>OX411759.1:6659909-11459909 GCA_948252205.1 Orthosia incerta
GGGAGGGAGAAGGGGGGCGAGGGGGTCAACTTTGAAAAATGCTTTTTACTTTTCCGAGCCTCCTCTAAACGAATCCGTAAAAAACAAAAAATACGGGTACCTTAGTTTCCGAGAAACGATAGAGGGGGGGAGGAGGGGGGGGGGAAAAGGGGAGGTTTGGCACTTTTCCCATACTCACGGGAGTTACTTGTTTACGAATCTGTCAAAATATACCCACCTCCCCCTCCACCATCTGGGAGAACAATTATGTCAATGAGTCAGTGAGTCAGTGAGTCAGTGAGTGGTAATGCAGTTTTATATATTATAATAACTAGTATTTGCTTGGTGCGCGAGCTGCAAGCAGCTCGCGTGTTGTTGTCCCTACACCTACCCTACACCTACCCTACACCTACCCTACACCTACCCTACACCTACCCTACACCTACCCTACACCTACCCTACACCTACCCTACACCTACCCTACACCTACCCTACACCTACCCTACACCTACCCTACACCTACCCTACACCTACCCTACACCTACCCTACACCTACCCTACACCTACCCTACACCTACCCTACACCTACCCTACACCTACCCTACACCTACCCTACACCTACCCTACACCTACCCTACACCTACCCTACACCTACCCTACACCTACCCTACACCTACCCTACACCTACCCTACACCTACCCTACACCTACCCTACACCTACCCTACACCTACCCTACACCTACCCTACACCTACCCTACACCTACCCTACACCTACCCTACACCTACCCTACACCTACCCTACACCTACCCTACACCTACCCTACACCTACCCTACACCTACCCTACACCTACCCTACACCTACCCTACACCTACCCTACACCTACCCTACACCTACCCTACACCTACCCTACACCTACCCTACACCTACCCTACACCTACCCTACACCTACCCTACACCTACCCTACACCTACCCTACACCTACCCTACACCTACCCTACACCTACCCTACACCTACCCTACACCTACCCTACACCTACCCTACACCTACCCTACACCTACCCTACACCTACCCTACACCTACCCTACACCTACCCTACACCTACCCTACACCTACCCTACACCTACCCTACACCTACCCTACACCTACCCTACACCTACCCTACACCTACCCTACACCTACCCTACACCTACCCTACACCTACCCTACACCTACCCTACACCTACCCTACACCTACCCTACACCTACCCTACACCTACCCTACACCTACCCTACACCTACCCTACACCTACCCTACACCTACCCTACACCTACCCTACACCTACCCTACACCTACCCTACACCTACCCTACACCTACCCTAAACTTAGTTCCAAAAAACATAACCCTAATGTTTGATTGTCGTCGCCAGGCACTGAGTTTCGCTTCACCCACTCAACCTTCGTTACGCTACGGAGGTCGCCGGCTCGCTTCGCTCGCCACCTCCCCCCTGCGCTGCACTCGGTCTCGTAGGTTCGCTCCACTCGGGATCCCTACGCTGAATCCGTAAAAAAAACAAAACAAAAAGATTCGCCAAAACGGGGGGGGAGGGGGGAGAAGGGGGGCAAGGGGGTCAACTTTGAAAAATGGTTTGTTTGTGACTCAAGCATTGCCCCTTTATATGAATCTGAAAAAAGAAATGTTCCAAGTCTCTCAAATTCCGAGATCCGCTTAAAGGGGGGGAGAAGGGGGGCGAGGGGGTCAACTTTGAAAAATGGTCTTTACTTTTCCGAGCCTCCTCTAAACGAATCCGTAAAAAAAACAAAAAAAAAAGATTCGCCAAAACGGGGGGGGAGGGGGGAGAAGGGGGGCAAGGGGGTCAACTTTGAAAAATGGTTTGTTTGTGACTCAAGCATTGCCCCTTTATATGAATCTGAAAAAAGAAATGTTCCAAGTCTCTCAAATTCCGAGATCCGCTTAAAGGGGGGGAGAAGGGGGGCGAGGGGGTCATTTTTGAAAAATGGTTTTTACTTTTGCGAGCCTCCTCTAAACGAATCCGTAAAAAACAAAAAACACGGGTACCTTAGTTTCCGAGATACGATAGAGGGGGGGAGGAGGGGGGAGGAAAAGGGGAGGTTTGGGACTTTTCCCATACTCACGGGAGTTACTTGTTTACGAATCTGTCAAAATATACCCACCTCCCCCTCCACCATCTGGGAGAACAATTATGTCAATGAGTCAGTCAGTCAGTCAGTGAGTGGTAATGCAGTTTTATATAATATAACTAGTATTTGCTTGGTGCGCGAGCTGCAAGCAGCTCGCGGTTTCTTCGTTTCTACCCTACACCTACCCTACACCTACCCTACACCTACCCTACACCTACCCTACACCTACCCTACACCTACCCTACACCTACCCTACACCTACCCTACACCTACCCTACACCTACCCTACACCTACCCTACACCTACCCTACACCTACCCTACACCTACCCTACACCTACCCTACACCTACCCTACACCTACCCTACACCTACCCTACACCTACCCTACACCTACCCTACACCTACCCTACACCTACCCTACACCTACCCTACACCTACCCTACACCTACCCTACACCTACCCTACACCTACCCTACACCTACCCTACACCTACCCTACACCTACCCTACACCTACCCTACACCTACCCTACACCTACCCTACACCTACCCTACACCTACCCTACACCTACCCTACACCTACCCTACACCTACCCTACACCTACCCTACACCTACCCTACACCTACCCTACACCTACCCTACACCTACCCTACACCTACCCTACACCTACCCTACACCTACCCTACACCTACCCTACACCTACCCTACACCTACCCTACACCTACCCTACACCTACCCTACACCTACCCTACACCTACCCTACACCTACCCTACACCTACCCTACACCTACCCTACACCTACCCTACACCTACCCTACACCTACCCTACACCTACCCTACACCTACACTACACCTACCCTAAACTTTGTTCATAAAACATAACCCTAATGTTTGATTGTCGTCGCCAGGCACTGAGTTTCGCTTCACCCACTCAACCTTCGTTACGCTACGGAGGTCGCCGGCTCGCTTCGCTCGCCACCTCCCCCCTGCGCTGCACTCGGTCGCGTAGGTTCGCTCCACTCGGGATCCCTACGCTGAATCCGTAAAAGAAAAAAAAAAAAAAAATCGCCAAAACGGGGGGGGAGGGGGGAGAAGGGGGGCAAGGGGGTCAACTTTGAAAACTGGTTCGTTTGTGACTATAGCATTGCCCCTTTATATGAATCTGAAAAAAGAAATGTTCCAAGTCTCTCAACTTCCGAGATCCGCTTAAAGGGGGGGAGAAGGGGGGCGAAGGGGTCAAATTTGAAAAATGGTTTTTACTTTTCCGAGCCTCCTCTAAACGAATCCGTAAAAAAAAACAAAAAAAAAGATTCGCCAAAACGGGGGGGGGAGGGGGGAGAAGGGGGGCAAGGGGTCAACTTTGAAAACTGGTTCGTTTGTGACTATAGCATTGCCCCTTTATATGAATCTGAAAAAAGAAATGTTCCAAGTCTCTCAACTTTCGAGATCCGCTTAAAGGGGGGGAGAAGGGGGGCGAGGGGGTCAACTTTGAAAAATGCTTTTTACTTTTCCGAGCCTCCTCTAAACGAATCCGTAAAAAACAAAAAATACGGGTACCTTAGTTTCCGAGATACGATAGAGGGGGGGAGGAGGGGGGAGGAAAAGGGGAGGTTTGGGACTTTTCCCATACTCACGGGAGTTACTTGTTTACGAATCTGTCAAAATATACCCACCTCCCCCTTCACCATCTGGGAGAACAATTATGTCAATGAGTGAGTGAGTCAGTGAGTGAGTGGTAATGCAGTTTTATATAGTATAACTAGTATTTGCTTGGTGCGCGAGCTGCAAGCAGCTCGCGGCTTTGTCGTGTTTTGAGAAGTATTCCTTAACCTACCCTACACCTACCCTACACCTACCCTACACCTACCCTACACCTACCCTACAACTACCCTACACCTACCCTACACCTACCCTACACCTACCCTACACCTACCCTACACCTACCCTACACCTACCCTACACCTACCCTACACCTACCCTACACCTACCCTACACCTACCCTACACCTACCCTACACCTACCCTACACCTACCCTACACCAACCCTACACCTACCCTACACCTACCCTACACCTATCCTACACCTACCTTACACCTACCCTACACCTACCCTACACCTACCCTACACCTACCCTACACCTACCCTACACCTACCCTACACCTACCCTACACTTTGTTCCAAAAAACATAACCCTAATATTTGCTTGTCGTCGCCAGGCACTGAGTTTCACTTCACCCACTCAACCTTCGTTACGCTACGGAGGTCGCCGGCTCGCTTCGCTCGCCACCTCCACCCTGCGCTGCACTCGGTCTCGTAGGTTCGCTCCACTCGGGATCCCTACGCTGAATCCGTAAAAAAAACACGAAAAAAAGATTCGCCAAAACGGGGGGGGGAGGGGGAGAAGGGGGGCAAGGGGGTCAACTTTGAAAAATGGTTTGTTTGTGACTATAGCATTGCCCCTTTATATGAATCTGAAAAAAGAATAGTTCCAAGTCTCTCAACTTCCGAGATCCGCTTAAAGGGGGGGAGAAGGGGGGCGAGTGGGTCAAATTTGAAAAATGGTTTTTGCTTTTCCGAGCCTCTTCTAAACGAATCCGTAAAAAAAACATTCTACGGGTACCTTAGTTTCCGAGATACGATAGAGGGGGGGAGGAGGGGGGAGGAAAAGGGGAGGTTTGGGACTTTTCCCAAACTCGCGAGAGTCACTTGTTTACGAATCTGTCAAAATATACCCACCTCCCCATCCACCATCTGGGAGAACAATTATGTCAGTCAGTCAGTGGTAATGCAGTTTTATATAGTATAATATTTTTAGTCACTAGTCTATAAGTATATTGGATGTATCTCATATCTTTGTTTCAGTGTATTCAATTGTTGGTTAACCAAATAAATAAAATAAAATAAATAATATCTTTATCTGCACAATAAGCATTGAGCACAAGATTCGGCAGCAGAACTGGGATGATGAAGGTGAACAAAAAAAATCTGTTTAGTCCGTTAGTTAGATCAGGAAAAAATAGACACGTATTTTTTCAAGTTAGGGCTTAAGCTAAATAATAACAGCCGCACTGGTCGATCATCAAGTTTAAGCAACGCTTGACGAAGTCGGTCCGTGGATGGGTGACCATTTCAACATACCGAGTTTTCTCCGTGCCTCGGCAAGCACGTTAAGTCGTTGGTCCCGGCTGTCATTTGAAGATCTTTGACAGTCGTTACGGGTCTACGAGTCTTGCCAAGGGGTATCGTGTTACCCAGTTACTGGGTTGTGGAGGTCAGCTAGGCAGTCGCTCCATGTAAAACAATGACACTCAGCTGAATCCGGTAAGACTGGAAGCCGACCCCAATATAGATGGGAAAAGGCTAGGCAGATGATTCAAGTTAGGGAGTGGGGGCTAGCAAAGTTATATTTTCGTATAAAATGTACCAGGCCTGAGATCACGTGGGGTGCATGTTGAAAGCCTCCTCGTGGCGTACCCTGGGCAACGTCGGCTCCAGCTGCTCACTCGCTTTGAGTGTACAGTTGGGGCTGGCGGCAAATTTTCAACACACGAGGAAGGGTCACGGTTCCAATCACAGATCATCCTTGATGGTTTGTGAAGGGAACCGGGCTAGTGACAGGACGCCTACTCCCCCCTCTGCTTACAGAGGGTAGGCCGAGTGGGCATAGAGAAGGTGGGAGAAATAGGGACCTCACCCTTTAAAAGGAAAACTAAAACAAAAAATGGAACAAGACTTTTGCGAAAAACGTCCCCAGGTGGGTCCCGACTGCTCAGTGGTCGGGGAGTCCCACCCCGCTTCGGCGGGCTGCCCTCCGTATTCTGGGGTGGGCAACAAACGTCTTCCGTCTGTCTCAGACAAAACCGACAACCACATGCATGAAATACGGACAACGATTTTTCTAAATGAAGAGGTTAGTGATGCGGGGTCGAAGTCCGGCCCCGAATCTGGCGCAAAAGGGCCACATAGCTCTGAGCGCGAAGTGGAGGGGGCTGCTGCGAAGAACTTAAGGTTCTTCCGAAAGCGCCCCAAATCGGGGGATGGCCTGGGATCGTTCTCCGATGACGAGCTGGCCTCGGCCCGGAAGATCCCCACCAGTAGGCGGGGTGGGGGCCGAGACAGAGGAGTTGGGAGGGGGCTCACCGCCCAGGAGGCTGCCCACAGAGCCGAGAGGCTTGCCGCGGAGGGGCGCCACCCCAGATCGACCAGCCGCAGGGCTGTTCTCTCAGGGTCTTCTGGCGACGAGCTGGACGCCGCAGGCGGCTCCAATCTGGAGCGAGCGGCCAGGTTCGCAGAGGTCGTGGGAGCCGCTATCCGGGATGTGGCCTTGAAGAGGAACAAATCCTCTAAAGACAAGGCCATATCCGCTGCCACGGCCTCCATTATGGCGGCGGCGAAGGCCAATCACGCTGGGCCTCCTTCAGATGGCTTGTCCGAGATGCGGGCGGAGGTCACCCGCTTGAAAGCCGACATGGAGCTTCTCCAAAAGGAAAACGAGGAGCTCCGAGCGGACCTGGCCAGGCATCGAGGGGCCGGACCCCGAGGAATGCCGCAGGACGGGGCGCAGCACGAGCTAGGCCAGCCCGAGCCTGCGGAGAACCGGGTTCTGAACCTGGTGCGGCAAGAGCTGGCTGCTTTTCAGAGCAGGTTCTCTGCACTGGAGGCCATCGTCCTGCGCCCCCCGCTAACGTCGAGCCAGGCGGCCTTAGGCCAGCGGAAAGCGGCCTCGTTTGCTGCCGCCGCGGCTGCCGTGGGCTCGTCGAGACAGCCCAATCATGGAGCCACGCTGGAACCCATAAGGTCAGCCCCAGCGAGATCGGGCAATTCAGCCAAAACAGGTGGAGCGGCTGGACAGGTGGCAAGGGCCCCAGCCCAGGCGGCAAATCAGCCGCCCCAATCTCTTCCGCCTCCTGACTCTCCTACGGCCGTCGCTGAATGGCAAGTGGCAGGGGAGAAGAGGAAGGCGGGCAAGGCAGCAAGGGCGGCTAAAAGAAAAGAGAGGCGGAAGCGGCGCAAGGAGCGAAGCGTCGCGGCTAGGCTACGCGCCCCGAAGTCCACAGCTGTAGTGATTACGCTACAGCCGGAAGTGGAAAAAAAGGGCGTGTCCTACCGCGATGTGCTCGCCAAAGCGAGGGCGGCAGTGAACCTGGAGGAGCTCGGCGTCAGCGAGGGCATCCGGGTGAGGGTCACCGCGACTGGGGCCCGGATGCTGGAAGTCCCCGGACCGGCCAGCGGCCCGACCGCTGACGCCCTAGCCGAAAGGCTCAGGGCGTCCCTAAATGCGGATGAGGCCCGAGTGTCCAGGCCCACCAAGTGCGCTGACATGCGCATTTTGGGCCTGGACGACTCTGTGACGGAGGGAGAGGTGGTGGCCGCCGTCGCTAGGACTGGGGGGTGCTCTGAAGAGCAGGTGAAAGCAGGCACCATACGTCCTGACGTTAGGGGGATGCGAGCCGTTACGGTGAGCTGCCCCGTCCCGGCGGCCCTAAAAATAGCCGCAGAGGGCCAAAGGCTCTTGGTGGGCTGGGTTTCCACGCAGGTGAAACTGCTGGAACCCAGACCTTTAAGGTGCTTCCGCTGCCACGTGGGCAACCACGTTGGAGCTAAATGCACCTCGGAGGTGGACCGCAGCGACCACTGCTTCCGCTGTGGTCAGCCCGGTCACAAGGCCGGCTCGTGCAATGCCACGCCACATTGCATCGTATGTGCAGCAGCGGGCAAGCCGGCCGATCACAGGGCTGGGAGCAAAGCCTGCGCTCCACCCGTCAAGGCCAGGGGCAGGAGCAAGTCCTCAACCACCGCCGTCACCGCCGCAGCTACCGCCACTGGCGCCGCCACTGGCGCCGCCACAGCCGTCGTCACCGCTGAAACCACCGTGGCAGGGCCCTCACAGGGGGTTCAGGAGGAGGCTGAAATGGAGTGCCAATAATGGCCCCATTACGTCTCCTCCAGGCGAACATCAACCACTGTGCCGCTGCTCAGGATCTATTACTCCAGAGCATGGCGCAGTGGTCGATTAACATCGCCGTGGTCGCTGAGCCGTACTTTGTCCCGCCCAGGGAAGACTGGGTGGAGGACCTGAGCGGCTCAGTGACCTTAATTTCGTCCGCCGCCGCCGGTACCCCATCCCTCGAGGGTGTCAAGAGGGGACAGGGTTGCGTGGCAGCACGGTTCGGGGAGATTGCCGTGGTAGGTGTATACTTCTCCCCGAACCGAACTCTTGCCGAGTTCCACAACTCCCTTGCTGAGTTAAAAGTCGTCGTCGTCGGATATCGCTCCATCCCTGTGCTTGTCCTCGGGGACTTCAATGCCAAGAATGTGGCTTGGGGTTCCCGGTATACGGACACACGGGGCAGGATGGTTGAGGACTGGGCTCTGGAGACAGGCTTGGTCGTCCTCAACCAGGGTTCTGTCCCCACGTGTGTGCGGATGCAGGGCGAATCGGTGGTGGATATTTCGTTCGCCAGCCCCGCTCTGTCACCGCGTGTCGCCGACTGGCGCGTCATGGAGGAGGTGGAGACATATGCCGACCACCGGTATATCCGGTTCAACGTCTCCACCCAGATCTCGAGCGCATCGGTCCGAC
This sequence comes from Orthosia incerta, assembly GCA_948252205.1. Taxonomy (NCBI): domain Eukaryota; kingdom Metazoa; phylum Arthropoda; class Insecta; order Lepidoptera; family Noctuidae; genus Orthosia; species Orthosia incerta. The sequence continues at coordinate 6,668,615 of OX411759.1, forward strand.
AGACCCCGAGTGGTCCGCGGTGGGCGCTGAAACAGCTGGACCGGGAGCTCCTCCTGGAAGCCTCGATCGTGCAGGCCTGGGTGTCATCACCGGATAGGCCTGCTGACATCGACGACGAGGCGGAGTGGTTCCGGGAGGCCATGTCCGAGATATGTGACGTGGCAATGCCCCGGGTCCAGCCAGGACGCGCCCGGCGCCAGGTGTACTGGTGGTCGCCGGACCTTACGGCTCTGCGCCAGGCGTGCGTTGCTGCGCGACGCCGGTACACCAGGCACCGCAGGCTCCGTAACCGTCCTTCGGATACGGAAGCCATTGAGGTGGAGCTGTACGAGGGGTACAGAGCGGCGAGGACTGCCCTCCGAGCGGAGATCAAGCGGGCCAAGGGTTTGGCTCGCGAGGAGTCCCTGGGGACTCTGAACAGGGATCCGTTGGGGCGCCCTTACAAAGTGGTGCGGGATAAACTCCGCCCATGGGCACCCCCGCTGACGCAGAGTCTCCGGCCGCAGCTCGTGGAGGGCGTGGTGAGCACTCTGTTCCCTTCGCAAGGGGAACATACTCCCCCACCCATGGCTCCACCTCTTGCGGTGCCCGATGCGGACCACACCACCGACGACGACGACGATGCTCCGGAGGTGACCGAGGTAGAACTGAGATTGGCGGTACGTAGGCTGAATGCCAAAAATACCGCCCCAGGACCCGACGGCTTACCTGGGAAAGCCTGGGTCCTGGCCTTGGAGGCTCTCGGGCCTCGACTAAGGGGGCTCCTTAGCGCATGCTTGGAGAGGGGCCAGTTCCCGCTTCGCTGGAAGACGGGGAAACTGGTCCTCATTAAGAAGCCGGGGCGCCCAGTGGACTCTCCGTCCGCTTACCGGCCCATTGTACTGCTCGATGAGGTGGGCAAGCTCTTTGAAAGAGTTATTGCAGACCGCCTCGTTGGGCAGCTGGTGCGGGTGGGGCCGGATCTGGCGGAGAGCCAGTTTGGCTTTCGCAGGGGGCGCTCAACGGTGGACGCCATCATGCGCGTGCGAGCCCTCACGACGGGGGATGCAGTGGCCCGGGGTGGGGCCGTCTTGGCGGTGTCTCTAGACATCGCCAATGCCTTCAACACCTTGCCCTGGAGTTGCATCAGGGAGGCACTCCGGTATCACCGGATGCCGCCCTACCTCTGTCGCGTGGTCGAGGCCTATTTGACGGACAGGGCCGTCATCTACCCCGGTCACCAGGGAGAGTGGAACCAGCGAGAGATGTCGTGCGGTGTCCCACAGGGATCGGTCTTGGGGCCGCATCTGTGGGACATCGGGTACGACTGGGTGCTGCGCGCCGACCTCCCTAGCGGCGTCAGCGTAATTTGCTACGCAGACGACATGCTGGTCTTGGCGCAAGGGAGGTCGTACCAGGCGGCAGCTGCAATAGCGACACGCGGGGTTGCGACAGTCGTTGAGAGGATCCGGCAATTGGGACTCGAGGTGGCCCTGCACAAGTCCGAGGCCATGTGTTTTCATGGTCCTCGGAACGCGCCACCGCCGGGTTCCCAAATAACGGTAGGAGGGGTTCACATCGGCGTCGGGTCGACGATGAAGTACCTGGGACTCGTTCTCGACAGCCGGTGGAATTTCGTGGAGCATTTCCGACGTTTGGCTCCCAGACTGGAACGGGCCGGGGCTGCCCTCAAGCGGCTCCTGCCCAATCTGGGGGGTCCAAACGCCTCCTGCCGGCGGCTCTACGCGGGGGTCGTGCGGTCCATGGCTCTTTATGGAGCCCCGGTGTGGGCGCGTTCCCTGAGACGGCGACCAGTCCGCCGGTTGAACGCGTCCCAAAGGGTCATGGCCATCCGGCTGGTCCGGGGATACCGCACGGTCTCTGGTGAGGCGGCGAGCCTCCTTGCTGGATTGCCGCCATGGGATCTGGAGGCAAAAGTCCTCGCGCACATTTGGGAATGGCGCGAGGAGGCGAAACGCCGCGCCGGGGCGAAACTCCGTGGCCGCGACAAATCGCGGCTCGGCGGACAGAGCTCCGGCAAGATCTCATGGCGACATGGAGAGAGCGACTGTCGCAACCCAGCGCTGGGCACGCCACAATTGCGGCGATAAGGCCCCTCTTTGAGGAGTGGCTTGAGAGGCGCCACGGCGTCCTCACCTTCCGCCTGACGCAGGTCCTCACCGGACACGGCTGTTTCGGGAGGTTCCTGTTCAGGATTAGGCGGGAGGAAACGCCCGGGTGTCACCATTGTGTGGATCGCCCGGAGGACACGGTGGAGCATACGGTGGAGGTCTGCCCTGCTTGGGCTGGGCACCGCCGTGTCCTCGTGGAGGCGATCGGCGGTGGCAACCTCTCGCGTCCGGCCCTGGTTCAGGCCATGTTACGGAGCGAGAGGGCATGGGAAGCTGTCTCCGCCTTCTGCGAAGCAGTAATGCTCGCGAAGGAGGAGGCGGAACGCGTGAGGGAGACGCAACGGAGACGTCCTCACGCTCCTAGCCACCGCAGGAGACGCCCTGGGCGTCGGGAGTCGCAAGCCGATTCCCGGCCACCGTAGGCGCGGGCTTGCGGACGGCGAGTAATGGGTAGCTCGCCGTCCGATAAGGACCAAGCCCGAGTCGACGGCGCGTTGTGTTCCACGCGCGCCTCAAAGAGATGTCAGCAGAACTGACGGGGTCCGCGAAGGCCGATGCCTGTCTGGGTCGCGGATAAATTTGAAAAAGAGTTACCGCGGCCCTGGCTCAAGCAACTGAAGGAACACGGGTGGGTTTTAGTCAGTAAAAGTCTGACACGCCCTCCCGCCTCACCCAGAGCGGGAGAAGTCATAGGATGATTTCCCACCCTAAAAAAAAAAAAAAAAAAAAAAAAAAAAAAGGCCTGAGATCACGTGACATTTCGACTCAATGTTCAGCCGTAATTTTTTGATTACGTAAAAAAAAAAAAATAATATTATATAGATGTATAAAATATTTTTATAATAAAACAAAATTAAGTCATCCCCCCTATTATTGTTACATGCCGTCTATTTCTATGACTAAACGGGGAAACTCATGAAAACTTTGACAATGCCGTCTCTACCACTGTCCAACGAGGTGTCTTCATGCTCTGTGGGTTACATCATTCGATCGTCGAGGGGACGACACATGATTAACCGATGACTTTGACCGATCGCAAGAGCCAATAGTTTGTCTAATTATTTGAAGTGTTTTCTTTGGATATAGTTTCGTTAGTTGTTTAACTTTGCTACTATGTTATTGTTTGAGTGAATTGTGGTTTTTTTCATAGTGGTTGATAGCTAAAACTGCCACCGCACTAGATACGTTGGCTTAGTGAAAATTCTAAGAGATGGTCCCTTAGAATTTTTCTAATGCAATGGGAATTTAAATTGCGTCCATAGGGGTAATCGTTCAAGTATTTTCTAAGAAAATTTAAAGTGCAGATCGGTTGCAATTTTGTTTACCAAAAATCACTTATCAATGTGATATAAATCAATCGAGTCATCTCAGCAACGCAAATTTGCACACTAATACTACTAGCCTCTTTTTAGACGACTGCCGAAGGAGGGTAATGTGTTTATCAGTCTATGTATGTTTGTTCCTATGTGGCGTTCTAGAGACCAAACGCGTTGGCCGATTTTGATGATTCTTACGTTAATCGATTCGTTTGAATTGACGATTAAAATTGGAAAAAAGAAAAATTACGGATTTTGGGCGCCTTCGTGTGTGGGGTATCAAAGTAAACTGTTTTAAGAGGTGATTTCAAAAATATAACACTTACATGTTTGAATGTACCTAATTGGAAAAAAAAGTTTAATAAAAAGTTATCAATAAAAAAAGTTAATTCAAAAAATCAAAAATACCCGACTGCAACCCGACATCTGGTTTTAGTCAGCCAGCTCACGAATATGTATTCTCCAACTGCACAATATGATTTGCTTCTTGTTTACGTCTTTTTAGTTCGCTTCTGAAGCAGCCAGGTTTTGGATTTTTTGAATTAACTTTTTACTTCGATTTGTCAACGGCTATTTGGGTCCAGTACTGTATTATGCTTTTGAAATTTTAAATTAGTACTTATTTCATGAATTTTAATACATTACTAAGTGCATATTTTTTCTTTTGGCACGTAACCAAAAATTACGACGATACAATGCATTGAAATATCGTGTGACGTCACGTCGTGCTACACTTCATTCTGACTAAGTGACGTCACAAGCCCCCACACCTGTACTTTGATGCGCTTTATCTTTGTCAATTTTTATTTAATTGATAAAGCATAAAATACAGGTCCAATATTATTTGATAATCTCACTGAACGACTAAATATAATTATCATTTTTCTACCCAGGAAACATCCGTATTCCAAAAAGATACAGATAAATAAATTGTAGTCCTAAAAACTAAAAAAACTGGCAAAGTGCGAGTCGGACTCGCGCTCTAAGGGTTCCGCACCTTTATCCGCAAAAAACGGCACAAAAATCACGTTTGTTGTATGGGAGACCCCCTTAAATATTAATTTTATTCTGTTTTTAAAATACATCATCTGTGAAAATTTCAACTGTCTAGCTATCATGGTTCATGTGATACAGCCTGGTGACAGACGGACAGACAGACGGATCGTGAAGTCTCAGTAATAGGGTCCCGTTTTTACCCTTTGGGTACGGAACCCTAAAAACATGCTTTAATGGTAAATTGAACTAAAAAGCGGCTAATTCTGTAGATCTTGGTAAGGCTAATGGGACAAACTATTTAAACGCGCACGGTAGAATCAACTTTTATTACTTGTAAATTTTAACTTTTGTTTGACTTTCAAAAGTGCCGCATATTGGCCTAGTTGAATAAATATATTTGACTTTGACTAAATTATTGCATTGTCATCGGTCCTTGATTAGTGTGCAAAGTTTCAAATCAATCCGACGTTTTGAAGGGGGTGAAAATCACGTTCAAAGATTCCGTTACATTGATACATAAATACATACTTACCAAGCTAATAAAAGCGTGTTAAAATAGGATAATTCTAGTACGTGTGCTTTGACGGGTATCAAAGAGAAGGAGGGTAATGTATTTATTGTATAAGTGCACATTTATTAGTGTACAAACTTGTGGGTTTTTTTTTATTATTTCTTCTTATAATAACGTTACCGACGACCTGGTTTAGGCCGCTGGATTCGGCCGGGCGTCGGCGGAGGGCAGACAACGCCCTCTTCCGGCCCCCCTAAATGGGTCCTAGGGCGACGGACTCGGGGACATCCGTCGCCCCCCACACATCTGGACCCGAGGTGGTGGCGCGTAGTGTTCCACGCGCGCCCCTCTTAGACGTTGCGGGGGGTGCAAACACCTCACTCCCCCCCAATCCGAGATCGAGGCCCGCAGTGGCGGGCCGGCACTAGCTGGGGGTTGCGGAAGTATCGTTGTTCCCGCGACCCCCAGCGTAGGTGTGAGATGGAACACTGGGGTGGTTTTTAGTCAGTACGAGTCTGACAGACCCCTCCACCCACCCCAGGGCGGAGGACATCCAATGTGGATTTTCCACACCGGTTAAAAAAAAAAAAAAAAATGCCGCTGGATTTAGCTGACATGACGTGCAGTACTGATTGATGTGGCAACACTTGGGGGAAGTCTATGGTCAGTAGCAGACTCAATTTTTCTGCTGAAATGATGATATGATAATTATTATAACCCAACTCTAACCTTAGCCTTTAAAGTATGCCACATTACTCCCCTCCATCTCATTCCAAATAAATGTATTTTTTTTTATTTATGACACAATCCAAACGTCAATCATACGAAATACGTCACTTTATTCCCGTTCTAACTTCCAGTGACGATGAATGTCTGACACTGGCAGAATAGTCGGCATCGGCTCAGTTGCCACAGAAGAAAAAAAAATGAATGTCTTTTATAAATAAGTTTGACACAGGTTTTTGGCGGGAACGTGATGGCGTCTATGTTGCTTTTCTGTTTTATTTTCCTATAATTGTGTTAAATTGAATATTAATAGTGTCAAAAAATGTGGTTTTTTATTCTAATAATATTAGTGAACGTGCACGAGTGTGGGCAAGTAAAACACAGCGGTAGAACAAGAGTTTGTACATGGGGTCGGGTACACTCCGTAGAAGCTGCCAATAAAGTTACCGCCATTTTATTGGGGCCTAACTTGGACGACTAAAATCTAAAGAAACTAGAACTTCTATTCTAAACTTGACACTGGCTAAATGCACAAACCGTGCGAAGACAAAATATAAAAATAAAAAAAATTGACACAACCACAAAGTACGTAAGCGGCGGGAGCGCGCTATTTTGTGACACAGCCGACCAGCCGACTATAAAAATCCGGTCGACGACTTTTCAGAAACTTTTTGAAAACAAATCTGCTGATAGCTTATCACTAAACTAAGTTAATTAAATAAAGTAATCAAAAGTTTCAGTTACTTAATGCTAAGTTAAAGATTTCTCTAAAGTTTTAAAGTATTTAGAACTATGTACATTTGTAGACAGCAAATTAGGACTTTGGACCATTTGACTTGATTCTTGTACTAAACTTTTAGACCATTGTGTACTGTTAACTCTTACAGAGGTATTGAGGTGCTTAGGTACAGTTTTGGTTGTTGGGTTACAGACAACTAATCCATTTCATTTTTATTATTATGAAGGTTTAGAGCGTGAAATGGGTCTGAACGACCTCAAAGAAATTGTTTATTTATTAATACTTTAAGTACAAGTAACACACACCGATAAGCGATTTTTATTAAGACAAATTGCGCGTATTTTTTCATGGACGCAGTGCGATTCAATTAGAGTGAATTGGACTTGGAATTTTCTTAGAGAGTATTTGTACATATATGTTATGGACCAAGTGGTACGGCACTATTCATAATGCCCAGACAGTTTAATAAATGCCCAATACGCTATTGTATATGTTAAAAATTGAGCGGGTTTTCTGAATAATGCCCATCACTTATTGGGCCGGGTAATAAAAAGGTGTTTTAATTAAATTATTTTAATGTTGACATTGACATTGATTGATTGATTAAAAATAGGTACGTACGATTACTATTTAAGAAACAAATTCAACAAAGCTCCGCTGTGCGGGGCTACTTTTTCTGTTTGCAGGGTCTAAACTAACCTAACATGACAGCAGCTGAGTTCGCTCGCTCATTTCAGCTCCCTTCATCCTCTTCGAACCTAACCTATCCGTGTCGGGGTGACCTAAGCTCCTGAGCTCGCTTCGTTCGCTATTGGACTAATTCATTGACCATAATTACCGAATTGCCCAACCGTAACGTGGCAATATTCATAATGACCAGAAAATGTGATAAATGTAGAAGTTTAAATCAGTATTCATTACATTGTCCGATTTGACTTATTTGTTGTACAATACACATAATGTATAACCTTACGAGGCTGGCTTGGCGCATCAGCGCAAAAAGCCTCATTAAATAAATGATTTAAAAAAAAAAAAAAAACATGGTAGTTGCAACTTAATGAAAAGACGAACAGAAAAAAAACAATGATAACATTTTAGAATTATCTTTTTATTATTCCTTATGAGCCCGTTCTTGACCTTAATCTACCCTGATAGTACTTAAGCCAAGATAACAGGTCTATAATAGAGCGAGCCCACAATATGCCTGTTTTTTTTGCTTGGATGGCTGAATACTGAAGACACGAAAATGTAAGTCCTGGAATTGACATGATATAAAGATGTTCATTCACAAGCCGCACCACTATCCGTTTTTTTGTGGATCCACGTCTGACTACAAAGGTAGGAAAAACTTTGATAGATAACTGAAGAAATAATTATGTCAAAAAACAAAAAGGAAAAGGCTGAGAAGATAAAATGTACAGTGATCAAGGACAACACATAAAATATGTAAAAAGACACATAAAAAAATCGCTATATAATGCCATCCTACATTATTTGTGGAGTACCCTCAATTTCCATGGGATACCATCATGGTGAGAATGGGTCCAACTCGAGAATATAACTTTTTAAACACAAAAAAATTGGTCTGCGTTTAACGAGGAAACCGGTGAAAATACATTTAAAAAAATACATATTACAGTCTAACATAGAACGTCCTCGTTTTCAAGATTTCCATCTGAGCAGACCTCGGTCGCCCAGGTACTGGTAAATAATGTAACAGACTCAAACCAGGGTTATAATATTCAAAATTAGGTTTCGTATAAAAATAGGCAGCTATGGGATTGCTGACAAAAGTGAAAACTAAAAACAGTTATTCCGGTACATGTCACATTAGTATGTTGGTGACGCGAAGCCATTACCACAAATTGGTCAACGCGGTTAAAGAAGTTTTCACTTCTAAAAAGTCAAAAATAGTTGGATCTTGGACCTTCTCCTTCTACTTCCGTATCGAAACATCTTTACAAAAAATAAAAGAATGATCACAATTACAGAAAGAACAAGTAACTTCCAAGTTCGTTAAACTTCTTTTGTCACCTGAGGAGCAATTCCAGTATTTTCAAAGAACTTTTGCATTCGCATTTTCATTTTTCCTTTGCAGCCGCAATCTGTCAAAAAAATCTTTAATTACTCTAAATTTAAAGATTGATAGTCTCTGACATTGTAACTTAAATTTGAACGGTTTTTAAGTACGAGATTTATTATTGGCCTTCTGAGACAGAAAAACTCATGAGGATCTTCTAAATATACAGATCTTCTTCCACTAACGTAAATCTTACTAGATAACTCAAGATCCTCCGCAAGAAAACTAAGCTTGTCACTTTATCTTAACACACACAATACTTTAAGAAAAAACATAATTACAAAGAAAATGGTTCCATTGTCTCTGCTAACTTTTTTAGTAGGGTTTTTACAACTCAGAACACCATCATTATGTATTTTTCTTGATTTCAGTTGATTTTCGGTGCCGTTAACGTTAAATGAAACAGCATTGCTCTCACTTTTACTCCCATTTTTGACACGTGAAGTAAATACATAAGTCAAGAGTGAATAGGTTACTTCTAAGCAAGCGTGCTTCACTGTCGACCACATCTTCGCTTGTCATCAGGTAGCGCAAGTCTATCACACTAACATTAGGGAGGTGTGTGTGTTTGTTACTTCTTCACGCTCAAACGGCTGGACGTATCTGGATGAAATTTGGCTTAGAGATATATTTTAGTCAGAAATAGCACATATGATACTTTTTATTCCGGGAATATGTTCCCTTGGGATAATTTTAAGCTTTCAGGCATGCGAAGCCCCTGGCAAAAGCTAGTCTGCAATAAAAAAAAAAACTTTCGTGCCATCTTGTTAGATTTATGTCTGTGTCTTCTTCCAATATTACCATACTAAACATAGGTACCCTTTGAACAATTGGTACAAAACTTGAACACTTCAAATCTGATCGAAAATCTCAAAACGAAATAGTCGTTTAGCAGAACCTCGGCCGTAAAATTTTATAGCGGTCAAGGGTTACTTTATTAAACTTTTGCTTTTCATCGGATTATCTTGTACCTACATTACATGCTTAAAATGCTGTTTCTAGTCCAGTTGGGGATACAAAAAGGCATATTCGGTGTAATATTGTCTTTATAGTTTAACGTCTCAAGAACTTGTCTGGTTGTAACAGACTTTTATTAGGAACTAGCTGTGCCCGCGGCTTCGCTCCCGTCATCTGTCTGCCAACCCTACCCTATTAACCTTCCTGCCTACCCTACTTACCTACCTACCATTTTTATTTCTATAGTCATCATTCTTTCGCGGAGAATCTTAACACCGCCATTCAGAAAAGGACTTCAAATGCACAACGCCATCTATCGAATATCGAGTTCAACTGTCCGAGTATCTCAATTGCGTGTGTTGTGATAATTTTACTTCTTGAACAATTTAAATTCATCTAACTTTTGATAGAGTGAACCGATTGCGATGAAACAAAAACAATTTTTATGTATAAAAGTAATCTACATTGGTTTCGTACAATTCACGTGATGCGTGCACAAATAATCAGACAAACAGATAAACAGACAAAAAATCCAAAAATGCCGGAAATAGGTTCTGTTGGTTATCCTTTAACACCGTGTCTATTTTTTTTGGAAATATTTTCAATGTACAAAAATTACTTTTCTACAGATTTATTATATGTATTGATGATGATTTATGTACAGTGCATGCTTTATTCCAGCTAGTAGTGGCCTTGTGGCTAAGACCGCACCTTTCGTGTTTAAGGTCGTGGGTTCAAATCCGGGTCAATACCAATGTGACTTTTTCAATTCAAATATGTACTCTCTTAATTTTTAATTGTACACGAAGATAATACATTTTAACAAAGTGATAACAAAATTCATGTACATATTCGAGCTTAACTCCAAATGGAGTTGCAACTGCAAATCCTCTACATAGAGATGAAAGTTAAGATCTAAGTAATAGCATTTATAAAAAGTTAATAAAATAAAAAAACCCGACTGCCTGAAAAGCGAACTAAAAAGATGTAAACAAGAAGAAAATCTTGCTGTGCAGTCGGAGGATACATATTCGCGAGCTGGCAGACCAAAACTAAATGTATCCTCCGACTGCACAGCAACATTTTCTTCTTGTTTACATCTTTTTAGTTCGCTTTTTAAGCAGTCGGATTTTTTTTATTTTATTAACTTTTTTTATTTAAAACTTTTTAGTTATATTTTTTTTAATGACTTTAAACATTTAAATGATATATTTTTTTGAAATCACCTCTAAAAACCCTTTATTTTGATACCCCACTCGATGGGTTTCGAAGAAGAAAAAAATTGCAACCCCTACAATATGGCGCCTAAATCCGCCATGTTTCTTTTTTTTCAACGGCACTAATCTAAGAACATTTGGGCGGCCAAGAACTATCTAAAGATGTCTTAATTATAAAAAAATCCGTCGAGTGGTTTGAAAGATACGAAGTAATAAAGAATATTACATACATGTAAACATACATACAAACATACAAGATACTCGCGACAAACATAACCCTTTCCTTGCAGCCGGGTAAAAATTGAGAAGAGAAGAGGAGAGAACACCAGCCCGAGAAACGCCTGCAGCCTAGTCACACCAAACAGAGGAATCATTATCAGGTCGAACTGACTGAGAGCTTTCTAAGTTTATCTAGGACATTGCTTACATGGTTGAAGGAAAACATCGTAAGGATTCCCGGACTTACCTGACTTTACCTGGAATAATACGTTTGAAATAGCCAACGCGCCTTTGGTGATTATTGCTGGTGCAGTGGAACAGCATTATGGCTTTTATTATTATTCATGTTGCATTGACACTTAATATTCATGTTCTTAAACCATGATAAGATAAATAGATACTCATTCCTACAGAGTACTTTAGCATGCAGGATGCCTTTTATTATTTGGCGTCTTTTAGGGACTAATTTAGGTATTTATGAATATGAACTGCGTTTATGTGATAAACGCTGAATTCGAAAAAAATAAAATGTGGCTGTCCATTTGTACATTTTATCATGAAACGATAACTTACTGAGGGTTTTTGGGATAATTTACGGATGAGTGCGACTTTGTCAAGAGGTCGTCGGTCTTTGAAAACGAATTTTAGTTGGTTTTCTTGGGTCTAATTCTTATCCATGTCACTCCTCTCACTCTCAGAAGAACTCGAAATAGTTAACTGTTTTACATTCAACACCCTTCTTCCTATTTGTTATTTCGAAATCGTTTGGTACCGGATTGAAATTAGCGTTATTGTTATAGCCAACATTTGTTTTTACTGTCTTAAGGAATATTTGGCTATAGAAACAGACGTGGATAGACAATATTTGTCTATCCCCAAACTTTTGTTCGTAATTACGATAAAAATATTTTTGTTGTAATTATTGTAGGTAGCCAACACTATTATGTCTAATCCGTGCCGAAATAAGAATATTAGAGTATTTGCCAAGCCAAGTATTTTTCTTAAATGGACGGCACTAACGATTTTATATGAAGTTTTGGCTTTGGTACTTATTTATTTTAGCACAGAGAATCTCTCAATTTCAAGTTTCGCTCAGGAAAAATTACCGTGGACAAGGTTTACAAATTCTTTTGTTCTTAAGTTAGATATTTTTTTATAAAAATTTAAGGTAGTCAGAACAAAGTGAAGTTATAAAAAATAAATTTACCGACGTAGAAGCGATGCTAAAAACTCGTGATGGAAAATTTGTGGACCACTTTTTAGTTATTTCATCTAACACAAATTTAACAAATTCGATTAAAATTCACTAAACTATATTTTATGGAACCATTTGCACAATATTTTTCAATCTGATACAATTCAGGTACAATTTTTACTCAAGATATTTGACAACGGTCTTCGCTGTCAATTTCAATAGAGCATGAATTGACCCCAAACGAGAACACTTCAATGCGAATGTAGAAACTTGTTCCACAATAAAATGGACGAGATATAGAAGTTTGTTTGATTTGGGGCCACTTCAAACTGAACTATAAGAAATGCCATTTCCTTTTTCATTTTCGTGAATTGAATTTTTCTCAAAATGGTTCTTATTATGTTTTATTAAACCCTGACCGAAAAAGAGGGGTTTTATAAATTTGATGTGTGTTGCTGTTTAGCTGTGTATCTGTGTGTCTGTCTGTGGCATCATAGCGCCTAAACGGATGAACCGATTTTGATTTAGATTTTTTTATTTGAAAGGTGACTGTCGAGAGCTTTGCTATGTTTAGTGAAAATCGATTTAGCTGTCCAAAAGTTGTGCTGTTTTCTGTTTGATACGGAGTATTTTCGTGAGGTATCGTGTCTCAATTACGTATTCGATAGATTATAGATCGAAGCGTGTCCAGATAAATGATGTAGTTTAAAAAGTATGAAATAAAAAAGGGGGGGTTTTAGCAATTTTTATGTTTTACTTGTTTTAGTTTCAAAGTCAGTGATGATGTTATAGAATGTTCTATTTTTGGATATTTGCATATTCACTGTGTACGTTTGCGTCAGCAGCCAATCGGAACTTGCCATGTGACAAGTTGCCGGAAACTGACCAATCACAGTCGTTTCCTTCCTTTTTATATGTTAGTAATGGTCAGTTCATGGTTGTCCTTCTTCTTCACTTTCAAGCTATCGTGGTCAACATGAATTGAGGTCTCGCCTCACGATACTTGCTTGGAGTCCTATCACTAAAGGTAATAGCTAACTTGATAAATGGGTGTTGTTTTTGTTAAGATAATTTTAATGTTCGTTTTTTAATCATAAGGGAACATCGTGATTGCGTGAAGCGATTTAAATTGCACGCACGTATTATCTAAGAACATTTTAAGTGCAAATCGAATAGCATGACGTATATGTGAACTTGTAATTTCGCTTAATTAAAATCGCTTTGAGACGAGCCATCAAGAAAGTCGCTAACTTTATAGCAACCATAGCTCAGCTATTCAACAGCCGACTGATGAGCGACATTTTCGAGTTTGAATCCCATCTGTAGTACTTTTAATGATAAATGAATGATAAATGATTTTATTTCTGTAAGTTGGTTTGTACAAACACTTTTACATGTCGATCATATTTTAAAACTAGATGAGGTCGGCGTTTCCTATCTGACTACTCTGAGAAAAAAGGCCGAAACAAACTCACAGTCTCTTTTAAAGTCCAGACAAAACAAAAATCTTGGTTAGATCATGTGAAGACCATGTAGATTGATGTCTGAAATGGTCTTTTGAGGAAAGAACCAGCCAGATTGAGTGGACCTGTCCAGTCAGTGCACGCATTTGTCAATAACCGAGCAGCTCAACACAGAATGTAGTTTTACTTAGTGTACAATCCTGTAATTAGCATTATAAGTAGAAGATTAATAGAAGGTCGAAAGCCTGACAACCGGTTTTACCAAAGAATAACGCCTTTTCGTGTTACTTAGTAATGAGGGCTTCCATTTTTGTTCTCATCAGTTGGCGCCACTGGCGAGTAAGGTCTTTAAGGGTACACTAGTCGACGGCACGAACTATTTTTTGCGCGGGGTTAAAATGCATTTTATATCAACCGACAACACGTGCGGAAGAGATAGATGCTGTGATGAGCTGTAGGAAGTTAGTTCGCGTATGAATACACACTTATGCAAATTTGTTGCGAAATGGATAATGATTTAGGACGAAACCGAGCGCGCGAAATTTTATAAACAGACCTTTGGCAGTCTAGATATCATGAAAAAACGACTAAATCTATCTGTTCAAAATAAAATTATATGCATTGTTGAACTACTTCTCTATCCCTGTATGGAGGCCGTTTTGCAATTTTCCGTCTTCTTATGGTATTTATTTGCGCCCAAAAATGCCTTAAAATTAGTGTCGAAATGTGGAACTTTCGACGCTCATAACTTTCAAATATTTTCTTTTTTAACTTTTTCGCTTCCATACAGGGCTAGATAATGATGAGACAAATTGATATCACTTTTTATTTTGAACGTACATCGTCAAACAGTGGAATAATCTCTAGACTACGTTTGTATGGAAACATTTTCGACTAGTGTACCCTTAAATATAGCTGTTAAACGTTGTTATAACGCGCACGGAAGGAAAGTTTGAATTGAAATCATTTTTAATGCTGTAAAAGTGCGATTAAAAAATCGAGCGTGCCGTAGTTTTGTGCAGCCCATTGTATTCGAAAAAAGTAGGATAACATTTTCTGGAACTTAAAGCTCTATTAAACCAGTGGTTGATAAAACCCGTATCTAACTTAATCTGCCATATTTGGTAAATGTGCACAATAATAATAAAAAAAACCGGCCAAGTGCGAGTCGGACTCGCGCATGAAGGGTTCCATTACCGTTATCGCAAAAAACGGCAAAAAAATAACACGTTTTTTGTATGGGAGCCCCCCTTAATTCATTTTATTTAAATTTAATCATAACTATTTTTTGAAGTGAATATACAACTAAAAATTCTGTGAATATTTCAAGCGTCTACCTGTTGCCGTTATTAATATCGAGCAAAAAACAGCAAAAAAAAACACGTTTGTTGTATGGGAGCCCCCCTCAATTTATTTTATTTTAATTCAATATTAATTATTTTTTGAAGTGAATATACAACTAAATATTCCGTGAATATTTCAAGTGTCTACCTGTTGCCGTTATTAATATCGAGCAAAAACGGCAAAAAAATCACGTTTGTTGTATGGGAGCCTCCCTTAAATATGTATTTTCTTCTGTTTTTAGTATTTGTTGTTATAGCGGCAATAGAAATACATCATCTCTGAAAATTTCAACTGTCTAGCTATCACGGTTCACGAGATACAGCCTGGTGACAGACGGACAGACAGACAGACAGACAGACGGATCGCGGAGTCTTAGCAATAGGGTCCCGTTTTTACCCTTTGGGTACGGAACCCTAAAAAAATACAAACTCGCGCTAAAAGCCAAACAACTATAAAATTTGACATTTTGAAGACCTGACTCTACACCAGTGCCTCTAGCGGCAAATTCAAACGCGGTAACCCCCATTGTAGGTTGAAAAGTCAGAGAGACAGACGCTTCACATAAAATCCTGTGAATCAAACTGCATCCGGGGAAAATGGAAGCTGACCCCAATAACGTTGATAAAAGGCAAGACTAATGACTACAGGGATTATTAGAAAGACTAACCCGACACACACCACATTACTAATAATATAAAATAACCTCATTTTTCCGCTTTCCCTCATAACTTGGGTTTATCGTTTAATAACGCCAGTCGCCACCTCATTTGACACACAGGCCGGTTTTACGCCATACATTATGCATAGGGTGCTCCTAAATTAACTCCGTCGCCCACGCAGTCACTGTCGAAATGACTTCCTCTTCGAGACATCCTGTATAGGGAAATTGGAGAAGTCATGTTAGTTCCTGCTCTTGAAATGTTGTTGAGAAGTGAAATGTTAGATAAAAGTAAGGGGGTTTTGAGTCGAAGGGTTTAAATAGTTTGTGTCGAAATATTGCGTTATAACATTGACCTGTCTATCTAATCTAAGTTAATTTGTAATGAGATATTTTTTTTCTTCTATAAGCCCTAATCTCTAAGCCCCTTTCCTGATGGAGCGAGGTAATTTAAATTGCTTCGATAAGCGATATCGCACACGTATTTTCTATTAAAAATACAAGTGCGTATTGATGAAATTGCATCGCATGGCGTGCATGTGAACATACTTGCAACTTAGTCATCATCATCAGCCTTTTACCTTTGCTACTGCTAAGACAAAGGCCTCCTCTCTGTGAAATTGGGATGGGCCACCACGCAGGCCCAGTGCGGGTTGGTGGATTTCATATGTCTTCGACTTTTCGGTTCTAGGATATGCCAGTTTCCTCACCATGTTTTTCTTCACCGTTTTTAAAACAGTAGTGATGAATTTACACAAAGTTATGCGCCTGCCTGTGTTCGAACCTATGGCCTCCAACACGTAAGTCGGTGTCAATACCACTGGGCCCCCACTGCTGTATAACATACTTATCAACTTTAAGGTGTACAATAAAGTATATTCTGTTCTGTTCTTTTCTGTTCTATTCTTTTCTATTATAATCTGTTCTATTCTTTTTGTTTTTTTCACAGATTGAAAGCTACAGTAGTAGGACATAAACTACATTTTAATGGAAAATATTTTTTACCAAGGAAACAGTAACGAATCATCCGTCTCTAAGAAGTACAATATTTCAAGCAAAACTGCAGAATATTGTGTTAAACGAATTTAAGTCATCTTTCTATTTCTATCAATATGTTTGAAAATAACGGAGATATCTATATCTATAAGTACTTAATATTTTAAATACGAAAGTTTGGATGGATGGAAGTTTGTTACTCATTTATGTCAGAACGGCAAAACGGATCTGGGTAGGACGTCTTCCAAATTCCACTGCACCGCAAATCACTGAATGCATTAAAAACACTAAACCTGTTTTCAGTGATTTGCGATGCACGTTATCTCTTCACAACTCTCGGTTGGTTCATTGTACCTTTGCGCATGAATATTCAAATAAATAAAAAAGAAGCCCAAAATGTATTTACTTATTCTCACCTACATAATATAAACAAACGCCCAAGGGTAAAATCGGAAGCATCTTATGCAATTCAACAGACTAGTTTATGATAATAGCGAATACGAGTCACAACTGACCTCGAAGTCACTATAAACTGTTCCGAAGGGACCCGTAAAGACTTAGTTTGGACGTAACGTCCCATATTGAAGGCCAGATATTGGACCCGAAAAAACTATTTCCCGTTGAAGACATGTGAAACGGATAAATAAAAACCGGGCAGAGCTTTGTTCAGATCTTGTATTCACAATCGAAAGAGACAAATAAAATGATGGGCAATCGCTTATATTAACACAATCCTCTTGCTGACATAGCTTGACTGGAGGGGAGGCTTCAATATGGCAGCTTAGCTTCGGCGGGCTCGGCGGGTATTGGTCGGTTGCACGTAGGCCGACGTCACATCCGTTACATTCGGCCATCCTGGAATCATTGCTCCCGCAATGGAAGCAAAACACATTCATTAGCTTTCATATAAATCAATTAGGTATTCAGTGTCACTACTATTGTTACTGTCTGATATAGGTGCTTTACTTCTATATGGCCTTAGCGCATTTACAGTCTAAGCACCCGTGAGCTTTTGGAACCACGTAAACATTTTATGTCCTTATTCCTGTACATATAATTTGCCACTACTTTACATAATGCATTTTCAATTCAGTATGGACTTAACGGATTCTTGCCAACCATTGTACCGCATTCAATGTAAATAAGTTATGGCCATAATAAATACGTTATGGCAATGGCTCTGACATTGACTTTAGTTACTATAGTTTATATACTGAATAATAGTCATCCAGTTTGTATTGACTCTAGCTGCACTCATTGTAGTCATAAAAACAACCCTTTTGTACACATTATCACTTGCGTTATCTGAAGCTTTCTTTTTACATTCAATATTTGACATTCAAAGTGCCGCCTAGTGGCCCAATTGCAATAAAGGATCGGACTTTGGCTTTGCATGGCGTTCATGGCATTGCATGGCGTTCATGGCATTGCATGGCGTTCATGGCATTGCATGGCGTTCATGGCATTGCATGGCGTCACCAGGCGTCACTTTACTGAAAATCATTAAGTCACATGGCCTACCAGTACGAGCGAATATTAAATCATAGCGCTTCAAAGAAGTTGATGTCATTAGTAGTGCTACTGATTCCCCAAATTACATCAGACAGGGCATTGGCCCAGTTATTTGTTAAGGTTTTTCTATAGTGATTATAGCCCGCAAAGCATTATAAATGGACTGATTTTTACGTTTAAACTAACCAGTAGCATTTGGACAAGCAATATCATTTAATGTGTACCCAACCGTTTACCAAACCATGTTTGCTCGTGAAGGCCTTAATATGGTACCTCACACAATGATTGAGAGAACCAAAAAGGCAAAATATATTTTTCAGTGTCCGAATCGTTACGATAGAATTGATAGTACGCAAGTGTCGACTCGGCAATAACAAATTTGGAAAACTTAGTCACTACAATCATTACAAACTGTACACACTGAGTTTCTTGTGCGTTCTTCTCTTTAAAAAGCTACTTTTCCGAATGCAATGTAGAATCAACTTGTATTACTTGTAAATTTTAATTCATTTATGTATGACGTTCAAAAGTGCTGCTCACCGGCCTAATTGTAAGAAATATATTTGACTTTGACTTTACTGGATTCAGCTGAGTACCCGTGTTTTACATGGAGCGACAGCCTATCTGACTTCCTCAACCCAGTAACTGGCAAACACGATACCCCTTAGACAAGACTGGCGTTAGATCTCAAGCTTCTGACTACCCGTAACGACTGTCAAAGATCTTCAAAAGACAGCCGGGACCAACGGCTTAGTGTGCTTTCCGAGGCACGGAAGAATCTCGGTATGCTGAAATGGTCACCCATCCACGGACCGACCTCGTCAAGCGTTGCTTAACCTTGAAGATCGACCCGTGCGGCTGTTATTATTTAGCCACGAGACAACTGTACAATTACCCCTTTTTTGTAATGTTCGTTCTTTCATACACTAACTGCCCTTGCCATATGCACAATGAAGACGTGCGGTCATGTATTTTCTAATGAATCGAGTCATTTTTGGTAACCAATATACTAATTTATTGAAATCATGGTGACCAAAGTCATCGTGATGCATTTGCACTATCTTATCTATCTACCAAAGCTCCGAAGCTCCTACCAGTCTACTGCCATTTAGGGTTTTTCTATAAAGCTTCTCGTCAATAATCAAGTAATTGCTTATTATGTCCAGATCGACGGTGTTGGTTTTTAGTTGGTTAATTAGTGAACTAAATCTTGTCGTTCTGGCATTGTAACATATAGAACCAGTATCAGTGACTTAGAGACGGTTTTTTTCTATTCATTGTATAAACTGGATTTCTGCAGAGTGCACCTACATGTTTCATACGATGGGCAAGCCTATACTCAACACTAACGTTATAATATTTTATCAAAAACCACTATACTGCGTGACCGTACCTTGGACCGCTGCACAATCGGTAACAACCTTTACATGACATATTTACCTATAACATACACGCGAAATCTACGTAACGAGTCCAACAGCGAGAGTTTGAAGCTCATAATAATGGTCCATGCTATGCTCACTTGTAACACGACTGGTCGTAATGAATTTTATTTGCAGTTTGTTTTTGCATCAATATACCGGCGACACTTAACTTACTCGCATCCGTATGTACTTCTGTAGGAAGCGCGGGGTCATACAAAGCGAAAACAGGCTTAGAACCCGAAATATTTTGCAATCGTTCAAAACTAATCCATTAAGGGGTACACAATCAGCGCGAAATTTGGAATCAACTTCTTAAAATAACTGCACAATCCGATAAATTGACGTACCCACATGACACACATTACTAGGCAAATGAAACTTGAAACTGCCAACACGGCTGTCTGCCACTGGTGGCAATTTGACCTGACCATTAAAGTGATTTGTTTTTTTCAAAACTAGTGTTTTAACGAGTATTCATATTTAACTTTCGGTATTAAGTCCTTTTTTTGTTAGACATTTTATAAAATAATAACACCAGAATTTAAATCAGTTGAGGGTAGAAGTAAACCTTCTAAAAAAATGCCAATACCTACTTCGTTTTGGGTATCGACAGATCTACCGACAGATTATGCTAGGTACTATTAATAAATCTCACACTGAAGGTCTCTTTTCTAAACTAAATGGAACCCCGGTATACTTATACTATCTACTACCTTTGCTAGTTCTAAAATCTGTTTTATGAGTATCATCTGGATTAATTGCTAACTTTGGACCATACTGATACGTAACAGTTGTAATCTTTGCCAGATAACTCGAGAAACTTTATCATCTATATAAGGTAACGGAAATCTTTCATTTTACAGGGACATTAAAAGCGCGGTAATCAACACAGCCTAGTAAGCGGCGGCGTTCTATTTTGTGACAGAGCTTATTATCGACGTTCATTTTTTTGACTTAGACCACAGGATAAGCGTAACTGGTCTAAGGATGTCTAATGTCTATATACCTACGGGTTGATCAGTGGCAAGCTTAATTTTGATCTGCGTAATTAGTACAATATCATGAGTGTGCACCCGAAGCTAAACAATGTTTGTATTTGGTTAATCTATTTATTCGCACTGCTAGACTAAGTGGCAATGGCCTGGCTAGAACAAGAGCTAATTATAAGCACCTCAGATCAGGGAACAGTAGATAAGCACATACATGAAGTCACGCCTTTTTTTTCCTTGCGGGTAGACAAACTACAGAACGCCATCTGCTACTATCCTTATAACTCTCCTTTCAACTCTTGTTTCGTTTACGTAAAAACATAGTCATACACGCACATACACGGATGCTGGTTATGCGAACTAGTTTTATCCTCATTATTTAAAATATGGCGACGAATAGAACAAGTGGCTATGGCCTAGATAGAATTTGAGTTATCGATATTGCGAATATGGAAATGAGAAAGACAACGCACCTGACAAACTGGCTGTGGCTCCTGGTAGACTAGCTGTTGCTCCTGGCAGACTGGCAGTGGCTCCTGGCAGACTGTCGGTGGCTCCTGGCTCCTGGCAGCTCTCGGCCCTTGTTAGGACCTCTCCTTGCAGTCACACGCAGCACAGGGCTTGATGCAGTCTTGCTCGGCGTGCAGTTGGGTCGATGGCAGAGTGCAGCTCACGCCGTGAAGCTTGTAGTGTCGTTCCGTTCGTGAATAACACAAACTTCTTCGATTTTTCTTCAGAGTCAGGTGATCTTGCGGTTGTGGCGTGGATGTGTTATTAAACGCAGATTAATTTTTGTTCATACCACTTCTGAGTGAAACGGATAAATAAAAACCGGGCAGAGCTTTGTTCAGATCTTGTATTCACAATCGAAAGAGACAAATAAAATGATGGGCAATCGCTTATATTAACACAATCCTCTTGCTGACATAGCTTGACTGGAGGGGAGGCTTCAATATGGCAGCTTAGCTTCGGCGGGCTCGGCGGGTATTGGTCGGTTGCACGTAGGCCGACGTCACATCCGTTACACATGTTTATTTTGTTTGGGGTTTTCCTCAAAGGGGCTGTTGACGTTTGGTTGTGGGTCGAAAGAAGTATGAGCTCTCTGGAGTGTCGTTTGGTGATTGAAAGATCACGTAGGAGAAGGAGGAGAATTACCAGTTCTTTAAGGTACGAACCGGTTTGCATCTTTGCAGCACTAGTTTGTTATTAACTGATCATTACGTTTATATAGATGGACACACTTTGCCGCACTTAGACTTCCATTTGGTCCATATTGTGCGTGCAGGCCTCCTCTCCTGGGAATGGGCCGTAATTAATTTATTTATACATACTTTATTGTACACCATAATAAACAAGAAAAATAAGCTTAATACTAAAAACATAAAATGGGCGGCCTTATCGCATTCCGCGATCTCTTCCAGGCAACCTGGAATGGACAGAGATTACCTGGACATAACATGGGGTGGTCAGTGGTGCGTCAATACCAACAATGAACAGTTCAATGAACATTCCATAGACGAGCAGCCTGGGCAGTAATAGATTTATCCATGAAAGTTGTGGAATTCACGTAATCCACCAAGCAGGCCCAGTGCGGGTTGGTGGATGTCACATGTCTTCGATTTTTTTATTCTAAGATATGCTGGTTTCCTTACGATGTCTTCCTTTACCGTTTTGAGAGCAGTGGTGATGAAATAATTTACACAAAGTAAAACACCTGCCTGGGTTCGAAACCACGACCTAAAACTTGGAAGTCGGGGCCGTTACCACTGGGCCACCAATGCTCTGATCATTACGTATTTAAATACTAGCTTTTTCCCACGTTGTCGAGGTTTGCTTCACTATCCTTAATCAAAAAAGGAACCGTGCATTTATGGCATAAAAAGCTTGTGACTCGCAGCTATAGAACAATTTCTAATTTTTGTAATCGAATCAATTTAACATAAACGAAAAAAAATTGTTACCTCATTATTATATTAGTTTAGATCATGTGTTAAAGAATCGGCAGTGGAACAATACTTAAGCATACACTAGTGTCATTAATATGAAAGAAATACAGTCTCCTGCTGACCATTTCACACTTAAAAATAACAGCACGCCTGTATTTACTGAAAAACCCGAGAATCGAGAGCTAGGACACACGCTTGGGTCGCGGCTAAATTTGAAAGAGAGTTACCGCGCCCCTGGCACAAGCAACTGAAGGAACACGGGTGGGTTTTAGTCAGTAAAGTCTGACATGCCCTCCCGCTTCACCCAGAGCTGGAGAAGTCATTGGATGATTTCCAAAACAAAAAAAAAATAGGACACACGCATAAAAGTCGTAATTATATGTTTTTTTTTTGACGTAAATGCAGTCAAATGTCAACGAGTTAGGCAGTCGATTCTTCAGCTTGTCTTTACTCAAGTTGAGCACGTTATTGTCAATTTATAACAAGCTGTAACTGTCAATATGAGTTTTCGAGTTGGAGTTGAGCACGAGTCATGCTGCGGATAACGGACCTTCATCTATGAGTAAATTTACATGAAAGGTCTATGTTCTAGAGCACATTATTCATTGCAGCGACCCCTAAATTGAGTTCTTATTCTAAATTGTCAAATATAATTTCCATATGAAAAGCGGCTATATTCATTCGAGGATTAAGGCTTAAGCTTTGCACAATGGAAGTCCGTACATATTTATGAAGAAACAATGTGACGAGAGACCGATACGATGTCGGGATGGCGATTTACATATATGTATTACTCGTATGTTGTTTGATCTGGATTATGGTATTAACTTTTATAATATCCCACCGTCGCTTTTTTGTCGATAGAAGTTATGAAAGAATTACTAGTCTTTTAATGTTTGCATTGCTGGGATAGAGGATCTCTGTGAGAGATGGAATGGGCTTTAATACACCATGCGGGCCCAGTGGGGGTTAGTTAAAAAAGATTATGATGCTGAAGACTTTTTTATGAGAATCCAATTTTTTTCAGGATTAAGGTATCAATCAAGACACAACTCACGCCTTTTTCCATGGTCTACTCCTCAAACTAACTCTTCGGGGAATATTCGCGTATAATAGGTTCCCGTAGGCAGCTCCTACCATACCTATTATCCACACATTACCAGACATATTTAAGTTCCTTGCCCATGTAACACCCACGTCACCCAATCCTATCAAAGTTGGCGACTCTACACTTGAAGTTGTAGACGATTATGTCTACCTAGGGCAAACGGGCCAGTTAGGTAGATCTAACTTCGACAAAGAGGTCAATCGTCTCCGACTCGACTGCGCAGCGTTCGGGAAGTTGCGCGTTATCTTCTCGTCCAACTTACCGCATTATCTCAAGACGTACGTCTATGAGCAATGTGTTGGCAGTGATTACATACGGGACCGAAACGTGGTCGCTCACAATGTGCCTCATCAGAAGGCTTGAAAGTCACCAAAGGGCAATGAATTGGGCTATGCTCGGCTTTTTCTTGCTTGATCGAATCTGGCATTAAGACATCCGCAAGAGAACCAAGGTTACCGACATAGCCTGAAGAATAGCCAAACTTAAGTGGCAGTGGGCAGGGCACATGGTTCGCAGAACGCATGGCCGATGGTGCCGAAAAGTTTTTGAGTTCCAACCACGAACCGGAAGACTTTGCATTGGAAACCGTCCATTAGGTGTACTGATGACCTGGTGAAGGTTACGGAGATCTGCTGGATGCGGGACGCATGAGACCGGTCAATGTTGCGACATTTGGGGGAGGCCCATGTCCAGCAGTGGACGTATTTTTGACTGAAATGATGATGAAATGGGAGACGAGCAATACGAGCCTATTGCTCGTTGTGCTTCTTGCTTCGGCATACCATCAACTGGAAAGGGATTTTAGGCCACTAATAAGAAATTTCAGATGAATTAACCCAAAAATAGCATCAGACCCGGCAATCAAAGCCAGGTTCTCATGGTCAGAAGCTTGCAACGTTACGAATTCTTTAGTTTGCAGTCCCAACCTTAGTTACAGTAAAGGTCTAGTCCCATCGCTACTTGGAATTTCCATAACAATACTTGTTACTAATCTTAACAAGGAAAAGCATTAAAAATGCAACAACAGCCCACACTTTCTATAAAACAAGAAATAAACACGTCTATTTTACAAAATTTACTCGCAAAAGTAATATAAAAGAACAAGTTTTCTGCAACGAATATTATGCAAGGGAACAATAAAATGGGTTGAGGTACATTAAGCCGCATTAAAGAACGGCAACAGAGACTTGGGCCATGGAACAGTGAATAGACTCAGAATGTTAGCTCCTTACAACGAGCGAAAATAGGTGCACGCACACTCAGATGCGTACGTACGGCGATATCGAACGAATGCCGGTCGTGAGTGCGCTTGCACTCGCTGTACGTGAAACGTGTCTATGTGTCTGTGCGTTGGCACTCGTTGTATGGAGCTAACCTTCTGTAGTATTCTGTGCTTAAGCTGCAGCAAAATGAAATTGGCTTACTTCCAAAAGAACTGCATATGTACGTGCAGTCATGGTCGGTTAAACCTTGTTTGGAACGCTCGAGTTTTGAAGATCAAGGTTGGTTTTTAGTCTGTTAAGACATCTTATCGCTGTATTTATTCATATATTATATGCTTTTTGTACTCTATAGGACACATTTAAAAAATTAAACTTAAAACTAAAACACATACAGAGTACGGCCTTATCGCTTTCCGCGATATCTTCCAAGCAACCTGGTATGAACAGTAATAGCCTGGATATGAAGTGTCATTGGTATAAACATCAAAAATTTATTGCAAAAAAATATCATTAAGGGTACACTAGTCGACGGCACGAACAATTTCGCGCGCGTGGTTAAAATGCATTTTATATCAACCGATAACACGTGCGGAAGAGATAGATGCTGTGGTGAGCAGTAGGAAGCTAGTTCGCGTACGAATACACACTTTTGCTAATTTGTAGCGAAATGGTTAATGATTTAGGACGAAACCGAGCGCGCGAAATTTTATAAACAGACCTTTAGCAGTCTAGATATCATGAAAAAACGACAACATCTATCTGTTCAAAATAAAATTATTTGCATTGTTGAACTACAAATCTATCCCTGTATGGAGGCCGTTTTGCAATTTTCCGTCTTCTTATGGTATTTTTTTGCGCCCAAAAATGCGTTTAAATTTGTGTCGAAATGTGGAACTTTCGACGCTCATAACTTTAAAATATTTTCTTTTCTTACTTTTTTGCTTCCATACAGGGCTAGATAACGATGAGACACTACTACTCAACACAGATCTTGTTATTGGTATGAAAAGACCAATGTTGAGTATAAAATCAGTAAAGCCTGCGTAGCGAAAACATACTAAATCTATGGTGAAGCCTCTCGTATATTTTAAGTCCGCCACTCGACTCAACCAAATGGACAGTTATACTCGTAGCTTATTATTTAGAGACTGTTTTATTCGTTGTCTTGGCGACTAAATCGATTGGAGTTGAAGAAGTATCCTTCAAAGGGTCTTAGAATATAAGCCTAGACTTCAAATTTCCAATTTCCACTTTAATAAATAGAGAATGAGACAAAGATTCGGTAAAGCGAAAATACTCGTAGTTTATTTAGTTCCCAAATAACTGGGCAAACTAGAGGAGGCCTATGTCCCAGCTGTGGGAACATTAAAAGGCTGATGATAATAATGACTTGCCAAACCTTTTTTTCAGCAGGATTGGGAAATCCTTATGGACGCCCGAGCTGCCTCACATGCGAGCCAGCGCTGCTGTGCCGGTGTCTACCGACTAAAAACCACTCCTGCCTTTAATTTACCCACATACATCCGTGCCCTTATTTATTATTTAAAACATGGTTTGCTGTGGGTTTATTCAAATTGATTGTACCTACAAAACTGTCTCGAACCCATTGTCTCGATTGTAAGTATTTCATTACCTTGTAAGGTAGAATTTTCTCCCTTTCTCACCGGCTTGCACAGAGGTAGGTGTTCTGCATGAGACTATAGCAGGGCTTATTTAACATGAAGTTGATTGAAGTAAAAGGCACACAGTTTGGTCAACTAATTTTATTCATCGAGCATACAGTCCGTTATCACCACTTGTAGATGTTCTAAATATAGGAATAAACAACTCACTTTCAGAAGGAACACATTTTACCATCAATTCACAATACTGGAGATATGATTTCTCAAACAGTACCGTTATCCTGTGTAGCTGTCTTCAAACTTTGATAAATTATATCATCAGGAGTGTTCGAAACCTTGCTGTAGCTGTGGCTAGTTGACCAATTATATACTTATATTAATTCTAGAATGCTCCTAAAGAGACATTTGGAGCCCTGCCAAGGAAAAGAAAATTGCATGATAAAATCAAACGCACGTGTCACGAATATGAAAATTCAGACAAATTCAAGCTAATACTCACAGCGCCTACTGAACGATTGTTCCTTTCATTTTGACGCTAGCCAGCCTTGTCCTTCCCGACATCAAAGATGTTTATTCGGTTTTATTTCTGGATATTAAATTCACAGGTGCTAGTAACCTCAAGTGCACCCTTGTAAAG
Organism: Orthosia incerta; assembly: GCA_948252205.1. NCBI lineage: Eukaryota > Metazoa > Arthropoda > Insecta > Lepidoptera > Noctuidae > Orthosia > Orthosia incerta. Next base: position 6,695,604 of record OX411759.1, read on the forward strand.
GAATTGACAGTCACGTCAACCACAGATCCTGAACGTTTTATTTTAAACCATAGACGCATTTACTAAAGAATCCTTTAGGTAACTAATTTGAAAAGAATTTAATCATTTATTATTTTTGTATGTTGAATTTGTGTGTTTATTGAATTAAATGATTTCACACAAATAGAATATATTTTATTTAAACTTTTATCAATGTCATACATATGTCAGCGCCATCTAGTACCTAACTTACCAAACAATCAAGTAGTGACACTAATAATCGAACTCGTTTGGCAAAAGGAAACCAGATGTCGCTAACATACCTAGTGTGTACAAAATTTATTTGTTACAACCTTCCTTTCTTGTAACGCATTTAATCGTGTGATTGGCACAGCTTTACCCCATTTACTCATCTACTTAGGTTTTATTAGCAATAACCGCTTATAGGCTCTCAAAGTAACGGCCCACTTTATTGTCTAAACGTAAGGGATACATAAAAACAATAATTATTTCGCTCGTTAAGCTTTTTATACCGAAGCGCAAAGTTTATTTTGTGTGAATAATGATTATTAGAGTGATGAAAGAACAACAGATAGCGGTTGACTGTCTCTTGTTTTTATCTGCTACGGCTATAAAAAACTGAGTCAAATAAGGACGAAAAAGTGGGGCGACACAGAACTAAAATAACAAATACATAAAAAAATCAGGGTGAAAAAAAAGTGGAGCGAGCAAAAATTATGAAATTGGCAGAAACCTTCTTAGGTAATATACGTCACAAATCATAAGTAAATATCATAAGAATCAAGCACAGATTATGTTGAAGAATCATAAAGATTAATCAAAAACCACAGCATAATCTGTTAAGCGGTTTAAGAGATAAGATGCCATTGACTGGTATACAAAAGTTCTGAAGTCATACCACCATTTGTGACGAAGGTATGGTTTACGAAGATTACCGGCTGTTTATATAACGATCTTCCACAGATTGATAGGCTATGTATCCGGCCTTATAAGAGAATTTATCGTCTTTGACTACCATTAAATTGTCTTCTAAGTAAGACTTATTATCTTATTTAGCGGTAGTATATTGTCCACAAGCCTATAAAAACGTGTTTATTAGATATTCGGGCTAAGGATTTTAACTTATTACATAAGTGAAACAAACTTTTATATTAATAATTATTAAAGTCAGACAAAATAGCTCTCATCTAGAGACAGAAGTCTAGTCACAATAAATGGGCCGTAAACCACCACGCGGGCCCAGTGCGGGTTGGTGGATGTCACATGTCTTTGAATTTTTGGTTCTAGGACATGCCGGTTTCCTCACAATGTTTTCCTTCACCGTTTTGAGAGCAGTGGTGATGAAATAATTTACACAAAGTAAAGCGCCTGCCTGGGCTCGAACCCACGACCTACAACTTGTAAGTCGCGGCCACTTGGCCACCACTGCTCCACCAATTATTGATATATATATATAAGTATATGTTAATTAACATTTTCATATAAATTTGTTATATAACGTTCACAACGTTGTCCTTTTTAACCCAAAGGTTGACGGGTAGAGAATGCCTTGTACCACTATTGTATATGTAGTCAAATAAATAAATAAATATTAAATTTGTTTTTAATAACAAGCTTTAATAATAAAAATTGCAATGCCACAAAAAACGTTATTGAAAAATTTTAGCTCAATTGAACAACGGGAAGTGGGTTAAATTTTACTTGCAAGCTTTTATGAGATAGTGGTCAAAACAAAAACACAGATACTGGGGCAGATGAAACTAATTAAAAAAAATGTTCCAAAGGCGTAGATGCCAAAGTGCGTAGCACAATCTGTGCTACGGCGTAGCATGGCCCGTAGTAAAGGGAAGTAAACCTTTCTTTGCTACGAACCATGCTACGCCTCACAGTAACTGCTTTAAGCCTATTTTAGTCTACGATAACATGCTAGCTTAAAACATCGGAAAGGTTATATAGGCGTTTTTAAGGGTTTTCCCTATTTTATCATCATCATTATCTCTATCTCTCCTTCCATGTTTTCTATGAGCCCCAATTTTTTATATGGATGGATGAATGAATTGTGTGAAATAAAATAATATGGCTAGAAAGTAGGTGACTATTGAGATGATGATGAAGAGGTATAGGCGTAAAATAATTTTGTCCGTTTACATCGTGTAAATCGGTTCACTCGTTTAAAAGATCATAATTAATCAGGGTCAAGGACACCCCTTACCGCGATACGTTTGTTTTGATCGTGTTAGCGACACTGCCTTTACATTTCTTTCGTCTCGTTTTTAAATATTGGAATAAATTGGTAAACAGGTGTTAACGACTTTTATATTTTGTGTTGTCTGGTGGTGACTATAGGTAAATACATTTTCGGCATAAAGGTGTGCCCCAAGTTTACACCTGTACTTTGGAGACCTTATGAACGCCACTGACGCTGCACTTGGCGTCGCCACCTACTGATTCCAAACTATATTTGAAGAGTTTCCATCGCCTCAAAAAAAATAAGATATTAGTGGTACACAAATCCTATAAAAAATTGTAGTTTCTAAGTAAAAAGACATCCTTAAGAAAAATAACAGTCTTGATAAAACCTTTTTAAAATATTCTGAACAAAGGACAGGTTTCAGTTTTCATTGTTTCCAGCCAGTAACTTAAGCTGGAGGTATTATAATATGATTCCTTTGCTTTGAGATAGTAAAATCCGTTTGTACAGACTACAGGAAGGGTGACTTGACTGGTTTACGTGGGAACTTGTTGAAAGAACCCCGTTTGGTGTTCGATTTAAATATTCATATTATTAACGCAAAATAAACACTTTTTTTTTTTAATTATCTATAGGCTTGGGCTTGAACACTATCTCACCAGATGGTAAGCGATGATGTGGTCGACGGTGAAGCGCAAAAAACGGTGAAATACAAAAGGAAAACTTATGCACAAAGGCGAGCTTAACCCATAATTCAGTTCTCTGACAGCAAACCTCAGTGTTATAGAGAGATTTATAAAATTAGGACAGTTAACAAAGCGCACATCAAATACTAACGTTCAATGATGTCTCTGTTATCAATTCGGTGAAAACCGGGAGCGATCACCGCATAGTAAGATGCACATTGAACATTAATATCAAGCTTGAAAGGTCTCGACTGATGAAGTCCACGCTCCGTCCAGCACAGATCCAGATCCAAAACCCTGAGAGCTTTCAGCTCGAACTCCAGAATCGTTTCGAGTGCCTAGGGATCTCCGTGGACGAATACAGCGATGGGTTCGTGGAAGCTGTCCATACGGTCGTGTCTAAGTTTTGCAAGACCCGTCGTACAGACGGAATCAAAAACCTCTCTGATCCTACTCTGAAGTTTATGAAGGAGAGGCATGAGATGATCCTGCAGTCTTCAGATGAGGCGTGCAAATACCAGCAGGTCAATAGACAAATCTCTAAATCCTTGAAAAGAGACCTCCGCCGCTTTAATAACGCGCGTAGTAAAGACGCGATTGAGCGAAATAGTGGTTCCAAGGTATTTTCAAGAGATCTAGCTATTGGGCAGAGCCAGCTCACGAAACTGAAGACCGACAATGGCAGGTTCGTATCGCATATCTTGAGGACGTCTTTTTACTTAGAAACTACATTTTTTTTATAGAATTTGTGTACCACTAATATCTTATTTTTGAGTCGATGGAAACTCTTCAAATATAGTTTGGAACCAGTAGGTGGCCACGCCAAGTGCAGCGTCAGTGGCGTTCATAAGGTCTCCAAAGTATAGCTGCACACTTGGGGCACACCTATCTTCCGAAAATGTATTTACCTATAGTCACCACCAGACAATAACAAAATTAAAGTCGTTAACACCTGTATACCAATTTATTCCAATATATAAAAACGATACGAAACAAATGTAAAGGCAGTGTCGCGAACACGATCAAAACAAACGTATCGTGGTAAGGGGCGTCCTTGACCCTGATTAATTATGATCTTTTAAACGAGTGAACCGATTTACGTGATGTAAACGGATAAGATGATTTTACGCCATCATCATCTCAATATATAGTCACCTACTTTATAGCCATATTATCTTATTTCACACAATTCATTCATCCTTCTATATAAAGAATTGGGGCTAATAAAAAACATGGATGGAGAGATGTTGTGGAAGGGTATTCCCCTTCACTTGGGGTCGACGCAACATCTCTCTCAGGAGAAAATAATGATGATGATAAAATAGGGAAAACCCTTAAAAACGCCTATATAACCTTTCCGATGTTTTAAGCTAGCATGTTCTCGTAGACTACAATAGGCTTAAAGCAGTTACTGTGAGGCGTAGTACGGTTCGTACCAAAGGTTTACTTTCCTTTGCTACGAGCCATGCTACGCCGTAGCACACACTGTGCTACATACACATTTTGGCCACTACGCCTTAGGAACTATTTTTTTAAATTTATTTTCATCTATCTCAGTGTCTATGTTTTTATTTGTCACAAGCTTCTGGCCGTGGCTTCACCCGCGTAAGAACTGTTTTATCATCCCAAGGGAATACAAACTATCCTATAATTTACCTATATTTGCAATATTTGTAAGTATGTGAGTATGTATCCTATTTATAAACTGAAGGAATTTACCCGTTAGTGCTTGTTATACTTTATAACTATATGTAGTATAGTAGTGCTGGGTGCATCGTACTCGCGTATTTGAATTTAATGATGTATGTACTTATGTAAATATTGTGAAAATCTAATATTTTTAAAAGAGTTAGTATGGAGTTTCTTGTTCGTTCTTCTCCATAACAAGCTACTTTTCCGAATGCACGCTAGAATCAATTTTTCTTACTTGTTAATTTTAATTGTTAACGTTCAAAAGTGCCGCTTAATGGCCTAGTTGAAATAAATAAATTAGACTTTGACTTCAGTGAGAGTATTGAAAAAAAAAAAAATCGCATGACAACGGTTGCGCTGTACTCAGAGATATCTCAAGGCACAGCGTGATCCATCGCCGCCGACGAATTCAAATACGGCGCATCATAGTCGCTTCGGGTGATTCTACAAAAACAGTAATCCTCGTTTCGTGTAGATACTTGTTTAAATAATTGTAAATTATATTGTACCGAGTTAATAACAGACACTATTTAACCAGCCATACACGTGTCTTTCGCCAAATACGAACTACAAAAATAGGCCTGACGTCGACCAAATTCTGTTTCTCGCAAGCACAGTTATTTGCGCGTTCAGTACCCACATATAAGTACGGGTAAAAGCCCGCAAACAACGACCGGACAGCTTGCCGGGCTTCTGGCTATCCGCAATGACTGTCAAAGGTGTATAAATGACAGTCGGGACCGACCAAGGCACCGAGAATCGAGAATATTCGGTATGTTAAAATTATGAATATAATACAAATTAACCAGTTTGAATTTGTCTACACTAAAGATTGCCTATGGAGAAGGACCAGCATGTTTCTAAGCATTCTTATCTTGAATATAATCATCCAATTTGTAATATGCTTGTTTACAAAGTGTGCTTTTGACTATTGTTTTAAATCTCACAAGGTATTTTAACGAATTTTTGACAGGTAAACTCAGATTTCATCTCCGTGATGAGATACGTTCTTAAAAATACGGGAAATGATTCTCAGCTCGTTTCAATTCGACCGTACACAATCCCACGTTAAATAATATTAAATAAAACAATACAAATCATATTTTCTACACTTTCGAACAATGCAGGCTTTCAAAGCCCGCGGAACAGCCCGCAAGTACGGGTTGCAGGAACGGTTGACTTACCAAATCCGTTATAATTGAATTTCAGCGTAACTTACTTAGAAATTAATTGAATTAGTTTCGTCAAAGTTTCAACAATCTCTGCATACATCTGATATGTCAGATAATTGTGACACCAATGTAATACTGTTGGCTTAGATTATGACCTTTATTGACAAGGTTAGCGATTGATAGTAATTCAATAAATATTCGATAAAATTATGGCAACGGCACTCAATGTTGCCACATGATAATATATAAACATCATCGACCTCATAATGTTCCCACTGCTGGGACACAGGCATCCTCCGAGTGAGAGATAATATAATATCACTACTACACTACCCGAGTCACTCACATTCGCACGAATAATCATCATTTCAGCCGAAAAACGTCCACTGCTGAACATAGGCTTCCCCTGTCGCCACTTTGACCACTCCCGTGCGTCGCGCATCCAGCGGACCCTCGCACCCTCACTAGGTTATCAGTCCACCTAGTGGGATGTCTTCCAACCTAGCGTCTTCCAGTTCGCGGTCGCTATCAGAACTTTTCAGACCCATCGACCATCCGTGCTGCGAGCAATGTCATGCATTCGACTTCACACGCAGTTTAGTGTTGGACGATATTCGTAAGGAAATGTGCATAGTTACGTGCGTTGTTAGTTAGTTCGTCGATGTTTTGACGTAGAGTAGTCCCCTACACATATTCAACCGTCAGTTGAGTTCACCATTGTGGTATGGTAGGTATGCGCGTTTAATTTTTGACTAGAAAACTTTTTTCTAATTGGTCCAGTAGTTTCGGAGCATATTCGGTACAAAAAAACAAACAAAAAAATCTTTCCACTTTGTAATATTAGTTTAGATATCATCGATGAGTAGGTACCTAAACACAAAGAATTTTATTTTTAACCGAATTTTTCAATTCGACTGTACTTTTTATGTGTGTCACCTCTAAATTAGGTTCTCATGTAGTCCCATTTAAATTTGGTGAAGATCTGATGAAGAAGTTCGGAGATATATACAGAACTCTTCAATAAACAACGGCAAATCACTGGGGATTGTTGCAATCACATGACTGCTTATTGTTTACGTCATAACATATCATCACGCCGGTACGCTCTAAAGGGGTACACAGATGTATACAGTTCACCCTGGTACACTCTCATTTCACCAGCTATGTTTAAGTTTTATGTTATTCGGGTAGGTACCTTACTTAGAACTTGTTCATTATGTAACATAAAAACAATTTTTCAAAAAAATTAAACCTCCTTCCGAAATTAAGTTATTATGTTGTTTTTTTTGGAAGTCGGTTTTATTTTTTTGGTTTAAGGTTTTTTAGCACACCTTTTATAACGAGTTGGACATATTTGCAATGCCCACATGATTTTCGCAATTGACTTGTACAACAATAAAAAGCCTAAAATATTGTTATTGAAATGTTAAATAAAATCAGTTATTTTTTTGTTATTATATCGTTTGCTCAAAACTAACATTCAACTATGATAAATGTATGAGTTGCGTATTTGTATCATGCAATTTGCTTATTTTATAATAAGAAAACTAAAAAAGAAAATATATAAGTAAGTTATAAGACCTTATATGTAGGTAACTGTTGGTTATTCCTAAATAAATAAATAAAAATGGACTAAATAGTTCCATCTAAAAGAAGGTCTTTAATCATGAATTCACAATTTTGTTATATGTTCAATGGTTTAACCTAGACGGGTAACAATATTCAATTTTCATGCGGGTATCTTGATTGAAAACGCTGATTGCATCTCAAGGGACGCTCTAAATCGTCTATCAATCAATAAACTGATAAAACACAGATTGTCCCCCTAGAATTCTCATTGTTGTCAATTAATTTGGCTCAGAGGTCCAAAGAATTCTTCGCCACGATTGCGTAGAACGCAATAAAATTTTAATTCGAAAACATATTTAAACAGTTAAAATGTTCTTTGTAATAATATAAGTTTTATTGAACCTGTGAAAAAGGTGATTAAAGGTACTCTTATCGCTAAAAGAAAAAAATGCGTATGTAATCATGATAACAAAAAACGCGATGGTAGATAGCATAGCAGTCTTGCGATAGAAGAGGAGGAACGGGTGAGGAAGACGCAATGGAGACGCCCTTACGCCCCTAGCCGCCGCAGGAGGCGCCCCGGACGTTGGAAGTCGTAAGCCGACTGCCGGCCACCGTAGGCGCGGGCTTGCGGACGGTTTAGGACCAGGCCCAAATGGACGGTGCATAGTGTTCCACTCGCGCCGCAAAGAGATGTCAGCAAAACTGACGGGGACCGCTAGAGCCGATTACTGTCTGGGTCGCGGGTAAATTTGAAAGAGATTTACCGCGGCCCTGGCACAAGCAATTGAAGGAACATGGGTGGGTTTTAGTCAGTAAAAGTCTGACATGCCCTCTCCCACTTCACCTAGAGCGGGAGAAGTCATTGGATGATATTTTATCCCAAAAAAAAGATAGCTGAGCTGTTTACGGGCTGTTAACTATAGGCAACTCAGCACACAAAATATTAAGAGGACGACAGTCGCCAACGACCTTGAGGGAACAAAACGCGCACTCGTTTCACACCTGCGCGACCTAAAATTCAGTAATGTTTTGTACTTTCCTTATTATACTATGACTTTAAAAAATAGCCTAAAATCAAAATGTAGATAATTCAAATGTCTTTGAGATGGTGATTTGTTTTTGTTGGATAGCTCATTTATCGAGGAAGGCTATATAATATCACGCTACGACCAATAGGAGCAAAGCATAAATGAAAAAAATAACAAAACGGGAAAAAAATATTCCTTTTTGAGAGCTTCCGTTGCGTGCGCTGCGAAAACGGTTTAAGTTACGCAACAATCATGTATGTAGGGTAGGTAGGGCAGGGTCGGTAGGCTAGGTAGGGTAGGGTAGGTAGGGTGGGGTAGGTAGGGAAAGGTAGGTAGGGTAGTGTAGGTAGGGTAGGGTAGGGTAGAAGATGGGTAGGTAGGTAGCCAGTTGACGGGAGCGAAGCTGCGTGGGACAGCTAGTATACACATAAACTTAGAAACTGTTGTTAGTATTTATAACTACATACATGGTGACGCAATTAACGGCCTTTAAAGTAGTATTTTAAAGACGACCACTATGTGCGTGTGGTCTATATATAATGTGACCGTCTCAGACCTACATTTTAAATCTATTTGAAAGAAGCTTTCTTTAGAGAACTCAGTTGTCATGACAAAGGCAAAACCCTCGATTAATACATACATACATAAACTCTTTCCTTTTTCCTATGAGGGTAGTAGAACCATCAGAACACCAGCTAGGATTCTTACATACTTATTTGGTTCCGTTCACGTTTCGCACGGTTCACGAGCGCCGGTTATGTGTATTACGCGCCTGGCCTTAAGGCGCCGATTCCCTTGAGTAGCTGATTTTAAAATGAGAATCACGTCTAAATGGCTCGTCGTAATTCTTTGAAAAAAATATATGTTATATTAGACTATTTTCTTAATAATTTGATCTAAGCAAATTTTGAGTTTTATTTGTATAACATAGTGTAATTAATTTGTAAAGTTATGTCTAAAACAGACACAAACACGATAATCACACGAAAACCGCTGAGCGTATTGTAATGAAATTGACACCATCTCAAAGACAATTTAATTATCTACATTTTGATCTGAAGCTTTTTTTTTAAAGTCATAGAATAATAAGAAAAGTACAAAAAACTACTAAATTTTGGGTCGCGCGGGTGTCAAACGAGTGCGCGTTTTGTTCCCTCAGGGTCGTTGGCGTTAGTCGTCGTCTTAAACCCTCGATTCATCATCAACTACCTAGCTTTTTCCCAACTATATTGGGGTCGGCTTCCAGTCTTACCGGATTCAGCTAAGTACCAGTGATTTACATGGAGCGACTGCCTATCTGACAGCCGGGACTAACAGCTTAACGTGCTTTCCGAGGCACCGAGGAAACTCGGTATGTTGAAATGGTCACCCATCCACGGACCGACCTCGTCAAGAGTTGCTTAACCTTGATGATCGACCCGTGCGGCTGTTATTATTTAGCCACGAGCTCCTCAATTAATGTTGATAAATAACAAGCTAAAATTGTCAATATTGATTGATTCGACTATAGTACCTAATGACCTGGAATATAGAGGTCAGTTTAATGAATAGAGCATAGATACATAAGTTTCAGGCACATTGTCCCATCGTCATAGAGATAAGCAATCAGCTGGCAGTAAAACATTACGTCTGGACTTATAGCTAACCGTAATCAGCACTCATAATGGCTGGCTTTGGGGCGAAGCTTAAGCGACAGCGGGTGGGGATTGTTATTTTACTATGATTCAAGATAACTATCAAACTAAGGTGTTTTACAATCAAACTAATATTATAAATGCGAAAGTAAATTTATTTACGTACATGTAATGTTACATTTAAAGGTCAGACCGCACTAGGCGTAACTGCGCGTCAGCGGCGCGACGCGACAAAATAAATTGTATGAGATAACGTGTCGCGTCGTGTAGTTCCGCTGCCGCGTAGTGCGGTTTATCTCATACAATATAATACAAAGTATATTTGGTCAGGTCGCGTCGCGTCGCTCCGCTGACGCGTAGTGCGGTTTGACCTTTAGTCGTCTCATAAGCGAAACCAGGTAAGGTTATATTGACAATATGTCATACAATATTTGTGTACTAGCAACTAACTCTGAGTTAAGTTTTTCGTGCAAGTTGGCCTTATAAAATTAGTTTGATTTTAAAACATCTTCAACAACTCTGAAATTACGCATGCCACGTCAAAGGATTGTACTGGCGACGGTTCTCCGGGTAATCATGACAGTTCTTCGGGCAAATAAATATTCCGGTGACCGTTATTCCGGTAATCGCTCATTCATCCATCAGTTCTTTGTTGAAACTAACATTCGGGTGCACGTTCTTCTACTAAATCAAAGTCAAAACGTTTATTGCGAACTAAGTGTTTAGTTGGTGTTTTTTTATATTAGAGCAAGACTTAGCAGCCTTTTACAAGCATTGCAATTATCATTCTCCTGTCCTTATCATCCAAAATTAGCATGCATTTAACGTTCTCCATCTTTGTATTCTCCCTCTCTGTCCCTTTCACTCACACTTATGGATACGTTCGTTACACTCAAACCTCATTCCACATTATTATTAAATAATTATTTTATTCAACATTATTATAATTAAATTGAGAAAAATATAGTTATGTCAAAAATTAAATGTCAAAAATGGTGAATCTAATACAAATAATCAGCAATATTAATGTCATCTTTTACAGGTACCTAGTAAAAATTATAATTATAATTTTGTATGAAGTTAAATAGGTTTTATAAATCTTATTGTTTGTATAGGACAGATCGCCACTTGAGATAAATTCGTCATTTTAAGCTAGACTCTAAATATTCTTTTACTGAGTAGAAATACTTTAGGATTAGGTATAGTTTTAGCCTTTTTTGGAAAATTATTACTGTTTTTTTTTTTTTAATTTTGGGCAATCGTGACGTATTCCAAGAATCATGCTGCTTCGTTGATGTTGCCTTTTCTGGCTTCCTTCTTGCTAGGTCAGCTAAGACCGGTAGCCGAACAAATTTTCTTTAAAGGAATAAAAGATTCCTATTTGACGTAGGAATACAATGTTTGATATACATGCTCACACACATATTTGTAGCAATAAACTTTGGAGGGAAGCCAACATTAACAGTTGAGTTTATGGCAGACCATATAGTTATTATTTCCATAAATAGGAAAAACGTCAACTGAAAACTTTTGTTTCTGTGCCAACAGCTTATTGTTTTCCTTTTTCAATGTTTGGTTTGTACGAATATGGTCACATGTATACGCTAAGAAAATTGACGTATATACACGACAAGAATTTAGTCGGACCTGGGCTAGGAATTATGCTTGTTCAGCATTGTCACTGCCACAATGCTGAACAAGAAAAAACCCTAGCCTAGGTTCCTACACACAGTTTGTGTGTAGGAACTACATGAATTCTTGCTCCTCGCGTGTACAAGCGGTCTTAAGTATTTCAGCAAACCACTAATTTACCTCCACCCACTTTTCCTTTTCCAATTTACCACAACCCTTAAGTAAAGTGACGAATAGGCTAATCACCGGTTAAATGTCACCCGTAACGTCATGTGCGAATTTCACGAAATTCGAGTTGCACTAATCGATTAATTGACCCGTAATTTACTTGCCACGACATCTGCTAATTAGCGTGCTTACTTTACAGTTATAAGTTATCTGTTGTCATTTTTACTGTCATAATTTTGTCATTTTTACATTTTTTTTTTTCTATGTTTGTTTTTTTTTTTTTTTATTCTCTATAGGCTTGCGCTTGACCACTATCTCACCTGATGGTAAGCGATGATGTGGTCGACTATGGAGCACGCTTGCCTAGAAGAAACCCATTCACTCTTGACTTGAAAACCCCTAGATTGTAGCTATCGGGAAACACAGATTCCGGCAGGGAATTCCACTCTTTAGCTGTACGCATAATAAAAGTGTCCCCAAAACGTTTTGTGCGTATGGGTGGGATGTCCACCATGTACCGATGACGCATCGCCGTACGTCTGGTAGTCCGATGATGGAACGGGCTGGGCGGAATTAAATCATGTAATTCCATCGCACACTACCCGAAATGTAACCGATAAAATACCGACAAACTGGCAACTCGGCGACGATGTTCAAGGCTCTGGAGCTTTGACTTGACCAGTGCCTCATTGCCGATGAGTTTCTTGGCCCGTTTTTCGATCGAATCTAGTGCATCAAGCTGGTATTTGGCAGATCCGTCCCAGAGATGAGAACAGTACTCCATGCATGATCGAACTTGCGCTTGATACAAGTTGAGCAGCTGTTCCGGCGTGAAGTACCTTCTCACCTTCGCAAGGATCCCCAACTTTTTGGCAGCCAGCTGAGCCTTTGCCTCAATGTATGGCCCAAGATTGAGAGTCGATGTCAACGTAACGCCGAGAAGCTCAAGATGGTCCGTTATTGGCACGGTTACATCAATGTTTGTGTATGCCAACGAAGGGTATAAAATAGATAGACGAACAAAAGAAGTGTATTCAAATCCATCAACCCCGAAAAAAACTCTTAAACAACTCTTAAAATCTTTCTAAAACAAGCTTCATCATCATCATATCATATCAGCCGAAAGAAGTCCACTGCACTACAGACCTTGGTTTCCGTACGTCACGTCCTAGGCGACCACTGAAAATCAGCGCCGTGCAGTGGGTCCCCCACGCCACGGCACCGCATTATGCTGAGTGGAAGCCTTCTTGCCACAACCACGACATTTTTTATTTATACTCGCATTTTTTTTTTTTTGTCTTTTTTACTTTTCTAACATAACTTAAGAACTACTAGCACTATTGTAAGGGTTTAGTTTTCAAAATCTGTAACCGCTGTTCTTGTTCATGAAATGTAATGTTTGTATGTCGTTTTGTGGCAATTAAATATCTTTTCTTTCTTCTTTCTTTCACTGCTGGTTTCCGTCACATTGATCAGTCCCGTGCGTCTCGCATCCAGTGGATCCCCGCAATCTTCACCAGGCCATAGGTCCTGGTGGGAGGCCTTCCAACGCAACGTCTGCCGGTTCGCGGTCGCCACTCCAGAACCTTTCTGCCCCATCGGTCATCCATTCTGCGAGCAATGTGCCCTGCCCACTGCCACTTAAGTTTGGCAATTCTTCGGGCTATGTCGGTAACCCTATGGTTCTCTTGCGGATCTCTTCATTTCTGATAATAGACTTCTCTCAAGTAAAGGAATCTGATCAAGCTGTTAATGGACTACAAAAGTACGAAGTGTAATATCGCTTGTCAATGGATATCCAAAGAGTCCAAACAAAATGGTGCTAACTTGTCTGGTTGAGGTGTTGTTATGGCCACGTTCCGACTCCATCATGAGGCCAGCTCATCACATCACATCATCAGCCTATTAATGTTCCCACTGCCAGGACACAGACCTCCTTTCTGTGAGAGGGAATGGGCCGTAATCCACCACGCGGGCCCAGTGCGGGTTGGTGGGTGTCACATGTCTTCGAACTTTTGGTTCTAGGACATGCCGGTTTCCTCACGATGTTTTCCTTCACCGTTTTGAGAGCAGTGGTGATGAAATAATTTACACAAAGTAAAGCACCTACCTGGACACGAACCCACGACCTACAACTTGTAAGTCACGGCTGGTACCATTGGGCCACCACTGCTCTGCTGCTCCTTAGTACCATATTATTTTAATGCTGCCAAAGTTACCATCCCCTCTCAGACAGCCAGTGTCCCAGCAGTGGGAAAATTAATAGGCTGATGATGATGTTACATAAGTATAGTGCTCGCCAAACATCTGGGCCGCCCTGAAGTTAGTTTTCCGATGCGCAAGACATGAAACGGTGCTGTTTTTGTATGAGATTTACTTCTGCGCAGCCATTGTAGCCAAGTTCAGGGCGGCTAAGAAGTTTGGCGAGAATTATACGCATAGTTTCAGCTTAATTGGTTGCCAGGAAGTACTTGAAAAATCTGCTACTGATTGCCAGACGTAGATACGAAAGCAAGGTTATAATAAAGCTCGTAAAATAGACAAATATTTACAGACTATAACGACCGATATCAGTAAAAGTGTTCCATTTGGCACAGACACTGCACTTAGGCTGGTACACAAAAGTATAAGGTGTCTTGGTTTATTTTTAGCTCCATTGATTAGCTCGTAGATATCAAAGGAAGCTTGAATGCCTACGTCACGTAATGGTCTGGTTGCCAATTACTAGAATGAAAAAATACAGTGTTCTATTTCGAGTAAAATTGTCTCCTAAAGATAATAAGGTGTTCTGTAATGGCAACATTTTCGTGTTTCGATTACCGAATTGGTTATTAGGTCTGGAAACAGTTAGATGGAAAGATAATGTCCGTTGTTAATTCATAAAAATGGCGTATAGAGTTGGTAACTATAGCGTTAATGTTACTGCAGTGCGCAAACTTCTTCTGATACAAAGAACAAACGAGCATAGCCTACTGAATCTTTGTGATTTCAGACTTATTGGTTAGCATTCGTTTCTCGTCATGGTGGCCTAGAGGTTAAGACCCGCCTCTCGTGCTTGAGGCCGTGGGTTCAAATCTGGGCAAGTACCAATGTGACTTTTGTGTGTGTCAAATCAATATGTATTTTCTTAGTTTATCTTGGGCATTGCTGACGACGGTAAAGGAAAACATCGCGAGGAAACTTGGACTTATTGTCAGATTATAATAAGTATCTGCTCCATTGGTGTAATTGCTGCAAGGCGTTTCAGTGCGAGGATAAACGAATAAATAATTTAAACAAATGCCTCCCCAAACATTGACAAATCGGTCCAGTGGACGCCCGTGACTGAGGGTCACGGTCCGCCTTGTCGGTTTTCCAGCCGGTACGTATTCGCCAATTGAAAGTGTCATTAGTCAATTTACTCTCTATAGCCTCTGCTACAATAATCAATGTGCTATTATGAACTGAAGATCGGTTTTTCATTTGATTATTTGGGGTTAAGAAACTCTAACGTCAGTCTGACGGATTTTCAAACAAAAATAAAGTTTGACAATTACTCTTCAAATTCAGAAATGTATATGTTAGCCTTGCTTAGTTATAATATGTAATCAGTATTAATAAGATAAGTTTTAAGTCCATTTAATAAATTGTATTCGAATATTCATTGCAATCGACTATTTGTGCTGTCAATACCAATACCAATTTTAACCATCTTAATGTAGCAATTTATATACTTTACGAGTATATTTTATTACATTATACATTTTTCTATCACTTTATATTATCTATTTTACATATTTTTTTATTTATAAGTTAAGCACCTACATATTTACATTATAACATTTTTTAAGTATTTTCTTTATTTTATTTACACACGTCCGTGTGTCACTAGCGGGGTGCCTACTGAAAATCAGCGCTGGGTGTCTGACGCCCAGCAAATGCTGAGTTGGTAACCCTTTCGGTGTGGGCACGACGGCACGGATATTTTGTGCGCGGGGTTTAAATGCCTGCTATCTCATCCGACAACTCGTGAGATAAATGCTGTGATGAGCACTAAGAAGCTAGTTTGTGTACGAATTAGCACTTTTGCAAGTTTGTAGCGAAATGGATGATGATTTAGGACGAAAACGAGCGCGCGAAATTTTATAAACAGACCTTTGGGAGTCTAGATATAATGAAAAAACGGCTAAATGTATATTTGCCAAATAAAATTATTTCCATTGTTGAACTACTAATCTATCCCTGTATGGTCTACTAATCTATCCCCGTTTTGCAATTTTCCTTCTTCTTATGGTATTTACTGCCGCCCAAAGATGCGTTAAAATAAGTGTTGAAATATGGAACTTTCGACGCTCATAACTTTCAAATATTTTTCTTTTTTACTTTTTTGTTTCCATACAGGGCTAGATAATGATGAGAAAAATTGATATCATTTTTTATTTTGAATGTACAACGTCAAACAGTGGAGTAATCCCTAGACTACGTTTGTATGGAAGAAATATCGACTAGTGTAACCTTAACTTTAGTAGAGTAAGATATTTTGATAATTGCTTGGCGATTATAATATACCGACAGCCAACTGGCAACTTTACCCTAGTCTTAATTCTTTTACTTGTATGGGCAATTCTTCAGTCTGTCACCGTTTAAGAAACTTTATGACTGTTCACAATGTTCAGCAATACAATCATCTAATTAACTTAAATGGACGAACTCTGGATCTTTTACTCTCGAATACTATTTGCCACGTATACAAACCCAAGCTGGACCTGCTTCAGGCTGATAACCATCATCCTCCCTTTTATACTCTTCTGTCATTAAACCTAAAGCTTATTCCCATGCAACCTCTTTGCTCGCCCAAGTATAATTTCCGTAGAGCTGACTATATCCTTGTTAATAGAGATATTGAGGAAATTGACTGGGACATGGAATTAGATAGCGAGTCAGCCGAAAAAAATGTAGAAGTTTTCTATGACCATCTATACGGGATTATCAAAAATCGAGTACCCCTTTCCAAACCAAAAAGTTCTAATTATCCTGTATGGTTTTCCAAAGCTCTCATACATATTTTAAACTCTAAAAAGAAAGCCTGGAATAAATGGAAAAGGTATCAAAACTTATCCGATTATGAAATTTTCTCCTTGTACAGAGCCCGCTTTCAATCAGAGTGCAATAAATGCTTTCGTACTTATATTAAAAGTGTTGAGGAAGATATTCCCAAAAATGTCAAACACTTCTGGGCATACATTGCTAACCGCAAAGGCAAATCTGGGATTCCTTCCCGTATGCACTATAAAGATGACACGGCTAATGACCCCATTGAAACATGTAATTTATTTTCAAACTTTTTTCAGTCAGTTTATGAACCATCTAGCCTAAAACCCGATTGGTGTCCAGTTCCAGATCAATCCAGTGACAGTGATTCATCTCTTTGTAGCTTGCACTTTAGCCTTTCATTAATTTGTAAACAATTAAAAATTCTAGATATAAACAAAGGGCCAGGACCTGATGGGATACCTCCTTGTTTTTTGAAATGGTCAGCAAACACATTAAGCAAACCATTATTTAAGATATTTAACCAATGTATTAGCAATGGTATATTTCCTACAGTCTGGAAAAAGGCCAATATAGTTCCGGTATATAAGGGTGGTTCTAGGCAAAATATAGAGAATTATAGACCTATCTCCCTTCTTTGTACATTGGCTAAGGTATTTGAAAAGATTGTTCATCACGAGTTATATCCGTTTGTTCAACGTTATATAGTACCGCAGCAGCATGGCTTTGTTAGACAAAAATCTACTGTGACCAACTTGATGATTTTTACTAACCACCTATTTAATAATATGGACAACAGGGTCCAAACTGATGCCATTTACACTGATTTTAAAAAAGCCTTCGACCGAGTTGATCATAAATTACTTTTAGATAAAATTTCGTTTAATGGCATCAGGGGCAATCTGCTGCGCTGGTTTCAGTCTTATGTCAGTAATCGTAGTCAAACTGTAGTTAGTAACGGGTACCATTCTAACGCATTTTTGGCAACATCTGGAGTTCCGCAGGGATCAATTTTGGGTCCTTTGTTGTTCATTATTTACATCAATGATATTGGTAGTTGCTTTAAAAATAGTAATTTTTTATTATATGCGGATGACCTCAAAATTTTTAAGAAAATAATATCGATCAATGATTGTTACCTTCTTCAAGACGACTTAAATAGATTGTCTAATTACTGTACCAAAAATAACCTAAAATTAAGCATTTCTAAATGTAAATACATACATTTTACTAAAAACAAAAAGATATTTGATTACAATTATTGTCTCTGTGATGAACTCTTACTTAAAGATACTCAAATTTGTGACCTGGGTATACTATTGGATAGCAAACTTCACCTAAATCTACACATTGATAAGATAATAGCTAAAGCTTACCAAATGTACAATTTAGTCATTAGGTCATCATCCGACTTCAAGCGCCCAGTCACATACCTATATCTTTTCAATTCTTTAATACGACCACAAATAGAGTATGCGTGTATGATATGGGACCCTTACTACGCGAAATATGACCAAGCATTGGAAAGAATCCAGCGCAAGTTTCTGAAAACATTGCAGTTTAAATGTCATTTGGGACGGCTGCCATATGAGGAATCACTGCATAAGTTTAAATTACTTACACTACACTCAAGGCGTCTGTTACTACAGGCCATGATGCTCCGTGGACTTATACACAACAAATTCGATTGCGCTGAACTAGTGAATAGTATATTTTATGTTGTACCTAGAACTGTAATACGCCGAGAGGCGCGCGCTTACCCGCTCTTTGCTACGACCACCAATCGTACAAATGCGGGAGAACGGGCGCCTCTCCATAGATTAGTCAAAACATACAACAAACATTTTGTAACAATAGACATATTTGCTTTATCTCAAACTGTATTTAGGAAAGAATTAGTTAAAATATTGAAAACCTAATAATTTAGTATGTACTTCATATTACCCCAATTTAACTTGTATCATGCTGTACGCAATTATAATAATACTATTAGTAATATGTGGAAACGTTGTGGATTGTACGTTTACTTATTTTGTTGTATACTTAGATGTAAGACTTAATGTACAATTGTTTGTTTTCCCAAATAAAATAAAATAAAATAAAAAATAAAAATATTTGTGAAATTGTAAAGTAAATTACTTGTTCATTAAATTATTTCATCTGTTTGCAAACTGTTTCTAATTTCAAAATAGACCGCTAATATGAAGTAGTCTAGAAACCAACAATTTATTTAGTAAGTAATAGGTATAAATAAATCATGTATTTAAATCAGCATCTGCTTTCCATGCATGTTTAGATGTCATATTTTAGCGTATATGACACGTAATTTCGACGTAAAACTCACGCATTAACAACAGCAGCAGCGTCATATGGGCAATTCACGTTAACTGCGTGCGTAAAAGTAAAACGCTCTTTTGCCATCTGTGAGCTTATTCTGAGTTTTACTCGTGTTCGATCTCGTTAACGTAAATGTCAATTTGTATAAAACTGGTTTATACAAATTGACATAATTTGACGTTAATGCGGTCGAGTACGTTAAAAAACTCGCACTAAGACTTTACATGCCGTGGCCATCGCCATAGGATGTATGTTCTAAGATTGAAGGGACCATACCATACTTCAGCCAGGTCACTTTCACATAAACTCACGCCTTTTTTCCCATTGGGGGTAGGCAAAAAACTACAGAACGCCACCCGCTACGATCCTTAGATACTCCTTTTGTTTCAGTTACATTGTCATCTAGTCACGTTATGAGAACTGCGCATCTGGTCATAAAAATGAACATCAAACACCGTCACATTAAAAATATAAATAAATAATAATTTTATTTTCTTATCACAAATGTTGCAGGAAGGTACAGGAAATGCTTAAACTAATACAAAAAACCGGCCAAGTCAAGTAATTCCGTACCATTATCGCAAAAACCGCAAAAAAATCACGTTTGTTGTATGGAAGCCCCACTTAAATATTAATTTTATTCTGTTTTTAGTATTTGTTGTTAAAGCGGCAACAGAAATACATCATCTGTGAAAATTTCAGCTGTCTAGCTATCACGGTTCGTGAGATACAGCCTGGTGACAGACGGACGGACAGACAGACAGACAGACAGACAGACGGATCGCGGAGTCTTAGTAATAGGGTCCCGTTTTTACCCTTTGAGTACGGAACCCTAAAAAATGAAAACATTAGTGAGAGACTAGTGCCCGAAGATGGTATTGAATACCTGTGTTACGGGTCACCGGGCTCCCCAATTCCTAACATATCATATATTTCAAGAGTAGTTGTAGGATATCGACACCACACGTCAGACGCGTCACACCGACGTATCTCAGTCATTCTCTAACAAACAGTGACGTCGACTTGACTGATCAGTGACATGACATTGACGTTATTATTAGAAGTACTTAAATGTCATCTGAAATGAGTAAATAGATGGATAATGAAATTGACAAATGAACAATTGAAGTGACAAGTGCTAATCAGTTCATCAGCATTAATAAAATAACCTCTGAAAAATAAGGTGACTGAAATAGAAATAGTTTTATCGTAGTTATCAAAAACTCGTCCTGCTTAAAATAATCCGAAATTTTTACTTTTCAAACTTGTCTGCCTTTGTCTGCCACAATTTTAGGTTTCCTTATCAAAATTGTACCAATTGTTTATCCTTCACTGTCAAATATTTGAGCAGTTGTTTTGAGGTTTCTTTTGTGTTCATATTAATGGTATTCATAAAAAAATGTCGGTTGGCCTCCCTAGAACATCAAACTAAAATCATCTTTTCCAAAAATAGAGATACTAATTCATCATCATCTTCTCGCCCTTGTCCTATGTAACATGGCGTCGGCGCAACACGTTTTCTTCTTTTATACCGTCCTGTCCCCAGTCGTAATATCACTGACTTACTTTTCTTTCATATCACTCGTCCATGTTTTCTTTGGCCCTCCCCTCCCTCTACATCCACCCATATTTATATTCATAACTCTTAACATGATAGATACCTCTTATAGTATGAGAAGGGTTAAGTTTTTGAAATCTATTACCACTGTTCTTGTTCTTGAAATGTAATGTTTGTATGTCGTTTTGTGGCAATTCAATATTTTTCTTTCTTTTTCTTTCTTTCTAACCCACTGCAAAAAATTGCGAGTATATACATATATATACCCACATTTTTTTGATAAAACTTGATTTTTATGAACAATCGTCGCATCTAGCCTCATCATGATATCATCATAACTATCATTATATGTGATACAAGTTCAGGGTAAAAGACTACGACGAAGGAGCCTGTATACGGTAGTCAGGCCAAATCCGACCCTGGATAACTATTAAAACCTCGGCAGACGCACGTGCAGTTCAGGAACATCATCAAGGAGAATATCTTGAAACCATGGCCTGGTCACAACCCCAGCATACGAGAAACGATACGAGGAAATTATATGCGATGAGAAAGAACCCTCTATTCGAGTATTCAAACACGCTTTTCAGATTATTCCTGTACACGGTCTCAAAAATTTAATCTTATAACTTAAACCTCTAACCTAAACCTCGCTAGGATGGCAGCTCAATAGGCTTTGTGGAATCTCTCAATTAGAACCTGGGCTTAGCACCCATCGCATCCATTCAAAAGGTTTTAGTCCAAGATTCCATGAATAATAAGAAGTGTGGATAAAGAAAATACTAAAACTTGCATTCTTAGACGAATACAATTTATGCGATTCCAGAATTTTATATTAGATTTTCGAGGAGATTATTAAAAATTCGTGATTGCGTGAGATTATTTTTTTAATGTATTCTGATCATGTAGCGATAACAGAGGCAGTTAAATGTCACGTTGTTTTCAAATTAGTTTTTTTCTTTTTTAATGTGACAAAGATTTATGTGACGCAAAAAGTTTTCAAAGTTAAATTAATTCGTGTTCATTATGTTTAGGTCGCCTGGAATAGATCGCGGAATGCGATAAGGCCGCTTTTGTAGCTTTTTTTTTAGTTTTTAATTCTCTCTTTGTATTTTTATAATGTGGTGTAGAATTAAAGTGTATTCATAAATAAATAAAAATGTTACTAAACACATTTGATAACGTAAACTCACGCCTGTACCAAAAATAAAATTGATTCTAGTTGTCTATTCCAAAAACTAGTTTCGTATGGAGAAGTCTTAATAAAGTTTCTATACATATAGGGTATCCTACTTCCCCCCCGGTGGGTTCCAGCTTTGTCGAGGCGGGGGGCTCAGTAACCGTGGCTTGGTCACCCACGGTGAAGCGAAGAGGAACCCGAGGAGGGGCCGCTCGTCAGGGCTTTTGCCGATTAAGCCGACGACGTAGCGGCCAACTAGTAGGTTGCGGTGCCGCTTGGTAACAGGCGACATCGCAACTGAGGCGGGCCGCGATGTCTTATGAAGATACCCATACGATATCACGGCTGAGGGTTGGAGGCCGCGGCGGGAGAGGATTGCCGGTATTGCGGTGCGCCGCTCTCCATAGCTTCCGCGGCCTAGACGGAGTCGCCACCATCTGATGGCGGACGCGGTGGGGCCGCAGGGGAAGACGAGTGTCGGTGTAGCGTTAGCCGCTCTCCCTATCCCCTGCGGCCTCAAAATGGTAGGTGGCGGGGCCATTGACCTCGACCCGTCACAGTGGGACCAAGGGTGCCATACACGGGGTCGTCTGGCACCCATGTGCTGAATTGGTCCCTGGGGTGGTCACGGCGTACAGTGTGTTCTGGTACACCAGCGCGGTGATGGGGGTACTCCTAAAGGGTATCCTACTTATATTATAAAGGTGAAAGTTTGTGAGTGTGTAAGTGTGCATGTAAGTTTGTTACTCTTTCACGCAAAACTACTGAAAGGATCTGGATTAAATTTGGCACAGAGATAGATTATAGTCTGGAATAGCACATACATACTTCGGTTTGTACCTACGTGGGTTTGAACCCAGGTAGACGCTTTACTTTGTGTAAATTATATCATCACCACTGCTTTCAAAAACGGTGAAGGAAAACATCGTGAGGAATCCAGCATGTTTTAGTGCCGACCTCGGCAAGCATTGCTTAACCTTGAAGATCTATCCGTGCTGCTGTTATTATTAAGGCACGAGTTCCTCTAAATAATGATTAAAACATCGTTGGTAACCCTACCGTATATAATTAAATGTTTGTTTTTATGGACTTTGGAAGTAATTAAGAGCCTACTGGGATCGTTTAATAAATATTTTGGAGGTCTACCCGTGTCATAAGCAGAAAACATTGGAGTGTTTTATTTCTCTTAAGTCTGGGCGAATGAATTTACTTTTGCCTTTGAGTGTTTGAAAAACATGACATATGTTTGTGTTTGCAAAAGGATAGATTGAGATAGAGTTGATTTGTTTAGGGTTCCGTACATCCGATTATAAAATTGGAACTCTTAAAGGATCACTCTTGTGTCCGTCTGTCAAAGTCAAATCTTTTATTTCAATTAGGCCAATAATTGAATCTACTGTCCATTTTAAAAGGTTGATTGTTATGGCTAAGAACGGACAAGAAACGCCACATATAAAAAAAATGTTTAACCTCATTTACTTAAATTAATTGAGGTGATATAAGTGAGGAATATGCACCCAGAATAAAACTTCTATACTAAGTATAATTATAAAGTTTTACAAGCACTAATAGGTCAATTTATTCATTTGATAAATAGGGACATGGTTTGGCCGTCTGTCCTTATCTCCGAAACTACTAAGCCTATAATTTTGTAAAAAAATATTGAAGAGAGTTCTTTATTTATGAATTATAGGAAAAACTATAAGAAAGCTATTTTTTTAAAAGAATTTATTCCCTCGGAACCCTTTGCGCGTTTTTTTAACATACAGAAATACACACTTAAAAAAACACAAAAAGGTAATAAAAAGTTTTAATATAAAAACTATCAGAACATGTTCAGAAGTAATGTAAAAATAAAACACCCTTTTGTTGTGGCTAGGTAGGCTTCCAAAAATAGAAAAGTTCTTTTATCCTAAAATAGAGCAAAATTATCAAAAGCAATTGAATGAGGCATCATTCAATTGCTTTTGATAATTTACCAATAACAACTATTTCATTCAGCACAAAGAATAGGCATATTCTTTGTGCTGAATGAAATAGTTGTTATTGGTTCAAATATTATTATAAAACGCTGCTTTCATATTAGTTTCCAAAAATTGGAGGATTGAAAGCCTAAAAGGTTTACTGTCTACATTCATTCATATTCTTTATTGTACACTAGACAAACATATACAAATACAGTTAGATAGCATTATCATCATTAATTCTTCTTTTTATAGAAACATATTTTGTGTTATTTGTTGATTAGTTACTATACATTGAAGTAGTCATTTCCTAATTATTCAAATGATTCACATCATATCACATCATCAGCCTATGAATGTTCCCTCCTCTCTGTGAGAGGGAATTCAAATGAATATAACACATTAAAAAAGCATGTTTTTATTTGATTAGATATACTTATTTTGTTTTATATATATTATATCAAATTAATAAAAACAAACAGAAAAATGCTATAAAATAAGAGAAGAGAAAAGACGTGGATAAGTTCTAGTCAATCTAATCTTGCAATTAATTTCAAACAGACTTTGTCACCTGTTTTAGTTTAAATTTCGAACTTTATTCATATTTTCTGGGTTTTGTATCTCAAAAAGAAAAAAGGAGGGTTCATAGGATATTTTTTTAACTGGTCGAGCCGTTGTTGTCCTTTTGCTAGGCAATGGACAATTCCTTCCAAGAACTATTTCCTTTTTCTTTCCGAGGAAATAAAATATTAACATTAAATAAACAAGCTTTATTTAATTGTAGCATTCACCTAACCCTCACTGGACCCGCGTGGTGGATTACTGCCCAGTCCCTCTCCCAGAGATGAGACCTTTATTCCAGTAGTGAGAACACTGTAGACTAATGTTATTTTTTAGTGTTCTTTCATTTAAACCTAAGTGAAACTTAAAACCGGCCAAGTGCGAGTAGGACTCGCGCACCGAGGGTTCCGTATAAGCAGCTACATTCACCAACATTATAAGGTATAAATATTGAAGTTTATAAACAATGAACGTACTGAAAATTGCTCTAAAGAAAATGTTTTTTTTTTACGTTACGGTACATTTTATAAGTTGGTCACCTATTACTCGTAAACTTCTAAAGCCTACTTAGCTGTGATAGTTTTCATTTTAGTTTCGTTATTATATATTCTTTCTACTGCCGTGAATTTTTTCACATATCTAAAAGCAACCATTTAGCTGGCAGGGGGCACTAGACTCTAAAATTTGCTAGTTAAAGCTTATTTTTACGCAAACGAATTCCTGAATAGAAAAATGGTTTTCACAGACCCGTAATATTTTTAAATGGCATATCCAACCATACCCCACACAAGAAAGACGAGCAAAAAATGTCCCCACTTTACGTGTACAGGAGTTACACTAAAACAATTTTTATCACTTAGTCGGCGTTATTAATATGTAGGTATATCCATGCCAAATTATAGCTTTCTGGTGCTAAGAGTTTCTGAGCGAAGCGAAGCGGATAGATGGACATGGCGAAACTATAAGGATTCTTTGTTGACTACGGAACCCTAAAAACCAGAGATGTGCCAACTATAACTTTGGCCGACTAGCCGATTAGTCGGTTGAAAAGAGGCCGACTACCACAACGATCACGGTTTCGGGGATAGGTATTCGGCAATGTCCATGTGTAACGATAAAAATTACATCTTTCTTTATTTTGAGGGTGTTAGCGACATCTAGTGCCAAACATGAGAATCATCTAGGCGTGTCACTATTTGATCGTGTTTTGGTATTAGATGGCGATCTGATTATATAAATTAATTTGATTTTAAAATATATTAGAATTGTGTGTAATAATTAATTCAACAAACACACAATTCAACGTATAAACAAAAAAAAAAAAAAACCTTATATTAGAATTCGTTGCATAAAGTAAATCATAGATATTATGCATCTACTAACCTATGAACCCTCGATTGTCTATGGTTTGCAAGGATGACATTTTTTTGGAGATTGTGCACCTGAGATCGGTAGCATCTAATTAATCTAAAGAAAAGTTAGCAAATCCTGATGGTGACTAGGATTAAAGGTGGCTAGAGTAATGATGAAACACTCTTGTGAATCAGTGGTTCAGTAGGCACTGTAAGTATTATTTCGATTTGTCTAAATTTCCATGCTTGTGAAACATGTGCGAATTGATGCCTTTAGGTTAATTAAAAATATATTAAGAATAAATATGGTCAACTCAGCATAAAATCTTCATCATGCAACTCCAGTAGCACATTCCGCATACATATGGCATCTTGACCTGCACGAGGCTTGGACACAACTTCACAGGCTGACGATACTGTTTGAGATAGCTTATCTCTAGTGTTGTAATACTAAGGGTAAAGGTATCCCATTTAATGTAAGTTGTGCTTATTTAATATTGCTCAAGAAACTTCAGTGATGGACTGTATTTTGTGAAGATTAAAATTGTTGACCAACTGTGTGATCTTTTACTTCTATCAACATCATGCAAAACCATCCCTATATCAGTCTCATGCCAATTACCTACCCCTGAGTTGGTCGGTGAGTAAGACAAAAATTCTACCTTACACGTGTCGCTTACAGCTGATTCACGCGCAAGTCGCAGCCGCGAGCTTGTCGGCACAGTTTACTTCACATTGTTTCTTGATTTGAGTTTACTATCGTGGTAAAAGGATTGGTCAGCCAGACTCTGCGTTAGTAAGTGCTAGCTATCCAGGGTGCACTGGGCGTTTGGAATCGCAGTATGATTTATATTAACGCCACTCGGGGAGGCTCCTTTCGTGCACCTGTCATGCACACTTTCATGGAGTGCCCAAAGTGCTAATGAACGCCACTGACGCTGCTATTGGCATAGCTGCCTACTGGTCCCAAAATATTTAAAGAGTTTTCTATCAACTCTAAAAGAAGAAGTTTCTTGATTTTTGCTTTTGCACTGGTCAGAGCGGCGTATAGATATCTTTTTGATCAATTGGACAATGATCCCTGTAAAGTCAAGAGTGATCAATGCCAAATGAAAATTTCTCGTGGTGGGCAACGAAAAACAGCAAATACTACGAGTATGAACAACCATATCAAATACCAACATCCAACCCTGATACCTCAGTTAGGTTCTGTGATTAAATGTTCGACCACATACGATTCGTCCCAGTCACAAATCCAAGTAGAAGAACTACCTATAACAGTGCCAGATACTCGGCGCTCTTTGCCGAATAGTCACCGACTATGAAAGTGGACGTATAGTCGGCTTTACCGACTAAACGGAACATCTCTAAAAAAACCTATAAGTAGTATTTCATGCCAGGTGCCCATTTATTTTCACATACAAAGTTCTTAGTTATTCAGAACACAATTTTGCTCCTGATTTTAATTGACAGTTCTCGATTCAAAGATCGTATCGTTTGATCATTTCAATTTCCATTCACTCATTCCATCTGTCGTTCATATTAATTGATTAAGTTGATACCATCGGTATTCATTCTTTAATACGACTCTAGATTGTCATTTTTTAAAGTTAATTATTTTCCCTATAGACCTAGATTGTTTAAAATAGATTTTTTATATCAGGAGACAGTAATAAAAATTATTCAATTATATTTTGTGTTGAAAAATTTTTATCCAATTAGCATCCCATTTCTGAATTTAAAAAAAAAAAGTTATGCTTGAATTAAACTACTTCAGCATGAAAACCTGTCAAACCTGGCACTAAAGTAAGTTTCGAAATGTGCTCAAGTCTAAATACTCAATTCAGATAGCGTGAGATTAGAAATCTTGAGGAGAACCAAGATTACTGTCATAGCCCGCAGAATAGCCAAGCAGACTAGATAGTTGACGGAAGCGAAGGGTTCTGCAATAGCGACGGCGCGGCTCACCGTTGAAATGTCTCTTATAAGGTAATCTTGGTGAAGTTCGCGAGTACCCGCTAAAATGACTGATCAATGTGACGAAGCTTAGGTAAGGCCTATGTCCAGCAGTGGACATCATCATCATCATATCAGCCTAAAGACGTCCACTGCTGGACATATTGACCGTTGACCGGTCCCGTGCGTCTCGCAACAAGCGGATCCCCGCAACCTTCACCAGGTGATCGGTCCACCTGATGGGAGGCCATCCCACGCAACGTCTTCCGGTTCACGGTCGCTACTCCAGAACCTTTCTGCCCCATCGGCCATCCGTTCTGCGAGCAATGTGCCCTGCCTACTGCCACAGTGGACGTGGACGTGTTTCGGCCAAAATTGAGGGATTGAATTTTATATAATCTTACATCTTAATATTTCCTGTTTTAGTTTTATTTAAGAAGGTTGGCATAATACTATAGGTCCTCAGAGGTCAACTGATTTACTAACAATCATTTCTTCAAAATCGGTGCAGCAATTTAGCCTTGATAACATAACAAACAAACAGACAGCTAATGGACACTTTCACATTTACCTAATAAAATATTGATAAGAATGGTTAATAAATCCGTACAATGAATAAAAGAAACAATGTGATATATAAACGAAACAAAATGAAATTATTTTATTCTGAGTTTTATTTCATCACTGAATATTATATCATTTCATAACAGTAAGTGGAACAAAGGGCTCATCCTATTATTATTACGACGGGATCATTATTAATTTCAGAAACAAAAATATATGTAGGTATGTCATATAAAAGTCAAGTACCTACTTAGAACTTAAAATACTAAAAAAAGGTATGCAAAAGAAATAAACGAGTACATGAAATGGTAAACTGAAAAGTATGTCGGTAGTTATGGCAACTGCATTTGCAATTCTAAACGTTTCTCTAAAACAACGGTAGTTTACACTACCGTTGTTTTAGAGCAATGTATTTGTTACTACTCAACCTATTCTTTAACCGTAAAAAGATCCTTTCATTCACCGATTGTACACAACGGTCCTTACCAAAGGGTGCTTTTTTACCAAAGATGTGCGAGGAAGCGAGGCGGTGCGCAAAGAAAATATTCACCATCACTTAATTTGTTAGGCTGAACGCAGCTCTAGTTGAAATGGCTAGCAAGGCTGGCCAGAAATGGCAGCTACACATTGTTTTAAAGCTTCGCTACGTATCCTCGCGGCACTTAACTATACATCGTTTCACAGCTTCGCTACGTATCCTCGTACCACTTAGATAGACATCGTTTCACAGCTTCGCTACGTGTCCTCGCACCATTTAGCTACACATCGTTTCACAGCTTCGCTACGTACCCTCGCGCCACTTAACTACACATCGTTTCACAGATTCGCTACGTATCCTCGCACCACTTAGCTACACATCGTTTCACAGCTTCGCTACGTACCCTCGCGCCACTTAACTACACAGCGTTTCACAGCTTCGCTACGTGTCCTCGCACCACTTAGCTACACATCGTTTCACAGCTTCGCTACGTGTCCTCGCACCACTTAGCAACACATCGTTTCACAGCTTCGCTACGTGTCCTCGCACCACTTAGCTACACATCGTTTCACAGCTTCGCTACGTACCCTCGCGCCACTTAACTACACAGCGTTTCACAGCTGCGCTACGTGTCCTCGCACCACTTAGCTACACATCGTTTCACAGCTTCGCTACGTGTCTTCGCACCACTTAGCTACACATCGTTTCACAGCTTCGCTACGTGTCCTCGCACCACTTAGCTACACATCGTTTCACAGCTTCGCTACGTACCCTCGCGCCACTTAACTACACATCGTTTCACAGCTTCGCTACGTATCCTCGCGCCACTTAGCTACACATCGTTTTACAGCTTCGCTACGTATCCTCGCACAACTTAGCTACACATCGTTTCACAGCGAAGCGAACAAATTATGAGTTTTACATTATTGAAATACTAGACGGCACTTATTCAGTTTTAGTAAAAATCGAGTACCTACTTTTAAAAACTCGCACTAAGGACACAGAGCCGCGATAAATTTAGGAAGATGACCCACGTATTGGTATACGGCGTGGCGGCGTGGCGTTTCAGTAGGCATTACATACCACATACCAGTACTATTATGAAACTAACATAACTCATGTTTTGATTTTTTTTAAATTTTCACACTTTCACAATAAATTTCGATGTTTTTGGTGTAGAATTAGATTGAATTTTGAAAAAGGCATAATACAATTTTATTCCTTAAATACGTTTCCTAGGGATAGGTACTTTCCGACATTGACGCGGGCAAAGCCGCTGGCAGAAGCTAGTTTTACATAAAGTCAAAGTGTAAGTCGGAAGGCATCCCGACACAAACGCAGCGAAAGCAACTGATTTCAATAAAGGAGACATAATTATAGATTTACATATTCAAGTAGGAATCAAATCACGTGTATTCAAATGTGCCTGAGGTCTCGGTATTTCAATATATCAGGCAGATGAAGAGATTGCATAACGTGGAGGATTCTCCTCGTTATGTAATCTCTAGATGGATGAATAGCATCTGTGTAGAAAATAATTGTACAGTGTAATTTAAAACGGTTATGATTGATGTTAAACCTTTCAGAAATTACAGTTAATATAAGTTTTTAAACTGTCATGGTCACTAACACTAACATTAACATTAAAAGCGGGATATTTACCATGTTTACTGTTTGTTTGTTTGTTTGTCTGTCTGTTTGTTTAAAGTTCGCGATCAGACACAGTGAGTTTCGTGTGTCGGGAACAGAATCGAGTTGTGAGTGACAATGGTAGCGGTACTTAGTGCAAAAAACGAACAAGAAAGAGGGTAGACCGTTTTGTCTCCTCATAAACACCCACCCGCAATGACTTTCAGTTTATCCGTGATCATGGTGCTTGCAACAGCACCGAAATATCGGGAACTCGCAACAAACAGTAAACATGGTAAATATCCCGCTTTTAATGTTAATGTTAGAATTACAGTTAATGTTCATTCACTCTAAAGCTGTAAAAACTCATGAAAACAACAGCATTAAAAAAAGCAAACTAAAAAGACGTAAACAAGGAGAAAATCATGCTGTGCAGTCGGAGGATACATTTTCACGAGCTGGCTGACCAAAACCAGATGTATCCTCCGACTGCACAGCATGATTTTCTCCTTGTTAATGTCTTTTAAGCTTGCTTTTCAAGCAGTCGGGTTTTTGATTTTAAATCAACATTTTTTATTTGTAACTTTTTAGTTATTTTTTGTTTCGAGTCAGGTACATTTATACATATAAGTGTTATATATTTTTGAAATCATCTCTTAAAACCATTTATTTTGATACCGCACACGGCGGGGTTGGAAGAAAAAAAAATTGGGCCCCCACAATATGGCGCCTAAAAGCCGCCATTGTCCTATTTTCCAATTTTAATGTAGCCAGTGACATTCGCAGGGTTAAGACAAATCGATTGATGTAAGAACCATCAAAATTGGCTTACGCGTTTGGTTTCTGGAACGCCACATAGGAACAAACATATATACATACATAGACAGATAAACACATTACCCTCCTTCGGAGTAGTAATTATGGCACAATAATATGCAAGCTCCTTGCACATTTTTGTACCGTTTTAACCAAGGATTTTTCAAAAGTCATGCCCCTAAGGCGGTTAAAAAAATAATAAAAATAGGTGATGAAAGTTTGTAGGGAATTTCGTCACTATTTGTGAACACAGCACAACGTTGCAATTTTAATATTGTTATGGTCAAAACACACATTAATAAATGCATTTTATTTACAAATCATTCAAGAGACTCTGGACAAGTTACATTCTGTCAACAAAAGCGACATATCAGCGAAGACATGTGACATCCACCAACCCGCACTGAGCCTGCGTGGTGGATACCCATACGGCCAATTCTCTCTCATAGAGAGGAGGCCTTGGTGCCAGCAGTAAGAACATTAAACGGCTGATGATGATGATCCTAATCGTTTTTGAGCTTATTGGAATCGTCGTGAGATTTACTTTGTCAATAAATTATTTTAATGGTAATTTGAGGTACATACTACAAACGGAAAAGAGCAAACTAAAAAACCTTTTAATAAAAAAAATAAAAAGACTTTTTTTACTGTCTCTAGGCTCGCGCTTGGCCACTATATCACCTGATGGTAAGCGAAGATGTGGTTCAAAGAAGACTACCACCAGGACTACCAGGTTTCCTGGAAGAGATCGCGGCAAGCGATAAGGCCGCCCATTGTATGTGTTTTAGACTTAAGTTTTTTTATTAATGTATTTTATGGTGTACAATAAAGCGTATAATAAATAATAAATAAATAAATACCACAAATTCCAAAGCAAAACACTACAAAACGAAAAATAACAAAGACACCGTCATCGTTAAAATTTTACTAGTTACCTACACTAATAGATTTTATTTGTTTGTCGGGTTTAGTCAATAGTACGGACGTCAAAACAAATCACAAGTACGCCACCTGTCGGCAAATCAAGAACAACTACGCTTTGGCGCGCTTTTTCTAACCACTTGCGTGGTGGGGACAGCAGAATATGGCAGTTGACTACTGATCGCCTTGGAACTAATACGTCGTAAAATCAGTGTCGATCCGTAATATTAGTTATCAAGAATGTAACTTGTGTCTATTTGAATATACTCAGTGTATCGAATAATTTGTGTGATTTCATTTTCAAGATTGTACCCGCCGACCATGCTCACTCACAATGTCTTAACCTAAGGGAATACAATCCTGACTGCCCGATGGTTTGCATCTATCGGCCACCCTTGATGCGACATGTTTTATTTTTTATAAACTACCTATATTAATTACAATGACACTTGATTAACTTACTAACAGTTCATTTTGAACCGAAAAGCGAAATCATCCTGATTTGACCAATCCGGCCGGATCGATGGGAATCCGGTCGCATCCGGCCAGACTGAAAATGATGCCGGATTGCAATCCCAAGTCACAAATCAGTGCCAAATGATAATTTCTTCTGGTTGAAATACAAAATCACAAAGTAAGTAGCTGGATAGTCGGCGCTCTTTGCCGAATAATGGCCGACTACAAAAGAGGCCGGATAATTGGCTTTACCAACATTTCAGTATTTACTATTAGACACATAAGGAGACGACATATATAGCCATTAGCGTTCTTATTGAAATCCTTTCCTATTCACAATATTTTGACCTTTGGTATCAATTGATACTCCAAATACCTACCTACCCTTTTCACTTGGCGACAGTCTTATTCAAACAAACTAAAGTAAAATAACAAAAGAATAGATACAGAAGGTTAGCTATGCAGAACGGGTGAAAACGAACGCACACATAGACACGATTCACGTACAGCGAATGCAAGCGCACTTTTTTTGAGATCACCGCCGCGCGCCGTACGTACGCGTCTAATGTGTGCGTGCGTCTCTTTTCGCTCGTTGTTTGGAGCAGCGAGCGTTGCCAGAATGTAACTTTTGTTACATTTTTCGTAATTTTTGACGATCTCATGTATGACTCAAAATGTAACCCTTACGATACTTTTAGGACTTAATAAAAAATATTGTAATATTTTCCAGCAAACAAAAACTTAATCGGGAAATGGAACGCATCTAAGAAAGTTTTCGTTTGTCGTGTTGTCGCACTTGATTTTGTGACACACAAAATGACGTATTGCATATTCACTCACTTACTCACGTGTAGGTATTTTTAAATCTTCCATCCCGCTTACTCCGACGAGCAGGTGAGTTTTAGTGTTGTTTTCCACATAAGATAAGGTAATTTAACTTTTCTCATGAAAATTTAACTTTTTGAGATATCTCGTGTAATATTTGACTATCTGCCACTGGCAACATTGGTTTGGAGTTGACTTTCTGTACTATTGGCTGGTTAAAGTCTATAGAAATATCGTCACCTCGACCCCTGAAAATGTAAATTCCCTCACCGGGGTTACGTCAATGTTGATATGTTTATCTAGATCCAGAGTGGATAAATTTAGCTGAAAATTATTACGAAAGTCTGGGATAGGCAATTATGTTATCGGTATAACTTTGTTTATTTTAGATTTGTCTGTCTGACTCAATTGAAGGGCTGCTTCTAAAGCGTAGGTTGAAAACGTAGTGTTTGAGTTCGCCAAAATTTGATGGAAAAGCCCGGTTAAATATACAATATGTGCAAATATCTCATATATCACAATAAATTACGCCTGTGAAGCAGATGAGCAACTGTAGTATATTAGATTGCAGCAGTTTTTTTAAGTCTGTTGCTATTAATCGAGATAAATCCAGACTCTAGGCTGCAGATGTAACACTCAGTGACGTTTTTGATATTCTTATTATAAATTAAAGAAATATATTTTTTTCATGTTCCACACTTTCAAAATACCCTTAACAAAAATAAACTTTAACTCCTATTTTACTTTACTTGGAGAAGTTTGAATGTGAGTTTGGAACTCAACGGATTGAACGGATCGTGATATTTAGAAAAGTACGGATTTGCTCAAGGGATTATTCTCGCTTCAGAACTTTTGATTCGGTAACGCTGGCCCATTTTTATTCAAAAGGAGTTCAGAGCTAGGATTTCTCTGTTAAGAGTAGGTACGTTGATGCACAGATGTTAAAAGGACTGAATGTAATCCATTTATACTAAGTTACGGGAGCTGGCACTTTTTATTTAACAATGGAATTCTGAGTTATGTACATTATCATTGTGTTCGAAGTAACACAATAAAATCTTGGTGACATTTTCTGACGTTATGGTTTTCGGTTTCGTATTTTCCATACTTTATGTCATTTAAAAGTGGTAATATTTATATGTTCTCGCGGTTCATAACCTAAATTAGAAAATTTAACTTACCAATTTTGTTAGCAATATCTCATACATACATGCTTGCGAAAATCGTAACCCTCGTATGGCTTAGTCGGTGGTAAAAAGAATAGCAGGGTAATAGTCACAGGATGTAACCCTTCTATCAATATATATATTATTTATATGTATATAGATAACAGTACCTACCCAAGTAAGTGATCCTATAGTATATTCAATAGTAAAAGATACCGTTAGGGCCCCGATAGGGTATGAAGCAAAAGGCTTACGCTACAATGACAAGTAGCTCTTATATTTCTTTGTCATGAGTTCCGGAAAAAATTTAGAAGCAGTGAGGATCGCCCTTTTACCCATATCTACCTTTTATGTCCGTGGGATTATTGGATTGGGATATAAGAAAGGTTTAGATATATATTTTCTCAAAAAGAAAACTGGCTCTTATTGAGGTACTTTTAGGTTTGAAAATTATATGTTTTTCCCAACCGTCTATTTTAGTTTACTTATTTGCACTCTTGCTTTGTGACTACTGATTAATATCTATTAGTCCAATATCTATAAATCGAAGGTGTGCATTTTTAAACTCAGCAAAGGGCTTCTTGGCACTCTCGGCTTCATACGCATTTCGCCTCTTCAATGATTTGGTAATTGAATAAATACTCAACAACTACCTAATAACACTAGTTCCTGGGTATAATGTAGCATTAGCAATAATAATTATTTTATTTTATTTTGTTTGAAGATATAGAAAACTCCGACATGAAAACGTCGGTTTGATAGATTTTACACAAATGAATAATATAATTCTGTAGGGGTTTGGTCGTGTTGACGTCACAGATCCGAAGGAAACACTGAGATCACTTGCAGGTGTTTATTTGAAGTACTGAAGTTACAGGCTTAGTTTACACTATATATTTAATAAATAGGGCGTAGTACACACATACACCGCTTGAACGAAGGCGGGGTACTTAGCCCTCTAATCAAAATAAGGGATGTTCTACGTGACTTTTCCAAGTAGGACGAGGATCCGCAGATGCACCTTTCTGTTAACTGGGAATTGCATCGACGAACGATAATAATCTGTCGAAGTCATTAAATGGGGGTAATTTTTAACACCGCGATTCAGGATCAAGACACCAATAAAAAGTGACATCTAGTAGACACTTACAATGCAGTCAATGAAGATGACTAAGTGAGTCCTCTACTACTTACGGACTCAAAGGAATCGTAATCGATAATAGTTTAAAGCTTTATACGCAGATGGCGCTAATTGTAAAAAACGTTATACATGAATAATAAGGTTCATAGTAATGAGGTGTGATACAATTGTGTATTATTTACTTTACAATTTGATCTAAAACATTTTCTTCATTAAATATTTAATCTAACAAAATAATTTGTAGCACCTACGCCTACGATTTTTTCGATACCAAACAGCTCTGGCAAACAAGCCTTTGAAATCATTCTGTCGAAAATAAAATCCAATTGCAATGGAACCGTACAAACTCCAATTTACCAGCTAATTTTACGGTTGAGTGTTCAGACTCTCCGTACATACGTTTCTACTTCAATTAACAACAATAAGTACCTACTTACCTACTCTTCGCAACTTGCTTAAAAGGAAACGAACATTTCAAACGGTGTATTGAAACTTTGTACGACTTTCTTTCAAGTACGAACATCAAAAACTTGGTGTTTTCATTAAGATAGATAACAATATGTCGCGAAATATTGCTATAGAAATCTACACAAACATGACTGTTTATTTCAAATAATGTTAAGAAGGATTATTTTCTCTTAAGTAAGAACAATATCATCAAATAAACCTCCTTTTGTCTTGCCTGAGGCCCTTCACGTGTATTCTTATGTAAGTAGGACGTATAATACAAATGTCGTAGCATACAAAGGTGGTTTCACTATTGAAATTTTGATATCACAAATGGAACATAATTGTTTTATATCTTAACAGCGTAAATAGATCTAAATAAAATTATTCATAAAATCTTTTCAGCAATCTCTTTCATTTGATACCCATATCTTGGCAGTGCACACAAAATAACTAGGCCGCCATCTTGGGCCATCCGCCATATAAGATTTAGAATGACGTCACATAGCTTACCATACATTATCATCCAGATTAAATGTTTGTGAAAAATTTCATCCTAATCGGTGGAGATAACTGCTTTAAAATTTAGTAGCAAGATTTGACCCGAACAAACTTACATACATGCATTGCAAGTTAAAAGAAAAGCTTGTAAAATAAATTTCGATATCGCAATTTTTCAGTAGGATCGGTTTTCAGCTACAGTGTGACTAGATCGCCATTTGAAACATAACTTCACGGATTAGTCGAAGCCGATCAAATATTTTATTTTTGTAAAAAGCCGGTTTTAGTTTACCGCGTTACTCGTAAAACAAAATAAAAAAGATACCGTATTCAAAATTGGTTCAGGGTTTATAGTAGTTTCAACCACAGCCTTATCCAAATTGGTTGCAGTGAATTTAGTTAGTAACAAACACAAATTGAAACAAAGTTTCGTGTTTACAATAAGACGTAATTTATAGCTGTTCATACCGAGAGCTGATGTGGTTGTGGTGGAGCGTGGTCGATGAGCTTTGCTTTCTGGTTTTCAGGGCGTGTTCATATAACGAGAATTACATCGCGCCTTAATCTCATTTCAGCAGTCGTTGAATCTCTACATGTCTTGCGTCTTCTCATAATGTAGGCACACATAATATTGAAATCATCGATGGGTGTTTGACGCCCGGCGTTAATATCCACCAACCCGCAATGGGCCCGCGTGGTAGATTAAGGCGCAGATTCCCTTGAGTAGGTAGCTGATTTTAAAATGAGAATCATGGCTAAACGGCTAGTCGTAATTTTTTGGAAAAAATATAGTTTACATTAGAACATTTTTTTAATAATGTGATCTAAGAAAATTTTGAGTTTTATTCGTATAACATAGTGTAATAAATTTGTAAAGTTGTGTCTAAAACGGACAAAAACACGACAATCGCACCAAAACCGCTGGGCGTATTTTAATAAAATCGACACCATCTCAAAGACAATTTAATTATCTACATTTTGATCTGTAGCTTTTTTTTAAAGTCATACTCGTAGAATAATAAGGAAAGTACAAAAAACTAAAAATTTTGGGTCGCGCGGGTGTGAAACGAGTGCGCGTTTTTCCCCCAAGATCGTTGGCGTTAGTCGTCTTCTTAAGGCCCATTTCCTCTCTCACAGTGAAGAGTCCTAGCAGTGATGATGATGATGATTATAAAATGCTGAGTTCGTAACGATTTATTTCGGTATGCCCATTAAACGTTACGAACTCAGTGCAATATGTCATTGCACTTTTTAACTTTTCTTATCTTTTACCTTGTGATTGTAGCTATTGTGTTGTATCTAAGTGGAATAAGTACCAGATTAA
Organism: Orthosia incerta; assembly: GCA_948252205.1. NCBI lineage: Eukaryota > Metazoa > Arthropoda > Insecta > Lepidoptera > Noctuidae > Orthosia > Orthosia incerta. Next base: position 6,733,586 of record OX411759.1, read on the forward strand.
ATGCAACAAAACCTGGATTTGCAAATAAGCATGAAAAATGCGTAAAATGTGCATAAAATTTGTAAAATATGCAACATTAAAGATTTAGAAATCGAAAAGAAGGAAAAAATAGTGGTAGGTTTTAATTATTTTATTTCTAAATTAGCATACAATTAGTAAATTATTTAGTCATAAATTATTATCAATACTAACATGTAACAACTTGTAGACGATAATAACGAATAAAACGAAAAATGATTTAACATAAATGTTGTATTTAATGTAAACGTAAGATTATAAATTATAAAATATTTTTATAAGTGAAAATTGTTAGTGTTTATAGGCGAAATTTTGGTTATAGAGTTTACTAATACATTTATCAATAATAATTTATCATTATCGTACATAAAAAATATAATAAATATAGCAAAATTATGCATCATCACTAGATATTAGTTATAATATGCAAATTCCGCTGAGAATGTGGTAAATATGAAATTTCATACGCAAATATGCAAATGCCTATTATATAATCAGAGAAAGACGCTTGGGCTGACGCGCGCGCGTTTCCATGCCAACAAAATTTGCGCTCGTGTGAACGCAGATAACGTGTGTTCGCGACGACCGTTCCTTTCTTTTCCATTAGTGGTTTTTCACACTGTCCAACTACTTGGCGGAAAATAAGCTTCATCCTCACGTCGGGGGATTTTTAGTTTTTTTATAAAAAAAATATTTCATGATTTTAAACTACAATTATATACCAAGAGGTAGGCTCGTTTTGATCGACAATCTATCGAGACAAGTAATTGTGACACGATATATTGCGCAGAATCCCCGATTCAAAGAGCATAATGCACGTACTTTGGAACGGCTGAACCGATTTTCATCAAACATAGCTAAGATCACACACTCGATAAATTCATCTTTCAAACACAGATACAGTTCGATTTATAGTGATCGATCAATGGCATTTGATTTGGCATAGTATAACTCCACGACCTCATCCCACCAGCCCCCTTCTACCATCGGACATCTAGACGCACTGCAAGTTATCATCCTTACCTTGTTGCCATTCCACCAATTCGAACCAAGCGCTTCCAAACATCCTTTATAATGCGCACAGTGAATGAGTGGAACTCACTACCTGCGTCTGTGTTTCCGAACGCATTCAACCCGAATCTCTTCAAAGTTAGAGTGAACAGGCTTCTTCTGGGTAAGCTCACTCCATCGTCGACTCTGTCTCTGTCACCTATGAGACTAGAATCAAGAGCGGTTTGCTCTTGACTCTAGTCTCATTACAAATAAAAAAACACCCCACAAATACACACATAGACGTCAAATTTATAACACCCCTCGTTTTCCGTCGCGGGTTAAAAGTGGAGGTGTAAACTTTCATGCTTTGGGTAGCAATATAAGCTTACACCCGATATACACTTCGTAACTGGGTACTAGCGCTTACAATCTACTTTGGCAGTCGGGGGGTCTTTCAAGCACCCACTGGACCCACCGACACCCTAATTTTATTTACATAAAAAGCTTCTGCCCGCCATTTCGTCCGGGTCAAACTCGTTTATAACATTTCTAACTACTGCCAGCGGATTTGCTTGTAAGTAGGATAACCCAAGGTAACGTAGTCCAGGGTTAAAAATCCTATGTGTTTCTCCAAGTAGTGCCTATATCTATAAAAAAAAATTGGTTTAGACGAGAAAACGAGAAAAACACACGGTCAATTTTCACACTCTCATTGTAAACGGAAGGCCCTATCTCCTGTGATACGAGTACAGTTTTCTGTAACTAGTACAGGAAACAGGTGATCTTTTCCACTAAAAGTTATCTACTAGTTTGTATTGTACTTTGTCTTTGCATCAATATCTGGTAGCAAAATAAAATTTGCAACACTGTTTTTGGAACAATAAATTATAAAATTATTAGCTATAAATAAATGATTGTGAAGTGATTGTGAATTATAATATTATCTTGGATAAAAACTGCACAAAGTCATCGATTCACCAGCATACTGTGCAAGCTGTGTGTGTTATTATAATGCTTTGTGCAAACCTGCAACTGCTTAAAATTGTCCCAAATTGAACTAAAACCATTCCAGCTGTCGTGTCTAGGCTATGCTATTAAGTTGCAACAATCGGATTTTAGACTTTAATGGTCGTAGATACATGTTTGTAAGTAAAGGCGAAATTGGATTAATTCTGCTAGGTAATTTTGGACGTTTATGTACCAACTAGACATACAATCTTCTTAAAATAATCGCCTTTGCACAATACATAAATCAAACACAAACAACAAAGAAACAATAAAGGAACACAAATATGAACAAAGAATAACACGAATATATATCATCATCACATCATCAGCCTATTAATATTCCCACTGTTGGGACACAGGCCTCCTCTCTGTGAGAGGGAATGGGCCGTTATCCACGACGCGGGCCCAGTGCGGGTTGGTGGTAATCACATGTCTTCGAATTATTGGTTCTAGGACATGCCGGTTTCCTCACGATGTTTTCATTCACCGTTTTGAGAGCAGTGGTGATGAAATAATTTACACAAAGTAAAGCGCCTGCCTGGGCTCGAACCCACGACTTGTAAGTCGCGGCCGATACCACTCGGCCACCACTGCTCTCAAATATATATACAGTGAAACTTGGTTAAGTGGGACCTGGATAAGTGAGAAACCTCCATAACTGGAACTCATGCTGAGGTCCCAACACTTTGGCACTGAATTACCCCTGTTAGTGGGACGAAGCAAACCTCTATATCTGGGATTCGTTCTTTCGATTTATTATCATAGTTACCTCTATAACTGAGACAGCGAGTGAATATTTTATGCATAAACCTCTGTAACTGAGATAACATTGTTTTGTTTGTTTACTTACTTATTCATATTCTATCTGCAAATTCGCACTTAACTACGTAAGTAATTTTGAGCCTCAATGACCTCCAGTTTTATTTTCGCTTTACTATCATACGGATGTTTATTTGAAAAATGTCAAAACGAAAGCTACAATCTTTATAAGTACGTAAAAACTGAAGTTAATATCCGTTTATGAAAGTGGGAAGACACGCGATGTAGTTTGTGTCGAATTTAATGTGCCAAAATATACTCTTTGTAGAATAATTCAGAATAAACACAAAATTCAATCACAATGTTCTGAAGGACAAGAAATACTAAAACGTGTACGTTTATCAGAATATCCTGAATAGCCTGCTTGAATATTTTTGTTTATTACATTTGTATATATTACCTTTACTATAATTTTTTATTAAATCTCATTTATAATGTTTACATAACACGTTATTTTATTTAATAATTGCACCTCTATAACTGAAACAACCTGTATTCTGACCTCTATTAATGGAACCCTCTGTAAATGCGACATATTTATTTATACCTGGATATCTGAGACACTGGGTAAGTGGAATACCTCTATAAGTGAAACAATATTGCAGGTCCCTTGATGTCTCACTTAATTAGGTTTCACTGTAATAAATATTAATATGAATAAATAAAATTCTTAAAGTCATTCGATGTCAGATTGCGCAAAACCTAAATCACTGTCTCTAGAATTTAGGAAGAACATTTTATTTGACATTTCATGTCTTCTTATGGTCCAGCGAGTTTTGGCAAATTAATTATATATTTATAAAAGTTAGTCTTCTGAGAAGTTATAATCCTTACTGTCACTGTAACTCTGTATGTATATTCTTTAGGAATTTGCGTGAAAGAGCAATTTAAACGAAAAATAAAGAAAATTTTCATTATTAACTCGCACAAGAGGTACATCAACATAAATACAAAAGTAAATAAACAAATATTTAAAAGAAAGAAATCTGTGCGAGGCCAAAAAGGCTCCTACCTCAGCATAAAATAAAATTGTGACACTGAACAATTGCATCCTTTTCTTGTGAACAAAGACACTGAACAATTGCATTCTTTTCTTGTGAACAAAGACATTGTCTAATCTAAATCAAGATAGCATAGGCAAACTATGGGATTCCGTAACTTCTAACTTATGCTTAACAAGTTTATGCCTCACAATTATGTGAATCAGGTATTTCACATTATTAGGAGTTGCCTAGTTCAAGTTTAGAGCACATAGAGATAAGTTTTGTCGGTGCCTCACATTGCACGGTTGGAATAATATTCCACTTTAGTAAACAATGTGTGCTTCATGGTAGAATTAAACTTGATCTAGAATGTTTCAAAGTTTGGTGATGTCACCATATTGTTGTGGTTAATTTTATGTTTTTGTGAGCAAATCCTTGAAATCCCATATAAACGCAAAATTTAATGTTTCTTTGCCAATCACTTCTTAGCAGCTAAACGGGTTTGAATGTCACTTGGCGTACGGGTAGAAAATAACTTAGATTAAGACAAGACACTTTTTATACTGGTAATACTGTACCTTTTTATGTGGGCAAAGCCGGGAGCAAAAGTTAATTAGTACTTGTATTACGCATTTTTTGTATGTTTGTGTGTGTGTGTGTGTGTAGTGGAACCGTTTTCCAGAGGCTTTTGTCAGAAATATCTAAACAAACAAATATCTTAACTTTCATCTTATAATATTAATTTAGATTAGATTTTAAACTCATTGAAGATACGAACTAAGACTGGCTAGTGATGAAATCGAAAGTTAATCTGAGCACCAATTTGTTTCAATTTTAGCATCAGTTTAGTTTCTTTGTTCCGTTAAATCTAATTTAGAAAATTAATAGAGAAACAGAATACTAGTACTGCTGTTTATCACCCGTCGCAAGGATGAAAAGGACGTTATTAAAACATTAGGTGCCCTATTTCTAGGGCAGTCGGGTAATAATAAATTGTAGTTCTAATAACTAAAACACACGATTTAATGGTAAATTGAACTAATAATTGAACTGAAGATCCTGGTAAGGATAATGGGACAAACTATTTAAATTATTGCATTGTCATCGGTGCTTGATAAGTATGCAAAGTTTCAAATATCTCCGACGTTTTGAAGGGGGTGAAAATCACGTTCAAAGATTACATTGATACATAGATACATACATACCAAGCTATTAAAAGCGTGTTAAAAAGGAACAGAATTTGTTTTAAATAACCTGCTTGTTTGCCTGCCTAATAAGACCGAGTTCTTTATTTGAGACTAGCTGTTGCCCGCGGCTTCGCTCCCGTGGACTACCCCACAGGACCCAATATCGGGATTAAAAATAGCCTATGTCATTTAGGAATAATGTAGCTTTCTATTGGTGAAAGAATTTATCAAATCGGTCCAGTAGTTTTGGAGCCTATTCGGTACAAAAAAACAAACAAAAAAATCTTTCCTCTTTAGTATAGATAGGCTCGTGTTTGACCACTATCTCGCCTAATGGTAAGCGATGATGAGGTCGACGGTGTGCTTCACTGTTTTCTAGAAGCTGTTTGCCTAGAAGTAACCTATTCACTCTTGACTTAAAGACCTCTAGTTTGCTAGTTTATAGCCATAAGAAAAAAGGACTCTGGCAGGGAATTTCACTCCTTAGCTGTACGCACAATGCCTTGTGCTTATGGGTGGGATGTCCACCATATACCGTTTTCGCGTCACGATATTTTCCTTCACCGATATCAGTGATGTTTAAAATAAACTAAAAAGAAACATATGTTTTGAGAATTATCTTGCTACTTGTCCAGATTCTATTCTACAACCTCATGCATGAGCCTTAATTTCGAATTTAGGTAAATTGATGGCATAGTATGGCCATTACTACATACAAACGTACACACCATACTTTGGTTGAATAAAACCGGAAATATTTGAATCTGTAGGTAACGTACAGTAGTCGCAGTGGATCTATTTTTTTAGAAACCTAAAGTTGGCTCTGCGAACCATTGTGCAAGAAACAGTTTGTCATCGAGTATGCTGCATAGAATACGCGAGATACGGCGATGCGACAAACGTAAGAGGCATGAAAGAGGCAGTCATACAATGCTATCTTCTACTTTAACATTGACACAAAAATAGCAACGGCGCAGGGTCTTGCAGCTAAGTTCAGAGACATAAAGATCCACTGTGACATCTATAGATACCTACATAATATATCATAGAAATTGTCTTTAAATGTGAAAATTTGAACTGTTTACTGTCTGAAATAAATATTTTATTTATTACTAGCTATGCATGCGGCCCGCGGCTCGGAAACAGTATTTTTTTCTGCATGAAAGGTACCATTTCTCTTTTTGTGTACCCTTGAGAATATGACCGAATTATGGTTGGTTGGGTAGTTAAGGCATTAAAACGTAAAAAAATAAACAAACTCACATTTACAAAATAATATTAGTTAGGATTATGATCTACTTGCAACATTTGATTATTCTGTAAAAACGAGCTTAGTTTTCGCCCATGGTTATTTTTTAACGCAAACAGTAACCCTGTAACGTCAACAAAATAACCCTATCAACAAAAAAAGTATAATCTACAAACAAATAAAAATCAGTAAAAAAACAGAAATGTTGAAAGTTTGTTTTTAGGAGGCTGCCCAGAAAGATAAAATGATCTACAAATAACGAATATATTATATTTGACATGTCTAGACGAGCGATAACATGGCAACTCACAAAACCACCCAAATGGAACTTGGGAACGAGGAATAAACACAAACATTGAGGTTATTATTCGATTTATTTCTTGAGAACAGCGAGTAAAGATACGCACCGCGGCTCGATAAAATCATATTTGGAGTTATATACAAAAAACTAAAAACCGTGAAATATTAAAAATATATGCTTTATAACAGAGCAGTGGTGGCCCAGTGGTATCGGCCGTGACTTACAAGTTGTAGGTGAAAATTATTTCATCACCACTGCTCTCAAAACGGTGAAGGAAAACATCGTGAGGAAACCCGCATGTCCTAGAACCATAAAAATTGGAGACATGTGACATCCACCAACCCGCACTGGGCCCGCGTGGTGGATTACGGCCCATTCCCTCTCACAGAGAGGACGCCTGTGTCCCAGCAGTGGGAACATTAATAAGCTGATGATGTGATGATGTGATGCTTTATAACAACTATTAATCATCAAATAAAACTTTTAAAAAGGCACTTTGTTAAATCAATAATTATTAATCTTATCAAAAATACCTTTTTAAACATAAAATTAGTGTTTGTGTTTTTATCTATTGATAGTAGAAAAAAAAATACTGCTTAGAGAGATCAATAGAGATTTTTTTCTGATAACGGAGTTATTAAAGAGTTAAAAACGGCCAAATGTAGATATAAGACACACATTAGTACATTAAAATATTAGTTTTTAAGCTGGCATGGTCACAATCATTAGAATTAATGATTGAATAATAATAATGATTGATAAATTGATGTTCTCGTGAACATGGCGCTTGTAACGGTGCCGAAATATCGAGCTCTCAACCAAAATCAAAACGTACATTAAAGTTATGCAATCAAGAGAGAGAAACTAACAATGATTATGGTCGCTTTTAATGCACCTTAATACGTAACACATTTTACCACATTTTCTATCATAATCAAAGGAAATTCCTGATCCATTATTTTATAATGTAAAAAAACCAGCCAAGTGCGAGTCGGACTCGCGCAGGAAGGGTTCCGTACCATTATCGTAAAAAACGGCAAAAAAATCACGTTTGTTGTATGGGAGCCCCACTTAAATATTAACTTTATTCTGTTTTTAGTATTTGTTGTTATAGCGGCAACAAAAATACATCATCTGTGAAAATTTCAGCTGTATAGCTATCATGGTTCATGAGATACAGCCTGGTGACAGAAGGACAGACAGACAGACAGACAGACAGACGGATCGTGAAGTCTTAGTAATAGGGTCCCGTTTTTACCCTTTGGGTACGGATGATGTATTTCTATTGCCGCTATAACAACAAATACTAAAAACAGAATAAAATTAATATGTAAGGGGGGCTCCCATACAACAAACGTGATTTTTTTGCCGTTTTTTGCTCGATATTAATAACGGCAACATGTAGACGCTTGAAATATTCACAGAATATTTAGTTGTATATTCACTTCAAAAAATAATAATAATTAAATTAAAATAAAATAAATTAAGGGGGGCTCCCATACAACAAACGTAATTTTATAGCCGTTTTTTGCGATAATGGTACGGAACCCTTCGTGCGCAAGTCCGACTCGCACTTGGCCAGTTTTACTGTAAAACAAATGTATACACAATCACCACGTAAAGAACACAAAGAGTACTGTTGGATTGTCAAAATAAAAGCCATTGCCATCGACTGTTTGAATTTGTCTGTTACGCAAATACTAAATTGATAAGTTACCTTAGTTGCTGACTGCATTACAAACATTCTCTCAAACAACATTCACGCTACTTCATTATCATGTAACTAGCATCACCCTGTTTTTACACGCTAAAGGCAGCTATTTATAGAACATGTAAAAGCTACGCAAAACGGAACGCGGCAACCTTTATATGTAAACACGAGGCCGTTGTCAGCGTGAAAAGGAACGGGGATTATGGTCGTTTAAACTGAGATTTGAATTCACTTATTTAACGTCGCATCCGTGCCCTTTTTGTTCCAACATTTAGCTGATATTTAGATAGTAATTTACTTAGCTTGCCGGAGTGTTTTTTTTTTTAGAATAGAACAAAATTTATTTGCATAAAAACATGGTATAGAAGGTGGTACAAAATTAAATGCAAAGCATACTTGTATGTGCTTAACATTGTAATCGTCCAATTTTTTTGTGCATACAATATAGTCATTATTTATATTTGTCAAATAACACTTTTACACTAAAATAGTACATTATGGTACAGGTGTGTAATGTTGGTGATTACTGCTGAGGCGCCATTAAGACCCGAGCCGTCAGGTGAGGGTCTTAAGAGAGCCGATGACGGTAATCATCGTACAAGTTGAAATTATCTATAGTTGCATGAAATGAGCAAGCAATAGGTACATTAATTTATTTGTACTCTTGAGCACGATCTTTTTTGTAAAGCAAAATTACTTTACCAGCTTTTGAAAGAATCTCTTAATAATATAATTAAATAAAGTGTTACGGGTTCATCATGCATGAATAAAACTACATTATTTACATATATTTATATCCTTACAAGACCTAAATCGGACGGATCAATCGCGACGCCAGGAGAATTATGATTTCCGGTGAACTCTGCCAACACCTTTGCCTGCTAGCTGTTACTCAGTGTCTTTGTTCTTACAAATAAGCTATATCAATCAATATCCAACTTTAAGGGCGTTGCGTGAGGCTATAACAATGATGCGCCTCCGCTAAGGGAGGGGTGTGTAGGCCCCGCAGTAAAGTCGGGCGGTCGTCGGCGGAGGACTGGACGTAAAGGCTGTGCCAGTTTCCCAGTCCTTCTCCACTCAGACGATGCGGGAGTTGTGCTGGGTTATTTTAGTGGGTATACCGGGTCATCCCGGGGAGTCCCACATAGCCCCCCATTCCCCCAATGGGCGGGTATGCGTTATGCATTTTTCCAAGCGAGGTCAAAAATACAAAAACGTCTATAACAATGATAACAAAATACTGTAAAGTACCTAATTATGATAATAAATACATATAAAAGCTGCTACCCATTAAAACTAAAACTTATATATGCACAATCACTGTGACTTTATTTATTTACATTTTTCTAATAAGTCGGTAGATAATGTCCGCGTCTGTCGTCATCACTTCGGTTTCACGCTAACTTCTTCTAAACCGCACGACAGATTTTGATACGGTTTACATAATTAGAAAGAGCGATAAATGAGGAAGGCTTTTGTATATTATTCGTGCGACCGCCCCGTGCTATACCAGGGTGGGTCGCTAATATGACATAAAGTCTAAAGTGCCTATTGCCAAAAGCCAGCCTAAGCCTTCTATATAGCTTAAAATGAGGCCTGCTCAGATATTCAAAGCTTTATTTACTAGTCTGAGACGCAGGCGATTTTCAACTTTACCTCTAAGGTTTCGCATATTATAAGTGAATCTTTCAATGTAGAAAATATTTTTAATATTTAGGTTTCTTTACGTTTAAATCCCAAGATCAACTTTTGTCAATCTTATTGGAAAATCAAGCTTAGAATGTCAAAGTGTGATGGTAGAAAAGCCCGCAAGTCGATTTCTTTTTAGCGTTCCGTACCCAAAGGGTGTAAACAGGACCCTATTTATAAGACTCCGCGGTCCGTCGGTCTGTCTGTCACCAGGCTGTATCTCATGAACCGTGAGACAAAGACAAAGACAAAGATATTTTATTTCAAGTAGGCCACCAAGCGGCACTTTTGAACGTTACATTTTACAAATAATAATAGTTGATTCTACCGTGCATTCGGAAAGTAGCTTGTAATGGAGAAGAATGCACAAGAAACTCCATACTTACTCTTTTTAAAAAAAAAAACTTTTTACAATATTTAGGTACATGAGGAGCAAGACAGTTGAAATGTTCACAGATTATGTATTTCTGTTGCCGCTATAACAACAAATACTAAAAACTGAATAAAACAAATATTTAAATGGGCCATACAATAAACGTGTTTTTTTTTCGTTTTTTGCGATAGGAAGGTTGTCAAAATAATGCTTAAATTTCCAAGCATGTTTGAGAAAATACTATTAAATGCGTTTTGATTTGAAAGAATCTAAACATAGTCTAATTTTGTAAAAAGACAGAGTTCTCAATAGAGATCTCACTTTCAATTAGTGATTAACCATTCATAAGTCGTTACACCCTTCTATGAATGAAACGCTAGCCTTTTCACAGAAGAACTGGGGATGCTCTTAAATCCCTCTTTTGTTTATGAAGACAAGTACGGCACGGTGGAAAACTTTCTAGTCCTCATTGTCCTTGAAAGTTTGTAAAGTTATTTGTTGTGTGCCAATCGCGTAATAGATACTTAGGAACATAATAATATCAGAATTCTGTGTTGTTTTAGAATGGCGATTAAGAAGCAACCAATCTCCTTTATTTAAAAACACTCTCGAATATCCAAAACGGAAATTTAGAAATACAACCGTTCTGAATCAAGATCTATCGTGTTCCTTACCTTTTTACTAATGAAAAACGATATGTTGTTTATTCTCCGGGTCCCTACTATAAGATATTAGAGTAAGGGCAATGACCGCTATTGCCATGCTAACATGAATCAACTATATCAAAAGAAGTAGAAGTATATAAGTGTCGTAGTAGGCGACATTCTGTAGTTTCTGTCCTATACTCGTATATGTGTGTGTATGTCAAAAAAACTTTTTAACAAAAAATCAAACCGACTTCCAGAACAAAAAACTACAAACCAAAAAATAACTTTCTTTTCCGAAGTTGGTGTCGATAAACAGAAAACAATGGGTACAAAAGATACCGACTTCGGAAAAGAAAGTTATTTTTTGGTTTGTAGTTTTTTGTTCTGGAAGTCGGTTTGATTTTTTTTTAATAGTTTTTTATTTTCTCTTTTGAGTTTTATCTCTAATTAACATGATAATCATTTATAGCCAAAGTACATCTCATGACGATTCCAAAAAGCACAAACACGACTAGGATACATTGTTTAATTTCAGAGTTCCAGTGCCTACCTTCCGGCTTCATCATCAGATCAGTTCGATGGTACTAGGTAGTACTAGGTGGTACTATGGTACCTATTTTCATCAGTACCATTCATGTATAAGTATTTGTTTTATCATAGTCGGTTAACTATTCGAGATATCATAAACCCGTGACATACTTAGCATTTAGGAGTTCCAGTGGCCATCTGTGGTCTTCTTCGTCAGTTCCACTATACCAAATGATACTTTTTGAGTGCAAATGATTGCATTGTTAATGAAAATACCAAAATCGCTATATGTAAGCCATTTTTTTTATTATTATCCATAGGCTTGCGCTTGACCACTGTAAAAATTTAAGGAGTTCCCTTGATTTATCTAGGATCCCATTATCAGATCTTAACCTAATGACTATGGGACTAACTAGAAAGTACACCCTTTAATACAAAAGAAGAATTTTTGAAATCGGTGCAGGCGTCTTTGAGTAATCGGGGAAAATACATAAAAAAAGCGTCTTCCTTTTTTTGAGGTCGGTTTTACAAGTCGCAAGTGCACTTGCACTCACTGTACGTGAAGCCTGTCAATGTCTGCGTTTTCGCTCATTATATAGACCAGCACCCTTATTGTGTAGCTGTTTTGACAGCACGAAACACGCGCGCTTCTTTTCATTTTGGTAACTCAACAGTTTTCATTGCTTGTTTCATGCTCGAGTAAGCGGTTTTTACCCGACTGCCGAAGGAGTGTAATGTGTTTATCAGTCTTTGTATGTATGTATGTTTGTTCCTATGTGGCGTTCCAGAGACCAAACGCGTTGGCCGTGTTTGGTGGTTTACGTCAATTGATTCGTCTTAACCTTGCGACATTGGCTACATTTAAATTGGAAAATAGAAAAATGGCGGCTTTTATGTATTGTAGGGCGGCCAATTTTCTTTTTTCTTCCAAACCCATCGTGTGGGTTATCAAAATAAAGGTTTTTAAGACTTAATTTAATAAATATAAAACACTTTTATGTTTAAATGTAGGTACCTAATTCGAGAAAAAAAATAACTAAAAAGTTATAAACAAAAAAAGTTTTTAACAGCTTTTAACCCTATACAAAGCGCAAGTCCGATCCTGCATGGAGTATTGCAGCCACCTTTGGGATAGCTCAGCTAAGTATCAACTTGCCGCGCTTGACTCGGTGGAACGCAGAGCCAAGAGGCTCATTGGCGACGTTGAGCTGGCGGATGCCAAGCTACACAGCTTGGCTCATCGCCGCAAGGTTGCCTGCTTGTCGGTCTTCTACAGACTGTACTTCGGTGAGTGTGCTCAAGAACTCCACGATCTCATCCCACCAGCCCCCTTCTACCATCGGACATCTAGACGCACTGCAAGTTATCATCCTTACCTTGTTGCCATTCCACCACTTCGCACCAAGCGCTTCCAAACAACCTTCATAATGCGCACAGGGAATGAATGGAACTCACTACCTGCGTCTGTGTTTCCGAACGCATTCAACCCGAATCTCTTCAAAGTTAGAGTGAACAGGCTTCTTCTGAGTAAGCTTACTCCATCGTCGACTCTGTCTCTGTCACCTATGACCTAGACTAGAGTCAAGAGCAAACCCATCACAAATAAAAAATAAAAATAAAAACGTCTTTCATCTCGCATGTGATTAGTCGATTGATGGCGGGTAAAACTTTTGCGTCGCCGAATTCACTTACGCAATTACGCTTTATTAGATAAATTGTTCGTAAATAGTAAAATTATATAATTCTATTCAAAAATATTTAACTTTGAAGTTCAAAGAAATGGTGTACGAGTACTATTGAGTATTTGAATTGTGGTATTTGTGGCCGATTAGTTTTTGAAGTATTGTGAAAGGTCATGTTTTTTTTGTGTTTATAAAAGATTTTATAACTTAACTTAACATTACGCGACCCTGTATTTCTCGAAGGGCTAGGCAGAAGTATACCTACAGAACACCCTAATGTTGCATGATATCTTTGAATCCCATGTACGTAATCGAGTCCGGCCTTTTACAGAGAAATTCTGGATTGAACAGTTTAGGCGACCCAGGTATTGAATACAAAGACCTCATACTCAGCAGTAACTCTAGTCCGCTAGCGATCACTAGTCCAACAGGGCTATTTTATTGTTATTCTATACTCAAAATAACGTTTGGAAGATGCATGCTATGTGTTACGAAGCTATCACACCTTCACACTAATTATAAAGGCGAAAGTTTGTGCGTGTTTGTATGTTTGTTAATTCTTTACACTCAAACGGTTGGACGAATCTGGATGAAATTTGGCACAGAGTTAGATTCTTGTTTATGATACTTTTTATCCCGGGAATATGTTCCCTCGGGATACGATGTCTACTTTCACGCGGGCGAAGCCGCTGGCAGAAAGTAGTTGTACATATATTATAAAAGTATGAAAATATGAAAGTGTATCTATCTACTTTTTTATACGTCTCGGGGCAAATAAAATACTTTTTACTCGGGGGATGCCGCGGGCAGAACTTAGTTTAAGGCCGTACCCTGACCAAAAAATCAGCTTGAGATATGAGCATTCCTATTGGCCTGGCGGCATTGTTGGCGCATGAATTACGGTAGTGAATACGCCCAGATTTTAAATATCGAATATTGGTCGTTTGAAAACAATTAAACTTACAAAATGATCGTTATTAAATTGTCTATCCATTAGTGTTAGTATAAAAAAAATATGAGTGAACACTTTACGAGGAGATGAGCATGCTATCAATAATGATTTCACATTTTTATGGTTTTATTGGAAGGAGATTAGTGAAACCTATACCTCTTTAAAAAAAAGTGTACTACAATTTTAGAATCAACATTATGTAGAAATTTAATGTATTTTTATTAATTGATATTTCTTTTTAAATAAAGAGTAGATAGCTCTTAAAAACTGCACAAAAACGACTAGGCGCGACGTTTTGCTCAGGGAAGCGCCTTAATACGTATTTGCCTGAATGCAAATTCGGCTACTCGCTAGCCGAATAGTAAGCTCCCTTGCGATTATTATTCTCTAGGACTTATGCTGTGATAGTGTGTTGCGGATGACGTCATCATTTTTATAACCGTTATTGTAAGGTCCATCAATCAATTAATCATTATTACTATTAATTATATTTTGTAAACGCTCCTGAGACGTACGTAATACACAACCGGAACGTTCTAATGAATAGATGGTATGAATGAATATGGATTATCTATGCAAAATACCTATTAGAATGGAGGAAAGAATTGTCAATGAAAGATAATACCAACCTAGTATTTAAGGCCGTACCCTGACCAAAAAATCAGCATGAGATATGAGCATTCCTATTGGCCTAGCGGCACTGTTGGCGCATGAATTACGGTAGTGAATAAGCCCAGATTTTAGAATAAAATCTTTATAAAATCGAATATTGGTCTTTTGAAAAAAATAAAACTTACAAAATGTTCGTTATCAAATTGTCTATCCATTAGTGTTAGTATAAAAAAATAATTAATGTACACTTTACGAGGTGATGCATGTTATCAATAATTATTTCACATTTTTATGGTTTTGTTGTAAGGAGATTAGTGCCTGCATATACCTCTTTAAAAAAAAAGTGTACTACAATTTTAGAATCAACATAATGTAGAAATTTAATGTATTTTTATTAATTGATATTTCTTTTTAAATAAAGAGTAGATTGCTCTTAAAAACAGCACAAAAGCGACTAGCGCGGCGTTTTGCTCGGGGAGGCGCCTTAAATGATTCCTAGTCCCTTTGCTAACAGACTTTGGTTATTGCGATCTTTGACAAGTTCCATGTGTCTATTCGATCAATGTTGGATATGATGCATATCAACATACATGACACGTTCATAAATCTTATTTTTTATCGATACCCATTCAAAGGGCGTATGAATCGGCTAACGTAAATAAACAAATATACCAAAATAGATTGTTTATAATTTTAGTTCAGTTTGTACACTTCATAAATCATTGATGTTGTTTTGTAACTATGGCGCACGTATCAATGATATCATTCTCCATTTTATTTTATTGTGACACAGTTGAGAGATAGAGCAGTAGGGCAACATGAATAAATGAGTCACTATTTGTCGGTACGTCGCTCGTCTCACTAATAAAATTTATGAATAATGTCGTTTTCTGTAACTAATAAACAACATTTCTAATAGGTACCGAATTCAGCCTTCAGCTCTGAGCATAATAAACAGATTATAATAAATGAGCTTTATTTCCATCAAAACAATTGAAGTATAGAACGTGATTAGAGATACAAGGTGCGGTACTCCAGGATCTGGGACTTGCCTAGTTATCTTTGTCTGCCAGCGGTTTTGTAATGTGCCATACAGATTAGCCTCAAAACTGCACTCTATTCCTCTTAGTATAACTTCCAAATTAGATTGCCATTGATTTGTTAAAGCTGTGGTATTGACAACGCCACGGAATTAATGACGCGCCCTAGTTACGCTACTGTTTTGTACTGTGAATGCGATCGGATTCGTGTCAAATCCTATTCATTGGTTAATTAACGAACATACGTTTATGACATTAGCAGACACATAGCAATTGATACGACAAGACATTAACCGTAAGAGGAATTTCACACGTCTTCGTTACGTATGCGATTGGATTGGTACCTGTTTTAGACATCCTACTAATATTATAAACTAGCTGTTGCCCGCTACTTCGTTCGCATGGCAATTAAAAAAATATAGCCGTTTATTTATTACGCTCTATTCGAGATTATAAAGTCTCGAATAGCACATAGCCATTTTTAGGGTTCCGTAGCCAAATGGCAAAAAACGGAACACTTATGGATTCGTCATGTCTGTCTGTCCGTCCGTATGTCACAGCCACTTTTTTCCGAAACTACAAGAAATACAATTAAACTTGCTGTTGAAACTTGGTAAGTAGATGTATTCTGTGAACCGCATTAAGATTTTCACACAAAAATAAATAATAATTTTGGAGGTTCCTCATACTTAGAACTGAAACTATTTTTTTTAACCCATACGTCTAGGCTATCTATGGATAGGTCTTCAAAAATGATATTGAGGTTTTTAATATATTGTTTTTCTAAACTGAATAGTTTGCGCGAGAGACACTTCCAAAGTGGTAAAATGTGTGTGTCCCTGTAACTTCTAAAACAAGAGAAAAAAATAAAACTAAAAAAAAAAAATGATGTACATAAGGTACCATGTAAACTTCTATCGAAAATTGGTTTGAACGAGATCTAGTATCGTCGTCAATCGTCAAAAATCGTAAACCACAATTTACCAAGTACGGAACCCTTCGTGCGCTAGTCCGACTCGCACTTGGCCGGTTTTTTTAATTATAATGTTGTTATTATTAATATTTATTATAATAATTATTTACAGAGCTAGATTATTCTAGCTGTTCATCCAGATCTGTTCGGCCGTTCTGGCGTGATTGAGTAACAAACATCCGTCCAAACTTTCGCATTTATATATATTTGTATAGATGTTAAAATGGATAAGCGGAGCTGTCACATATGCTCCGCTCGATACGTTCAAGACGCCAGCTCGAACTCACCGTCTTTGGACAGAGACACTACCTATTCTTATTGAGGGCTTTCCACCTCTGTAGTGCCGTAAAACGGTTACTTTCTAAAGCATACTCCTTAGTAACGGCTAGGTTAAAAGGTTTGAAAAAAATAATTGATCCATGCTTCAATGCTTTAATAATAGTTATTTATGCTACGAGTGCGGAAAATAGGTGATTACCGATGAGTGGTATTTTTATTCACGAGCGAGCGAAGCAAGTGAGTGGATAAATCGACACGAGTCGGAAATCCTCTTACGCACGTGTATCATACAACATTTTACTATACATTGTGCGAGGAAATAAAAAAAAATATCAGAACCAAGCAAGAAATTAATAAAATGGCGCTTATTCAAGGGCGCTCAGCATATCCACAGATTAACTAATTATAGTTCATAGTTCCTCGGGCATATCTACTGCGCATGTGCAAATAGCTGTCACGTCGTAACTTAAAAGTTTTGTTTTACCTTTTATATGAATGATAATCTGAACTTAACTTATTTTTAAAACTTTTCTCAAATAATAAAACCTATGCGGTGGGCTGACGTTGGAGTTGAAAATTAAAAAAGTACAGGAAAGTAAAAAGCATTAGTAAAAAAAAGTGACACTTTCCGCACAGTTTGGCTGCTTGGAAAACGCTCTTTTCGAGGACATGCATTGTAAAATAATTTTTTAACACCCTTGCTCGTAAAGCTGATGTAATTCCACCGGTTTTAAATATTATGTAAAGCGGGTCATAAAAAACGCGTGTGTTACCAAAGCAAATAGTTAAGTTATAGTCCATACAAATTCCATAACTGTATTATTTGCCATTTCAAATATGGAACTGATCGCCGCCGCACGACTCCAGCTAGTCAGCAGTGCGCTGTTGCTATTCAAATTTCGAACTAATCGCCAGCGGCGCCAGTCAGTAGGCAGCGCTAGCGCGCTGTTAAAATGGCGGGAAAGCAACAGTGTGCATTCACAGATTGAGTTTATTTAAAATAAAATAAAAAACTGTTTATTCGGTAATTTAAAAACTTGGCTGCATGCTCTAGCGTCTTTGCCAACATTTTCACGCAGCCACGGCAGAAAATAATCCTCGCGCCATTTTTCTCAAATTTTCTTTTCTTTGTACTTGTTTTGTGAATATCTAAAAATGACAACTTTTAATAATGAAGATGAGCAATATATTACTTCAAATCCACCGGATATACTAACAGAAGCGCGAACCGCATGCGACAGCTTGCTGCCGTCAATATCCAAGGACAGATACATAACCACGTATGAAAATTTCTTGAAGTGGAAAAACATGAAAAATGCCAAGTCATTTTCCGAAAATGTAGTTTTGGCGTATTTTAATGAACTAGCTAGTAAATATAAGCCTAGCTCGTTGTGGACAACATATTCTATGCTGAAAAGTACCCTCAAGGTGAAAAATGGTGTCGATATTAATTTATATACAAATCTCATCGCATTTTTACAAACAACAAAAACAAAGGTCAGTTTGCCTCCTTATTTAATGTATTGATCTACCTACTGTACATACATACTCTTTTACATATTTTTTAACGACCGTCTGTAAGCTAAGTACCTACACCTTATCTAACACATTTTTATTTCTTTTCAGGTTGCGTTAATATTTGGTATTCATGGTGCATGTAGACGGCAAGAGCTTCACAATATTACCACAAAAGACATTGCAAATCAAGGCAAAATGCTTTTAGTTAAAATCCCAAACACTAAAAACAAAATACCCCGATCTTTTATTATCGACGGCCCATATTATGACGTGGTCAAAAAATATGAAGCTCTGCGTACGACTAAGACAAAAAATAATCATTTCTTTCAGAATTACCAAAAAGGTAAATGTACTGCGCAACCTATTGGCATAAATAAATTCGGTGCCATGCCAAAGGAAGTCGCCAAGTTTTTAGGATTGCCGGATGCTGATTGTTATACAGGGCACAGTTTCAGAAGAACGTCAGCTACATTACTTGCTGATTCGGGAGCAAGATATTGACTATACTATACTGATATTGACTTTAAAGCGGCATGGCGGGTGGCGTTCTAACTCAGTAGCAGAATCTTATGTAGAAGATTCCATCCAAAACAAAGCAAATATAAGTGCCAAAATAACTCAGGCAATAAATTTGGAGCCACAAACGAAGAAGTTTTGCCCTGAGCCGCGCCCCTCTACTTCTACTGATGATACTTTTTAACCGACTTTCGAAAAAGGAGGAGGTTCTATGTTCGACTTCTAGTATGTTTTTTTTTTTTTTTGTATGTTCACCGATATCTCCGTCAATTGTAGACCGATTTTGAAAATTCTTTTTTTGTTTGAAAGAGTATGTTTCAAAATTGGTCCCATTTTAATTTGGTGAAGATCTGATGAAGAACTTCGAAGATATACAACAGAACTCTTCAATGAATAACGGCAAATCTTTAGGGACTGCTGAAATTGCATGCCTGTTTGTTGTTTATACCATTTCATAACATAACATCACGCCAGTACGCTCTTAAGGGGTAAGCAGATCTCTCATTTGATCGGTTTTGTTCAAGTTTCATGATCGGGTAACCTATTCTGGCGTTATAAGAAACTTACTAAACAACTCGCCTATTAGGTTAGGTAGGTACAACTAAAAAGTGAAAAATAAAAAACCTTTTTTACAAAAAATACTACCGACTTCCAAATAAGAAAACTACAAAGTGAAAAATAACTTTATTTTTGGAAGTCGGTGTCCATAACGCAAAAAAATGGTATCTACGAAAGACACCGACTTCCAAAAATAAAGTTATTTTTCACTTTGTAGTTTTCTTATTTGGAAGTCGGTAGTATTTTTTGTAAAAAAGTTTTTTTTTATTTACAACTAATGACGAATTACAATGCTCTTCTTCCGCCTTTCAAGAAGTTTCGTCGTCTCCAACATTTACCCTAACACAAAACAATGACATGAATAGTAATAATAATAATGACATAATTAAAAAACCAAATACAACGTATCATTTTAATAATTGTAACTTCACTAACTGTTTCAATAATTAAAAATGAACAAAATATATTTTTTTTTCTGTTTCCTCGCAAATGTGTTAAAAAACGTCGTAAGATATACGTGCGTATTGGTTATAATCTTAACGCACTAATATCGTAATGTACTATTACAACACGATATTGTTCGCTACTTTTGTATAAAAATACTACTCCTCCAAAACTACTTGTATGTTTAAAAATATTTTTACACAGAAAAATTTATGGTACGAATTTCTTCATAACTGAACTAGCATATGTAAACTGTCCAAAAGTAAGTTCAATATTGATATTCTACCTCCGAGCGGGCGCACTGCATTAACATTGAAGAATATTGCGTCTCCCAAGTCCAACGGTTAGCCCAAAAGAGAAACAGAGGCAGTAAACGCTGAACTGGTACAGAAGAAACCACCCTCTCTAGAAGACGATACCTTCGACAATGATCGTTATATAAATTGATATATGACGTTACACGTGTAATATTTTTTTTGTGATATATTGGTTTACATTAAGCTAAGATATTTATATTCCTTAATCATTATCATTCTCTTGTCCTTATCCGAATTAAATTGAGGTCGACGCAAAGTAATTTCGTCTTTTATACTTTTCTATTAGGGATCTCAGTGGGAAATTAAGGGATTCAAAATTTCCCAAGAAATTATGGGACGACTGGGCAAGATGATACCTGGCTTAAAAAGGGGTGACACCTTCCTTGCAAGTCATGTTATCTTTCACACGGTCTATTGATCGTTTCTGCGTTTGCATCCCAATTTTTCCAAGGTTTTTCAGGTTACCTGGAAGAGATCACGGAATAATGACGCCAACTTTATGGTTGTTTTATCATGAGGTTTCGTATATGTATAACTTATAACCGTGGCGTACAATAAAGTGTATATGTCGCAGGAAAATAAGGATATCAGGGATTTTACGAAATCTCTTGGGATACCACAAAATCACGACGGTACATGCCATATATTCTTATTATTACACCTTCTTACTAAACATGTTTAGTGATATGACAAATTGCTAATATAATGTCGGTGATAGGTCTTTTTAGTAAACTAAATCTAGTTAAATGGGAAAAGTGTTGACTGATAAATGAAATTATATGTTTGTTTATTGTTACCAGCATTTCATGTTATAACATCACACCGGTACACTCTAAGGTGATAACCAGATATATATTGTTAGGTTTATGTCAATCCCAAAGATAGGCTGACATCTAACTATAAACTAGATTGGACTTTACTACGAAGGTACACAACGGAAATCCATAAGTGTAATTGAGTCATTATGGGCACTAAATTTACCTTACTAAGTATATGTAGAATTAGTCCACTTGGTACCAAAAACAAAAAGATTAAAAATTAAAAAAAAAATACAAAAAAAAATACCACCAACCAACACTACAAAGTGAAATAAAACTTAAATTTCGGCAGTCGGCCTCAAAAATCGAAGAAACGAAATCGATGTTTAAGGCTATTTTCAAGCTGACTTGGCCAATGCATTGTTGCCGATGAGCCGCTTGGTCCGTCTGTCAATCGACTCAAGTGGATCAAACTGGTATTTGGCAGATCCGTCCCAAAGGTATCATCCGTGCATCTTCTATGCATGACCGAACTTGCGCTTTAAATACAAGAATCTTATTCTCTACTACCTACTATTATTATCCTACCAATTTGTCATATCACTAACAATTTTTAGTCAGAAGACGTAATAAACAAGAATATTCGATATATACGTTGATTTTGTGGTATCCCTAGGGATTTCATGAAATCCCTGGTTATAAATTTCCCTGCGACGTATACATTTTCATAAATATTTCTAGTATCACTTAACCAAGTGACAGATTTTATTTCTTATTTTTGCCAGAACCGGTAAAACCTAGCGCCCTCGTACCCGCTTGAAAAAATAAATAAAATTAGATATCCACAGAAAAATCTCACCACCACTTACTATTAAAAATTCTACAGTCATTAAACAATTTTACTGTCAGTCAAAAATTCAGCATTATCATAAAAGCAAGACCTACCAAAGAAAGAGCCCACAGATATAAAAATTCTAAAAGTAGCTGTAAATCACAGTAATAATAAAAATAACCGTGAAAGGACGCACTAGGTACTTTCAAGACACTTTAAATCTCTTCCAGAGCTCATTACTTCGTCAATTCAATTTCACAGAGGCGTTGAAGTAGAAAACGACACCATTTTTTTCTTTTAGGCTTAAACTTTGATTAGTACGGATTTTTCCACTGAGTTTGACACCTAAAAGTAGGTACTGCTTAAGCGGTCGCGCGGCGTCGAATCGACCGCACTCGATACATTTTCGTTCATAATATCAAAATTTGTAGTCATAAATATTTGTCATTTCTAGTAGTCTGTAATTCGGTTACTACGCACGAAAACCACTCCATTCTATTCTTCTTCGCGCCTCCTGAGGGACACAAAAAGCCTTTTTTTAGTCTTGACGGAGGCGTCGAGAAGACAAGAGATTTTACTTAGAAGAGAAGACTGATTTTGAAGAAAACTATACTTAAGTTCATAATAAACACTTTAATGTCTTTTATTTGACTTCAACAACTACGTAATAAAAAATAAAAATAATAATGAAAAAAAAAGCAAATGAGATTTTTTTTTAATGCAAAGGAATTCTAAGATATTGTTTTTAGTTTAAATGAAATTATTGTAAACAAATAAATAGATAATGTGTAAATATAAATAAGTTTTGCTCTAGAGCCCTGAAAACTTCCATATATCCTTTAGGTTACGCGCGACCGCTGACGTTTCAAATGAGCGCGCGCCTGCTTGTCGGTTAAAATTAAAGGACTTATTTAGAGGTTTGTTTTCTAAAATTATATAAAACACGTAAAAATTAATTTAAACCTCAAACAGGATTTCGTGCATATGGGCGTCACGGCTGGCTCGAATGAAGCGTAATAGAGCAGTTCATTTTCGACTACCTTATCTAGCAACTGGGGCCGTATATCGGCAATAACGCGACGAATGCTGACTTACAAGTGGTCCAAACTGTGTAGACTAGTGAGAACACACGATCGTGGAGACCAGTTCACAGGTTCATTACGCGAAATTATGTGCTCATTAAATGTTTCCCGCAATAAACTGATGGTGAAAAATGGTTTGATCACACAAACCATTTTTAAAAGAGTAACCATGGAGTTTCTTGCCGGTTCTTCGCCATAGGAAACGACTAACCCGAACCGTGCACCTTTTGCCGACGTTTTATAAGTGTCCATGTAGGCCTATCTTAAATAAAAATAAAAATAAATTGATTTTATTTTGATTTTGTGGCATGTTGCACCATCTTGTTGAAAGCTTCATCAATATCTTTCAACTGAGGCACAAAGAAGTCGACAATCAAGGCTTTATAGCGCTCTCCATTACCGGTAACATTCTGGCTGACATCATCTTTAAAAAAATATGGGCCAATGACTCCACCTGCTCACAAAGCGCACCAAACAGTGAGTGAGACTTTTCATGGATGTAAGGGCGTCTCAACAAAGGCTTCTTGATTTTCTCCACTCCAAATTCGGCAATTCTGCTTATTGACGTAGTCGTTCAACCAAAAATGAGCCTCATCATTGCTCAAACGTTGCTCGTTATAGTAGTCGAAAATTGGACTTCCCAATTACGCTTCATTCGAGCCAGCCGTGGCACTTTTACGAAACCTTGATTAAGCACTAATGGCATAAGAATATCGTTTAAACAAAGCCAATACCATGGCAATTAATTTAATATGTGTTTTATTGCATTTGAAAAACCAAACCTCTAAAAATATATACCTTTTATAAAGATATCAATCTGCCTAGCCTTTTTTTTTTTTTATTGGTGTCGGCTTCAAGTCTTACCAGATTCAACTGAGTACCAGTATTTTACATGCTGACTACTTATCTGACCTCCACAACCCAGTAACTGGGTAACACCAAGTATTCATCTGGTGACAGAATTCTGGCTTTTGACTATCC
Source organism: Orthosia incerta (assembly GCA_948252205.1). Classification (NCBI taxonomy): domain Eukaryota; kingdom Metazoa; phylum Arthropoda; class Insecta; order Lepidoptera; family Noctuidae; genus Orthosia; species Orthosia incerta. Next base: position 6,757,636 of record OX411759.1, read on the forward strand.
GTAACGACTTTCAAAGATCTACAATTGACAGGCGGGACTTACAGCTTATCGTGTTTTCCGAGGCACAGAGGAATCTCTTTATGTAAATAAATAAATATTCATTAAAAAACATTATTTTTTAAACAGCAAACCCTTTCATTTGATACCCATGGTACCCATATCATGGCAGTGCATAAAAAATAAATAGTCCGTAATCTTGAGCCGTCCGCCATATTGGATTTAGAATGACGTTACCTAGCTAACCATGCATTGTTATCCAAGCTAAACCTGAATGCAAAATTGATAACTGCTTTAAAATTCGAATTAGACCCAGCGGTTTGGACCATGCGTTGCGTGTATATGAATTATTGAACTTAGGGATCGTAGTACTAAAGCAAGCAGCGTTTAACAATATTAGAAGTGCTGAAGGCTGACAGATAATCATCATCATAATAATTTCAGCCGGAGGACGTCCACTCCTGGACATAGGCCTCCCCCAAGTGTCACTTCATTTATCGGTCCTGTGCATCTCACATCCAGAGAGATGATCCTGACTGACAGAAGATGATGATGATGATTTATCTAAAAAGTATATGACTTTATAGTTCTTGCAATTGCATTCTTAAAACTATGTCAACGTAATGTCAAAAATCTTGCCATGCATAATGTTTCCTTTCATGGTAAAATATTATTTCATACATCAAGTTTTTACATTATACTAAGCTTGGCTCCGGTTCGCAGTAAATAAATTCTACTTCTTACTGACTTTAATGTACCGAGTAGATAAAGTGTGATTTAAAATAATGGTAGTGACGATAAAAATTTGTTCAATTTTCTGATGCTAGATTCCTATAAATTCAAATGCATCGTTTGTGTGTGATCTTCGCGGCTATAGACTACTATTGAAGTTTAGCATTTCCTTGACAGGATTTTTTCGTGAAAATATAATTTGTAGGCTTCGAGATAAAAAGCTTTTGACGTCCACAAATAAAATCTCGTGAGTCAAGGATTACAATGGTCTAGCGTGGTACATGATCTTAAAATAAACCAATGCATCTAGCCTATTAGTGAATTTATATTATCGTATGCCTTCATCATCGAGTAGGAAAAATAGCCTCAAAGTTTACTCTGCGCAACCAAAGAACTATTCATAAGTAACTTCACAATATAAGAAGTTACATCTATACTTAATATTATAAAGCTGAAGAGTTTGTTTGTTTGTTTGTTTGTTTGTTTGTTTGAACGCGCTAATCTCAGGAACTACTGGTTGGAATTGAAAAATTCTTTTTGTGTTGGATAGTCCATTTATCGAGGAAGGTTATAGGCTATATAACATCACGCTACAACCAATAGGAGCCGAGCATAAATGAAAAATGTTGCAAAAACGGGCAAAAATATAACTTTTTGAGAGCTTTTGTTGCATGCGCTGGGGTAGGTGTAGGGTAGGTGTAGGGTAGGTGTAGGGTAGGTGTAGGGTAGGTGTAGGGTAGGTGTAGGGTAGGTGTAGGGTAGGTGTAGGGTAGGTGTAGGGTAGGTGTAGGGTAGGTGTAGGGTAGGTGTAGGGTAGGTGTAGGGTAGGTGTAGGGTAGGTGTAGGGTAGGTGTAGGGTAGGTGTAGGGTAGGTGTAGGGTAGGTGTAGGGTAGGTGTAAGGTAGGTGTAGGGTAGGTGTAGGGTAGGTGTAGGGTAGGTGTAGGGTAGGTGTAGGGTAGGTGTAGGGTAGGTGTAGGGTAGGTACGTAGCCAGTTGACGGGAGCGAAGCCGCGTGGGACAGCTAGTGAGTTATATATGTCATCGTGTAGATAAAGTTTTATAAAAGATTTTCTAAGCAAAAAAGTGAAATGTTCAACAGAGTAAAGTTTTCACGCAAAAAAAAAAGGGTAGGGTAACGATACTACTCACCACGATATTTTACACAAAATTAGACACGGTATAACTTTATAAGCTGTTGTAGATAGGTATCTATCTTTATGGTAAGTAGGACAGTATTGTTTTCTAAAACAAAGCGGATTGGTCTTTAGTGTGTGCTTTTGGGAAGTTTGATATACTTCTTCTTCTTACCTACAAAAACTGTGTTAGTGGTAAATTAAAGCGATCTCTTTATTACATAATATACATAATAATTTACATAGCATCTTCGCGCGGCTTCGCTCGCGTATTGTAATCCCATGGTGTCACTATATCGCGATAAAAAGCCTTGTGCTATTCCAGAATCTATACCAATATTATAAAGAAGAAAGATTTTTTTGTTTGTTTGTTTAGGAATAGGCTCTGAAACTACTGGACCGATTTAAAAAAATCTTTCAACAATAGAAAGCTACATTATTCCTGAGTGACATAGGCTATTTTTTTATCCTGAAAATGGGTCCTGTGAGGTGGTCCACGGGTGCAAAGCCGCGGGGAACAGCTAGTATAATCTATGTCTGTGCCAAATTGCATCCAGATCCGTCCTGCCGTTCTGGCGTGATTGAGTAACAAACATCCATCCATCAAAACTTTCGCATTCATAATATTAAGTAAGAAGGATTCTTGCAGGTCTCTCAGTATTCTCAGTCTTATTTGAAATGCAGTCATTTTGAACTTTAATAATATCACTTAGAATAAATTTGACTCTGGGAGAGGAAGACTAAAGAAAAGATAGATATATTTATTTATTTATTATTTACTATATACTTTATTGTACGTGTAAGCGACAGTCAGGCTGCAATGAAACCATAGAATTGGACTCCAAACTTGTTCTGGATGCTATCCAAACCATAAACAGGCTTGGGAAGCATAACATAATAAGACTGATGTGGGTCCCAGGGCGAAAAGGAATCCATGGTAACGAAATAGCAGATGAACTGGCAATAGGGGGCTCAGCAAATGATTTTGTGGGTCCAGAACCATGTGTAGGCATTTTGATGTGTCTCCTAAAAGCCACATTTAGGGAGTCTGTAGTCCACAAACACACTGGTTGTCTAATGCCCGTCTAGAACAGTCCAATAAATTCCTGGGTTCAAAGCACGGGAGTGTATTTAAATTATGAGCAGGGGGCAAATCCGCTACCTGCTTGGGGCCTTCACTGGCCACTTTGGAACCAACAACATGCTCATAAAGATGGGTCTAACCGCAATGTCCATGTGCAGATTGTGTGGGGAACATACGGAACGCATCTTCTGTGCACATGCGAAGCGCTGGCTAGTAAGCGAATGAGTCTCCTAGGAGTAGGATATCCAAGACCAGAAGACTATAGGCTCATATCTCCTAATCTTGTTCTAAAACTCATGAAGAAGGTTTTCAACGAGATTGGGAAGGAGAAGGTTATCTAGGGCACCACATAATATCTCAATGGGTCGAAGTGTCCGAGTTATTGGCCCCTCCTCAAGATAAGATAAGATAGCCAGCTGTATGTCATCGTGTGTTTATGTATACACGCAAACATAAACACGCGCCATGAGGTTAGGTCGGCGGAGGGTGGACAGTGCCCTCTTCCAGCCCCCCTTAATGGGTCCAGGGGTGACGGACTCGGGGACGTCCGTCGCCCTCCACACATCTGGACCCGAGGTAGTGGCGCGTAGTGTTCCACGCGCGCCCCTCTTTGACGTCGCGGAGGGAGTCCAACACCTCACTCCCCCCAACCCGAGGTCATTGGGGGTTGCGGAAGTATCGTTGTTCCCGCGACCCCCAGCGTAGGTGTGAGATGGAACACCGGGGTGGTTTTTAGTAAGTACGAGTCTGACAGACCCTTCTGCCCTCCCCAGGGTGGAGGATATCCAATGAGGATTTTCTAACACGGAACAAAAAAAAGGTTAGTTCATAGCAGGTGGCGTTCTGTAGTTACTCACAGTACTCTTTTTTCCCCCATTTATGTACATACATCTTATCATACACGCAAGCAGGTTATGAGTATTGCACACCTGGCACTTCTAAAGGACATATCATAACCCGTTTTCTTATTCCATACCGTCCTGTGGCTCTTCTAAAGGACATCGCTAATAAAGGGTTTTGTAGGTGTAAATAGGTTGGTCTGTTAGTTATTCAATACCACTTTTAAAAACCTACGTATTTATAAATGGCACTCATAATAAATCAAACATGCATTTAATCTTGTAGTTTGCATACGCAAGCTCAGAAATAACTTCCATTAAGAATACATTAGCTTGCATGCAAGCTATCAGATGACATATTATATATGCATAGTATGCGAATTTAATTACTTTTCTGTTATAGAGAGGTTTTTCTTTAATGTTATAAAGGTGCCATCATTACTTATATTTTATAGCCAAGTGAAACCTCTTATTTAACTTAACAATAATAAACTAATTATACATGAATACAGTTTTATGAATCTAGATGAAATAAGATTATATCAACAATAATTCAGGAGGCACCTGGCTGGGGCTGTCTGGCTGAGGCAGTGGTACGTTGTATGGAGTTGACTGGCTGCCATGCACCCCCTCCGAGAGACAGGCATTCCGTTTTGTTTTTGCTCTTCAACCATAATTTTTCCGGCCTACTTGCTCTCCCTTCGAATGACGGGCATCCCGTTTCCGATTTCACCATCAACTTAACTATATACTTTTGTTTGAAACCGAAAAAAGACCAGCCAACTTGCTACCAACAACGCTACCTATATTTTTAAATTACACGTACTTAGGTTCGGGTTCAATTCTAACCATTAAAACTGGTTGTCAACTGTGAACTGGTGCTTTAACGTTTAACGCTTTTAACGTTACTTTACAAGACCGCCATTTTTCCCACACCATTTTACGAGTTGTGAAAATAATTCGGCGTATAATAAAGTATTATTTTATGCATCCTAAATAATAAAGTATAAAGATGGTAATGCTACTAACCTTCTATGAATGTGTCAGTTTCAGTTTCAAGGCACCGATAGCGCGACTTTAATTCACTGGGAATGTTTCACGTGGTCAGCCAACTAAAAAATTTAAGATTTGTATTTGTTGTTCCGTCCAGTTACTTCATTTTTCAGCGGCGGCAGGAAAAGCAGCTTTTTCCCCCCTGAGAAATAATATCCCTCTGTATATATAGGAATATACTCGCACATAGGCTGTGCGTTAAAATTGTGCAACAGCAAAGTCCTCCCATATTCATAACGAATTTCCGCCCTATTTATGCATTGGTTATGTTGAGTCTTCAACACTATGTATATTACTTATGGCTTATGTTTAACTTACCACCAGATATAGTAACATATAACAGACAAAAATAGTAAATGATCACCAAAATTAAACCCGCATCTTATTGTAAAATTATAACCAAAGTTTTAACATCTCGCTATCCTGTTTAGGCAAAATGACTCCAAATAAATCATTGTTAACCCAAAAGTAGTAAATGATCACCAAAATTAAACCAATGACCAAAAAGATTATAAAATTTCTGGGAGCAACTTGGAAGTAGCGCTCGCCGGCCGCTGCCGCGGCACCGCTCGCTTTGCTCGCTCGGCTCGCGCGCGGTTGGTCACAGTTCTAACCTAACCTAACCTATTTTACAACATTAAATAGCGCAATAATTTGCTATTAAAATTTGGTGATCAATTTACTAAATTTGGTGATCAATTTACTAAATTTGGGTTTCATAGTACAATTTTAGGTAATAGAGGTTATGGTCACAAAGTAATTTTAGGTGGTCATTATATTTATCCCCATTACTTATTATATTTTTTTTTTTTTTTTATTATATTTAAAAAAAAAAAAAAAAACGTTGCCCCACACTAGGAATTTCTTCCTGTATCGTGGGTGCGTTTACAAACATATAAACTCACATACACAACACCCAGAGCCGAAACAACTATCTGTAGGTCATACAAATATTTGTTCCGTGCGGGAATCGAACCCGCGACACGCAGCGCAGCAGTCAATCGCTCAACCACTGCGCCAACCGTGCGCCCGAATTATGGTGATAGATATAAAATATAATATACATACTTTAATGTATATCCAAAGTTAAACATCTCTTCATAATTCGGTTCCTTCATACAGAGTTTTTATTACTAGTTTGGTGAATTATTATTAGGTTACTTCTAGGCACGCGTGCTACACCTTCGACTACATCATCGCTTACCATCAGGTGAGATAGTCAAGTGCAAGCCTACATACGATAAAAAAAAATGGCGTAATCAGTCATGCTTAACAATCAGATGGAGTTATTTTATAAGTTTGTTATAATAGAGTAGGAGTGGTCTTTGTTTTCGGGGTCGAGGACATTTCCAGCGAGAGCTTGGGGCATCCAATTAGTGACCACTGAAAGAACGTGAAATGAAATCAAGAGGACCACTGGGCAGAAGCTAATTAAACAAAATTATATTCAAAGGCCTTCATATTTTTCCTAGTTTTCCGGCTATGCGACAGTATATGCCAAAATACTGCAATCTTTATCGTATTGAAACTTTTATCTTTGCATGGTCTTCCGTTAATCCATTTTTACCGACGAAAAAAAAAGGAGGTAATCAATTCGATACGTATGTATTTAATATTGTTGGAATTGCACAATATTCACATATGTTACTTTATGTGGGCATCTAAAAAAGGTGTGCCAAATTTCATAAGTGAATGTACGTTACACAAAAAAAACATTTAGTTCATTTGTTAGTACGGAATTATATGTGTTAATATTATGAAATAAACTGTTGTAATTGGTGAATTAAGTAAAGGGCGCATTATGATGTTCTACGGCTTTCCTATTCAGTTCTAGGTAATTTGCCGGATTTTTTTTCTCAAATGAAACGCTTCTTCTTGAAAAAAAAAGGATTATCAATAGGTACTGAAATGTTATAATACTAAATTAAGAGGAGAGATTAACAGACAAATGGTACATTCACAGAAATTTGGTAAATACAATAACTAAATCACAGCATGAGTTTTTCCGTTTTTAGGGTTCCGTACCCAAAGGGTAAAAACGGGACCCTATTACTAAGACTCCGCGATCCGTCTGTCTGTCTGTCTGTCCGTCTGTCACCAGGCTGTATCTCATGAACCGTGATAGCTAGACAGCTGAAATTTTCACAGATGATGTATTTCTGGTGCCGCTATAACAACAAATATTATTAACTTTTTGTAACATACGTCTTTCTTATTATCGAGGGCAGATGAGATTAAACCATGACGTGCAGATTGTGAATGTAATTTCTGTACATCTCTGTCTTACCCTTTAGGGAATGAAGTATTGATGTTATGTACCACCAAAAAAATCAAAATACTAAACCCGGATACACAAATAAGCCAAAAATTGACGCGCATATCGAGGTCAATCTGACAATAATTAATGGCCTAAGTTAAAAATAAACCCTATCTATAATGCAATATCTTCAGTTCGGTTAAAACAAACTGATTAATTCAATCAAGTTAGTCCAGTCATTGCCGTGTTGGTAAATTAACCTCAGTTTCTAATTAATTAAAGACTCATGGGACTTCAGTAATGCGTTTACGTAACTAACAGATTTAGTAACGATATTGCGCGGGGGAATTGCTTCGTGCGAACGGTGTGTCGTGTGGAGTGCCCTTTTTTATCAGAGTATTAAACAGTATTGATTGGAAGTGCTAATTGTGAGTTAGGGGAATACTATACTCTTTGTAATTTTCTTATGGTTTGTGTTTATAGTGGTTTGAATATGACAGGGCGCACGGTTGGCGCAGTGGTTGAGCGATTGACTGCTGCGCTGCGTGTCGCGGGTTCGATTCCCGCACGGAACAAATATTTGTATGACCTACAGATAGTTGTTCCGGCTCTGGGTGTTTGTGTATGTGAATTTATATGTTTGTTAAACCACCCATGATACAGGAAGAAAAACCTAGTGTGGGGAATATTAGAGAATGGGATACGGTTGCAGAAAGAAAATACTTATTTGTAGTGCAACAGAAAAATATAATTTTCCGACTTTTATTACTACGGTTGCTAGGACACGTTAAGCAGTAGACAAGATGTAGTTTATATTAAACTCATAGGTTTGCAACCTCTAACACCGCCCCTTAAACTTATCTTGTTAACATACATCAGTAGCCAAACCTAACTCGTTTACAAAATACTTATGTTTCTCTACCGACAAAGGTTTAGTCAAGACATCCGCCGTCATTTTGGACGTTGGCAAGTAATTTATTTTTACTGCACCATTGCTGACCGCCTCCCGGACGAAATGATGACGTATGTCTATATGTTTTGACCTACCATGAAACATACTACTTTCAGTCAATTTCAAGGCCGACTGATTATCATTGAAAATAGTTATTTCAATGTTACTACCTATACATTCGTGCAAGAAAGTTTTTATAAACAGTGCTTCTTTACAAGCATCGGAGAGTGACATGTACTCCGCTCAGTACTCGATAATGCAACGGTACGCTGTTTCCTACTTTCCCAACATGTAATAGAATTCCCAATTTTGAAAACATATCCCGTATAAGAACGTCTATCGATTTCATTAGAAGCCCAGTCTGCATCAGCAAAACCCGTCACAGATAAGCCAGTTTTCTTATAGGTAATGCAGTAATCTACTGTACCTTTAAGATAACGCAACACGCGTTTAGCTGCTTTCCAGTGGACATCGGAAAAACAGTTATTGAATTGGCTTAATACGCTTACAGCGTGACATATATCAGGACGCGAACAAACCGCTACATACATAAGACAACCGATCAATTCTCGATACTCCAAACTGTCATCCTTTTTATCAGCTTTGTTCAATTTTTGGCACTGCATTGGAGTTTCAACAGATTTGCAATCTTGCATGTTGTATTTCTCTAATATCTTTTTAATATAGGCACTTTGATCTAGAGTGATCTTGCCATGATCTTTCCTGATTCTTAATCCTAGAACTCTTTCTACAGGACCAAGATCTTTCATCACAAATTCTTTCATCAGCAATGATTTAGTTTTAGTTTTTTCCGCATTACAATTGCTGAAAATTACTAAATCATCAACATACAACGCGATAATTACAAACTTGTCGCCATTTTGCTTTATGTATACACATGGTTCAGAGACCAATCTCTTGAACTTGAGTTTGTTGACAAGAACATGATTGATCTTTTCATTCCATGATTTAGGCGCTTGTTTTAGACCGTAAACAGCTTTGTGTAGTCGATACACCTTGTTATTGCCTCTACCTTTTTCAAAACCTTCTGGTATTTCCATGAAAATGGTTTCTTTTAAATCACCGTTTAGAAAAGCTGTTTTTACGTCCATGTGATCAATCTCCATATCGTACTCCACAGCCAAAGCTAATAACATTCTTATGGTTTCGTATCTCACTACAGGTGAAAAAGTTTCAAAATAATCCACTCCATATTTTTGCGTAAATCCTTTTGCCACTAGACGTGCTTTGTATTGTAATAGTTCACCGTTAAGCCCTCTTTTCTTCTTAAATATCCATTTGGTCTTTATTGGCTTTGCACCTTTTGGCAAATTGGTTAAGGTAAAACACTTATTGTCCAAAAAGGACTGATATTCGTCTTTCATAGCAGCTCGCCACTGCCTGGCTTCAGAACTATTCAACGCTTCTTCAACTGTTCTTGGATCATCACTGCCACACGCTGCCCCCGTCAAAAAACCACACAGGAAGGAGTTCTCATCAGCTTCCACGTATTCTGCTCTCGAGTCATCTGTCTCAAATGAAACATCTGGAACATAAGTAGCATCTGAGTGATGATCTGTGACCAAGCTACTGGTCGAAGCCTCGCTATCGTTAGCATCATCAGTAGTCACAGAAGTTTGTTCTGACTCTGTTCTATTCTCGGATACATAAGAAGTCTTAAGTTCTGTAATCACATCTGATTCCACTTTAGTGAAATTCAGATGCTTGAGGAATTGATTCTCAATGAACTTAACATTTTTCGCTATTGTTAGCTTATAGCTCTCAAGATCCAAGAGCCGGTATCCCTTTGTGTTCTCACAATATCCCGCAAATATGTAAGGTTTAGATTTGCGATCCAGTTTTTTTCGATTATTTTGCACAGCATATGCTAAACAACCAAATACACGTAAGTTATCTAAGTTTACCTTATGTCCAGTGTAAATCTCTTCTGGAGTTGCACCTCTAACTGCCTTTGTAGGTGAACGATTTTTTATGTACACCGCTGTGTTCGCAGCCTCAGCCCAGAATCGTTGATCCAAACCTGCTTCCAGAAGCATACAGCGCACCGCCTCAATAATCGTTCGGTTCGCACGTTCGGCAACTGCATTTTGCTGTGGACAGTGAGGAACAGTAGTATGATGCCGGATTCCACACTTACTCAAATACTGCTTAAATCTCGTATTGATGTACTCGCCACCATTATCGCTTCTCAGGATTTTAATTTTTTTATTAGTCTCGTTCTCTACAAGAGCTTTAAAAATCAAAAAACACTCAAAAACTTTGTCTTTCGATTCTATTAAATAGCAAAACGTCTTCCTAGAAAAATCGTCAATAAATGTTAGCAAATATCTCGCACCGCCTATAGATTTTACTGGCATAGGGCCGCACACGTCCGTGTGAACCAGTCCTAACACCTCACTTGCACGTGAAAAGGATTTCTTAGGGAAAGGTAAATTAGTAACCTTACCTTCAATACAGGCGATACATTGCTCGTATGTGGATACATCATAGTCGATACCAGCCGCCATACCACTCTTGAGTAGGTTCATGCTGCGACTATTCAGATGTCCAAGCCGACGATGCCATAAACCCTGAGATGGAAGATCTACCTGGGTACTCAAGGAGACGCTAGCTGGCATACTGTGTACGCGCGAAACGGAATTTATATACGCATCCCCGGTTTCTAATTTATAAAGACCGCATGCATCCCGTTTTGCTACAGCTATTACCTCACCGTTTTTGTAAATTTTACAAAAAATCGATGTAAATTTTACTTCAAAACATTTTTGTGTCAAAATACTGACAGATAACAGATTACATGACAAGTTCGGTATAAAAACTACATTACTGACAGTTACCCATTGGTTTTGTAAAAAAAGTTTCACATTTCCACGACCCGATGTAAAAAGTTTTTCACCGTTCGCAACGCTTATTTCCTTTGGCGTATCACACACAAAATCATGCAAAATGTCTCTACTATTGGTCATGTGGCAAGTTGCACCACTGTCAACGTACCACACATCTCGATCCAGCTTCACCGTCAGAGCCGACAACATAGTCGTCCTACCAGGAGTTTTCTGAACCTTCTCCTCCTCTTGACAACTGGAACTAGATGACTTATCCTTATGCGGTGCTTTCTGTCTGCAATCTCTAGCGTAATGACCTAATTTTTTGCATCGAAAGCACTTGGGACGCTTCGAGATCGAAGTCGAAGTCGTTAGAGCATTCTGTTCCGTACCTTCTGCATCACCTCGTCTCTGTGCCTCCTGGAGTAGTTTACTTTTCACCAGTTCACTTGAGAGAGAAAGGCTACTATGCTCTAACGTCATAATGAGTGGGTCAAACTGCTTGGGAAGCCCACTGAGCATTATTATAGCAACGAACTCGTCTTCCAGAGAAGCATTTATGTCTTGTAGTTGTTGGGCAGTATCTAGAATTTTTGTAACATACGCCTCCATACTCTCAAACTGCTCTAATTTTAAGCTAAAAAGCATTCTGAGGAGACCTAATCGTCTACACAGACCTTTATCCTCGAACGATTTCTGTATATTCTTCCAGGCATCAAACGCAGTATTGCAATGCCTGACAACGGAGTAAACAGATGGCTGAACACTGCGGCAGATTCGTGCTAGCGCTTTTTCCTGTTTCTTCTTGTCTTCGCATTCCGGTTTATTTTTCTTATCAACCTCGTTGACACATTCAAACAAGTCTTCATGAATAAGCAACATCTTCATTTGAAATTTCCAGGTGGTGTAATTATTTACCCCGGAGAGTTTTTCAATTGCGACGGACTGGTTACTCATTTTCGCGATTTCGTAATTTTTACTTGATAATATAATTATTTATATCATACGCGTTCTGCTTCCTCACGCTCTGCTACCATATTAGAGAATGGGATACGGTTGCAGAAAGAAAATACTTATTTGTAGTGCAACAGAAAAATATAATTTTCCGACTTTTATTACTACGGTTGCTAGGACACGTTAAGCAGTAGACAAGATGTAGTTTATATTAAACTCATAGGTTTGCAACCTCTAACAGGGAAAGGTAAAAAAAAAAAAAAAAATGTTGGCCAATTCCTAGGTTTTTTTTTCAATGTTTAATTAATACTGTTAATCTTGACTAACTACTTCTGACTCGGATATGTACGAAAACAAGAAAATAGTATTTTTTGAGTAAATATGAACAATATGGTATGTAATGTTGTCACAACATCTCTAAAAAGTATTCAGAAAGTGAACTTTACCGGAGACTTATTCACAACTGTCCAGTAAGAAGCGAGATTTTAAATTTGGAATCTCCTACTGTCCAGTAAGTAAGTATGTAATTTACTTACTGGACAGTATTAGGGATTGGTCCGATATATCAAAACGTAACTTATATCAGATGTGTGTTAGATATCATATCATATCGATATCTATATCAAAATAACCGATGTTAAAAAAACTGTATCTAATAAAAACCATACTAGTGTGCGAGAACGAATAAGTCAAAACTTAAAACCGTAACAATGCGGAAACATACGAACTACGAACAAAACGCAAACTTCAAAAACGATAGGAACCATATGCGATACCTCTCTTTCTAAGTATTATTTCGCATTCGTTGTTAGTTTGCTCATCTACTAAATAACATTTTAACATAAATGTGCAAACTGTACCGATATCGATATCTGAAAACCGTTTTTGATATCGATATAACTGTATATCGGTTACAAATACCGTTTGTGCAAAAAACCGAAAATACCCATCTCTAGACAGTAAGTCTCTTCAGATCTGCTTAGAAAAAAAACCAAATTACCAGCCAGACACAGATTAGAGTTTAGCCATTATAACATGTCTATAGGATAGAGGCTCCAAATATATATCTATCTCTCTTTTTGGTATGACATTTTATGAGATAGATATATTTTTGAGTCAGTTAATCAAGACGTACAACAAACAAATATAAATGCCCCCGGTAAATCGATCACAATATCTATCAGTAAAAGCCCTAAAATGAATGTAAACTTCAATATTAACTGAACGAATTTGTTGTTAAACTTTCTTTCATTTTTGAGAAAAGCATTATACAAGCCTCAACCAGTAAGAAAGCCATCCTGGCCTCGTATATAACCGGACCTCACCTGCGGTTCGGTCCAGTTAACTCATACAGAATTTTTTAAATCGGTCCAGTAGTTTCGGAGCCAATTCGGTAAAAACAAACAAACAAACAAAAAAATCTGTCCTCTTTATAATATTAGTATAGACACGTGGACGCCTGGCGGTTTACCCACGTAGTTCCCGTTCCCGTGGGAATACAGGGATAAAAAGTAGCCTATGTCACCTGGGGATAGTGTAGCTTCCCAACGGTGAGAGAATTTTTGAAATCGGTCCTGTAGTTACGGATTCTATAAGGAACATACATCACTTTCTCTTTTATATAGATTTCATCACGTCTCTTAAGCCTTAGAACAGAATCTCACCAATAGAACAGAGTCTCCCCGAACGGAGAGTTATGTTGGATTCCAATCGACAAAAACCTCAGTTCATACAGGTAGGAAAAAAAATACAAATAGGGGGCCCGGAACACATTTAAATTCTGGTGCACACTTGACTGGTAGCGGGTCCCATCACCTATTGCGATACAAATACAACACATCCTCCCATACCGCTCCTATGCTGACCAAATATGTGGCTAAAATGACCTCTGCGCTGCCACGGACGTCGCTGTGGCTTAGTTTTTGGCGAACACAGAAATACTGTCGTGCCAGCGAAGAAGAAGAAGAATGCTCAGCTCAGCCTGTAATTATCGCACTGCGTCTGTATTTCCGAACGCATTCAACCCGAATCTCTTCAAAGTTAGAGTGAACAGGCTTCTTCTGGGTAAGCTCACTCCATCGTCGACTCTGTCTCTGTCACCTATGACCTAGACTAGAGTCAAGAGCAAACCCATTACAAATAAAAAAAAACTGCCGGTTAAAGGCCTCTTCTCATATATAGAAGGTACGAGCATTGATCACCACGCTTGCTCAAGGCGGGTTGGCAATTTTAAACATATAACACAGTGATTTCCAAGATAAGAATGAAAGAAGATAGTAAGATATGAATTTGAAAAAGTCACATTGCTTCTTGCATGTTTGTGAACCCACGACCTCAACCCCGGGAAGCGAGGTCTAAGTCACAGGGGCCACCACGACATATCGACCTCCTAACTTAAAGGTTATGACAGCGTTCGGTAAAATCAAGCTTCAAATATTTCGTACATTTTTATAGTTCTCCGTAAAAGTTGTGTTTATATAAGCCACCGTTAATCTACTGGAACTTTTTGGAGCTCCAGATTATAAGGAAAATTCGCTTTCTATTTGCCGAGGTACTATAGGTAGCCAGGTACAAGCGAAACTTTAGAAACTCCTTTGTAAGTTCATAAAAGAGCTTTTTCATGGTCTGAAAGTAAAAATAAATGTTCTTCTTCTTCATCGTGTCGATGATTCCATTTTTTAATTTTAGTTTAGATGTTGTGCTTCGACCAGAACTCAGCCACGTCCACAGCCCTAGCGTTGGCCTCGCACAGGTCCTTCATGGATAATAAATGTTGAAAAGCTATTTCTGGTTTGAATTTTCGATGAAATATTTCTTTTAGTTATTTCATTATCAGCCTTTAAAGTTTCCGCTCCAGGGAAACAGGCCTCCTCTCTCTATGAGGGAGGTAATGGCCTTGAATTGTCACCACGGCCCAGTACGGGTTGGTGGAATGCACATGTCTTCGAATTTTTGATTCTAGGACCTTTTTCTCGCAATATTTTTCATCTACCTATTTAGAGCAGTCATCATCTGCCTAGCCTTTTCCCAACTATATTGGGGTTGGCTTCCAGTCTTACCGGATTCAGCTAAGTACAAGTGTTTTACATGGAGCGACTGCCTATCTGACCTCCACAACCCAGTAACTGGGTAAACACGGTACTCTTTGGCAAGACTGGTGTCAGGTTTCAAGCTTCTGACTACCCGTAACGACTGTCAAAGATCTTCAAATGACCGCCGGGACCAACGGCTTAACGTGCTTTCTGAGGCACGGAGGAAACTCGGTATGTTGAAATGGTCACCCATCCACGGACCGACCTCGTCAAGCGTTGCTTAACCTTGATGATCGACCCGTGCGGCTGTTATTATTTAGCCACGAGCTCCTCCACCTATTTAGAGCAGTGGTGATGAAATAATATACACAAAGTATAGCGCCTGCCTGGGTTCGAAACCACTTTAAGTCAGGGTTGTTTTCACTACGCCACCATTATTATTAAGACTATAAGAAAGTTTTTTTTTACTATACAGAAAATGGCCTTAAGAGGAGCTCGTGGCTAAATAATAACAGCCGCACGGGTCGATCATCAAGGTTAAGCAACGCTTGACGAGGTCGGTCCGTGGATGGGTGACCATTTCAACATACCGAGTTTCCTCCATGCCTCGGAAAGCACGTTAAGCCGTTGGTCCTGGCTGTCATTTAAAGATCTTCGACAGTCGTTACGGGTAGTCAGAAGCTTGAGATCTGACACCAGTCTTGCCAAGGGGTACCGCGTTACCCAGTTACTGGCTTGTGGAGGTCAGATAGGCAGTCGCTCCATGTAAAACACTGGTACTTAGCTGAATCCGGTAAGACTGGAAGCCGACCCCAATATAGTTGGGAAAAAGGCTAGGCAAGATGATGACAGAAAATGGCCTTAAGCCAGGAAAAAACTTCATAACATACAATATAAAATATAATTACCTACAGTTTGCATGATCATGACTAATACATAAAAATCACACTTATATTATAAAGGTAAGGTGAGAGTGTATATATTTGTTACTTCTTCACGCTCAAACGGCTGGACGGATTTGGATGAAATTTGGCACAGAGATAGATTATTATAGTTTGGCATAGGATACTTTTTATCCCGGGAATAAGTTCCTTTGGGATAATTTTCGATACCCACGCGGGCGAAGCCGCTGGCAGAAGCTAGTACTTTAATAACATAAAGTACGGACTAAGTTTTCTAAAATCTAAAACCATTTATAACTTTAGTAAGTAATACGCTGCCGCTTACGTACTTTGTGGTAATACTAAGTATCTTCACATTTCATAAATCCCCACAATATAAGATCTTATAAATAGTCTAAATACGTTTTCCGCGAAACCACGACTAAATAAGCTCGTTAATAAAAGTTTTAAATGAAAATATGACACATTTTCATATCTGATGTCTTGTTTACAGGCGTTAAGTTATAAACTTAATTTTACTTGAGTAATTTGGTTCTGGGAACGCATTAACCGTCTAGCACAGGTTTTAAAGGTGGATTCTGCCAATCTGAATATGTTAGAGTAACAATAGTGAAAGTGGGGGTCAAACTTCGGGGATTACGAGGGCCGTTTAAAGGTCGTTTTTTTAACTACCCTCATTTCAAGCTACAATTTGCAAAAGTGAGTACTCAACTTTTCATTTTATAAATTTGCATTTCTTACGAGCTTCCTTAATATCAGTAGTGAGTACTCAACTGTTCATTTTATATTTTTGCATGTCTTACGAGCTTCCTAAATATCAATAGTGAGTACTCAACTTTTCATTTTATATATTTGCATGTCTTACGAGCTTCCTAAATATCAATAGTGAGTACTCAACTTTTCATTTTATATATTTGCATGTCTTACGAGCTTCCTAAATATCAATAGTGAGTACTCAACTTTTAATTTTATATATATTTGCATTTCTTACGAGCTTCTTAAATATGCTTCAATAGACTTCTCAAGTTCGTTTTCAGCTTCGGAAAAAGATAAAAGTCGGATGGAGTCACATCCAGTGAATACGGGAGGGATCGGAAATAATTCAAATCCATATTGTTGAATTTTTACCAAGCTATCAACTAATCAACGCACGATGTTAAATTTTCTTCATTTTCAAATCGTTGTCTTGGTAACAGTGATTAGCTGTAATAAAGAAATTAATGCGCTAGCAAACATACTTTCCTTTTCCTACTGCATCTATTTATTCTGAAAAAGTATATTTACTTATTAAAATGAAACTAAAAACAACGGTGAAGGAAAACACCGTGACAAAACCGGCATGTCCTAGAACCAAAAAATCTAAAACATGTGACATCCACCAACCCGCACTGGGCCCGCGTGGTGGATTACGGCCCATTCCCTCTCACAGAGAGGAGGCCTGTGTCCCAGCAGTGGGAACATTAATAGGCTGATGATGATGAGACTTATTAAAATTACTCTATTTACTTACAGTTTTACCCAACACATGCAGAGAGTCAATAATTATAATTACATGATAAATTATTAATTTTATTTCACACAGACCAAACACAGGCAGAAAACATAATTAAACTAACATTAACAAAACTCATACTTAATTCAATAATTCAACAAGAACAATTCAATACTAATAATTCAATAGTCCCCACTACTAATTTATACTGTTGTATTTTTCCATTAGTTTTTTTATTGTTTATCTGATATAATTTAATAATCTAATTGTAATATTAATTAATATTTTTGCAATGTTTGTGTTTTAATAATTATTTCTTTGATGTAATTTGAGAATATTGTATTTTAAATCGTATTGTATGTAATGGTAACGTTTCGTTACTTAAATTTGACTTATTTTTAATTTTTTGTAATGGGATATGATTGAATAATATATTTGTAATTTTGATTAATGTATGTTGTGTAGTTATGTATGTATAATGTGTGTGTCTCAATATTTATTTAAATTATGTAATTCGATAATATTGTATTTTTAATCGTATTGGATATTAATGGTATTGTTTAATAATAATTTAATTTGACTCTTAACTTGATTTCTATTAATAATTTCGCTGTTAGGGTAAATAATTGTTCGATTTTAATTTAATTTCATAATTTCATTTTATGTGATTTTATTATGATTTTAATTGATTTATGTTTGTTTTAGATCTATATTTAAATTTATGTAACATATTCTGTAAGTGTTGTGCATGCCTGTAAGTGACTTGCTTACACGGGATCTTTTCTGAATGTTTCATTATAATGTTATGTGTAAATAAGTCGTTGGTTTGCCTTATTAATAAATAAATAAATATATAGTCCAAAAATAACAACTCAT
Organism: Orthosia incerta; assembly: GCA_948252205.1. NCBI lineage: Eukaryota > Metazoa > Arthropoda > Insecta > Lepidoptera > Noctuidae > Orthosia > Orthosia incerta. Next base: position 6,775,786 of record OX411759.1, read on the forward strand.
ATTCGAATGTGTAATTTCCTAATACTCGTTGGGGCTCAGCTTTCAACACGCTAAATTTATTCGTAGACCGAATCCACTATACGTTACATACAATGGCTCCAAAAGAAAATATACATCAGGGGCGGCCGACTTGATTAGATCCTTGATCTACTGCTTACTGACGAAACCCTGTGCGATCTACCAATTACAATATACTTCTTGAAATCTTAAATGAAACAGCATACAGCTCTGTACACAATTATATAGTAGTATTTTTTATTTTATTACGAGGGAAAACATACAAACGGAAACACACTTACGTGTCGTGGCGTGGCGTGGCGCCTTCTGAAGCATTTTTTTTTTTAAGCTTTGCCCCACTCTAGGAATTTCTCCTGTATCGTGGGTGCGTTTACAAACATATAAACTCACATACACAAACACCCAGAGCCGGAACAACTATTTGTAGATCATACAAATATTTATTCCGTGCGGGAATCGAAACCGCGACACGCAGCGCAGCAGTCAATCGCTCAACCACTGCGCCAACCGTGCGCCCATTTGATTGGCTACAAAACTCGTTGTGTTATGACGTAGGCTGAAACAGAGTCATTTGATTGGTGGATCCCGCGCCACGCCACGCCACGACACGTAAGTGTGGTTCTGCCTTCCAACTGAAAAATATTCTTAGTAACTATCATAGACTAATAATTTGTAACTATTTATTTATATTAGTGTGAGCATTGCGTCTGAACATCTTTCGCTAGATTAGTAAAATCAGGTTTATAGTTGGGAATTGCAAACCTGTATGAGCGTCTATCAAGCGAGAACGGTGTCTATTTTTTTTGTTTGTTTTAAGTAGGAAAATGCTGACTCACATAAATATGTTGAACCAAAACAAGAATGCAGTTATTCAACACATTTCTTCAAATTTGGATATTTCTCGGTGGAAACCAATGCCCAGAAATCTAGACCTGATGACCTTGCTTTTAGAAATATGTCGCAGCGCAGAGTAATTATTTCGATTTGAAATATCATGTGGTCCATTTGAAACGTATCTGCAAATTTTGCAGCCATTTCATAGATATCATAATTCATAATCATTTATTTGCTAATATGAGTAATTACATAAAGTGTTATCACTATGATCAATGAAATTCCCTCTCACAGAGAGGAGGCCTGTGTCCCAGCAGTGGGAACATTAATAGGCTGATGATGTGATGTGATGTGATCAATGGAATTATTAAACGAATAACTGATGAATTCCACCAACTTCTAAATTTTTTTGAAATCACTCAAGCGAATTTCGAAGTCTGATACTGCTGTGTACTGATTTCTGCCGTGTACTTGTCAGGAATTAAATTGTAGGTAGTATGTTTTTCATTTGATCCTTGAAGTTTACAAGTTATTGTTGTTTTTTCTTTTCGGTGTCAACTATCATAGTCGCTGTTTGACGCCTTGCCACGATCGACTGGACTAATAGTCGCGATCGATCGGTCGATCGCTATCGACCGGTTGGCCACCCCTGATATACATCAAAGACATAGGGGGCCTCTACTGCTGTCGACCCTATCAATATGCTCAGAAATCACTTGTAGGCGTCTCGATTGTAAGCCCAATTAGTAGTCTATGCAAATCGTAGGCCGCTGGGGCAGAGCATAAATTATGTACGCTTTGTCTTGCTATCTCATGCTGTAATACATCATTATTGAGATTGTCTCCCTATACATAACCTAGTGAGCAGTGGTGGCCCAGTGGTATCGGCCGCGACTAACAAGTTGTAGGTCATGGGTTCAAGCCCAGGCAGGCGCTATACTTTGTGTAAATTATTTCATCACCACTGCTCTCAAAACGGTGAAGGAAAACATCGTGAGGAAACCGGCATTTCCTGGAACCAAAAATTCGAAGACATGTGACATCCACCAACCCGCACTGGGTCCGCGTGGTGGTTTACGGCCCATTCCCTCTCACAGAGAGGAGGCCTGTATCCCAGCAGTGGGAACATTAATAAGCTGATGATATTACATGTGATGTGTGACGTGTGATGTGACATAACCTAGAAGCATTGACTGCTAGCCTCTACACACTGCTTTAAGGCCGCTACATAAGTAACGTGTTTTATGCCGGACGGAACGGTACAGTAAGTTTTGAAAATATCGTTTCATATAAAATGTATACCAAAGAGCATAGGTCACGGATGCATGGATGGGACAATGGGACGGGACGGATTATCCCGTTCCATCCAGAATAAAACACGTTATGTATGTAGCGAATTTTAGTGTCATATTCCACGTCACTGAGAATGACGTTCAGTCGCCTTGACAACGCAAAAAATACCCAATAATGTTAATAAATTACAAGCCGTAAATGTCACTTTGATGCTTCGAGGAAGAGTCGAGTTGGAGGACATATCTAGCATTATTGATGCAACTAAAAGTAGTTTCGTCTCCGTTTAGTACTGTCAACCAATCAGCAGGGGTAATCAAAATGCTTTTACTCAACATTTTGAAAAATCTCAATATTTGGAAAAGCAAGAATTGTACAATTATGTTCGCATAATTATAATGTAGAGATCACCATGGTTTCAGGGTTGGTCTCATAGTTCAAGTTTATATTCATTGGTCTTTTAAAACTAGCCAATGAATTAATCTATATATTAATTGCAGAAAAAATTGGTTCACTTAAGGAATTTATGTGGTTTAGTAACCCAAACCATGAAATAGTCCCAAGTAACAAAAACTAGTTCTGTAATAAGCCATAGAACGTTTTGAGAAACACTGTTTTTAGTCCTATATAGCCCCAAAGAAGGTGTATTTTATTCGGAAGTGGCGCATTTATTTCTCCATTCAGTGTTAAAACGAACCAATAACAATGTTACACATGATAAATCAGTCACATACACGCTACGTAACAGTGCACAGGTCACAAAATAGTGATGTACTGGTTAATAAACACCTTTAAGGATCTTTCATAGTACTTTTTCATACCATACGAGAGTTTATGTTCCCTTTACCTCACTCACCATTTATTCTTCTATCATGAAAGTGTAAAGACTAAACAAAATATATGTTTTTAATATTTATAAAGACATTGAAGCAATTTGTATTGAATAATAAATATATTTTATTATTATATTTATTTATAGAGTGTGAAATGATGTGCGACCGCAATTTTACGGATAAACTATGGTTAGGTTTACCATAAATTTTACGTGCCCCCCTTGTATTTTTGAGTTTTCACAAAAAAAAAGTTTTTAATTAAAGGGACTGCGAGTTTTAAGCGCCATTATAGCATTACAGTACGCCGAATAAAAATGTCTGAATATGGTTATAAAAGTGAGATATAAAAAACTTTTTCAAGACATAATTGTCATTTAACAGCAACATGTATCCACTTTTACTTGTCGTTTTTGTGTTATTAAAGAAACATATACTCTGTCATGATACTAACAAGTATATAATAGGAACTGAAAAGTCATTACACAACAATTCTGCTCTAAAAAGGTGTTTGTGTGATATGCTTATTAGTGAAACTATAATAGTCATCTCTAAACTAATAAAGTACAGTTACATTACATAGTAGTAATCTGGAACTAAGCTACATCACAAAATCACTCTATTGAAGAGTTTTTTGTAACTACTAACGTACTAAGTAGGTACTATAACAAAGATCCGAATATCCTCAATACGATAAGATCGTGTTATAGTTGAGTGTTCATCACTGCTAAAACGAAACGATTATAGCAGTGCGTTAGTAACCTTTACTACGCAAATCAGATGAGTAAAAGCATTTTTTAACAATTTTATAGAGCAGTATTATTCTGTACTAATGATATTAGCGCTTGCTATAGCACATACTATAACGGTTGTATAAAATGGTGTGGTAAACGTTTACATCCTTTTTGTATGGGTCATTTTTGCCCTATAAGCTTAAAGAGCAAAATTGTGTTGTCGAACACTTTTATACAACACACTGTCACCGCTAAAACCTTTATAACTCATTTATTTGTCTTTTTAGAGGTATAGACTTAGATTATAGGACTGCTTTGCTAGTTGGGGTACATTATGGTACAAGGGTGCAATGTTGGTGATTTCCGCTGAGGCGCCATTGAGACCCGAGCCGTGGTTAGGGTCTTAAGAGAGCCGAGGACGGTAATCATCAATACACACGTGTATCATAGGACGTTTTTCAAAACACTTGTGAAGAAAATAATACAAAAAAATCATTTTCAACAGTAAAAACAATTTGTAAAAAAAATTCACATTGGCGGGCAAAATTATTTAGTTTTCCTATGCGCGCGCATTTAACAATGGCGATCGGCCATAGACTAAAAGAATGAGGTTCCTTTTTTTTGGCTTTTCGTGGATACCTAGTGTTTTAGCCACGTACAAAATAGGGAATTTAAATTTTTCTTAATTACAGAGCAAATAAAATTTATATTTGAGTGAAAGTTATATTTATTATGCACGTACAAGTTGAAATTATCTATTTAAATACGAAGTTGCATGAAATGAGCAAGCAATAGGTACATTAATTTATTTGTACTATTGAGCACGATCTTTTTTGTATCGAAACTTTTTTTAGAACAAAGCTTCTCAACCAATAAAAAAAAACTATGACTCACTTGTGAATAATAGCAATGAAAAAGTCACAGTTTGATAACAGGTATCATTATGTGCCTAATTGCGGTGAAATTAGAGCCACTCTATGAGCAAGTGTGTTGAAAATATACTTATTTTCCAGTCAATACTCGTAGTAGTAACATACTGCTAATTAATGAGCAAAATCGCCGAAGATTCATGAAATGTGTAAGTATAGGTGCAGTATACGCGCCACTCAGCAACCTACACAGTATATTGCTCTATCTATAGTACTAGCGGACGCCTCGTGGTTTCACCCGCGTAGTTACCGTTCCCGTGGGAATACAGGGATAAAAAGTAGCCTATGTCAACCGGGGATAGTGTGACTTCCCAACGGTGAAAGAATTTTTGAAATCGGTCCAGTAGTTTTTAAGATTATTCTTTACATTAAAAAAATACAAATCTTTCCTGTTTATAATATTATTACTCGCTGTCCCACGCGGCTTCGCTACCTACCTATCTACCCCATCTACCCTATTGTTGCGTAACTTAAACTGTTTACGCAGCGCATGCAACGGAAGCTCTCAAAATGGAATATTTTTTCCCGTTTTTGCAACATTTTTCATTTACGCTCCGCTCCTAATGGTCGTAGGGTAATGTTTTTAAGCTTTTTTTTATGTAGATAGGCTCGCGCTTGACCACTATCTCACCTGATGGTAAGCGATGATGTGGTCGACGGTGTTACACGCTTGCCTAGAAGTAACCTATTCACTCTTGACTTAATTACCCCGAGGTTGTAGCTATCTGGAAACACAGGACTCCGGCAGGGAATTCCACTCCTTAGCTGTACGCATAATCAAAGAATTTTTCAATTCCAACCAGTAGTTCCTGAGATTAGCGCGTTCAAACAAACAAACAAAGAGACTCTTCAGCTTTACATATTAGTATAGATTAGTATAGATATAGATAAAAAACGTGTGGATTTGAGGCTTCACGTTAATCCGTTGACCCCTGCTGTCATTTGTAGAACTTTGACCATCATGACGGGCAGTCAGAAGCCAGAACATCTACCACTAGACTTCTCAAAGTATTGTGTAACCCAATAAGGGCTACCGATTTATTGCTCACCAGTTGGCGCCACTGTTGAGTAAGGTCCTTAAACATAGTTGTTAAACGTTGTTATTACGCACACTGAAACAAAGTTTGAATTAAAATCATTGCTACAATAAAGTACAATAAAGTATATTCTATTCTATTGCTAATGCCGTAGAAGTGCCAGTAAAATCGAGTATGCCGCAGTTTTGAGAAGACGCTTTTTTTTTGAAAAAAAAAGGAAGATAACATTTAGCGAAACATAAAACTCTAATATAGCAGTGGTTGGTAAATTCCGTACGCATCTATCTTAATCTGCCCTATTTGAAAATATTCACAAAAATAAAAAAAATGTACATAAACTCGCGCTAAAAGTCAAAAAACAATGATATTTGACATTTTGGAGAGCTCACTCTACACCAGTGCCTCTAGTGGAAAATTCTAACGCGGTAGCTCCCATTACTGGGTTGTGGAGGTCAGAAAGGAAGTCGCTTCATGCAAAATACTGGTATTCAGCTGCGCCCAGTTAGAGTGGACGGCCACCCCAAAATTCCCCTGTGTTTCCAGATAGCTACAACCTCGGCAAGAGGTAACTTCTAGGCAAGCGTGTTACACCGTCGACCACATCATCGCTTACTATCGGGTGAGATAGTGGTCAAGCGCGAGCCTATCTATAATAAAAAATAATAAAATAAAGTTGAAAAAAAAACCGGCCAAGTGCGTGTTGGACTCGCGCACGAAGGGTTTCGTACCATTATCGCAAAAAACGGCAAAAAAATCACGTTTGTTGTATGGGAGCCCCGCTTAAATATTTATTTTATTAAATTTTTTTATTTGTTGATATAGCGGCAACAGAAATATAGTTCGTTCAATCCACGAAGACGCGCCCCACCAATTATATGATAATTCTATTCATTGTAGTGTGCGTGTGCACTCATAGGTAATTAGTGTGTACCGATAACACTCAAACATTGACAGAAGCTTGCACACATATACAATAAACGGTTAGGAGGAATAGTGGTGGGGCGCGTCTTCGTTGATTGAACGAACTATACATAATATTTGAAAATTTTAACTGTCTAGCTATCATGGTTCATGAGATACAGCCTGGTAATAGGGCTTAGTAATAGGGTCCCGTTTTTACGCTTTGGGTACGGAACCAGAAAAAGGCTTGGTGGATTGAGTTCTAAACATCTAACAACAGAAAAAAGTACATAAGCGGATTTAATACCTTAGGCATTATCTACCAAATAACCAATGATGATGAAGATATTATAATACTACATACTACGATGTACTTTCTAAGTTTATCTTGGACATCGCTGATGACAACGCTGAAGGAAAACATCGTGAGAAAACCCTGGACTTCATAGTTAATTTGCTATAAGTTCATGCTCCATTGGTCTAATTGCTGCAAGGGATTCCAGTGCGAGGATAAAGTAATAAATAAATAAATAATAAAAAAAGTAGAAAAAAAAACTTATTAGAAAAGTTTTGATTATATATTTTTGCTGGTCAACCTAAACAATAAGAGCAATTTATATTAACACTTCAAAAATACGCTTCCACTCAACACAATAAAAACAAGGATACTCAACGTCACACGTCAGACCCTATCTCTCAATACAAAGGAATTAATTTAACAAAAACGGGAGCAAATAACGGTTATAATTGAAAAATAAATGTATGAGAACAAGTAACGTATTTGCATTGAGACGAATATACGGCAGTATAATTTGATATTAGTAATTTTAGAGCTCATTATCCTTTTTTAGCAATCCTTAAAAACCATTTTAACGCCCACGTTTCTAATAATCAAGTTGTCTGGAAGAGATTGCCCTGTGCGATAAGGCCGCCCATTGTACACTTGCTTTTATGATTGTTTGTCCTGTATATATATTTTTGTGGTGTACAATAAAAAATATATACCTAATAAATAAATAATAAAAGCCCTCCAAAGTAAATTTCAGCCATGGCGGTCCATCTCAGAGATAGCCATCTGCGCAGCCAAAGCGTAATCGCAATTTAAAGTATGAAAAGTTTTGTCAATGCTGCAGCCGAGGTGTCTACTATATACTCTAACACACTGTACAATAATGGACATAATTACGACTACGTGGTCAGTTCACAAAGCAATTAACAAATGAAATGAAACCGCAAGTTGAGCGGTGGCAAGCGACATGTTCGCAAGTTAACTGACAAACATGTTCCAACTTGTCGCTATCGTAATAGCATGTAAAATTAAACTGAAGCTAGGGCGCAGTCAGCACCCGTAAGACACGTATTCGGGCAGCACTAACTACGTTTGAGTCGCTCGTCCTGCTATTGTAAGATGCACACAAATTTAATATGTCTAGTCTCACAGAGTTGGGAGGTCGTTAGTGATAGACAGAATACGTGTCGAATATAGGTTGCTTGGCTTTATTCAGCAAACAAGGTAGAGTGTTCCAATTTTGTAGAGCGATTTAGAGTGAAACGCATTATAAAAAAAAAAAACATTTAATTTACCTACGTCTGTACCACGCCTATGAAACGTCACATCAACTACAAGAATTCTACTGCTGGACCTATGGCCTTTCCAAAAATCGCCGCAATAAACGCCAGCTGGTCATAAAAAGATAAAAAATAATGTCATTACTTTCTTTTTCGTGTATGTTTTTCTTTTTAAGAACGTCTGTTTCTGAACCATAATTAATTTTAAGGAGGAGATTGTAATTTCGTGGAAGGAAGACTTGTAATTAATTTGTTTTGATTGAATTACGTACGTAATTAGTAGGTAGGGCAGAGTGGTGAAATTTGAATTATAATTTGAAATGATCAAAAGAGAATGCTGACTAATTGGCTCAAATGCCGAGACATTAATAAATGTTGGATGCGTTTAACGCTTCTTCTTGACTTCAGACTTTATAACCTATGGCTTTGAGACGTGGTCGATCACAATGGGCCTCATCGGAGGGCTTACACTCACCCAAAGGGCAAAAAGAGATGCTCGGAGTTTCCTTGCAAGATGGAATCAGAAATATAGAGATCCGCAAGGGAACCAGGGTTATCGACATAGCCCGAAGAATTGCCAAATTTAAGTGGCAGTGAGCAGGGCACATTGCTCGCAGAACGCTGCTAAGAATAGTTACAGCAATGATAACAGTATTTGTGCCACATGTTAAATTTAGTGTTGTTTTATTTAATTTGTTTTTTTTTTGTTTTTACCTTTGTATAGATTCTTTTACCGATTGTGAATGTGTGAACATTGTAGGCTTTCTAGATTTCTAGATGATTGATAACATTTGTTAACTTTTTATTTCGTTTTACATTATTTTTTTGTTTGTTTTTTTTTTTAATTTCGTACGACTTACTGTCGGGCCTACGTTGTCCCCCCATATCCAAGTACTAATGCTGTAACATGGAAATATTGTAAACGAAATTTTTTTTAAAGAGTAACCATGGAGTTTCTTGCCGGTTCTTCTCAATAGAAAACGACTAACCCGAACCGTGTACCTTTTGTCGACGTTTTATAAGTGCCCATGTAGGCCTATGTAAAATAAAATAAAATGATTTTGATTTTGAACGGATGGCCGATGGGGCAGAAACGTTCTGGAGTGTTGTTCTTCCACGAACCGGAAGACGTTGCGTCATAACTTTATAAGGTCTCCAACTAAGTGGACCGATGATTTGGTGAAGTTTGCGGGGATCCGCTAGATACGAGACGTACGGAACCGGTCAATGTGGCGACGCTTGGGGGAGGCTTATGTCCAGCAGTGGACGTCTTTCGGCTGATATGATCATGATGACGTTGACTTCAGAAGCACCCAAGTTACAATTAATCTACTCAGCCTTTTTCACAACTTTATTCGCGTCGTGTTCCAGTTTAAACAGATTCAGCTCTGGATACCAGTATTTTATATTGACCAGTCGGTCAAAGCCTGTCTGACCGCCACAATCCATCAACTGGGTAAGATGGTGCCCCTTGGCCAGACGAGTCAGTTTCACGCTTCTGACTACACGTAACGACTGTCAAAGATCTTTAATTGCTATCATTTACGCGCTTACGCTTACGCTTTCTAGGGCACGAGGGATCTCGTTTTGTGAAGAATGAGTTCGTAATCATTGTTTGAGGCAGACTAAATAGCTCACACCCAGATACAAAAGTCTAGTCATAGTAATTATTAATAAGTGTCTCGTTTTTTATTGGTATTAGTCTATTTTATTTGTATTTGTATATGTGTATCCCGTGCGTCTCGCATCCAGCGCCTTCCTACAACCTTAACCAGGTCATCGGTCCACCTAGTGGAAGGCCTTCCAACGTATTGTCTTCCGGTTCGCGGTCGCCATTCCAGAACTTTTCGGCCCCAATGGCCATCGGTTCTGCGAGAAATGTGCCCTGCCCACTGCCACTTAAGTTTGGCAATTCTTTGGGCTATGTCGGTAACCCTGGTTCTCTTGCGGATCTCCACATTTCTGATTCGACCACGCAAGGAAACTCCGAGCATAGCCCTCTCCATTGCCCTTTGAGTGACTGTAAGCTTCCTGATAAGGCCCATTGTAAGCGACCACGTCTCAGAGCCATATGTCATCACTGGCAACACACACTGGTCACAGACTTTCGTCTTGAGACACTGTGGTAAGTTGGACGAGAAGATACCGCGCAACTTCTCGAACGCTCGAACGCCAGCCGAGTCGGATTCGACGGTTGACCTCTTTCTCGAAGTTGGCCCTACCCAATTGGATCGTTTGTCCCAGGTAGACATAGTCGACCACAACTTCGAGTGTAGAGTCTCCGACCTTGATAGGAGTGGGTGTAACATGGGCATTCACCATGACCTTGGTTTTGTCCATGTTTATTTTAAGAACCACTCTTTCGGAAGCTCTACTGAGGTCATCGAGCATCGTACTGAGGCTCTCCATGGTCTCAGCCATGATCACTATGTCGTCGGCAAACCGAAGGTGAGTGATGTACTCGCCATTAACGTTGATGACAAGCCCTCTACAATCCGGAACCTTGAAGACATCCTCCAGCGCAGCAGTGAACAGTTTCGGAGAAATGACGTCTCCCTGTCTCAAGCCGCGCCGGAGAAGAATTCTGAAGATGGACTGACATAGTGGCGTTCTTGTACAAACATTTCAACACTTCAATGTACCGGTAGTCGATCTGCACCGTTGGAGAGACTGCAGTACAGCCCAAGTCTCGATCGAATCGAAGGCTTTCTCGTAGTCCACAAACGCTAAACAGAGAGGCAGGTTATACTCTTCGGTCTTCTGTATAACCTGCCGCAGCGTATGTATGTGGTCTACGGTGCTAAAGCCTTTTCGGAAGCCGGCTTGTTCGGGAGGCTGGAAATCGTCAAACCTGCGCGCTAGACGATTCATCAACTCTTGAAAACAACTTGTAGACATGGCTAAGAAGTGAGATGGGCCTATAGTTCTTCAGCTGGGCATTGTCGCCCTTCTTGGAAAAGAGTACCACCACACCCCTGCACCATGCCTGTGGCGTTTCGCTCTCGAGTATGTCGGAATCAAACAGCTTCTGAAGGGCCAAAAGGACCGGTTTTCTACCCGCGTTCAGGAGTTCAGCCGTGATTCCATGATCACCCGGCGCCTTGTTGTTTTTAAGCTGTTTCAGAGCCATCCTAACCTCGGAATATCTTCGGTATAGTGCCGGATCAATCTAGCTCTTGGGTCGTTTGCTAGACTCGCAACGGGCTTGCTGATTGATGTGTACAACTGCCCATAGAATCTCTCGATCTCCCTCATAAGCTCCGGTTTGGCGGATACGATCCTGCCATCGTCGGTCTTCAGTTTCGTGAGCTGGCTCTGCCCAATAGCCAGATTCCTTGAAAAAACCTTGCGGCCTTTATTTCGCTCGATCACGTCTTTAATAAGCTCGGTATTAAAGCGGCGGAGGTCTCTTTTCATGGATTTAGAGATCTGTCTATTGAACTGCCGGACTTGCACGCCTCATCTGAAGACTGCAGGATCATCTCACGCCTCTCCTTCATAAGCTTGAGGGTAGGATCAGAGAGCTTTTTGTTTCTATCTGTACGACGAATCTTGAAAACTTAGACCCGACCGTATGGAAAGCTTCCACGAACCCGTCGGCGTAGTCGTCCACACGTCGGGAACTAATGTCATACGGCAAACTTGAAGAAATACCTCATTTTTAACAATATACTAAATGGGCCATCGTATGCTCCCTTGAGTATTTTTCGCTTTTACTCATAGTTTCGGATTTAGCCATCCACACCCACTTGAAAAACTCAAGCTGTATACAATCTAAGTATTGCCTTGCTCTAATTTCACCGACAAAAACACTGGAACGTGCATTCTACTCCTATAAGTACCAGGCACACACGAATACAAAAGGTCAATCGATGCTGACTGCCGGATGCCTTACAAAGACAGATATTAGAGGCATCCTTTGTTAACTCATTGTGAAGCTAACAAAAGACTAACAGTCGTACAATCGAGAACAGTGTGGCTTGTTAACAAAATGAACTCGTATCTAGCAAAGTTTAAATCGGATTTAGTTTAGGGTGCGTTTCGGTGCAGATATTATGTCTTCTAGAATCTAGATAATGTTCTTTTATACAATTCCCCCTCTAAAAAGCTTATTTATTCACTAAAAACAGTGAATAAAAAGCACTTTTAATCACTATTTTGGTGTTTGAATTTAGAACACACCAATATATTCGACCTCCATAACCTCCTTGTGCAAGAAATACTCGATTCAAATTCCTTGTGCAAAGAATTCTAGACTTTCAAACGCCTTTATCGATTAAATTTTGAGTTTGTTCATGTTTAGGATTTTAAAAATTATTTTGATTTTAGTCTAGGATTAATTAAAAACACTAATCATTTAGTGAATAATAATTTGGATTGTAATTCTAATATTAATTGCATTGGTGTTTAATTAATTATAATTATGTAACATAACGGAGGTGAACTGGCCCCTGAAACACAGTGGCTGTTACCTAGCTCAGGGGTCAGAATTTCACATATTTTGTAAATTTTGAAGGTAATAAACCATTTATTTATTATTGTTTACAAATACAAATATCTTTATTTGTTGAACATAGGTAGATTAGGTACAGATGTTGTGATTATTAAAGAACGCTATGTCTAGCCGTCAGTGTCAGTGTTCCTTGTGCTTTTCGCTTACATCTTTCTTTTTCTTGTAGTCATGGTATAAAATATAGTATACAACTCTTGAATAAAACGAATTTATATCGAGGGCCATGAATCACTCGCGTTGCTCAGGATTCTAGCAATTGAATCACTCGCTACGGTCGTGATTCAATTGTTAGAATCCTTCACTTGCTCGTGATTTATCTATGGCCCTCGCTTTAAATCCGTCCTTTATTCACTAGTTGCATAATATACTATTATACCATTCCCCCTCTAAAAAGCTTATTTTATTCACTGACAACAATTAATAAAATGCACTTTTAATCATTATTTTGGTGTTTGAATTTAGAACACAATAATAATTTCGCTTACGCTGACTTCGTGGTAGAATTAACAATATATAACAAGGCAAAACTGGACTAAACCATTTGAAATAAAATAGCTTATTTAATAACTATATTAAATAAGCTATTTTATTTCAAATGACACGTTTAGCTCTCATGAAAAAGTTTATGGATATCGATATAATCACACGCGGCGTTATAGCATGACGTCATCCAGATGCTTCCAAAGTGGCCGCCATAGTTGGGCAATTTCGAGAAAAAAAGCCCTACTATTGCACTAAGCACTATTATTGTATATTCGAACTCCATCTCAATGCTATATAACCTCCTTGTGCAAAAAATACTCGATACAAACTCCATGTGCAAAGAACACTCGACACACAAACTCCTTGTGGTTTTTAGCTTGTGGTTTAAAGCTTTATAAGGCACTTAACCCACCTCCGACGATCAGTGAGCAGCGAGTAAAGGTAAAAACTAAAAATGAGTTGGCAAGCAGCGAGTAGCCGATAGTTTTGTCGCTCGGCTATTAGACACTCGCTATTAAGTGACGGGTGATTACACGCACTACTGAAATTATGCACACACGTTTGTTTCTCTTGAGCATGGTAATGTTTAGTACACATTTATGCTGTTTTTTTAATAAAATAATAATATAAAAGCTAGTTCATTTTACTATGCCATTAATATAAAATCAACAAGGAGATCTTGAGGATAAATTGCCAGGTATCACCAATATATTCTTTTTGGGGTTATATTTACTGAAAACTTCGTTTCTTGGTAAATAAATAGGCAAACCAAGTTTATTTACAAAAACAATATTTCCTAAAAGCTTTTCTTCAAAGATCTTAAGGTAGGACGGTAGAATGAACTAATAAATTCATATTTTCCTTTTTGAAGGTAGTCTTGTCTTTCTAAGTGTTTGGACACAGATAATATAATACTAGCATACTTAAGCCTCATCCCATACAAAGAAACCGTACCAACGTAACTAGCATTTTTCGTCTGATTAAGATGATTATTTTTATAAGCGCTTCGATCGCGTTCGGTTCCGTTCCACGGCTATAGATGTTGTTAGCAGCGACTTGCAAATAAACTGTTTTCTCGGTTTGTGACAATTTTTTACTTTAAATACAGTGACGTTTTGTTAAATAGTATTTTTTTTAACGTTTTTGCAGTTTCATTGTACCAAAATGTGTTACAATACAAATTTAAACAATCGAGTGGAATGCCTCAGAAATTTAAAACCGCGCCATCTATTGGCATACATTTTAAATGATCCGTTTCAATAATCTTTAAAATGTGAATTAAGAGTATATTAGTAGTATAGTAAACCATGATTTTGTGCTTAGGAGAGTTGATTAAACAATTAAGAACATACAAATATGTTAAATTTCAGAAAATGTTAATTTTACACACAATTCAATAACAAATCGATGCATATCGCGTCATCTAATAAGATTTATTTGAACCAAATTTTCTTTCTTAGCGCTGCGACTACGTGGTTAACCAAATTAGATGAAATTTGGTATGGAGATAGTTCGAGACATTGGGAAGGACATTATGATAGTTTTTATTCCGGTAGCGCGTTCCGTCGGGATGATAAAAACTTTTCAGAATCGAATAAAAAAGAAAAATACACTGCCAGAAATAAATAGACAATTAAACATCATACCGACCAAAATAATGCCTACTTTAACAAAATTATACCTTAAATCTTTATTGTATATCGAAAACAACATAACATGCAGTGTGATAATAAAGTACATGTATGTACAAAGGCCAGCTTAACTCAATGTCGAGTTCTTTTCCAGCAAACCCTAGGGTGACATAGAAAGATGACATTATAGCGGACAGGATCCAGTGTACAATTTTAAAATAACTCATGACAAATTAAATTAAATATACTTACATAAATACATATTTTTATATAAATACTGATATTATGTCATTAAGCAAGGAAATGATCCTTAATATTCCTTTTGAAGACCTCCAGTGACCTTATATATGTTTTTATTTAACCAGAAATTAAATGTTAAAAAAAAATATCTCTACATCCAACACTTTCGGTTTTCGTAATGAATCCAACGAAGGGTCTTCACCACAACAGTTACCTAATTGAATTAAGGGATGTTCCGTATCATCCCTTTATTTGTCTTCAGAATTAAACGACCTCACTTTAGGACACTATGTTTACATTACCACGGTTGTCCAATGTACAGTGCTATTTGATTTTACCTCCAACAAAATTTGTAGTCGATAAATTGAATTGAATAGGTTTTCTGTTCAATTTGGTTTTGATTGCTATCAAAGCTTATTGGATGCATGTCCTTAGGTTTTCATTCAATACAGACAGGAAATTCAATTTCAAGTGAAGTAGGTATATAATTGTTTTATTTTGTTACCCACGTCCGTGTGTCGCTGTGGGGTACCAATTGCAAATCAGCGCTGGGTGGCTGTCGCCCAGAAAAACTGAGTTGGTAACCCTTTCGGTATGGGCACGCCCAGCGCAGGTGCAGGGGTGTTGTGGTACTCTTCTTCAATAAGGGCGATAATGACCGTTTGAAGAATTATTGGCCCATCTCACTTTTAGCCATGTCTACAAGTTGCTTTCAATAGTCATCACGAATCGTATCGCGCGCAGGTTCGACGATTTCCAGCCTCCCGAACAAGCCGGTTTCCTAAAAGACTTCAGCACCGTAGACCACATACATACGCTACGGCAGGATATACATAAGAGCGAAGAGTATAACCTGCCTCTTTTTTAGCGGTTGTGGACTACTAGAAAGCCTTAGATTCGATCGAGACTTGGGCTGTATTGCAGTCTCTCAAACGGTGCCAAATCGACAACCGAAGTGTTTGTACAAAAACGCCACCATGTCAGTCCGACTTCAGGGTCAAACTTAGGAACCAATCCTTCTGCAGCGAAGTGTGAGACAGGGAGACGCCATATCTCCGAAACTGTTCTCTGCTGCACTGGAGGACGTCTTCAATGTTCTGAACTGGAGAGGGCTAGGCATCAACGTCAATGGCGAGTACATCACTCGCCTTCGGTTTGCCGACGAAATAGTGGTCATGGCTGGAGGACCTCAGTAAAATGCTCGATAACCTCAGTAGAGCTTCCGAAAGAGTGGGTCTAAAAACCGGCCAAGTGCGAGTCGGACTCGCGCACGAAGGGTTCCGTACCATTATCGCCAAAAACGGCAAAAAAATCACGTTTGTTGTATGGGAGCCCCACCTAAATATTTATTTTATTCTGTTTCTGTTGTTATAGCGGCAACAGAAATACATCATCTGTGAAAATTTCAACTGTCTAGCTATCACCGTTCATGAGATACAGCCTGGTGACAGACGGACAGACAGACAGACAGACAGACAGACAGACGGACAGACAGACGGACCGCGGAGTCTTAGTAATAGGGTCCCGTTTTTACCCTTTGGGTACGGAACCCTAAAAATGAACATGGATAAAACCAAGGTGATGTTGAATGCCCATGTTGCACCCACTCCTATCAAAGTCGGAGACTCAAAACTCGAAGTTGTGGACGATTATGTCTACCTGGGACAAACGGTCCAGTTAGGTGGGTCCAACTTCGAGAAAGAGGTCAACCGTCGAATCCGACTTGGCTGGGCAAAGTTCGGGAAGTTGCGCGGTACCTTCTTAGTCCGACTTACCACAGTGTCTCAATACGAAAGTCTAGGACCAGTGTTTGTTGCCAGTGATTGCTTACGGGGCAGAGACGTGGTCGCTCACAATGGGAGGCCCATTGTGAGCGACCAGATGTCTTAAAGTCACCAAAAGGGCAATGAAGAGAGCTATGCTCGGAGTCTCCTTGCGAGATTGAATCAGGAAAGAAGACATCCGCGAGAGAACTAAGGTTACCGACATAGCCCGAAGAATTGCCAAACTTAAGTGGCAGTGGGCTGGGCACATTGCTTGCAGAATGGATGGCCGATGGGGCCGAACAGTTCTAGAGTGGCGACTGCGTACCGAAAGACGCTCCATAATAGCAGGTCATTGCTTCACCTAGAGGGAGGCCTTCCAACGGTCACCACTCTAGAAATTTTTGGACCATCCTTAATTCCTTAATTCTTTATTGTACACCAAAAACAACATTACATACAGTGTGATAATAAAGTACATGTACAAAGGCGAGCTTAACTCAATGCTGATTTCTCTTACAGCAAACCCTAGAGTGACAGAGAAAGTTGACAATTATAGAGGGCAAGCATCCAGTGTACAATATTAAAAAACTAAATTAAAACTTAATATACTTACGTAAACACACATATATATATAAATATACATACTAATATTAACCAAACATTCTGCGAGCAATGTGTCCCGCCCTTTACCACTTAAATTTGGCAATTCTTTGGGCTATATCGGTAACTCTGGTCGTCCTACGGATACCTTAATCTATTAAATGATAAGGGTAAGTAAATAATATATTACCTAATTACTTACTCTCATTATTGTGGTAGAAATAAAAGGAAACCTGATAAAATGCATCTACCTGTACCTACATTGAATTACTTAGATATCCAATTTAGACGAGAGAAAAACCAAACATTCTGTCCCAACCAATGTTCCTTAATCAAATAAAGAAGGAGAATGTTCTCTGTAATCGACACCCGTTTGATAAATACTATTAACCTTATTGTCAAAAAAGTACAGAAGGTCGAGTCCATATAATGAGCAAAATCAGGCACACACATGCGTGTTTAGAGCTCATGTTTTTATCGTTTTGTGCGTTTTGGCTCACCATCACTACAAATTGAGCAAGTTCCATAGGGTACTTAAAAGATTGACAAAATAACCATAATAACACAATTCACACATTCCTGCTGTTTGTCGCTAAATAGTTCGGTTGTATGCTCCATATCTTGAAAACTGCCTAACTGATTTTGATGAAATTTGCCCTATGACCTAAGTTTGAGTATCTCTCAAACTTAGATCATAGTCATAGTTATCCAATAAAAAAAGAATGATTATGTTTCGATTACTGGTTTCGGAGAAAAGCGTGGATAAAGATACACACATACACATAAAGGATCCATGCGGATGACGTCACGGGGTATCCATTTCTTGTATACCAAAACCGTTTCCAGAATATAATAAATACTTTTCTGAAAACTGCATATAAATCGGTTCAGCTAAACGCGAGAAAATCGCAAACTGAGAAACTCCTTATTTTTTAGGTCTTTTAAAAACAGGCACACACCCATAGATGCGTACGTACGACGTGAAGCGTGTCTGTGTGTGCGTGCGTTTTCTCTCAAAGTATTGAGTCGACCTTCTGTACCTATATTTTCTATGCTATCTGCCTGTCCTACCCAATAACTGTAATTCGTAAACCTTTTTAAAGGGGAATCGAGTCTTGAATTAGCCAATTCTGTTTTTAGGTTGTACCTAATGTAGGCTGATCTATTTATTTATTTTTGGCCTTTCATAGTCGTATCGTGGCAAAAGGCTTCATGTTATTACTAGAAAAAATGACTTTGAACGTGAAGACTGTGTAGGAATACGTGGGCAGATATTTGTCCAAAAATGTGGTCCAGGTAATATATGTTGAGATTACTAACATTATTTTGCGCCTAAACTCCTTTAAGGGTACACTAGTCGACGGCACGAACTATTTTGTGCGCGGGGTTAAAATGCTTTTTATATCAACCGACAACACGTGCGCAAGAGATAGATGCTGTGATTAGCAGTAGAAAGCTAGTTCGCGTACGAATACACACTTTTGTAGGGAAATGGATAATGATTTAGGACGAAACCATGCGCGCGAAATTTTATAAACATACCTTTGGCAGTCTAGATATCATGAAAAACGACTAAATTTATCTGTTCAAAATAAAATTATTTGCATTTTTGAACTACTAATCTATCCCTGTATGGCATTTTGTAATTTTCCGTCTTCTTATGGTATTTATTCGCGCCCAAAAATGCGTTAAAATTAGTGTCGAAATGTGGAACTTTCGACGCTCATAACTTTAAAATATTTTCTTTTTTTACTTGTTTGCTTCCATACAGGGCTAGATAATGATGAGACAAATTGATATCACTTTTTATTTTAAACGTACATCGTCAAACAGTGGCATAATCCCTAGACTACGTTTGTATTGAAGTTAAGAAAAAGAAAATTTTCGACTAGTGTAACCTTAAGAACCATTTTCTTTGTGAACTATGGCTATGGAACTTCTGTGCACACCAATAATCGAATCAGGGCTTACAGAGATTAGGTACCTAATACAATGATTTTAGTTAAATATCATCATTTTAGTTTATAAGCGTGCTCTGCCGCAGACATCCTGGCCTGTTATGTCCGGCCCCTTCTCTCATTAATATTGTGTATTGTATCGGTATGGTATGTATGTAGTTGAGACATGATTCTTACACGTTTACCTCTTCCATACCGTCCTGTCCACCGACATGCTATCACTGACTCCCTTTTTCCGAAACTATAAGAACTATGTTGAAACTTGGTAAGTAGATGTATTCTGTGAACCGCATTAAGATTTTCACACAAAAATAGAAAAAAAACAAATAATTTTTGGGGTTCTCCATACGTAGAACTGAAACTCATTTTTTTTTCATCAAACCCATACGTGTGGGATATCTATGGATAGGTCTTCAAAAATGACATTGAGGTTTATAACGTATTTTTTTTCTAAAGTGAATAGTTTGCGCGAGAGACACTCCCAAAGTGGTAAAATGTGTCCCCCCCCCCCTGTAACATCTAAAATAAGAGAATGATCATCATCTGCCTTTTCCCAACTATATTGGGGTCGGTTTCCAGTCTTACCGGATTCAGCTAAACACCAGTGTTTTACATGGAGCGACTGCCTATCTGACCTCCACAACCCAGTAACTGGGTAACACGGTACCCCTTGGCAAGACTGGTGTCAGATCTCAAGCTTCTGACTACCCGTAACGACTGTCAAAGATCTTCAAATAACAGCCGGGACCAACGGCTTAACGTGCTTTCCGAGGCACGGAGGAAACTCGGTATGTTGAAATGGTCACCCATCCACGGACCGACCTCGTCAAGCGTTGCTTAACCTTGATGATCGACCCGGGCGGCTGTTATTATTTAGCCACGAGCTCCTCCTAAAATAAGAGAATGATAAAACTAAAAAAAATATATGATGTACATTACCATGTAAACTTCCACCAAAAATTGGTTTGAACGAGATCTAGTAGGTAAGCAGTTTTTTTTAATACATCATAAATCGTAAACCGCAATTTACCAAGTACGGAACCCTTCGTGCGCGAGTCCGACTCGCACTTGGCCGGTTTTCTTTCATACTAATCATAGCCCAGTCCATTTTCTTCATTAATGACAAAGTTCAAAAAAAAACCTAACAAATCTTCAAATACATAATCAACATCGCTCACATAAAACTGAATCGCAAACATAAAATTAGGTTTACATCGTAATCAACTCTCAAAGGGCGACGAAGCCTCAAAGTTCAAAGTGGCCACTAAGCTTTCAAACCCTTCTAACAAGTCTATAAAAAGGCCTAGAAATTGCCTCGACCTTTAAATCCAGTCTTTTTGAGGTTTGGTTTGCGTTAAAAGGACTGTCAAAGTATAGGACGAAAAAATTCGAAAATTGTGACCATTTTTTCCCGAACTAATATGAAAACCACGAGTATTTAGATAAATAAAAAGGTCCCGTTAGGAAAAGTTTTTAATGTCAAGGCAACTGCTTTGGGATGGGCACTTTTTACAAGCTTCGTTTAAGCCCCCTTACGCACTAGCGGTTAACTGCGAGGGTGGCTAACCGCCCGGCTAGCCACTTTTCCATTTTAATATGTACTTGTGACCGTACGCACTTAACTACCACAAAATTTCAACCACGGTGGTTGACCACGGCTCGCTTCTCGGCTGGCCGCCATCTTATACACTCTGGTAGTTCAAAGGCGGTTTAGTTTGCGGCGAGCCGCCGCCACGCCGTTTCTGTATGTATGGGTCCCGCTCTGTTGATTGTATTTTTGGTTGCCATAGCGGTCAACCGCGTCAGGCGGCTGGCCGCTCAAATGAACTGCCTAGGCGGCCAACTGTTAGTGCGTTAGTGCTATGCTGCGTAGTTGTACGTACAATTTCTTATAAGTAAAGTTAATAAAGGAGAAGCGACGAAGGAAAATAAACACGGGACACAGAAATTCGTAAAATGGCCGATCGAAATTCGAAATACGTGGATACGAAAGGAAGGAAGAAAGAATATTGTTTATGTGTTTCATAAAACATCTCACCGTGAAAACGTAAGCGAAATGAACTGGAAGTGTTAGGCTTGCGTTTGACTAATAACTCATCTAATGGTTAGCGATGATGTTGGCGACGGACAAGCACGCTTGCCTAGAATTAACCTATTCACTTTTATTCTTGACTTAAAGACCTCCAAGTTGTAGCTGTCAGAGGATGCAGATTTTTTATTATTATAAACAAGCTTTACCAGTGGCCCAGTGGTATCGGCCGCGAGTTACAAGTTGTAGGTCGTGGGTTCGAGCCCAGGTAGGCGCTTTACTTTGTGTAAATTATTTCATCACCACTGCTCTCAAAACGGTGAAGGAAAACATCGTGAGGAAACCGGCATGTCCTAGAACCAAAAATTCGAAGACATGTGACATCTACCAACCCGCACTGGGCCCGCGTGGTGGATTACGGCCCATTCCCTCTCACAGAGGCCTGTGTCCCAGCAGTGGGAACATTAATAGGCTGATGATGTGAAACAAGCTTTATATTACTATTTTAAAGCACTTCCTGGCAGCCGATTAAGTTGAAACATAGCTTGCTTATGTCACTTTAATAACACTAAAAAAATATGAACCACGGATCTGGTCTCATGATGAAGCTGGAAGATGGCCAGAGCAACTCTTCAGACAGATAAGATAACACCATCGTGAGCACAATGGATGTACGAGTATTATGTATTGAAATGCGATATTACATTTCGTACTGTTTATATTTTTTTAAGCTGACATGGTCACAATCATTAGAATTAATATTTGTTTCGGGATATTTACCATGTATATTCTGTTTTTTGTTGGGAGCTCGATATTGTTCGAACTTTTTAGTTTATTAAAAATTTGTACTTTTAAATTATTCACAGAATAGACTTACAAAAAGTTGGCAGATGCGCGTCGTGACTGACAATAAGGATATGAACATGATGCTGCAATATAGGACTCCAATAGCGCGCAGATGACTTGGCCACTTAAATAAGTCGTCTTACATACATATATATGTATTTACGGTATAGAATATAGTATGTAAGCAATATTATAATATTGATGTCTCGAGAGACATGACAGTGTCTTCTTTGAGACAGATGTGCGATACACTCACTGGCGTCCCAGTTTTGACATTTATTGTGACACTATCCACCAGTTTCTCGAACAAAAATTAATGAGATTTTTTTAATGACTGTTGACAATTCATTCAGCCAATCACAGAAATTTACGTTCGACTGTTTAGTTTACCCTCGAGAAAATAGGGATAAGATGCTCAGTGTAAAGTACACCTGTGTATCGTAGGTGATTGTTCCATTTTCAAACGCTACTTCCGAAATTCTTGTCGGGCCAATTATTTTGTCTTCAGGTCACTTACAGCAGTTTTATCGATATTGCCACGTCATCAATTTCATGTGTTGCTAATACCGTGCTGAAGTACCTAATTATAGTTTGCAATATTGTATTGGTACTTGAAACATAAACGGTTTTTCTAAGGGTCTTTGATATATTTTATTTTTATATTTCTCCTATTTACAATGTAATGTGAGACGACCTTCTTAGAATGTCTGAAGGTTAATTTCCAAGTATTTTAATTTTAAAGGACATCGATCCTTTGAAATTAAAAGATCCTTCCAGTTTTCACAATAGCGTGTTAAAAATAATGATGATGGTCTATGTGTGTGTGTATTCTTATTCGTTGTCTTCATTACTGAAGGTAGTGCCGACTTGGAAAGTTTTGACGGTGCCATTGACAAGCTGCTTCCAAGCCACTATGCCTCCGGCGTTTCTCAGGACAGTGGGCACCGTGAGTTCTGTAATTACTCTGGTCTGACCAGCAAGTAAGTGAACGTCCGCGTGTTCTCCGTGTGTAGTAAGGTTTAAATTCGATTTTCTTTTTTTTTTTTTTTTTATTTGTTATGGGTTTGCTCTTGACTCTAGTCTAGGTCAAAGGTGACAGAGACAGAGTCGACGATGGAGCGAGCATAACCATACTTAGTATGGATTTAACCATACTTAGTATACTTTAAAGGTCAGTGTGCAGTGCACGAGTTTTAGGGTTCCATACCCGAAGGATCAAACCCTATTTATATTATAATGAACTATTTATTTGATTATTTATTGTGACTATGGGTATATGAATGTTTAATTTAATGAGTCTGTGAAACTTGAAATAAATGATAATATTATATATATATATTGCTGTCACTCACGTCTGTCCGTCTATCCGTCGTCTATCACACATTTTGTTTTGAAGAATTTTCCATTGACCTATGAACTTGAAATTTGGTAATAATGTTTATTATTACGTTATATTTTACTAACAAATACCATTATTTTGATAAATTGGTACGGAACCCTAAATGTGCCACGTGCAAAGTCCGCCACGCACTTGGCCTGTTTTATTTGACTGCTGACATATCAATCCGTATCGTACGAGTGTACCAAAGGCCAATATCACCAAGGAAACTGAATGAGATCAGCACATCTATGTACACTGCGTTTAAGAGTTGTCAGTGTCAATATGCTTTGCGATGGTACTTTTGAGCGTTTGTGATACATTCCTTATTTGTATGGAAGTTCTTCCTTTTATTTATTTAAATTTTATGGTATGCGTCATAACTGGCACAAATAAACTCTTTTTCTTTCTTTTTTTTCTCTTTAACACGGGTGAGACGTTCAGTTTCATAAGTGAAATTGGTTCTTAGTGTTTAATATAAATGGTCTGGTAAATTCACTTGTCCTGATAGAGCTACATGCCGATTTTGTGACTAATAAAACTGTCGGTAGACTAAGTTTTCTATTGTATCCTTCTGTTCACAGGTATTTTATTGTTGATAAAAACTAAAACTTAGAATATTCAGAAAATAGTCTTCTCTTCTGGAAGTACGTGTGTATTGTTGCCAAGTATCAACACATATTGTCCACTCTACACTTAATCATAACAGAGACTCCATTATTGGTAATTGTTCCTCCGTGTGGTTAGTATCACTTCCATTACATCACATATACGCTTAATTCACTCCTGGCAGTTTCTCACAGTAATTGCTTTTGAAATATACGCCTTTACATTATACATATACGGGCTCTTTATCACTGGGAGAGATTATCGGATCGAATAGCGTAAAATAAAAAGTGGATATAATATACTGGTCTGGTATGTGTTCAAAATAAGTTTTTCGCTTTTTAAAATTGGAATCTGAGCATAAATTCAAACTTGAATTTCGAATTTTAGAATGACAGTGACAGTTTCGAAAACAGAGCTTTGAATTGCAGCTATGAGCCCCTAGCACAAGTTTCTGACGTTTTCGTATCGTCATCGTGACGTTTTCACCAGACGTTAACGTACTCGATACTGCGTCAATTAACTTGGTAGCACGAGTTCAAAAAAATGTTTGCGACAACTCGGAAGTAGTAATTGAACGATGGTTAATTAAGACCGAGAACCCAATAGCGTTTGGATTGGTTTGTAGTGAAAGTGCGTTCTGAAAATAGAAGACATAAAACGGGTAACTTTGTCTTAAATAATTTAGAGACTAAAACTGTTTTTTTTTTTTTGTTATAAACAAATGTTAAAACATATTTAACATTTTTATTAATTCTTTTTTTTAATAAGTCATTGAAAATTTCAGTTTATTGGAGTTTTCATTTATGATAAATTGTTCGGTTTCGAACGGTCCCGTACATGACGTTTGACAATTGTCACTTAATGTTTGACGGTTTCCTTCAAATTACAAAAATAAAAAACCATTAGCACACTGATGCAAACGCGTGTAGATGCAAAATTCTGCCGACGAACTTTCCGAACTCAGGGATTGGTAAAAGTAGGTACCTACGTCCACACCGAAACTTTAAATACTTTTTTTATACTTAATTATTAATTCATTTATTTAAGTCATCAGGGCCCACAGAATAACTTAAGCTTAATACAGAATATTATATTCATAGTATTAGTAACAATATAAACTTATCAATATACTTGATTTCAACTAAACCATTTAAAGGCATTTTGAATAATCAAACAAAAGATGAATCTAGTTGCACATTTGCAAGCGTCAGTACTAGTAGGTCCCTATGGAGAAGAACGTGCAAGATACTCCAAGGACACTCTTTTCCATGAATACAGTTCAATTACAAGTATTTGGTTACAAGGAAATTACATAGATATGTGAGAACGATGGAAAAAGACTTATACGTATGTTAGTAACACAATAACAAAAAACAACATTTGTACACACAAACATTTAACACTTACACACAGGCAACCATCATTGCTTCAGTATTCCAGCTGAAATACTGGAGCAACGATTTTGTACATTACAGCCTGTCAGCAATCATGCCCGGAATGCTAGACATAATAAATGTACCTAAATTATTGTTCACCAGAATTTTCCACTTAATCATTCACATTTTACGCATGAAATTAACATATGAATAAATAGATTGCAATAATGGCGGATTTGATCACTTATTTTTTTAATTTTAAATGCCGCGCGGTTGATATGTACTATCGCATTGCTTCCCGGTGTGAGCAGACCCTAAGGTGTAAACGTCTATTGTTGTTTGTTGTCATTTCAAATAATTTTTATAATTTACCAATTCAGACGAAAATCTGTAATGTACGATGGTTCTGTGATTTTAGAATTAAGGAATCCAAAAAGAACTTGCTTCACTCAGTTCATCATCATGGTGAACTTCATAAAAAAGCAAACAAGTAAGTTTATTGCACAGATTCATACAATTATGCAAAATTCGCTTAATCCCATGAGGACTCATGTAGTAAGAGGCGGGCTTATTACCGTGCACAGCACACAGAGTAAGACTCCGGGTTGCCACTAAGAAATTCCTAATGGAAAAGTCCAAAAACACTGCACGACCAACAATGTTGTATTTAGTTTCAGAATCTTTGTATTTTGTTCTATATCAACTTCTTTTACCAACAGGAGATGAATAGTAAAATATTCCGGGTACTAGCTAAAAGCCTTTGTCGTCACCGCAACAATATAAGCCAGTATTGCCACTAAGAGAAGACAAGCCATTCCGATCGATTGCACCACCGTCTACAAGACTGCAGCCATGATTTTTTCAAAGCCCACGTCCAGCTATTTGACTCTTTGTGCAATAATGACATCTAACGAAGGAATTGGGGGAATATTTTGTAACTTACGACGTTAAAAAGTATCAACAAATTCACAACCGTTTAGGTACAAATGCTCTTTATGCTATTTCAAGCATTTGGAGCAGCTATGAGCTATGGTTGAAATCATAGAAGCTCTGCCAATTCACTACGATTCGAATATGAAAGAACATTATGTAATACAAAGTTTTGTTAATTAAATCTGTATTTTATTTCATCAATGCATTATGTAGGTTCCTACCATCTACAACAGCTACATATTCTATTACTTATTCTTAATGCAGCTGTTGCATGATCAGCCCATAAAGTTTTTACTACTACACCTAGCGGTAGGAACGGCAAGCGTTTCCTTCCAGAGATTACCTTGTACAAATATAGTAAAAAACCATTTTAAAATATTAGTTAGAAAATTACACCACACATAGGTAATTTCTAAATTACCTATGTGTGGTGTAATTTTGAATGATAGATTGAAGAACGATGATGAGATGAGAGAGAAGAAGTGTGATCATAGTGATGATGATCTTGAAAACATGATATTTTTGTTTATGGAGATATTGCAACGACATTGAACAATTTTATCCGTTTGAATAATGTTAATCGGTCCATACGTTTACGAGATAATTCGCTTATCCAATGTAATGAAGGTGTACCAAACTTTTAATGCTATTGTTCTACGAACTTTTTAATTGTTTTAAAATGTGTAATTATTATTGTCGTATGTCAATAAGGGGTGTAAAAATCTAAAATTGTAATGATTATATTTATGTTTAAAAGGTTAATAAGGCTCTTAAGATTTCGGCTAAGTATCTAAAGATGAACGCAAAAAAATAGCCTAAAACACGTGCAACAAGATTTTTCAAGAAAAAGCCCGATTTTTATTTCTTTAGTCAAAACGTGGTTCTTGTATGTTGGTCGTCCTCGTACTTACCATCCTACATACGCATTCAGGGATGCGTGGTGACGTGTGCCACCAGCAGAGTCGCCGGACTCAGAGCTTATGGAAAGCACGTCAAACAACAGTGGGATACTGTTCCAGGGCGACCGTGGGTACTTACACCACCCTGATGCCTTCCGCAACAGATCTTATTGTGATGTTCTTCAGAAAGGCCAGCGTGCGTGCATGTCATAACCAGCGTGCGTGTAGATGTATGAACGTGAATATAACGCAGCAGGTGGCATTTTGTAGATTCTTCCTACTCACACCCATCCGAAAAAAGCGTAAGTTTATGTATGTATGTTCAGATTAGGTAAATTAGGAAAAACATATAGTTTCTGTTTATTTAGGTTTTTATTATCACATTAATAGCTTAGTTAGTTACTTAGTTAATTCACGGCTACTTTGTGTACAATTATGTACATGTTAGAAATGTAATAAACTAACTTCTGCCAGCGGATTCGCCCGCGTGTTTTATACATAAAAACCTTCCTCTTGAATCACTCTATCTATTAAAAATAAACCGCACCAAAATCCGTTGCGTAGTTTTAAAAATCTAAGCATACAAGTGGGAATTTTAAATAAAAATAGGCTGAGCCAACAAGGCTTTCCATGTACGCATACGGAATGATATGAGAGTCCTATCACAGTCCACTCTCTGGATCGATTTCTCGTCTCATAAAGATTACTCTGGATTCTGGAACATTGGTTGTCAGGTGGCAATTACGATGGAATTCTCTTCTCTTTCTAATATACTCTATAGTTAGTCTTTATAATAGACCGTTCGTCACGCTGCGGAGGGCTTCTATTTCCTTTTTGTCCTAGTTCTCTCTTTCGTTGTACATCTGTCTCTGTTTATCATCGACAAACTAGCTAGACTTGTAGAACGGCTTACGGTTTTTGCTACTTAAAATACTGCAACCATTGCAACAAGACCTGCTGAAGAACATGTTATATTAATACATTTTAGATTTATATTGTTGGTAATAGGGTAGACAAGAACATTTTAGCTGCCGATAAATGAAAGGGCTTCAGTTGCCTAGAAGCAACTGCTAATGTTGTTTATCCCAAATTCTAACCCATATTCCCAAACTATCTTTGTAAACGGATATAAACCAGTTGCAAAATATATAGGCATACGTACATACTAGTATTATATTAGAGATAATCCCTCATTTATAAAGAATATCGCCGTTTACTTCGATTCTTGAATCTTCAAATGAGTCATGATAGTTATGGAGCACCGCAAGAAAAACGTAGAGTTTCAGCGAATAACGCACTAGAGACCGTACTTCATCACGGCTGGAAGACCGCTCTATGTGTGGCATCGACCATACAGTGTGGTTAGCATCAATAACTTATAGAAATTATTTATTATAAGAAACTATTACTGTTTGTTTATAAAGAAAATGAAAATTTTACCTACCTCGTTTAACAGCTTCTCCTAGCCTCTTTATTAAAATAGGAGGTAAGATAATCAATAGACAGCATGCCTTCCCCTTTTATTCATGATTAAATAGCATATTATTGCAATAATTACCCAAATAAATACGGAAAATTATTTGACGTGAAATGTCACGCCAAGAAAATGTCAGTGAGATAGTTTTCGACGTGCTTTCGTCACAACTAGCGTAAAACTCGATACTACATGTCAAAATAAAAACTCGTGCTACCGAATCCCATACATTTGGAGCGTTAACGCACCGTAAATACGTCTACTCGATACGAAGGCAATTGTCAAAAACTTGTGCTACCGATTTTTTAGTTCCAAATACGGACACATGGCGCTGATTAATTTTGCATACAAAAATTGTCGAAGTCGATACGTTAACGTAGTCGAACCAATTACGCAGAAACTCGTGCTAGGGGCTCTGGTAGCAAGTACTAGAATAGTACTCGTAGAGACGGCGTTACTCACTAATACTACTCATAATCGTGGCCGTGAAATGTGCACAGAGCACATGTTATGGCTATATATATGTCACAACAGGATTAACACGGGCCATCAATTTCTATGAATAAACGGTGACACTCACTGACAAGCTTTATTTGTATGAATAGTTTTGAAAATGCCGTCTCTAGCTGTGACCGCCAGTCTTGTATAACAAAATATTTTTTTATTTATTATATTTTTACATGGATACTTAAATAAACTAATAATCGTAAATGAGTTTTTTTCTCGCTTGAGTGTAAACGGGTCACGTTAGCCGTATGAACAGAGACTGCTGGGCAATAGTCTCTACAAAGTGGGTGCCTGAGGATGGATGGCGCCGCCGAGGTCGGCCCAGAAAGAGGTGGCGAGACGACCTAGACGCCCTCTGCAGTGGCTGGTCCGAGGACTCGAGGTGGCTCAGAAAATTAATACTTTCAAGGAATTGGGGAGTATAGGCTAATGGGAGTGGCACAGGATAGTATAAGCTAATATATAAAAACGAATTGTTTAAACGAATTGTGATTTGTGAAGATTTTTGCCTCGTCTAAACGAGGCTAAACTGACAATTTGGTAAAGCCTCAATAATTTAATTAAACGGCTCTCGTGAAGGTAATTTTGAAGGTGTATAATCCTAGCCGGGTACACTTTGATCCGTTTAAACCTGTTTGTTTACAACTAATTAGGTAATTACGTCACAATTTTGATATGCACAAAGGGTTGATTCAAAGGTTTAATACCTCTGTCCGACGTTTCAAATGTAATATAGGGTCCAGCAGACAGGTGTAACCCAACAATGTGACAAAGCGTGTTCATAGAATATGTTTTTTTTTTAATTTGTGATGGGTTTGCTCTTGACTCTAGTCTAGGTCTAGGACAGAGACAGAGTCGGCGATGGAGTGAGCTTACCCAGAAGAAGCCTGTTCACTCTAACTTTGAAGAGATTCGGGTAAGAATGGATTCTATAAACATGTTTGACGCATTGTGGCGCCGCATCTGGCTGTGGAATTAAGCCTTTAAGCTATAAAAGAATTCAATAAGTGCTATGTGGTAAAACATAATCAATTCGATTCTTTAAATAAAAGCCATACGATAGCTGGGACACGGGCTTACATTATTGTGTATATACAAAGTGTAATTGTGCAGGACGTAGCGTGTTCATTGGCCCCGAGAAAAGAAGGGCGTAAACCTTCTGGCCATTGCCGCTGAACGCCCCATCCACATCAACGAAAATAAAGGTTCTTGGATGCCTGGCTGCAGCAGTGACGAAGGGTTGCAAATCGACTCTAACGATTCAACGATGTGTTGGCTGTACTTGAGTTATTTCCAGATTCTGGGTTGCCTACTTCTGGATCAGCACTCCTGGTGTCCAGGTTCCGAGGTTCAGCTCGACAGGATCGAAAAGGGATGTCTTCATAAGGGTTGAAGTTGATGAATTAAATGAAACACTAAGTTATTCAGTACACGGCACGATTCTAGGGCTCTCAACAATTTCTGAGACGTGATTCTATATAAGAATTACTTCTTATTTACTAAGACAAGTACAAGCGACTAGCTTTGGATGACTACAAATTCTATTTGGGCCCGGGGGTTCTTTATACCCTCGCATCGTGCCATTATTGAGAGCCCCGCAAATTCTCGCCGAAAATAATTTTTAATTATGTAAAAAACCCTTATACATATTTGGTAAATAGGGTTACCGCACCCCTTCCATGGTGCCATCAATAGCTGGATTTCTTCGTACTGTAACACAGTAACGCCCCCTATCTATGTATCTAATCAATATACCTAATTTCCAGGTATTGATAGCTTCCCTAGACTATTTACATGAAATTAAAGGACAATTCCCTTTATTTCCCAGTTAAAACCTTAATAGCTTTTAACCTAGCCTAAGGATATCTATAGGTTGGGTTGACCTGCTGGTGCCAATAGCAGGCTGTCTGTTGACGTCTAGAAAAAGCTTATTTTCGGGAATCTTCTATGGGATATCATCCCCTATGTAATGAATCTATAAATTCCTAAGTCATTTCACCGACTTTAGGACCTCCTACTTAGGCTTACCAGACAATCACCGCCTATTATGGGGATTCTGGTAGCCAATAGACCACACTTTACATTTCCAGTGCTTATGTAAGTCTATCTAGGTCATATGCACATAAGGTGCCTCGCTATGTACAAATTTGGCAGCTGGTCACTTTCTTTGCGCCCAGCTACCAGAGAAACTAGGTATAATAACACTAATAAGATTGGGACGACACGATGGTGCATTTAACGGGCCATCGGGAGGTCCCCAAAAATTCCTTATTTTCGGAATTCCCAGGGGTGTATAGTCCCAGGGAATGCCAAAAACTGACTAAAAATTACATTTCCAGAAACCTATTTTCTGGAATTGTACTTAAACTACTTGAGCGATTTTCGCTCCAAAGTGATGGCTTGGTAGCTAGTCCAGCAAGCCATCCGAAAGTACTTACACCATGAGTACATCTATTCCCTTCATGGAGTTATTCCACCTGAAGGGTCTACAAATTTCAACGTTTTACGTTGTTTACATTTTTCACGGCTGCCTATCTCGTTGACTATCCAAGCGATTCTTCCCATCTAGAAACCGCCTGGAAGCCCTTTTAGCAAGCTTTCCAATGGTAGTACTTTTACCAGTACACCTATATGTTTCTAGGTACTTAGGGCACCTAAAACCGAAAGCGATTACCAAAACCAGACAAACAGCAGTTTTTCTATTATATACTGACTTGATATCTCAAGTAAATGGGCTTTATATAAAAGACTTCGCTAACTATGAGGTGTATATAGGCTTCCTGTCTCGGTCTAGGTCCCCCATATACCCTAAAATGACCTGAAACCATATATTTGGTGTTTGAGATATCAAGTCAATATTCTTATTTACATAGCAGAAACTATGTGGTCTTCACATAGTTTCATCATTATGTACTGATTACATGTCCAGTACATAGGATAAGCCCTTAAAAACATGATTTTAATTACTATAATATTTTCAAAAAACTCCAAAACTATATATATCGTGGTGCTCCATCTGACGGGCCATTCGGAACTAATCCGTCGCCGAGCACAGACGTATCGTATGACAGAAATTTATGTTTTTTACTATGATAACTCTTATCAGTATGCTTTCTAATGATTTTACTCTGTTAAGGGTGAACTATTGAACCCTATGACATACTGACAAATACTAAAAACATTATACTACTATCTCAAAAAATGTAGGTAAAATTTTAGTATAAATATAGACGGGCCTCTAAAATTCATTTTAGTATCAGATGGCGCGCCGTGGTGAGCAGACATGTCTACACATACAAACTTTAACTTTTTATGAACCATTTAGTATGGTTGATGACGCTTCGTCGCGAACATATCTCCCGCCGTGCAGTGCTGTGTCGACTCGAAGTGTTGTCGGCGCGGCGCTGCATTCCTTCGGTGAGCGACGGACGGCATTTCTCGGCTGCCGGCCAGGCCCACCGAGAGGACGGTCGCCGCTCCGGCATCTCTGGTTACTGGGGCAGTGGGACGAGTTTCTTCACCGGACGCTTCAAGGTACCGCCAAGTGTGCGTACCTCAGCAGTCCGGATTTCTCCGTCGATTCCTGGATACACGGCCACAATGCGGCCTCGCGGCCACGTATTGCGGGGCAGCTGGCCGTCGGCTATCAGGACAGGGTCACCCACTTTAAATCTGGGCCCACTACTATGTGGCTCCCGCCGGTTTTGGAGCTCCGGCAGGTACTCTCTGACCCAGCGACTCCAGAACATATCAGCGAGGATCTGTGATCGTCGCCATATTTTCCTGCTGTCTATATCTTGCTCAGTGAACGTGCCAGGTGTAGGTAGTCTGGCTGACCCACCGAGCAAGAGGTGATTCGGTGTGATGGATTCGTCATCATCACCATCTACCGACACGTGTGTCAATGGTCGGCTATTTACAATGTACTCTGCCTCACAAATCAGTGTGGACAACACCTCTTCGGTGGGGTGTTTCTCTGTAAGTACATTGCATAGTGTGTTTTTAACACAACGAACTAGGCGCTCCCAGGCGCCTCCCATGAATGGCGCTGATGGCGTTATGAAGCGCCATACGATGCCTCTGCGACTTGCCTCTGTTTTGAAGGCGTCTCGCAGCTCTCTGTCGGCGCCGTGCATGTTGGTGCCATTGTCTGAGTGTATCTCAGCTGGGCATCCTCTGCGCGCGGCGAATCGGCGCAGCGCCAATATGGCGGAGTCTGCGCTAAGGCTGGCGGCGATTTCAAGGTGCACCGCCCTTGATGTGAGACACGTAAATAGTGCTACGTATCTCTTCTGATGCTGCCGACCGACGGTGACGGATAGCGGGCCGAAATAGTCGAGCCCGGTATATGTAAACGGCCTCTTATGGTGAGCGAGGCGCGTTTTCGGGTGGTCGCCGGTCGCAGGTACTGGTGGCTGTGCCTTGCGTATACGGCAATGCAGGCATCTTGCTATCACCTTCTTCGCTGTTGGTCGCATCTTCACGACCCAGTAGTGCTGCCGTACCTCATTAATTGTGAGTTCGGTGCCACTATGTTGTAGACTGCGATGTGTCCAGTCTATGTACAACTGCGTTATGTGATGGTCGCCATGTAATATAGGCGGGCGCATCACTTCTTCAGCTACCTCTTGCGTAGCTGCTATGCGACTTCTTAGTCGCAGCACGCCGTCAACGACCTGAATTTGTAAAGGTCGCAGCGAGCTATTTTTATTTATTTCTTCAACGTTCGCTAACTCTGAAGCGAACGATTGTTGTTGTGCGACCTGGACAAGTATTTTCTCAGCTTCTTGGAGAAATTCTGCTTCTATAATTTGTCTGTTGACCTGGGTTGGTGCTCTGCATGCCTGCTTCTGCTTCTGTGCAGGTACAGCAGGCTTCTGGCGCCAGTCTGGGTCCTTTTCAGCGTTTTTTCTCGTCCGTTTATAGGACGTTATCTCTGTTCTATTTTTGCAAAGAGATATAAAACGCAGAACTGTGGCGGTCGCACGAAGCAGTCGCTCCCATCTGGAGAATCTGCCTGGCTCTGGAACGGCTTCTATGAAGCTCTTCTTGTCCCCTTCTATGACAACGAAAGTTTTTTCTTCTCCCGTGTCGTCTATAGTCGGAGGTTTCTCTGTGGGCCATAATTCGGGCCCAAGAGACAAAAATCTCGGCCCGCAGTACCACTCGTGGTCCGAGTTGAACCGCAGTGGCACGTCACGGGTTGCTGCATCAGCGATGTTCATCTTGGTGGGTATCCACCGCCAATCTTCGACTTTGCTATTGTCTTCAATAGCAGCTATTCGGTGAGCAACGAAAGGTTTGTATACTCTCGCTCCTCTTCTAATCCAGGTCAGTACGGTCTTGCTATCTGACCAATACGTTACTGACGTGGGCTTGCAGTCGTGTTCACTCATCACTGCTGCGGCTACGCGGGTTCCCAATACCGCGGCCTGAAGTTCGAGTCTCGGTATCGAAAGCAGTTTCAGTGGGGCCACCCGCGCTTTCGCCATAACAAGGCTTATTAAGTGCTTGCCTTCCACGGTCGTGGCCCGCCAGTATACAGCGGTAGCATATGCCATCTCGCTTGCATCAGTGAACACATGCACCTGCATTTCTATAGCGTCGCTATATCCAGGATAGCATCTTGGTACGCTAACGTTTTTTAGTTGGCGTAAATGTTGTACCCAAATTTTCCATTGTAATGCTAGGTCAACATCTAGCCTCTGATCCCAGTCGACGCCTCGCCTCCATGCTTCTTGCAATATTTGCTTCGCCTTGATGGTTACTGGTGAGGCGAGTCCGAGTGGGTCGTATAGCGACGCTACTATTCTGAGCGCCTCTCGCTTGGTGGGCGCCTCTCGGTCCAAGATACCCTCAGGCAGACGCGCGAGTGTGAGGTTGAAACCCAGCGTGTCTTCGCCTGGCCTCCATATGAGGCCGAGTATCTTTTCCGACGTATCTATATCTCCAATGGATACCATCTCAGTTTGTATATGCGATGGGTCCATCTTTTCTAGGAGCTGCGAGCTATTTGAAACCCATTTCTTGAGTTCAAACCTCGCCTGTAGGTGTATTTTTCGCACCATACTAGCGACTTCTGCCGCCTTCTCGATAGTTCTATAACTATCTAGGTAGTCATCCATATAATGACTACGTAGTATAGCATTCACAGCTTCAGGGTGCTTTTCTATATATTTGTTTGCGTTCCAGTTCTTTGCAAAAATTGCTGTGCAAGGCGAACTGGCTGCGCCGAAAATGATGGACGTCATTCTATATTCTTCTGGCGCTCCTTCTCTGCGGTTTCCCCTCCACAGGTAGCGAAGCGCGTCTCGGTCTTGGCTCCGCACCTTCACTTGCATGAACATCTCCGCTATGTCACCGGTTATTGCAACGCAGTGACGGCGAAACCGCATCATTACGCCTGGCAGCGACTGTAATAGGTCGGGCCCAGTTAACAGGAAGTCATTCAGTGACATTCCTCTCGATTTGGCGGCAGCGTCATGTACGATGCGAAGTTTGTCTGGCTTCATTGGGTTGAAGACATCGAAGTGCGGGAGGTACCAAGTTTTGCCCGGCGTGCTAATTGCGGGTGCCCTTTCAGCGTACCCTTTCGCAATTAGCGAGTCCATCTGGTCTGAGTATCTTCTTCGAAGTTCCTGGTTCTTGTCCAGCTTCTTTTCTGTTGAGACGAGCCTCTTCAGAGCTGTCTCAAAGCTATCTGGCATCTCAGCATGCTCATTACGCCAAAGCATGGCGGTTTCGATGTGTCCATTCTCTAATTGGACAGTTGATCGATTCAAAATGTCCTCTGCCCTTCTTGCTGGGTCAGAGGCGGGTCGCTGTGGGTTTATGCACAACGATTCTATCGCGAAATGTTCGCGCAACTGATGATCCAAATTATCATCAGTTGTTATTCTATTGACATGATGTACTTGTTGTCGTAGTAAACTACTGTGCGCGCCATGTAGTGTCCAACCCATCGCTGTAAGTGACGCAATTGGTTGGTGTCTTGGACCTCTGCGAATCTCGCTGGCCAATAACAAATGCCAGTTGTCTTGGCCGACGAGTACTTTTGGCACGCCATTGTTGTACATCAACTCTTTTCTCAAGTCGGTTAAATGCTTGCAGCGTGCGACAACCCTATCGCTCACTGTTTGTTTTGCCAAGCTGAGTTTAGGTATAGTACGTGCTTTAAATTGTACCCTTCTCTCTTGCGGGCTAACCAGCGTCACCTTGACTCTTCTTGAGCATGGGGTGGTGAGCATGGTGTTGCCTATCGCACCGATCTTGAGCGGGTCCACAGGGCCCTCTGCCCCGACTTGTCTCGCGATGTCTTCATCCATCAGCGAAACGGTGGACCCATCGTCTAGGAGAGCATATGTTGCCACCTCTCCCGCCGGTCCGATTACCCGGACCGGCACTATCTTGAGGTACGCCTGGCTCGATGGTGACCCGAAACTGGCCACCGTTTCCTGAGGATCCTTCCGGGATTCAGGAACATCGGGCTTCTTGTTGGCTTCCCTCTGCTGTTGCTTCTTCCTATGAAGAAGCCGATGGTGCGTATCTCTGCACCCGTCTTGGCCACATTGTTTTTTCTTACAAGTGTGGTTGCCTTGTCGAAGTTGAAGGCAGCGATAACATAGATTGTGTTTTTTCGCTAGCTCCCATCGTTTCTCGACAGCTACGCCCCTGAATTGTGCACATCCAGTGGCGTAGTGATGTCCCACGTCGCAAACACGGCATTTTCCTACCGGTTGGTCCGTAGCTATATGCGTCCTTTGTGTGACGCGTCTGTTGGTGTTCGCCTCGGCCGAAGCGATGCCTTCGGGTGGGGCGAATGGACTACAGAAGTGTGCCTGTTCAGATATAAAATCACTGAACAATGAAATATCTGGCACCGATTGGTACTTCTCCGAATATGATCGGTACCATTGTGCTCGTAGCGAATTGGGTAACTTCTCTGTTAACAATCGCATAAGCTCCGCGTTCATAAGGTAATGACCCTTTTTTAACGCGCGGAGCGTGACTACAGCACCTCTTACGCGACTTGCAAACGCGCAGATGTCTCTTGGTGACTCACTGCAGCGCGGCAGTCCGCGTAATCTATCTGTTTCAGCTTGCGCTATGGAGTCTGGACGGCCGAACTGCAGCTCGAGTTCCTTCATGATGTCATCGGGCCTGGCATGTCCGATGAGTTCTGAGCTGACGGTTTCCATTGCACGTCCATGTAAGCTTCTCCTCAGCCTCGCTGTATTCTCGACGTCCGTAAAATACGCTCGAGTTGTCTCATATATGGCCCGAAATGATAGCCATTCAGTATGAGAACCATTGAAATTCGGCAATGTCATGACGAATTTCGACGCAGAGGGGTTCGGTTGGTCCCGCTGTTCTATTTTTCTGTCGGCTAGCGACGCTATAGCGGACGTCAACTCCGTCAGGAATGGACGGAGACTATCCCTCTGACCTCCTGTACACTCAGCTGACGCTGCAACTGGAGGTTTTCGCACTTCTTTTTCTTTAGGATGCTGACCTTCTATTTGCGATTTGGTGGCGGTCGCGGTCAGGGGTCTATGCATAGAATTTCTGGTTCCCCCTTCCACGACGTTATCCTCCTTCTCAGGCTGAGGTTCTGGTGCCTCTTCTAGCCATGAACGCACGTACTCGTCATTCGAGTTTCTGTCATCCAAGTATTCAGCTTCGGAACCCTCTTCCTCCGCTCTCTGAAGTGCAAGTTGTGCAAGCTCCAACTTAATTTTGAGTAAGTCTTCGCGAGCTTTATCTATATTTTTTCGTGACTGAGTCACTCTAGTTGACGGCGGACGGCTATGTTCGATACGGGCGTCACCCCGGGTAGTCATCGGCATCGCTGTACGTCTGTCTTCTTCGGAAATCTTCTCTTTCTGAGAAGGTTTCAATGTTGTGTCTGAAGCTCCTTCTAATCTGGTTAATCTGGTAGAAACCGCTTGATCAGTTTCTATTGGTTGATGCGTCGGAGTGCTTTCAGTTTGAGGCGCTAGATGGCGCTGCTCGTCCGCCGGCTCGGTCCCTTCGGTTGTGGAAGGTGAACACGGCGGCAGCTCATGTCTGATGCCAGCTGGCTGATCCAACTCCACGGTCCATGCCTCCGGCTTCTTGCCTTTGGTTCTGGTTATCGGCATTGTTGTTGAAATATTTTCTTTTGAAAACTCGAAGTTAGTTTTCAAAGATAAGTCCCAGTTCCGGGCTTCAGCGTTCAAACCGACGATCTCCAGAAGTTAACCTCCACTTCGATTGACTATAATTCAATCTTCAAATAAAAAATCACTAAAAACTTACGGTCAGTGATAAGTCTTCAGGAAACTTCAGGCATTTGCTATACAAGTTTATTTTTCCCATAAACGTGTATGTTCTATTTGATTGACTATGATTCAATCAAATTCTAAATCACCGAAAAGTCAAGGTTACTTTTCGGTGGTGATGCTTCATGAACTGCTTGTCCAAAGCATCAGAGCCGTGCATCAATCTTCAGAGCACGTATCTTGCTCGATTGAAGAAAATTCAATCTTCAAATAAATCACCGAAACGTCAAAGTTATTTTCAGTGATAGTGCTTCAGGAACCGCGTAGTCAGTACATCCGAAACGTATCTAAGTCTTCAGAGTACGTTTCTTCCATTCACTGACGAAAATTCAGTCTTCAAAATTTTCCTGAAAACCTAGGGGTTGTTTTCAGTCATAAGGCTTCAGGAATTATTCTTCAATCATCAAGGATGCACATCAGCCTTCTAAAACGCACGTCTTGTATTTTTCTGACGGGCGCTCGTTTTTTAAACAAATCGCTAAAAACATAAGGGTAGTTTTCAGCGATAAGTCTTCAGGAACTATTGTTGGGGCTTCAAGGATGCGCATCAGTCTTCATACAGCATTTTGCGGCTCACAGAAAATTTTTTCTATCTTCTTACAATTATTGAAAAAATAGGGTATTTTCAATAACTGTCTCCAGAATTTTACCTCTTGGATCCAGCGGCAAATAGGGCACGTAGGACTTGTTCCCTGCAGTGCACGTCGATTTTTGGTTTATTTGTGAAATTAATTTCTCCAAAATTCGAAAAATTAATTCCACCACTATTTCTTCCTGACGTCCTGGGGCGCTCCAGACTTCGAATTTCGGCTCAAACGGGTCAACGTTGTGTTGCACGTAGCCGACTTAATATGCAGGCACCCAGTTGTTTTTTCTGGATCTGCTGTTCCCGACGTCCTGGGGCTCTCCAGGCTCCAAAATTCGGCTCGCAAGGACCATTAAATGTGCAGGACGTAGCGTGTTCATTGGCCCCGAGAAAAGAAGGGCGTAAACCTTCTGGCCATTGCCGCTGAACGCCCCATCCACATCAACGAAAATAAAGGTTCTTGGATGCCTGGCTGCAGCAGTGACGAAGGGTTGCAAATCGACTCTAACGATTCAACGATGTGTTGGCTGTACTTGAGTTATTTCCAGATTCTGGGTTGCCTACTTCTGGATCAGCACTCCTGGTGTCCAGGTTCCGAGGTTCAGCTCGACAGGATCGAAAAGGGATGTCTTCATAAGGGTTGAAGTTGATGAATTAAATGAAACACTAAGTTATTCAGTACACGGCACGATTCTAGGGCTCTCAACAATTTCTGAGACGTGATTCTATATAAGAATTACTTCTTATTTACTAAGACAAGTACAAGCGACTAGCTTTGGATGACTACAAATTCTATTTGGGCCCGGGGGTTCTTTATACCCTCGCATCGTGCCATTATTGAGAGCCCCGCAAATTCTCGCCGAAAATAATTTTTAATTATGTAAAAAACCCTTATACATATTTGGTAAATAGGGTTACCGCACCCCTTCCATGGTGCCATCAATAGCTGGATTTCTTCGTACTGTAACACAGTAACGCCCCCTATCTATGTATCTAATCAATATACCTAATTTCCAGGTATTGATAGCTTCCCTAGACTATTTACATGAAATTAAAGGACAATTCCCTTTATTTCCCAGTTAAAACCTTAATAGCTTTTAACCTAGCCTAAGGATATCTATAGGTTGGGTTGACCTGCTGGTGCCAATAGCAGGCTGTCTGTTGACGTCTAGAAAAAGCTTATTTTCGGGAATCTTCTATGGGATATCATCCCCTATGTAATGAATCTATAAATTCCTAAGTCATTTCACCGACTTTAGGACCTCCTACTTAGGCTTACCAGACAATCACCGCCTATTATGGGGATTCTGGTAGCCAATAGACCACACTTTACATTTCCAGTGCTTATGTAAGTCTATCTAGGTCATATGCACATAAGGTGCCTCGCTATGTACAAATTTGGCAGCTGGTCACTTTCTTTGCGCCCAGCTACCAGAGAAACTAGGTATAATAACACTAATAAGATTGGGACGACACGATGGTGCATTTAACGGGCCATCGGGAGGTCCCCAAAAATTCCTTATTTTCGGAATTCCCAGGGGTGTATAGTCCCAGGGAATGCCAAAAACTGACTAAAAATTACATTTCCAGAAACCTATTTTCTGGAATTGTACTTAAACTACTTGAGCGATTTTCGCTCCAAAGTGATGGCTTGGTAGCTAGTCCAGCAAGCCATCCGAAAGTACTTACACCATGAGTACATCTATTCCCTTCATGGAGTTATTCCACCTGAAGGGTCTACAAATTTCAACGTTTTACGTTGTTTACATTTTTCACGGCTGCCTATCTCGTTGACTATCCAAGCGATTCTTCCCATCTAGAAACCGCCTGGAAGCCCTTTTAGCAAGCTTTCCAATGGTAGTACTTTTACCAGTACACCTATATGTTTCTAGGTACTTAGGGCACCTAAAACCGAAAGCGATTACCAAAACCAGACAAACAGCAGTTTTTCTATTATATACTGACTTGATATCTCA
Organism: Orthosia incerta; assembly: GCA_948252205.1. Lineage (NCBI taxonomy): Eukaryota > Metazoa > Arthropoda > Insecta > Lepidoptera > Noctuidae > Orthosia > Orthosia incerta. The sequence continues at coordinate 6,817,051 of OX411759.1, forward strand.
AGTAAATGGGCTTTATATAAAAGACTTCGCTAACTATGAGGTGTATATAGGCTTCCTGTCTCGGTCTAGGTCCCCCATATACCCTAAAATGACCTGAAACCATATATTTGGTGTTTGAGATATCAAGTCAATATTCTTATTTACATAGCAGAAACTATGTGGTCTTCACATAGTTTCATCATTATGTACTGATTACATGTCCAGTACATAGGATAAGCCCTTAAAAACATGATTTTAATTACTATAATATTTTCAAAAAACTCCAAAACTATATATATCGTGGTGCTCCATCTGACGGGCCATTCGGAACTAATCCGTCGCCGAGCACAGACGTATCGTATGACAGAAATTTATGTTTTTTACTATGATAACTCTTATCAGTATGCTTTCTAATGATTTTACTCTGTTAAGGGTGAACTATTGAACCCTATGACATACTGACAAATACTAAAAACATTATACTACTATCTCAAAAAATGTAGGTAAAATTTTAGTATAAATATAGACGGGCCTCTAAAATTCATTTTAGTATCAGATGGCGCGCCGTGGTGAGCAGACATGTCTACACATACAAACTTTAACTTTTTATGAACCATTTAGTATGGTTGATGACGCTTCGTCGCGAACAGTAATGATATATATTCTTAGTAAAACACAGAGGTTCCCTAAAATTATAGTTACTAAATATTTGTTTACTTACTTAGTTCAGCCAACCGAGATGGGGTATCGATATCTTCACCGCAAGTTGCTAATCTGAAACAAAATAGTGTTCATTTTATTTACTACATTCACAAAACCATTTCTTTTATTTTTTATTTGGCGTTTGAAGCTTGGAACGAACGAATGATTTGATTTAATACGAGCCTAGATGACACTAGAATGTTCAGTGGCATGACGAACAAAAAAAAATTTAGATGCTTTGCTAGTGTGGAATTATGTCCAAAACAAACAAAAACGAGTTCGAATAATTTAGAACCTGGCCTCGGATAGGTTGTTTTTATTATGGCAGACCAAAACTTATAGGGTGGCAGGGCGGAGAAGAGCATGGCGTGCTCATTTCTAGAAAAAACGTTAGCCTGTTAGAGGTGGCTGAGTCCTTCAAATTTGGGCCATGGCTCTCTTTGTCTAAGGGTAAATACGCTACTGAGAATGTACGGGTAGAAAAAAATTGGCGAAATGTTCGGCACAAACACAGAACCAGCGGGCGCTGAGGTATCTAGCTGCTCTGTGGATTCCGTACTGTTGTTCACAGATAGTGAGTAGATTTAGTTACTGCGGTAACAACTATATTGCTGGTCTACCACTCGACCTGAATTTGGGCTAACCGAGTAATGAATGATGTCGAGACCGCCTCGCCTTCGGACGAATACGCCTGTTTCGAGTACTCCAGCCAATATCTAATAATCTAATTTCTAATCTTGTCTTCGAGTCTAGAGCCTCTACTATTAAGATTCAAAATTAGACTATTATATCAGTAATAACGATTTAAAATAGTCCAATACGTAGGTACTTCTAGTATAGTAATTGATATGAGCTACCAATCAAGAAAAGTCAAAATTAATCACGTGACAGATAATGTCACTAGGTCAGTGGTGTCTCATCCCATACAAAAAAACCGTGCCGACGTTCTATACTGATTATTCTGATTATTTTTTGTACATTGATCGCATTCGGTTCCGTTCCGTTCCTTTCCACGGATATAGATGGTGATCTATCTATCGCCGTGGAACGGAACCGAACGCGATCAATTTACAAAAAATAATCGGTATAATCAGATGAAAAACGCTAGTTACGTCGGCACGGTTTCTTTGTATGGGATGAGGCATCTATATGCTAGTATTATATTATCTGTGACTTGGTAAACCAACCGCCAATTGCTGATAGAATATTATTTTGCGTAAAGCCTCAGGGGCTAATGAATAAAATCGACATGTGACAGCCATCGGGCAATATTTAAAATTCTACAAGATTAAATCAATGGATTCTGCTTTATTAAACAGCAACTAAAAATGAATCAGTCACATTAAAGTTCTCGCCAAACTTCTTGGCCGCCCTGAAGTTGGCTTTCCGATGCGCTAGGCACGGATCGGCGCTGTTTTTTAACCGACTTCCCAAAAAGGAGCAGGTTCTCAATTCGGATGTTTATTTTTTTTTAATGTACGTTCGGGCATAACTCCGTCATTTATAAACGGATTTGCAAAATTCTTTTTTTTTTTGTTATGTTCAAATTACATGTTATTCGGATAATCTATTCTGGCATCACTTTGGGCATTATAGGTACCATACTATAGAACTTGTCCATTATGTACCACTAAAAAGTCAAAAATAAAAACATTAAACAGTAGTGCAAACATATAACAGTAGTGTTTTTTTGGAAGTCGGTTGTATATTTTTGTAAAAAAGATTTTTTGTATGAGATTTACTACTGTGCAGCAATTGTAGCCAACTTCAGGGCGGCCAAGCAGTTTGGCGAGAACTAAAGATTATTTTACACAAATTTCGCATTGTGTATTATATAAGGCTTTAGTTTCATCGACCAGTAAAAATCAAAAAATCAAAATCAGGCAGTTTATTTACATCATATTCTAATTTGTAAGATAGCTCTGTATAAATAACGTATCATCATCAGTTACCCGACTGCGGGCTAACGACCAACTTAGCTTCATAATTACGCCATTAAGATGAAATAACACTGATAAGTACGAGAACAAAAACCTTAATATATGTATTTAAGTACATTCAAGTGAAAAAATAAATCGTTTGTGCTCTAATCACTAACGACCAGTAAACCCAAGATTGATAGTTTGAGCGAAAAAGGTTGCCATATCAAAAATGTGGTAAAAAGCGAGACGTTCTCGCACATATTAGGGTTCCGTTATTTCGTAGTGATATTTTGTACTGTTGTAGCAGTAATCAGAATAGTAAATAACTTACAGAAATTTTTGAATTGTAGATAAAAAACGTAAACGTTACGGGTAGTCAGAAGCTTGAGATCTGACACCAGTCTCGCCAAGAGGTATCGTGTTACCCAGATACTGGGTTGTGGAGGTCAGATAGGCAGTCGCTCCATGTAAAACACTGGTACTTAGCCGAATCCGGTAAGACTGGAAGCCGACCCCAATATAGTTGGGAAAAGGCTAGGCAGATGATGATAAGATAAAAACAACGTAAATGTAAGTAGGATTGTAGTACAAACTTAACATTGCAGTAGAAAAAAAAATCTCTGAAACACACATAGATCGATGCTTCAGCTGCATATTAATATAATTATGTACTTAATACCAAAAAAATGCGAAAATAACAAAACAATAACGGTTCACGAATCATGAAAATGGGTACCGATGTCTATCAATACCCTTTTTCCTGATTCGTTGTCCGTTTGGATAACGAAGAGATCCTATAAGGTTTCCTCTTTAATTTTAAAGGTACGGTACCCTAACAATAGTCTATTCAAGGCTTGTCCTTGACGACAGGAAGAGTAATAGCACTGAGCCTATTTCAGTTTTAGTGCTGTTGTATAATAAAATATTTATTCAGTTATTCAATTGTTAGATAAGATAGTAAAAAGCCACTCACTCAATAGATTGCACTCGAGTGTTTGTTAGTGGTCGGCTATCAATCTGGATAGTTTTAATTGTATGACCACTGCTGGTGTCGAGTGGCCTTAATGGGGATCGAGTATTGGTCACTTAGGATTTAGGCCCATTCATGATGATGCGATTCATTTCGATTTATAACACACCGATAAGCGATTTTTACTAAGCAAAATTAAAAGTATTTTCACATAGATTTTCACTTTGATCATTATTTATTTACATTATTATTGAATACATTTTTAAATATTTAAAAAAGATAACTTAAAAAAACATTTAAAAATATAAAAAATAGAGGCCAACCGGTATCGGGAACAGGGTCCAAGCTACCGGTGGTTAGGGCTCCAGAGACAGGAACCTCCTCACAATGCGAGCCGTGTCAAGAAGTACTGCCTTCTGTATCAGGCCCTTGATCCAACCGCGCAATGACAGCCTCGACAGATGGTCGTCGAAGCTCTTGGCCATAGGGCCGTTGGCCGTAACGACAATCGGCACAATGATCGACGAGTCCACATTCCACATGTCGACAACCTCGTGTGCTAAGTCGAGATACTTGGTTTGTTTCTCTTTCTCAGCTTTCACGAGGTTCTCGTCATGTGGGATGGTGACATCGATTATCATTGTGCGACGCGCTAATTGGTCTATCACCACTATATATATATATTTTTTTTTTTATTATAGATAGGCTCGCGCTTGACCACTACCTCACCTGATGGTAAGTGATGATGTGGTCGACGGAGTTACACGCTTGCCTAGAAGTAACCTATTCACTCTTGACTTAAAGACCCCGAGGTTGTAGCTATCTGGAAACACAGACTCCGGCAGGGAATTCCACTCCTTAGCTTTACGCATAATGAAAGTATTTCCAAAACGTTTAGTGCGTATGGGTGGGATGTCCACCATGTACCGATGGCGCATCGCCGTACGTCTGGTAGTCCGATGATGAAACGGGCTGGGCGGAATTAGATTACGCAATTCCATCGCACACTCCCCGAAATGCAACCGATAAAAAACCGACAAGCTGGCAACTCGACGACGATGTTCAAGGCTTTGGAGCTTTGACTCGACCAATGCCTCATTGCCGATCAGCCTCTTGGCCCGTTTTTCGATCGACTCTAGTGCATCAAGCTGGTATTTGGCCGATCCGTCCCAGAGATGAGAACAGTATTCCATGCAAGATCGAACTTGCGCTTGATACAACTTAAGCAGCTGCTCTGGCGTGAAGTACCGTCTCACCTTCGCAAGGATCCCCAACTTTTTGGCAGCTAGTTGAGCCTTTGCTTCAATGTATGGGCCAAAATTGAGTGTCGATGTCAACGTTACGCCAAGAAGCTCAAGATGGTCCGTTATCGGTACGGTTACACGTCGGAAAGATGGAGCCTGGTGAAATTGGCTCTTTTTCGCGGAGAAGAGACACGCCTGTGTTTTTGCGGCATTGAACTTGACCAGATTGGCATCGCCCCATTCGGAGACTGCCTCCAAGGACAAGTTCAAGCACTCCACCATGGCCTCACGGAGATACCGGACCTGAGCCCCAGTGGCCCTGATATCATCACTGATAGGATTATTGTTGCCAATAAGGCATATCCGGCTTATTGGCAACAATAGTCCTATCAGTGATTTATTTATTTATTTATTTAAGTATACATGTATAACTTTACAGGTCATACCTAAGGCGTTATACAATGCGAGAAAAGAGAAAAAAAAATACACACAAACGAAACATAAAAGAATTAGGCAAAATTAGATATAAACAAATAAAAACTAATTTATATAATGAAAAAAAAAACGATACCAAAAAAACATAGACAAAAAATAGATACAAAAACGGAATAAAAAAAAATAACGGAGAAAAAAAAAATAAGTATATCAAACAGAAGTAAAAAAAAAAAAAATGTACAAAGAATACATAAACAATTATTCACTAATCTAACTTTCATCCATCTTCTCACAAAAACTTAAACATTCACGACACACATCTATCCACCTCCCAGCAAACAGGTCATACTCCGGTGCTGATGTCAGAAGGGCATTTAGCAATGTGAGCGCCCGAACTAGAGGCGAGTTAGCTCGGGACACCGTACGTGCCGAAGGTACGGCCAAAAGCCGGTGACTTCGTGGTCTAAGCTGTTGTTTGGGCACCACAGGAACAAACAGCCTCAACAACTGCGCCACAAGCTCCTGACAATCGGACTCTCCCCGCATAATACGGCAGGCAGAGATAAGCAAGAAGTACTTACGCCTTACTTCGAGAGAATTAAAATTTAAAACGCCAAGTAGAAATTTGGTAGGGTATAAGAAGGGGTAATATCCGAAGAGTTTTTTATATAGAAAACGAAGAAAGGCTTTTTGGATTTTTTCAAGAAGTAAGGCGTAAGTACTTTCATATGGGTTCCAGATCACTGATGCTGATTCGAGTTTACTCCTGACTAAGGCCATGTAAACAAGTTTAATGGCATGTGGATTGGTAAACTCGCGCATATTTCGAAGGACAAATCCTAGCCTTCGATATGACTCAGCAGCAAGTGTCCTCATATGCTCATGAAAGTTGAGCTTCGTGTCGAACAGAACTCCGAGATCCTTTACAGAATTAACGCGGGCTATCAGATCACCGCCTAAAAAGTACTCTTCATGCCAGGGATTACGCGTGCGACTGAAGGTCATAACGCTGCATTTAGCAATATTGAAGAGTAACTTATTATCCATGCTCCACTGATAGACCGCGTCAATGTCTTCTTGCAGAGTAGTTGAGTCTGCTACTTTTTCTAAGCCAAATATTAACTTAAGATCATCAGCGTAAAGTAAACATTTGGCATGTTTGAGGACCTTCTCAAGGTCATTGACCATAATGATAAATAGCAAGGGTCCCAATATGGAACCCTGACTTAATCCAGATCGAGTATGATATGGTGCGGACACAAAGCAACCATGTCGAACATACTGCTGACGATCTCGTAAGTAATTTGCGAAGAATTTTAGTAACTTCGGAGAAAAGCCTAAGTTATTGAGCTTGGTGAGCAATACGTCGTTATCTACCCGGTCAAATGCTTTTTTGAAATCAAAATATAGAACATCAACCTGTATGCCTTTATCTAAGTGCTGCGATATGGATCTTAATCCACAAGCGTTAGAAGGTTCGTATTAACGGAGCGGTTAAATCGAAAGCCATGTTGGGAATCGCATAGAAATGGTTGTATCTGGCAACTGATAAGCCTGTGTAATATTGATTCGAACAGTTTTGGGAATGCAGAGAGTATAGCTATGGGCCGATAGTTTTCTACGTCAGAAATTACATTAGATTTAGGTATAGGTTGGACTCGCGATACCTTCCAACGCTGTGGATACTTTCCGGTAGATAATGCCAGATTAAATATATGAAGTACAGGTGATATTAGATGATCTTTACATCCTTTAATAATGTATGCGGGAATGTTATCTGGTCCTACGGCAGAGTTAGGTTTGAGTTTATCTATAGCTGTATCTACATCACTCGTTTTAATTGCATCAATATGTACAAAGTTAGAATGGTTTTTCTGATTGTTACTGTCTGTTTTATAATCTAAAAGAGGGGCGTCGGGTAAGAAAACACTGGAAAAAAAATCGGAAAAAGCATGTGCAGCATTACTGCCAGCATATTCTTTCCCATTATAATTCACCCTGGGCTCAAAGCCACCTCTGGCTTTGAAGCTGTGTATATGTTGCCAGAAGACACGAGGATCACGCTTAAGTTTGGTTTGAATGTGCTTGATGTATTCATCATATGTGACCGACATTCTTTTTTTAATACTTGCCCTAAGCATGGAAAAATTGAGATAATCATCACGGTTTTTAGTTGATTTCCACTTACGATGCAGATCAGATTTACGTTTAATGTCATTTATTAGTTCTGCTGTGAACCAAACCGGGTAGCGTCGACATGGCTTCTTAGGCCTGTGTTTTTTTGGTAAACATTCGTCAAAGATACCGTACAAGATGTTATAAAAAAAATCTACAGCAGCGTCAACGTCACTAGCGAGAATCACGTCTTGACACGATTCCTCAGATATTAGTTTGTACATCAATTCATAGTTTCCCTTAGAGAAATTCCAGTCTCTGTGCGTGTCAAGGTTACTTGGATCAATTTTATCAGAACCCTGCGGATGCGTCGTATTACTAGGTGTAAGGCATACTTCTAATGGCGGATGATATGCGTCTCGTTGTGGTACAAGACCTCCACCATCAATTTCAACCACATCGACACAGCTAATGCAATCAGACACCAGCACTACATCCAACTTACTTCCATGCACATTCATCACCTCATTCCTCTCAGTCAAGCCACTCACACTTAAAAAGTAACAATAGTAACTTAAAATATTATTCGATGTACGGTTAGCGTTCAAATTTAAATCACCAACAATAATCACTGCACTTTTTAATGAATCGATTATAGTTTCAACTTTCTGAAACCAACACATATATATTTCGTCGGACGCTCTTGGATGAATATACACTACACAAACGTAGAAGGTAGAGTCACTCGTCGTAAAACGTGCCCACAAATCCTCTCCGGCTGGCGTCTCCAGTTCACAACAGCGCGTCATTGTGATACCGGGCCGCGCCGCAAGCAGTACGCCGCCACCAACACCGGTGGCGCGGTCCCTACGTAACACACTCCACCCGTGGCTCGCAACCTCCGTGTCCAGTACGGAACTCGAGAGGAACGATTCCGTCACAGCTATGACGTCGCTGGCGTGAGATAAGAGATTATGTCTAAAGAAATTCAGCTTAGTATTCAAGCCTCTAACATTTTGGTAGGTCAAATTAATTCGCCGGCTTTGTTTCTTGTTGACCACTGGATGAATAGTGATGATAGACCGATCCCAGTACAACGTGACATGGTCATTTTCGAGAACTGGGTCGGGCACATACTTGTAATGCGGTACCTCAGAATCCACTAGATTGTATTTACAAAGCAAGAATTTGATTGAAATTTGAATTCAAATTTGATCATTATTATTATTACTTGTGTTTATCTATAAAACAACATCATCTTCCTGCCCTTGACCCAGGATACTTAGGGTCGGCGCAACACGTTTTCTTCTTCCGTACCGTCCTGTCCCCCGTCACGCTATCACTGAATCCCTTTTCTTTCATATCACTCCTCACACAGTCCATCCATCTTTGATTTTGCTGTTTCCTCCCTCTTCATCCCATCCACATTTATATTCATAAATCTTTTAGTAGTATGCGTGTGTTTATCTACAACTGAATAACTTTATTTTTTGTGGTGGCCTGGTGGCCACACAAGTTTTGTTTTTAAAAACCTACTTCAGGCACCAGTCTCATGCAATGGTGTATTATAGTTTAAGCGTTGATCGTAATGCGATATCGCATATCGGCGCAATTTAAATTGCGTCGCGTCATGAGGAAAGGGCCTTTATGTCTTTATCTCATTCACAATGCATTGCGTTTGTATGGTTAAGTTTTAACCCCTTGAGTGCCAAAAACGTGTATCCACGTGAATTACAATGGCTTTTTAGGGTTCCGTACCCAAAGGGTAAAAACGGGACCCTATTACTAAGATTCCGCGATCCGTCTGTCACCAGGCTGTATCTCATGAACCGTGATAGCTAGACAGTTGAAATTTTCACAGATGATGTATTTCTGTTGCCGCTATAACAACAAATACTAAAAACAGAATAAAATAAATATTTAAGTGGGGCTCCCATACAACAAACGTGATTTTTTTGCCGGTTTTTGCGATAATGGTACGGAACCCTTCATGCGCGAGTCCGACTCGTACTTGCCCGGGTTTTTTAATAGCACCGTTTCGGTAATTACGACACACAACCAGTTAATCCTCGATTGCCTAGCTTTATACGTGTTGACTTCCAGTCTGACCGGATGCAGCTGAGCACCAGTATTTTACATGGCGCAACTGCCTATCTGGCCTCCACAACCCAGTAACTACTTAATACTAGTGACAGATTTCCTGTCTTCCAAGTACCCATAACTATTTTCAAAGATCAAGCAATTACAGCCGGCATGTATGATTGAGGATGCTTTATGCTAGCCGGACGCGAGCTGGGCCCTGGGCGAGGCACGCACTCAAAACTTCACGAACATTTTATATGATGCGGTCCATGCTACACCGTGCGGCGCGTACGCGTGTAGGCTCGGACGTGCCCCGACGCGACGCACGGTTCCACCTCGCGCCCTTCTCGACTCGTCGTATAAACACGTAGCATGTACGGGGCTCGGACGACTCGGACATGGCTCGCGCCCGCCACGGTCTAGCATAAATTTATCCTTAAGGGCCTACATACGCTTTAGTGCCGTAAAACGGCAACTTTCTAAAGCATACTCCTTAGTAACGGCTAGGTTAAAAGGTTTGAAAGAAATTTATATTTATTACTGATTCATGTACATAATTTTGAACACAAGGTTTTTACGTGTAACTAATAGTTTTGCTTTAAAAAAATAATTAACAACACGATAATTTTCGCAACTTTTGGAAACTCCTCCAAAACGACTTGGATGTTTAAAAATATTTTTACACAGAAAAATTGATGGCTGGTATTTCTTCATAACTAACATAGCATATGTAAATCAAATAATATTTTGCAAACAAAACTGTTCAAAAGAAGGTTCAATTTTGATATTTTGGCATCGAGCGGCCAGTACTGCGTTAGCATTGGGGTGTATATATCGCCTTAAGGGGCACCCTAGTTGGCAGCACGAACTATTTTGTGGTCGGGGTTAAAATGCATGCTATCTCATCCGACAACACGGGCAAAAGGGATAGACGCTGTGATGAGCAGTAAGAAGCTAGTGCGCGTACGAATACACACTCCTTACGCTGTGTGATGCATACATGCGCAATATAAAAATGCAAAATTGTATAAATAGATCTTTGGGAATATGGATATCATGAAAAAAGTACTGAATGTATCTGTTCAAAATAAAATTATTTTATAACACGCTCATGCCTACCTTATGTAGCGGGGGGGCCTACGAGGGTGAGAGCCAGCGGGGTGGGGGGCGGTAACGCTACCAACGGCTACGGGTGCTTTCGCGCCATTAGCCAGTCGATCAACGGAAAATATCGGGATTAAGCACATTTATATTTTGTGACGGTCGCGTCTTTGCTACCGTAGGGCTTAATGTCTAAGTAATACCTAGTTTTATTGTATGTGCCTACCATTTATTTTTTACCTAATAAACATAAATATGAAAGGTGCAGTGTGTTTTCGTAATAAATAACTAATCCGAACAATAAACGTTATAATTTTCATTTTTGAACTACCTTGTATGGTGACTGTTTTGCAATTTTCCTTCTTCTTATGGTATTTATTTCCGTCTAAAGATGCGTCAACACTTATTTGAAATATAGAACTTTCAACGCTCTAAATTTTCAAATATGAGTTTGTTATACTTTTTTGATTCCATACAAGGAGATAGTGAAGAGACAATTGATATCATTTTTTTTATTTTGAAGTTACACCGACATACAGTGGAGTAATCACCATACTACGTTTGTATGGAAGAACGACCGACTTAGGCACTCTTAACCGTGCTTTCCGACGCATGGAGTCTCTGTCTGTAATGAATAGTCACCAAACAACCTCGCAAAGCGTTGCTTAACCTTGAAGATCGACCCACGCAGCTGTAATAACTTATCCACGAGTTAACATTAAAATTCTATCTATTATGAATGCGACAACGATGTTTTGTTTGTTTTTATGATAATTGCATAATTCGGGAACTTGGTGAGTACTCACGGTTATAGCCCAAAGAGTGACATAGGCTATTTTTGTTGGGATTTTATGATCCGACCCGATCCCCTCGTGAAACTATATTTTATAAGCAGCTATTATATTTTATAAGCAGCTGAAACTTTATTTTCAATATCAATCGTTATTGTTTGGTCAGAAAAGTGTTGAGGTAGAAAATACTTTCGGATAATTTTAACTCAGAAACTTATACAAAACTTTCAAGCGCTTTCTATTTTGGCTAGATTCGAAGTTCGTAAATGGGTAACCCGTATAGTGAAGTCAATAAGTAATTACAAGCTCATTTGCCACGAAGGTACCAGATTAGAAACGAGATTTAGTACATAAAGCCTCCACTTCGCTTTAGTGGCGTAAAACGGTTATTTTCTAAAACATACTCCTTACCCGCCTTAGTTTAAAGGGTTTAAAAAAAATGGTATTTATATTGATTCATGTGCATTATTTGTGCAACATGGTTTTTTCATGACTAATATATTTGTTTAAAAATAAAATTAACAACACGATATTTTTACAATATCGTGTCTCAAAATCGACTAGGATGTTTCAAAATATTCGTACACCAAAAACTGATGGTATGAACATTTATAGGATATGTAAATCTAAATAATTTTGCAAACAAAACTTTCCAAAAGGAGGTCCAATATTAATATTCTCGCACCAAGCGGACGCACGGTTACACTAGTCGATAATTCTTCCATACAAACGTAGTCTAGGGATTACTCCACTGTTTGACGATGTACATTCAAAATAAAAAGTGATATCAATTTGTCTCATCATTATCTAGCCCTGTATGGAAGCAAAAAATTAAAAAATATGTTTATTTGAAAGTTATGAGCGTCGAAAGTTTCACATTTCGACACTAATTTTAACGCATTTTTGGGCGAAAATAAATACTATAAGAAGACGGAAAATTGTAAATCGGCCTCCATACAGGGTTAGATTATTAGTTAAACAATGCAAATAATTTTATTTTGAACAGATAGGTTTAGTAATTTTTTCATGATATCCAGACTCCCAAAGCTCTGTTTATAAAATTACGCGCACTCGGTTTCGTCCTAAATAATTTTCCATTTCGCTACATATTTGCAAAAGTGTGTATTCGTACGCGAACTAGCTTCCTACTAGTCATAACAGCATCTATCACTTCCGCACGTATTGTCGGTTGATATAAAATGCATTTCAACACCGCGCACTAAAATTGTTCGTGCCGTTGACTAGTGTACCCTTAAGGCCTTGTCATGAGCTAAAACTGTTACTCTAGGAATGCATAAAAAAAAAAAATCGCTCCTCTCTTTTTCGCTTGCAATTCCTTGCAAAAAATGAAATAATGAAGCTGTTTATCTATTTATTATTCAAAAATAATATGTTGTGTAATTAAAAAATAATGGCAACCAAGTCACAAATACATGTGATTCATTATCGTTATTAATTTTATTGACATACGTTTGATACAGATAAAATTTTAAAAGACAGTTAGAAGTAAGTTTGTCGATCATTATTTTGTATTAAGTTTTTATTTATTCTGATTTTTGGATACAACAAACAGTTCCGAGAAATGAGAACTCGCAAAATGCTATTGGGGTTTTCTGTGATCTCTCCAAAGCGTTTGACTGCGTGCACCATGACACGCTATTGCGTAAACTGCGTCATTACGGTGTGCAAAACGAAGCTCTCGATGTTATAAATTCTTACTTACATAATAGGTCCCAATGTGTAGATGTTAATGGTGAGAAATCTTCCGGGTTACCAGTTCAGTTAGGTGTACCTCAAGGCTCAATACTGGGTCCATTCTTGTTCTTAGTGTATATCAATGACTTACCGTTCTTTTTAAAGGGTATCTGTGAAGTTGTACTATTTGCAGATGATCCCTCTCTAATTTTTAAAGTTGACAGGAATAGACATGATTGTGACGATGTAAACAGTGCACTCTCAATGGTTACGGATTGGTTTACAACAAATAACTTAGTTCTCAATTCCAAGAAAACGAAATGTATAAAATTCGCTTTACCGAATGTTAGAAATCTAGGACCCAACATCGTGTTAGATAAAGAAGCGCTTGAAACTGTGGGCTCGGCAGTTTTTCTGGGCATAACAGTAGATGCCAAACTTCAGTGGGGCATTCTGCTGTGGGGCAAAGCCGCTGACATTCAAAATATATTTGTTCTTAAAAACGAGCAGTTCGAGCAATTTACCAGCTAGGTGCCAGAGTTTCTCTTAGTGATATTTTTAAAGATATTGGTATTCTCACAGTGGCATCACAATTCATCTTCGCCAATATCTTATATATTAGGCAAAATATACACTTTTACACTAAAAACAGTGATATTCACAATATTAACACCAGAAATAAGGACAAATTACGAGCTCCTTTTCTCCGGCTTCATAAGGTTCATAACTCATTTGTTGGGCTTGGTATAACGTTTTATAACAAGCTTCCCTCTGCTTTTCTAGATTTGCCTTTTAATGCGTTTAAAGTTAAAGTAAAATCAACGACTACTTAAACGATAAAAATAGCTGGTCGCTGTGATTAACTCAAGACAATGTTTGTGTTCTTTCTCCAGAATTTGCTTACCTACTGACAGGTTATATGAGTTACATAACTGTTTTTTATTTTTTTATTTTGACAGTATAAGTCAATTTATTTTAATTGTCATATTATTGACATAATCGACTCACTACAATGTTTTTTATTTTTTAATGAGATGTATTGCAATATGTGGTTAGCTAGCGACCTCGACGGTGGATCATAATATATTATTCTTGCCTAACTGTTCATTTATTTTTTACTTCGATGGTCCTAGTTTATCATAATTATGTGACTTCGAGTTACAGCTGTATTAGCTATATGTAGGCGGGCACGCCCTTTATGCCTGGAGGCTTTATAATTCGGGTACTAAGTTCCATTTACGTTTTTATTATTAGTTTTTATTTTCGCTTGAGTTTAGATTTCGATGTTTTTGTTGGTATATTGGCGTGTGCTAGCTGTCATTATGGCAAATATATTTAATTTTAATTTTTTGTTTTTAGTAATGTAAATTATTTGCATACTATTGTATAGAATCAAGTTTTTGTTTTTTTCTAACTGAACAGACAGCTGTGCTGCTGGGGAGTTTGTTGCGCCACTTCTTCTTCCCAGCAAAAGCACTAGGAAGTGGTGAAGGGCGGGCGTTTTTGGGGGACTGTCTTATGTAATTTTGACGTTCGGAAAGTGCTGATTCTCAGCCTAGTTTGAATAAATGACTTCTGATTTTGATTTTGAAATATAGTCAAGATAAACATATTATTTTGCAGCTTCTACATAGTATAATAACATTTGCGTTTTGCGTATGTGTTTTGCGTTTTATATTACTGATGCGGTCGCTTTGACCATTATCTCACCTGAAAGTATATGATAGATGATGGAGAGCACTCTTGTCTTGAAGTAACTTATTCACTCTTCGACTTAAAGTCCCCAGATCAGTTCTTTTGGGTGGCCAAGAGTGGTACAACCATTCTTTAAACCGGCCTATGTAGTGTTTTTTGGGTCCTCAATAATACGATGATGATGTTTACATATCAATTAAAAAATGGTTATTATAGTCACCAGTTATATCCAGCAAAAATGATACCTAATTAATTAAACCCATGTCAATTAGTTTATTATTAATGGCCCTCTTAAAAGCTCTGCAGACCGCAAACCCAACGAACCGCAGGCAAAGTGCCTGTTACTATATTTATAATTTCTAGCTGCGAGTACATTTAGATGAAAACATTCGTTTTGAAGGTTTGCTTTTGTTTTAAATAGTAGGTACGAGTAATAAAAGGTCGGTTGCTCACGAGGCACCACACGACACGATTTGCGGTCTCGATTTTTAACATACGACACATCGCAAATGATCTGTCGTCCGTTCGTTTGTTCACTAGACACAATTCTGCAACGACACTGCAGTGCACTTGTATTGTTATATATGCATGTGAGTGACGAAACACGCCTGACATGCGGTGCGGTGTGTCGGTCGTCAACAAGCTCATACTTGTTTTGTATAGCCGCTGAATCGTCACTGTAAAAAAGACACGATGACATAGTGGCATCGACGCGACGTCATAGGTGAAAAACCGTTTGTAAATCGAGTCGCGTGTATTGCGGTATCGTGCAATGAACAAATATTCCATACAAATATGTGGAGCTCTGAATCGTGACCATATTTTGTCGTGTCGTGAATAAACGGCCGGCTCTAGACAAAGTGTTATTCTATCAAGGAAAGCTTGGCGATAGCGATTGGAAAAGTTTCAAAAATGTATATGATTGTCAAGTACCTACTACTACTACTACCTAAATTGATACCTTAAATTTTGGAATTTCGACGATAACCATCGCTGACATCGAAGGCACTAGGGCCTCAATATAGTAAATATTAACTATTTGTAAAAAAAAGCTTGTTCAGCGTGTACTATCACCATAATATTTATATGCTTAACAATTTTTGCACACACACATAATACATAGGCAAGAAGAAGGAACAGAAAAATAACAAAGAAATAAAAAGGTAATGCGCTAACAAAGAAAATTTGGTTCAAATAAATGTCACTAGATGGCGCGATATGCATCGATTCGTTATTGACTTGTGTGTAAAATTAACTTTTCTAGAATTGAAGCGTGATTCACCGTCGACCACATCATCGCTTACCATCAGGTGAGATAGTGGTCAAGCGCGAGCCTATAGGATATAAAAAAAAAACAAAAAACAAATTGATCATAAAAAAATTATGTTATTTTTTATCAACTTTCAATTCACATTTCAATTTTTTGTCGGTTTTTTGAACGGATCATTTAAAATTAATACCAATAGATGGCGCGATTTAATTATTTTCTCAATGGTTTAAATTTGTATTGTAATACATTTTCGGTGCAATCAAACTGTAAAAACGTGAAAAAATACGATAAACAAATCGTCACTTTATACATATAAAGGAAAAAAATATTCACAAACCGAGTAAACCCTTTTACTTGCACGTCGCTGCTAACACCATCTATCTTTCGCCGTGGAACGGAACCGAAAGCGTTCGATGCACAAAAAAACATCAGTTTAATCAGATGAAAAACGCTAGGTACATCAGCACGGTTTCTTTGTGTGGGATGAGGCATCTATATGCTAGTATTATATTATCTGTGACCACGATGACTCAAATTCAATTTCTAAAGAAATCTCTTCCTGCGTACCTGCAAAAGAGCGAGAGATGAAAAAAAACCGGCCAAGTGCGAGTCGGACTCGCGCACGAAGGGTTCCGTACCATTGTCGCAAAAAACGGCAAAAAAATCACGTTTCTTGTATGGTAGCCCCACTTAAATATTTATTTAATTAGGTTTTTAGTATTTGTTGTTATAGCGGCAACAGAAATACATAATCTGTGAAAATTCCAGCTGTCTAACTATCACGGTTCATGAGATACAGCCTGGTGACAGACAGACGGATCGCGGAGTCTTAGTAATAGGGTCCCGTTTTCACCCTTTGGGTACGGAACCCTAAAAAGAGATGTGCAAGTATTATCAATTAGCTTTTGCGCGCGGTTTCGCACCCATTGCTTATGCACATGACCTATCCATCCCAAAGGAATCCTGATTTTTTTTCAACAAATTAAGTAGCTCAGCGAGTAGTCTTCTCAATCAGTGAACATTAATACAATACATGCCTCAGAAATTATCTTAAAAAAAAAAACTTTTTTACAAAAAAATACTACCGACTTCCAAATAAGAAAACTACAAAGTGAAAAATAACTTTATTTTTGGAAGTCGGTGTCTTTCGTAGGTACCATTTTTTTTCGTTATGGACACCGACTTCCAAAAATAAAGTTATTTTTCACTTTGTAGTTTTCTTATTTGGAAGTCGGTAGTATTTTTTTGTAAAAAAGTTTTTTTATTTTTCACTTTTTAGTTTTACCTACCTAATAGGCAAGTTGTTTAGTAAGTTTCCTATAACGCCAGAATAGATTACCCGAATATCATGAAACTTGAACAAAACCGATCAAATGAGAGATCTGCTTACCCCTTAAGAGCATACTGGCGTGATGTTATGTTATGCAATGGTATAAACAATAAACAGACATGCGATTTCAGCAGTCCCGAGAGATTTGCCGTTATTTATTGAAGAGTTCTGTTGTATATCTTCGAAGTTCTTCATCAGATCTTCACCAAATTAAAACGGGACCAATTTCGGAACATACTCTTTCAAACAAAAAAAGAATTTTCAAAATCGGTCCACAATTGACGGAGATATCGGTGAACATACACAAAAAAAAAAAAAAAAAAAAAAACATACAAGAAGTCGAACATAGAACCTCCTCCTTTTTCGAAAGTCGGTTAATAATAATATAAATTGTAGTTCTAAAAACTAAAAAACACGCTTTAATGGTAAGGATAATGGGACAAACTGTTTAAATTATTGCATTGTCATCGGTCCTTGATAAGTGTGCAAAGTTTCAAATCAATCCAACGTTTTGAAGTGGGTGAAAATCACGTTCAAAGATTCCGTTACATTGATACATTGTTACATTGATACATTGATACATTGTTACATTGATACATAGATACATACATACCAAGCTAATAAAAGCGTGTTAAAAATAACTATTACTTTGAACCCAACTACGGCGAAGCCAAAAGAAAGGGTTATGATTTAAGCAGTCTATGTATGTATGTTTGTATTTACATATGTGCATCCGTAGCACCTAAACTATTCATCCAATTATGATGAATATGGTGTCCATCGATTCGTAATTAAGGCTCGGGTAAAACGGGGTAAAAAAACTGTGTTTGGGTTACAGTTTTTAAATAAACTTTATATATTAAAGAACCTAGGATTATTTCGTCTAAATGCTTTTATAACGTGTTCGCTGCCATTATCTTAAAATATTTTATTGTCAAAAGTAAACCTAGAATTGTCACCTAATCTTTTAACGAAATGTTCCTCTTTACGACTAACATCAAATGAAATTTCAAATTAAAGCACGGAATGTGATACATTTTATTACTTTCTGTTACTGCTGTAATTGTATAATTATGAATTACTGTTGTGTCTTTGTCGGAAATTACAATTTATTTTGTTACCAGTGCTTTATGACGAAAAAGCTGTTTATTTTGGTTCTTAAAAACAACATCCGTAGCTTTAAAAACATTGCGTTAAGTCGATTTAACCTTGAGCATATAAGGCTAAAAACTCCTCGCCATGGGGTTAAATTAACCCCACACGTCACTGTCACTACTTTGTGCGGACATCAAGCGAATAAATTTTGAATGCATTTTTAGGTTAAGTACGCTAATTACTTACTGAATAAAACACATAAATGTATCAAATTAAACATTAATTATAAAAAAAAATACTCGTAATTACGTAACCTAGCCGTGAAATCTACAATTTGTCATTAGGTCACAATAAAAAATGAACTAAAATATTTCTTAAAAGGAACTGGTCGATTATTTCTTCTTAATTTAAATTTAAACATATTTAACTATATTAAAAAAATCACAAACGCTGTTCATCTAGCAACAGCTATGTCTTCCTATCTTTGTTTCTTGGATATAAGGACCATATCTGTGCCCTTTTTGGTTACTTTAGTTGTGGTCCTGGAACTTTTTCATGCAACATTTCACATAATTTTTATACTTTTTTTATACAACGTGGACACCCGAACAACCCCCCAAACCAAACCCCCCCAGAACCACTTTACACGCGTCACCGGGGCGCGTAGTACGAATCCGAGCTGTGATTTGACGCGGCAATGTTTAAACTACTGAGAATATCAACTTATACGCTTGCGATTTAATATACAATAAACGCATTTTAAAAGTTTTGGGGTTAAAATAAACCTACCTTGTATGCCGAGGATTAATTGGACGTTTGGTCCGTGAAATTAATTTTGTCACATTTTTTTATTAGGTAGTATTTAGCCTTTTTCCTACTTTTTCCTACTACAGGGAAAGGGCTTACTTTCTTCTTGCCACTTCTCCTAGTTTTAGTGAAGTGTAGATTAGTGGCTTTAGTCAAGCGATATTTTTTTTGTGTCTTAGTAACGTTTATTTAAACAAAATAATATAAAACAAAAAAATAAATGCCTTTTATTTCTCCAGAAAATGCTAGTTTGCGAAGTTAATTAGTTTTGTTAGTATCAAAAGAATTAGTAGTTTATTGTAGTAATAGTTAGTAGTTACAGTTTTATAAAAATATTTTTAGATACGTTAATATTATAGTGCAATTATTCTGTAAAAACCCCTCTGCAGGTAAAGGCCTCCTCCATATTGAGCCAGTTTTCTCTGGATTGCGCTGTTTGTATCCAGTTTGGACCCGCTGTGCGTTTAATTTCATCCTCCCATCTGTTGCAAGGTCTCCCTATCTTTATTTTGCTCACTGGCCCCTCCATTTTGTCACTCGTTTTGTCCACCTTTGATCTTGCAGGCGTGCTATGTGTCCAGCCCACTTCCACTCTAATGCAAGAGCTTGTGCTAAACCGTCTGTTGTTTCTGTGATGTTGCGTATTTTTGTATGCCTTATTTTATTTATTCTTTTTATGTTTATCATAATCCGCTCCATTCCTCGTTGGCACGTTATAATTTTATTCATGATATTTTTGTTAAACTTCCATGTCTGACAAGCATATTTCAGGCATGGTATAAGGCAAGAATTCATAACCTTAGTCTTCAGCTTGATTGGCATGTTGATCTTAAATATTTCTTTAAAGCTCAGTACTTATTCCATGTTAACTGGGCCCTGCGCTCAATCTCCTGGTAGTTGTTTAGTCTGTCGAAGCTTATTTGCTAGCCTAGAGTCTCGTTTGCTATGTTGTCCGAGCCCGGGCTTTTGTCTAGTTTCAGTTTGTTCAAAGCCTCAATGACGTCATTTTCTTCGATTTGGGGTCTTTTTAGTATGTTACCGTCGTTATTTTGGTTCTCGTGGCTGGTGTCTTCTGGCTCTTTTGTGCTGTGGAGATCCCTGTAGAACTCTGTCGCTATGCTGATGATGTCGCTGCGGTTGTTTTTCGTTATTTCGCCTCGTTTTCGCTCTTCGATCCAAGTTTTATTTGGTTTCAGCTCTTTGTATGCCTTTTTCGTGCTGCCAGTTTGGCGTATTTGTTCTTCAATAGTTTTATATCTGTAGTTGGCGTAGTCTTTTTTATGTATTTGTTGACTTTGCTTGTAAAGCGCTGAGATTTCGTTTCTTGTTGCTCTAGTTTTATTTGAACTTTTTTACAGGTTTTGTCTTCTTTTAAAAAGTTTTAATATACGCTCTGAAAATATTTTGTGGTCTTTCTTTGGGTTTTGTGCTACTCGGGCGTTTTGCAAGCTTGAAGTGATGATTCTTATTAAGTTATCGTAATATTTCTGGACCGGGATAATAGTCTCAGCGAACATTTGATCTTTCGATATGTAGGAGTTTAGGTATTCTATGAACTTGGCGATTTCTTCTTCGCTTGTTATTGTGCTATGTTGACAGTTAGTAAACTTTGTTCTACTTTTTTTGAAATGTTCGTCATATGATATTGTGAGCTACAATATCATAAATTTATGACGAACTAGGCCTTACTGGCCTGTGATCCAAAGGGTAGTTAATGTTCAGTACTTCCATGTTTTTAAGCAGACGAGGTCGATTTGACAGCGCAAAGTCGATTTCATTTTTGTTGGCTCCATCCAGTGATCGCCAGATCCATTTAATTTTTTATTTTTTTGATTTAAGTACTTAGAATTAACGTTTATTTACATAGATACACACTTAAACCAAAAACTACTCTCTAATTAAACCTAAAGATATATTAACTAAAATAAGGCGACGAAAAACTCCTCCACATCGTTGTCCACTGGTAATGTGCCCAAAAGACTGGCAGCATTACCACGTTGTATGGCAATGCTTATTCTCTGACCAAGGTAAAAGCCAGCCCTTAGATCACACGAAGTGTCAACTAGGTGTTTGGAAAGATCTTTAAACAAAGCGTGAGCACTCGGACGCCACGGATCAAGAGTTTCAACCCCAAACGGTTCGAAAATATAACTACCGAGGAGGTTCTCTGCAGCCGCAGCGGCAGCGCCAGCACAGTACAACGATTTGAAAAGTGATTAAACGATGTCAAGTGTTTAGAAAAATGTCTTGTGTGACCTATCCCATATATTTTGGCATTTCGACCATCGCCTTCGCTGATTGTATGATACTTAGTCTAGAGGGTCTGTACTGTCCATAAGTATCGATTTCGTTCCGCCTGCTTCTTCTGGGATTGCCGCGATTAATTTCTCTGACTATAATCCCCGGCACGTAAGTTGGCAAGAGTCGTTAAATACGCAGAAGTCGTTTTTTAGGTATCTTTGGTAGTGAAGCGGGGCGCGGTGAACGTTTAGGTACGTTCCGAGCGCGCGATTGGTTGGTCAGTTGACACAAGGATCGACTGACCAATCGTGTCGCGTCCACGATCCGTTCACTCTTTGTGGTGGTTGGTCAGTTCGCGGCATATGCGCGAACTTGAACACTACGCCAAAACCTTGCCAACTTACGTGCCGGGCACTATACTTACGAAGCAATTGCTACATATACTTCTAAAATAACAGTAAACCATAATTAATTCTTATTAGAAACATTTCTCAGTAGCATTTGTATAATTATTATCTTTTCGCAAAAATCTATTAGCTTGGAGACAACAGAAGCCTTTGACTCTGTCGACTAAAATAATATTCTGAGTAAAGGTACTTATTTTAACTACAATAGGTACTTACTTTGTCAGTACTTCGTTAATGCCAAATTAACGTCAGAGTAGTTCAGAAAACATTCAAAGAGTTCTTCATTTGATTTACCTGTAGGTATTGGATTAGAAAAAGCTTTGATGTGGAAAACATTGTTATGTTAAAGCCAAACGAATTGGGTTCTTTAGAAGAAATAATGGTTTTGTGAAGTTTCAAACGAAGTAAAATTGAGTTAAAAAAACATCAAACCGACTTTGAAAACAAAACACTCCAAACCGAAATAGTTATTTATGCTACAAGTGCGGAAGGTATGTGATGCCCGATGTGTGGCATTTTTATTCACGAGTGAGCGAAGCGAGTGACTGAATAACTCGACACTAGTCGGGCATCATCTTACGTACGTGTATCATACAACATTTTACAGTGCATTGTGAAAAAAAATATCTGAAACAAGCAAGAAATCTATAAAACGACGGGCTTATTCAAGCGCGCTCAGCATATCTACAGATTAACTTATAGTTCCTCGTGCATATCTACTGCGCATGTGCATAAAGAAGTCACGTCGTAACGCAAAAAGGCACGAGCAAAATATACGTTCTTCCAAACATATTTAATGAATATTTAAAATTAATTTGTGACGTAGTCCACGAACAGCACCCGTCCGAATAGCACCGACGCGAATAGCACCGAGCCTAGTCCACGAACAGCACCTATCAATATTTTTGGCAGGTGCTATTCGTGGATACAAATCTATTTTATTATTTGTGTCCACGAACAGCACCTACGGCTCGGCAGCCTAGTGCTGGGATGCATTTGTTTAACAGGACATTATTAAATGAAACATATCGATAAAAATCACTAGAACGTTTATTATCCATGGTATCACTAGAACGTTTATTACTAGAACGTTTATTATCCATGGTGATATCGATGGTGTCGTTAAGCCGTTAGCATATGCTATGCTTCTAAATAAAAAAATGTCTACATATAAAACATTATTTCAATTATTAAAATCTTCGATACCAGCAATGACTGTAGATTTTTTCACGAGTGACTTTGAAGAAGCCGCAGTGAGAGGAATACTGTCTGTATTTCCCAACGTAGCAGTAAAGGGATGTTACTTTCACTTTAAGAAGGCGTTAAAAAAAAAACAGAAGGAGCTAGGTCTTAACGACAATAGTATATATAGAAAGCACGTTGCTCTATGTACAGTGCTCCCTTATTTGCCACCGAATGATTTAGATGACGCTTGGCTTTACATTATGAGTGAGAGTCCTCAAGATAGTAATATAACAAAATTTAACGACTACATGATCACACAATGGATTGACCACAAATTTTGGTCAAACAAATGGTGTTGTTATGGCCAGACTCACAAAACGAACAATTATACTGAGACTCATTATTCGGTCATTAACAAATCAATTAATAAAAATAATAAGAACTTACTTAATGTTTTAAGAGTCTTACAGGAAAATTGTAAGAATTTCACTGACATACGAAAAAAATTTGCTACTTCTAATTCACAAAAAAATGCCGCAAAAAGAAACCAACTAATAGACAATATTATAAAAGAATATAAAAGTGGATTTATTTCTCTTGGCCACTGCATGGAAAAGCTGCGATTTTAAGGCTTTCTATTTTTAAATTTAAATTAGAATAATGTAACACCTGCGCAATCGACGGATAGTGAAGGACAATATACAAAATGTTCACGGAGCGCTGTTATTAGTACATCAATAAGGATCTAAGGCTGATTTTGCTGATTTTTCAATAAATGTGATATGTGGAGACTGATTGTGATACATTAAAAATTAAGAAAGTGTTACAGATTTATAATTTTGTAAGATTAGTAATTATTATCATAAGACTTTTTATTGTTTTTTCTTATATTTAAATGTCGCCTAGACCGAAATATTTGTATTTGCTGATTTTTCAATAAATGTGATATGTGGAGACTGATTGTGATACATTAAAAATTAAGAAAGTGTTACAGATTTATTATTTTGTAAGATTAATAATTATTATCATAAGGCTTTTTATTGTTTTTTCTTATATTTAAATGTCGCCTAGACATATTTCTTAATAAACGTTCTAGTGATTTTTATCGATATGTTTCATTTAATAATGTCCTGTTAAACAAATGCATCCCAGCACTAGGCTGCCGAGCCGTAGGTGCTGTTCGTGGACACAAATAATAAAATAGATTTGTATCCACGAATAGCACCTGCCAAAAATATTGATAGGTGCTGTTCGTGGACTAGGCTCGGTGCTATTCGCGCCGGTGCTATTCGGACGGGTGCTGTTCGTGGACTACGTCTAATTTGTTGATCAAATCTAAATCTAGAGTAATTAAAATCGCCTTTAATGAAATATTAGTTATATTTTACCTTTTATATGAATGATAATCTGTACTTAACTAATTTGTAAATCTTGTATGCGTCTAACGTCCAACTAATAATAAAAAGTCTATGCGTCTGGCTGACGACGGAGATAGAAATAAAAAAAAATACAGAAAAGTAAAAAGCACTAGTGAAAAAAGTTACACTTTCCGCACAGTTTGGCTGCTTGGAAATCGTTCTTTTCGAGGACATGCATTGTAAAATAACTTTCTTAGCCGAAGTTGGTGTCTTTGGTAACTATTGTTTTCCATTTTTCGACAACGACTTCGGAAAATATAGTACATTTCGTGTCGAGCATAAAAAGTCGAGATTTTAACACGAGCGAAGGCGAACTTCGAAAGCTACATGCGAGTGTTAATAAGTTATAACGAATTACTTAGGCAATGTATTACGTAATAGACAAAGTAGTTGAAAAAAAAAATGTTATTTTTCGCTTTGCAGTGTTTTGTTTTGGGAGTCGGTTTGATGTTTTTGTTTAAAAGCGTAAAATTTATTTATCTCTTTTTAGTTTTGATAGGTAGATATGTTGATAGCTCGTGGCTAAATAATAACAGCCGCACGGATCGATCATCAAGGTTAAGCAACGCTTGACGAGGTCGGTCCGTGGATGGGTGACCATTTCAACATACCGAGTTTCCTCCGTGCCTCGGAAAGCAGTTGGTCCCGGCTGTTATTTGAAGATTTTTGGCAGTCGTTACGGGTAGTCAGAAGCTTGAGATCTGACACCAGTCTTGCCAAGAGGTACCGTGTTACCCAGTTACCGGGTTGTGGAGGTCAGATAGGCAGTCGCTCCATGTAAAACACTGGTACTTAGCTGAATCCGGTAAGAGTGGAAGCCGACCCCAATATAGTTGGGAAAAGGCTAGGAAGATGATGAGTTTTGATAGGTACCTCCAATTACCATAAAAATAATTTATAGCCAAAGTAATTCTCATGACGATTCCTATAAGCCCAAACACGACTAGGATACATTGTTTTATTTCGGCGTTCCTGTGCCTACATTCCTGATTTCTCATCGGATCAGGCCGATGGTACCATTTTCAGCAGTACTATTTATTTATAAGGATAGTATATATTGACCCCTTTGCCGCACTTGGACTCTCATTTGATCCGTTGTGCGGGCAGGCCTTCTCTATTCTTTAGGGAATAAGCCGTAATCCACTACGCGGGCCCAGGGCGGGTTGGTGGATGTCACATCATGTCTTCGAATTTTTGTTTCTAAGCTTTACCGGTTTCCTCATGATGTTTTCCTTCACCGTTTTGAGAGCAGTGGTGATGAAATAATTTCGCGACTGTTAACACTGGGCCACCACTGCTCGTGTTTTCATCATAATAAATAAATATTTGACAACGATACGACATTTCCGAACTGGAGCTGTCAGATATTGGTTTTCAGACATCGTTTACCTGACGATATTGCGTTCGAGGCTACGACTTAGTTTCGTTTGATCAATTTAATATCCTGTCTACTGGCGTATCTTCACAAACGTCTCCGAGACTTAGTTAATTGGCTTATTTGGTGTATGTAGCTTGTGATTGTATTCAATTGTATTGCCACTATGTATACCTCAATTATTTAGTGCAGGGATGGAGATCCTATGGCAAGTTTGCCGGTAATGGCACTCGGCAAAATATTTTGGGTACGCCAACACAAGTTTATTTAGCATCCAGGTAATTTGCAACAGCAGAAATCTTAGAAAATAGTTCTTCTTTTATTTATATACTTAAACATGAAACTTAAAGTACTATGATTGTTGTAAGAATTTTGGGTTACAAATGAAGAGTTAGTTTAAGTAGCTTATAGTAGTTTTGTCCATTAAGACACCAAGTCAAAATTATTTGGCGGCACGTCACTGTCACATATAAAAATAGTAGTTTATGCAACAGTCATATAATAGGGGTTATTAAAACACGAGCGTAGGTTTATCACATGAGGCGAAGCTGAGTGTGATAATAATATTACACGAGTGTTTTAATACCTAATTATATGCAGTTGCATACACTATTTTATCTCCACTCATACGTTTGAAATAAAACAAAAATGATAACGGAAAAATCTCGGAAAAAAAAGACGTGGTATGTCGGGCAATTTAGATTCTCATTGCACATGACTGCGCAGCGCGCGCATTCAAAGACAATGACACATTTTTTCTACATTAAGTCAATGAGCCCATAAACACCAATAAATTAAAAAGTAAAAGTGTGCTATAAAAATTAAAAAGATCGAAGGAAAATGTTGCACTGTAATGGTTTTTTTTTTAATTTTACCTATCCACGAATATAAAGTATGTGTTTATACAATATTTTTTGAATTCATATTTGGAACATTACGTTGTGAGTGTAGATAAAAAATATAATGGCACATTCTCTAGTAAAGGTTTGCCATCCCTGATTTAGTGGATAACCTAAAGGGATTTAAGTTCTGATTGGTTTGTTAGTCTGTTTGATTTGTTTGGCTGATTTTGTGTTATCTGTTGTACCTATTTGTTACCGGATTATTGTAGACACCGTCGATATATTGGAAATATAATCATAAAATTATATAGAAATATATATGTATATTGGAAAGATAATTTCTGATTTAATATTCGATAGTTTGCAATAATTATAACGGTGTCTTATCAAGAAGAAAGAGTTTCTTGCAATCTCACTCAATTTATTTAAAAAAAAAATATTGTTTGCTATAACCCTGGGACTTAAAGCACCTTCTACAGGTCAATAGAGTCTCTTGTGAATAAAAGGATTGAAAAGACTACTTAAGAGCGCATCGCTTTGTTAAAATTTTGGTGTGCAATAAAGCATATTCTATTTACATTATTACATAAATA
This sequence comes from Orthosia incerta, assembly GCA_948252205.1. Taxonomy (NCBI): domain Eukaryota; kingdom Metazoa; phylum Arthropoda; class Insecta; order Lepidoptera; family Noctuidae; genus Orthosia; species Orthosia incerta. Next base: position 6,844,345 of record OX411759.1, read on the forward strand.
ATTATATTATAAATATTATGAGAAAAATCTGTAAGACAAAAAAAAGAATCTGAGTATTTTTTTTTTGTTTCAAATTCATTTATTTCGGATAACTTAATCCATACAGTTCGATTGAATAAAAACATTTTTTTTTTAAATACACATTAAAACACAAATTAAAATACAAATTACATAAAATCAAAACACATTCACCTTCAAATTACCCGCCTAATAAAGGATCTCCACAGCGGAGAGGAGATCCTATCAGCAACCGTCTTCAGAATTCCGTTGCAGCTGCCACGCATTCTGCAGATCAGGGAGACAGTTTTTTTACGAATGACGGCATGAAAGCCGTCAGTGCGATACAGCGCAAACATCCCCGATGCACTACAGACGCGAGGCAGCCCCAACATCATCCTGAAGATGTTGTTATACTGGATGCGCAAGACATCCAGCGATCTTAGTTTCGGTGACGTGTAAGAAAACAAAACTTTGTTTTTTTCTTACACGTCACCTAAACAAAAAAAAAAACTTAGTTTCTTTTTTTTTCTTATAGATTTTTCTCATCCTTATAACATACTATAAAAACTTCTTTCCGCATCTTTGTCACATTGTTGACTCGAGCTGGTCAGCGGTAGCCCTTCAACGTGACATTTATAAAGAAGCATTCATGAAACAGCTGTATGTGATTTTGAGTAAATGTAAGTGTAAGTAAAATACATCAAAGTGCTCTAATGTCCGTTTGAAGGTTCTAAGAGACACGTTCCTGTATATTTATGAAACCCTGGTACGCTTTTAGTCCAATAGGTTTCATTGCAAAATTATTTAGTAGTTAACAAATTACGTAAAAGTACGTTTTTGAGGTTTTGTAAATGTGAAAGGTTATTTTCGGCACCACTGCCGCAATTTATTCTGATTTCGACTTTATTTAATTGTAATTTTTAATTTATTTTATTTAATTTAATTTTAAGTTTGAATTTACTTTGATATTTTTTAAATTTTAATCTTATTTTGAGCATGCTTTTTAGTATTTTTGTTTTGTTAACAACAATGGCGGAAGACATTGACATCTGTAACATAGGTGTTTACATAGCTCAGATGTCAGGGTTTAAATTATTATGGAGTAAACATATTATTTATTTATCAATAAACAATATTAGATTTGATATTTGGAAAATTCTTTCATCATTTGAAAAGTACATCAAACATGAAATGTTGGATGGATTTATTTAAATTATTCAAGATAGCCTTTTTTTGACAATCCCATCGCTCTATTCCCAAACCACCGCAATCCTGAAAGCCAGAATCAACAGTGGCGACCACCAGAAAAGCGCTGAGACAATGAAGCTCGACGAAGTCCCGCAGAATGAATTTTACTGTCTTGCATCCCGCAACGAAATTAATCAGAAAAGAATAATCTAGAAGTAGGAAAAAATACAAGTTTCTACTTCTACTCTACCATATCAAGCAGGAGACAGAACAAACAAGGCCAATAGGCACAAAAGATCGTTTACAACTGGGACAAGCCCAGTTGTCTAGCACCAGGGATAAAAAATAGCATTAATATTAATGGGTCCTAACATTGTGAGCTGCTATATTTGTTTCCAATAATAGGTAAGGCAAAAACGCTTGAACGCATGGAAATTTGTTCTAGTTTCTACAAGGTCTGTATAGTAAACAACTTCTGATGCAGCCTGTACATTATTCAACATAATATTGCGTTAATTCTGCCAAAGAATACACTCCCATAAGATATGATGTGCAGATTGTACATATTCGCAGTCAGATGTAGAACACTGACATAGAGGCGAGGCAACGAGCTTAAAAATTGGGCAACACGCTGATCCACCTCCAGCCACGTTTTGGCCAGCCGCACGCGAACGGATGGCATAGCCTATGCAGAAAATAGGCTGAATCTTATTGCAGTGTAGTTCTTCTTGTACTACAAAGCTACTAGTTATTAGCTCTTAAAGGGACCGTGCCCAAAGTGTGATTTTGTGTTGGTGCCAATTTTCACCCAAAGTCGGAATCTCTCTCGACATTCTGTATTAGGTAACAAAGTAACTGCATCCGACATCTGTGATGGATTCAAATTGTCAAACGTACTTAGTCCTTGCGGGAGTGGTGATCTCAATGATTGGTTGCCGGCAATTTTGTAGCTCTGTTGCAACGTTGGCTTTAATTTGACAAAAGGCAATGGAAAGCCTTTTTCAAATAATTTGAAATAGGTATAACAGGCTTTTGGAAGATATTTTTTACATTAATTATTTACGTATTGCATAAAAGTACCAGGATTTTGGAACGAAAAAAAAGGTACGTAGGTACAGATTTTGTAAATACTTCTAATAAGTTACGTAGCGACAATTCAATCAACAACAAATGATCCCAAATTCAATCAAATTAAAGTAACATAGACGAACCAGTTACACCACTAATCAGAAGACTGGTTGATTACGGCAACCAAAAGAACCTTGATCTGATACTTGGTTGCGATGCGAACGCACACCACGTCGTTTGGGGCAGCTCGGATGTCAACAAACGAGGGGAGGATTTGTTGGACTTTGTGGTAAGCTCTTCTTTACAAATCCTTAACGTAGGCAATAAACCTACTTTTAGGACTTCTGCGAGGACTGAAGTTATTGACCTTACGCTGGCTTCAAACAGGGCCAGCGCTCATATTGAAAATTGGCATGTATCGGACGAAATTTCTTTGTCTGACCATAATTATATATGCTTTAGGTTTAGGACGGCGGGAGAAGCCGAAACTAGACGAAGGAGAAACCCAAGGTATACAAATTGGGACTCATACAGGAGGGACCTCAAAGTAAATTTGGGGAGCCCTAAAGGTAAGCTCAATTCCATACTGGATATAGAATTTGAAGCGGACAGAATCAAGGCAGGCATCATCGGTGCATGGGAAGATAACTGCCCAGCGAAGAAGGCCTTTGGCAAAAAGGTACCATGGTGGACTCCTGAAATAGCCAAAATACGTCAGGAAACACGGCAGGCCTTTAATGATGCAAAAGCCAGGAAGGATTTTTCTGGCTATCATAGCATGCTAACAAGGTATAACACGGCGGTACGCAAGGCCAGAAGAACTAATTGGCGGCAGCATTGCACTTCCATCGAAACTCTGCCAAATGGGATGAGGTTGTGCAAAGCAATGTCCATGACCAAGACAAACCCACTAGCATCTGTAAGGGATGAGAATGGGCAACTCACGGAAACTGGAAAGGACACTCTGGGCGTGATGTTTAGGACCCACTTCCCAGAATGTATACTGCGCGATAGCGATGAGGAGGAACCAGTCACAAGGGACGAGCTTACAAGGCACACGTCCAAAAATAACTGGCTCACGGCAAAGAAAGTGGTAGATGAAAATAAACTGAAGCTGGCCATAGCGGGCTTCCAGCCACTCAAATCCCCTGGTCCAGATGGCATCTACCCAATACTATTGCAAGAAGGGGCATCTGTTTTGATACCCCATTTGAGTAAGCTCTACAGAGCCTGCATAGCCTTTGGGTACGTACCCAAGGCATGGAGGGAGGTCAAAGTCACCTTTATACCGAAGGACCCACCTTCGGTATAAAGGTGACCGACTTATGAAGAAGCTAAAGCTTACAGGCCCATTAGTCTATCATCCTTTCTCTTGAAAACTCTGGAGAAACTGGTAGACAGGTACTTAAGAGAGGTTCCTCTGAAAGTATTCCCTCTACATAAACTATAATGCGCCTACAGCCCCGGCAAATCTACGGAAACGGCACTGCACTATGTTGCGAGTCGAGCCGAGGCTGCGCTAGAGGAACAAGAAATCTGTGTCGGGGCTTTCCTCGACATAGAGGGAACCTTTGACAAGACAACATTTGAGTCCATACGCACTGCTGCAAAGGAACATGGCATCAATGATACCACGTGCAACTAGATTGACTATATGCTGAGAAGCAGAACAGTCAGATCGGAACTAATGGGAGACAGACTTAGTGCAAAAACAACAAGAGGTTGTCCGCAAGGCGGAGTGCTGTCACCATTATTGTGGTGCTTGGTAGTAGACTCGCTACTAACCAAACTTAATACCGGACCATTCTACACAGTAGGCTATGCGGATGACATAGCTATAATGGTCAATGGTAAATTCCCGAACATAGTGTCTGAATTATTACAACAGGCATTGAGGATGACAGAGGAATGGTGTACAGTGAACCACCTCTCTATCAACCCAAGCAAAGCAGTCATTATTCCCTTCACGAGGAAGAGACAACTAGGAAACCTAGGAGAGCTCTCCCTCAATGGAATAAAACTGCCCTGGTCCACCGAAGTTAAATATCTGGGTGTAACGCTTGATAAAGAACTCAGGTGGAAAACTCATGTGGAAAATATTACGACAAAGGCCTTACGAGTGTTCGGCATGTGTCGTTCTACCTACGGTAAAACTTGGGGGCTAAAGCCCAAAGTCACGGGTGCTTTCAGGACAACACCTACGGCAGCGATTGAGAGATACCTCAATATCCCTCCTCTGCATATGATGGTTGAATTCGAGGCAAGGAAGACATTACATCGTCTCGCTGTCGCTGGACTATGGGATGCCTCTAAGCCAAAGACTAACCATACAAAGTTCGATGAGAATGAAAACCTGGATCGGGTAACAAGCATGTTATCCGATAAAATGCAAACTATGTTTGTGTTTGAGAGGTCTTTCAAGGTCCAAATCCCTACAATAGAGGACTGGACGAAGGGACTTGATCCACCAGAACAACAACAACAAGATAGTCTGGTGTGGTACACTGATGGATCCAAAATGGAATCAGGTACAGGAGCGGGAATATACGCAAAAGGCTACAAATGTAGCAAAAGCTTAGGGAAGATGGCAACTGTATTCCAAGCGGAAACATATGCCATTATAACCTGTGCTCAAGAGAATATAGATAGAGGGACCAAAGGTAAATCACAGTCAGGCTGCAATCAAAGCCATGGCATCCTACAAAGTGGACTCCGGACTTATTCTGGATGCTATCCAAACCCTGAACAGGCTTGGGAAGCACAACAGGGTAAGACTGATGTGGGTCCCTGGGCACAAAGGATTCCATGGTAACGAAGTGGCTGATGAACTGGCAAGGGAGGGCTCAGCGAATGATTTTGTGGGTCCAGAACCATGTGTAGGCATCTCCACGTGTCTCGTAAAACATTTAGGGAGATTGCAGATCACAGACAACGAACTTGTTGGCTGTCTACTACCGGTCTACAACACTCCAAGAGATTCCTGGGCTCCACTTTCAAAGCCCGGGATTGCATTTGGAACATGAGCAGGGGGCAAATCCGCTACCTGCTTGGGGCCTTTACTGGGCACTTTGGAACCAACGACATGCTCATGAAGATGGGTCTAACCGCGACACCCATGTGCAGGTTGTGTGGGGAACATACGGAACGCATGGAGCACCTACTGTGCACATGCGATGCACTGGCTGGTAAGCGAATGAGTCTCCTAGGGGTTGGATACCCAAAACCAGAAGATTATAGGCTCATATCTCCTAGTCTCGTTGTAAAACTCATGAAAACAGTTTTCAACGAGAATGAGGAGGAGTAAGTTATCTAGGGGACCACAAAAGATCCCAATGGGTCGAAGTGTCCGAGGTATTTCTCGGCCCCTCCATAAGATAAGATAAGATAACATAGACGTATAATATGAAACTTCCGAGCGATTTCACTTGGTCGGGTTATAATATAGCGATATAAAGCACTGGGGGGTGACCATAAGCTCTTAGGGCGGTATCAATTTGAGATCGAATAAGGGACTGATGTATATGACTTGTATACATCTGTCACTTACTCGATCTCATATTGATACCGCTCTAAGAGCTTATGGTCACCCCCCAGACGTCTAATGTTTTGTGAGAACGTTTCACGAGTCAGACGCGTTCCAGTACCACAAAACTTTAGGTGATAGTTATTTATATCTATAACAAGTTCTTTATTTACAAAATTTATAGATATTCGTGACGGGTATTTATATGCTAAATACGATACTATACTCTATGCTAAAGATTTTGGTACAAATATTCAAAAAAACAATGAGTCTTCCTAACCCCACATATTAACGAGGAAACCACACTCCAAAAGTTCAGGAAGATACTTACATTTGAACTTCAATTTTATCACTCAAAGTTTCTAACTTGTACAAAAGATGTTAATAAAACCTTACGACATTCGCAATAATCCAAATTACTTTCTACCAGTTATAAAAGCCGGCAAACATGTCGAACATGCGCGGCAAACGCTGATACGGTTTCATTTGAGAAACGAATGCGGCGCGGGAGTGAGTCTCCATACAAGCTGTCAGAGGGAAGAACCTGCGCAATCAGCGCCATTATTGTTTAAGAAATATCCGCTCACTGATAAAATACCATCCACTACCATGTACCAAAATTATTCGCAAATTACTACAAAACTGATCAAATATATAAACATAAAAGGTAATTGAGTAAGTTTTCGTCAAGGTCAAATTAAAGTCCAGAAATGAACTGCTAAACTGATAATCCAAACAGAATAACTTTTCACCTGTAATAACATCGTACACTCTTTGGGTATTTGCAGACGGGCTACAATTTGTTGTTGATATTTAGTAGTATTACGATCCATCACCATCATCATGTTTGTGAGACACTTCATTTACACTGCATTATTGTTCATACACACACTAGTCCTGTTTCTGCCTCAAGGTGACGCAACCCATTATGAATTGAAGTATCAATTGTAAGTATTTAAATTACGCGACTCACAAAGTTCCACAAAGTCTCACAAGGTGGTTTGGCCTAACAATAAACATACTTGATACAACCGAGGCATTTAAAAGGACAATTAATGTGTAGAACCTGTATCCCTGGTAAAGGTCTCGTGGATCCGCGTATTTGAAAAGTGAATCGAATAGTATACTACTAAATCTACAACTAAATCATTCACATCGCGTTTTAGCTGTTTTGTTTACTTTCGTGACAGCAAATTATGCCATGTCCCAACCAAGCCTAGTGTTATAAACTGTCTGTGTACATAGGCTATTTGAACACTTATGAATAAATTACATTATTACATCTCGAGGGTAGTGTAGCTTTCTATCAGCGAACGAATTCACCTAATAAAGACAAAACCTCAAAGGCATTACCTTTTTCAAAGATACAAACAATTATTTTTACTTCTTAATTATAATAGTTTAGATATAGACAACACGAAAACGTTTAGCTGGTAGTAAAACAATTAACACAGCCATTCTGTTCAGAGATATTGCCTTCAAAAAGGCGATGACATAATCGCTGAACGGTTGCCAAAAGCGAAATCAAAAAGTTGCTCGTCTACAGCCTGTTTCATTCAGCGCTTGTAACAACTTCGCACACTCAGTCGTTAATTAAAAGTTTTTCATCCGCAGCCTCACTTAGGTACCCTTGCTGTTACATCATTGTTATTTGTGGTGTTTGGTACCTAAAGAAATTGAATAGCTTGAGGATTTTTGTTTGTCCCAATTTACGAGGGGTCTCTTTGACGAGCAAACTAGCGTCAGGCATTGGGTACTATTTGTCTGGCATTTTGCTGAACTGGACCTTTTTGGCACAACCGTGAGGCACACAAAGATTCTGTCTTTATTAATTTAACCTTTTTATAGTTGCACCTTTTTAATGTAGGTAATATTGTGTGATTTTGTGTCTTTCTTTCTTTCAAACATTTTTTTGCGTTGTTAGTTTATACCCAGTTTAATGACGTTAATAGTATTTTCTAGACGAGTTTATGCATCTACCTAAATTCAGATAATACCTGCTATCCACTTGTGTTATCAAAATGCATAAAAAATAAAAATACTAAACTATGACGCAGATCACTGCGATTGAAATACGAAGGTTGCGGAAGTTAGGGAGTAGCTCCATATGCAGCGATTTATTGCAAATCTACGCAATATACCGCTGTAAATATGTTGCTGTTTTAAATAATGTTCTAACAGGGGCAAGTCTCTATGCTATATTAAATAATAAAAACAGAGACAGACATAGACATTTTGACATAGACATTTTGTATTCACATTGAGTGGATTATATGTATGGGATACTTAGTAAAAGTTTCGTTAAAAGACGAGTAATTTTTTTAATCTAAAGTACTTAATTATTTATATTTTCCTCGATGATTTTATAAAACTCTGCAATAACGGGGTTTGTTACTGCGCGACTATACGAAATAACAGCCGCTCAGGTCGATCTTCAAAATATGATACACCGTCGTTCTCGACTGTCTTTGAAGATCTTGTATAGTCGTTACGGTAGCCAGAAGCCATAAAATCTCTAACCAGTCTTGCTACCCAGTCACTGGGTTGTGGAGGGCATATGCACTATATAGTTAGACGCTGCATGTAAAATACTGGCACTCAGCCAAAATCACTATTACAAAACATCGGGTAAGTGATATACGATGCGATATAAAGCTGTAAGTGGACGCTCGACCGTACTAAAGATCGATAATCCAATACAGGATGCTAGCATGATTTATTATTTTGTAATAAAAATACCTAATTTTGGAACCACTGATACAATATCAGTTGCGTTGGACAGTATCTGGTGTATCTTGATCGATGTCATAGTATATTATTGTTTATACTGTTTGTCCAGTTTTTTTACATGTTTTTGCATCCTATGGTTTGTTTACTCGTGATAAATCGAGGACATTGTACTCGATTTCAGTCAAATGAAAAATTTTATGCACATATATATATAACTTTACTAGCAACAAATAAAAAAAAAAAATCAAAATCATTTATTTGCTGGAATATGGGTACATGAGATATTACAAACAAAAAAGTTCTTATTGCCATACTTTACCTCAACAGGCGTGCAAATATATATTAAATACTAATACATGCAAATGTCAAATGTTATTTTATTTATTCGTCATTAATTATTAATTATCCATTTCAAATTTTAAAATTAGTAGTCATCTAGTTAGTACATATTTATTACATTTTTTCATTTAAATAATCATTTACATTATAATAAGCTTTATTGATTAGATACGTCTTCAATTTATTTTTAAATGACATAAAATTCTCAGCGGCCTTTATATTCCTTGGTAATTTGTTATAAATTTTAGGGCCCATACAAAATGCACTCTTGTCAAACATAGCCGTCCTATGGCTTATTGCACGAAGTGTACTTGCCAGCCTGGTACTTTTTAACGTTTCATATTTATTAATATTATTTCTAATGTCTAATGCTAGTTCATAAATATACAGTGATGGGAATGTCAATATTTTTAAATTTATAAAATGTGGTTTACACGTATCTGTAGGTTTTAGGGTACATATTGCACGGATACATTTCTTTTGGGCTTTGAAGACAGTTTCTCTATCAGTGGCATTCCCCCAAAACATTATACCATACCTTAGCGTCCAACGTAAGCGTGGTAAGCAGATAGAAGAGCACTTTGGTTGACAACTTTACGTAGCATATACAAGGCATATGAATACCGACTTAGTTTAGTGCAGACTTGTTCGATATGTGTCCTCCATCTCATGTCTGAGTCTATGTGTAGTCCAAGGAATTTTGTAGAGTTGATTTTTTCTATATTTATTTGTTCATATTGTATATTAACAGTATTGGATTTTGAATTTTTTGTTTTAAATGTCGTTATAAATGTTTTAGTTAGATTTATTTTAAGTTCATTTAAGTTTAACCAATTAACTATAGATGATAGCGTATGGTTTATCTCATGTTCATGAGTCGAGGGGTCTTCAGATACTACTATCGCAGTGCTATCGTCAGCATACAGAACCATAGAGGATTTTATGGATTTGGGGAGGTCGTTTATATAAATAATAAAGAGCGAATAAATAATAGAAATACGGTTTTGGTGGTAAAATAATTTATTTAAATAATTCCGAGGATGGATTTATTTACTTATACTGGCTTTCGTAGAGCTTACTCTATCATACGAATATAATTATAAATATGACAGTTTGGATGTTTGTTATTACACTATCATAATTATATCTAAAATCATACATAGGATCCTATCTTTTATCCTAAATATATGATCTGTAGAATCATATTTTTTATTTTAATTTTGTTTACGGGCTTTTATCACAGACATGTCAGCCCCATCAAAGTCAAAGTCAAAAGTCAAAGCACTTTATTTCAAGTAGGCCAGTTACAGGCACTTTTGAATTGTCAAAAGACAAAATAAAATATTACAAAATTATGGTGCTACAGTCCCAGTCACAAGACATAATAACTGTGAAAGTACCGTAGATGCCCATTCCAAGGCGTAGATCTCTATGGAGAAGAACGGGCAAGAAACTCCATGGGCACTCTTTTTCAATTAAGTAATTATTACAAATCATTTGTTACATCATTCATGTTGAGATTACACATTATGTGAGAACGATGTAGAAAGTTAAAAGTGTCCATAGTAAATATAAAAAGACAATTCAGAAATAAAATTAGAATCAATTAAAATAAACCATGGCAGCTAAGAGATGACCAGTCCCAACCGACAGCGCCCGTTCACGAACATGACACATGTATCAGCACCATTCAGCTCAACCATTTTGAAGGGAGCTAAATGATCCGACACACGCGCCACCATCGGCGAGACATTTGAGTGGGCATGACATACTCTCAACCACCGGAGTCATTCAAGTCAATAGAAGACGTAGGTATCTAGACAATGATAGCTCTGAAGTACATGGTACTCACACAATGCTGGCTATGCTGCTATATAATACTAGAAAGATTGACTCTATATAATGCAAAGATAGTAGCAATCTTCATCAGCTCCGACAATAACAGTAAACGATACCTACGACAGTCTTACCAAAAAATAAAATTTAAAAAATACACATAAAAACGAAATTAAAAAATAATAATATTTAACCTGACAGCAAGCTAATTTTGGTAAAAGAACACGAACATTGTCTTGAGTTCAACACAGCGACCAACTATGCTTATCATCTAAATAATCATTAATAGAATAGTATGCCTTAGAACAGAGATTAGCTTTTACCTTTGCTTTAAATGCGTTAAATGGCAAATCTAGAAAAGAAGACGGTAACTTGTTGTAAAAAGTTATACCAACCCCAACGAATGAACTATGCACCTTATGAAGTCGATGAAAGGGAGCTCGTAATTTGTCCTTATTTCTGGTGTTAAAGTTGTGAATATCACTATTGTTACTGTACAAATGAATGTTCTGCCTAATATATAAAATGTTGGCGAATATGTACTGTGAAGCCGCTGTGAGAATACCAATCTCTTTAAAAAAATCTCTTAGAGAAACACGCGCACCTAATTGGTAAATGGCACGAACAGCTCGTTTTTGAAGCACAAATATATTTTGAATATCAGCGGCTCTGCCCCACAGTAGAATACCGTAGGACATGATACTGTGAAAATAACTAAAGTAGACCAACCTTGCTGTATCAACGTCAGTGTATTGTCTAACCTTTCTGACGGCGTAGGCGGCCGAGCTAAGCCTACCCGCTAGGCTTGATATATGTGGCCCCCATTGAATTTTTGAGTCTACTGTTATACCCAGAAACACAGCTGAATCAACAGTTTCGAGCTTCTCATTGCCGAGCACAATGTTGGGACCCAGATTTCTAACATTGGGCAAAGCGAACTTTATGCATTTAGTCTTCTTGGCATTAAGAACAAGATTATTTGTTGTGAATCAATCTGTGACCATTGATAGTGCGTTATTCACGTCATCAAAAACTTGTCTATTCCTATCTACTTTAAAGATCAGAGAAGTATCATCTGCAAACAGTACAACGTCGCAAACATCCTTTAAATAGAATGGCAGATCGTTAATATAAACCAGGAATAAAAACGGACCCAGTATTGAGCCTTGAGGTACACCCAGCTCAACAGGTAACCTGGAAGATTTAGCGCCATTAACGTCTACGCATTGGTATCTATTAAGTAAATATGACTCAATTACATTTAGGGCTTCGTTTTGAACACCGTAATGGCGTAGTTTACGCAAAAGCGTATCATGGTGAACGCATCATCGTGAACTTTTACATAAATTTCTTACATTATGTACTATTACATTACTTAATTAAATATTATTAGATTATATAACATTACTTAATAGTTAATGAAACAGATTTATTCGTGGAGGACTGTAATCAAATGGCACAACTTTTTAATTATCTCCGAAGATTATCATAGGTCAATGATAATATTTTTGTCATATTTGGTTGCAATGAAGGACAAGTCTGTTGTGTGTACTACTAATGCTTCGGCAGTGTTTACAGTGGGTAATAGCTGTTACCTGACCCACCTTTAAAACGAACGAATTTTAACCCTCTGCCTGTAACATTCAATTTGTATGAGTTTATCAGACTAGCGCTACTCGATGAACAAAATTTACAATAATAACACAGATACGCAAAGAAGAAGGGCAAGTCTCCATAGTATCCTGGGCCCAGGTGTTAACTCAATAAAACTAGCTTTATTTGTAAGAGGATATAATAAAAAGGCCTCGCTGAAAATTTGGGTAAATTTGGCTATCCAAGAATTAAGTTGTATGAAGTATAGTAAAAGTGAGGTTACAATATAACATTGTAGTTTTTTATGTTATTCGCGAAATAATTTTGACTGGCTTTGGTTGTGTAATGGTTTTATGCTTGGAGTGCAACTAGAAATTCTCCATGTGTGACGTTTCGAAGAACTGACACGTTTGGCACGCTGAACAGTCGCTACAGTTGACAACAAGGCTCTACATCCAATATCCTGCTCTTGGAAGCAGTAGGTACCTTCATTTTAAATAAAAAAGGGAGAAGAGGAAGTAAACTGAGCTCGTGACTAAATAAAAACAGCAGCACGGGTCGATCTTCAAGGTTAAGCAACACTTGACGAGGTCGGTCCGCGGATGGGTGACCATTTCAACATAGCGAGATTCCTCCGATCTTCGGAAATCGCGTTAAGCCGTTGGTCCCAGCTGTCATTTAAAGGTCTTTGAAAGTCGTTACGGGTAGTCAGAAGCCTGAGATCTGACACCAGTATTGCCAAGGGGTATCTTGTTAGTAATGGATGAAAATTCCGCGCGCTCGTTTTCATCCTAAATCTGATGATTTAGGATGAAAACGAGCGCGCGGAATTTTATAAACAGACCTTTGGGAGTTTAGATATCATGAAAAAACGACTCAATGTATATTTTCAAAATAAAATTATTTGCATTTTTATCCCTGTATGGAGGCCGTTTTGCAATTTTCCTTCTTCTTATGGTATTTATTACCGCCCAAAGATGCGTTAAAATTAGTGTTGATAGTGGAACTTTCGACGCTCATAATCTTCATATATTTTTCTTTTTTACTTTTTTGTTTCCTTACAGGGCTAGATAATGATGAGACAAATTGATATCGTTTTTTATTTTGAATATATTATACATCATCAAACAGTGGAGATAATCCCTAGACTACGTTTGTATGGAAGAATTATCGACTAGTGTAACCTTAACTATAGGTCAGCCCCAAGCGAGATTACCAAAGGCGGAGCGCAGACGAGCATTATGCTCGTCATGAGCAAATGACAGGGTCAGTTAGGTAATGCCGTAAGGTAACACGTTCGCCTTGAATGTTACGTTACGGCCAAATGCACATGTCAGTCGCCGGCTTTAGAATTATGCCAGAGGTACGATATTTTCATTTAGTAGGTGGTTCTACCGCCGTGCTAACAGTGAATGACCGCAGCCGACACAAACACTTCAATGACCAACTTGGGTTGATGCTTCAATTGGACATCTCCCAAGGACCAGTTTTTTATTTATTTTTTCGTGGTGGAAAATCCTGTTGGGCCACGACCTCGGGTTGGGGGGGAGTGAGGTGTTAGACTCCCCCCACGACGTCTAAAAGGGGCGAGCGAGGAACACTACGCGCCTCCACCTCGGGTCCTGATGTGTGGAGGGATTTAGGGGGGCTGGAAGAGGGCGTTGTCCGCCCTCCACCGACACCCAGTGCGTCTGCTGCGGATCGGGTTAGCGGATGAAATCTCCCTCTCCAAACCAAACCAATCTTGGGCCAAGTTCCAACATACTTGACATAGATAGTTCTCACTGGTTACCTAAAATAAGTTTACTATTTAAATCATGTTCAATCAAATCGCTACGTCTCGGCCGAGACCGAAATGGTCCAAAAAACTGTTAATACCTCAAAGTCCCAAAGCCTGGGACCGAATCGGTCTTATTGGGACGGTTACCTACCTTTTTTATGAGAGAAACGGTCAAGCGGCATATTCCATAGATTCATATGGCTAAACAATCAATTATTTAGCTATTATGTAAGTATTGTTTTAATGAATGCTATCCAACAAAAAGACAGCCGCCATACATGACACCGGAGACCGTAAATAGTTGCTAACTGAAGAAAAATTAAAGGAACTTAATTCGCTATGAATCGTTTCCACCAAACGATTGATAAGCATTTGTCACTCGATTTTCATACATTAGTCTGAGATTTCACCGATTTGTTTGTAATCGATTACTAAGAATTCCGGCTTATATTTAATGGATTATTTAGTTTCATAATTTAATTGAACTTTTCTCGCTTCCTAGATAGAAACATGGTACTGTATTTTGTGATTTCCTTTAGAAAAATATAACGGTTTTTTTTATACACATTTGAACTAGTTAACTGCTGGGCCCAGGATTTCCCGCCTTGAATATAGCAAGATTCATTGTGGCAAGACCAGGAGTCTTGTACCATACATGACATAAACTGTACATAGGTTTATTCGACGCGATTGCGATGATCTTCACTGTAAATTAGCAGCTTTAATGAGATGAATAGCGTGCAATTGAAGAGCCCATTATGCAGCTGTAAACCACCGTCGGCTGACGATGAAACTTCATAGCGTTTAAACTGTGTTCAAGACAAAACATAAAACATCCCTCCCTACCTGCGGAACTTGAAAAAGGGATAATAACAAACGCATATAATGGTAGCAACATCTTAGTAAACTGTGATCACTATCATCTGCCAAGGTAGTAGATACGTTCTGTGGCATAATTATCCACTTTTTCACGAGTGTCGATGCCGTTTTCAAAGGCTATCACCATCATCATCATCTCAGCCGTCCACTCCTGGACAAAGACCTCCCCCAGGCGTTGCCACATTGACCGATCCCGTGCAAAGGCTTATAGTTAACAATATTATCTCTCAATGTTTACTCTCACTTGTATTTTGAGTTTAAGTTTCCATTTGCTGTAAAAACCGCTGTGTTTCACGGTATTTATACTGTAGAGTCGTGTATGTATTTTGCTCAAAGTAACACTACGCTTTTATTTTGCTGTAACTGCAAAGTATAAAATAATTGTAATGGGAGAGTATGTCCACATGCGTATTCATTTTAACATACTAGCGGCCCGCCCCGACTTTGCACGAGTTTACTAATGAAGATAGTGAAACTTATTTTGTTATGTTTCTTTTCTTCCATACATTCACCTATTTCATCTCAAACAACTTACATTGTGTCGAACATTACGTAATTAAAATTCAAAAAACAATTATTCACTTGAAGATAAATGTCTAACTCAAATGCATTTATTTCGGATAACTTAATCCATACAGTTCGATTGAATAAAACTTAAAAAATTAAATACAAATTAAAATGGAATAACATAAAATAAAAACAAAAACACATTGAAATATCCCGCCTAATAAAGGATTTCCATAGCGGAGAGGAGATCCTATCAGCTACAGTCTTCAGAATTCCGTTGCAGCTGCCACGCATTCTGCAAATCAGGAAGACCGTTTTTTGCGGATGACGGCATGAAAGCCGTCAGTGCGAAACAGCACAAACATCCCCGATGCACTACAGAAGCGAGGCTGAAGATGTTGTTATACTGGACGCGCAAGACATCCAGCGATATTTTGGTGTGACCCACAGATTTCCCGTATAAAAGCTTTGACAATACGCCTTAAACAAAGTGTTATTTACTTGTTCAGAGCATCGGGAGAATCTGCGGGCCAGCATGTTACCTCTGACCGCCAAAGCCCTGCACTCCCTCTCAATATCCAGATCGCTTAAGACCCTCGGTAATTAAATGCACCAGGTATTTAAATTTCGTGACACGATTTATGCACAAGCCATTTAGGGTAATATTATGTGAATAATCTGGGCATCCACCAGAGGCCCCAAAGACCATATATTCAGTTTTTTTAGACATTGTATACAAGGCCATGTGCAGCAGCATAGGCCTCACACACTCTTAACAACTCCCTGAGACTACTCACCGTCGGGCCTAGCAGCACCATGTCGTCAGCGTAGCTAATGTTGTTGGTGCAGACGCCATCTATCGAGCAACCGACACGCTTGCTAATGAGCTCGACGATGAGGTCATTTATGTATAGGTTGAAAAGCTTGGGCGACGTCAAACCTCCCTGTCTCACCCCGCTTTCCAACATATATGCCTCTGAGAGTGTATTATTCCACCTTACAAAATTTGCTTGTAAAGAAAATTAAGTCAAATGAATTCAAACAATGTTACAAAATATTTGGTTTCAAAATTAATTCAATATAATGCCACAAGTTTACAAACATAACAAAAAAATAATTAGCGAAATAGGTGCAATCAGTTCTAAAGTGGTGCGTTAAAACACATTCGGCAACCCATTTTTATTTAAATGGATTATATTATTATTATTAATGATAATAACTAACAGTTATTATTTACAATTGAATAATATTTTTTTACATACCATAAGTTAAAGATATATAATTATTTATATAACTTACAAATCAATATAAACAACGAGAAAATTAATCAGATAAATGAGAACCTACTCAAAACCCAGGAAATAGGTACAAAAGGAGTACCCGAAATGAACGATGAATGTGAAAACGAAATCTATCTAATTTGGCCGTTACTTCCCACAACTAGGCAAAGGCATCTCTCCCTTTTCCTCATATGACAGTCCTCTACCACTGCCGCACAAACTATTTAACTCAAACTGTTTGTTTGAAATTAAATTCACATTTTCGACGAATGTTGAAATAATTGCCAGACCAAAATGAGTGAGTTGCATTTTGTACAGGTTTTTTGAAGCGTGTAACAGTGAAATGTGGGAATAGGAGTTTTGTAAGTAAATTATATTCCTTCAAAATCAAACAATAACCAGCTTTCCAGAAATTATTTATACAAAAAAAAAAACTTTATCAAATATTATGTTGGTTTAAAAACTTCATGTAGATATTTTTATTCCTTTGATTCATATTTGGTTTTCCCACGGCTTCGCTACCTTAGTCTTTCCCATAGAGACCGTGTATTTTTCAGGCAATAAAAGTAACCTATAGCAATCGCAACAGAGAAGCTTTCTACCAGTGAAGGAATTTACATAAACGGATCAGCATATCCAAAAGCTATCTCCTACAGACATACGATTTTACCTCCTTGAAATATAAAGGAGGACTCCTCTGATGAATCTGAGCGCGATCAGTGCCTTTTATTTGTTAACGGGTGAAACCTTCTAAAGGGACCTGGACATTTGGCGAAAAGACTAGGGAGTGTGGGATTTTTACCTTCCTAAAACCACCTTGGTGATCACCATCAGCACGTAGACCCCTATACCACCCCAGATGCCCTAGACAAGTGACATTCTATTATCGAAAGCGTGGGCATAGCGATTGTCAAAGAGGCAATATCGAAAAATCACGTGATCAATCTCTTACATTAATGGTACCTGTATTTTTATACATATGTAACTTTTAATGTCTGTTTTTTGAGAAGAAATAAACAATATTATTATTATTATACACATTTTGACATTTCGACTATCGCCTTCGCTGACATCGAATGCCAATATAGAGCTTAAGAGGAAATATGGGCAGAGAGCGCCGACTGAACTTCCTTAGTAAAAAGTCCTAATTCTAGGTTTGGCTCTCGTCTCTTTCCTCCTCCAATATTGGACCAATTTAAAATATATTCCATAAACTGGTAAAGTAAAGTATAGATATACTATGTCCCTATGTTTTCCTTTTTTCGTTTTTATTTGCCAAATTTGTACATTAAGCCGCTGTTGACAGCGCAATTTTGAGCATTTTTGAAAACATACGGACATAGTTATCTTTAATTTTCAGTTTACGGAATATCTTTTAAATTATTGGTCCAATATTGGAAGAGGAAAGAGACGAGAGCCAAACCTCGAATTATGACTTTTTACTAAGGAAATTCAGTCGGCGCTCTCTGCCCCCGTTTCCTCATAAGGAGCCACTGAGCGCGACCAGTGCTTACAATTAAAATGCGTCCAAGAGCTGTCAGTTGCTTATTGATGAATGCGTGTGCCATATTGAAACTGGCTGCACTTGAACGCATTTATTCAATTTAGGTTGAGAACCAGCACTTTCTGAACGTCAAGAAGAAGTAGCGCTACTATACTCCCCAATAATGTTGGTTTAAATTATTCGTCATGTCTCTTTTGATTGGTCTGCCAACCCATCCTAATACTGACCGCGGCAACGCTCACATAACCTCGTGTAATTTAGGCACACAAGAGATTATCTCATAACGTCGTTGTGATGTTGATCGATTACATTTTCGCTGTTTTATAACATCGTTGGATAACGTGTCTGTTTTGGATCATGAATCCGTGAAATGTTTATAATCAAAGAATTTTCAGTCATTCAGGTAAATATTTAAGAATCTGTTTCGTTTTCAACGGTTTTAGAGCCTATGCCGAAATAGTTTGTAAGAGCATTTCAACGTGTTTAATTGGCAGCGTAATGCAATAGTTTATCGCTTCTTCTTTTTTTCGCCACCTGCGTGCGTGTATGATCATATGATTGTGAGTAAGCTATATAATAATATATAATAGCTGATACTATCGCTCTTTAGTTTAACGAACAGTCACAAAAGTGAAATTTGCTTCTCGCAAACTAGAAGTATCCCATTTCTTAGACATTGTGCCAAAAATTACAAACTTGTATGGTCTCGAGAATCAATTTATCATTTGGTCTAACCTTTTCCCAACCATATTGAGGTCAGCTTCCAGTCTAACAGAGTACTAGTGTTTTACATGGAGTGTCTGCCTATCTGACCTCCACAACCCAGCTGGGTAACACGATACCCCTTGAAAGCCTGTTCGACGAAGAATTTTCTAAAATCCTTCTTTAGTGCTCACCTTTTTTGCAAAAGGTACTATTGAGCAAAATTTCGTGTTTCTTTTTTTTTTTTTTTCCTTTAGTAAGTTAATCAATTAAGAATTTTGGTAAGCAGTTAAATGGAGGGGGGGGGGGGGGGTAAACAGGTTGATTTCCTGTGGTGCACTGGACCTCTCACATCAGATAGCATTATGATTTAAAAACCGATTTATCGAGCTTTTCCGACAACAGAGATTAATCTATTTTTGCCAGAACTGAATGAATAGAAAACAATAATGACATTTAAGTTTGATGAGGGTCAGTTATGAGCTTTATTTTCGATATAGATACGTTTTGTTCAACCGAGACAAGAATGAAAACGTGAATTTTAATAAAACGGTTGGACATGGGTCAGCAACCTTTTTGTGTTTTATGGGGGATAAATAAATCGATCGTTTCCATATAAGCTGCGATGATCTATGGGATTTGAATATATTCTGAAATATATCAATATTTTTACATTATAATTATAATATCAGTTTTTGGGTAGAACGAGTACTTTTTGTATATTTTGTATGAAAATAACGTACATGTTCTTTTTTTAATAAGTTTGGCCCAGCAGTGTGACAATATAAGTTTACTGAAAAAAACAATAATAATCAATTCTGTCGAAAGACTTTATTGGATCTAAAATGAAAGTTCCAATGATTTGACCGTGGTCGAAATAAATGATATCAATCATATCAATCATAGTGCCTTTTCGCGGGTCTGCTGGTAAAAAATTTTGAAAAATTAAGCACTTTATATATATTAATTAGGTACCTTTGTACTATGCTGTTATGATTTTTTGTCTCTATAGAATATAATATCTGTGTGTAATTATATTACAAATGAATAACTAAGTACATAAAACTACTTAATGAGTTCTGAAGTAGTAAATCAATTCGGAATTTCCATCCTAAATACATAATAGATAAGTTAGAATTAATTTTGCGATTTGGCCAGTCTAGATAAAACGAGGTTATTTTGACTAATTAAAAGACAAACATACCCTTCCATTAAGTCAACAATACTTGTTTTCAAAGAAAATGTCAAAGTTTTTTTTAATGTTTTGCAGCATAAAAAAACTGGCCAAGTGCGAGTCGGACTCGCGCACGAAGGGTTCCGCACCATTATCGCAAAAATCGGGAAAAAAATCACGTTTGTTGTATGGGAGCCCCCCTTAATTTTTTTTATTTTAATATAATAAAAATAATTTTTTAAGTGAATATACAACTAAATATTCTGTGAATATTTCAAGCGTCTACATGTTGCCGTTATTAATATCGAGCAAAAAACGGCAAAAAAATCACGTTTGTTGTATGGGAGCCCCCCTTAAATATTAATTTTATTCTGTTTTTAGTATTTGTTGTTATAGCGGCAATAAAAATACATCATCTGTGAACATTTCAACTGTCTAGCTATCACGGTTCATGAGATACAGCCTGGTGACAGACGGACAGACAGACAGACAGACAGACAGACGGATCGTGAAGTCTCAGTAATAGGGTCCCGTTTTTACCCTTTGGGTACGGAACCCTAAAAAGAAACAAATACACAAAAGGTAAAGTTACAAAGGTCGGTAAGGCGTTGAACCTTACAAGATCACTACTATGACGTTTTAAAACTATCATACGAGTAGTTCCACTGTCTGAAAGAGACCCTAAAAATGATTTATTATTTGATTGTCTACGAAAAATCTAACTCGTACTAAATAGTCGATACTTTGTATAATTTTAATCTATTCTCTATCTATTCTTCTTTTTGTAGCCAAGTTCACAATATACAATCGATAACGCTAATATAAAACGAATCCATGTATGGGAATGACACATCTGAACGTTAAGGCACATGGTCAGAACAAACAAATAAAAGGCGTTAACGACCATTTTTCTGCCAGAAGTGCAATCATTACAGTACCTGCTTCTCCTTACTTCTCAAGGGTGACTTACAGAGGCTCCAGGCAAGTGACATATTATTTATGAAAGCGGCGCGATAGCGAATTTTAAGGAGTCAAAAATGTTTGAGAATGCTAATCGCTATCGAAATGTCACATTATCAATTTGTCACATTTTGAATGTGTAAGTAAGTACTAGTAATCATAATCAGCCTTTTTTTAATGTTTCCACTACTGGGACACAGGCCTCCTCACTGTCAGAGAGGGAATGGGCCTTAATCTACCACCTGGGTCCAGTGCGGGTTGGTGGATGTCACATGTCTTCCAATTTTTGGTTGTAGGACTTGCCGAATTCCCCACGATGTTTGCCTGAGTTCGAACCAAAGACTGGGCAACTACAGCCTTTTAGTACTATTAAAATTACAAGACAATTATGGCTTATTATCATGATGAAACTTCCAAAATGTTGACAATAAGCACCTGTACATACTGTTTTAGAACGACTTTGATCTTTGATTAAAATAAGGAATTTGTCTTACAAACTTGTGTAAGACACTGTGAGAAACTATTTTAATAACATTGCTCTGTTTAAAAAGTTATTTAGTTATCTGAGGCAAGTTCTTATCACATTTAGTTATAATAAAAGCTAAATCTACTTAATAGTAGATAATGTAATAGTTTCTTACGTAACTGGCCGGTTCACATCATCATCATCACATCATCAGCCTATTAATGTTCCCACTGCTGGGACACAGGCCTCCTCTCTGTGAGAGGGGATGGGCCGTAATCCACGACGCAGGCCCAGTGTGAATTGGTAGATGTCACATGTCTTCGAATTTTGGTTCTAGGACATGCCGGTTTCCTCACGATGTTTTCCTTCACCGTTTTTGAGAGCAGTGGTGATGAAATAATTTACACAAAGTAAAGCACCTGCCTGGGTTCGAACCCACGACCTACAACTTGTAAGTCGCAGCCAATACCACTGGGCCACCACTGCTCTCTGGCCGGTTACTTTTTTAAATATCTAAGTGCACATTAAAATAACGTTATTTGTGGCGGACACATACTCTGCAAGTCTGCAACTATTCCCACGACCTGTATAATTACGTTTGGAAGTGTGATATGATTTTGACTTAGACTTATATTTGGATATTTATTTCTGTAAATTTTAAACTCGTTATATTTATAATTTTATTGCACGTCTTTCTCAAAACTCCTGTTTAATTGTATTGGCATTTAATTAATTTTATTGTTATTGGGTATTTTACAAAAATAACAGCGTAATAAATCACGAAATGCCGACATAATTTATGATAATTTTCAGTTTATTTTTTTATTTTTATCGAATCTATTCTGTATTTTGTTTTTTTGGTTAATATGGATTCCACCTGATAAAATAAATAAAATGATTTTATTCAATCAGGCTCGCTCCTATTTTTTGTAATTTTTTTATGAAGACTGAAGCTGATTGAAAAATCTATTACGTTTGCACCTATATTTTCCATCCCAATATTGCCGAATAGTTTTCCTAGTCCTTATAAGTTACTCTGGAGACTTCAGTAACTACCTAACTACAACGTTTGCGGCAAAAATTGTCTTCAGAACATTTTCGAAAGCCCAGTTAGGCATTCCAAAAAGTTACGATTGGGAAGCTTAACGATCCGTTTTTATACCTAAGTCAGTGGGGGCTGCTGCGAGGCTCCAGGTGGGCCGCAGATATTTGCGAGGCTCTTGTCCTCTTAATACTTATGTCACTGATAAAATAGACGAGAAAAACTTGTAACTTATTATTATTAACACTTTATTATGAAATAGTTAACCAGCTTGTTACGTATGCCAAGAATCTGCTGACATTGCGGACACTATGTATTCATAGACCCTGATGACGGTGCAGTTACCTTGAAGCCAACGCACGCAGCTAGGCATTTGCTGAAACAGAAACTACGTAGCATCAATATAGGAAGTTACTGACGGTGCAATTACGTTAAGGAATCCCTCAATACCGAACTAATATTTAAGAGCATTTCTTGTAAGAAGAGGGTATTCCATATTCCTACTTCGAGTAGGATGGATATTCGTAGGCTAGTTAGTTGTAGTTAATCTATTAAATTATTGTAACCATTCCATGTCCTAACATCGGCTTCGAATGGACATTTGTAGTTTATCTAGTTAGTTAGTAGCTGTAACCATTCCATGTTCCAACCTCGACTTGGAATGGACATTAAAAGTTTAGAATAATTTCGGGTTTCTTTCCAATCCCCCGGTTGTGATAAAAGTAATTAGCTCTATGTTATTGTTACAAAAAACAGTTTGCTCTAGACAATTATCATTCGATGTCAGACATGGCGATGGTCGATATGCCAAAATATAAGGTAATTTACGTAACATTTCGATAACTTTTGAAATGCCCATACATTGTTGACATTGTTCTAATCACTATCGCCACGCTTTCGTTGATAGTGTGTAACTTGTTCAAGAGAGGCCCTCGCTGAATGCACTACTCACCACCTCCTTAGGCCGCCACTGCCTTAGTTACCAGGCGTAAGAAAGTTATCTGTGTTAGCTCGGACCTACGGCTAGTCAAGGAGCTTCCCGTTCAGAATTTCGATTAGTCCAGAAGTGAGAACTTGTGTACTTTGTTAGAAGAGTAGTTTGATTAAGAACGCGAATTGAAGTTAGATTGGATGCGGCGTAGTTTTATTCCCAGTCGACTTCAAAAGAGGTGGTTTTCTAGATACTAGTTTTTTCTCACGGTTTCGTCCATGTTCCATGGACTATCTGACGGGAATCGGGCCTTTGCTGGGATATAAGAAGCATATATGGAACTCCCACTCAGCAATGGTGTCTGTCATTCAAAGAATTTAAGAAATCGGGTCAGTAGGCCCTAGATAATTCCCCTCCTTAATTGCTTCAATCTATCAGCGATGGCAATTGTCGATATGCCAAAATGGAATGGATTGATCACGTGACATTTCGATAGCACATACATTTGTTACATTCTACCGATTCTTGCGACGTTGTCGTTGATAAATTTAACTTGTCTAAAGCCTCATTGATTACCCACTACAATCAAACTAATTATTTTTTAACACATCTATCCAAAAAAAGCTATTTTATTAACTGGGACTAAAATTGCTCATTAATTTTTTTTTTTTTTTTTTAATAAAATCGTTTATTTATTTCTTAAAGTACAAAATTTACAATAATTTGCTTATGTTCTAAAAAGTGCTGATGTATAATTTGCCTGAACTAGGTAGAACCTGTGCTTCAGGCGTAAAAGTGCTTATTTATATTTAATAATGTAGGTATTGCAATAAATTAACAATTTTAAGTAAAACTAGGACACTGCGGAAATATACATAGTAGTGTTATTTTTAATCATGCTTACGTAGTTTTAATCTAATTTTATTTTAATACTAGAAGCAGGTCTTCGGTCTGGTCATATGACAAACCTTGCAAATAGTTTAAAACAATGCTTTTACAGTTAAAATAATTTAAATTATATATACTTAGTATTCTATTTAATCTATTATATAAAAAGGGCCCTAAAAATGTAAAGAATCTATATGTAAATGCAAATTTAGAGGTAGAGGTTGAACTGCATACTATATCGTTTCGCCTTTTGTTAGTTATATCTAGGTTATATTTAAGCATTGCATGCTGTTTTAGTGTTATGTGCAGTAAATAAATTTGCCGAACAGTCAAGACTTTGCAGGATTTAAATAACTGGTGGGTAGGGAAAAGGAAAGGTAGAGAATTTGCTACTTTTAGAACAGCTCTTTGTGCTCTTTCAAGAGAGAGAATGATAGTTTTTGATGCTCCGCCCCATGAGGTTATACAATATTGAAGTATTGATTGACATTATTCATACATTATTATTCATACATATACATTAATCCCTAGGGACTAATTTTTTTATGAATTTGGAATGTTCCAATCAGCAAAGAGCTGAATGACATACCATGCGGTCCAAAATGGGATAACATCGCTAAAATCGATTACTATGAATGTATGAGGTGAATGGCTAATGACCGATTGTAATTCTTTTTATAACCCCACGGGAACATTGTATTGACCAAGTGACTGGTTGGAAAATCACGCGCGAGCAATATAAAAAAATAAATATACAACTGCTGTTATAGTTGTAGATTTATTTTTTTATATTACTCGCGCTCGCGCATTACTAATAAAATTGTTACGATTCACTTCCATAATTGTTCTAATATAAACATTAGCCTCTAATTATTTCTATGTTATGTCTTATGGTTTCTAATTGTATTTACCTATTTTCTCATAGAGGGTGATTAAAAGTAGAGTGTCAACCTCGGGAGCAACACTATTTTATGCTCGAGTAACGTACTTTGATTCCCTCGCTACGCTCGGGATTAAAAAAATACTAGCCTTTGAAATAGTTTTTTGCTACCTAGATAAACAATCTACTATTTCACACCACCTGCTCGATAATGACCAATTACAAATCATGCAATCTCAACATAAAGTAAAGCATTACCTCCCAAGGGAGGTAAAGATGTATGAAACTCCCAAGGGGGTAAAGTGATTTGAATTTGGAAAGTCAAGTTGATGTGGAAACTCGTGGAAAACTAAGTAAAAAAAATGCCCATATGGAATTGTAAAGAGGTTTATTCGAAAATCAGACTGGCCACCATACGCAAAACTGAAAAATAGAAAAAGACACGATTTCAAAGAATGTGGAACAAAAAACTATGTTTGGTTTTGTGATTTTCAATAAATTTTATTGCAATATTTGTGTTGATAAAAAAATTCGTGCGATTGTGATTCGACTCCAGAATTTATTAAAACGGGCGCTTTAGAGATTATTAATGAATCTGTTACCGGAAAAATGAAAACAGATACGGAAAGCCTATGACGATTTTGATCAATGGAGAACAACAAAAGTATGAGTCAAGACTTTGTCGGAATCCGTCCTTTTTAGTTTATTGCCAACATTTAGCAGAAACTCGAAAATCAATCAGGTGAATTAGTTCAGATCTACAATTAGTATCAAACACAATATTCAAATCAATAGATACAGCAGCTTTTAACTGTCACGCAGAAGTTGTGAAAAGTAGAGTATGTTCCTCTGAGATAAAGCTTGTCTTCGTCTTGTGCAGAATAGCGTTGTCTTAATGTCAATGAATGCGTGCAAAATAGCGCATATATATCTTTAAAATACCTACACACTTATGTACACAAATGACACATTTAATCACGTGTAGAGTGAAAAGAGAATGATAGAACGATGACTGACAGGGGAAAATGTGGGAACGATTTGCACCAAACACGAGCGACATTTTTTTATATTTTTTTGTTGGTAGGCTTGCGCTTGACTACTACCTCACCTGATGGTAAGCGATGATATGGTAAACGATGAAGCACGCTTGCCTAGAAGAAACCTAATCACTCTGGACTTAAAGACTCCAAGGTTCTAGCTATCAGGAAATACAGACTCCGGCAAGGAATTCCACTCCTTTGCTGTACGCATAATAAAAGTATTCAGACATGGGATAAGGGCAGGCAGAGGAAGAGACACGTGTATAAAACCATACACAATTTCATATTGACAACAATTTCTACTTATTCAAATGTTAAGCTTTGTACGAAAAGGTCACAGATACAAGTTGGGTAGGGAATGGGATGTTTTGAGAGTAATATTTAATACGATATTTATAGCTCTACTGTTTAGTCTGAAATTACTTTTAGTTTGCCTCCAATCCCGTTCTATTAAGGCTGTCTATATCATCACTCCTATATTTTCTGAAAGACAGAGTTGAGTATTGACGCCCACATTTCGCTATTTAAGTTTTCAGTTAATCACACAAAGCAAAAATTCAGACGCTACTCTGCTATTTAAAATTTTAGGTGGAAAACCTTTTTTCATTTGCTCGACTCGAGATTCCAACCCAGTAGCGATTGCAATCTCTAGACCAACTTTATTAGTTCTGTAAGATTATTTTCTTAATTATTGTGACTATTTCATTTAAATTAATAATGATACTGAGTATTTCTTTAATAGATCTTAGCCTCATATTCATTATAAACATTTGTTGCACAACAGTTGCTCAACTTCAAAGTTTCTCAACATCAAAATGTTTTCGAGCGGCAACTCTTCAACATGGCGTGATCAATTCCGCAACACAAATGTTAACTGCAATTCAGCAACACGTTCATGCAACCATATTTATAAACAAATGTTTACAATGAATACAGGGCTTTATATCCATCACTAACACCGTGTTGCTGGAACGGAAATTGTTGCAAATTAATGTAAATAACTATCAAACGCGTGTTAGCTGTCATAGCTGTAAGACTTTTTCATACAAATACTTGACTTTCGTTTTATTTGCAGCGTGTCGATAAAATATTTTCCAGAATTCGGTGGTATGAGACGTAATAGGGTTAATCTTGTTTCATCGAAAAGATATAGACAAATTATCACTGCCCAAAGAATTTTGCGCATAATTTCATTTGCCAAATTATTACATAACAAAAAATCTCTTCACAAATAAATGTCAAACCTAAAGTTTGGCAAGTGAATGTTTAAACAATAACTTATTTATCAACTAGTTATTTCACCAATTTTTATGTAGTAGATATTTCAGTTGGAATAACACATTTTACAAAATAAAATAATAATAAGGATCGTCAGTTTTCAATTTACTATTTCTATTCAGTCAATTGCTTAAACTTAATTGCTTGGTCAATGACAAAAATAATTGCATCTATATGTCAGTTGCACAGAATATACAAATTAAATTACAATGTATAAGTACGATTACTATTTAAGCAACAAAGCCGACGGAGCGGCTCCTTTTTCTGTCTGCAGGGTCTAAAGTAACCTAACATTAAGGAGATGACGGGAGCTGAAGTGAGCGAGCAAAGCGAGCGAACTCAACTCCTGTCATCTCGTCGCCTACTTTGAACCTAAACTATACGTGCCTGGGTGTCCTAAGCTCCCGAGCTTGCTTAGCCCTCTCTTGGACTAACTGACCATAATTATAGAATTGCCATTAGTCTGCCATGCATACTTGCTTTGCAAAAGAGGAAATTTGGAGCTCGGCGGCTGCTGCCGCGGCAAAATTTCTAAAGTCCACTGCACAAAAATTTTAATTGTAAGTTACAATTATTTTCTACTAAATAAATGATTATATTAAAATAAAATTGCATTGATTAATTATATAATTCTCAAAACATCTCATATTTGTCTTTATATTTTTTATCATAAAAAATCATTTGACCAAACTTTTAGTGTCTAAAGATTATTTGCTGTAATAAATTATTTGATTAAAGACCAAATGCTTTAATGAAACTATCCTTGATAATAATCTGCCAAGTAGACCAAATGAAAATGTGCGTACTAAAAAAAAGGTTGCTGAAATTTGTTTGGGTAGTGAAATTTTGTCAATTTTTTTTCGGCAAAACGGCCGGATCCCGATGTAATAATATAGTGCGTACATTTCTTAATAACGTTTGGCATTACTAGTTTTTACGTTTATTCGAATACGCCACATCACTGCAAATACGAAACATTTCATTAATAAGAAGCCTGAGGCCAAAAAATAGTCCTTGTATATAATAACTCTCTCATCACAAATATCTTACTTATATTATTTAATAAACATCAACATTCCTCGTAGATAATAAAAGCGATGACGCACAAAGAATATTAGTTTATACTCGTTCAGTATTCATTCAATTTCGTTCATTCATTTGACTGTTTATAATAATCCCATGATTTATTAAGCTGAATATTCTTAAAATGTAACAATTTATGCACCATTTTTTCCAAGTTTATTTATGTTGGAAGTTGTTTTGTGATTATTACTTATGAATTTTATAACATAATAATATCACGCTTGTACCTATTACTTGGAGGCAATCGAGGTTATAGTACACCTACACTTTGCAAGTTATTTTTGTACTTACATGTATTAACTTTGATCACATCGCCCGCAGACAACCAAACGACCTGAAAACAAAAAGAAAACCGATCTGTCACCCTGCTTTGTCCCACCAGGGGGAAAGATCTAAAAAGGAAGTTAGGTCTATTACCCTGTTCAGGAAGGGACAGTTCAAAACTTTATTCACTTCTATCTGTCCCTTTTTCAGTGATAGGGAGACAGACTTAATAATTCGGCAAAGGCCACGCACACGCTCTCCATTCGATGGTTTGACCAGATGAGGGCGATTACAGGACTCACGGTAACCACTGCCCGTGGCTTGGAAGCAGCTCGTCAATGACTCCAAAGCATTTCAAGATGGGCACGACCTTCAGTAATGAAGACAACGAATAAGAAGAAGTAGAAGAGATTTACTACTCATATTACTGAGGCAAACTAGGCACAAATCTATGAAAATCTAAAATCTCTTTAAAAGAACTGGCCATGGGCGAGTCGGACTCGCGCACTGAGTGTTCCGTACAAACAGCTACATTCACCAAAATAATTAAATAACGTTACTTAGTTCATAAACCATGAGGGCACCGAACATTGCTCTAAAGATAAGATAAACAGAATAGCCAAGTCAGAGGCCTGTGGGATTCCCAGAGGCGGCTTAATTAACTCTGACACCAGAGGTGGCCACACCTCACACGAAAAGAAGAAGAAGAACAGAATTGAGGGAAAAATTAACTTTGCCGTTGGAAAACTGTAGTCCCCATACATCGACATAAATCGCGGTCAGATTACCAACTGCAAACATGTACTATTTTTTTATGTAGTGACATAATATCTACGGTTTTCGACTTTTTCCTTTACTAGCTATAAGACATTGCTTCTTGTCAAATTTCATGATTCTACGTCAACGGGAAGTGCCTTGTAGGTATTTATTCTCTGGCTAGTGTAAAGTATGCGTCATTAACTGCTGTATCTATTGATTGCGTTGATCTAGAAGTTTTATATTTTTACAGCTGCAAATTTAAGTATACGATATTAATATCAACTCGATACCTCCAAGCGTTCCCGAGATAAAGGGTCTTGACAGACAGACGGGCTGACAGACGAACAACGTGATCCAATAAAGGATCCGTTTTTTCCTTTTGAGGTACGGAACCTTAAAAATCAATAACACTTTGCCCTACCAGAGGATTGAACCCAAGCAAGACCTCTAAGCTCAGCCGTCGCACTTGATCGCTCAATCAACCTTTTGTTTTCTCTGAAATTTTAATCTAAACAAAAAGAAAATCCATCCAAAAGTTTTGAGTGATAAGAATAAAATTAATTTACAAACTTTGAAAGGCAAAATAAGTGCCTAATGTCTTATTAATAAGGTGTTTGACTCCCAAGTTTGTGGGTAAAAAATTCTAAAACAATTAGATCGATTTCAATTAGAGTTTCGCTGGATGCTAATTAGCTCTTTTACCTGAAATTTATTTATTTTCTAAAATGAAAATTGATGTTTTTGTTGGAAAAAACCGGTTGCATTTCAAAACCTACCTCATGGTTTTTTACACAACAATCTACACTAAATGTATTACTTATAAAGCTGAAGAGTTTGTTTGTTTGTTTGGTTGAAAGCGCTAATCTCAGGAACTGTTTCGGATTAAAAAAATCTTCAAGTGTTGGATGGCCCATTTATTGAGGAAAGCTAGAGGCTATATAACATCACGCTACGACCAATAGGAGCGGAGAATCAATGAAAAATGTTGCAAAAACGGGCAAAATTTATTTCATTGCGTGCGCTGCGTAAGGTTATGAAACAATCATGTATGACGGAATTTTTCCTCTTAAAAAGTTATAAAAATCAGTCCGCAATAGCATAACGTCTATCTTTTCAGGTTGATTCTCTATAACTTTTTTAATGGTAATTAAATCTATACTATAATCCTATCCTACTACTAAATTATATACACGTGAAAGTGTGTGAGGATGGATGTTTGTTACTCTTGCACGCAAAAACTACTAAACGCATTTTGATGAAACTTTACAGAAATTTAGCTAATACATCAGAATAACACATAAGCTATAATTTTTAAAGATATTGGGTGAAGTACTAATAACAAGCGGGTGGAGCCGCGGGTGGCAGCTAGTGCAAGCAATCTTTCTACTCTTTGCCAAATAATTGCCAAACTTAAGGCGCGGATACCCCTGAGTACCTGATTTTAAAATGAAAATCACGTCTAAACAGCTAGTCGTTTTTTTGGGAATAACTATATGTTACATTAGATCATTTTCTTAATAATTTTATCTACGAAAATTTTGAGTTTTATTCGTATAACATGGTGTAATTATTTGGTAAATTTATGTCTAACACGGACAAAAAATCGATAATCAGACCAAAACCGCTGGATGTATTTTAATGAAATTGTCATAGAATAATAAGGCAAGTACAAAAAACTACTGAATTTTCGGTCGCGCGGGTGTGAAACGAATGCGCGTTTTGTTCCCTCAATGTCCTTGGCGACTGCCGTCGTCTTAAGTGGCAGTGGGCAGGACACATTAGTCGCAGAACGGATGGTCGATGGGGCCAAAAAGTTTTGGAGAGGCGAAAGCTTACTGGAGGACGTAGTGTTGAAAGGTTTCCCACTAGGTGGACCGCTGACAGGTTAAGGCAGAGGGAATCCGCTAGATGCGAGACGCGTAGGATCGATCGAGGCTAAAATTTCCTTTAAGGACCGCCGATTTGGAAGTTCATATTTGATGTAGATAGTACTCATAAATACAAAGCTTTTTACAAAGTTTCAAAACGCAGAGTATCACGGTTTACGAGAAAAAAATATTTTAAATTTTCATACAAATTTTGTTTTGTGCAAATTTTTGGGTTAGATAAATTGTCATGGTAAACGTCAAAGTTCACATTTCACGTTCCGTTGAAGTAGAGGTGTATTTTATTCAATTTGAAGTCATGTTTTACACTTAAATATAATTTAATTTTCAATTACTCACATATTTCAATTTGGTGTGTGTGCACAATAACCATGGTGAATTATGCAATTGCATTGACTTTTTACACAAAAAATAACGAATTTTTGTTTACACTGTGGAACGGAACGTGAAGCGATGCTGCGCTTTTTCGTATTAGCTGTCACTAGTCGTGTTTTATTTTCACTATGTGAATATCCGAAAATACCCAAAACGGAATCAGAGCACCCCACTTTCCATGAGGTCTTCATCACATTGTTTGGTCACTATGAATTAGTCGAAGAGCGAGCGAAGCGAGCTCGGGAGCTTAGGGCACCCCGACACGGACAGGTTAGGTTCGAAGAGATGACGGGAGGTGAAATGAGCGAGCAAAGCGAGCGAACTCAGCTCCCGTCATCTTTTTCGTGTTAGGTTACTTTAGACCCTTCAGACAGAAATAGGAGCCCCGCGCAGTGGGGCTCCGTCGACACTGTTAAATAGTAGTTGTAAAAACTTTAACCATGGATATCTCCATAACCATGGGGCTCCGCGGGGTGGGGATGGTACAGGAGGAAAGATGATATTTATTCATGGCGATAATCAGCCATGCACATAGATAGTATGAAATACATAATAATGACATATATATACACTTAAGTCAAAAATATACGCTAATTAAGCCTACATGAAAATAAACAAGTCATGTGTTAGTTGTATGCGTTCTACGAGCAATGCTCTCTGCAAGAAGCTGCAAGTTTGTTAATTTACCACGAACATAATTTTATTATGTTTCGTTACCTACAACTACGGCTGTTATTATTTAGCTACGAGGAGCTCGTGGCTAAATAATAACAGCCGCACGGGTCGAGCATCAAGGTTAAGCAACGCTTGACGAGGTCGGTCCGTGGATGGGTGACCATTTCAACATACCAAGTTTCCTCCGTGCCTCGGAAAGCACGTTAAGCCGTTGGTCCCGGCTGTTATTTGAAGATCTTTGACAGTCGTTACGGATAGTCAAAAGCTTGAGATCTGACACCAGTCTTGCCAAGGGGTACCGTGTTTACCCAGTTACTGGGTTGTGGAGGTCAGATAGGCAGTCGCTCCATGTAAAACACTGGTACTTAGCTAAATCCGGTAAGACTGGAAGCCGACCCCAATATAGTTGGGAAAAGGCTAGGCAGATGATGATGACCTACAACTAAAGTAACTTACGTTCATTGTATTTTTATGTGAATTGCATGTGTAGGTATAAATGCAACACAATGTAAATTGTTTTACGAATAAATGAAATGAAATGAAATTATATTAAGAATATTTTGGTGTCAAAATCAAAAATCAAATAGTTTATTTCAAATAAACCATAAAGGTACTTTTGATTTGTTAACAAAAAAACACAAATTTTAGCGAAATCATATTAGATTTCTCTGGAAGCAATGATCCAATTACAAAAAGTATATAATTGATCACCAGCGCTATTTCTACACATACATACATACATAAACTCACGCCTTTTTCCCATGAGGGTAGGCAGAAACAGAAAACCACCTGCTACGGTCCTTAAATACTTATTTTGCTTCAATCACGTTCATACATCTAGTCATTCGCTATATCTATTTTTAACCGACTTACCAAAAAGGAGGAGGTTCTATGTTCGACATTATGTATGTTTTGTGTATGTTCACCGATATCTCCGTCAATTGTGGACCGGTTTTGAAAATTCTTTTTTGTTTGAAAGAGGATGTTTCGAAATTGGTCCCATTTTAATTTGGTGAAGATTTGATGAAGAACTTCGGAGATATACAACAGAACTCTTCAATAAATGTCGGCAAATCTTTCGGGATTGCTGCAATCACTGTTCATTGTTTATACCATTTCATAACATAACATCACGACAGTACGCTCTTAAGGGGTACTCTCATTTCACCGGTTATGTTCAAGTTTCATGGTATTTGGGTAATCTATTCTGGCGTTATAGGTTACTAAACAACTTGCCTATTAGGAAGGTACAACTAAAAAGTGAAAAATAAGTTAGTTTTGGAAGTCGGTGTCCATAACGCAAAAAATGGTACCTACGAAAGACACCGACTTCCAAAAATAACTTATTTTTTACTTTGTAGTTTTCTTATTTAGAAGTCGGTGGTATTTTTTTGTAAAAAAGTTTTTTTATTTAATAAAAAGCCTCTTTAGCCGCATTCAGCGATTTTGGTAGGGGCAAAACTTATGGGTTCACTTCACCTACACGTTAGTGGGACCGCGTCACCGATATGCTAATGTGACGTGTTGCGCTAGCGAAAACTTGAAACAAAGTAGCGGTCTATTTATTATAAGCGGCCAGTTATGCCAATGTATTAAGTTTTTTGTTCTGAAATGGTGACCGCGAACCGGCAAACGATGCGTTGGAAGGCCTACGACTAGGTGGACCGATGACCGGGCAAGGTTGCGGGGATCCAATGGATGCGAGACGCACAGGATTGGTCAATGTGGCGACGCCTGGAGACGGCCTATGTCCAGTGAAGAAGTGGACGTCTTTCGGCTGAAATGATGATGATGCCATTTATTCTGTTCTGTTTGTTATTTATTGTGACCTAAGTAGTGGAATTCCCTACCGGCGTCTTTGTTTCCTGATAGCTACAACCTAGGGGTATTCAAGTCAAGAGTGAATAGGTTGCTTCTAGGCAAGCGTGCTTCACCTTCGACCACATCATCACTTAACATCAGGCGAAATAGTGGTCAAATGCGAGACTATAACAAATAAAAAAATAAAATCTTAAGGGCCTACATACGCTTTAGTGCCGTAAAACAGCAACTTTCTAAAGCATATTCCTTAGTAACGGCTAGGTTAAAAGGTTTGAAAAAAAAAAAAAAAAACTGATTCATGTACATAATTTTGAACACAAGGTTTTTACGTGTAACTAATAGTTTTGCTTTAAAAAAATAATTAACAAAACGATAATTTTCGCAACTTTTGGAAACTCCTCCAAAACGATTTGGATGATTAAAAATATTTTTACACAGAAAAAATTATGGCTGGTATTTCTTCATAACTAACAAAGCATATGTAAATCACATAATGCTTTGCAAACAAAACTGTTCAAAAGGAGGTTTAATTATGATATTTTGGCATCGAGCGGGCGCACGGCCAGTACTGCGTTAGCATTGGGGTGTATATATCGCCTTAAACAATATTTTCACTGATCGAATGCTACAATATTGCCGATTACCATAGAATCTTTCTTCCGAAGAAGAACCTAGTTATTTTCTATAAAAACAACCTAAAAGGAAGAATGATATCAATTTTCATTGGAAAGAGAGAGGAAAATCATTTGCAATCAAAACCATTCAACCCCAAAGACTGAATGCTTGCATTATTAATGTTAAGATAATTAATACTGAAAAATAATAATCAAATTTTAATCAAAACCGTCACAAAAACGGCTACGGATCGGATGAATATGGCGATAAAACATTTTTGGCATTTATCGGGAACTTTGCAGGCGGTTTATTTTATGACTCAGGCAAAATATTACCGCACGACAAAAATACGGCCCGACAATGTTGCTACAGAATAAAATAAATATTTTTTTAATACATTAGCTTTGTTGTATGGAAGTAACTGAAATCCAGTTCCAGCAACAGTTTTCTGTAAAAAATTCAAAGATTTTCTGTCCTTTGTTTGAATAAATGTCCAAAGAATATTTTCTTTGATATTATGCTTGTAGGTATTTTCTGATATCCGGTGTAAAAACAACAGTGTGTATAAGAGTCCTTATTTTTTGTAAAAGAATGGTGAACAACGGTCTACCATTGTGTATAGATTTGCAACATCAAAGCATTTCCTGATCGCTGCGAACTTTAGAAACAATGTTGGTCTGGTCCGTAATTATGAGTATACAGGATGAGTTCTTCAAGTGGGCGTCGATGGCCAGATCTAATACTATGAGGCATAGCGAAAAGTACTCAAAGGCTGATTTTGATGAAAACTAAAACAGCATTATTGAATATTTTTAAAATCAATTTTCTTAGCCAGGAATCGAACCCGTTGATTTTGAAAATAAAAACACTTGCTATTATACCATTCGATAGTATAAAAAAAGAAACCGATAAGAATAAAATTCTGGGAAACAATATCATACGGCAAACTTGAAAAAAGACCAAATTAAAAAAAAAAATGTTTGTTCGTAGAAAATCGACGAAGACTTGCATCATCATCATGCAATTGATGACTTGAAAAAATCTTTAGAGAATTTTCTAAACGGAATCAAAATTATTGTAATGCTGAATGTAGTGTTGTAGTATGTATGCTTGAGTTGTCGAATCCGGCTATTTTATGAAAATAATAGCCATAATTTCATCGCTTATGATTACACTAGTCGACGGCACGAACTATTTTGTGCGCGGGGTTTAAATGCCTGCTGCTATCTCATCCGACAACTCGGGCGAAAGAGATAGATACTGTGATGACCAGTAAGAAGCTAGTTCGCGTACGAATTAGCACTTTTGCATGTTTGTAGCGAAATGGATGATGATTTAGGACGAAAACGAGCGCGCGGAATTTTAAAAACAGACCTTTGGGAGTCTAGATATAATGAAAAAACGACTATATGTATATTTTCAAAATAAAATTATTTGCATTTTTGTACTACTAACATATCTTTTTGAACTTTTTGATATTTTTTTTTTGAACTACTAAAGATGCGTTAAAATTAGTGTTGAAATATGGAACTTTCGACGCTTATAACTTTCAAATAATTTTCTTTTTTACTTTTTTGTTTCCATACAGGGCTAGATAATGATGAGACAAATTGATTTAATTTTTTATTTTGAACCTACATCGTCAAACAGTGGAGTAATGCCTAGACTACGTTTGTATGGAATTTTTTTCGACTAGTGTAACCTTAAGTCTTAACGTAGAAACAATAAGGGTTTGCCGTAAGTCATAGCTTCATAGAATTTGATCTTTACTAGCAACACTATCCAAAAGCCTAATAATACACAATGTTTTTTTTTTTAAATCAACGGTTTCGAGTCTTATCTAGGAATATTGTTTTTCAACAATCCGATGATGCAGGTATAGTTTTCATCAAAATTGGCCTCGTGACTCTGTTGTTTATCTCCGAAGTTCTTCACCAGATCTTTACCAAATTAAAATGGGATCAACTTCGAAACATATTCTTTCAAACAAAGAAATAATTTTCAAAATCGGTCCACAATTGACGGAGGCATCGGGGAAGATACACAAAAAAAACTACTACTATCCTATATATATAAACTACCTAATAGGCTGCTTGTTTAATAAGCACCTATAACGCCAGAATAGATTACCCAAATAACATGAAATTTGAACATAACCGGTGAAATGAGAGATCTGCGTACCTTCGAGCTTACTGGCGTGATGTTATGTTATGAAATGTTCAATAAATGAATAAACAGACATGTGATTGCAGCCATCCCGAGAGATTTGCCGTTATTTATTGAAGAGTTCTGTTGTTTATCTCCGAAGTTCTTGGGACCAATTTCGAAACATGCTCATTCAAACAAAAAAAGAATTTTCAAAATCGGTCCACAATTGACGGAGATATTGGTGAGCATAGACAAAAAAAACATACCTACATAGCGTCAAACATAGAAATTCTACTATTGCGAGCAGGACGGTCCTCCTGCTCTTGTTGAAAATTATATTATCTAATTAAAGCGCCTCCCCGAGCAAAACGCCGCGCCTAGTGTTGTTGTGCAGTTTTTAAGAGCTATCTACTCTTTATTTAAAAAGAAATATCAATAAATAAAAATACATAAAATTTCTAAAATGGTAGTACACTTTTTTTTTAAAGAGGTGTAAGTATCACTAATCTCCTTCCAACAACAACATAAAAATGAGTAATAATTATTGATAGCATGCATCTCCTCGTAAAGTGTTCATTAATTATTTTTTTTACTAACACTAATGGATAGACACAATTTGATAACGAACACCAATATTCGATTTTATAAAGTCTACTACTGTAATTCATGCGCCACCAGTGCCGCTAGGCCAATAGAAATGCTCATATCTCATGCTGATTTTTTGGTCAGGGTACGGCCTTAACACATATTTATGTCGATTAAAGGCCTTATAAACTAAGATATGACTATAGATTTTATAAGTATCTTGTACGACAGACGATTGTAAGACCTAATGTTTGTAGGAGCAATTTTATTTTTAACATTGACTGTATCGACTAGTGAAATAAATAAAATAGCGAGTGTTTATTTTTTATTTTTAGCTGGTTCGATGTCCGGTTTAGATAAGCTTGTCGAGAAATCTGTGAATGCAGATCCGTTTAATTTTAGGGTTCCGTATCTCAATTTAAAAAAAAAGGAATGTTTCCTTTAAGTAAAATAATCTATCTTAAGGATTTAAAGTAGTTTCCCAGGGCTTATTGATTTTTTCTACCCTGTATATCAAATACATTATTATTTCAACGTAATTTTCTTTGTCCCTACAAACTCGACGGCGTAAGATGACGTCTGTTAGAGCTCAGTGTCATAGAAATGCGATACCAATTATAGAAATGTGAGTTTTCTTGGCATGTCTTTTAGTACAAAATAATGTAGTACTATTTGCCGCCAGCGGGTTCGCCCGCGTAAAAGTGTTTCATTTTTCCATAGGATCATTATTACGAGTTTATCAGGGTAAAAGTGTCCCATGTGTTAATCCAGGTTATATTAACTTTGTGCAATATTTCATTATATTTGAATATTTAAATGAAACCATGAACACGTGTTTCGGCAAACATCCTTGACGCATTGTAGTAATGCGGGAGCCCCAACAACAACACTTCAGTACAATAACGCCTTCAGGAAGGCGTTATTGTACTGAAGTCTAAGAGCATTGTATGCCCATCACATTACATCATCAGCCTATTAATGTTCCCACTGCTGGGACATAGGCCTCCTCTCTATGAGAGGGAATGGGCCGTATCCACCACGCGGGCCCAGTGCGGGTTGGTGGATGTCATATGTCTTCGAATTTTTGGTTCTAGGACATGCCGGTTTCCTCACGATGTTTTCCTTCACGGTTTTGAGAGCAGTGGTGATGAAATAATTTACACAAGTAATGCGCCTGCCTGGGCTCGAACGCACGACCTACAACTTATAAGTCGCGGCCGATACCACTGGGCCACCACTGCTCGAAGCAATGGTATGCCCATACATATATAGAACGCATATTATATACCGCAATGACTATCTATCCGAATTAAAAATGGTAATGATCATTCTGTGTGTTCCCAAGTTTAAATTCTCAAGTATACTGACTATGTCGATCCTGCTGAAAAGCTCCCAGCTGGGAATGAACTGCCATGGCCTACCTGGAAATCCCTAAATAGGCTGCGAAGTCAAGTGAGCCGCTGTAGGTACAACCTGGTCAGATGGGGGTACTCCGATCAGCCACAATGTGATTGTGGAACCACACCGTAAACGATGCCCCATCTTTTGTCCTGATCTATGTGCACAAACACCTGCACCATGAGGGACCTGTACGAGGCCAACGCTAGGGCTGTGGACGTGGCTGAGTTCTGGTCGAAGCACAACATCTAAATTTAAATTTAAAAATGGAATCATCGACACGATGAAGAAGAAGAATTCTCAAGTTTTCCATTTTGTTTTGTTGATTCTAAGTGAAAGAGAAGGATTTAGTTATACCTCTGCAGACAAAAGTCCTTCGTCTGTGCGGGCCTTTATAGTAAAAGGTATTTAGAACTGACAGATATTGCCCCAGGAAATTGCTCTTATATGACACCAAATTACACCATAAACACAAAGTTTAATTAAACTCATAAAAGTTACAGAAGCAATTTTGTAAATTGACAGCAATGTCTGTAAACTTTATTAGCTTCTTACTTGAGTTTATCTATCAGACAGTATCTAGCTACTATTGGTTCGATTCTACTGCTTACTTAAATCATAAAAAGAAAGTTTGTTTAAAAGTTTGGGTATTTGTGTATCATTCATATCTCAACGGCTGAGTAAAATTTGATAAAATTTACAACAATCAAATCTCAATGGCTAAATGCAAATGGATGAAAATTTAAAACTATAATAATATACACCTGTATACTTTTGCTATATCTCGTGATACTTTCAGTTGAGCGAAGCCGATGTAAAAAGTTAGTACCAATCTAATAAATAAATAGATTAGTTAAGGAACTTGCTTTAAATAGCTCTGTCAAATATCACCTTTAAATTTTCTGAAGACGTCAGAAACCGGGCACGAATTGACAAGACGTAGAATCTGAAGCTTGTCACGGAAACTACGACATCGGAATGTGATGGCTCTCGTTATTCGTATCGTTACGGAGACATAGCTCGTCATATCATGAGTTCATGATATGGGTACAACATACAAGATATCAGAGGTATACGAGCTTACGTTATATCGTCATAAACTTTAGTAGTCTATGAGCGTCCAATTTAAATTTTGATCATATAGAACCATAATATCATGTCTATTTCTCAAAGGGGGTTACACAGGTGTATAGTACACGTATTTCGTATAAACGTACATAATTATTACGGAGTAAATAATAATTATTATAAATAATAATAAAAAAGTACGTATATAAACACATCAACACGGTCTAGGGATATTTCATACTCAATTAAATAACTCGAAAAGTACTGGCCGCATTGGAATCTTTTATACACCGGTTTGTTTGTAATTTATCTCAGACTAATTCCAAATTCAAATTTTTGAAAATTCTTTTGTTTCGGTGGCATAAAAATGTCTTGATGTGTAGGAGAGGGAATTTTCATTTGTGCGAAATTTAGAAAACAATACGAATTACGTTTAGTTACAGTTTTTTTCATTTTTAAACGAAAGATAAAGTTAAAATTGAGGTATTGTAGCCATGCAACGCCAACATTTGACGAGGGCGGAGATGTTACGAGCTGAGGGAATGCTGGAAGCTGGGTCTGTTCAGCGTAATGTTGCTGAGGCCATAGGGACCCACCAAAATGTAATTTCAAGATTGTGGACACGCTATCGTGCCACAGGTGAAGTAGGGGAGAGGCACCGGGGGCCAAGTCGCATCACTACCCCCAGACAAGACCGATTTTTGCAAATTACTGCGCGAGCTCAACCAAATGCAACGGCGACTCAATTGGTCCAAAGGCTGCGAGTGGAACACCAAGTGCTTGTGAGTGACCAAACTGAAAGAAGGCGACTGCATGAAAGCAATCTACGCTCTCGTAGACCACTCCGGGTCCCACCTTTACGGAGAAGCAATCGTGGACGACGATTAGAATGGGTTCGGAACCACGTCGACTGGGGCCGTGAGCAATGGTCCAATGTGCTGTTCACGGCTGAATCCAGGTTCGGCTTCCATCCAGATTCACGAAGGACGCGTGTTTGGCGAGTTCCTGGACGATGGAGCCGTCTTCAGAACCCTTAGGAAGTTCACCCATACCAAGGAGGAACAATGCTTCATTTTTTTTCCATAAAATCCTGAAATTTTAATCGAAGTACCTTAACCATTATTAAAAAATGGTAGAATATTAAATAACGTATCTTTTAAATATATACATGTCCTATAAATAATTAACACATTGATAGTAATTCGCTTTTATTAAAATATCCCTAGACCGTGTAGATGTGTGTATATACGTACTTTTTTTTCTTTTAATTATGTCTTAACATTGTAGATAAGCAACCCATGAGAAGTTGCGAGGTAACCCCATTACAAATATCGTTATAACTTACCGGGGCTGCTTCAATTTTGTGCTGTAGAACAATTCTATGAGTATTTTTTTTCTCATTCCTAGAAGTAGGCAAAAGTAACAGAAATTCTATTACGATCCTTACATTCTTCTCTTGCGTCATTTATACCCCTATTTTATTTCAAGTTATTTATGTCCATCCAACGGCTGTGTGGTAGATATCGCTGTCAGCGATAAGATCGCCTTTAAACCCATAGCATTAATTTGTTATAAAATATATGTGTAATTTATTTTATTGGTGTACAATAAAGTATATTCTATTCTATTCTGTTCTTTTCTGTTCTATTCTGTTCCATTCTGTTCTATTCTGTTCTATTCTGTTCTCTTCTGTTTCATACTATTCTATTCTGTTCTATTCTGCTCTATTATGTTCTATTCTATTCTTTTATATTCCATTATATTCTATTTATTCTCCTCTATTATATTTTATTATATTCTATGCTATACATAATGTGGGCGCAGAGGAAAAGGGCTAATAGGTAGGTACTTACAGGTGCGGGAATGGAGCTTTGAATGATTATGTCCTTCGATAGTTTTAGCAGTGGAGTCTTCACTATAGTCTGAATGCTGGTAAGCCACCCACAGAGTCTGTTTTTCACACACAACACTTTTTACTTGAGTTTTCTTTGAGAGCGGGAGCAACGGGCGCGCATACGCGTTTCCGGAGTTGCGACTTTTTGACAACTGATGAGCGGAATGACCGGATGACCGGAACTAGGAAGTAGGAAGGGGTGTGCGCGGGAGTTAAGGATTGGTCCTCGCGTATTAGGTTGAATGATGTGAAATGAATGATAGTGTTGCTATTGTGATAATTTGAGTGCGTGAGTAATATTTATAATATTTAATTTCTATTTTCAATGTGGCGCAGACAACTCCCCCGGACTAGAGGTTTCCTCTAAACAATTTAATAATTAAGATTTTAAAAGAGAGAAAGAGTAGTAATATTAAAGTAAAATAAAAATTGTGAGTACTATTAAATTTTACTGCGAAGGTAACGGACAAATCCGAACTACTGGCCTTATATATGAACCAGTCGCGGTCTTTACTTTAACAGTTCGTATAATTTTGTCTTTTCCAGGATAAACCACATCTACTATCCCAAGAGGCCAACTAAGAGGATGAGAGTTATTGTCTTTAATTACGACAATAGTACCTAATTCTATAGGTTTTGAGGGAGAGTTCCATTTTTCTCTTTCTTGCAAAGACGTAAGATATTCTTTATTCCAGCGTCGCCAAAATGAATGCGTTATTTTATTGAGTAATTGATAACGTGATAAGCGATTATCAGCGATGTCGGTAACATCTTCAGCGGGTAAGAATTTGAGCGGAGTTATGTTTAAAAAATGATTAGGCGTTAATGCGGTGATATCAGAAGGATCTGAGTTCAAGACACATAGAGGTCGACTATTTAGTAAATTTTCGATTTGAACAAGCACTGTACTAAATTCTTCGTACGTGAGTATTTGAGAACCTATGACTTTGTAAAGATGAGTTTTGACACAACGAACACTTATTTCGCTGAGACCGTTAAAATGCGGGCCATAAGGCGGACTATGTTTAAATTGTACGCGATGCTCAGACAATAACTGTTGACTAATATAATTAATATGCGATTTGGACTGTATAAGAGAGTAAATTTCGTTGAGTTTACGTTTTGCTCCAATAAAATTGGTACCTCCATCGCTATACATTAGCGAAACAGGACAGCTGCGAGATATAAAGCGCTTAAAAGCGGCGAGAAATAAGTCAGAACTAAGATCAGAAACAAGTTCCAAGTGTAATGCTTTAGTCGTTAAACATACAAATAGACAAATATAAGCCTTTTGGCTTTTGATTCCACGTTTGCGAATATGAGTTATGAAAAAAGGACCAGCGTAGTCAACAGCTGTGTGAACAAATGGTTTCACTTCTGAAACTCGAAAAGCGGGCAGATCACCCATTGGAGGGTAAGTATTTTTTGGATTTAATCTAAAACACTTATTACATTTGTGAACTATTTGTCTAACTAAGTTTCTAGCGGAAATTATCCAAAATTTTTGTCTTATCATAGATAATAAAAGAGCGGGACCTGTATGAAGATTAACGATATGATAATAATCAATTATGAGGCTAGTTACGCGATCCTTTTGCGGTAGTAATATCGGATGCTTTTGTCCGTAATCGAGTTGAGAGTGAGTTAATCTTCCCCCTACTCGTAATATATTAGTAGAGTCGATAAATGGATTAAGCTTTAA
Organism: Orthosia incerta; assembly: GCA_948252205.1. Lineage (NCBI taxonomy): Eukaryota > Metazoa > Arthropoda > Insecta > Lepidoptera > Noctuidae > Orthosia > Orthosia incerta. The sequence goes on from OX411759.1 coordinate 6,888,206, forward strand.
GAGTTTTTTATTTATTGGCTTATTTAATTTTAAGTTGATCATATCTGCCGAAAAGTGTAAATTTTGGACATATTTTATGAGATATATTTCAGCGGTATCTAAATCTGAGACTGTTATAGATCCATGAGAGTTAAGACGTTTAGAAAAGCGTAGAATAAATACTACGACGCGAAGTAGTTTTGAGTAACTAGAAACGCGATCAATTAATTCTTGAATAGGAAGAGTAGTTTCAGGTTGAATGACCTTAGCGGACAGAGTAGTAGTTTTTATTTCCATGGATTCCGAATTATTAGAATTAATTTCAAATGTTTTAATAGGCCATTGACATATGGGAGATGAGAACCAATGAGGAGCGTTAAACCAAAGATCTAATTTTGAGAGTAATTTAGGCGTTATAGGGCGAGAAACAATATCCGCGGGGTTCTCTTGTCCATTAATATGAAACCAATGGTTAGCGGGTAATTTTGAATTTATTTCAGTTATCCGATTTGCGACAAATGTGTGAAATTTATATGCGGGTGAGTGTATCCACGTTAGTGTTACGGTTGAGTCAGAGAATGCGTAAATATTGTCAATTTGACAGCGTTTGCTTAGAGTATCTTTTACAGCGGTGAGAAGATTAGCTAACAAAAGTGCAGCGCAGAGTTCCAGGCGAGCCAGCGGCATTTTATTGAGTGAAGCGACGCGTGATTTCGAGGTGAGTAGAGTAACAGATCCGTGATCTTTTTCATTAACCCTAATCCTTAAATATACGGCTGCACCATAGCAACGCTCACTAGCGTCTGCGAAACCGAGGAGTGTCACGTGAGTACCCGAAGATATACCTACATGACGCGGGATTTTAATTTGTTCGAGATAAGCCAGTTCGTTGTGGAATTGATTCCACTTATTTTCTATATGCGTAGGTACTGGACTATCCCAGTCAAGTTCATGTTTCCAACACTCCTGAACGAGTAACTTCATAAATGCTGTCACGGGAGCGATTAGACCTAAGGGGTCGAAAAGGCGAGCGGTTGCGGAGAGAATTGTGCGTTTTGTGCATTTGAGAGAAATAGCGTGAATTTTAAATTGAAAGGTGTCTTCTACAGGATTCCACTGCATACCTACAATTTTCACGTTTGAGTTAGCGTCTTCGTCGAAATTAATATTTTGCGGATTTTTATGCGAAGCGGGGATTTTATCCATTAATTTAGAACTATTTGAGACCCACTTTATAAGATTGAAACCTCCGGACTTGAACATAGCGACCATTTCGCGGTGAGTTTTTTCAGCTTTATCAACGCCATCTATTGAACATATATAATCGTCCATATACATATGGTTTTCAGCCTCGTATGCGGCTAGTGGGTACTGATCTTTACTTTCAGCAGCAAGTTGGCGAATCACCCTCATAGCCAAGTATGGCGAACTTGAAACACCAAAAGAAACTCTATTGAATTCATAAGTTTCTATTTTACTAGCGTTATCGAACCTATATAAAATGCGTTGAAAGGCGTGATGTTTATAGTCGAGTTTTAATTGAAAATACATCTTCTCGATGTCAGCTGCTACAGCGACGGAGAACATGCGTAAATTTATGAGTAAGTCAAATATGTTACTTTGTAAATTAGGCCCAATATATAAAATTTCATTAAGAGATTTACCTGATGAAGTTTTACAACTAGCATCAAGAACTATGCGTATTTTAGACGACTGCTTATCGGGGCGATAAACAGCGTGATGCGGAATATAATAATGCGGAATTTCAAGAGAGGGATTATCAACTTTTGACAGATATCCTTGATCTATGTAGTCTTGAATAGTGGCGTTATAATTTTTACGAATATCGGGATTCGAATCTAATTTCTTTTCTAAATTAATAAGACGTCGGTGAGCAATAGCGTAAGAATTTCCCAATTTAGAATATGAAGTTTTAAACGGTAACTGTACAGTATATCTGCCAGTATCATCACGTGATTGCGTAGCGTTAAAGATAAGGTCACAGGCCTGATCATCAGGGCTCATGTGAACTTTATCAGGGACATTTTCTAATTCCCAAAAGCGTTGAGTGAGAGTTTCAAGTAAGTTAGATGCGGTAGCACAGAAAAAAGATTTATTATTGTAGGTTTTATTATTTTTAAAGATAGGAGTGCGAGTATTTAAGCCGTTGTCACAATCTGCCCTACCCATGGCAATGTAACCTAGTGTAGTCTGTACAGCGACGACCGATGAGCCGGGTAATGTCACCTTTCCACTTCCTAATAGGAACGGGAATAACTCGTTGCCAATTAGACAATCGATCTCAGCCGGTAAATGGAATGCATCATCAGCCATAGGTAAATTGCGTAAATGAATTAGTTTTGACGTATCTATAGGTAGACTAGGTAAGCCGTCGGTAATATTGTCTATTACGCGAGCATGGATAATATACGAGCAGCGAGAATCAAAGCGGGAAAATATTTTAAATGTCGTAAATCCAATTGAAGATACTTTAGATTGGCCTATACCAAGAATAGTTGAGTTATCAGGAGAAATGACTAAATTAAGGCGTTCACAACACGATTTTGTGATAAAATTACTCATTGAACCTGTATCTAGAAACACGCGAACCATATTTGGATTATTATTTTTATAAACGAATACAGAAGCAGTAGGTAATAAAACTGTAGTACTATTACTATCGATATTACAAGTAGAAGCGGTCATTGATAACGCGAGATCATTTAAATTTTGGCGCGCAATCTTATCAGCGGCGGCGGCCGAAGGAATGTTCGACACGATCGCGGCAGGCAGAGCGGTAGAGAGGGGAGCGGCGCGGGGCGCGGCGCTTGCGGGCGGCGGCGGCGGCAGCTGCGTGTTTATATACCGATGGTTCAGTGGCGGTGCGTTAGGTTCGACTTCCGATCGCGGGGACATGGGTTTGGTTTTGAAATTATTATGAAAGTTTTCTACATGTAAGAGTGTATGATGTTTGCGTTGACATGTGGAACACGTATTTATTGATTTACAGAATTTAGTATCGTGAAATCCTAGGCAATTACGACAGAAGCGATGTTTATTTACTAGTTCAAATCTAGCACGCGGGTCTTGATTAACAAAATATGAACACTTATATAGAGGATGCGAGTTAGGATCATTACAAATTACACAAGAGCGTTTTTGTATTACGGGTGAATGAGTATTTGCGACGAATGCATGAGTAGGTTTATATTTTGCTGTATTATAATTATTTGAGGAGCGTTGAGTCAAGAAAGGTTTTGTATTTGAGCTAGGATTACGGAGTGTTTGTATTTTACTTTGTTCTTTAAGAAATTTAGAAAGATGATCGAATGTAGGTATTTGAATATGTCTATGCGATTGCTCGAACAAGTTTACTACCTCCTTATCGAGTTTAGTAAGTGCGACGTGAGTAATAATAAAATCTGAGAGATCGTCAATATTTAAACGGCGTAAAGCGGCTTCTGCCGAGTAAAATTGTTCGAGAAATGAATCGATAGATTGATTGGGTTTATAGTTAATTAATTGTTGTACGTAAATGGAAGCTTGTACTCGAGTATCTTGGTATTTTTCTAACAGAGAATTCCAAATTATTAGATAATTATTAGCGGTAGGTGTAATACCTGAACAAACGGTTAATGCTTTGCCGGACAAAGAACCTATTAAATATTGAACTTTTTCGGCGTCTGAGAGATGTAGATTATCGTGGATGAGACATTTAAAATTCTCGTAAAATGGCGACCAATTATATGGTGACCCATCAAACGAAACTAACTTGAGAGGCGGTAACTTGCGGTTTAACAAATCATATTTATAAGAATTATCTTGAGTGTTTTTATTAGAATTATTTTGTGTGAGCGTGGATGCTGTATGTTTTACGTAACAATACAGTTCGTCAAAGGATTGTAAGGCGGCGTAGTTCGGTTTTGCGGATGGATCATTCTCCAATCGAGCCATAATACACGAGTCCAGAGTATCCATGAAATTTGAACGTATAATATCTACCGATTGAATGCGTGCTAAAAATTGCGATTGAAATGTTGGATCGGAAACCTTTAGGCTAAGATCGTATATATTCTGCATAATCTGGTAAAGATTCTCCATCTTAGCTTCGAGAAAAGATAGTTTTGAGTCAACCTCGTGTTCATCGTCACTGGCTGTCTTCTTTTTTGGTTGTCTTGTTGACGCCATTTTGAGAGTAGGTATCTAGTAATAATATAACGTGCGTGGATGCGTTAAACGTATTTAAATGCGTGAAATAAGCGTAAAATATATATGCGGATATCAAAATATGAATACACAGATAATTAAATAGCGAAAAGAGTGTGCGTTGGATGCGATTTAGCGAGTTTGTTTGCGGATGCGGTGCACTTAGCGATTTCTGCGAAATGCGACAATGGCTGCCGTAATTTCGAAATAATAATTATGTGAGGAAGCGTTTTCGTATTGTGTGTGGAGATGAGTGATTGAGAGAGTATATTATGTTTTTTATTCGGCGAGAGGGACCAGAACTTGTGGGCGCAGAGGAAAAGGGCTAATAGGTAGGTACTTACAGGTGCGGGAATGGAGCTTTGAATGATTATGTCCTTCGATAGTTTTAGCAGTGGAGTCTTCACTATAGTCTGAATGCTGGTAAGCCACCCACAGAGTCTGTTTTTCACACACAACACTTTTTACTTGAGTTTTCTTTGAGAGCGGGAGCAACGGGCGCGCATACGCGTTTCCGGAGTTGCGACTTTTTGACAACTGATGAGCGGAATGACCGGATGACCGGAACTAGGAAGTAGGAAGGGGTGTGCGCGGGAGTTAAGGATTGGTCCTCGCGTATTAGGTTGAATGATGTGAAATGAATGATAGTGTTGCTATTGTGATAATTTGAGTGCGTGAGTAATATTTATAATATTTAATTTCTATTTTCAATGTGGCGCAGACACATAAATTCTGGTCATACGTGCACGGCAGTTGTGAATACAACCACGCCGCTTACGTACTTTGTGGTACAACACAACTTCATCGTTCAAAATTTAAAGTTCGTTCAGGAGTGGGACCCATTAACCGGTGACAAAATAAAAACTTTGAATGAAACATGATATGACACTTTACCTGACCCGAAGATAAAACTGTTTAATTTAACCCGAGGAATGAAACTACAGGATTTGCGAGCTCTAGAGAAAAATAAACACACAGATAATTTCTCATACAAAAAGTATATGTCTTTATAGAACTCAACGAATAACCAGCTAAGAATAAGCTCTACGAAACGTTTTCTGCTTAAAATAGAACTCGGAACGATATAAATGTTCATCACAGTTTGCAAAATAAAACTATAAGGACGATATTCGCTTGAAACATTTACGCAAACAAAAATTCATTATCCACTAATCTCTCCGACGTGGAGAACAAAATACAACAAATATTTTACAGTCAGATTCATTTATATTCACCGGATTACACCACTTATGATAACCGAAATTATTACAATGTTGCCATGGCATAACTTTGATCGACACGTAATATTAAAGTGACGATCGTGTATTGGGAAACAGATTGGCAAACGGTTCGTTTTGACATCCAATTGCGATGATATAGCTTCCGAGCAAATGGTTTTTCGTGACAAATAGTAATTGAATAGATACCTAAGTACTGTTTAATTGGATAAATATCAATGTTGGGGAATGTACAAAATAATTAACACAGAGAGAAGAGGTCTGTGTTCCAGCAGAGGGACCATTAAAAGGCTGATGAAGATAATGACAAAATAAGTTAAGAGTAAAATTAAAATTATTCTGTCTGCCAGCGGCTTCGCCCGCGTGAAACTCCAGGAACAATAAAAAATAATATTGTACTTATATCATAAACCTGCCAAACTGCGTGACAGTTAATTTATCAAATTATCAAACTTATTTCTATGAGGAGCTCGTGGCTAAATAATAACAGCCGCACGGGTCGATCGTCAAGGTTAAGTAACGGTTGACGAGGTTGGTCCGTGGACGGGTGACCATTTCAACATACCGAGTTCCCTCCGTGCCTCGGAAAGCACGTTAAGCCGTTGGTCCCGGCTGTTATTTGAAGATCTTTGACAGTCGTTACGGGTAGTCAGAAGCTTGAGATCTGATACCAGTATTGCCAAGGGGTATCGTATTTACCCAGTTACTGGGTTGTGGAGTTCAGATAGGCAGTCGCTCCATGTAAAACACTGGTACTTAGCTGAATCCGGTAAGACTGGAAGCCGACCCCAATATAGTTGGGAAAAGGCTAGGCAGATGAGATGATGATCAAACTTATTTCTATGATAAAGCGACTTCGTAAAAAATACACATGCCATGCTTGTTTATCCATAGTGCTTGTTAGGCCCTGGCCTGGTTAAGAGGAAATGCGGTCGCAGATGTCCTACTGAATTTCCTAAGTAAAAAGTCATAATTCGAGGTTTGGCTCTCGCCTATTTCCTCCTCCAGTATTGGACCAATTTAAAATATATTCCATAAACTGAAAAAGAAATATATTTACAACTAGCTGTCCTTTGCGGTTTCGCTCCCGTCAACTGGCTACGTACCTACCCTATCCTACCTACCCTACACCTACCCTACACCTACCCTACATCTATCCTACACCTACCCTACACCTACGATACACCTGCCCTACACTATACTTACCCTACACATGATTGCGAAACCGTTTACGCAGCGCACGGAAAACGGTAGCAAAAAGTAATATTCTTTCCCGTTTTTGTAACATTTTTCATTTATGCTCCGCTCCTATTGGTCGTAGCGTGATGTTATATAGCCACATACAATATATTATGAATAAGATAGAATAAAACAAATAACAAAATAATACAAACACAGAAGGTGAGTTACAGTAATTTATAAAACAAATAATTATGTAAATAAATCACAATAAATATACGACCAAAAACCCGACGGCTCAATGATCAAACAAACAAACATAGCAAAGAATACTCTTGACAGAGGCACCTTTCAAACACAAAACATATAAAATCAAAATCGGTTCATCCGTTTAAGAGCCATGATGGCACAGACCGACACACAGATACATAGTAGTAATACACGTCAAACTTAGAACATCCATATTTTTCCGTCGGGGATTAATAAGTTTATTTTATAATTTAAAACACCACCACGCAGGTATTTTGACCAAACGAAAATTACGGCAGACTTGTACCTATCTAGGAGTATTAGTACACCGAAATTATGCCGGTTATTTTTAATTAAATCCCATAAAATAGGGGGTGAGCCCATTGCTATATATAAATCTAGACTCCGACTTATTCCAGCTCATCTATGGAACAGAACCCAGGATCCATAGTGCAAGTGACGGCTAGACCAACGAAGCAGTTCTTCTCTGATAGTATCTGTATGCTAAATCAAAAATCTGTTTTCCTTATGTGAATCCGAAAAAGTAAATCAAATTATATAACTGCATTCCACAAAAGTTTCCAACAAGGGTTATTTCCAGATGGAATCTATGATATGTGTTGCAATGTGTTGCCTATCCAAGCGTGATTTTAGTATCGCAATTTCACAACATACTAAAGAGAATAATAGTATTCTAGGATACTGTTACAAAACAAAGGTTTAAACATGAGTGTGAGTTTACAAACTGAGACTAGGTTAATAATAGTATCACACGAACGTTTTGATACGTAATTATGTGCAGTTTCATAAACAAATTTATCTCGTCTCAATTCAGTGACATAGGCTAAAAAAATAGGCAAAGGCATTTTTTAATATATTATGAAATATATCGCCCTTCCCCCCCCCTCCTCCCTCACCCCAAAATAAAAGTGATACTTGTTTAGAGCTGGATCATAATAGCTACTAAATAGACCATTCCTAAAATTTATATCGTAACATTTTGATTTTACAATTTGGCACAAATTCAAGATTAACGTAATTTTGATGGAAAATAAATAAGTTAAACAGTAACAAACATTGTTTTACTCGCTAAAGCCATATTATTAGGTTTCGTATTCATAATAATATTATCATATAACATAAAAAAAAAAAAACAAAAAAAAACAGAAATAAAACAAATTATAATAAAATCAAAAAAAACAACCAAAACGTTTGTCACCGCGCTGGCAGCACCTCATAATATATAATATCCTATCTAGTAAATGTTTTTCTTTTTCCAGTTATTTATTTTTTAGCAGTCGGGTGTTTTGTTTTTATAATAATTTGTTTCATTTACATGGAGTGACTAAAAAACCTCGAAAACAAATTAAATATCGTAGATATGATGCTAATAGTTATTTATGCTACAAGTGCGGAAGGTAGGTGATTTCCGATGAGTGGCATTTTGATAAATCGACACGAGTCGGAAATCATCTTACGCACGCGTATCATACAACATTTTACTATGCATTGTGCGAGGAAATAAAAAAAAATATCTGAACCAAGCAAGAAATTAATAAAATGGCGGGCGTATTCAAGGGCGCTCAGCATATTAACAAATTAACAAATAGCTGTCACGTCGTAACGCAAAAAGGCACGAGCAAAATATTCATTCTGCCAAACATATTTAATGAATATTTAAAATTAATTCTTTGATCAAAATCTAAATCTAGAGTAATTAAAAACGCCTTAAATAAAGTATTAGTTTTGTTTTACCTTTTATATGAATGATAATCTGTACTTAACAAATTTAAAAAAAAAATCTCAAATAATAAAAACTCTATGCGGCGGGCTGACGTTGGAGTTAAAAATTAAAAAAGTACAGGACTAGTAAAGAATATTATCTAACAATTAGATTAGTTACGGGTTTTCTTTTTTGATGAGCTTTATATCTTACTACCGGTTAGGTTGAGATGAGCCAGACCGCCATACCCCACCTACGTATTCGAGAATGACAGACGTCAAGGCAGGCTGACAGACGTCTGTCCAACTGTATTGACATGCGGATCCTGCGCAGGTCAATACTGTTGGACAAACTTCTTCTTCAATTCGTGTCGTCGGCAAGAACCTTTCTTCTAGGTCAACTGTCGCGGAGAACAGTCGAAAGCACAGCACGCGATATTCTTTATAAAAATATATTATATTTTATGAAGAATATCAACGCGTAAGTATCTACAAAGGTGAAACAAGCCTTCATGGTGTTTTACTTCGTAAACATTCATAGCAAAACATCATCATTTCAGCTGAAAGACCTATTGACATGAGGCCACATCGACAAAGCGTCGGCACATCGACTGGTACCGACTCTGTGCTCCATGCATCCAACAGATTCTTTCAGCCTTCATCGGGTCATCTGTCTCCCTTGTGAGAGGAATTCATGTAACGGCTTGCGGGACGCGGTTACCACTTCCGAACCTTTCAGCCCTGTCGCCCATCCGTTCTGCGAGAAATGTACCCCACTGCTAAGTAGCAATACTTAGGACTATGTCGGTAACCTAGTAACCCAGTAACGTAGTTTTTTTAAAGGATATTGCAATAAAAATAAAATTATTAACTAAAACATAACATACTTATATACAAACGCGTGTAAAAAGGGGGAGGGCTCATTAGGCGTTAAAAATTCTTCAACGCTGATGCGATGCGAAACGTTCCCAGAACGCTGGCAGCATTGCTACGTTAGATAGCAATGCTGATTCTGAATCTGGCCCTATAAAAGCCCAGCCCTCTGGTCAAGTGAAGAGACGACTAACCGTTACTTATAAGTAGACGGTTGCTTCAAGATATTACTCGAAACACTTGATGAGCACTCGGACCCCATAGACCTAATGATCATCATCAGCCTTTAAATGTTCACACTGTTGGGACACAGGCGTCCTCTCTGTGAGAGAGATGGGCCGTAATCCATCACGCAGGCCCAGTGCGGGTTGGTGGATGTCACATGTCTTAAAATTTTTGATTCTAGGACATGCCGGTTTCCTCACAATGTTTATCCTTCACTGTTTTGAGAGCAGTGGTGATGAAATAATTTACACAAAGTAAACTGGGTTCGAACCCTACGACCTACAACTTGTAAGTCGCGGTCGTTACCACTGGGCCATCACTGCTCTTTCTTTTGGATCTAATGTTACTTGATAAAACGGCTCCTTGGCTGGGCTGATTTTACCCGCTACGACTGTCGAAGTTCTTCAGAAGAATGACCAACAGCTTAACATGCTCTCCGAGGCACGGATCGGTTACTAACGGATACCCGACAGAAAAGACCCGAGAGTAATCACCAATCCACCGACCGACCTCAGCAAGCGTTGTTTAACCCTTAAGTTCGGCTCATGTGGTTATTACCATTTACCAACGAGCTCCTCTTTTCTAGAATTGATTGAACTACTGATTCCTGAAAAAATATGATAAACTATCTTCTGCCAGCGGCTTCGCCCTCGTGGAAGGTGTTTTCTTATCCCAAGGGTTTTCTTATTCCAGACTATAATCTATTCGTGTGCCAAATTTCATTCAAATCCGTTCATGTGTTCTGGCGTGATTAAGTAACAAACATACATCCATCCATCCGTCCAACCAAACTTTCACATTTGTAATATTAAGTAAGAAGTTAGATTTATCATCCGTTACACGCGTATTAGTTTGAACTTGACCTTTCGCAACAAATTTCCTAATCCCCAATATCGGTTTCTGTCCCTGAACAATTTTTCTCTCAAATATGGCACTTTATTTCTTTTCGCAGAAATCGTAAATTAAAACTGATGGACGGACAAAGTAAATGTAAGTGAAATATCGTCATTTTTGTTTCACTGGCAGTGTACCTAATAATAGAAAATGGCCATTTCGAAATTTGTTGGAATGCTGGCAAAAATATTATTTTGCTATGCAATAGGAAGCGCCGATTTCTAAATTACGTATTTGCGGGCAAGAACGAGTTGGGTATTTGTCAAACTATACTTTAGCCTAAAAAACTGTCAAAATTTGGCACTAATTAGGGTGTGCAGGACGTAGCGTGTTCACTGGCCCCGAGAAAAGAAGGGCGTAAACCTTCTGGCCATTGCCGCTGAACGCCCCATCCACATCAACGAAAACAAAGGTTCTTGGATGCCTAGCTGCAGCAGTGACGTAGGGTTGCAAATCGACTCTAACGATTCAACGATGTGTTGGCTGTACTTGAGTTATTTCCAGATTCCGGGTTGCCCACTTCTGGATCAGCACTCCTGGTGTCCAGGTTCCGAGGTTCAGCCCGACAGGATCGAAAAGGGATGTCTTCATAAGGGTTGAAGTCGATGAATTAAATGAAACACTAAGTTATTCAGTACACGGCACGATTCTAGGGCTCTCAACAATTTCTGAGACTTGATTCTATATAAGAATTACTTCTTATTTACTAAGACAAGTACAAGCGACTAGCTTTGGATGACTACAAATTCTATTTTGGGCCCGGGGGTTCTTTATACCCTCGCATCGTGCCATTATTGAGAGCCCCGCAAATTCTCGCCGAAAATAATTTTTATTTATGTAAAAAACCCTTATACATATTTGGTAAATAGGGTTACCGCACCCCTTCCATGGTGCTATCAATAGCTGGATTCCTTCGTACTGTAACACAGTAACGCCCCCTATCTATGTATCTAATCAATATACCTAATTTCCAGGTATTGATAGCTTCCCTAGACTATTTCCATGAAATAAAAGGACAATTCCCTTTATTTCCCAGTTAAAACCTTAATAGCTTTCAACCTAGCCTAAGGATATCTATAGGTTGGGTTGACCTGCTGGTGCCAGTAGCAGGCTGTCTGTTGACGTCTAGAAAAAGCTTATTTTCGGGAATCTTCTATGGGATATCATCCCTTATGTAATGAATCTATAAATTCCTAAGTCATTTCACCGACTTTAGGACTTCCTACTTAGGCTAACCAGACAATCACCGCCTATTATGGGGATTCTGGTAGCCAATAGACCACACTTTACATTTCTAGTGTTTATGTAAGTCTATCTAGGTCATATGCACATAAGGTGCCTTGATATGTACAAATTTGATAGCTGGTCACTTTCTTTGCGCCCAGCTATCAGAGAAATTAGATATAAAAACACGAATAAGATTGGGACGACACGATGGTGCGTTCAACGGGCCATCGGGAGGTCCCCAAAAATTCCTTATTTTCGGAATTCCCAGGGGTGTATAGTCTCGGGGAATGCCAAAAACTGACTAAAATTACATTTCCAGAAACCTATTTTCCGGAATTGTACTTAAACTACTTGAGCGATTTTCGCTCCAAAGTGATGGCTTGGTAGCTAGTCCAGCAAGCCATCCGAAAGTACTTACACCATGAGTACATCTATTCCCTTCATGGAGTTATTCCACCTGAAGGGTCTATAAATTTCAACGTTTTACGTTGTTTACATTTTTCACGACTGCTTATCTCGTTGACTATCCAAGCGATTCTTCCCATCTAGAAACCGCCTGGAAGCCCTTTTAGCAAGCTTTCCAATGGTAGTACTTTTACCAGTACACCTATATGTTTCTAGGTACTTAGGGCACCTAAAACCGTAAGCGATTGCCAAAAACCAGATAAACAGCAGTTTTTCTATTATATACTGACTTGATATCTCAAGTAAATGGGCTTTATATAAAAGACTACGCTAACTATGAGGTGTATATAGGCTTCCTGTCTCGGTCTAGGTCCCCCATATACCCTAAAATGACCTAAAACCATATATTTGGTGTTTGAGATATCAAGTCAATATTCCTATTTACATAGCAGAAACTATGTGGTCTTCACATAGTTTCATCATTATGTACTGATTTCATGTCCAGTACATAGGATAAGCCCTTAAAAACATGATTTTAATTACTATAATATTTTCGAAAACCACCAAAACTATATATATCGTGTGGTTCCCTCTCACGGTTCATTCGGAACTAATCCGTCGTCGAGCACAGACGTATCGTATGACAGAAATTTATGTTTTTTACTATGATAACTCTTATCAGTATGCTTTCTAATGATTTTACTCTGTTAAGGGTGAACTATTGAACCCTATAACATACTGACAAACACTAAAAACATTATACTACTATCTCAAAAAATGTAGGTAAAATTTTAGTATAAATATAAACGTGCCTCTAAAATTCATTTTAGTATCAGGTGGCGCGCCGTGGTGAGCAGACATGTCTACACATACAAACTTCAATTTCTATGAACCATTTAGTATGGTTGATGACGCTTCGTCGCGAACATATCTCCCGCCGTGCAGTGCTGTGTCGACTCGCTGTGTCGACTCGAAGTGTTGTCGGCGCGGCGCTGCATTCCTTCGGTGAGCGACGGACGGCATTTCTCGGCTGCCGGCCAGGCCCACCGAGAGGACGGTCGCCGCTCCGGCATCTCTGGTTACTGGGGCAGTGGGACGAGTTTCTTCACCGGACGCTTCAAGGTACCGCCAAGCGTGCGTACCTCAGCGGTCCGGATTTCTCCGTCGATTCCTGGATACACGGCCACAATGCGGCCTCGCGGCCACGTATTGCGGGGCAGCTGGCCGTCGGCTATCAGGACAGGGTCACCCACTTTAAATCTGGGCCCACTACTATGTGGCTCCCGCCGGTTTTGGAGCTCCGGCAGGTACTCTCTGACCCAGCGACTCCAGAACATATCAGCGAGGATCTGTGATCGTCGCCATATTTTCCTGCTGTCTATATCTTGCTCGGTGAACGTGCCAGGTGTAGGTAGTCTGGCTGACCCACCGAGTAAGAGGTGATTCGGTGTGATGGATTCATCATCATCACCATCTACCGACACGTGTGTCAATGGTCGGCTATTTACAATGTACTCTGCCTCACAAATCAGTGTGGACAACACCTCTTCGGTGGGGTGTTTTTCTGTAAGTACATTGTATAGTGTGTTTTTTACACAACGAACTAGGCGCTCCCAGGCGCCTCCCATGAATGGCGCTGATGGCGTTATGAAGCGCCATACGATGCCTCTACGACTTGCCTCTGTTTTGAAGGCGTCTCGCAGCTCTCTGTCGGCGCCGTGCATGTTAGTGCCATTGTCTGAGTGTATCTCAGCTGGGCATCCTCTGCGTGCGGCGAATCGGCGCAGCGCCAATATGGCGGAGTCTGCGCTAAGGCTGGCGGCGATTTCAAGGTGCACCGCCCTTGATGTGAGACACGTAAATAGTGCTACGTATCTCTTCTGATGCTGCCGACCGACGGTGACGGATAGCGGGCCGAAATAGTCGAGCCCGGTATATGTAAACGGCCTCTTATGGTGAGCGAGGCGCGTTTTCGGGTGGTCGCCGGTCGCAGGTACTGGTGGCTGTGCCTTGCGTATACGGCAATGCAGGCATCTTGCTATCACCTTCTTCGCTGTTGGTCGCATCTTCACGACCCAGTAGTGCTGCCGTACCTCATTAATTGTGAGTTCGGTGCCACTATGTTGTAGACTGCGATGTGTCCAGTCTATGTACAACTGCGTTATGTGATGGTCGCCATGTAATATAGGCGGGCGCATCACTTCTTCAGCTACCTCTTGCGTAGCTGCTATGCGACTTCTTAGTCGCAGCACGCCGTCGACGACCTGAATTTGTAAAGGTCGCAGCGAGCTATTTTTATTTATTTCTTCAACATTCGCTAACTCTGAAGCGAACGATTGTTGTTGTGCGACCTGGACAAGTATTTTCTCAGCTTCTTGGAGAAATTCTGCTTCTATGATTTGTCTGTTGACCTGGGTTGGTGCTCTGCACGCCTGCTTCTGCTTCTGTGCAGGTACAGCGGGCTTCTTGCGCCAGTCTGGGTCCTTTTCAGCGTTTTTTCTCGTCCGTTTATAGGACGTTATCTCTGTTCTATTTTTGCAAAGAGATATAAAACGCAGAACTGTGGCGGTCGCACGAAGCAGTCGCTCCCATCTGGAGAATCTGCTTGGCTCTGGAACGGCTTCTATGAAGCTCTTCTTGTCCCCTTCTGTGACAACGAAAGTTTTTTCTTCTCCCGTGTCGTTTGTAGTCGGAGGTTTCTCTGTGGGCCATAATTCGGGCCCAAGAGACAAAAAACTCGGCCCGCAGTACCACTCGTGGTCCGAGTTGAACCGCAGTGGCACGTCACGGGTTGCTGCATCAGCGATGTTCATCTTGGTGGGTATCCATCGCCAATCTTCGACTTTGCTATTGTCTTCAATAGCAGCTATTCGGTGAGCAACGAAAGGTTTGTATACTCTCGCTCCTCTTCTAATCCAGGTCAGTACGGTCTTGCTATCTGACCAATACGTTACTGACGTGGGCTTGCAGTCGTGTTCACTCATCACTGCTGCGGCTACGCGGGTTCCCAATACCGCGGCCTGAAGTTCGAGTCTCGGTATCGAAAGCAGTTTCAGTGGGGCCACCCGCGCTTTCGCCATACCAAGGCTTATTAAGTGCTTGCCTTCCACGGTCGTGGCCCGCCAGTATATAGCGGTAGCATATGCCATCTCGCTTGCATCAGTGAACACATGCACCTGCATTTCTATAGCGTCGCTATATCCAGGATAGCATCTTGGTACGCTAACGTTTTTTAGTTGGCGTAAATGTTGTACCCAAATTTTCCATTGTAATGCTAGGTCAACATCTAGCCTCTGATCCCAGTCGACGCCTCGCCTCCATGCTTCTTGCAATATTTGCTTTGCCTTGATGGTTACTGGCGAGGCGAGTCCGAGTGGGTCGTATAGCGACGCTACTATTCTGAGCGCCTCTCGCTTGGTGGGCGCCTCTCGGTCCAAGATACCCTCAGGCAGACGCGCGAGTGTGAGGTTGAAACCCAGCGTGTCTTCGCCTGGCCTCCATATGAGGCCGAGTATCTTTTCCGACGTATCTATATCTCCAATGGATACCATCTCAGTTTGTATGTGCGATGGGTCCATTTTTTCTAGGAGCTGCGAGCTATTTGAAACCCATTTCTTGAGTTCAAACCTCGCCTGTAGGTGTATTTTTCGCACCATACTAGCGACTTCTGCCGCCTTCTCGATAGTTCTATAACTATCTAGGTAGTCATCCATATAATGACTACGTAGTATAGCATCCACAGCTTCAGGGTGCTTCTCTATATATTTGTTTGCGTTCCAGTTCTTTGCAAAAATTGCTGTGCAAGGCGAACTGGCTGCGCCGAAAATGATGGACGTCATTCTATATTCTTCTGGTGCTCCTTCTCTGCGGTTTCCCCTCCACAGGTAGCGAAGCGCGTCTCGGTCTTGGCTCCGCACCTTCACTTGCATGAACATCTCCGCTATGTCACCGGTTATTGCGACGCAGTGGCGGCGAAACCGCATCATTACGCCTGGCAGCGACTGTAATAGGTCGGGCCCAGTTAACAGGAAGTCATTCAGTGACATTCCTCTCGATTTGGCGGCAGCGTCATGTACGATGCGAAGTTTGTCTGGCTTCATTGGGTTGAAGACATCGAAGTGTGGGAGGTACCAAGTTTTGCCCGGCGTGCTAATTGCGGGTGCCCTTTCAGCGTACCCTTTCGCAATTAGCGAGTCCATCTGGTCTGAGTATCTTCTTAGAAGTTCCTGGTTCTTGTCCAGCTTCTTTTCTGTTGAGACGAGCCTCTTCAGAGCTGTCTCAAAGCTATCTGGCATCTCAGCATGCTCATTACGCCAAAGCATGGCGGTTTCGATGTGTCCATTCTCTAATTGGACAGTTGATCGATTCAAAATGTCCTCTGCCCTTCTTGCTGGGTCAGAGGCGGGTCGCTGTGGGTTTATGCACAACGATTCTATGGCGAAATGTTCGCGCAACTGATGATCCAAATTGTCATCAGTTGTTATTCTATTGACATGATGTACTTGTTGTCGTAGTAAACTACTGTGCGCGCCATGTAGTGTCCAACCCATTGCTGTAAGTGACGCAATTGGTTGGTGTCTTGGACCTCTGCGAATCTCGCTGGCCAATAACAAATGCCAGTTGTCTTGGCCGACGAGTATTTTTGGCACGCCATTGTTGTACATCAACTCTTTTCTCAAGTCGGTTAAATGCTTGCAGCGTGCGACAACCCTATCGCTCACTGTTTGTTTTGCCAAGCTGAGTTTAGGTATAGTACGTGCTTTAAATTGTACCCTTCTCTCTTGCGGGCTAACCAGCGTCACCTTGACTCTTCTTGAGCATGGGGTGGTGAGCATGGTGTTGCCTATCGCACCGATCTTGAGCGGGTCCACAGGGCCCTCTGCCCCGACTTGCCTCGCGATGTCTTCATCCATCAGCGAAACGGTGGACCCATCGTCTAGGAGAGCGTATGTTGCTACCTCTCCCGCCGGTCCGATTACCCGGACCGGCACTATCTTGAGGTACGCCTGGCTCGATGGTGACCCGAAACTGGCCACCGTTTCCTGAGGATCCTTGCGGGATTCAGGAACATCGGGCTTCTTGTTGGCTTCCCTCTGCTGTTGCTTCTTCCTATGAAGAAGCCGATGGTGCGTATCTCTGCACCCGTCTTGGCCACACTGTTTTCTCTTACAAGTGTGGTTGCCTCGTCGATGTTGAAGGCAGCGATAACATAGATTTTGTTTTTTCGCTAGCTCCCATCTTTTCTCGACAGCTACGCCCCTGAATTGTGCACATCCAGTGGCGTAGTGATGTCCCACGTCGCAAACACGGCATTTTCCTACCGGTTGGTCCGTGGCTATATGCGTCCTTTGTGTGACGCGTCTGTTGGTGTTCGCCTCGGCCGAAGCGATGCCTTCGGGTGGGGCGAATGGACTACAGAAGTGTGCCTGTTCAGATATAAAATTACTGAACAATGAAATATCTGGCACCGATTGGTACTTCTCCGAATATGATCGGTACCATTGTGCTCGTAGCGAATTGGGTAACTTCTCTGTTAACAATCGCATAAGCTCCGCGTTCATAAGGTAATGACCCTTTTTTAACGCGCGGAGCGTGACTACAGCACCTCTTACGCGACTTGCAAACGCGCAGATGTCTCTTGGTGACTCACTGCAGCGCGGCAGTCCGCGTAATCTATCTGTTTCAGCTTGCGCTATGGAGTCTGGACGGCCGAACTGCAGCTCGAGTTCCTTCATGATGTCATCGGGCCTGGCATGTCCGATGAGTTCTGAGCTGACGGTTTCCATTGCACGTCCATGTAAGCTTCTCCTCAGCCTCGCTGTATTCTCGATGTCCGTAAAGTACGCTCGAGTTGTCTCATATATGGCCCGAAATGATAGCCATTCAGTATGAGAACCATTGAAATTCGGCAATGTCATGACGAATTTCGACGCAGAGGGGTTCGGTTGGTCCCGCTGTTCTATTTTCCTGTCGGCTAGCGACGCTATAGCGGACGTCAACTCCGTCAAGAATGGACGGAGACTATCCCTCTGACCTCCTGTACCCTCAGCTGACGCTGCAACTGGGGGCTTTCGCACTTCTCTCTCCTTAGGATGCTGACCTTCTATTTGCGATTTGGTGGCGGCCGCAGTCAGGGGTCTATGCATAGAATTTCTGGTTCCCCCTTCAACGACGTTATCCTCCTTCTCAGGCTGAGGTTCTGGTGCCTCTTCTAGCCATGAACGCACGTACTCGTCATTCGAGTTTCTGTCATCCAAGTATTCAGCTTCGGAACCCTCTTCCTCCGCTCTCTGAAGTGCCAGTTGTGCAAGCTCCAACTTAATTTTGAGTAAGTCTTCGCGAGCTTTGTCTATGTTTTTTCGTGACCGAGTCACTCTAGTTGACGGCGGACGGCTATGTTCGATACGGGCGTCACCCCGGGTAGTCATCGGCATCGCTGTACGTCTGTCTTCTTCGGAAATCTTCTCTTTCTGAGAAGGTTTCAATGTTGTGTCTGAAGCTCCTTCTAATCTGGTTACTCTGGTAGAAACCGCTTGATCAGTTTCTATTGGTTGATGCGTCGGAGTGCTTTCAGTTTGAGGCGCTAGATGGCGCTGCTCGTCCGACGGCTCGGTCCCTTCGGTTGTGGAAGGTGAACACGGCGGCAGCTCATGTCTGATGCCAACTGGCTGATCCAACTCCACGGTCCATGCCTCCGGCGTCTTGCCTTTGGATCTGGTTATCGGCATTGTTGTTGAAATATTTTCTTTTGAAAACTCGAAGTTAGTTTTCAAAGATAAGTCCCAGTTCCGGGCTTCAGCGTTCAAACCGATGATCTCCAGAAGTTAACCTCCACTTCGATTGACTATAATTCAATCTTCAAATAAAAAATCACTAAAAACTTACGGTCAGTGATAAGTCTTCAGGAAACTTCAGGCATTTGCTATACAAGTTTGTTTTTCCCATAAACGTGTATGTTCTATTTGATTGACTATAATTCAATCAAATTCTAAATCACCGAAAAGTCAAGGTTACTTTTCGGTGGTGATGCTTCATGAACTGCTTGTCCAAAGCATCAGAGCCGTGCATCAATCTTCAGAGCACGTATCTTGCTTGATTGAAGAAAATTCAATCTTCAAATAAATCGCCGAAACGTCGAAGTTATTTTCAGTGATAGTGCTTCAGGAACCGCATAGTCAGTACATCCGAAACGTATCTAAGTCTTCAGAGTACGTTTCTTCCATTCACTGACGAAAATTCAGTCTTCAAAATTTTCCTGAAAACATAGGGGTTGTTTTCAGTCATAAGGCTTCAGGAATTATTCTTCAATCATCAAGGATGCACATCAGCCTTCTAAAACGCACGTCTTGTATTTTTCTGACGGGCGCTCGTTTTTTAAACAAATCGCTAAAAACATAAGGGTAGTTTTCAGCGATAAGTCTTCAGGAACTATTCATCCGCGTCAAAGACGTAATCCAATCTTCTGAACGAGTATTCTTGGTTGAATAAACAAGCGTTCAGTTCTAGAACAAATCACTGATAACATAGGGTAGTTTTCAGCGATAAGTCTTCAGGAACTATTCTTGGGGCTTCAAGGATGCGCATCTGTCTTCATACAGCATTTTGCGGCTCACAGAAAATTTCTTCTATTTTCTTACAATTATTGAAAAAATAGGGTATTTTCAATAACTGTCTCCAGAATTTTACCTCTTGGATCCAGCGGCAAATAGGGCACGTAGGACTTGTTCCCTGCAGTGCACGTCGATTTTTGGTTTATTTGTGAAATTAATTTCTCCAAAATTCGAAAAATTAATTCCACCACTGTTTCTTCCTGACGTCCTGGGGCGCTCCAGACTTCGAATTTCGGCTCGAACGGGTCAACGTTGTGTTGCACGTAGCCGACTTAATATGCAGGCACCCAGTTGTTTTTTCTGGATCTACTGTTCCCGACGTCCTGGGGCTCTCCAGGCTCCAAATTTCGGCTCGATAGGACCATTAAATGTGTCCGTCGTCGAATTTTGCCGGGACGCCAGGCTCCAAAATCTGGCTCGCAAGGACCATTAAATGTGCAGGACGTAGCGTGTTCACTGGCCCCGAGAAAAGAAGGGCGTAAACCTTCTGGCCATTGCCGCTGAACGCCCCATCCACATCAACGAAAACAAAGGTTCTTGGATGCCTAGCTGCAGCAGTGACGTAGGGTTGCAAATCGACTCTAACGATTCAACGATGTGTTGGCTGTACTTGAGTTATTTCCAGATTCCGGGTTGCCCACTTCTGGATCAGCACTCCTGGTGTCCAGGTTCCGAGGTTCAGCCCGACAGGATCGAAAAGGGATGTCTTCATAAGGGTTGAAGTCGATGAATTAAATGAAACACTAAGTTATTCAGTACACGGCACGATTCTAGGGCTCTCAACAATTTCTGAGACTTGATTCTATATAAGAATTACTTCTTATTTACTAAGACAAGTACAAGCGACTAGCTTTGGATGACTACAAATTCTATTTTGGGCCCGGGGGTTCTTTATACCCTCGCATCGTGCCATTATTGAGAGCCCCGCAAATTCTCGCCGAAAATAATTTTTATTTATGTAAAAAACCCTTATACATATTTGGTAAATAGGGTTACCGCACCCCTTCCATGGTGCTATCAATAGCTGAATTCCTTCGTACTGTAACACAGTAACGCCCCCTATCTATGTATCTAATCAATATACCTAATTTCCAGGTATTGATAGCTTCCCTAGACTATTTCCATGAAATAAAAGGACAATTCCCTTTATTTCCCAGTTAAAACCTTAATAGCTTTCAACCTAGCCTAAGGATATCTATAGGTTGGGTTGACCTGCTGGTGCCAGTAGCAGGCTGTCTGTTGACGTCTAGAAAAAGCTTATTTTCGGGAATCTTCTATGGGATATCATCCCTTATGTAATGAATCTATAAATTCCTAAGTCATTTCACCGACTTTAGGACTTCCTACTTAGGCTAACCAGACAATCACCGCCTATTATGGGGATTCTGGTAGCCAATAGACCACACTTTACATTTCTAGTGTTTATGTAAGTCTATCTAGGTCATATGCACATAAGGTGCCTTGATATGTACAAATTTGATAGCTGGTCACTTTCTTTGCGCCCAGCTATCAGAGAAATTAGATATAAAAACACGAATAAGATTGGGACGACACGATGGTGCGTTCAACGGGCCATCGGGAGGTCCCCAAAAATTCCTTATTTTCGGAATTCCCAGGGGTGTATAGTCTCGGGGAATGCCAAAAACTGACTAAAATTACATTTCCAGAAACCTATTTTCCGGAATTGTACTTAAACTACTTGAGCGATTTTCGCTCCAAAGTGATGGCTTGGTAGCTAGTCCAGCAAGCCATCCGAAAGTACTTACACCATGAGTACATCTATTCCCTTCATGGAGTTATTCCACCTGAAGGGTCTACAAATTTCAACGTTTTACGTTGTTTACATTTTTCACGACTGCTTATCTCGTTGACTATCCAAGCGATTCTTCCCATCTAGAAACCGCCTGGAAGCCCTTTTAGCAAGCTTTCCAATGGTAGTACTTTTACCAGTACACCTATATGTTTCTAGGTACTTAGGGCACCTAAAACCGTAAGCGATTGCCAAAAACCAGATAAACAGCAGTTTTTCTATTATATACTGACTTGATATCTCAAGTAAATGGGCTTTATATAAAAGACTACGCTAACTATGAGGTGTATATAGGCTTCCTGTCTCGGTCTAGGTCCCCCATATACCCTAAAATGACCTAAAACCATATATTTGGTGTTTGAGATATCAAGTCAATATTCCTATTTACATAGCAGAAACTATGTGGTCTTCACATAGTTTCATCATTATGTACTGATTTCATGTCCAGTACATAGGATAAGCCCTTAAAAACATGATTTTAATTACTATAATATTTTCGAAAACCACCAAATCTATATATATCGTGTGGTTCCCTCTCACGGTTCATTCGGAACTAATCCGTCGTCGAGCACAGACGTATCGTATGACAGAAATTTATGTTTTTTACTATGATAACTCTTATCAGTATGCTTTCTAATGATTTTACTCTGTTAAGGGTGAACTATTGAACCCTATAACATACTGACAAACACTAAAAACATTATACTACTATCTCAAAAAATGTAGGTAAAATTTTAGTATAAATATAAACGTGCCTCTAAAATTCATTTTAGTATCAGGTGGCGCGCCGTGGTGAGCAGACATGTCTACACATACAAACTTCAATTTCTATGAACCATTTAGTATGGTTGATGACGCTTCGTCGCGAACAAGGGTTTGAGACGTTCTTAACCTAAAATATTCAAATCAGAAATTGACCGTAAAGCAGGGTTTGACACGTTCTTAACCTCAAATACTCAATTCAGACATCGGCTGTAAATGTAGTAACAAAATATAGAAACTCAACATACGGAAATTTAAGAGTTCATAAAGTTAAGAACAATTCTTTATTTGTCATGATTCCAAGTATGCTGATTGATCTCCAATAGGCTTTAATGCACGAAAGTTTCAAGGATATGTCCTAAAACTAAGTTAGAAACTATTTCCATGTCAAAACATAGACATGTAAAATATGGCGTCCCGCACAAGGTAGTATAGCTATAATAAAATACTTGCTTAAGTGACATTATAAATTGGTTGGTATCCAGGAGAGCATTTTACCTACGACGACGACATAACGTACTAATTGACAGTGTGAAATTGAAGTGCCAGCGCTTTTACAACTTGTTAAATATTTAGAACGAACGTAGGTAGTGGAAAATTAAGAAATATTATAAAAACTAGAAGCCTTTGCCTAGCAGTAAGGTTATATATAATTTATATATAAACGCTGAATCACATCATTGTCGCAACTTTTTACCAGACTACTATGTTCGTATTTACATATGTTCCTCCGTAGCGCCTAAACTATTCATCCGATTTTGATGAATAAGGTGTCAATCTATTATTATGGCCCGAGTAACATAGGCTAACGCAATAAGAATCCGTAGTTGGGTTACAGTTTTTATTAAACTTTTTGCTTGTTAGCTAAGCTTTTTATGGCTATTGTTAAAAGGTTCACAGTTCCATGACGCACATATGGCATTTGTAATTGTTTTAACTATTGTTTATGCCATGTTGACAGTGAATCTGTTTAGGTCAAAAGGTATTCTAAAACTGATCAATGAAGCTGAATAAAAATAGCACTTAAAAGGCTAAGCTATTCTAAGTACCTAAGTCTATTGAGCATCAAAATCTGACCTCCTTGTTAGTGATGCATTATTAGGTGTATGTAGTGTAAAATTAACGAATTAATACGACTCAATTGATAATTTAATTAACCAATTAATTGATCACTTTGTGTCTATACATACAGATCTTGTTTTGAAATAAATAAAGGAGAATATTAGTCCACGTATACAGCAAAGACTTTTACCACTTACATGCATTCTCCGTGAAATCATTTTTTTTTTTAACTCTTCTACTCTTTGAAATCTACACGTTAGCTCTCGAGATAAACCGTCACAAAGATTAACTAAGTATATCCCCCATATTCCAAGTTATGTCTTCCAACTCGACTTCACCTCGAGTTATAAAATTGACAGTTATTTATTGAAATTAAAGTCAAAGTCAAAGCACTTTATTTCAAGTAGGCCAGTTACAGGCACTTTTGAATTGTCAAAAGACAAAATAAAATATTACAAAATTATGGTGCTACAGTCCCAGTCACAAGACATAATAACTGTGAAAGTACCGTAGATGCCCATTCCAAGGCGTAGATCTCTATGGAGAAGAACTGGCAAGAAACTCCATGGACACTCTTTTTCAATTAGGTAATTATTACAAATCATTTGTTACATCATTCATGTTGAGATTACACATTATGTGAGAACGATGTAGAAAGTTAAAAGTGTCCATAGTAAATATAAAAAGACAATTCAGAAATAAAATTAGAATCAATTAAAATAAACCATGGCAGCTAAGAGATGACCAGTCCCAACCGACAGCGCCCGTTCACGAACATGACACATGTATCAGCACCATTCAGCTCAACCATTTTGAAGGGAGCTAAATGATCCGACACACGCGCCACCATCGGCGAGACATTTGAGTGGGCATAACATACTCTCAACCACCGGAGTCATTCAAGTCAATAGAAGACGTAGGTATCTAGACAATGATAGCTCTGAAGTACATGGTACTCACACAATGCTGGCTATGCTGCTATATAATACTAGAAAGATTAACTCTATATAATGCAAAGATAGTAGCAATCCTCATCAGCTCCGACAATAACAGTAAACGATACCTACGACAGTCTTACCAAAAAATAAAATTTAAAAAATACACATAAAAACGAAATTAAAAAATAATAATATTTAACCTGACAGCAAGCTAATTTTGGTAAAAGAACACGAACATTGTCTTGAGTTCAACACAGCGACCAACTATGCTTATCATCTAAATAATCATTAATAGAATAGTATGCCTTAGAACAGAGATTAGCTTAATCGCGGGTATTTTCTCTTGTCAGGGCGATTAAGTCGAACGAAGGTTCAAATAGACTTTGAATATGGGCCTTACACCCTAAAATAAGAAAAAAAAAACATTAAAATTGATGTAAAATACATCAATTTTAATGTTATTTTGTATCTTATTTATGTGTTTGCGCGTATTAATGGGTTTCCTACTGCTAGAACACGCACAGTTCTCTCTGCGTGAGAAATCGAGAAAAGTACTACATAGGACACGGGTAACATGTAATGGTTTCAGATACCGCTTTCATTGAACATTTAGATCATTCCATCTATGTTCATATTTTATACTGTGTACATAATTAAATAATTATGTCCATGAATAGGTACTTAGTCCGTTTTAAAACAAGTAAAAAATAATAATTTCGAAGAAATAAAAAAACAATGACGGGGGTCATTGTTTTTTTATTTCTCACTTTTTTAACTACATAATTTATCTAATAGTAGACACACTTCGATCAACAATATATCGAACACGTAATTATGACACGACATCTTGCGAAAATAACCCGATTCAAACAGTAAAACGCCCATAACTTTTGAACAGCAGAACCAACTATTATCAAACATAGTTAAAAACACTCCCGATAATGTCACCTTTCAAACTAAATACAAAAACACACGTCAAACTTAAAATACCCCTATTTTTCCGTCGGGGGTTAAAAATAAACCCAAACATAGACAAAGATAGATCAATCATAGATTTAACTAAAGAATTTAAAGTTAAAAGCTAGCTAAGTGCGTATCGGACATCGCACATTTAGGGTTCCGTACCAAATGAGAAATATACTGGTTAGTAAAATATTCAAATTCAAATAGCATTTATTTCTGATAATATAAATACATTTTAACAATTATTATTATTACATCCTTTTATAAATTATTATACATGCTATATATCATTTCATATTACCATCATGCATCATGCTAATAGTTTAAAAAAAATATAAGCATGATGCATGATGTTAAGTCTGTATTGTCTAGCAGCTGGATAGCCTCAACATTCACGTGTCGATGAAGTCTGTGTTCGTGGACTTCAGCAAATTTTTGGATGATGGTAGTGACGAATTCCGTTTTAAGGTCACGGTGAAAATCGTCATTTCTTATGTAGCTGGGTGCATTTACAGCATCCCTGAGTCATCCTTTAGTACAGCCCCAAAGTTGGATACCATACGTCCGTTACGTCGTAATTGGCATCAGTAAATGCTTGTATATGGTTATTTTATTATGTATTGATAGACAGGATTTCCTTCCGAATACATACTTTTATAACGTGTGTCGAGTTCCTGTCTTTTCTTTTTGACATGAGCTTTCCAACGCAACTTGGCGTCGAGAGTTATGCCAAGGTATTTAGCTGTATTAGCATAAGGCACTTGCATGTCATTTATGTAGATTGGGTGATAGTCCAAGTGTTTGTTTGTGAAGTCAATGTGAATTGATTTTGACTCATTCAATTTGATCTTCCATTTTTGTGTCCAGTCATAAACTTTGTGCACAGCTAGTTGAAATTTTTCTACTGCTTTTCTGTGGCTTGAACCGGTAGCCATAATTGAAGTATCATCTGCAAAGGTTGCAATGGTGTTATTTTCCAGTCCTGGGATGTCGCATGTGTATAACAAGTACAAAATTGGGCCTAGCACACTTCCTTGAGGCATCCCTTTTATAGATTTTAGCTCGGAATATGCGTCTTCTTGCCGTATTCTAAACATTCTATTAGATTATATACGACTCTAGAATATGTGCAAATTCTGGTAGCATACGTCTGAGCTTGAATATTAGTCCCTAATGCCTAACTTTGTCAAAAGCTTGCGTGACATCTAAAAACACGGTGGCACATTCTTCCTTATTTTCAAGCGTTTTTGCAATAATGTTTGTTATTCTATGTACCTGGTCTATTGTTGAGTGTTTTTCCCTGAAGCCAAATTGATGATTAGGAATAAAGTCTCTATATTCTATTATTGGTTTTAACCGTTTCAATAATAGTTTGTCGAATAGATAACTTTTAAAAATGTGCATAACTTGAAGAATTACTTAGTTTTTGTTTCATCGCAATCGGTTCACTCTACCAAAAGTTAGATGAATTTAAAGTCTACTTGAAGTAAAATAACACAACACATGTAATTCAGATACACGGACAGTTGAACTCCATATTCGTGATATAGATGGCGTCACACCATTCAGAAAATGACGTCAAATGCACAATTTGACGTCGTTTTCTGAATGACGGTGTTAATATTATCCGCGTAAGAATGAATTAGGTATGCATGTATGTTAGGTAGCAAGGTAAGTAGGGTAGGTCTAGATAAGTAGGGTAGGTAGGTAGGTCTAGGTAAGTAGGGTAGGCAGCTGACGGGAGCGAAGCCGCGAGTACAGCTAGGTTTTAAATAATAACCGAGTCTATTGCAGCGGATAATAAAACACTATTTACTCGAGCGAAACCGCGGGTAGATTCTACTCGTAGTATAACATAACCCATTGCCATTAATTGAGTTTACTTCGTAAGTGACAGCCCACAAATCCATCGAATCGTATTTCGAAGGAAAATAAAAAAAAACAAAATTGGATCGACTTAAACAAAACTCGCGATGACTGGTTTAGGTACACACCACTGCGAACCCCGCCGCGAAAAACAGTCGTGATTTGATGAAATTATCTTGTTTTTATTTGCAAGTAATATATTACGGTCTTAAAATGAAATGGTCCTATATTTTCCACATAAGTACCTAGGCAGACAATCATACCTACACCTAAGGAACCAATTTATTCCTGCTCCTACACAATATATTTGAGTTTACCTCACCTACCACCACACGATTTCTTGAAACCCCAGGAACACCTGCCACCTGGACGTGAACTGCAGTGGCCTATATGGAAAGCACTCAATTGTTTGCGCACCCAAGTAGGTCGCTGTAAACACAATTTAGCAAAATGGGGTTTTATAGACCCGTCTGATACCTAGTGTGAGTGCGGTGCCCCTTTGCAAGATATGGCACACATGCTGGAGTGTCCCAGTTTGGAAGACCTTATGCTCGCCACTGACGCCGCAATCGGGGTGGCCACCTACAGGGCCCAAAATTTATGAAGAGTTTCCCATCGACTCGAAAAGAAGAAGAAGACAATATATTTGTGCTTTCTGTATATTTCATCAACGCTAATCATACCTATAGACGTAAAATTTAAAATCTATGTAATGATCACAGATCGTGAGTTTTTAATGAAAACAAGTTTTTAGGGTTCCGTACCGGAAGGGTCCAAACTGAGTCCTAATGCCGTCACTCACGAGTCTTTCTGTCCGAAGCCTGTCAAAAAATTTAGTTCCGAAGAATTATTTTAACTTCCCATTGACCTATGAACTTGAAATTTATCACACAAAATATTTACTATTGTTGCCATCTGTGTCCCCAGTCCGGAGGTGCTGTTGTGTCATAATATTTTTTTCTTATTAGACCTAGCTTGAACTTCTGTACAATCATACCTTCGTTTGCTTGAAGATTATATTCATCTTTTAAACGCTCATTTAGCTATCTATGTTTACTCATTTATTTATTTTTTATTCTTAAATAAAACTGTTCGCACCGTCACTTCCTAGTAAGGTTTCATTGGTTCGGAGTCACCCAATCGACACCGGCTATCGCTGAAAACCAGCGCTGTGGCTCTGCACACGAATCCCAGCATTATGCTGAGTGATGACCGTTTGCCGAATTGTTGTGACGCATACTTTGTAATGATTGTATTTAAGTTGTGTTGCGATTAAAACGGGCCAAGAGGCTGATCGGTAATGAGGCACTGGTCGAGTCAAAGCTCCAAAGCCTTGAACATCGTCGTCGAGTTGCCAGCTTGTCGGTTTTTATCGGTTGCATTTCGGGGAGTGTGCGATGGAATTGCATGATCTAATTCCGCCTATCCCGTTTCATCATCGGACTACAAGACGTACGGCGATGCGCCATCGGTACATGGTGTACATCCCACCCATGCGCACTAAACTTTTTGGAAATACTTTCATTATACGTACAGCTAAGGAGTGGAATTCCCTGCTGGAGTCTGTGTTTCCAGACAGCTACAATCTCGGGGTCTTTAAGTCAAGAGTGAATAGGTTACTTCGAGGCAAGCGTGTTACACCGTCAACCACAACATCGCTTACCATCAGGTGAGATAGTGGTCAAGCGCGAGCCTATCTACAGTAAAAATTTTTTTTTTATTATTTTTTTGTTATTTTTATGGTATACGTCGTGGCGCAAATACACAATTTTTCTTCCTTTACTTTTATAATATTTATTATTACGTAATTTTACTAAAAAAATACAACCAAGCCAAATCCCTCCCTCTATCCCAGAAAACTTGCTGATAACACTGAAGGACAAGACATTGGCATGTGGCAAGATCGATTATGCAAAATTTTTAATAAAGTTTACTTGATTTTATTTTTTATCTCTTTGTTATTGTATTAATCACATTTTCCATCGTATTTCTTTATTTGAAGTTTTATTAGATTTAATTATGTTGGTTGGTGTACCCAAAATAGATTGATTCTTTTATAAACAGTCATGTTTATGGCAATATAGCAAGAACAAAAATAAAAACTGTTGAAACTCTAATAACTGTAATGCTGAAAAGTCAAAACGACAAACAATTGTGAAAATTAAGTACCTAAGTTTTACTTTATGCAGACTGGAGACAGGCGCTATGTGGTAATTTGACAGCGAAGCCATTTTCATTTTAAAAGTATGAAAAATCGTGGTCGTGTTGCATCTCTGTGCTGAGTCTTTTAGTTTCATAAATCTGGTGGGAAATATTATAGTTATTTAAACCCTTGAGTACCTGAAACGTGGATCCACGCGAAACCCAATGGCTTTTTAATTGTGCCGTAATTTAAACTTGCCGGATTGCCACCATGGGATCTGGAAGCAAAAGTCCTCGCGCACATTTGGGAATGACGCGAGGAGGCGAAACGCCGGGGCGAAACGTCGTGGCCGCGACAAATCGCAGCTCGGCGGACAGAGCTCCGGCAGGATCTCATAGCGACATGGAGAGAGCGACTGTCGCAACCCAGCGCGGCACGCCACAATTGCGGCGATAAGGCCCCTCTTTCAGGAGTGGCTAGAGAGGCGCCACGGCGTCCTCACCTTCCGCCTGACGCAGGTCCTCATCGGACACGGCTGTTTCGGGAGGTTCCTGTTCAGGATTAGGGGGCGGAAACGCCCGGGTGTCACCATCGTGTGGATCGCCCGGAGGACACGGTGGAGCATACGGTGGAGATCTGCCCCGCTTGGGCTGGGCACCGCCGTGTCCTCGTGGAGGCGACGGCAACCTCTCGCGTCCGGCCCTGGTTCAGGCCATGTTACGGAGCGAGAGGGTATGGAAATCTGTTTCCTCCTTCTGCGAAGCAGTAATGCTCGCAAAGGAGGAGACGGAACGCGTGAGGGAGACGCAACGAAGACGCCCTCAGCCCCTAGCCACCGCAGGAGACGCCCTGGGCATCGGGAGTCGCGAGCAGATTCCCGGCCACCGTTGGCGCGGGCTTGCGGACGGCGAGTAATGGGTAGCTCGCCGTCCGATAAGGACCAGGCCCGAGTCGACGGCGCGTTGTGTTCCACGCGCGCCTCAAAGAGATGTCAGCAGAACTGACGGGGTCCGCGAGGATCGATGCCTGTCTGGGTCGCGGATAAATTTAAAAAAGGGATACCGCAGTCCTGGTTCAAGCAACTGAAGGAACACGGGTGGGTTTTAGTAAGTAAAAGTCTGACACGCCCTGCCGCCTCACCCAGAGCGGGAGAAGTCATTGGATGATTTCCCACCCAAAAAAAAAAAAAAAAAAATGGGTAGTTACGGCAATCACCCTGTTAAATGAAAATTATTATATTATTATTAAAAACAAACAAAAACTTGCGCACTAAGAAATAGGTTGTAGAAACTCGCTTAGATATAATAAGTAGCCAAAGACAGAACAGGCAATCAATTTATTTAGCAAAAAATTCTAGTAGTTCTACCACGTCACCAATGTCACCATCCGTTGAAAAATATTAACCTCATCTTGATCCGTACCTATGCATTGCCATTCAAAGTGGCAATGGTCCCTCTCTGCTTCTCTATCGTCTAATATCTTCGCGCCCTTCGATCCATGATACTGTCCCAACATGTTATATTCTTCTATTTTCTCCTTTCAACCGACAGACCTGCTGCTGCTGCAGTCTAATTAAAATCACATATACGGAAAGCCAAATAGCGTCTTTCTTCTCGCATGTGGTTGGTCGATTGATGGCGGTTAAAACCTCAAAACCCTTTGCCTTGCCGAATTCACAATTAGGCTGATGTTATTCACACTTGTTTTTCCGCCGCAACGGTAAGTACGGTAAGGTAACTGCGTTGCGCTGTAAACACAGTTTGTTTAAAAAAGCTTCTACAGTGATCCATATAACTCAGATGGTCGTGTCTACGACCAGCAGAGAAACCGTAGGATTTACTGCAAAAAGTATGAGTGCAAGGTTGCCTCACGCTGTCATTCATTCTGTTTGATTTCATACCTGTATCATTAATTCCTCACTCAAATAAATCTTTTCTTTAACCTCCAGCCATCTAGATTTATATGCATAACTCTTCAAAGCCCACTTGCGCCACCCTTTCTTTGTTGTTTTTTTAGGGTTCCATACCCAAAGGGTAAAAACGGAACCCTATTACTAAGACTTCACGATCCATCTGTCTGTCTGTCCGTCTTACACCAGGCTGTATCTCATGAACCGTGATAGCTAGACAGTTGAAATTTTCATAGATGATGTATTTCTATTGCCGCTATAACAACAAATACTAAAAATAGAATTAAATTAATATTTAAGGGGGCTCCGATACAACAAACGTGATATTTTTGACGTTTTTTGCTCGATATTAATATCGGCAACAGGTAGACGCTTGAAATATTCACAGAATATTTAGTTGTATATTCTCTTCAAAAAATAATAATTATTAAATTAA
Organism: Orthosia incerta; assembly: GCA_948252205.1. Lineage (NCBI taxonomy): Eukaryota > Metazoa > Arthropoda > Insecta > Lepidoptera > Noctuidae > Orthosia > Orthosia incerta. The sequence goes on from OX411759.1 coordinate 6,919,902, forward strand.
AATAAAATAAATTAAGGAGGGCTACCCATACAACAAACGTGTTGGTGCGGAACCCTTAGTGCGCGAGTCCGACTCGCACTTGGCCAGTTTTTTTTAATATGTCTACAAGGTTGACTCACGCTGTCATTAATTCCCCTTTCTTTCATACCTGTATCATTCCTCACTCAGACAAATATATTCCTGATCCTCTAGCCATCTAGATTTATATTCATAACTCTTTTAGGCCCACTTACGCCGCCCTGGGTTGCCTTACTAACTCCGAGTTCGTAGCAAACTCTGCCAATATGACATATTTGTTATTATACCTGGTGTTAGAAACTAACTCTGAGTTAAGTCTATGGCGCAAGTAAGCCTTAGTCACATGCGTTCCTCCTCATCGCATCACACAAATACTAAGACAGTAATTTCCTTTTAACGTTTCTGTCACTGGCGCCAAACTCCCTCTTATATATTTACTCATAATTATCTCCTCGATCTATACCATTAACACACAAACTACAGATCTAATAACCTTATAGAACATGTCTCTACACACGTATCGCTAATACCATTAATTATTGAAACCAAGTAATAATCTAAACCAATACAGTTCATTGGTTTTCTCAGAATTCTCGGGCGATAAATCCTGTGTACGTGGGTCTTAAGGCGTGCGAAATTAGTAAAGGGATTGTCCTTCGGGGAGGGATGAGCCTTTGGCGTCAGCAGATCAGACCTAATTGGTACCTCAAAGGGATTCCACACCTGTAACTTGTTTAGCTTCCATTTAAAATACGTTACGGAAGTTTATGCTTTGATGTTGATCTTAAGGTTACACTAGTCGATAATTCTTCCATACAAACGTAGTCTAGGGATTACACCACTGTTTGACTATGTACGTTCAAAATAAAAAAATGATATCAATTTGTCTCATCATTATCTAGCCCTTTATGGAAACAAAAAAGTAAAAAAGAAGAATATTTTGAGAAAGAAAGTTTTGAGCGTCAAAAGTTCCATATTTCAACACAAATTTTAACGCATCTTTGGGCGGCAATAAATACCATGAGAAGATGGAATATTGCAAAACGGCCACCATACAGGGATACATTAGTAGATTAGCAATGCAAATAATTTTATTTTGAAAATATACATTTTGTCGTTTTTTCATGATATCTTGACTCCCAAAGCATCATCCATTTCGCTACAAACTTGCAAAAGTGCTAATTCGTACGCGAACTAGCTTCTTACTGCTCATCACAGCATCTGTCTCTTTTACACCAGTTGTCGGATGAGATAGCAGGCATTTTAACCCCGCGCACAAAATAGTTCGTACCTTCGACTAGTGTAACCTTAATGTTCTTCTCTACGATTATTTAATGCGTTTGTAAGGTACCTTAGCTTATTCATGTCATACTAGGCACAAGTAGAGATAGGTCGAGGGTAAAAACAAATGTGGACAAAATGGGCATAAACTTGGCATATTGGGCATAAACGAGTTTACGCCGAAATAAATGTACGATCACTGGGCACAAAAACTAATAACTTTGTTTTGGAAAAATAAAGCAGGAACTTAACTTAAAATGAAACAATATCAGGATTTTGTAAATAAAAATTGTAATCAAATTATCTTCTATCTTCTTTCAATATATATAAAAGAGAAAGATCACTCACTAACTCATCACGAAATATCAAATACCGCTTGACGAATAAAGATGAAAATTAGCAGAAAGTTTTCTCAAGTAACGTAAGTGAGCATTAAGAAAGGATTTTTGGAAATTCCACCCCTAAGGGGGTAAAAAAGGGGTTGAAATATTTGTATGAAAAATCTAATTACTTCGGCTAATATTCTTGAAACTTGGCACAAATAGTAACCTAAGTAAATGAGAAAGGTTGACATTATTAGTTTTCAAAAGACGATTTAGGGGATGTTGAAGTTTGTATGGAAGAATCTTATTTCATGGGTTAATAAACTTGAAACTTGGCACAAATACCGACCGAGTAAACAATAAAGTTTGTTATTACTAGATTTTCGAAACTACCTCCAAAATACAATTAACCGGGAGTTAAAGGTTTTTTGAAGAATTTTAGGTCTGGGGTAATAAACTTGAAATTTGACATAAATATAAATACCAACCTAAGTAAACAATAAAGGTTGTCATTATAAGTATTTCAAAACCACCCTCATAATATGATTTAGTGGGTATTCAAGATTGCTAAGAATCTTACTGCACTGGTTTTTGTTTTTGGTGTAAGAGTCTAGGGAAGCACTATGAAGGAAATATCGGAAATTCCAAAAACCTTTAAGGGGGTGAATGGGGGGAAATTTGTTTTTATGAAAAAACTAATTCCTTGGCGATAAAGTAAATAATCAATGAGACATGAAAATAATTTTTAAAACTAGGCCCCAGATAAGTTTAAGGGGTGTTAAAGTATTTTTGAGAAATTTTATTGCGCGATCCGACTAACATATTGATTATTGTGGAGTATGGTGTATTTACGCAAAAAAAATTAAAACTTTTTGAAATTATGGTTTGTTTTTTTATTTGTACACAAAACTGGGCAAATTTCCCTTACACTGACTTTACACAATATTTACAAATAAATTACATGGTAAAACTGGATACATCCCTTGGAAATATGATAGAATATTTCATAGCGATTCTAACAAAATAAATTTCATTCATGGTTCCCATACAAAACTTTCAGAACTTTCGGCGTTTTAGTGAGACCGGGCCGATAGCGCAAAATGGCGCCGAGGTATAGCGCAGATGGGCGGTGTTTGGGATTTCAGCCCGACATATGAGTGGATATAGAGAGAATTTTACTTAATAAAAGGAGGGTCATGGAATCTCGAAAAATCATAATATTGTGATTCAGTGGTACAAGGTAAATAACACTAAAAACTGAAAATTTGACACTCTTCACACCTTTTTTTTTTTTTTTTTTGGGTGGGAAATCATCCAATGACTTCTCCCGCCCTGGGTGAAGCGGGAGGGCGTGTCAGACTTTTACTGACTAAAACCCACCCGTGTTCCTTCAGTTGCTTGTGCCAGGGCCACGGTAACTCTGTTTCAAATTTATCCGCGACCCAGACAGGCATCGGCCCTAGCGGACCCCTTCAACATTTGCTGACATCTCTTTGAGGCGCGCGTGGAACACTACGCGCCGTCGACTCGGGCCTGGTCCTTATCGGACGGCGAGCTACCCATTACTCGCCGTCCGCAACACTCTTCACACCTATTGTACAATTATATAACATACAAAAGGAACACACACATACATAACATCAAATGAAATACTAATTAAATAAATGTGTATACTACACATCAGAGCACAAAAATGTCACTGTAATTTCGGTGAGGCGAATGAATTTATCGTGAAATACGAAATTAACAAGTTCGTAAACAAACTGGATTAGAAATCAAAGGAATCCTTCAAAGTAACTTCATAATTACTTTACAGAATTAGTGGAATCGACACGGCCGCTTGAGATTCATTTGCCAGAAGTCAATGTTTTTATAAGGTTTTTATAAAGTTTCTTCGTTCTTATGTGTTTCCATTTACAATCACATCATCAGCTTATTAATGTTCCCACTGCTGGGACACAGGCATCTACTCTGTGAGAGGGAATGGGCCATTATCCACCACGCGGGCCCAGTGCGGGTTGGTGGATGTCACATGTCTTCAAATTTTTGTTTCTAGGACATGCCGGTTTCCTCACGATCTTTTCCTTCACCGTTTTGAGAGCAGTGGTGATGAAATAATTTACACAAAGTAAAGCGCCTGCCTGGGTTCAAACTTCGAACCCACGACCTACAACTTGTAAGTCGCGGCCACTGCTCCTAATTAAATTTTAACTTATAATATTATATAATATAACTTTTTTTATGATAGTATTTTTTACATAAATTTGGCAAACATTATTGTAATATAAAACAAAAATTTAATGTCAAAGTCACAACGACACGTCATAAAGCATTCAAATAAAATAAAAAAAGCATTGTCTTACTAGTCAAATAGCCCGCCCCTAACTGTTCCCGGTGCAAAGGTGCCCATAACGCTTGCTGCATTGCCACGTTGGATGGCAATGGCTAACCTTTGCACCAAGAACGAGCCGGAGCGGGGGTCTCCCGTTTTGTCACTGAGCCTGTGCCTATCTCACTAATGAGCTCCCTGGCCTCATATTATATAATAGTAAATATATCCATTTACAATTAGAAATCCATTTTCATTATTTATTTATTTTTGAATAACTTTCGATTGGATTAAACTTAAAATTCGGACTCTTATGTTATTTCGGTCACAATGCAATAATGTAGATTTACAAATAGTAGATCTACAAACATGCATTCAATCTATAATTGTATTCATTATGATTGTGATACATTCGATTGCAAATTGGAACCTGAAATTGGTACACCTAATAAATCGTATTTGTATTAATGTGGTTTCCGCACATTATATTCCGAATGGTTTTTTGAAACAACAGCGAGATTTGAATAATACACAGATCACAACAATAAGTTACAGTAACAATCAAACTAAGTACCTAGTTGTGTTTTCCAAGAATGCACAGACTTAGTCAAACTCATTTCACTCCTACATACAGTATATAACGTTTTCTTTCTTTTTTTTATTTCAATTCTCTCACTGAAATGTTTACCTTGTTGTGTAGTAAATATTTTTTTACACAATAGTATATTATCACAATCTTTAAAATTGCACGTATCATCTCTTCTCGGTGCGGACTGGCCCTTACAACCAGTTCCTCGACACTCCATTATCGGGCTGTTAGCGTAATCGACGAATAAGCGCCGGTTAATTATTATTATTATTTAATAAACGTTGCCCCACTTTCAGTTTCTCGAAGCCAAGTGTAACAAGCGGTTGAAAATTTGTCACATCTGAGAAAAGTCTCGAATTAACCGCGCTCATAACATTTTTGGTAGCTTGCTCATTGTTAATCTATTGTCAACAGGCCTTATTTATAATTGTTGGATATTGGTCGATTGTTCGGATGTCACCCGCTAGGGTAAGCAACAGTTACCAAGGTCAGTATTTGGTTGGATGGCCACATTTTTTTGGCCCGCTTATTTTTGGATAGGTGACCCCGCCAGACTTAGTAAGCAACACTAACCAAGGTCAGTTTTTGGATGGGTGACCATCACCACAAAAATTTAATCACCCATCATACAACGCTAAGTTAAACAACATCTACCAAGGTCAGACATCCTAAAAAAGTGGTCACTCATCCAAAGACTGACCTTGTTAAGTGTTGCTTAACCTGGCGGGGTCACCCATACAGAAACAAGCGAACCAAAAAAGTGGTCATCCATCCAAAGACTGACCTTGGTAAGTGATGCTTACCCTGGCAGGGTCACCCATCCAAAAAGACGCAAAACAAAAAAATAAAAGCCATCCTAAAACCGTCCTTGGTAAGATTTTCTTAACTTGGCAGCTTCACCAACCCAGCTGCTCAAGATAAAACACTATTAATTATGCTCGTAGTTACTGATTACGTTATAGTAGTGAATGAAGTGAATAAATACTGTCAACCGAAATAAATTGAAGTCGATTATTTAATGTGACAAGCGATTATGTAATTTTTCGATGAACCCAAAACAAACGGTTGGATAATTTGTGACAAATTGTTAACGGATTCGCAATGTAACAAGCGAACGAGAAACTGGATCTTAATTCGTCAAAGAATATTTAGTGTGACAGCTGTTGTATCCAGAAAAGTTTGTCGTAGACAGTTGATTTTACGTGTATTTATTAAAGTCACAAGATTGAAATTTTTCAAGCAATTGCCGCTTTTAAGTGCCATACACAGTGGGGATTATGTTAAACTTGGATTCTTATTTATTTATTTACCAGCTTTTGCTTGCGGCTTCGCCCGCGTGATAGATGAGAATTTATCCACGGGAACGCAATACCGGTTTAAAAAATAACCTGTAACCTAATGTTTATTGTTCTTAATATTTGTTATACTTTTTGTTAGTTTGTTGTCAATATTTTGGTTGTTTGTTGTGTTATGATTTTCTATTCCATTCTCTTTTTTTTTAATCCAGGCAATTCTCTTGTTCCAAATTTCATAAAATCTGTTCAGCTTTTTAATTTACGCGTTATTGAATCCCAACATTGCAATAAATAAACTCACACATAAAAATAAAAATAAAGTAGGCGGTAGTAATGTTTGCTTAATGACTGAAAAATGTGATAAAAAAATATCTGGTTGTTAGGTATAAAAAAGTTCTTATTTATTTCTTCTACAATCCTCAAAAATATGACATGCATTTCTTATTGTTTCATTCAACTGGCTGTACAAAATGACTCATTTTTAACCGATTTCAAAAAAAGGAGGAGGTTCTCAATTCGCCGGAATCTTTTTTATTGTGTTTGTTCTCCGATTACTCAAAGACGCCTGGACCGATTTCAAAAATTCTTCTTTTATTTTGAAGGGTATACTTTTTAGTTGGTCTCATAGTCATCAAGTCAGGATCTGATGATGGGATCCTAGAGAAAGCGAGGAAACTCCCCAAACATTATAGGCATACATATAGTGAATTTGGTATTTTCATCAACAATGCAATCATTTGCACTCAGAAAGTAACATTTGGTGAAGTGGAACTGATGAAGAAGACCACAGATGGCCACTGGAAGTCCTATGCTAAGTATGTCACGGGTATTAGATATCTCTTATAGTTAACCGACTATGATGAAGCAAATACTTGTCATGGAATACTTGTCTTGAAATGGCACCATCGAACTGATCTGATGATGAAACCGGAAGGTAGGCACTGGAACATACACAATAAACCCAAACACGACTAGGATACATTGTTTTATATCAGATATAAAACAATGTATCCTAGTCGTGTTTGGGTTTATTGGAATCGTCATGATATCGGTCAAGTCGGTTTGATTTTTTGTTAAAAGTTTTTATATGTTTAATTCTCGTACAAAATATTTTATTTATCGTCTATAGGCTTTGCGCTTAACCACTATCTCACCTGATGGTAAGATTGCATTAATTATATTTTCATTGTTTACAGAGAATTAAAAGTGTGACGGATCGCAGAGGTATATTTCATATAACGTTCAACATGCGTATAAATATTAATTTTATCAATTAAGCAATCGTAAAAAAGCTTTTTAAATAATATTTAAAAAATCATTCCCCGGAAAGATTCTGTTAAGTTTCGCCTATCGACGCAGTCAAAAGTGAATAGGTTACTACTAGGCAAGCGTGCTACACCGTCGACCACATCATCGCTTACCATCAGGCGAGATAGTGGTTAAGCGCGAGATTACATACAAAAAAAAATCGACATGCGAGTCTAAGACGATTAAAATAGAATGCTTGGTCATTGTCGTTGTCAATATTCTTTTTTTTTGTAATGATGCTTTATCCCAATTATTATTATTACACTAACTTCTGTCCACGATTTCGCCCGCGTGCTAAGAATGACTATTATCCCTACGAAACATTACGGCAGGATGAAAAGTAAGTCCTATGTCCTAAACCAGGTTCTTTAATATTTCATCTCTAAAGAGCAATGTCTATGACAAAGCGTATAGCCACATTAGTTCTCGCATTAACGCCTCGCAACTATACAGAACAGCTTAATGTCTTTAGTTCCGTGTGTGTAATACTTACTAATTGTCGTGCTAAAATACAACAGCTGTATACAATCGGTCCACCATAAACGGACCCCGAGACACAAACACACTAAGAGATTGCACCTCTCCGCGAAATCACACCTCAATGCGATATCAAAACTCGATTCTCGGTGTCACTATCGGATATACGTAATTGATTACGTACCGCAGATAAAAGAGGATCTGGATGAACTGCATTGGCACGTCATAGTAAGGGGGTATCCATCTCTCTATGACGCGCCAATGCCAGTATGACCTTATTGTGAGTGAGAGATAGAGCATTTTTCTTTAATTATTATTGATAGACTTGCGTTTGACTGCTATCCCACCTGATGGTAAGCGATGATGTGGTCGACGGTGGAGCACGTTTGCCTAGAAGTAACCTATTCACTCTTGCCTTAAAGACCCCTAGGCTGTAGCTATCACGAACCACAGACTCTGGCAGGGATTCCCATTCCTTAGCTGTACACATAGTGAAAGTATTCCCAAACATAATACAGCTATTATTTTCATTTATACTATCCGTGTTTCACAACAAATTTGTTCACCTCTTACATAACAAACAGTACTCAAACGGTTGTTATTAACGGATTTCAATCGGAGCTGATTTCCGTCACATCCGGGGTTCCGCAGGGCTCAATTTTGGGCCCCTTGTTGTTTATATCGTTTATAAATGATATCAGTGCATGTTTTAAGCATTCGAACTTTTTACTATACGCGGATGACTTAAAAGTGTACAAAGTGACTTAGATCGACTGTCTAGATAGCTACTGCACCTTGAATAAACTCTCTTTGAGCTTATCTAAATGCAATTCGATTACATTCACCAAAAACATAAAGCAGCACACTTATAACTATCACTTGCTAAATACACAATAAAAAAGAGTATACTCATTGCGTGACCTCAGTGTGGTGCTCGACTCTAAACTTCACTTTAATATCCATGTAGACAATGTAATCAACAAAGCCCTTAAAATGTACGGGTTTGTTATGCGCAACAGCAAAGATTTCAAGCGTCCATCAACCTATAGATACTTATATAATTATATCGCTTGTTAGGCCTTGTCTGGAGTTTGCTATTATGATATGGAATCCCTACTACTCAAAGTATATTAACTTGATTGAGCCGGTTCAACATAAATTCCTAAGAGCTCTGCATTACAGATGCTATCACAGCCACAGTTCGCAAGATATGTTGCTTAAGAATTACAAACTGTTAACCCTAGAATCCAGAAGACTGCTTCTCGGATCAATGTTTCTACATGGTATTGTGCATAACAAATATGATTGTTCAGACTTAATTAATAAAATTTGTTACATCGTTCCGAGGACAGTAGTGCGTAGACAAGCGCGTTCATACCGCCTACTTTCTATTAATATCAGGCACGTCTGTAATTCAAATGCTGGCTTTCGCGCTCCTCTGCGCCAACTTGTGGATTCCTACAACATTAGATTTGAAAACATCGATATTTTTGATCTAACAGCACATCAATTTAGGAAATCTATAGTCGATTCTCTTCTCTATTAGCTTTATAAATTTAAGCGGTGTATTTTTCTTTTCTTCTCTTTTTGTATTCATAAATTTAGTTGTTAGAAAGATTAATTCAATTAATCAACGATTTATCGTTCACTCTACACACTCATGTATTTCTCTTTTCATTTGTTTTTAATACGTAGCATTAATAATCATCAAATTAGTGGATAATGTTGCTAGTAGTACAATAAGTATTTTGTTTAATTAGATAGTATGTATCACATTTAATTGTAGTCCTGTTTTTATCCCAAAATAAAATGGCAATGTTATTTCATAGTATGGGGGCTGATCGAAGTAATCATAGTAAGCTGTTTAGACGTTCAGATCTCATCGGATAATGTTTCGATATGAAATCTGTTTTAGTGATATCGAGTGAATTGAGATTCCACTTTAGATTTCTTGATTGGTTTGTACATTTCAGGTGCTATATCGAGATACAATTGAGTGTTTGAGACAGCCATTATGACTTGTAGTCTATCAATATTTATTTCGTTGTAGAGCATGTTTGAGAATACTGCAAAATTCACAACTGACTGTTCTATAAGCTATTTATGTTTGCAGTCTAAATCTAAACCAGTATCTGTTTATGCAGGTAATTCACTAGCGATTCTAAGACCTAGGTGATAATCTATTTATTTGTTTGTAACATGTTGAGAGGCCATGTTGAGAGGACGAATGAAAAGCGACTTAGCGAAAGGTAGAAAAGGTGGTTTTTAGACCTTATTGGTGATATTCTTCAGAAAGGCCAGGTGCACAGTACTCATAACTGACGTGCGTGTATGACTAGATGTATGAACGTGAGTGAAGCAAAAGTAGTATGTAAGGAGGAAAAAGGTGGCTATTCCAGACTATAATCTGTCTCTGTGCCAAATTTAATCCAGATCTGTCCAGCCGTTTGAGCGTGGAGAAGTAACAAACATACAAACACACTCAAAAACTTTCGCCTTTATAATATTAAGTGTGATTAAGATGTTTGTAAAGGTACATAATTACTAGAGATTCTGATCTGTTTACGACATTACTTTTTGTCAAAGAAAGCTACAATATTGCAGAGTGTATAGTCTACTTTTTATCCCGACAAGATGTACGGCACGGAAAATACTAGCTTAGTATTTTAAACCAAATGTAAAATAGGTTAAGTATTTTGGAAATAAAATAAATGAAATGAAATGAGATAATATAATACTAGCATAGTACTAGTTTTTAAAAGTCCTTGCAAAATAAAGGTAACTAAAACTAAATAAGTGCATTTAATGCCCAAGACATTCTCTATCAGTAAACCAACCGCATACACGAAGGTGCAAAGAAAAATTGTTTTCATTTTACTTCAAAAGTCCCTCGCACGTACATTTTTACTTCATATCTAACTATGCAAAACATACTCTAGGGTTCCATTGTAATAGGCTCCTCGAGTGGCGATACTCAAACGTCCAACGCACCCGGGGGAGGCGTTCCCGATACTAGTTTCCCGACTGTAAATATTTTTACCACGACAAGTTTTCCTCTAGGTACCTAATTAGTAGGTACTTATAACAAGAGCCGATACGAGAGAAGAAAATAGAGTAATGTACCTGTTCCTTAGTAAGGCTGTGGTCCCATTGAGAGCTATAAAATACTAGCTGCCACCCGAGCTCTGACCGTGTGGAATTAGTAATTCCCCCAATACTAACTTTCATGTGAGTTTGTTTGTGACGCTTTTACGCACTAACAGTTGTACGATTTGGATGAATCAGGAGACAAGAACCTGGTTCAATGTTTAATTATGTAATAATTAATTTATTAAATTGACTATTACCAGTACGTCACTGTTAAAAGAACTGACCTGTGAATATCGCTAATTGCGGATTTTTATTAGCACTCACTCAGTTATCTTAGAATTAACCTCGGAGACTCGTTACTGTTGAAAAATACTCATGAATATTTTTCAATATTTAAGTAGGTACGTGTCTTATAAGTTTTACTTAAAACCTTGGGTTTTTGTAGTTCAGACTTTAACAGTAACATAATAACATTTTAATAACAGAGTAATTATAGAAAGCCTTCATAACGATCAACATGACAGACTAAATAAGTTTCAGTAATTACTTAAAAAGAAAAAGTAAGATATTGTTGTTTTTTTTTTGTTGCCTAATGTATTGTTGACTGCCTTTTATATTATATGCTAAATAAACCTATTTTATCTACACTTACAACGTAATGTTCCAAATATGAAAATCAAAAAATATGGTATAAACACGTACTTTATATTCGTGTATAGGTAAAATTAAAAAAAACCCATTACAGTGCCACATTTTCCTTCGATTTTTAAACAACTGCATCATAAAATAACTTTTTAATTTTTATAGCACACTTTTACTTTTTAATTTATTGGCACTTACGGGCTCATTGAAGTAGTGCCATTGTCTAAGGAGGCACGCGCTGTGCAGTCATGCGCAATGAGAATCTAACTAGCCCGACATACCATTTTTTTTCTGTTTCCACTTTTGTTTTATTTTAACTGTATGAGTGAAGATACAATAATGTATGCAACGGCATATAATTAGGTATTAAAACACTCGCGCGTTATTATTATCACATTTGGCTTCGCCTCATGTGATAAACCCACGCTCGTGTTTTAATAACCCCTATTATATGACCATTGCATAAACTACTATTATTCTACATGTTTTTTCTTCTAAGGATAGGTCTCAAAATAATAAAGATCGATGATTGATTACTATCAAAACAAGGAAAGATTTTTGGCAAGAAAACCTTTTAAAGTGATCTTCAAAACTGGCCTAATTCAATGATATTCATTTATCGGCAATCGGAAATAGGTACTCGACTAAGTACACAACGAGCTTTAGACTTTCCATTTGTATTTCAATCAATTGAAAACTAGAATTAAGAAAATTCCTTGCCTAAAAATACTCGTCTTGACTCTTTTGTTTACGTTACATTTAGCACTTTGAGCAGGAAACGTGGTTATCGATTCACTCACAGATTCAAACCTGTTTTCGACTCATCAATCCACAAGCAAATGTCTTCGTTTGTTTAGTTAAGAAGGTAATGGTCATTCCATCACTAGTAAGTACTGGTCTTAGGCTGAGTTCACACTTTGAACGAGCAAAGCGGACTTCCTCGAAAGATGTCCTCTTTCGCAAAATAAATGTTTGCAGTAAACGCGGTTTGATTTTGACTTTAGTTTGTCAATATACAATATAAATAAAATTGTTATGAAACTTACAAAATATTGTTAAACTTAAGACCACAGATATAAATCTAACTAGATGACGCGATTGTATGTACTTCGTTTGCTAAAAAAAATCCGCCAAGTGCGAGTCGGACTCGCGCACGAAGGGTTCCATACCATTATCGCAAAAAACGGCAAAAAAATCCTGTTATTTTATTCTGTTTTTAGTATTTGTTGTTATAGCGGCAACAGAAATACATCACCAGTGAAAATTTCAACTGTCTATATATCACAGTTCTTGATATTCTTAACAGACAGACAGACAGACAAACGGACAACCCGCGGAGTCTTAGTAATACGTAGTTCAAATTATGATCAGTGATCGTAATTTGAACTTTTCATTTAGCATTATCGGCACCGGAAATCCACCAATATCTAGAAAATGCCTTTTATGCCATATTGAGCTGTAAAGACTATAGAAAAATTTGGCCGAGGCATTGGTAATGTTTTCATTCATTGGTAAGTAAATTTGTTTTTAAATTGTGTGTCTAAAAGTGGCACGCTTGGTTTTCATACAGATGGAGGGACTTGCGTTATCTAGTTAGATTTATATCTGTGCTTATGACGTAAAATAATGAGTCATAAATTTAACGCGAGCGATTGACTATTGAATATTCATTCAACCAATCGTAGCAGATTACGCACGTTTGACAATTTGTCATGTAATTTAGGAAAACTGGAACTTTGAGAGCAACTAGGCTTTAGATTGACATGTTTTGAAAAGGGAAGCTACAAATAATCATGTTGTACAAATTTACAAATAACAAATTTACACTGTGATTAGTGGCATGCTTTCAGGAGAACGAGCATTGAACTAGAACATATTTCATAGAACTCATTTCAAGCGACCATGTATGAATGGTCGCTAGAAATGACTTCTATACAAATGGCTCAAACGCCATATTCGTTAACAGGCTCCACATGCGAAAAAAGCTGTTATTCGACAGCCTCATTGAAATATATTCGAAACATTACAACATTGCAATTCTATACTAACTGGTGGGAAGTTGACAGGTTTTTTGACCAAGCATATTTAGGGTGAAAAGTTAATAGCGTAGTAAGAGCGGCTTTCTAAGATATCACCGAGATTATTTCTGAAAAGTTTATATTGAACGAAGAAATTGAGGGCTTTCCATAGATTAAACGACTTTGAAAGCTTAAAAGTTGTCCTGTTTAGAAATCCTTAAGTACCATATCAAAGGCCACCTGTCTGAATCTTTTAAGAAAGAAGTAAGATCTTAATATAATTTATTGGCACAGAAATCGCACGCATCGCTTAGTTTTTAGTTTTTTAAATACTTAAAACAAAACTCAAAATAAAAATATATACTCGGTGTTCTCTCAGCAAGCTGCACTGACACAGCTATCAAATTTTTGCCCAGAATATGGTTGCTCAAATCCTTTCCCCGCCAGCTTCCCCTGTATACAATGTGTCCGGACTTGTAGTAATAAAACTTTAAGGCCGTAAAATCCACTTAATTTAATCGACAAAAACAACCTAGGGGTTTAAACCCCACACGTTTTTATTGAATTGCCTAAAATTCTGTAAACATTATAAGGCAAAAATGCGCAGGGGTTCTTTTAAGGCACCAATAAAATTAAAACGATCTTGCTTAGAGCTGTGATTCTTATGTCAGTGTGTAGAACAACAAAAAAAAACATAAAATAAATTTTGAGACATGCAATAGAATCGTGTGAAGTTATGTTTTAAGATTGACTTTTGTGGCTTCATACTAAAATACTTCATCTTACCTTTTGTGTATGAGTTAAATATTTTTTAGGTTCTCTTTGCTATGACCGTAAAAATAACATTGAATGTACGCCTGTGTGAGACTTAGGTCCAAAGTTATGGTTGTTGGACTATGTGGAATTCGTAATAAGTGAATTAGGTACCAAAATTGCTCTATCTTTGAGGGTGTGGTGATTGCACTGCTTATGTGGAGTGTTTTTATCGATAAAATTCAGTATATTTCATAGCCTTAAAGTTTTGTTACTACCAGTCCGGACTCATTGTATACCTACAAATGAGTAGCCTACCGAAACCACTATTTATTCCACGCAAACACATTTGTTATAATGTGTTTCAAAAGTTTTTAATGGAAGCATGAATAAATCCTTGTTCAGATTTGTATGTGCAACTCACAACACATTCATATGTATTTAGACGATTAGGAATACCCGCGGCTTCGCTCACGTGAGTTGTTTTTTCCATATTATACGAAGTTCAGATTTTGCATGACTTTTGCTTGGTTTTATTAAGACGACGACAGTCGCCAACGAACTCGAGAGAACAAAAACAAAACGACAACTCGTTTCGCTCCCGCGTGACCCAAAATTAAGTATTTTATATACTTTCGTTATAATTCTATGATTTAAAAAAAGCCTTAAATCAAAATGTTGATAATTAAATTTTCTTTGAGATGGTCTCAATTTTATTAAATTACGCCTGGTGGTTTTGGTGCGATTATCGTTTTTTGGTCCGTGTTAGAAATAACTTTACAAATTAATTACACTATGTTTTGCGAATAAAATTAAACAAAAATCTTAGATCAAATTATTAAGAGATGGTCTAATGTAACATATATTTAAAAAAAAAAAAATTACGACTAGAATAGTTAAGACGTGATTCTCATTTTAAAATCAGCTAGTCGGGGGTATCTTAGGAATTAAAGTGCTTTTTCTATACTAAAAAGATTTCTACTTCATAACTCACCACTGTTACCAACAATTTTTTTTTTAAAATATTTTTCCTGAATTGTTATTTAACAACCGTTGATTAAAGTAGAAACAAGAATGAAAAGAAAGAAAGAAATAAAATAAAACATTTTATTTGACACAAATTAAAAGGCACATACAAAGTTATTAGGACAAACCAAACCAAAACAAACTAGTAAAAAAAATACAGAAACAGATAAAGTGTTTTATGATTAGAATTTCGGGTATTAATGTTCAAATGGAATCACTTCAAATTGACATCCACAAGTACATTGTATGATTCATTTGATAATACTGTGAACAAAGTTTTCGAACAGGGTATTCATTGTAATAGTCACAGCGGATCTTCGTGTCTCTAAAGTTGGCTCTGCCAACCATTGCGCAAGAAACAGATTATCATCGATTATACTGCACAGAGTAAGCGAGATAGGACAATGCAACAAACGTAAGCGAGTGAAAGAAACAGTTAGATAATGATATCTTCACCTGCAACATTGACACAAAAATAGTTACTGCGCAGGGTCTTGCAGCCAATTCAGTGATCCGTTGTAAGTATTAATACAACGCTTGTACAGAAGTGTGTACGTGGCTTTATAATCAAGAGTAATTTTTGGTTGGCAAGCTTAAAATATAAGAATGTGCTATTTTTTGTTTTACTTAACGTTAATACGTCATTTTCTTAAAAGGTTGCCATTTTAAAATAAACGCTATCAAATCAACGCAGCAAATAAACGCTAGCACAATCTGTTATTATGAGAAAATTCAGTAAAAAGTTCTTATTTTACAAGTTTTTTGAGCTGAATGGTAGTAAATGTAATATCATTAGCCGATACACATCCAATGAGCCCAAACACGATGGTGATATTTCGTCATGGCCACGTTCCGGCTCCATCATGAGACTAGCTTCATAGTACCATATTATTTCAAAGTTTCCAAAGTTACATAAGAACATCAAGTTTCAGCTTAATAGGAATTGCTTGATACAAAATAGATTAGTATTTGCTGGTTACACATACGAAAGCAAAGTAATAATAAAGCTTATTATTATATGGATTACGCGAAGCTAATAATAAATATTATAGCTTCGCGTAATCCATATTTTATCCTACAGATGACTTTTTAGTTTCACCCCCCTTAAAGGCTGATTTGCCAAAAAATCCTTCTTAGAGCTCCCCTACAGCATAAAAAGAAGCCACGTGCCCTAAAATTATTCAAAAATCTTTAACACCCCCTAAATCGTCTTATAGGAGTAGTTTTCAAAAACTAATAATGAAAACCTTTACTATTTACTTAGGTTATGCCAAGTTTAAAATATATTAGCCCATCAAATTTCCACCTTTACACCTCCTTAGGGGTAGAATGCCCAAAAACCAATAAATACATGAATTATTTTTATCAACCAAAAGCGTAAATATTTAATTTCACGGGTTACAATTAAAAGTTTTATTTACTCCCTCAATGTTTTTATTAACCAACAATTTCAGATGTTTTACTTACCAAACCGAAGAAATTTTGCATACAGTTTCAACCCCTATTCATCCCCTTAGGGTCTGAATTTCCAAAAACCAATAAATACATGAATTCGTTTTATCAACCAAGAGCGTAAATCTTAAATTTCATGGGTCAAATTTACTAACTGTAAAAAATTCATACTAACTTTCAACCCTTTTTCTACCTATTTAGGGGTGGAATTTCCATAAACCAATAAATACATAAATTCTTTTTATTACCCAACAGCATAAATGTAAAATTACACGTGTCCAACTTACAATCTGTAGAAATTTGATACAAACTTATAACCCCCTTTTTACCAAAAAGTGTGTAAGTGGAATTTCCAAAAATCAATAAATATATAAATTTTTATTATCAACCAAGAGCGTAAATCTAAAATTTTATGTGCCCAATATACAAACTGTAAAAATTTGATACAATCTGTCAACCCCCCTTTTACACCCTTAGGGGTAGAAATTCCAAAAATCCTTTCTTAGTGCGCACTTACGTCAATTGAGAAACCTCTCTGCCAAATTTCATCTTAATACGTCAAGCGGTTTTCGATATTTCGTGATGAGTGAATGAGTGACGTTTTGCTTTTATATATATAGATTACAATAACAACAATAAAAACGAAACTTTTAATATTTATTCAAATATCGAATATTTAGATTATTTCAAACGATTACTACTACTTACGAGCTTACATGAAATCTCCGTTCCATATTCAATTCGAAGAAAATTATAATGAGTAAATAATAAGACCAAAACATTATTCTATGTTATCATGTTTTCAAAAAAATTGAAAATCATCGAAGTAGATTTTGTACCTTTATCCATTATTATTTCGAATTACTCAGTACAAATAAAACAACGATATCCTTGTATTTTTCTGGTCTATTTAATAATGTTAACATAACTTTTTTATAATTTCCATTCCTACATTTTATTTAGATACAGCCCGCGGCCACAGGCGCGTGTATTGCTTTTAATTTAAAAGAATAATGTGCCCTTAATATCATCTTTCAGGTAAAAGGCTCTCTGCAAAATTTCACCCTAATTGGTTCAGAGCACAGATATATATATCGAACTAGATGACTCGATTGCCTGTATTTCGCGTGTCAAAAAACGGAGTAATATTACGATCAATGATCGTAATTTGAGCTTTTCATTTAGCATTATCGGCACCGAAAATCCACCGAAATCTAGAAAGATGCCTTTTATGCCATATTGAGCTGTTAAGACTGAGTAGAAAAAGTTGAACGAGGCATTGGAAATGTTTTCTTTCATTGGTAAGGAAATTTGTTTTTTAATTTAGTGTGAAACGGTGCCACGCTTGGTTTTCATACAGATGGAGGGACTTGCGTTATCTAGTTAGTATTATGTCTGTGTTTCAGAGTTTAAGGCGCCGATTCCCTTGAGTTGCTGATTTTAAAATGAGAATCACGTCTAAATGGCTAGTCGTAATTTTTTGAAAAAAAAATATGTTGTATTAGACTATTTTCTTAATAATTTGATATGAGCAAATTTTGAGTTTTATTCGTATAACATAGTGTAATTAATTTGTAAAGTTATGTCTAAAAGTCAAAAAGTCAAAAAGTCAAAGCACTTTATTTCAAGTAGGCCAGTTACAGGCACTTTTGAATTGTCAAAAGACAAAATAAAATATTACAAAATTATGGTGCTACAGTCCCAGTCACAAGACATAATAACTGTGAAAGTACCGTAGATGCCCATTCCAAGGCGTAGATCTCTATGGAGAAGAACGGGCAAGAAACTCCATGGACACTCTTTTTCAATTAGGTAATTATTACAAATCATTTGTTACATCATTCATGTTGAGATTACACATTATGTGAGAACGATGTAGAAATTTAAAAGTGTCCATAGTAAATATAAAAAGACAATTCAGAAATAAAATTAGAATCAATTAAAATAAACCATGGCAGCTAAGAGATGACCAGTCCCAACCGACAGCGCCCGTTCACGAACATGACACATGTATCAGCACCATTCAGCTCAACCATTTTGAAGGGAGCTAAATGATCCGACACACGCGCCACCATCGGCGAGACATTTGAGTGGGCATGACATACTCTCAACCACCGGAGTCATTCAAGTCAATAGAAGACGTAGGTATCTAGACAATGATAGCTCTGAAGTACATGGTACTCACACAATGCTGGCTATGCTGCTATATAATACTAGAAAGATTAACTCTATATAATGCAAAGATAGTAGCAATCTTCATCAGCTCCGATAATAACAGTAAACGATACCTACGACAGTCTTACCAAAAAATAAAATTTAAAAAATACACATAAAAACAAAATTAAAAAATAATAATATTTAACCTGACAGCAAGCTAATTTTGGTAAAAGAACACGAACATTGTCTTGAGTTCAACACAGCGACCAACTATGCTTATCATCTAAATAATCATTAATAGAATAGTATGCCTTAGAACAGAGATTAGCTTTTACCTTTGCTTTAAATGCGTTAAATGGCAAATCTAGAAAAGAAGACGGTAACTTGTTGTAAAAAGTTATACCAACCCCAACGAATGAACTATGCACCTTACGAAGTCGATGAAAGGGAGCTCGTAATTTGTCCTTGTTTCTGGTGTTAAAGTTGTGAATATCACTATTGTTACTGTACAAATGAATGTTCTGCCTAATATATAAAATGTTGGCGAATATGTACTGTGAAGCCGCTGTGAGAATACCAATCTCTTTAAAAAAATCTCTTAGAGAAACACGCGCACCTAATTGGTAAATGGCACGAACAGCTCGTTTTTGAAGCACAAATATATTTTGAATATCAGCGGCTCTGCCCCACAGTAGAATACCGTAGGACATGATACTGTGAAAATAACTAAAGTAGACCAACCTTTCTGTATCAACGTCAGTGTATTGTCTAACCTTTCTGACGGCGTAGGCGGCCGAGCTAAGCCTACCCGCTAGGCTTGATATATGTGGCCCCCATTGAATTTTTGAGTCTACTGTTATACCCAGAAACACAGCTGAATCAACAGTTTCGAGCTTCTCATTGCCGAGCACAATATTGGGACCCAGATTTCTAACATTGGGCAAAGCGAACTTTATGCATTTAGTCTTCTTGGCATTAAGAACAAGATTATTTGTTGTGAACCAATCTGTGACCATTGATAGTGCGTTATTCACGTCATCAAAAACTTGTCTATTCCTATCTACTTTAAAGATCAGAGAAGTATCATCTGCAAACAGTACAACGTCGCAAACATCCTTTAAATAGAATGGCAGATCGTTAATATAAACCAGGAATAAAAACGGACCCAGTATTGAGCCTTGAGGTACACCCAGCTCAACAGGTAACCTGGAAGATTTAGCGCCATTAACGTCTACGCACTGGTATCTATTAAGTAAATATGACTCAATTACTAACATTAACATTAAAAGCGGGATATTTACCATGTTTACTGTTTGTTGCGAGTTCCCGATATTTCGGTGCTGTTGCAAGCACCATGATCACGGATAAACTGAAAGTCATTGCGGGTGGGTGTTTATGAGGAGACAAAACGGTCTACCCTCTTTCTTGTTCGTTGTTGTTTAAACATGGTAAATATCCCGCTTTTAATGTTAATGTTAGTGTTAGTGACCATGACAGTTTAAAAACTTATATGACTCAATTACATTTAGGGCTTCGTTTTGAACACCGTAATGGCGTAGTTTACGCAAAAGCGTATCATGGTGAACGCAATCGAAGGCTTTAGAAAGATCGCAGAAAACACCAATTGCATTTCGCGACTTCTCCCATGCGTCAAATATGTGCTTCAACAAAGCAACACCCGCATCTGTAGTCGAGCGACCCTTCGTAAACCCATATTGGTCATTGTGAAGGAGGCTATGTAAGTTAAAATCTCTGAGTAACTGCTTAAGAATTAACTTTTCAAATATTTTACTGAATGCAGGCAAAATAGAGATTGGTCTGAAATTACCAATATCATTTTTGCTACCGGATTTAAATAGAGGGATGACTTTACTGCTCTTCATGAGATCAGGAAAAGTACCCAAATCAATGCATTTGTTAAACGTAACAGCAAGATAGGGGGCCACAATGTCTATTATATTGCCCAAAAGTTTGGTAGATATGCCCCAGTAATCACCCGTGTTTAGATTTAAGAGAATTAAAAACATTAACTACATCACGAGGCGCTACATGCTCGAATCTCAATACATAACTACATTTAGGGACGCTACTATGCAATAGGTTTTCAGCCTTAGACGGCGACGAACTTAAGGAGCAAGTCGTCGTTGCAGGTATGCTCGTAAAAAACTCATTAAACGCCTCAGCTACGTCAGCTGGTTTATTAACTAATTTGTTATCAACCATGATCTCGAGTTGATTTTCTTTTTTAACCGATTTACCCGTTTCGTTGTTTATGATTTTCCAAGTGGCTTTTACTTTGTTATTAGAATTTTTAATAGTCTCACTTAGAAATTTTGATTTTGCAACACGACAAATCTTTTTAAATAATTTTGAATAATTTTTAACATATTCTAAAAAAATGTTATCAAACTTGTACTGTCTCAGACCATACAACTCATACAATCTCGCTCGGCTTTTATAAATGCCTGGTGTAGCCCATTGGTTGAAACCAGCGGAAGTCCCAGTAATGTTGATAGTTTTAGTTTTAAAAACGGATTTGTACTCATTTTGCACAACATCAAAAAGGGCCTCGTACATTTCATTTGGGTTCTCGTACTCTATTATTGACGGTATAACTTTAAGAGCTATATTATTTTTAAACTTACTGCAACGACTAACAGTATAAGGCCTGCATTCTACTTTGCGCGGCTTTTTACTTAATGGCATAGGGAAGCTAGCCATTAATTCACAGTGATCTGATGATAAATCACTTAACACCAATTTATTGTCGGCATCAAAATCACAAAATATATTACAAGGCAAGTCGACGAAGACGCCGTGATCCTAGTTGGTTCGAAAAACAAATTAACTACTTACAGTACTTAGTGGAGTAACATCTAAAATATTAACATTAAAATCTCCACATAAAATTATATTTTTACTACTGCATTTAATCTTATTAAGTGCATCCTCCATTGCAGATTCGAAACTAGTAAAGTCCCCTGAAGGGGGTCTAAAACGGACAAAAACACGACAATCACACCAAAACCGCTGGGCGTATTTTAATGAAATTGACACCATCTCAAAGACAATTTAATTATCTACATTTTGATCTGAAGCTTTTTTTTTTAAAGTCATAGAATAATAAGGAAAGTACAAAAAACTACTAAATTTTGGGTCGTGCGGGTGTAAAACAAGGGCGCGTTTTGTTCCCTCAAGGTCGTTGGCGTTAGTCGTTGTCTTAAGCCATGTAAAGCCTACAATAGACAGAATAAAGAAGTAAAGGTTACATTGGACAGAGGTCAATGCGACAATAACGACGCTTTTTCAACACAAAAATCTGTAGAGCAGGTTTAGACCCAATCCTACGTAACCGCCTCGTCGCACCGTCCAGTCTCTGTCTGTGGTAGCCTTAATTCACTATTGCAAGTTCTATTTCGAAATTCATTCATAGTTATCACACTAATATTACAGAGGCGAATGTCTGTGAGTATGTTTGTTACATCTTCTCGCTCAAACGGCTTGCCACATCTGGATGAAATTTGGCACAGAGATGGATTATAGTCTGGAATAGCACATAGGATACTTTTTATCCAGGGAATATGTTCCCTCGGGATATTTATTTAAAAAACATATATCACACTAATAACATAACAGAGGAGCTCGTGGCTAAATAATAACAGCCGTACGGGCCCATCATCAAGGTTAAGCAACGCTTGACGAGGTCGGTCCGTGGATGGGTGACCATTTCAACATAGCGAGTTTCCTTGCGTGCCTCGGAAAGCACGTTAAGCCGTTGGTCCCGGCTGTCATTTGAAGATCTTTGACAGTCGTTACGGGTAGTCAAAAGCTTGAGATCTGACACCAGTCTTGCGAAGGGTTACCGTGTTACCCAGTTACTGGGTTGTGGAGGTCAGATAGGCAGTCGCTCCATGTAAAACACTGGTACTTAGCTGAATCCGATAAGACTGGAAGCCGACCCCAATATAGTTGGGAAAAAGGCTAGGCAGATGATGATGACACTAATAATATAACACTATAACATCATCACGCTAATATTATAAAAGCGAAAGTCTGTGAGTATGTTTGTTACTTCTTCACGCTCAAACTGCTGAACAGATCTGGATGAAATTTGGCACATTTGAGATAGATTATAGTCTGGAGAAGCACATAGGCTACTACTTATTATCCCAATATCATGTTCCCTTGGGATGATAAAACACGTTTCACGCGGGCGAAGCCGCTGGCAGAAGCTAGTAATATTATAAAGAGGAAAGATTTTTTTGTTTGTTTGTTTGTTTGTACCGAATAGGCTCCGAAACTACTCGACCGATTTAAAAAAATCTTTCACCAATAGAAAGCTACATTATTCCTGAGTGACATAGGCTATTTTTTGTTGAGTTTTTAGTTGGTTCTGTGCGGTGGTCCACGGGAGCGAAGCCGCGGGGAACAGCTAGTTAACTATATAAGTCCAGGTTTCCTCACGATGTTTTCCTTCACCGTTGCCTGTGATGTCCAATATAAACATAGAAATTACATATGAATTTGAAAAGGTCACATTGGTACTTGCCCGGTTTTGAACCCACGACCTTAAGCACGATAGGCGAGGTTATAGCCACTGGGCCACCACGACGTAAAAAAAACTTACCTTTTCACATCTTAATGGTTGAACGGATTTAGATGATAATTGGCAGACGGATAGATCAAGTCATGGATTAGGATATTTATGAGGATACTTTTATGCCGGTAGTGTGTTTTATTGGGATAATAAAACACTTTATACGTAAGCGAAGCCGTGGGTCTAGCCGAATCTAGTATTTAATAAAGACACACACCTAACTTCTTTTAACACAAAAATAAACTGGTTCATTAAACTTGAGGTTTCACTGAATACACATATTCCAAGAATCAATAAAAAATAATAACCTTTAGTTTCAGTTTGATATCGATTAAAACTACTATTGTACTTTTGATCGGTATCAAACTCATTTATTACAACTATAAATGTTGACTGATAGAAAATGCCTAAGTCATTTAGTCCGCCTCCGTACTTTTGTGTGCGTAAAGTTTAAAAAAAACTAGGTTTATTTATTTATGAAAACTCTTACTTATTTCCCGAGGCATTCTCTACCAGTCAACCAATGGTGAATATAAAAGATCCTGTACGACATTAAAAAAGTGCTTCTTAATATTTTGTTATATACAAGCACTCGTTCAGTCAGTCAGAAAGGTAAGATCTCTATGAAGGAGAGGCGCTGGAGAATATCCTCAAGGTTCTGGACTGGACAGGACTAGGCATCAACGTCAATGGCGAGTACTTTCGGTTTGTCGACGACATAGTGGTCATGGCTGAGACCATGGAGGGCGTCTGTACAATGCTTGATGACCTCAGTAGAGCTGCCGAAAGAGAGGGTTTTAAAATGAATAAGGACAAAACCAAGGTCATGGTGAATGCCCATGTAACACCCACTCCTATCAAGGTCGGAGACTATACACTCGAAGTTGTAGACGATTATGTCTACCTGGGACAAACGGTCCAATTGGGTAGGTCTAACTTCAAGAAAGAGGTCAACCGTCGAATCCGACTCAGTGGGTGGTGTTCGGGAAGTTGTGCGGTATCATCTCGTCCAATTTACTGCAGTGTCTCAAGACAAAATTCTATGACCACTGTGTGTAGCCAGTGATCACCTATGTTACCGAAACGTGGTCGCTCACAATGGGCCTTATCAGAACGCTTAAAGTCACCCAAGGTTCTAGGACATGCCGGTTTCCTCACGATGTTTTCCTTCACCGTTTTGAGAGCAGTGGTGATGAAATAATTTACACAAAGTAAAGCGCCTGCCTGGGCTCGAACCTACGACCTACAATTTGTAAGTCGCGGCCGATACCACTGAGCCACCACTGCTCTCACGAGAGCGGAATTCACAATTTATAATAATAGGTAACAGCCTGTAATTATCCCACTGAAGGGCTAATGCCTCTTCTCATACAGAGAAGCACGAGCATTAATCACCACGCTTGCTCCAGACGCGTGGGCGATTTCGTCAGGATGTTTTTTCCTTGATTGATTCAGGCACGGATACATGGATACGCAACGGGGACAGTAAGCCTCTTATGAAACCCTCACCAGTATCCAGTAGTTTGTATATATGAACTGATTACCTACGTCTTCTTAAAGCAATTCAATGTATTATTTAGTTCAGGGATATCTTTTTTTATTTTAAGACCGTTCATCATCATCATCATCATTTCAGCCGAAAGACGTCCACTGCTGGACATAGGCCTCCTCCAGGCGTCGCCACATTGACCGATCCCATGCGTCTCGCATCCAGCGCCTTCCCGCAACCTTAACCAGGTCATCGGTCCACTTAATAGGAGGCCTTCCA
This sequence comes from Orthosia incerta, assembly GCA_948252205.1. Lineage (NCBI taxonomy): Eukaryota > Metazoa > Arthropoda > Insecta > Lepidoptera > Noctuidae > Orthosia > Orthosia incerta. Next base: position 6,945,025 of record OX411759.1, read on the forward strand.
ACGTATCGTCTTCCGGTTCGCGGTCGCCACTCCAGAACTTTTCGGCCCCATCGGCCATCCGTTCTGCGAGCAATGTGACCGTTCAAGAGCCCCATATTCCGCAGAAATGAGCCGAGGAAAAAATTGCACGCGAATTATTAGGCGAGCCGTTAATCACTAGAAATTAGATACAAACACTTAGAAAGCTTAAACAAAATCAAAACAGTTTCAAAAATCGTCGCTATTATGTTTTAAAATTCTTTGTTAGAAGGCCATTGTTAAAACATTTCCCCACGTTTAAACATTGTTGAAACTGTTACCTTAAGTTGTACACTTCATAAAAAATGTGTTCCGTTCTTTTCAACGCGTTTTCAACTTTATTTTAGTAACTTTTTGTTTCCCTCTAGGCAGCAGGCCGGTTTATTTATTTTATGACAAACGTTAATTAACACGCTTTTATTGGCTTGGTATTTATGTATGTGTCTATGTAACGGAATATTAGAACGTGATTTTCACCCCCTTCAAAACGTCAAAAATTTGCACACTTATCAAGGACCGAAGGCAATGTAAAAACATAAAAAGAAATTTGTCTGATTTTTGTAACTAAAAAGTAAAAATAAATAATCGTTAAATGTTTCTAACTAAAAAAGCGTGGGGTGCTTGGTGTTAATTGTTAGTTATACTAATATTATAAAGAGGAAAATTGTTTTGTTTGTTTTTACCGAATAGGCTCCGAAACTACTGTACCGATTTAAAATTTTTTTTCACCAATAGAAAGCTACATTATTCTTGAGTAACATAGGCTATTTTTTAATCCCGAAATCGGGTCCTATGTGGTGGTCCACGGGAGCGAAGTCGCAGGGAACAGTTAGTGAATTATAATATTTATTGACAGATATTGGTAATAGCCTAATTGATAATAACATTTTGAAAATATTTTAAAAAAGAACCCCACGCTTTGTTATAACAAAATGTTTTTTTTGTTATAATTTTTTTCTATTCCTAATTTAAATTTATTGAAAATTATTTTATACTTTTTAGTTCGTTTTTGTATTAAAGCGTGATTTTTTGTTTTTTTTTATTAAAAAAATATTTGCATAAATGATACTTAACGTTTCACTTGAAAAAAATAATTTTTATCACCAAAAACATACCTACAGATTTTAAACAGGATTTGTTGGGATTTTTGAATTTTTTGGTGGTATTTTATGCTTTCATTTTATTTGTATGTATGAAGAAATATCCTGAAATATTTTGTTGAAAATTTTAAATAAATATAAGTATGAGATAATTATAATGATAGAATGTCATAGGTAATTTAAGCAATTTGTTACAATAAGGAAATATAGAAATTTTGCTTATGGGAGTACAATACCGAGAAAAAATTATATATCTGTAAAATCCATTTTTACCATTGGATTTTTTTTTTAATATTTGTTTGATTTTTGGAATTTTGTTTTAAGCTCGCTTCAGCTTCAGCTTCGACTAGTATTAGAATAATTTGTATGTATAAATTCAAAAGTCATAATTGTTGATTCATTTTTTTTAATAAATATTGTGAGCTTTTCATAATACGTCTATTGATTGGGTCATCTTAAAAGTTCTGTTTTATTTAGTCTATATTGTCCCACAGCTGGGCAAAGGTTTCCTCCATTACACAATATATATTTTTTATTATAATAAATATGAAAATAGAGCAAATATTTTTTCAGTTTATTTAAATTTTAACTCATTAATAGATAATAACGCAATTGCAATGAGAAATTTTATTTTGATATTTACCTATAAAAACCAATACTTTTTAATTACTTACTTACTTTCAAAAAGAGTTGCTGAAGTATTCAATCACTTACACTGACACAAACACAGATTTTATTAACTCGAAGTTCACTCCAATTTTAGGCATTGTAATAATAATTACTAACACAATATAATTAGTAGCAATGAAAAGTTTTTTTTAATAAAATTCGGGACGAGTCGATGACTATTTAAAAAAAAAGAACTTTCCCACACAGAAGAAAATTTTTACAGAAAAATTTCAAAACTTTGTCAAAATTACTTTTCAGTCACATAACAAATCAAACACGAAGTTCAAATATCCAAACACAAATACAAAAAAAAACTTGACGAACCACGTAATTAAAAGGCCCACTTTCAAATTTCGAATACCGTGTTCTTCGCGTGAACTTTGTAGGGCGGCGCGCGGTCGGTCCGACTCCCGCGGTCGCTCGAATTCAACTGTACCTACAGCGAGTTCTATAGTTCGGAGCGAGCGAAGAGCTTTGCAGCTACTTATGCCGCGCTTTGAAAGCACACTCCATACACCAGAAAATATTATAAAACTCTTTCGTGAAATGGAGTTTTGCTTTTTTCAATAACTAAATTGAAACTGGCTGGTATTCAAAGGAATAGTGATTAAAAGATGAAAATGGAATATGATGCTTTGCTGAAAATTGCTACAAATTTTTGTCAGAACATGTGTGGGTTCACAAGTTCACAGTTATGGAGAAGACGAAATGCACTTGAGTGTTTACAGAACCCTTAGATACTTATGTAGTGAAAATTTTATGATATACATAAACATCCTTTTCCTTTTCGTGCCCTTATACAGACCTAGCGTGTCTTTTGTATGGAAGAATTAGAGAAGAAAACCTAAGATAATAGTAATTTAAACAAGATAATAATTAGGTAGGTATTTCATTAGTACCTAGAATTATATTTACGGGCTGAAAGGGGAAACACACTAGAAATATTTTGCTAGGTCAATTCTCGAACGTAGATACCAAAGTTTGCTACAGTAAATTATTTTTTCATTTCGAATGGCCTTCATTAAACGACAAATTAATTTTAAATTATTATAGGATCATTAATTTAATTAATTTTAAGGTATCTTCAAATAAAGGTATTTTTTATGAAAGTGACACTTGACAATCCCTTAGCGTAATTTAAATTTTCTGAGTATTTTCGTCAAAAGTGGTAAACAATTAATTTCGGCGAACCACTTTCTGAAATAGACTTTTCGCATCATTTAATTTTATGTTCATCTATATTGTCTGACGTAAAAATTCGCCGCAGATCATATGTCATATGCCTAAGTCCTTAACATGATTAATTGACGAGACATAATGACACGGTGTGAATTAGACAGAGATGTTCAAGCGCTATTACTGAACGTTAAGGGTACACTAGTCGAAAATTCTTCCATACAAACGTAGTCTAGGGATTATTCTACTGTTTGACAATGTACGTTCAAAATAAAAAGTGATATCAATTTGTCTCATCATTATCTAGCCCTATATGGAAGCAAAAAGTAAAAAAAAGAAATGATTTAAAAGTTATGAGCGTCGAAAGTTCCACATTTCGACACTAATTTTAACGCATTTTTGGGCGCGAATTTTGCAAAACGGCCTACATACAGGGATAGATCAGTAGTTCAACAATGCAAATAATTTTATTTTGAACAGATAGATTTAGTCGTTTTTTCATGATACCTAGACTGCCAAAGGTCTGTTTATAACATTTCGCGCGCTCGGTTTCGTCCTAAATCATTATCCATTTCGCTACAAATTTGCAAAAGTGTGTATTCGTACGCGAACTAGCTTCCTACTGCTCATCACAGCATCAATCTCCTCCGCACGTGTTGTCGGTTGATATAAAATGCATTTTAACCCCGCGCACAAAATAGTTCGTGCCGTTGACTAGTGTAACCTTAAATGCCGAGTTCGATCTTCGAATCGGGTAAAATATTATTGTTGTCACGCCTACTGCAAGGGCTGATCCTGTTAGTGATGCTACATTGCAATCTCTAAGACGTAGTTGATTGTAAAAGTTTCATTATAAATATTGATAATCAGTCTGCAATTCATGTTGCTAAAAACCCAAAATATCATATTGTGAGACAAAAAGTTGAGAATAAAATTGTATGTTTGAAGTATGTTCCTTCAGGGGAGCAGCTTGCAGATATATGTACTAAGGGATTATGTAAACCTACTTTCGTTAAGTTTAGAGAAATGTTGTAAGTATTGAATAAGTTTGTAATACTTACGTAGAGTCAAGTTTGTAATGTCAGTAGTGTTGTGAAGTATAACTATAATTATTTTATGTTTTGTGTTTGTGAGTGATGTTCACATTGAGGAAGGGTGTAAGAGATGCAATGTAGCATCACTATTTCTTTAAGAGGACTTAGTCTGTGGTTTTGTCGATGATGTAAATTCTCCATAGCAATGGCGGTGTGTTATGTTGAGTGTAACAATTATATTAATTAAAAAGTTTCTCCAAACAATCACTATCTTTCTCTGGTATCCCAATAGGTGGGTGGTGGCTTTTGCCCAGCTGTGGGAAAGTATAGGTTAACATAAAAATAAATAAAAATATTCGCCTTCGATGAATTTTCATATAGAGATTGATCGAAACTTTTATCTCGGGAATTCGTTCCCTGAGGCTAATATCCGACATTTACGCGGGCGAATCCACTGGCAGAAGTTAGTATCGGTATTATTATTCTTTGTAACAGTCTGTAGAGGAAAAAGGCTTACCATGTACTACAAGAACTTAAGGTTGCCCTAGTCGGCGGCACGAACTATTTTGTGGCCGGGGTTAAAATTTATGCTATCTCATCCGACAACACGTATGAAAGGGATAGAAGCTGTGATAAGCAGTAAGAAGCTAGTGCGCGTACGTGCTACAACCTGGGAGTCTTTAAGTCAAGAGTGAATAGGTTTCTTCTAGGCAAGCGTGCTTCATCATCGACCACATCGTCGCTTACCATCAGGTGAGATAGTGGTCAAACGCAAGCCTATCAACAACAAAAAAAATAAATAATAATAAATGGATGATGATCTAGAACGAAAAGGAGCGTGCGAAATTTTATAAACATACCTTTGGTAGTATGAGTACCATGAATAAAACTACTGAATGTATTTGTTTAAAATAAAATTATTTGTATTTTATAACTACTAGAGTAGGGGAGAAGGGGGCAGTTTTGAGCGGGGGCAGTTTTGAATTTAACTTTTTCTGAATGGGGCTTTCGTGTTATCTATGGCTATTGTGCGTTTTAAATGTTGGCAACATTCATCTTGTCATATGTGACTTCAGTCATTTGTTCATTCTGGATGTCAAATTAAAATAAACACTTTCATTGATTTTGAGCGTTGCAAGTAAATATTTGTTTGAAACTTCGCAAGAATTTGAAAGCTATGTGAATGTTACTGTCGGAAACTATCATCTCTTGATTACAGTTTTACCGAAATCTATCTGTGTTTACGAAAACTGCTCCTGGGGCAGATCTGAACAAAACACACGGGGCACTTTTGAACTTAACTTAATAGATTGTTACCATAACAAGTCGATACTTACCAAAGCCTAATGCTATTATTACACATTGACAAAAATAGACAATAATATAATTGTTTATAAAAGTTAATTACTTCATTTTAAGTTGTTTGTAATTTTTGAAAACTGCCCCGTATGATTTTCAAACTTGCCCCTTAAAGGTATATTCAGAGAATTAGAGCCTGAGGTTTTTCAGTCCTATTTTATTTTATGATTCAAATTAGTTATGATTGTAAAGCCAAAAGTTGTAAATGATAATAACAGACATGACAATACATTTTATTGATTTGCAACTCGTGTATTTTTAATTTTATAAAGCTATTTCAAAACTGCCCCAGAGTGATTCGAAACTGCCCCATGAATGGAGCACATTTGAAGAAAAATATGTGTTTAAAAAATGGGATATTATGTCATTTTCGTACGTGAAAACAAACAGAAACTTACTTTAAAGTATAGTCTAAGCCCTGTAGGAACTGATAATAATAGACAAATGTTGTAAAACTTTATTAAAATGAATATAGAAAAGACAGTTCAAAAAGTTTTCAAAACTGCCCCCTTCTCCCCTATCCCTGTATGATGACTGTTTTGAAATTTTCCTTCTTTTTATAGTTTTTTTTTCCTCCCAAATATGCGTTAAAATTGGTGTAGAAATATGAAACTTTGGACGCTCATAACTTTCAAATACACTTTTTATTACAATTTTGTTTCCAAACAGGGTTTGATAATGATGAGACAAATTAATAATTATTTTTTTGAGTGTACCCCGTCAAACAGTGGAGTAATCGCCATACTACGTTTTTATGGAAGAATGACTGACTAGGGCAACCTTAAATAACTACTACAGAGCTAACCAAAATGTATTGCGCGTCTCTGCTTATTCCTTTGAGAAATATAGACGTCATCTGAAACAAGATTACTTCTAGGAAGATGTGCTTCACTGTCGATCACATCATCGCTTACTGTCAGGTGAGATAGTTGTTGCGCGAGCCCATCAATAATAATAGAAAACCGGCACGAAGGGTTCCGTACCATTATCGCAACTATCTAGCTATCACGGTTCATGAGATATATCTCATGAACCGTGATAAGACCGCCTTTGTACCCATAGTAGTAAAATTTCTTTTTTTTTCGTGTACAATAAAGTATATTCTTTTCTATTCTAAAGCTAAATAGTGACAGACGGACAGACACACGGATCGTGGAGTCTTAGTAATAGGGTCCTGTTTTTCCTGGAACCCTAATGATATAGCATCATGACTTATCTTTCATGTCACTCGAGATACAGCAAAGATAAATGTTTATACAACAAACTGAAATGCTTATGCATTTCAGTTTGTCGTATGAGGAAAATCTCTGATGAAAAACATCGCCTGAATTATTTCAGGCGATGTTTTTCAACAGAGATTTTCCTTGTAATTGATCTTAATCTTATCAAGTAGTAACTTACTTAGATCACGCGCATAGGTTTGGCTGTTTTTCCGCGGCAGCCATATTTAGATCGCCCCTTGTAACCTTGACCTGATTTTTTCTGAAGTGTTGAAAGGGTAGCGGAGTCAGCATCATATTGAAGTAAACAAACTGTAAGACGGTAGCTGAACTGTTAGAGCCCACTATAAGGGTCGCAGGTTTGACATAAATAAATTAGTAAAGAGTTATTTGTGTTTTTGCATGTTAAAACAAAGGGTTCCCCAAATCTGGCTAAACTTGTTGGTAAAAAGGGCTTCATTTTACAAAACAAATATACATATTTAACCAAAGTGCATTATAAACTGAGCAGCTCTCTTTATTTATAACCTAGGTTTTGATGAAAAATAGCCTTAGTACAGGCACCGGTATTTTTAGTACTTAAAGAATTGTTCATACGCATAACTGAAAAAGAGAAAAAAACTGGCCAAGTGCGAGTCGGACTCGCGCACGAAGGGTTCTGCACCATTATCGCAAACAACGGCAAAAAAATCACGTTTGTTGTATGGGAGCCCCCCTTAATTTATTTTATTTTAATTTAAAAATTATTATTTTTGAAGTGAATATACAACTAAATATTCTGTGAATATGTCAAGCGTCCATCTGTTGCCGATATTAATATCGAACAAAAAACGGCACAAATATCACGTTTGTTGCATGGGAGCCCCAATTAAATATTAATTTTACTCTGTTTTTAGTATTTGTTGTTATAGCGGCAATAGAAATACATCATCTGTGAAAATTTCAACTGTCTAGCTATCACGGTTCATGAGATACAGCCTGGTGACAAACGAACAGACAGACTGACGGACAGACAGACAGACAGACGGATCGTGAAGTCTTAGTAATAGGGTCCCGTTTTTACCCTTTGGGTACGGAACCCTAAAAAAAGAGATTTTGATTATTATTAAACTCCATTTGCGATAACATTAGACGTTTAAATTAGCCCATTTTACAGCCCGTTCAACCGATTTTGTGTTCTATTGCGTTCGTGATACGACAAATGGTAGCTGTAGTAAACAGTTGGTTTTGGTAACAGGATTATGCTTTTTATGTCATCCTTATGTTAACGGAATAGAACTCAAAATCGGTTGAACGAGCTGTAAAAAGATTTGGAAACGTATCTTATGTTATTTCAAATGGAGTATAGTGACCTTGAACTGGATTTATCTGAAGATGTGAAGGGATATCAGAGTCAGCATCTTATGTAAGTATGTAAACAAAAACATTAGAAGAAACGTTGGTGCAGTGACTGAACGATGGGATTCGTAATATGGGGAATGGGTTCGATAAGGCATTTGTGTATCAAAATAAAATTATGAAAATGATTTAGAGTGTACTGCAGCCTAATTACGTAAGTGACTTCAACAAAGGGTTTGACCGCCATCGACCGACCAATCACATGCGAGATGAAAGACGCGATCTGGATTTCCGTCTATATGATTAGTCGATTGATGACGGTCAAACCCTTTGCCTTGCAGAATTCACTTATGCAATTATGCTGCTTGTTGCATTCCTCATAAAGGAAAAACCGGCCAAGTGCGAGTCGGACTCGCGCACGAAGGGTTCCGTACCATTATCGCAAAAAACGGCAATAAAAACACGTTTGTTGTATGGGAACTCCACTTAAATATATATTTTATTCTGTTTTTGGTATTTGTTGTTATAGCGGCAACAGAAATACTTTATCTGTGAAAATTTCAACTGTCTAGCTATCACGGTTCATGAGATAAAGCCTGGTGGCAGACGGACAAACAGACAGACAGACAGACGTATCGCGGTGTCTTAGTAATAGGGTCCCGTTTTTACCCTTTGGGTACGGAACCCTAAAAATGGAACCCTTTTAAGATCACTTTGTTGTCTGTCTGTCTGTGTGTTCGTTTTCCGAAAACCTTTTCTCTCGAACGCCTGGAAGTATCAGGTTGAATTTGTGATCATATAATCAGGGGGGTGACCATAACCTCTTAGAGCAAGTTTATTTTTAGTGTGCGTAAGGGAGAAATGTATCTGACTTGTATACATCAGTCCTTTTTTCGCACACGAACCATGACAGTTTTCACACGTCATGGTACGGGGGTGCAATCTTGGAGGATTTATCTATTAATATACCCAAACGTTTCCATGTATGTTATACTAGCTGTTGCCCGCGTCTTCGCTCCCGTGGACCACCTCACAGGACCCGTTTTCGCGATTAAAAAATAGCCTATGTTACTCAGGAATAATGTAGCTTTCTATTGGTGAAAGAAATTTTTAAATCGGTCCAGTAGTTTCGGAGCCTATTCGGTACAAACAAACAAACAAAAAAATCTTTCCTCTTTATAGTATTAGTACAAGTGCGTTACAATTGCCCGAATTTATACCAATAGTAGTTTCATTTCAGCATGCAGGCACCCAGTGCAGGCATTGTGTCACCCAGTGTAATGTTTTCTTCATCTATACTTTCTGTAACTTATATGGTGTACATAATAAAGAGTATTTTTAACCGACTTCGCAAAAAGGAGGAGGTTATCAATTCGATTGTTTTTTTTTTTTTATGTGTGTTACCTCAGAACTTTTTATTGGGTGAACCGATTTTGATGATTCTTTTTTTATTCGAAAGCTGATGTTTGTCATGTAGTCCCATTTAATTTTCATCAAGATTTGATGAAGAACTTCGGAGATATACATCAGAACTCTTCAATAAATGACGGGAAATCACTCGGGATAGCTGCAATCGCATATTTGTTTATTGTTTACACCATTTCATAACATAACATCACACTGGTACGCTTTAAAGGGGTACGCAGGTGTGAACAGTTCACCCTGGTATACTCTCATTCCACCGGTTTTGTTTATTTAAGTTTCACCTAAGCTAACCTAGCCTACAGAACTGGTCCATTATGTACCACAACTAAAAAGTGAAAAATATAAATCTTTTTTACAAAAATTACAACCGACTTCCAAACAAAAACACTACAAAGTGAAAAATAACTTCAATTTCGGAAGTCGGTGTCAAAAAACGAAGAAACGAAAACAGGAACACCGACTTCCGAAATTGAAGTCATTTTTCACAAAAAAGATTTTATTCATTCTATTCTATTCAGCATGGCAATAAATTCGTAGAAAACCGAAAAATAAACTGTACTGTATCGTTTTGCATTTGTTTAAAATGTTGAGGACCGCGATTGAAGTTGATTTAGGACGACTTTAATCAAATCTTTTTCCATTCTTGAAATTAAGAATACTAAAAAAATTGGTAGGTCATGCTAAAAAGAAAATATTAACTAATTTTATAAAAATTGATCCCATGAGCTCTATCTAATATTAATTGGGTAAATTATCACCGTCATTAAAAGTTTGGAAACTTTACAGAACAAATTCACGGTCATAGTCCACTTGGATTTGGGATATATATGTGAAAAGGGCCATTGCCTTTTTCATATTTTTAGGGTTCCGTACCCAAAGGGTAAAAACGGGATTACTACTACTTTTCTATAACCCGGTATAATGTTCTCTCAGGATTACAAAGCTCAAATAATCAAATCAAATCAAACTTTTGTTTCTACCGGCGATCTAATTAAATTTTAGAACACAAAAGCTGCTTGTTATAGCGGTTTGAGAAACCTCATCATCCTTGTGTCTATTATGAAAAGTAGACTGTATTTGAAGGGTTCTGGTAATTGTGCGTTGAAAATAAGCGGGAAAATATTCACGGATCAATTCGGGCGATCTAGTATGGGAATGAGGGAAGTAATACGCCTTACCTTGTGGTGATCGAAGCCAGGCCACGTATGGCGACGAGCTGGTGTTCTTCAACTCCAAAATGGCGACGACGACTTTCAGGATCCACACACTTCACACAAACGTTTTTATATCCGCGAGGCGGGTTAATAGACACGGTACACAAGGTTCTCTGCAATCTAACTAATTAGATGCATCAGTCTCCAGCCATGTGGCTTGGAAAGCTGGCGGTTGAGACGAGAAGCCGGTTCACGATGAAGTTTCGGTTCGTTCTGGCGACCTGTCATCAAGGCGTACATGAAGGGAAAAGGAATGAGGAAGGAACGAGATAATTAGGATATCGATCGCCCGCGAAATCTCAAATGCATTTGCCTATGTATTCGGTCTTTGATTTATGACCTTTACAGGAGATGGCGCTACCACTGCTATTGTGACTTAACTATGATTGTTAGATATATTCTCTCGCAGCATTTTTTGTAGACAATAATGAGTAATTTAATCATGTAGTACATAATTTTTAACCGACTTTCGAAAAAGGAGGAGGTTCTATGTTCGACTTCTTGTATGTTTTTTTTTTTTATGTATGTTCACCGATATCCCCGTCAATTGTAAACCGATTTTGAAAATTCTTTTTTTGATTGAAAGAGTATGTTCCGAAATTGGTCCCATTTTTTTTATTTTTTTTATTTGAGATGGGTTTGCTCTACCGCGACTCTAGTCTAGGTCCCATTTTAATTTGGTGAAGATCTGATGAAGAACTTCGAAGATATACAACGGAACTCTTCAATAAATAACGGCAAATGTTTCGGGACTGCTGCAATCGCATGCCTGTTTATTGTGTATATCATTTCATAACATAACATCACGCTAATATGCTCTTAAAGGGTAAGCAGATCTCTCATTTGATCGGTTTAGTTCAAGTTTCATGATATTCGGGTAATCTATTCTGGCGTTATAGGAAACTTACTTAACAACTTGCCTATTAGGTAAGTACAACTAAAAAGTGAAAAATAAATAACTTTTTTACAAAAAATACTACCGACTTCCAAATAAGAAAACTACAAAGTGAAAAATAACTTTATTTTTGGAAGTCGGTGTCCATAACGCAAAAAATGGTACCTATGAAAGACAGTGGGTAGGGCATTGCTCGCAGAACGGATGGCTGTTGGGGCCGAAAAGTTCTGGAGTGGCGACCGCGGACCGGAAGACGCAGCGTTGGACGGCCTCCCTCTAGGAGGAGCGACGACCTGGTCAAGGCTGTGAGAGTCCGGTGGATGCGAAACACACTACACCGATCAGTGTGGCGACGCTTGGGGGAGGCCTATATTCAGCAGTGGACGTCTTTCGGCTGGAATGATGATGATGTTGACTACCTAGTTGGTTTATTGGTCTCAAGCAAACCGTTTAGCATGAGGTCCTGAGTTCCATATGGGATACGTCTGGGATCTGTCTATTAACCTTTTTACGTCTTAATGACTGAACGCATTTAAATGAAACTCGGCACCTGGGAGTAGCATGTCTGGATGAGAACATAGAATCGTTTTCATCCCGGGAGATAGTTCCTTTGGGATAATTTTCACGTGAACAAAGCCGTTCACAGAAGTTAGTAATGACTAGTTCTGTAGAAATCCATATAAATGTTACAATTAATTAAAATACTTAGTAGTTAGTGGATGAACGATCTTAATTCTTAGAAACTAGACGTTTATTGTAGGAGTCTGAGTGACGCCGTTGGACATCCTTTAATCGTTGAGATTAATTGAAGTTACATTACAGTTCTCAGAAAACTATACTGTATACTATATCTATACTAATATTATAAAGCTGGAGAGTTTGTTTGTTTGTTTGAACGCGCTAACCTCAGGAACGACTGGTTGGAATTGAAAAAATATTTCTGTGTTGGATAGTCCATTTATTGAGGAAGGTTATAGGCTATATATCATCACGCTATAACCAATAGGAGCGGAGCATAAATGAAAAATGTTGCAAAAACGGGCAAAAATTAACCTTTTTGAGGTTCCGTTGCGTGCGCTGCGTAAACGGTTTAAGTTACGCAGCAATCATGTTTGTAGGATAGGTAGGGCAGGTTGGTGATGACGGGAGCGAAGCCGCGTGAGACAACTAGTAATATTATAAAGCTGAAAAGTTTGTTTGTTTGTTTGAACGCGCTAATCTTAGGAACTATTGGTTGGAATTGAAAAATTATGAATGTGTGAATTTAAATTATATATATGAATTATGCTTGACAGAATAAAATGCTGCAGGGTTCATTTATCAAAAACATTCGACCTACAGCACCAATTGTTGGACTGTGTCAAAGTCAAAGTCAAATATATTTATTCAATTAGGCCAATGAGCGGCATCAAACAATTAAAATTTACAAGTCATAAAATTGATTCTACCGTGCATTCTGAAAAGTAGCTTGTTATGGACAAGAAACTTCATAACGAAGGTGTGCGATATCGCTCACTGAATACAAAAGGGCCACAAATCAAAAGTCAAATATTTTATACGACAGCCAAAACAACATTTTGACCTCGATTTTTTTAAATGTTTTTATTATAACATGTTAATATGTAATTAGATGCGTTTTTACGTGCTCTATCCATTTTAATATTAAAATTTTAATAGCTGTTACTCATGAAGCAGAAAATGCACAAAAGTCCCTTTTGTATTCAAAATTTCGATCAATTTCATAAAAATTATGTCAAAGTTAAAACACAATTTTATAAAAATAAATTCTTCTACGAAATAATAATATTCTAAAAAGTCTCTTATTAGTTATAAGTAAAACATGGATAAATGACACACAATAACCACGTGGACAGGGCATTACAGCCGCAGCCAGCAGTTTAGTTTTTTTTTATATTTAGCCATAGTTGTATGCCTTTCCACAGTTTCTAAGAGCTTTGGTTCTGTTTCTCTGCCATGATTCTGGATAAGCTTTTCTTTTTTGGTGATAATGACTTAGGGTCCACGCTAGATGGTTGACTGTCAATGCTAAGTCCATCCAGCGTCAATACTCAGTGTATTGACGCTGGAAATTTTGTCGATTTAGACCTCATTTTTGCAATAAAATCATTTTCAGAACTTTTTGATTTGTGGCCTTTTTGTATTCAGTAAGCGATATGAGTTTATAAGAAACGAGTTTGTTTAGGGTCCTGAGACTGAACCCACTTGACTTAGGCACGTATCATAGACTTATGTCTCAACCAAATGATGATGAAGCGAAGAGTCTGTTCAAGTTCATGGCCCAAATCTGATGTATTGTAGTTACTTAGTGTATGTTTAGGTTATGATGGGACTGTCATACGCATGGCGATTTTAAGTGTCCCTATTTAAATAAAGAACACATAAGAAACATCTTATAAATCTAGTATATCCAGAACGAATTTCCTGCAGTTTTTTGCAGTGGGATTTCACAATAGTACTTACCATTGCTGGGTGTTGGCCCTTGATTAACAAAATAGGAAAAGCAAGAGTATCTAAGGTCAACAAAAAAAGGCTATCAATACTGATAATATTTATTGCTTTCGCTATGCATATTAATAATACCAGCATTCAATCATGTCGATAATCCCCGTTACACGTGGATCAAGACTCCGTTATTAATACCAAGCCACATGGGAAATTATTAGTAAGCTGGGAGTAAAGTTATTGGAATCTATTGTTTCCGCAAAGGGGAACTGATTCTCAGTATTCATAACTATACTTTCGTTATTTTCCAGTTAAATTTCCGACTAATAATAATCCATACTCAATCTAGATCTGGCTCGCGAGGTTGTCGACATGTGGAATGTGAATACAGCAGTCATTGTGCCGATAGTCGTTACGGCCAATGGCATAATAGCCAAGAGTCTCGACGAACATCTGAGGAGGCTCTCGTTGGGCAGCTGGATCAAGGGCTTGATCCAGAAAGCGGTACTCCTGGACACGGCTCGTATTGTTAGGAGGTTCCTCTCTCAGGAGCCCTGACCACCGGTAGCTTGGACCCTGTTCCCGATACCGGTGGGCTACTATTTTTGTATTTTTAAATGTTTTTTTTATTTTATTTTTTATAGAATGATATTGAAAATGTAAAAATATGTAAATACAATAAATAAATCCAAACTAATATTATATATGCGAATTGTAGATGACCACAGATAATATAATACTAGCATACAGATGCCTCATCCAATACAAAGAAACCGTGCTGACGTAACTATTATAGCGTTTTTCATCTGATTATACAGATTATTTTTGTAAATCGATCGCGTTCGGTTCCGTTCACGGCGATAGATAGATCTCCATCTATATCCGTGGAACCGAACCAAACGCCATCGATTTGCACAAAATAATCAGTATAATCAGTGCAATACGTTGGCACGGTTTCTTTGTATGGATTGAAACATCTGTATGCTAATATTATATTATCTGTGAGATGACAGACATTGTTATGTATTTACAAATCATAAATGCGAAAGTAACTCTGTCTGTCTGTCACCTTTTCGCGCTAAAACCGATTTACCAACCGATGAAATTTGATAAGGAGATAGTTTGAGACCCTGGAAAGGACATAAGATAGTTTGAATCCTGGCAATATGTTCCCATAAGTACACTGTCCACCAAACAGCACGCATCGCATAGGATTGGAACAGATTTTACAATCTAAAAATGAAATTAAAGTCAGTATTTAAAGTCTTTATTACCAAGCCGTGCCCAGCAACTTGATCGCGGGTGTCTTCCGCGACACGCGTTCGGAACCGAAAATCGAAACCGACAGACAAGAACATTCATAAAAACCATTTGATCAAATGCTGGTGAGTTAGAACTAAAGTTCGATGCAGCGCTAAAACATTATTTATGTTGTCTAATCAAACTATTAAACATGCAGCGCTAGATCGCTTGTAGAGTTTAGTTTATTTGCAATCAAAACAACACACAAGGTGTACGGATTGCAGTACGGTTCAGTCGAACAGAGTGAATGTTCGGATCGCGAAATCTAGTGCGTAGTACATATTCGATGGCCATAACTTGTTTTCGATGTGCTCATAAGGTACTTTTCATACGAGTTTCCTCCACAGGTGTGGTTTCTCAGATGGCTCCAATCTTCAATGTTTATGCGGCGTCTCTCCGCAGACCATGGCCCATCTTTCGTCTTTCGCGTCTTGCCCTGTCAACTGAGCACATGAGGACCATAAATTATTATTATTATCGCCGTGGCAGTATTCTGGGCCAAACATAATATTTTGAGACTATATTTGCTATCGATACGCTAAGAAGAAGATACGAGTTCAAGAAACAGTTTGTGTATAGTGTGAATGAAATTGACTACATACGTCGTTCCTGAAAGTGACGTTTTATTAACGAATAGTTAACGATCGCCTAAAAGTCAATCATTTATGGGACTGACATGTGCGCTACTGAAATGTTACGCGAATATCTTGACATTTCGATTCTTCTAGAGCTGGAATATATTGTTATAAGCGAACCTTCGGGTATTGAGTTTGGCCAATTGGTAATCTGACGAGTGACACATGGAAAGGGAGTATGAAAAGCATACTTACTATTTTAAAAAAAAAAACGTAAGCATGGAGTTTCTTGTCCGTTCCTCTCCATAACAAGCTACACTGCCGAATGGCCGGTAGAATCAATTATTATTAACTTTGAATTTATATTTTTGACGTTCAAAAGTGCCGCTTAATGGCTTAGTTGAAATACAGAATGTTTGTCTTTTGCCGTTATTTTTAATATTTGGTAGGAACCAAACAGTCTAGTTTACGTTGACGTGATTGAGTACATATAAGAACTCGCACTTGGCGCTCATGTTTTATTACAAAGCCTCTTGAGGCAATAGATAAATGTCATTCTATCATCGAAAACGTTGCGATAGCCATTGGCGAAATGTCAAAATTGTATGGGAATGTCATCATCATCTGCCCAGCTTTTTCCCAAGTTCTAAATTGGGGTCGGCTTCCAGTCTAACTAGATTTAGCTGAGTACCAGTTTTTTACATGGAGTAACTGCCTGTCTGACCTGCACAACCCAGTAACTGGGTAACACGATATCTCTTGGCAAGACTGGTGTCAGATCTCTGGCACCTATAACGACTGTCAAAGATCTTCAAATGACAGCCAGGACCAACGGCTAAACTTGCTTTCCGAGGCACGGAAGACACTCGCTTTGTAAAGATGGTCACCCATCCACGGACCGATCTCGGCAAGCGTTGCTTAACCTTGACGATCGACCCGTGTGGCTGTTATTATTTAGCCACGAGCTTTTACATGTCTTCGAATTTTTGGTTCTAAGACATGCCGGTTTCCTCACGATGTTATCCTTCACCGTTTTGAGAGCAGTGGTAATGAAATAATTTACACAAAGTAAAACGCCTGCCTGGATTCGAACCCACGACCTACAACTTGTAAGTTGTGGCCGTTACCACTAAGCCACCACTGGAATGTCAAAAGATATCGAAATGTCACGTTACCAATCCCACTAATATTATAAAGGCGAAAGTTTGTGAGTGTGTGTGTGTATGTTTGTTACTTCATCACGTTTAAACGGCTGGACGGATCTGGTTGAACGCTGACGTCAAATGACACTTGTCTAGAGCCCTAGGACAGATAACAACTACACAACGTAGCCACCAGACTATTGTGGCTTGAGAGTGTTTATCCAATGCATCCGATCCATATCCGAATTGAAGTTCCGACTTCTATCCGAATTGGAAATGTTCTGAATTCGGACGGACAGAGTCACACAGATCTAGAACGTTCATCATTCATCATCATCATCATTTCAGCCGAAAGACGTCCACTGCTGGACATAGGCCTCCACCAGGCGTCGCCACATTGACCGATCCCTTGCGTCTCGCATCCAGCGCCTTCCCGCAACCTTAACCAGGTCATCGGTCCATCGGTCCACGTAGTAGGAGGCCTTCCAACGTATCGTCTTCCGGTTCGCGGTCGCCATACCAGAACTTTTCGGCCCCATCGGCCATCCGTTCTGCGAGCAATGTGCCCTGCCCACTGCCACTTAAGTTTGGCAATTCTTCGGGCTATGTCGGTAACCCTGGTTCTCTTGCGGATCTCCACATTTCTGATTCGATCACGCAAGGAAACACCGAGCATAGCCCTCTCCATTGCCCTTTGAGTGACTGTAAGCTTCCTGATAAGGCGACCACGTCTCAGTGCCATATGTCATCACTGGCAACACACACTGGTCATAGACTTTCGTCTTGAGACAGTGTGGTAAGTTGGACGAGAAGATACCGCGCAACTTCCCGAACGCTGCCCAGCCGAGTCGGATTCGACGGTTGACCTCTTTCTCGTACGTTACTCTTCCTATAAGTTGTACTGCGACTACTTCGCACCGACATTTCTCGGATTCGGATCGGAACTGCCCTAACAATATAACTTTTTATTATTATTTTCCTAAAATGTGGTTTTTTGTAAAGAAAAGTCAATAAAATAACGATTCCGTTCTAATACGAGTACCAACAACTAATACCAATAGCATTTGTTTCAACTCGTTTTTATTTTCTATTCCAAACGGATACCTTTGTTTAAACTAATACCAAAACAATTTCAAAGATATAAGGTTCAGACAGTAAAAATTATTTGTATGAAATTATAAAACCATTAATTGAAAAAAAAAACAAATTATTCCAAAAAAAATAAATGTTGTCTAGCGCAATAATAAAATATTATATTATGACTAATAATCAACTTTACTATAATTTTAGTTCCTCCTTGTTCATGTATATATATTTTTTTGTAAAAAAATCTAAACAAGCACAATTTACTTACAATCTAAAAATACAAAATATTTCAGACAGTCAACTCTTAATTTATATTAGAAACTACCTGACTAAATTATTATTACATAGGTACGCTAGGTAAATTTTTCGTAAAAACTAATAACTTTTTTTCTAAATATATTATAAAATATCACAGAAAATCAACTTTTTGTATAATTAAATCAGTTATTAATCACTTATCTGAGCACTGAATCAGCAAATTACGTTTTTTTTAATAGCGAGATCATAATCTGTACACAAACGTGTGTTGCACGATCTGAATAATAGGTTTAATTAAACTGTTTTCGTCTACTATGTCACCGTGACGAGATATTTGAGTTTCTTTATTTATAGCAATTGAATATGCTAGTATTCTCGAATATGACAGATGGCAAATTGGATTGATTGACGACCTAGGGGAAGAAACCAAGAGCCATTGGTGTAAATTAAATTCGATAACTAACGTCCATACAGAAAAATTTGGTTAGGTTTGATTGAGCTGACTGTACCAAATTCAAGTTGTTAGTACTCGTTCGCACATTAAATTCAATTATTTATAGATTGGGTATTCGTTCGAAACAGAAAATAACTAAGAGGTTAAACAAATACCTTTGGTATTAATTGTTGGTATTAGAATGGAATAAATTAAAATAACTGCCTGCGACAAAGGGGTTTAATGAAATGAAAGAGTTTCAACAATATTAGTAATACCTGGCTACTTATACCATTTATACCAAGATCGACCCACCTTGGGCAACCAGACCGAAAAACATAACTGACTGACACCGTCTATTCAAGACACGATTATAAACTTGCCTCGAGGTATTTTGCATAAGTACCTACGTTTTCTAAATAGGATTCAGTAGAGAAATGAGCTTTTCAACTTTGCATAATAGATCACTAGACATATTTAATTTAAGTTCAAAGGAATTCAAGTAAAACTCTCAAAATACTTAATTGACTATAGCCACGCTTACAGATAACTGGCCAAAAGAAAAAAAAAAGAAAAAAGCGCATGAAGTCTCAAATACTCTAATTTGACTAGCCATGCTTGAATAAAGATGCACCTGACCGGAAAAAAAAACACAAGCGCTGAAGCTATAAGTTTCCAGAAACCTATACTAGGTTCTAAATTAGCTCGCCCTCAATAATGCGCTTGAACGCATCAATGCCGTCGCTGAAAATTACTACCATGTTCCAAGCGTTCCAAGTACAAAAAACCGGCCAAGTGCGAGTCGGACTCGCGCACGAAGGGTTCCGTACCGTTATCTCAAAAATATAAAAAAAAAACACGTTTGTTGTATGGGAGCCTCACTTCAATATGTATTTTATTCTGATTTATTATAACAAATACTAAAATCAGAATAAAATGGTAATATCGACAACAGAAATATATCATCTGTGAAAATTTCAACTGTCTAGCTATCACGGTACATGAGATACAGCCTAGTGGCAGACGGACAGACAGACAGACAGACGGACCGCGGAGTCTTAGTAATAGGGTCCCGTTTTTACCTTTTAGGTACGGAACCCTAAAAAATGAACTACCACGAAATATTTAATCTTGCCTAGACTTTTCCCAACTATGTATGTTGCGGTCGGCTTCCAGTCTCACCGGATGCAGCTGGTACCAGGATATTACAGAAAGTTGAACTAATTTTTGCGCTCAGCGCTATGTTTGGGTAAGCATGTGTGGGTGGTTGTATGCTCGGACGACGACTGCCATGCCACTTTTTTTAGTTTTATTTAGGGGCGTCTCGCATTAAATCAAAGTGATTTGCTACTTCTTAACCGGGCGACCCTGTGGAGATTAAACTGGAGCTTCCAGCCAGGCACAAATAGCTTAAAATAAGCGACCACGCTGCCGGGTTCGCCTCTGTGGGATACGGACCTCGGCTCAGGGCGGCGCTGGGGGACAGCAAGTGGGCTGGACCATGACTATGACTGCCACACAAAACAAGCGCATGCACACATGTCGCCGCGCGCACCGATGAGTTTAAAATTAAAATCAAAATTCATTTATTTGGATAAATAAGGTACAGAAGGTTGGTAAAATGTAGAAAATTGTTCTCTTATTTCGGCGTGCAAACATAAAATAGAGTCACAATTTTAGTAAAAATTGTTATTGATCATAATCATGCAGTCACTAAACAGATAAGCCCATTAAAATTGTATTATTGAATTACATAAATGTCAATATAATAACCGTGAAAATTACCCATTAAAATTACCGTGCAGTTTTCAAAAAACTTACTATTTATAATCCAAAAACTCATGTACACTATAAAAGCATTTTTCAATTAGAAACCTCGTCAAATTATTTTTAAAATCGAAGCGTTTTTATGGAATTTGGTATTTTGTTATACAATTTTATGCACATAATGTATCTGTTGTTACCTGTTAATGTGAGATTCGTGCTCGGTTGAAATACCTTATTAGCATACATAGATCGAGGGGCATATTAGTTCGTCGCCTGCTGAAAATGTCTCTTATGTTTGAAAACAAATATACAGGATTCTAATATATAAATACGTGGAAGAGTAAGTATTTTATATTTCCTAAAGAATGGACGACATGACTCTATTTGCTTCAACCCAAATATAGCTCTTAGACACTTTTTTGCATTACGAATGGTTGATCAATCTCCACACAACGACCCCACAGGATAATACCATACCTTAGAGTGGAGGTTATATAGCCATGGAAAGCCGTTATTCCGGCAATTCTAGATACCCCGCAGCAAATACGCCTCAAAGGGTATATGAATTTATTTATTTTAGCACAAATGACATTTATATGATTTTAACATGAGCAAAATTTATCTAAATTTATTCCAAGAAACTTAACAGAGTTAGTTTCTGCCAGGGCAGCCCCTTTATAAGATACATTTAGGTCCAGCGGTTTTGATCGATAAGTGTG
Source organism: Orthosia incerta (assembly GCA_948252205.1). Taxonomy (NCBI): domain Eukaryota; kingdom Metazoa; phylum Arthropoda; class Insecta; order Lepidoptera; family Noctuidae; genus Orthosia; species Orthosia incerta. The sequence goes on from OX411759.1 coordinate 6,966,218, forward strand.
AAATTGCATAAATTTTGTTTCATTAATATTAACCTTTAAATTATTATCCCTTTAGTATTTATTTCTTGTTCGTACGAGCTTTTATCATGTCCTTTGATTATGATTGTAGTATCGTCGGTGAACAGTACACATTTATTATTTATAATTTCTGGGAAATCGTTTATGTACAGCAAAAATATTGGCGGTCCCAACATACTGCCCTGTGGTACGCTATATCTATTAAACATAAACGAAGATTGGGAAGATTATAACGTTTTAGTTTGGTCATTATAATTCGTTATTTCCACTGATTGTATTCTGTCGGATATTATAATTTGAAAGGCTGCCAAAGACGTACTTCTATTTTTACGAAACCTTATTTTGTTTTTTATTGTTCGTCCTTAATAATTTTGTACTTTTCAATGAAGTATGCTAATTTGTTATGCAAAGCTTTTTCAAAAATTTTAGAAATGATAGGTATTTTACTTTAGAAAATAAAGTCACGGGTCTGGAATTGTCCATTTGAGTGCTATCCACTTTTTTAACACGCTTTTATTAGCTTGGTATGTATGTATCTATGTATCAATGTAACGGAATCTTTGAACGTGATTTTCACCCACTTCAAAACGTTGGATTGATTTGAAACTTTGCACACTTATCAAGGACCGATGACAATGCAATAATTTAAACAGTTTGTCCCATTATCCTTACCATTAAAGCGTGTTTTTTAGTTTTTAGAACTACAATTTATTAAATATTGGTTTCACCACTGATTTCTTTAATAAATCGGGAAATATTCTTTGTTCTGGAGAGAGGTTAACTAGTAGTAGTTGAACTATCTATACCTGGAGTGACTGTCTACCTATCCTTTACTACCCAGTGACTGGATAGCGCGATACATATTGTTCCACCGTCTAAGATCTACAAATTACAGGCGGGACCATCAGCTTGAGTCTTTGGTATGTAATGGCTGGCCACGTATCCACGGGCCGACCTTGGCAACCCCTGCTTAACCTAGAAGTTTGACCCTTTTAGGCTTTTATTTGTTAGACACAAGTTTCTCGAAAAACTACTACGAAAAAGTAAATAAAACAGATCCAACGATGTATTTTCGCATATTGAAGCTGGCTATTCCATAGGAAAAAATGTTTTAGATACGCTCGCTGACTCAACGCATTATTCGTATTTTAGTGAAACCACGCGTAAAAGACATTTTCCGGCAAAAATCTACTCGAATTTGCTAGTTGTGCCGGGAATGTTCTGCAAAATTTATCCTACTTTGTTTAGTAGAAGCTAAAAGGATCAGAGAGTATAAGAATTTGATAAAGATATAATAAATCGACTCTCTAGCATAAAGGCGATACTAAGGATAAGGTTGCAACAGCGGGGAGAAAAAAAAAACACAAGAGCATATTGAAAGAGTTATCTGATTGCTGCAATGCAACACAAACATTTTTTGCAGTAAATGCTATTTATCATTCAGGAGTCAAAATTTCATTTTGCATTTTTATTGAGCTCCAGGTTCAAATTAGTTAGCCGAGTGACCAGAAACTTTAGACTAGTCACTATAAACGATAGCGATTGGAAAAATGTTTTATAAATGTCGTGATACAGCAATGAAAAAAGAAAAGGAAAAAAAAACAAAAAGAAATAGGTAAAAATTACAAAAATCTATGGGAATGCCAAGCGCTATCAAAATTTCACGTGACCAACCGACATTCCGACCGTCTTCATTGCTGATAAAATTACAATTGAGCCCAAAGAAAGAAAGAAATATACTTATTTGTGACCCGCACAGGAGACACGAGATAAGCAAAACACAAACAATAAGAAAAAATAAAAATAAATTACCCCGTGCGAGACCAAAAGGGCTCCTATCTCAGCATGTGCAACGATATTAAAAAGAAAATATCACTGCGCTGATATTCTGATAGGGCTCAATGTTGATGCCACAGAGATGAGTGTGCTCACGGAAACGGACCATACAATATATTAGGAATGATAAAACGGTAAGCAAATCTACAGAACGGTGTTATGATTATATTAATACATATTTCTTTTGCTTAATTGGAGCTCGTGTCTAAATAATAACAGCCGCACGGGTCGATCTTCAAGGTTAACGCTTGACGAGGTCGGTCCGTGGATGGGTGACCATTTCAACTTACTGAGATTCCTCCGTGCTTCGGAAAGCACGTTAAGCCGTTGGTCCCGGCTGCCATTTGAAGATCTTTGACAGTCGTTACGGGTAGTCAGAAGCCTGATATCTGACACCAGTCTTGCCAAGAGGTATCGAGTTACCCAGTTACTGGGTTGTGGAGGTCAGATAGGCAGTCGCTCCATGTAAAACACTAGTACTCAGCTGAATCCGGTTAGACTGGAAGCCGACCCCAAAATAGTTGGGAAAAGGCTAGGCAGATTGATTGACCTTTTGCTTAATTTGCCAGAAGTTTTCACCGGATCTCTGAAGAACATCGCCAATGCCTAAGGTATTTGTTTGTATTACAATTGCGTCCCTTCCCTTCTTTTCCATCTGCCTTTTAAATACCTACCACGGCTTCTTTTGAATAGAATTAGAATAATCTAGCTACTACTAACTCTCGTTAGGAGACCTTTTGAAGGCCTAACGTTGGAAGGCCTGCCACTAGGTGGACCGATGTCTTGGTGAAAGTTGCGGGAATCCGCTGGATGAGAGACGCATCCATTATGTTTAGCAGTGGATATTTCGGCTGAAATAATGACGACTGGTGACGAGAGCAGTGGTGGCCCAGTGGTATCGGCCGCGACTTAGAAGTTGTAGGTCGTGGGTTCGAGCCCAGGCAGGCGCTTTACTTTGTGTAAATAATTTAATCACCCCTGCTCTCAAAACGGTGAAGGAAAACATCGTCAGGAAACCGGCATGTCCTAGAACCAAAAATTCGAAGACATGTGACATCCACCAACCTGCACTGGGCCCGCGTGGTGGATAATGGCCCATTCCCTCTCGCAGAGCTGCAGGCTGATGATGTGATGTGTGTGATGACGGCTACTTACTTCTTCTTCTTAGCCGTGCACTCCTGGTGGAGTGGCCGTGGTCATACATACTTTGAACAGTTTTTGCGAGACTTTTCCATCTCTCTCTATTTGTGGCAGAAACGTGTAGCGTGCAAGGAACACATCATAGACGATTTGATAAAGTCTGTCCATCTTGTGTGATCGGCCGCGATCGACTACTACTTAACTGGACACTGCTTTTTCTTTGAATGACTAGTGATGGCTGGCAGTTGGATTCACAGCCACTCACGTCATCCTAGCATGCGAGACCGTGGCTTCTCTACGTTAAGATATCCTCGGCACAATGATGTCACTCCGCGAAGCCTGTGAAGCACCCAAGAAGCTTCTGTGCTTTTGGGTGGAGCTAGGCTGAGTTAGTCAGAACCCTCAAGTATAACTGACTAAATGGACTTTCATGCGACAAAGAAAGTCCCGATCATTATCATCAGCAGCAATTGCTGCTACTTAATCTATCCCGCTTCAGCATATACTAAAGCCACTACCTAACGGGGGATTATCGGGATTCATAACACGTTTCGTTGCACAATCGGTGCCTCTGATTATATAACAACTGGCTCTTCCTACGGCTTTACTTGATTGCAGGAAGCTTTTAACTTAGTACGTCTTTAGCGTATTGAGATATTATTTGAATATTTTTGGGTTACAAGAGTAACGAGTATGAACAATCTTGACAAAGTAATTGTGTTATAATATTCAAGATGAATTTTAAGTAATGACTGTACTAAGTCTATGAATGCAGTTAGTAATTACTCGTAATTATTCATCCGATTTATGTTATGCGATTTTATGTTATTGTAAATATCAGTCTATCACCTTATATTATACTTATAATAATCTTCGTGCACCTTCCATGTCTTGTTTTCATTGCATCTACATTACCACTTCGTGTTGGGATTGTGATATTTACCTAATTGTGAGTACTCCTTAGTGGTAGACTTTTATTTTCTACAACACATCTACATATACAACATATCTACGCTATAAAAACTACAAGGCCCTTATTTTCAATGTAAGAAAAGAAAGAAAGAAAGAAAAATATTTAATTGCCACAAAACGACATACAAACATTACATTTCATGAACAAGAACAGTGGTTACAGATTTTGAAAACTAAACCCTTACAATAGTGCTAGTAGTTCTTATATTATGTTAGAAAAGTAAAAAAGACAACAAAAAATAATGCGAGTATAAATAAAAGCAGAATGAAGAAAATAAAAATAAAAGAATGTGATTGAGTAAAGTGCAAAAAATACATTAAAATATACGGCCCACCCGTATATTTTAAGCCCCGCATCTTTCAAGTACCCGTATCTTAGAAGATCATTTAAAATTTTGGAAATCCACTATCATTTCGGATTCAATCTTTAATAATAAAATTGCTTAAGGCTAGCAAGCCTTAAGCAATTTTATTATTCAAGTAAATACACCCATAATAAGCATATTATGGGTGTATTTACTTGAAATTTCAATAAAGCGTCCACCGCATACGAAGCATTTTTAAATGAACTCCTGTCAATAACGTACTCGCAGAAAATGTTTGAAAATGTAATATTTAATACTGAATACTTGCTTATTCTTAAACTTGGTATTCTGTTTAGTTTCTCATACAAAAATATGTTACATAGCTATAAAGGTGTACTTGCACTTCTGTGGAATTGGAAAAATAGTTTCTAGGCTTATTTATGTATTTTTTGTATTAGAATGTAACATATGGCAGGGTTTGAGAAATTGTAAAACTACAGTTGCGAACACTTTCTACACATCTAGCGAACAGATGTTTATCTATATTTGTAAGTTAATGTATTTTTACTGAAGGTGGTTTAAGAAAAACCATTTGTTTGGGAATTGTAGTTTTAAAATGTGTAAAACGGAGTCCAAAACGATAATTGTGTAAGACAAACCACTGTTAATCAATAAAGATCTTATACACTTATTTTAATTTCTTGCCCTGTGATTTCTTTTCTCTATCTGAACATCCCGATGCTACACTAAGGTCGCTGAATCCTCTCAAATACCTTGCTGAAAACCGGCAACACGGATACTGGTCTATAATTATTTGTGTCTTTACTGTCCCCGGATTTAAAAAGTGGTATAACCTTACTATATTTCATTAGATCCGGAAAAACTCCTTGATCCACACACAAATTGAAAATCAACGCTAAGTACGGCGCTATAGTCTGAATAATGGAGGTACAAGCTTTGATGGACATTCCCCACAGATCTTCAGTCGGTTTGATCTTGATTTGCTTAAAAGCTTTTATTACTGTCATGGGGTTTATATGTGAAAAATTAAATACAATCGGGCAAGATGAAACGTTCGCGTTTAATAATCCAAAAGCAAGCGAGGGCGAAGAATTTAAAGTTTCAGTAGTTTTAATTGGGATGTTGGTAAAGAAATTAACAAATTCTTGCGCAACTTTTTTGTTATCTCTAATAAGTCCGTGTGTGGTCTCAAGCGTGTAATCACTACTATTTCTTTTATTCCTATTCGTTTCATTGTTTATAATTTTCCAAACCGTCTTGATTTTATTTTCTGCTAATTTAACCTTATTGCTAATGTACAAGACCTTAGCTGCATTGCAGGCATTTTTAAAAATTCTTGAGTAAGTAGCAACATACTTATTAAACGTTTCAGTGTTAATACAAGGCTTAAGCCCATATAGCTCGTAAAGTCTTTCCCTACTTTTCCTAAGTCCTGTAGTCGCCCAGTCACTGAATAAATGCAATTTTCCAAAATCTAAAAACTAAACTCTTTTAAATGCAATTTTCCAAAATCTGCCCTGTTTTTATCTTCAATCACTAGTTTCTATGTTTAAATTTGAATTGTGACAAATGATTTAAAATATCATTCTCTCTCTGTCAACTTTAAAAGATTGAACGATTGTTTGGTTGTGAGTGATAGTGATCGATTGTTTAATAGAAAGAAAATTTAACTTAGTTTTGCGCTAAATGCATTTACTAAGTTGAAGCATACACCTTTGTTTAACCACATCGCATGTATAACCACATTAAATGAACGTGAGCGAAGCCAAAGGCGTGTGTAACAAAGGTGTGTAAGGATAAAAGCATATGGCGTTCTCTAGGTTTTTTGCCTATTTATCTCTGTGACGAATAAATGTGTCTGTTTCTTTTATGTTTATGATTCAGCGACCTTAGTGTAGCATCGGGATGTTCAGATAGAGAAAAGAAATCACAGGGCAAGAAATTAAAATAAGTGTATAAGATCTTTATTGATTAACAGTGGTTTGTCTTACACAATTATCGTTTTGGACTCCGTTTTACACATTTTAAAACTACAATTCCCAAACAAATGGTTTTTCTTAAACCACCTTCAGTAAAAATACATTAACTTACAAATATAGATAAACATCTGTTCGCTAGATGTGTAGAAAGTGTTCGCAACTGTAGTTTTACAATTTCTCAAACCCTGCCATATGTTACATTCTAATACAAAAAATACATAAATAAGCCTAGAAACTATTTTTCCAATTCCACAGAAGTGCAAGTACACCTTTATAGCTATGTAACATATTTTTGTATGAGAAACTAAACAGAATACCAAGTTTAAGAATAAGCAAGTATTCAGTATTAAATATTACATTTTCAAACATTTTCTGCGAGTACGTTATTGACAGGAGTTCATTTAAAAATGCTTCGTATGCGGTGGACGCTTTATTGAAATTTCAAGTAAATACACCCATAATATGCTTATTATGGGTGTATTTACTTGAATAATAAAATTGCTTAAGGCTTGCTAGCCTTAAGCAATTTTATTATTAAAGATTGAATCCGAAATGATAGTGGATTTCCAAAATTTTAAATGATCTTCTAAGATACGGGTACTTGAAAGATGCGGGGCTTAAAATATACGGGTGGGCCGTATATTTTAATGTATTTTTTGCACTTTACTCAATCACATTCTTTTATTTTTATTTTCTTCATTCTGCTTTTATTTATACTCGCATTATTTTTTGTTGTCTTTTTTACTTTTCTAACATAATATAAGAACTACTAGCACTATTGTAAGGGTTTAGTTTTCAAAATCTGTAACCACTGTTCTTGTTCATGAAATGTAATGTTTGTATGTCGTTTTGTGGCAATTAAATATTTTTCTTTCTTTCTCTCTTTTCTTACATTGAAAATAAGGGCCTTGTAGTTTTTATAGCGTAGATATGTTGTATATGTAGATGTGTTGTAGAAAATAAAAGTCTACCACTAAGGAGTACTCACAATTAGGTAAATATCACAATCCCAACACGAAGTGGTAATGTAGATGCAATGAAAACAAGACATGGAAGGTGCACGAAGATTATTATAAGTATAATATAAGGTGATAGACTGATATTTACAATAACATAAAATCGCATAACATAAATCGGATGAATAATTACGAGTAATTACTAACTGCATTCATAGACTTAGTACAGTCATTACTTAAAATTCATCTTGAATATTATAACACAATTACTTTGTCAAGATTGTTCATACTCGTTACTCTTGTAACCCAAAAATATTCAAATAATATCTCAATACGCTAAAGACGTACTAAGTTAAAAGCTTCCTGCAATCAAGTAAAGCCGTAGGAAGAGCCAGTTGTTATATAATCAGAGGCACCGATTGTGCAACGAAACGTGTTATGAATCCCGATAATCCCCCGTTAGGTAGTGGCTTTAGTATATGCTGAAGCGGGATAGATTAAGTAGCAGCAATTGCTGCTGATGATAATGATCGGGACTTTCTTTGTCGCATGAAAGTCCATTTAGTCAGTTATACTTGAGGGTTCTGACTAACTCAGCCTAGCTCCACCCAAAAGCACAGAAGCTTCTTGGGTGCTTCACAGGCTTCGCGGAGTGACATCATTGTGCCGAGGATATCTTAACGTAGAGAAGCCACGGTCTCGCATGCTAGGATGACGTGAGTGGCTGTGAATCCAACTGCCAGCCATCACTAGTCATTCAAAGAAAAAGCAGTGTCCAGTTAAGTAGTAGTCGATCGCGGCCGATCACACAAGATGGACAGACTTTATCAAATCGTCTATGATGTGTTCCTTGCACGCTACACGTTTCTGCCACAAATAGAGAGAGATGGAAAAGTCTCGCAAATACTGTTCAAAGTATGTATGACCACGGCCACTCCACCAGGAGTGCACGGCTAAGAAGAAGAAGTAAGTAGCCGTCATCACACACATCACATCATCAGCCTGCAGCTCTGCGAGAGGGAATGGGTCATTATCCACCACGCGGGCCCAGTGCAGGTTGGTGGATGTCACATGTCTTCGAATTTTTGGTTCTAGGACATGCCGGTTTCCTGACGATGTTTTCCTTCACCGTTTTGAGAGCAGGGGTGATTAAATTATTTACACAAAGTAAAGCGCCTGCCTGGGCTCGAACCCACGACCTACAACTTCTAAGTCGCGGCCGATACCACTGGGCCACCACTGCTCTCGTCACCAGTCGTCATTATTTCAGCCGAAATATCCACTGCTAAACATAATGGATGCGTCTCTCATCCAGCGGATTCCCGCAACTTTCACCAAGACATCGGTCCACCTAGTGGCAGGCCTTCCAACGTTAGGCCTTCAAAAGGTCTCCTAACGAGAGTTAGTAGTAGCTAGATTATTCTAATTCTATTCAAAAGAAGCCGTGGTAGGTATTTAAAAGGCAGATGGAAAAGAAGGGAAGGGACGCAATTGTAATACAAACAAATACCTTAGGCATTGGCGATGTTCTTCAGAGATCCGGTGAAAACTTCTCGCAAATTAAGCAAAAGGTCAATCAATCTGCCTAGCCTTTTCCCAACTATTTTGGGGTCGGCTTCCAGTCTAACCGGATTCAGCTGAGTACTAGTGTTTTACATGGAGCGACTGCCTATCTGACTGTAACTGGGTAACTCGATACCTCTTGGCAAGACTGGTGTCAGATATCAGGCTTCTGACTACCCGTAACGACTGTCAAAGATCTTCAAATGGCAGCCGGGTCCAACGGCTTAACGTGCTTTCCGAAGCACGGAGGAATCTCGGTAAGTTGAAATGGTCACCCATCCACGGACCGACCTCATCAAGCGTTAACCTTGAAGATCGACCCGTGCGGCTGTTATTATTTAGACACGAGCTCCAATTAAGCAAAAGAAATATGTATTAATATAATCATAACACCGTTCTGTAGATTTGCTTACCGTTTTATTATTCCTAATATATTGTATGTTCCGTTTCCTTGAGTGTGTCTGTGGCATCAACATTGAGCCCTATCAGTATATCAGCGCTTTGATATTTTCTTTTTAATATCGTTGCACATGCTGAGATAGGAGCTCTTTTGGTCTCGCAAGGGGTAATTTATTTTAATTTTTTCTTATTGTTTGTGTTTTGCTTATCTCGTGTCTCCTGTGCGGGTCACAAATAAATATTTTTCTTTCTTTCTTTGGGCTCAATTGTAATTTTATCAGCAATGAAGACGGTCGGAATGTCGGTTGGTCACGTGAAATTTTGATAGCGCTTGGCATTCCCATAGTTTTTTGTAATTTTACCTATTTCTTTTTCTTTCTTTTTTTTCTTTTCTTTTTTCATTGCTATATCACGACATTTACAAAACATTTTTCCAATCGCTATCGTTTATAGTGACTGGTCTAAAGTTTCTGGCCACTCGGCTAACTAATTTGACCCTGGAGATTTTTCTCTCCGCCGCTGTTGCAACCTTATCCTTAGTATCGCCTTTATGCTAGAGAGTCGATTTATTATATCTTTATCAAATTCTTATACTCTCTGATCCTTTTAGCTTCTACTAAACAAAGTAGGATAAATTTTGCAGAACATTCCCGGCACAACTAGCAAATTCGAGTAGATTTTTGCCGGAAAATGTCTTTTACGCGTGGTTTCACTAAAATACGAATAATGCGTTGAGTCAGCGAGCGTATCTAAAACATTTTTTCCTATGGAATAGCCAGCTTCAATATGCGAAAATACATCGTTGGATCTGTTTTATTTACTTTTTCGTAGTAGTTTTTCGAGAAACTTGTGTCTAACAAATAAAAGCCTAAAAGGGTCAAACTTCTAGGTTAAGCAGGGGTTGCCAAGGTCGGTTAACTATTATTATATATATAAATAATTTTAGTTTTAATGGTAAAAAAAACCAAGTGCGTAAAATTTTCCTTGCCGAATGTCAAAAGCACTGATTGTGACATTATATTAAACAAGGAGAAGCTAGAATTCGTCGATAAAACGGTTTTCCTGGGGATCACGCTGGACTCAAGGTTGCAATGGGGTCCTCATTTGGTATCCCTTGCGGGGCGGCTGAGTTCGGCGGCTTATGCTGTTGGAAAGATTCGTCGGTTAACGGATTTGGATACCGCCAGACTAGTCTATTTCAGTTATTTTCATAGTATAATGTCTTACGGTATCTTACTATGGGGAAGGGCTGCAGACATTGAGTCAATTTTTATTCTGCAAAAACGAGCCATCAGAGCGATATACAATCTTCGCCGGCGCGATTCTCTAAGGGAACTGTTTAAGGACATTAACATCATGACGGTTCCTTGTCAATATATTTATGAAAACATCATGTACGTAAGAAAGAATTTACACCTTTTTAGTAAAAACGGCGACAGACATAATTATGTTACTAGAAATAGGGACCAATTAGTTCAACCAGGTTTCAGACTGGCTAAAGTAGCCTCATCTTTCATGGGGTACTGTACAAAATGTTACAATAAAATTCCTCCCCACATTCTTGAACTGAATGAGACGAAGTTTTAAACTTGTATAAAACGCACACTATGCAGGCTGGCATATTATAAGTTGGGGGATTACATCAATGATAAAAATGCTTGGCTAAATGCTAGTCCTGCTCCACAGCCACTAGGGCGCAAAAACAAGTGATATGCAGAACATTATTACATTATTTTATTTTTTTTGTGTTGTATAAACTCGGTTTCATTCATCAAGGTATGTACTTATGTACCTAAATATTGTAAAAAGTTTTTTTTTTAAAAGAGTAAGTATGGAGTTTCTTGTGCATTCTTCTCCATTACAAGCTACTTTCCGAATGCACGGTAGAATCAACTATTATTATTTGTAAAATGTAACGTTCAAAAGTGCCGCTTGGTGGCCTACTTGAAATAAAATATCTTTGTCTTTGTCTTTGTCTTTGTCTTTAAAAATAGAACTTATGTTTTTTTTGTTTGACAATCTGTTTTCAGACCAAGCACAATGGAGCGTTAAAGGTCAACTCACACTGAAACGCGACGCAATGCTTTACTGCGCACACTTTTTAAAAAAGCGATAATTATAATAATTTAGTCCGACTTCATTGGCTACACAAAAAGGTATATAAATTTAAATGAGGGAATTCGAATAGATCGTCTGCCGGATTTAAAGTTCGAATTTATTTTAATTCTCTCTCTGTAATGTGTACCCTTTTATCTAGTATATATATAAATAAATTGTAGTTCTAAAAACTAAAAAAACACGCTTCAATGGTAAATTGAACTAAAAAGTCGCTAATCCTGAAGATATTGGTAAGGCTAATGGGACAAACTATTTAAACACGCCCGGTAGAATCAACTTTCATTATTTGTAAATTTTAATTATATGTGACATTGACTTTGACTTTGACTAAATTATTGCATTGTCATCGGTCCTTGATAAGTGTGCAAAGTTTCAAATCAAGCCCACGTTTTGAAGTGGGTGAATATCACGTTCAAAGATTCCGTTACATTGATACATAGATACATACCAAGCTAATAAAAACGTGTTAAAAAGGGTACACGTATTGTATCGCTGTCTTAAAAAGTGTGCGAAGTGGCACGTCTTTCTGTGAGCAGAACCCAAGTTTCATTTTATTTTTTCTGTCAGTTAAATACGTTAATTACAACCTTAATAGTGAGGGACCTTTTTCCATAACCAGGATTTTCCGGTTTAATTGGAAAGAAAGTGGTAATTTCATTTCCATTTATTTGCAAAAGCTGCCGGAAGCTATTCTTAATAACGTTTCAGTAATTTATTCTTTGTCATTATTCTCTTGCCTTTTTTTTGTTAGCCTGGATTGTCCCACTCCTGGTTCTTTGTCTTGGCTTCCAATTAGGAAGAGAGAGAAATGGCTGAGAAATTTGCTCGAGTAAGTCCTTCAAAGTGTCTCTTGCCTTCATCACAATATATTTGAGATCGGTCCAACATAGTTGTCTTCTTTCATAATTCTTTAGTACCTGGGCGACCGAGCTCTGCTCGGGTGAAAATAGAGAAAACGACGTTTTCTAAAAATGAAACCTAGCTAGATCGATTTGTCGCCTCCGAAACCCCCTGCATACTTAATTTCATGAAAATCGTTGGTCCCGTTTCCTAGATTCAGATTATATATAATTATATATATGTATATATGTGTCGCATCAAGGCTGGCCAACAGATGTAAACCATCGGGAAGTCAGGATGTATTCCCTTAGGTTAGAAGAAGCGCGCCAATGAGCAGTTGTTTTGATTTGCCGCCAGGGGCGTGCTTGTGATTTGTTTTGACGTCCGTACTATTGACTAAACCCGACATATACATATATACAAGAATTGCTCGTTGAGATAGATTAATCGTTGTCTAAGTAGTCAACGATTTCTAGTCATACCTTTTATACTTCACACTGTGCTTCCATAGTTTGTTTGGTGATCTTCTGCCCTTATAACAAACGAGAAAGCCACATAAATACTTAAGCTGCAGCCTCTCCGCATCGCATCATGCTGTACTAGAACAAACGAGTTCCACAAATAATTTCGTATAACGGTGCAACTTTTGGACTTTCTCATCAAATATAAGTCAAATACCTTGTTTGTATTACCTTGTTTGTACATATTTGAAGTAGCTGTGTTTGTAAAGACAAATCCGAGTCGATTTAGACGACTATCAGATGTAGTACCTCGCAATAGACGCGATAATAGTGTGCTATGTCTGGAGTCAGCCAAGACAGCACTTATGCGCAAAAGTGTCTACTGCATGGCGCCCGTCATTTATAACAGATTACCGAAGATATGGAAAGAGCTTCCGCTACCTTTATTTAAAAAGAGACTTAGAAGCTTTTTAGTGGAAAAAGCATATTATAATATTAATGAGTTCCTGATTGAGAAACAGTTTTTAAGCTAGTGCATAATTATGTATAATTATTGAATATTTTGAAATTATTTTGTGTATAATAGTTTAAAATTATTAGTATTAGTTGTAAGTTGATGTTAAATCTTTTGCATGCCTACGTGGTAAAATATGGCTGTACTATTATTTGTTTTTTTTGTCATCGTTTTATGTTACCCATATTTGCAAAATAAAATTATCTTTATCTTTATCTTTAAATATATACCCCTCTTACGTTAGTTAATTATTGAATGTATGGCAACCTTTGTCATGATGGAACCATGAGACATGTAAGACGGAGACAACGCCGCTGGTAGGTAGGTGGAACTTGATACGATAAAAGGTTTGATGCACGAACGTGGGTGGAAAAAAGAAAGGTGTGCCCCACCTTAAAGGTTGAAAAGGTGACATTGCATATACATTAGTATGTTAAGTTAATATTTCAAAGAGTGCACGTTGTTCATAATCATGAGGATCAAATCTGTTAAATGAAAAAAAATAAGCAGTTCCTTACATTAATATTATTATGTTTATAAACTCGTTAAAATGTGGAAGCAATTAATTTATCGAAATTTCAGCTTTAGTCCCATATTTTAAATTGTTCATAGTATAGTAATTTCAGACTACCGCCTTCTGAAAGATTACCAATGAATAAGATGTCACCCTGTGTGAATTTTGAAGAAAACAGTAAAATTAAAATAAGTAGGCTTTAAGTATAACTTTACAAAAAGTCTCAAATGACGGGTTTATCCCCTAGACCGGCAGTGTTTAATAAAAACGTAAAAATAATTCACAATTTAGATGAAAATAATCCTAAAGAAAAAACGTTCTCGAATGTCAGACAATGAAACCATTTCAAAACAATAGAGACATTCGAAAAACAGTTTTCTTGTTCATTGACTCCGGCTATCATATCCCAGCGCTTGGCTATGGATCAAACTCCGTAATAAAATTCTTTAGTACTATTGTTTTTCTCGACGTTTTGTATTTTTTGAGACATGCCTCTGTTAATGCGAACGATCAATCTAAAATTGTTTCTTTGCTGTTTTATCGGATTTAAGAAGATTGGTTGGCTGGAAAATGTCTTTTTAAATTCTGGCTTTTGTTAGATTTGAGTTTCATTAGTAGCCAAATAATCTTCACACCTAAACTAGATTCTGCCAGCGGCTTCGCCCGCGTGATTGTCAGATATTATTTCAAATATTTAAACAGAAGAGACACAGCAACAGAGACATAGATAGTTGTTCCGGCTCTGGGTGTTTGTGTATATGTGTTTATATGTTTGTAAACGCACCCACGATACAGGAAGAAATTTTAAGTGTGGGGCAACGTTTTTTAAATAGAGAGAGAAGATAAAACGAATCATTATGTACTTTTCTAGGGTCGAATCTAAATTCCTAAATCTTGTTCAGCGGTTAGGTCGTGATAGCGTAACAAACAGACAGAAATACAAAAAGTGTTAGTTTTGCATTTTATTATAATATAATATTGATATGGATGTTTGGTTAGACGCTTATTTTATTATGGATGTTATTAAAAAAAAACAGCAAAAAAAAAATGGTGAGATAGAGGTCGAACGCGAGCCTATCAATGTAAAAATCTTCTCAGCGTCCTACCCATACCAATGCATTTTGGGTCGGCGGAGCAAGCCTGCTTTTCCCAAATAATTAGCAAAATAAAAAATATGGAGTCCTTTCAAAAAAGATGTTCGCGACGAAGCGTCATCAACCATACTAAATGGTTCATAAGAGTTAAAGTTTGTATGTGTAGACATGTCTGCTCACCACGGCGCGCCATCTAATACTGAAATGTTTTTTTTTTTTTTTTTTTTTTTTTTTTTTTTTTTTTCTACGGGGCATCTCGTAGTTCGGTCAAAGCGACTGACAACTACTTAACCGGGCTTTCCCTGTGGAGACTAAGCTATATAGCCTCCAGCCAGGCACAAATTTCTAAACCTAAGCGACAACGCTGAGGGCTACCCCCTGTGGGGTCGAACCTCGGCTCAGGGCGTCGCTGGGGGGACAACTAAGGCTGGATCTTATTAAAGTGATTCTGCCATCCGTTCGGAATAAGCCTACGTGGAGAAGAACGGACAAGAAACTCCAATTTAACTAACTAGAATTTAACTACGGCACAGCATTTCGCGGGCTGGCTTGTATATCTTGACGGGGACGTCGCGACGGGCCTCGGCGGCGAGGACGGATCGAAGGCGGTCTGTGTTTGAAAATTGTGCTGGTCTCTTTCTTGCTCTCTTGGAGCAGGGTAGTGGCGTCATCGGGGATGGAGAGAGCGAGCCTTGGTCGGCGAACTTTAGAGATTTGGGAGAGTTCATAGCGGGAGACCGCTTGAATTAGGGGATTGCTGTGGTTGACAGCTTTGTCGAAGAAGCTCTTTGAAATGCGCTTCATGAATTGTTGAATAGTGGGGATTTTCAAATCGACATGGAGTTCCTGGTTACGAACGTACCAGGGGGCTCCCGTGATTTTACGGAGGAATCGGTTTTGTATAACCTGAAGCTTGTGAATGTGGTGGGGCTTAGTATGCGCGAACACTACGCAGGCATAGGTCATGATGGGACGGATAACCGCAGTGAAGGTGCGCAGCTTGCACCTAAGTGACAAGCCACTGCTTGCGTTTATCATCCCATGAAGTCTGCCCATAGCAAAGGCGGCTCGCGAGCGCGCCGCCTTAATGTGCTTGGCGAAAGTGAGGTGGTTGTCTAAGGTCACGCCTAGGTACTTGGCTTGCTCTTCCCAGGGGATCGGCTTGCCGTACATAGTCACTGTTTTGGTGGGTCGGGTTTTTGTGGAAAGGCTACGAGGCTTCGAGAAAATGACAGCCTGGCTCTTTTCGGGATTGACTTCTATTCTCCAGAGGCGGAACCACTTGGACAGGGCGTTGGCGGCTCTCTGGAGTTTTTGGGCGATGGCATTGGGTGCTTTGCCAGCGTAATAAAGGGCCGTGTCGTCAGCGAATAGTGCCAACTGGCCCTCTTTGGGTTTTGGGATATCGCTGGTGTACAGCGTGAAAGATATAGGTGATAGTACGCAGCCTTGAGGGACTCCGGCTCGTATGGGGTGAGGGGAGGAGAGTTCTCCCTCGACTCTATAGCGGAAAGTTCGGTCCGACAACCAGTCTCGAATGATGAGCACGAGACGATCTGGCACGCCAAGTTTGTATAGCTTATAAATTAAGCCATTGTGCCAGACTTTGTCGAACGCTTTCGCTATGTCGAAGAACAAGGCACCCGTCATCAGACCACGCTGGAAGCCAGCACTAGTGTGTTCAACGATGCGGTGCACTTGTTGGACGCAAGAATGTTCGGCACGAAAACCGAATTGTTCGTCGGGGATAAGACTTTTTCGCTCGGCAAAGTCTTTGAGCCGCCTATAAATAAGCCGTTCGTAGACTTTACCGAGGGAGTTTATCAGACTGATGGGACGGTAACTGGAAGGCTCCGATTTGGGTTTACCCGGTTTAGGGATGCCTATCACAGTGGCTTGTTTCCAAGCTTGTGGGAAGATATTTTTGCTTAATGCAGCGTTGAAAATGGCCGTCATTAGCACTATTATATGGGCGGGGAGGAGTTTTAACACCTTATTGGTGATGCCATCTGAGCCCGGGGCTTTGTTGGGCTGAAGCCTTTTGATGACCTCCTCTACTTCGTCTGGGGTGACGGGAGGTAGCGGATCATCAGGGTCTTCGACGGGGGGGAGGGAGGTCCTGCGTTCAACTTCAGCGTCTACCATGGCTAGGTGAGCTGGGTCTACTGGTTGGGAGCTGGGTGAGCATTGAATTTCAAGACTGTCAGCCAGACATTCGGCTTTTTCAGTGTTTTCAAATGCTACACTCTTATCAGGGCGAATAAGCGGGGGTATGGCTGAGTCTTCAGCGGAGCGTAATCTCCTCTGGAGGTGCCAGAAAGCATGGTGGGTGGGTTCAAGCTCGCTCAGTAACTTGTTCCATGTCGCAGAACGGTGCTCATCAGTGCGTTCTTTTACAGCAAGCTGTAATTCCCGCATGCGAGCTACGTTTGCGGCACTGGGAAAGTTCCTACGGGCACGGACAGCTGCGTTCTTCTTGGTTATCAACTTCCGTATATCGTCCGGGAGTTTCCCTTGCTGGATGTCCAGCACTGGAACCTCCCTTGAACATTCGTTCAGGACAGATTGTACGTGAGTTGTAAGCGAGTCGATCGCCGCCGTCGCGTCTGCGGCTGTTTCTATGGACGAGGGGATTGAGTCTAGCTGGGGTGACTTTGCGGATTTCAGTTTTTCACTTACTTTCCTCCAGTCGGTGATCTTTTTAGTAGGGGGTGGCTGACCTAGATCTGGGAGGCCTGAGCGGTTGCCTAGGTCCATGATCACAGGGCGGTGGTCGGAATGGAGCTCGTCTAGCGTATCTATCGAGCGTAACCGAAGGTTAACGTTCTTAAATAACGCTACATCGAGGATATCGGGTCTATGTGCGGGATCATGCGGGAAGTGAGTGAAGCTCATTGGGGCTATGACGTCGTAGTGGAGGGATGAGCTTAGGTCCAGCACCAACTTTCCCCTAGGGTTGGTAGCGGTACTGTTCCAGGCTGGATGTTTAGCATTTAGATCACCCGCTAGGATAACGGAGTCACTTATGCTGAAGAGGGCAGTAAGGTCTTTTTTGAAACCTTCTGGGTTGTCGGGCGATGACGCCGAGTGAGGAGGGCAATAGGCGGAGATGATGGTGATCGTTTGATGACCAGTCATTCCTAGCCGACAGGCTGTGTACTCGAGGCACGAAGTGGGGTCGGGTGGGGTAATTTCGCTGCAGTGGAGCTCATTTTTATAGTAAATGAGAGTGCCACCCTTGTGAGCGCGCATCCTGTCATTGCGAACTAAGCGATAGTTGGCAATTTTGGGATTGCGATGGTGGGGTTTTAAATGGGTCTCTTGAATGAGGAAGATATCCAGCTGATGGTCGCGAATGAAAGTGGCGATCTCATCACGCTGGCTTTGAATGCCATCGGCATTGAAAAAACCTAACCTTAGGGAACGTGGTTTGAGGCAATTAGTTTTTAATTGCGAACCCATTCCCCGTTTTTAAAAACTAGCGAGTCTAGTTCCCTCGTTATCGAGGGGTATCTATCAAATATCTGGAGGCAAGATATGGCGTTAAGCGCGTATGCTGAGTTGGTTAATTCAGCGTGGAGGGCTCGGGCTTCTGGAGTCATCCAGATCGCGTATGCGCTGAAGATAGTATTAGCGATACTGCGATACGAAGTCATGGTGGGTTGGGACAAAGGGCGAGAGCGCTCGCCAACGACGGTGGTGGGAGCCACCTTGTTGGCTTGCGCTGGGGCCGCTGTGGCCGGGAGTGGGCTAGACACTGGGATGTTGAGGTCCAGCAGTGCAGGTATGGGTGGAGGTTGAGTGGACTGAGAGGCCACCTGGGCCGGGTTGACGGCCCGGTGGTTCAATTTACCCCAAGGTGAAGATCTTTGTGGGGCGAGTCTTTGGGGGATTTGCGAGGAGGGTAAGCTCTTCGCGGGATTATCGTGCTGCTGACGAGCAGCGAAGTTTTTGGCCGCTCTAGGCGCAAGCTTAGGGGCTTTGGGGCAGCCCCTGTAGTTTGCTGGGTGTCCGACCTGACCACAGAGCACGCAGCTGGGAGGCTCCGTACATTCTGTGCGGTCTTTGGGGCGGGGGCAATTTTTTGTGCTGTGATCGCCTGTGCACTTTACGCACCTGGGGGTGGCGAAACAATTGGCCTGGGAGTGGCCATACAGTTGGCAGTTATGGCACTGACCAACGAGATGCGGGCGGTAGGGTTTTTCTATGGTAATGCCCGACAGGGAGCACACCGTTTTTACCCTGAATATGGGGTTAAGTCCCTCTGTAGGGGTACAGGCGACCATGACCATGTCGTATTGCTTGCCACCTCTTGCCTTGTGCAATCGGTGGACTTCTATTACCGGGACATTTTGGGCTATTAAGTCTAATCGGACTTCTTCCGTGGGGATCTCCTTTGGGATTCGGCGGATCACCACACGGATTGCACGTTCCTCTGGGAGCGAGTACGTATGGAACGAAATGTTCCTGTCTTTAAGGAGGCGAGTTAGATCGCGGAAATCCCGGGATGTGGGGACTAGGATTTTAATGCCTTGCTGGCAGGCAGTAGCTTTGCTGTAACTGATTCTACGCTCAGTACAAGCGTTGGATACCGTGTTCCATTTCCCTTTGTCTTGAAGGTAAATGGGCGGAGGAGGGGGGAGCTTCCTGGTGGTCGCAGCGGGAGCTGTTACCATCGGGCTCGGGGGGCGGCTAGAACGCTGGGAAGCGTTATTGGGGGCGGGTAGGTCGTCCGGAATAGACGGCTCGGGGGAGGGGCAGGGGGAGCCGACGGGTGACGCAAACGGGGTTGCGACTATCACCGTCTTTTTGGCCTTGGGTTTTGAGGCCTGGGCTGGGGCCTTGTTCTTCCTCCTCTTACCACCGACGACTTGAAAGTCATCCTCGTCTGAGGAGGTGGGGGGAGGGGTAGGGTCCCGCTCTTCGTTAGCGGGGATGGGGGAGTCCTCCATGGGGGAGGCAGGGCGTGAGTTAGGGGAGATAGGGCGTGAATTAGGCTCATCGGCCTGGGAGAGAGTGGGGGATCTAGGCTCTTGCCTAGGCTTGGATTTGGGTGAGGGCGACCTCGGAGTGTCCTGGTCCGGGAAGGGCTTGAAAGCCCTGATGGGTGCCTCTATCTGGGAATGATTTTTAGAGGCACGTTCATATTTATACTAAAATTTTACCTACATTTTTTGAGATAGTAGTATAATTTTTTTAGTATTTGTCAGTATGTTATAGGGTTCAATAGTTCACCCTTAATAGAGTAAAAGCATTAGAAAGCATACTGATAAGAGTTATCATAGCAAAAAACATAAATTTCTGTCGTACGATACGTCATTGCTCGACGACGGATTAGTTCCGAATGGCCGGCGAGGTGGCCCCACCCGATATATATAGTTTTGGAGTTTTTTGGAAAAATTATAGTAATTAAAATCATGTTTTTAAGGGCTTATCCTATGTACTGGACATGAAATCAGTACATAATGATGAAACTATGTGAAAAACACATAGTTTCTGCTATGTAAATATGAATATTGACTTGATATCTCAAACACCAAATATATGGTTTTAGGTCATTTTAGGGTATATGGGAGACCTAGACCGAGACAGGAAACCTATATACACCTCATAGTTAGCGTAGTCTTTTATATAAAGCCCATTTACTTGAGATATCAAGTCGGTATATAATAGAAAACTGCTGTTTATCTGGTTTTCGGCAAATGCTTACGGGTTTAGGTGCCCTAAGTACCCCTTCGCCCGTGACTGTGAACAAGAGTGGACGTGTGTCGAAATTTAAAAGTTTAATATTAATTTATCACCACTACTGCATATGCGAATGTCACCTATATGTGAATATAAGAAGTGAACAAATTTGCGTTCGCGACGTGTTGATATCGGTCGGTCACCAAGCTCACCGTTGTGGTAACCGCGCGCCCGCCGCCGCTGCCTCACCCCCGCAAGAACAGGGCACTCTCCATAATTGCCATCCCGCTCACACAGTGACTGCGCGCGCCGTGGCTCACAACGCTCCGTACTACATTCAACTACATTACATTGCAATTTGCATCGCCTCAAGAGAGCTACGCGCAAACGCCGGCACCGGGCACCGCCACAAGTGGCTACAAGGTATTACGAGTTTACGTAAACATTAACATCATGCCCAAATCACCAGCCTCATCCATAGCTAGTGACTCTGAGACTCTTCATGTCAAAAATCCAACTATATCACTAACCGGATCTGCCCCCAACCTAACCAGCAGAGATACAAATGTCACAGCACGAAATAAACGTAGACGCGAAGATGATATGGTCGCTTTTATGCAAGAGATACGAGACTTATTGCAATCGGCTACCGCCCAATCGGAAAACAAATTTTAAATCATTGCAAGAGTCGATGCGCGAAATTATAGCACAAAACTCGGAATTGAAATCATCGCTAGCTTTCGTCACTAAACAATACGATGACATAATAATAAGGATAGATGAATTTGATAGAGAGCGAAAAATTGATCATGCCTATATTAATGAGCTAGAAAATAAAGTCGAGAATTTAGAGCGGATTTCATGTCTTACAAAAATCGAGATGAGAAATATACCAAAGAAGGAAGGTGAAAGTAAAGAGGATCTGCATAGAGTAGTAACTGAAACAGTCAAAGTACTGGATATGCCTGTCGATCGACAGGATATAAAGGATATATACCGCATTAATAAAAAGGGTGGAGGGTCAGCTATTATAGTCGACTTTGTCTCGGTAACCACAAAGGAAAATATACTGCATAAAGTGCGTAAGTTCAATCGCAATAACTCCCAAGCCAAGTTAAACACGTCCCATATTAATATACCAGGTGAATTAAAACCGATATTTTTATCCGAGGTCTTGACTATGAAGGCACAACGATTATTCTATCTGGCGAGGAAATTTGCGAGCGAAAATGGCTTCAAGTACTGCTGGACCTCATTTGGAAAAGTCTTTCTTCGACAAAAAGAAGGAGTAATGTATGCAATACATACATGTTAAAGTCGAAGCCGATCTAAAACACAAATTACCAGTATGACTGGATGGAGAACTTTCACGTCTTGCTCATGTACTTTTTGTTGTTACTTTATTTTTATTTTTTTATCTGCAATTGCTCTCTTTTTGTAAAACACATAAACAAAAACCTATCAAACACACTCAAACAAAACACATTCAACCAAAACCACTTAACACAATACAAACAAACAACGAAATCACTTACGTTAATAATATAAACTGTTCTCGTGTGGGTATGCCTAACATCATTAATCCAGGACTAACTTTCACCACGTCTATCATATTAATTCGCTCCCTAACTTGCAACAAAAAATATATACATTTATTCAATGGCTAACATAGACAATGACATCTCAGCACAGATAGATAGCTTTACGGTGGCGTCTTCTCATCGCTGTGATGCGGAAACCTGTAACGAAATCATGAAAGCCTCAAAAACCTCGCTAAAAATTATAATCCAGAACATCCGAAGTATTTATAAAAACTTGGATGGTTTTCAGGCTCAGTTGGCTAGGCTATCGTATGAAATCGACATCATAATCTTGACAGAATGCTGGCTGAATGCTGACAAACCGATACCGACTATGGATAATTACGTGACATACTCAAGCAAAAAATGTCTTAATCAAAACGACGGTATTGTTATATTTGTTAAAAGCAACCTCCAATGTACGGTTGAGGAGCCGGACCCGGTAGGGGCTAACTTTCTTCTGTTAAAAATTGATTCCGATATTTGTATTCTCGCTTCCTATAGATCACCATCAATATATTGTATTGATGGCTTCCTTAACTCCCTGGAAAACATTTTGAGTAAATCTAAAGCGAAAAACATAATGCTGGTAGGAGATATCAATATAGACATAAAATCTAATAATACAGATAGTAATAGTTCGTCCTATCTAAATCTAACTGCAGAGATGGGCCTCCTGCCGGGACATGCCTTTCCTACTAGAGTGCATAACTGCCTCGATCACATAATGATTAGAACCACTACTAGTGCAACAGTCATAGTTATGGATTCCACAGTCAGTGATCACGCCTCCGTAATGTTATGTCTAGGTAGCGCTCCGTCTAAAAACAAGAATCATAAAAAAATAACAAAAGTAAATTATGAGAGCGCTGTTGAACAATTAAAAACTACAGATTTTACTTTTATTTCACAAAATTGTGATGCAAATGAAGCCGCTACAAGGTTTGTCGAATGTCTTATTGCCACGGTATCCCAACACTCAAAGGTAGTGAAGGCTCCCAACCGTAAAGTAGTCCTTAAGCCCTGGATCACACCTGGCCTCTTACGGTGTATTCGACATAGGGATAACCTCCACCGAACATTCCTGGCAGATCCAAATAACGGAATTGTCGAGTTATCATATAAAAGATATCGTAATCACTGTAATCTATTACTCAGGAAGCTAAAAAATGCCCACGAAAGCTGCGCTTTAAAATCTGCAAAGAACAATAAAGAAACATGGAATATTATAAAATCTATTACCAATCAGAGCGGGAAGCAAATAACAGCTGACAAACTTCTTCATGCCACTGAAGCGGGCGCGCTTAATGCCATTGACGAAATAAACCACTATTTTTCGAACATCGGTAAGATATTGGCAGACAATATTATAAAAAATAAAATAACTTCACAGGCTCCTTACGTCATTGAAACACCCCCTGCGCGAGATTCTATGGTCTTACTTCCTCCAGACGAGGCTGAAGTAGAGGTAGTCATTAACAACCTAAAAAATGATTGTGCCACAGGATGGGACTCTATTCCGGCTAAACTCCTCAAACTTGGTAAAGAAGTACTAGTTCCACCTATTACAAAACTTTTTGAAGCCTGCTTTGAACAAGGTGTTTTTCCTCGTATCTTTAAGAAATCCCTAATCACACCTGTTCACAAGGGTGGAAACCAGGACGATGTAAAAAATTATAGACCTATTTCAGTTCTGTCAGCACTGTCAAAAATATTAGAAAAATTGTTGAACCGTAGACTTATGAAATACCTAGAGCACTACAAAATAATATCGGACGCGCAATTTGGCTTTAGGCCCGGGAAAAGCACCGCAGATGCAGTCAATCAACTCGGAGATTACGTAACTGAGAAACTCCACGCGAAGCAGAAATGTCTAGGTGTTTTCCTGGACCTGGCCAAGGCGTTTGACACCGTCTGTATTCCAACCCTTGCGGCCAAGTTGGAGCATGCTGGAATCCGGGGTAAGGTTCTAGGCATCTTTACAGACTTTCTCAACGACCGGACACAAAAAATCAAGATTGGTGGAGTCATTAGCAACGAAGCCAGGGTTCATTACGGTGTGCCTCAAGGTAGCTGCCTATCCCCCAGTCTTTTCCTTCTCTATGTGAATGATCTATGCCAGCAGTCTCTCAGTAATGGTAAAATCTTTAGCTATGCAGATGACACGGTACTAATATTCCACGGTGAAAGTTGGGAAACGGCGCGGGAAGCTGCTGAGACAAGCTTACGTAAAATAATCCACTGGCTGGAAGCGAACTTACTAACCCTTAACATCTCGAAAACCTCATTTTTGCAATTTACTTTCGCCAAAACCAACCCTACAGTAATAAGTCTCAAAGCGCACTCCTGTGACGTCGCCAACAGCAGTATTCCATGCTCATGTCTTCCAATCATACAACAAAAAACAATGAAGTACCTAGGAGTGATTCTGGACGAGGGACTTACCTGGCGTCCCCACATTGAACAGATATCTGCCCGTGTTAGGAAACTTATATGGGCGTTTAAGAAACTACGACAAGTGGCCGAGTTTAAGCTTCTCCGTGCGATCTATCTGGCTTTAGCACAGTCCATTGTGGGTTACTGTATTACTGCTTGGGGAGGTGCTTGTAAAACCTACATGATACGCCTCGAGAGAGCCCAACGATCTCTGTTAAAAGTCATGACCTTCAAGCCGTACCGGTTCCCCACAAAAACCCTTTATGAAAGTTGCCAAGTACTTACAGTGAGACAACTATACTTGCTTAATCTCACATTGAAACAGCATGAGAAAACACCGGTAAATCACGCAAATAAACATAAGAGAACGATCAGTGATGTATGTAGCACAGTCAAATGTAAGACCGCATCCGCTCGACGGCAACATCTATATCTATCTACTTATTTATACAATAAATTAAACAACATCCTCAACTTCAACCCACTAACAAAAAAGAAAACTAAGATAAAACTAAATTCATGGCTTCAAACACTTGATTTCCAACAGACGGAAAACTTAATCAAAGAACTATACTCGAGATGAAATAGTTGGGTAGGCAAATCAAGTCTCATAATCCAGCCACCAACCATGATCACTCACACTACACACCACACACACACAAATAGACACAACACACTCACACTTTCACACCTACGCATAAACACACGCACACACACCACGCAAGAGCACGTATGTATTATTTTTAATGATTATTATTCTTTTTTCTATTCTGATGCATAAATTGTAGTGCACACAAGTACCATAACGGGTGAGGACACTGACTCCTGTAACACAGGTCTCACCTAGCACAGGAGTCAGGGTTTCAAATGGAAATGTATAACTTTTTCTTTGTGTCAATAAAATATTTTTATTATTTTTTTTATATTACCTAGAAAACATATAGGTGTACTGGTAAAAGTACTACCATTGGAAAGCTTGCTAAAAGGGCTTCCAGGCGGTTTCTAGATGGGAAGAATCGCTTGGATAGTCAGCGAGATAAACAGTCGTGAAAAATGTAAACAACGTAAAACGTTGAAATTTGTAGACCCTTCAGGTGGAATAACTCCATGAAGGGAATAGATGTACTCATGGTGTAAGTACTTTCTGATGGCTTGCTGGACTAGGTACCAAGCCATTACATTGGAGCGAAAATCGCTCAAGTAGTTTAAGTACAATTCCAGAAAATAGGTTTCTGGAAATGTAATTATTAGTCAGTTTTTGGCATTCCCCGGGACTATACACCCCTGGGAATTCCGAAAATAAGGAATTTTTGGGGACCTCCCGATGGCCCGATAAACGCACCATCGTGTCGTCCCAATCTTGTTAGGGTTTTATAAATAGTTTCTCTGATAGCTGGGCGCAAAGAAAGTGACCAGCTATCGAATTTGTACATATCGAGGCACCTTATGTGCATATAGCCTAGATAGACTTATATGAACACTAGAAATGTAAAGTGTGGTCTATCGGCTACCAGAATCCCTATAATAGGCGGTGATTGTCTGGTTAGCCTAAGTAGGAAGTCCTAAAGTCGGTGAAATGACTTAGGAATTTATAGATTCATTACATAAGGGATGATATCCCATAGAAGATTCCCGAAAATAAGCTTTTTCTAGACGTCAACAGACAGCCTGCTATTGGCACCAGCAGGTCAACCCAACCTATAGATATCCTTAGGCTAGGTTAAAAGCTATTAAGGTTTTAACCGAGAAATAAAGGAAATTGTTCCTTTATTTCATGGAATTAGTCTAGGGAAGCTATCAATACCTGGAAATTAGGTATATGGATTAGATACAGAGATAGGGGGCGTTACTGTGTTACAGTACGAAGAAATCCAGCTATTGATAGCACCGTGGAAGGGGTGCGGTAACCCTATTTACCAAATGTTGATAAGGGTTTTTTACAGAAATAAAAATTATTTTCGGCGAGAATTTGCGGGACTCTCAATAATGGCACGGTCCGAGGGTATATACACCCCCCGGGCCCAAATAGAATTTGTAGTCATCCAAAGCTAGTCGCTTGTACTTGTCTTAGTAAATAAGAAGTAATTCTTATATAGAATCAAGTCTCAGAAATTGTTGAGAGCCCTAGAATCGTGCCGTGTACTGAATAACTTAGTGTTTCATTTAATTCATCAACTTCAACCCTTATGAAGACACCCCTTTTCGATCCTGTCGAGCTGAACCTCGGGACCTGGACACCAGGAGTGCTGATCCAGAAGTAGGCAACCCAGAACCTGGAAATAACTCGAGTACAGCCAACACATCGTTGAATCGTTAGAGTCGATTTGCAACCCTACGTCAGTGCTGCAGCTAGGCATCCAAGAACCTTGTTTCGTGGTGTGATAGGGGCGTTCAGCGGCAATGGCCAGAAGGTTTACGCCCTTCTTTTCTCGGGGCCAGTGAACACGCTACGTCCAGCACAAAAGAGTTGGCATTTTTAGCTAGTTGCAGATGTTCATAGGTGGTGCTGACCACTAAACACTTACTATAGCTTAAAAATAAATAAATAGTCGATTGTTTACCTAGGGAGTAAACAACTAATTTAAAGGCAATGTTTTTTTAATCCTGAGTGGAGCGACGGATTCTAAAGTAGTATCCTGAGCGCAGCGAGAGATTCAAAGTACTTTACTCGAGCTTAAAATTGTGTTGTTCCCGAGGTGGACAATAACGCGTGCGGTTTTCAAGCCAGTCGCTTGTTCAATATAATGAGTATGTATTCCCGTGCGGTCCGAAATAGAATTACAATCGCTCACTAGCCATTCACCTCACACATTCGTCGTTATCAATTTTAGCTGATTGGAACATTTACTAACAATATCTACATTCCAAATTCAAATCATTTTTAGTCCCTAAAGAATGGTGAGCTATTTTAGTCCCTGATTACGAAGGATACACTAGCTCTTTTTAAATAGATGCGATAAAAATATATTTTTCGTACCATTTGCTCAAAAAATTGACATTCTATGCCACAAAAAGCGAACATAACAATAGTCATTTTTAATCTGTTAAAAACAGGGAAAGAATATTGTACTGAATTTCATTCATCCTCTATAGGGGGAGAATGTGATTTAAATTTGGAATACTTACCGAAATTTATACTGAACTACATCTGTGTTTACACCATTGAGTTTGTATATAAAGCATTATACATCTTTTTGAAAAAGGAATACGCATTTATTATGCAGTTATGATTATTAAATAAAATTAAGAAAACCGACGAGGCCGTATGAGCTTGATGCCTTTGTAACTATCTCTATCAATAATTGGACCAATGATTCGAATGTTAACTTTTACTTTCAATTGTCATTATTTTTAATAAATAATCATAATCATAATATTTATTTCAACAAAAACAACACACTGATTACAGCAATCTTACAGGCTACTACTAAAGGTTAAAACTTTACAAAGGAGCCTCTGTAGCCGAACTAAGACGGATCTTGTATCTCGGCATACAGCGCCGTACCCTCGAGAATAGACAATCATGTGTAGCGCAAAATACATGCATAAGATTATACGTTTATAATATATTAATACAGCCAAAACTAAAATAAAAGGTTAAGAATTATAAAACAATAATTTAAAAATTATAGATGCAAGTCAAAAAATTCAAATTAATAATTATAAATTAGATGTCAAAAATCCAAAAATATCATCATCTTCATAAAATTAAAAACTAAAAGTAAGATAATTATACTAATAAATCATTCTATTACCCAATTAAATATGTCAAACATTAAAGTTAAATTAAAAAAGAGTAAAAATAACAATTAAAGAATTATAAATTAATTGCCAATCTAAAAATCAAAAAAATTAATAAATAAAATCTCCAAATTCATTAAATTACTAAAATTATAATAAATGTGTGTGTGCCTGCGTGTGTTTTTGTGTATTTGTAGAGTAGTGAAAGTGTGGGGGTGTTGGGTAGTGTGGATACGAAGTACCGAAAAACTAAGAATGTACACAATATAATAGAACATCAATGATGTCCTATTTGTAGCCAGTAACACAATCTTATTTTCATTTCTGAACGAGAAACAGGTCCTCCGTTTCTTCGTAAGAAAGTCATCATCATCATCATCATCATTTCAGCCGAAAGACGTCCACTGCTGGACATAGGCCTCCCCCAGGCGTCGCCACATTGACCGATCCCGTGCGTCTCGCATCCAGCGCCTTCCCGCAACCTTAACCAGGTCATCGGTCCACCTGGTGGGAGGCCTTCCAACGTATCGTCTTCCGGTTCGCGGTCGCCATTCCAGAACTTTTCGACCCCATCGGCCATCCGTTCTTCGAGCAATGTGCCCTGCCCACTGCCGATTTAGTTTGGCAATTCTTCGGGCTATGTCGGTAACCCTGGTTCTCTTGCGGATCTCCACATTTCTGATTCGATCACGTAAGGAAACTCCGAGCATAGCCCTCTCCATTGCCCTTTGAGTGACTGCAAGCTTCCTGATAAGGCCCATTGTAAGCGACCACGTCTCAGAGCCATATGTCATCACTGGCAACACACACTGGTCATAGACTTTCGTCTTGAGACACTGTGGTAAGTTGGACGAGAAGATACCGCGCAACTTCCCGAACGCTGCACAGCCGAGTCGGATTCGACGGTTGACCTCTTTCTCGAAATTGGCCCTACCCAATTGGATCGTTTGGCCCAGGTAGACATAATCGTCCACAACTTCGAGTTTAGAGTCCCCGACCTTGATAGGAGTGGGTGCAACATGGCCATTCAACATCACCTTGGATTTTTCCATGTTCATCTTAAGACCCACTCTTTCGGAAGCTCTACTGAGGTCAACGAGCATCGCACTGAGGTCCTCCATGGTCTCAGCCATGACCACTATATCGTCGGCAAACCGAAGGTGAGTGATGTACTCGCCATTAACGTTGATGCCAAGCCCTCTCCAATCCAGAACCTTGAAGACATCCTCCAGCGCAGCAGTGAACAGTTTCGGAGAAATGACGTCTCCCTGTCTCACGCCGCGCTGGAGAAGAATTGGTTTCGAGATCTGATCCTGAAGACGGACTGACATAGTGGCGTTCTTGTACAAACACTTCAACACTTCAATGTACCGTAAGAAAGTGCAAGTAGGTAATTATGTACCCTTTCCTTACACAGAGATTTGTTTAGCGAGTCGGATTCGACGGTTGACCTCTTTCTCGAAGTTGACCCTACCCAACTGGATCGTTTGTCCCAGGTAGACATAGTCGTCCACAACTTCGAGTGTAGAGTCTCCGACCTTGATAGGAGTGGGTGTAACATGGGCATTCAACATCACCTTGGTTTTGTCCATGTTCATCCTAAGACCCACTCTTTCGGAAGCTCTACTGAGGTCATCGAGCATTGTACTGAGGTCCTCCATGGTCTCAGCCATAACCACTATATCGTCGGCAAACCGAAGGTGAGTGATGTACTCGCCATTGACGTTGATGCCTAGCCCTCTCCAGTCCAGAACCTTAAAGACATCCTCCAGTGCAGCGGTAAACAGCTTCGGAGATATGACGTCTCCCTGTCTCACACCTCGCTGCAGACGGACTGGTTCCGAGGTCTGATCCTGAAGGCGAACTGACATGGTGGCGTTTTTGTACAAACACTTCAACACTTCGATGTACCTGTAGTCAATTTGGCACCGCTGTAGAGACTGTAGTACAGCCCAAGTCTCGATCGAATTGAAGGCTTTCTCGTAGTCCACAAACGCCAAACAGAGAGGCATGTTGTACTCTTCAGTCTTCTGTATAACCTGCCGCAGCGTATGTATGTGGTCTACGGTGCTAAAGCCTTTACGAAATCCGGCTTGTTCGGGAGGCTGGAAATCGTCAAACCTGCGCGCGAGACGATTCTTGATGACTCTTGAAAACAGCTTGTATACATGGCTAAGAAGTGTGATGGGCCTATAGTTCTTCAGTAGGGCATTGTCACCCTTCTTGAAGAAGAGTACCACCACACCCCTGCACCATGCTTGTGGCGTTTTCCCTTCGAGTATGACGGAACTAAACAGCGTCTGAAGGGCCTTAAGTATTGGTTTTCCACCCGCCTTCAGGAGTTCGGCCGTAATTCCGTCTTCCTCCGGTGCCTTGTTGTTCTTAAGCTGTTTCAGAGCCATCCCAATCTCATACAGGCTGACGTCGGGAATGTCTTCGGTATAGTGTCGGGTCAATCTAGCTCTAGGGTCATTCGCTAGATTCGCGACGGGTTTACTGGTTGACGTGTACAACTGCCCATAGAATCTCTCGATCTCCCTCAGAAGCTCCGGTTTGGCGGAAACGATCCTGCCATCATCGGTCTTCAGTTTCGTGAGCTGGCTCTGCCCAATAGACAGATGTCTTGCAAAGACCTTGCAGCCCTTATTCCGCTCAATCGCGTCTTTGATACGCTCGGTATTAAAGCGGCGGAGGTCGCTTTTCAAGGACTTTGAGATCCGTCTATTTAGCTGCCGGTATTTCAACGCATCGTCTGAAGACTGCAGGATCATCTCACGCCTCTCCTCCATGAGCTTGAGAGTTGGATCAGAGAGTCTTTTGTTCCTATCTGTACGGCGGGTCTTGAAAAACTTAGACCCGACCGTATGGACAGCTTCCACGAACCCATCGCTGTAATCGTCCACGGAGCTCCCTAGGCACTCGAAACGATTCTGGAGTTCGAGCTGAAAGTTCTCGGGGTTTTGGACCTGGATATGTGCTGGACGGAGCGTGGACTTCATCAGTCGAGACCTTTCAAGCTTAACATTAATGTTCAATGTGCCTCTTACCATGCGGTGATCGCTGCCGGTTTTCACCGAATTGATCACAGAGACATAATTGAACATTTGCTTCTTGGTTGACATGATGAAGTCGATCTCGTTTTTAGTTGCACCATCGGGGCTTTGCCAGGTCCACTTCCTGTGCTCACGCTTTCTGAAGAAGGAGTTCATCATGTAGAGGCCCTCCTTCTCCATAAAACTGGCCAGTTGGTGACCCCGGTGGTTCCGACGTCCAACTCCAAATTGCCCCACTTGCAGCTCATCCACGTCTCGTTTGCCCAGTTTCGCGTTGAAGTCCCCCATGACAACGGTGAAATGAGTTTTAAAACCATGCATGGCTCTAGATATATCCTCATACATGGTCTCTACCTCGTCGTCGGGGTGTGCCGAGGTCGAGGCGTACACCTGTATGACCTTCAGCGAATATCTTTGGGATATTCTGAGTATAAGGTACGCCACCCTGGTCGACACACTCTCGATCTTCACCATGTTGTTCACAAGGGACTTGTGGACGATAAACCCGACACCACCCTGGGACTGTCGGTCACCCTCTCGGAAATAGAGCAGGTTACCGGATTTGAGGATTATCGAGTCCTCCCCCTCTCTTCGGACTTCAGATAACCCTATAATACTCCATCGCAACCTGCTCAATTCTTCCTCGAGTTCGGCTATCTTCTCATCGGTCCGGAGTGTTCGCGTGTTATATGTTCCCAGGTCCAGTCGTCGGTGTTTATTGGGGTAGCCGGGTCCACTCCGGGGATTCTTCGCACCCCTTGCCACGCCATCGCCTCGGCCGCTACCGTAGCCGAGGGTAGACGGGCTGCC
Organism: Orthosia incerta; assembly: GCA_948252205.1. NCBI lineage: Eukaryota > Metazoa > Arthropoda > Insecta > Lepidoptera > Noctuidae > Orthosia > Orthosia incerta. The sequence goes on from OX411759.1 coordinate 6,998,253, forward strand.
GGGCACTCGGGGCCGTTTTATTTGTGTGCTTCTCATATTCGTTTGGGGGGGTTTGCCATAATCGCCACGCTTGGCAGGCGGGTTGGCGATCGCAGTTTGTTGTTAAAGTGTCCAGAAAACGCTGCTGCCCATTCTCTGGTGTGTCCCTTAGTCGCCTCTTACGACACCCACGGGAAGATATGGGATGGTGAAATTCTTTACGTCCGTCACCATACGGTGGCGGCCCCTTGGTTAATAATTTACTATTTATGTCAATGTTCCTCAATTAGTATATTCTATATGTCACGGACCAAGTGATTAAGGGCACTATGTATAAAGCCTGGGCATTATGAATCTAGTCAAGTCTAATCGGGCAATATAATGAATACTGATTTAAAGTTCTATATTTATCAAATTGTCTGGTCATTATAAATATTGCGACGTAACAGTGGGGAAATTCGATAATTATGGTCAATGAATTAGTCCCAGAGCGAGCGAAGCGAGCTCGGGAGCTTAAGACACCCCGACACGGATAGGTTAGTTTTGAAGGAGATGACTCTGAACTCAGTCCTCGTCATCACCTTCATGTTAGGTTACATATTAAACACTGCAGACAGGAATAGGAGCCCCGTCGACTTTGTTGCTTAAATAGTAATAGTAGGTACTTACTTACCTATTTTATATTAAAACCAATGTCAACCAAAAATAATAAAAAAAAACACATTATTTTATTTATGTGATGGGCATTATTCAGAAAACCCTTTATCATATTGCCTCACTCACTCTGGGCTCATTATGGGCATTATGAATAATGCCGCATTAATCAATTGGTCCATAACTCATAAATTAATACAGATTAAACTTGTCGTAAGATTTAATTTACTGTACGTCGAGGTCGTTACCACTGGCCCACCACTGCTCCTATTTATAAACCCACCCAATCATACACAGGTCATAACGTATACATTGCCATATCATCATTGCATGATCTATTTCCGCCCAGCCCGTTTCATCATTAGACTACCAGACGAACGGCGATACGCCACCGGTACATGGTGGACATCCCACCCATACGCACTAAACGTTTTGAGAATACTTTTATTATGCGTACAGCTATGGAGTGGAATTCCCTGCCGGAGTCTGTGTTTCCCGATAGCTACAATCTAGGGGTCTTTAAGTCAAGAGTGAATAGGTTACTTCTAGGCAAGCGTGCTCCATCGTCAACCACATCATTGCTTACCATCAGGTGAGATGGTGGGCAAGCGCGAGCCCATAAGAGATAAAAAAATGATGCTAATATCTATGGTCCTCATTAGCAATTCGTCTTAATTTCATTGTACCAGTTACCATTTGTATTTATAATCACATAGAATATTTTTTTATTATTTTTTACAGGTAAATATTATTTTGTACTTACCTCTTTCGTAGGTTACTTGTTTCTGAAATTAATTATAATAAGCCAAATGGCATTGAGTCTGCCTTTTATATCATTAATGTGCTTAAAATTAATTATGTATTTTAGATAGCAATCTGTAAAATATTTTGTAATATTTTATGGAAAATCACAAAATTCAAAATAATTATCTTTTTTAAATAATGTATTTTTTATTTATTATATACTTTATTGTACACCATAACTTACATTGATACAGGAAAATAAAAACTAAAAAAACATACAATAGGCGACCTTATCGCATTCCGCGATCTCTTCCAAGCAACCAATTTATTAAGTATAAGTTCTTGCTTGTATAAAAACGGGCAGAGGAAAAACTCATTGGGCGTCATAAATATCATATGCCTCGCTGTCAAAAAAAAATGCTGAAAACACTAGCACCATTACCACATTGATTGGCAATGCTGATCCTTAAGCCGAAAGGCAAGCCTTTTACAATATACCTTCTTATTAGCCCATTTATTACGTCTTATTTAAAGGTAAACCTTTATTTTCTGACTTTACTCTTCACGAGCGGAAACACACCCTTAAGTGCAGGAAAGGCTCCAGTAGTAAATATCTTTCGTATTGCATTAGAATGACAAGACCTTTGGAAATGATGGCCCAACAATTAGTTGTTCTCATTACGATTTCTTTCTGTAATTTAAAGAAGGCTTCACTACACAAACAATTTGTTACAACAGTGGTAAAAGAATTTGGCAAGCAGGATTTTTTTAAAGCTTTTTCAGCATATATTTGCTTACTGCTCAGACACAGGACTCCTCTCTGTGAGTGGCGAAATAATTTACACTAAGTGAAGTGTCTTCCTGGGTACAAACCATACAGAGATAGATTAATACAGAGATAGATTAGTAGTTCAACAATGCATATAATTTTATTTTGAACGGATATATTTAGTAGTTTTTTCATGATATCTAGACTGCCAAAGGCCTGTTTATAAAATTTCGCGCACTTGGTTTCGTCCCAAATCATTATCCATTTCGCTTAAAAATTGCAAAAGTGTGTATTCGTACGCATACTAGCTTCCTACTGCTCATCACAGCATCTATCTCTTCCGCACGTGTTGTCGGTTGATATAAAATGCATTTTAACTCCGCGCACAAAATAGTTCGTGCCGTCGACTAGTGTACCCTTAATACAGTTTTTCAAATATCTCTTTTCAAAAAGAAACTGTTCCATTAACATCTGTGAGTGCGGCTGTAAGACTCTTTATCTTAATTATCCATCAGCGTAACAACACGTTTTATTGCTAACATCTAAGCTCAGCTGGATTCAGACACTGAATTACCGTCGTTCGCCGTAGGTGCATTTAGACGGGCCACTTAAGTTGCTGTTTTTTTGGCATTTTAGGCAACTACAACGTCATGATATCTTACAAATATTATAAATGTTAAAGATTCTGTTTGGTTAAAATAAATATCATAGATGGCGCGATATGCACCGTTTTGTTATTGGATTGTGTGTAAAATTATCATTTTCTAGAATATATCATAAAAATTTTATGTTCTTGTTTAATCAACCTGAGCACAAAGGTATATTGAGCTCTTAATTTACATTTCAAAAACTTTTGTTATGTGAATTATGAATTGACTCCAATAGATGGCGCGATTTTAAATTTCTGAGGCATTCCTCTCGATTTTTTAAATTTATATTGTAACACATTTTGGTTCAACGAAACTGTAAAAACGTGCAAAAAATACTATAAAATAGCTCGTCAATGTATATTTGTATAAAACAAAAAAATATTCACGAATCGAGTAAACCCTTTTACTTGCAAGTTGCTGCTAACACCATATGTCGCCGTGGAAAGGAACTGAACGAGATTGATGTATTTATAAAAATAATCAGTTTAGCCAGACGAAAAAAGACTAGTTACGTATTGGCACGGTCTCTTTGTATAGGATGAGGTATATGTATATACTATATTATAAGTATCTGTGCATATGGTATGATCAAACTTACATATAGAAATCTCCATGTTTTTTTTTTTGACGACACTGTTGGCGCAGTGGTTGAGCGATTGACTGCTGTGCTGCGTGTCGCAGGTTCGAATCCCGCACGGAACAAAATAAGTATGGCCTGGCCGGATCTCACTGTTTGTATATGTCGAGTTTATATGTGTGTATACGCACCCACGATACAAGTAAAAATCCTGGTGTGGAGCAACGTTTTTAAACAAAACAAATAAAGTAAAAACTGTACTACGCAGGGGTGGATCGCAAGATAATTTTTAAGCTTGCTAACTTCGTTTCATTATTTGCTCCACAACCTACCACTTTGTTGCCGGCAACAATGCCTGCGAAAAAAGTTGACCGTGTGGACCTTGAAGTCTTACATATAGGTATGTAAGACTTCAAGGTCAACCTTCTTAATTTTACAACTCACTACAGGTACTACTAAATCGTATGACAATTAAAACATCGTAAAGCCGTCGACTGATCCGCGATAGAACGACAGCTGTGAAACAACAATAAAGTTTATAGCAGTGCTCTGTTTTGTTTCTTCGATTGAATCGCAGTGTTGATAACAGTATTGTTTGTGTGGGATGAGTGTGATCCATATTGCTGACAGTCGGTAGCAAAAACTGAATGTCACTCTGGGGGCACGCTACCTATCTTTAGGCTGATGATGATCATCATCATCCTCAGCCTTTTAACGTTACCACTGCTAGGACACAGGCCTACTCTCTGTGAGAGAGTGAATGGGCTTTAATCCACCAGGCGGGCCCAGTACGGTTTGGTGGATGTCACATACCTTCGAATTGTTGGTTCTAGGTCATGCCGTTTTCCTCTCGATGTTTTCCTTCACCGTTTTTTAGAGCAGTGGTGATGAAATAATTTACACAAAATGCCTGCCTGGCTTCGATCCCACGACATACGACTCGTAAGTCGGGACCGTTACCACTGGGCCACCACTGCTCTGTATTTTTTTTACAAGTAGTTTCCAAAGTACTTCTTGCAAAAAACAAATTATTATAAAACCAAAAAACAGACTGCTAAAAATTAATGGGAAATTATTAACTGAGGGAAAAATATACTGAATGGGCGACTATTATACTAAGTAAGTAACTATTTATCCGATTTGAGTAATACCTTTTAGGAGATTTTTGTGAGCTGCGGTACTAATATTGTTACATACTTTAATTTTATTTGGGTTTCTATTTTAGAATATTATTATTTTGAAAATAGCTGAACAACTATCGAGGCGATATCACTGTGCAGTGCGGGAGTTCGGGTTTATTCGTGTCCAAGAGCGAGCGAAGCGAGTTCGGGAACTTAGGGCGACCCGACACGGATAGGTTAGGTTCGAAGGGGATGACGGGAGCTGAAGTGAGCGAGCAAAGCGAGCGAACTTAGCTCCCGTCATCTCCTTCATGTTAGGTTACTTTAGACCCTGCAGACAGAAAAAGGAGCCCTGTCGACAAACTTATATTTTCAAGTCGCTGTTTTAAACATTTGTATTCGCCCACTGTTTGTCGCCCACTTAGTATTTCAGTAAGCCATATTCAGTATTTTTTACACCTTTAATTTGAATTTTTTTTCGCTCGTTTAAATACTAGCCAAAATTAATTAACTGAAAAGAGAAAAAGAAGTTATAGATATAATTTATATATTAAATCTTGTGAGGTGCTGCCAGCGGTGACAAACAGCAGTCGGGCATTAGCGGCTGGGTTTTTGTTATTATAAAAAAAAACAGACTTTTTAGTTTTAGTAATCGAGTTCTCCAAATAAGTTATGTGGTACAAGATTATTTATTTTGCTATCAAAGTTACGCTTACCTTGGATTTGTGCCAAAATAGGCTCATAAAAGTGTTACAATATATATATATATTTGGAATAGCCTATTAAGTAGCTTTCATTTGATACCCATATAGTCAGGAAAACGAAAAAAAAAATCCACCCCCTTTTTTAGGGGTCTATTTCAAAAAAAATTATAGTCTATGTCGCTACTACAATTTAGACAAATCCAATGATACCTATCTATACTAATATTATAAAGAGGAAAGATTTTTTTGTTTGTTTGTACCGAATAGGCTACGAAACTACTGGACCGATTTGAAAAAATCTTTCACCAATAGAAAGCTACATTATTCCTTAGTGACATAGGCTATTTGTTAATCCCGAAATTGGGTCCTGAGGGTGGTCCACGGGAGCGAAGCCACGGGCAATAGCTATTATGTCATAATCCGTCAAGCCGTTTGGGCTGTGGAACGTGCTATGGAAATGGACATACATAGGTACTCTCTCTCTCATAATCGGTCACTCATGTCTGAGGATCGTGGTCAGCATCAGGGTTGCACCTGGAGCGGACGATCTGCCTCCACCGGTTTCTGTCCAGCGCGTCCCTTACGACCGTGTAGAATTTGGAGGCCGACGAGCCTTTCACTTGATCGGTCCATCTTGTTGGTGAACGACCGCGCGATCTTTTGTCTTCGGTGTTCCCAACCACAATCAGCTTTTCCAAATTCTCGTCGCCTCTGCGCATTGTGTGACCGAAATACGTAAGAATGCGTTGTTGGCAAATACGTACGGGCAGAGCGGTCGTGGTCATCATGTTGAAGTGAGACTTCGGGTTGTCATAATTTGTTTAACGATGCGACGCCATCCCTCTCTATCGGCTGTTATTCGTGTGCACTCATGCAGACTTAATCTGAAACACTATCTAGAGAAATGTAAATGAATAGAAAAGCTCATTATGAGTAGAAGTCAAAAACAGGCTAGCATTGTCATAAGATCTATGACAATTTTCTTAGTAGGATTCAATAGCCAGCAAAACAACAAATGCGCATGAAATATGATCATTTTCATGTCATACTAAGAAAAAAATACAAAAGGAACTGAACTTTCTTGGCACGAATTCAATATCAACAATGTTACGTAAAAAGTTATTACAAATTTTCTTTCAATAAAAAGGAACGTTTTTCCTCATAAGAGACGTTGAGAAAAAATATAGTCGCTATGACCACTTAAAAAGGATATATCGAAAAATCCGGCCAAGTGAGAGTCGGGCTTTCGGACGAAGGGCTCCGTACCATTATCGCAAAAAACCGGCAAAAAAACACCTTTGTTTTATAGCAGCCCCACTAAAATATTTATTTATTTTCTGTTTTTAGTATTTGTTGTTATAGTGGCAACAGAAATACATCATCTGTGAAATTTTCAATTGTCTAGCTATGACGGTTCATGAGATACAGCCTGGTGATAGACGGACAGTGGAGTCTTAGTAATAAGGTCCCGTTTTTACCCTTTGGGTACAGAACCCACGAAAACTGCATCTGCCAATGTAAATGATGCCCGATAACGGACCATCTCGAGCTTCTTGTCATTACGTTGACATCGACCCTCAATTTTGGGCCATTCATTGAGGCAAAAGCTCAACTGGCTGCCTTTGACTAATGACTTTTCCATACAAAGTCGTCAGCTGATCAATATTTGTATGGACAATTTTTAGAGAATTGTCTATGACTTTCCTGAAGAACATTTACATAGGCAGAAGCAGTTTATACCTTGCCGTTACGCCCTGTATATATCCAGCTGGCAGGTTTTTGAGCAAGCATATTCAGCAGCCTTATTGCGTAAGTGAATTTGGCACAGTAAAGGACTAATCATATGCGATTGGTCGATTGTTCATATTCTTTGCCCTGTGCCTTGCCGAATTCACTTACGCAATAAGGCTGCAGGACGAACGATATATAGCTAACGGCTTACTGAAAAAAAATTGATAAATTGTGGGCTTTCCCTAAATCAGAAATCTTTTCAAGTCGTCTAATTTAGGGAAAGCCCACAATTTCAAAAGGTATATCTCAGTTTTTCTTAAAAAACATATTTTTCGTAAAGTTTTGTTAGAGTTTTGTGCAGTAAATATCGCATTTTGGCCATAGACAGCACTGTTCGTGTCTCCTTGCTTTTTTATTTAAAATAGGCTCGCGCTTGACCGCTATGTCACCTGATGTGGTCGACGGTGAAACACGCTTGTCTAGAAGTAACCTATTCACTCTTGACTTAAAGAAACACAGAATTAGGCAAGGAATTCCTTTCCTTAGCTGTTCGCATTATAAAAGTATTCCCAAAACGTTTAGTGCGTATGGGTAGGATGTTTACCATGTATCGGTGGCGCATCGCCGTACGTCTGGCAGTCCGATAATGAAACGGGCTGGGCGAGGTTCGGCTGTTTTTAAAGTATACGATTTGGCCGCCCGATGTCTTTAATAGCCAATACACTATTATTTAGGCCAAAAATATAAATAAAAACAATAAAATAGGCACCTAAACTATAAAAAAACTATTAACACGAATGAAAGGTCCATAAAAGATAATCTGAAGGGACGCGCCTCCAGCCTTTTTTATCGCTGTAAAAAGTTTTATTACGAGTACATACTAAAGCTGGCTGCTCACGGTCCGTGATTTTGTCGATTTTCGTGCAAGGCTGACGACCACAGACACACCAAGACTCTTCGTCGATCTGCGTGAGTCTTTGGAGGCATGCGGAATATGGTGTCAAGTCCCCCATTGAAAAGGGAGGATCCTACCACCAGACGGGTGTTATGTCTGGTCCGGGTATCTGCTCGACGGTTGTTGTCTGACTGTTGTATGTGTTCAAATCACGCCGAAAATTCTGCTTGCACGATGCAGGATTTCGTGTGACGCCAGGTCATTAGTTAGTATGTGGCGGAATAGATGGATAGAGCAGTGGTGGCCCAGTGAGCAGTGGTGGCCCAGCGAGTAGTGGTGGCCCAGTGGTATCGGCTGCGACTTACAAGTTGTGGGTCGTGGGTTCGAACCCAGGATTTGCTCTCAAAACGGTGAAGGAAAACATCGTGAGGAAACCGGCATGTCTTAGAACCAATAATTCGCAGACATGTGACATCCACCAACCCGCACTGGGCCCGCGTGGTGGATTACGGCCCATTCGCTCTAACAGAGAGGAGGCCTGAGTCCCAGCAGTGGGAACATTAATAGGCTGGTGATGATGATGATGATGATGGAATAGATGGCGCTACATGTCTTGAGATTCGTTGTAAAGTGAGTTGCTATTTGCATCATTCATAGTGCAAATTGAAAGAAAACAAAATCGAGTTCGCACTGCACTATTTAAGTTAGGTTTAGGCTTAACATCGAGTTCCTCACTGCGTACATAAGTTATGAATATTTCACTCATTCAATGTATTCAGCTATTTTTTGTTAAACATTTGGCTAATTGCTTATTGAATGCATTTAATGAGTTTAAATTTTTTATACATGAGAGTATTTTGTTATATAATTTTGCTCCATCAAAAAATAAGAAGAATGGTACCGACTTACTGCACAACGCTGCTGACTGCCTGCGTTTTCAAAACTATAATCTTCCCATGGTGCGTCTGCGTTCGCAATATCACGCACCGTGGGAAACCACCTTAAAGTGTTTTACTACTTACCATACATATCTACTTTCTGAACCCGTGACATTTAGGTGTAATCAAAGTCCTTTACATTTTCAGTTTTTAAGAGGATCGTTTCCTCATTCGTGGCAGGTTTCGCTAAATTAATTCAATTTTGTGTGTCGTTATAGATCAGTTATGTTTAAAGCCTAAGGACAGGCCACCTACTAAAAAGTTTTATTACCATAATATCATTAAGAGGCTTTTTTATTTTTTTATACATACATCGACACCACGGGGAGATAGCGTAGTTATGAGGGACTTTAAACCACTAAAACTACATGGTGTCCTCTTGTACCGCTTGTGGCGGGAACACGGGCACGCGTTAGCACTCACCGCGAACCCGCCGCGGCTGTCCGTCACTGTATCCTCCTCTGGGGTGTACCCCCATCACTGGCGCACCAGAATACATTGCATGACGTGATCACCCCAGGGAACAAATCAGAACATGGGCGCCAGACGACCTAGTGTATGGCACCCTAGGTCCTCCTGTGACGGGTCAGGTCAGTGGCCCCGCCACCTACCACTTTTTGGCCGCGGGGGATAGGGAACTCCTCTGCGATCCCACCGCGTCCGCCATCAGAGGCCATAATGGCCACGGAAGGTCCCTACCTTCCGTGGCCATTATGGCCATGGTAGCGGCGCATCACAATACCGACACTCCTCTCCCGCCGCAATACCAACATTCCTCTCCCGCCGCAGCCTCCAACCCTTAACCGCAATATCATATGGGAGGCCCCGGGAAGCCCCATACGACATCGCAGCCCGCCTGAGTTGCGATGTCGCCTCTGTTACCAAGTGGCACCACAAACTAGTTGATGGCCGCTACGTCATCGGCTTTTCGGCGAAATTTCATTATTATTATAATTTTTGAGGGGTGTTTCGGACTATACTTTTTTTTAAGCAAATTTTGTACAGTCAGAATGAAAAACCTTAGGTAGGGTTACATTATTTACTAGCTGTTTTTTTATCGTTTATTAACTAAGACATTTTTACAAACATTTATTGAATTTATTAACATACCAACACAAACCATCGCGGGTTTAACAGCGGTATGTCAGACGCGGCAACTCGGTGCCACAACATATGTCTAAATGAACAGTAGGTACATACTACATAACTATAGCTTATCATTTGAAAAGATACTTTCTATATCACATTGCAATCTAGAAAGTATCTCTTCAGCACTCTTGAGCAGTTCTTTAAATTCATTGCATTACATATTTCCAGAGGTAAGTCATTCATATAACATGGTAGCATGCATTCCCACGTCCGTGCTCCATAAACATTATTAAATTTAGGAACGATAAATGTGGGTAAGTATATCAAACTACGCAGCGACTCCAGCCTTTCGTATTTACTAATATTACTTATATTATGGTAATTCTCGCTTATAACACGTAAGCGTACCTTGTCAAAGACATTTACAATTTGACAGTGCTTAAATAAACCCGTGTCATTATCTTGGTATTCAAGATTTATTATTTTGGGTACAATCGTTTTTAAAATGCGTAACTGCAACTTGCAAATATCCTCGACGTAAGTCTTGTATGTACGCCCGTAGCTACTTAGGTCGTATTCAATTGTTCCCCGCGTCTTCGCTCCCATGGACCACTCCTCAGGAATAAGGTAGCTTTCTATTGGTGAAAGAATTTTTTAAATCAGTCCAGTAGTTTCAGAGCCTATTCGGTACAAACAAACAAAAAAAATCATTCCTCTTTATAATATTAGTATAGATGTAAAAGTCAGGCATTTTTTTGAAAAAGATAAAGACTAATTAATTAACCATTACAAAAATAATCAGTAAACATGATAAATCACAAGAATCAGTCTTATATATCAATTTAAAAAAACCGGCCAAGTGCGAGATAGACTCGCGCACGAAGGATTCTGTACCATTATCACAAAAATCGGCAAAAAAATCACGTTTGTTGAACCCCGCTTAAATATTTATTTTATTCTGTGTTTAGTATTTGTTGTTATAGCAGCAACAGAAAAATATTATCTGTGAAAATTTCAACTGTCTATAGCTATCACGGTTCATGAGATACAAGCAGGTGACAGACGGACAGACATATAATAACGGACATACACATAGTACGTTATTTTGTATTAGTTCTATATTTGAAATATTAAGTGCAGTTATTTTACAGATGGCCAGAATATTTTGAAATGATCTTGATAGAGTGATTGATGATTTTCTCTTTTGTTTAACAACGTTTGATACACGAACGTTCGTTTGGTGAACGTGAATATCATCCATCAGTTTTAAGATGTTTTCTTACTAATATTGTAAATACGAAAGTTTTGATAGATGTTTGTTACTCAATCACGCCGGAACGGCTGAACGGATTTGGATGAAATTTGGCATATAGACACTTTTAACCCAATCAACTAGATAAAATGGTCCTTGTGATAATAAAACACATTTGACGCGGTCGAAGCCGTGGGCGGAAGCTAGATTTTTTTCTTTGTGCCCAATGATATTCTAGCATACAGATATGTTATAAGCGCGTGCATTGTGAAGACTCGAATAGGTCCTAATTGGGGTCTTTAGTCTATGTCACGCTTGGCGAAGAGCGATAGGCTTCGTTGGAACAAAAACAAAATTAAAAAAAATGCCATCGTGTGTATTTAGAAAGTGTGCCAATTATGATACCAAAGTACATAAAACAGAAGGTATCTCATACCAAAAGTGTGTAGGTATCTGTGCTGCCGCTGCATTGCGGAACACTTTTTTCGGTTGTTTTGTGAGTGAATAACGATAAATGATAAATGGTTCTGATAATTTCTGTAAGTTGGTTTGTACAAACACTTTTACATGTCGATCATATTTTTAAAACTAGATGAGGTCGGCGTTTCCTATCTGACTACTCTGAGAAGAAAGGCCGAAACAAACTCAGAGGTCACAGTCTCTTTTAAAGTCCAGACAAAACAAAAAATCTTGGTTAGATCATGTGAAGACCATGTAGATTGATGTCTGAAATGGTCTTTTGAGGAAAGAACCAGCCAGATTGAGTGGACCTGTCCAGTCAGTGCACGCATTTGTCAATAACCGAGCAGTTCAACACAGAATTTAAGGAGCTCAACGATTCGACGAACAATAACAAAGAAAGGACATTCGGTTAGGCCGCATAAACTACTCAAACTGCCAGACCACAATTAAAAACTAAGATAAATTAAAAATAAAAACAAAAAAAAAATGGTCCACATAGTCTTCACATTCACAATAATTAAAATAAAAAATATAATACTTTAAAAAGTAAACATTCTTGTCATTGCAAGAAAAGCAAAAAAAAAATGTAAAACAAAATTCACGGTGAAAAATATAAAATATTAATTTTAATTGGAGCAGCTCAATCCCAAGCCTTTTTGTCCTCAATGTAATCTTGAATGGTATAAAACGCTTTCTGGCACAACTTACGTTTAATGAATGATTTAAATTTATTAAGACTTAGAACTTGTACATGGCTTGGAAGCTTATTATAAAAGCGCACACATTGACATCTAAACGAGCTACCTATTTTCTTGAGCCTTGTTGTTGGTACTACAAAAAACTAACGTATCTGTTTATTAGAATATATTTTTTTGTGCCTGTTATTATATAGCGAAAAGAATATCCTTCTAACTAGGTGTTCCAAGACACTGGTCGTTTTTATTAACTTCACTGATTAACTCCAGACATCAAAGATCAAGAAACTGAGATCTATGTACTAATTAAAAGTTCTCATTTAACTGTTAACGCCATTTAAAGAACCTCTGTAGTTATGATCAGTCAATGGTCCGAGAACAATTCATGTTCATTGGTCTCTAAATCAAATCAAATGTCCTTTACATTTCGAGATGAAATGAATCTCTTTAGTATTCAGTAAGGTAGCGCTGAAGAGGGTACAGGTTGCGAGTTGGAAAGCCGACCTGTGTCAATATGACCTTTTCAAGAAAAGTTAGGTGCTATTTCATCTCAGTTTGAGACACAATTTTGCAAACAGGAACTATCCTTAGAAACCAAAATAGTTTACAATGCATGTCCTCGAAAAGAGCGTTTTCCAAGCAGCCAAACTGTGCGGCAAGTGTCACTTTTTTTGCTAGTGCTTTTTACTTTCCTGTACTTTTTTAATTTTTAACTCCAACGTCAGCCCGCCGCATAGAGTTTTTATTTTTTGAGAAAAGTTTTAAAATTAGTTAAGTACATACTTCATTTAAGGCGTTTTTAATTACTCTTTATTTAGATTTTGATCAATATTTTAATTTTAAATATTCAATAAATATGTTTGGAAGAATTTATATTTTGCACGTGCCTTTTTGCGTTACGATGTGACAACTATTTGCACATGCGCAGTAGATATGCCCGAGGCACTATGAACTATTAGTTAATCTGTGGATATGCTGAGCGCCCTTGATTAAGCGTCATTTTATTAATTTCTTGCTTGGTTCAGTTTTTTTTTTTTTCCTCGCACAATGCATAGTGAAATGTTGTATGATACACGTGCGTAAGATGATTTCCGACTCGTGTCGATTTATCCACTCATCGGAAATCGCCTACTTTCCGCACTTGTAGCATAAATAACTATTATTTGCCCCAGGGACGAGGAATACCATAAAAAAAAACAACACAATAAATTTAAAATATACTTCAAAGTAATAATAAATATAGAGAACCTCGTGAAGGCTGAGAGAGATAAGAAAAGTAAGTAACTTCGTCTGGCTCGCGAAGTTGTCGATATGTGGGATGTGAATACAGCGATCATTGTACCGATAGTCGTTACGGCCAATGGCATAATAGCCAAGAGCCTCGACGAACATCTGAGAAGGCTCTCGTTGGGCAGCTGGATCAAGGGCTTGATCCAGAAAGCGATACTCCTGGACACGGCGCGTATCGTTAGGAGGTTCCTCTCTCAGGAGCCCTGACCACCGGTAGCTTGGACCCTGTTTTCGATACCGGTGGGCTACTATTTTTCATACTTTTAAATGTTTTTCATTTTATTTATAAGCTAATATTTAAAAATGTAAAAAAATGTACATAAATTGGATAAAGGAAATAATAAATATTAAAAAAAAAAACTTTATTTATACAAAAACCTTCAACAATGCTTACATACTAGGTCGTGTGAATTTGAAAGTTCATACAGATAAAAAAAACTAGTTGATCCTGTGACTTAGGAGTCAGTGTTCTGCTGTCACTATGATACCAAAAACCTTTTACAAAAAGTGTGTTATGTCGGTATACAAAATCATGGCAAGGAACAGGTTTGATAGAACTATGAAATTATTTCCATAAAATGAAGATGAGAGTGTGCAAAATATGACAATTATGAAATTGTATGTGTGGCGAGCAGTGGAGGCCCAGTGGTATCGGCCACGACTTACATGTTGTAGGTCGTGGGTTCGAGCCCAGGCAGGCGCTTTACTTTGTGTAAATTATTTCATCACCACTGCTCTCAAAACGGTGAAGGAAAACATCGTGAGGAAACCGGCATGTCCTAGAACCAAACATTCGAAGATATGTGATATCCACCAACCCGCACTGGGCCCGCGTGTTGGATTACGGCCCATTCCCTCTCACAGAGAGGAGACCTGTGTTCCAGCAGTGGGAACATTGTGTGATGTGTATGGCGTGGAGGTGTGTATGTGAGTCAGCGTGTGTATGAGGGGGTGTAAGTGTATGTAAGTATGGGTAACAACCGCGCAAAACGGTCATCGCTCCCTATGATGCTGGGACACGCGTGCGAAATAGCGCGGGTTTTTAGTGATAGCCTGTATCCACTAGTTGACGCCGAACTATATTTTTTTTTTACTTCGAATACTCTTTAAATATTGTGAGACCAGTAGGCGGTCACGCCAATTGCAGCGTTAGAAGCGTTCTTTAGGTTCTTTAAAGTGCAGGTGTATGGATACTTGGGGCACTCCACCACGTGTTATATTCTGCACAGGGGCACCGCTCTCACATTCAGTTTTAAAAAACCTCATTTCGCCAAATTCTGTAAGCAGTGGCCTCTCTGGATTCGCAATCTATACAGAGATATTATTATCCTACCTAATATTTGTATCAGTATAGTTCGTTTCATACAATAGAAGGTCCCTAAATTTTGATGCAAGTAGAATAGAATAGAATAGAATGGAAAAATTTATTCGGCACAGGCACAACACTACAGCAACAAACATGGAGTAAAAGACAAAACAGAAGTACAAAGACAGATTGCGCTGACCGAAAGGGTTACCAACTCAGCATTTGCTGGGCGTCAGACACAGCACTGGTTTTCAGTTGGCACCCCGCTAGTGACACACGGACGAACAAACAACAAGACAAACTTTGGACAAGTGGACAAACTTTGTCATTTCAGCTTAGGCGTGAAACAAACGACCACTTTCTATACACTTACGAAAAAACACAACATTTTTTACTACAAAAATACAACTCACATCGCTTATCATCAGGTGAGATAATAATCAAACGCAAGCCTATCCCAAAATAAAATTTAAAAAAAATCTGTAATGTCTTTTTTCGTAACTAATTTGATCCGATAGGCGGAGAGCGATTCGCATCAAATGATCCTCACTACGTCTTTTCAATTGCCCATACGAACGAAGGCGACATTTTCGGTAATTTTATTGGTGACAGTTGCGACTTTGAAGCTTGCCTCGTATGTATTCATTTTGTACTCTGTCAAGCCGACTTACATCTAAATGCGTAGCATTAGCTGTTACATTAAAAAAGTTCGTGATGATTAGATCCGTATCTCGTGGACTTAGCGAAGCTGTTAACATCCTTTGAGCATATTGGTCTAGCTCTGTCTTCTGGTTATTAAGGATGGTAGTAAAAGTGATGTTCTTTTTACTCCTCCCGTTTCTCTTTTCTGTTTAATGTGTCTTGTGGGACAGATGAATCAATTCGCCAGGACTTAATTTTATGATGGTAACCCTGTTCTGGTGTTTTAAGAGTTGAAGTGGTTACAAATACTGTGGCCAGACTAGTCCCAAAAAATCCTTAACATTGAGTTACAATTCCCTTAATCGATTTTTACAACCTGCGTTCAGATTTTACGATTTATGATAACGAGAAACCCCGATATTTTGTAATAAAAGCTGCATTTATTATTATTAATATCTTTCCTGATGTGTAATAAAATGGGATTGGGTAGAGCTTTGTGGGGTGTTATTATTAGGAAAAGTAGAAGCTTCCAAAGTTGATGACGTCACGCTTGTGTGTGTGCTTCTAGTGTTAACTACCTATTCTTTTATTCACGAGCCTTTGCCTGGAATCCTAATAGGGGCTTCTAATATTAGAGCTTGCCTAGTTAAAGCAGAAGAGTTCATGTACCTTTGTCGCAGTTCTAAAACAAATAGAACGACGTCTAAACACGAAAGGCAAGATCTAATCAAACACACTACACCAGTATCCAGCCCTAATTGCAGACAATTTCCTTTCGAAAACACAAAAGAAAAGCAAACATACAATTATTTTCGATTTCTTTAAGAACATGGGTTTTATAAATGTGTATTTCTTTGTAACTTTAAGTGAAACAAAAATGTTGTATACATGAGGGTTTAGTCTCGACAAAGTGGCATTTTCATTAACATCAGAATTCTCATCAGCGACTTGGATTGTCGAAAATTATAAATGGCAGGATTTAACTTAAATGACACGTTGTGAAATTGCACAACAATTTTTTTTTTTTTTTCAAAAGTTGTTTTTGTTATTAGAATGCCTTTTTAGGATTCCGTTTTCAGCCTTCGGGTACGGAACCCTAAAAAAGAAAAGTTGTATGGGATTGACAACTGATATCGAAAAATAACGTGACCAATACCTTACTACTTCCTCTTCCTCTTCTCCTATTTCGACTATCGCCTTCGCTGACATCGAATGTCACTTTTCTAGAGTTTCTGGTACACTTATTCAGTCAGAGCAAACTGGCACTGGTTAGACCGCCCAAAGGCACTTATTTCCGGGTTAAGGAGCCACTTTTCGTATCTATCAGAGAAGGTAATGGTCGAAATGCCAAATACGTGATATTTCTATAGTGCTTGACATATGTATATATCATCCATATATTTCTGTAATTTTTCAAATCACTATCGTGATGCTTTTATTGATGAATGTCACTTCTTTACAGCGTCTGATTGATGTTTCCTCTGGCTTTATACAAAGAGAAAAACTATCAGCGATGACGATTGTTGGATATCCAAAAAGTTTAAGATTTTTGGACTTTTCTGCAAATTTAATGGTGATATAATTGGGCGCACGGTTGGCGCTCGGGTTGAATGATTGACTGCTGCGCTGCGTGTCGCGGGTTCGATTCCCGTACGGAACAAATATTTGTATGACCTAAAGATAGTTGTTCCGGCGCTGGGTGTTTGTGTATGTGAGTTTATATGTTTGTAAACGCACCCACGATACAGGAAGAAATTCCTGGTGTGAGGCAAGGTTTAAAAAAATACTTGTTATATACTTATATAATAATGTCATTTTGTTTAATACCTTCTTGTACAGGCACCCTTTAGAACTCAAATCTAATGATCACATCTAGAAAAATATTTAGACGTAAATGTATACCATTTCCGTTACTCGTTGGAACAGCGACTGATCGTTAAGTTTCCGGGGTAATGCCAGAGCAGGCAAATGTTTCAAATGTGTGTTTGTTAACATTGTTACTGGAAGCCAGCCAGGAGCTGAACTTGCATTAGGGGAAAAAGACAAAACCTTGCATGAACGATAAAAAATCTAATAACATTTCTGGATATACAATATTTGGTAAGGTTAAACAGCAATGACACTGCCAGAGCAGTTATGCGCTTCTGGGGATGCAGAATTCACATGGTTTTAAGGCTCCCGCAATCCGACAATGCTACAACTATGGGACCATTTTACATAGAAATTGGCGTGGCATCATTGTCACATTATCTCATCGTACCTGGCTGCAGAAGCCTATATTTTTAATAAGGGGATTTTACTTAGCAGATCAAAGACATTTATAATAAAATAAAAACATATGTTTAGTTGTGATACAGTTCGACAGTAAAAAATATCAAACAGTTTTATAACTTCACAATAAACCAGTGAAGCCATAAAGAACGATAGCAACAAAATAACGCAAAAACACCATAAATAAACCTAATACCCGACATATTACCCGTAACAAAACTACAGACGAACACGAAAGGCCTGATTTTATCTAGACCGATATTCAACAACAATTGTAGACCATTTCCCTTTCACATACAAACCGCACCTATTTTTAGACCTACGAGAAATTCGTACTATAAATATGGAGGCATCTAAAGTACAGATAGCAATAGTAGTTGAGTATGTACGAACTGTAGTATGCACTTTTTGGGAAGCAGACTGCACCCGGTTTTAAGGCTGTCGCAATCCGACAATGCGACAACGATGCGACGAACATTTTTCATTGAAATTGGTGTCGCATCGTTGTCACATTGTTGTGTGTCACGTTGCTCCTGTCTGCTGCAGCCTATATTTTTAGGAGTAGGTACCGTAACCTGCATTGGTACCTAGTTTAGGGCTTTTCAGTAATTACTTAGCTGATAAAGAAGGAATTTATTGAAAAAAAAAAAAAAAATTGTTGTGTCACAGTTTGAGAGTAGAAAATATCAAACAGTTTAATAACTTGACAATAAACCAGCAAAGCCATAAATAATGATAGCAACGCAACAACGTAAAAACACCATAAACCAACCTTATACGAGACATATTACCCGCAACAAAACTACAGACTAAGATGAAAGGCCTGATTTTATTTATACAGCCACAGCCATCTACCATACGGTAGATGACAAAAAAAACTATTAAGTCCGTTAGTTAGATAACCTAAAAATATTGGACACGTATTTTTCTTTTGCCACGTAAAAAAACCGGCAAGTGCGAGTCAGACTCGCGCACGAAGGGTTCTGTACCATTATCGCAAAAACGGCAAAATTATCACGTTTGTTGTATGGCAGCCCCACTTAAATATTTATTTTATTCTGCTGTTATAGTGGCAACAGAAATACATCATCTGTGAAAATTTCAACTTTCTAGCTATCACGATTCATGAGATACAGCCTGGTGACAGACAGACAGACGGACCGCGGAGTCTTAGTAATAGGGTCCCGTTTTTACCCTTTGGGTACGGAACCCTAAAAATATGACGATACAGTGCGTTGAAATATCGTGAGACGTCACGGTGTGCTGCACTTTTACTGACAAAGAGTCGTCACAAGCCCCCATTTTGATACGCTTTATCTTTGTATTTTTTTATTTATTTGATGAAGCAGAAAATACGTGCCCAATATTATTTGATAGTGTCACTGACGGGATATAAAGAATTATCATTTTTCTATCGAGAAAACAACCCTATTGTAGACCATTTCCCTTCCACATACAAATCACACTTATCTTAGACCTACGAGAAATCATCATCTGCCTAGCCTTTTCCCAACTATTGGGGTCGGCTTCCAGTCTTACCGGATTCAGCGAAGTACCAGTGTTTTACATGGAGCGACTGCCTATCTGACCTCCACAACCCACTAACTGGGTAACACGGTTACTCTTGGCAAGACTGGTGTCATATCTCAAGCTTCTGACTACCCGTAACGACTGCCAAAGATCTTCAAATGACAGCCGGGACCAACGGCTTTACGTGCTTTCCGAGGCACGGAGGAAACTCGGTATTTTGAAATGGTCACCCATCCACGGACCGACCTCGTCAAGCGTTGCTTAACCTTGATAATCGACCCGGTCGGCTGTTATTATTTAGCCACGAGCTCCTCCTCCGCTTAGACCTACGAGAAATGCGGGTTATAAATAATCTAAGGGAAACTCGAGTACAGTCAGCAATATAGTCGAGTTGGTAACTTCAGTATCCATACTAATATTATAAACCAGCTTTAGCCAGCGACATCGTTTGCGTAGCATTAGTACTTTAAGCGTACTTTTATACAATAGGCCGCTAATTACGACCGTTGAGTGCTTAAGGATGATTTCCGTGATAAAAACTATCCTATATCCTTCCCAGTGTTCCAAAATATCTCCATATTATCCTTTGTTTGTTACTTTTTCACGGCTAAACGGCTGAACTGATGTTAATTAAATTTGGTATGGACTCAGTTTGAAAATCTGGGAAGGAATTGAGATAGTTTTTATCCCGTTAGCATGCTCCATTGGGAAGATAAACCACTTTTGACGAACACTGTTTAACAAAACAAATATGTACGAGTTGCCTATACGTCATCATCATCATCATCATATCAGCCGAAAGACGTCCACTGCTGGACATAGGCCACCCCCAAGCGTCGCCACATTGATCGGTCCCGTGCGTCCCGCAACCAGCGGATTCCTGCAACCTTCACCAGGTCATCGGTCCACCTGCTGGTAGGCCTTCCAACGCAACGTCTTCCGGTTCGCGGTCGCCACTCCAGAACCTTTCTGCCCCATCGGCCATCCGTTCTGCGAGCAATGTGCCCTGCCCACTGCCACTTAAGTTTGGCAATTCTTCGGACTATGTCGGTAACCCTGGTTCTCTTACGGATCTCAACATTTCTGATTCGATCACGCAAGGAAACGCCGAGCATAGCCCTCTCTATTGCCCTTTGAGTGACTGTAAGCTTTCTGATAAGGCCCGTTGTAAGCGACCACGTCTCAGAGCCATATGTCATCACTGGCAACACAAATATGCCTATACGTACGGTTTCATTAAATTTACTCTAAGTCTGAAATAATAATTTTACAAGCCCTTGATATTTATCTCTCTGTTATTTTTTCTGTTTTGTCTCCCTCTCTGTCTTATTCCTTTTTTCTTGTTATGTTGAGAATCAGTGTTTCGATAAAATACTAGAATAAAGCTAAGGGCTCACTTACTTTCTTCGCTAACCGTAACTTAAGAGTCCATAGAAGGTCCTTGCAATAAAGACTTGTCAGAAAGGTATCAGTGTAGGCATTGTTTGATTTGCTGTCGCCTGAATTGTATATCAGGTTGAGGTTTACTTACTAAATCTACTGTTGCATGCACTCATGTCATAAAGTGTTGGCAGAAGTGCCATGAACTAAAATCCTGATATTTTTATAGATCTTGACTAATATACGTGCGAAATTTGAATACGTTACGCTAGATATTTTGTAAGATATTACTTTTTAGGGACACGATCCGTCTGTCTGTCTGCCTGTCCGTCTCAGGCTGTATCTCACGAACCGTTACAGCTAGACAGTTGAAATTTTCACAGATGATGTATTTCTTTTGCCGCTATAACAACAAATACTCAAAACAGTTTATTCTGTTTTCCAAAATGAATTGAAATTGCACGTAATTAATCTTAAACTTTTTGGATATCCAACAATCGTCATCGCTGATAGTTTTTCTCTTTGTATAAAGCCAGAGGAAACATTAATCAGAGGCTGTAAAGTAGTGACATTCCATGTTCTATTCTTTTCTTGATATATTTCTGTTGCTGCTATAACAACACATACTAAAATCAGAATAAAATAAATATTTAAGTGGGGCTCCCATACAACAAACGTGTTGTTTTTGCAGTTTTTGCGATAATGGTACGGAACCCTTCGTGCGCGAGTCCGACTCGCACTTGGCCGGTTTTTTATCTATACAATCGCCTTTGACCACTGTCTCGCCTGATGGTAAGCGATTATGTAGTGATGATGACTTATGAGAAATGTCTTCCCAGGAGATTATATATTCTGCATTTTCAAACTCGCTTCTTATAAATCCTGCACACCTGGTCAGTCTGAAGAACATAAACTATAAGATCTGTGTATGTCTTTTACGGTAGCCAACCTTTATTTAACCATTCCACACGATATGTGCAAAATTGTGTCTTCTAAACAAGCGTGTTTCACCGTCGACCACATCATCACTTACTAAAAAATAATGAACGCAGTTTTGTATATTTCAAAATTAATGTGTATGATATCAACCAATCAGATCACGGAAGCTAACCCCCAATTCCTGGAACGTACAATGAACAGTATACAGAGACTTCTCAGTGCCTCAGAAAGAACGTTAAGCTATTGGTCTCTGGATTCATCTTTGACTAATTGTTATGGGTAGTCAGAAGCCAGATATAATCTGACACCAGTCTTGCCACCAGGTGTTGTGCATACCCAGGGTATGAGTTGAGGTAGAGATGGGCAGCCATATAACAAACTGGTATTCAGTTGCAATTCCGGTTATATCTATACGAATATTATAAAGCTGAAGAATTTGTTTGTTTGTTTGAATTGAAAAATTCTTTTTGTATTGGATATTCCATTCATCGAGGAAGGTTATAGTCTATTTAAATCACGCTACGAGCAATAGGAGCGGAGCATAAATGAAAAATGTTGCAAAAACAGGCAAAATTATTCCTTTTTGAGAGCTCCCGTTGCGTTACGCAAATGTATGTAGGGTAGGTAGTGTAGATGGGTAGGTAGGTAGCCAGTTGACGGGAGCGAATCCGCGTGGGACAGCTAGTTAACGAATAAAATTGGGAAAAGGCTATGCAGATTAAGCGTTCGTTCCCTTGATCTGTAAGGATAACGATAAGGTATAAAATAAACATAGCTCAACATTGTACACCATAAATCCCACTTAGTTTAATACAGCCTTTCAATGACGCCCTAAGAAGGATCTCAGTAAGTTCCGAAGTATAAAATGAACTGAAAATGTTGTCCTTGCGTAGGTCGAACCTCTCGGTACTCCCACGCGCCTTCAAAAAGGACGTTAAGTTAATCTTATGTTACTTTGGATAAAAATAATAAATGATAACATGAACGATAAGAATATATCTGTTGACGTTAGGACTGTAAATTGAAAGCTGTGAATAAATATTTGACATTGTAAATGATTTTCTTAAAGGGCAGTGTATGCGATTGACAAGCGCTACTGGGGGGTGAGTGTGTGAAAGGGACAGATGCATATGACTAGTATATATCTGTCCTTTACGTATACTCAAAATAAACTTACTCTAAGAGCTTATGGTCACCCCCCTGAAATGTCACGCACCTACATGTTGACATTTAAACAATCACTATTGCTGAAAGAATGTAGCTGTCTCTTGAGGGCGAGGCGCTTTGCTAAACTAAACACGTGTAGATACTTAGTTTCACTTTGAACGAAACTGTACGTGCACTGTAATCCACGACTAAGCTATGGACGAAGGCAAACATACGAAAATACTACTCAGAGTAGAGTGGACGGTGAAAACATTGTTCGCTACACCATGGTTCGCAACGTCATCCGATACAGTCAAGTAGATTTCGAACTTAGCCTCTTGACAAAAAGACACTAAGTTGATAATCATATCATAAAAAATAACCGCCCTAGAGAAGCACGCATGAAATTGTGGCTCCTAAAATATCCACCTCCAACTGACTATTTTGAGCCTGCAGAAAGGCTCCCAGCGGGCTATAATCTGCCATGGCCCACCTGGAAATCTCTAAACTGGCTACGAAGCCAAGTGGACACCGGCTGTAAGCACAACCTGGTCAGATGGGGTTACTCCGATCAGAAACAGTGTGATTGCAGAACCATTCGACAGGCGATCTCCTTTCCTGCTCGTTATGCAAAAACATCTACTCCATGCGAGACCTTTGCTAGACCAGCGCTAGGGCCATCGGCGTGGCTGAGTACTGGTCGAACAGAATCAGAAGTTCTGAATAAGAGGGAATCATCGATACGAAGAAAAAGAATTTAAACCAAAATACATCATTATCATATTATTAATATCAGCCGAAAGACATCCACTGCTGGACATAGACCGCCCCCAATCGTCGCCACATTTACCGGGCCCGTGCGTCCCGCATCCAGTGGATCCCCGCAACCTTCACCAGATGATCGATCCACCTGGTGGGAGGCCTTCAACGCAACTACTACCGGTTGTTTTTTTTTAACTAATATTAAAATGTTCAAACTTTTTGGGATTGACATGCGCTACTAAAATATTAACGCGCTCAACCCTAAAAATTTTGGCATTTTGACAATCGCTATCATCGAAAAATGCCGCTTTGCATAAAATCTCTTACGTGTTTTCGGGCGTAATTTTTCACACACACATTGGCATTTCGATTTTACAGGGTATATTGGGCAATATTGGACCGAGCTCAGTCGCAGCTGTCCCGAGTGCTTTGTCCCGCACAAACACGTTTGTCACGTCATTAATACTTAAAGTACTGTAACGAGGTTGAATTGGCTGGGTTACCTTTATTAATTACTAGCTGTCTCACGCGGCTTTGCTCCCGTCAACTGGCTACCTACCTACCCTACCCTATCTACCCCACATACATGAATGTAGCGTAACTTTAACCGCTTACGCAGCGCATCCAACGGAAGCTCTCAAAAATGAATAATTTTGTCCGTTTTTGCTACTTTTTTCATTTATGCTCCACTCCCATTGGTCGTAGCGTGATGTTATATAGCCTATAACCTTTCTCGATAAATGGGCTATCCAACACAAAAAAATTTTTCAATTCCAACCAGTAGTTTCTGAGATTAGCGGAAATTGGAAAGGCTATGAAACTTGTCATAATAATATGGTTTAAGTCATCCAGCTCACAAATATGTTGCCTCCGACTACACAGCATAATATTCTTCTTGTTTATGTACATCTTTTTAATTCGCTTCTTTAGCAGTTGGGTTTTTAGAATTCCGTACCCAAAGGGTAAAAACGGGACCCTATTACTAAGACTCCGCGATCCGTCTGTCTGTATGTCTATCTTTCCGTCTGACACTAGGCTGTATCTCATGAACCGTGATAGCTAGAGAGTTGAAATTTTCACAGATGATGTATTTTTGTTGCCGCTATAACAACAAATACTAAAAATAGAATAAAATAAATATTTAAATGGGGCTCCCATACAACAAACGTGTTTGTTTTGCCGTTTTTTTGTGATAATGTTACGGAACCCTTCGTGCGCGAGTCTTACTCGCACTTGGCCGGTTTTTATTTTACAATTTTTATTTTTATTTTTGTCGAGCTTGTACTTTTCACATTTTAAAGTTTTTATTGGGATCATTATTACTCTATTGTTAAGTCTTGTTACCCTCCAATCTTCGTCGTATGTGGCAACGTGATATTTAATGAATATTTGATACTCTGTCTATCCTCTAAGGCATGTACATGATATGATGTATATTTAGACGAATTGATGTATTTATGTTTGTAACTTATACAACCTACCCGGTTTTATTCGGAATCAATATAGTAGCAACCCTAGTGAATCTGTCAAGTTTAGGTGTCAATTTTGGAATCGGCGGGAATGGCCCTTCTTGTGACAGAATCGTGCGGCGCATAAATACATAATAAGCCGTATGATGATATACAGACTCAAAATTCTTAACATCGCCATAACTCATACGAATGAAGTCAACAACTTCCCATTTCCAAGAATTGAATGCATAATTTAATACAGCCCTATAAACTGTGGCTAGGTTGGTAACTCAAGAGTCTTTCATTATGGTTCCCGCCAAATTGTTCCTTGAAGAATGTGCAATTTGGTGAAATGAAAAATATTCGTGAATATTTCATTCCGTAGCATGGAGTATTTTTGAGAGAATCATACCAATTTTTTGAAGTTTTAAAGTATGTTATATCTTTTTGTTGTGATTTATTTATTTATAGGCTTATCTACAATTGTTACACTGTTTAACGAATTCCTTTAAACGAGCAATTCTTGTATATACTCGTATATAATCTGAATCTCGAAAATGGCTCCAACGAGTTTCTGATTTTCATGTGTGCAGTGAGTTTCGGGGGCGATAAATCGATCTAACTAGGTTTAACTTTTAGAAAACTTCGTTTTCTCTATTATCACCAGAGCAGAGCTCGGTCACCCAGGTACTTCTAATAATACAAGCATAGTATACAATATGATGCGATAGACTGTAATGTTGTACAATAGTTATCAACGTAAATACTTTATCTTAGTATATATAGTATAACCAACATATGTGGGTACCTAAATCTAAGCAAGTATTATTTTGCGTTTGCGCTGATACATCAACTTTAATCCTATATCTTTTATTTTTAGGCGTTTCGGCCGCTGAGTTTCGTCCGATCCGGTCGAAACAGGAATTTATTATTAATATTTTTGAGTGGTGTTTCGGACCAATCCTTTTTTAGAGGCAAAGTAACGTCAGAGACATAAAATCAGTAAAGAGTTTAATAACATGATAATAAATTGTAGTTCTAAAAACTTAAAAACACGCTTTAATGGTAAATTGAACTAAAACGTCGCTTATCCTGAAGATCTTGGTGAGGCAAAACAAACAACAAACACACAAACAAACTATTTAAACGCACCCGGTAGATTGATTCTACCGGGTGCGTTTCATTATTTGTAAATTAAAATTTTTGTTTGACGTTGAAAAGTCAAAGTCAAAGATATTTATTTCAATTAGGCCAGTAAGCGGCACTTTTGAACGTCATACATAATGTATGAATTAAAATTTACAAGTAGTAAAAGTTGATTCTACCGTGCATTCGGAAAAGTAGCTTGTTATGGAGAAGAATGCACAAGAAACTCCATGAAAAGTGCCGCTTATTGGCCTAGTTTAATAAACATATTTGACTGTGACTTTGGTTTTGACTTTGACTAATTTATTGCATTGCCATCGGTCCTTGATAAGTGTGCAAAGTTTCAAATCAGTCCCACGTTTTGAAGAGGGTGAAAATCACGTTCAAAGATTCCGTTACATTAATACGTAGATAGATACATAGATACATACCAAGCTAATAAAAGCGTGTTAAAAATATAACTTCCTCTTTTGCTTTTTCAGTTAGATGTTGAACATTATAAGCATTTATACCCAAACTACGAGTACCAGGAGGCCATAATCATGAAGAAGTCTTAATATTTGCGGGGCTGGAATCATTACTGCTAAAGACTAACTTAAGTACCAGGAGATTATAATAATGAGGAAGTAAATATCAATAGAATCATGAGATGTAAAAAGAGTACCGAGAGATTTTAGATTCTGACCTCCTGGTACTCAGTTAGTCTCTACCGCTTATGATTCTAGGCCTGCAATAACTTCTTCATGATTCTGGCCTCCTGGTAATTTGGGTATAAATGTTCAACATGTAGCTAAAAAGCTAAAGATGAAGTTATATTTTTATCATGTTATTAAACTGTCAACTGATTTTAATCGAATTTTTGATTTGTGGAAGTTTTCATTCGTATGTGGAATACCTCAAGTGCCATTTTGTACGCTTTTTAATTGATATATAAGACTGATGATTGTGATTTATCATGATTACTGTTGATTTTTGTAATGGTATATTAATTAGGCTTTATCTTTTTTCAAAAATTGCCTGACTTTTACTCAAATAATATAACCCTATCAAAGGTTTTTCATTCTGACTGTACAAAATTTACTTTAAAAAGAGTATAGTTCGAAACACCACTCAAAAATATTAATTATAATGAAATTCCTCTTTCGACCGGATCGGACGAAGCTCAGCGGCCGAGACGCCTACTAAGCCCATTCCCCTTATTGGGTAAATGTTGACAAGATTCATAAGTTGCTAGCTCATGTTTTTTTGTGTGCTTTAGTAGGTACTTGCAAAATTATGTTCGCCAGCGCAACCCAGCATCTCAACCCTGCGGGTGAGTTCTAGCCTCGGGATCAAATCCTCGGCTGTTGTGACATCACCAGCTTCGCGTTAGCCAGGACAGTACATTGTGCGCCTACCTACACAAGACAGAAATTAATTTGACGGGCTTCTGTAACCCGCGACCACATTTTAATAAATTTATGAAAGTGTGGTTAGGTTTTTTTTAAATTATTTATTTGTTATGGGTTTGCTCTTGACTCTAGTCTAGGTCAGAGGTGACAGAGACAAAGTCGACGATGGAGTGAGCTTACCCAGAAGTAGTCTGTTCACTCTAACTTTGAAGAGATACGGGTTGTATGCGTTTTAAGAGATACGGGTTGTATGTTCGTCCAAACACAGACGCAGGCAGTGAGTTCCACTCTTTTGCTGTGCGCATTATGAAGGATGTTTGGAAGCGCTTGGTGCAAATTGGTGGAATGGCAACTAGGTGAGGATGGTAACTTGCAGTGCGTCTAGATGCCCGATGGTAGAAGGGGGCCGGTGGGATGAGGTCGTGGAGTTCATAAGCACACTCGCCAAAATACAGTCTGTAGAAGACTGACAAGCAGCCAACCTTACGGTGATGAGCCAAGCTGTGAAGCTTGGCATCCACCAGTTTGACGACGTTTTCCTATCTCTAAGCTCAGCCACATTAAGACTTAAATTAATTTTATCATAACTGGCAAAATGTGGATGTAGATACAATAGGTGCACCTCTGCCGTACCGTTCGGAAAACGTGATGTTATGTTTTTATTTTGTCATTCCTTAAAACTAATCTGTAAGGATGTCGAACTTGTCAAAACATTGGCAACTAGCTAAGTTATCACACTTTTTTTCAATGGCTAGGATATTACCTTAATTTATTAAAGATACTTAAAAGCACTCATAATAAGAGTGTGCGCAGAGCGGACTCAGGGGCTTAAAGGTCAACAGCTCATTAGAGCCACCCGGCACCCACTCCGCACCGCCTCGCCTCCTGCGGCTAGTATTCTTATTATGGACTTGTATGGGTATGCGCTCACTTCATCAACTCCGTAGCGTCATCGGATCGCCTCGGTCGTAAGCCCTCCACGCGCGGACGGCGCGTGGGTGGGCCACTCAGTGACAACTCGCTGCTCGCATGCTTGCCTTGCGTTGCGCATTTCGCATTGCAGGTCCACTGGTTGACCGCGCGACGTTTATTGGTTATCACCAAGGTGGTCCACGGGTGGACGCCGCGTGCCCGGGTCTGTCACGTCTTGGGCACGACCCTGATATCTGTGGATAGACTTTTATGGTAAACTTAACCCCGTGTGAGAAACTAACTTGAGTTTAGTATTTGGAGCAAGTTTTCCTGACCTGAGTCAGATCGTTTTGTCCAAATAACAGAATTGTACACAGTTTAAAGACTACCTATCTAGTTTTCCTCTGAGTTTTCCAAGTGGGCGTGGAGGGTCAAATCCGAAACCATGATGAATAGCGAAAAATATTCAAAGGAGTCAAGGGGCCGAAAGTAATAAATTACGACAAACTTATGCAAAGACCTCGTTTTAAACAAAGGGCGTGAGTTTATGCATGTATGTACAATATAAGCTAAGATTGGGACTGCCTAATATATAATATGATGAAAAAACTACATTTTGCGCTCTATCTTATATTAAGTATATAACAAACAACTTAATAAGCGCCATAAATGAATAAAATCAAAGATACAATGTCTGACGCAATTAATTTTATGATACGCAAATTGTTGACACAACACATCCGCGGTTCGTATCAGCTAATTAATGTAATCGCGTTGTTCAACTTAAGTAATTAAATTGAAGTTGAACCGGTAAATTGAAATTACTGCAGTAGAACACTCGTGTAGAGATCATTATTTGCTTAATCATCGACGCAACGGAAAATTTTCACTGATTCTCCGTGTTTTTTTTTTAATCAACCAATATTGTTCCATTTCTGAGCAGTACAGCTGTCTCACAGTATTCCTCTCTTCTCGGTGTGTTGCTTTCTCCAGCCAATCTCCAGTTAACGCCTCAATGTGACGTCTTTTTTTTAATTAATTTGTGTTGTCCCGCCGCTGGGCTAAGGTCGTCTTACACCCTTTCTGTTGTGTTGGCTTATCCGGTCAAACTGCCGTTAGCGCCTCAATCTCGTCACGCAAGCCTTCCTCGGCAACGACATCCGTGTTTTGGCTCCCATTGCATTACGACTCTGGCCCATCTGTGACTACGTGAGTTGGGAAATAATCATGGAGGAGCAAGAAAGGTACCAGAAATAAGAAATAAAGAAAGAAAAAGTGTTAATTTGATTTTTTTATTAATACTATAACAAAAACTAATAGTATGGTCTGTGTCACATCCGCAAAAACAGTCAATATAAGTTGAAACAGCAAAATATTACACATGCAAACACAAGCAAAAATTTATGGAGTTTCATGTACTCGTACTATTTTCAATAGCTTTCAAAGTCAAAGTCAAATATATTTATTTCAATTAGGCCAATAACTTTTGAACGTCAAACATATAAAAATATAAATTTACAAGAGACCAATATATATTTATTTACATATGTACATTATTATTTACAAACTAATATTAGAACTAAAATAAGAATAAACATATGTACAATTACGGAGCGTCAAAAAATTCGTCCACATCGCTGTCAACAGGAAAAGTGCCTAGAAGGCTGGCAGCATTGCCACGTTGGATGGCAATGCTGATTCTTTGGCCAAAGAAAAGGCCAGCCCTCTGGTCTCGTGAAGAGTCGACCAACCGCTTGGCGATATCCCGAAATAATAGGTGTGCACTCGGACTCCACGGCCCTAGTGTTTCAACCCCAAACGGCTCAAACACATAATTACCAATTAAGTTGTTGTATTTGCGCCGTTTGAGGTTTTCAGCACCTGCAGCAGCCGCCCCAGCGCAGCCCACCGTGCTAGGAATATGGGATGGTGCAAGGGTGTCGACACAAGTTGCATCCCACACCAAAGACCTACCCAACTTCCAAGGCATTATGGTCATACCATCTGGTCTCTTCCCATCAACGCGTGCCAGGCCATTGGGTTCTAAGACAGCTGGCACTCCGGCGGTGGCAAGAGCACGACGGATGAGATCATTAATGCTAGCGTGCCGCGCAATACGACCTGCACTCTTACTACAAGAAAGGCCATGGTGTCCGAGGCAGTCGACTGCTTCACCGCATTGACAGCGATGTGGAGCCCCACAAGGAGCGCCCAATCGCAGGCATGTAGCGAGTCGGAAGGTTGTGTCACCTAGCATAGTGCCTATGTTAGGCGACGGTAGTGCCTGAAGCCAGAGGCCCGACTCCCACTCACCCACAGCCAGCAAGCGGGCACGCTCAGCAGTATTGGTAGACGTATTAATAAGGTTATTCCGTACCAACCTGCAGAGCGGCTCATCCCACTGTCTCTGGGAAAATGGGTTCTCGGGCCGATCCGTATCCGGGCAAGCCACTTTCCAGGCGTTCTCTGCGTCTGTCAAGCACGGCACTTCCGAGTCAACCAGGGAAAGAGCTAAAATTTTTCTGGTTAGCTTTTCAGTGCTGTGGACAGAAGACAGAAACGCTGGTAAGTTTACACTAGAAATTTTGCGGACGCCGAGGCCACCAAAACGAATTGGTAGGGTGGCTTGCAACCACGCACGGTCGTCCAAGGCCACATTAAGAATGGATGTTAATGTGTTGCGAATAATTTGGTCAATTTTGTCCAAAAGTTGTGGTTTCTTCCAAAGAGGAGAAGAACGGAGAAAATACATAAAATTTGGACCGAAACAGCAATATCTGATAAGGGTGAATGCCGAATGTATATTAATTTTGGAGAGTCTATCCGAAATATCATTAAAATGTTTGATTTTATCTTCGATGAAAGATGAAAAACTTTCTTCTAAAATAGGGGAACCTAGGAGGTGCAGAGAACTTTTTTCTAAGATTTTGATTTGCGGGGCTATTGCACTAAATTTATCTAAAGTCGATTGTCTGTCGGTAACGTCAGAGAGGTAAATTTCGCACTTAGAGGGGTTAAGTTCCAGGCCTATAGATTTAAATTTCTGTTTGAGGAGTTGCAGGTCATTCAAAACGGTGTCAACATCACCTCCTAGCGTTCCATCATCTAAATACCACACGTTAAATTTGGAATTTAGTTGTTGGATTATGGGATGAATAGCTAAACTGAAAATGACAGGCCCGAGAGGGTCACCTTGTTGGCAACCAACTGCAGATTCCAAAATGTTGTCCTTATACAATAATTTTGATGGATGCCTATAACATTGCCACATAAAACCATAAATTTCGGGGAGTTATTTTTTGACTTCAGCCAACAAAGTGTCCCTGTTCACGGAGTTGAATGCGTTTTTGACGTCAACCTTGAGAATGACCTCACCTTTTTTAGAGTTAAGAAATGAGGATAAGGCATGTACGGCAGCCTCACAGCCCCCTCTGGAACCAAAACCAAGTTGAAGGGGCTGGAACTTAGTTGCAA
Organism: Orthosia incerta; assembly: GCA_948252205.1. NCBI lineage: Eukaryota > Metazoa > Arthropoda > Insecta > Lepidoptera > Noctuidae > Orthosia > Orthosia incerta. The sequence continues at coordinate 7,030,153 of OX411759.1, forward strand.
GAGATTCACTATACACCTTGCAACATATTTTGGCTGCCAAACGCCTGTAGGTGCAACCGACAGCAATGGGACGAATGCCGCCGTCCTTCTTGCACAGGGCACACAGGTTAGCCCCATACAAGACATCGACGACGGCATCGTTCACGCCGCCGGAGAGCATTAAGTTGATCAGAACCGCAAGCTCCTTCATGAGCGACTCACCAGCTTCCCCGGCGCCTGAACTCAACAAATCTTTCAAATGCTGTGGAGTCAGGCCGTCGAGGCCGCCGGCAGAACCACTCCGGAAAGAGCTCACGGCTGCGATCAACTGCGGGGCTGTAATTTGGAAAAAAGATGAATCCTGAACGAGGGGGTCGGGGTGGACGGGCGGGTCGGGGAAGGTGAGACCATCCACAGGCGCTGGGTGTTTACTCTCTAGAGCTGCAAGAGTCTCAGGAGAGTAAGGCGCCACCACATCACTGCTGAACAGTAGTCTGGCCGCCCCCCTTATGTCACCCTCACTTAACTTAGATTCTACATGAGCACAAATTCCTTTCTGAGAAATATTAAAAAACGGTAATTTTGAGCCTAAAATGCGGGCCGAATTGTTGCAGTTTTCTTTAATTTGATTTGTTAATGATTTTTGATTTGCCAAATTTTTTTGGACATGTAGAATCCTATAAGGGAAGGTGAGTAAGTGCTCCCAGGCACGTTCAGAGTTCTCCTGGGTCGCGTGACGAACACAACGCGCTAAACTTAGAGCAACAGAGTGCCTCGCGCCCCGGGGAACTCTTTTTAGCACTGGAGTGGAATTTCTGAATTTAGACAATGTTTTCCACAAAGTTTCTTCAAAAGGTGTTGATGTCGGGGATGTGGCTGGGGGGCACAAAGGTACACTATGAGGTTTGTGGACCTTACCATAGTGAATCTTAAGCCCCCGTTCGCCTTTGAAAAAACGGGCCTGGGAGCAATGCGTAAATGCAATCATCTTACCAGCTGAACATCCAGTGATGTGGTAGGTTGACTGGCACTGGTTATTCCGGCGTCGCTACAGCCGGCGCCAAACATAAAATAGATAAAGAGTAGTTACACTTACACAAGACTTACCAACTATCACAAAAGTATAAACAATATTAACTATTAAATTCACTCAAAAAAAAAACACCATAATTAATTATAAATAAACAAAACGAAAATGTCTGTGGTTGCCTAGCGACCGAGTGCGGCGCAGTCGCGCTGTCGGCCTGGAGCGCCGCGCAGGTATCGCCGTCATTTTAGAGCAGCGCAGCCCTGGTTACCGATGAAATTAGGCTGTAAGTAGACCTCTCCAGAAATTAGTCCAAACGCTGACGCACTTGCAGGCTCAGGTTTATGCGGCCGGGAACATGTTCATAACTTTACACAGCGGCGTTCGCTGTGAATATCACTGATGTTCTCCCAGAAAATGTTCATCAAATTTCTTTTGAACGCGAATTATTCGTTATGAATACTGCAGCCCACATTTCTTGACAAGATTGACTAATAAATAACAGTCTATAGAATTAAACGTCCGGCAATTGTCACCATTCATAATTTACAAGTAATAAAATTGATTCTACAGTGCATTCGGAAAAGTAGGTTATTATGGAGAAGAACGCACAAGGAACTCCAAACTGACTCTTTTAAAAAAATAGGTGTTTAACAATATTTACATAAGTACATACATCAATAAATTCATATATGTGAGGACGAGAGCAGTGGTGGCCCAGTGGTATCAGCCGCGACTTACAAGTTGTAGGTCGTGGGTTCGAGCCCAGGCAGGCGCTTTACTTTGTGTAAATTATTTCATCACCACTGCTCTCAAAACGGTGAAGGAAAACATCGTGAGGAAACCGGCATGTCCTAGAACCAATCATTCGAAGACATGTGACATCCACCAACCCGCACTGGGCCCGCGTGGTGGATAACGGCCCATTCCCTCTCACAGAGAGGAGGCCTGTGTCCCAACAGTGGGCACATTAACAGGCTGATGATGTGATGTGATGATGATGTGAGGACGATGCACCCAAAATAGCACTACGCACTGTACTACGTGCAGGTATAAAGTAATAAAAGCATTAGCAGGTACATTAATTAAATTCATAAATAGGAACATGGTTCTCACATACTTACACATATTGCAAACATAGGTAAAATACCTAATTCAACAACAACGGTACGGTGTGTGAGTTAATTTCTAAAAAATAAGAAAATTAATACAGTAACTATGAAAGGGATTTTGTCTACACTATAGATTGCCCTATGGAGCAGGACCATGTTTGCTGAACCATTACTGACCATTGTGGCGAAAATTTACCATTTGGTAGGCTTTATATGTAAACTAGCTTCTGAAAGTAGCTTCGCACGCGTAGAATGTGTTTTATTATCCCAAAGACGTATTATACCGAGATGAATAGAAGTCTATGTGGTGTTCCAAACTATAATCTATCCCTGTACCAAACCTCACCCAGATCCATTCATTCGTTCTGGCATGATTGAGTAACAAACATACATCCATCCATATTTTTGCATTTGTTATATTAGTAAGATAAGATGGTGGGCTTTATATTTATATTCAGAGCTAAAACCTAAAAAAAAGTGCGATCGGACAAAGCAACGACAATGCGACAATGCAAAAAATTATTTTTGCCATCCCGAGACCAATTTCTATGAAAACCTGCTGTCACATCATTGTCACATTGTAGAGTCACGCCTATCTATGCGTGCCTTTTACTAATAATGTGTTGCAAAAATTCAACTAAATGTTGATATTACGAGTATAACCGAGAACAGAGTGTGAACACAGATCATAAGCCGCAGTAGCGCTTTTGCCAAATCGAGTGTTTCAGCACTTTTGTGCCGGAAACATTCTGCTTTAAAACCCAGCTTTCAAAACACTAGTTTCACTGTTTAATTGCTCGTGAGATACTATTTAAATGATGTTTCTAAAAGTAATATCGTACCTCTATTTGCCAACCGATTGTGATTGTGTCTTTTACTAAATAAGCTAGCCTGTGCCTACGGCTTCGGCTCCATAAAAAAGTATTTTATTTTAACAAGGAATCGTATTTAAGTTTGTCCATTCAAAAACTTGACTTATTAATTGTATTCTGTTTATTTATTTAAATACTTAATTGTATTCTAAATGTTTTAATACTTTTTTACATTCTAAATATTGAAATTTTGTTAATTTGTATGAAATAACGATTTTAAATTCTTATATTGTTAAATAGTATATGCGCTAATGGGTAGTTTTTTGAGTAACCTTAACCTAACTATAAGACCTAGTGTATCACCAAAAACACAGTAATAAATACTTTGACGTTTTACTACCGGAATAAAGAGAATATAATATCCTATGTCCCTTATGCTGAGTTTCATCTAAATCTTTTCAGCCGATCAGTCGTAAACTCGTGATTGAATAACAAACGTCCAAACATCCATAGATACCTATACCCCGTCAGCAAAAATTCAAAGTCAACTTCTGAGCTGTGTCGTTCCAGTAAAACAACGTCCGTCGCTTTCAGGCAGCTAGAATATAACTAAATAAATAAAAAATACAACCGACTTCCAAAAAAAAACACAACAAAGTGAAAAATAACTTCAATTTCGGAAGTTAGTGTTACTATTTTTGTTTCTTCGTTTTTTGACGCCGACTTCCAAAATTGATGTAAATTGTCACTTTGTAGTGTTTTTTTTTGGAAGTCGTTTGACTTTTTTTGTAAAAAAGTTTTAATTTTAGCTGTGGTAAGTAAACACATGATGCACAAAGTTATGTCAGGATATATTACACATATAAAATAAAACTTGAACGTAACCGGTCAAATGAGTGTACCAGAGTAAACTGTACACATCTGCGTACCCCTTTAGAGCGTACCGGCTTGATGTTAAGTTATGAAATGGCGTAAACAATAAACAGACATGCGATTGCAGCAATTCCGAGAGATTTGCCTTTGTTTATTGAAGAGTTCTGTTGTATGTCTCCGAAGTTCATCATAAGATGTTTAACAAATTTAAATGGGACAACATTGAAACCAGCTATCAAATTAAAATGCAAAATAATCATCAAAATCGGTTCAGATAGTAAAAAGTTATGAGGTGATGTAAAGAATACAGTCGAATTGACAACTATAAGACCTACTGTCTGTAGTGTCTGTGTATCACCTCCTTCTTTTAGAACTCGGTTAAAAACAAAAACTCTTTCAAACTATTACGTTCACATTGTCGTTACCGATTACGTAACGATCATACTCGTAAAAATTCTGACACACATTTGATTTTTACTCGCTAAGTAACTTTGGTAGTGACTTCTGTAGATATTTTATGTGTGAAATATTTTTCGTAGTAACTTATTTATATAACCTTGAGAAAATCTTTCACAATTACACATGTGTTCATCGTTATTATGTAGCAAAAACAAAAGAAAAAAGTTTGTACTATTCCTCTTCTAAAAAGCTTATTTAAGGGTACACTAGTCGACGGCACGAACTTTTTTGTGCGCGGGGTTGAAATGCATTTAATATCAACCGACAACACGTGCGGAAGAGACAGATGCTGTGATGAGCAGTAGGAAGCTAGTTCGCGTAAGAATACACACTTTTGCAAATTTGTAGCGAAATGGATAATGATTTAGGACGAAAACGAGCGAGCGAAATTTTATAAACAGACCTTTGGCAGTCTAGATATCAAGAAAAAGCGACTAAATCTATCTGTTCAAAATAAAATTATATGCATTGTTGAACTACTAATCTATCCCTGTATGGAGGCCGTTTTGCAATTTGCCGTCTTCTTATGGTATTTCTGAAAACAGCGAATAAAAAGCACTTTTAATCACTATTTCTGTGTTTGAATTTAGAACATACCAATATATTCGACCTACATCTCAATGCTATATAACCTCCTTGCATAAAAAATACTCGATACAAACTTCTTGTGCAAAGAATACTCTACTTTCAAACTTGATCGATTTAATTTTGAGTTTGTTTATATTTAGGATTTTAATATTGATTTTGATTTTAGTCTAGGATATTTAGTGAATGCTTATTTGGAATGTAATTCTAATATTAATTGCATTGGTGTTTAATTAATTATAATTATGTTACGTAATGGAGGTGGTCACTGGTCCCTGAAACACAAGTGCTGTTACCTAGCTCACGGTAAGGTAATAAACCATTTATTACCTTCTGCTTTTCGCTTAAATCTTTCTTGTTCTTGTAGTCATGAGTCGATATTTACTACTACTCAACCAATGTCACATCAGTGCAGTATAAAAAATTGCATTTTAATTAAATTATCGATGTCGATAGATACCCGATTTCTTAATTCGAAAAAATGAGACTTTTTTTAATTTGAAGGCTTATATATTTTTTATAAATAAAGTCAATTTGAAATTTTGTACTAATTTAATTATGCTAATTGAGGCGGGCAGGCCTCTTTATATTATTATCATATAGAAATATTAAATTACTTATTTTTTGTGTCGATATCTATACTTCTATACTAATATTATAAAGAGGAAAGATTTTTATGTTTGTTTGTTTGTTTGTACATTTAGGCTCCGAAACTACTGGACCGATTTAAAAAAATATTTCACCAATAGAAAGCTACATTATTCCTGAGTAACATAGGCTATTTTTTAATCCTGAAAACGGGTCCTGTGGGGTGGCCACGGGAGCGAAGCCACGCGGAACAGCTATTCCATCTATAAAGTCAATATCTGACGAGAACTTTCGAGAACGAAATAGTAAATACATTCAACATTTTTCAAATTCTGAAAGAGAAAGAAAAAAGGAGCGTGAATGCGGGGATCAAGGAACGAACCATACCATGCCCCGTGGCTCTAACGCACGCTCGTATCGGCTCCTTTCGCAATTGACGTCCTTCGTATAGATTATTAATTGCAGCTTATTTACGTTCGTTATTTGTTCCTATCATTTAATAATTAGATTTTACTTTTTGGTAGTTGAGTCGGTTGTTTGAAAATACTCATACTAAAATATTTGTTTTCGGTTTGTAAATATTCGGAAATTTTAACGAAGACTATCTCCGTAACGGCAATACTGCAGTATTCAAATTATTTAGTGACGCTGCTTATAAATCTTTATTACAAACGCTTGCCTCTACCCGCGGTGGTACTCAAATAGCTAAAAATAAACATGGGAAGTTGGATTTTTTAACTCCTTCTTCAGTTATCATCGTCCTATGTGGGCCCGTTTTTAGACGTTGTGTGAGACCGTTTTAATATTCCGCATTATTATGCTACTACGGAACCCTATTACTGCACGTGGCCCGACATGCATTTGGCCGGTTTTTAAATAGGAATATTGAATATTAGTAAAAACGTAATCAATAAATCGTTTAAAAAAATTGTAAACTATTTAATTTAATATCTTTATTTCTATAAATGGTATGTAGGTTTCAAGGTCTATCGATAACAGATTTGGGCATAGAATATGGTGCATCATTAGTTTTGTTTACGATATTATAGAAGAGATAGCGAAAAAATACATTAAAAAGAAAGAGACGCAAACATGCGGAGGGCGTTTTAACCTCCAAACATGACTACTATAATATGAACGCCGATAAATAATATTAGAAAATAAATCTAATTATGTTCATGTAATTATTAACCGGCATGTCCTAGAACCAAAAATTCGAAGACATGTGACATCCACCAACCCGCACTGGGCCCGCGTGGTGGATTACGGCCCATTCCCTCTCATCGAGAGGAGGCCTGTGTCCCAGCAGTGGGAACATTAATAGGCTGATGATGTGTGATGTGAATTATTAACTTATCAATGAAATGTTATGCCAGTTGCCCGGCATCTCGAAGTCTAGCTGTTGTTCCACACCAACGTATTGTACAAGGGGCCATTATAATATTTATTTTATAATTCTTTTATTGACTGACGCGGAAGTGTTTACTGCTCACAGAAATGGTTGCTACTAATTGTTTTTATTTTTTATTTTTTTATTATTGACGTCTCGCAGGTCAATCCGAGTGATTGGTTACTGCTTAACCGAGTAATCCTGTGGAGACTCCAGCCGAAATTGCCGAGTCGCGACCTATATAAGATCTTTAAGTCATATGTGTTGACAGACATATCGCTCGCCTGTTTTTAGGCGTCTAGGGGCTGTGCGGCCGCTGCTTATATGTTAGGGAGCGAGCCTATTGCTATAAACCATACATTCAGACTTTGTGCTGCTTGCGTTTGACATTTCCATTCATGTTTGTCATTTTTACAAGCTTTTTATTAACTTGCAATGTATGTTTGTATGTATGTAAGTGTGTTCGGGTCAAATCTCGCAACTTAATTTTAAAGAAGTTATCCTCAACCGATTGAGATGAAATTTTGCATACACGTTTAGTTTGGATGACAATGCATGGATAGCTAAGTGACTTCATTCTAAATCCAATATGTCGTAAGGGCCAAGCTGGCGGACCCGTTATTTTTTGGGCACTGCCATGGAAAAAAAATCAAATGAAAGGGTTTACTGAAAAGAATACGAAAAAAGCAGGTTTAAAAAAAAAATATTGCACCGGCCACCGGTGGCGTCAAGAAGCCCCATTGCTACAGGCCCGGAACTGTGGCCCTCCGTGAGATCCGTCGTTACCAGAAGAGTACTGAGCTGTTGATCCGCAAGCTTCCGTTCCAGCGTTTCGTCCGTCGAATAAATTATTATAATCGCTATCACCGCGCTTTCGTTGACAAAATGACACTTATCTAGGGCCTCAGGACTTCAGGAACAGCACTCAAACTTTGCGACAACAAGACCTACGAGGCAGGCAGTCGAGGTGTAGTGAACTCTAGACGCGTTCATATTTTTAAACTGATGACCTCAAATCAGATGTCAATGTCCTGTAGACTTTAATTAATTGTAGCTTGTTGACGAAATTCATATCCAGGCACCATTGCAATAACAAATATAAACAAATCAAGATATTTTGCAATTATTTACTTATTGGTACTTGGTTTCAATCTAATTATCTCAGTACGATACTCAATTCAATTAGACAGTCATTTATTTATTTTTGATTGGCAAACATTTGGTTGTAATAATTTTGCAATCAGTTTTTTAGCTAAAGAGAAGAAATAGATGACAGTTCCTTACACAAATAATATATAGTAAAAGATTAAACAAGAAATATAATAACTTTATTTATTTATGTACACACAAAACACTTTACAGAGAAAATAAAGAATACAGATAGAAGAGCACAAAGGTACTGCTTATTTCAATAGAAATTTCTTCCAGCAGACCTGCGACAGGACAGTTGGATGAATGACGAAGACACAGTGTGTAGAAAGGAATAAGGAAACTTAAAATAGACTATAACAACTTAACTAATTATATATAAATTACACATATACCTTAACTAAATATAAGTACATACATATAATATACAAAATTACAATATGGTAGAGAGATATGTTCTTTGACTTGTTTTTTGAACAGAGAAACATTTTGAGAGTCACGGATTTTAGGTGGAAGTGAGTTAACTTTGTGTTGCTATCAAAATACTGCCACCCCAGGCAGATATACAGTTCATCAATTCTTATTCCAGTTACAATACATCAGTTGAACATAAAATAAACAAAAAATACCATCTCTGAGAACTCTTACACATCAAGTGTTCAAACTCAAATCCAAAAGCAAAGCGCCAAGTGGAAATACACAATAATATTACAAGTTAGCCCTTAAAAGGAAATCGCATAAAATCATCAAGTCAAAACAAACAATGTATTTTACTAGACTAACCTGCATGAAAAGAAATTGAATAAACTCTGTTCATAATATAAACAATGAATTGCATTGACTAATTCCTAAAAAAAATATACTGAATACGTTCAGTTCGTAAAGTAAACAATGCCTCTTATTAGTCCAACTCCTGTCCAGGTATAGCCATATGATAATTAAACTAACTTAATAACTAAAACAATTATTAAGGGGGATAAATATAATGACCACCTAAAATTACTTTGTGACCATAACCTGCCTTACCTAAAATTGTACTATGAAACCCAAATTTAGTAAATTGATCACCAAATTTAGTAAATTGATCACCAAATTTTAATAGCAAATTATTGCGCTATTTAATGTTGTAAAATAGGTTAGGTTAGGTTAGAACTGTGACCAACCGCGCGCGAGCCGAGCGAGCAAAGCGAGCGGTGCCGCGGCAGCGGCCGGCGAGCGCTACTTCCAAGTTGCTCCCAGAAATTTTATAATCTTTTTGGTCATTGGTTTAATTTTGGTGATCATTTACTACTTTTGGTGATCATTTACTACTTTTGGGTTAACAATGATTTATTTGGAGTCATTTTGCCTAAACAGGATAGCGAGATGTTAAAACTTTGGTTATAATTTTACAATAAGATGCGGGTTTAATTTTGGTGATCATTTACTATTTTTGTCTGTTATATGTTACTATATCTGGTGGTAAGTTAAACATAAGCCATTATTAAGTAATACTTAAACATTACGAATGTTACAGAGCCAGAATGCATTGCGGGACTGTTTCTTCAGCCCGACTTTGTATCAACAATTAAGACAAACACAAAAGGTTAAGGGTGGACATCAAATCCACCTACTCTGCCAAAATTCTTGACACCCTTTGAGGCCCACAGTATTGTACAAGATGCGGGTTCAACACATCCTTGTAATAGTTCAACAGTTATCGCCTTACACAGTATTACTATTATGCGCAACGACAAGGTTACACAACCGTGCTACATTCCTTAAATTACTGGTTACCATGGGTGCATTATGCGGTATTGCGAAATTGTTTCTTTAACCCAACTTTGTTATTACATTCAGACAAACACAAAAGGTTAAGGGTGGCCATCAAAACCACCTTTTCTGCCAAAAATAAATAACACCCCTTGATATCCACAGTATTGCATAAGATGGTGCCATTTAAAAAACGGAACCAACAACAAGGTTACACAAAAGTGCTATATTAATTTAACTATAGTAAACAATATATATAATAAATACCGAAATCCATAACCCAATTCAGCATTACAGGCACTTCGCAGCCAATAATTATGCTCCCATTTAGGCTCACATGCCACCCAACGTTTAATCCTAAGTAAGAACAATATACAAGCATTTGATATGGAGGTAATGTATTTTTCTCAAAAATGGTATGTAAAGTTGTCATAACATCTCTAAAAAGTATCCAGAAAGTAAACTCTACTGGAGACTTATTCACAACTGTCCAGTAAGAAGCGAGGTTTTAAATTTGGAATCTCCTACTGTCCAGTAAGTAAGTATGTAATTTACTTACTGGACAGTAGTAGGGATTGGTGTGATATATCAAAACGTAACTAATATCGGATTTGTGTTAGATATCATATAATATTGATATCTATATCAAAATAACCGATATTACAAACAAAATATCTAATAAAAACCTTACTAGCGTGCGAGAACGAATAAGTCAAAACTTAAAACCGTAACAATACGGAAACGTACGAACTACGAACAAAACGCAAACTTCACAAACGATAGGGACCATAATTATGCGCTACCTCTCTTTCTAAGTATTATTGCGCGTTCGTTGTTAGTTAACTCATCTAAATAACATTTTAACTTATGCAAACTGTACTAAATGCTATCGATATCTGAAAACGGTTTTCGATATAGATATGAAATCTGTATATCGGTTAGGAACATAACCGTTTGTGCAAAAAACCGAAAACACCCATCTCTAGACAGTAGGTCATCCTCTTCAGTCCTTTAGATCTGCTTACAAAAAAAAAACATAGTACCAGCCAGACACATATTAGAGTTTAGCCATTATAACATGGTTATAGGAGGGAGGCTCCAAATATATATCTATCTCTCTTTTTGGTATGACATTTTATGAGATAGATATATTTTTGAGTCCGTTAATCAAGACGTACAACCAACAAATATAAATGCCCCCGGTAAATCGATCACAATATCTATCAGCAATTGCCCTAATATGAATGTAACCTTCAATATTAATTAAACGAATTTGTTGTTAAACTTTCTTTCATTTTTGAGAAAAGCATTATACAAGCCTCAACCAGTAAGAAAGCCATCCTGGCCTCGTATATAACCGGAACTCATACTTGGCCAGGAAGGCTTACTTACTGGATTCTGCAGTAATGTACTATTATTTAAACAACTATTACTAAAGGTATGCTGTACAATTTTAACAGTAGGGTTCTCGGCGGATGGAACCTACAGCCAGCGCCACCTATTGGTTTTTTGTGAATTACTCCGACTTTGTTCGATACATAAGCATGCAGCTTGGCAAGTTCAGTTCAAATCCAAGCTAAAGTTATTTTAGGTCAGTAAGTAGGTATACATTACCAATTTTTATACTTTTATGTCATCATCATCTTCCTGCCCTTGTCCCATGTTACTTGGGGTCGGCGCAACACGTTTTCTTCTTCCATACCGTCCTGTCCCCCGTCACGCTATCACTGACTCCCTTTTCTTTCATATCACTCCTCACACATTCCATCCATCTTTTCTTTGGCCGTCCCCTCCCTCTCCATCCATCCACATTTATATTCATAACTCTTCTAGTAACATGCGTTTCATCCCTCCTCATCAGATGACCATACCAGGACAAACGGTTTCCTTTCAACTTTTCTGTCACTGGCGCCACTTTCAAACTTCCTCTAATATACTCATTTCTCACTGTATCCATTCTCGTCACTCACTTTTATGTAAATTATCATAAACTCGCTCCATTAAAATAATGGATAGAAGAAAAGCAGCCTGAGCCTGGTGGGCGCGCGGGCTTACTCGCGATTTTGAATAGAGTAGGAATAATTAGTAGGAAGCCTTACCTGTTATGTCGACCGCTCGTAAGTATATGCAGCACCCGTACCCTGTCGTGCTGGAGGCGTCCGCGAATCAAATCAGCTGGACCGCTGATGCTCTATTAGTTGGGATGAAATTGCCCAAGCTGATGGGTTTCATAGCAGCCAGGCTTTTAGCAAATTAAAGCTACTCCTCAACTCAATCATTAGGTATAATAACTTTGTGTTGTACAGTAACACAAAGTTACTAAAATTGGATAGACCCTTTCGTTTCGCTTAAATTACGACTGAACTATAGTGCGCGCGGAACTAGTTGGCCGCGCCTTAGGTGGCATCAGGAGTGAGGGGGCGGGTTAGGACAATGGACAATGTCAATGGGTCAATGGGTCATCACACCCATTGTCAATGGGTCGTCCCGGGTTTTACTAGCGCCCCCGCCTCTCCGTCCCACCGCTCACATACCTAAGGCGCGGCCAACTAGTTCCGCGCGCACTATAAATAAGTTTCTTAAAAACTTAAGAATTTTAGTGGAAAAGGACATGGCGCCTGGAGGGTTAGGTTTTCTATATTATGACAGCCGAAAAGTGTGTTGGAAGTCCCCTGGGAAGTCATGAGCGGAAGTCAATACCTCACCGGGAATCCGTGAAAAATTACGCAAGTTTTCCAAGGAAACAACACAGTGTAGTTTTAGCCAGTAAGAGTCTTGCAGAACTATCAGCCAACTCCAGGACAAAATGAAAAAAAAAAGATAAAATATATGATAGTAGGATAGCATCGGGGCTAACAGCTGGATGTAGGAAGCATAGGACCTGCCATTCTGAAAACTTGAGGAAGCGATGTCTTTCAGTTGAAAAACATAAATACACCAACCTTATCATTAAGTACTTAAAAGCACGTTTCTATGACCAATTTTTTTTCTGAATGGTGATGATTTAATTGTAAAGCAACTTTTGTTTTTGTCTGTACCTACAATCTACATACCTACTTTACATAGTTACCAAATCACATCTCCTCCAGCAATTTTGTTGGAAGGTATTATGTATATCTGAATGGAGCACCGGGGTATTTTGGCGGCGGATAATTTACTAACTATTTCTATTACTCTAATACGCGTCTCGGTATGATGATGATAACAATATAATATTATAACTTTTGTTCGATAAATTGCTTGAAGTTATGCCGTGTGGTTTATCGGTGAGAATAACGGCAGTTGAGTTGTAAAAGGGTTCTTAAGAAGTGGGTGTTCACTGGTTAAGGCGCCTCCCCGAGCAAAATGCCGCGCTAGTCGTTTTTGTGCAGTTTTAAGAGCTATCTACTCTTTATTTAAAAAGGAATATCAATTAATAAAAATGCATTAAATTTCTTCATAATGTTAAAATGAGAAAAAATTGTTGATAGCATGCATCTCCTCGTAAAGTATTCATTAGTTATTTTTTGTACTAACACTAATGGATAGGCAATTTGATAACGAACATTTTGTAAGTTTTATTTTTTTCAAAAGACCAATATTCGATTTTATAAAGATTTTATTCTAAAATCTGGGCGTATTCACTACTGTAATTCATGCGCCACCAGTGCCGCTAGACCACGTTTCCACAACCATCTCATGCTGTTTTTTTGATCAGGGTACGGCCTTAATGCTGGTTAATATGAAGATGGCTATGCAGGTATCAGTTAATACTACAGTCAAAACCATTTAAAATGTCATTGACGGGACCGTTCAAATGCCGTCGCTACAGCCGATGGTCGTTATAATAATAATACCAACCTGTATTTATCCCACTGTGGGTAAAAGGCCTTTTCTCATAAAGAGAAGGCACGCCCATTTAACAACATGCTTGCTCAAGGTGGATTGGCGATTAAAAATTATAAGTCCAGCTATCCTCACACTGTTTTACTTCACCGTTGTCAGCGATGTCCAAGATAAATGGAGAACTACATATAGGAACTTGCCCAGATGTACCCACGACATCAAGCGCGAGATGCGAGGTCTCAGCCACTGGGCCGCCACGACATAGTCGTAGTAAACTTCAATATTTATTCTTAAGGTTGGTAGCACCGTCCTTCTTATATAATATGTCCCGTCTGACAAGTTTCGGCAATAACTTAATATTAAATAATATTTTGCCTCAACATGATCCTGATATGATGTCCCAAGATAATATCTGGCCTTTATCTTAGTCACGTTATAAACAGGAAAAAAGAGACTGCGTGTGTTTTGGTATATCTTCTCGGAGTCGTCAAATGGCAAACAATTTTGTTTTTGCTTTCTATCTATGCTCACTAAGATACAATGACCTAGCATAGTGTCCAATGGTTATTTCTTCTATTTTTAAGATAATGCTTTTTCTTCCCCCCATCTCAGAAAGAGTATTTTTGCTCTTCTATATCTGAGTGCAAAAGCCGTTTTTACCGCCTCCACTCCTGAATTTGATGTGCTTTATCTTTATAATTTTATACTGATTTGATAAAGCAAAAAATGGGTGTCCATTGTTATTGACCGAGCGAGCGTAGCGTCTCCGTTTCAGCGTGGTCAAAAATGCTTTCGAATGTCCGGATGTCGAGTGGTGGATATCCGGCTATTCTCCTTCAAAGGTCACATTTCTCAATCAATTCTTGTGTAATTTTGTGAGCAGGTTAAACAAAGTCATTTTTTTCTAAATTCCAATTTTATTCATAATAATATGGCATTTTAGAAATTTCCGAAAACTGAATCGACAACAAAATCAAATAGACAGATTTGCGAGGTCTATAGCTCACAGAGCCACAAGTATTATCTACCATTAGTAAGACAATACCTGTGGCTCTGTGAGCTGTATGAAACATACATAATTCTATGCCATTTGTTATAAGAAATAAGGAAATCCTTAATCCAAATTCCGCAAGGTGTCGTTATAAAACAACAGACAGTACAAAGCTATTAATAACTTGGCGAATAATTAAGACACCCGGCGATAAATTACAGTTGAAAAGCCTCCCTTCGATAAATCTGTAAGCTTGGAAATAATTACTTAACTTTAACTTTAAATTAATTACTGAATATTTTGTTCAGAAAAGTTTTGTTAGTGTACTTTGCATATTTATTATGTTTACCTTTATGGAAGAATAAACATATTAGAATTATAATTAGCTTTTACAAAGATTGTAACGGAAAGGTGCCATCATATTTTAAAAACTGCTTCTGCTCATTTAAATGAACTAATTTCTCCATAGGAAATTCCTAAAAAACGAAAATAGATTTTCCATATAAAGTTGTCAGTTGACCAAAATTTTTATGGTTGACACAATTTTTTTTTGTGAATTCGGTTTGGCGTCCTTGGAGAAAGTTGTGCATACATGGGCAGGAGCAGCGTTTTTTTTTTTTTAGCAGTCTTTTTAGCATACCGTGCATTACTATCCAAACTAAACGTGTATGCAAAAAAGATAACTGATGTAAAGTTCAGTTGCAAAATTTGACCCGAATATACATTGCAAGTTAAATAAAAGCTTGTAAAATATGATCGCTTCATTCCGTTACACCTTTTAGAACTAGTTAGAGTGAATATTCTCTTAGCTGACCATGCATTATCATTCGCTAAATATGTATGCAATATTTCAGCTAAATCTGTTGGGGATAACTGTTTTAAAATTCGGTTGCAAGATTTGACCTACGCAAACTATACCTATTGGGCGAAAAACTAAACTCAGAGTTAGACGAGGTAAAATAACAAATATGCCACACATAATTGGCTGTTTTAGCTACTAACTCAGAGTTAGTAATATAACCCAGCGTTGCGCAAGTGGGCCTAACAAGGCCATTTAAATAAAAACTTGTAATAAATTGTAGTTCTAAAAACTAAAAAACACGCTTTTATGGTAAATTTAACCAAAAAGTCGCTAATCCTGAAGATCCTGGTAAGGATAATTTGACAAACTATTAAAATTATTGCATTATCATCGGTCCTTGATAAGTGTGCAAAGTTTCAAATCAATCCAACGTTTTTGAAGTGGGTGAAAATCATGTTTAAAGATTCCGTTACATTGATACATAGATACCACACCAAGATACACACCAAGCTAATAAAAGCTTGTCGAATTCCAAAAACAAAAAAGAAATGTTTTTAGACTCCTAAGAAAAAAACTGTTACAAAAGATATCTAACAAAATACATTAATTTAAATTTGTTTTTTCTGAGATCTAACTTGAATTGAACTTTGGAATTATTCTCAAAATTTTTATTAATGAATTTTTCAAAATGTAAATTCATTGCTTAGATCTCGAGAAAGTTTTTTAACAGAAGTACAAAAAATTATCTTGTTAAATTTCAGTTCGTAAGGTCGGAACCCAAAAAACACAATTGAAACTAAGTTTCGAATAGCTCACAATATGTGCAAAGCCCGCTCTAAAATAATATAAAGAATAAAAATTAAAAAACCCGACTAAAATGAAACGGACTAAAAAAACGTAAACAAGAAGAAAATCATGTTGTGCAGTCGGAGGGTACAATAAATTTGCGAGCTGGCTGACCAAACCAGATGTGTGATGATGGGTTTGGCAGCAAAAAATATGGGCCACCACAAGGCCACAATATGGTGTCACAAATCCGCCATTATTCCAATTTTAATGTAGCCAGTGACACTCGCAAGGTTAAGACGAATCTATTGACGAATAAGAATCATCAAAAAACAACAACAATCATATATACATTCATACAATACATAGACTGATAAACACATTACCATCTTTCGGCAGTCGGGTAAAAAGGAAAACAATGGAATGGAATGGTATGGAGTAGAATGAAATGGAATACAATAAAATATAACAGAGCAGAGCAGAACAGAACAGAACAGAATAGATTAGAATATACTTTATTATACACCAAAATACTTACATATCTCTTTTAAAAAATCATAAAGGCTGCCGAGTTGCTGACTCAGTTGACCAAGATTATTGATAGTGAACAAAATTATTCCCTGTTCCGCTGTCAATATCTTTAGCCACACAATCCATTCTCACGTTTATTCGCTGATCTAAGGCTAGGACGCCATATATCAAAGACCGCACTCGGGTACATTAATCGTCACTAAGGACGCGACGTTGAGTTATCACCTTACTTTCTTTTCTACACTGTGTCTCCTTACATAGAGATAGAACAACTTTATTATTTTATGGTACATCTTGGCCTTTGATATTTAAAACTTTCGCTTATCGAACTAGAAGAGGATTTGGTATGTAATTTTTATTTTGGTACTGGTCATGATCGTAACTTTTCACGTGATCTTTGTTTTAAATTATTATTAATGATATGCTCGCGTTTGACCATTATCTCACCTGATGGTAAGCGATGATGTGGTCGAAGATGGGGCACGCTTACCTATTCACTCTTGACTTAAAGACTCCTAGGACTCTCAGCTCAGACCTCATGACTTACCTAAAGCTAAAATTGAAGTTCATTTGACAGTTGATGAGACTTCTAATAAACAGACTATAATCACTTGAATGACATAGTCTACGTCAACCAATGTAAACCGTGATACTAAAGCCTATTTATGCATTTTTGTTTGTCTAGCCGTCAAAGCCTTGTATCTTGGAAGTAGTCAGCGTCTGTTCAACTGCAGCATTAATTATGCCTTTGCAGATTTACATACTCGTAGCGTCGAGGCAAACCTAACATAATCTATTGTGACAATGACAAAACCCTAGATGGCGCAAACAATGAGTTGGGCACAATGTTAGTCACGATCCAGTCTTCAGTCAGTGTCAGACTTCACAGCTAATGAAGGCATACAATTAATTTTAATCCCGCCTATGCACCCTACGTCAGAGTTATTTGGGAGAGCGAAGTCCGTTCCTCAAAGAACCTTTTAAAAACGCGCAGCTGGCAATGCCTATCTGTCCTTTGAGGAGTTGGCTACACTTTTCTCACAAATAGAAGCTATCCTCAATTCTTGTCCACTTATCCCACTTTCAACCCATGAACTTAAAACCCTCTCACTCCAGGGCACTGCCCGAATGGTCGACCATTAATATCGCTTCCATCACCGCCTATTAATACCAGAATCCACACAGATACCAACGCATCGAACAAACTAGGTGCCGAAGTACATGGCTGAGCTCCAACAGCGACGCAAACTGCCCGCCCCTGCAAGTAGACGACCTGGTCGTCGTGAAGGAGAACAACCTCATGCCGCTGCAATGGAGAATGGGGAGAGTTTCCTGAAACTTTATCCAGTACGAGACGGCATTGCCAGAGTGGCGGACGTCTACGTCGCCAAGACAACTGAAGAAGAAGAAGAGGAATTTGAAGATTCCTTCAACGCCCTGGAGGATGTTTGCGCCGTTCCGGGCGCGGGGGTGCCACCACACCGAGAGGGGATCGCCGTCGCCACAGCAGACCGGTAATCGGCCACCGACCGCCAGTGTGAACGACCAATGTATCAATCTAAACCTTGTAAACCTATACTTAAAACTAAGCAAATATTACCAATACCTAACCAAATTCTGTGTTTGGACTTCGCCCGAGCATAGGTTAATGTTTATAATCCATTGGCATCGAAACCAAGCCGTTCAACGTGGGTAAGACGCAGGCTCTTATCACAGGACTCTCGCCTCTACCACCAAAACTGAGACTACAAGGAGCCGACATCGAATGGGTGCCCCATGCCAAGTACCTGGGTGTGAATATCGATCGTCGGCTCACGATGGGGTTGCATGTCGCAAAGGTGGCGACACAATGCAGGGTCGCCAGAAATCTGCTTCATCCAGTACTCTCATCCCGCCTATCCGCCCGCACCAAGCTGGGAATCTACAAGACCTACCTGATCAATATTAACATACGCAGCCCCAGCTTGGTTCGTCCTTACTAGCGAGACGAACAAGAAGAAACTGCGCGCCCAGCAGAGCCAGACGCTGCGGCGCATCATGGATGCCCCTCCCTATGGGAGGAACGATGTCATCCTGCGGGATACAGGGATAGAGAGCCTGGATGAGTTCCTCGGACGACTCACCACAAATTTATTCGCGCGGGCCGACGCTTCAGCCTGGCCCCATATAAAAGATATAGCACCATGGCACGCGCGCAATCATCATCGCCAGCCGTCGCCCCGAGCGGTCGTCTCGCTGCCCGCTGCCGGTCCGCTCGCCGTCCCACCGCTGCGAGCCCCCCACTCCGCCTCGTCTCGCTCCTGCGTGACGTCACTGCGGCCGACGCGCCCCCCGCTAGCCGCCTCACCGCCGCGCGCCCCACGCCTCGCTATCGCCCTGCCGCACCCCTGCGAGTCGTCGCCACGGCCGACGCGTTTTCAAATCCACATCTTGTGGTCCTTGGCGGATACCTAACGGTGTTAACAAACCAAAGGGGTTGTCGACCCAAGCACCCGCCAAGCCCCTTCAGGGCACGGCAGTCACTGGATTCGGGAGCAGGATCGTTGGCCTTGGTAGATAGCCTAGTCAACCCCTGCTTCGTTCCACAGCTCACACCTGGCACGGTCGGGTGTTTCTACCCCGACGTGCCAGACTTTCGGTACACAGTGGTGGGTGGCCCACCTTCGGTGGGTTTACTGGTACATTAGATAAGATAAGGCATACATAAGATTGGTGCAGGGTTACCAGCTAAGGGCTCACCAGGCGCACACCTCCCAGTCTAACCCGGCTGGGAGGGTAGGACCACACACCCCGGGCCCACCTACCCGGGGACTATCTCTCTATCCCCTTCAGATAGATGAGATAGGGTATTGTTTGCAATACCTTATCTTATCTTGATATCTTTTATTTTTCTCCTGGATTAGTTACATTAGCAACTATGCATCCAGTAGAGTTGTTGATGTTCCTCATCGAGTATATGCTGTCGGACGATTCCAGTCCGCGCAGCGTAAACAAGGAAAGATACGCCACCATCCGGCAATCACTTGCCACTTGTTCTGCCTTAGGCACCCAGGCCCCCGATTCTGACTTAAGTCAAGCTCCCTTTGTTGCCGACGGTAACAAAATAAACTTTCCGATTGTTGAAAGTGCCCGCTCGAAACTGCATTTTCGAATCCCGCCTCCCCTCAGGTCGACATTCCGATCGACGCTCCCATGTCAGATGATGACAATTCCGATAATGATTATACTGACGCCTCCTCCGCCTCAGAAAGCTGTAAAGCTCCCTCTGAGGGTATCGAAGAAAGAGGAGGAACACCAAGACGCACCCCAAGGTCTCTAAGGCCAAGAAGGTCGCACCGTCCGCCTCCCCAGCTCGGCCGTCCACCTCCGCCGACGTGCAATCCACCTCCGCCGACGTGCAACCCACCCCCGCCACCGCTTCCCAGCGGTCCAGGCGTCCGGTTCGCTCCCCCACCCCCAGGAGCCGCTCCCGTAGCCCTCTGACTTTGGCCGACAAATCCCCAAAGTCGAGCCGCGCCCCCAGTCCTGCTCCTATTAATAAGAAGCAGAAAGTCCCACCCATCTTCGTCCACGAAAAATCTAAGTGGACTGACCTCTCAAAAGTTTACGTTGAACGCAAAATCAACTTCCTCAGTGCCACCACCTGTCAGGCAGGCATAAAAATTTCTCTCCAAACTCCTACTGATTTCAGGAACCTTACCAGGCTCCTGAAAACCCAGAGGATTCCATTTCATACCTACACTCTCCCCTCGGAGGCGCCCGTCCGTGTGGTGATCCGGCGCATCCCGAAAGAAATTTCCGCTGAGGACATCTTTGAGGATCTCGCCGCTCAGAAGGTCCCAGTCATTTCTGTCCACCGCATGCGTAAAGCTAGAGGTGGACAAGAATACGACATGGTTTCGGTCGAATGCGACCTAACCGAGTCTTACAACCCGATTTTCAAAATAAAATCGTTGTGCTCTCTGTCAGGGATCTCCATTGGGAAACCCTACCGTCCCACTGTTGTTGGTCAGTGTCACAACTGCCAACAATATGGACATAGCCAGAAAAACTGCTTTGGCGTCCCCAGGTGCGTTAAGTGCCGAGGCGACCATAGCACAAGAGAATGTCCCCGCCCCAAAAACCCGGCCGATTGCACGGAGCCTCCCAGCTGCGTGCTATGTGACCAGGTCGGTCACACGGCCAACTTCAAGGGTTGCCCTAAAGCCCCCAAGCTGGCGCCCAAAATGGCCAAGCGCCACGCTGAGCGCCAAGCTCACACAGCTCCCTCCGGACAACCCCCCGCCCGGCTAGCCCCTCAGAGGACTTCGCCATGGGGCAAACTAAACCACCAAAAGGTGGCTCCCCAGACCGTCCAACAGCCATCCGCAGGCCTGCTGCAACAACCCACTCCGGCCCCCCCTCAGGCTCCTGCCGTCCCCAAGCCCGCTCAAAACCGGCAAGTGGCTCCCACCACTGTCACCGCTGAGAGCCTGCCCCATCAGAAGCCCGCTGACAGACGCTGCGTCGCTGATGTTATCATCAGCGCGTATGCCGTCTGTTCGAGATCAGAAGGATCGAGGCAGCCGGTGATATGCCCGCACCCGAGTCCAAGGACCTATTCAAAAGGTACCCAAATATAACCGAGGTATTAGGTAGCCTCGTCTTAAGAAACGGTCAATGGGTGCGCATATAAGTCGCATCCGTTTACCATTTCCGCTAGGATTTCGAGGCTCATCACAATTGTGGCTCATCCCCGGCCCCCATGATCTCCACTCTGCTCCATAAGAGCCTAGGGCAAATGTAGCACACAGACCGATTCGTTCAGTCCTCGCCTCCGAGGCCCGTCGTGTACTCTCTCAATAAAAGCCCGCCAGCCCGCGAAGCTGAGCACTAGTTAAATTATTAGATCTCAAAAGGAGTTTCTTGTCCGTTCTTTTCCACGTAGGTAGTTTCCGAACGTATGGTAAAATCACTTGTCAGATCCAGCAATTGCCTGTCCCCCCAGCGACGCCCTGAGCCGAGGTTCGACCCCAACTGGGGTAGCCCTCACCGTTGTCGCTTAGTTTTAGAAATTTGTGCCCAGCTGGAGGCTACCATAGCTTAGTCTCCACAGGGAAAGTCCGGTTAATTAGTTACCAGTCATTTTGACCGAACTACGAGACGTCACTTAGAAAAAAAAAAAAAAAAAAACCACGCGCGCCCGCCCGATAGAAAGCGCCTCCCCAGGGACCTAAATACTGACACCGCACCCCATCCACCACCCGGACCTGACGCCTGAGTAAGCGGCACCAGTCTACACGCCGCTTACTCAAACAGTAACACTGCCCACCCCACACTACATCCACGGCGTGAAGTTTGTTCTAAGTTAATATAGACAAACTTCGCGTCGTAAACAGACATTCATTACTTATATTCGCTAGTACACTTGCACCGAATAGCGTCGCGAGCTCCTCGCACGCTATTGGTTCATGAGCAGTGTAACACAGAACATTGCCGCTCCCACATATACATTCGGCAGCGCTAGTAGTCGCTTACATTTTCAAACTGCAGGTTCGTCCAAGTCGGCACGCCTGCCGCTGGTTACCTTCGCTAGGCCTCCCAGAGTACGCTCTGGGTCTCACCTGGCGGAGGAGGACCGCCAGGGTGCCGTGAAGAAGCGACGTACCGTTCATAACGGGCGTCGCGGTGCGCCTGCAGTCACACATACAACATAAACATAGCTAGCGCGGGTCGACGACCTGCATAGGTCAATGACCGCGCTAGCAAAATGCTAGGTCAACCAACGACAACCCAAGGATGGGTTCGTAGTAACGAGCCTCGGCATTGCACCCGCGGGCTGGGAACCATGTTCCGGCACCGCTCGCGACTTCCACTGATGTCCAAGCCGTTAGAGGCAGCGGCATCACAGTCCTTCGGAGGCAGCGATGTGGGGGCGTTCTTTACTGGGCACCACACTCTCTCTTCTTCCTTTGTTGTCTAACATTAAAAGTGTGTCTGACTTGCCCTCTCACTTCAATGATCCAGATAAGATAAATTCGCATTTCCTGAACGTTCCAGGTGATGGTATAGCACCGGCGTCATGTCTGGCTTACTATGAGTCTCATAGATTTGGTAAGGCGGTATTTTCTATTGATCCTGTAGGTCAATCTGACATTATCAAAATTTTATCAAAATTTAAATCAAATGCAGAGGGTTTTGACCATATTACGCTTGACATGTTTCTATTGACTCTTCCTCGAACATTAGATATGCTGACTTCTATTATTAACCATTCCATTTCTACGTCGACCTTTCCTGACCTATGGAAAATTGCTGTTGTGCGTCCAATTCCTAAAGTCGCGAATCCTAGCACTATTAAAGACCTTAGGCCCATAAGTATTCTACCCTTCTTGTCGAAAGTGCTGGAAAAGGTAGTAAATGCCCAGCTAACTGCTTACCTTGAGAGAAATAACATCCTACCGGAAGCGCAATCGGGTTTCAGGAGGGGCCGTAGCACAGCAACGGCACTGTTAGATGTTACGGACAACATATTAGCGGCTCAAGATGAGGGATGTTGTACCCTGTTGGTTCTACTAGACTTCTCCCGAGCATTTGATGCTATTAATTTGTCCCTTTTGCTCTCTAAAATGACGTATTACGGTTTTGACGCACCTACGGTTTCATGGTTCAGCAGTTATTTGGGTAATCGTAGACAACTGGTTGAACTTCGAGATGCCAATGGATCTAGTATTCTGTCTAATATGACTCCAGTGGTAAAGGGTGTTCCACAGGGATCTATATTGGGTCCTCCTTTGTTTATTTTGTATAGTGCAGATATTATTAATGTTATAAAAAATTCTAAATTTCATATTTATGCTGATGATATTCAATTATACATTTCTTTTAAACCGGAAGACTACGTGACCGCAGTTAAATTATTAAACGAAGATCTGGACAGGATTGTGGACTGGTCGAAACAAAACTCCCTGTTACTCAACCCAGTTAAAACTAAATTTATGCTTTTTGGTGCAAGGAGTCAACTCAATACTATAAACAGTGGTCTTGCTAACGTAATCGTAATGGGCCAAAGTATTGATCGTGTTTATGAGGCGAAAAATCTGGGTCTGATCATGGACCAGGAACTGCATTTTGAGGCTCATACTGCAAACTGTGTAATAAACTGCTTCTACCGCCTAAAAGTATTATATAAGATGCGCCCGTATTTAAGTGAAGATCTGCGTATACAGCTAGTTGAAAGTCTGGTTCTGTCTAAGTTAAATTACGCTGATACCGTTGTGGGACCTCGACTTTTGGCACGTACCGTGAGATTGATTCAAAGGGTTCAGAATGCTTGCGCGCGATTTTGTTTTAACGTACCACCAAGAAGCCACATTACACCTTTTCTTAACAGGCATAATATTTTAAAAATGAAATCGCGTCGTAAATTACACTTGGCCTGTCTACTTTTCGGTGTCATCAAGTATAAATGTCCACCATATTTGTACTCGAAGCTTGCGTGGATAAACAGTCACCGGCAGCGCAAGGCCAGGCGTTGTACTCAACAACTGGCTACCCCGCACCACCGTACTGCAGCCTTCCGAGGAAGTTTTAGGTACGCAGCCTCCAAATGTTGGAATAACATTCCACCGCCGATTAGGGACATAACGAATATAATAACTTTTAAGACTAAACTTAAGGCATTCGTTCTGACATCACAAATAAAATTTAATGGAATTAATATTGACAAATCATTTATCTAATTCTTATTTTCTCTTATTTTAATTTAATTCAATCCAATATATATTATTTAATATGAATAAATTCCACGATAATTTAAAAATTGTTTAATCCATCAAGTGGTGTACCTATATTTCTAGGAAATGAGTCGGGAAGAGGTTGGCTGGATGTGATAGGCCGGTTGTCTATGCAAAACTATCATTTGGGGTTTTTTGAGGAAAAATGTAACCATCATATTGTAGCACTTATTATACTTTATATTATAATACATTCTATATTTTTCTATTACTTTATATTATCTATTTTACATATTTTTAAGTTTATAAGTTAAGCACCTACATATTCACGTTATGACATTATTTTAAGTATCTATTTTATTTACCCACGTCCGTGTGTCACTAGCGGGGTGCCAACTGAAAATCAGCGCTGGGTGTCTGGTGCCCAGCAAATGCTGAGTTGGTAACCCTTTCGGTGTGGGCACGCTCGGCGCAATCATTCTTAAACCTTGTTTGTACTTTTTTACTATTCTTCTCTGTTACTTTGTGATTGTTGTTGTTGTGTTGTGTCTATGTCGAATAAATGTTTTCTATTCTATTCTATTCTATTCTATTCTAACATCACCAATCGAACCACACGAGCTAATCCCACGGCAAATGCCTGCGCGGGGCTCGTTCGCCGCCCTGACGACATCCAACGAGCGCGCGTGCGCACAACGACATGTAAGCTCTCAAAGTAAGGCTTTTTGGGAGCGCCGCGCGAGTGTGTGTGTGGGAGCAAGGCGGAACACGGAACGATTTTGTTTTTTTTTTTTTTGCTGGTGTTGTACCCGCACTTTCCTTTTTGTCAATCGTGTGCCGTATATGCAACTCCTCGGTGTTTTCGATAGCTGCATTCCTTTTATTCACAACATATTTATAGTTTATTCCTAGTTTATATATAGTTTATTCCTGGTTTATTTTAAATATCTTACTGTATTTTCTTTTTTTTTTCTTTTTGTATTATTTGTATCTATCTTTACATGCGCTACAGACCTTGGTTTCCGTACGTCACGTCCTAGGCAACCACTGAAAATCAGCGCCTTGCAGTGGGTCCCCCGCGGCACAGCATTATGCTGAGTGGAAGCCTTCTTGCCACAAACACGACATGCATCTGCTTTTTTTCTGCGCATTATTTTTTTTTGTCTTTTTTACTTTTCTAACATAATTTAAGAACTACTAACACTATTGTAAGGGTCTAGTTTTCAAAATCTGTAACCACTGTTCTTGTTTATGAAATGTAATGTTTGTATGTCGTTTTGTGGCAATTAAATATTTTTTCTTTCTTTCTTTTTTTCTTTTCTTTAGGTTGTAGCTATCAGGAAATACAGACTCCGGTATGGAAATCCACTCCTTAGCTGTACGCACAATAAAAGTATTCCCACGCTGTATGCGTATTGATGGGATCTCCACCATATACCGATGACGCATCGCCGTGTGTCTTGTAGTCCGATGATGGAACGGTCTAGGTGGAATCAAATTGTGCAGTTCCATTGCACACTCCCCGAAATGTAACCGATAAAAACCGACAGGCTGGCCACTCGGCGACGATGTGTCTCTTCTCTTAAATTCTGGCATTACGGCCTTCGACATCGCTGATAGACGACTCGATCTAGATCGACTATATCCGCAACACCGCTGCCATGGCGGCGGCTTTGCATTTTTTTTTTTTTTAATGTAAATGTAAACCTTAGCTGGTTTGCAATTGGTGTTAGCTTCAAAGCATATATTATTTAAATATAACTTCATCACATCACATCATCAGCCTGTTAATGTTCCCACTGCTGGGACACAGGCCTCCTCTCTGTGAGAGGGACGAGAGCAGTGGTGGCCCAGTGGTATCGGCCGCGACTTACAAGTTTTAGGTCGTGGGTTCGAGCCCGGGCAGGCGCTTTACTTTGTGTAAATTATTTCATCACCACTGCTCTCAAAACGGTGAAGGAAAACATCGTGAGGAAACCGGCATGTCCTAGAACCAATAATTCGAAGACATGTGACATCCACCAACCCGCACTGGGCCAGCGTGGTGGATAACCTAAATTTAACTTAGGTTGTTATAATTTTATATTTATGTAAAAATATTTCCTCTTTATAATATTATTATAGTATAGATTGTACATCAGATTAAGAAAAATCAAAAAGAAGCTAAAAACACATGATGATGATTCATAGGGGTATCAAATAAAAGGGTTTGCCGAATGGTTTTCCGAGAGAAATAAGTAGAAATCTTGTTTTTTTTCATTTAGGCCTTGGCTAAAAACATAGGTAAAAGAAAAAAGAAAGAAAAGAAGAAAGAAAAAATATTTATTTGTGACCCGCACAGGAGACACGAGTATCAAACCTTGTAAGGTTTGAAAAGTTTATTAAACCTGTACGACAGTCAACTACCTGATTTATAATATGTTATAAATCAGGTAGTTGACTGTCGTACTGGTTCAGCACACGAGACCGTGACTTCATTAATTATTTAGATTACTAAAATGTTTCTCCTAAATATTAGCATAAGGTTTTATACCCTTATGCTAATATTACTTAATGATTTCAAGAGGCATTTTATCTAGCTGTGCGATAACTCGTCCTAATTACTATTATTTTATTATTATTATTTACCCACGTCCGTGTGACACTAGCGGGTAGCCAACTGAAAATCAGCGATGGGTACAAAGCCCAAATTGCGGCCAAAAAACTGGGCATCCTTAATAGAGGCATCTCATCGGGGCATCCTTTTTTTTTTCATATTTTTTTTTTCCTTTGTGTAGATTCTTTTACCGATTGTTTTGTGAATGCGTGAACATTGTAGGCCTTCTAGATTTCTAGACGATTGTTAACATTTTTTAACTTTTTATTTCGTTTTACATTTTTTTTTTGTTTGTTTTTTTATTTCGTACGACTTATTGTCGGGCCTACGTTGTCCCCCCATATCCAAGTACTAATGCTGTAACATGGAAATATTGTAAACACAAACAAATTTTTAAAAGAGTAACCATGGAGTTTCTTGCCGGTTCTTCTCCATAGGAAACGACTAACCCGAACCATGCACCGTTTGACGTTTTATAAGTGCCCATGTAGGCCTATGAAAAATAAAAAAAATGATTTTGATTTTTGAGAGAGAAGCGATACTTTACGCCTGGACAGCTTTTAACCCTATACAAATCGTAAGTCCGATCCTGCATGGAGTATTGCAGCCACCTTTGGGAAGGCTCAGCTAAGTATCAGCTTGCTGCGCTTGACTCGGTGGAACGCAGAGCCAAGAGGCTCGTCGGCGACGTTGAACTGGTAGACGCCAAGCTTCACAGCTTGGCTCATCGCCGCAAAGTCGCCTGCTTGTCGGTCTTCTACAGACTGTACTTCGGTGAGTGAGCTCAAGAACTGCACGACCTCATCCCACCAGCCCCCTTCTACCATCGGACATCTAGACGCACTGCAAGGTATCATCCTTACCTTGTTGCCATTCCACCAATTCGAACCAAGCGCTTCCAAACATCCTTCATAATGCGCACAGCGAATGAATGGAACTCACTACCTGCGGCTGTGTTTCTGAACGCATTCAACCCGAATCTCTTCAAAGTTAGAGTGAACAGGCTTCTTCTGGGTAAGCTCACTCCATCGTCGGCTCTGTCTCTGTCACCTTTGACCTAGACTAGAGTCAAGAGCAAACCCATTACAAATAAAAAAAAAAAATGCGTATCTGACGCCCAGCAAATGTTGAGATGGTTAACCTTTTGGTATGGGCACGCCCTGCGCAATTCTTGAACCTTGATTGTATTTTTTTACAATTATTCTCTGTAACTTCCTGATTGTTGTGTTGTGTCGTGTCTACGTCGATTGAATGTTTTTTATTCTAATTTCTAGATGACTCCCAAAAGCTGTTTTAGCAATGCTGGTGGCTGCGGTAATTGAAAAGGGCGGATTAGTGTAATACTCTTTGTTTTGTGTTTTATATTTTACAAAAGTGTTGGTCGTTGAAAATCGTAGTACGCCTAGCTAGATTAGGTCTTGTAAGGTGGGTCAAACCTGTATAGATTTAAAAAGCTACTTTATTTGTTGTACTACCTGTGCCCGCGACTTCGTCCGCGTCAAGTTCGTAGTTTTGTTTTCTAAATAAAAGAGCTTAAGTGCCTAACTCTTTATATTATCAGCTATCTGCCAGTGAAAATCCCGTCAAAATCCGTCTAGCGTTTTCGGAGACTACCGACA
Organism: Orthosia incerta; assembly: GCA_948252205.1. Lineage (NCBI taxonomy): Eukaryota > Metazoa > Arthropoda > Insecta > Lepidoptera > Noctuidae > Orthosia > Orthosia incerta. The sequence goes on from OX411759.1 coordinate 7,058,744, forward strand.
CCGAGACTACGAACAAACACAGACAGCCGAAAATTTAAAAATTGTGTTTCTGTTATAATTTCCATATATATTATGGTGTGCTGTATATATTTTGATATTACAAACCTATCTAAAGATATATCATAATATCATAAACTGCGCGGTTGAACTTATGAAGGAAATAAAAAAAGAGTATAGCATATATTTTTGTCTATTTCAATAAAATTAATCTATTTGTTTACTCAATTTTCGGCACTTTTCTTCCTAGTCATCCTACCTACATCAAATATAGGTGCAATAATTGAGATAATTAAAAGTGTTATAAAAAATTTTTTAAAAATCCTTCATATTTGGCGATAATTACTGAAAATGTAGTTTTACATTTAAATAAAGCACATTGTATCATTCTCATTTTACCTTGATCCTAATCAAGCTTCTGCTTCTTTTCGAGTCGGTGAAAAACTCTTTGTATATTTTGGGCCCAGTAGGTGGATTCTTTGGTCAATTGGACCCACTCGAAATGGACCCGTGAGATCACTCAACCTTATGAGATAGGAGCCTTTTTGGTCTCGCATGGGGCTATTTATTTTTTATTTTTTATTATTGTTTGTGTTTTTCTTAACTCGTGTCTCCTGTTCGGGTCACAAATAAAATTGTTTTTTTCTTTCTTTTATAACATTTTGAATAGTTCGACTGGACCCACTTCCGAATTTCAGTATAAGTACAGTCACGGCGTAAAACCGAATCTTCTAGTTTTATACTTTAAAATCTATACATAAAGACAGTGGAAAGGCTAAATTGCTAAAGCGCCAAAATGAGAATTCTCTGCAGAGAATTGCAAAGTTTTTTTTTACGAAAAAAATCATAGAAAATTATTAAATAGGTTTATTCTGTTAAACGCATATACGTAACGTAAATCATATTTTTCCATAAGATGTGAATACTAAATGACGTCTATAAAACTACGTCCTTTATTTTGCGAGATTAGTGGCGATTGAGAAAAAAAAGTAAATTTAAAAGTCAGTAATCGAAAATTGCTTATATCCAGAAAACTTGTGTATTATATAGAAAAATAAAATATTCTCACCGACAGTCTCATATTTTTTTTATTAATCTGAGATTTTCTACTACTCTTAATTATAATCAAAAAGTAAAACAAAAAAAAATATAGTTTATGTTACTCTGGAATAAGTATCTTGCCAAAGGTGACAGAAATTTTGAAATCGGTCCAGTAGTTTCGGAGCCTATTCGGTACAAACAAACAGAAAAATATTTCTCCTTTTTAATATTATATTATATTAAAATATATATATTTTATTATTATTAGTAATAATAGTATACTAATATAGATTCATTATTATTCACTATATCCATAGAAGTCTTAAAATTCAACAAACTTTACACAGGCATTACACGCGATGACTTTCAACTTTTTTTTTCAATTATCCTCCTAGTAAGTAGGACTTTTAACAGGCTAATTTTGGGTGAACTTCTGTCAAATCCTTCGGGGAACATAACTTGATGATGTTTTTTTTAAGTAATTATTAGGTGCAAGTTTCTGTTCCGAAACTAAAGGTTTCTATTATGATGCAATAAATCTAATTTAAAATTATAATTTGTTTTATACAACATTACATTGGGTTCGAGCCCAGGAAGGCGCTTTACTTTGTGTAAATTATTTCATCACCACTACTCTCAAAACGGTGAATGAAAACATCGTGAGGAAACCGGCATGTCCTAGAACCAGAAATTCGAAGACATGTGACATCTACCAACCCGCACTGGGCCCGCTTGGTCGATTACAGCCCGCTCCCTCTCACAGAGAGGAGGCCTGTGTCCCAGCAGTGGGAACATTAATAGGCTGATGATGTGATGACATTGACAAACTTGTCAGACGTTGATTGCTAAAATAATAACAGTATTGTGGCACACAAATTGTAATTTAATTTTCAGAACAATTTTAGTTTTTTTTTTGGCATGGTCTACCTATGTGCCAGATTTTATCAAAATCCGTACAGCCATTGAGGCGTGATTGATTAACAAACACCAAACATACAAACTTTCACATATAGTATTAGTAGGAAGTTGGGCGGCAAACTGCCCATTGTTATATCAAAACTATTGTCACTTCTCGTATGTGCCCACCGTATAATATTGTAAATGAAGAAGGATGGACCTCGGCATGGTATCTGGGACACACTACTTAGCATCGAATGTTTTGGCGCAGATTAGGTTCTACGGCCGATCCATTGCATCCATTCAGTTTGTTCATTCTCTGAGCTATGTCAGCAACTTATTCATTGTCCACTTATGCCTCATCATCAGCCTTTTAATGTTAAAACTGCTGTGACACAGGCTTCCTCTCTGTAAGATGGACCGCCTCATACTTGGCGCAAATAAATTATTTTTCTTTATTGGATTTGGCGCAGAAATTATGTATCAAATCGTACGCATCGACATTTTCGGTGCCAAGTCACACAACTTACCGGACAGAATTTTTATTTATTTCTGCTCTAGATAATAAGGCCAATTGGACTACACTTAGTGACCGGTCGCTGTATTCCAAAAGGCAATATTAATATTAAACCAATAAAGAATAATCTGCAACTATTTCGCTTTTCAGCAGTTTCTCGTCGAACTTTATTAAATTTTGTCTATAATGAAATTGATTCGTTTGCAAACTTTTTGTAATAATTTGATCAATTTAAGTATTTTTAAGTGTACCTACAGAAAATAGAAAGTTTGAAAAAAATACAATAATAATTTGTATTACACTTTCCAGATTAAGTTAAACCAATATTGTGGCCGAACACCAATTTTTTATTTAAGAACACCAGCTGTTTTCTGCTACCCAATTACGTGGGCTATCGAAATTCCATTATTAGACCGTATTGCGTGGGGATTCCAACTGACCCAAACGATTGTCATAGAGATGTTCCACGAGGCATGAAAGGGACCGTATTAAATAACGGACACTCATTCAAGGAACCCAGTAGGAGTTCCAATCAACCGGGTCACATTTCAAATGACCCAATTATGGTACATTTTATTTTTACAGCTAATATTGAAAGAAAGAAAGTAAGAAAAAGTATTTAGTTTTGACCCGCACAGGAGACACTTTCTCTTGACTACAATGGAAACTTCACTAGAATTGCTTTTTTAGAATTGCCAGGAGGCCTGAGGCGATTTTGATAATAATGGAAAGTGTTAACATATACATAACATAAAAGTGCATAATTATTTGATAAATTCTTTGTGGGAGATATTGGTATCTGCAATAGAAAATCCTGTTACACAGATTGAACAATAGTAAAGTACAGTAAAACTATTTTCTTAATGTCGCTCGGCAATCATCGGCTTTCCGAATACAAACGAATGATAATTTCCACATCCATCAATTATTCAATTTATCGTGTATAAAAATTTGAATTCAGAACTAAATACTTTATTGTTGTTTTGTTTTGATTTCCGTGTGAAATATATAGAGCTGTAAAAATAGCAGCTTTCCTCCCATTTTTTTAATAAATAACATTATTTTAAAAGAGTAAGAACTCTATAAACTTCCAAGTTGATTGAGTGCGTCCGGATATAAGTTTCACTGTGGCGTCCGGTCTTCACCAAGTGCAGAAATCGGGCGACTGACGAAACACGAAATTTGCCGAGAACATTATAAAAATGTTTGTACTGTATATTAAAGTTTAGTTCCATAAAAACTTGCATATACAACTGATTTTCAGTAGTTAGATCTTTTCGTAACAGTAACCGGGCAAGTCTTTCAAGGGAAAGTGGCCTTGTCAAAATCCAAAAACGAAACATTCAAGAATAATCCTTTCATTGTTACAGATAAGAAACTCTGTCTGTTTGTTTATTACATTATCACGCCTAAAACGCCGCACCAATTTTATGAATATTGGTTTAGAGATAGGTTGAACTGATGAAGGGCATACAGCGTTTACTTTTATTACCGACAAACCGGAATACGTTCATTTGGGATAATTTCCGACTTTCATGCGGGCGAAGCCGCTGGCAGAAGCTAATAATCAAATAAGGGAGTGGTGGTGAGACGACCTAGTTTTTTTTTTTTTTTAGGCTCGCTCTTGATCACTATCTCACCTGATGGTAAGCGATGATGTGGTCGACGGTGAAGCACGCTTGCCTAGAAAAAACCCATTCACTCTTGACTTAAAGACCCCTAGACTGTAGCTATCGGGAAACACAGACTCCGGCAGGGAATTCCACTCCTTAGCTGTACGCATAATAAAAGTGTCCCCTAAACGTTTTGTGCGTATGGGTGGGATGTCCACCATGTACCGATGGCGCATCGCCGTACGTCTGGTAGTCCGATGATGGAACAGGCTGGGCAGAATTAAATCATGCTATTCCATCGCACTAGACACTGCACTAGATTCCTACCACAAGGGCTGGTTCGAGGTTGTTGAGGAAAACATGGGGAATTTTTGGGGGAGGCCATCCCCCAACAGTGGGACAGTGTACGTTAAATTAAAAATATGCTTGTAAACGACTTGAGAGGATGTTAAAAAGCTTATTTTTAGGTTGAGTGAATTTTCATATCTTACAATTTGTGAAAGATTCTCATCTGTATTTTAAATATTCAAATAAGACAGGGTATAAACAATTTGTTGTGTTTACCCATAACCCACATTTTAAGGACATATATATGCATAACTTATGCCTCTAATTGAAGGAGTTCATCTAATATGTACAACACATACTATATTATGAAGGACCACAATATACTAAGGGTTTAGGCTCATTTTGAGAAATATGGCTTTAAAATTACGCCATTAATTTTTAAACACGTTCTTTTTCCCTCGGCTTCGCTCTTGTGGATCTATCCTCCAGGACGCGTGTTTTTACCCGACACAAAGGTGGGTAATGTGTTTATATTTGTTCCTATGTGGCGTTCCAGAAACCAAACGCGCAGGCCGATTTTGATGATTCTTACGTCAATCGATTAGTTAGATTTAACCTTGAGCGTGTATGGCAAGATTATAATTAAGAAAAATGGCGGATTTTAGGAAAGGCTTCAATTTTTTTACTTATTTAAAGGGTTTTAAGAGAACATTTCAAAAATGTATAAAACATTATGTTTCTAAGTATTCGAAAAAAAAATATAACAAAATAAAAATAACTGATTGGTGGTGGTGATTACCACTGAGGCGCCATTGAGACCCGAGCCGTAGGTGAGGGTCTTAAGAGAGCCGAGGACGGTAATCATCAATACACACGTGTATCATACGACGTTTTTCAACACACTTGTGAAGAAAATAATACAAAAAAATAATTTTCAACAGTAAAAACGAGTTGTGAAAATTTTTTCGCAATAGCGGGCAAAATTAATCAGTTTTCCTATGCGCGCGCATTTAACAATGGCGATCGACCATAGACTAAAAGAATGAGGTTTCTTTTCTTTTCTTTTTGGCTTTTCGTGCATAGTGCCAGTGTAGCCAGTGCATAGTAGCCACGTCCAAAATAGGGAATTTCAATTTTTCATAATTACAGAGCAAATAAAATTTATATTTGAAAGTTTTATTTATTAAGCACGTACCTACAAGTTGAAATTATCTATTTAAATAAGAATTTGCATGAAATGAGCAAGCAATAGGTACATTAATTTATTTGTACTATTGAGCACGATCTTTTTTGTATCGAAACTTTTTTAAGAATAAAGCATCTCAACCAATAAATTAAAAAAAAAAACCCTCTAACTCACTTGTGAATAATAGCAATGAAAAAGTCACAGTTTGATAACAGGTATCAATATGTGCCTAATTGCGGTGAAATTAGAGCCACTTTATGAGCAAGTGTGTTGACAAAACTTTTATTTTACTTGCCTTGATAGGGTTTATTCTCATCGGCCACCCTCGAGTTGCCACCCCGGTGGTCGATGGGAATTATTTAGTGAAATCTGCCACCTACATTTATTCCCATCTGCCACCGGGGTGGCGTTTGCACCCCGGTGGTCGATGGGACTTATTTTGTGAAATTTATTTGGTTAGTTAGTAATATGCATGGACCAAATCTGCAACTTAATTTTAAAACAATTATTTACTTATTTAATTTAAAACAATTTTGCATACACGCTTGGTTTGGTTGACAATGCACGATACAACTAAAATATTTAGTAAAAAAATTGTTTTAAAGAAGTTTTAAAAATTTATTTAGAAATAAAAGCGTTTGTTTGCGCCATATGATAGTGTAATTTTACGTTACGTTTATTGAAGCATAAGAAAAAGCAAAAAAAAAAAACAAAAACAGCTGGGATAACATTTTTTTTGTTTTTTTTTTTTTGTTAACAGATTAATAATTTATCCTTCATTATAATGTAATCCTATAGATTATAATGTTTCCTATAGATTTAAATCCCTTTCAAAGATTTGATTATTAACTTTTCTAAAACACTCCCCCTTTTAGAAAAGTTACTAATCAAAATTCAAAACAGCCTAATAAAACAGTTGGAGAAGTTACCTCGATTAAAATAGAATTTAAATGGGAAGATAATTAACTTCGTAATATTTCTTAGAAATTATTACTTTTCCATTTAGTGCTAAAGAAACTTGTTTAAAGTTCCCTTTCAATGTTTTAGGGAAGCCAATTAGCCTAAGATGCGGCCATTTTTTTATAAAAAAAAAAAATACTTTGCCCCACACTAGGAATTTCTTTCTGTATCGTGGGTGCGTTTACAAACATATAAACTCACATACACAACACCAAGAGCCGGAACAACTATCTGCAGGTCATACAAATATTTGTTCCGTGCGGGAATCGAACCCACGACACGCAGCGCAGCAGTCAATCGCTCAACCACTGCGCCAACCGTGCGCCGAAAACTGCCTCGGTGGGTGCAAGGGTTACTGCTAAGCATGAGATCTTGGTTTCTGCATCATGGATCTTTAAAATAAGAGTGAATAAGCACTTTCTGGGCTCGTCTATACCATGGTAGACCTTATCAATAGCATTGCAGAGAGATCAGAGTTCTATAGTTGGATCAGCTCAAACGAAACTTGCCAAACGAATTAAAACTTTACGCAGACTTTCTTATAACGTACGTAGGTTTAGGTAGATTTAAATTTAATGGTGGCTACGTTTTCGCTGTGCAGCCCAACTTTTCACCTCCACTGTCACATGAATTTGGTACTGCGTAGCGATTCAGTGTGTTCAGAGCCGCCATTAAGTTTGGATCGAACTGCACGCCAAAATCGGTTGATGTCGACAAGTAATCAAAGTAAATAGAAACACGTCCTCTTAGCCGATTACGCAGCATCAAAAGGGAAGGTTATGAGTATCCGCCTTTGTGCGTTGAGAATAGCTATCTCTATGACAAATATGATATCGTTTGATCTCAATGGGGAATCATAATATGCTTTTATGTTAGAAGGTGGGTTCTTCTTAAACTCATAATAAATCTAAGGATCGTTGGAATTGATTGAAAAGTTCCATTGTATCATGCAAGGAAAACTTCTGCAAAGCAATTTTGAAGGAAAATTCTTATTATAATATGTTGTTTAATTTTGTAGATATTTTGTTGGCGTATTTTGACGATGTTTATTTGAGTTTTCAACGTAATTTTTCATCTCCATTCCTGTAAATGGTTTTGTCTTTCTTCCTAGCTTTAGTCCCTAATATTAACACGCAGTAAAATATAGAAAACAAATGTTCATGATTAATGAGACCATACATCATCATCATCGTTTCAGCTGAAAGACGTCCACTGCTGGACATAGGCTTCCCCCAGTCGTCGCCACATTGACCGATCCCGTGCGTCTCGCATCCTGCGCCTTCCCGCAACCTTAACCAGGTCATCGGTCCACCTAGTGGGAGGCCTTCCAACGCGTCATCTTCCGGTTCGCGGTCGCCATTCCAGAACTTTTCAGCGCCATTGGCCACCCGTTCTGCGAGCAATGTGCCCTGCCCACTGCCATTAAAGTTTCGCAATCTTCGGGCTATGTCGCTAACTTCGAAACTCCGAGCGTAGTCCTCTCCATTGCCCTTTTGGTGACTTTAAGCTTCCTGATAAGTGGTCACTCATTGTGAGTGACCACGTCTCAGTCCCATAGGTGATCACTGGCTACATCCACTGGTCATAGACTTTTGTCTATGAGTCGTGTGACTGTCATTGACTTATGTCTTGAGAACATACATCTATCATCAATCGGACTGCCTCTTTTTTGGTGATTTCGTCCCAGTGTCGGTGGTTTGTGAAGGTTAGATAGGGTATCTGGCCTCCACAAACCCGTAACTGGGTAACACGATACACCTTGTCAAGACTGGGGTCAGATTGCCTGGCTTTATACTATCCATAAAGACTTTCATAGATCAAGAAGCCTACTAATAGCCTGTTCCAATAAGTTTTCCAAGCCACGGTAATGTTACACACGCTGGTTTGTTAAGATGGTCACCCATCGACGGACCGACCTCGGCAAGTGTTGCTTAACCTTGAAGATCGACCCATTGACCGACTGTTATTATGTAGCTTTCCAAACATTAATCGTTTTTATTTATAAAAACTTTAAGCAAAAATAAATATACCAACGGCAATTCAGTCAGTACACTGCCAATGGAATTGAAGTGTCGCACACAAATAACTATTTATAGTGATTCATCGTATCTTGCTCGGTATCACGATCCGGATCGGAAAGTCATTGATCACTTTGTGAAGTCAATGCAAGTGTTCTCCGGGCAAAGTGATGTTTGCTATCAAATTCATTGGAGGATACGATATTGCTTCCGACTTCGATTATATTGGTTATTTTCGGAACTGATTAGTATCATCTAGACATAGTGGTTTAGCTCTGCAATATTTTTCAAGTATTTGTGATTTATTTGCAAAAAATAAACGTTTATTTCGGACAAGTAACATTCCTGATGTTTGTAAAATCACTATTGATGAAATAATAGATTGTACAGCCTTGTGAGTAGTTGTCGTTTGAGCAGAAATCATGTTAGAATATGTAAAGGCTATAGTGCAAGCTTAAGTCAACTTTTAACTATACGTAAGAGTGTATCAGGCTGTTAATATTCTTCGTCAGGCTAATAATAATATTCACATCACGAGCCTGTGTTTATCTTTGGCATCGGTGATATGATAACGGTGAAGGAAAACATCGCAAGGAAACCTGTGAAATCAGCAACATTGAGATTGCATTAAGCAAACGTGGTGGCTAATGCTCTTGCCTTCGCTGTTGAGAAGGGAGGTCTTAACCCTGCTGTGGGACAGTAATATGCTGGTATTATTATATAGCATCAGTTTCTGCTGTCGCAGGTATAGTCACAATTGTCTCGAGCCGTCAATTCCTTTTTTAAACGGTGACATTACTGACACGCTTGGTTTATAATTATCATTTTTAACACGCTTTTATTAGCTTGGTATGTATGTATCTATGTATCAATGTATCAATGTAACAATGTATCAATGTATCAATGTAACGTAGACGTGATAATTTCAAACTCTGTGTTCACGGCGCTAAAACAACTCTTATGCGTAAGAGCATCTTTTGCATGGCTCCGAACATTTTTAATAAATTGCCCAAAACATGGAAAACATTAAATATATCTGTTCTTAAAAGTAAATTGAAGAGTTTACTCATTGAAAGAGCATACTACAGTATAGCAGAATTTATGAAAGAGGACAACTTTCTTCGTTGATATGACAATGCTGAATGACATCAACCCTCAACTTCGGTCCATTTATTGAGGCGAAAGCTCAGGTAGCTGCAAAAAAGTTGGGGATTCTTGCTAGGGTGAGACGGTACTTCACGCCTGAACAGCTGCTCAACTTGTATAAAGCGCAAGTTCGGTCATGCATGGAGTACTGCTCTCACCTCTGGGATGGATCTGCCAAATACCAGCTTGATGCACTTGAGTCGATCGACAGACGGGCCAAAAGGCTTATTGGCAACGATGCACTGGTCGCCTCAAAGCTCCAGAGCCTCGAACATCGACGCCGAGTTGCCAGCCTGTCGGTTTTTTATCGGTTACATTTCGGGGAGTGCGCGACGGAACTGCACAATTTGATTCCACCTAGCCCTTTCCATCATCGGACTACAAGACGTACGGTCATGCGCCATCGGTACATGGTGGACATCCCTCCCATACGCACAAAGCGTTTTGCTAATACTTTCATTGTGCGTACAGCTAAGGAGTGGAATTCCCTTCCGGGGTCTTTGTTCCCTGATAGCTACAACCTTGGGGTCTTTAAGTCAAGAGTGAATAGGTTTCTTCTAGGCAAGCGTGCTTCACCGTAGACCACGTCATCGCTTAACATCAGGCGAGATAGTGGTCAAACGCGAGCCTATAGACTATAAAAAAAAAAAAAAAAAAAAAAAAAAACATGATATTGTAATTTATTGTATTTTGGAATGAAATTGGAATAATTTTATTGTTATTTGGAATTTAAATTTTAATATTATTTTACATTTTCTATTGACCTATTTATTTAACTACTACTTTGACATTGAATTGTATCTAAGACATATGTTTATTGACTTAAAATGATACTCGCACCTAATATTTAATGAATAATGTTTGTTTATGCACCATCTCTTCCAACCAATTTGTACGCCACTATTTGTGGCTGAATGCTAAAACCTTATCATCAGCAGAGAAACTCGTCGAGCTAAAATCAGCTCTTCAAAACGTTCACCACGATATAGTGGGATTAAGTGAAATACGCCGACTAGGAGAAGAAATTATTGAAAATGATGATTACATAATGTACTATATAGGAGAAACCAAGGGCTTATATGGTGTGGGCTTTCTAGTCAAGAAAAAACACAAAGAAAATATAAAAGCATTTACAGGCATATCGGAAAGAGTCTGCATTCTGGAAATAGAGCTCGAAAACTTACTATTTGCAATAATACAGGCATACGCACCTACAGAGAGCGCATCTCAAGAAAGCATAGACAATTTTTATGAAGACCTGGCGAAAGCTCACGACTCTATCTCCACAAAATACATAATCTCTATGGGAGATTTCAACGCGCAGATTGGAATACCCAAAAAACATGAGCATTCAGTAGCCGGCTCACATGGTTTTGGAAAAAGAAGCGCCCGTGGAGAAAGACTTATCCAATACGCTTACGAATATAACCTGAAAATAATCAACACTATGTTCAAGCTCAAAGATACCAACAGATGGACATGGATTTCGCCCGACAGAAATACTAGAAACGAGATTGATTTTGTCATGTCCACAAAACCCAACTTATTTTCTAAGTATGAAGTACTATCTTCATTCAGCTTTGGATCAGACCATAGATTGCTGAGAACTACCATTAACTTGCAATCAACAAAAAAAAGCAGACGCAACTTTTCTAAAATATCAACCACGATGAAAACATTGAAAGAGCAAGAAACATACCTTGAAAAACTAAACAATTATATACCTGACCTTATAACCTTAGCTGCAAATCAAAAAGCCGATGAATACAACAAAAGAATCACACAATCAATATTAGCTAGTTTAAAAGGCTCAAAATCAAAAGGAAAATGCACAATCTTGTCAGAGAAAGCATTGAAGCTCATGGGCGAAAGAAACAAACTCCAAAATAAGCCAAAACTAGACAAATATGATAAAGAAAATCTGAAAAATCTCTATAAAGCTACAAACAAGGAAATTAGAAGATGCTATGAAACCTATAGAATAAGCACTATACAAAGTCATCTTGATAAATCTAGATCCGCCAAAAAAGCTTATAAAGCTCTTAACAGTTCAAAGAAATGGATTCCTTCACTTCGACCTGGCTCTACCAAATGCAAGTCCCGCACAGAGATCATAAATATAGCCACACAATTTTATACCGAGCTGTATAGCCACCCGGACTCACTACAACAAGCAAGAGTCACCAACAAATGTAGAGACATCGTTCCGGTCCAAGAGTTTACGGGACCTGAAATCCTGGTTCAAATAACGAAGCTTAAGTCAGAAAAAAGCCCAGGACCCGACGGACTCACGAACGAATGTATCAAACTGGCAAGGATTCTACTACTGGCACCTATAACATTACTATGGAACAAGATACTACACGAAGAAGTCGTACCACATTCGTGGACAGAATCCGAAATAATCTTGCTCTATAAAAAAGGTGATCCAGCGGACATAGGGAACTACCGCCCCATAAGCCTGATGTCCTGTCTCTACAAACTGTTCGCCTCCTGTCTGCTCGAAAGAATATCCTCAGACATCGACTTACACCAACCGATTGAACAGGCAGGATTCAGAAGCGGATTCAGCACAGTGGATCATATTCAGGTAGTTGATCAAGTGATAGAGAAATACTTAGAGTATAATAGACCATTATATGTAGCCTTCATTGACTACAAAAAAGCTTTCGACTCTATTTCACACGACAGTATCTGGGCAGCATTACAAGATCAGAACATAAACGAAAAATACATTAATATTATAAAAAACATCTATGCCAACAGTTCGAGTAGAGTCAAGCTAGACAGAACAGGCACTAAAATAAACATAAAGAGAGGCGTGAGACAAGGTGACCCACTCTCACCGAAACTGTTCATTGCAGTCTTACAACACATAATGAAAGGATTACCATGGTCTAATCGAGGAATAAATATAAACGGGCAGTTTCTGAGTCACCTGAGGTTCGCAGATGACATTATCCTGTTCTCTGAAAACCCACAACAATTAAGTATCATGATAAACGAATTACACCGAGTCAGCATAAAAGTTGGACTGGAAATGAATCTCGACAAAACAAAAATTACTACTAACCACCTAAAGACACCCATCTTGGTAGATAACACACCTCTTGAGTTTGTCCAAAAGTATGTTTACCTAGGCAAACAAATATCATTCAGCAAAGAACGAAATTTAGAAGAAGTGGACAGAAGAATTGCGATTACCTGGAACAAGTACTGGTGCCACAAGGAAATTTTCAAATCGCAGCTGCCACTACCTACTAAAAAAATAGTAATGGATTCGGAAATACTACCATGTCTAACCTATGGGTGCCAGACTTGGACATTCGATTGTAAGACCAGAAACAAAATCCAGACAACACAAAGAAGAATGGAGAGAAGTTGCCTAGGCATAAAGCTGAAAGACAGGGTGAGAAATGTTGAAATTCGCAAGAGAACCAACGTTACTGATGCTCTAATCTTCTCGCTCCAAAGAAAGTGGAAGTGGGCAGGTCACGTGGCCAGGCTCAAAGATGATAGATGGACGGCGAGAGCAGTAAAATGGACTGGCCCACGAGGAACTAGAAGCAGAGGCAGGCCTAACGCTAGATGGGCAGACGAGATAGTGGAGATGGTGGGTCAAAGCTGGCTACACGCTGCCAGCAACAAAACTCAATGGCACTCCTTGGAGGAGGCTTTTACCCGAAGGGGGTCCGTACAAATTACATAAGTTACGTGTTTCGAAATAAACTTAGTATAGGTGTATTCTTTTAATAGATTGTAATTTGCATGGAATAAATAAAGCTTTATTATTATTATTATTATTATTATTATTATTTGTGGCTGAACATGCTAGAACCTTTTACCTCATTGTTATCCTGCATGCAATGTATCATGTACACCATGTTTAAACAAATAAAATTTACTTACTTACTTAACGGAATCTTTGAACGTGATTTTCACCCACTTCAAAACGTTGGATTGATTTGAAACTTTGCACACTTATCAAGGACCGATGACAATGCAATAATTTAAACAGTTTGTCCCATTATCCTTACCAATAAAGCGTGTTTTTTAGTTTTTAGAACTACAATTTATTTTTGACTATGCTGTCTCTGACTATTAGCAGTGGCTAACCCTACTTACGTTTAGACAACCACAAAAACGCATCTTTAACCACATGTACGACTTGTTTTTGACCTCCGACGGAAAAAAGAGAGGTGTGGTTGTGTCTGTATATCTGTGTGTCTGTCTGGCATCATAGCGCCTAAACGGATGAACCGATTTTGATTTTGATTTTTTAGTTTGAAATGTGACTTTATCGAGAGTTTTCTTAGCTATGTTTGATGAAAATCGGTTTAGCCGTTCAAAAGTTATGGGGTGTTTTCTGTTTTAGAAGGGGTAATTTCGAAAGATATCTTGTCATAATTACGTGTTCGATAGATTGTTGATCGTAGCGTGTCTACTACTGGATAAGTTTAAAAAGTATGAAATAAAAAAAGAATTGCCGGGATTTTTGGAAATTTTGACTTGTTAGGGACTTACGTCAATGGGTACAACAGTGCCCAATACGAGCAACAAAAAAAACAGGAATATTTGGTTGAACTATGGCTTATTCATACGTTGACTGTTTTTAATACACAGGAAGAAAATAATATAAATGGCTCTGAACCAAATTTCAGTATTGTGAATAGCCAGCTCTTAGAATGTTAGGGTACTAATTAGATGTTAAATATTATTTGATTTATCATTATTCTGTCAATTATACATAACAATCAGATAACAGGCTTAAAGAAAAGTGGGCCATATTTTTTTTATTCGTAAATTGTCCATCGGTACAAGTAATTACTATATCTAATCCCATTGAGGTATTAATGTACTGTAAATATTATCTAAATGTCTATTCCACACATTATGTGTAGAAAGATTTGGAAACGTCTGGTGTGTCTGGGATCTTGGACCATAAAAAAATATTGAATACCGACTGTACTTAGATACATCTTAATTGTACAAAATTATACTCAGATTTTAACAGAAAAAGCTATAAACTTTTAATAGCACAGATAACTCCGCTATGGTGTTGTTTTGTCGCAAAACAAAACATAACAAGTGATTGCCAAAAGATAAGAACAACAATGAGAATTTGTCTTTTTACCTATGAAAGAAAAACAAAATACTATAGCATTTTCTTGTTTTTGGTTACTGCTGCTGTGCTTCTTATTTTACAGGGTTTATATTACCTTGCTTCTTATGTGTGTCCAGCAACTAGTAATCGATTTTCCAAGCACTTTTTTGCATCCTTTTAAGCTGAAACTTGGCGTACTTATGTTCTTTTGGAAACATTGAAATAATAATAGGCTTATGTTTAACTTACCACCAGATATAGTAACATATAACAGACAAAAATAGTAAATGATCACCAAAATTAAACCCGCATCTTATTGTAAAATTATAACCAAAGTTTTAACATCTCGCTATCCTGTTTAGGCAAAATGACTCCAAATAAATCATTGTTAACCCAAAAGTAGTAAATGATAACCAAAAGTAGTAAATGATCACCAAAATTAAACCAATGACCAAAAAGATTATAAAATTTCTGGGAGCAACTTGGAAGTAGCGCTCGCCGGCCGCTGCCGCGGCACCGCTCGCTTTGCTCGCTCGGCTCGCGCGCGGTTGGTCACAGTTCTAACCTAACCTAACCTATTTTACAACATTAAATAGCGCAATAATTTGCTATTAAAATTTGGTGATCAATTTACTAAATTTGGTGATCAATTTACTAAATTTGGGTTTCATAGTACAATTTTAGGTAATAGAGGATAGGGTCACAAAGTAATTTTAGGTGGTCATTATATTTATCCCCATAATAATATAGTACTGGCCTCATGATGGATTTTAGACGATTTTGTTGCATTTAATGTTTTCATTTATTTATATTGTAATGTTTTACATTCTAGACTAGTTTTTTATTGGTGCATTTATCCGGGAAAAGAAATATCAGCAAACTATCGCTGAGTGACATTGCAATAATTTTTATTCCAGAAAAATGTTTTTCTAATCGTTTTTGTACGTCAAGAGATTACGCCGTACAAACAAAGTTTACAAACTTTTTAATATAAATATATAAACTTTTTAATATATATATATTTTTACTTTTTAAATAACTAACTTTATCTATTGTTTAGTTCTCATTAAAAGTTTATAAAATTTAATAAAGGTAGAACATTTTACACGGCTCTAAATTCGTCGGTGTGTGCTTAGCAAAGTTCTATTTACACGAGAATCCTCCTTTAATTAAAACCTTCACTAGCAAATAGTTTTAACATAGCATGCCTGGTTCTAAGGTCTAACTTAGAAATGTAGGGAAAATGGTGCGATCTGTCTTCATTTACTGATTATACGCAAATATCTGACATTCGTCTTTGCTCGTACTAATATACACAATGAAATGACCTAAAGGTTTCCATAAGGCATTCCGAAATGTCAATTACTAAATTCTTCTTCAGATTAGTGAGGAAAATTCTACAGCATAGAAAATTAAAATAGGCATTAGAGCCTTTTGGCCCTTCAGTCCAATTTTCAGTTGTCAGTTGCATAGTTAGGCATGTTAGGCACTACAGGTTCTTGTCCGTGATCCGTGTCCGTGATTTGAGTTCCGAGTTCAAAATGTTCTGAATGATGACGGAAAGAGTTCGGATCTTGTGCGTAAGCTTCCCTTCAAGAAGTACTACGGCTACTTCGGAACTGAAATTTCACGGGCACGGATCAGTTGCATTGCTTAACCGCCCTTTGTATTGCCACAGGGCATCCGTTTCTATAAGTTTTCGGTGATACACTCTGAAACATTAGTTTGTATGGAAAGAATTGACAATACTATCTCACGGCCCCGGCCGAGGCTCTATCGTACAAACATAATTAAAAGTAATCCTTTTTAAACCTTTTAAAATAAGTACCCTAATAAATTCTTTTAAAACAAGCTTTTAGTGGACATAATTTAAAAATGTCATATCGCTTGTCAATACATATCCAATGAACCCAAGTATGATGGTGCTATCTTTTCTGTTTGAAGAGTTACTATGGTCACCAACCAGCTCTTATAGAAATTTTTAGAAATGATACAATATATAAAGTTAGTTATTTAAACTTATACCGTCTTATTAATAAACGTGGACTAAGGTAGGATTAACTTTATTCCAAGCATTAGGTAGGTACTAACAAATTGCCGTATTAAGACGACGACTAACGCCAACGACCTTGAGGGAACAAAACCCGCACTCGTTTTACACCCGCGTGACCCAAAATGAAGTAGTTTTTTGTACTTTCCTTATTATACTATGAATTAAAAAAAAAAGCCTCAGATCAAAATGTAGATAATTAAATTATCTTTGAGATGGTGTTGATTTCATTAAAATACGCCCAGCGGTTTTGGTGTGATTGTCGTGTTTTTGTTCGTTTTAGATATAACTTTACAAATTAATTACACTATGTTATACAAATAAAACTCAAAATTTGCTCAGATCAAATTATTAAGAAAATAGTCTAATATAACATACATTTTTTTCAAAGAATTTCGACTAGCCATTTAGACGTGATTCTCATTTTAAAATCAGCTACTCAAGGGAATCGGCGCCTTAATAAACATGGAATAAGGAGAGATTTTACTAATCTGACTCTAGTCTTGGACTAAAGTCATTCCATGGTGCTAGCTAGTTTAAGGTCGGAGTAAGGTTGGATTAAGAGTGTATCCATGGCGACTACATTTATTATTTTTGATTGACATTTTGTTCGTTGTGATTTGATGATGAAAATTTTTAGTTCAATATAAATATATTGTACTAGACAGGAAACACTATTTCAGGAATTGGCATGAAGATGTGTTTAATACTTAGGTATTTTACTAACATTAGTATGAGAGATACACTCGTCATCAGATGCATCAAATCACTACGAATATTAAATACTAGCTGTTGCCCGAGACTTCGTCTGCGTAGCATTAGTACTCCTAATAGCCTATTTTTAATGTCGCACTAATTATATTGTGAGGGCCTCCTTACTTGACAAATTATTAGTTCACCATACAAATATCTACCTTCGTTGCCACCATTCAACCATCCTTATGGGGGTCCATAAGGTTGGTTTTCGGGACAAAAACTATCGTATGTCCTTCCCAGGGTCCCAAACTAACTCCATTGAGGTAATTATGTAATACATAATATCTCAATGACTAACTCCATCCAAAATCAGTTCAGCGGTTCAAGCGTGAAATGGTAATAGACAGACAGACAGAGTTCCTTTCACATTTATAATATTTTATTATATGCGATTTAAGTATGACAGATGTCACTTTGTCCGCTATTTTTTTTCTTTTTCTACTTTATGTCATCAAATTTCTTGGTTTCATTCACTGGTTTCATCGATCACTAATAAAAAACTTTACGTTTTTTATTAGTGATCGACTGGTTCACTCTTTTTGCTTTCAAATTGAACTGGGTTGCCATAGCTTACGCGTAAATCCAAGAGTAACAAATGAATAGTTAGTCCGAGGTTATTCATAACATTGCTAAGCCTATGTTAATCCTTACTTACTCCGGGATTAGCTAGTCCAAGAGTAACTTCGGAGTAAGCTGGTAATACGCCATTTTTATTAATAAGACTGATAACGTTTGTACGTCAAGAGATTACTCCATTAAAACGATTAGAAAAACATATTTTTCTAAAATTAAAAATTTTGCAATGTAACTCAGCGATAGTTTGCTGATATTTTTATCTCAGATAAATGCACCAATAGCGAAGCTTAACCACAAGAAAAAACTAGTCTATAGTGTAATGAAAACATTAAATGCAACAAGATCGTCTAAAATAAAATTTGATGGTATAAAATGTAAGTAATTAAACCTAGATTTGAGAACTGTAGCCTACAGGCTAAGTAACTACAAGTACTAACGAAAATGAGAGCTGGCTTCACAAATGACCCGTGGCTAAAGAGATAATGGGTTTAAAGTCAAACACATACAAACAACAAACAAAGGACTAGTCAGACACAGGTGGCTAAAATCGGCAAGGGTCGA
Organism: Orthosia incerta; assembly: GCA_948252205.1. NCBI lineage: Eukaryota > Metazoa > Arthropoda > Insecta > Lepidoptera > Noctuidae > Orthosia > Orthosia incerta. The sequence continues at coordinate 7,077,454 of OX411759.1, forward strand.
TCGAAAATAGGGATGAAATAGGGAATAGCTACCGCTACCGAATTTGCCTACGTGTTTTTCACACCACCTGCTCGACCATGTCCAATATCATATCATGCAATCTTAACGTAAAGTAAAGCATTACCTCCCAAGGGAGATAAAGTTGTATAAAGACCCAAGGCAGTAAAGTGATTTGAACTTGGTACGTCAAATTGTGTGGATACTCGTGGAAAACTCTATATGGCATTTTAATTATATCGAAAAAAAAGCGCGAATAGCCAATGTACTTTTCCAGGCTATAATCTGTCTCAGTGCCAAAATTTCATTCAGATCTGTGCTGCCGTTCTAGCGTCCATACTTTCTCCTACTCGTATTAGTAAGAGAGCAGTGGTGGCCCAGTGGTAACGGCTGCGACTTTCATGTTCTAGGTAGGCTTCGAACCCAGGCAGGCACTTTACTTTGTGTAAATTATTTCATCACCACTGCTCTCAGTACGGTGAAGGAAAACATCGTGACGAAACCGGCATGTCCTAGAACCAAAAATTTGAAGACATGTGACAACCTCAAACCGTGGTGGTTAACGGTCCATTCCTTCTCATAGAGAGGAGGCCAGTGTCCCAGCAGTGGGAACATTAAAAGCCTGATGATGATGATGATGAAGAAGTAAGATAAGACGGACTAAAAAATATTTTTAATCCGTCAGGTACATTAATAAAAAATATTGGATATTTTTTTTTGCCGACATAATATTGGGAAAAGTCTGCGCAGATGACGATAGAGTCAGTACGGAAAGCGAACCGACCGCGTCGTAGCGTAAAATAGAACTAATATTATGATTTTTATAAAACTATAATAATATTACAAAAAACATACTGAAAACATTATAATAATATGTTTAACATAGTTTCAAAATATCAAGATGATACAGTCGTAGTATAATGACGTAACAGTGTTGTCAACATAACAAACACGGTAATTAAACACAGCTGCACCCTCAAATCTTATGACGGTTCTCTTTCCGCACAGACTCTACAACAGTAACTGTACTCTTGATTTAAATTGTAGTTTCACGTGACCAGAGTGTTGACTTTGAATCAGTGGCTACGCTGCTAGTTTTTTGTGCACTTTGCCCGTTGACAGTGATGCGGACGAATTTTTTGATACCCTTTGATTTCATTCCGCTTGTACATTTTATTTTTGTAAGCTTGTATACATTAGCGTACTTTTGACGTCTATAGGAGTATTCAAAAGACGTCAAAAGTACGATTCTCGACGATGGTTTTTGGACTATGGTCTATGGTTGAACAATGCAATGAGGTAGGAAAACTATGTAGACGGCATATTCTACTATATGAAGAATAGTTATACAAATATCTATAATATCGACACACGCATGTCAAAAAGCGTTTGTCTCTTTTTAACTAACCAAGAGCTGCATATGAAAAGAGAGACATCTAAATGTTTGTCAAGGACTAAACTTGGTAACACTTTTGAATGACGTCAAAATCATGTCTATGCGTGACCGGTCGCCATGTTAATTGCCGAGTAAAATTGGTAGTTGTGTGCCGTATATGTACGTTTATCTGTGTAGTTGTGCTGTCAAACAGTTGCAAATGGCCTACCTCATTGGCAAATGGGCAGCCATCTTAATTGACCGATTTATGTAGGTAAGCACGCTAATTTCGTAGGTATGGCAAGTCCATAGGTTTATAAGTCAGTGGAACAATGTGCTTGATTTCTGCGACATATGTCAAACTGACGTATACGTTATTGTTACCCTGTCAAGCGCTATTGTTACTGTATTGATACTGACAGCTGTCGCAGAGATCAAGCTATTAGAAGTATAGTGTAATGTTATGGTGGTTAGGTATTGGAGAATTTGTTGACGTTGAATCTATATCAACATTAGTGATAATGATGATGATGACTGAAGCTATCTACTTTGTATTGCGCGATTTAATTACCTATTGTTTACATTATAGACTTCAAACTCGAGCCAAAATTATAATTAGGACCACGAGATTGTTAAGATTGACATATATTTCTTTTATTTTATTCGGAAATCTTAATTTAAATGAGTGTTAAAATTATATTTTCTATAATTAGGTACCTATTCGAATTTTCAACTGTGATTTTTTAACAAGACTGATTATTTTATGACTGATTAGCACTCTGCCCGCGTCTTCGTTTGCGTTATTTCGTATTTTATACCTACAGATGACTTTCTTATGTGCAGTTAGTGAAGGCGACCAAGAATAAGCTACTGTTAAATTAGTAAAAATGCGGTATCGTAGATATATAGGGTTAATTGGTTTAGGATGATTCGTTATTTGACAGCTTTTTTTATAGAAAACTAGCTGTTGCCCTCGGCTTCGCTCCCGTGTGGGGTGGTCCCCCACAGGACCCAATTTTGGGATGAAAAAATAGCCTATGTCACTCAGGAATAATGTAGCTTCCTATTGGTGAAATAATTTTTCAAATCGGTCCAGTAGTTTCGGAGCCATTCGGTACAAACAAACAAACAGAAAATCTTTCCTCTTTATAATATTACTAGATGTTGCCCGTGGCTTCTCGCCCGTGGCTTTACTCCCGTGGACCACCCCACAGGACCCAATTTCGGAATTAAAAAATAGCCAAAAATAGCCTATGTCACTCAGGAATAATGTAGCTTTCTATGAGTGAAAGAATTTTTCAAATCGGTCCAGTAGTTTCGGAACCTATTTGGTACAAACAAACAAAATAATCTTAACTCTTTATAATATTATAAGTATATTAGTATAGATATGTCAAACGGCCATTTTTATTCCTCAGCTAAAAGTTATGTAATTTCTTAAGTCTGTATTTCTGTAAATCAAGGAAATGGATTAGAGATTACTACCATAAAGCTGCACGTCTTTGTGACAAATAAATGATTTTCTTTTCTTTTTAACATTTTTTAACATTTATTGTATAGAATCTATACCAAACCAAGCGGTGTTTACACGTTATATTGTTATAAAGAGGTAGTAAAACGCGCCTACTAGTAAAGTTAGTGTTGACTCAAGCATCAAAGAGATGTCTGAGATAAATGTTGCCGTCAGCTAGGCGAGAACTTTGTTACTATGGAGTTCCGTACACATGTATTTACAGCAATATTGTGTTTTCTTTGCTTTCTCGTAAGCTGGCAGTAGTATTTCTGTTCTGTCTAATTTTTGTAAGTTTCTTATAAGGTAAATTATAGAAGCTTCTCAATTTGAAGTCAAAATAACGATCACTTTATCCTCCTAGATCAAACAATAGGAAGTATCTTTTGTTAAGTTGGGGTTTATAAGTTTTAATCATCATCCTCCTGCCCTTATCCCAATGTATTTGGATAGATAAGATAAGATGGATAAGATCATTTATTTGTCCAAAACATGAGTATACACACATATGGCATGCAAGATGTTATATATATAAAATTTATCACTGTCATGTTTTGCCTCAACGGCGTACAAATATAATAAGTAAACATCAAACAATTACAAACTTATCCATTATACAAAACAATCATTAATACAAATTAGAATTTAAAAATTAATATACTACAGCATAGTGTCATCAACTCATCAAAGAAATGTATATAAAATTAGGTAATTAGTTTTCTTTTATTTGTCGTTATCTCATTATTCACTGGCAACACACACTGGTCATAGACTTTTGTCTTGAGACACTGTGGTAAGTTGGACGAGAAGACACCGCGCAACTTCCCGAACGCTGCCCAGCCGAGTCGGATTCGACGGTTGACCTCTTTCTCGAAATTGGCCCTACCTAACTGGATCGTTTGTCCCAGGTAGACATAGTTGTCCACAACTTCGAGTGTAGAGTCTCCAACCTTGATAGGAACAGCCAGTGATGACATATGGCTCTGAGACGTGGTCGCTAACAATGGGCCTTATCAGAAAGCTTACAGTCACTCAAAGGGCAATGGAGAGGGCTATGCTCGGCGTTTCCTTGCGTGATCGAATCAGAAATGTTGAGATCCGTAAGAGAACCAGGGTTACCGACATAGCCCGAAGAATTGCCAAACTTAAGTGGCAGTGGGCAGGGCACATTGCTCGCAGAACGGATGGCCGATGGGGCAGAAAGGTTCTGGAGTGGCGACCGCGAACCGGAAGACGTTGCGTTGGAAGGCCTCCCACCAGGTGGACCGATGACCTGGTGAAGGTTGCAGGAATCCGCTGGTTGCGGGACGCACGGGACCGGTCAATGTGGCGACGCTTGGGGGAGGCCTATGTCCAGCAGTGGACGTCTTTCGGCTGATATGATGATGATGATGATGATGATGATGATGATCTCATTATTTACATGTACGCATTCATTTAATTATCGCTGCAGATGCTTTTTGGAGAAGACTTTGTTGGTCTCGCACGGGGTTATATTTTTATTTGTTTAATATTTTTGTTTGTTTTGTATTTTATCCCTTGTCTCCTGTGCGGGTCTCAAATAAATAAGTCTTCTTTCGTTCGTTTGCGTTAATACCCTAGTTATAAGTGTGTCCGTTTCAATGGCGCGGCCACGACGATTTAAAAAAAAAAAACTATGCCAAGATTATGTAAAAATTTGTAAAAGTTGATTCCCAAAACCATAAATTTGTCAAAGTTATGGTTAAAAAGTTTTAAGGGTTTGAACGTGGCCGCGACATTGAAACGCGGCGAACCGCGCGGCCACGGAGATCTTTAAAACTAAGCGTTGCAGAGACCTGAAATTCAGGTAAATAACAGATTGAATTTGTAAAAAATTTGTAAAAATATAGAAAAAAATCCTAGGTTTATATTTTAGGAGCTGTAAGACTAAAACCCCATGGCCGCGCCATTGAAACGGTGAAAAACACGTTATCGCCGATATCTCGCTGAAAAAGCATCGCAGAAGTCTGAAGTTTTTTGTAAAACCTAGATATGAATTTGTCAAACAACGTAAAAATACACAAAAAAATCGTAGGTTTATATTTCAGGAGCTGTAAGACTAAAACCCCATGGCCGCGCCATTGAAACGGTGAAAAACACGTTATCGCCGATATCTCGCTGAAAAAGCATCGCAGAGGTCTGAAGTTTTTTGTAAAACCTAGATTTGAATTTGTCAAAATATGTAAAAATACACAAAAAAATCCTAGGTTTATATTTCAGGAGCTGTAAGACCAAAACAATATGGCCGCGCCATTGAAACGGTGAAGAACACGTTATCGCCGATATCTCGCTGAAACAGCATCGCAGAGGTCTAAAGTTTTTTGTAAAACCTAGATGTGAATATGTCAAAATATATAAAAATACACAAAAATATCCTAGGTTTAAATTTCAGGAGCTGTAGTACGTTATTGCGTAGAAATAAGTTGTAGTTATCTATCGAAGAAAGAAAGTATTAGCGAGACCATTTTTTGTAAACAACACCTATTAATATGTAGAATTACCGATAATAGGCAAAAAGTATATTTTTTTTCATAATATTAATTTTTCAATACGTTTTAAATTTTCCGATAGGGTGACCATGAATTATTGTTTACAGAAAACTGTCCACCTGCAAGTGATACAAATTATATCTCAATGATTCTAAATTAAATTAAAATGTAACGATAACATATAAAAACATATGTTTATTTCTTTAAAAATCACATAATTTACAGATTATTTAGTAACCCCTCCATACCGTTTATTCCGAACCGAAGGTTATATTTTTTATTTCTTCACTACGGTTACTATAACAAAGTCGACGGAGCCCCGTGCATTATCGTATCACCGAAAACTCATATACTTAGAAGTTCTAAGTTTTATTTTATTTGATAATACGATGCTGCTTCTTATTTATATAATGTCATGGACCGATTTCCTATGCAAGTATTTATAACGCGGGGTGCCGAAAGCGAAGCAAGTTCGGAGCTCGGTGGCCGTGCTCGAAATATTAATTACGAAGTTGTCCGAGTGCATAAACTGAAATCGGTGTAGGTAACTTTATTTCTTTTGACTAGTTCATATAACACTAGCTGTCCCACGCGGCTTCGCTCCCGTCAACTGGCTTCGTACCTACCCTATCCTACCTACCCTACCCTACACCTACGCTACACCTACGCTACACCTACCCCACACCTACCCCACACCTACCCTACACCTACCCTACCTACCCTACATACATGATTGCATAACTGAAACCGTTTACGCAGCGCACGCAACGGAAGCCCTCAAAAAGTAATATTCTTTCCCGTTTTTGCAACATTTTTCATTTATGCTCCGCTCCTATTGGTCGTAGCGTGATGTTATATAGCCTATAACCTTCCTCGATAAATGAACTATCTAACACAAAAAGAATTTTTCAATGCCAACCAGTAGTTCCTGAGATTACCCCCTACATACAAACTTACAAATTTTACCTCTTTATAATATTATTATTAGTAATATTAGTAATTATTAGTAATTAGTATTAGTATAGATTATGATTCTCTTAGCAGACAGTCCTAAGCCTGTGATTAACGAAGTAGGAAGGAAAGAATTCATTTGATTTACAAAAAGCCGTTCAAGCCTGGCAAGGTACCAACGAACTAGACAAAATATGTTTAAATATATGTTTTTGCATCATAATGTTTCATCTTAATTTAATTTAGTATCCTTGAGATAAAATTTCTAATACTTTCAGGTGGAAAGTTTTCTGTAAACAATAAGTCATGGTCACCCTATTGGAACATTCAAAACGGTTTGTTCTTACAGCTCCTGAAATATAAACCTAGGATTTTTTTGTGTATTTTTACATATTTTTTTACAAATTCAAATCGCAGAGGTCTGAAGTTTTTTGTAAAACCTAGTTTTACAAAAAACTTCAGACCTCTGCGATGCTTTTTCAGCGAGATATCGGCGATAACGTGTTTTTCACCGTTTCAATGGCGCGGCCATGGGGTTTTAGTCTTACAGCTCCTGAAATATAAACCTACGATTTTTTTGTGTATTTTTACGTTGTTTGACAAATTCATATCTAGGTTTTACAAAAAACTTCAGACCTCTGCGATGCTTTTTCAGCGAGATATCGGCGATAACGTGTTTTTCACCGTTTCAATGGCGCGGCCATGGGGTTTTAGTCTTACAGCTCCTGAAATATAAACCTACGATTTTTTTGTGTATTTTTACGTTGTTTGACCAATTCATATCTAGGTTTTACAAAAAACTTCAGACCTTTGCGATGCTTTTTCAGCGAGATATCGGCGATAACGTGTTTTTCACCGTTTCAATGGCGCGGCCATGGGGTTTTAGTCTTACAGCCCCTGAAATATAAACCTAGGATTTTTTTCTATATTTTTACATTTTGTGACAAATTCAAATCTAGGTTTTACAATAAACTGCAGAATTCTGCGATGCTTTTTCAGCGAGATATCGGCGATAACGTGTTTTTCACCGTTTCAATGGCGCGGCCATGGTGTTTTAGTCTTACAGCTCCTAAAATATAAACCTAGGCTTTTTTTTCTATATTTTTACAAATTTTTTACAAATTCAATCTGTTATTTACCTGAATTTCAGGTCTCTGCAACGCTTAGTTTTAAAGATCTCCGTGGCCGCGCGGTTCGCCACGTTCAAACCCTTAAAACTTTTTAACCATAACTTTGACAAATTTATGGTTTTGGGAATCAACTTTTACAAATTTTTACATATTCTTGGCATAGTTTTTTTTTTTTAAATCGTCGTGGCCGCGCCATTGAAACGGACACGTTATAAGTTACCCTCGTAATAATATTTTTCCTAAGATTCTTTACGTGAACAGAGGGCTGGGCTTTTATTCGACCAGATAATCATCATTGCTATTCAATGTGGCAATGCTGCGAGCGTTCTGGATACATTTCCCATTGATTTGGACGAATGTTTTGATGCGCTATGAACCCCTTTAATAGGTTTTGTAGTTGAATTCTGTCATAAATAATAAATAAAAATTAATATCAAGAAAAAACACAATGTTATGAATGATTGCGATGTGACTGAACTAAATAAAATAAAGCTTTTGTAGTCTGACGGCGGACGTGGTGGGGCCGCAGGGGAGGTCCCTATCTCCTGCGGCCAAAAAGTGGTAGGTGGCGGGGCTACTGTCCTGACCCGTCACAGGGGGATCAAGGGCGCAATACACGGGCTGGTGCCCATGTGCTGGTCACGCATGACCACTCCAGGGACCAAACCGCCATCAGACGGTACAATGGTGTGCAATGTGTTCTGGTGCGCCAGTGATAAGGGGTTATCCCCAGAGGAGGATCCGGCGACGGACAGCCGTAGCGGCTTCACGGACTCATTAGCAATCGTGCTCCCACCATAAGCAGCACAGGAGGACACCGTGGGGTTTTAATGGGCTGGAATACCACATAACAGCACTATCTCCCCGTGGTAGCATAGTAGGCATGAGCATTACTCCAAGCTAAAAAATAAAAGGTCTTCCTGAAACTTAAATATTTTAATTGTGCATGTCAAAATTAATATTCTCCACCGAATCCTAAAACTAAATAACAAATCTGCTAACTACTTACTACGATTATAAAAAAAAACACTAAAACGTGCAAAGTTTACCTATCTTTGTTTATTTACGTTGAAAGAACTTTGATCGAAATTGTTTAGATCAAGCCATGTGATGGTCATTAAATTTTCATTGGTTTATTCTAAAAGCGCGTGTGTGTGGGTTTGAGATCACTCAATTAGTCAGGGATTTAAAGACAATAGTCTCACGGCTTCGCTCTTGTGGCCTATCCTACGGGTATCGTAAAGTTTCCGGGTTAATTAAAAACTACCTTGAGGACTCCAGATTCTCAACGCTTTGGGCTCTGGTGGACACAGGTATGGATAAAATTATCTACGCCTGTGTCTACCGTTCGCACAGTGGAGATCAGCAGCCTAATTGCGTAACTGAATTCGTTTTTGGGAAAGAATCGATCCTTTCCCAAAAACTACTTTAGGTATTAAAATGCAATACGTAAAGTCGTTTTGGGAAAGAATCGATTCTTTCCCGAAAACGAATTCAGTTACGCAATTAGGCTGCAGGAGACAACTAGGCTCACAGAGTACCTCAATGAGGCGGCTGATGCTGTACAGCAGCGGTACTCTTCCACCCAATTAGTTTCAGGAGTGGCTCTTCCCATACCAGTGCAATGATCATGCTGAACGGGCGATGTGTAAGCTTTCGCTTGCACTAAACCTTACCCAGCTGGTCCAGGAGGCAACGAGGGTGCCGGATGTTGATTCGCGCACGGCCTATCGCTTGGACCTTCTGCTTATAACTGATCCAGACCGATACTCTGTGTCGATAACTTCACCTTTGGGTTGTTCCAACCACTGTCTAGTAAAGTCTGTATCCGTCAACTCCCCGCCCGGTCCTAGCCCAAGAGGCACCCGACAGGTTTGGCGGTACAGCTTAGCAGATTGGGATGGCATTCGATCTTTCTTCGCATGCTATCCTGGGCGGCCTACTTGCTTTTCTTCGGCTGATCCTTCGTCGTGCGCGGACGCCGTGATGAATGTGTTGCGTCCGGGAATGGAGTACTACATTCCGTTCTCTGATGTAACAATGTCCAGCGTTGACCGGCCATTGTTTGACGCCGAATGTTATCGTGCCGATGCACTTAAACATGGGTCGACGCTCGTTTGCTCAAAGCGAGTGACGTGGGTCAGAAGAAGAACGCCTTCAACTGGGTTGCCAAGTCCTGCAAGTTGGTTTTGCAGGGGGCTCGATTCGACTAAATTGGCCGAATATGAACCAAACTTGCTTCTAACACAGCAGGTAGTAGCGTTTTGTTCCCTGACTAAGTCGGTCACGTCGAACTTCTGCTGTCCTTCACTAGCACCTCGTCCTTCACTGCTAAAACCCGACGGGTCGCTGGCCCATTCTGCTGAGGAGAAGGCAAATTTATTTGCCTCTCTTTTTGCAGAATCTTCACGTCTGAATCCTGGTGATTCGCGGCCCCTCCTTCTCTTGTTGGATGCGAGACGAGTATGTTGGACATTCGTATCCATCAAAAGGACGTCCATACGATGCTGTGCAACTCTACGTGAACAAGGCTAGTGGCCCTGACGGAATACCAGCAATCGTTCTTAGAACCTGTGCGCCTGAACTGTCTCCAATCGTGACACGCCTATTCCGTATTCATATGAGACGGGGAAAGTGCCGAATGCTTGGAAGGGCATTCGAGCTGACCCGGCCAACTACAGACCCATCTCTGTAACGTCCATACTCTGTAAGAGTATGGAGCGTGTGCTAAGCTCCTGGCATACCTAGAAAGTAACGACATCCTTAGCGACTGCCAATACGGCTCCCGCTGAAATTGGTCTGCTGGGGATCTTCTAGCCTATGCAATTCACAAGGTTTAATGCTGATAAAACCCAGGCGTGTCTTTTTTTTAAAGTTGAGGATCCCTGCGAAGGTAAGAAGGTACTTCACGCCGGAACAGCTGCTCAACTTGTTTCAAGCGCAAGTTTGATCATGCATGGAGCACTGTTCTCATCTCTGGGACGGATCTGCCAAATACCAGATTGTTGCACTAGAGTCGATCGAAAAACGGGCCAAGAGACTCATCGGCAACGAGGCACTGGTCAAGTCAAAGCTTCGGAGCCTTGAACATCGTTGTCGAGTTGCCATTTTGTCGGTTACATTTCGGGGAGTGTGCGATGGAATTTATCTAATTCCGCCCAGTCCATTCCATCATCGGACTACCAGACGTACGGCGCTGCGTCATTGGTACATGGTGGATATCCCACCCATACGCACAAAACGTTTTGGGGTCACTTTTATTACCCGGCTGCAAGGAAAGGGTTATGTTTTTCGCGCGTATTATGTCTGTATATCTGTATGTCTGTATGTTTTTATGTTTGTATATATGTAATATTCTTTAATACCTCGTATCGTTAAAACTACTTGACGGATTTTTATAATTAAGACATCGTTAGATAGGTCTTGGCCACCCAAGTATTCTGTGTTAAGTGCCGTTAAAAAAAAAAGAAACATGGCGGATTTTGGGCGCCATATTGTAGGGGTTGCAATTTTTTTTTTCTTCAACACCTAACTTCAACCCGAAAAATAACTTATTTAACAAATTCGTTTTTGTTTCTTCGTTTTTTGACACCGGCTTCCTTTTCAGTTTTAGTAGTGGACAAGTTTTATAGTAATGATTTAACTGACAATAGACAGACATACGATTACAGCAATCCCGAGAGATTCGCCGTCATTTATTGAAGAGTTCTGTTGTAAATTTCCAAAGTTCTTAAACGAATCATCACCAAATTTGTAATTACGGGACCATTTAAGGCAAGTACTCTACCAAGCAAAAAAAATGGGATTTTCAAAATCGGTCTACAATTGACGGAGAAATCGGTGAACATAATAGAATATATTCTTCGTAACAAAAAAAAAATTGATCTATCGAAAATAAATACACCAAGAATACAAAAAGCATGAGTGAAATTTTAACAAGGCCTAAAGATGAATACACGTGCTTATCCTCAACGCAGTTGCAACCGGTTTAATGATGGCTTTAGCATACACGTAAAGTATGATTCAATAACGTTATATAGATAAGGTAGTAAAAGTTTTTAACTACGAAAACTTAAAAGGTAAGCTACGTTAAAAATAAACTAAATTAAAAATATGATAATAGCCATTCGTCGGGCATCTACGCTGGATCAAAAAAAATCCCTTCGGTAGTTCCTCTCCAAAAAAAAAAAGTTAAAACCCGTTGAAAGATGTATGGAATCTCGAAGACTTCAGATTCACCAGGGATCATGCGTTCTGTCCCGGGGGTTAAAAGCCGATGTCGGCTCAACTGTAACAGTTTAGTTTCATGATGAATTTTCAAGATGCGACCAAAATTTTGTCAGTGGCAAGATTTTTTTTTATACTTGCTGGCACCAGTCTTGGCAGGACAACCCAGTTCTCCAGTCCGTCGTACAGCAACAGTGGCACGGTAGTGAAACGACAGTTGGTGTGTCTGACAAAGTTCCGTCGCAGCGGCATGCGGTCCGTTCCATGCGATACGTTCGTCTCGGTTCATACGCACCCTCAGCCTGATGACAAGGAATGTGTTCCTGCCGTTCTCGCACAAAAATTGACATCCATGGTCATATAGTTGCTTGCCACTTTAAAATACGCTTTTAAGCAGTTACTATAAAAATACCAATAATTAATTTAGTAGATTTTTTTATAAATGCTTTCTGCCAGTTCAAGAAAAATTGTCCTCTGTTTTCTTGACAATCGAAATATGAAAATTTTAATATTTGTAACCAGCCTGCTTTGACAGATTTGAAAAAGGCAAAAACAAAGTGTCTTGAGGCGATTACGCTACAATAGGTAAACACCAGTTTTTTTAAATAATTAAATTTGGTTCCCCTTAAGCAAAATCGAGAACCATGAACAATTATTTCCAGACGTTACATAAATACTTGTAATGGAATCTTTCACCACCTACTTGCGTATGTAGAACTATAATAGGGATGTTTACTGCGTAGAAAAAATATAATTCTATTTAGTCCATCGGTGAGATTATCAAATGATAATTGACTCCGTATTTTTTCTTTATCAAATAACTAAAGAATGACAAAGACAAAGCGCATTACAGTTCAGGAGTGGAGGCTTGTGATGTCACTTTGACTGTATAAAGTGTAGCACACACCGTGACGTCACACGATATTTCAACGCACTGTATCATCGTATTTTTTTTTACGTGGCTTAAAAAAAACTACGTGTCCAATATTTTTAGGTTATCTAACTGTTGGACTATAGTTATTTATGCTACAAGTGCGGAAAGTAGCGAGCGAAACGAGTGAGTGGATAAATCGACACGAGTCGGAAATCATCTTACGCACGTTTATCATACAACATTTTACTATGCATTGTGCGAGGAAATAAAAAAATATATCTGAACCAAGCAAGAAATTAATAAAATGGGGCTTATTCAAGGGCGCTCAGCATATCCACAGATTAACTAAGTTCATAGTTCCTCGGGCATATCTACTGCGCATGTGCAAATAGCTGTCACGTCGTAACGCAAAAAGGCACGAGCAAAATATTCATTCTGCCAAACATGTTTAATGAATATTTAAAATTAATTTACTGATCAAAATCTAAATCCAGAGTAATTAAGAAACGCCTTAAATGAAGCATTAGTTTTATTTTACCTTTTATATGAATGATAATCTGTACTTAACTAATTTTTAAAACTTTTCTTAAATAATAAAATCTCTATGCGGCGGGCTGACGTTGGAGTTAAAAATTAAAAAAGTACAAAGAAAAAGCACTAATAAAAAAAAGTGATACTTTCCGCACAGTTTAGCTGCTTGGAAAACGCTCTTTTCGAGGGCATGCATTGTAAATTTTTTTTTGTCAACTACGTTATTAATAAGCTAGATAATTCTAAGAACCTATTCACTTATGTACATTTACTCCCATTATTCGGTCCACCGAGGCTTGTCATAAAGTTAATCATGCTACAACTAGTCCCACATATGTGCTAATATTTCTATCTCACTCCTCGAGAAAGTCTCTATATTATTTCCCTTGAGGATGGAGCAGCGAAGCCGTTATAGTAACTTGTAGGTTTTCCCATACGGGGACGAGGCCATTTCACTGTCATGGTTGAAGATTAACCCCCTCGAGACTTTGCATAATATTTTATACTTTTCATTTTTATTTTATATTTTGAAATACCTAGCTCGTGGCTAAATAATAACAGCCACGGGTCGATCATCAAGGTTAAGCAACGCTTGACGAGGTCGGTCCGTGGATGGGTGACCATTCCAACATACAGAGTTTCCTCCGTGCCTCGGAAAGCACGCTAAGCCGTTGGTCCCGGCTGTTATTTGAAGATCTTTGACAGTCGTTACGGGTAGTCAGAAGCTTGAGATCTGACACCAGTCTTGCCAAGGGGTACCGTGTTAACCAGTTACTGGGTTGTGGAGGTCAGATAGGCAGTCGCTCCATGTAAAACACTGGCACTTAGCTAAATCCGGTAAGACTGGCAGCCGACCCCAATATAGTTGGGAAAAGGCTAGGCAGATGATGATTTTGAAATACCTAATGCTGATACTTTATAACGACACAAATGCAGTAATTTAGCCTAATATGAGGACGTAGAAGAGTCTAGGGCCTCATATCAGGCTCAAATGACTCTGTCTAGAGACACAGAGTAATGTATTTGTAGTTAATTAAAAAGGTACAAGTCCAATAACATTAATTAAAATCATCAACATCATTCCAGCCAAAAGATGTCCTCTGCTGAACAAAGACTTTCCCTAAGTGTCACGCGTCGCCACATTACGAACCCGTGCATCTCGCATCCAGCGGATCACCAACCCGCAACTTAATATTTATGTATTAATAACTGCCAACATACAACTGTGTGTAATTTTGAATGAATAAATTTGTGATTATAATTGATTAAATAAAAAATATGTAAAGCCAGAAGGTGACACTATTTGTCACTACTTAGCAGGGGATCCGAAACGTCTTTTCCTTTGGGTGTTTCAGGGCTAGCTTATTCAAAAATTATCTATTTAAATAAAAAACTGATATGGAACAATGGACATACTTTCTCTCGCAGAACATCAGGCACGCACTGATATTCTAACAGCGATATCATTGACAAAACGTCCAGAATGTATGGGATTGGCAAGCTATATGCCACGTCGTCTATGCATTACTTTTTGATCAACCATAGTGAATTCTGCAACAAAAACTTAATTATGATATCATCAGGATCTATGATCGAAAACCGTAAAAATCACTGGGATATTGAAGTGTTAGAAATTATGGAAAACTTTCTTTTGCCAGCAGTTTGACCCACGAGAAACTCAATAATCTTCCCAAGGTAACGTTCTTCCGGGCAAAACGTATCCGACGCGTTTTATTCTTCCAGTCTATCATATTACTATTCCTCTGCCAGACTATTAAATATTCAAATAATAGTAAAGTTTATTAATCTACTTAAATAAAAATTAAATTAAAAATTATTTATGTAAATTACAAAACACCGGTCTAGACGAATATTTTAAAACAATGAACGCTTACCGACATCAATAAACCAAAAACAAACCTAGTTAAGCCCGTAGAGATACTCACTTCAGCCTAGACACTTTAAATACCTAGTTAGATTCAAAAGTTTAGTAATACACCTTCACGAAAGGTGACCATTGTACATTAGGTAGGTTTAAAGTTAGTTCTGCTTTGCATGTAACCGACCCAAATGGAGAGAGATCGTGCGGCGAGTTACCACACCAGCGATTGGACAAAATTCATCGTGACCACGACCGCTCTGTTAAGAGCGAAATTTAATTGTCTATGCAGCAGTCGGTTTAGTGCCGTAGCTGTTAAAGGCTTTAAGTGTCCTGACACGATAAATGAAAGAATTTGCAAAATTAACAAACGCATAAACGACGCGACTGTACTTACATAGACCTCACGAAAACCATAAATACTTATTTGAAGAAAGAAAAAAGAATGGCTATGTTTTTAGAAATTCATTGCTAATCAGAACAAAATAATAAGACGTCTTTCAAAGAAAAGAGGTCTTAAGTAAAATTTAGACACATTTGGCTGCTCCTGAAATATTATTCGATCATTTCGTTACTTTATTCAGAGCTTCATATGTCGTTTACATACCAAAACTATGTGTCAATATTATATGATTCTGACGAATTTATTTTGGATATTTGTGTAGTATTCAACATGCCTCTAAGAATATATAGCGAGATAAGAATGAAAATATTTACTTACATTATTAAGTTTTTAGGTTCGGGTTGGTTGTTGTTGAAATTTGGGGAGTTAGGTTGTTTTTTGTGTTAACATCTACCCTTAAAACGCTAATCAGTTATTTTGTGTACATAATATTGTATTTTTCCTGTAAGTGACTAATGTAATCTTTGGAGACATAAATGTCTTAATAAACCGTAAGTTTTCCAAAAGTGTATCTGCACCTGTAGCCAAGTTGACAATCTACAATCGATAACGCTATTAGAAAACGAATCAATGTATGGCAATGACGCATCTAAACGTTAAGTCACGTGGTCAGGCCTTCAAATAGAAGACGTTAACGATTGTAGAAAGAGATTTGATACGAACCATTTGTAACTTGGCTAGGAGGGGGGGGGGGGCTGAAGGCATCATACTTTACACATTCATAATGAATACCCTGTAATATACCCAAGTCATCATCGTTTGTCTAACATTTTCCTAACTATGTTGGAACTGGCTTCTAGTTTAAACTAATAGTCCCGTATGGAGTGACGGCTATCTAGCCTCCACAACTCAGTGACTGGGTAACACGACACCTCTACAATAATCTTACTAATCACACTAAATATTATGAGTGTGTGTGTGTTTGTATTGTTTGATACTTCTTCACGCCCCAACGGCTGAACGGATCTGGATGAAAGAACATGGCCAGATTCTGCCCTCTGAATCAATCAGAATACATAAATGTACAGTAATTATGAATATGTTAAAATTACTTGTAAAATAAATAAAAATGAACCGCAAAGATTACATTTGTCTAGAACAGGCGACAAAAAATTCCAAAAAAATATGTGTGTTAATTGTTTATGTGCGGTTAATATGCAATGCATTTGCGTCTGGATACACGCATAAGATAAACACTGTTTCTGAAGTACGCCTGAAGGTCCGATTAAAATATAAAACAACGACAATTGCAAGAACGTATTGCTAAGGTAAATGCCTCTAAAATAAAAGTTAAGGTTTTAAGATTATCGCAGACACCATTTTTTGAACTGCCAAGCGTCATGTCATAATGCTGAAAGCATCGACAATATATTCTAGAGTATGTATCCGAACGTCTTTGTCATTCTGACGTTTCTACGCGCGCGCACTGCATTGGTGCAATCTAGTCTGTGGTGCAGTCTTGTGTTGATCTTATCACGATGTTATCTTTTTTATAGTGTCTCTCGCTTCTTTTCTGATCATAAAACTTAACCTATTGTAAAGCCATACCTCTATACTTTAATACGACGTACTGTATGTCAATGTACATGAATATTTTTTGTTAGGGCACAGCTCCATACAAATTATGGCCATGTCATTTGGCACAGAGATAGATTGTGATCAGGAATAGCACATAGGATACTTTTTATACCGAGAATATGTTCCCGCGGGATTATTTTAAACTTTCACGAGGGCGAAACCGCTGGCAGAAGCTAGTAAATAATAATAAATAATCAATTATTCAGAAAAAAATAATTTGCAGGATCAGAAACTGAAAAAAGATTCCCAGTAAACAAATGATTAAAATCATTGTATCACAGTCAGTCGTCTCTTGGCAAGTTTATCAGACTTTTGGGCTCCTGATTAACTATAAGGTACTATTTGGGCGCACGGTTGGCGCAGTGGTTGAGCGATTGACTGCTGCGCTGCGTGTCGCGGGTTCGATTCCCGCACGGAACAAATATTTGTATGACCTGCAGATAGTTACTCCGGCTCTGGGTGTTTGTGTATGTGAGTTTATATGTTTGTAAACGCACCCACGATACAGGAAGAAATTCATAGTGCGGGGCAAAGTTGTATTAAATAAATAAAAAAAAAAAAAAAAAAATAAGGACTATCGAGTATCAAAGATCTGCAAATTACAATCGGATCAGTTATGTAATGGATGGTCACCCATCCACGGACTGACCTAGACAAGTGTTGCTTAACCTTAAAGATCGATCGAAAGTTCTTGCTACGCTAAAACACTAGTCCATCGCTTTAAAATAAGTAGTTATAACTCAACAAATATTTTTAATGGAACTCCACCTTACGCGTTTAATATTTCATAAAACTCAATATCGTTAAACCACTGTTATAAATGGCCTTTTAAAAGCTCTGTGACACAATTATTTTATCGGAAGGTCAATGATCAGTTTGTATTACGTTAACCTTTACTTTTGCGTCAGTCATCGTTAGTTAAAATTTTGACACCTAAAAGGTGAAAAAATATTAATTTACATTACTTTTATAATATAGTTCTACTAAGTTTAATATGCCTGTTTGCGTCATTTTGGTTTTGGGTGTGATTTTTTTTACACGGTTTAATTAGCTTGATATGTTTTTTATCTATGTAAAGGAATCTTTGGACGTGATTTTCATCAACTTCAAAACGTCGGAATAAATTGAAACTTTACACTCTTATCAAGGACCTATGTCAATGCAATAATTTTGACAGTTTGTCCCATTATTCTTACTAAGATCTTCAGGATTAGCGATTTTTTTATATACGATACCCGGTAGTGTCTTTGTACCAAGTACCAAGGCGCGTGCAAAGACATGCGCATGGCTTAATTTTTAGTTACATCCGAAGACACGGTAGTGTCTTGCGCCAAGTACACGAAAAAAATGTTCTGTAGAGGGAGCTTGCGAAACGAGTATCACACCCAGGGAAGGCAGTAGACACGCTAATTGCACTCACATCACAGGGAGGTAGTTTCATTAATAAATTGTCGTTAAAAAAACTAAAAAACACGCTAGAAAACCAAACCAAAATTAGAAAATAATTTTATTTAATTTAAATTAAGAATATTGTGATTAACATAAAAATATTTTTTGTAAAAAATGTATTTTATTGTAAAAGATTCAAATGAAATCATTTTCAGATGAATCACTAGCACTCCGCCCGCGACTTCGTTCGCGTGATTTCGTTTATCCTATAAATGATTTTTCAACACACTTGCTCATAAAGTGGCTCTAATTTCACCGCAATTAGGCACATAATGGTGGTCTTCAAGTCAAAAGTGAACAGGTTGCTTCTAGGCAAGCGTGCTTCACCTTCCACGACATCATCACTTTACATAAAAAAAAAAGATACCTGTTATCAAACTGTGACTTTTTCATTGCTATTATTCACAAGTAAGTTATACAGTTTTTTTTTTTATTTATTGGTTGAGTTGCTTTGTTCTTATAAAAAGTTTCGATACAAAAAAGATCGTGCTCAATAGTACAAATAAATTAATGTACCTATTACTTGCTCATTTCATGCAACTTCGTATTTAAATAGATAATTTCACTTATACGTGCTTAATAAATAAAACTTCCACTCAAATACTAACCACGAAAAGCCAAAAAAAAAGAAACCTCATTCTTTTAGTCTATGGCCGATCGCCATTGTTAAATGCGCGCGCATAGGAAAACTGATTTATTTTGCCCGCCATTGCGAAAACATTTTCACAACTCGTTTTTACAGTTGAAAATGTTTTTTTTTGTATTATTTTCTTCACAAGTGTGTTGAAAAACGTCGTATGATACACGTGTGTATTGATGATTACCGTCCTCGGCTCTCTTATGGCGCCTCAGCGGTAATCACCAACATTGCACACTTGTACCATAATGTACTATTCTTATATGCAGTTAGCGAAGGCGACCAAAAATAAGCTGTTATAAAAACAATAATAGATGGGTATCGTGGATATACGGTTTATTGGATTGGGACGATTCATTATTTGACATAAAGAATAATATATTTTAGTTTAACGCCACAAAGTAAAATCCTCCCCTAAAAACTTATCAACCCCTTTTTGCCCTGTTGAGGGTCGAGTTTTGAAAAACCTAAATAAGCTATTCTCTCTTTTCTTCTCTTTTTTATTTTTCGTTTATGTAAGTCAGATTGCGCAGTGGGATTCCTCAAAAAAAACTTTAACACCCCTAACCCTATCTGAGGGGGTTTTGTTTTTTTGTAAAGTTTGATTATTAACTTTATCCACAAGGAATTCAATTTTTCATACAAACAAATTTTGACCCTTTTCACCTTCTTAAAGTTTGAATTGCCACAACATCGCGCCTTAGTTCTCCCCTAGAACCACACGTCAAAAACGAAACCCAGTCCAGTAAGATTCTTAGCTTGAGTTAGTTTCGAAAAACTTATAATGACAACGTGTATTGTTTAGGTTGGTATTTGTGCCAAGTTTCAAATTTATTAAATTATTTTTAATTCATTCTTCAAAAACAATTTAACACCCCCTAAATCGTATTTTGGGAGTAGATAAGTAAAACTAATAATGACAACCTTTATTGTTGATTGAGGTTAGTATATAATATGTCAAGTTTCATGTTTATTAACCCAAGATATAAGATTCTTAAAAAAAAAAATAACATCCCCTAAATCATCTTTTGGGGGTAGTTTCGAAAAAAATAATAATATAAATCCTTATCACTTACTTAGAATACTATTTGTGCTAAGTTTCAAGAATTTTGGCCTAAGGAAACTTTCAACCCCCTTTTATCCCCTTAGGTGTGGAATTTCCAAAAATCCTTTCTTAGTGCATATTTACGTCACTTGCGGAACCTTTCTGCCAAATTAAATGCTTTTAGGCTAAGCAGTAAAAAAAACCCAGGCGTGTCTTTTTTCCGCTAAAAAGAGCCAATTTCACCCGGCTCCAACCTTCCGTGATGTAACCGTGCCAATAACGGACCAACTTGAGCTTCTTGGTGTTACGTTGACATCGACTCTCAATTTTGGGCCATACATTGAGGCAAAGGCTCAGCTGGCTGCCAAAAAGTTGGGGATCCTTGCGAAGGTGAGAAGGTACTTCACGCCGGAACAGCTGCTCAACTTGTATCAAGCGCATGTTCGATCGTGCGTGGAGTACTGTTCTCATCTCTGTACGGCGATGCGTCATCGGTACATGGTGGACATCCCACCCATACGCACAAAACGTTTTGGGGACACTTTTATTATGCGTACAGCTAAAGAGTGGAATTCCCTGCCGGAATCTGTGTTTCCCGATAGCTACAATCTAGGTGTCTTTAAGTCAAGAGTGAATGGGTTTCTTCTAGGCAAGCGTGCTCCATCGTCGACCACATCATCGCTTACCATCAGGTGAGATAGTGGTCAAGCGCAAGCCTATAGACAAAAAAAAAAAAAGTTTTGCCTGTGCGTTGATTGATCAGTCCGTGAGTCAGTCATTCGCTTTTATATACATACGAGTATATAGATTTCTTCTTTGGTAAAAAAATTATGATTGATGATGATTATTTCGTGGTGATCC
This sequence comes from Orthosia incerta, assembly GCA_948252205.1. Taxonomy (NCBI): domain Eukaryota; kingdom Metazoa; phylum Arthropoda; class Insecta; order Lepidoptera; family Noctuidae; genus Orthosia; species Orthosia incerta. The sequence continues at coordinate 7,098,411 of OX411759.1, forward strand.
TATGTATGATCCTATATATATACGATAGTGTTGAAATGACATTTGGTCAAAAACAAACATTTGGGATTTGTTACAATCGTTACCGCTGATGGAATGTAATTTTGTGACTAACAAACACTATATGCAATGAGTCCTCCTAATTGTTTTTTTTATTGTTGATAGACTCGCGTTTAACCACTATCTCACCTGATGATATGCGATGATGTAATCGGCGGTGAAGCACTTTTGCGTAGAATTAATCTATTCACTCTTGACTTATAGACCCCCCCCCGGTTGTAGCTATCAGAAAACACAGACTCTGGCAGGAAATTACAATCCTTAGCTGTACGTTGAAAAAAAAGTATTCGAATATTGTAGGTTTTCAATAAACGCCCATATTCACCAAAATATTAACTCCTAATTAACTCTTAGGTAAAAAATATCAAAGCCACAACCACTAGTAAATTCAGGCTTCATCGCTAAAACAAAATATTCGGAATATCCGGCAATCCAACGATCTTCAAACTAGAACAAATCGACTCGCATTCATTGGATCAGGCATTCATCGAGGTGCGGCGGGTCCCAGTAAAAACCGCTAACTTGATTAAGGAATGCTCGCTCCTCGAGAGTGCCTTCAAACCACTCACTTCCCTTGTCGCGTTTGGGAATATTCACGTAGCTGATTTTTCGATCATTCTACTGACAATTTCCGTTGGACGCGTACACAGCTTTGTATCATGACTACGTGTTGGGGGACATAAATGGGTCTAATATGGTACTGTGAAGCAGGTTAAGTAGCGTTTCCAGATAGTAACTAAGTAAAAAAAACCGGCCAAGTGCGAGTCTGGCTCACATGCTGAGGGATCCGTACAAATAGCTACATATACTAAAATAATTAGATAACATTAGTGTAATTTCATAAACAATGAAATCACCGACCATTTTTTTTTGGCGAAGAATTTAAGGTTTTCAGAATTTTTCCTTTACTTGTGTTATATGATATTGCTTCTTGCCAATTTATATGATTCTAGGTCAGCAGGAAGTACCCTATAAATTTTGATTCCCTTGCGATTCGTCAAATTTGCGACATAAATGGCCGTATCTTATGATTACGTAGATTTAGAATTTGGATATTCACAGCTCCAAGAGACTGCAGACTTGAGTAAGTATAATATGATATTAATTTTAACTTGATAACTCCAAGCGTTCCAGACAAAAAGGCCTTGACACACGGACAGACATACAGAAAGAAACAGCGAAGTGATCCTATGAGGGCTCGATATGGGTTTATCCGAGGAACGGAACCCTAAAAACAACCGTAATAGCGTTAGAAAAGGAACTTATGCCTACAGACATTCACGCACTTCGCCTGTCATACAACGATTGCCTATCTCATGACGTGACCTATCTTTATTAAATTGGAATGAGCGAGAATGAGAATAACCTTAGCAAGCGTTGCTTTACCTTGAAGATCGACCCGTGCAGTTTTTAGGATTCCGTAACCGAAGGGTCCGTAACCGAAGTTATGGTGGTGGACCGCACCAACTCACTCCATATCACAGGTGCCCTGTCCCTCGAAAAAGTAGATGAGTTTGTTTACCTGGGCGCTACCATCAGTAACACAGGGTCTTGCGAGAAGGAAATCAGGAGACGAATCGGTATGGCCAAAAGCGCAATATCCTTACTGCAGCGAATCTAGAGAGACCGTAACATATCTCGCAAGACAAAGATGAAGCTGGTAAACTCTCTTGTGTTCTCCATCTTTAGTTACGGCTCGGAGACGTGGACGCTAAGGAAGGCTGATCGTGATTGCATTGACGCTTTCGAGATGTGGTGTTGGCGGAGGATGCTTCAAATTCCATGGACTGCGTTCCGCACAAACGAGTCTATCCTTCGACAACTGAACGTCAAGGCCAGGCTCTCCACCACCTGCCTGCGAAGAATCCTGGAGTTCTTTTGTCACATTGCCCGTAAGGATGGTCATAACCTCGAACAGCTGATGATCACAGGCAGTGTCGAAGGCAAGAGGACGAGGGGCCGAAGCCCGATCAGATGGTCTGACCAAATACGTGCAACGCTGAACACCAAGCTGCACGATGCACCCACGTCGCCAAGGACAGACACAGTTGGAGAATTATCGTCAGGGAAAAGTTGATCTCCTGTCGGGGGAATCACGACTCTTAATAATGAGGAACACGACGCGAGGAGGAGGAGGAGGAAACGAAGGGTCCAAACGGAGCCCTATGCTGTCTGTCTGTCCGTCCGTCGTCTGTTACACAGGTTTACAGCGAAACGGGTGAAGCTAGAAATTTTTACAGTTTAAGCATCTTGCTGACCCAAAGCCATACAAATTGTCAAAAAATATTTGTAAATATTTTTAAGGGGGCTCCCATAAAGCAAAAGGAGGGCGCGGAAGAAAAATTTTGATCGACACCATCATAGGGTATCTTTGTTTAGAACTGGTTGAGTAGATAAATACTGTATTTTCGTTTTCAATAATATTGAACAACAAAGGAATGAAAAGCCACCAAAGACAGCACCTTTTTTTACAATTTTTTTTTTTTGTATTTTTTTTTTATTCTATTCAAAATTTGATTTTTTATCTTTCCATTCACCGATGAACTTCAAATTTGGTGATAATGTTTATCATTACATATGTTTTACTAACATCATCTGCCTAGCCTTTTCCCCAATTATATTGGGGTCGGCTTCCAGTCTTACCGGATTCAACTGAGTACCCGTGTATGTTTTACTAACAAATACTGATATATTGCTAAATCAGGTTTTTATTTGAAATTCCCTCATTTTTCCTAATAGATCCAACTTGATTTTGCGGTTTGGTGGCATGGAACCCTAAATGTGTGAAGTCCGACACGCACTTGGCCGGTTTTTTGTAACTAAGCCACGAGCTCCGCTAACGTATAAAATCCATCCGAGAGAGAAAAACCGCATTACATTAAGGAACGACCTAATAAATGATGCCTATTACCTGCTCCAGCGTTAATTGGGAGGTATCCTTAGCCACTTGTGGTCACTTTGATATGGGTCAACCCAACGACCGTTTTATAGGGCAACGTTTTAAACTTCACCTGGTCCCACTTAGTAAAAACATATCGAAATGAAAGAAAACTTGAATTTGTCAAGATGAGTCGCTGGACTGATAAAAATGGAATAATTAAAAGCAAATCTTTGTTTTAACCGACGAAAAACAGAGGAGGTTCTCAATTCGACATTGGTGATATATTAAAAAAAAGAACTTACTTCTTTTTTTAGGGTTCCATACCCAAAGGGTAAAAACGGGACCCTACTCGTATTACTAAGACTCCGCGATCCGTCTGTCTGTCTTTCCGTCTGTCTGTCTGTCTGTCTGTCTGTCCGTCTGTCCGTCTGTCACCAGGCTGTATCTCATGAACCGTAATAGCTAGACAGTTGACATTTTCACAGATGATGTGTTTCTATTGCCGCTATTATAACAAATACTAAAAATAGAATAAAATAAATATTTAAGTGGGGCTCCTATACACCAAACGTGATTTATTTGCCGTTTTTTGCGATAATTGTAGGTACGGAACCCTTCGTGCGCGAGTCCGACGCGCACTTGGCCGGTTTTTAATATATCACCACTCATAACTTTTTATAGAGTGATCCGACTACAAAAAAATAATAATTGGAAAGTGTATTCCGAATATGGTCCCATTTAAATTTGAAAAATTAACGCAATGACCTAAATTCTACCCTAAAAGTAGAAAAAAAGGAATTGATTGATAATTTTCCTACTGAATTTTTTTTTTTTTTTTTATTCGAGATGGGTTTGCTCTTGACTCTAGTCTAGGTCAGAGGTGACAGAGACAAAGTCGACGATGGAGTGAGCTTACCCAGAAGAAGCCTGTTCACTCTAACTTTGAAGAGATTCGGGTTGTATGCGTTCGGAAACATAGACGCAGGCAGTGAGTTCCACTCTTTTGCAGTGCGCATTATGAAGGATGCTTGGAAGCGCTTGGTGCGAATTGGTGGCATAGCAACTAGGTGAGGATGGTAACTTGCAGTGCGTCTAGATGTCCGATGGCCGGTGGGATGCGGTCGTGGAGTTCATGAGCACACTCGCCAAAATACAGTCTGTAGAAGACCGACAAGCAGGCAACCTTACGGCGATGAGCTAAGCTGTGAAGCTTGGCATCCACCAGTTTGACATCGCCAATTAGTCTCTTGGCTCTGCGTTCCACCGAGTCAAGCGCGGCAAGCTGATATTTAGCTGAGCCATCCCAGAGGTGGCTGCAATACTCCATGCAATATCGGACTTGCGCTTTGTAAAGAGTTAATAGCTGTCCAGGCATAAAGTATCGCTTCACTCTGTTTAGGACGCCCAGTTTCTTTGCCGCAATTTGGGCTTTGTACTCGATGGTGGCGCCGAAGTTGAGACTGGATGTCAACTCCATGCCAAGGAGCTCGAGCCGGTCAGTTATAGGAACAGATGCACCCCGAAAAGTAGGCGTTCTGATGAAATGAGTCCTCTTTGCGGTAAAAAGACATGCCTGTGTTTTGGTGGCGTTAAAAGAGACCAGATTGTCATCACCCCAACGGGAGACAAGACTTAAGGTCAAATCAGTACGCTCCAACATAGCCTCTCTCAAGGAACGAACTTCATCCCCGCCGGTTCTTGCGCTGGAGAAGTATCTCTCTGAAACAGTACTGTCATCTGCGTACCCAACAATACCAGGCAGAATTTTACAGTTGTGAAGTATTCTGTTGAAATTAATCAAACATAATGTAGTTCTGATGATACTACAACAAAGCAGAGATTTGGATTTAATCTGATGATGTAGGTGGAAGTCAGTTCCAAGAGGTGTTCAATAGTTTATATCATGATAGGGTTCATTTCATTCAACTTGATGAGACCTAGCTGGGGTATAGGAAAGAGAAAAATAGCACAAAATTTAACCATCGTAAAATCGAAATGAAAAATATTATCTTTTGTCTAGCTAAGCTTCACATTAAAGTAACTTTTGAGGCGGCGCCAAACAAACATCCGACGAAGATCAACCTAGCTACACACATTCTACGCTTTACGTAATTAATTTGGCAATTACAAAGAATATTTTTGTTTGTTTGTTTGTTTATTGTTTTTGCTGTATTATTTTGCGTATCTTTCAATAAAGTTACGGATAGAGGAAGGTGGGATAGAGATTTCAAAAAATAAATACAAAAATATTTATTACAACTGATACATTGACTTAAATAAACTGAGGCAGCCCCAATAAGTTACTAGTACTTGTGTCGGAACTGTTTCACTAACCTAACAATGAAATTAAATGAAGTAAATGGATAGAAAAATAAAGGAACATTTTTTTTTGATAATTAAACAGTTCTCGATGTGTGAGGAGTGCATGTATTTGTATGTGCGTAGATTTGTGTTTTTTTGCAAGCGTTTGTGTTTGTGTGTGTATGTGCGTAAAAACACAGTCGGCGCAGCGCTGCATGACCTCGGTGAGCGACGACCGGTGTCCCAGCGCTCGTAGCCACGACGCTCAGCGATACGTCGTCGCTCAGCTCACGCCGTGGGAACTCAGCTGCGCTAATGAAGGCAATGGAATGAGCCGCTTCACCGGACGCTTTAGAGTGCCACCAGTGGTGCGCACCTCAGACTAGGTCCGGACTTCTCCACCGGAACATTTGCATATTTCACAAGTATTTTTTTTATGTCCTATGTACATGTGGGTCAACTGACTTATTACCCGGCAAATCTATCTTCGAAAGCGTGGTGATGGTGATTGGGAAAAGTCAAAAATGTATGATAATGTCTAAAGCTATGTAACTTGATCAATCCATTGCATTTTTGGCATTTTGACCATCGCCATCACTGAAATCGATTGATTGTCTAGAACCTCTTGTTGCTTCTATAAAATTCTCTAGTTATTTTGACCCAATAATAATCCCAGTTAATAAATAATAAATGTTTTGTTTTATTCGTTAACAAAAGTTGGTTTAACAATATTGAGGTTGACTTCTCCTTTTAAGTGTGATAACACCTGTGCCAGGAGAGGCCGCTCTCCCATAACTTGATTACATTTATGTATCTAAATAACTTATATTAAATTTATTTGATTGTGTTAATAGAACAATTTACTAAATGTATGTGAGTGTGCATGCAATGGTACGCACGTGTGTGTGGAAGTGTGAGTGTGAGTTATTGTGTGCGTGAGAGTGCAAGTGTGAGTGAGAGTTAGGGTGTGCGTGTGTGTGCGTTTGTGTGTGAATGTGTGTGAGCAAATATATAACGAGATATATATTTATTTATTTAATGTTTTATAGATACACTCATTATTCATATTTAAATATATATATACACACAAGTGGAAATATTACATACAAAACATTACTACTTAATAATATGAACAATCATATTTTCTGTATCTATATAATTTGGAGTTTTTATCCACTCTGTCACCATCTGTTTACATTCCAAGGTAGTTTTTGTATATATTTTAATAATTTTATTAATAGAGTTATATAAATGCGAAGACTGATTTGAATATTGGTGTCTAGCGAAGTATGTTCGATCATCAACATCATATCAGTCGAAAGACGTCCACTGCTCGACATAGGCCTCCCCCAAGCGTCGCCACATTGACCGGTCCCGTGCGTCCCGCAACCAGCGGATCCCCGCAACCTTCACCAGGTCATCGGTCCACCTGGTGGGAGGCCTTCCAACGCATCGTCTTCCGGTTCGCGGTCGTCACTCCAGAACCTTTCTGCCCCATCGGCCATCCGTTCTGCGAGCAATGTGCCCTGCCCACTGCCACTTAAGTTTAGCAATTCTATTAATTAATTCAATCCCAGATCGATAGATTCAGATAATACAATAAAGAGTTATGACTAACTAAGTAATAATAATATCAGCCCCAACAGCCAGGCAAAGACCTCTTCACACACGGATAAGAAGTAGGGATCAACACGTGGCGAGGTTGTAAATTATCTCCAATTATTCCACACGGCTTATTTGCAAATCCTTTCACTTTGAAGCACAAAGTAACATGTTACTCGTAATCAAAACTATGAGAGTTGTTAGAGAGAGTTGTTAGTAAAGAGATGATATAGAGTTACTCGTTTCAGGAAACGTACGTACTTAGATATACCTAATATAAGTTTGTATGGGTAGGTAAATTCGGTGAAAATATCTAAGGGATTTCCTGTACACGTATATACTAAGAACAAGTGCAAATCGGTCGAATTGCATCGCTTTGCGTCTATGTGAACGTACCTGCAGTTTAAATCGCATATCAGTGTGATATAAATCGCCTCTTTTGAATACAATTCCCAGGAGATTTTCATCACCACTGCTATAAAAACGGCGAAGGGCCCGCATGGTGGCTTAAGGCCCATTCCCTCTCACAGAGAGGAGGCCTGCTGCCCAGCAGTATTAACATTAAAAGGAAGATGATGCGTCTATGTGAATGTACTTGTCGCCTACCGATGGGATATAAATCGAATCGCGTCGATCTATCAGCAAGGTCGCTAACAGTTTTCCTCTTTTGACTACAATTACCAGAAAATTCAAACTTCAATAAATATGAAACAATATGTCACAAAGACAGGAGCACAACACTGCCTTCTCAATTTCTTTAGTCTAATACTGTTTTATTTATCTTACATCTTTAAACGAGCAATTCTTGTATAAATGTATCTAATTTATCAGAATCTCGGAAACGGCCCCAATAATTTTCATGAAATTTAGTATACAGGGGGTTTCGGGGGCGTTAATTCGATCTAGCTAGGTTGCATTTTTAGAAAACGTCGTCTTCTCTATTTTCACCCGAGCAGAGCTCGGTCGCCCAGGTCTTAAGAAACTGAAATTAATTCTGAAAAGGGATCCGCACAATCTCGCGATCAAAGTTGGTCTCATCTCCAATAGAAAAGTTTGTAATTTGAAGGTATTGTTTTTGGAAATGGCCTGGAGCATCTTTGGCTGTCTCAAATTACATTATGTTAGTCTTAACATTAACATTAAAAGCGGGATATTTACCATGTTTACTGTTTGTTGCGAGTTCCCGATATTTCGGTGCTGTTGCAAGCACCATGATCACGGATAAACTGAAAGTCATTGCGGGTGGGTGTTTATGAGGAGACAAAACGGTCTACCCTCTTTCTTGTTCGTTTTTTGCACTCAGTACCGCTACCATTGTCACTCACAACTCGATTCTGTTCCCGACACACGAAACTCACTGTGTCCGATCGCGAACTTTTTTCCGCACTTTTTCGGGTTTTGCACAGCTGAACGACTGGATTCCAAGCTCTCGACAGTTGAAACCCATCCTCCCGGTTGAAATTTTTATATTTTGTAATTTCGATGGCTTCCCTCACCAGTCTAGGGATATAGTGGCGTTCTGTCGAAATGACCTGAGGGTTATGTAACTCAATCCAGTGGTTCAATCCTGATTCCAAAAGATGTTGAGCTATGGCCGATTTTTGGGTGTCGTTGTTTTTTACCGCCCTGATATGCTCTGAAATTCGACAAGCAACCGTACGCTTCGTCTGACCGATGTATGACTTACCACAACTACAATCTACTTTATAAACACCGGGCTTTTCCAGCGGAAAGTTGTCCTTCGGCGAACGCAGCATCTGTGACACTTTTCTGAAAGGAGTGAAGACAGTCTTTACGACGTATTTCCGAAGAATGTTAGCAACCTTATCTGTCACTCCCCTCACGTACGGCAAAAATGCTGGCTGCCTCTCAACCTCGCACTTCCGGTGCTTACAACCAGTTTCTTGTTTAGGTTGTGCAGTCTTCCCCGTATATCCGTTTCTCTGTAGGACCCTCTGCACATGTGTTAGTTCAGCACGTAAATGTTCCTCGTCGCATAGATCATATGCGCGGTTTGTAAGTGTAGTCACTACAGAGTTCAGTTGTCGGGGATGGTGGTGAGAATCAGCGTGTAGATACCGATCAGTGTGAGTCAATTTTCTATACACTGTGTGACTCAAAGAACCGTCAGCACGGACCCCTATTTTCACGTCCAAGAATGGAATTTTCCTCTCTTGTTCCATCTCGTAAGTAAATTTGATTTTACCATGTATGCTATTAAGGTGTGCCAAGCATAATTCTACCTCATGTTGGTCTCCTTCAATGATCCCAAAAACGTCATCAACATACCTTTTCCACAACTTAATAGGTGTAGATGCAGTGGAGACCGCCAACTCTTCAAAATGTTCCATCCAAATGTTGGCCACCACTGGAGCCACCGGACTACCCATGGCTACACCATCAATCTGCAGGTAGTATTGACCTTGGTATATGAAGTAACTGGTAGATAAACAGTGATGAAGTAATTTCACGTATTCTACAGGGATGTTATTATCTTGCAATTTCACCTTAATTACCTCCATGCATTCCGCAACTGGTACATTGGTGAATAAGGACTCAACATCGAAGCTGACCATTACGTCATCTGTTTGGAGATTGATGGATTGCAAGATTTTAATGAAATGTCGAGAGTCTCTTACATAAGATGTTGAATGTCCAACTAATGGTTGAAGAACAGAAGCTATGTGTTTCGCTAGGTAGTATGTTGGCGAATCAATCTGACTGACTATGGGTCGTAGCGGAACATTTTGCTTGTGCACTTTTGGTAAACCATATAGTTTTGGAGGCTGTATATTTCTTGGACGGAGCAAGTACTTAGCTGTATCATCCGTGATAATATGTTGATACTCTTTTATTATTTTGCGTGTACTGCGGTTCACTCGTGCCGTCGGGTTATAGTTCACTTCCTTGTAGGTATTCACATCACTCAACAAGTTCCGGATCTTCTTATCATACTCAGCAACGTTCATAACCACAGTAGCATTACCTTTGTCCGCTTTAAGTACAAGTACGTCCTCATCCTTGCGGAGATCACGTAGTGCGGCCAACTCTTCAGCAGTGATATTAGATGTTGGAGGTTTAGCGTGTCGTAACGCTACGGCGGTGTCCTGTCTCAGCACATCGGCATCACTCGCGGGTATCATATTACGTCTTATCGCTTCCTCCACACCTCCGATCACCTGTTCGTAAGGTATGCGTTTAGGAGTAGGAGCAAAATTCAACCCTCTCTCAAGGACCCTAAAAGCACTCTGCGATAATTCCTTGCCAGACAAATTGACAACCGTTCGAGTATCTTGTGAGTTACCATTGTAGGGGCTCGCCGGTTTTTGTTTTTGAATTAGTGATTCATATTTTTGTTTCTTTATCAATGCACCAATCTCTCGTGAACGCTCTGCTTGCAAGTATGTAATACGATCACAAACATCGAAATCACCAGCTGTCAACAAAGCACTGCATTCAAGATGTAAACAATATAACTCACGGCGAATCACATCCAAGTGGTATCTGGTATTGCGGATAACCTTACGCAACAATTTAACACTCGCGTTACGTAGAACGCTCGCGGAGCCGTGGATGTCCTGACGAGGTTTAAGTCTCACACACACAGGGATAACGTTCGCATCCCTGCATTTTATCAGAAAAGTCAAGGACTCCTCCAAACAACCACACTTTTTCCGCGCGCGCTCTAGATGTTTCACTAGTTTTACACCATCCGGCCCGTACCGGTTCGCGATATAAGTTTTTAAACTGTCATGGTCACTAACACTAACATTAACATTAAAAGCGGGATATTTACCATGTTTACTGTTTGTTGCGAGTTCCCGATATTTCGGTGCTGTTGCAAGCACCATGATCACGGATAAACTGAAAGTCATTGCGGGTGGGTGTTTATGAGGAGACAAAACGGTCTACCCTCTTTCTTGTTCGTTTTTTGCACTCAGTACCGCTACCATTGTCACTCACAACTCGATTCTGTTCCCGACACACGAAACTCACTGTGTCCGATCGCGAACTTAATATCCCGCTTTTAATGTTAATGTTAGTGTTAGTGACCATGACAGTTTAAAAACTTATATGTTAGTCTTGTTGATTTTTCGTTGTCCAAAGAAAATATGTAGACCTCTCTGTTTTTAGAGACGTTGTTTTTACATTTTCTTTATAACGTTACGCTACTTGAAACGTTACGCAACTTGAACTAAAACAATGTGTACTTTTTGTCCTTGTCTGACACCGATGGCCAAAACTGTTTGCTTTGGTAAAAAGGCCTCATGAAAATTAAAAGCAGGTGTTTGCATCACTAAAGGCTTTTTACAAGCTTTTTATTAACTTGCAATGTGTATGTATGTAAGTATGTTCGGGTCAAATCTCACAACTAAGTTTTAAAGCAGTTATCCTCAACCGATTAAGATGAAATTTTGCGTAGACATTTGGTTCGGATGACAATGCACGGTAAGCTAAAAAGCTTGTTTAAAAAAAGTATATTTAACGGGCAAAACATATTTAAACTATTTTCTCGAAATCACTTTTTAACTGATCACTCTTAACTTAAACCATTTTGTAAGTTTTAGCCTTACCTACAAAAAAAAAAACTCGCTAACCACGGTTAAACACTGATAAGCAAAGTCAAAATTCAAATCTTCCATGGTAAATTTAAATTAAGAATTTACTCTCACCGTCTTATTAATAAACGTGGACTAAGGTAAGAATAACTTTATTCCAAGTATTAGGTTGGTACTAAAAAAAATCCGTATTAATAAACACGGAATAAGGAGGGATTATACTAATCTGACACTAGTCTCAGACTAAAAGTTAAACCATGGTGCCAGCTAGTTTAAGGTCGGAATAAGAGTAGTGTAACTATGACAACCACAATTTTTTTAATTTTTTTGCATCGCCCTATTCGGGCAGGCTAAGGTCTTAGACCATACCGCCTCGTGTTCAGTGCATATTATCCTTCTTCAATTCTTTAGTATGCATTAGAATTAGAATGCGAATGAAATCTTTAGTATGCATTAGAAAGCCTTACTGGGAAGGCTGCTAAGAAGGCTGTAAGCTTTGCGGGAGGTAGTCAATACTACAATAAAATTCGCCGCTCCACTATCCCGAGATCGCTTCTGTCAATGCTTTCACAGATTGACCAGTTGCGTAGACAGTTGAGACATAAAACTACACCAATTTAATATCACAATATCCATTAGGAATAAATTTGCAAATAATATTAACAGCCGCTGAACTACACTCGAAAAAATCCCGCCAAAAACTCTCGCAACCACAATTATTACATAGACTCTGATTATTTATTTCATAGATGTGGAACATAAAAAAAAATAAGGTCATTGGCAGCTGTTTAGCTTTAGTCAACGAAATTACAAATTAATTAATTAATTAATCATCATTTTATGTAATTTTAAGTTTAAAGGTAATACGATAATTTTCCTTCACCTTTACTGTCAAATCTCTATGGCAAATGTCATTTTTAGTTTTTTTTTCTACATAATGTCTTCAACTTGCTTATTTTTCATTCACTAGTTCAATCTTTTTACTTTTAAATTCAACTGTGTTGCCAGAGCTTACGCGTAAATCCAAGACTAAGAAATGAATAGTTAGTCCGAGGTTATTCCATGTTTATTAATAACATTGCTAGATCTATGTTAATCCTTAGTTACTCCGGGATTAGCTAGTCCAAGAGTAACTTCGGAGTAAGCTGGGAATACGCCATTTTTATTAATAAGACTGTCAGTGTTTAAACTATCCATAATACTGCAAAAGGCATAATAAGGCCCATTATTCTTCTGAGATACTAGGCACAAATATATATCTTTATGTAGTTACACTAGCCACATAGCCTCCATTTCAATAAAAATGTAAGTATCCAACATTTTCAACACAAAATTCTTCTGTCATGAACTCGACACCGTCAGGCTAATTTAGTTCATGTCGACAATCGTCAAACCTTAATTTCCTCCTTCAATTTGACCTGAATTTGCTGTCCGTATTCAGGAAATACGAGGTATTTATCATAACTAATGTTATAAAGAGTTGAAATTGTCTTTATGTCTGTTTATTTTTTAGGGAATGGTAATCTCTGGGAAAAAAAACAACTCAATCAACGATTAAAAAAACATATTTCACAGGTTCTTCTTGATGGAGCGACGCAATTTAAATTGCGTCGATAGGCGATATCAGTCGCATGTCGCGTTCACGTATCTGTCGCCTGTCTTGCATTGTGTTGCATCGCATTGCGTCCATGTAATCGTACTTACAATTTAATTCGGTGTGATATAAATAGAATCGCGTCGAGTCAACAGGAAGGTCGCTTAGGAAGCTACACTATCACTGTGTATTTTTATGAAAATCGCTGCAGTTTTTGTGCGATAGCCTGCGGGTGCGAAGCCGTGGAAAAATCTAGAAATATGTTTTTAAACTAACACTATAATTTTATGTCTCAAAGAGTCTTAAAGATATTTATGTAACCTCTGTCATCATCATCATATCAGCCGAAAGACATCCACTGCTGAATATGTCCATGGCCTCCCCCAAGCGTCGCCACATTGATTGGACCCGTGCGTCTCACATCGAGCGGATCGTCGCAACCTTCACCAGGGCATCGGTCCACCTGGTTGTAACCTCTTTGTTGTAATCAATAACCATATACCTATAAAAATCTGTAGAAAACTCGTTTTTGTACATAAAAATATTTTTAAAAAAATAGCCAGGGTGGTAAAGGATAACCAAAAGTACCCATTTCCAGCATTTTTGGAGTTTTTGTATGTTTGTCGGTTTGTCTGTTTAGTTGTGGACGCATCACTCAAAATGTACGAAAGCAATTTAAATAAATTTTACACCTAAAAATTGTGCGTAACTTGAAGTATTACTTAGTTTTTGTTTCATCGCAATCGGTTCACTCTATAAAAAGTTAGATGAATTTTAAAGTGTTCAAGAAGTAAAATATCACAACACACGCAATTCAGTTACTCGGACAGTTTGTAAGGTTAATTTTGCTTACTCACCAACTTACCCAGTGGTAGTAAATGCATGAGACTAATAGGGATGGTTACGCATGAGGAATTGATTAAAGTAAAAGTCTTTCACTTGGTCTCCTCAATTAATTAAATCTTCTCACAAATACAGTCTGTCACTGAAGTTTCTTGTTGAATACTATTAAATAAGCACAACTTACATTAGATGGGTTACATATACCCTTAAGATTCAACACTGGAGATATGCTGTCTCAAATAGCATCGTTTAGCCTGCGCAGTTTTTCTATGTATCAACTAAACCATTAGGATTGCTGTTAGAGAACCCAACTATGGGTTAAGCTCGCCTTTGTAAATAAACTGTCCTATTGTATGTTTTTATGTTTTGTGTACAATAAAGAATAAGAATGAGGACATCTGTATTCGGATCCTGCTGCATATGTCTTGGGATGTGATTTTCTCAAGTCACCATCCTAATGAGATCTTGTTAAACATAAGATTAAGATGACCATATTTGTGGGTTTATTAAATTAAATAAATATCCTTAGGATAATAGGATAAATATCCTTAGGAGCCTAGAAAAATCGGGATGTGATTCAAATGCAAATTCATTTATTAATTTTGTGAACATAGGGTAAAATTACAGATGTTATAAATAAAGAAATGTTGGTCCATACTATGTCCCACCAAAAGGCATACAAAATATTGAGCATATGTAGGTAATCGAATGGCCCATTAACAAAATAAGAACAAAAACATAAAGTCAATAGATGTCAAAATTTCATGTCAAATAATAATAGTTAATAATAATATGTCAATAAATTAAGACGGCACAATAAACAAAAATATAGTAACTAGTCACAATTTCGTAATACAATAATAATACAATAATAATTGAGATAAAAATGTCAAATCAGAATATCATTACCATATGGGAGTAATATTTTAACTATACAGATATATAACACTTAAATATTATTTTAATTTTCATTAAGATAACAAGGCGTATTATTCTATTAATGAAAACAGAATAATACGCCTTGTCATTCAATAATTTAAAAAGCTTACACTCGTTCACGTTACTGCTTGACACAATTTGATCAGGTAATTTGTTATACAGTTTTGGAGCCATTGCATAAATACTTAGTGTACATAAATTTGGTTTTAGTGCTTAATGGGTGCAACTTTATTGAGCGCCGCTGACTTTCGACAGATTTATACAAAAACATGTTGTTTTTCACAAAGTAGATGACAGGCTTCATAGATATAAAGTGATGGTACAGTCAATATTTTTAAGTTCTGGAAATGTGGCTTGCATGAATCCGTTTTATTTTACATATGGCTCGAATACATTTTTTCTGTGCTATTAATACCTGCTGAACCTTTGTCGCATTACCCCAAAATATAAGGCCATATCGCAAAGTAGAGGCGACATATCCATGATAAGCTGCTAGGAGCGCTGTATTATTCACAATTTTGTCTAGCATATACAGAGCATAGGAAAACTTCATGAGCTTTCCACATACATTCTCGATTTGAGTCCTCCATGACATGTCGTTATCAATATGCAGTCCAAGAAATTTTGTAACATTAGTATCAAGTATTTGGACACCTTTGTAGTTTATCTGGAAATGTGACAGAGCATTTTGTCTAATTTTAAAGTTCATTATTTTAGTTTTAGTTAGGTTCATTTTAAGGTAATTAGCGTTCAGCCAGTCAACAATCGTAACAAAACTAGTGTTAATGTCATCTTCTATTTCTTTATTACTACCAGTATTGTATATTAAAGTGCTATCATCAGCAAACAAGGACATTTCATTCAGAACGCATGGTTGATACAATGCGTGGATATTCAGACAAATTAAACGGGATATTATAAATTGCATATCAAATAAAATAATCGTCTATCAATACATACTTATCATTTATATTCTTTTCTTCCAACTATGCTTTAATTGCATCACAATCACACTAAAAACTCAGTACAAAGCGAGTCTTTAATGCTCTAGAGCAATAAAAATATATGAAATTTCATTATTGCACTGTTTTTTTTTTAATCGCACCAAAAGTTGCCAATCTCAATGGATTAGCTCTATTCAGCCAGCCGATATCAATACTTTTTTTTTACGTACGTATTATTCATTTCTATCCTACTTGTTCCAAATTTAAAAAATGATTGCTGCTAACTCTAATTTCAAAATGAAAGAAATTTAAAAAAGTGATTTATCTACTATTCCTATTATTCCTATTATCGGTAATAGTTGAAAGAAAAGCAGATTATGCACCTCGCCTTAAGTAATTTATATTGCCCTCGTGCCTATTAGATTAGGCACTCGGTGCAATAATAAATTACTTTGTGCTCGATGCAATAATCTACTATTTTTACATCAAATAACTTACTAAATGTTTAGCAAAACTCAAACTGCAGATAATTCGAAATTATACATCATTATGACATTACTTTTTTCATCATAATGCAATACAGTTAAATTTATTTTTGTACAAAAATACTACATACATAGCAGAAATACTAACTGCACAGCAAATTTTCCATATTTCGTAGCAAAATAACTATCTCAGTCGCATATTAACCAGTAAGTACAACAAAACCTGTTCATCACATTTGTCCTAATTTTCAAGAAGTCATTAGTCCAAGAGCGAGCGAAGCGAGCTCGGGAACTTAGGGCACCCCGACACGGACAGGTTAGGTTCGAAAAGATGACGGCAGCTGAAGTGAGCGAGCAAAGCGAGTGAACTCAGCTCCCGTCATCTTCTTCATGTTAGGTTACTTTAGACCCTTTAGACAGAAATAGGAGCCCCGGAGCCCGCAGCGGGGCTCCGTCGACATTGTCGTTAAATAGTAATTGTAAAAACTTTAACCATGGTTTTAAAAGAAAAAGAGTTAGGTAACATGTATGATGTGCATTAAGATTATTAGCTGTGCATTAATAAAAAGCTTTCGCTTTAGGAAAAATCGCTGTACGCTGCGAAAATAAATTGTAGTGTGTTTAGTGATATTTTGCGTTGAATATTTTGCTGCGCAATCAGTGATTTTGATGAGAATTCGGAATTTTATTGCATAGAAAAAGGATATTTTTTGTTTTGGTTTTAAATACTACCCAAATTAAACTGATACTTACAGCGCACATTAGTTTCTTATGAGGAACTAATGTGCGCTTTACAGAAAGCTATATGTCACTGAAACATCGCATTTTCACGCTGGTACCTTTTCTCCCTCGAGTCATCAAGATTTAATTAACTTTCTTTGTATATATCGAATTAGATGGAGCTTCATCAAGACGTACATTCTAAAGGATCGTACATCTTGCCAACCGCATAAACCTTGAGCGTTCTTTTTCCTATTAAGTTGGTAGTCCGCTCATCAATGACATGCATTAATTTTCCTAATTTCAATATAAAATTTAATTAATTGTATATAAATTTCTATTTATATACAATTAATAAAATTTTATAATGTCACATTAACAAAACTATGTTTATTGTATTTATTATTTTCACACATTCAAATATATCTATAATATTGTTTAGTCGATTAGACATTAGCGCCATCTATCACATAGACCTTATTATGTTGTAAGATGTTATTTTTTAATCGTTACAAGTTTAACTCCATATTCGATAGATGGCGTTGTGCATTTGACGTCATTTTCTGAATGGCGGTGTTAAGATTCGCCGCGAAAGTATGACCCTAGAAAAAAAATTGTAGGTAGGTACGGTAGATAGTAACTTGGGAAAATAAGTAGTGTAGGTAGGATAGGTAAGTAAGGTAGGGTAGGATCCACCAGAACAAGATAGTCTGGTGTGGTACACTGATGGATCCAAAATGGAATCAGGTACAGGAGCGGGAATATACGCAAAAGGCTACAAATGTAGCAAAAGCTTAGGGAAGATGGCAACTGTATTCAAAGCGGAAACATATGCCATTATAACCTGTGCTCAAGAGAATATAGATAGAGGGACCAAAGGTAAATCCATATATATTCTTAGTGACAGTCAGGCTGCAATCAAAGCCATGGCATCCTACAAAGTGGACTCCGGACTTATTCTGGATGCTATCCAAACCCTAAACAGGCTTGGAAAGCACAACAGGGTAAGACTGATGTGGGTCCCTGGGCACAAAGGATTCCATGGTAACGAAGTGGCTGATGAACTGGCAAGGGAGGGCTCAGCGAATGATTTTGTGGGTTCAGAACCATGTGTAGGCATCTCGACGTGTCTCGTAAAAGCCGCATTTAGGGAGTTTGCAGATCACAGACAACGAACTTGTTGGCTGTCTACTACCGGTCTACAACACTCCAAGAGGTTCCTGGGCTCCACTTTCAAAGCCCGGGATTGCATTTGGAACATGAGCAGGGGGCAAATCCGCTACCTGCTTGGGGCCTTTACTGGGCACTTTGGAACCAACGACATGCTCATGAAGATGGGTCTAACCGCGACACCCATGTGCAGTTTGTGTGGGGAACATACGGAACGCATGGAGCACCTACTGTGCACATGCGATGCACTGGCTGGTAAGCGAATGAGTCTCCTAGGGGTTGGATACCCAAAACCAGAAGATTATAGGCTCATATCTCCTAGTCTCGTTGTAAAACTCATGAAAACGGTTTTCAACGAGAATGAGGAGGAGTAAGTTATCTAGGGGACCACAAAAGATCCCAATGGGTCGAAGTGTCCGAGGTATTTCTCGGCCCCTCCATAAGATAAGATAAGATAAGGTAGGGTAGGCAGTTGAAGGGAGCGAAGCCACGGGCATAGCTAATTACGAAATAAACTTGCTGGCCAAATCTTTTCACCTAGCTAGGGTATTAATTTATTTAATGAATAGCATTACTCTTTGACTTTCCTTATCCCACTCTCTCCTTACTTATAAAGATCTCGCTATTCTCGTCTTAGTTAAATACAACTAAAATGAATAGAAGATATTACTTGACTGCTTTTTGCGCAAAAATATGGTAAGAATAAGAAATGTTTTTACAAATTGAGACTGAGATTAGAATGTTACATTTTGAAAACTATCTTTTTGAACTGAAAGATTCTAATGTGGAATTTAACAAAAGACATCTGCGCCACCGTCCACCGATGTCTTCGTTGCATCTACGGAATATACTGGCCCGAGACCATCTCTAATGTAGTACTTAGTTGGAGAGATGGATTGGTCACACACTCCGAAGGGATTCCGATCACATTTCCAAACAGGCCATAGACTGGAATTCTCAAAGGAAAAGAAAGCGTGGCCGTCCCAGTGAAACCTTTTTTTTTTTGCCTGGAGAAATGCTCATGCATTCTGCACTACCACGGGGAGATAGTGCAGTTATGTGGGACTCTAACCCACTAAAACTCCACGGTGTCCTCCAGTGCCGCTTATGGCGGGAACACGGGCACGCGTTAGCACTCACCGCGAACCCGCCGCGGCTGTCCGTTACCGGACCCTCCTTGGGGGAGTACCCCCCATCACCGGCGCACAAGAACACATTGCACGCCGTGACCACCCCAGGGACCAAATCAGCACATGGGTGCCAGACGACCCCGTGTATGGCACCCTTGGTCCCACTGTGACGGGTCGAGGTCAATGGCCCCGCCACCTACCATTTTGCGGCCGCAGGGGATAGGGAGAGCGGCTAACGCTATACCGACACTCCTCTTCCCCTGCGGCCCCACCGCGTCCGCCATCAGACGGTGGCGACCCCGTTTAGGCCGCGGAAGGTAGGGAGAGCGGCGCACTGCAATACCGGCACTCCTCTCCCGCCGCGGCCTCCAACACTCAGCCGCGATATCGTATGGGACCTAGGAATCTCCATAAGACATCGCGGCCCGCCTCAGTTGCGATGTCGCCTGTTACCAAGCGGCACCGCAACCTACTAGTTGGCCGCTACGTCGTCGGCTTAATCGGCAAAAGCCCTGACGAGCGGCCCCTCCTCGGGTTCCTCTTCGCTTCACCGTGGGTGACCAAGCCACGGTTACTGAGCCCCCCCGCCTCGACAAAGCGGGAACCCACCGGGGGGGGTCCATGTGTCGAGCATTGAAATGACGTGGAGCGAGGTGAAGCGTGAAGCCCAAGACCGTTCGCGATGGAGGACTACTGTAGATGCCTTCTGGCCCAGCTTGGGGCCATTAGATCTTAAGTTGTCAAACATATCGAGAGAGCCAAAACATGATGGTATTTTGTCCAATTGAGAAGTTATTATGGCCACCTTCCGGCTCCATCATCAGACCAGCTCCATGGTACCATATTATTTCAATGTTTCCAAAGTAACATATTTCGTTAAGTTTTAGGTTAATCAGATGCCAGGAAGGGCTTGAAATAACGATGACTAGTTGCCGGACATACGTATAAAGGACAGCGACACACTTACAAAAGCAAAGCAATATATAATAAATATAATATATAATATAATAACTTGTTATATCACACTAATATTATAAAGACGAAAGTCTGTGAGTCTGTATGTTTGTTACTTCTTCACGCTCAAACGGCTGGACGGATCTGGATAAAATTTGGTACAGAGATAAATTATTAGTCTGGAATAGCACATAGGATACTTTTCATCCCGGGAATATGTTCCCTTGGGATAAGTTTCAACATTCACGCAGGCGAAGCCGCTGGCAGAAGCCAGTTATTAATAAATACTATGATTATTTAAACTAAATAAAAAAAAAAACAATGTGTCAGCAAAACGTCGGTTAGCGGCAGTTAGTATGCCAAACCTCCTAAATCTCTAACTTCATTATTATCATCCATACTGCTAACATAGTTCAAGCATGTGTTTAAATTCCACCAAAGGATAAACCAATATTATTGAACCCTCCATTTTCATTAAACGTTGAGGTAGGAGCTTTTCACAAATTACATCATATCATAATTATGTATTAGAAGCTAGAAATCTGTCTGGCTGTGAACTCATTAGCATCTTTCAAATTTAACATATATATATATAACTATCTACCTACTCACGAATAAAAATAAATCAATTTTTATTATAGCAGTGATAAAT
Organism: Orthosia incerta; assembly: GCA_948252205.1. Classification (NCBI taxonomy): domain Eukaryota; kingdom Metazoa; phylum Arthropoda; class Insecta; order Lepidoptera; family Noctuidae; genus Orthosia; species Orthosia incerta. The sequence continues at coordinate 7,119,242 of OX411759.1, forward strand.
CATCTGTTTTATCCAAAATATTTTTTACTGGCTGTTGCCCGCGATTTCGTCCACGTCAATTTTTAGTTCCTTTTTTTCCCCACAGGAACCGTGAATTTTTCCGGTATAAAAAGTAGCCTATATTACTCCTTATAACATTAGTTATCTACCATTGAAAGTCCCGTCATAATCGGTCCAGCCGTTTCGGCGATTTCACGAAACAAACAGCAAACAGACGTATTTGTTATTACTACCGTATATTCTTTAACATACATTCAATTAAACGTTGTTATTTTGATATTACATACAGACACTTCAATTTTCCTTATCTGTATAGAAGACTAGCTGTTTCCCGCGGCTTCGCTCCCGTGGACCACCCCATAGGATCCAATTTCGGGATTAAAAAATAGCCTATGTCACTCAGGAATAATGTAGCTTTCTAATGGTGAAAGAATTTTTCAAATCGGTCCTGTAGTTTCGTAGTCTATTTGGTACAAACAAACAAACAAAAAAATCTTTCCTCTTTATAATATTATATATATATAGTATAGATGTAAAGATAAAGCGGTGAAATATTTAGTAAAACATAATCTCTGAAAGAGCAGGGCCATGGCAATTCTCATGGTTTCTATGTGAGAGAGAGACGGAGCTACACAGGGCGAAGAACACTAACCCTTATTCACAGCGGCATCATGATAGTTTTGACACGACAAAGTACGGTCCGTGATACGATCACAATCAATATTATTTTAATGTTAGAAAATTACACTTTCCCTGAGTGCCATAGGTGGCATGCTTATGAGATTTGACACTGAAGCAAAACACTGGTAACAACTGGTACGTTTTAATTGGGTAAATAGTAGAAAGTGCATTTTTTTTAGCCTTTAATGGTTGGATCCGGCTGTCATTTGAAGTTCTTTGACAGTCGTTTCGGGTATTCAGAAGCCCAACATTCTGAGTCCTCCCAATGGGTATAATACTCACAACGGATCTTTGTGTCTCCGAATTGGCTGCAAGACCCTGCGCAGCAGCTATTTTTGTGTCAATTTTGAAGGTGAGGATAGCATTGTATAACTGTCGCTTTCACTCGCTTACGTTTGTTGCATCGTCCTATCTCGCTTACTCTTTGCTGTATACTCGACAACAAACTGATTCTTGCGCAATGGTTGGCAGAGCCAACTTCAAATTTTCTGTGAATGTTTTTTTCTTGACACCTCAAAATTAGCATCTCAAGGTCTGCGTACACCGGGGACGGCAGCGAAGAGCATTTTATCTACACCCTACGTAAATTAATGTGTAGAGATCGACCCAAGGCATCATTCCTTGTGATCATTCCATGTCCTTTATTTAATTATCTTTCTTATTTCTTACATTTTTAAATATTAAAAAAAAAAACATAAAAAATAGAGGCCCACCGGTTACGGGAACAGGGTCCAAGCTACCGGCGATCAATGCTCCAGAGGGAGGAACCTCCTAAAAATACGAGCCGTGTCCAGCAATACTGCTTTCTGGATCAGGCCCTTGACCCAGCCGCCTAACGAGAGCCTCCTAAGGTGTTGGTCGAGGCTCGTGGCTATTAAGCCATTGGCTGATACGACTATTGGTACAATGATCGCTGAGTCCACATCCCACATGTCGACAACCTCGCAAGCCAAGTCAAGATACTTGATTTGCTTATCTTTCTCGGCTTTCACGAGGTTCCCATCATGCGGGACAGTTATGTCAACAATCAGTCCACCACCACTATATCAGGCCTATTAGCGATAATAGTCCTGTCAGTGATGATGAACCGATCCCAGTACAATGTGATATTGCCATTCTCGACAACTGGGTCGGGCACATACCTGTAGTACGGCACCTTCGATGCCACAAGAGTGTATTTCAGAGCAAGTTGCTGATGGATAAACCGGGCTATAAGGTTGATTACTACTGATTGGTCTACATCGGACCCATGTACGGCCCGGAAAAAGCGTCCGTGAAGCTCCTTACTCTTCCATACCTCCCTGCGGTCGTTTGTGTCAAGCACTACAGGCTTGCACCAGTTCTCATTCGCCAAGGAGAGCGGGATGAGTCTGAAGAGAAAGAAGAGTCGGAAGGAGATATATAAAAAGATTTGCAAAATTTTTGTCTTCTTTGAAGGAGGTTATGTCGAAATGGTTCTATTTAAATTTGGTAAAGATCTGATGAAGAACTTCGCACCCCAGTATGCTCTAAACGGGTACGCAGATGTGTGCAGTTCACCCAGGTACACTCTTAATCCACCGGTAACGTCCAAGTTACATGTTATTCGGGTAATCTATTCTGGCATCACTTTGGACAAGTTCACATTATATGTGGTACCTTACTATAGAACTTGTCAATTATGTACCACTAAAAGTGAAAAATAAAAACATTCTAATTAAAAAATAAAACCGACATCCACCGGATTCCCACAGTATTGACCAAGTCATCGCTCCACTTAGAGGGTCTTCACCAGCCAGTACGCGGTCGCCACTCAAGAACTTTACGGATACATCGACCATCCGTTCTGCGAGCAATGTAACCTGCCCGCTGCGGGCTAAGTCAGTAACCCTGGTTCTCATGCGAATGTCTTCATTTCTGATACGATCACGCAAGGAAACTCCGAGCTTAGCCCTCTCCATTGCCGTTTGGGTGACTTTAAGCCTTCTGATGAGATCCATTGTTAGCGACCATGTTTTGGTTCCGTATGTAATCACCGATAACACACACTGGTCATAGACTTTCGTCTTGAGACACTGCGGTAAGTTGGCTGAGAAGTTACCGCTCAACTTCCCGAACGCTGCCCAGCCAAGTCGGATTCGATGGTTGACCTCTTTTTCAAAGTTAGATTTAACTATCTGGACCGTTTGTCCCAGGTAGACATAGTCACCCACAACTTCGAGTGTAGAGTATCCGATCTTGACAGGAGGGGGTGTAACATGGGCATTCAACATGACCTTGGTTTTGTCCATTTCATTTTAAGACCCACTCTTTCGGAAGCTCTACTATGGTCTTTGAGCATTGTACTAAGGTCCTTCATAGTCTCAGCTATGATCACTATATCGTCGGCAAACCAAAGATGAGTGTTGTACTCGTCATTGACTGCCTATGCCTAAGCCCTCTCCAGTCCAGAATCTCGAAGACATCTTTCAATAAACAGTTTCGGTGATAAGACGTCTCCCTGACTCACACCTCGTTGCATAAGGATAGGTGCCGAGGTCTGATCCTGAAGTTGGACTGACATGGTGGTATTTTTGTACAAATACTTTAATACCTCAATGTACCGATAGTCGATTGGCGCCGTTGAAGATACCACAGTACAGCCCAAGTCTCGATCGAATCGAAGGCTTTCTCGTAGTCCACAAATGATAAGCAGAGAGGCAGGTTATGCTCTTCGGTCTTCTGTATAACCTTCCGCAGCGTATGTATGTGGTCTACGGTGCTAAAGCCTTTTCGGAATCCGGCTTGTTCGGGAGGCTGGCAATCGTCATAACTGCGCGCGAGATGATTCATGATGACTCTTGAAATCAACTTGTTGACAGGGCTAAGAAATGAGATAGGCATATAATTCTTCATTATCGCCTTTCATAAAGAAGAGTACCACCACACCCCTGCACCATGCCTGTAGCGACCGTAACGCCATCATAATCCGATGGTTTTTTGTTCTTAAGTTGATTCAGAGCTACCTAATCTCGTACACGCTGACGTTCGAGATGTCTTGTTACAGTGTTGGGTGAATCTAACTCTTGTGTCGTTTGCTAGATTCGCGATTTACTGATTCACGTGTACAACTGCCCATAGAATCTCTCGATCTTTATCAGAAACTCCAGTTTGACGGATACGATCGAATTTGTTTAAAAAAACAGATTTCAGAAAACGATTACTTGCCAATGATGACAGGTAAGATGAATTTGTTAAATCAATTTAGTCTAAGGTTGCGCAACAATCTTGACTATATTTTTGTGAACTTGGATGTTCCTGAAATACATTTTAGAAAAACATGAATTTTCTCCATTTGCTGTTTTTGTTTGAATTGTCTGTCAGCATCTTTGTTTCCTATCCATCAGCCTCAAAAGTAAAACTGAAAAGGTATCTTCTAGTCACGCTCCTTCCATCATTTACCTCATCCATCGCTCTCCATCAGAAGAAATCAAGGCTCATCACGAAATTAAAAAAAAAACTGGAAGCACAGCTTTTCTCTGATTAAAATGATTCGCGAGGCGACAGGCAAACTAATTCGCATCAATAAATATTTCATTTACAGAACACAGTTTACTAGTAAGTTATCACGTTTAAGGAATAGTGCTCCTCGGCTAGCTAAACAGAGAGTTCTAAGTGGTTTAGAGCTAGATGAAACATTGTACCTAGTCAATTAGATTGGTTTCCAGACTTGCTTCCACTCTAGCCTGTAAGCCGGCAATGCCAAGGACTGGTGTACAGAAAAGACATTTTTTTCGCTCGTTGAAAAAAATCATATACACTATCATTAAGGCGTATATATTAGGTACTGGCCGGGCGCCCGCTCGGTGCCAGAATATCAATACTGGACCTCCTTTTGAACAGTTGCAAAATATTTTTTGATTTAAATATCCTGTGCAGGTTCAGAAGAAATTCTAACCATCAATATTGCTGTGTTAAAATATTTTTAAACATCCATTTCATTTTGGAGCAAGTTATTTTTTTTTTAAGCTAAAGTAGGTATTAGTCATATGAATAAACCTTACTTCACAAATAATGTACATTATAATAAATCTGTAGAAAATTCGTTTTTGTACATCGAAAATATTTCCATGAATATAGCCAGAATGTTAAAGGGTAATCAAAAGAACCCAATTCCAGCATTTCTGTCTGTTTAGTTGTGCACGCATCACGTAAAATTTATGAAACCAATTTAGTTACCTTTTTACATAAAAAATTGTGCGTAACTTGTAATATTACTTAGATTTTGTTTTATCGCAATCGGTTCACTCTTTCAAAAGTTATATGAATTTAGAGTGTTCAAGAAGTAAAATATCACAACACAAGCAAATCAGATACTCGGACAGTTTGTAAAGTTAATTTTTCCTTACTCACCAACTTACCCAGTGGTAGTAAATGCATGAGACTAATAGGGATGGTTTCGCATGAGGTATTGATTAAAATAAAAGTCTTCCACTTGGTCTCCTCAACGTATTTAATCTTCTCACAAATACAATCTGTCACTGAAATTTCTTGTTCAATACTATTAAATAAGCACTTCTTACATTAGAAGGGATATACCCTTAAGATTCAACACTGGAGATATGCTGTCTCAAACAGCATCGTTCAGCCTGTGCAGTTGTATCTATGCATCAACTATACCATAAGGACATCTGTATTTGGATCCTGCTGCATATGTCTTGGGATGTGATTTTCTCAAGACATCATCCTCATGAGATCTTGTTAAATATTAGAAAGGACCCTGCTAAGAAGAAAAATCATGATGAGATTCATAACGCATGGTTGATACAACGGGTGGCAATCAGACAGTTGAACTCCATATTCGATAGATGGCGTTTAGTATTTGACGTCATTTTCTGAATGGTGGTGTTAAGGCGCTATATACGCCACAATGTTAACGCAGTACTAGCCGTGCGCCCGCTCGATGCCAAAATATCAATATTGAACCTCCTTTTGATCAGTTTTGTTTGCAAAATATTATTTCATTTACATATGCTAAGTTAGTTATGAAGAAATTCCAGCCATAATTTTTTCTGTGTAAAAGTATTTTTAAACATCCAAGTCGTTTTGGAGGAGTTCCCAAAAGTTGCGAAAAAATATCGTGTTGTTAATTATCTTTTTAAAGCAAAACTATTAGTTACATGAAAAAACCTTGTGTTCAAAATTATGTACATCAATCAATATTAAATACATATTTTTTTCAAACCTTTTAACCTAGCCGTTACTAAGGAGTATGCTTTAGAACCAACTTACCACAGTGTCTCAAGACAAAAGTCTATGACCAGTGTGTGTTGCCAGTGATGACATATGGCTCTGAGACGTGGTCGCTTACAATGGGCCTCATCAGAAAGCTTACAGTCACTCAAAGGGCAATGGAGAGGGCTATGCTCGGCGTTTCCTTGCGTGATCGAATCAGAAATGTAAGAGAGATCCGTAAGAAAACCAGGATTACCGACATAGCCCGAAGAATTGCCAAACTTAAGTGGCAGTGTAGCACATTGCTCGCAGAACGGATGGCCGATGGGGCAGAAAGGTTCTGGAGTGGCGACCGCAAACCGGAAGACGTTGCGTTGGAAGGCTTCCCACCAGGTGGACCGATGACCTGGTGAAGGTTGCAGGAATCCGCTGGTTGCGGGACGCACGGGACCGGTCAATGTGGCGACGCTTGGGGGAGGCCTATGTCCAGCAGTGGACGTCTTTCGGCTGATATGGTGATGCTTTAGAAAGTTACCATTTTAGGGCACTAAAGCGTATGTAGGCCCTTAAGATTTTCCGCGGAAAAATGCAAGGTAGCAAGGCAAGTAGGGTTACTGACAACCTGGAATCAGTGTACTCATCATTTGCAATTTTGTAAATTTTGTTGAAATTGTAATTTAGGTGTTTTCCAAGATGTTCATAACGGTAGGGTCACAGTATGTGAGGTTTCCAGGTATTTTAATTATCTATACCTTGTATGTATCTGATATGCCGTTGTGATTACTACTTCTGGCCATCTCAAACTACGTCGATGTAAAGCCAGTGACACTCACGAATGCGCTGAATTTGTAATATGTAAAGCGTTTCTATGTGTGCGTAGTTTTCACTTCTTGTATGGAGTCAACCTTCTTTACCTACCTGTTTATTGTATGACTGCTTTTCTATGTAAAGTTTGCAACTTTGTTTTTTTTTGCAATAAAAATGTAGCCTGCAGTGGTCCCGTGTTGCCTTTGCAAAGGTAACTTTTTATAATAATGTAGCGGCACCAGCGCCGCCACTTACGAACTAAAGACATGACGTCACACAAATCCTGCATCGCGCAAGTAAAGTTTGTGGCGCGATTTGAACACATACAACATTCCGACAATTACCGTTGGGCAGTTGCCCGGACCAGACACAACACCCGTCTGGTCGGAGGATCCTCCCTTTTCTATGGAGGTTTGTGGGACTTTACACCCTGTTCCGCCTACCCCCAAAATAAAAACAAACAACTATATTATTATCTGCTTACTTCATGTTTGCAATTTATTTCTGTTGAGCAACTTTATTGCGCCTTTATTTATATAAGTCAAGTCTGTAAGTGCAAGTCAAAAAATTCTACCAAATTAAAGTAGCTAAAGCGCTTTTAACAATTTCTCACATTCATTTTTACATTATTCTCCCTCTAGAGACTTCATCTAATCTTAATCTTTATAAAAAAAATGTGCACCTGCCATGTTGTCTTTCCACCACCCTTGGTTGACTGGTAGAGAGTGCCTCAAGCATTAAGTCCATTTATGGTGCATTCAGTTTTAGTAAATAAATCTAATGGACCTTACTGAGACGCAATTTAAATTGGCTCGATAGACGATATCGCGGATGGACTTTATTAGTAACAGTGCAAATCTAATGGACCTTACTGAGATGCAATCTAAATTGCCTTGATAGACGATATCGCTTATGAACTTTCTTAAAAACAGTTCAAATCTAATAGTCCTTACTGAGACGCAATTTAAATTGCCATGCGCGATAGACGATATCGCGCCTGGACTTTCTTAGTAATAGTGCAAATCGAATGGACCTTACTGAGACGCAATTTAAATTGCCTCGATAGACGATATCGCTTATGAACTTTCTTAGAAACAGTTCAAATCTAATAGTCCTTACTGAGACGCAATTTAAACTGCCATGCACGATAGACGATATCGCGCCTGGACTTTCTTAGTAATAGTGCAAATCGAATGGACCTTACTGAGACGCAATTTAAATTGCCTCGATAGACGATATCGCTTATGAACTTTCGTGCAAAATTTGTAGTTCCGGATGTTTGTAAACACACCCACGTTACAGGAAGAAATTCCTAGTGTGGGAAAAGTAAAAAAAAACTGCACTCATAAACATACAAAGACTTAAGTCAGTTGGCAAGCTTTTCAAGTTTCTGTTTTGAAGGACACTAATGCTTTTCATTTTCTAAAGCGTCACTAAAATAATATTCACAAAAGATTTACACTTCGACGATTTCTGCTTTTCCATTTCCTAAATGAAAACGCCTAAGCATATTTTTAAACCTTTTTCAGTAATGGAAGATTATAAAATGGCACAGTTTATGTTGACCTTTCCTTATTTTGTGAAAGCTGAATTTGTATCTTTATAATGTGTTAGATCTTTATTGAAAGTAAATAGTGTAGATAATAGCACTTATTCTGAGAATGCAGGCATAGGTGAACATAGTAGATGATTGCGATGATAGATTTTGTATAGCAAAACACAATCTGAGTGAACTGTCAAGCAAACGAGATGAAAACGGATCAAGAATCAAGAGAAAATTGATTAATCCTACTATTTACTAAAAATTAAAAATTCTAAATTATGAATGGATGTATGTTTGTTACTCAATCACGCTAAAACGGCCGAACCTAGCGGCACCTTTTAGTAGGTATTTTTCGAGTCGAGCATTGCGGGACTAGAGCATAGCGGAATTAACCACCTGCACTGGCCTGAATTTGTGCCTAGTTGATTGCGCGGTATCTTCTCGTCCAACTTACCATAGTGACTCAAGACGAAAGTTGTTTTTTTATTTATTTTTTGGACTATTCCACCGCACTATTCCCAAACCACTGCAACTCCTGAAAGGCAGAATCAACAGTGGCAACCACCAGCAAAGCGCCAAGGTCCCGGCGAATGAATTTAACGGTCTGGGATCCTGCAACGAAATAAATCAGAATAGAATAACGGAGGAGAAGGAAAAAATACAAATTTCCACTTCCCTCCTTAAAAAGCACGAGACAGAACAAACAAGGCCGATAGGCAAAAAAGGTCGTTTACAACTGGGATAAGCCAGTTGCCTAGCACCACGGATAAAAATTATCATTATTATTAATGGGTCCTAAAATTGTGAGCTGTTATCAATGATATTCCAGTAAACAGATATATGTTATGAGCATGCGCATTGTGAAGACTCGAATACGTCCTAACTGAGACGTTTAGTCTTTAGTCTTTGTCACGCATGGCGAAGAGCGATACGCTTTGTTGAAACAAAAAATTATTAAAAATGCCATCGTGTGTATTTAGAAAGTGTACCAATTATCATACCAAAGTACATAAAACAGAAGGGATCTCATACCATATGTAAGTACGCAATACACCTCAATTTAATAATCTATTTCAATTTTTTTCCTAATATTCTGATATTTGGAGGTTAGAAAAAGAAAAAAGCATTGGTGGCATAATGTTTGTTTACACGCAAGTGAAAAACACTAGCTGTCTCTTTTTTTCTTGTTGGTTTTATCAAGCCATCCCTTTCGACTTGAAGTAAAATGTCAGATGAATGAAAAGTGTGTATGTGAGCTGCCGCTGCTGCGCGGCAAACTATTTTCGGTTGTTTTGAGAGTGCATAACGAATCTGTTTAGTAGAATATCATTGGCTGTTATATTTGATTCCAATAATATGCCAAGAAGACTAGTGTGTTTTGCTAGAGGCTCTGAGACGTGGTCGCTCACAATGGGCCTCATTAGAAAGCTTACAGTCACCCAACAACTTGGATGAGGCTTATAACCAGCAGTTGACGTCTTTTGGCTGATATTATGATGATGATGATGACGGCAATAGGCTCGTTCTCAATGGGATTTAAACATAACTGGCACCTCTGCACAACTCTTCAGGGAATACTGCCGTAATGTTACGTAGAAAATAAGTAACGTTTATTTTGTTTTAATCAGTCGCCTCCTGAAAAAAATCACTGCCAATCAAAAGCCATCTATAATTTGGGATAGGAGATAAATGTGGCCAAACATCTTTTTCCATATCGATAACTGTATTATCCTTATCGCTGCTACCTTAAATATAAGGAAGGTTGTACGAGTGAAGGGAAAGGGTTTGATCCCAACCACGTAGATAACGTATCTAATACCGTTTTTCTGTCACATATTAAATGCCCTTTTGGACCTTTTTTCCGCGTATTTCACTATACAAAAAATCGAAGAAAAGTTTTGAATATAAACAAAAAGTACGTAAGCGGCGGCGGGTATAAATGGCTGATGGCTTTCGGAGAAGGGGAAGAAAATAAACGTTGCTGGAAAGAAACGTTGGATGGACTTTGTAAAAGATGAGGACGTGGCTACCGAGATGACGACGACCAAGTGGACTAATCCATGCATAATGTGTTAACATATTTCATAACGATTCTAATAACATAAATTTTAAACAGCTCCCCTAAATAACTTAAGAGATATTGTCATTTTAATGGCACGCACCTATATCGCAAGAGAACAACCAAAAGAAGCCTGAAAGTTGTGCCTTACGCCAGAATGGCCGTGATAGTTGAGGGGATAGAGTTCACCAGACTGATTTCAGCGGCAAATCTCAGCGGAAAGCAGCCATCTGCGCGGGAAATCTAATAGTGCACAAAAATAGGTGCACTCTTTGTTCCCTCACTCTTGTAATGCGATGGGACGACTATCTGATATGACCGGAGATAAATCAGGAGGCTTAACGTATTTACCATGGTTCAGAGGTTTCTTAACGCCAACTTCCAAACTCCAGGCTACAACTGAGAAATTGAGAACTGACGATTAAATGAGGAGGATGTAGAAAAAGAGGGAGGAAGATGTTACGGGGACCTAAAATAAGTTTGTGATAAAGGCAAGTGAATGATACAGAAAACCGCTCATGGTCCTGAACAAAATATCCACCATTGTATTTTAAAGGTGTAAAGAAAACCATTTCCGAAAATACTGATTTCTCTGTGGAACTCTAACACAGAATCAAATTGACGGATCGTCCGACTTTTAAATAAATTGAATCTTCTTGGTCTCGTTATCATAAGATGCGGCCTGCCCCTTGTTTACATTTTGGAGGCGGAAGCATAATTTGTATAAGATGTCATTGTGTTTTGAAAGGAGATACTTGATTTATATTAAGACGTAGAATTTAACATAATGGATGATAAAAGTAAAATTAGGCTTATTTTTAATAAATATATACTAATATTATAAAGGGGAAAGATTTTTTTGTTTGTACCGAATAGGCTCCGAAACTACTGGACTGATTTGAAAATTTCTTTCACCAATAGAAAGCTACATTATTCCTGAGTGACATAGGCTATTTTTTAATTCCGAAAATGGTTCCAGTGGGGTGGTCCACGGGAGCGAAGCCGCGGGGAACAGCAAGTATTTTATAAAAGTCTTTCCTCAAAAGCAGCCACAGGAATTTAGCTAGGTAAACTAAACTCTTGGAAGGATTTGTATTTCCCATACCGTCCTAGTATAAAAAATACCCTGTATAAATTCGCCACCGACCTATCATTTATTTTATAAAAGTCTTTCCTCAAAAGCAGCCACAGGAATTTAGCTAGGTAAACTAAACTCTTGGCAGGATTTGTATTTCCCATACCGTCCTAGTATAAAAAATACCCAGTATAAATTCGCCACCGACCTATCATTTATTTTATAAAAGTCTTTCCTCAAAAGTAGTCACAGGAGTTTAGCTAGGTAATCTAAACTCTTGGCAGGATTTGTATTTCCCATACGGTCCTAGTATAAAAAATACCCTGTATAAATTCGCCACCGACCTATCATTTATTTTATAAAAGTCTTTCCTCAAAAGCAGTCACAGGAGTTTAGCTAGGTAATCTAAACTCTTGGCAGGATTTGTATTTCCCATACGGTCCTAGTATAAAAAATACCCTGTATAAATTCGCCACCGACCTATCATTTATTTTATAAAAGTCTTTCCTCAAAAGCAGTCACAGGAGTTTAGCTAGGTAATCTAAACTCTTGGCAGGATTTGTATTTCCCATACGGTCCTAGTATAAAAAATACCCTGTATAAATTCGCCACCGACCTATCATTTATTTTATAAAAGTCTTTCCTCAAAAGTAGTCACAGGAGTTTAGCTAGGTAATCTAAACTCTTGGCAGGATTTGTATTTCCCATACGGTCCTAGTATAAAAAATACCCTGTATAAATTCGCCACCGACCTATCATTTATTTTATAAAAGTCTTTCCTCAAAAGCAGTCACAGGAGTTTAGCTAGGTAATCTAAACTCTTGGAAGGATTTGTATTTCCCATACCGTCCTAGTATAAAAAATACATTGTATTTTTTTTTTATTGTATATATGCTTGCGCTTGACCACTATCTCACCTGATGGTAAGCGATGATGTGGTCGACGATGGAGCACGCTTGCCTAGAAGAAACCCATTCACTCTTGACTTAAAGACCCCTAGATTGTAGCTATCGGGAAACACAGATTCTGGCAGGGAATTCCACTCTTTAGCTGTACGCATAATAAAAGTGTCCCCAAAACGTTTTGTGCGTATGGGTGGGATGTCCACCATGTACCGATGACGCATCGCCGTACGTCTGGTAGTCCGATAATGGAACGGGCTGGGTGGAATTAAATCATGTAATTCCATCGCACACTCCCCGAAATGTAACCGATAAAATACCGACAAGCTGGCAACTCGGCGACGATGTTCAAGGCTCTGGAGCTTTGACTTTAGCAGTGCCTCATTGCCGATGAGTTTCTTGGCCCGCTTTTCGATCGACTCTAGTGCATCAAGCTTGTATAGAACAGTACTCCATGCACGATCGAACTTGCGCTTGATACAAGTTGAGCAACTGTTCCGGCGTGAAGTACCTTCTCACTTTCGCAAGGATCCCCAACTTTTTGGCAGCCAGCTGAGCCTTTGCCTCAATGTATTGCCCAAAATTGAGAGTCGATGTCAACGTAACACCAAGAAGCTCAAGATGGTCCGTTATTGGCACGGTTACATCACGGAAAGTTGGAGCCGGTTGAAATTGGCTCTTTTTAGCGGAAAAAAAACACGCCTGGGTTTAGCAGCATTATTATAAATTATACTGTATAAATTCGCCACCGACCTATCATTTATATTTAACCCCTGACGGAAAAAAGAGGGGTTATAAGTTTGACGTATGTACTTGTGTATTTTTGTATGTGTGTTTGTGTCTTTATGTATTTTTGTATTTGTCTGTAGCTTCTAAATGGATGAACCAATTTTTATTTCTTTTTTTTTTAACACGCTTTTATTAGCTTGGTATGTATGTATCTATGTATCTATGTATCAATGTATCAATGTAACAATGTATCAATGTAACGGAATCTTTGAACGTGATTTTCACCCACTTCAAAACGTTGGATTGACTTGAAACTTTGCACACTTATCAAGGACCGATGACAATGCAATAATTTAAACAGTTTGTCCCATTATCCTTACCAATAAAGCGTGTTTTTTAGTTTTTAGAACTACAATTTATTTGTTTTTAAGGTGACTTTATCGAGAGTGTTCTTAGCTATGCTTGATTGAAATCCGTTCAGCCGTTCAGAAGTTATGGGCGTTTTATTGTTTGAATCGGAGTGTTTTCGAAGTTTCATGTCATAATTACGTGTTTAATAGATTGTCGATCGGAGCACTACTAGATAAATTATGTGTGTATCTAAAAAAAATGTGTCGGGGGTATTTAAATTTTTAAATTTTAGATTATATATAATTGAGATATAGATTTTCGAAGATTATCAACCGGAAAATGTTCCCTCTATCCTACTACGAATTTATTTATCATTCTGCTTCCTCATTGGCTATTCAAAAGGAATACCCGTTCACTATCGTCATTTCATGGCTCGTTTGATTTTGTCGCTCAATATAATGATCCTGTGTCGAATACAAATGATAGGATATAGTAGGTGTGTAGTTTATTTTATTTTGGTTCAAAAATGGCTTAGTAGGAAATCATGTTTTCCTTATGTTTGTATTGGAAGAGCGTCTTTCGCAATGTAATACTCTAACAAAATATGCTACGTTCTTTCACCACACAATAAAAAAAAACTTTATTTCCTAGTTTACAATTTTACATAAATGGGCTTATAACAGGAAAAAAAATTTTTTTTACCGAGTTAAGAAAAATAAGGTAATCAAAGAAAATCTGGATGGACTGTGTGAGGATAGATATGAAAGAAAAGGGAGTCAGTGATAGCGTGACAAGGGACACACGTTAGCACTCACCGCGAACCCGCCGCGGCTGTCCTCCGGACCCTCCTCTGGGGAGTACCCCCATCACTGGCGCACCAGAACATACTGTGCGCCGTGACCACCTCAGGGACCAAACAAGCACATGGGTGCCAAACGACCCCGCGTATGGCATCCTTGGTCCCCTTGTGATGGGTCAAGGTCAATGGCCCCGCCACCTACCATTTTTCGGCCGCAGGGGTGGAGAGCGGCCAAAGCTATGCCGACGCTCCTCCTCCCCTACGGCCCCACCGCGTCCGCCATCAGACGGTGGCGACCACTGGGTCGCCACCTGGACTGCCAGGCCGCGGAAGGTAGGAAGAGCGGCGCATCGCAATACCGCCACTCATCTCGCGCCGCGGCCTCCAACCCTCAGCCGCGATATAGTATGGGTTTGGGAGGCCCCATACAACATCGCGGCCCGCCTCAGTTGCGATCACAACGTACATGTTAGCCGCTACGTCGTCGGCTTATCGGCGACTGTGGGTGACCAAGCCACAGTTACTGAGCCCCCCCCCCGCCTCGAAAATGCGGAAACACACCGGGGGGGTAATGGCCTAACCTGGGTTGTCGATGTAGGTATATTCTGGTCTTTCAGGTCTCTCTCAACAGGCAGATCACCAGCCAACCAACCAGCATAATTGTGTCAGTACCATTTTCACGGTGTAGCTATTTAGTCGTCTCATAATGTGACGGGTACGTATTACAATACCGAAATTTAAAAGACCGTATTTTTAAATACCTATGGCAGAAAGCCCAGAAAATTAAACGCCGTATGTTTATTTGGTCGAAAGTTTTAAATCCCGAAAGTTCATTTGCCCGAAAGCTTAAAATCCCGAAGATCCATATCCAGAAGTACACAATCCCGAAATTACATCCCAAAGCCTAAAATCTCTAAGAAAATGACAAAACAGGAGTTTACAAGCGCATTTTTAAAGATCAACTGAGTTCTGTTGTATATTTTATTTATTTATTTTATTTTATTTATTTGGCTCACCAACAATTGAATACAAAGAAATGAGATACATCCAATATACATAAAGACCAGTGTACCAATTTCTTACAGGTAAGCACATAATGCATTACTTATTTGCCGATTGACACTGGGCGATCGATACCGGTTGGCTACTTACAATTAGATGTGTTCTTATACTCATCCAATTTCAAGCAAGCACCAAGATAACACAATTTACATTTAAAACAAAAGTTAAAATAACAGTTAAAATAACAAATAAAATCAACATACCATACAAATCAATTAATTATAATTATATAATTAATTAAATTATTAATAATTAAATAATTATAATTATATAATAATTATACAATAGTAAGGAAATAAACTCAATTTCCTTACTATTGTATAACTGCAAAGCACGTGTGTGAGTACTATGTACCCAACTGTAAATCTACCATTTACTGTACCTGTGTGTCGTTCGTTGACTTGTGTGTGCCCTGGCAGTTGAGTGTGTCATGCTCTCTCAAATGTCTCTCTGAGGGTGGCTCGTGTGTTGGATCATCCGGTTCCTTTCATGATGGTTGAGCTGGGTGGTGCCAATTCATGCGTCATGTTCGTGAACGGACGCCGTCAGCTGGGATTGGTCATAACTTAACTGCTTTAGGTGTTAATGCTTTTTTTTTCTAGCTTCTATTATATAACTGCACAGTGCATGTGTGAGTATTTTTATTACTTTATGCCTGTACGTAGTATAGTGTGTAGTGCTATTCTGGGTGCATTGTCCTCACATATATGAATTTATTAATGAATGTACTTATATGTAACTAAATATTGTAAAAAAAAACTTTTTTTTTAAAAGAGTAAGTATGGAGTTTCTTGTGCATTCTTCTCCATAACAAGCTACTTTCCGAATGCACGGTAGAATCAACTTTTATAACTTGTAAATTTTAATGTACCTAACGTTCAAAAGTGCCGCTTGGTGGCCTACTTGAAATAAAATATCTTTGTCTTTGTCTTTGAATCGAGATTAAAATTAAAATAACAATCAAATCAAAATTAATCAACATAATATAATTGAACGATATAAAATTTAATGATATTTATAACAAAATTCTATGACTTTACAAATTTTTGCACACAATATTTCGGCACCTATCAAGTGAGTCGGCGTGCACATCAACAAGATCACTGCAACTATTTATTAACTTACAAAGGCGGGGGATTGGAGAATTAGCACCAAGGACAGTTCTGCGAAAAGGAGGACATAAGGGGGTTATAGGAGTTCGTGGGCTTTTCGTGGGTACACGGATTTTAATCCTGCTCAACAGTTGAGGGCAGTCAATTTGACATCTTAAAATTTTAAATAAAAACGACGAATTCAATAAATCCCTCCTCTTCTTTAGGGATATCATCTTGAAATGCAAGAGTCTCTCTTTGAGAGTATAGCTAGAAGCTCTGCAGCTATATATAGATTCTATTTACTAAATTCGTAAAACCATGTGTCGGCCATATTGAGGAAACAATACAAAAATACGGAAACGGGTTTTTTTGTTTTGCTCAAGGATGCCCAAAATTGCGTTCAAGTAATAGCATTATTTCAGTCTACAACAAGTCTACTGGTATACTGGTGAACCCATATAGAACTACTTTATAGACAATGGCACTACAATGGTTCATCAAAATTCTTCTCTCTGGTCTATGGCTTAATAATTGTTCACGTGTGGGTTTTATTTATACTGCTCGCGGCATTAATTAGCCATTTTAAGGGCTCACCGGGCTGCTACAGACCGACACCATTTTGTAAATATTTTATATCCAAAATTTATTATCATTCGGATCTATTTATAAAAGCAATAGGCCTTTATAGTTATAAAATAACTTAATTTAATACTGTCCAACCAATACTATTATGTTAATTGTGCAAAATTCGTTCTATACTAGGAATACAAAATTGTTTTGGTTATTTCACACATATATTTATATATAATTTTTTTTAAAACCACAAAATATCGAAGGCGCGTGAAAATTTTCAATGACTACAAAACTGATATAGACATTTACAGTAAACTACATTGCGCAGTAATATTTGAAATAACAAAAGAGTCAAAAACTTAATCAGTATTATACATTTTGTTTTGATGCAAAACAAATGGTGTCACTTCCACAGTTTTGACCCTCTTCGTCCATATTATATTGCGAGACAAAGTAGTTCAATAACAACGATAATTTATTATTACATTTTTACCGTGGTATTAGAGATGTTTTTGCAATAATGTAGGGTTTAATTAAGAAGTTCTAACTGTGAACACTTAACTAGCTCCAATAATTCTTTTACTACATTCATAATGCTAGTCTGATGAATATTGAGATTATTCGTAACACACTGTACAAGGCTTACCTGGAAGCCTTCTATGATTTCTGCAAGCAGATGGGAGATACTACTGCTGATGTTATGTGTGAAATTTTGGCTTTTGAAGCTGATCACCGCGCTATCATCATTACTATCAACTCCTTTGGTACAGAATTGTCCAAGGATGATCGTGCTAAAATGCTTTTGTAATGCAATTAACTTCTTCATTATCAATAATGTTGCTATTATAATGCTTCTGTAATGCGATTGGCAACTTCATTGACCATAATATAGCAATTAAACAACTGTTGTGAACGTAGTTAGGATCTAAAACCGTATAAATTGTGACCAAATAAGCATTACAGTAGCCGTGTAATAGTTTGTAATGCTACTATAGAACTAACACAAAATGCGAAAACGATACAGAAATGCAACATGTAAGTCGTTATACTGCTTTGATGTGTTACTTGGGGTGTTTTTGATGTAAAACCTGTATCCCCCTATTTACCTATACCCGCGCCAAATTTTGTAAAACTTTTACCCGCGTACGGTCTCACAGACCTAATGTTTGGAAAGCAATTTCATAATATTTTATCAAGAATACTTGAAATTATGTTTTCTCAAATTAGGGTATATCGCGAATGAGAGAAACACACCTTATCACAAAATTTATTTAAACTTAATTTACAGTACATTTGCTGAGTAGGTACTTATAAGAAACAATTTATGAAAAATTGCAGGATTTTTGTATTTCATGTGAAAATATTTTCATTCTTCAAACCAACTTTTCAATCTGGAATAAAACTGCATACATAACAGTTAAACACAAAAATAAAATAGTTTCGGGATAAAACCACTGAAAAACATACTGTGACACTTATACCCGCGTCGGTCCCACAGACCTATTGTCGCTAAATACGACTATAACAGGTAACACGCACGATCGCATTTTGTACACTAAACTGATCTTACCTAGTAACAAGTCTGACAGCTAACATGAAGTACAAAATGCCGTCATAGATTATAAAAGAAAAATTCACGAAACCGTGTTTTGTTGGTCACAGACCAAAGTGACTTGGCAAGTTTTCAGGCTAAAGTATAGTTTGAAAAATACCTACTCAACTCGTTCTTAACCTCAAATACTCAATTCAGAAATATTAGCTTAAGATTGCCCTAGTTGTTCATTATTTCATATAAACGTAGTATGGCGATTACTCCACTGTTTGACGATGTACGTTCAGAAAAATATTATTCCCATCATTATCTAGCTCTGTATGGAAACAAAAAATTAAAAATAAAATTGAATGTTCGAAAGTTCTATATTTCAATACTAATTTTAACGCTACTTTGGGGCTATGTGAACCTAGCACCCGACCTTAGAAAAAAAAAACCTTTTTTTGGTTTGATTGAAAGATATTGGTAAGTAGTGAAAATTATTTCGTTAGTAGTGGAGCCAAAAAAAAATATGGGCAGCAAAAAAAAAAATTTGCCCCCGACATTGTAAAACCTAACTTTTTCCGGATGCATCTGGTAGATAAGCGTTAGTAGTGGATTGTAGTGTATTTTTTTTCGTTTGTAGTAAAATAAAAAAAAATGGAAAAAATAAAAAAAATATTTTCGACTTTTTTTCATAAAGATGAATGCAGTTTGAAAGCCTATACGATTACTAAAAACGCTAAAAATTACTGAAAAACGTTGGTAGAGTAATGAAGAGGTTTGCAGTTTAATTATTTTCGTTTGTAGTAAGCTGAATAAAATATAAAAAAATATTTTAAGTATCGAATATTTTTTCATAACGATGAATTTAGTTTAAAAGTCTATACTGTTACTACAAACGCTGAAAATGACTGAAAAGCGTTGGTAGAGGTATGAAGAGGTTTGTAGAATAATAATTTTTGTTTGTAGTAAGCTGAATAAAATATAAAAAAATATTTTAAGTATCGAATATTTTTTCATAAAGATGAATTAAGTTTGAAAGCCTTTACGGTTACTACAAACGCTGAAAATTACTGAAAGACGTTGGTAGAGGTATGAAGAGGTTTATAGTTTAATAATTTTTGTTTGTAGTAAGCTGAAAAAAATATAAACAAATATTTTAAGTATCGAATATTTTTTCATAAAGATGAATTCAGTTTGAAAGTCTATACGGTTACTAGAAACGCTGAAAATAACTGAAAAGCGTTGGAAGAGATATAAAGAGGTTTGTAGTTTAATAATTTTCGTTTGTAGTAAGCTAAATAAAATATAAAAAAATATTTGCAGGGTCGAATATTTTTTCATAAAGATGAATAAAGTTTGAAAGCCTATACGGTTACTACAAAAGCTGAAAATGACTGAAAAGCGTTGGTAGAGGTATGAAGAGGTTTGTAGTTTAATAATTTTTGTTTGTAGTAAGCTGAATAAAATATAAAAAAATATTTTCAGTGTCGGAAATTTTTTCTTAAAGATGAATTAAGTTTGAAAGCCTTTACGGTTACTACAAACGCTGAAAATTACTGAAAGACGTTGGTAGAGGTATGAAGAGGTTTATAGTTTAATAATTTTCGTTTGTAGTAAGCTGAAAAAAATATAAAAAAATATTTTAAGTATCGAATATTTTTTCATAAAGATGAATTCAGTTTGAAAGTCTATACGGTTACTACAAACGCTGAAAATTACTGATAAACGTTGGTAGAGGTATGAAGAGGTTTGTAGTTTAATTATTTTCGTTTGTAGTAACATGAAAATTCACACTCAATAAACACGTTGTGAAGTACGGCCCATTGTCTCTCACGGAGAGGAGACTTATGTCCCAGCAGTGGGAACATTAAAAAGGCTGAGGATAACGATGACATCTTCTTATACAATGCACTTCCCACTTCTGTTAAAGGTTTTATCCATCTAATTTTTGTTTCAGAGCGCAATTAGCGTGCTGCATTTAGAGTTAATTGGTTATAATACCTATATTTTTTTTAAAGTAGTGTTTTGAACACCGTGTGAATTTTTGGTGCGGTCAAACAAAAAAAAAACTTATTCCGCTAGCTTGTATTGAGGCGCGTTTAAAGACCACTCATACGCGTGTATAACTTACATAAAACGCCTTACACTTCAAATTTTGCTGTTTTTTTCTATCAAAAAGTGTTTTTTGCCCACTGTGTAAAATTTCGTTCCTCTCTTGAATCCATAAAGTTCATATTAGACTAGCCCGCGCTGAGACGCATCTAACGGCATCTCTTATGTGTTTCTAGCTTACATAGAACCCTTTAAAATTGAATCCTATGTTATATACCTAATCTCAAAATCCACCTGTAGGAGCCAGTTCAACACATAAACCGTAATAATTTAACCATTTCTTTTGCGATTTGGACGCGGTTTTCGACGAATACGTTGTCTGATATCTATCTGCTTACCTTCTAGTAATTCTTAATCGACCTACGTGTTTTTTTTATTCTCTTATTCGTTCATAGGAAGAATCCAAAATTTTAATAAACCCTGTTTTTATTTTTATTCGCTGATCTTAATAATTTTGTTGCTTATTTCGCATACTCGTAGGGCATACTAAGGTTTTTCTGATTTTCAATTCTCCTCAAAGTCTCATGTCTTACTATCACACCCGTGCCTTTATGTATGTATGTGTAATGAATGTATCACGGTAGGACCATTAGGCCCCTGCCATTACATCCCTGTACATGTAAAGTAAGGTTTTCAAGGTAAAATAACAATTCAGCACAAGATTACTACCGACTCTTGCCAAAACTTATTGGAACGACTCTTGATTAATCGTATCTTGAGTTACTTTTTGTGAAAGATTGTTGTAACGTCGTCACCTCCTCGCAATATTTGTTAGCTATCCGCTGCATTATTGCGCTCGATTTTTGCTAACCTGTTTGACGTTTTAAGTTTTTGCTACAACTGTGCATTTCTCTCGCTTTTTTTTGATCCACTGATCTCAACACTAGGTCTTATTGCCGTTTACCTCTTGGATCAGTATTGAGTCTGTGGTGCAAAACTCATTTTGCATACAGATATTTTCGAGCATCAATTGTAAAATGTAGTAACCGTAAAGGCTTTTAAACTTAAATCATCTTTATGAAAAAAAGTCGAAAATAAAAATATATTTTTTTTCATTTTTTTTTATTTTACTACAAACGAAAAAAAATACACTACAATCCACTATTAACGCTTACCTACCAGATGCATCCGGAAAAAGTTAGATTTTACAATGTCGGGGGCGAACTTTTTTTTTGCTGCCCATATTTGTTTTTTGGCGCCACTACTAACGAAATAATTTTCACTACTATCTACTACTTACCGATATCTTTCAATCAAACCAAAAAAAGATTTTTTTTTCTAAGGTCGGGTGCTAGGTTCACATAGCCCTACTTTGGACGAAAATAAATACCATAAGAAGAAGAAAACTTGCAACCCAGTCACCATAAAGGGATAAATAGTAAATAATTTTAATTTGAACAAAAACATTTAGACGTTTTTAGCCATATTCCCAAAGGTCTGTTTATAAAATTTCGCGCACTCGTTTTCGTCCTAAATCATCATCCATTTCGCTACAAATTTATTTATTTATCAAATGCTTTATTGTACTCCATAAAATACATTAATAAAAAGAAACTTAATTTAATTATTACTACGCGAACTAGCTTCTTACTGTTCATCACAGCATCTATCTCTTTCGCACGTTTTGTCAGTTGAGATAGCATGCATTTTAACCCCGCGCACAAAATAGTTAGTGCCGTTGACTAGGGCAACCTTAATAAAATCGCTTATCGGTGTGATATTAATTGAATGGCGTTGAGCCAGGAAGATATGTATGTGTCGCAATGTGGCACCTAATATAAATCCTTGCAGGACTTATAGCTATGAGAAACAAGGAACGCGTTTAGTTTCAAGTAAGCTATTCTATTTTCAAAACCATAACATAGGCTCTCGCAAAGTGATATTCTATAAGCGATAAAAGAAAAATAAATGAAAACAATAACGATTGTCAAAAAGTATACAATGTCTGAGATTCAAACGTTACCGAAATATCCCTTTTCAGTCCTTTACATGCAAATGGACATTGCAATATAGTTTTATTTATGAAGCTCGATAAAAAAGATACTGTCTTGCACTGCTATATTTTGTCAAAAACAAGACAGCTCTTTGTCTGTCTAACAGTCTATGCAAAACGATTTTTGATCGATGTGTCCTTATAATTTAATGTTACCTCATAGCGTTGAATCGACGAGAAAGATTTTGACAAATGGGGCAACGTCCGATAAGCCTCAGTGAGCGTGTCAAAGCTTATACTACCCATAATCGGGGATTTGGGATGATATTTTTCCCCTAATCGCTTCGTTAAGCAAATACGTACTGGTTCGGTAATCTATCACTAATGGGGTGTTCCTTACAAGTGTAAGCTGTGTTTAGGATGATGTTAAATATATCAAATCTAATCAAATAAATTATTTGCATAATAATACATGTTATAAAAACTTTTTTATAAAAAAATACTACCGACTTCCAAATAAGAAAACTACAAAGTGAAAAATAACTTTATTTTTGGAAGTCGGTGTCTTTCGTAGGTACCATTTTTTTTGCGTTGTGGACACCGACTTCCTAAAATAAATTTATTTTGCTCTTTGTAGTTTTCTTATTTGGAAGTCGGTAGTATTTTTTTGTAAAAAAGTTTTTTTATTTTTCACTTTTTAGTTGTACCTACCTAATAGGCAAGTAGTTTAGTAAGTTTCTTATAACGTCAGAATAGATTACCCGAATGTCATGAAACTTGAACAAAACCGATCAAATAAGAGATCTGCTTACCCCTTAAGAGCGTACTGGCGTGATGTTATGTTATGAAATGATATAAACAATAAACAGATTGCAGAAGTCCCGAGAGATTTGACGTTATTTATTGAAGAGTTCTGTTGTATATCTTCGAAGTTCTTCATCAGATCTTCACCAAATTAAAATGGGACCAATTTCGGAACATACTCCTTCAAACAAACTTCAAACAAGAATTTTCAAAATCAGACCACAATTGACGGAGATATCGGTGAAAATACATTAAAAAAAAACATACTAGAAGTCGAACATAGAACCTCCTCCTTTTTCGAGAGTCTGTTAAAAAAGGTGTTACAGGTATAAAAGGTGCATTGTATTATAACCTAATGAGGATGCAGAGGTGAGAGGTGTGCAAATTATAATTAGGTACAATAAATTTTAAATGGAGTTACATTAGAAGATAGAAAAATCAAATTAAAAAAATGTCTAATTAAAAAACTAGAAAAAAAAAGTATGAGATGATGATATGCTTTAAGTTATTTGTTTCTTCTTTTTTGTTGGAATTCTCTTGACAGAGCGGTCGAAGTCTTCATGTTGCAATGAGACTTCGGCCATGATTCGCGTCACGATGCGACGCCATCTCTCTCTGTCGGCTGTTACTCGGGTGCACTCATGCAATGGACCACCCACTGCAAACTTGATCTGGTCGGTCCATCGCATGGGCAACCTGCCGCGCGTTGTTGTCTCTTCTACTCGACCCTGGACCACAAGCCGCTAAATAGAGTCATTGCCTTCGTCGAAGAACTGAAGTATTAGAGCCTGAACTATAGCCGATAGACGCTGCTTATTAACATTAACATGAAGACTACACCCACTAGGGTGTAGTCTTCATGTTAATAAGCCTTCTTCAAATGGTCTTTTTTTACAACATAACATCAATCCTGTACTCCTTGAAGGATTAAACAGAGATCTACCTACCTAGTAAACCCCCAATATTCCAGTTATGTTATGTTCTATACAATAGGAGGCGATCACTATTGCCATCATTCATATAGTTTATTTATTCATTTATGTATTTATTTATTTCTTTGTTTGTTTATTTATTTTTAACTACAATTATTTTTACAGATAGAACCAAAGGTAATAAAAGTTGTCATACAATGCGACACCCAGAGACGCCTCTATAAAACTGATCACACACCTTGTTAGTTAGTTGGGAATCTAACATTTTTCCCAACCTAGATATAGCGCATACGATTACAAGAACAATGAGGCAATAACAATATAACTCTGTGAACGCGGTTTTGTTCTGTAATCTTACAATTAAGTTTTTATTTTCGTCCATTTAAAAAATAAGTGAAAACAAAAACAAACTGTTTCCATACCGCTTATACTAATGTACTGCACACGGTACAAAAACTAAATATTCCAGTGTTGCCAATTTGAATAACAAAACTGACTTAATTGTAGCAACACGGGGGGGTTTAAAATGCAATCTTTTGGCACGAACTCTTGCATTTCAAATAGGACCAGACAGGCGCAAAATATAACAGAAGTTTAATCAACCTCATTTCTAGTTTGTCGTCTGAGACATCTCCGTTATAATATTTATTTAGCCCTGACGTAATAAAGGATAGCCACCATATTATACCATACCCATGCTTATCTCCGCAATCACGGCTCGCTACGCTTTGTTATAGCAGGCAGGGGTTGCTCTACCTTCTCGCCTCCGGTTTTTTTTAAGGGGTAACAGCCAAAAAACCGCGTCAATTCGGGTTACCCCGAATCGGTTTTGGAACAGATTCATCCTATTTTAATCATGAAGAGCCATAAACTACAAGAGGAAAGGAATTAATGACACGTCATATCAGGCCACCGACACATCTAATGGCGGCAAACGTTCCGTTATTATAAAAAAAAACCGTTAATAATTATAAAATAATTAAAAAACAACTATTTACACTATGTACTAAATTAAATGACTAACTAACTAACTCAATGCCTATTTTTGGTCTATTAAATGTGTTGAATTTTTAGGAAATTGTGTAATAATAAGTAAATATGATAGATAACGTTTTTCTTCCAAACGATTTTTATGAAATAAAATTTAAAAAAAATTGTTAGTCAATTAATACGTTATTAAAAATAGTTTATCAAATAATTATTTTCTTAAGTGAATTATTTGGCATACTTGTTGTTGTATAGTGATGAAATGACATCATGTTTTTGCCAATCGTCGCTTGTCAAAAAAAAAATGTTAATCAATTTTTGGTGATCTGACAGGACACCCCATACAAAGGAAAGATCGGTATTTAAAAAGTGTAAAAATAATATTCAAAAAATCTAAACTTAACCCTCCTTCGGCAATGGGTAAAAAGGCTTCGATCCTTAGGGTTTTGGACCTTCTGTAAAATCTTATTTTGTTACTCCTACACTACTCAAAATTCATTATTTTAATTTCATTTGAGAAGAATGAGAGCAAAGTAACTTCAGGTTTAGTTATTTTCATTTCTGCATAATCATAATTAATAGTAGTTTATGAAAATGTTGCATAATAAGGGGTATTAAAACATCAGTGTGTGTTTAATAGTATTCACACGAATGTTTTAATACCTAGTTATGTGCAGTTTCATACACTACTTTATCTACACTCATACACTGGGATTGAACCTACTAAATACCTTTTTTGAATTTTCCATGCCATAAAGTCGTGATAGCATTTATCATATAATTTTCTCGACTTTGCTGGTAATAGATTATGAGTAATTTCCGTCGCCGCATCTAAAACATCGGGCGGAGTCAAATTTTCTTCACATTCACTGATTTCAGACATTTTTAAGCAAGAATTCAAAAAATCTCATGAAATTCGGTACAGCAAAACCTGCAAATTGTATGAATGGCGCCAAAACCCAGCACATCACCGCATTAACCACGCATGCGCTAAAGCTTAGCACGCACTGCGATTTTTATTCGCGCGATTTTTATCCTCCCATTCTGTGACCTTTGGAATTGTATGAAGCTGCTCGCATTGCGGTAAAAAATCGTGCGGAAATAACAACGCAAGAAATCCGCCACAGAATCGACCGCACCGCGGCGCGAATTTAATTCGCGCGAATATTTTGAGCTCTATGAACAGGTCGAAAGAGTCAAAATTCGCGCGAATAAAAATCGCATTGCGTGCTAAGCCTAAAGCGGGCATTGTCACAGCCAAGAAAAATTGGAATAAAATCTTTTTATAATAGGTACGATAATAATGGCATTAAAAAAATAATTGATGGATACTCCTTAGTAATAGAAAAAATTGTTTTATAGAATTATTTTGTTAGAGAAAAAGTGTTATAATAATATAGTGTTTATAAAGTACTAGCTGTGCCCGCGGTTTCGCTCCCGTCATCTGCCCACCCTACCCTACTTACCTTCCTGCTTACCCTAAATACCTACATACTACATACAAATTTTTTTCTACTGTCATTCTTTCGCGTAAAATCTTAACACCGCGATTCAGAAAATGACTTTAAATGCACAACGCCATCTATCGAACAGCGAGTTCAACTGTCCGAGTAACTGGATTGCGTGTGCTGTGATAATTTTACTTCTTGAACACTTTAAATTCATCTAACTTTTGATTGAGTGAACCGATTGCGATGAAACAAAAACTAAGTAATTCTTCAAGTTACGCACAATTTTTATGTATAAAAGTTATCTACATTGGTTTCGTACATTTCACGTGATGCGTGCACAAATAAACAGACAAACAGACAAAAATTCCAAAAATGCTGGAAATGGGTTCTGTTGGTTATACTTTAACAACCTGGCTATTTTTATTGAATTTTTTTCGATGTAGTAAAATTATTTTTCTACAGATTTATTATATGTATTGATGTCAATATAAACTCGTTTTGAAGTTTATAATTTTAATATTACGATATGATAGTAGATAATAGTCCTTTAAGTAATGATGTCTAGAGCTTTGTGCTATTTCATAACTGGCCGGAGATTTGGACTTCGTGCGGGAATCGAACACGCGATACGCAGCGCAGCAGTCAATCGCTCAAACACTACGCCAACCGTGTCGTCAAAATATACTATAATATACCTTATATTATAACTTTGCCTAATCCCTTCGGAGAACACAGGCTTAGTGTTATTTTTCATCCATAATCATTAAATGTTACATTTTCCTTGTTGTAATATTATCCTGTAAAACTTCTATCTCTAAACGTAAAAACAAAAGCAAACCTAGATAAACCATACAAACCACCATTCTTTCATACAAACTTAGTCTAGCGATTACTCCACTGTTTGACGATGTACGTTCAAAATAAAAAAATATATCAATTTGTCTCATCATTATCTTTTTTGTTTCCCTGTATGGAAACAAAAAAGTAAAAACGAAAAACATTTGAAAGTTATGAGCATCGAAAGGTCCATATTTCAACACTAATATTAACGCATCTTTGGGCGGAAATAAATACCATATGAAAAAGGAAAATCAGCCACCATACAAGGATAGATTAGTAGATTAACATTGCAAATAATTGCGTGGGGCGCACGGTTGGCGCAGTGGTCGAGCGATTGACTGCTGCGCTGCGTGTCGCGGGTTCGATTCCCGCACGGAACAAATATTTGTATGATCTACAAATAGTTGTTCCGGCTCTGGGTGTTTGTGTATGTGAGTTTATATGTTTATAAACACACCCACGATACAGGAGAAATTCCTAGTGTGGGGCAACGTTTTTAAAAAAAAAAAAAAAAAAAAAAACAAATTTTATTTTGAAAATATACATATAAGTCGTTTTTTCGTCATATCCATAATCACAAAGGTCTGTTTGTAAAATTTCGCGAGCACGTTTTCAACCTAAATCATCATCCATTTCGCCACAAATTTGCTGCTCATCAAAGCATTTATCTCTTTCGCACGTGTTGTCGGATGAGATAGCATTTTAACCCCGCACACAAAATAGTTTGTTCCGTTGACTAGGGCAACCTTAATGCATCATGTGTAAGTAACACAATTAACAAGGAAATATGTAAGAAAATGAGGATATCAAATGAGCCCGCTCTAAGCACTTAAACAACATGGCTGCCTCACGATGTATCGTTAAGATACGGGAGAACCAAGGTAATAAAGTTAGTTTAAAATTAATTGCTGTACACTACCTTTTTTTTTCGATGTTCATATTGCACTTTATTAGTTGAGTACATGCATTTAGTGTGTTGTGAAAAGACAGTGTTACGTGTCTTTAAAATAGTGCGAAAACTAGAAACTAAACGAATTTTTTCACTTTCGCCGTCTCAATTTTTCGATTCACTTCCAGATGACAAAAATAAATAATCTTTATTAATTAAGAACTTGGCGAAATATTGGGGCGAATGCGGAACAAAGCAATTATATAGTTTGGTCTACACAACAGGGTGTTAAATATCATGAGTGAGTAATTTTTTTCTCTTGTATACAAGAGAAAAATAGAAATTAGAAGACGTATCACGCAAATACTATCTATCACCTTGACCTGCCCTACGCTTAAATCAAGGGCACAATTCAAATCTGCCAATAGCGAATATTTAATATGAAATAGGCTACAAGGTAGCCAGGTATACAATAAAGTTTTGTGACGAATTACATGATGAAATTTTAGGAGTCCTATGCTAAAATTTGCTTAATAGAACTTAGTACGGGTAACAGGCCTAATTTAGTTTATTTTCGTAATTATAGTTTGCAGTAGATATTAACCTAAGAACCTTTACTACGATGTCGTCATTGTTTTCATGGGGCGACAGCCTGTCTACACACCGTCATTGCTTCAGTGTGCTTAGTGCGAGTTTATTAACGTACTCACTCGTGATATCGTAAACGATCTCTTATGTCAAAATGTATACAAAAAGAGAGGTTTTGCCTTGCCGTCACCAGACGGCGCTTATACAGTTTCAATACAAATTGGCGTTAACGTTAACGCGATTGAGCGGGAGTAAAAACTCGCACTAAGGCCTCTGATCACCGCAAAACTGAGTAGGTTTTCGGCAACTTTTATTAGAGGCTGTCATCAGCATCAACAGCATCAACAGTTGGTCTTATCAGAATATCAGCGCAGCGTTATTTCATTTTGTTTGGATATCGCTGCACATGCTGAGATAGGAGCCTTTTTGGTCTCGCACGGGGTTTTTATTTTTAATTTTGTTTAATTTTAAGCTGATTTCTCGTGTCTCCTGTGCGGGTCACAAATAAATACTTTTTCTTTCTTTCTTTCTTTCATTGTTTTCATATTCTGTTTAAACACCATTTTGGGTGGCTCAAAAGATCTCGCCCTCCTCAAAGGCGTAAGGGTCTCTATTCCGGCAAGTAATGGGCTGTCCTGTCGTCAAATATAGGAGTCGTAAATGGTACCTTATGATAGACTTCCGAGGAAACCTGCTGCGGCGTCTTCTTTTTTCATAGCTTTTCGATGACAAACCAGTGTAAAGAGCCAGTGCTCTTTTTACTGAAATACTTTGCCTGACCCAGTATTCAGCATCACTATCGTTGTGCCACAGAAAATTCTTGGAAATAAGGTCCTAAACACTGTGTTATAAGTGCTCGAGTTATACCACTGTTACTATCGCCTGGAAAGTGTTGCTGCGCTCAAATGGCGCCCCACCTCATCCATACATTTCCAGTACCATTGCATCAGTGACGCCGAGACCGCTTTGTTCGGAAATCTACCTTTAAGGATTATGGCATAAGAATGGGTAGCAGGGTCCTTGTCTTGGCTAATACTCGTAACAGTTATATTTTAGTACTGTCAGGAATACTTACAGGGATTGGTAAGTAAAACGTGATGATTATGTAAATAAAGCCTGTAACTTATGGGCCTTTGTTTGGATCGTGTTTCTGCCGAGTACTTCCTTTTACACAATAAAATATGCTTGCATACCCTGGCGAGTTAGGACTGTACCTATAGTACACATATAAATGTAATAGTCGCCGAGCATATTGATTTTTACTGGGATCAAATTCAATCCCCGGGCTGCAACAGAAAATGTTCAAATGGAAAAAAACTAAATAACAGTTTTCCCGACAGGAAATCGAACTCAGGGCCTCAGCAATAGCGCTTGCAACCAACAATCCAGTCAAAATTCCTTACTTTTTTTATTCTTTTATATATCGCTGCACATGCTTAGAAGAGCTAATTTTTACCCGACTGCGGGAGGGTTATGATTTACGAGCGTATGTTTGTATGTATGTCCATTTCTATAGCACAATCTACTGCCTAAACGGCATGACGGATTATGACATATGATGTGTCGTTAGATTCGTCTCAATTGTGGGAGTGACATAGGCTATATATATAGATATAGTAACACTTTTATGTTCCTATTTTGGTACAAATTCAAGATAAGCTTAACTTTGAAAGCCAAATAAATATTGTTTTACCACATAACTTTTTTGGAGAACTCTTACTAAAACTAAAGCGGGCCAAGAGGCTCATCGGCGATGAGGCATTGGTTAAGTCAAAGCTCCAGAGCCTTGAACATCGTCGCCGAGTTGCCAGCTTGTCGGTTTTTATCAGTTACATTTCGGGGAGTGTGCGATGGAATTGCATGATCTAATTCCGCCCAGCCCGTTTCATCGTCGGACTACCAGACGTACGGCGATGCGCCATCGGTACATGGTGGACATCCCACCCATACGCACTAAACGTTTTGAGAATGCTTTTAATATGCGTACAGCTAAGAAGTCGAATACCCTGCCTGAGTCTGTGTTTCCCGATAGCTACAACCTAGGGGTCTTTAAGTCAAGAGTGAATAGGTTACTTCTAGGCAAGCGTGCTCCATCATCGACCACATCATCCCTTACCATCAGGTGAGATGGTGGTCAAGCGCGAGCCTATATAAGATAAAAAAAAAGTCTGAAATAAAACAAATTGTTAAAAAACAAAGAATAATTTTTAGCAGTAGGGTTTTTAGTTTTTATAATAATTTGTTTTATTGTCTACTGTTATTCCTCTCGTGTCTCCTGTGTGGTCCCAAATTAACAACTTTTCATTCTTTACATTGCGTATGTACATGTTTACGTGTTGTATTAACTAAACAAGCTCTTACCTAGCGTTAGATTCAAATTGTTTCAAGTTCCTCAAGAAATCTCAACGAAACCTAACGTGGGCGTCAAGTTAAAGACTGGCCGCCCACAATTGTATAATATATCCGCCCGTTTTCTACTCCTACGCTTCTTTATATTGCCAATTTTATCATTTTATTCCTAAAGTAGGAAACTAATATATAATATTTAGGTATCCTAACTTTGTTTGTATCAATTTTCTTTAAGATTCTGGTTCTTTTATGATTGTGTGTTCACATTTTTCGTGAAGGCATCAAAAGGTTACTAACAAACAGGCACAGTTACTTTTGCATTTATTATGGAACTATAGATTCAAACATAATTATAAGATACCTTCATTTCATAAGCAGGATATCAAATACATAATTGAATTTTAATCAAGAACCAAGTTATGCTTAAGTCTGCTCCTGACGGGCAAGCTCTAACACGACTGACTCGGAAATTCTCACTGAGAACTTCGGCAAGTGCAGTCTGAACTTAATAATTAATTATACGTTGGTTAATAAGCAAATGTTTTGCGAGTTAATTCTTAGTTCAATATTTAACGCAGAGCGGGTATTTCAATCCCCGCAGAGATTTTCATAGGGAAATAACCAATTTGCTTCAGTATTTTACATAGGTCCCATGAACGCTTGGTGGTGCAGGGTAGACTGGAAGTTGACCGATGAGGTGGACCAACCAAGTTAAATCTGCGACTCGAGGTCCAGTAAATGAATGCGACAAAACTTTCATCTAACAGAGCCAAATGGAAAGTGGTCGTGAGGCGAGTGACAAGAAAGCCAGCGATCGGACAAAATTCATCATGACGACGACCGAAAATAAGAAGAAGAAGTACCTGACCTGCACAACCCAGTAACTGGGTAACACAGTACTCCTTGGCAAGACTGGTGTCAGATTGAAAAACAATATATCACAGGAATTTACTTGCTTCGACAGAACATATATTCGACTAGCATTGCACATTGAGGAAAAAAAGTAGACAATAAAACAAATTTTCGTGCACATTGAGCAAATAGGAGCCAAAGTTTCGAGGTCACTGGGTATCGTTATGAGACTCGCAGGGTGTTTCAAGAGGGCCAAAGCCCTTAAGATTCTTTATTGCTCTTTTGTGAGAAATCACCTCGAATATGCATCACAAATTTGGAACCCTTGTTATGACAAATACATTGATCGTATTGAAAATATACAAAAAAGATTTATTCGCTTTCTATGTTTTCGGCTACGTATACCGTACCATTCTGATAATTACTTATATCTTTGCAAGAAATTTCATTTGCCACCACTTATAAATCGTCGTCGACTAGCAGATTGCACCTTTCTTTTGAAAATTATTTCTAACGAGATTGATTGTCCCCTGCATAAACTGCGCTTCAACGTCCCCAGGAGATCGGTTAGATTTAATCCGCCTATCTCCATTCCTTTTTCATATTCTAACTACAGGCAACATTCATACATGGTGCGAGCGAGTAGGGACTTTAATATTCTTTGTAAAAAGTTCTCATTTGACCCATTTACCACTAAAACTTATTCGGCACGCACTCGGCTGCATGCTGACTTTTTTAAAAGTGTTTAGTTCTCATTGTTCTTTATTTAATCATATAAATCGTGCTTGTAAGTGCTCCTAAGTTTTCTGCAATTTTTTCTGTTTTAATCCGTGAGAACCTGTAATTGGCTTTATGCCTCATTTACAATTGTAATCCATCTGTAATAGCTGTTGGTTCTCCTAGTATTAAATAAATAAATAAATTAGTCCGACAGAACATACTTCGACAACTCACACCTTCGACAAACACTACAACGACAGAACCCTTCTTCGTTATGCACTTGTTCGGCGGATCACAATTACGACGGAATATGCCTTCGACATAATACTGTCCTGAAATGTGACAATAATAATTGAATTTCGCTTTATAGTTTTAGGTACAAAATAAAAACATAAATAATAAACAAAAATGTTTTTAATAGGGGATTTTAGGGGCACACTCACGAACTTAGTGCTCCAAATCAACGTCACCTGCTCGCGGTGCATCCTGCTGACTAACAAATGAGCTTCTGACGACAACCGACAAATGGCGGTATAACCATTTTAACAAACCTTCGCAGCTCAGACTATTAATAAATTAAGTAATTATTTTAGGCATTCGTTTTGACAAGAATAACATTACGGTCTCATAATCAGTTAAAGCAGAGTGTGCGACTGAAGCAGAAGCAGGTAGTTGAGTTTTCAGTATAACGTGAACAAGACATGCTTGAAGAGTAAGAAGAGTAAAAATAAGGAAAGAAGTAGTCTTAGTAGTCTTTAATGTATGAAGCGTTTCCCATCGACGCGAAAAGAAGAAGAATACATGCTTGTTGTCGCGTAGGTATTGTATGACCAGGTAAAACTCCATGGGTAGCCAGTAAGTTTAGGTAAGAATGTTTAGCGGAATCCTTCGAGTGTTCATGTATATTTATGTCTCTCGTTACTATTATAGTAACTAGACAGCAACTCCCTAGGGTCTGGATGTTTGTTTATCAAATATACTATTAATATTTTTCCATGTCTTTTTTTTTCCATGTCTTTTATCAAATATAATCTTGCAATCGGCTTCTCAAGCCATTAGCAGATGCGTTCTGTGCTTATCGGCGCTTCGGGTACGGTCCTCCAGTGAGAGCCGACCCTCTATTTGTTACTCGAATATATCAGAGTATGTTGTCCCATGTGTGCTGTCTTTTCAGTCGACGGTGTTCCAGTGGGTCGGCCAGTACAGAAGCCAGACTGTTGACGTGGTTTTCAATGCGCAATTTATATAGTGATGTTCTGTGCTCAATCTCTTCCTTTATGGTGTTAATTTTTAGGCATTCATGTAGCTCAGATATTTTGGTAAATCACGGAGCATTTGATATGGTTTTCAGCACCTTATTTTGGAACCTTTGCAGGATTTCTACATTGGAGTTTTTAGCTGTACCCCAGAGTTCGATGCCGTAGGTCCATACGGGCTTCAGTATGGTTTTATAAATGAGTAACTTATTATCAATGGATACTTGTGAGTGTCTGCCTAGCAGCCACTTCAGTGCTTGCAGGCGTTGGTTCAACTGATCTCGTTTTTTCACTATGTGATGTCTCCAGGTCTGTTTCCTGTCCAGATGCATACCGAGGTATTTGGCTGTGTCATGTTGGGGCAATACATCGTTTCCGAGTTTGACTGGGGCACAATTTCCTTTTCGAAGGGTTAACGTTACCTGCACTGATTTGCTAGCACTCGCTTTGATGCGCCATTTCTCCATGCAAGTGTGAATGTTATTAAGGTGAGCCTGTAGTCTTTGCAAGGCTTTATTTGGATCTTGGTCGCTACTTAGGGCTGCTGTATCATCCGCGAAAGTCGCTGAGAGAACACTGTCTGTATTTGGTAGGTCAGCTGTGTATAACAAATACAGTACCGGGCCCAGTACAGAGCCCTGTGGCACTCCCGCTTTGATGTCGTAGCAGGAGGAGTATGAGACATTCATCTTAACTCTGAAAATTCTGTTATCTAAGTAGGATTCCAGAAGAAGGTAAAGATTATGCGGCAGATAACTCTTAAGTTTAAACATAAGTCCTGGGTGCCAGACCCTGTCAAAAGCTTGTTGGACATCCAAGAAGACTGCTGAGCAATATTCTTTTTTCTCCAGTGCATTTCTAATCTTGGTGACAATTCTATGGACTTGCTCTGTTGTGGAATGTGCACGCCTAAAATCGAACTGATGTTCTGGGATAACTTTATTTTCGTCCAGAATACGGTTTAATCTACGAGATAGAATTTTTCCGAACAGTTTTGAAATGACCGGCAGGAGACTTATGGGTCTATATCACGACACAAGGTGTGGTGGTTTTCCCGGTTTCAAAATCATTATGATTTCTGAGATTTTCCACAATTTGGGATAGTATGATGGCCTTAAGATACTATTGAACAACTGCGTTAGGAAAACTATCGCCTTTCTAGGCAATTGTTGTAGCACTTCAGATGTAATCAAGCAAAATCCTGGAGCCTTTTTTGTGTCTAGTTTCTTTATCTCATTGTAGACTTCTTTCGGTGAGCAACTCATAATGGGCGGGCTTAGCAGAAGATCTGTTTTAAGGAAATTGATAATTTCCTGTTCAGCCACCGCTGAACCGTCATTAGGTGTGAAGACTTTACTGAGAAAAGTTCCAAAGGCTTGAGCTCTTTCCTCATCTGTTCTGGCCCAGGTATTGTCTTCTAATTTTAAGGGGTGCTGTGCTGGCATAGGTGCTGTTTTGCTTGCCTTGACCGCGGTCCAAAGGGAATATTCATTCTTGGTCGAGGTCGACAAGTTTCTAGCTTGTTTTTCAGAGTGTCCGCTTCAATGTTCTTTAAGAAAAGTTTTAATTCTGCGGCCATTTTATTGAGTGCCTTTTTGTCAGAGGGATTTTGACTGCTGTGCCATACCCTTCTAAGTCTTCTCTTTGCCATTACCTTTTCTTTGATTTCCCTTGGGATATCTTTACTGCTGGTATTAAGCTTCGCCTCTGGTGTGCACTTCCATGCTCCCTGTTGTATTAGGTTAGTAATATATTTAGTGGCCGAGTCAATATCATCACAAGTTTTTAGTGGCACTCTTAAATTAAGTTTCGATTCAACATATGCTCTGAAAGCATCCCAGTCTGTCTGCTTGTTATATAGACATTCCCTTTTTGGCCTCGTTATAATCGTAGTGCTTATCGTTCCTATTACAGGAGTGTGATCAGAGCTACTATCAAGACAGCTTTCGACATCCAAGTATAGGTTACGAAAGACCCTTAAATATAAAAAAAACTGATCTGGCAATTTTTTTGTATCTGTTGGCCAATATGTTGGTTGTCCTGTGCTTAGCATTTGCAGCCTGTTTTTATCTAAGCTTAATTTTAGTTCCCTACCTCTAGTGACAGTCAGGCGTGATCCCCAATGCACATTTTTAGCATTCCAGTCACCTCCAGCCAGGAACCTTTGGCCGAGTGTCTTAAAATATTGGGTAAAGTCTTGCTCTTTCAGAACATGTCTTGGCGGACAATATATGGCTGACAAGGTTATTGATCCCTTTTTATCGTGCACCAAAACTGACGTTGCTTGTATCTCAGGAGTTTTGTATTCTTGGATAAGGTCATGCTTAATACTTTTCCTTATTATAACGGCGGTTTCTGCATGCGCCGTTCCGTCTGGATGGAAAGTCGAGTATGTACAGTAATTATCCATAATAAAGTTATTGTTTGTAGTTAGGTGAGTTTCGGAGACTAACATGACATCAATGTTGTGCATTTTGATTATTGTTTGTACTTCTTGCTTGTGGTACAGGAGATCATTAACATTCCACGATGCAATCTTTAAAGTAGCCATTTATCGTACGAGTTTACTAATAACGGTTGCGGGTAATGTTATCATATTGCCCATTTGTTCAATAAGTTTATCTAGCTTCTCAGCTTGTTTTATAAGTATTAATTCTAATGTTGATTCTACTGTTGTGTGATTGTACTGTCCTATGGTTACTTCTGCGTATGTTTTACTAGGGCTTGTAGTGGTAAGCTGTATATTTCTGTCATAATTTATATTTTGGTATGTTCTGTCATTGATTGTTGCTGGCGTAATGCCTTTTTCAAATTGTTTCATGTCGTTTGTTACTTGTTTACTGTCAACATTCTTAGTCACGCTTTTTATTTTTGTTATATTGCTCTTTCTTGTGTTGATTTCTAGGAATACTTGGCAGCCTTTATAGTTTGCTGGGTGACTACCTAGGCATAGGGCACACTTAGCTGGTGTGTTCCTATCTATCTTTGGCAGTCGGTAGTGTTGTGATTCTCTGCACACTTTACGCATCTGTAAGGTCTTAAGCAGTTGTTTTTAGTGTGTCCGTACTGTTGACATCGTTTGCACTGTGTTATGGTTTTCTTGTTTATCGGATCTTCGATTAATACTCGGGTATGAAAGATATGAGTAATCTTTTTTACTAGATGGTTATTTGGGTGCGGATCTAAGTTTACAAAGAATGTATCAACATTCTTTGTCGGGACCATATCCCTTTACGGTATTTCCGGTATTCTCTACTGCTTCTTAAATAGCTGCATGTGGAGTTGTATGATGAAGGTTCTTTATAACTATACGGTATGGTCTTGTGTCTCTACTAGTGAATGTATGCCCAATCAGACTGTTTTCCCTAACAATATGCATAAGTCTCTTGTAGGCGTCAATGGTTGAACAGTTGAGTCTTAGTTGCTTCCGTGTTATTATTTTCATTGTGAACTCGGTGTCGGTGAGTTCACTTTTAATTAGATTTGAAAGTTTTGTGATGTCTTCAATACCATAGAGCATAATAGGTGGTGGTTTACTAGGTTGTTGTTTGGTGGGTTATGTGACAATTTCAGCATCTAAAACATCCACGTTAAGAGTGTCATATTTGTTACTGAGTGGTATGTCTGAGTTTGTTGGGGATGGAGTCCATGAGGTTCTTCTTCGTTTATGCTGTCTTGGCACAGGGACACTTTGCCATTCTACTGTTTTAGTAGGTTTGCTCGTATCGATAGTTGTGTTGTTTATGCTAGCACTGTTGCTACTATTAGTGTCGGTGAGGTCTCCAGTTGAAAGGTACTTAGACTTGTTATAGAACATACTACGATGAAAAGTTTGCTGTACCATACGGGTTGGTGGTGTTGAATGATCTTTATCATTAGAGTTGTTTTTGTTAGGACCAGTACTGTTTGGCAACAGTGGGCGCTGAGTACCCACCTTTTTATTTTCACTCATAGGATGCAAGATTGTGCCCTCCCCAGAATACAAGGGGCTGCCTGAGTTGAACTCAGGGAGGGATTATCCAGCATCGCTGGTACCCTCCTGGGGTAGTATTTCTTTCAATATTGCTTCCATGATTTCCCTTTACTTCTAACTCCAGACATTTTAGGAACTATTTTAGAACCAAGACTTGCTGTAGCCCCTTCCAGCCAGGCACCTGGCCAGGTGTATGGTTATACCGCGATTGCTCGGTCGCCAGAGCCTCGTCTGTTATCTGGCAGGGAGCACCACAGAGTATCTGTCTGTCGCCTAAGGCGCGTGCAGGTGAGGTTGACAATTGGGTCGGAAAAGATGTTACGCGTTCTCCCCTTACTCCCCATGTCTTTTTAGGGTTATTTTTGGCTTTCTCCATTTTTTTAGTGTCATACTTACTTTACCGATACCGTGTATAGGTTAATTTAAGAATACAATTGTCCGGTGTCTTGTTGTGTTCTCTATGCATGTTATCCCTACTTATAATGCATCTGAGGAGTCCTGGCGTGATCCAGGGCTTGAATTTTCTCAGGTACGCTAATGGTTACGGTATTATTACATATAATGGACACAATAGTATTAATAAGAAATTCAGTAGCCAAATTAGCGTTGCTAGACGAAAGAATGGCACTGAAATCGGATTTTGCAATTTCCCAAACAACTTTAGGCAGATCTACTTTCGAGAAGAATTTGTTAGTTTGGCGTACTTTTATAATTTAAACACATACAAGGGACATGGTCGGTCTTTGGTTTAGTCAATAGTACGGACGTCAAACATATCACAAGCACGTCACTGGCGGCAAATCAACAACAACTACGCATTGGCGCGCTTTTTCTAACCACTTGCGTGGCCCACCACGCCTGTACCCAGACAGCAGAATATGGCAGTTGAGTACTGACCGCCTTAAAGCTAAGAAGTCGTAGAATCAGTGTCAATCCGTAATATTAGTAAGCAAGATTGTAACTGGCGTTTTATTGCGCCGGCTGGAGGCTTTAACTTTAAAATCTCTACGGAAAAGCCCGCTTAAGCAGTAGCCAACCCTATGGTCTTTTTCTTCTTCTTTTCATGTGAGGATGTGGCCATCTCTGGTGTCAGAGTTTATTAAACCGCCTCTGGGAACCCTACAGGCCTCTGACTTGGCTATTTCAGACTTAAATTAACTATATAAGTCCAGTTCTCCACACGACGTTATCCTTCATTGTTGCCTGCGATGTCCAAGATAAACTTAGAAATTGTTATGAGTGTGAAAAAGATACATTGTTACTTGCCCAGATTTGAACTCACGACCTCAAGCACAAGAGGCGAGGTCAGGCAGTTCAACCTAGTTGTGTCGTGATGGGCCACCACGACACAACTAGGTTGAACTACGAGACACCACTCATAAAAAAAACGACAT
This sequence comes from Orthosia incerta, assembly GCA_948252205.1. NCBI lineage: Eukaryota > Metazoa > Arthropoda > Insecta > Lepidoptera > Noctuidae > Orthosia > Orthosia incerta. The sequence continues at coordinate 7,158,727 of OX411759.1, forward strand.
TCGTGGAAAACCTATTCGGTATCGAGAAATTGAACTATTTGACAAATTTCAATCGATGTTCCATTATCATAATCAGCTCTGATCCCTTCTATTTTTTATAGAGAGCATTCCCATCTGCCTCAGTCAATAAAAGATTAGAAATATTTTTTAATTTTTTTTTCTCTTTTTTTTAAGGGCTTTATCGCTAAGCGATAACGTCGCCCTGTAACATCAACATAATCACTTACTATAATACTTAAAAACTACCTACAGTTAAAATTATCTATTTTAAAACAAAAAATGCCAGTTTGTACAGGATTGAGGTTGTCAAATCCTACTAAATTCCTTTCTCATGACGTTAAGTTATATTTAATAGCATATTATTATAATCAAGGTTCGAATAAGTTAACGACAATGTGTAGGATAGAGCACGGAATCCTGCAGAGCAGTGGTGGCCCAGTGTCAACAATCCTGACTCACGTTGTAGCGTTACGTAAGGATAAAGGATATAGAGTATAGAAACTATGGGCTGGCTTCGCATGACGTGGGTTTCTTGAGTTAGGCAGCAGGTCGGGAAGGAAGACGGGGTATGCCCGAGGTAGGCAGGTGAGCAGGCACCACGATGGACAAGCAGGCAATCGGGCAGGTAAGCAGGTGAGCAGGCAGCAAGGGTTGATGGTCAAGGCAGACATTCGGGCAGGTAGGCAGTAGAATAGGTAGCAGGACGATTAGGCAGGCAAACGGGTAAGTACGTAGGTACCAAGGGGTGTGGAGGCCGGCTATGACTCATTACGTCAAACAGTGAGGCCTTTGATGCCAAGAGATGACCGTTGAGGGTAAAGTCCAGGAAATAATGCTCTCTTTAGGGAATTACACACAATATATTTTATTTGACCACTTCAAATAGTTAATATCTGTTACACAAGCTGGAAATTCACAGTTTTGAGAGTTTTCAGAATAGAAAATACACTTGGTATTATAGTGATATTCTCAGTAGTCAACCGACTTTCGGCGTTCAGTCCGGATTCAAAACTGAACAACTGACGCCGTTTTTCTTCTTTCTGTCCATCCCTTCTAAATTCTCAAGTCTAGGAGGGACGGAGAGTCTAAGAACTTAAGTTTGAGAGGGAAATACATATTTATACGACCCCACGCATTTGGCTTATTTTATTCTTGGATCCTACCAGGTCTATACCCACGAAACTGCGACCCGCAGCAGCGGTGAGCTAGGGGTTCGTTCCTTGAGATACCGGTTCCTGTCTGACAGGTGGAAGTGTTACTTACAACTATGCACTTACCCTTGTCCTCGTGGTGTTGATGAGGAGAGTGTCCGGTCGAGGATTATAGGGAAAAATATATATAATACTAGGATAAGATGAGGGATAGCCGAGGACCGGAGGTTACAGCGTCCACCAGGCACGTGGTCGACACAAAATACCTCGCTGTACGCGAAATATACACAACTAGACTCGCGGCTTCGCTCCCGTGGACCACCCCACAGGACCCATTTTCGGGATAAAAAAATAGTCTATGTCACTCAGGAATTATGTAGCTTTCTATTGGTGAAAGAATTTTTCAAATCGGTCCAGTAGTTTCGGAGCCTATTATATATATAATATTATTAGTATAGAATACAACTGCACCGGAGGAGCACAATATCAATCGCGAATGACGAACGTAATTTACAACACCGATGGTTTGATTATACAACAATTATAATAAGATCAAAGCGAGAACCTGGTATACTGGTTACGTCCAGCCATGTCAGATCACAATTTTCAGACTAGTCTCAACTATCAACTCCACCAACAACTGTCAAATATCGATGACAGCGGGCTGACTCAGTGTTGCAACAAAATAACAACAAGGGAACGAAACGATTCGTTCGCAACAATCATTCTAGTTTACTCTGACAACCATAATACTTACCTAAAAGTCATTGATATAAAATATAAATTCTTATTAAAAAAATGGTGCGCGTTTTGCGTGGGCAATCTATTGTGTGAGCGACGCGCAACGCGCAATCGCAACCATTATTAGTAAAAATAGAATAAATAAACATAATATAATAATGTTTATTTATCTCCAATTCTCCACAAGTTACTAAGCTTAACTAAGAGTGTTTAAGTTGCTACTGACCACGTCATCGCGTGTCGTGTTCTCATAATAGGCAACAGATAAAATATCAAACCTACACCTTAAGGTTACATACACTAGTCGAAAAAAATTCCATACAAACGTAGTCTAGGTATTATTCCACTGTTTGACGATGTACGTTCAAAATAAAAAGTGATATCAATTTGTCTCATCATTATCTAGCCCTGTATGGAAGCGAAAAAGTAAAAAAAGAAAACATTTGAAAGTTATGAGCGGCGAAAGTTCCACATTTCGACACTACTTTTAACGCATTTTTGGGCGCAAATAAATACCATAAGAAGACGGAAAATTGCAAAACGGCCTCCGTAGAAGGATAGATTAGTAGTTCAACAATGCATATAATTTTATTTTGAACAGATAGATTTAGTCGTTTTTTCATGATATCTAGACTGCCAAAGGTCTGTTTATAAAATTTAGCGCGCTCGGTTTCGTCCTAAATCATTATCCATTTCGCTACAAATTTGCAAAAATGTGTATTCGTACGCGAACTAGCTTCCTACTGCTCATCACAGCATCTATCTCTTCCGCACGTGTTGTCGGTTGATATAAAATGCATTTTAACCCCGCGCACCAAATAGTTCGTGCCGTCGACTAGTGTACCCTTAACAAGCGATGACTAACTTGGTTTTGGCTTTGTAAGGAAATTATATTAAATTATTGTTTTTTCATTCTAGTTTACTCTGACTACCATAATACTTACCTAAAAGTCATTGATATAAAATAGAAATTCTTATGAAAAAAGTGGTACGCGTTTAGCGTGGGCAATCCATTCTGTTGTTGACAGCTGCGCTGCATGTCGCGGGTTCGATTCCCGCACGGTACAAATATTTTTATGACCTACAGATAGTTGTTCCGGCTCTGGGTGTTGTGTATGTGAGTTTATATGTTTGTAAAAGTACCCACGATACAGGAAGAAATTCCTAGTGTGGGGCAACGTTTTATTTAAAAAAAAACCTATCACACGAATAGATAAAAATTGAACCTTGAAGCCATGCTTAAGGTTTCTTCGTGAAGTTTTTTTTTCTTGCGATATTAAGTATATTAAAGAGATATTGTGTTGTTTTTTGCGTTGTTAAATTGATAACCTTTGACTCTACATAAATTCTTAACTTTTGGGACTATGCCGCAAAATCTAACACACGCAAAGAATAAACATACATGCCTAAAGAATTAAAATAACATTATGTATTTTGGCAAATACCTCTGTTATTATTATCCTGTATTAGTTCGACTATTTACCTATTAGTAACAAAATAATAGTCTATTGATCGATATATATTTATTCACAAGAAAATAGCATTGAGTACCTATATGTATATCACTTAAGTAAGCACAGCGAACAAACAGTTTTATCAGCAATGCAATGAAACGTAAGGCTTTTTAATTAATTTACTTTGATATTTTAAGAGACCTTAGGGCGCGGTCCAATTGAGAGCTATTAACTAGCAGTTTTATCGTACAAGAAAGAGCTACACTGCAATTAGATGTTCAACTTTAGACAGAAATATAAATACATTAACACAGTTAGTTTTGGAGTAGAATAACAGGGGCGGATCCAGGATTTATGTCTGGGGAGGGGGGCACAAATGTAAAAAAAGTTGACGTGTTGATTCAAAGACAGTGCCAGATTAAGCTAAGGGGGGCAAGCGTTAGCAAATTCAACTTTAGGTAATAGGTTATTGTTTCCTTGGCAGAACTAAATTCCCCCATTGTCGAGGTGGGTTCCCGCATTGTCGAGGCGCGGGGGCTCAGTAACCGTGGCTTGATCACGCACGGTGATGCGAAGAGGAATCCGAGGAGGGGCCGCTCGTCAGGGCTTTCACCGCTTAAGCCGACGACGTAGCGGCCAACTAGTAGGTTGCGGTACCGCTTGGTAACAGGCAACAATTGCAACTGAGGCGGGCTGCGAAGTCTTATGGAGCGTCCCAGGTCCTATAAGATATAGTGGCTGAGCGTTGGAGGCCGCGGCGGGAGAGCAGTGCCGGTATTGCGGTGCGCCACTCTCTTTACCTTCCGCGGCCAGACTCGTCTGATGGCGGTCGCGGTGGGTCCGCAGGGGAGGAGAAGTGTCGGTATAGCGTTAGCCGCTCTCCCTATCCCCTGCGGGCGAAATATGGTAGGTGGCGGGGCCATTGACCTTGACCCGTCAAAGGGAGACCAAGGGTGCCATACACGGGGTCGTCTGCTGCTGTGCTGGTGCTGGTGTGGTCCCTGGGGTGGTCACGGCGTACAGTGTGTTCTAGTAAGCCGGTGATAAGGGTGACTCCCCAGAGGAGGAGGGTCCAGCATTTCGCCAGGGAAAAAAACCGTAGGATAGGGTAGGTATGTAGGTAGGTATGTAGGTAGGTAGCCAGTTGAAGGGAGCAAAATAAATAATATAATAATTTTAACTATATTGGGGTCGGCTTCCAGTCTTACCGGATTCAGCTAAGTACCAGTGTTTTACATAGAGCGACTGCCTATCTGACCTCCACAACCCAGTAACTAGGTAACACGGTACCCCTTGGCAAGACTGGTGTCAGATCTCAAGCTTCTGACTACCCGTAACGACTGTCAAAGATCTACAAATAACAGCCGGGACCAACGGCTTAACGTGCTTTTCGAGGCACGGAGGAAACTCGGTATGTTGAAATGGTCACCCATCCACGGACTGACCTCGTCAAGCGTTGCTTAACCTTGATGATCGACCCGTGCGGCTGTTATTATTTAGCCACGAGAACAAAAAAGTACAAAGCAGAAAATAACTTTCGTTTCCGAAGTCGGTGTCTTTTGTACCCATTGTTTTCCATTCTTCGACACCGACGTTTTAGTTTTGGAAGGTATCTCCAAATAACATGATAATCATTTATACCCAAAGTACATCTCATGACGATTCCAATGAGCCCAAACACGACTAGGATACATTGTTACATTGGTTGGTTACATTGTTATATGTCAGAGTTCCAGTGTGGTAGACACTTCCGGCTTCATTATAAGATCAGTTCAATGGTGCCATTTTCATCAGTATCATTTAGTGACAATTTGAAAGTGCGTTAATTAAATACATGCATTTCGGTATTTTAGAACATCGTATTCACTGATAGAATGAATTTGAGCAAACATAACTACAAAACAGAATAATTGATGACTTGAGTTGAGCTGTCAAAGCGACTTATTCGCCCATCGAATGTTCGATTAGTGTGCGAAACACAACATTGAAAAGCGGTTGAAGAGCGGGATATGTGCGTGCAAGTTCCGTCAAGAATCAGTTTAGGGGTGCGCGTGAATTAAAAGCGACCACGCTGAGGGGTTATGGGATACGAACCTCGGCTCAGGGCGTCGCTGGGGGGACAACTATGGCTGGATCTTGATTAGTAATTTTACCAGCCGTTCGGAAACTACCTACGTGGAGAAGAACGGATAAGAAACTCCTTTAATAATTTAACTAATGCTCAGCTAATCGCGGGCTGGCGGGAATTTATTGAAAGAGAACGCGACGGGCCTCGGTGGCGAGGACGGAACGAATCGGTTTGTGTTATAGTTTGTTTACAAACGGCTTTTCCCTACGGCTCGAGTGGAGGGGTCCTTGGGGGTCAGAGAATATGCCGCAGTTGACGAAATCATAGGATTTAGAAGATTGCGCCTTAATTGCGTATATTCTAATTGAAAGGGTATGGGGTACGTCTTATATGTTAGTGCCTCAAAAGTGATAATTATATTAGTACTCGCTCAACTTGTTTAATCAGCTGGGACAGTGGAATTCCAGACGGAACAAATTAATAAAAATTGTTGCGAAACAATGTTGAGAAAAACCCGAACTATAATAATAAAACAATTGCTGAACTCTCATATCTAGGGTCACCCTTATCAATGAAACATACCTATTTATTAAAGTTTCGTGTTACTGTATTACATATAAATATTAGTACCCTGAAGAAGTAGCATCAGTCTGGACCATGGCTTCTTACGGGCTGTGTACTATTTTTGTGTTTCTAATCGTACAAACATGTGCAGTTTACGGACAAGAAGAAATTATAAAGAGCAGTTTAACGTTTGTTATCGACGATACGGGATCAATGGCGGATGACATACGTCAAGTAAAAGAGGAAGTTAATATTATATTTGACAAAGTGCTGAGTTCCAATGCATCGCAGATAGAAAATTTTGTTCTGGTCACATTTAACGATCCCAGTAAGTACCTAATTGATTATGCACTTTCATACATTAGAATGCAAAGTAAGTTGAATACTTTTTGAGGTAAACCTACTTTTACCCAGTTACTGGGTTCTGGTCAGTCCATGTCAAATAGCAGTCACTCCATGGAAAATGTATTCAACTGCATCAGGTTGTATTGGCAGCGGACCTCAACATTATTGAAAAAAGGCTACACTGAACATCAATAATTTTATGAGCTTATGCAATTTAACTAAGGCATAATTATTTTAATCAATTAATTAAGTTCACTGGGGGTAGTGACCGCGGATAGCCACTTAGGTTCTCACTATCTGGAGGACTACCTTCACCTGGTTTATCAGCAAATTAAATAAAAAAATAACATTAAACCTGCAATTAAAATTTTGGTACCTATTACTAAATCATTACCTCTCTCTCACAGAGAGGGGTCCGTGACAGATCACTGATCTGTCACGCGTTTTGATAGATCTGTTAAACGCCGTTATCTCGAAAGTTTTGTATGGGAACCCTACATGAAACTTATGTTGTTGGAATCGTGATAAAATAAGCTATATTTCAAATGGTTCATTCCAGTTTTGACTTTGAGAATATTGGTAAGTAAAAGACAATGGTCATTGTATTAATGTGTTTGTTTTAGCTGCCGAACTACGAACCGTCACTGAAGATCGAAATGAGTTTAAAAGTGCAGTGGGTGCAATAAGCGTTCATGGCGGAGATGATTGTCCAGAATATGCCATGACAGGCATCGAACTAGGTCTCACAGAGAGCTTGCCGCTTTCCTATTTGTATGTGTTCACTGATGCCTCAGCTAAGGATCACGCTAGTTTTGATCGAATCAAGAGTATCTCGCAAAGGAAGCAGAGCGAGGTAATCATTTAACTTCATTTATGATTTAAAACATTCATGGGTAAATATTATCTATATATCTCCTCAAAATGGATTCTGTGCAAGCTATAGATTTAAAGTAGCCTATGACGCGTACTCTACGACAGTATTTTTCAAGCAATCGTACGTACTTATATGGTTTTAGATTGTAATGTTTTCATTTGATTTCGTATTCATATTTTCAGGTAGTTTTTATACTAACTGGCCTATGTAGTACGAAAACTGATGCAGATTATCAGGTGTATCACAAACTGGCAGAAGCTACGAATGGGCAAGTTTTCCATATGATGAAAGACGATGTCAAAGACGTAAGATTGCCGTCATTCTAATTTATTGGAGCGATTTTATTATTTCTTATATCGACCCTTCTTAACCAACCGATGTTTATTTTTACAGATATTAAAGTATATTGAAGAGTCTATTACTGGCAGAGGAATTCCACTCGTCAACAAAAAGTTATCATCCGGCTATAGACAAAATGTTACAGTTAGTACAATTTTTTATTTAGTTCAAAGACATTGTTAGGTCTTTTTTACAAGTTTCAATTATTTATTTAAGTTTCATGTACAATGGTGAAACATAGGCGGACTTAATACAGCAAGGCATTCTCTACCTTTGGGTTAAAAAGACACAACATTGATACGTGTACAAAATCAAAAATATGTGCAATAATTAAAGATGGATATTAATAAACTACCTAACTAATATACATAAATAATTTATAAAACAATAGACTAATAAATATTATAATAAATACCAAATTCTAAATGATACTGAGTTTAAAATATAATAACTATGACGAAGACCGAGCTATGTATGAGAGGACAAATAATAGTTCCGCATTCTACGCTTAAATGAAAATTTACTCTCAGCTTTTTTTATGTCAAGGGAAGCAAATGCCAGAATTTTATAGTTTCAGTTTAAATTACACATTTTTACGGGGCCAATATTAATAATGTTTATATTTATCTTCAGTATCATGTCGATTCCCATACTGGAGACGTACTCATTTCTGTAACCGGCAAGGAGCCCAAGATTGGAGAAGTAACAGGTCCAGGTGGAAGCAAACCAACAACGGTAGACGTTGTCTCTGGTAAAGATGAAATGGCGGTACGTAACCATCCATTACAACTTTTTTGTCTTAATATTATATAATTATTTAGTTATGAAGGACGGGTCGACTGACGTGTGTCGGGCGTGCCACCGTCCGGGTGAATCCATCACACATATTATCTCTAGTTGTTATCGTCTGGCTAACGTCGAGTACTTACACAGGCAAGTAGTTAGGATTATTCGCCAGCAACTTGCTTTGAAGTACAATCTAGTGGATTCTGAAGTACTCTCGACCCAGTTCTCGAAAATGGCCATGTCACGTTGTACTAGGATCGGTCTATCATCACTGATAGGACTATTGTTGCCAATAAACCGGATATAGTGGTGATAGACCGATTAGCAACCCGCACAATGATAATCGAGGTCACCATCCCGCATGACCAGAACCTCGTCAAAGCTGAGAAAGAGAAAAAAATCAAGTATCTCGACAACACAAGAGGTTGTTGACATGTGGAATGTGGACTCGGCGATAATTGTGCCGATTATCGTTACTGCCAACGGCCTGATGGCCAAGAGCCTGACGACCATCTGTCGACGATGTCATTGCGCGGTTGGATCAAGGGCCTGATACAGAAGGCAGTTTTCCGCGATAGAGCCCGCATTATGCAGAGGTACCTGTCTCTGGAGCCCTAACCACTGGTAGCTTGAACCCTGCTCCCGACACCGGCGGACAATCAATTTTTAATGTTTTTTTTGTGATTACGGATCAGCGGGATGAGGCGAATGATCCCAGAATTATCTTTGTCGTCAGATTCGAAAATCTACCACCATACATATTTACATAATAACGAATCCCATGTTCGCCTGTTGTTTTTACTAAGTACGTAAGTTATGATTCGAACAAGTCACCAATTGGAATACAAGTCCAACCACCACCGCCAAACCAGTACCAAAACACAGGGTGAAGTGCGATATGTTTCATACCTAAATATTTGGTCAATATTTGTGTCGACAGGTCGTGAAGGTTACCAACGCAAAGCCAGGTGACTATGTGGTGGAGATCGGCAGCAACTCTGAAACTCACGCAATAATCACCGCCAAGAGTGACGTCAACTTCCAACTCGGGTTTTCTGTTTATAAGCCCAACTCTATGAAAAACATGGTCACAAGACCTGCGCCAGGTGTGATCAACATTAATTTTTTTGTTTTAGTTAAAGTTCCCGGCTGGGAAAAGTATTATTTGGTATCACAGTTTTAAATACCTAATCTAATCAAACTATTAACTGTGTTATCCTTTTTCTTTCAGAAGGAAATGCGTTCTTGGGTATTAAGTTACTTGGGAGCGGAGTTAAACTCACTAAAGCGAAGATCCTCGATATGAGTGACAACGTAATGACAGAGCTGCCTCTACAGCTAGTTGATAAAAAAACGCAGTTTTACGTTACAGCTTCATTTAATCCGCCGTTCACTATGTTCCGAGTCTCTGTAAGTATTTTCTTTTACTAAATATAAAATTAGGTATAGGGACTCGTAGATATAAAATCCGCACTGGTTGACCCTGAGTTAAGGCTACGCTTCCCAAGGTCAACCCATGAACTTATGACCATTTTGCCTCGGAGAATGGCTAAGTCTAGTCCAGGTGTCAAAATCCATAAGGGAAGACCATGGTCAAGGATAAACAGTGGATAGATTCATTTAATCATCGACTAAAGTATGTCACTCAAATATACTTCAACAACATTAATTGATTTTAAAGTATATTTTCCGATTGTATTACATATGCGTTTATTTTGGCTTTATTGCATTTCTTTTTTAAAGTACGAGTATTATATTATTTTATTTTGATTATTGTGAATGTGAAGTAGTCTTCAAAATAAATCATAAAAAATGGTCCACATAGTTGTGGACCATTTTTTTATGATTTATTTTTAATTCATCTTAGTTTTTAATCGTGGTCTGGCAGTTTGAGTAGTTTATGCGGCCTACCCGAATGTCCTTTCTTTGGTATTGTTCGTGGAATCGTTGAGCTCCTTAAATTCTGTGTTGAGCTGCTCGGTTATTGACAAATGCGTGCACTGACCACGTGACTGGACAGGTCCACTCAATCTGGCTGGTTCTTTCCTCAAAAGACCATTTCAGACATCAATCTACATGGTCTTCACATGATCCAACCAAGATTCAGATAGGAAACGCCGACCTCATTTAGTTTTAAAAATATGATCGACATGTAAAAGTGTTTGTACAAAACAACTTACAGAAATAAAATCATTTATTATTTAATAAAATACCCTTCTCTTAGGTACTTGGAAATGACGGAGTAACTGAATTACCAATTTCAAGAACAAGTCCAACACCCATAGAACGCGAGGATCCATCAACATAAAACATCCCGGTTGCACAGAACATGGAAGGGAAGCCCCTATTATCAAGTATCGATATCGAGTAGGAGAAGAACAACAAATGCAAAAAACAGAATACCTACCTAAAATAAAAACGAATATTATAAATATTAACAAGATTAACAGTCTTCCTGCTGTTGTTTTTCTATTCATTTATAATAAAACTTATTAAATAAATATTACCAACTTATTTCCTACAATTCTTAATTTTTTCCTGTTTTTAACCGACTTCAAAAAAAGGAGGAGGTTCTTAATTCGTCGGAATCTTTTTTTTTTATGTATGTTCCCCGATTACTCAAAGACGCCTGGACCGAAAAAAAATAATTCTTTCGATTTAAAGGGTATACTTCCTAGCTAGTCCCATAGTCACCAGGTCAGGATCTGATGATGGGCTCCTAGATAAATCGAAGGAACTCCTCAAATATTATAGGCATACTGTTGAAATAATAGACGAGAAGTGACTAGAAGTAGCTATTGAATTTTATTTTATTGAATCAAAAGAACAGTACAGTTTTCTTTAGTTAGAAAAATATAGAAGAATGACAAGAAGAGACAAAAGAGTACAGGACCATAACTTTTTGTAAAAAAGGTAAACTCCTGATAGTTTGAATTTACAACATGCTCCCTCAAAAAGTTAATTGTAATGCACTCATTTAATATAAAGGCATAAAAAACCAGTACAGGAAAATATTACGGAAAAAAGAAAAATAAAACTAGGATATACCAATCATTTGCAAACAACTGCGATGCTTTGTTGGACCCAAAGGTTTCGTCAAAACATCAGCAGGTAACCTGTCGGTGGGCATATACCTAAGTTCAACAGTTTTATCGTTCACTTTTTCTCGGACAAAATGGAACTTAACGTCTATATGCTTTGTCCGATTGTGATGAACAGGATTCATGGCTATTTTTTGTGCACTCTGACTATCCGTATACAAAACTATATTAAGCGACCTACCTGTTACATCGGATATCAGTCTTTTTAAGAAGCACGCATCCTTTACTGCTGTAGCCAACGCCATATATTCAGCTTCAGCGGACGATAAAGCCACTGTGGGCTGTTTTTTAGCTTCCCACGAAATAGGTCCTCCTGCAAGTTCATAATAAAACCCTGTGTAGGATCGTCTATCAGTTGGACAATTTGCCCAGTCTGCATCTGAAAAACCCGTCAAAGTTGTAGTATTACCTTTTTCTTTACTGTATGTAATACCACTATCTTTAGTCGCTTTCAGATAACGTAGACATCGTTTAGCAATATTCCAATGTGACTGATCAAACTTAGAGTTAAATTGACTCAAGTAACTTACGGTGTAGGCTATATCTGGTCTAGTATTTACAGCCAAAAACATTAGACAGCCAATTAACTCTCTGTAAGGGTACTCAGACTCACCTATACCAGACTCAAGATTTTTCTTGACCAGTGGGGTAGGAACACCCTTACAATCTTGCATGTTAAATCTTTTCAGTAACTTTTCAATGTATGTACTCTGAGATAGCTTCATTCCATAATTATCATGGTAAATATTTATTCCCGTAAAGAAATTAATTTGTCCAAGATCTTTTAATGAAAAGTATTTTTCAAGGTGACATTTGAAATTGTCAAGAGTACTTTCATTTTTATACAAGATTACTAGATCGTCGACGTATACAGCCAGAACCAAAGAGTCTGAGTTCGCATTATTAATAAAAATACACGGCTCACATGTCTGTGTCAAACCAAGAACTGACAAAGTCTGTTTTAACTTTGTATTCCAGGCTCTTGGTGCCTGCTTCAACCCATAGAGTGACCGTTTCAAAAGACACACTTTCGACTCTTCCCCTTCCCTTACGAAACCTTCTTGCTGTGTCATATAGATTTCTTCTTCCAAACTGCCATTCAAAAAGGCTGTGTCCACATCCATATGCCTTATAATCTTCCTGCACTGCAAGCGCTAACAAGGTTCGCAACGACGAGTTGCGTACAACCGGAGAAAATGTTTCGTGGTAGTCGACACCTTCTTTTTGTCGAAAACCTTTTGCTACTAGGCGCGCTTTGTACCTAACAACGCTACCTTTCGCATCTCGCTTTAGTTTAAAAACCCACTTGCTAGGAATACACGTTTTAAGATTTGGCTTATCTACCAAAACCCATGTGCCCTTTCTGACTGAAATAAATTAAACATCATCAATTTATTATACAAGAAAGTATTTTTCTGACGTAGCAAATCATACACTGACAAATGTCACAACCATAGAGGCAGGTATATATCATTCGTCCCTATCCCAATAAGCTACGACATCTCCTCGATAAGTCGTCGTGGCTTCGTGGTGGTACGCCCACTGCGCCTTGCTGGTGCTCTCTGCAATACAGCCGTGGACAGTGGGAGACCAGGTGTCTCAGCGCTGGCTTGTCGTGGAGTGCCCGCTTGATTCTGTGTGTCTGATGAACTTGGAACGATGTGCTCCAACACATTTGGATTTATAACAGGCGAGTCTTGAGTAGTCTGGCAGGAGGACCAAATTGATGGTTGGGTTAGTTGCGGCGTTGGGTGAGGTGATTCTGACTGCTGACTGCTAAGTGTGGATGATAGTGATCGCTGTCTGATAGGTGTGGAAAAGGTTAGTGAATGAGGCGTAGGTGTGGATGGAGGCAATGGGCGAAAATGAGGTGTGAACGGATGTGCTAGTGAGTGTCCAACAGGTCTTGACGAAGGTAATGGGGCAAGATCAGTAACAGCTGGACTGATTGGGTCTGCTAATCGAGAACGCAGATGATCTGCATGATATCTCCTCTCTACACCGTCTGAAGTGTTCACAGCGTAAGAATATTTGTGCGTACGCCTTGATATTGTAGCAGGTACCCATCGGGATCCATCTCGGGCACGAACAAATACGCTGTCACCTGCTTTAAAAGATGGAATTCGTTCCTCGGACTCAATGTTTGCCTGTATCTGTTTGTGTTGCAGAGTTCTTTTAGGGTTAGGCCGAGCGTTGTCCAGAGCACAATGCAACCGACGCCCAAACAACATTTCACCTGGGCTCTTACCGGTGGCACTATGGGGTGTTATACGGTAGGAAAATAGGAAGTTTTCTAGCCTCCTTCTCAGGGTCATGCCATCGCTCGCACTTGATGACATTCTAGTTTTGAAAGTACGAACCAAGCATTCTGCCAGGCCATTAGTCCTCGGGTGATATGGAGATGACTTAATATGTAGGATACCCTTGTCTCTGCAATAATTTTGGAATTCCCGGGAAGTAAACTGTGTCCCGTTATCCGACACCAAGAATTGTGGAAACCCAAACGTTGTAAATATAGAGTCTAACTCTTCACACAGTTTGTTTGTATTTATTTGGTTCATGGGCTTGACCTCAATCCATTTCGTGAGTGCATCTGCTAGAACAAACCAGTATCTTCCCTCAAATGGTCCCGCAAAATCGACATGAAGTCTTTCCCATGGGTTGTCAGGGACGGACCAGGAGTACACAGGCAACTCAGGGTTGTTTGGCCGGTTTTCTTGGCATTTACGACAGTATTTGATGTATTCTTCAATATCATCGTCGATCGATGGCCACCATACGTAAAAACGAGCGAGTGCTTTCATAGCACAAGTTCCTGGGTGCCCTGTGTGCAGGTATTTCAATGTAGCCTTCCTGAGCGAATTCGGAATGACTAATCGACCCTGCCACATCAAAATTTTATTTTCGATGGAAAATTCAGTGCGTTTTCGAGCATAAGGTTTTAAAATGTCTGAATATGAATTTTCGCGCCAGCCTGTCTTAATGTTCTCCGATATTTGTTTGAAAATGGGATCATTCCTTCACGCATCCCTTATTGTCTCTTCTGTTAACGCTATATCTGAAACACTGTTATGTTTTAGCTGAGCTATTATTCTGTGCACTTTCAATTCTACACGGGACGGTCTCTCATCAGGATTGGGCATCCTGGAAAGGTAGTCAGCCATAAAATTAAGTTGTCCTTTTGTGAAGACGATATCATAGTCATAGCTACCAATGATCAAAGCCCAACGTATTAAGCGATTATTAACAAGCTTCGGTAAATTGCGCTGTGGGCCTAATACGTGAATCAAGGGCTTATGATCAGTGACGAGTGTGAATTTTGTGCCACGTAAGTATTGGTCAAACTTTTGGATGCCGAAAAATATGGCTAATGCTTCTCGATCAATAACTGAATATTTAGTTTCCGCTGATCTCAGCTTCCTTGACGCAAAAACGATAGGTTGAATTTGATCATTCGCTTTATGAAATAATACGGCACCCACGCCTTTTTCCGAGGCGTCACACGCTAAAAACAACGGACGCTTCTCATCAAAGGCCACAAGTGGTTTTGAATCACTAATCAGCATTTTGGTATTTTCAAACGTTGTATTTTCTTTATCTGTCCATCGCCACTTATGGCGCGTGCCAGTTAGTGCATGCAGATCCGCGCAGAAGCTGTGCAGGTGAGGTATGAATTTCTCGTAGAAATTTACGAGGCCAAGGAATGACCGCAGTTCTTGAGCGTTAGTGGGCGGTGTCGCTTTTGTTATTGCTTCAATCTTCGATTTAGTTGGTTGTATTCCTTCCTTGCTGATTGTGTGTCCCAGGTACTCGATATCTGTTTGGAAGAATGAGCATTTTTTTAAATTGACTTTTAAACCAGCCCGTTGTAATTTGTCAAACACAGTGGACAATGTTTCCAAATGTTCAGCGTCATCCTTCCCTGTTAAGGCGATATCATCGAAATAAATCGCTACGTTTGGTATACCACCGAGTAGTTCATCAAGGTAGTGTTGAAAAATCGAGGGTGCTGTTGATATTCCAAAAGGCATCCTATTGTATTGGTAATATCTTTTGTGCGTAGATATTGTTAGGTACTTTTTTGATTCTGGGGCGATCTCGAATTGCAAATACGCATCTTTTAAGTCGATTTTCGAAAACTTAACTCCGTTTGCAAGGTTTTGACGTAACTGGTCAAATAGCGGAACTGGATGAGCGTGTGTTACCATGGCAGGGTTAATAGTGCTGCGAAAGTCACCGCAAATTCTGATTTGGCCATTTGTTTTGACCACGTTGACTGTGGGTGTTGCCCATTCCAAAGGAGTCAAATTTGGATCAACTTTGGTAACTATTCCCTCGTTCACTAAACGCTGAAGTTCTCTTTCTATATTTTTGCGTATCGCGAACTTAACGGGTCGTGCCGGGACGAGTTTAGGTACGGTACCATGCTTGATATGGATGTTAACGGCGTAATTCTTAACTTTTCCTAGTTTGTTGTCAAAAAGAGGCGAGAAAGTGTCTAATACCTGTTTAAGTGTTCCGGTATCTCGTGGAGTAGGCTTAACCGAATAGACAGGTTCTGGAAACGCCATGTCGTACAATTCGCTCCACTGGAGACCAAAAAGCATGGGGTTGGCGTCTTTCATAACGACAACGGGCAAAATTTTCTGTCTTCCAAGGATTTCAACAGTTACATCTGTAAGTCCTTTTGGTTTGAGCTTGAGGTTCCCATAGGCACGTAGTTTCGGTGCCTTTGTCAAAGGGGGTGCTCCAATACGTTTCCAAAATTCTGTGCTAATGATGGAGTATACTGATCCCGGGTCCCAGTCCATCGTACAACTGACACCGTTGAGTGTGATGTCAATGCGCTTGCTGTCCTTGTTCCTTTTGCGTTCAACCTTGTAAACATCGTCACTATCGTATGAACTTGTAGAGGATTCTGATAAACACTCGTCGCTGTCAGTGTTCCTAATTTTATGTAATTTGTTTTCGTTTTTTATTGCTCGTTTCTTCCCTGACTTGGTGCTAGTCAAATATGCTCTCCCAGTCTTGATATAGCAATCTTGAAAATGCCCTTGCGTTTGACATTCCTTGCAAATATGGTCTTTTGCCTTACAATCGCCCACCTTATGCCTATCATATGCACCGCATCGGCGGCACTGGTCTAGGCCAATCCTGCGTAAAGACGTACTCCGTTCGTTGTAATGTGCCATGTTGGTTTTTGTTCTGACTTTGTTTATGGCAGCAGGTAAACCGAAGTGAATGTCACCCTCAGCAAGCTCTCTAGACTGAGCTACTGCAAATAATTTGGCAAATGTAACTTCCACAGCCTTTCCATCGTAATGTTCTTGTAGGTCGGGCCATTTCTGTTTCAGATCCACTTCTAGCTGCGGGTGGTTTATGCCGGACGCAAATCGATCACGCAGGAGACGTTCAAACAAGTCATCCTTGTAGCCACAGTCGGTGGCGAGTTTCTTGAGCCTGTTAGCGTAGTGTTCCATAGTCTCATTGCAGTCTCTCACGCAATTCCAAAACTCAGTTAAAGCTTTGAATTTTGTTGTTTTAGGTCGATGTAAATCGAGTAGTTTAAATTTTACGTCTTTATAAAGACTGTTTTCAAAATTGGGTATGAGTGCTACTTTGATGTCGTGGTAGACTTCTGGAGTTAAGCAAGAAAATAAGAGTTCTTTCCTGATGTTGTCTTCGCTTACGTCCCAAATATCGCATTTTTTTTCAAAGAAATCTAAAAAAAAAACTACCGACGTAGTAGCAGGGTTAAACGAATCGCACTTAAAATTTTTAATGATTGTGAGTTTGTTACAGTTGTTGTTGGTGTTCGCCGAGCTTGTAGACTCCGTACCAGATGTTGCTGGTGTGGGTGCCGCCGCTGTCGGTCGCTGTTGTTGTAACACGAGTTGTTGCAAAACGTCTGACAATTGCTGTTGTTGCTCCCGTTGTATTTGCACAAATTCTTTAAATTGTTCCGCGTTCATTTTGACTACTTAATCCTCGTCGCCAATGAAATAAATTAAACATCATCAATTTATTATACAAGAAAGTATTTTTCTGACGTAGCAAATCATACACTGACAAATGTCACAACCATAGAGGCAGGTATATATCACTGACTAAGGCATTGTACTCATCTCTCATTGCTAAAATCCAATTATCTTTCTCATCGCTGTTAATTGCAGCCAGATAATTATTTGGATCATCGCACCCATCATCTACCAGGGTATTATAAGAGAAATAATAGAAGGATATCGACTGGATTCATTTGAGGAATCTGTAGATTCACTTGACTGCTGATCATCAACATTGTTGACCTCTACATTGTCTGCTTCATTGATTTCAACATCAGCATCCTCAGCATCCATGAAAGAAGTATCTAAGTTAGGATCATCTACCTCACATCTTCTAGATGAAGAGGAGGGAAGTACTTCTTGTCTTAAAACAGCTGGAGATGGTGACTGTGAGAGCAAATTGACAATATCAGAGTTCACAGTACCTATAGGTTCAATATTTTCCTTCAGTCCAGTAAAGTTGTTTTCAAAAAATGTGACATCTCTTGACTTTAGTAAACGTCTAGGACTTCCCGCATTCCGGAAATAATAAGTATGAGGATCATCTGAGTATCCTACAAAAATCTGTTCCTCAGCTATAATGTCCAATTTACATCTCTGACTAGATGGAACATGAACAAGTGATCTGCATCCGAAAACCTTCGGATGAGACAGATTGGGTTTTTTATTAAACCACATTTCAAATGGTGTTTTACCACTAAGCGCGCGGTGTGGTGACCGATTTTTCAAGTAGACGCTTGTCTCCATTGCGTCCTGCCAAAAAGCTTTTGAGAGAGAACCATGGGACAATAGTGACCGAGCCTTCTCTACTATGCTACGATTACACCGTTCACTTACCCCATTTTGCTGAGGGCTATATGGTGCTGTCGTTTGCCAAACGATACCTGAAGACTGAACATAATCCATTAATTCCTTATTGATGAACTCAGTTCCATTATCTGAACGCAAAGTCTTGATTTTTCCACCAAACTGTCTCTCGACATGAGAATGAAACAAACAAAACTTACTTTTGACTTCAGTTTTAGAAGACAGAAAATACACAAAAATAAAACGTGTATAATCATCTATAAAAATAATAAAATATCTTTTACCTGTAAACGAACTCGTAGAAAAAGGTCCACAAACATCGGTATGAATCAGTTGAAGTGGCGAAGTAGCCTTCCTGTATTTTAAGCTTTTGAAGGGCTTTCTAGACTGCTTACCCTCTATGCAAGGTATGCATGGTTCCTTGTCGACCTCCGTGTAGTCCACTCCGATAGCCTGACCTTTTCTAAGTAGATCCATGCCAATTCGGCACAAATGGCCCAACCTCTTATGCCAAAGCTGGAAATTGGAACAATCAGAGTGCACAAGTTTAGCTGAAACATTATTGATAGTTTTAGTTATACAATCCACAGTATACAGCCCATCACATACAGAACCATACGCTAAAACATTTTTACTGTTTACTACATCACATTTTGAGTCATAAATTGTGCAGCCTTCTTTATTGAAAACTACAGAGAAACCCTTCTCTACTATTTTTTTCACTGAAAGTAAACTACAGTTCAAATCTGGAACATGAACTACATTCTTTATTCTGTTTGCCAAAGTATCCGTTTCAATGGATACATCACCAATACCCACAGCCGCTAATTTTTGTCCATTAGCCACAGTAATCGTTCCACCTTGTACTGGCCGATAACTGCTGAACCACTCGCGATGCGGAGTCATGTGAATGGTTGCGCCTGAATCAATAATCCATTTCCCATCAGATTCAGCCGGCGCAGAGAGAGCCATTTCCTGCACAACAGCCTGTTCCACCTTTTCATTATGACGGCAATCTGTACCCTTAAAAACCTTTTCCGATCCGCTCATCATAGCTTTCTTTACCTTCTTATTGGGACATTCGGGACTTTTGTGTCCTGGTTGTCTACACTTAAAGCAGATTATATGTTTCTTATTTTTGCTCGTAGAACCTGTTGAACGTAGCGCAGCCACCTCATTCTGGTGAGGATCCTTAGCAAGGTCGTTTAATAGTTTTGCCTTAACTAACTCACTGGTTACATCAACATTCGAATTCTCTAAAGCCATGATCATCGGTTCGTACCGTGATGTCAATCCTCCGAGAATAATCGCAGCCAAAGATCCATCGTCGATCTTCTTACCAATATCTTCAAGATCTTGAGCAGTACTCATAACGGCGTTGATATATGATTCTTTGTCTTGGAAATCGGTCAAGGAATATTTGTACAATCTACGCTCTAGAGAGAGCCTTCGACCCATACCTTTATCCTCATATGCTTTTTGCAAAGCACTCCAAGCCTCCTTAGCGTTCTTCGCATTTCTGACGTGCGAAATTGCACCTCTGTCTACCGTAAGGCATATTTTTGACAACGCCTTCTGGTCATTACGGGAGCGCACATCCTCCGCTATTTTATCAGAATCATCGTACCCAATTATAGACGTCCAAAGCTCCTCATGAATGAGAAGCATCCTCATTTTAAATTTCCAGGTTGGGTACCCGTCTCGGTTTGACAACATCGTGATTCCTTGAAAATTCATTTTATTCACTAACATCTAGATGTCTTTAATTAAGCAGCTTCGTGCTGATAACGTGTTGAAATAATAGACGAGAAGTGACTAGAAGTAGCTATTGAATTTTATTTTATTGAATCAAAAGAACAGTACAGTTTTCTTTAGTTAGAAAAATATAGAAGAATGACAAGAAGAGACAAAAGAGTACAGGACCATAACTTTTTGTAAAAAAGGTAAACTCCTGATAGTTTGAATTTACAACACATACACATAGTGATTTTGGTATTTTCATCAACAATGCTATCATTTGCACTCAGAAAGTATTATTTGGTGAAGTGAAACTGATGAAGAAGACGACAGATGGCCACTCGAACTCCTAAATGCTAAGTATGTCACGGGTGTAAGATATCTCGAATAGTTAACCGACTATGATGAAGCTAATACTTATAAATAAATGGTACTGATGAAAATGGTACCATCGAACTGATCTGATGATGAAGCCGGAAGGTAGGCACTGGAGCTCTGAAATTACACAATGGGTCCTAGTCGTGTTTGGGCTTATTGGAATCGTCATGAGATGTACTTTGGCTATAAATGATTATCATGTTAATTGAAGATACCTACCAAAACTAAAGAGTGAAAAATTAAAAACTTTTTAACAAAAAATCAAGCCGACTTCCAGAACAAAAAACTACAAAGCAAAAAAAAAAACTTTATTTATTATTTTTATTTATTTATGTACACACAAAACACTTAACAGAGAAAAGAAATAATACAGATAGAAGAGCACAAAGGTACTGCTTATTTTAATATAAATTTCTTCCAGCAGACCTGCGACAGGAAAGTTGGACGATAGACGAAGACACAGTGTGTAGAAGGAAATAAGGAAACTTAAAATAGAATAATAACTATACAACTATATAACTTAACTAATTATGGATAAATAACACATATACCTTAACTAAATATATAGAAGATAAAAACTTTCTTTCCGAAGTCGGTGTCTTTTGTACCCATTGTTTTCCGTTTTTTGACACCGACTTCGGAAAAGAAAGTTTTTTTTTTTGCTTTGTAGTTTTTTTGTTCTGGAATTCGGTTTATTTTTTGTTAAAATGTTTTTTTTTTCTCTTATTACCTTAAAGAAAGGTTTCTAAAGCGTAACCACTCATACAAATTTACACACAAACCGGGCGAACAAAAGTCCTTCATTTCCGAAGGCGGTTTGATGGACATTTTTTGGTATGCTAATACTGTGAAAAAACACTATAAGGATCAACGCGGCATCCTCCGAAACCAGGCGGGAAAGAAAAACTAGTCAGTCATATATATAAATGCTGCATCCAGTCGGCAACATTCTCGCTAGCTATCAGAATTGCAGTGCATAAGTCATGGAATTTTAGAAGCATACTGTCTGTGGTGTTTACTAGTAACACTAGTTAGGGTTTGGGTTTTATAATAAAACAAACAGATTTATCAGTAAGTAGACAGCACTGAATGGTATGTCCAGACACCGCTGGTGCAATCTAATAATGAAAAGACGTAAACATTCGAGTGCTCTGCTACGTACATTTGACTGTATATACCACATCTCTTCCTGTTCATAAGTATTGGGCGCTTGGTACTTCTACTACACCGAGTGAACCATCCAGCATGCCTCTTCAGCGCGCCCCCCACCTACCTCACCCGCTCCCGCGCCCGCCCCTGTGCTCGGCCCCACGCTCACTGAGATATGTGCGCGCTTGAGATAATATGTGAATTTGATACTGCATTTGAGAGAAGCGGTGGCAGAATTGTCAGTGTTAGACATAAGTGTAGACATGGCGATGATGAAATCAGGGAACTCGAACAAAGAGTTTATCTCGTCCTTATCATCTAAGGTAGACCAGAGCTTCCTCTGGTCACACAAGCAGAAAAATGAAGAGATTCAGGAAAGTTTGCAATTTATGTCAGATAAATATAACATGAATTTTAAGACACTTCAAGACCTGCAAGAAGATTGAGCAGAAGATAAGAAGACTGTGTTAGTATACGGAGTATATTATTATAATATGAGAAGACCATTCAGAAATTGGATGAAAAGATTGAGGTTCTTGAGCGTAAAAGTAGGTCGGCTAGCTTATAGATACGAAATGTACCCATCTGATGGCGAGACGAAAGAAAATTTGAGTCGAAGGTGGACGCCAGTTTCATAGTGAAAAACCTGTCGAAAGCTGTGCAGGTGGATGTTCAGGGCTGTGACATAAAAGACATATACAGAATCCAAACCCACAAAGAAGGCAGCAAAACCATCATAGATGAGCTGAACAGTGTCCTAAAAAGGTCAGAATAATGCAGCGGGTCAAGAACTTCAACAAGAAGAAATAAAATTACGAAAATTTTAATACTGGACACCTCAGTATACCCGGACCTGTCAAACCTGTGTTCATATCAGAAGCCCTAACACCTAACGCGTAGAAACTATTCTATGCAGCTTGACAGTTTGCAAGGGAGAATGGTTACACATACTGCTGGACTTCACGTGGTTCCAAATATAATAGCCCCTCCGGAGGTCCGAAGAGAAGTGACCTGTTCTTCTGAAAAACACAAGCAGGAGAAAGATAGACGACACTCGTTATACTATGTGGACAAGCCAAGGGGCAGATTGAAGAGTCGGAAAAGCTTTCTGAGGTTAACCAAACCAATTGATGACAGAAGTTCTGGTGCGGAAAAGAAGAGACTGAGGAGCCACTTCTCAAACATCCTCCTCCGACTGACTATGTTGAGCCTGCAGAAAAGCTGCCTGCAGGCCACCAACTTCCATGGCCCACCTGGAAATCTTTAAACCGACTCCGAAACCAAGTGGGTCGATGCAGGCACAACTTAGTTAGATGGGGGTACTCCCTACCTACCCGCAGTGCGATTGCGGAGCTGCGTCCCAAACAATGCCTCACCACCTATCGTGCTCTCTGTGCAACCACACCTGCACCCTGAAGGAACTTTGTGAGGCAAATGAAAACGCTATTGCCGAGGCTGCATTCTGGTCAAAATGTATATAATTGAGGAATCATCGATACGACGAAGAAGAAGAAGACACCGCTGGTGCAATCTAATAATGAAAAGACGTAAACATTCAAGTGCTCTGCTACGTATATTTAACTTATATACCACTGACAGTGTGAGTGGACGTTCTATAGAAACAGACCTTTTCTTATACTTCGCTATAATAAATTGTAGTTCTAAAAACTAAAAAACACGCTTTAATGGTAAATTGAACTAAAAAGTCGCTAATCCTGAAGATCTTGGTAAGGCTAATGGGACAAACTATTAAAACGCGCCCGGTAGAATCAACATTTATTACTTGTAAATTTTAATTTTTGTTTAATGTTCAAAAGTGCCGCTTATTGGCATAGTTGAATAAATATTATTGACTTTGACAAAATTATTGCTTTGTCATCGATCCTTGATAAGTGTGCAAAGTTTCAAATCAATCCCACGTTTTGAAGGGGGTGAAAATCACGTTCAAAGATTCCGTTACATTGATACATAGATACATAGCAAGCTAATAGAAGCGTGTTAAAAAACGAAGTCAACTGCCACGGCCGCCGCAACTGATTGTTTGTGAAAGTTTATTGTAGGCTAACAAAAAGGTGACGTTTAATTTTCGTTTCTAGATATACGTGTGGAATACCAAAAAGCAGGACGTCTCGTTTGAAAGGAAGACGTCTACCCACCAGCATCAATCACTTGGTATCAAGACGGAACAGTTACCTCCGGAGGCACTCAAAGACAAAGACAAAGATATTTTATTTCAAGTAGGCCACCAAGCGGCACTTTTAAACGTTAAATTAAAATTTACAAATAATAAATGTTGATTCTACCGGGCGCGTTTAGGTCAAAGGTGATTCAAATATTATGATTGAACACGTCATGTGATGGTTATTTAGTAATAAAACATATGCGTCATTCGCAATCAGTTTGAAACTAATAAAATAATATTCAAGGTCTAGAACAATCCAAAACCAGGCCACAAAAAACTAGAATGAACTAGATCTGAATACCATGCCTACATTCCCCAAAAGGGTCAGCAGAGATCTAATTGTACATCCATATTGAACAACTTTGTAGGTCCCATGTGGATGTAGGTAACAGTAGGCTAAAATTATTCACCATCAAAACTCCAGAATGCTATTGTGTACCATATAATGGGAAATTCCAAAAATATTGTACTCTACCTGGGAATCGAATCCAAGGTCCCATGCTTAGCGGCTGGACTAGACCAACGAGTTAGTAATTATTCATATTTTTTTTCAGAATTCTAAAAGGCATCCCAAAGCCAAACATGTCTTTCCAGATTGCAGGTGAAGACACGATCAGAGACATGTCGGAGACTACTGAGACTATACATATAAACAATGTGGACAAGGATCGAACTGGATCGTACACTTGTACTGCGCAGAATGTTAATAAAAAAAACACAGTAAATGCAGAACTAACGAGTGCATCTCATGGCTAGGATACATTGATTTATTACGGAATTCCGGTTCCTTGCTTCCAGAATTAACCAAGTAAAATATTTTGACACGAAAATCATATCTTACTTTTTCAGTAGAAAAATATTTTTAGAGGATAAAAGACACAATATTGTCTTAGTGATTACTCTTTTTGGTTTTCTTCAAGTCGAGATTGAATAAGTTACCGTCAAATACATCATCACTTACCATCTGGCGAGATGGTGGTTAAACGCGAGCCTACCAATAATAAAAGAAAAACATAATGACATAAAAAAACAAATAACGTTTTCAGACACACCGAAAATTAGAGAGGACTTGAAAGTCACAAGCAAAGAGGATGATGAAGTGAGTATATCATGTGATGTCACCGGTGACCCAGCGCCTGAAGTGAGATGGTTCTTCAATGGCACCAGGTTCGACAGCACAGCGAAGAGCCGAATAGCCCGCGACAATTGCCTCAGGTAAATTTAGTCCTAAAAAGATGACATTTTGACCAATGAAATTTTTACCACAATGTATGCACTTTTTCTACATTTAATTTGCGCACAGCCAACGAGTAGAATTCTGTTAGCTTCTCTATTCTCTTTCACTTACGACCCGTCAGCATTCAAAGTAAGCTAGCCTAAGATCCCACTGCAAAAATCTGTTGGAGTATTGTTTACAATGCTTGTCCTCGAACAGAGTGTTTACCAAGCAGCCAAACTGTGCGGAAAGTGTCCCTTTTTTACTAATGCTTTTTACTTTTCTGTATTTTTTAAATTTTAACTCCGTCGTCAGCCTGACGCATAGAGTTTTCGTTATTTGAGAAAAGTTTTACAAATGATTTAAGTCAGTGTTGTCTCATCCCATACAAAGAAATCGTGCCGACGTTCTATACTGATCATTCTGATTATTTTTTGTACATCAATCGCGTTCGGTTCCGTTCCATTCTGTTCCACCGAAATTTATAGTAATATATCTATCGCCGTGGAACGGATCCAAAGGCGATCGATTTACAAAAAAAGATCGGTATAATCAGATGAAAAACCTTCCACGACAGGATTGGATAAAAAAAGAGATTATACGTGATATTAACAATCGAAACTTTCTATGGCAAAAATATAAATCAAACACCTCAGACACGACATTAAAAACGGAATTTGAGAAGACAAAAGCTAGAGTAGCGTACAACATACAAAAAACTAAAAATACATATTACTATAAATGTTTTAAGGACAATATGACAAAACCCCGGAAAATGTGGAAATTGATAAACGATCTTTCCAAAAATAAAATTAGAGAAAGGACTGGACCAGACAAACTCGAGACTGACAATGGTACTATTACAGATCAAAGGGAAATATGTGAAAGGTTCAACGCTTACTTTTCAACTATTGGGTCATCACTAGCAAATCTCATCACTGATAAATTAAACGGAAACCTAACTCAAGAACCTGCAACAAGTGTTTCAACAGAACTAAATTGTTTAATACCAGCAACCACGGATGAAGTTGTAAAAATAATTGACGATTTAGACCCAAATACTGGATCTGGCATTGATGGTATAAGTACAAAATCTTTAAAATGTGTAAAAAAAATAATTGCTAATGAACTTACAGCATGTTTGAATTTTTGTTTGGATCGAGGTATTTTTCCCGATGACTTAAAAATTGCTAAAGTTATCCCTATATACAAATCTGGAAGTAAGTCCGATCCTTGTAACTACCGTCCTATATCCGTCCTTCCTGTTATCTCAAAAATTTTCGAGAAAATACTTTATAACCGTTTGGAATCATTTCTTAAATCAAAAAACTTTTTATATCTAAAACAATACGGATTTCGACCTCAATCGAATACTCTTTCGGCAACTATTGATCTCGTAACTAAAATAAAAAACAAAATTGATCAAAAGCAAACAGCTTTAGGTATTTTCATCGATCTCAAAAAAGCTTTTGATACAATTAGTCCCGATCTCTTATTACAAAAACTGTCCCACGTCGGTATCACAGGTAAAGCACTACAGATTTTTAAGTCATACCTGCAAAATCGTAAGCAAATTGTCAAAATAGGTCAATATCAAAGTAACTCACATTCTGTCACTTTCGGTGTACCTCAAGGATCAATTTTGGGACCATTGTTGTTCCTAATTTATATTAATAACATATCCCAGATTGGTCTCAAAGGAGACATCTCGCTTTACGCAGATGATACAAGTCTTTTCTACTTTGGCCATTCTATCGAAGCTATGATACCTTATATCCAAAACGATCTTAATACACTTCATGACTGGTTCCAATCTAACCTCCTCACCATTAATACTACAAAAACAAATTATGTTGTGATTGCCCCCAAAAATAAAAAAATAAGCGATAATATACAGCTTAAAATAAATGATCAATTAATCAAAAGGAAAACTACAGAGAAATATTTAGGTATAATTTTGGACAGCTACCTGAGTTGGAAGCCTCACATAGAGAAAATCAGATGTAAAATCTTATCACTTACAGGAGCTCTTCACAATATAAACAAATTTCTTCCTCGGAAAGTTCGATACATAATTTATAATTCTTTAGTTAAACCACATATAGACTACCTAATAGAAATCTGGGGTACTGCAGCTAAATCTAATCTAGAAATATTACAAACAGCACAAAATAGATTAATCAAAATATTATTTAATTACAAATTTCGAACGTCAACTCAGAAAATATATGAAGATACAAAAATAATGAACATTTCCCAAACATATATCTATTATACATGTATATTAATATGCAAAATATTACATAAAGATATTCACACAACACTAAGTTTCACAAAAAAACATCAAGTCCAAAAAATTAAACTACGCAACGCCAATTACTTAGTAACACGTCCTCCCAGAACAGTTAATTACGGGCAAAGAAATATTGAATTTGAAGGTGTTAACATGTACAATAAAATACCTATGGAAATAAAAGAAGCGAAAAGTATGCCTTGTTTTAAAAATAAACTTAAATCATATATAATGTGTCAATAACAAAAAAATAAATAAATATAACATAAAAAAGATCACTATTAGTCAGTACGCCATGTATGCCACATCTAGTAATACATCCACTTTTACTTTGGATCCGTGTTTGCTCGGTTGGTGATTAGTTGATATTTACTTTTTTTTTTATCACTACCCACTTATTTATTATTATATAATTACTTGTCGCGTCGTTTTTTGTGCGCTCATAAACATTAAACGTTCTATGTAAATTTAGTTTCTCAGTAAGTGAATTACAGTTAATTCTTAATGAGGAATAATAAAGTTCTTAAACCATAAAAACGCTAGTTACGTCGGCACTCTTTCTTTGTATGGGATGAGGCATCTGTATGCTAGTATTATAATATTATCTGTGATAATCTGTACAGATTATCATTCATATAAAAAAGGTAAAATAGAACTAATACTTCATTAAAGGCGATTTTAATTACTCCAGATTTAGATTTGATAAATAAACAAATTTTAAATATTCATTAAATATGTTTGGAAGAACGTATATTTTCGTTATGCCTTTTTGAGTTACGACGACGTGACTGACAGCTTTAATAAAATGGCGCGCTTAAAAAAGCCCACAATTTTATTAATTTCTTGCTTTGTTCAGATATATTTTTTTATTTCCTCGCACAATGCATACTAAAATGTTGTATGATACACGTTAGTAAGATGATTCCCGACTCGTGTCGAAAATGCCGCTCATCGGGAATCACCTACCTTCCGCACTTGTAGCATATATAATCAAGAATCTTTGATAATAATAAATTGCAGTTTTAAAAACTAAAAAATACGCTTTAATGGAAAATTTAACTAAAAAGTCGCAAAACCTGAAGATCCTGGTAAGGATAATGGGACAAACTATTTAAACTATTACCTTGTCATCGGTCCTTGATAAGTGTGCAAAGTTTCAAATCAATCCGACGTTTTGAAGGGGGTGAAAATCACTTTCAAAGATTCCGTTACATTGATACATAAATACATACATACCAAGCTAATAAAAGCGTGTTAGAAATCATGATTAGTCTACAACACTATAACTGCAGAGTTTTGTAGTGGGATCTCATGCTTTTACATCATAGACCTGGATGAGCTTTATCATCAGGCGAGATTGAGCTAACCGACAAATCCTTAAAAAAAAACTAACATTTAAAATGATATATAGAAAGCAGTGTTGTTATTGACAATCAAAGGTATTCAATAAAAGTGTTAACTTGCAGATTCAAAGCGAGGCTAGCTGACATTTTTTTTTTTTTGAAATCATCCAATGACTTCTCACGCTCTGGGTGAAGCGGGAGGGCGTGACAGACTTTTACTGACTAAAACCCACCCGTGTTCCTTCAGTTGCTTGTGCCACCACTTTGGGTGCAGCAAACACACATTTACCTCAGAGACTGGTAAAAGTTGAAAATTGTAATGTCTATGACAAACTTTGATACGAAATGAAGAGAACAATTATTTAATCTTAGGTTTTACTTAAATTGACAGCCGAAGCTTATGATTCTGAAGCTTTGAATCGACCAGTGCATCGTTGCCGCGATGATGAGACAGAAATTACTTGCATTATGTCTTTGGCTGGTATCATTGGATCAGGGGGTGACCATAAGCTCATAGAGCGTTATCAATTTGATATCGAATAAGGGACAGATGTATCTGACGTGTATACACCTGTCACTTACTCGATATCAAATTGATACCGATCTAAGAGCTTATGGTCACCCCCCTGAGCTCTGGAAGGTCCATTTAATGTTAGGTTTAGGGTATCCGTCCGCTCGACAATTCAAAATCGAACTTTTCCCAACCATAACTTGTATTGTACTCTGTTTTGGCTTTTCAATGGTTATCGGGATTGTAAAAAAATACGTCTAAGTTAATTTTGGGTAAACCGTGATGCATACTTCTAACTAACCGACGCAATTGATTGCCATCTATACTAATATATTATACTAATATTATAAAGAGGAAAGATTTTTTTGTTTGTTTGTACCGAATAGGCTCCAAAAATACTGGACCGATTTATAAAATTTTTTCACCAATAGAAAGCTACATTATTCCTGAGTGACATAGGCTATTTTTAAATCCCGAAAACGGGTCCTGTGGGGTGGTCCACGGGAGCAAAGCCGCGGGGAACAGCTAGTGTTTATATACTATTTCAAACGCTAAAAAACTGTGTGGTGATTGAAATAATGAATAAACTTACCAAATATATTTAGAAGGGCAGTTTTCTTAGCAGCTCCGAATTCACTAGCAACCTCACATTTATAATGCCCAGTGTCAGCTAGCCTCACACTGGTCCTTTTTTTTGTTTTTTTATCTCAGGTTGGAAAATCGTCATTGTATATCCTCCACCCTGGGGAGGGCGGAGGGGTCTGTCAGACTCGTACTGACTAAAAACCACCCCGGTGTTAAGTTAATAACTATTAGTTTTTCTCTCAGTTCATTGTATTTTATCTTTGGAATAAACTTTGATGTTTCGAACTTAACTTCAAAGTCCCTCGAAAGTCTTTCTGTTCAACACCAAAGTTAGTCGTAGATACGGATTAGTTCTACAACTTAACTTCTTGAGTCGTAGAGAGACTACTCAAACAAGTACAAAATGTGAAACAGTGTGTTTTTACCAAGATAAGAAGAGTGTGAGGAGTTTGTTTGTAGCTTGTTAAAGCAGAGTTTCTTAGGAGTTATTTCATTGAGAAGCTCTTTCGGAAAATAATCACAACCATTCCTATTTCTGTTACAAGGCAGCATATTTAAGATAACAAGTGTTATAATAATGTGTTAGTACTTAGGATGGAAAACGAATCCAACCGAAAGTAATATTAGTATTATTAGGTATATTATGTCGACTGGTAAAAAAATAACTAAGGCTTATAAGTCCGCCTCTGTGCGTTTGTGTGCATGAAGTATTAAATAAATAAATAATATTTTAAAGAGGTAAAGGAGAATGGCAGGCTTTCGTACCGCTAGTAAAATTTCGTGTTTTGGGATATTTTTTGTTTGAATTGGTAGTTCATATGATAGATAATCCCTTAATAAATTCTTAGATTTTTAAAAGTTGGGACATAAAAGTTATAACCTGTTTTATTTTTTAAGGTTATGTACTAGTGTACCAATATAGATTGTTACATATAGTTAAATGTTACATATTGTGTAAAGAAAATTGTATGTTGCTATCTTTGTAGTGTTTTACTTACCATTAAGTAAGTAGATTGAGATGAGGATCGTACCTACTCAGGGCATTAGGAGATATGTTCAGCAGCGGACTGCTACAGTTTGATAATGATGAGTTTGATTATGTTATTTCTATTTCTAAATAATTTATAATCATCTCAATATTTGTGTTATTATACATAATGCAACTTCTAAAAACATAACTGCGTTTAGTGTTACCCTACGTTAACCTACCTTTGTTAACCTACGATTTTATTACGTTCATTTATTAAAATCTTTTTATTAATATTATTAATTAATCCGAAGTTCTAAAAATAGTAAACTAACATGAAAATAAATGGCTTAGTTGCCTTAATAAGTGGTACAAATTCTATATCCGAACAGCAAAAAAAGTATGCGGTACATAATCTGCCGTTCACCTTTGTAGGTAATATTTGAAAGAAAGGAAGTGTGTCAGCCAAGATCGCGAAGCAGCACACACTGGTCGAGGGATAAATTACACGAACCTTTTTAGGCCACTTTCGACCCCCCATAACTACAAATTTATTAGACCTACGCATTTTTAATTTTGCATGTCTAATAAGATCCTCTTCTAATCCCTTGAGTGCTAATTAGCAGACACAATAGAAAAAACAATTGTCTTTGGAACCAAAGTTCTCAAAAGGCACTCAAGGGGCTAATTAATCCCAAATTTCAATAAAAAACCGGCCAAATGCGAGTCGGACTCGCGCACGAAGAGTTCCGTACCATTATCGTAAAAACGGCCAAAAAATCACGTTAGTTGTATGGGAGCCCCACTTAAATATTAATTTTATTCTGTTAGTATTTGTTGTTATAGTGGCAACAGAAATACATCATCTGTGAAAATTTCAACTGTTTAGCTATCACGGTTCATGAGTTCAGTCTAAGTCGAATCGTAGAAGCATTCGGTCGCGTATTTTTAACGAGTAAACATACTTCTACCTTCATTGCCGAACATGTTAATTAAAAAGTGTTTTAGATGCAAAAAAAATCTTACCAAGAAAGTGCCCGGGCTGGAGTGCAGCAGGTACATGCTGATCCCGTGTGCTCAAAGCTGTCGAATAAAAAGCTGAACACCCTCAATAATTCGCCCAGTATCGAATGGAGTTGTGAAGACTCAAAAATCTATCACGAAGGTCTTCCTTCGTAATCCTTGAAGAGGACGATAATGAGAACTAGTCCGAAAATCCTACATGCAAAGAGATGGCTCCGGTCGTCGATGCCAATAACTGGTGCAGGATATCAGTCGAGAAGTAAAGAAGACTTTCCGCTAGGAAAGTAGAAGTCTCGAGCACTCGCTAGATTTCTTCGGTGAACAATACTGACGTCCATGGAGCAGGCGATTAAAAAACTAGACAACAAAATCAAGTACGTACGTAAGTACGTAGTAGTTTATATTATCTTTCTATATTTGTTTTATGTTTTTGTATTATATTAGACACAACATGATTTGGTTTCCATTCGTCACGTCCTAGGCGACCACTGAAAATCAGCGCCGTGCTGTGGGTCTCCCACGGCACAGCAATATGCTGAGTGGAAGCCTTCTTGTCACAGTCACGACATGCATCTGCTTGTACTTACTCATCATCCTAGTACTGTACTCAAATTTGGTATTTAATTTTAATCTTACTTTTCTTTACTAACATAATTTAAATACTTACTAATATTGGATACCGTTAAGGGTTTAATTTAAGATGTCAAAATTTTTGTATGTCATTTTTGTGGCGAATAAACACTTTTTCTTTCTTTCTTTCTTTCTAAGGATCTTGAAAACAAAAACTACGATCTCCAAAACAAGAACCTAGAACTACGCCTTATTATCTAGCAAGGGTTTCAAGAGGCTGAACAGCAGTCCCTCGCAACAGCTCTGGAAGTAGCTGGGACCTGAGATGCCCTCAAATGACATACGGAAGATGATAGATATCGTGTCCATTAAATTGAATGTGGTAAATAGTGAAACGCTATCGAAATGTCACGAAATCCGTTAAGTTTTGACATATGACATTTGTCTAGTTTTTTTTTTTTTTTCCCTCTTGTCATCATCATTATCATTTCAGCCGAAAGTCGACATCACCACATTGACTGATCCCGTGCGTCTCACATCCAGCGGCTTCCCGCAACCTTAACCAGGTCATCGGTCCCCCTTGTGGCCTCTTATGTCTACTACTTAAGAAGACAGGCACATAAAGCCAGTAAAATAACTTAAAATTCATACATTAACCTACTTATTCCCTACTTAGTAAGAGTAGTCGTGAGCGTGAACATTCTTGGCGGCTTGCTTTAACTTGCTATGTAATGGTAAGTTAACGAATATAGTTGAACTTCAATGTTTGAGCAGAAACTGAAGACAGCTTATTAAACTATTTAAGACTACTTTAGTACAAGACTATGACATTTTATATTTTGCCAGCAATGTTATGGTTAATAATGTTATTGTTATTATTTTATATTATTTATTAATTTATATTATATTGTAATTTTGCCTATAATTCATTCATCCTCTGTGTAAATTAGATTTTTTTTATTGGATTTTTGTATTATGTGAGATTATTTTTGTGAATGTTGTGCACGTCTGTTATTGACCGAAATACTAGTATAAGACCTCATGAAATGTAATAATTACATGTTTGTATTTGTGTTGTTGATGTGCCTTAAATAAATAAATAAATAATGGGTCTTTCCATTTCCTTAATGCCATGTATTGATGGGGTTGCCGCGTTATTGCAGTGCGTTATGTTCGCAGAAGCAGAAAGTGATGTCTTCCACTCCATCATGTGCATGGTCCTGAAGATCAGGAGGCAGGTGAGACAGCCCCATACTGGGGCATGGGATACGATCCATGCCAATGAGGCATATAACTAAAAGTTAACCTTCAAGCGGGCGCGCACTCATTTGAAACGGCAGCTGTCGCGCGTTTCCTCAAGGACCTATGGAAGTTTTCAGGGATTTAGAGCATGATTGAGTTGCGGCATTATTTTCTACACCATTAGCAGAGTCGTCTCAATCGGCTTTATATGTATATTTATAAAGGTATTTACTACAGTAAATATATAAGTATGTTAATTTTAAATACATATAATATATGTTTTATCCAATTTAATTTTAATGATTATTACAATTTTGTATGCACCTGCCATGTTATCTCTCCACCCTTTTTTGACTCGTAAAGAATGCTTCAAGCATTAATTCCACCTATGTACCTGTATGTTGCATGAAGTTTTAAATAAATAAATAAATTAAGCAAAATTTACTTACCATTTATATTCACACATTGTCTATATTTGTGATAACAATCATTTCTTTTAAATTAAAAACCAAATCTTATATTTAGACAACTTTCCCTAGATCAGAAACCAATCTTGCACTTTCTTTTTACCTGACTGCCGAAGGAGGGTTATTTGTTTATCAGTATATGTATGTATGTATGTTTGTTCCTATGTGGCGTTCTAGAGACCAAACGCGTTGGCCGATTTGATGATTCTTACGTCAATCGATTTGTCTTAACCCTGCGAGTGTCACTGGCTACACTAAAATGGGAGAATATAAATAATAGAAAAAAAATAAAAATGTAAATGATAAGAAAACAGATAAATAAAGGAGATAATAATAAAATAAATAGAGCAATTTTTTTTCTTCCTACCTCATCGTGTGGGGTATCAAAATAAAGGGTTTTAAGAGGTGATTTCAAAAATATATAACCTTCTATGTTTAAATAGGTACATTTAGTACATTCGAAAAAAAATAACCGAAAAGTTATAAATAAAAAAAGTTAATTAGTAGTATTTTTGTTCATTATTATTTTGATTGAATTATTTAAATTAATTGTTGAAATTAAATAAAAGACACGAAAGTGTGTATTATGAACTTAGGTCCAGTTTTCTTCAAAATCAGTCTTCTCATAAAGGTAAAATTAAAGGGCAGCGCGTAGTCTTTTCGACGCCTACGTCGAGATTGGATAAAATACTTTTTGTGCCCCTCGGGAGACGCGAAAATAGAAAAGATTGGTTTTCGTGTGTACTGAATGAATTACAGGCTACTATAAATTACCATTACTTTACTCAAGTTTGGCGATTCAAAATATTTGCGGACACAACTTTTAGAAATCTAGATATTATGAAAGAATGTGTATCGAGTGCGGTCGATCCGACGCCGCGCGACCGCTTAAAGGTTAAAATTGTTAATTTATTTAACCATTAATGAATACACACATAAAAAACAGAGAAGAAGGAGGAAGGAAGGGAGGAAGGAAGGAAGGAAGGGTGTTATTTGTACCAAAACTAGTGTCTAAGTTGTGTGTATACTAACCAAATTTATCTATATAAAAGATTTTTAATGGTTTTTTTAAGTTGCAGCCCGGAGTTTGGTGTGACACCTCTGAGCCTCGAAACGCACGTAGGTAATACCATTGGAGCTGCGTTTTTTCTATCACCGCGCCGGATGTGTCAGACTCCTGTTCTATCGGACTATGAAAGAAAGAAAAGTGTTTATTCGCCACAAAAACGACTAACAGATTTTTGATTTTACTTTGAGGGTTTTTTTTTTTTTTTTTTTTTATTTGTGATGGGTTTGCTCTTGACTCTAGTCTAGGTCAAAGGTGACAGAGACAGAGTCGACGATGGAGCGAGCTTACCCAGAAGAAGCCTGTTCACTCTAACTTTGAAGAGATTCGGGATGAATGCGTTCGGAAACACCGACGCAGGTAGTGAGTTCCACTCATTCGCTGTGCGCATTATGAAGGATGTTTGGAAGCGCTTGGTGCGTATTGGTGGAATGGCAACAAGGTAAGGATGGTAACTTGCAGTGCGTCTAGATGTCCGATGGTAGAAGGGGGCTGGTGGGATGAGGTCGTGGAGTTCTTGAGCACACTCACCGAAGTACAGTCTGTAAAAGACCGACAAGCAGGCAACCTTGCGGCGATGAGCCAAGCTATGTAGCTTGGCATCCGCCAGCTCAACGTCGCCAATGAGCCTCATGGCTCTGCGTTCCACCGAGTCAAGCGCGGCAAGCTGATACTTAGCTGAGCCATCCCAAAGGTGGCTGCAATACTCCATGCAGGATCGGACTTGCGCTTTGTAAAGGGTTAAAAGCTGTCCAGGCGTAAAGTATCGCTTCACTCTATTTAGGATGCCCAGCTTTTTGGCCGCAATTTGAGCCTTGTACTCAATGGAGGCGCCGAAGTTGAGGCTGGATGTCAACTCCATGCCCAGGAGCTCGAGCCGATCAGTCACAGGAACAGACGCACCCCGAAAAGTAGGAGTTTGATCGAAGATACTCCTTTTTGCGGTAAAAAGACACGCCTGTGTTTTGGTGGCGTTAAAGGAGACCAGATTGTCATCACCCCACTGGGAGACAAGGCTTAAGGTCAAATCTGTCCTTTCCACCATAGCCTCTCTCAAGGAACGAACTTCATCAACGCTGGTTCTTGCGCTGGACAAGTATCTCTCTGCAACAGTACTGTCATCTGCGTACCCAATAATACCAGGCTGAAGTAGGTCATTGATGTGTAGCAGGAAAAGAGTTGCAGAGAGAACAGACCCCTGAGGTACTCCGGCATCAATAGCCATGAAGTCAGAGGAGCAGCCGTCAATGACCACTCGGATCGACCGTTCATTGAGGAAGTCTGATATCCAGCTACAAAAACCAGCGGGGATGCCATAAGCAGGAAGCTTACTGAGTAGACTCGCGTGCCAGACCCTATCAAAGGCCTTCGAGATATCAAGCGAAACAGCAAGTGCTTCGCCGTGTCTCTACGACCGGTTCTGAACAGCGCAACTAACATCCTCCTTCTCCCCCAAAGGCACTGGCAGTCCCACACACCGACGGAACACAGCAAGCTGCTTGGCGCCGGATTCCGGTGGGATGGTGGTCGCGAGCCAGGCGGCCCCTTGCGGAGCCTACCACCGCTTAAGTGGGATCGTTCAGCCGTACCACAGGCAAGCCTGTGGTGCCGTTGCCCGGGGTGGACCGCTAGGAGGTAGATCCCATACCCACCCCAAAAAGGGTAAGGCACAGCGGATGTACCTTTGTTTGCGCACACACTTGTGTGCTATAATATTTACTGTATTATTAACTAGCTTCTGCCCGTGGCTGCGTGCGTGCCCGTGCGCCACCAAACTCTACAGGATTATCCGCTGGGTCAATCTAAAGATTCTCTGAAAATGTCAATAAAATTGGTTCAGCCGTTTCGGAGTCTATAAGGAACATAAATACATACTTTCTCTTTTTAACACGCTTTTATTAGCTTGGTATGTATCTATGTATCAATGTAACGGCATCTTTGATTTGAAACTTTGCACACCTATCAAGGACCGATAACAATGCAATAATTTAGTCAAAGTACTTTTGAAAGTCAAACAAAAATTTGTTGATTCTACCGTGCGCGTTTAAATTGTTTGTCCCATTAGCCTTACCAAGATCTTCAGGATTAGCGACTTTTTAGTTCAATTTACCATTAAAACGAGTTTATTCGTTTTTAGAACTACAATTTATATATATAGAAGATAGATTAAAGCAGTGGTGACCCAGTGGTAACGGCCGCGACTTACAAGTTGTAGGTCGTGGGTTCGAATTCAGGCAAGTGCTTTACTTTTTGTAAATTATTTCATCACCAGCATCTCAAAACGGTGAAGGAAAACATCGTAAGGAAACCAACATGTCCTAGACCAAAAATTGGAAGACATGTGACAGCTTGTGGCTAAATAATAACAGCCGCACGGGTCGATTTTTAAGGTTAAGCAACGCTTGCCGAGGTCGGTCCATGGATGATGACCTTGACCTTGACCATGACCATCTTTATATCGCAAGTTTCTTTCATGCCTCGGAAAGCATGTTAAGAAGCCGTTGGTCCCGGCTGTCATTTGAAGATCTTTGGCAGTCGTTACGGGTAGTCAGAAGCTTGATATCTGAAACGAGTCTAGCCACCATGGTTGCGTTACTAAGTTACTGGGTTGTCACTCCATATATAACACCGGTACTCAGCTGAATCCGGTTAGACTAAAAAAAACAATACAAAGTGAAAAATAACTTCAATTTCGGCAGTCGGTGTTCCTGTTTTCGTTTCTTCGTTTTTTGACACCGCAA
This sequence comes from Orthosia incerta, assembly GCA_948252205.1. NCBI lineage: Eukaryota > Metazoa > Arthropoda > Insecta > Lepidoptera > Noctuidae > Orthosia > Orthosia incerta. Next base: position 7,196,489 of record OX411759.1, read on the forward strand.
TCCGAAATTGAAGTTATTTTTCACTTTGTATTGTTTTTTTTGGAATCCGGTTGTATATTTTTGTAAAAAAGTTTTTGTTTCTCACGTTTTAGTGGTACATAGTGGACAAAGTTCTATAGTAAGGTGCCTATAATGCCACAGTGATGCCAGAATAGATAATTCGAATAACATGTAACTTGAACATAACCGGTGGAATGAGAGTGTATCAGGGTGAACTGGTACCCGTTTAGAGCATACTGGTGTGATGGTATGTTATAAAATGGTGATAATAAACAGACATGCGATTGCAGCAATCCCGTGAGATTTGCTGTCATTTATTGAAGAGTTCTGTTGTATGTCTCCGAAGTTCTTCATCAGAGTTTTACCATAAATGGGAACATTTCAAAATAAATTTCTTTCCAACAAAAAAAAATAATTGCAAATCCGTTTATATATGACAGAGTTATGACCGAACATACATGAATGTTCGGTCATAACTCTGTCATATATAAACGGTTCTTAATTCGGATGTTTATACATAAAAAAAATATATATAAACATCCGAATTAAGAACCTCCTCCTTTTTGGAAAGTCGGTTAAAAAGAACATGTTCATCAATAATTATATTAAAATATGCCAGAGAAAGTGGTTGCAACCATCCACCGTGGCCAAAATTTGTCTGGGAGGATTATTACGTTTGACAAGCTAGGCTTTTCCATCGGCAAGAAAGACCTTCTTCAATACAAACTGTCATCCCCTTATTAAGCCCTTTATGAGATGAATTTATTACAGAAAAATATTCTTTAGCTGACACTTTCATTATCTAGTTAGATAGAGTTCAGTTATGTATAAGGAAATGTTGTACAAAGATCATGTTTCTAGTGTTAGCAGTTGAGACTGTGCGTTGTCTATATCATCATCATCATCATTTCAGCCGTAAGACGTCCACTGCTGGACATAGGCCTCCCCCAGGCGTCGCCACATTGACCGATCCCGTGCGTCTCGCATCCAGCGCCTTCCCGCAACCTTAACCAGGTCATCGGTCCACCTAGTGGAAGGCCTTCCAACGTATCGCCTTCCGGTTCGCGGTCGCCATACCAGAACTTTTCGGCCCCATCGGCCATCTGTTCTGCGAGCAATGTGCCCTACCCACTGCCACTTGAGTTTGGCAATTCTTCGGGCTATGTCGGTAACCCTGGTTCTCTTGCGGATCTCCACATTTTTGATTCAATCACGCCAGGAAACTCCGAGCATAGCACTCTCCATTGCCCTCTCCGTTGTCTATATAAGTGAATTTAATATTTTTATTTGAAGTTCCAGAGAGCCAGACATCAATATACGTTTCGTTCTTAATAACTCTGTAAAGCAACATTATTTCTTTTCAAAAACATTTTGTGTACAGTTTTGACACCACTGCGACTTTATTATACTTATGTACTCTTAGGTTACCTAAAGAAACAATATAACAACGCGGTAAAGCACTGTTCAATTATTTTTAGTAATTAACAGAAGAATTCCTTAACCACACTACAGCCTAAATTTATTTGAAAATAGCGAACCGCTCGGGCTTCGCACCGGTGTAATTAATTTCAGCGGATTTTCCAAAAGGTAAATTTTTGATACAAACCTTGTCCGAACAATAACTTGTCGACCTATTTTCGAGTTTGTGCGAACTAACGCGCGGTAGTTGTTTTTTTTTAAACGAAGGGTGTAACGGAAGGTTGTAATCAAATTTGAAAAACTGCTTCTGCTGATGTAAAGGAAATGCTTTCTCCAAGGAAGCCATAGGGAAATCTCAAAAAATGGATATGCAAGTTGTCGTCAGCTCATATTAAATTGTATGGGAAATACAATTTTTTTTTGAGAATTGACTATGATATTCATAAAGTTGCTGATTTTCAAGATCACGCCTTCCTATTACAGGAATTAAAAAAAAAGTACTTACTATTGAACAAAGACAAAGACAAAGATATTTTATTTCAAGTAGGCCACCAAGCGGCACTTTTGAACGTTAGGTACATTAAAATTTACAAGTTATAAAAGTTGATTCTACCGTGCATTTGGCAAGTAGCTTATTATGGAGAAGAATGCACAAGAAACTCCATACTTACTCTTTAAAAAAAAAAACATAAACAACGTTTTCCAAGTGTAGAAACACTACAAACAAAACAAATTATAGCGTTCAAGTAATTTAAAAATAATATAAAATAATATGCGACTAAATAAAACCATTCACAACGGTAAAAATATTGCAAAATTAACGAAAATTATAGACAAAGTTATACCACAAATTCATATTGATTGCCATTTAAGTATTACGTATTGTGACATAAGCACTAAAACATGGCGATTTCCACGGCCCCTGAATCTGTGTTACTCATACGTAGTTTAACAGCGTTCTCGCTATAAAACGTTAACTTTTCCAGTTAAAATATAATTTAAACTAACGACTGGTGTGGTGGTATTAACAGCTACTAGTTTTTAATTTTCACGCTATTACGCGATGTTTCTCAATGTTTTGTTAGGATGTGTGGCGAAAATTAATGGTGATATTAGAAATTATTTATAATTTATGGAGATTTTCATACAATTGTTTTAAATATTATAAGTAAGGCGTTGCCGTGGCCGAATACTAGGCCAGGCAAAACATTACATAACGATCTTTTCTTCAAATCAAAATCATTTTTTACATATGCCTAATCACATAGGCCTACATGGGCACTTATAAAACGTCGACAATAGATGCAATCATCATCATCATCATCATATCAGCCGAAAGACGTCCACTGCTGGACATAGGCCTCCCCCAAGGGTCGCCACATTGACCGGTCTCGTGAGTCCCGCAACCAGCGGATCCCCGCCACCTTCACCAGGTCATCGGTCCACCTGGTAGGAGGCCTTCCAACGCAACGTCTTCCGGTTCGCGGTCGCCATTCCAGAACCTTTCTTCCATCCGTTCTGCGAGAAATGTGCCCTGCCCACTGCCACTTAAGTTTGGTAATTCTTCAGGCTATGTCGGTAATCCTGGTTCTCTTACGGATCTCTAAATTTCTGAATTCTTTATTTCCTTCTAATTTCTTCAAATATTTTAATTAAACAATTTTGTAGGTACTTAATTTAATAAAACACCGTTTCTCTATTATAAATTGTTATTAGTTTCATCCTAGACATATGAAACGTTGAGAACCACGGCCATATCAACGGGGGGTGTAGTTGTAACAGTGTTATTAAAAATATACAAGGATTAAGTCCTTATGACTTGAAAAATTTACAGAAGGCCAGCTACATACTCTTTATCTTCAATCGGTCCCTCATTGCTGAGGATCGTGGTCACTCGACCCCATTAAGTGGAAAATCTGCCTCCATCGACTCCGGTCCAAAGTTGTCATCACTACCTGCTGAATCTTGCTTGAGGACGTAGCTTCTTTTACTTGGTCAGACCATGGTGTTGGCGACCGGCCTCGTTATCTCATTCCTTCGGTATTGCCAACAATGACCAGCTTTTCAAAGCTGCTATCTTCCCTTCGCATTATGTGGCTGAAATAGGTCTATACGATGCCTGGGATGCTATAGGCGTCCCATAGTTTTCCGTCCGATCTATCACCACAATCTTTTCTACCTATTTGTTGCAAGCCCTTATTAAAAGCTACGTAAAACGAGTAAAAACGCGACGTGAGTGACGTGAGTGAGACGCGTACGTACGGCTCATCATTTCAGCCGAAAGACGTCCACTGCTGGACATAAGCCTCCCCCAAGCGTCGCCACACTGATCGGTCCTGTGCGTTTCGCATCCACCGGACGCCCGCAGCCTTGACCAGGTCGTCGCTCCACCTAGAGGGAGGCCTTCCAACGCTATGTCTTCCGATACGCGGTCGCCACTCCAGAACTTTTCGGCCCCAACAATGGCCATCCATTCTGCGAGCAATGTGCTCTGCCCACTGCCACTTTAGTTTGGCAATTCTTCGGGCTATATCGGTAACCTTGGTTCTCTTGCGGATGTCTTCATTTCTGATTCGATCACGCAAGGAAACTCCGAGCATAGCCCTCTCCATTGCCCTTTAGGTAACTTTAAGCTTTCTGATGAGGCCCATTATGAGCGACCACGTCTCTGTCCCGTAAGTAATCACTGGTAACACAAACTGGTCATAGACTTTCGTCTTGAGACACTGTGGTAAGTTGGACGAGAAGATACTGCGCAACTTCCCGAACGCTGCCCAGCCGAGTTGGATTCGACCTCTTTTTCCAAGTTGGACCTACCTAACTGGACCGTTTGTCCCAGGTAAGTTGAGACATAATCGTCTACAACTTCGAGTGTAGAGTCTCCGACTTTGATAGAAGAGGGGCAACATGGGCATTCAACATCACCTTGGTTTTGTCCATGTTCATTTTTAGACCCACTCTTTCGGAAGCTCTACTGAGGTCATCGAGCATTGTACTGAGGCGTTGAGGCTGTTTGTACCTACGGCTATCTCAAAAAAATGCCGATCAATAGTGAGATTACACTCGCTGTACATGAACCGTGTCTATGTGTGCGCGCGTATGATTTCGGTCGTTGTTTGTAGCTGGCCTTCTGTAAGTTTTTTTATTCGCGTCTTGTTGTATAGAGCCGACCTTCTGTGTCTATCTATTCTGTGTAAGACTCGAGGTTTAATTAAAATTGCTTTAATATTGCAGGGAATTATGATGTTAATGTTGCTTTTGAGGAAGCGTAAAAGTTTGTTAAGATTAAAAGGTGTTGTTACTTGTTTCATATTTTTTAAACTGTTTTCCAATGTAGCAGACCAGCGCTTGACGATAATAAACTGCCCAGCAATGAAAAAGTTCCACCCACAAAATAAATAAAATAAATAATAAAATAATAAAATGTTTATTTCAATAACTAAAAAAAAAAAAACAAAAAAAAAAAAAACCGACAAACACCTTAATATCTCCTAAGACATAGAACCTAGCTTCATCAATTAAATAATAATAGTATGAAATCTATTTTATTATCTCTTTTAAATACTGGTCTTTTTGAAGCCATGGATATAAAAAGTTGAAAAACAAAATTTTGGGGTTTGAAAATTTCGGAATACATTTGTTTAGTTTTTTGCTTTTGATTTCATCCTTGTTTTCGCCGTTGTGAAAGAATTCTTAAATTGTAAAATCTTACGGCTCTCGTACCCATAAATCATGCCTCTATCACCCGAGGATTGAACGAGAATCATCACTATGGTGGAATTGGGGACCAACCAAAGAAATACGGCCAGAATAATGGGCGTGACACATACTACTGTCCGACGAGTGATCCAAAGGAGACTGGATTAAACCTGAGAAGACCAGGTACTGGCAAGCCAAGGTACACAAAAGTCCGAGAAGATCGTTTAATTGCGGCAGCCATGTAAAGAAATCGACATCAGACGGGAGTTCAACAACAACTTCTGCAAGTTCGAAGGGAGCCAATAAGCGAGTGGACAGTCAGGAGACCGCTTGCTGAAAGCCTTACAGGACTTACAGGCCAGCAAATGGCCCAAAACTGGAACGGCATCATAAAATTGCCCGATTGCGATACGCCCGCGAGCATACAGAATGGGGTGAGGACGAATGGGGCAGAGTGATGTTCTCTGATGAGTCAAGATTTATGTACCATCATGATGGGCGGAAAAGAGTATACCGACGACCAGGAGAACGTTTTGCACAAGCTTGTTTTGAAGAAAAAGTGTCACACGGCGGAGGTACCGTTCACGTGTGGGCTGATATCTCTGCAGAGGGTCGAACAGCATTAGTTCCAATCGAGAACGGGAACCTAACCTAACTGCTATGAGAAACATCAATGAGATTCTCAATGAACATGCTGGTCCATTTTTGGCCAATATGGGCGACAATGCAATCAATCATTTATTTGCAATAAGTATTGGTACAGTGTAGGTGTTTAAGTAAGTTATAAATAGTTTTCTAATACATAGTCAAACATTTGACATGCAAAACATTACAATATAGGTACTTAATGCTAGGCTATAGTGTTTATGTCCAATGGCATGCATGATTTTTCTTTGGTTTATATGGTAAAGTACTGCAGTTAGTTTCATCACAAATATAGAGAAATCTGAATTTGGTGTCCTGTATAAAGCTATTATGAAAATTTTATGTGAAGGTAAATCCAAGCCGCAACATTTAAAGTGTTTATCAAGACAGTGTTCCCTCAGGAAGAACAATTCTTTGTAATTCATACCACGTTTAACAACAATTGCAACACCTCCAAGCTTTTGTTTAGTTGGTCTACAATATGAGACTGCCAAATCATAACTAGATACTTTAATAAGACACTCATTACCCTTATCAATAAATGTTTCGGTCAAACAAATAACATCTGGATCAGTATTTTGTGAATGAAGGTTAGACAACTGTATCTCCAAATTATAACGCTTACTCAAGACACCCGCTACATTTTGATGAAGTACTCTTAAGAATTTAGTCACGAAAAACTCGTTTGTATTTGTAATAATGTCACTATTATTTTGCAAAATATTTTGTTTTGTTTGTACTACGATCTGCCAGTTTTATTTTAGAATTATTTGAACGTAGTTCTATTTGATTAACTCGTATGTTTCGCGAGTAGTCCTTGTTTTTTAGCAGCACAGTATTGTTACCAGTAGTTAAAGAAGTAGTTTTGTAACTAAGAAATTTAAGATTGTAATCGATTTGATCCAGAGTAGAAGTATCATACAAAGTTAATTTTAAGCTATCGTCAAAGTCAATAAAATTACATTTTTTGTATTGGTCACTTATAATCTTTAGCATTTCATTAATTTTATATTCATTTAAATGTATATTATTAAAAACTTTTAACACAAATATTGGACATTGAGTTATCTTTAGAAAAATACATAGTTCTGACATTATTTTGAGAACGTTTGAGTCATGTTGTCCAACACAAACAATGATTCGATCCTTAGGAGTAACATCGAACAATTTGGCGCAGTTCAGTATTTCTTCCGTTGATGCATAAGGTTTGATGAATGATATCATTCGGTAATGTTTATATGGAGTTCCTTCTCTCGATTTCCTTAGCATTTTAGATATTTTAAGGCACTGTTTACCACCAAATAAGAAAATTCTGCTAATATCAGTTTGTGTTAATGTCACATTGTCGCTTTTAGACTCTAGAAGAGTGGAGTTAGCATTTACTCCGTTACTACTGGCGTTGATTCTTGTTACGACATCTTTCTCCATGTTATCTGCGCTGGCTACGCTGAATACATCGGCAGCATGGATTATATTATACTGAGGTTTTGGGCGTCCTGATGTTTTGGCTACCTGTGTAATGTTTACTGACCGGCTATCCACTATAGTGTCCGAGTTAGGAGAGGACAGCGGTAGTGTTTTGGTTGTTTCTTTATCCATTCCCTTTATAGGACAAAGTGTGATAGGACTGTGGTGAAAATCATTTGTGAGTCGTCGTTTCACACTATTTTTACGGCTCGATGATATATTGTTTTTCCAGGTTGACGTTGGACTTCTACAAATTTGTTTTAAAATATTAATTTCCTGAGAAAGCGGACACTTGTTTTTTTAATCCAATATTTTCCAGGATCAAATTGTCCATTTCGTTTTGGGTACTTTGTAGATTCGATTTTCGGTTTCAGTTTAAATAAACTTTATTCCCAATAAAGACATATGTCGCTTACTTGAAAACAATATTTAAAAGAAAACATACAACAGATTACAAAAAGTTCGTCATCAGTATTACAATTCAATAGTTAGCCCATCCAATGCATTCATTTCTCCAAAAGTGATCAATCAGCAATTATGTGCTGGCTATGTTGAGTCTTGAATGCATTGTAAGAGTGCAGATTTTTTATACAGGACGGTAACTTATTATAGAGTTGTGCTCCTTCAAAAGTTAGCATTTTTTGCCATAGTTAGTTCTTATTTTAGGTAAAACTAGCAAGCTTGCTCGCCGTGTGCTGCGTTGACTAACTTGTTTATATTGGGTGAGTGTTAAATTTGAGTGAACACTTTTGTTGAGAATATTTCTGATGAAAATACATGTGTTGTAAATATACAGTTGCTTTATATTCATTAGTTTTGTGTCTTGATAAATTTTACTGGTTGATGTTAGATAATATGGATAGTGGAATAGTATTTTTATGAGTTTATTTTGGGCAACTTGGAGCGCCGATAGTTTTGTTTTTGCAGCACTGCCCTAGACTTCGATCAGATTAAGTAGATGCGGCTTTACTAGGGAGTTGTAAATAGTATAACGCAATTTGGTGGAATACAACGAACTATGTTACGCAACGACCCGGAGAGTGCCGAGAGTTTACTCTTTATGTGCTCAATGTGAGCATTCATTGTTATTTCAGATTTCATCTCCTTAATAAAACTTGGTGGAAATAAGTTTGTAGATAAATCCAAGCTTTTACCCAGCATGTCAAAGGACGAAGAAGAGTCCAAGGAATGAACATTGTTGATGTTGTTGTCCTCTAGTGATTTACATTTAACTGACTTTTTTCTCAGTGTAACATTTGTAGTATCTTCCATTATTAGGCTGGTATTCACGTATGCGGCCTTAGAGGTAATGTTTGACGTTTTGTTCACTTGAGTCGCTATACTTTCTTGATGCGATACTTTTTATAAGAATTCTTAAATATGTTTTTTTTTATCTCACAAACAGCTATTTCCGATCGTGGGGATCGAACTAGCGTTCGTGCGTTTCGACGGTAAGTGTAGACACTATACCAGCTCCGCCACGGTGCAGTTGAAGTTACTGTTTAAATTGAAGATCCCATACGGAATGTTTCGTTTCTGGATCTGGAGGTCTGTCCGTTGGAATTCATTTTGATTTTTTGTCACATCTACCCGTTACTTTATTTAGTGTTCACTAATATCACTTAAAATTGTTTTATAAATCACTTTTTAATCACTAGCTGGCACTTTTTCATCACTTAAAATAATGTTTATTCATAAAGTTGAACTTCCCTACTGTTTATCACGCTTCTTCACGATGTTTGTAAGAGTTTAAATGTTCACTTCGTTAATTTAGATTATTAAAAGCTTTTATTGATATTTACGTTGTGATAACACTTATACATAACTATTGGTCTATTTAGCACTTATTATTAACATTTTTACTTAATTTTTCAACTTAGGTTTATTTTTACGATATTAAAATACTACGGAGAACTGTTTACAGCGTAGATGACAGATGTCGACATCGATTTTTGTGTCATGCAGTGTTCATGCACGATAATACACGGGCCCACACTGCTCAAGTTGTAAATGAGTACCTTCAGGACATAGGAATCCACAAAATGGAGTGGCCAGCAAGGAGCCCCGATTTGAATCCTATTGAGCATGCATGGGACGAGCTTGACAGACGCGTGAGAAAACGAGTTCCACCTCCAATTACTCTTCGTGACTTGAATTATGCGCTCATCGAGGAATGGGTGGTATTCAGCATGCCCAATCGCGTAGAAGCTGTATTGAAATGATTATTTATTTATTGATCTACTGAATGATAATTGTAGTTATATTTTATTAATTGATCTATTGAATGATACAAGTAATGATAATATATTAATTGATCCATTGAATGATAATTGTAATGATAATTTATTAATTTAAGTTCATGTTGCATAAATAATGTAAATGTTTGCATGCCGAATGGTAGAATATGGCTGAGCTTTTATATCATAACAACTATTGTATATTACCCATATTTGCAAAATAAAATTCTATTCTATTCTATTCTAAAGCACATGGAGGAAACACCAAGTACTGAGTTATCAAAACCTACGTTTACACCTAATAAAACCCCTACTTAGAGATTTGGTTTTATTTGCCAAATGGCCCCAATTTTTTTAAACATTTAATTTAAAATTTGAACTCAATATTTACGTTTTTAGTAATAGTTTAAAAGTATTTAAAATGAAGGCAGGAAACCATTATAAAAAAAACTATAACTCACTTGTGAATAATAGCAATGAAAAAGTTACAGTTTGATTACAGGTATCATTATATGCCTAATTGCGGTGAAATTAGAGCCACTTTATGAGCAAGTGTGTTGAAAAGTAATTTTGTGCTATGTCACTGGAACTTTTTCATTGCTCGCGAGTGTAATAATCCGAACTGCGCCGGGCGGAACCGAACGTCTCGAGAGGAAGCGTAATGATTTTTCTTGAAGGAAAATTTTCTACCAGGTAACTTCTACCACAAGCCGCGTTACGAAACTTTGTCCAAACAAAAACAAAAATAATAGAATGATTAGTACAAATAAGGCAAATATGCGTCACATCCGCAAAAAATATGGACTGTCCAATTACCCTTATCCGACCCTTATTATGTAATTCCAAAGGGTTGATCAAAATATTCTTGTATAGGGAAATTAATTTGGGATTATTTACCCTGACTTCCTTGTATGGATCGGATACCTATATGATTTTTGTCGATTCTTTTTGGGTTCTGTAGAAACTGAAAGAGTGAAAACGGAACCAGTATAAAACCAACGATATTTTGACCGTGTGTTTTTTCTCCTTAATTTTATTTATTTATTTCATGACAATTGCTTGCTGTACTAACAGTTTGCACCAAAGCGTACAGAAAGCCAAAACATAAACACTTATAAACTAAAGAACTTTACACAAACATTTAACATAGCTTTATCCTTATACATAAATATGTCGACGCCAGGTTCCTGAGCAATTTAGTGCCTGGGTTGTAGGGGCATATCGCGCTGTCTGGGTACGCGAGGGAGGAGCCGCGAACAGGCATCGCGGGGCACAGGCGGGCGACTCCCGTACCCGGTCTGGAGCAAACAGTGTACAGCGAGCCAACGTGGACGAGTCGTCGATGTGATGCGCTGTTCATGCACTACTTCTTTGTGCTGAACAATAGGTTCAGCACAAAGAAGTAGGCTTAGCGTGCTTTCCGAGGCACAGAGGAATCTCGGTATGTTGAAATAGTCACCCATCCACGGACCGACCTCGTCAAGCGTTGCTTAACCTTGAAGATCGACACGGGTGGCTGTTATTTTTTAGCCACGAGCTCCTCTAACCTCTAACCTAAAACAGCACAATATAGTCTATAATTTCTCTCTGCCATAATAAGTAAGTACGTACTTGTACTTATTTCAATCAAATATTCACAAATCGCACGCTTATGTACGATTGCCACCAACCGGGCCGCGTCGGGGCGTGCCCAAGCGCATTTCACATTGTGCTAAAGGAAATTCAGGCTTCTATACAAAAGTTACGTTTCATGTTTGCATGGCCTTTACACTGCTTGGAGCTCGGTTAGATCCGCGCGTATGCCGCGTCAGCCAGTCGGCTGCGCTCGTACGCCGCGTCAGCCGATCAGCTCCTCGCGTCCGTGGACGGCGGGCGGCGCTCGGCTGTCGTGAAGTCCGGTCGGCTACCACCGCGCGCGCTTCTGTTTTGTCGCCGGCCGACAAATTGAATCATTTAAGTTGTTCGTTGAACTGTAGACTGACGTGAATTATTTATTTGTTTATTATTTTTCGTACAAAATGAATATGGACACAGATCAAAAGCTCGCAGCTTCTACGCGGGGGTCGTGTCGTGCGACCGATGGTCTTTTATGGGGCACCTGTTTGGTCAAGCAGACTGTCAGGTGTCCGACGCTGCAGGACTAAATTTAATAGCCGGCAGCTGAAATGGCCATTTTTATCGCACGAGAATACCGAACGGTATCCTTTGAGGTGGAAACTCCCCTGGCACGCTTTCCTCCGCTTGTCATTCTGACAGATATGGAAGCGAAGGTTTATGTGATAGCCCAGAAAAAGGCCATCGAGCGGGACCGTGAGATGGCCGATCCCACTCGAAGAAGAAGGCGTCGGGGAGGTAACCACCACGAGACCTAAAACGCAGAAACTCCGCCTGCGTTATAAGCAGCGGAGTTTGGATTGGCGGCTCTGTCCGCCCGCCAAGTGACTTCAGGAAAGAAGACAGCCAGTGCTCACGTGCTGCCGTGCGCAGCGAGGCTCAAGGGAGGCGCTTCTTTCAGCCTCCCCAGAGATGTGCCCTAACAAGCGTTGCACAGAGAGGTACCGTGGTGATCTTTTAAGAGGTCACGGGGCCCTTCCATGTGCTGATGGTGATCACCCCCACCCCCACCCGCACCCATAAGCCCGAGACACTCACTCAGAGAAAAATTTAAGGAGATTAATGTAATGACTGTGCCTTCTCAGTATATTTATGAAAATCTTTTGTATGCCCATAAAAATATAAAATTGTTTAAAAAATACAGTGATATCCATAACATAAATACTAGGAACCAACACAAATTTGTAGTACCAACAACAAGGCTCAAGAAAATAGGTGGCTCGTTTTTTTTTTTTTTTTTAATCATTTATTTAATGAGGCTTTTTGCGCTGATGCGCCAAGCCAGCCTCGTAAGGTTATACATTATGTGTATTGTACAACAAATAATTAAATTAAAAAAAAAACCTATAAAATAAACCTACCTAACATTTCGATGAAATGCAGCGCTCCCAACAATCCAAAGCCACCGAAGAAAAATCAATTACTTCGTCTCAAAAACACTTCCTTAGGTGCCAATGTGTGCGCTTTTATAATAAGCTTCCAAGCCACGTAAAAGTTCTAAGCCTTAATAAAATCAAATCATTAATTAAACGTAAGTTGTGCCAGAAAGCGTTTTATACCATCAAAGATTACGTTGAGGACAAAAAGGCTTGGGATTGAGCTGCTCCAATTAAAAATTAATTTTGATTTTTTATATTTTCCACCGTGAATTTTTGTTTTATTATTTTTTTTTTGGTTTTCTTGCAATGACAAGAATATTTACTTTTTAAAGTATTGTATTATTTTATTTTAATTATTGTGAATGTGAAGACTATGTGGACAATTTTTTTTTTTGTTTTTTTTTTAATTTATCTTAGTTTTTAATCGTGCTCTGGCAGTTTGATTAGTTTTGCGGCCTACCCGATTGTCCTTTCTTTGGTATTGTTCGTCGAATCGTTGAGCTCCTTAAATTCTGTGTTGAGCTGCTCGGTTAATGACAAATGCGTGCACTGACTGGACAGATCCACTCAATCTGGCTGGTTCTTTCCTCAAAAGACCATTTCAGACATCAATCTACATGGTCTTCACAGGATCTAACCAAGATTTTTGTCTGGACTTTAAAAGAGACTGTGACCTCTGAGTTTGTTTCGGCCTTTCTTCTCAGAGTAGTCAGAAAGGAAACGCCGACCTCATCTAGTTTTAAAAATATGATCGACATGTAAAAGTGTTTGTACAAACCAACTTACAGAAATAAAATCATTTATCATTTACCGGGGTTGTTTTAGTGAAGTAAAGAAAAAAAAACAAAGCCCAGACTCTTTTTGAAGGATAAAAGAAAAAAATTAGGTACTACCCCCGTACGTACGTACCCCCGTAAAGAAAAAAAAAAGGTAGGTACTATAAAAATTTATAATAAATACGGTCGTATGGTCCTATCGAAATAGATATTTCAATAGCCTATTGCCATCATCTAAACACGGATCCTTTAGCGATAAAGGTCAACTTACTAGTACATGATTTCAATCAGATATAACAAAAAATAAGCCCCGGGAGAAGGCTATAAATAGAGACCTAATACTAACCTCAGATTTAAATAAAACATAATTTAATCTAATCTTAATGTAACATTAGTACCTATAGACCTAGACAGAGAAATTGTTAATTTGCGAGTTAAAGTATAAAGTAAATAAAATTACGATTTGATACAGAACGCTTTAGATTTCTGCGATTTTAATGGATATAATCAAAAAAATTACTCTAATTTTATCTCTTGTCATGATTAGCTTTGAAAAGTAAAACAAGTAGTTATAGAGTTACAACACGTATAGGTAAGTAACTAATAAGTAATGGGTAAGATCATCCTATTTGAGTATTTTAGTGTGAAATTCTCGATTAGATTCTCAATTTGGGTAAAATTATAGTGGATTTTTCGATTAGGAATTTTTCGGTAGCAGCCCGGAGTTTTATAAATTGGCGGTGTGATGTTCACCGATGGCCTTCCCATCGGAAACGAAAGTTATTTTTGCAGTTTTTAGTGTTTCGATTTAGAAGTCGGTTTATTTTTCTCTGAAATTCTTTTTATTTCTCTTTTATTTAACCGAGTTCCCATAAAGGAAAGATCATCAATTCGACATATTTTTTTTGTTTTATGTGTCCACAGAACTGTTTTCTGAGTGAACTGATTTTGATGATTTTTTTATTTAAAAAAAATCAAAATCAAAATCAAATATTTTATTTTACATAGGCCTACATGGGCACTTATAAAACGTCGACAAAAGGTGCACGGTTCGGGTTAGTCGCTTCCTATGGAGAAGAACCGGCAAGAAACTCCATGGTTACTCTTTTATTTTTTTTGTGTTTACAATATTTCCATGTTACAGCATTAGTACTTGGATATGGGGGAACAACGTAGGCCCGACAATAAGTCGTACGAAATTGAAAAAAAACAAACAAAAAAAATTATGTACGAAATAAAAAGTTAACAAATGTTAACAATCATCTAGAAATCTAGAAAGCCTACAATGTTCACACATTCACAATCGGTAAAAGAATCTATACAAAGGTAAAAAAAAAAAAAAAACCCAACACTAAATTAAACATGTGGCACAAATACTGTATTTATTTTATTTATTATTTATTTATTATAAACTTTATTGTACACCACAAAATAAAAAACACACAGGACAAACATTTTCAAAAACAAAGTGTACAATGGGCGGTCTTATCGCACAGGGCAATCTCTTACAGACAACCTTTGAATGGACTGAACGAAAGGAGAAGAATTTAGGGCTGTCAGTGTACAATAGATCATTAATAATATTACTTACTTATACATAATAACATAAAATACATACATACTACATATCTAATATACTAATAAATATCGAATATATGACAGATAAAGGAAAAGGCTAAAAATTATAGTGAAAGATAATGCTCCTTTACCATTTTCTTAAACGTTGGCAGTGTTTGAGCACGTCTTATTTCTATAGGTAATGCATTCCACAACCGAACTGCTTGAATGGTAAAAGATTTGTCAAAGAAGGAAGTGGAATGCATACGAACACTCAAATTTAAATTTTCCGATGATGGACTTAGAATGGGTGTCACAGAGGAACTGAAAACGTTCTTTAAGATAAAAAGGAGTAAAAGGATTAAAGAGCACATTATAAAGCAAAGAGAGTATGTGGGCATTCCGGCGAAGGCGAATAGGAAGCCATCTGAGCTTAGTACGAAATTCAGAAACATGATCATATTTGCGCAAGCCAAATATAAACCTAATACAGAGATTTTGAAGTCGCTCAAGCTTATCTAATTGGTCTGTAATCAGTGCTGTAAC
Source organism: Orthosia incerta (assembly GCA_948252205.1). Lineage (NCBI taxonomy): Eukaryota > Metazoa > Arthropoda > Insecta > Lepidoptera > Noctuidae > Orthosia > Orthosia incerta. Next base: position 7,211,828 of record OX411759.1, read on the forward strand.
TATTCTTAGCAAAGGGCTATAATGATGATTGAAAAATATTGTAAAAAGTCTAATTAAAAGAGAAAAAAAATGAGATTGAGAATAGTTAGAGATATCCATATATTTGTGCCGTTTATGAGTTACCAGGGAAGCCGCATGCGCAGAGGGTGTCAAAGCCAAAATTTTTATCTTCAACGTAGTCCTTGATTTTATAATATGCTTTTTTAATAAGGACACGTTTGATGTAGTTTTTGAACTCCCCATCGATCAGTTCTATAACTGACTTAGGCAACTTGTTATAAAAGCGTATACTGTTTATAAGAAAAGACTTGCTAGTTTTCGTTAATCTGAATTTGGGTATTACAATTTCGTGCTTACTGCGTGTATTTAAATTATGGAAGTCACTTCTAGTTTTGAAAAGCCCTCGATTTTTGCGGACATACAAAATACATTCCAAAATATAAAGTGAAGGTAGAGTCAGTATATCGATCTCTTTAAATTGTTCTCTGAGGGACTCGCGAGGACCCATTTTATAGATCGCGCGGATTGCCCTCTTTTGTAAGATAAAAATTGAGTCAACGTCTGCTGCTGACCCCCACAGCAGAATGCCATAAGACATAATACTGTGGAAATAAGCATAGTATACTAGTCTAGCTGTGGCTACATCGGTTAACTGCCTTATCTTCCTTACTGCATAGGCAGCCGAACTTAACCTGCCCGAAAGAGTTCTAATGTGCGCGCCCCACTGCAATTTTGAATCGATAGTAATCCCCAAGAATACAGTTTCCGTTATTATTTCAAGATTTTTGCCGTCAAGATTTAGATTTAGGTCACGTTGAGGTACATTTGGTAAAGAGAACTTTAGACATTTTGTTTTTTTCGCATTCATTAAAAGATTGTTAGCTGCGAACCATTCCGAGAAACAATTAGACTTTCATTGACATGTAAGACATCCGTATCTTTCCTATCTATTTTAAAAATAAGCGAAGTATCATCAGCAAACAGAATAATATCCGATAATTTGGCCATCATAAAAGGGAGATCATTAATGTAAACAAGAAAAAGGAAAGGGCCTAGAATTGAACCTTGGGGCACGCCCATTTTGACAAGAGAACCGAAGGACGTTGCCCCATTAACATTTACTTTTTGCTGTCTGTTTGATAAATAGGAAAGCGCAAGATCAGCAGCTTGTCCTCGAATTCCGTAGTGTTGTAATTTACAGATCAGTGTGTTGTGGTCGACGCAGTCGAACGCTTTTGACAGATCACAGAAAAAACCAATGGCATCCTGGGACTTCTCCCAAGATTCCAAGATGTGGCTGATGAGTTTTACTCCCGCGTCCGTTGTCGACCTACCTTTCGTGAAACCAAACTGCTGACTATGCAGGATGCCATTTCAATTGAAATGAGACAACATCTGGTCCAGCGTGATTTTTTCATAGATTTTACTCGATTTGAAAGCTGGTACTTTTCATCTGGTCCCATTTAATTTTCATCAAGATCTCGTGAAGAACTTCGGAGATGTACATCAGAAGTCTTCAATAAATGACGGCAAATCACTCGGGATAGCTGCAATCGTGTTTTTATTTATTGTTTACACCATTTCGTAACATAACATCACACTGGTACGCTCTAAACGCAGGTGTGAACAGTTCACCCTGGACGGTATTCTCTTATTCCACGGTTTTTGTTTAAGTTTTATGTTATTGGGTTAATCTATGCTGGCTTCACTTTGGGTATTATAAATACCTAGCCAATAGAACTGATCCATTATGAACTACAAATAAAAAGTGAAAAATAAAAAACGTTAAATAAAGTTAACATGTTCGCGAGCTGGCTGACCAAAACCAGAGTATCCTCTGACTGCACAGCCTGTTTTTCTTCTTGTTTATGTCTTTTTAGTTCGCTTCTTAAGCAGTCGAGTTTTTTGAGTTTTTGAATTAACTTTTTATATTTACAACATTTTAGTTGATATTTTTTTCATATAAATGTCACATATTTTTGAAATCACCTCTTAAAATCAATTATTTTGATACTCCACACGATGGGTTTGGAAGAAAAAAAATTGGACCTCCACAATATGGCCCCCAAAAGCCGCTATTTTTAGGGTTCCGTACCCAAAGGGTAAAAACGGGACCCTATTACCGAAGACTCCACGATCCGTCTGTCTGTCTGTTTGTCTGTCTATCTATCAATATTTTCAGAATAAACAAGATTCTAGCAATATACAAACTAACTGCGCATAGGGTCAAACAGAACCTTAAGTCATGGCTAATGTCTCTCAGATACGAAGAAACTTTAATAACACTCTTGTGACAACAATCCTTTCCTCAGTACATTCAATTGATGTAGGTGCACACTACACTTACACAACACATGCACACACACGAATACAGTTATTACTAACAACCTTTTTTATTTTTTGTTTTTCTGTGTTTCTCTTTACAACTTTGGTTTTAACTTCATTTTGATAATTATTGCATAAGATTAAACTGTATTTGTTGCCGAGAGAGGGCACTGGCTCCTGTAACACAGGTAATCACCTAGAACAGGAGTCAGGGACTTGGATTGTATTATTTTTCTTATGTAAATAAATCTATTACTTATTATTTTATTTATCTGTCTTTCTGTCTGTATGTTTGTCACCAGGCTGTATCTCATGAACAGTAATAGCTACACAGTTAAAATTTTCACAGATTATGTATTTCTGTTGCCGCTGTAACGACAAATATTAAAAACAGAAAAAAATAATTATTTAAGTGGGGCTCATATACAACAAACATGATTTTTTTACCGTTTTTTTGCGATAGTGGTACAAAACATTTCGTGCGCGAGTCCGACTCGCACTTGGGCAGTTTTTCTATTTGCCAATTTTAGTGTAACCAGTAACGCTCGCAAGGTTAAGACGAAACGATTGACGTAAGAATCATCAAAATTGATCATTGCTAGCACTGCTAGCAATGGTCCCCCCCGGAGTAGTACCTGAAATAGCCTTACTGCCCCCCCGGGGCATTAAGGACTTAATCAATAGCAATACGAGTAGCTTGCCGCTCGCTCACTTTCGCGCGTCTACAGCAGATCGTATATTCGCGACAAATATCCCTAAAATTTCGCAAATTATTTAAACCTTGTACCATCATTTTAGAGCTGGCACCCTTTATTGACGTGACGTGGCACTCAATCAGCCAATCAGGAATTTAGTAGTGCATGACATATTAAAGTAGCCAATCAGAAACCAGAATAGCGCATAGAAAGAACAAGTTTAAGTACAATGAAAAAATAAAAAGTTTAGTACGATGAACAGAACACTAAATAAGGCAAGAAACAGAATGCTACCTGAAACTTTGATGCATTGTATGATGATTAGCATCGAGGGACCAGAGAAGAATATCTAGAAAAAGTTGTTGATTTGTACGCAAGAAAAAAGCCACGTAGAATAAGATTTTTGTAAAGAATATTATTCGTTGCTGCTTTTTACAATGTTACTTTGACAATTTTGGTTCAGCTTATAGCCTCTTTTATTCATTAAAATATTAATAATAATTGGAATTGGTTTTAAATTCCAATTATTATTAATATTTTTTATTATTATTTTTATTTACTCTGCCCCCCCAGATCTCTTAACCGCCCTCCCGGAGAATTTTGCCTGAAAGAAACCCTGTTAGCTGTGCGCATAATAAAAGCTTGCTTGTTCCTTCTCTGTATGGGAAGAGACATTTAATTAGTCCTGCAGTGGAAAAGTTACAAGCAGGTTTTATTATGATTCTTCTTTTTAGCGTATCAATGACAAACATAATTAGACTCTTCTTAGTTAAATCGATTTATTCCGTTTAATACCATCATCCAATACCACTGGTATTTGTTTCTATTCCTATTTATTTTCTATTCCAAACGAATACCACTCTTTATATAATTAAATTTAATGTGCGAACGAATACTAACAACTTGAATTTGGTACAGTCAGCTCAGTCAAATCTAATCAAAATGTTTCTGTATGGACGTTGGCATAGTTATCGAATTTTTTCACAACAACAGACTAGGCGAAAAATTATTAAAAAATAAATAAAGGAAGAATGACTGATTTGATTATACGAAAAGTTGATTTTCTATGATATTTTACCATTGCTACATGAAAAGTGATTTGTTTTTGTGAAAAAATTACCTGACGTAGTTATTATTAGATAGAGAGACCTGAATAATTACTGCAAAATAAATATTACACAGGACTAAAGTTATAACAAAGTTGACTATTAATCATATTTTATTTAAACATGGCGCTTATGGGACTTTGTATTCGTTACCTATCACTAAAAAGTGAGAAAGTTCAATAGTAAGGTACCTAAAAGATTGACAAAAAATACATAATAAATTAATTGACACATTCTTGGAGTCCGGTGGATGCGAAACGCACAGGACCGATCAGTGTGGCGACGCTTGGGGGAGGCCTATGTCTAGCAGTGGAAGTGACTCGGCTGAAATGATGATGTTCTCGCTAAGAAGATTCTGCTGTTTGTCGCTAAGGACTTCGATTGCTGTTTCGATTTTGATTTTGAAACTTGCACTGTTCTCTAAGCTGAAAGATATTTAAATAAGAAGGCATTTTCAATAAAAAAAAGAATGATTACGGTCCGATAAGTAGTGTCGGAGAAATGCGTGGGCAAACATACATGTATGTAAAATACAAACAAACATTTATAAACAAACTTGAAAACAAAAACACTTACACTTTATAGATATTTAGCACACATGTTAAGAAAACACAATATGTGAATATTGTGCAATGCCGATAATATTACATACATACGTATTGAATTGATTACCTCCTTTTTTTTAAGTCGGTAAAAAGCACGTGCGCTCATTTTTCTCCTTCGTTTCCCTCCCCATTTTTACCCGACTGCCGAAGTAGGGTAATGTGTTTATCAGTCTATGTATGTATGTATGTTTGTTCCTATGTGGCGTCCTAGAGACCAATCGCATTGGCCAATTTTGATAATTCCTACGTCAATCCATTCTTCTTAACCTTGCGAGTGTTACTGGTTACACTAAAATTGGAAAATAGAAAAACTAACCAAGTGCGTGTCAGACTCGTGCACGAAGGGTTCCGTACCACTATCGTAAAAAAAAAGGGCAAAAATATCACGTTTCTTGTATCGGAGCCCCACTTAAATATTTATTTTATTCTGTTTTCAATATTTGTTGTTATAGTGGCAACAGAAATACATCATCTGTGAAAATTAAAGAGTTGTGTGGTAACACAAATAAAACAAAAAAAAAACCGTCGAATTGATAACCTCCTCCTTTTTTGGAAGTCGGTTAAAAAAAGAGAAATAAAAACTATTTCCGAGAAAAATAAACCGACTTCTTTAGCGAAACACTAAAAACTGCAAAAATTATTTTCGTTTCCGATGGGTAGGCCATCCGTGAGCATCACACCGCCAATTCCCAAACTCCGAGCTGCCACCGAAAACTTCCTAATCGAAAAATCCAATATCACTTTGCCCAAATTGAGAATCTAATCCGGAATCTCACACCAAAATACTCAAACAGGAAGATCTTACCCATTTCTTATTAGTTACTTACCTACACGTGTTGTAACTCTATACCTACTCGTTTTATTTTTCAAAGCTAAACATGGCAAGAGATAAAATTAGAGTAATTTGTAATTTCTTTGATTATATCCATTAAAATCGCTGCAAACTAAAGCGTTCTGTATCAAATTGTAATTTTATTTACTTTATTATACTTTAACTCGCAAATTATCAATTTCTCTGTCTACTATATATATTAATGTTACATTAAGATTAGATTAAAATATGTTTTATTTAAAAAGGAACCTACGTGCCAAGTTTCATGATTGAAGCTTCAGCCGTTTGGGCTGTGCGTTGATGGTCAGTGAGTCAGTCAGTCAGTCACTTTCTTCTTTTATATGTTTAGATTAGTTTGAAATGGGCAAACCGTGAGCAAACACTGAGATCAATGCTCGTGCCTTCTCTGTGTGAGAGGAGGCTTTTGCCCTGCTGTGACAGGCGGGTATTATTATTAAATTCTCCACGGAAATTTTTGAAATAAGAATATATTATGTTAAACAGTGTTTAACCTAATCATGTGGTTAAAAAGTTATATATAAGGACCATTTTGGTGTGAAATCCTAACCTGGTTGCAGTTCGCATAGCTAGTTCTGTAACTCGCATTAAATTTTGCTGACATAATCAACCTTAGTCCGTACCAAATTTGAAAGTGGTTTCAGCCCAATTAACTTTAACCCAATTTTCAAATCCTGTTAAACGTTCAATCCACTAATACCAAATATATCTTAGATAAATATCTGCACAAAAATCCTAATTCTATTAATATTATAAATTCGAAAGTATGGATGGATGGATGTTTTTTACTCAATCACTCCAGAACGGCTGAACAGATCTGGATGAAATTTGGCACAGAGATAGAATTTAATCTGGAATAGCCCACAGGCTACTTATTTTTTTATTGTTTCATTTGTGTTTTTGCTTATCTCGTGTCTCCAGTGCGGATCACAAATAAATAATGTTCCTTTATTTCCATTTTGGGTACTTAAAATACGAAAAAAGAGAAAGTTGTCGGTACTGAAATGTATACCCCATAGCAGTGTTTTTCACTGATAGTACTGGAGGAGAAATTAAACAGTTTTGAACAAAATGAAATGTAAGAAATAATCCACAGAAGCCGATCCCAACATAGACAAAAAGCTTAATAAAAACTAGTCGGGTTACAGTTTTTATTAAACTTTTCCATGTCCATGTTTGGAAATGGTTTTTTTAAGCCTATCTTACCTGGGCCATAATAACAAATCGATTGACACCGTATTCATTAAAATCGGATGAATAGTTTAGGTACTACGGAGGAACATACGTAAATACATATATATAGACTGCTAAAATCGTAACCCTTCCTTTTGGTTTCGCCGTAGTCGGGTGAAAAGGCTACGAAGATGGTGATGAACCAGTAAGCTATAATACCAGATTGTACCATTCGCACCACGCCGAAATACCGTGATGGCTTTCTGCTACACAGGGAAGACCCGGATGAGAGGTCTGACGAGTTACACGATAAAAATAAGATGTTCACTTTGATCTAGGCCGCCAACAGTAAAGATATGTGCAAAGTACGTACCTCAGACTGCAGGCTGACATTAGTTGAACTTCCACCTTTCGAATGTTCATGAGCTGACGATGGGGCCAGGGTTCACAGATACAGATGAGATGAGATGATGAGCACACGCGGAGTCGGTTAGATTTCGAATCTCGTCTATATCGGTCGCGAAGTTGCGCGTGCGTTTCGATTAGTGTCCGTTAAGAACTGTCAGTTGCTCCGAGCTTTGACGTTTTCGTACAATGCATGACAACCATGAAGTTGGCGTCTCGTTACTGCTGGAAAAGCCCAGAGACAACGTGAACATCGTATAGGTGGTATATGACCTTCTTCAGCCTGGTATTGTTGGGTACGCAGATGACAGTACTGTTTCAGAGAGATACTTGTCCAGCGCAAAAACCAGCGTGGATGAGGTTCGTTCCTTGAGAGAGGCTATGGTGGAGCGGACAGATTTGACCTTAAGCCTTGTCTCCCAGTGGGGTGATGACAATCTGGTCTCCTTTAACGCCACCAAAACACAGGCGTGTCTTTTTACCGCTAAAAGGAGTCTTTTCGATCAAACTCCTACTTTTCGGGGTACGTCTGTTCCTGTGACTGATCGGCTCGAGCTCCTAGGCATGGAGTTGACATCCAGTCTCAACTTTAGCGCCTCCATTGAGTACAAAGCCCAAATTGCGGCCAAAAACCTAGGCATCCTAAATAAAGTGAAGCGATACTTTACGCCTGGACAGCTTTTAACCCTATACAAAGCGCAAGTCCGATCCTACATGGAGTATTGCAGCCACCTTTGGGATGGCTCAGCTAAAAATCAGCTTGCCGCGCTTGACTCGGTGGAACGCAGAGCCAGGAGGCTCATTGGCGACGTTGAGCTGGCGGGTGCCAGGCTTCACAGCTTGGCTCATCGCCGCAAGGTTGCCTGCTTGTCGGTCTTCTACAGACTGTACTTCGGTGAGTGTGCTGAAGAACTCCACGACCTCATCCCACCAGCCCCCTTCTACCATCGGACATCTAGACGCACTGCAAGTTATCATCCTTACCTTGTTGCCATTCCACCAATTCGCACCAAACGCTTCCAAACATACTTCATAATGCGCACAGCGAATGAATGGAACTCGCTACCTGCGTCAGTGTTTCCGAATGCATTCAACCCGAATCTCTTCAAAGTTAGAGTGAACAGGCTTCTTCTGGGTAAGCTCACTCCATTGTCGACTCTGTCTCTGTCACCTTTGACCTAGACTAGAGTCAAGAGCAAACCCATCAAAAAAAAAAAATATGTAAAAAAAAAAGTTTAGATGGGAACGAAACACAGAGTGTACCACTGCAGGACAAAGGAATATGAATTAAACATTTGCAAAAAAAATACTAAATGGTCACAAACATGGAAAGCACGAGCATAATTACCATGCATGGTAAATGCGGAGTGATGATTTAAGACTTATATTTTATTATTGGGACATAAAACAGTTACATATTGCAATATAACTGCGACATCATAAAATTAAAGTCTAGTTAAACGTATAATACACATCAATGTGCGCGAAATAATGGTTTATAGATACATTTAATGCGTGCGTTGATATTACAGAAAATTAAGAAGTACGCGTACGTATTTTTATATAGTGGGTATAAAACCATAAGTCCAGGTTTCCTTACAGTGTTTTCCTTTACCGATGTCAGCAATGTTCAAGATGAACAAGTATATGCCTATCATGAATTGCAAAGTTCACGCCGGTACTTGGCCAGATTTGAATCCACAACCTCAAGAACAAGAGGCGAGGTCTTAGCTTGGCCTTTTTTGTTGATATATTTGTCGGGTTTAGTCAATAGTACGGATGTTAAAACAAATCGCAAGTACGCCATCTGGCGATAAAGCAAGAACAACTACTCGTACGCATTGGTGTGCTTGTTCTAACCGCTTGCGTAGTGGGGACAGCACAATATAGCAGTTGAGTAATGACAGCCGTAGAGGTAAGACGTCGTAGAATCAGTGTCGATCCGTAATATTAGTAAGCAAGAATGTAACTTGTGCCTATTTGAATAAACCCAGTGTATCGAATAACTTATGTGATTTCATTTGCACGAATATACCCACACACGATGTCTTAACCTAAGGGAATACATCCTGACTTCCCGATGGTTTGCATCTATCGGCCAGCCTTGATGCGACATATTTAATATTTTATAATAATATTGCAGACAAATTAATTTAAATTTGGATGAATATAGTTTTATTGGATTCTGTTTTTAATTTAATGTTTTATGAATGTAACATTATGGACAAGATATCTGAAAAAAAAATGAATTATGCAAATATATATATTAGGCACTGAATACATTTTACAGAAATCGGATTCCAATCCCGTATCGTCGTCGTGTCGCTGCCGTATCGTGGCTTCTTAAATTATTTTTCTCTATTATGTGTTTGCGGTCCAATCATGCTTATAACTATTCGTTATTGAAATTGAAGTCATGAAATACAAATTATGTGTTACCATTTGATTAAGTATGTAAATTAAAAAATTAATATTAACTAAATTAACTGTCCTCTTATAAACTCGTACCAGAAAATAACATTCAATTAATCCTTCTACTTATATAAAATGTAAAAGTCTATAAAATTATGTTTCAATGTTTGTTAACAAATCACTCCTCAACGGCTATACAGATTTTGATAACATTTCAAACACAGTTAGATCATAGCCTGGAAGAGGACATAGAATGCTTTTAAGCTCGGCAATTTTCGACGAAGTGAAACCATGCAAAACCGAGGATTCGTATTTCTGAGAAATCATATCAAATAATCTAGAAAACATCCACAATTCTTCATCGCAATTACTTTTCAACAAATAAAATACGTTCACTTTTTTAAATATGAAAACTTTAGAACATCATTTGCAAAATTTCCCAAGTGAATTGTTGATTAGATATTGCCAGAGAGACAAATATTCTCGAAAATTGCTTCATTAAAACTAGTGGGAGTCGAAAGTTTTAATAATTATCGTCATGTGAAATATGCTAGAGAGTAATAATATGTTCGTTTAATGTTACCAAAATACTCGTACTAACATTGAATTTGTCTGTCAATGTCAGGGTGAAAATGTAGAAACAAAATTAAATCGACTGCAGCAAAAAACATATTACGGCTATCTACAAAATAACTAGTTTTCAGGAGAGCGTTTTTAACTCGAAAATGTTATAACTTATATTTCATATTTGTAATAGTTAATTGTCAAGACAAGTATCTGATATATATATAATATATACATATAATATGTTTCTTTTAGTTTTCGTTTTCTTGCCAAACTTTACAATAATTCTTTTCTCATAATATACTTATTATTATATTAATATGAAACGTAGATTAAACAAAATTGAAGTTGTAGGAATAATTGGGTGAATTCTTACTAGTTTGATAAAGTCGACAGCCCAGTGCTGAAACCAACAACTGGAATTGTACAACGCACACACGGGAAAAAACTATGCAGATGTTTGCTTTTGTACTTCGTTACTTCGTAAAAATAGGGTTAACAATATACGCAACAAAATACTAATAAAATAGGGTTATAACAATATACGTAACAAAATACTAATAAAAAATAGTACAAGTGACAGGTCAAAATGAAAAGTGGACCACGACCTGCGGAGAGATGTCGCACGAATAACTAAAGACTAGACCCATCCGAGAACCCCCATCTTAAGGAGGACGTTGTATTTCAGGAGGAGTTTTCCAGGTTAATCTAGGGGAAGAAGTCCTATAAGACGCAAAGGTCGGCCACGGCAACGCGTCCTCAGACAGAAGGCCCAAAAAAAAAATTGCCAAATAAAAGCTATACTTTAATTATATCGTGAACGTTAAAAATGCGGTAACGCAAGGTTTTAACGCAACGCTTTTTTAACTCTCGTTCGAATGCCTTCATCTTTTTGCTCTCATCATCTGCCTGCCCTTGTCCCATGTTACTTGGGGTCAGCGCAACACGTTTTCTTCTTCCATACCGTCCTGTCCCCTGTCACGCTATCACTGATTCCCTTTTCTTTCATATCACTCCTCACACAGCCCATCCATCTTTTCTTTGGCTGTTCCCTCCCTCTCCACCCATCCACATTCATAACTCTTTTAGTAACATGCGTTTTATCCCTCCTCATCAGATGACCATACCAAGACAAACGGTTTCCTTACAACTTTTCTGTCACTGGCGCCACTTTCAAACTTCCTCTAATATACTCATTTCTCACTTTATCCATTCTCGTTACACTCCGCACATGCATCTTAACATTCTCATCTCTGCTTCATGCAATCTCTTTTCATCCATCCTTTTCACAGCCCAACATTCTGATCCATACAGTACGACTTGACTAATCACGGAGTTGTAAATTTTACCCTTAAACTTGAGGGGCATCCGTGGGTCGCAAGTTGTTCCAGTGACCTGTCGCCATTTCCATCCCGAGTTGATCCGGTGCGTTACGTCTCGGTCTACCTCGCCATTCCCTTGGACAAGCGACCCTAGGTACCGGAAGTCGGAGCAGATTCACCTTTTTGCTCTATTGGCGTAATTGCTGCAAGGCATTCCAGTGCGAGGTTAAACAAATAAATAAATAAAATCTTTTTGCCTTTGAAATATAAGTAAAGTTATGAAACTGGAATCTACTTTTCATATTATAATTTTGGATCAGAAATTCAGGCTTTTAAATTAGAACCATGTGTTGCAAAAAGGCAAGTAAGATTTGATTTTTTCATAATAATTTAGCACAGGTGTGATCGAAATGGATCCTTTTCACTCGAAACTGTTTTCGAATATTGATTTACTTTAAATTTTTCTGCTACTTTAATACTTTAGTAGTAGAACTGATAACCGTTGGGGTAGGGATGTTTTTGGGTTTAGACTTCGAATCGGCAAACATAAGGTGGAACGCCATTGTGTAGGTGAAGCGACGATCTTTGAAGTTATTTTTTGAATTAATATTATTGATACGTTCGCGTTTGACTACACTATCTCGCCTGATGTTAAGCGAGAGTGTAGCTAACACTCTGTGTCTGGAAGCAGCTGAATGGGATTTGCAGATCTAAACTAAATTTTCGAGCGATTGGACAGGACTGCCCCCGTACCGTGACATGTCAAATTTATCATAGGTCAACTGTAAAAAGGGTCAGATGTATACAAGTCAGATACATCTGTCCCTTACGCACACTCAAAATAACCTTGCTCTAAGAGCTTATGGCCACGCCCCTGTTCTCAGCAGTGGTCTGCTATTAGGCTATTTGTATAACCTCATGTAAAAAAAGTTTATCATCAACAGTCTAGATCTAGAATAATATCAGGATCTAATATCTGGGGCAGTATATGACTTATAGATATACATCTGACCCTTACGCACAATGAAAATAACCTTGCTCTAAAAGCCCACGGTAGGGCCGCAGCACTAGAAAAATAATAACAGACAAACCGACGTCACCGAACTTTTTTGACCAATACTGAAAATTCGGTCGACTGAACCGAACTAATGGCTAAAGAATTTCCGGTTGTACGTATTCCAGAGTTTTGTTTTTATCCACTATGCAAAATTGATGCCTTGCAGTATTTTAAATCGACTTTTAAAAGCTGCAAGAGCACCTTTAAAAAGCCGATTTAAAATACTCAGAAACCCGTCAATAATAAAAACGGTCCAGAATGACAGTGCCAGAGCGATTGCTATAAATTGGTTACGTACTGCATTCTGGGGAAGAAATACGAGACCAATAATAGAATGGTAGAATATGTATCTTTTTGGAAAACAGGGTAGTAAAAAAAATGCCAAAAACAATGTGTAAGTATGATTGTGACCAAAATTTTTACCTACAGGATTGGGCTCTGATTGCTTAAGATGACGACAGTCGCCAATGACTTTGAAGGATCAAAACGCGCACTTGTTAGAATTTGAAGTATGTGTGACGTCATTAAATCATGAATTTTTATTTTTCAAGTGACAATGGTTTGCTATATAATACATACCTGTCATATTTATTAAGCGCCTACCGACAAATGTTTAAGTACCGACATAAATTATTATTGTGTTGTCAACTACCTACAAATGTAAAAGTAAATATTGACAATACATATATACCCAACTGAGTAAATATTGTTGTGTACAGGAAATAACTCTTAAACTTGTATTAAGCCACATTGATGATATTACTATAAATTATAACGTAATTTGTAATGATTATTGTGATTTATATTGGATTTTATATAGCTATAATGGTATTATAAGTCCTTTGAAACAATTGGTACAATACTGTCTGTTAGTATCAATATTCTTTCGAATATTGATTAAGAATTACTAAAGAGGTGTTATTAAATTCCTTAATTGTTTTGTTACGTTTTAAAATGGATTCATTACATGATAATTTATTATTGTTCATCAAACTGTGAGATTATTTAAAGCAATATAGAAAATGGCGGGATACCGCGCCATTTTCTCTTATTGGAGGTATTGAGACACTGATAGACCCGAGATTATAAAATATTGTGTAACGGATAAGCAGGCTTACTTTTCTGTGAACTACGAGCCAGTACAGGCCAGATATATTATTATATTTCCTTTATCATTAATAATTGGTTTAAGATCGACTACACAATGCTAACGTAAGTTATTTGATATTATAACTTTATTATTGCTAGTAGTTGTGTTGAAACTGTATTTATATCATATTATGGCCTTTATTCCTAATATGTTATATTGATTTAAGGGCTAGTCTATGTCCTTTGCCTTATCCTTGTTATTTTGATTCTATTATATAGTAAACACTTTGTGGTTGTAAAAGATATCGATAGATACTATGAAAGAGCTTCCGTGGGGTTTGTTGTCCTTCTTACCCACGAGAACTAGGTCTAGCGAACGGGCAGTAAGCTCGATGAGCCTTCTAAATATGAATTAATTGACAAGCCTTATTTAAATAAATACCTAGTCTTGTCTTTCTGTGCTTTTATTCATAAAACCCTTCCCTTACACACCATATACATTGGCACTCTGATACACAGTAAATAACCGACAACCATCTTGACATTCAAAGTTTGCTATCTTGGTAGATATCATTTTTTTTATATAGAGTTCCATTCATGATTCTAACACACTCGTATCACACCCGCGCGACCCAAAATTCAGTAGTTTTTAAACTTTCCTTATTATTCTATGACTTAAAAAAAACCTTAGATCAAAATGTACCTAATAAAAATTTCTTTCAGATGGTGAAAATTTCATTAAAATACTTCCGGCGGTTTTGATGCGATACTTGGGGTCGGCGCAACACGTTTTGTTCTTCAATACCGTCCTGTCCCCCGACACGCCATAACTGACTCCTTTTTATTTCATACTAGCTGTTCCCCGTGGCTTCGCTCCCGTGGACCACCCCACAGGACCGGTTTTCGGGAATAAAAATAGCCTATGTCACTCAGGAATAATGTAGCTTTCTATTGGTGAAAGAATTTTTTAAATCGGTCCAGTAGTTTCGGAGCCTATTCGGTACAAACAAACAAAAAAATCTTTTCTCTTTATAATATTTGTATAGATTAGTATTATTCTATTCGTATAAGTATAGATAGTATAGATCACTCCTCACACAGTCCATCCATCTTTTCTTTAAGCTTCCTAACGCGATATCGTTTGGTAATACTGGTTTTTAGAGAGTCAGGTTACGGCTTTAAAGGTTGAAGCATATTAAAACTGAGTCGAACTACCCCTAATTCCACAATGTCTTTTTACTTATTACCGACTCCAAAAAAAGCAAGTTATCAACTCGAAACGTATGTATGCTATGCTGGAATTGCACAACATTCAAATAATAATGTTTCTCTACGTGAGCTTCTAAATACGTGTGCTAAATTTCATAAGTGTATGTATTTTTGTCCACGCATTTTTCCGAAACTAGTAATTGAATCGTGATCAGCCTCTTTTGATTGAATTACGTATATCTCAACTAAAACTAACAAAAAAATACACCGACTTCTAAAACAATACATAAAAAAATTGCAAAATTTACTTTCGTTTTGGCATTCGATGTCGAAAAACGATAAAACAAAGACGTCTGAAACAAAAGTTATTTTTGCACTTTTTAGTGTTTTAGTATTGAAAAAAATTTATCTATGTCAATAAAATTGTAAGAGTAAGTGTTCGGACAGGTACCGAAATCATGGCGAGATCAATAACATATCGAAAAGTTTGACCCATTGCTCTATAGATGGCGTTGGCGTCGAGTTAGATCTCGCTATCGTTTCGTTACCGGCATTTGCCTAATTAAGATTGTTTTTTTTTGTATTGTGTGAGTCTTTGATATGTGCAGTAGAAATATACGCTATATACACCGATTATAGTGCTATATTATTTACTCCTCACCAATATACGGACCCTCGGCTAGTCAGTAAAGTTTTATTCAAGAACTTCCTGATGGCACGAAGCAACTTAATTGGCGGCGATAGGCAATATCTTTGTAAGAAAATTTCACTCGCAGTTTCCCTTAGTAAAAATCGCTTACCTATCAGTGTGATAAAAAAACCCGACTACTTAAAAAGCGAACTAAAAGACGTAAACGAGAAAAAAAACATGCTGTGCAGTCGGAGGATACTATTCGCGATCTGGCTGACCAAAACCAGATGTATCGTCCGACTGCACAGCATGATTTTTTTCTTGTTTACGTCTTTTTAGTTCCCATTTTAAGCAGTCGGGTTTTTTGATTTTTTTAATTAACTTTTTAGCAATTTTTTTGTAGAATTATGTAGGTACATTTAAACATATAAGTGTTATATATTTTTTTAAATCACCTCTAAAAACCCTTTATTTTGATACCCCTAAATGTTCCATTCCTTCCAAACACGATGTGTTTGGATGGATAATGGAACATTTTCTTCTTTTCCAATTTGAATGTAGCCAGTGATACTCGCAGGGTTAAGACGAATCGATTGACGTAAGAATCATCAAAATTGGCCAACGCGTTTGGTCTCTAGAACGCCACATAGGAACAAACATACATACATAGACTGATAAACACATTACCCTCCTTCGGCAGTCGGGTAAAAATCTAACCACGTCGTATTGTTTAGTAAATTGATTGTTTGAACTGTTTGTGCCATAACTCTTTAACTCTCATGATTTTGTGTGATATATTTCAGCTAAGCATGATATTCATGATGCTAGATTTCGCGAATATTTTGTTTGTTTTTCCCTTAGTCTAATTAATATACCCATGTTTACATATTTACATACTTTTAACTCTGATTTAAAGTGATCAATGAGTCTTCAATCCCACATAATCACTAATAGCTGCACTTGTGTGTAGCTAATTAACATAACCTAACTAGCTTTATCCATGCCGTGAAACTCTGTAATTGGCTTAAGAGATAATTGTTATCATCTCGCTGTTACTGTGCAATGTGTGTGTTTACTAAGATGCAAGTAACGTTGATGCAACTGCACTGGGCTGTTCATTGACAGTGAGGTGAACATCTAATCATGTTAATTAGTAATAAGCTGTTGAGTTTCCAAATAAATAAATATCTAGAGCCAAGGTCGCTTAGGTAACACCGTCACTCATAACTCGCCATTCAAGTCATGATATTCCAATCTGACAAAACATCACTCTAACATAATACATTTGAGCACACGATGTACGAAATTACAATCTAAGAACAAATTATGCCTATCTTCTAAAACAACATCAATTAATTTATCTTAGACATTTGTTTGTATTTCATTGAAAACAGACAAAATGAATATCATGTTTTCCTTAGCACAAAATCTATTCTGGCAGCTGAATTGTGCCGTGATACGAATGGGCCATTGTAAAGGGTTTTTACACTGATTGAGGCTACCGGATAGATACCGGACCGACAGTGTTATTATTTTTCCGTTTTTATGTTTTTATTTAATAAGTGTTATTTGTGGAAGAAAAATAAACATACTTTTGATTGACTTGATTTTGATTGTCGGGGGCCCATGATGTAAAAATTTTATGTGCAAATTGTACTTAAATATATAGCACAAAAAAAAGTTATGTTTTTCTTCTTCTTCTTTCGTGGGAGTTGTGGCCACCTCTGGTGTCAGAGTTAATTAAGCCGCCTCTGGGAATCCCACTGGCCTCTGACTTGAATAGATGTTATGAGCTTTAAATATATAAAAACACCTACCAAGGACTAACGAAATCAGCCTTCAACGTCAAATAGGACGCTAACATGTAACCAGTGATCACAATCAGAGGGAAAGAAATGAAATTGAAATTAACAATGAAATGAAACAGGCATTTTTAACCGAATTGCGTCCCGTACCTGCATTCATGACAGCCAGGTTCAGCAGCCAGGTACACAAATAATTGTGCACCTCACGGGAAGGCGATCACTCCTGCCAGGTGCACAGTTATTTTGACCGCGTAGTAGCTACGGGGTACCGGTTGTCCGGCAGCCTGATTATATGAAAATACTCTTTGTACCAAAATAATTTCGTTCATAAACTGAGTGATATTTGAATGCATTTTCTTGCTCACTGTATCTAAGTATTTTGAGATGTTTTGATCACAAATATAAATCTAACTAGATGACGCGGTTCTATGTACTTCGCGTGTCAAAAAACTGAGTAAAATTACGATCATTGATCGTAATTTGAGCTTTTCATTTAGCATTATCGGCAGCGGAAATTCACCGAAATCTAGAAAAATGCCTTATTATGCCACATTGAGCTGTAAAGACTGTATATTAAAGATGGACGAGGCATTGAAAATGTTTTCTTTCATTGTTTACTTACCAATGAAAAAAAACATTTCTAATTTGTTTTTAAATTGTGTATGCAAAATTGAAGAAATGTTGAGATCCGTAAGAGAACCAGGGTTACCGACATAGCCCGAAGAATTGCCAAACTTAAGTGGCAGTGGGCAGGGCACATTGCTCGCCGAACGGATGGCCGATGGGGCAGAAAGGTTCTGGAGTGGCGACCGCGAACCGGAAGATGTTGCGTTGGATGGCCTCCCACCAGGTGGACCGATGACCTGGTGAAGGTTGCAGGAATCCGCTGGTTGCGGGACGCACGGGACCGGTCAATGTGGCGACGCTTGGGGGAGGCCTATGTTCAGCAGTGGACGACTTTCGGCTGATATGATGATGATGATGCAAATTGGCACGCATGGTTGTGTGTTGGCTGGTGTTGTATGGGTTGCGTGAAAGTCAGAAATTATCCCAGGGGAACGTACTGAGATAAAAATAGTAGAATGTGTCCGGGCCAGTCTATCTCTATTCCAGAGGTTGCCAAACTTTTTGTCACGCCTCCCTACTGCCTAAAATAAAAAAATTAAGCAGTAGGGAGGCGTGACAAAAAAGTATTTAGGCAATTATCAGTCACTTAAAAAATGATTTGAATGGTTAATAAATTATGGATTGATATAGATATTTAAACAATGACTAATTTGTAATAAATAAACTAGCAAAATCGATTTTGCTCCTGTTCTTTGAAAACTACAACTGCTGAAAATACCTTTTTTGGACAAATAAGTATCTACTTGAAAACAATAAAAACGGTATATTGGTATATAATTTTTCATTACTCATACTCGGAAAGTAGGTCTGAAGTTGCTTGAGGAGCGGGTTGAAAGTAATACTTTTCAGCCCTAGGGAGAATCGCTTTCAACTGACAGCTGTCAAATTATTTTAAAAAAAAAACTAGTTCCTTTTCACATATCTATTGAACCATGTTCCAACTTTCTATACAACCACGAAGTAAAATTGAAATAACTTAAAGTTAAGTATTGATTAAAGAATATATATTTTTTAAATAACTTAATTATAATTTAGTTTCAACAATTTCTTTAAAATAACTTAGATTTGGGCAAAATATTTACCATTTTTTCAATGATGAAAATAAAAAATAATGGCTGAATAGCAGGCCGGCCACAGAAAAAAAAACAAACAAAATAGGCGGGAAAGCGGCAATCATTTTTTCTTTAGCTAATTCATGTTTTTATTTTTATTTCCTTGTATTTGTAATGAAAAGCACAGTGTTTACCTCGGGTTAAAGACTTATTTAGTCCCTCGAACTATTGGCGCCCTCACTTCGTTCCGGGCGCCAAACCCCGTCTCGGGACTAAATAAGTTACTTTCACCCCTAGGATAACAATGTACTATTAAAAGTTTACCCGAAGTGAAGGCCTTTATTACTGTACTATCTTTTCGAAATCATATTTGAAGAAGAATCATTTTTTTTTCGGTAAATTGCTTTTGCGGTTGGCATGAATTGATGTGAGCGTGCGACGGAATACTATCCACTCGTCCCACGGACTCAAGCCCACCTTTATATGTTGTCACGCCACCTTAGCGGGGCGCGCCCCCCAGTTTGAAAATCACTACCCAGTCTTTACAGCTCACTGTGAATATAGGCCCAAATTCATCAAAATTGGTTCAGCAGGGTTGGGAGTGAAAACGTGACAAACAGACACACAGGCAGAGTTACTTACGCATTAATGTATCAGTTTTTGCAGCAGTATGTGGTTTGGAGATTTTAAAATGGTGTGATAGTATAATTTATTATAATAATTATCTAGCTTTGTCCGAAATGTCCAACAATAATAATACGTTTCTAATACAGTTCCTCCTCCGTATTTTGAAACATCCATCCCAGACATCTAAGTTATATCTAAGACGATTTCCTCACGCAAAAGGATAAGAAGCTTTACGAAAAAACCACTAGTACTCAAATAAATGACGGTATGGTTATCTGTGACGTCAATTCTTGCGTACAATCCGAAGGCCTGAATATAGAGATAACTGTCGGCTGGAAAGTAGGCAAGACGATATTTTTTGCCTAGAAATGGATTCACAAGGTATTATAGGATTACTTGTGTAAGTACTTGTTGCTGGTTTAGATTTTCTTGGATTACTTAGGACTGGCTGCCGAGAATCAGCCCGGTTGGATCACTAAGAGGGTAAGGTTCTTCCGCGCGGACGTTGTGTTGAAAGGACTCCCACGAGGAGGGCCGATGATCTGGTGAAGGTTGCGGGAATTCGCTGGATGTGAGACCAATGGGATCGGTCAATGTGGCGACACTTATTATTTTTATTTTTTTCTAATATTCTACCGCGGACATGTGGCAGTCCGCGCTCTTTTTTATAGTTATTATATTTTGTTTTTGTTTTTTTCATAATAGTTACAATTGTTTGACTCCTACGTCAGACATTATTTTTAGGCTAACTTAACTAACTTAAGTCTAAGTGAGTTCATCCCTCACTAAATACTATATATATATATTACACACCGGCATTACAATTTTATGTTTTTATGTTATTAACATTTTTATTTTATTTTTTCTTATTTACATTGCTTATATTATATCATACACTTACGTTACGTTATATTATACTTCGTGCCTCGTCCTCGAGATTAGTACCTGTAATAAATTGATTATTATAGGTTCACATTGTAGTTACGACTACAAGTGCCCGCGCAATCACTAGTTTTTAGTTTTTTTTTTTTTTTTTTTTCTTTCCTGGCATCACTGTGTCGACTTGTCATTCGCGATTATTGTGTGTCGCTGCGCGTCACGTAATTAAACTTTTAAATAAAAATAACAGTTTTTAAAAGTGAAAAATTGACTAAAAGGACACATTCAACCAAGGAATAAAGAGAATCAGGAGAAAAATGTAAAAACCTGGGAGCAATTTAAAACGTGCTCGACCTCAACAAAGTAAAACAAAATAGTCTCAAAGAGTCGACGCCATATTAAGACCCACAAGGTAGGTACCTAACTCTGTTATAATGTATTACTACATATCTAACTACAACTACTATCCTTAAACTTGTATCCCAAACAAATAATGCACTTCGGGCAAGCCGTCCCACTGCATATTTACGAGATTATCAATCAAAACAAATTTATTTCCTGTATACAACGAATATATTCGAGCTGATCATCGGATTGTCTCACAACACAACACTCAATAATACTCAAACAAATAATGCATTTCGGGCAAGCCATCGGGCTGCCTCACCGCATATTTTCGAGATCATCAAATATAATTTAATTCTTTTATCTAATGAATGTATTCGAGCAGATCAATCGGACTGTATCAAAACATTCAATAATATATGGTTTCGTTCAATTCTTTGGAATTGCTACACCCACCAGATTGCATAAATCGGTTATCAACCGGAAGTAAAACAATGGTTTGTAATCATTCCAGGCGAAGTCCTAGACGACGACGTCACAAATGAAATGGAAACAATTATAGTCGAATATGAGTATGCTACAAAAATAAAAACAAACACAAGCGATCTTCCTCACAATTCCAACCTGGATAACACACAGACGTTCTCAAAATTCTCGGGGTTGAACCAACATTGAACACGGAGTATGGTGATGGGACCGAACTCCATAAGGAAGTGACCAGCTGTCTGGAGTGTCTTGCAACGTGTCTCCCTAGAGACCACAGGCGGGTATTTCCCCTACAGATCCTTCAGCAGGAAAAATACCCACTGACATTAAATGTGACAAAACGTGGGGATCTTATGCAATAAAGCAAAATATAAGCAAAATACCAAAATGATTGATAACCAAGGCCATAGATTCGAAACAAAGACTAGGTACTCAGCGCCATCTCCTGCTTAGGAGCAACATTATCCAAAGTACTGGATACAAAAGAAAATGGTACAGAACTACTAACTTAAAAAATGGATGCCACTCACACCTTATGTGAAGTTCAACATTGTGACTCAATAACTAGATGGAAATTTTGCTGCAGCTCAAATTAAAAAGGATCTCAAGGACCAAGATCAAAACACAAAGATAGATAAATATCTGTTTGGTAAAACACTTGCTGAAACTCTTCGAGTTGGTCAAGCAGCTTCTAAATCAGGGCTGCAACAGCACCTAAACCCAAGCAAAAACCCAACAAGTTCCAAGCAAAATACTGGAGAGCTCACCAGCGCCACAAGGGCGACAGGAGAACTGGCAGCATGGCTATAGCCTGAGTCAGCCGTACAAAACTTTAAGCGGTCGTATCACCAGATCAAACAACCTTGACACCGCTAAACTCAGTAAGGTACGCTGGTCGCTTATAAATTCTTATAAACATTAATAACTTATCACTGATCATAAGACCATGTTATCATGGATTGAGGGTTTCATAGGTACCCACAACACTTCACCAGGGAAAAAACATACTATAAGGAGACAATCAACTAATAGCTCTCTATTGGTGCAATATCTAAGTGCCAGCCTTGGAAAGGGCAAAATAGTCTCAAGTGTTTCTTAAGTAAGACCAAAACTCAATGGCAGTATGCATTTAAAAATTAAAACCTTAATAAGTTCATTAATGCAAGCCGTTTCAAACTTGAAGACTTATGCATAGAATTAAAGATGACAAATGAGATTTCTATGGCCATACTTTACATTACATACCTTAAAGATGCATAATATCTCACAAAATATCACAAAAATTCTAGCAAATATCTAGAATTTCTTTCATGAAAAATTGTATGAGTTCAATCTACTGCTGTTTGGGCAAAACACTGCATCTTACATTTTCACTAAAGTTATGAAAACTGTCAACAAATTACTTGATTGGTAACTGAAAATATTCAAAACACTAAGAAGTTAATAACAAACTTACACCCACTAATATTAGTACAATTTTGGGATACATTATTGACACAAGATTTGTAACTATCGTGTAACCTACAGATAAGAAAAAACTTATTAATTATGAAACCAGACAATTAACTTGCTTTACAGGACTAGGTATTGGTCTCAGCATGCCCTTCTATTTAATATTTGGATGGCTTTATATAGGTATATAACTAAAAACTAGAATGTTGTAAAATCCTAAACCTCAAAGGTGAAGTAAATTATGAAAAATACATGAATATCCCTTCAAGAATTGCCTGAATGGTGGCCATATGACATTCAAAATTGAGTAAATAAAATCAAACTAAATTATGTAACCGAAATGGTTTCTGACGCCTCAACCAAAGGGGGGGGACTGCCTGTGGTGATGAGACTGCTAGGGGCCAGTGGTCAGACAAGGAATGTGAATATCATATGATTTTTATTTGGAATTATTAGCATCATACAATCATGAAATAATTGTGAAATACAGTCAGTATAGACAATTCAAAAGCAATATAAGGTGCATTATTAATCAAATGGGTGGAACTCAACACTCATCTCTTCAACTTAGCCTGCGGCATTGGTTGAAAACTGTTATGTTTTCATTTTCGCTTCTTACATTAGGTCGACTGAAAATCAAGTAGCGATACTGCATTGCAGAAGTCACATTCCAATGTAGAATGGGGACTAAAAGAAAATGCTTATGCATTGAGTTATAATGTAATTAAGTAGTAGTATAACTCAATATGCTTATGACCAATTATTGAAAGATAAATTTGAAACACCTGAAATTTACCCATTGGCAAGTCACTTTAACAATAAATATGAAAAATACATAACATGGCATAACAACCCAAATGCCTTCACAATTGACACATTCACAGTATACTGGTAACCAATTCTCTCTAACGCGTTTCCACCATTCTCAATCATATTAAAAGATCTACAAAAATCATAATGGACAAAGCTAAGCAAGCAAGCCCTGGTTCCCTTAACTTAGGGAACTTCTCATAATTCAGGGATGATCATACTCAAATGTAATAAAAAATTTATAGTACCTATCTCACAGCAAGGGAAAAGCCATGCCAACCTTAACCTGGCTGTCGGAGTCCAGTGAGTAGTGAAGTCTATTGCAACGAAGCATACCACCATCATCAAAAGATAAGATAGCATCTCTATCAGAAAACTCTTTTAAACAATATGACACATGTTTAATAAACTGGTATAACTGTTATAGAAAATATAATATTAAAATCTTGAAATCATTTACATCAACGGTGAGATAACTTTCTAATTCCAGTAAAAATATAACAAATGATTAACTGTCAAAAATTGATAATACCTACTTTAATAAACATTAGAATGTCCTCTGATGACAGATTAAAATAATGGTTAAGGGTGTGTTCAGACTGCGACCACCTGCCCAAAAATACAATGTCACCTGGGACACATCCCAAATGCTGGAAGCATTAGGAATTTGGTACCCAAATGAGATGTTGTCTCTAGGATAACTGTCAAAAATAAAATCAAAGCATATACAATCAACACATATAACCATCAAAATTTCAGACCTCATAAAATCTCTGATTTATTAAGTAAATAATCAATCAATTCTTATGACAAAGAACTGGAATATTTCCAGCTGAAACCTTGTAGCCTACATTAATAAAACCTCTAACCACCTTACACATAAAATCATTCTTTTAGGCACAAATAAACCATACCACATAGTGTCATAGTGTCACATAGTGTACTTTAAAGAGTAGCAGTATTGATGTACACATATATTTAGCACACAGCATTCGCCACGCTGCTATTTCTAAAGCCAGGTGTAAGAATTGATCAGATACTAAAAACAGCAGGCTGGAGTTGCAATTCAAGTAGATCTGTTAAATTTTATAACAGTTCCTTAGTGTAAAGCATAAAAATTATGCAGCAAGAAAAATCTCTAGCTGTGATTATACAAGTACAATTGGTAAATTTTATAACAGACCTTTAGTGTAAAAGATCAAAATGATTTACCAAAATAAATCTTTAGCTGTGATTAAAAATATCTTATTTAACTTACATGTACTAATTATTACAACAACTAACAACTTTAAATTATAAGGAAGGAGCATAAATGTATTGATAATGAAACTAAGAGTAGTAATAAGAAATCAAAAATGGGTTTTGATAAAACTGATATAAAATTATTATTATCTGAATGGTTAATCAAGAACTTTCTTTTTCATATGATTGTTACTCTTTAAAATAACTTTAATATTGATATTAAGCAGGCCATAAATATTCAGTTAAAAAGATAATTAAGAATTTATATAAACATTTTGGTAAAGAACCTATGTTACTTAATAGCAACTGTGATAGTTGGTATTAATAAAACTTTAATACTTAATGATAATAAATAGGCAAAAATATTTTGTTCATAAAAGACAATTAAGATGAGAATAGTAAAAAAAAAAAAAAAAAAAAATTACTGAATAAGAATCTTTTTTATTTAATGATAACTATGATTGTTAATCTACAAACATTATAACAATGATAATAAGAAAGTAAACAAAAAAAATAAAATAAAAATAAACATAATTTAGAATCTTAATAAACTGATTAAGAACATATGTGTGTAATCTATGGACAACCATGAATGATGGTTAGTCTTTAAAAATATAATTAAGAATTTTAAAGAAAGTAAGCTTTTACTTCACAAATTCATCATAGTTTATGTGATAATTCCAGAACTTAACTCTCAAAGTCTACAATGTGAACCTATAATAATCAATTTATTACAGGTACTAATCTCGAGGACGAGGCACGAAGTATAATTAATGATTAAACGAACTTACCCTAAGTGAAGTTCTATCATAATTATACGAAGTGCCTCGTCCGAAGAGATTAGTAACACCCTCCCAACCCTAAGGTATAACCATAGATATATTAAACAAGATTTCTATGGGTATAACCCAGAAGCGTTCTGGAAATATCTATAAAAAACATAAGTAACTCTAAACTAAATGACAAGTCGACACAGTGATGCCAGGAAAGAAAAAAAAAAAAAAAAAAACTAAAAACTAGTGATTGCGCGGGCACTTGTAGTCGTAACTACAATGTGAACCTATAATAATCAATTTATTACAGGTACTAATCTCTTCGGACGAGGCACTTCGTATAATTATGATAGAACTTCACTTAGGGTAAGTTCGTTTAATCATTAATTATACACTTGCCGTGAATATGCATGGCAGTGCGAGCAGACCAGTCCCGGCTGACGATTCCGGTTATAGAACCCCGTCATTAGGACATTAAGGTGAGTATGACTGACTCGCTCCACCATGCAGGCAGGGTGATGGTTTGGGTATGTGTTTGGGTTGGAGTTTATGGATGGGACTTGTTAGGTGGTGTTATGATGATGTCTGCTGACCAGGGACTTCGCTAGCGTGAGCAAGGCCTCTATGACGACTACGTCTCGATGCTGCATGGCCGTCTTAAGATTGTAGTTGACGGCCGTTTTAGTCGGCGCATCCATCGCCCTCTTAGCAAGGCGGCCCGCGGCGTCATCGGCGTCGTCGGTGTAATAGACGCAACTGACTGTATGTCTGGACACAGCCACTACCGCGTGGGAGATGCTGTCGTGAATCTGAAGCCTCCTGGACTTGGTGTTGATGATGATGACGCTGTCGTAGGTTGACCCCTGAGCCTCGTGTATGGTTAGCAGGCGCGAACCTTCGCCGGACCCAAATCCCTGGCTCGCAAGAGAAGCTTTCTCCCCCTGCGTATGAACCATGTGGCGACACTTGGAGGAGTCGTATGTTCAGCTGGGGACGTCTGTCGACTGAAATGATGATGATGATGACTAAGAGGATACAAGTGGATGAACAATGAACATTGAGGATACTGCAGCAAATGGGACGTAGTCTGAACCGCATTACTATCGCACTGGGTGTTTGATAAATAAGCCCACATTTCACCAAATTCCATTTATTACCCGTTTCTTTAAACCGTGAACGCCAAGTATTTAGCATGAAGCTTAATCAGAATATATCCTTTCCACTGCTGGGGCACAGGCCTACTCTCTATGAGAGATATTGGGCCGTAATCCACCACGCGTGTCTAATGCTGGATTGTGAATGTATGCGGGCACAATATGTCTTCTAATTTTTGTTCTTATGATATGCCGGTTTTCTCACGATGTTTTCCTTCACCGTGTTGAGAGCAATGGTGAGAAATAATCTGCCTGGGTTCGAACCCACAACCTACAACTTGTAATGTTATCAATGGGCCACCACAGTTCTCTAACACAAAGTATTTACGAGCTTTACAACCACTCACTTACTTGTCTCTTTAGTGAGAGGATAACCTATAAATTAATGGAATGGATGGTGATCTATCTTTCTCCGTGGAACGGAACCGAACGTGATCGATGTACAAAAAAATATCAGTATAATCAGACGAAAAACGCTAGTTACGTCGGCACGGTTTCTTATGAGGCATCTGTATGCTATTATAATATTATCTGTGGAATTGGTTACTTTCTTGACTGCAGGCAACAATTACTATTTAACCCAGACCATTTTTTTGTTTTCGGAGGGAAATATTCTAAAGGTGCCTGGGCTTTTGTGGAAAACACCAGGGAGTGTGGGATATAACCACTCCAGTGATCACCTTCAGCCATACCATCAGCACATGGAACGTGACCACTTAATAGACCACACCGAGATTCCCTCTGTGCAGCGCCTGTAAGGGCACATCCCTGGGGAGACTGATGAAACGTCTCCCCTGAATGAAATTCATAATTAGCGTCAAAGTGGCAGGGATACATTCTTCAGACAGACAAATGAGTGTTTATGCACGAGCTTATCACTAATAAGAATGACCTCCAGACAGCCTTTGGACTGATAGGAAAGCCATGAATGAAAATTAGGCGTAGGACGTGTTTAGTTAGAGTTATTTTGTATGTCGTAATATCGTGAACAAACGTTGATAGGTTTAGCAAAGAAATCAGTTAGGTACACAGGTACTTAAATATTGTAGTGTTCATGAACCGATTTTATTCTATTAAAAATGTGATTAGCACATTCCTATTGCTAGGAATGTCCCTTAATAGGCGTTGCACAGGGGGGTTTCGGGATGGTCTTTTAAGAGGTAACAGAGACCCTTGTAATTGTAAATGGTGATCACCGGGATGGTTTGAGTGAGATAAAATCCCACAGTTTCTTGTATTTTTCCGACTAAGCTTAGGTGCTTTTCGAAGATTTCTCCACGATAGTAAAAAAGGTATTCTCTTTGATGTTAGTATTATTTTGTCTAACCATAACAAGATGCTGAAGCTGCCAAAAAAAAAAAAAAATTGCTGTAAATACTGTTCAAGTAGCAATGTAAAAATTTGATAATGTTGGATCGTGAGAATTTTATCTTAATTTTATTTACTTTGATGAATTTTCAAAATGAGCTTAAAGTTCGCTGCAAACGTAACCTGTTTTTTCGGGACGGAGTAAGTTCGTTTAATATAAAATGCCAAAGGACGCCACGTCACCGTGTATGAATATTTTCAAAACTGATCGTCCTATTCCTTCCGCAATAAAACATGTTACGTATGCAGCGACCTTTTATTGTTTTTAGCGGGAATCGAGAGCATTGGTGGCCCAGTGCTATCGGCCGCGACTTACAAGTTGTAGGTCGTGAGTTCGAGCCCAGGTAGGCTTTACTTTGTGTAAATTATTTTATCACCACTGCTCTCAAAACGGTGAAGGAAAACATCGTGAGAAAACCGGCATGTCCTAGAAACAAAAAATCGAAGACATGTGACATCCACGAACCCGCACTGGGCCCGCGTGGTGTATTACGGCCCATTACCTCTCGCAGAGAGGAGGCCTGTGTCCCAGCAGTGGGAACATTAATAGGCTGATCATGTGATGTGATGTGATGTGAAGCGGGAATCCCCTTCTTGGCATACATTTTTAAGGAATAATATTGTGTAGCATAACGTTTTCGTATAACTTTTATTAGCATAATAATAATGTTTTTTTTTATTATTATTTATAATGGGTTTGCCCTTGACTCTAGTCTAGGTCATAGGTGACAGAGACAGAGTCTACGATGGAGTGAGCTTACCCAGAAGAAGGCTTGCCTATATTCTGTCGAAGTTTTAGTGCGTTGTAGTCCCACATAACTGCACTATCTCCCCGTGGTAGAGCAGTTTGCATGAGCATTTCACCACAAAAAAAAAAGTAGTAAGACCAATCTGTAGTAAAACGCTTTTAAGTCGTACGTCAGCTATTCCTAGGCCTACCAGATCCTGACTCGGTGACAATGGGACCACCTCCAGAGACCTTTCAAAAAAATAATTTTCAATATCGGTCTATAATTGACGGAGTAATAATATGTGAAAATAAAATTAATAATAATAGCACACGTACCGTCAAACATAGAACCGTTTTGGAAATTCTGTTAAAAATATTATGAGAAGATACTTTTATTAAAATGCAAGTTCTAGTACGTTCAGTCTTGCTTGTCCAATAAAAAAAATATGTTTCACTAATTCTATAAAATAATTTTGCCGATGAATTAATTGTGATTTTGTTTGAAAACGGTTATAATGTGAGTAAGTATCTCGATCCTAGATATTACGAAAAAAAATCTTTTGGATTCCAGACGAAACTAGTCACGATAAATTGTTCCACTTAGATTAGATTAAATTCCATTCTTAAAAGTTCAATGAGAAAATCTTTTTCTTATCGACTCGAATAAACATAAGTTAAGAACCTACCGAAAATCAAAAAGTTGTATTAATGTAATATAAGTGGGAAAAGTTGTGACAAAAATTGCCTTACTTTAAAGAAAAAGGAAATTGTTGAACAAAGTTTGAAATTAGAAGTCAAATGATCGCGATTAACTTTTTCTGGGCGAATCGATAACTGAAGGCATGACTGGTAATTGTCACTGTAATTTCTTGTCGTCCACGAAGCATCTGCGTGTAACAAAATCAATGCTCTATGAACTTATTAAAGTTTTGAGTGCATAGTAGGATAACTTACAAAAGTTTGCACTGTCCACTCAAATCTGAGTGGTGCTTTCCTCAAAAGACCACCTCGGACAAAAACCTACAATTCTCATCTCATATGATTTGAACACTTTAAAAGAGATATTGTCCTCTTGAGTTTGTTTCGATGTTTCTTCTCACAGTAGTAAACTAGGAATACCCCAACTTTGTTCCAAGTTGCCTTTGCCTTGTATTTTGACTTATATAATTTAAATTTACAAAACAAATTGATGAGTAAGTGTTTTTCGTGATCATATTACCACTTTTCTGGAGTGGCGGCCACGTACCAGGAGAAGCTGCAACGCAGCTACCAAGTGCTGGAACAATATCCCGCCTCCAATAAAGTATAGTAAAAGTTGCTCTACATTCAAATTAAAATTAAAGTTGTTTTTTATTAAATCATCAAAATTAATTTAAAGATGTTCGTGCTGACACGTCAGCCATTTAAAGCAGAATATATTTTTGTTGTTATTATTTTTTTTATCACCTAGGTATATTGAGTATATCATTTTAACCTATGCATTTCTCAATTAACTTTATAAATTTTTAAATGTTATCAATTTTGTACGTCTTTCAATTTTACCAATGTTATCAATTTTATATTTTTTATCATTGTTACGTTTTATTATTGTTTGTATTCTAATTTATCAATTTTAAACAATTTTCATCAATTTTATACATTGATCGATTTTATAATTTTTGCTTTTATTATTGTCTTGCGATCTGCCCCCGCTTTAATGATTAATACAATACTTATTTTATTTGTTCTCTTTTGTTAATAGGCACATAGAAGTTTTATTTTTGTTGTGTTATATAAGTCGCAAAATTTTATTTTAGGTGGTTTTTTACTAAAAATTCAGTATATTATAAATGTGTGCTGGTGTTTTCAAGCGTGGGCTGCAGCTGAAAATCAGCGTCAGGCTGTATACTCTGTATTACCATTTGGAATTATGCTGAGCTGAGGCCCTTTTGGCATTAATATTTTTAATTGTTTATTTGTTTTAATGTTAAGGTGTTTTTGTTTTGAATGCCAATAAACACATTTTTCTTTCTTTCTTTCTTATTTGTGAAGAGAATTTGAAAAGAGTACAGTAAGAGAACTTTCCAATTAGTACACGAATTTTATACAATATTCCCGGACTTGTAATAATAAAACTTTAACATACATACATAAACTCACGCCTTTTGCCCATGGGGTAGGCAGAAACTACAGAACGTCATCTGCTACGATCCTTACATACTTCTTTTGCTTTACTCACGTTCATACATCTAGTCATAAACGCACGCCGGTCATGAGTTCTGCGCACCTGGCTTTTCACATTATGAACTTTAAGGCCGTAAAATACATTTAATTTTATAGATAAAAATACCTCACATATATACCTACACGTTTTATTGCATTTTCTAAAATTCTGCAAAAAATATAAGGGCAAAAGACTACTACCGACTTCCAAATAATAAACTACAAAGTGAAAAATAACTTTATTTTTGGAAGTCTGTATCTTTCGTAGGTACCAATTTTTTGCGATATAGACACCGACTTCCAAAAATAAATATTATTCACTTTGTAGTTTTTTATTTATTTTGCCCTTTTTAGTTGTACCTACCTAATAGGTAAGTTGTTTAGTAAGTACCTATAACGCCAGAATAGATTACCCAAATAACATGAAACTTGAACAAAATCGGTGAAATGAGAGATCTGCGTACCCCTTTCGAGCGTACTGGCGTGATGTTACGTGATGAAATGGTGTAAACAATAAACAGACAAGCGATTGCAGCAATCCCGAGAGATTTGCCGTTATTTATTGAAGACTTCTGTTGTATATCTCCGAAGTTCTCCATCAGATTTTCACCAAATTAAAATGAGACCAATTTCGGAATATGCTCTTTCAGACAAAAAAAGAATTCAAAATCGGTCCACAATTGACGGCGATATCGGTGAAAATACACAAAAAAAAACATACATGAAGTCGAACATATAACCTCTTCCTTTTTGGTAAGTCGTTTGTAAATAGGCTGGTGATCTTTTTAGGCATTCATAAAATTAAAAGTATTTTGCTCAGAGCTTCGATTCTTTTGTTTGTGCGTAGACCAACTCAAGCACTAACAAATAAAAACCATAAAAGACATGAGTGTTAATCCCTAAAATGTTTGCAGAATTTTATTTAGATAATAACATTAAATGTACGCCTCTGTCCAAAGTTATGGTAATTAGACTATGTGAATATCGTAATAAGTAATTCAGGTACTAAAATTGCTCTAACTTTGACGGTGTGGTGATTGGATCTCTTATGTGACTTGTTTTTATCTGACATCCCACAAAGGAGGAGGGAATCGAAATATAATTCAAATCACGATCAAGATTAAAATTAACACCAAAATCAAAATTAAGTTTAAAAAACATAGTAGGTATGCACACGAGGTGTGTGTGTTTGTGTGTGTGTGTTTGTGTCAATGTGTCTCTCGATTTATGTGATCGTATTAAGGATTGATTCTATTTCATCGAAACTTTTGTTTACCAGCCATGGAGTGAGTGTTTTTTTGCAGTCGTGGTATGTTTTGATTTTTATTTAGATTATTGTATATATTATGTGATGATTGTTTTGTATATTGTCTCGTGGCAAATGTGGTTTTGACTGAAGTTTCTGAAGTGACATTATTCTTCCTCCTAGATTGTATCCTGAAAGGGATGAAGGGAAGTGATTTTTTAATGCAATCTGAAGAATATATAGCTTTCTTACTGACAAAAGGTACGAGGTTAATTAAGTATATAAAGGCTTTCAATGTGGAATCTCAGTGATTTGAAGAACATGACCTTCAATAGCGCTCTCTGTGCCCTCTTTTTTTTATTGCACCGCCCCAGATTGGTAAACAGTAAATTATTATTGATTGACCCAGGGAGATGTAGATTTGCCTGATAAGATCTTTAGTAGCCACATGCTGAAACAACTTGAAGGTCCATATTAGTTTTCTGACCCTAGATAGTCGTTGGGAGAGCATAACACCAAGGTATTTAGTTTTATTGCTAATCAAGGCCAAATGCTTTTTAGACAAATGCTGGCGTTGTTGGAGGAGCCGGGGCATTTGTATGGATTTTAATCTGGAGGTCTTGTGATGGCTGGGAACGATTGTAGATAGAGAAACAGATGTAATTACTATTACTTTGATACATTCAATGTTAAAAGGTTGCGATCGAGCCAGGCAGCTATCGCAGACAAGCCAAGTTCGGCAGTGTAGCAAACGCTGTCTCACAATTCTCCCGAAAAGACATGTATCGCTGTATCGTCGGCGTAAGAGAATATATGAGCATCTTCAAAAGACAAATAACACAAACTGTTTATATAAACGAGAAAAGATATTGGGCCAAGGACACTACCTCGTCTTACTCCATATGTGACGATTTCTTCAGAGCTAGTGACGAATCCTTTTTTTACCACATAACTTCTCTCGCTCAGATCCTGATACAGCTTAAGTGGGACTCCTCTCACACCAATGTCTTTTAATCTGCGTAGAAGTGTGGGAACCGAGACTGTGTCAAAGGCTTTTTGAGGTCTAGAAAAACTGCTAGACACTTACTTTCACGGTCTACTTTTTCAGTAACCATGGAGGCAAGCGCTATGGCTGCATCTTCTGTAGACTTGCCTTGTCTAAAGCCAAACTGCGAGGGTGACATTGTTTTATTTTTGAATAGATATCTAACCAAGCGTTGATTTATAAATCTTTCGACTATTTTAGACAAGGACAGGAGGACCGATATCGGCCTTTAGTTCAACGGGACAAGGAGTAACGGCTGATTCCAATAATCCTGTGTTTTGAGTTTTAGTTGGCTGTCGTTGGGTAAAAGTGTTAATCGTATGCCATATTTTTTTAGGGTTTTTGTTTGACTTATATAACTGTTCACGATCATATTTACATTTTTTTTTGTTATGCAGTTTCAGTAGTTTCGGTATCTCTTATAGGTGATTTTCAAAACTTCATTGCACTGGTCTAGTTTAGCTTTTTTACATATTGTTACGGTTTGTATACAACGCAATAAGCTTATAGTCATCCAAGGTTTCATCAGCCTATTTTAGGGAGATTCTTCTAACAAGAGTGCTCGCAATGAGTGCTTTTTGTAGTAAACTTATTAAATTATCTACTAAAACATTGAGATTAGTTAAGTTTAAAAGGTCTTGAGTATTGTTTGTTTTTAAGAGTTCGACTGCATTATTTACGTTTATTATTGTTTTAGTCTTACTTAGTTGATATTGTTTCGTCAAATCGGATAGTTTAAGAAAAATCATAAAGTGATCGGTAATAGTCGTGTCAATAATTCCAATGGATGCAGATCTTTTGTTCGGTCTAAGCTTTAGGATGAAGTGATCTAAGCGACGTTTGTCTTTAGTTTGGAAGTGCGTATCCGGCCGTGCATTACCAATATATTTAAATAATTTAGTCTATTTAAGCACTCGTATGATTGCTCTTCTTGTCTATGACTTAAATTTATATTGATGTCACCAGTAATAATAACGTTTTTATTTGATGCCACTATAGTTAATTGGAGAGACAAAGAGTAAATGAAGTCATCCGCGTTTGTCTTTGATGGAGAGTGATGTATATCTAAGACTATGATATCGGGCTTCATGCTTACTTGCAGGCAAGAAGTTAATCCAATTTATTTTACTTAATATATATGTTTGTGATTAACGAAGACGACAACACCGTCGGCTTTATTTAAATGTTTAGTAGTGTGGTCTGCCGAAAAATTCTTGAATTGAGGAATGTTTATCGGGGTTTAGCCTACATTCACTCAGAACAATAAGGTCAGTAGTGATATTTAGATTGGCTAAGTTAAGCTGCAGGTCGTTAAAATTAGAATAGATACTTCTGATATTCTATGAGATTATCATAAAGTCAGTGTTTCTAATCTCCATTGCAGTGTTAAAATTACGAAGAGAGAAATTTGATACCTCCGCTATTTCTGTCTTGAATTTCAGTCACAGCTGCTAGGGTGCCGTCCATACTTATAAGTTAGGTACGTAGATATAAGGATCAATTAGACTTTTGGTAGTTTTGGTGTATGTATGAGTGTCTGTGTGTGTGTAGTTTATATGAAAAGGTATGAGATGCAAGGCAAGTTTATAAGTGTGTATTTTTTAGTGTGTGAGTGCGCATTACAATTACTTAGTTTATACTCGTTATTTTGAACTTATACAAAATGTACTTATACAAAATCTTTACATAAAATGAATTCAAACTATACACTTTATAAGCATTTAGGACAATGATTAAATAGGGCTAGTCATGTTTTCTGCAAAAGTTTATTAACGTGCATTTCACTTTTAATTACTATTCTAGGCGAATTGTCGTCTTTCCTGACGCATACCTGGCTGAAGACTGTCCAACAGTATTAGTATGCTTTGGATTTAGCCAGATCGCGGGCGAGAAAATTCTTGGTGGTTAGCTGCTCCGAAATGTAGATGATATATATACGCCCTATTCACTAGTCTTGAAT
The DNA here is from genome assembly GCA_948252205.1 of Orthosia incerta. Lineage (NCBI taxonomy): Eukaryota > Metazoa > Arthropoda > Insecta > Lepidoptera > Noctuidae > Orthosia > Orthosia incerta. The sequence goes on from OX411759.1 coordinate 7,247,074, forward strand.
CCTAAATGCTTTGCGCATAATTTATCTTTGCTTGTTCGGTTGAATTTTCGAGCTGATTTCAAAAAGTCTGTCCTTAAAATAGTTTATGTTCGCTCGATGTATCTCGTTTAAATCTTAAAGACAAACCCTCAACCCTAAATCGTGGAGTTCACATCAACTATAAAGAGAAAACAGTTTGTAAAGCCTACTGGGTCATACAATAAGGCAAATCGTGAAAAACGTTTGAGTACTACTAATCTAAATATAGTTGGACCAGCAAAGCCATATATGTGGCTGAATCCCTTACTGCTTCAAATAGACGTCTTCACTATTTACCAGATTATATGCTAAAAATCTAACTATGATTACTCTTGGAATTCGTTTGGTTAGGTGTTTTTGACACGTAATGAAGATCAATCCTATTCCTATTCCATTGTTGTCCTATCTACGCATATACTGCGAAGAATATCTTCAAAACTTGGAAAAATATTTGACTAGTTTCTGAAAAACTTGATTACATTCCAACTACATGCATTAGTTTTTACATTATTTATTTAGTAAGCGCCTATCATTACTCTATTCATGTACAATGCATACAAAATAACAAAACAGATACACTTTATAAGAAAATAGATAACACTATCACGCCCCCAAAAATATCATGCATTCTCTAAAATATTATGTCGTTCCTAATACTATTTTTAATACTTTTCGCAACCATTCATCAAGACAGGAATTCATACGTATTAATCTCAATTTACATAAAAAAATAACAGCACATAATACTACGGCCAAATGAACCCACAAATACGATCCTGCAAAATTATTACTTAAGGTTTACACTAGTCGAAAATTCTACCATACAAACGTAGTCTAGGGATTATTCTACTGTTTGACGATGTACGTTCAAAATAAAAAGTGATATCAATTTGTCTCATCATTATCTAGCCCTGTATGGAAGCAAAAAAGTAAAAAAATAAAATATTTGAAAGTTATGAGCGTCGAAAGTTCCACATTTCGACACTAATTTTAACGCATTTTTGGGCGTAAATAAATACCATAAAAAGACGGAAAATTGCAAAACGGCCGCCATACAGGGATAGATTAGTAGTTCAACAATGCAAATAATTTTATTTTGAACAGATAGATTTAGTCGCTTTTTCATGATATCTAGACTGCCAAAGGTCTGTTTATAAAATTTCGCGCGCTCGGTTTCGTCCTTAATCATTATCCATTTCGCTACATATTTGCAAAAGTGTGTATTCGTACGTGAACTAGCTTCCTACTGCTCATCACATCATCTATCTCTTCCGCACGTGTTGTCGGTTGATATAAAATGCATTTTAACCCCGCGCACAAAATAGTTCGTGCCGTCGACTAGTGTACCCTTAAGCGAAATTCAATGAGTTAAATCATGTACTCAGTGAAATAGACTATTTTAATATTGCTTATTTTGTCACCTTTGATGCGGAGGACTGCTCGGGTCAGTTACCAAACTCCAAACAATGTTTCAACAAAATATTCGGAGTGTAAAATGTAACCTTCCTGGATTATTACCGATTATAGCCAGTAAGCACCGGCAGGCTTGTAACGTATCTTGCAAGAGCAAACCGATAGCGATTTTTGCGCAATAATTGCTCTTCAATACAGAAGTTTTAGAGAATTTGGCGGATTTTTTATAAATTAGTGCATTTCAAAAACAGCGAGCAATTAGCAAACGATTGTGTAGGTCCTACCATACCTACACTGTAGGTATTGCCGACTTTTATGACAAAAAACATTTGAACGCGCGACGATTGCTGATTGCTGTTTATTACGGCATAAGCCTGCCGAACATCTCGGGATGGATGAAATTGCGGCAGGTCATTGGAACAACTTGCGATTTACGGATGCCCTTCAAGTTAATGGGGAAAATTTACAAGTCCTGATTAGACCTCTCGTACTTTATTGATCAGAATGTTGGGCTGTGAAAAAGATGAATGAAAAGAGATTGCATGTAACAGAGATGAGAATGTTGAGGTGGATGTGTCGAGTAACGAGAATGGATAAAGTGAGAAATGAGTATATTAGAGGAAGTTTAAAAGTGGTGCCAGTAACAGAAAAGTTCAAAAGAAACCGTTTGTTCTGGTATGTTCATGTGATGAGAAGGCATGAAAAGCATATTACTAAAAGAGTTACGAATACGGGGGTACGGCCAAAGAAAAGATGGATGGACTGTGTGAGGAGTGATATGAAAGAAAAGAGAGTCAGTGATGGCGTGACGGGGGACAGGACGGTATAGAAGAAGAAAACGTGTTGCGCCGACCCCAAGTAACATGAGACAAGGACAGGAAGTTGATAGCCAGTACTGGGGTGGATTGGTACTTCATTGCAGAGTACTGTTTGCCATCAACCTTTTTCTTACCCTCCTTAGATGGACATGACAGTTTAGCCACCACTAACAACCTTATGCAGAATGAAGGTATTGTTGTGTACGACAAGAACTGTACGTTTATCTCAGTTGAAGAACCCGATTGAGGACGCAAACTGTCTTGTGATTCCCTTAAATAAAGATTCAGTAAGGTTGTTCATTTATATGCCCCCCGGGTACAGACATATTGATAACTTTTTTACAATATCTTTATCATAGACTATTAAAATACTCATCTAAACAAAATGTCATATTTTTGGGGGACATTAATATTAAGGGTACACTAGTCGACGGCACGAACTATTTTGTGCGCGGGGTTAAAATTCATTTTATATCAACCGACAACACGTGCGGAAGAGATAGATGCTGTGATGAGCAGTAGGAAGCTAGTTCGCGTACGAATACACACTTTTGCAAATTTGTAGCGAAATGGATAATGATTTAGGACGAAACCGAGCGCGCGAAATTTTATAATCAGACCTTTGGCAGTCTAGATATCATGAAAAAACGACTAAATCTATCTGTTCAAAATAAAACTATATGCATTGATGAACTACTAATCTATCCCTGTATGGAGGCCGTTTTGCAATTTTCCGTCTTCTTATGGTATTTATTTGCGCCCAAAAATGCGTTAAAATTAGTGTCGAAATGTGGAACTTTCGACGCTCATAACTATCAATTATTTTCTTTTTTTACTTTTTTGCTTCCATACAGGGCTAGATAATGATGAGACAAATTGATATCATTTTTTATTTTGAACGTACATCGTCAAGCAGTGGAATAATCCCTAGACTACGTTTGTATGGAAGAATTTTCGACTAGTGTAACCTTAACATTGCTGAACACAGTACTGAAAACAATGTTTCTGCTTATCTAGATATGATGGCATTCCACGGTATGAAGTATTTATACACAAATAACCTACACACAATGAAACATATTTAGATCACACGTTTCTAAAGACTTTGGACCACTAGCTTTGGGGTTACTTTCTCCATTATCTTTGGGGTTGCTTTATCCACTATCTTCGGGGTTCAGCATCGCTCTTGGCGCAAATAATCTCTTTTTCTTTCTAGCTTTCACTAGCTACGGGGTTGCTCTCTCCACTAGGTTCGGGGCTATTTTCTTCACTTGCTACACTTTCTTCGGGATATTTAAGATACAGTCGTCGTCTTATGTTTCTCGGTCGTTGTTTTAAAGTTTCGTCTTTTTAGAAATTCTAACCAGCGGGGTCTGCAATAGAGATAGTAGTTTTTTTATTGGTTTTTAAACATCAATCATTTTACTTGCTATGGTCGGCCCGTGGATAGAAGATCCTCTATTAAATACCGAGACCCTTCCGTGCTTCGGAAAGTGCGATAATCTGTTGATCCCAGCTGTCATCTCTAGATATTTAGCAGTCGTTACGGTTAGTCAGAAGCAACAAAATCTAACACCAGTCTTGTCAAGGGGTTTCATGTTACTCAGTTACTGGGTTGTGGAGGTCGGGTATGGTAGTTTTGAACTGGATAGACTAGTTGGGGGTGACTGAAGGTGAGCAAGATCAACCGGGACACGCAAAGGGGCTCGTTACACCGCGCCAGGCCCTGATGGTGTTCCTGGCCGAGCGTGATTTCTGGCTATGGCGTTAATGTGTTGGTGCCCTGGTGTTAGCCAGTGCGGATACCTATGATGATACCATCCAGCTTGCCGTGCTTGGGGTAGTGTAGAATCGACCTGACGAGAGTCGTGAGGTCAACCTGACGAGAGTCATGGAGCTGGGTTTAGAGATAGCACCTCATAAAACTGAGGCACTATGGTTTCATATGCTGCCGAGGAGCTGGACGGTCGCTGGTGCTTCGAACAGCACTTTGAACACCCCACATTGAAAAGGAAGCTTTGCATAGACTGCTGCCCAACTTCGGAGGACCTCGGGCAGAAGTTCGACACCTCTAAGCGAGTGTCGTGCAATCAATGGTTCTTTATGGGGTGCCTGTTTGGTCAAACAGGTTATTAGGCGTCCGACGCTGCAGGATTTAAACTAGCCGGCAGCGGAAATGGCCTTTCTTATCGCACGTGGATACCAAACGGCATCCTTTGAGTTGGCAACACTCCTGGCGTGGTGTCGTCCGCTTTTCATTTTGGTGGACATGGATGAAAGGTTTATAACTGGATCGCGCTAAAATGATGATAGCGTCCCGAGAATCATGCTAGTGAAACTAAGACAGCAGGCTCGGCTACACGCGCTTGAGTGGTGGGGCGAGCGGCTACTGCAGTCGCAATTTCGCACAGGCGCGTTGTCGAAGCCTGACTGCAAATAGAGCACAGCACACTTTCGAGGAGTACCCTGCGTTGCCCTCTGAGCAGCAGATCTTGGTCACCAAGATTGGTCTAGTACTGTCTCTGTCGGCTGTACTGACGGTTATGCTGGCAGAGATTAAATCTTGGAGTTAAATGGTCACAGAAGACCGTGATGGTCCAAAAGGAGGCTGCAAAGCGGGGTCGTGAGAGGGCTAATCCCGCTCGAAGAAGAAGGCGTCGGGGAGGCAACTGCCCCGATACCTAAAATACCGAAACTCCGTCAGCATTATATGCTGATGGGACTCCCAAGTCACGGGCGGTCACTGCGGAAACTCGGTAGAACTCTGTCCGCCGACCAAGTAAAAGACAGTGATCACGTGCTATCGTGCACAGCGAGGTTCAGGGAAGACTCTTCTTCAGTCTCCACAGGGAAGTACTATAACAAGCTTGAGGAGGAGTAAGTTATCTAGGGGACCACAATAGATCCCAATGGGTCGAAGTGTCCGAGTTGTTTCTCGGCCCCTCCATAAGATAAGATAAGATAACAAGCTTTGCACAGAGGGGGTTCCGAGGTGGTTTTTTAATAGGTCACCGGAAGGTTCCATGTGCCCCTCCCTCACTCCCTGTTCTTTTTCCCAATAGTCCAGGCACCTTTCGAAGGTTGCAATCCGAAAATAAAAAGGCAATCATTTCATGTAAAATACTGATAATCAACATCTGGTTGGACTGTAAGCCGATTTTAACGTAATAGTAACGATTCGGGCGCCCGGTTGGCGCGGTGGTTGAGCGATTGACTGCTGCGCTGCGTGTCGCGGGTTCGATTCCCACACGGAACAAATATTTGTATGACCTGCAGATAGTTGTTCTGGCTCTGGGTATTGTGTACGTGAGTTTACATGTTTGTAAACGCACACACGATACAGGAAGAAATTCCTTGTGTGGGGCAAAGATTTATAAAAAAAAGATTCCAGCGGAGAATACCACTCCTTATCTGTACGCTCAATGAAAGATGTACCTCATCGTCATCATTCCAGCCAAAAGACGTGCACTGCTGGACATAGGCCTCCCCTAAGCGTCACTTTCTAGTACCGTTCGACTAGCATCCAGCGGACTCACGCCACCCTCACCAGCAGCCTAATTGCGTACCTAAGTGAATTTCTTAGGGTAACGGGTATAACTCCATGAAAGAGCCCATGCATGAGCATGTGAGGGCGTTTAAATAATTTAGGTATTGCAAAAAAATATTGGACTCTTTCGAAAAGAGTATCTTCATCAATGAAAGCGTCTTATAATTTTTGGCAATACCTAATTATTTAACGGGAACTCATACTCTTCATACTCTTTCATCGAGTCATAAGCTTTGCCCTACCAAATTCACTTACTAAATTAGACTGCAGGTCATCTGTCCACCTAGTGGGCGGCCTTCCAATACACCTTCCTTTCATTTCGCGGTCGCAACTCCAGAATATTTCACCCCATCGACCATCCGTTCTACGAGCAATGTGCCCTGCCCACTGCCATTTAAGTTTCGCAATTCTTCGGGCTATGTCGGTAACTTTGGTCCTCTTGCGTATATCCTTATTTCATATTCAATCACGCAAGGAAACTCCGATCCCTCTCCATTACCAACGATGATATGCGGCACACTTGGTATACACTCTGTGGCAGATGAAAAAGAACTCACATGGTCTTCTTTGTGGTCATTATCTGCCGAGCAGCTATCGCTCTAGCCACCATGATTTCTCTGCAAATAAACTATAACTTAATGTTGTGTGAGGGTAAATAAAACACACATTAGATTAGTAAACAGGAACACAGTGCCAGAGATGCCGATTTGCGTGCGTGAAGCGTGATGTTAACTTAAGTGCATACAGTACACTTAACATCAATCTTTTTATTCTTGAAGGTGGTAAGTGCATTCTTCCTAGGATCTTCTTAAAACTTATCGATGTTACGTTTTTGAGTTTTTTGACACCGGCTTCCGAAATTAAAGTCATTCTGCAAATTGCAGAAACATATTTATCTGTGTGTTTATTTTTGACATCGCGGAATTTGGAAGTCGGCAGTTTTACCCCTTCGTCCCTCGAAAAGCACGGCAAGCCGTTGGTCCTGCGTCTTTTCTTTCTGCGATCATGTCGGATTGCCATCCCTTTGGACTATGAGTGGCATTCAGATATCACAATTTTGCACTATAATAACTAACGCGCCGATGGCTAATCTCTGCTGACATTGGAAATTCAGTCTGGAGGACTATGAACTGACCTGAGTAGACTGACGCTGATCCTCGAACTAGGCAAACGCACCTCCACGGGGTTGCTGATCGACAGCACCACATGGTCTTCGGGCACTGAGGAGAGGCCTGGCAGCGTTTCCTCCTCGGAGCTGCTATTGCTGCTTTCATCGTAGTAGAACTCATTTTTTCCCTTCTACAATAATTGAGTTTGATTTTAGAACATAGACAAGTCGAAAAGGAACGAGAATTAAATAGAGAAAGAAAGAGAAAGCGTATTTGCCATAAAAAGAGAAGATGTACCTAAGAAAAATATGCCCCAGGCTTTTGGCTCATTGCCTTTCTCTTTTTTTTTATATTTCGTTTATGATTTATTTTGCTCATTCATTCTCTCTCTCTATCTTTTTTTTTTTTTGTTATATTAATTTTTCTCTATAGTGAGTTTAATAATGAAGAAAGAGATGCATTCCATTTCTGTGGTTACATTTTCCTGATTCTTACCATTATGCTCGGGAACCTGTGCTTGCTCTCCTTCATAGACATCATGATACGTCTGGTAGGCTGCAGCAAGCGCTGCAACGCCTTGTGGACAGGCTTCGCTGTCTCATTTTCTCTTATGAGCGTCAGCAGTCGTAAGACAGAGTCGTAGTCCCAGTGAGGAGAGTCCACGTAGCCATCTGGTTTTGGTTGAATTTGAGCTGCGATCGACGCCGATGATGGACGTGAAGTCACTAAACGTGGAAAGCAAAAAAACAAGCTTTCAGATTTACAAAAAATATTTCATTATACAAGCTTTTTTTTAACAAACATGTGTGCTCAATTTTAGCTCAATCGGACACTAGGAAGTGGGCCAAATTTAACTTGCAAGATTTGATTACAGACACCGGGACTGGTGAAAGTAAATAAAAACTAGTAATTAAGGAAAATACACGTTTAGGGAAATGTTACATAAGAGAAAGATATCTTCTAAACATATAAAAGAAGAGAGTGAGTGACTGACTCACTCACATGACCATCAACGCACAAAACGGCTGAAGCTACAATCATGAAACTTGGCACGTAGGTTCCTTTGGTAGTGTAGGTGAGCACTAAGAAAGGATTCTTAGCAATTCCAACCCCAAGGGCGTGAAATAGGTGATTAAAGTTTGTATGAAAATCCGTTAGTTTTAAAGTCAGGATCTTCATATTTTGGGTTTAGGCTGAAAATTTAAAAATAATTTACACGTGTCTCAGTGATTTTGAAGATTCCATCTCCATGAGGGTGAAAAGGGGGATGTAGTCATGGGAATAATGAAATCATCTAGAGACTTGAAATTTTGCACATATATACTTTATACTGTGCAGGCATCCACTAAGAAAGGATTTTTGTGAATTCCACCCCTAAGGGGGTGAAAGTTTGTATGAAAGTCGGTCAGTTTTGAAGTTAGGATCTTCGAATTTTGTGTTTGGGCTGAAGATTTTTTTGGGGGTTGAGTCACCCACGTCCGTAGGAGTGTACCCCATTCGATTCCCTACACGCGGTCCCCGGGTGGTGCAAATCAGGTGACAAACTGGTGGTAGGCTTCGGCCGAAGGCTTGCGACCACCCACCGGGCAAAGACGTACCACCAAACGGCCTAGTCGTGTTCTGGTATGATGCTCGGTGCAGCCACTAGAGGAGTTGGGTCGCGATAGTTGCTCCACTGCAAGCAGGCCGGCCTGACTCGCGCTGTTATGGACGTATCGGGAGACTGGTTGCGGAGGGTAGCGGGATCCGAGGCACGGTGCGCCGCTGGCCGACCGCAGGTAGTTGGGGGCCCAAGTAGTGTGCCAGCCACACATGCAAGGCTGCCCCGCCAACTGTCGAAAAATCCCGGAATGCGCCATCGTGCTGGTTGGCGACCAGACAAGAGTGCCCGATGGACATTCCTGGGGGGGGCTCGGGCGTCCCCGCAGTCTCCAGACCAGTCCCCCAATGATGGCGTCCTATCGGCGCGTGTCTGTAGGTTGCAAGCGTGGGACCTCATCTTACTTCCTTCTCCTCTCCCTCCTTTTTCACTTAAAATGCCAAGGAACAAGAGAAAAAAAGCTGAACAGCGGCAGCACTCACTCTCACATAAAGTGCACCTCAGCAACATCCGAGGTCTGCACTCTAACCTTGTCGCAGTCCATCACCACCTCGAGACTGAGAAACCAGCACTTTTGTTCCTTACGGAAACGCAGATCGGATGCCCGTCAGACGTGGCGTACCTATCTTACCCAGGGTATACCCTAGAGCACATGTTCAAGCCACGCGCTGGTGTATGCATGTACGCCCGGGACGACATCTGCTATCGGCGTCTCCGTGACCTTGAAGACTCAAATTACTCAGTGCTATGGGCCCTAGTGGATACAGGTCTGGATCATCTATTCCTGTGTCTACCGATCGCATAACGGTGATCTGGAGACAACCAGGCTCACACAGTTTTTGAGTGAGGCGGCTGATGTGGCTCAGCTACGATACCCCTCCGCCCAACTAGTGTTACTGGGGGACTTTAATGCCCACCACCAAGAGTGACTCTTCCCATACCAGTGCACTGACCACGCTGGACGAGAGATGCGAAATCTTTCGATTGCGTTAAATCTCAAACAGCTGGTCCAAGGGGCTACGGGAGTGCCGGATGTTGATTCACATACAGCCAATTGCTTGGACCTTCTGCTGACAACTGATCCAGACCGATACTCAGTGTCGGTATCATCACCTTTGGGTAGTTCCGACCACTGTCTGGTGAAATCTGTATCCGTCTACTCCCCGCCCGATCCAAGCCCAAGGGCGGGTTTGGCGGTACAAGTCAGCAGATTGGGATGGTATGCGATCTTTCTTCGCATGCTATCCTTGGCGGCCCACTTGCTTCTCTTCGGATGACCCATCGTCATGCGCTGACGCAGTGACCGATGTGTTGCGTCAGGGGATGGAGTACTACATTCCGTTCTCTGACGTAACTGTGTCCAGCGTTGACCGTCCATGGTTTGGTGCCGAGTGTAACCGCGCAAACGTGATTTAACACAAGGCGTACCTAGCATGGGTCGACGCCCGTGTGCGCAAGGCAGGGGACGTGAGTCAGAAGAAGAGAGCCTTCAACAGGGCTGCCAAGTCCTGCAAAAAGGCGATGCGAAGAGCACGGTTTGACCACATTAGCAGGATCGGGGAAAAACTTGCTTCACACCCCAAAGCAAGCAAAGCAGGTAGCAAGGCGTTTTGGTCCCTGGCTAAATCGGTAGAATCAAACTTCTGTCGCCCCTCACTACTACCACTGCTGAGACCCGACGGGTCGCTGGCCCACTCCGCTGAGGACAAGGCAAACTTGTTTGCCTCCCTCTTTGCGGAATCTTCGCGTCTGAATACTGATGGCGCGCGGCCCCCTCCTTCTGCTGTTCGATGTGAGACGAGTATGTCGGACATTCGCATCCATCAGAGGGAGGTCTGTAGGGTGCTGCGTAACCTTGACGTGAACAAGGCTAGTGGCCCGGACGGGATACCAGCAATTGTACTTAAAACTTGTGCGCCTGAATTGTCTCCTATCATGACACGCCTATATCGCCTTTCGATGGTGACTGGAAAAGTGCCGAAGGCTTGGAAGCAAGCTAACGTTCAGCCCGTGCCCAAGAAGGGTAGTCGAGCTGACCCGGCCAACTACAGACCCATCTCAGTAACGTCCATCCTCTGTAAGAGTATGGAACGTGTATTGAATAATAAGCTCCTGGCATACCTAGAAGACAACGACCTCCTTAGTGACCGCCAATACGGCTTCCGCCGAAACCGGTCAACTGGGGATCTTCTAGCGTATGCCATCCACATCTGGAGTGAGGCCATCGAGAAACACGGGAAGGCGCTTGCTGTCTCCTTCGACATATCGAAGGCCTTTGATAGGGTCTGGCACGAGAGCCTTATTGGTAAGCTTCCTTCCTTCAGTCTGCCTAGTGGTCTTTGTGACTTGATTGCAGACTTCCTGAGGGATCGGTCCATCCGAGTGGTAATTGATGGCTGCTCGTCCGGTCAGTTAGGTATTAACGCCGGAGTCCCTCAGGGGTCAGTGCTCTCGGCAACATTGTTCTTGCTGCACATTAATGACCTGCTAAAACCCGGAACCTTTGGGTATGCAGACGACAGCACTGTTGCTGAGAGATATGTGTCTAGCGCTCGGGCTACCGGGCCTCAAATTCGGTCTCTTCGGGAGGCCATGGTTGAGCGCTTGGACCTGTCTTTGGAGGCAGTCTCCGAATGGGGCAATGCCAATCTAGTCAGTTTCAATGCTGCTAAGACCCAGGCGTGTCTTTTATCCGCAAAAAAGAGCCAATTCCACCCGGCTCCATCCTTCCGTGGTGTGACCGTGCCGATAACGGACCACCTCGACCTACTTGGTGTTACGTTGACATCGACCCTCAATTTTGGTCCTTTCATTGAGGAAAAGGCTCAATTGGCTGCAAAAAAGTTGGGGATCCTTGCGAAGGTGAGACGGTACTTCACGCCTGAACAGCTGCTCAACTTGTATAAAGCGCAAGTTCGGTCATGCATGGAGTACTGCTCTCACCTCTGGGACGGATCTGCCAGGTACCAACTAGATGCACTTGAGTCGATTGACAGACGGGCCAAGAGACTTATCGGCAACGATGCGCTGGTCAACTCAAAGCTCCAGAGCCTTGAACACCGACGACGAGTTGCCAGCCTGTCGGTTTTCTATCGGCTACATTTCGGAGAGTGTGCGATGGAACTGCACAATTTGATTCCGTCTAGCCCTTTCCATCATCGGACTACAAGACGTATGGCAATGCGCCATCAGTACATGGTGGATATCCCACCCATACGCACAAAGCGTTTTGAAAATACTTTCATTGTGCGTACAGCTAAGGAGTGGAATTCCCTACCTGGTACCCGGCTCACGTTGTGTCACGCGCCGAGCATCGAACCTGGCACCTCAGCGACTGGAAGTGGGCATATCTTTGAGAATACCCTGTGTATGACGCCCATGGCCGTCTGAATGACAGCAACCCTTGGTACGCCGTCACTGCCTGAAATCAGAGTTATTATGCGACCTAACCGCCATTTCAGCGGCGGGAGGTTATCGTCCTTTATGATAGGTAGTCTTTGTTTCCTGATAGCTACAACCTGGGGGTCTTCAAGTCAAGAGTGAATAGGTTGCTTCTAGGCAAGCGTGCTTCACCTTCGACCACATCATCACTTAACATCAGGCGAGATAGTGGTCAAACGCGAGCCTATAATAAAAAAAAAATTAAAAAAAAATTAAAATCTAACGCAAATTAAGGTTTTTTTAGGAATTCCGTCCTTGGGGGGGCGGATCATGGGGCATGAAATGTTGTGTACAACGCATACATATAGGAATTAAATAGAGACGGGATAGGGATAGACCTATTGTCTCAGCTAACTTATCAATGTTAAACATTTACGTGTAACAATTGTATTAAAATAATTTTCAGTTTATTTCGTTTTAATTTCATTTAAGATGTTGCATTAGGGGTCAGCAGTGTAGCAAAATAAAAATAGGTATTCTGTAAAGAATGTAGTACCTAATAATTACTTCTGTAGGTAGGTAATTAATTTCTAACTACATAATAAATGAATCAGTGATAGGAAATAAGTAAGTGTACCTAGGTATAATCCGCGGCACCTAACGTGAGCTCTGGCTACCATACTATCAGTTAGATGCATTGCTTTGCGGATGTATTCCCCTTAGATGCGATGATAATTGTGACCGCTTCAGTTTATTGGCAACGATTACACCACAAGGATGTATTATAACGGAGTACGCAGTGCACCTATATCAATATTGGCATTATTAGGAACATGCAAAAAATCGTAAGTAATAAATAATACTGTAATTTAATTATGTATATGTACATACCATGATTATATTTAATACATTACATTGATATCCAAACTACCGACTACATATTTTTTTATAATCATGTTTTAATGATGTTGCAGCCTGAAGACACATATTTAATTCAGAAAAAAACCAAACGTTGCCCGTTTTGCGGGAAATATGGTTTAAGGGTACACTAGTCGACGGCACGAACTATTTTGTGGGCGGGGTTAAAATTCATTTTATATTAACCGACAACACGTGCGGAAGAGATAGATGCTGCGATGAGCAGTAGGAAGCTAGTTCGCGTACGAATACACACTTTTGCAAATTTGTAGCGAAACCGAGCGCGCGAAATTTTATAATCAGACCTTTGGCAGTCTAGATATCATGAAAAAACAACTAAATCTATCTGTTCAAAATAAAATTATATGCATTGTTGAACTACTAATCTATCCCTGTATGGAGGCCGTTTTGCAATTTTCCGTCTTCTTATGGTATTTATTTGCGCCCAAAAATGCGTTAAAATTAGTGTCGAAATGTGGAACTTTCAACGCTCATAACTTTCAATTACTTTCTTTTTTTACTTTTTTGCTTCCATACAGGGCTAGATAATGATGAGACAAATTGATATCACTTTTTATTTTGAACGTACATCGTCAAGCAGTGGAATAATCCCTAGACTACGTTTGTATGGAAGAATTTTCGACTAGTGTACCCTTAAGAGTAACTGGTAAGATGGTTTCTCTTTATAAATGTTGTGATAGTTAAAGCTATGAATGATCTTCCTTTTAAATTCAAGAGACTGCAGTTTCCTTTGAAAGTCTGCTTCGCCACGACAATTAATAAGGCTCAAGGACAAACTCTGAAGTATACTGGTGTAGGTTTGAGGGAGAATTGCTTTTCCCATGGACAGTTCTATGTAGCGTGTTCACGTGTTAGCTCATCAAATAGTCTGGTGACATTGGCGCCGACATCCGAAATGGTTAATAATGTTGTTTATAAGGTTATACTTTAATTTAATTACTTACTTATGATAATGATTACTTATTATTAGTCATGAATAAACATAGAAATAGTGAAGGGATAGGGACGGGACAAGGATAGAGCGTATCGATGATAAAGTAGGTAAGTATATGATAGTAATCTTTGGTAGGTAAGTATAAGTCTGTCCTAAGAAACACTTTTACTTTACATTATTTTTATCCTATTTATCATACTGTTAAAATATGGTAAGGAGAAGCATGTAGTCTACGCGTGCGAAGCCGCGGGCAAAAGCTAGTGGGAAACATAAAATAACCTAAAATGGCACTGAAAAAATCTGCAGGTATTTTTCATTTTGACTAACCGTTCCCGGCGGCGCGTGGGCCACCCCACAGGACCCGTTTTCGGGATTAAAAAATAGCCTATGTTACTCAGGAATAATGTAGCTTTCTATTGGTGACAGATTTTTCTAAATCGGTCCAGTAGTTTCGGAGCCTATTCGGTACAAACAAACAAACAAAAAAATCTTTCCTCTTTATAATATTAGTATAGATTAAACTTAATTTTCATGAATGGTACTTAACAGTAGAATAGGTTTCCTTGCGTGATCGAATCAGAAATGAAGACATCCGCAAGAGAAGCAGTGCAGGTTGGGGGTGTTGTCGCAACGGAGGGGGAGTGTCAGTATAGCGTTGGCCACTTTCCCTATCCTCTGCGGCCGAAAAGTGGTAGGCGGTGGGGCCACTGACTTGACCCGGCACAGGGGGACCAAGGGTTCAAACTAGTACAATGAGTCGTCTGGCGGCCATGTGCTAGTTTGGTCTCTGGGGTGGTCACGGCATGCAATGAGTTCTGATGCGCCGGTGAGGGGCGTAGGTACTTTCCAAAGGATGGTCCAGTGACGGACAGCTTCGGCGGGTCCGCGGACGCGTAAGCACTCATGCGTGCCCGTGTTCCCGTCATAAGCGGCACAGGAGGACATCGTGGAGGTTTTGTGGGTTGGAGTCCTACATAACTGCAGTCATGTATCTCCCCGTGGTAGCGCAGTAATCAGAACATTTCTCAAGCAAAAAACTGTTACCGACATAGACGAAGTATTGCCAAACTAAAATGGCAGTGGGCTGGGCACATTGCTCGTTAAACAGACGGTTGATGGGGCCGAAATGTTTTGGAGAGGCGACCGCGAACAGGAAAAAGTTGCATTGAAAGGCCTGCCACCGGACCGATGATCTGTTGAAGGTTGCGGAAATCCACTAGTTGCGAGACGCACGGGATCCGTCAAAGTGGTGACACTTCATCATCATCATCATCATCAGCCTATAGCAGTCCACTGCTGGACATATATCTCTCCGATTGCACGCCATTTGCTTCGATCTTCGGCAACTCTCATCCAGCTTCTACCAGCCAACCTGCGAAGATCATCGCTCCACCTAGCCTGAGGGCATCCTATCTTACGTTTGCCAGTTTGCAGTCTCCACTCAAGAACACGTCTGACCCAACGACCATCGGTTATACGGCTAATAGTGCCATCCCATTGCCACTTCAGCTTGCTTACTGTCTGAGCTATGTCAAAAACTTTGGTTCTCTGCCGGACTCGATCCCTCAGAGTGACTCATAGCATAGCCGCTTCCATAGCTCGCTGAGTGACCTTAAGCTTCGACACCTATCGGGGGAGGCCTATCTTAGGCAGTGGACCTCTTTTGGCTGAAATGATGATGATGATGGTGAGTAGAATAGATTTCTGCAGGGTTTCCTGAAAATATCTTGGGTGGCCGTATCTATTTGAATCTCAACTCTTTTTTTTTCTGTATATCTATGACAAACAAGGCTCATGACAAAGTGTTATTCTATCAGCAATGGCAATGGTCGAAATGCCAAAATTTTATGATAAATGGTATTTATTTTTCTAATAGATTAAAAAATCCCTTTTACAAGTCAATCTTTTTTCTGTCACTTTAGACTAGATGAGGCTGATATTTCCTAACTGATTACTCTGAGAAGAAAGAAACACCGAAAAACAATCAGTAAAAGATTGATGGTGTCATTTTTATTGCGCTTGGCATTCCCATATTTTTTTTACTTTTTCTAATCTCTGTCCACGTTTTCGTTGGTAGATAGTCACTTGTTTCGACCCTCAGACTATGCAAGTAGTAAGCTGTACAACTGGAAGGTTCACTGTTACCAAAACGCGAGCCGAAAGATAGGCTCTCAAACTGCATGCATCTCTATCTAATAATGTTGATTGGTTTAATATCGTTTCGAGTGACAGTCAGCCTAACCAAACCAACCAATAAGAAACCATATTTCAACTGTGTGAAAACGACACACGAAGATCCAGTGAGTCTATGTCGGTACGTTATTTCTTAGACATGGGTCGTACTTGCAAAATCGAGTACCAGGGCTTCCAAGTACGTCTACTTTAAGAAACCAGGTCCTTAAACCAGGGCTCGGGATACTTTCAAGTATTTCCTATCTGTATAGGAAATTGACCTGTAATGTTGTATGAATAAGGAGCACAATCGCATTTTCAAATAAATACCTATTTACAGACGATTACCTTCCTACCTCCATGCCAAGTCCTGTTGGTATAAAAAATACTTGTATAGGAAACTGAAACGTGATCTCCCATAAATAAGGAGTACAATCACCTTTACAAATAAATACCTACTTACAGACGATTAAAGTTTCTACTTCTATTCCATCCAAGAGCCCTGTTGGAAGAAAAATACTTGCATAGGAAATTGAACCCTGACATCTCATTAATAAGGAGCACAATCGCTTTTACAAATAAATACTTGCAAAGACAAACCATTAAAGTAAAAATACTTGCATACGAAATTGTTCCGTACACCCTTAAAAATAAGGAGCATGATCGCATTTTCGAAAACTAACGCGGACTTGCAGAACTGCGGACTCGCCCCGTCGGAGCGAGTCCGAGTAGCCGTATAAAATACTTTGAAGTCTTGCAAGTATTTCGGGTCGGTACCTGGTGTTCGTACTTGGAAGAAAATACCTGGTGTAAAAACCTGGTCGCGTAAATACGTACCTTCCCTATTATTTCTTTTAAATATCGTTTATTTATAACATAAGGCACATTTTACAATAAAAATATCTTAAAAATATAAAAGAAGACAGTTGAATATGAGGAACACTTACGATTTTTAGAATTGAGTGCAGTTTTGTTTGACACGGCATAGTCAAATAATGATTCTCCCAAATCCTGGAAGAGCTTCTGCTTCCGGTACTGCACGACGCGGTCGAGCCAGCCGGTGCGCTGCAGCCCTATGCTCGCCAGGGCCCCCGACACCAGAAGTACGGAGATCGAGTATGTCTGACAGGACAGATTTATTATTATTACTAGCTGTTGCCCGCGAATTCCTAAAACTGAAACAATACGTAAAACTAATTCTCTTTCTTAAGAGCCCCTACAAGTTTCACGACCCAAAAACAGAAAACAGCTACTTTTTCAGCGAAAATTTCATATATGATAAAAAATACAATGACAAAAATATAAACGACACAGGTCCGTCGTCTACAAGCCCTTGAGCGAAACTGAATACCACGCGCTAGCGCAACGGTTTTTAAGACAATTTATTAAAATAAAATAAGTACTCAAAAATAAAATATAAAGATTGGATTCGATTGGTAAACACCTCAAGTTTCAAATTATTTACCAGTTATTTTTATATTCAACATATTCTTACACGTAGGCGACGCTTTCGCACATGATAAAATTGCCTTTTTTTCGCGTGGACAGTATTTTTTTTTAAGTGCAAACACAATAAACTTTAAAAAACTAAATTGGTGGCTTGCTATATGCCCAGTCCACACCATTTTTTGCAGATTGTTTTTTGCCACCAGTAAGCTGAAAAAGCAATTGAAAAACCTGGTATTTCGTGATTACGTAAAAACGTGTTTTAGGAATTTATTTTTTCTAATTTAAATTGAGCAGTTATCAAAAATATGTAATGTACATTCCCTAGATAACTATGTGACACAAAAAGTTGCATCAAAAGATTTATCATATATCTTGTAGTTATTGCCCTGAAAAAGTAGCTGTTTTCTGTTTTTAGCTCGTGAAAATTGTAGGGACTCTTAAATTAAAGTACCTAGATATGTCACTCCTTATCATATCAGCTATCTGCCAGTAAATATCAGTAAGATCAGATCAAATAAGATCATCAGTAAGATTATCAACCAAAAATATTGGACACGTAATCTTAACTATATCAAATCAATAAAAATTACAAAGATAAAGCGCATCAAAATTCAGGAGTGGGGGCTTGTCACTTCTAGGTAAACATGAACCAGTAGATTCTTTTGCCCTGGAAACATCACGATTAGATTGGTATTTTTTTTTTTTTATATAATTGAGTAATAATTGCAATTCATAGATTGGGCGGGTTACGCAACGGCAGTCAGAGGATGGGCGTCGTCACCGAGGAAGGCCTGGTAAACGCGCTGGTGTATGGCTTTAGAAGCGTTTGCGACGGACTGGTTGGAGTTTGTTTGTTTTGAAAAACCGGCCAAGTGCGACTTCGGACTCGCTCACGAAGGGTTCCGTACCATTATTTCAAAAAACGGCAAAAAAATCACGTTTGTTGTATGAAAAATATAAAATGTAACACTTAAATACTATTTTTATTCTGTTTTTAGTATGTGTTGTTATAGCGGCAACAGAAATACATCATCGGTGAAAATTTCAACTGTCTAGCTATCACGGTTCATGAGATACAGCCTGGTGTCTGACGGACAGACAGGCAGACAGACAGACAGACGAAGTCTTAGTAATAGGGTCCCGTTTTTACCCTTTGGGTACGGAACCCAAAAAACGTTGCCCCACACTAGGATTTTCTTCCTGTATCGTGGGTGCGTTTACTAACATATAAATTCACATAAACAAACACCCAGAGCCGGAACAACTATCTGTAGGTCATACAAATATTTGTTCCGTGAGTTTGAAGGTATGCGGAACAGGGTGTAATGCCCACTGACAAAGGAGGACCCTTTGACCAGAGGGGTTTTGTGCCTGGTGGGTGACTGCCCGACGGTTGTCGTCGGACTGTCGTATGTTTTCAAATTGCGTCAAAACCTGATTGCGCGATGCAGGATTTTGTGTGACATCAGGTAATTAGTTTTTATGTGGCGGCATAGATACCGCTACAGGAGAAGGCAACACACCGGTTAGCCCAGCAGTGGGACAACATAATTGTAATACGTGCGTACTTCTACTACCTTAATTTTCTTAATTTTATATTGATACAAACTTTTTGCTTTATCTGATAATTGATTAATTACGCTAGGAGTGAAAGTTTCCTGGGGATCGTGAAACGGTTGCAAATGTATTGTTCTCACCAAACTTCTTGGCCGCTCTGAAGTTGGCTACAATGGCTGCGCAGTAGTAAATCTCATACAATAACAGCACCGTTTCATGTCTTGCGCATCGGAAAGCCAACTTCAGGGCGGCCCAGATGTTTGGCGAGCACTATAGGTAATATTCTGGTTTTGTACGTTCTGTGTATAAAATTTAAGTACAATAAATTAATAATTATTATACATACACCACTCACACACACGCATACACACGTACGTACCATCCACATACACCATCACTCATTCGCATTAGTTAGTTCCGTGTTGACTATCTCTATTTCAATCGATGTAAAAGAAGGCCGGGAGTTCTGAAATACAGGCCTAGGCTTAGTTTTGACTCCAGGGGGCCTGCCATAAACTTATTAAATACTTGCCAAGTGCAGGGCAGTTCAACATAGCATTTTAACTTGACAGGTTTTGTGTTTGTACCATGAGCATTTCTCGTAGACCAGCTTCATGTCTACTTTTGACCTGCTAAATAGTCTCTGGTCAGTAAGCTGGCAGCACAGATTAAATAAAATAATTTAAATTTGACGATCTAAAATACTTTAGCGGTTTTACGGTAAAAAAAGGTCGTTTCACAAGACTCCAAATTATGACAGCAGGGCAGTTCAAATGTTGAATGTATAAATGTCAAAAAAAAACTTGATGGTAAGGATAAGTTGCAGGTCAGCCTGCTGAAATGCTGTGACGTAGTCACTCACCGGTTTAAATCACGTGATCGCTGGCTGGCCAGCTACTTGGTGCGCTCATGGTACAAATTAGCATGACAGGTCACTTTCCGTCTAAAATTGACCTGCTATAAGAGTTCATGGTAGGTCCCCAGATCTCCCACAAATTACATTTTTTGTAAAAATATCTGTCAACGTAAATATTAACTATTTACGTTGACAGATATTTTTACAAAAAATTGTGGAGATGAATAAACTTACATGATGACACATCTTCGGTCGACTACCAAAGAAATGGATCATCATCGTGTGTAATTTATTTCTATAATTATTAGAAACAGTAATATGATTCCTTTCTTTGGTTGTAAAAAAATATACTTAATTGTCACGTAAACATGTTTCTGATTAAAAACCTCATCAAAGGCTTTTAATTGTGTATTTTATTGAAGGATCATTAATATTTTACTGTGTTTAAAATAATAATTACCTACCACCCTTTTAGATAAGAAATTAATAACAGCCGGATGGGTAGGTTTTTTATGGATTTACTGATATTTCGGATGGTTGATGGAGCCGAAAAGTTCTGGAATGGCGACAGCAAACCGTAAGACGCTGCATTGGAAGGTCTCCCACCAGGCAGGCCGATGACGTGGTTAAGGCTGTGGGAATCCATTGGATGCGAGACGCACGGGATCAGTCAATGTGTTGACACTTGGAGGAGGCCTATGTCGACGTTTTTCGGCTGAAATGAAGATGATGATGACAGATATTTGCCGGACTGAATTTCAATGGCAGTTTGCAGGTAATTTTGGTATAATTACTAATACATTTTTATGACAATTCAATCCTGACAACTCTTCAAATATTAAACAAATGATAAATAAACACTCACCTTTTTCTCATGGGGGTAGGTACATAAGTATAAATACATTTCCTCCTTTTGTTTCGTTTACTTTCTCACGTTGGTTGTGAGTCCTACGCACCTGATCTTTCTGAAGAAAATCACCACTAAGTTCTATAAATGTCTTACTATGGCGTCACCTCCCGGCGTTTCCATTAACATCTACCTTTTAGAACGAATTTAACCATTTCGTACCTATTATATCCACTTGAAATATCTCTCCCACATTTTTGAGTTACCGAAATTACCGTAATTTCGCATAAATTGAATGAATTTGCTGATAACGATCAAATATCTCGGTAATATGGAATGTATTTTGCGAATTAATTTTATTTTATCTTGTAATATGGTTTTGAGTTTTGAAACTAGTCTACGTTTCGTTATGTAGCCCAAAGAATTGCCAAGCTTAAGTGGCAGTGGGCAAAGCACATTGCTCGCAGAAAGGATGGTCGATGTGCTGAATGATTCTGGAGTGGCAGTGGTTCCGCGTACCGGAAGACGCAGCGTTGGAGCGATGATCTAGTCAGGGCTGCGGGAATCTACCAAAGACACCGATTTCCAAAAAGAAAGTTATTTTTTACTTTGTAGTGTTTTTATTTGGAAGTCGGTATTATTTTTTGGTAAAAAGTTTTTTTATCATATACATTTCCCAAAGGAATGGAATGAATTTAATGCTCGTTCAATCTGTGCCACCAAGTTCTGAACTGCCACAACCGTTATAATAATGAAGTTGCCCTTTTTAATGTTTACCACGCTAAAGGCTACGGCCGGTTGGTATGTAGCCTTAATAAGAGTGCTAAGAAAGCAAAGTCTAGTAAAAAAATTAATTAGTTTTTTATCTTCCAATTTTATTGCATTATCGGGTTAACCTTGTCAATAGAAACCATTATCCTCTGAAAAGCATGGTCCTAAAACGCACCGTTTTTGAGAAATGGGACTTCGGAATTTTTCTTCTTCTAAAACTGTTTAAATTTCCAAAACGGTACCTGGGACGAAAAACTTATCGTTGCTCTAGCCGTAAACTATGAGATTATGTAAAAATACCAGAGAAAAATGAAAAAAAAGAACCATTGTGCATATTTAGTTGACGAATGCCCGTTTAACTAATACTAAATGAGAGTTCAATGAATGCCTAAATTAATACGTTCGCTGCCAAGGACACGGCTCGCGCGAGACACAATGGATTTTAATTCATTCAACAATTACGGCGGCGAACGTGTTACAGCACGCTATCGAATTTTCACTATTCGGCTTAGTTCTGGAAGTCGAAATACAGTACAATTTAATATTTCGACTTTCATTCACACGTTCCACTTTAATGAAAACCCGTAAGGCACTTGTCCCGGCCCCGACGAGGAAGTGATTATCTATCGACTATTCTCTCGCTGTAGAAACAGACAAAAGATATTGATCTTGTTGTCTAGTTCAGACGACGAAGATGATGCATTTTATAATAGCATTTGTGTAGTGGCGACGGCTGGCCGCCCCGAGCGAGTGGTGCGAGTAATCGCCCTTCGCACAATAACACTCGCTTATAGACGAGTGACAAAACTATGAAAACTTACACTCGCATCTCGCTACTCAACAACTGGTTTCTAGCTAGTTATAAGTTTTAAACTGACATGGTCACTAACACTAACATTAACATTAAAAGCGGGATATTTACCATGTTTACTGTTGGAAAAGTGTCCGATATTTCGGTGCTGTTGCAAGCACCATGATCAGACAAAACGGTCGGGTAGACCTTTTTGTCTGATCATGGACCTTTTAGTCTTTCTTGTTCGTTTTTTGCACTCAGTACCACTACCATTGTCACTCACAACTCGATTCTGTTCCCAACACACGAAACTCACTGTGTCCGCTCGCGAACATTTTTCGGCACTTTTTCGGGTTTTACACAGCTGAACGACTGAATTCCAAGCTCTCGATCTGGACAGTTGAAACCCATGCTCCCGGTTGCATGGTGCTTGCAACAGCACCGAAATATCGGGAACTCGTAACAAACAGTAAACATGGTAAATATCCCGCTTTTAATGTTAGTGGTTTCTATACACCGTGAAATTTAAGTGGTTGTTTTCCCGCGGTAGAACGACTTGCCTTTAGGAGTACTTTCGAAGCATAGAGTTAAAGTAAAAAAATAACGATGTTTTTATTTTAAAATAATTCAAAAAATATTCATCAACTCGAAAAAGTGAGTAACAATAGTAACTTGTAGGTACTAGGTACTACTCGCGTCACCACCGTATTATTCACCGTAGTACCTAGTACCTACAAGTTACTATTGTTACTCACTTTTTCGAGTTTATGTTTTTTTTTTTTAATTATTTTAAAACAAAAACATCGTTAGTTTTTTACTTTAACTCTATGCTTCGAAAGTACTCCTTAAGGCAAGTCGTTCTGCCGCGGGAAAACAACCACTTAAATTTCACGGTGTATATAGTTTCTAGATCTACTCGCTTCTCACTGAATGTCGGCAATGGGACAAGTGCCTCAGGCAGTAACCTCTAAAACCTATATATTGGGTAGACAGAATTGTTTATCTTTACCATTTATTTCTGTCTATTTTTACAGCTTTCAGTCTTCTGCCAAGTTTCAGATTGATTTAAGCGTTCAGTTACCCTTCTCAGAATACCCTTTCTTAATACATTAAAATCTAAGATAACCTTTACTTGCAAATAAATAACGAGAACTTTCAACCGCAGAATAATAAAACCGGCCAAGTGCGAGTCGGACTCGCGCGCGAAGGGTTCCGTACTTGGTAAATTGCGGTTTACGATTTATGACGTGTTAAAAAAAAGACTCACTAAATCTCGTTCAAACCAATTTTCGGTGGCAGTTTACATGGTAATGTACATCATATATTTTTTTTTAGTTTTATCATTCTCTTATTTTAGAAGTTACAGGGGGACACACACGTTTTACCACTTTGGAAGTGTCTCTCGCGCAAACTATTCAGTTTAGAAGAAAAAAAATTGAGAAACCGCAATATCATTTTTGAAGACCTATCCATACCCCGTATGGGTTTGATGAAAAAAAAAATTGAGTTTCAGTTCTAAGTATGGGGTACTCCCAAAATTTATTGTTAATTTTTATTTTTGTGTGAAAATCTTAACGCGGTTCACAGAATTCATCTACTTACCAACTTTCAACAGCATAGTTTCGGAAAAAAGTGGCTGTGACATACGGACGGACAGACAGAGAGACAGACTGACAGACATGACGAATCCATAAGGGTTCCGTTTTATGCCATTTGGCTTCGACTGTATGTTATTTTTTTTCAAAGTACAATACTAGTTACCTCAAAAATTTTGTTTTTAGTTTATACCTACCCCTAACTATCAATCTCTCTAGCCTTTACCCAACTGAGTTTAAGTCAGCTTCCAGTCCAGTCCAATGCAGCTAAATACCAGTATTTTATGACGTCGCTTTACTGTCTATCTGAAGGATGTTACGGAAGTGATGATATTGGAACCGAAGTCGGAATCGGTTTTAAATTTGGTTTATCGGAATCGAAATCGGCACTGAAATCGGAGTCGGAAGCGGAGGCTGAAGGAAGATATGTTAAGAGAAAGCAAAATGTTTAATAAAATAATACATACATTTTTAATCAGCCGTACAATTTCAGTTCAAAAACAATACACCTAGCGTTGAAAAAAAACAAACAAGTTTTATAAAGTCTATAAATAAGTTTGTACGCTTTGACGGCGATCACGTACCGCCGCCACCGCCGCTGCGCATCGACCTCCGATAACCTCCGATTTACAAGTTTCTGAACCGGATTCGAAATCGGAGGTTTAAATGATTTTATTTCTGTAAGTTGATTTGTACAAACACTTTTACATGTCGATCATATTTTTAAAACAAGATGAGGTCGGCGTTTCCTATCTGACTACTCTGAGAAGAAAGGCCGAAAAAAACTCAGAGGTCACAGCCTCTTTTAAAGTCCAGACAAAATTCTTGGTTAGATCATGTGATGACCATGTAGATTGATGTCTGAAATGGTCTTTTCAGGAAAGAACCAGCCAGATTGAGTGGACCTGTCCAGTCAGTGCACGCATTTATCAATAACCGAGCAGCTCAACACAGAATTTAAGGAGCTCAACGATCCAAAAAGTCTGAGCTGCCGATTTAAAAACAATCGGAAGCTCAGATTTTTTGGAATCGGTATCGAACCTTCGTACTCAAAACCCAGTAATTAGGTGACACGATACTCCAGCTCAATGTGCTTTCTGTTGGTTTAGGCACGGTTTAGTCTCATTTATTAATGGATGGTCCATCCATGGCCTGACCTTGGCATTGCTTAACGTTGATAATACCGTGCAGCTGTTATTATTTTAGCCACGACCTCGTCCATTTTGTATCCAAGACATGTCTTTAAATTGCAATTGCTCGCTTGAATTAGCCGGATGCCAATTTTTCGGTCGATTCACAACCCTCGCTTATCGCCTAAAGCCGAAATTCACTCGTACCTATATAATTACTAGCTTCTGCCCGCGGCTTTGCTCACGTGAAAACGTTGTATTAGCACGAGAAAAAGACTATAACCTATCTCTTTGACAAATTTCATCCAGATCCATTGAGCCGTTCTGGCGTGATTGATTTACAAACATCTATCAATCCAAACTTTCGCATTTATAATTGTTAATCAATTCATATATGCTTTTGTAAAATCAGTGACACGTACCATGTCTGTGACCAGTGTTGAAAATAAAGATGTTCACTCTTCTGTTTGAAATTAATAAAAAAAAAATTTGGACAAGTGGCATCCATATCAATGTAAACAACAAGCTCATATCTTCAGCGGTCACGATTATAAAAAAAACCGGCCAAATGCGTGTCGGGCCACGCGCAGTAATAGGGTTCCGAAGTTGCATAATAATGCGAACTAAGAAGAGGGTTTTGTTGTTGTTACATGAACATTAAAACGGTTTCAGCGGCACACAACGTCTAAAAACGGGCCCACATTGGATGATGTTTTTTTAATCTATATGTTCGCGTTTGACCACTATCTCACCTGATGGTAAGTGACGATGTGGTCTACGGTGAAGCATGCTTGTCTAGAAGTAAACTATTTACTCTTGATCTTAACTCAATAAGGACTAACTGGTAACTGAAGAAGGAGTTATAAAATCCAACTTCGCAACTGAAGTTAGAAAAATATTATCTATTATAGCACCACCGCGGGGGTATAATTGGAAAGGTGCAGATACGAGCGCGCGTTAGAGCCACGGGGAATGGTATGGTTCGTTTCTGGATCCTTGCGCTCACGCTCTTTTATTTCTCTTTCGGAATCTCAAAAATTTCGTATGTATTCACCTCTATTCTGCGGTATTTACTATTTTGTTCTGGAAAGTTTTACGCTACTCAATTCGTGATGTATTCGGGTCGAATATTGAGTTTATAGATGGATATCGACAAGAGAAAATAAGTAATTTGCTTGGCAATCGAATCTTATTTGACTTTAGATACGTCATACAAAACGTCGTAAATATTTCTGCACTAACACAAAATAAATTACCCCACGCACATGCGCCGTATGGACTACGTTGGTATGGAATGCGTTATTCGAGCTTAAACATTATTAATTTAGAAATCATTATTATTAAGGACGTTATGATTTTATTTCTGTATATTTTTGCATGGTTCATAAGCATATATTTACTATCTGTTTTACACAGCTAACAAAGTTATTTAAGTAAACTTTCAGTGTCATTTGTACAAAAAATTTACTGTACCAAGTACATTTTATAAGTTGGTCGACTATATATTACTCGTAAACTTGTAAAGCCTGTTATGATTTTATTTTTGTATGTTTTTACATGGTTCATAAGCATATATTTACTCGGTTTTACACAGGTAACAACGTTATTTAAATAATTTTTCAATGGCATTTGTACAAAGAAAAAAAAAATGTTATAAAATAATTAAGGCCTTATACCTTTAGAGGAGGCCTTCACCTCTACCTGAGGAGGGTTCTTGCAAATTAAATACATAGATTTAAAATATACATAGTACTGAGTTAACTTATTAAGATTTACTAACAAACTTTATTTTTATTATCTTTATCTTTACTTTTATGTTTATTTTCAAATGTATCTAACACTAAACTGTAACCTACCTAAAAACTTCGCAGGAAATAAAAGGCTTTTTTATTTTTTATTTTATTTTTAAGTGCAAAGGACAATGTTAAAAGTGAAAATATTCGCCAATAACAAAGTGGAAGTGTTCTCAAACAATTCTGTGAACAAACAATATAGTTTTATCACGCGAAGTGACGTGTCATAAGTGTCATAAACAATAACAAACACAAATAAAACCGTGTAATACTGTTACTTCCCATAAATAAACTAGTACTCTGTGTTATTATGTAACGTACGATATAAAAAACAATCTAGTGTTACTAATAAAAAAAGAAAACAACATCGGTGAAAAAATTCAAATCCAGAAAAATAACCGTCAACTTGTCTTTAATAAATTACATGCAAGAAGCTAGTCACATATTTCAATGCGTGATCTAACGTACGGCTAGCGCAGGAGTTAAGACGACGACTAACACCAACGACCTTGAGGGAACAAAACGAGCACTCGTTTCACACCCGCGTGACCCAAAATTTAGTAGTTTTTTGTACTTTCCTAATTATTCTATGACTTAAAAAAAAAGCCTCAAATCAAAATGTAGATAATTAAATTGTCTTTGAGATGGTGTCAATTTAATTAAAATACGCCGTGCAGTTTTGGTGTGATTGTCGTGATTTTGTCCGTTTTAGACATAACTTTACAAATTAATTACACTATGTTATACGAATAAAACTCAATTTTTTTTTCTTAGATCAAATTATAAAAAAATGGTCTTATTCAGTAACATATATTTTTTCCAAAAAATTACGACAAGCCGTTTAGGCATGATTCTCATTTTAAAATCAGCTACTCAAGGGAATCGGCGCCTTAAGAGCCCTGGTTTTTTTGAGTTGCAAAGTACGCTCAGTGGCCGCGGGTTCAAATCCCAGATCTACATAGCACTTTTTCCATTTATTACGATGGAATTCTTAGAGAATGTCACGTTCTGAAATCGAAAGACAGCACAAACTATGACTCAAACTCAATCCCGATCATTGTCGGATACGACAATCAATGAACAGCAACATGTTTTCCGTGCGCACTGGAAGGGTAAACAGCAAAGGAATGTTAAATATCTATCAAAGGAAAATGGAAATTTTGATAGATGAACTTTCTTCTGACGACTCCAATGCAAATGTTGTTATATCAGAAAATCTTCTTGATGTTGAAAGAATTGACTCAACAAATTCGAACGATTTTTTTCGTTTATAACAGAATAAACATCCTACATAAAAATATTGCTGGTCTGATTAATAAGGCTGATCTACTTACCGTCCATCTGCAAGAACTATCCAAGAAACAAAGAGACGTAGACGTTGTGTGCGTTACTGAGCACTTTATTATGCAGGGCCATGAAAATCTACTGGAAATTTCAAATTATAAGCTAGCTGCATGCTATGCAAGACGAGCAATAATGCGAGGAGGACCTTGCGTTCTAGTCAAAAGAGGTCTCGAATATAAAGAACTAACGGAAATATCACGGCAATCAATAACAAACACATTTGAATGTTGCGGAACTGAACTAGTGCAACAACGATTAATTATTATCTGTATATATAGGCCTCCGAAAATGAATAACCTGAATATGTTTTATGAAAACTTAGATAAGATCCTAAGAACTGTTTGTACAAAATCTAATAAGAAAATTATTATATGTGGGGATTTCAACGTTGATATTCTGAAAAGAAACAACGTTACTAGGGACTTTGAGTACTTTCTTTCCGGGCACAATCTTGATCTAAAGGTGCGACAACCGACTAGGTTATCCAGCAGGAGTTGCCTAGATAACGTTGCTTGTAGTTCTCAGTTAAAATGTAAGTATGCAGTACTTGACTTTGCTCTGTCTGATCATACCGCCCAGTTTTAGAAGTAAAAGTAAATAAAACCTGCAGAATAAGCTACTGGCTCACTAAGAAACGTGATCTTTCAAAAGAAAATTTAGTTAGATTTAAGAATCACCTAAAATTCTTTGCCTTTTCAGAAATATACAAAACAGAAAATGTGAACGAAGCGTACGATTACTTTATAGAACACTTTCGTATGTTTTAATAAATCTAAAGCTTCATGGCAAATTATAAATAATAATCCGCGCACTAATGAGCAAATTTCTCAAATTAAAACCCAAGATACAATCATAAGTAATCCAAAAGATATTGCAAACGCCTTTAATAATTTCTTTATCGATCAAATACAAATAAACACTAGGATAACACCTGTAGGTACTAATATGTTTAGCAATCCGCATTCAATGTTTATGTCTCCTGTCTCACCTCAAGATGTCATGGGAGCCATTAAATCTCTAAAAAATAAAAACAGTTTCGGACACGATGGCATAGCTACAAAAGTAGTGAAATTTGTATCGGATAACATTGCCTCACACCTCAGTCACATTATAAATTTATGTAGCAGCTCTGGAGTGTTTCCAAAAGCGTTAAAAGTAGTTATAGTAAAACCGCTCTTTAAAAAACACGAAAGGGAAAACTTAGCCAACTACAGACCCATTGCCTTAATTCCTATTTTTTCTAAAGTCATCGAAAGAATTCTATATGAGTCAATTAATAATTTTTTGTGTAAGTATAATATTCTATGTAATGAACAAAAAGGCTTTAGGAAGAATAAAGGTGTTAATTTAGCTATTTACGATTTGATGAATGTAATCTTAAAAAATGTTGACAAAAAAATACCAATTTATGCAATTCTCACAGATATGACAAAGGCTTTCGACTGTGTCCATCATAAAACCTTGCTAACTAAGCTTGACACATATGGCATAAGAGGAAACGTCCTTGATCTTGTCAAATCATATCTGAGCGAACGTGAACAATATACGGAAATATCTAGGATATGTATAAAGAGGAAACGCGAAAAGAAATACTTTTCCGAATACAGGGATGTCGAACACGGCGTACCTCAGGGCGGGGTGTTAAGTTCTCTTTTATTTCTACTATATATAAACGACTTACCGCGGCACATTAAAGACCCAATGATTTTGTTTGCTGATGACAGCACTGCATTAATCAGTTGTTCTGATGCAAATAAATATGAACAGGACATAAACAGTACACTCAGGGACATTGTGAATTGGCTTGACGACAATAATTTAGTCATTAATTTAGGAAAAACTAACATAATACATTTCTATCAGCGCACATCAATACCAAATTTAAAAATTGAACTTAATAAAACTAAAATAGACCAAGTACAAAAAGCAAAATTCTTAGGCATAGTAATTGACAGTCAAATGACGTGGAAACCTCAAGTAGAAGAGGTCTGTAAAAAATTGAGCATATCTGCTTATGTCCTATTCAATTTGGCTAAGAAGGTAAACATCACTACTACTTTGGTTGCATACCATGGTCTCGTAGCCTCCATTCTGAGATACGATATAGTTTTCTGGGGAAATGCTTGCCTGCGGGAACAGGTATTCAAAGCCCAAAAGCGTTGTTTAAGGTCGATGTTAAATATGAAAATGACTGACAGTTGTGTTCCAGTGTTTAAATCCCTAAAGCTGTTAACATTTCCGGCAATGTATATTTTAGAAATTTATATTTTTAAAATATACATTGCCGGAAATAATTTAATTATTTACTACAGTTTCGCAAACTAGTAAGAGACCAATCAGAAGCCAGTACAAAAATCTGTTACTAGTTGAGAGTTGCAATACTGCTTTATTTTAAAAAAATGTTATTAGTATGGGACCTAGAATATATAACAAAATACCTGACATAATAAAAGATAACAGAATACGCAATTTAAAAAATAAGTTAACAGCATTATTGATTGAAAAGTGTTACTACTCGGTTAACGATTTTCTAAATGACAATGACTAAAATTTATTCTAATGTAAATTTCTAATTTAATATAATCATAATATTCTTATGCAATTGAATGACATACCAACTTATGTAACTTTAGTTAATGTTATTAATGCTTATGTAATTTTGTATTTTGAGACTAGTTCTTAGATTATTTAAATCATTAATGTTTGCATGCCTAATCTGGTAGATTGTACAAGGATCACAATTGTTTTTTTTATATCTTATGTTATGTACTAAGAATCTATGCAAATAAAATAAACTTTACTTTACTTTTACTTTACAAAATTTTTACTGTTCCAAGTACGTTTTATAAGTTGGTCGAATATTACTCGTAAACTTGAAAAGCCTACTTATCTGTGATAGTTTTCCTTTTAATTTCGTTATATTTACTACTGCCGTGAATTTTTTCACATAGCCAAGAGCAACCATTTCGCTGGCAGACACACACACTTGACTCTAACATAAATTTGTAATTTGAAGCTTAATTTTACGCAAACGGATCTCTGAATCGAAAAATGGTTTTGACAAACCCATAATATTTTTGAATGACCTATTCAACGATACCCCATACCATGGGATAGACGAAGAAAAAAAAAACATCCCCTCTTTACGTCTATAGGCAACACAAAAATTTTTTTTTTCATGATTTTATTTTACCACTTCGTCGGAATTATTAATACGTATATCCATGCCAAATTATAGCTTTCTATTACTTAGATACTCTGAGCTAAGCTGCGGGCGGACAAACGGACAGAGCGAAACTATAATTTTATAAGTCAACAAGGAACCCTAAAAACAATGGCGTACACACCTAATTCAGGTGTCGCCGTCATCGTCGTCGTGACAGGTAGAAACCAATGTCAAAATAACGAAAATAATTCATCGAATTCCAAGGATAAAAATCGAAAGCAGTTTAAGGCGCCCGCTAGATGCCAAAATATCAATATTGAACCTCCTTTTGAACAGTTTTGTTTGCAAAGTATTATTTGATTATGCTATGTTAGTTATGAAGAAATTCCAGCCATCAATTTTTCTTTGTAAAAATATTTTTGAACATTTGGATGTTCAAAAATATTTTTACAAAGAAAAATTTCGCGACTTTTTGAAACTCCTCCAAAACGACTTGGGTCGTTTTGGAGGAGTTTCAAAAAGTTGCGAAAAAATATCGTATTATTAATATTTTTTTTAAAGCAAAATGATTAGTTACACGAAAAAACCTTGTGTTTAAAATTATGCACATGAATCGATAATATTTTTTTTTTCAAACCTTTTAACCTAGCCGTTACTGAGGAGTATGTCTTAGAAAGTTACCGTTTTACGGCAATAAAGTGGATGTAGGCCCTTAATGCGTTTAGCGCATTATTCCTGAGTGAAAATGCTACCCAATAGCTCATGAAAGTTGGATTATGAATGCGTCATATGAACAGAAGAAGGAAATTGTTGTTGCAAACTGTGAAAAGTTGT
Organism: Orthosia incerta; assembly: GCA_948252205.1. Lineage (NCBI taxonomy): Eukaryota > Metazoa > Arthropoda > Insecta > Lepidoptera > Noctuidae > Orthosia > Orthosia incerta. The sequence goes on from OX411759.1 coordinate 7,279,140, forward strand.
GAGTCTTGTGTTCTGGAGATTTGAAAATAACAACAACGACAGAAAAAACCGGCCCAGTGCGAGTCGGACTCGCGCACGAAAGGTTCCGTACCATTGTCGCAAAAAACGGCAAAAAAATCACGTTTGTTGTATGGGAGCCCCACTTAAATATTAATTTTATTCTGGTTTTAGTATTTGTTGTTATAGCGGCAACAGAAATACATCATCTGTGAAAATCTCAGCTGTCTAGCTATCACGGTTCATGAGATACAGCCTGGCGACAGAAGGACAGACAGACAGACGGATCGCGGAGTCTTAGTAATAGGGTCCCGTTTTTTACCCTTTGGGTACGGAACCCTAAAAATGGATAACGACATTGTGGTACAAGATGTATATTGTGTTCCAAGTTTGACAACCAATTTGCTATCATTTAGCCAACTCAAAAGCAATAATAATAATTATTATTATTATCAATAAAGACTATTTGAATCAAATGAAGACTGCAATGTAGAGAATGTCCGTTGATGACAAAGTAGATATAGGGAAATCTTCATGCACCACATGATGTGAAGGCAAGCAGTGTCGCTTACCTTTCAAGAGTACTAGCCAGAGAAGTAGTAACTCCACACTGATATATGTATTGGAAAATTATCCCAATGGAAAATTATATCCTTTGGTAGATCCAGATACTTCATGTTGATTGTCGACGATGGTAGTCGTATGGCATTTATTTATTTTCTGACATACAAGAATCGGGCATTGAAATGTTTTAAAGTATTCAAAGCTCAAATGGAAAATCAAACAAATAAGACAACCAAAGTATTAAGAAGTAACAACGGACCAGAGTACTGCAATAAAGAATTATAAAGAATATTTGAGTAGAGCTGGTGTGACACATCAAAGAACGAATCCATACACACCACAACAAAATGGATTGTGTGAGCGATTTGATCGCACACTTGTTTAAAAGGCCAGATGGCAACTCTTCGATGCCAAACTAGGTTAAAAAAAATCTGGGGTGAGGCCGCTGTGTATCTACAGAATCGAAGCTGTGTGAAAAAGTCAGTGAAATGTATTCTCATTGGATTTTCAGAAAAAATAAAGACAAGACAAAGACAATTTTTTTTATTTCAATTAGGCCACTAAGCGGCACTTTTAATCGTCAAAAATTTAGAGTTCTTAGCAATAGTAATTGATCCTATTGTCCATTCGGAAAAGTAGCTTTTTATCGAGAAGAAAGGACAAGAAACTTCATGCTTACTCTTTTAAAAAAAAAGTGTTTCACAACATTTACATACAAACATTAATTCTTACGTGAGAACGATGCACCCAGACTAACACTACTATGCTACGTAAAGGTATAAAGTATTACAAGCACAAACAGGTAAATTCATTAATTTGATAAATAGGAACATGGTTCTCACATACTTACAAATATTGCAAACTTAGGTTAATTACCTAATTCAACAACAACGGAACAGTAAGTCATTTTCATAATCTGTGACACGTACAGTGTCTGTGACCAGTGTTGAAAATAAAGATGTTCACTCTTCCCTTTGACATTAAGAACGTCGTTTTACTTTAATAATATTATTAGGTTAAATTAATGATGAGAATAATACTTTTGATGTTTGAATGGTAAAAGTTTTCTATTCTGATTAACATGCGTTTTGTTATGGTAGTTTTGTGGTCGTTAAACTATTATTCTTTCCATTTCTTAGTATCGAAGTGGAGCACTCTAAAACACTCGAAACGAGCTTGCTTAAAATTCTCTTTTGCCAAATCTAGTTATATTAAAACTGTGCCAAAGTTATATCTTAATTTTGACTATATTTCTGAGAAGTTGGTTGTTTCCAAATTTGTCCGATTTGCCCTTGAAATGTTCTTAGAAAATACGTGAGCAATAGCAATTTGAATTGCGTCACGACATCTGAAAGGTCCCATACTTTGATTTTTTTAACAATGTATCACATCGGAATGACAGACTTGGTAGTTTTTGATTTTTAGGGTTCCGTACCCAAAGGATAAAAACGGGACCCTATTACTGAGACTCCGCGATCCGTCTGTCTGTCTGTCTGTCTGTCTGTTTGTCCGTCTGTCACCAGGCTGTATCTCATGAACCGTGATAGCTAGACAGTTGAAATTTTCACAGATGATGTATTTCTATTGCCGCTATAACAACAAATACTCCCATACAACAAACGTGATTTTTTGTCCGTTTTTTGCGATAATGGTACGGAACCTTCGTGCGCGAGTTCGACTCGCACTTGGCCGGTTTTTTTATTTCTCAACGAATTTTTAAGTCTATAAAGTTATTCATAATCTGCGATCACTGACCTCTAACATACAAGTACGCTGGACTTCATATTATCGATGCCAAAATGAAGACATTTGATTTTCGCCATTTTGGCGCTGATAGCAACGTGACTTAACGTGAGAGTCCATGGAACTTATATTAGAGATGGGACACAGCCTTCGGTATAAAAATACGTGAGACTAATTTAATAAGTAAGAGAAAAAAAATACCTAGTTATTTTTATTGTAATTCATTTTTAAGTAATAGAAAGATTGCTTTAAAGGTTAACTGAAAAATATTTTCAGTCGTATTGCAAGCTATAAACTAGTGGATAGCGAGCTACTAAGTACTACAGTCTACTAAGTGCTACAGTCCAGCGTACTTGTATATTAGAGGTCAGTGGCTGGACTAAATATATTATTTAGTCCAGCCACTGACCTCTATATTTCTCAAGATTAGGTAATACTAATATATTCGCCTGGAAATATTATAATATTGTAACTAATATAGGTATCAGTATTAGTGGTATTTATAAATTACACTAATATCAAAATAGTAGACTTGGCAAGGCGTATCACTCATCTACTGTATTGACTCCGCGTAGTATGTTGTAACTAAATATCTCATAATGGTATTGGTCATGAATGTTATATGAATTCCTAATAATCAGTAATAATATGTTCAAAAGCAATTTTTATGTGTAAAAGTTATCTACATTGGTTTCGTACATTTCACGTGATGCGTGCACAAATAAACAGACAAACAGACAAAAATTCCAAAAATGTTGGAAATAGGTTCTGTTGGTTATCCTTTAATAACACCCTGGCTATTTTTTTGGAAATATTTTCGTTGTACAAAAAAAACTTTTCAACAGTTTTATTATATGTATTGATGATGATTGATGATGTTTTGAAGTCAAAAAATTTATATCTGCATCTGAAACAGAGTTGAAACTAAGACTTCACCTCGCTGGAATGCGATGTCACTCTTATTTGCACCTTAACTCTACAGAGACAGGGTCTCAGCGATGAGAGCGAGAAATACGTACGCAAATATTTATATGATGAATGATGTTCCCTTTACGAATCCGATGGGCGCCAACCGAGTGAATCCGAACTATTAACTAACTTGTGTACTTGAGCAAGGAGATACTCGCTCAAATATACTAGTTTTAAGGATAAGTTGTTAGCCTATCCTCATATTTAAATCTCACTAATCTGACAGTAATACGCTATAACTTTAGTAGCACGCTATCCACTAGTTTATAGCTTGCAATACGACTGAAAATATTTTTCAGTTAACCTTTAAAGCAATCTTTCTATTACTTAAAAATGAATTACAATAAAAATAACTAGATATTTTTTTTCTCTTACTTATTAAATTATTCTCACGTACTTTTTTACCGAAGCCTGTGTCCCATCTCTAATATTAGTTCCATGGTATCAGCGCCAAAATGACGAAAATCAAATGTCTTCATTTTGTCATCGATGATATGAAGTCCAGTGTACTTGTATAATAGAGGTCAGTGTCTGCGATAAATTACAAGCGTTGTGTCAAGTCATCAGTCATCTTTTTCTTTTCTATGCAGTTTGACAGTGACCGCAGTCTTGGCACAGCCTTATTAAGCAAAGATAAAAAACCGGCCAACAAAATAATTACTGAAGTCCATAGACAACGAAAGCACCGAACATTGCTCTAACAAATATATAAACTGGATTGAGGGGCAAAATTTACTTTGTCCCCATACATCGCCACATGTCGCAGCTAGTTTACAAACTGCAAATTATTAGTTAAATTTTAGCGATAGGCTGCTGTGCTGCGTGTCGCAGGTTCGATTGCCACAAGGAAAAAATAATTGTATGGCCTACAGAAAATTGTTCCGGAACTGGCTGTTTGAGAAAGTGAGTTTAAATGTTTGTAAAGACACCCACGATACAGGAGAAATTCCTAATGTGGGGCAATTTAGAAAAAAAATACTTTTTTTTTTAAAACAAGCTTTTTCCGTATTCTTTTCAGCAAACCCTTTCATTTGATACCCATATCATGGCAGTGAACAAAAAATAACTAGTCCGCCATCTTGGGCCGTCCGCCATATTGGATTTAGAATGACGTCACTTAGCTAACCATGCATTGTCACCCAAACTAAAGGTGTGTGAAAAAAACTCATTTTAATCGGTTTTGAATAACTGCTTTAAAATTCAGTCGCAAGATTTGACCCGAACACACTTACATACATACACAAGGGCCGATTTCTGAATCGAGTATTTGGAGTTAAGTTCGTGTCAACACTACTTCAATGCAAAAGTTTGACAGGTTTTGACACTAATGTCGAGTTTGACAAATACTCAATGTCAAATACTTAAATCAGAAATCGGGCGTAAGCCCTACCAGCACCTAAAACTGCAAAAAACAGATCCAAAGAAAGCTGAAAGATTGGCATTTAATTCCATCCAGGTCTAGAAAATTAGGGAAAATTCTGTCGATCATAATATTCAAATTAGCGCCGACGGTCGAAGGGTATCAGCCAAGCGAAACCAAATGAATAAATTATGGTATATCAAATTTCATCCATACTAATATTTTAAATGCGAAAGTAACTATGTCTGTCCATCTGTTTATTACGTTATCACGCCATAACCGTTTAACCAATTTTGATGAATTTAGGTTTAAAGACAGACTGAATCTTTTAGAAAACCAAAATATAATTTTTATCTCGAGAAAATGTTTCCTTGGGATGGTCTTAAACTTTCAAACAGGCAAAGTCGCTGGTAAAAGTTACTAAGAAATAAGCTCGTGTGAGCTTAAATCATAAATAAATCATAAATCATTTATTTCTTTGCAAATATGGGTAATTGATACATAGATGTTTCTTTTTACATAATATGGTCCTCCATATTTTACCGTCGCGTGGGCATGCAAATATTATTAAATTTTAAAATAAATCAAATTAAAAAAATACAATAGGAATAAAGATAAATGTCAAATTATACATATATACAATATAAAAAAAAAATATAAATGTCAAGTTTAGTTAAATAAAATGTCATGCATAAATGTCGGACTGGTTACGCTGGTAAAAATTATCACAATGATGTCAAAACAAAATATGATCAAAATATGTCAATCAGGATATTTGGTAGCATCTATTTTATTATTATTGTTATAGAACAATAATAATAAAATAAGTCAAACAGTCAACGATTCGTCATTAAGGAAGTCGTCAACTTTGTAATAACATTTGTCAATTAATATTTCGGTTAGATTAGGTTAAAATCGAGGTTCTGAGAAAATGAGGATAATTATCTATGACCTCGGGCTGTTGACGTATTGAGACACGTGTCATAAACATTCATGGGTAAGATGGATGCTTAAAAACACACTCTCTTCAAAGATTTAAATCGTTAGATTCACCTTAACGCGTCAAATGGTTGTCGCGTTTCTGTTTCGTGCAGACATCTCTTGACATTAAAAATTTTGGCTTGTCTCGGCAGTCAAGCCAAAATTTTGAGGGATACACCACACCGTATTTATACACACGCAGCACACTACATGGACGTAGATGCACAAAAAGGATCCAACCCACAAAATAACACTTTTGAGATAATGAAGTTGTATTTGCTTTTTGATATTCTATTTTGTGATTTTGTCAATTTGGGCTATAGTTGTAAAAAGTTTTATTATTATTATGTCATTTATTTATTATATTTACATATTTTTACATTTTTAAATATCATTCTAAAAATTATTATTATTATTATGTACTTTATTGTACACCACTTAAATAATTACAGGACAAAAAACATATATGTATAGATAAGTGTACAATGGGCGGTCTTATCGCACAGGGCAATCTCTTACAGACAACCTTTGGATGGACTGAACGATAGGAGAATCTTAAATAATATTACTTAGTTACTTACTTAGATTTGTCCTTTTTGTAGAAATAAGTTTTATTGGAAATAAATTTTGTTGGTTTGTTTTAGAGATTTAAATAAATATGGGGTTGGATCGTTTTAGCTAATAGTTATTTATGCTACAAGTGCGGAAGGTAGGTGATTTCCGATGAGTGGATAAATCGACACAAGTTGGAAATCATCCTACGTACGTGTATCATACAACATTTGTTAACACAGCGCCATCTTGGGACCACCGGACGACACTACCACAGTCAGGCGTAGTTCTTCTTAGTTCGTGCCATCCGGTTAGATGGCACCACATTCGTTAATAAATCAATAATAATCATGTGTTTATTTAGTCTATGATATTCTATATTGTCTATGTATTTATGTAAAACATCGTTTTTGAAATTCATTTAAATTTTGGATTTAGACCACGACTTTAATTTCCTACGTCTCTGCTGAACCCTGAACCAAGTCTCCAACCTGCTGACACATTACGACTCCGCAACAACATTTTACCATGCATTGTGCGAGGAAATAAAAAAATATATCTGAACCAAGCAAGAAATTAATAAAATGGCGAGCTTATTCAAGCGCGCTCAGCATATCCACAGATTAACTAATAGTTCCTCGGGCATGTCTACTGCGCATGTGCAAATAGCTGTCACGTCGTAACGCAAAAAGGCACTAGCAAAACATTCATTCTGCCAAACATATTTACTGAATATTTAAAATTAATTTATTGATCAAAATCTAAATCTAGAGTAATTAAAAACGCCTTAAATGAAGTATTAGTTTTGTTTTACCTTTTATATGAATGTTAATCTTTACTTAAAAAATTTTTAAAACTTCTCTCAAATAATAAAAACTCTATGCGACGGGCTGACGTTGGAGTTAGAAATTAAAAAAGTACAGGAAAGTAAAAAGCACTAGTAAAAAGTGACACTTTCCGCACAGTTTGGCTGCTTGGAAAACGCTCTTTTCGAGGACAAAGACAAAGACAAAGATATTTTACCACACAGATGCATTGTTAAAGCCATTTTCTACTATGCTAAGCTAATTTTGAATTTCGTAGTGGATCGTTACTACTAGTGCTTTTTACTTTCCTGTATGTTTTAATTTTTAACTCCAACCTTAGCCCGCCACATTAAGTTTTTATTTTTTAATAACTTAACATGGCAAACTGTTATGTAATTGTAATTGGCAATTACAAAAAAAGAAAAGAGTATATTTGCGCCAGGCACGACGCATACCATAAAAACCAGCCAAGTGCGAGTCGTGCACGAAGGGTTCCGTATCATATAATATTTATTTTATTCTGTTTTTAGTAATTTTTGTTATAGCGGCAACAGAAATACATCATCTGTGAAAATTTCAACTGTCTAGCTATCACGGTTCATGAGATACAGCCTGATGACAGACAGATAGACGGATTGCGGAGTCTTAATAATAGGGTCCCGTTTTTACCCTTTGGGTAAGGAACCCTAAGAAGCAAATGGAAGTAGAAAAAAAATATTAAGAAATCTAATGGTTTAGATCTTTGGCTTTCTTTTAATTCGTACAATGACTAAGACTATTCTATTTATTTTAACATCAACTACTTCCAGGTTGTCTGTAAGAGATTGCCCTGTGCGATAAGACCGCCCATTGTACACTTATCTTTATAAATGTTTTGTCCTGTAATTATTTAAGTGCTGTACAATAAAGTATATAATAAATAATAAATACTTCGTTCACTAATAAAAAAGAGGAATCACTTATGAAGAACAAGTTCTTTATTAGTGGTCAACCGTCATACTTCCGACAAGTAAGTATGTTTGTTACTCCATCACTCTGTAACAGTTGGAACGGATCTGGATTTTGGCACATTAATCATCTGTAAATTTGATTAGTACCTGGAGTACTTTTTAGGGTTCCGTACCCAAAGGGTAAAAACGGGACCCTATTACTAAGACTTCACGATCCGTCTGTCTGTCTGTCTGTCTGTCCGTCTGTCACCAGGCTGTATCTCATGAACCGTGATAGTTAGACAGTTGAAATTTTCACAAATGATGTATTTATATTGCCGCTATAACAAAAAATACTAAAAATATAATAAAATTAATATTTAAGGGGCCATACAACAAACGTGTTTTGTTTGCCGTTTTTTGCTCGATATTAATAACGGCAACAGGTAAACGCTTGAAATATTCACAGAATATTTAGTTGTATATTCACTTCAAAAAATAATAATTATTAAATTAAAATAAAATAAATTAAGGGGGGCTCCCATACAACAAACGTGATGTTTTTGCCGTTTTTTGCGATAATGGTGCGAAACCCTTCGTGCGCGAGTCCGACTCGCACTTGGCCAGTTTTTATACCTGAAGTACGTTTCCGTCCAATATAATTGTATGCAGACGAAATTTCAAAGTAAAGGTTGAAGTAACAACAGCTAAGGGATCTTTGGGAAGTGTAACGACCCATAAACATCGTGGCAAAATTGAAAACTGGTACTCGTACTGTAGCCCTGTGTCGGACACGGGTCCCAGTATTATTCTGAGTGATGGCTTTTTGCGCGAATTTATAGCATATATTTCCAGTTGCATCATCATCATTTCAGCTGAAAGACTTACAAGGTTGGACCTTTGCCTCAGTTTTATACCCTATAAGTATTTATATTTAAAACATAAGTATAAGGTAAATTATTTTTAATTCTTTCTATGATGAACATGCTGCTGGGACACATACCAACTCAACATAGGGTTCGAGGACTACAGATGTGAGTGTTTGCGTAATAATGGTTAGTTCTAACAAAGAACCAACCTTGAATAATATTTGCTTTGCACAGAACCCTTCACTTCCGATTAGGAATCTGTTGACATAACGTAACACTAGTCCTTGATTCCCACAAGGAATTGGATGAGGTTATATGAAGTACCCATTGTTCTCTTGTTCTTATATACTAATTTATTTGGTATCGGCACAGTATTCATATTTCTACCAACGTTCTGTATACCTGTATTAGTAGCCGTCACCCATTTTTATCCCAATCATCTTCAACACATTGTGCGTTTTACGTTGTGTTACTCGTATATTTTCCATAGTGTCTTTGGTCTATCGGATAAGATGAATATGGGTTTTAATAGTAGGAATTCATAAAACCACATTCATATTCTAAGGGTGAACACGCAATGACAAACAAACGGCTTGCTTAGCTTCGCATAGAATAGCGAGTCACCTGGCAAGTGGTACCGAAGTGAAACGGCCGTTTTAGAATATTTCTTGAATATTAAAGTTTTTCAGTATCCAAGGTAATAGAGGACGAGCCCATTGCATTGGTTGTTTAGATTTATGGTGAAAACTCTTTACATTTCAACCTGGGATACTATGTGTTAATGCCATCATTGATCCGTTGTGAAAAAGGGATAGGTATGTACTGCTATTTCCCTCCGGTGGGTTCCCGCATTGTCAAGGCTTTGTAGCCGTGGCTTGGACACCCACAGTGAAGCGAAGAGGAACCCGTCTAGAGTCCGCTCGTCAGGGCTTTTGCCGATAAGCCGACGACGCATCGGCCAACACGTAGGTTGCGGTGCCGCTTGGGCGACATCGAAACTGAGGCGAGCCGCAATGTCGTATGGGAGGCATCGCGGAGGGTCATCATGAGGCATCATGAGGGTTGAGGGCCGCGGAGGGAGAGGAGTGCTGGTATTGCGGTGCGCGCTCCCTACATTCCGTGACCTAAACGGGTTAGCCACCGTCTGATGGCGGATGTGGTGGGCCGCAGGAGACGAGAAGTGTCGGTATAGCGTTGGCCGCTGTCCCTATCACCTGTGGCCTAAAAGTGAAATGCGGTGGGGCCACTGACCTGACCCGTCACAGAGAGACCAAGGGTGCCATACACGGGGCCGTCTGGTACCCATGTGCTGGTTTGGTCCCTGGGATGGTCACGGTGTGCAATGTGTTCTGGTGCGCCAGTGATGGAGGACACTACCCAGAGGAGGGTCCGGTGACCGACAGCCGCAGCGGGTACGCCGAGGACTGCTCACGCATGCCCGTGTTCCCGCCATAAGCGGCACAGGAGGACACCGTGGAGTTTTAGCGGTTTGAGGCCCCACATAACTGCAATATCTCCCCGTGATAGCGCAGTATGCATAAGAATTTCTCGAAGAAAAAATAAAAAATAAAGGTACTGCTTTTTTATACTGTTTAGCTCAGTCTCTCTTTCACTACTGAATCAATATGGTATTGGTACATCATAAAATAACTGACAGTTAGTCGAGATATTTAGGAAAAAAAGTTAAGCATCTTATCCTAACGCCACCTCGTCGGTCAGTAGATAATTACAGATATCCCGCGATAAAACGGTTCGTGGGAAACATTTCCCATTCATGGGACATTTTGGAGCCTGATAAAACCCTTTGGACCTTTTATAACACCGTATCGGGTGAGATAAAATTAAATTAACGTTCTGGGAATTATTTTGAACAAATTAAAGCCTTCGTCATTATACATTTTTTACGTTATATTTTCACTTTCTACCGACGGTGGTGAATGAACCCAGTTAAATGTGTATTTATTTAATTATGGACACACATAACACTTAATAGTGATTTAAAAGAAGATGTAGTGACAAAAATCGAAAAGACTTTTTTTGCAAAACAATACTACCGACTTCCAAATATAAAAAAAAACTACAACTGAAAGATACTTTATTTTTGGAAGTCGGTGTCTTTGGTAGGTACCAATTTTTTGCGTTGTGGACACCGACTTCCAAAAATAAAGTATTTTTCAATTTGTAGTTTTTTGGAAGTCGGTAGTATTTTTTTGCAAAATAGTTTTTTTATTTTTCACTTTACTAAGGTACCTATAATGCCAGAATAGATTACCCGAATATCATGAAACTGAACATAACCGGTGAAATGAGAGTTTAGTAGTAGTTAGTGAACTGTACACATCTGTGTACCCCTTTAGAGCGTAATGGCGTGATTTTATGTTATGAAATGGTATAAACAATAAACAGACATGCTATTGCATCCCGAGAGATTTGCCGTTATTTATTGAAGAGTTCTGTTAAATAACTCCGAAGCCCTTCATCAGATCTTCACCAAATTAAAATGGGACCAATTCCGAAACATACCCTTTCAAGCAAAAAAAGAATTTTCAAAATCAGTCCACAATTGACGGAGATATCGGTGAACATACACAAAAAAAAAACATACATAATGTCGAACATAGAACCTCCTCCTTTTTGGTAAGTCTTTTAAAAAGAGTATGCTAATATGGTTTGGCCATGTTGAGAGGATGAATGAAAGGCGACTAATGAAAGGTATTTACAAGGCAGACATGAATGGAAACGCCGGGAGAGGACGCCCTAGAAAGACATACATAGACATTATTGGTGATGTTCTTCAGAAAGGCCAGGTGCGCAGTACGTGTATGACTAGATTTATGAATGTGAGGGAAGCAAAAGAAGTATGTAAGGATCGTAGTAGGTGGCGTTCTGTGGTCTCTGCTTACCCCCATAGGAACAAGGCGTGAGTTAATGTATGTATGTAATACAATAGGTTTGCAGATAGAAGAGCACAAAGTTTTTTTATTATTATAGGAAGGGTCACGCTTCCATTATCTCATTTGATGGTAAGTGATGATGTGGTCGACGGCAAAGCCCGCTTACCTAGAAGTAACCTTCTCACTATTGATTTAAAAACTCCTTGATTGTAGCTATTGGGATACGCAGATAGTAGATAGATCGCAGATAGAAATTATTTCCAAAACATTCAGTGCGTATAAGTGGGATGACCACCAGGTACCGAAGATGCCCCCCTGAGCTTTCTAAAGAGCATCACCTAAAAGAGGCGTGTATGTCGTTCTAATTTTAAATTATTCGACAACAAATAACTTTGGACCCGTAAAGGTTACATCAAAAGACATTGATGTACACCCATCACAATTCTTCCCTCGTTTCAATATGTAAATCAATTACGAAGTCATGCATGATTTCGGAACTTCACACCATCTCAATCAATACCAGAACATCAAAGCCTTGTGCTCCACCGATTTTAATACAAACTCGAACGCAATAGCGTTACTAATAAGGGAAGCGGAACCCGCATACATACATTATAATTAATCAACGTCTATCGCAACGACGACGTCGCTCAGCGTAGCTCGCAAGTGGGTCACATACTTTAAGCTTATCTGATTTACAATGGTATACTGTGAAAGCTTTTAGAATATGATAAATTGTTGTGATGTTTCATTTATAGTATACTATAGGACGATTTGAATTCAATGGCAATCTTCCAAAGGGTGAAAGAAAGTACTTGTGCATATTTTCCATCATTCAAAAGGGGAATGCCCATTTTGTAAGGGAACTTGGGCCCCTTTGAAAAAATGGTTGTATCTTGATGAATTTGGTTGTATATTGTAGAAAAAACACGTTATATTCATAATTAGAAAACATTTTTTTATTTATTTTGCGAGGTTCACGAGAAATAACGGTGTTTCTGTTCTTGAAATGAACCCTTATTACAATGTAATAAGGTGCATACAAATGTCCAAGTGAAGAAACCTGATCTGTTGTTGTATGTACATAAAAAGTAAAGGACACGGATGGAAAAAAAACACAAAATATAAATCCTACTTTTGGATAATATTGAAATCGCAGGCACGATACCTCATAAGGGGCCTGTGTGTGGGCAATCTCCTTTTACTTAAATGAAAAAAAAAATACGAGATGAATTCTGCAATTTCGAACAACAGTTTGTACAGTAAAAATAAATGTAGTGATTTTTTTCATGCTTCTGTTTTTTACGTTTGGATAACGAGTTCAAAGCTTAGCTGGTTCAAGAATCTGTAACTCCGATAGTATCATCATCCCTGAAAGATAGACAGTAAATAAAGTTACCTTGTAGAAATCTCTATTTGCTACACTGTCGTACTTGTGATCTTTAAAGTAGGCCATTACTGTTCAGTAAGTCCCACCTGAGATCCCGGCGATTGTCCTTCACATTGAGAGTTTTACTTGTTAAATGTTGTCGATATGTCACTGTAACTTGCGTGAATTTAATAGTGTAGGTAAGTAGTCCTTTTAATGGAATTTAATTTATGTAGTCCGTTACTTCCCTATACTGGAAAAAGGGTTCTCTTTCACTTTTCCGCCGAACTAAATATAGAATTAAAAAATCTTGTTCAGTTATAAGCCATGCACCCGACTGGATTAGGCTTATATACAAACTTTTACCCTATAAGCGGTGAATTTTCAAAGTATACTTTAGTGATAACTTTGGTTGTGATCAATCTTCCCTGTCTTTTACCTACTATTTACTATAAGTTATAAATACTATACTTTTTAGGGTTCCGTACCCAAAGGGTAGAAAACGGGACCCTATTATTAAGACTCCGCGATCCGTCTCTCTGTCTGTCTGTCCGTCTTTCACCAGGCTGTATCTCATGAACCGTTATAGCTAGACAGTTGAAATTTTCACAGATGATGTATTTCTGTTGCCGCAATAAACATTTAAGTGGGGCTACTATTCAAGAAAGGTGACTTTTTTGCCGTTTTTTGCGATAATGGTACGGAACCCTTCGTGCGCGAGTCCGACTCGCATTTCACCGGTTTTTTTATTAGTTGGTCGAATATTACTCGTAAAGGACATGGCTAAATAAAGTATGGACGACTGCCCTAGCAATGTATAAACATTTAACTAGTAATATGTAATGCTGAATAGCTGAATATTAGTATTTCGTATGAAAAATGTTACAAGATCTTTTTATATCGTCACAATCCTGAAAATAAAATCGTAGAAACTCCTACATTAATAGGTACACAAACTTGTAAAAGAATAAGATTTTGCTATGATACTTTACTAAGGCGTTTAGAGGAACTCGTGGCTTAATAATAACAGCCGCACAGGTCGATCTTCAAGGTTAAGCAACGCTAGCAGAGGTCATTTCGTGGTTCCATCGTGAACCATCATACACATAGTGAGTTTCCTTCGTGCCTTGAAAAGCTAGTTAAGCCGTTGGTGCCGGCTGTCATTTGAAGATTTTTCATTTGTTGCTACACCACAGTATAGGCATCTCATGATGAATCAATACGCAATTGAAACTTAAGATTAAGACCATACTAGTTGGCGTTGATTAATAAATAATACCCGTAATACATAATACCCGGTGAAAGGAACTTCGTACTAAGTGAGTTCCCACGACACCCCCAACATGTTTTTTTTATTTGGTTCTAATTGAATCAAGTGTAATCTAGAAGAATCGTTTGTAACTTTTTAGTGTCAGCACTATTTAAGTGCCGTTTCTTTCCAGATTTTGCCAATAATTTCTAGAAATCAGATATATGCAATTAAAGAAATCAACATCTAGGGTTCTATCTCTAAGGTTTTGAGATGTATAGCGAAAGGTACAAAAATAAATAATAATGAATACCGTTCGTTTCGATTTACGCAAATGTCTTTAAAAGTAGGTTTTTTGACTACAATTTTTCGTAGAACGGAATCTTATGATCTTCTTGTCAAACAAAAACATGAAAAACCTTTTAATTTTTCATTAATTCAAGAAAGTTCTAGAAGAATAATAAAACTGTAATAATTCATTAATGAACGAATGAATTGAAATGAATTGAATGTTACGACCAAGTGAAAAAATTCTAAGGGCAGTTGTTAAGCCATGTCCTTTATAAAGCCTACTTAGCTGTGTATAGTTCTCCTTTCAATTTTGTTATATATACTACTGCTGTGATTTTTGTCACATATCCATAAGCAAGTATTGATAGACCGACGTTAATTTGGATTAAAATCGCATACTCAGACTATATCTCTCACTGCACTGTTCATAAGACTAAAAACTTAAACTGATAGTGCTGTGCACACCTTTAAGTGAAAAGTTCGCTATAGTCTGTAGTCAAATGTGATTAATTGATTGTCAATGTTATTGTGAACAATTCGTTGGAGTGCCATAATAATAAATAAATAAATATAAGACAAGACGTATACAATAGAATTCTGATTCAGATCAGAGACTCTTCTCTTCTTCTACCTAGCGTTTATCCCGGTTGCTCATCCCGCCCAGCGCGGGAGAACCCAGGGTCCGCTTTCCTACACTTCCTCCTCCACTTTGCCCAGTCTTCGGCATCCCTCGCAACTAGCCCACTGGCGCTGATTCAGAACAGAGACAATGATCTGTTATCAGGAACCTATTGATTCGGAAAGTGCACAGCAGACGCGTCCGAGTATAGATAAGACAGTTCAGAGATGATTTACTGTTCCAATGAATTAGATAGATAACACTAGTAGTACTAATGGACGCGCAATTGAGATTATTGCAACATGAATAATTACTTGGGATTAATTTCTGAGAAAACAAGGCCTGAGGTATTGTATATATTACTACTTAATGAAAATTTAATAGATCCAATTGACGACGATCTAAAATTGCTGATTGATGTATAAAAACAAGAAGTGCTAGGATTATCTGAGTAAGTCTACTTTTTCTTGTCACCACATTCTAGTGGGTAGCGGAATCTGAAGCACGCGCCGTTCCGTACAGTCCAATCGCAGGCAGTTTGGGTCTTTAGTACATGTAGAATCAAACCTGATGGCGGCTGGGAACACTCTGCGAGTCGCTGCACAAAAGGAAATGCATGTATCAGCGGGGGTAAGGGTACTGCGCATCAAAAGTGCACTTCACAGACGTCCTTAACTTTGACCTATACCAACCATGCTGGCCACATGTGTAAAACCCCGTGCCACCGCATAAATCTTTGTAAAAAGGTCACATTTTCCTTGAAACAGACAAGTTTAATATAAAATACTTCTTTCAAAATTAATTGAACGTAAATTTCGATGTAACCTAATCCTTTTAACATTTTTACGAGGCAAGAAATGCTGTGTCCTAAGGCTGAAGACACATAGTGAGGAGCGTAATAGTAAGGTAGCTGGCTGCTAGAGTATTTTACGAAATAAACATCATAAAATAGAATATGAATAAATATAGAAAGAAGCTAGGCAGGCACCAAGCGGTGATACCATGTATAAAACCATGGATTGCTTCGCATGGAGCTTGTCACCAATTATGCAGCTCCAAGCACAAAACCAAGTAGCCATCAGAGCCTTTCTACAAAGTGACACTGTCAGCAATATCGATTGTTGAAAATTGAAAATAAGTACATGAGATTGTGGCTACAACACAATCATAAATGTGCACATCGACCCTACTCCCGCGTACACACGTGGCGCCCTGCGTTCGCCTCGTGCTCCAATAGTAAGAATCGAACGTCAGATTGACGTTTTCTTTTTTTAACCGACTTCAGACAAGAGGAGTTTATCATTAGAATTAATATTTGTTTCGGAATATTTACCATGTATGTTTAGATTTTTGTTGAGTGCTCGATATTTCGGCACCGTTACAAGCGCCATGATCACGAGAACTCAAGTCTTTGCGGGTTGGTGTTATTTACGAGCTGACATATCTGTCTACCCTCTTCCTCACTCGTTTTTCACGCACGATGCCGCTACTACCAAAACTTTTCTCACTAGTTTCTTGCTACTGAACGAGTGTCAAAAGTGGATACAGTGAGCATCGTCTGTCGTAAACAGTGTCGAGCTTTCAACAAAAATCTAAATATACATGGTAAATATCCCGAAACAAATATTAATTCTAATGATTGTGACCATGTCAGCTTAAAAACTTATATTAGGAGTTTATCAATTCGACTGTATTTTTTTCTTTTTATGTGTGTAACCTCAAAACTTTTACTAGGTGAACCGATTTTAATGATTCTATTTTTATTTGAAAGCTGATGCTTCTCATGTAAATTTGATCAATATCTGATGAAGAACGTCGGAGATATACAACAGAATTCTTCAAAAAATTACGTCAAATCTCTCAGGATTGCTGAATTGCATATCTGTTTATTGTTTACTCCATTTCATAACATAGCATCACGCTGGTACGCTCTAAAGGGGTACGCAGAATTAATTTATTTATTTAAGTATACATGAATAACTTTACAGGTCACACCTAAGGCGTTATACAATGAGAGAAACAAAAAAAAATATACACAAAAGAAACATAAAAGAATTAGGCAAAATGAAATATAAACAAATAAAAACTGTAGGGGTAGGTCGTGCTGACGTCACAGATCCGAAGGAAACACTGATGATTTGCAGACGTTTATTTTTGTAGGAAAGATACAGACTTTGTTTACACTATGTATTTATACAGTTTAGGGCGTAGTACACACAACCAAGTACGCTTGGACGAAGGCGGGGTACTTAGCCCTCTAATCCAAAAATCCAACTGACAGGGATGTTCTGCGTGACCCTTTCCAATTAGGACGAGGATCCGCAGATGCACCTTTCTGTTAGCTGGGTTTTGTATTGATGAACGACGATACTCTGTCGAAGTCATTGATTGGGAGTAATTCTTAACACCGCGATTCAGGATTCCGACACCAATAAAAAGTGACATTTAGTAGTAATACTGTGAACCACTTACAACGCAGACAATGAAGTTGACTAAGTGAGTCCTCTACTACTTACGTTCCTCAAAGGAATCGTAATCAATAACAGTTTGAAGTTTTATACGCAAATGGCGCTATTTGTAAGATATTTTATACTTAATATAGTAATGAGGTGTGTTACAATCCCCCCTCAGTCCTCAAAGACGTCTCGGCGTGAAGGACTGAATATTTTTTTTTTTTTTTATGGCGCCTACCTCTCCGCGCTTTTGGCGGAGTCTGCGAGCTAAGTTGGTTCCCCGGACAGATTCCGGGACCTTGGAGACTCATTTATTCAAAGGTCAAATTTACACTAGACATTGTCTTATTATCTATATAGTTAAATGTCTTTTACATATGAGTTTCCTAATTTACTTATTTTTTACAGACTTATTTTATCTTAAATAGCTTATTATTAGCGATACCGTGTTTCTATTTTGTTCATAGATTATGTATCGCTCTGTTTGCTTCCTATTTTATATATATATATAGAATTTTGAGCATTGCTGTTGTTATTTGTTTTTATCTACTGTTCTTTTTACCGTTTTTACACAGTATTTAATAAAATCTGAACTATTTTTTTTGTCTGCTATAAGTTTACTAAGGTTCTCAGGTCGTATTGTAATCCCCAGTTTTTGTTCAAGGTCGTACCTTTCTCGGGCATATACCGGGCAATCTGTAATTATATGGATCGCTGTCTCGTCCTTGTCAGGGTCACATGCGCATGATGGGCTTTCCTTACACCTGAACCTGTTCAGGTATTCTGAAAACCCACCATGCCCTGTCAATACTTGGGTGATTAACCCTGTTGGTCTTATTTTCCTAACATTTTTATACGCATCAACAGCGTCCGGGAAGAAGAGTTTTGTTGTTGAGGCTGTGTCACCCATCCTGTACCTCCGGTTCCATTCGACAAGCGAATCCTTTCGGATTTGCCGCTTGACGAATGAGACCGGACACTGGTCATAATCCGGCCTCTTCTTGAGTTTTAGCGCTGCTTCTTTAGCTAAATGATCGGCCCTTTCATTCCCCTCCAGTCCCGCGTGCGCCTTAATCCAAAACATAGCAACATGCTTGTTTTGGATTTTGCATTTTCACAGGTTCTCCCTGGTTTCAACTGCGAGGGGATGAAAGGAGCGGTAGTTTGCAACCGTTTCCAGTGAGGACCGTGAGTCACTCAATATGCCAAAAGACCCTTCTGTGTGCTTATGGATCTCCCGAGTGGCTTTGCATATGGCCAGCAGTTCGGCCTGGTAGACCGTGCAGTGGGACGACAGCTTCAATTTCTGGCATTTGGTTTCGGCGCCATTTCTCCAAAGAGACAATGCCGCCCCCACCTTTCCATCAATTTTGCTGCCGTCCGTATATATCTGCACTGCTTGTGTGCAGTGGTGTGCGAGTTGTTCTTGGTCTGCCAGGCATATAAACTGCAGACTCATATGTTCCGCCGGGTGGGGTGTCGAGGCAAATGCGGTGCGTCGCTCGACGTCCCTATCTCCTAGCGCCAACTGACATCTCACATTTTCTGTGCAAATCCTCTTTGGACCGCATTTAACCTCTTCGTTATGCACAGCTTGGTGGCTGCGGGTGCCCATGCACTTGCTGCGTACATTATGACCGGTTCGACTACTGCCGTGTACATGGTGCGGATGACGTCGGGGTGGAGGCCCCAGCTGACCTTCGCAGCCCTCGACAACTGATGGTAAAACCCAATCGCCTTTTTGCACACATTCGCCACGTGCTTGTTGAATGTGAGCTTGTTGTCGATAGTTAGTCCCAGGATTTTGATTTCCTGCGTCATGCCAATGGCTACCCCTCCCATGCCCAGCCGGGGGGTGTCATACTTCCGTTTCCGCGTGATTACCATCGCATTCGTTTTATGCGGTGCGAATTTTAACTTGTTGCTGACACCCCACTGATAAACATGGGCGAGGGCGTCATTCGCCTTCCGCTCAATCTCGATCGCTGAGTCGCCATCAAATACTAGCACCACGTCGTCAGCAAAAGCTTGACAGTAGTCTCCCCGTTCCTCCAGCCCCTTTAGTAAGGGGTCCAGGAGGGTGTTCCAGAGGATCGGTCCTCCAATGGATCCCTGTACACAGCCCTTTGACGTCTCCCTTACTACCTCTTCGCCTGCATACCTGACCCTGACCCTTCGGTTATTGAGGTAGCTGTCTATGATTCTCCTCACATTTACCGGGCATTTTTCCTCAGCTAGTCTGGTTCTAATAGCTGCATGGCCACCATGCGCTGTCAAAAGCTCCTTCTATGTCTAGCGACACCATTACAATCAGCTTGCGCTCTGCTAGCTTGCTGCGAATGTGCCCAACTAGATCATAGAGAGAGTCTTCCGTGCTCTTCTGGGGCATGAACCCGTACTGGCAAGTACTGAGTTTCGGTATAATATGCCATTTCACTCTGTTTATGACCATTTTTTCCAAGACTTTTCCCAGCACCGGCAACAGACCAATTGGTCTGTAGGATTTTGGAGTCGTATAGCTCTCTTTCCCGGGTTTCCTTAGGACCACAACTGTGGCTTCCTTCCAGGTCCCGGGAAAGTAGCCCAGCTCCAAGCACTTGTTAGCCAGTGCTAGGAAAGTTCCAGGATCATGGTCAATCGAACGCTGGCAGATATCAGCCGTGAGGCCATCCGCCCCGGGGGCCTTCTTGGGGTTAAAGGTGCGTATGGAGGAGTTTAGCTCCTCGATGGTGAACGGTGGGTCATGTTTATCATCATGACCCATGACGTTCACTTTTTCAGCTGTCTCTCTTACTAGCATATGTTCCTCTCTGTCTTCTTCCCTTCGGTCCGCGGGGTAGAAGGTTTCCGCCAGCAATTCGGCAGAGTGGAGAGTGTCCAGTACCTTTCCGTTCACGGTCAGGGGCAGGTCCTCGTGCCGTTTTTTGGTTTGGCCTATAACCCGGTATATGCCGTCCCATAGCCCTTCCCCATCTTGTCTTTCACAGAAAGCTTTCCAGCTTTCTGTTTGGGCATTTCTGGCTTTTATTTCATATTCTTCCTTTATTTGCAGGTACTCAGCGACGACAGCCTGTCTTCTGACAGGTGCTGCACAACGGATCCTGCGCCGCCTAGTGGCGACTGCCTTCTTCAACGTGGCGAGCTCATCCGACCACCATGGTAAGCTGACCCTGTTATTTGGCTTTATTTGGGGTATACTTATTATGTTAGCCACTTCTATAATGGAGTTTTGGTATTCTTGAATTTTGGCTTCTAAATCTACTGTGTTTTGAATTTTTTCTATTTCTGAAGGGTTTGTATTTTGTTCTGTGTGCAACTGGGCCAATTTCTCACGAAATTGGTCCCAGTTTGCTTTTTTACTATTATAAATGCGTGTGGTCCTACTTATTTGTATACCTCTTGCCCTCTCCAAGGCCAGCCTAAAAGTGATGGTGTTGTGGTCTGAGCTCGTCAAGCCCTCCACTACCTTCCAGTCATCCACGAAACCGAGCAGATCAGTCGTGCAGACCGTGATGTCTACTACACTTAGGTAGAGGCTAGTTCCACGCACTGTGTGGAACGTTGGAGTGCCGCCGACGTTGAGTATCTGCAAATCCATCTCTTCAAGAGCACCAGCCACTTCATTCCCTCTATTATTGGTTTTCTGGCTGCCCCACCAAGAGTTTTGCGCATTGACGTCGCCTGCCATGACGATCCGCCGGCCGAAATTCCGCTCAATCCTTTTTAGCTGCTCCAAGTATGGCCCTATCGGTTCTGGCTTAGGTTCAAAGTAGAACGAGACTACCACGATCTCCCAGGCAATTGTCCTCATCTTCACCACCGTGATGTTGGGTGTGGTGAAGTCCGGGCACTGGACGACGTCTATGTCGCCGTCAAAGACAGCGATTGCTGTCTTGACGACACCGTCCTCCGTTTTATTGCACTGGTAAATTCTAGCGCCGCGGTTGTCTTTCATTCTACCTATGCCTCCGATGTACGGCTCCTGGAGCAGTGCAAAGGCCATATTCCTTTTGTTCGCCTCAATCATTAATTCATTAGTTGCCAGTGCCTTTCTTTGCAAGTTTGCTTGGGCTACTACGTATGGCATTGTGTTTGAGACAGATGTTCCGCCGGTGACCACCTTAGCAGTACGCCGTCGTGCTTCGGGCCATTGCATCCCATTTCCTTCTTATGGGGCACTCTTGGCTGAAGGCGTTGTGCTCCACTTTTTCAAGTTTTGCACGCGTGCAGTTACAACATGACGGGCCCGCTCCTTCAAGCCAGCCTGGGCAGTCTGCCTTCATGTGAGCGCCCCCACAATGGCTACACCGTGCCTGGGTTTCCTGGCAGAAACGTCTGCCGTGTCCGTATCCCAGACAAAGCGAGCACTGGACTGAATAATAGGGCGTTATTGTTTCTTAGGACGTCCGCATCCTCTCTTCTCTCCAGGTAAAGGCTTGTCGACAACAATCTTCTTTCTGGGGCGTCCACTTCCTCGAAGTGGTTGCACGGGTTCTGGAACAGTTTCATGGCTTTCGACTCTATATGGGGTCAAAGCGGAGGCATGATAAAGTCCGATGGAGTTAGTAGGATCACTTGGGAACGCTACATTAAAAGAGGCGGGTCCATGTTTACTAATGATGACATAGGGTCCATCTCTACGAGGCGCAATTTTGCGGTGACATCCTGAGCTCCCTTGCTAATGGGATGTAGGTAGACAAGGTTCTCGCCCTGGACCAGAACTGCTCCAGGTGCGTAGCCACTGGCATCGGTCTTGAGGGTATAGGGCTTTGTTTCGTCTGCCTGCCACAACACAGTCGTGGTAGATAACTGAGTTATCATTGTAGGATAGGCATCTCTGCTTTCCTACTAACACTTGCTGTGGTGATTCGTCCGAAACGTGTGACGTACTTTGGGTCGCCTTCTTGCCTCACGTTGGTCGCCAGTTTGTAGGGGTTTTGCAGTCTTGCCCCACGTTGGGCGCCAGTTTGTAGGGGTAGGTCGTGTTGACGTCACAGGTCCGAAGGAAACACTGATGGTTTGCAGGCGTTTATTTTTGTACGAAAGATACAGACTTTGTTTACACTATGTATTTATATAGTATAGGGCGTAGTACACACAACCAAGTCCGCTTGGACGAAGGCGGGGTACTTAGCCCTCTAATCCAAAAATCCAACTGACAGGGATGTTCTGCGTGACCCTTTTCAATTAGGACGAGGATCCGCAGATGCACCTTTCTGTTAGCTGGGATTTGTATTGACGAACGACGATACTTTGTCGAAGTCATTGATTGGGAGTAATTCTTAACACCGCGATTCAAGATTCCGACACCAATAAAAAGTGACATCTAGTAGTAATACTGCGAACCACTTACAACGCAGTCAATGAAGTTGACTAAGTGAGTCCTCTACTACTTACGTTCCTCAAAGGAATCGTAATAAATAACAGTTTGAAGTTGTATACGCAGATGGCGCTATTTGTAAGATATATTATACTTAATATAGTAATGAGGTGTGTTACAAAATTAATTAAAAAAAAAACACGATATCAAAAAAAAAAACATTGAGAAAAAGATACAAAAACGAAAAAAAAAATATCTTACAGAAGTAAAAAATATGTGTACATTAAACTCAGGTACACTCCATCTCATTTCACCAGTTATGTTCAAGTTTTATGTTATTCGGGTTATCTATTCTGGCTTAGCTGTGGGCATTTTAGATATGTACCACAAACGAAAATAGGAAGAATTAAAACTTTTAACGAAAATTACTACCGACTTCCAAATAAAAACACTACAAAGTAAAAAATAACTCCAATCGGCAGTCGGTGTCAAAAAAGGAAAATAAATAAACAACTTTTCTTGTAAAAAAGTGTTTTTGTATAAAAGTTTTTTTATAAAAAAGTTTATAAAAAAGTATAAAAGTTTTTTTTTGTTTTCGGCCGAGTAGGTAACACTATAGTTAAAGGTTTAGTTTATGAAAATAAATATTTTTTTCTTCGTTCTTCTCTTTTCAAAATTTTACGTGGCCAAGCCCTTACATTTTGGCATTTCGACCATAACCATCGCTGATAGAATGAATTTTTGTGTGGAGTCCTAGAGAACTAGTGTGCAGTCGGCCTAAGCAACCTTACTGCCCCACTATTTATTGTGATCCGGTACTAATTTTATTAAAACTTAGAGGCAACGAGCGGTGAAAGATACGATGTTATTTTAAATACGGTTTTGTTGTTTAGAAAAAAACATTAAAAAGAAAGAGAATTCCAAAAAAGTCGAAGTATTTTGATATCCATACGTCCATACTAATTAATAAACTCTCTTAAAAAAAAAGATTAATAATATATGTCACGTCGAGGTACCTATGAATTAAAGGACCACCATCATCAACATTTTTTTTTTATTTGTATTGGGTTTGCTCTTGACTCTAGTCTAGGTCATAGGTGACAAAGACAGAGTCGACGATGGAGTGAGCTTACCCAGAAGAAGCCTCTTCACTTTAACTTCAATGCCTAGAGGCAATTCCTTCATTCTTGATAGGAACAGGAAAACTTCAATAACACACAACACTGGATTGAAACTCAAAGTATTTATTTCACTTATTTACAGGCACTTTCGAGTTTTCAAACGAACTTGAAGCTAAAACTACATAGAGTCTGGCAAACGAAAGTAGAGGCAAATCTAAAACATATCAGCATAGCAACCCCAAAAACTAGTATGCAATACCTGGAATAACCTAATTTGATACTTTAGAATTATTTATATTACTTCGTCTGAATAAAAATACTATAGGTACATTTAGGTAGGTAATACTTTAGATATATCAATCTGAATAAAAAGCAACAGTATTCTATAATAATTTAAGGTTTATTCACTATAAATCAAAATCTGAATCTAAGACTTCCATGAGAAAAGATTCATAAGAGTCACAGGAATCATTGTTTTCTACATTAATAATGAAACTTTTTAAATTATTAAATAGAGAATATGTTTTTACAAAAAGATAAATAGTGATTACGAATTAAAACAAAGTATCAACTTAGTAGCGTCATACGGAAAATTGGGGTTGACATTATATAGCATTGCCATATAAAAAGTTTGCAAAGAATTCGAGTGTCTACTTTCGTTTGCCAGACTCTATATAGTGTGGCTCGCGCAAAAGTCGATCTCTGGAGAAGACCAGGCAAGAAACTCCAGGATACTCTTTTAAATCTTTTTATATCTTACACAGTCACTTTATGACAATTACCGTTACATGTTTATTAGGTTTTCAAACGTCTAATCAATCAGATTTATTAAACAGTTATTATTTTACACACGAAGTACGCGCGATGCGCGTTCTAAGTGGGCGGGACTTTCATATTGTTTTTGTTTAAACTCTTATTGCATGGATAGTTGAATAAAGCTAGCAAACAACTCTAAAATGCTGCTCAGTTAATTATTTTAACACTAAACAATCCCAGTACTCACAAATACAAAATTTTTCGTAGATTATTACTAAAATAGTCACCTCATCACAAAACTATCTCAGTTTCCGGTGATCTGAATATCTTACTAATCAGAAGGTTTCTCATTAATACATAGCTGTGTAAAATAGTCTTATGACTTTATAGTATTCAATCAAGTACTCAAATTGGTTCAGTTCTCGTATTAAATGATTAAATCTAATTATTGGTAATTGAAATTATAACATCCGCCATTGCTAACAACTTTGCGTAATCAGAATAACATTAGGTCATAATCAAACATTTTTTTAAGTTTTGGCAATGCTGCAGTGCTGCCAAAATTTTAGTAATTCGTTCTGTATTACGCACATCACAGAATAAATAATAGTAGATGTGCATATTATAATATTATTTCAAAAAGCGCTAGATTTAGCGCTAGGCGCTAGAACGCGCTATTGAACAAAAAAGCGCTAGATCTGGTGCTAAAAACGCTAAGTTGGCAGCACTGACTAGCGGCAGGTTCGTGGATGAATGCTAAAGCGTGCCCGTGTTCCCGCCATAAACGGCACAGGAGGTGTTTCTGCGTATGCATGTGCATTTCTCCAAGTAAAAAAAAATAAACATGTGTAACAACAGCTCGGCGTTTATTTATTTATTTATTTGGAAACTCAACAGCTTATTACTAGTTTACATGATTAGATGTTCACCTCACTGTCAATGAACAGCCCAGTGCAGTTGCATCAACGTTACTTGCATCTTAGTAAACACACACATTGCACAGTAACAGCGACATGATAACAATTATCTCTTAAGCCAATTACAGAGTTTCACGGCATGGATAAAGCTAGTTAGGTTATGTTAATTAGCTACACACAAGTGCAGCTATTAGTGATTATGTGGGATTGAAGACTCATTGATCACTTTAAATCAGAGTTAAAAGTATGTAAATATGTAAACATGGGTATATTAATTAGACAAAGGGAAAAACAAACATCATATTCGCGAAATCTAGCATCATGAATATCATGCTTAGTTGAAATATATCACACATAATCCTTAATCCTATGAGTTATGAGAGTTAAGAGTTATGGCACAAACAGTTCAAACAATCAATTTACTAAACAATATCTGCTTGACTTGTCTCCGGTATGAGTGTTTATTATTTATTATTTTTAAATATCGCTGCACATGCTGAAGTAAGAGGCTTTTTGGTCTAGCACAGGTTGCTTTTTAATTATTGTTTTGTTTTTCTTTTATCTCTCGTGTCTCCTGTGCTGGTCACAAATATTTGTTTTTTTCTTTCTGTTTCATCTGCAGCTTTGCACCAACTGAAACTTAACTATCAGTTTCTCAGCAACATTTTCAATTTATTTTCTGAAGGTGCGCCAAGTATTCATTTTTATACGTCGCGGTCGACGTAAACCCCGTGTGATTCGTTTCTTTCAGCGCAGATGATTTCTTTTGTGCTTCAGTAAAGAAAATAATTTGATGTAAAATGTATGAGGATAAAAGCTTTTAACTGCATTTGTTTTTCTTGAATAGAGGGATTGTTGTTTTACTGGAATCTTTTATTCTGTTTTATTTATAAATAGCAGTTGCCCGAGACTTCACGTGGAATTCGGTTTATCACGCACTGTTTACAAATATTTTTCTCCCATCAAAGACAAATAAATTTACGTTAGTACAGTCGGTAATAGCTATTACCTGACTCAACCTACCGTTAGCTGACCAACTATAAGTTAGATGAATTTGAACCTTCTGCAATTAACAGTAGATAAGTGTTATTCGATGCGTATAACCTTATCGAACTAGAACAACTTGTCTCAGGTAGGCAAATATTATAGAATACAGTTACGCCAATTTGTTCTTTAACACGTAATGTTAGGGTATGTTAGGGTAGCGTTTGAATACTGTTTTGTCACCATGATGGACTTGTTAATTTCAACAATATTTGTTAAGCCGATTTGGTCTAGTGATTGCATCAATGAAGCTAAAACAACACGATTTCGAGTTCAAAACTAACCATCCACTTCTTTTTGCTTTTTGTTTACAATATTCAATTATGTTTTTTGAATTCAAAATTTTATTTATAGTAAATGAAAAAGTTAATTTAAATACAAATAACAACCGAAATGAAAAACAATAATGATTATGATAACGATTTTATTCAATATCAATATTAAATAGTTACAGAATTACAAAAAAAAAAAAATCTTATATTTAAAGCAAAAACATATTAAAAAAGTTAGTTAGAATACTAAATGACTTGTGATAAGATTGATTTTTTTTCACTTAAGTTGTTAAAGTGCCAAAATAAGTTTCTTCGTTTCAATAGTTGGATCGCACGGTTGGCGCAGTGGTTGAGCGATTGATTGCTCCGCTGCGTGTCGCGGGTTCGATTCCCGCACGGAACAAATATTTGTATGACCTACAGATAGTTGTACCGGCTCTGGCTGTTTGTGAGTTTAAATGTTTGTTAACGCACCCACAATAAATGAGAAATTCCTAGTATGGGGCAACGTTTTTTTTAAATGAATGAAAATAGTGCCCAAAAAAAACTCATTTTTATTTTAAAAGTAGGTAAATAATCTGGTATATATTTTACAAAGTGTTTAGTGTAGTGAATCAACATATTATATGTTTAGAAAATTTTAATATTTATATTTTATAACAATAACATCACCACATTAACTTTCTTACCTACTTATAAAATATAAGTGAAAATAGCACTAAATACTTTGATGTTTACCTACTTTGTAGATGTTTTATAAGTATTTTTAGTTTTAAATATGGTTATGATCGTAAAAAAAAACCTGCTTATTCATAGTGTGAAACACTTCCCTAAAAATTATGATAACAACAGTTTATTTAACACACACCGACACGTAAGTATTATTGACTGTGGGAGGAGATGCTGTCTTAAGGCGCGTCCCCGAGCAAAACGCCGCGTGATTAAGGCGCCTCCCCGAGCAAAACGCCGCGCTAGTCGAATTTTGTGCAGTTTTTAAGAGCTATCTACTCTTTATTTAAAAAGAAATATCAATTAATAAAAATACATTAAATTTCTACATAATGTTGATTCTAAAATTGTAGTACACTTTTTTTTTTAAAGATGTATATGTGTCACTAATCTCCTTCCAACAAAACCATAAAAATGTGAAATAATTATTGAAAGCATGCATCTCCTCGTAAAGTATTCATTAATTATTTTTTATACTAACACTAATGGATAGACAATTTGATAACGAACATTTTGTAAGTTTTATTTTTTTCAAAAGACCAATATTCGATTTTATAAAGAATTTATTCTAAAATCTGGGCGTATTCACTACCGTAATTCATGCGCCACCAGTGCCGCTAGGCCAATAGGAATGCTAATATCGCAATGCTGATTTTTTGGTCAGGGTACGGCCTTAATAGCGAAGTAGAGCACCATGTCCTTCTATAATTTTTTGCAAGCGGCACGTAATATTTCCAAACTGACTGGTGACTATTAATTCGACCACTAACTTCTATAAGTTCACCAGGTCCCATGAGAGATATAGTATATCGGTTACTGGGGCTGGCTAATGTATTACATTTTCCAGCCCCAGTAACCCAGAGTTATTATACCGCTGGTTCTACACGTCAGTAAACAATCTGACTGTATTTCTATGAAACAAAGAAATGAAACAGGTGTCACTTTATGTTTAAGTATATAAAAGATATGTTTGCTTAGGTCACGGCATGAGTAATAGCTATGTATAAAAACGAAGTATAAAACTCAGAAAAATACTCTTACTGCTATATTATTAAGTCTCCTGGCAATTTTACCGCCAGGAATTAACGTGGATGCCTCAAGAAGCCACAGCCAACGCAATTTTTTCTTGTTGTTTGATTTCAGCGAGAATTGCTTTCGTTAGGTAGATAAAGAAAGAAAGAAAGAAAAAATATTTATTTGTGACCCGCACAGGAGGCACGAGATAAGCAAAACACAAACAATAATTGATGATTAAACGAACTTACCTGAAGTGAAGTTCGATCCCAATTACACTCTGCTCTGTCCTCGAGATCAAGTATACTATGTAGTAACGCGCAGGTACTGCTATCCAACCACTAAATTTGAAATCAACAAGATAAGCAAAAAACATGGAACAACTAGTGGTGCCCTCTCGGTAAATCATTCGCGTTTTAGTGCTTGCGCTGTCCGCCACGTTCTTTCGTTCCTCTCAAAATTAAAAAATATAACTAGTTTTCAAGTGATTGTTTTTTTTTGGATAAGGTGTGTATACACCACGGTGTGTAAGGTGTGTAATTATAATCATTATGCCGAGAAAACGGTACAGTGATGAAGATATTGAGGCTTACGTAAATCGTAAAATGAGGAAGATCAAAAAAAAATTGAAAAAAAGATCACCTTTTGGCCGCTATTATTATTATCTGCAAATTAAATGCGATTATTATTAAATATGCGTAAAGTCGGGGACTGGATTTATTGATATACAAGCGTAACTATAATATCGTCCGTTTATGTACATTACAGACGAACCACCTAGAAGTAACATTTTTGAAGAACGCTTATCGCCCCCTGAGCTGCCCCGACAGACAGTCCATTGAGACCACACAGAACACAGACCTTTCTAGTGAGGTCCTAGAAGTGGTCCCGCACAACGACATTGGGAACGTATTGTTGGAGCCCCTAGATGCCCCCTCCTTAAATATGTCGTCAGAACCCGTTGCCACCGACCCCGCTGTCACTGATCAGGACGTACAAATCATAGCAAACAGCGAAGCTGAAGATATTCTGCCAGATGATATTTTGGAAATACTAGGTGATGCCCCTGTAAGAGACAAAAGGTTCGGACCAGCCCTTAGTTCAAGTCTAGCTATCAGATGGGAGCATACAGCGACAAATGGCCTTTCTAAGGATGTCAAAAAGGAAATTTTTGCAAAACATGACATTCCAGAAAACTGCAAAAACATTGACGCTCCTATACTTAATCAAGAAGTGAAAGCAGCGTTATCAGAAGTACTTAACAAAAAAGATAAGGCGATTGAAAATAAACAGAAACAAATTGCCTTGATAATTACTTGTTTAGGAGATGCTCTTTCACATGTCTTGTCTACCGATAATACCAATATAAAACTTGTTAAGTCGTTAACTGACGCTGGAAAATTGGCCTGTGACTTACAACATACGGAATCGATGATACGCAGAAGTTTTGTTTGTTCGTCAATTAAAAAGGATATAAAAGATCACCTGTACACAACTCAAATAGATAGCCACCTCTTTGGCAGCCAGTTGGGTGATATTTTAAAAGCTGCCAAAGCAATAAACAAAACTGGCGCGGAAATGAAAACCGGAGCCTCTGCACCTGGCCCTTCAAGACGATTTGTAAACCAAACGCAAAATTTAAACGCGAGGCGCCCACTTCCGCTCCATGGCAGGCAGACGGGAGCTGTGGCGAGACGTCCAGCAGTGCCTGCTCCGAACATTCGACCCGAGTACCAGCGCCAGCAGCGCCGCGCTCCGCCGCCGCAGCAGCAGCCGCGCGGATTCTACAGGCGCTCACAGACCCAAGCACCGCACCGCCGATAGAACCGGTGAGTCATGCAGGACGTTTGTCGCAATTTTACGATAGATGGCGTCTTATCACTAGTGATGCAGTACTTTTATCTTGGGTTAAAGGTTATAAATTACCTTTCAATGCATGTGTGTTACAAAATCACACGCCATCACTACCAATTCTAAATAGATATGATTTGATAGCCTATGAGGAGATCATTAATGATTTATTAAACATGGGAGCAATATCACCCTGTCAATCATGTTATGGTCAATACGTATCGAGTACTTTTCTTGTACCAGATGGAAGACAACGATTTATCTTAAATCTTAAGTCCTTAAATAGATTTATAAATACAAACCATTTCAAATTAGAAGATATTCGCAGTACGGTAAAATTAATTTGTAAGAATTACTATCTCGCTACACTCAATTTAAAGGACGCATATTTTTTTATTCCAATTGATAAGGCGTTCCGAAAATTTTTGCGTTTCCAAATACCGTCCATCCAAGGTTTAGAAAACAATCTTTATGAATTTAACTTGCTTCCATTTGGCTTGTGCACAGCCCCATACGTTTTTACTAAGTTACTTAAGCCTGTGATGGCGTTATTAAGAAGCTTAGGCTATCTATCAACTATTTATTTAGATGATGTATGTTGTATAGGAAAAACATACAAAGAATGTCTAGAAAATGTTCAAAAGACCTTATTACTTTTAGAATTTTTGGGTTTTGTTATTAATAACGAAAAGAGTTCATTGATCCCGAAATCCAGTTGTAAATATCTAGGCTTTATTATAGACACTGAGTTATTTCATATTAGACTAACAGATACAAAAAAGACACATATTACAAATGAAATTAATTACTTTATGACCCTTAAACGTTGCAAGATTAGATGTCTTGCTCACCTGGTGGGCCTACTTGTATCTGCTTGCACAGCCATTCAATACGGCTGGCTATACACGAAAGATTTAGAGAGGTGTAAATACCTAGCGTTATTAAATTCGGATAATAATTATGAATGTTACATGAATATACCTTTACATATTCACAAAGATTTATTTTGGTGGCTCAACGCTGTCAAAAATAACGTTAATCCTATTCGTGATGAAAAATATTTTATTGAAATATTTTCTGATGCAAGCAAAACAGGGTGGGGGGCGGCTTGTGGCGAAGATACTGCAAATGGGCAATGGGATACTGCAGAAAAGGAACTGCATATTAACTTATTAGAATTAATGGCAGCCTTTTTTGGCCTTAAGATATTTGCCAAACAGCTTAAGAATTGCCAGATCCTTTTGCGCATCGATAATACTACAGCCATATCTTATATAAATCGAATGGGTGGCATTCGATTTCCGCATTTGAACAAAATTACCAAAGAACTATGGCAGTGGTGCGAAAAAAGAAGCATACACGTTTTCGCCTCTTATATTAGTTCGGAAAATAATGTAATAGCAGACGCTGAATCTAGGGCCACACATCCAGACATAGAATGGGAACTAAGTAACAATGCCTTCAGCAAAATCATCCACACGTTCAGTACACCAACTATTGATCTATTTGCATCAAGAATCAATAAGAAATGCGACAAATACGTGTCATGGCAAAGAGACCCTGACGCCTACGCAATAAACGCCTTTACGTTGAATTGGAATAATCTAAAATTTTATGCATTTCCACCATTTTCTGTTATATTAAAGACTTTCCGGAAAATAATTACTGATGAGGCTGAGGGCATCGTTGTTGTGCCATACTGGCCCACGCAACCGTGGTTTCCGTTGTTCGAAAGTCTGTTAGTATCTGAGATTATCCTGTTCAAACCAAGTGACCAAGCTCTTTTGTCTTGTTCCAACAGACCACCACCACCTCGGCTTACCCTGGCTGTAGGCAGATTGTCAGGACGGCACTACTGAAAAGAGGCATCCCACCTTCTTCTATCGATATTATGTATGCTTCACTTTCCAACAATACTATAAAACAGTATGATACGGGATTAAAAAATAATAATGTATTATAAACCCGTGCGTGACCAAAAAGGCTCCTATCTCAGCATGTGCAACGATATTAAAAATAAAATATCACTGCGCTGATATTCTGTTAGGGCCCACTGTTGAAGCCACCGACACACTCACGGAAACGAAACATACAATATAGAGAATGCGTATAGAGAGTGTGTAGATCATTCCAATGCCACCTGGAGCGTCTAAGACAAATAGCTTCCCTTCACTATGAAATACATTTTGAACAACTGAGTGAAATATTTCTCTTTGTTCCGATCTGGAATGTGATTAGTGATCGTTAACTATTTCGGTCAATTCATTGAAGCTGTAGATTGTCTCTACTGTATATTTACGAATACGTTGCTCAGATGTTTCAGGAACAGGCAGGCCGTATTCACGAAAAAAAAAACGATATTTTGCTTGAATAGCACAAAGGGAAATATTTGTCACCCTTTCGGCTGTCGAATTAATTTCCTGTTCCGAATTGCGCCTTAAAAGGCGTAAGAAGTCTTCACCTAGATATTGTCTATATTTTGAAGACGTTGCATTTGAAGGCCTCCCCTCAGGTGGACCGATGGGCTGGTAAAGATAGCAGGAATCCGCTGGATGCGAGTCACACGGGTGGAGTCCTATGTTCTATGTTCTATGTTATGGGGTTCGGTTTCCGCACTTAGTCCTGTAGTTGGACCTTTGTGCGTGGGCCTTGGCGGCCGTTGGATGGGTTATTCCAGCCAGCCCACCTCCCTCCAGAAGCTTATTAGGGCTCCTGGTTTTTTTAGAACGTCCGTGTAAGATCTGGGTGACCCGAGGGTCTGTGTTCTTATCTGTGTGATCCCTGTGCATTCAAAGAGAACGTGTGTGACGGTTTCCTCAGTCTCCATGCATGCCCTGCACAGAGGACTGTCCGTTATGCCTATTGTGTGGAAATGTTTGTTAAGTGAGCAGTGTCCCGTGATGGTCCCCGTCACCATGCGCAGGCCATTCCTGTCCAGACGTAGCAGACGTCTGGTACGGGTGGAGTCCTATGTTCAACATTAGCTGCAGCACATGCTTAAGAGTTTTGTCTACTTACGCATCCGGTCTAAACCACAACTACGGCGCAACCACGCTCAATTAGTTACCTTTGTCCAATATGTTAGTTTAAAAATTTGACAGTAAACTTTTATGTATGTAGGAACATAAGTACAAGGCACGGAACCACTGCGCCCGCCGCCAGTGAATCCATTACATATCCGAACTACCGGCATCTCAATTAACACATTTTTTTAATTTGATATAGGCTCGCGCTTGACCACTATCTCACGTCATGGTAAGCGATGATGTGGTCGATGATGGAGCACGCTTGACTAGAAGTAACCTATTGACTTAAAGACTCCTAGATTGTAGCTACCGGGAAACACAGACTCTGGCAGGGAATTCCATTCCTTAGCTGCTGTTTTATTCATAATTCGTCTATAAAATTTACTGTCATATTCCTATCCTATCCTCTGTGTTGCATAATATGCAACCAGGATGATCTATGCGTTGCAACCGACTACGCCGTGGAAGTGGCTAAGTTTTAGGCTGAACAAATTTGAAAGACTGTCGTGCCAGCTATCTGTCTAAGAAGAAGTCTGTCAAATTTTCAAAATGGAATAGAATCGTTATTATATCACGCAATTACCCCGGTGTGTCTTCCTCTTAACCATTTCAATATCACCCCGTGTAAATGATCGTCGTTCATATTAACATAATTAGGTATATCAGCTGTCTAATTGCGTGTAAGCGGCTTGATTAATTACTCCCTAGCGATATAATGAGGCTCTGTGAGGAACAAAGAGGCCCGTTGGCACAATCTTACTATAACAGACATTTAAAAATGGCGCTAACGGGCGGTTTATTTACCAAGCAGAACAAAGCGGGTCTTTGATTCTAGGTAATACAGAGTTAGAGAAAGGCGATGACGACCATAATATACTGTAGAAATGTCGCTTGTTTAAAGAAAAATTTAAAAACAGTTGCGTTAGCCATAGTCTAAAAACAATGATTTATTTGTGGGAAACAACAACTTAAAGATTTTCGCCTGCCTAAAGACTTAAACCAGTGCGTCCTACCTGTTATGACATACGGTGCCAAGACGTGTGCACTCACAATAAAACTGGTCCATTAGTTTAAAATCGCTCAGCAAGCTATGGAAAATGCTTGTGCTTGGCGTCTCTCTAAGGGATCGAATCCGAATCGAGGTGATCCGGTAGAGAATCAAATTTTCGACATAGCTCACAGAATAAGCATGCTGAAGTGGCAATGAACCTGCCATATAAGTCAAAAGAACCGATGCTTGTTGCGGCAGACGTGTTCTTGAGTGGAGACCGCGAACTGGTAAACGTAAGGTATAATGACCTCAGGCTAGGTGGAGCAACGATCTTCGCAGGGTGGCTGGTAGCAGATGGATGACAGTTGCTGAAAATCGAAGCAAATGGATTGTAATTGGAGAGGCCTATGCCCAGCAGAGGACTGCTTTAGGCTCAAAATGATGATAATGATGATGTGAGCAAAACTTTGAGCCCTCCCAAGCTACGTCCCAGCTACCTTTTTAAGGTCGTTGGTCCGCCTAGCTGAAGCGACATATACATTTCGAGTATACAAACTAAAATCACATTCACACAGGTTTTCTTGATCTGTCATCATAGCTGTCACATTTAAACGAACGTTACTGAAAGCACTTTGGTACAACCCACCAGAAGTGGGAAGTTCTACGTAGGTTTAAGTGGTGTTAGTGGATAATTATTGTACAGA
The DNA here is from genome assembly GCA_948252205.1 of Orthosia incerta. Taxonomy (NCBI): domain Eukaryota; kingdom Metazoa; phylum Arthropoda; class Insecta; order Lepidoptera; family Noctuidae; genus Orthosia; species Orthosia incerta. The sequence continues at coordinate 7,314,530 of OX411759.1, forward strand.
GTATGACTGACAGAAGGTGTTAATATAATAAGAGTTAAGATGATATGAGAGCCGCACGGGTCGATCTAATTTAACGTTAAGTAGTTAAGTAACGTTTTCCGAGTATGATCCGTGAATGGTAACAATCTTTTCATACAAAGATTCCTTCGTGCCTCAGAGAAGACTTCTCGTCGGTCCTGCAGGCTTATTACGTAACTTGCAAGAGCAAAACGATGTAGCGATTTTTACGCAATACTTTCTCTTCAATACAGAATTCAGTTAATTTAGTTTCTTTCTCTTCAGTTTTAGAGTATTTGGCGGTTTTTTTTAGAAATAAGTGACAAACAGAAAGCGATTAGTAAACGATTTTGTAGGGCCTACATACCTGGTTCACAGATAGTGCCTCATAAAACCGAGGCGCTATCGTAGCGTCTCCCAGCTCGTAAGTGACTGTTGGAGATGCGCAAGTCCAAGTGGGTTGGTACATAAAGTATCTTGGCCTAACCCTGGATAGTCGGTGGACAGAGCGTTTCGGGGAGGCAACCGCCTCGATGCCTAAAACGCTGAAACCCCGCCTGCATCATAGGCAGGCGGGACTCCAGGGTCGCGGGCACTCAGATTGGGGTCTCTGTCCGCCCACCTAGTGTCTCCAGGTAAGTCGTTGGTACAGTGATCACGTGCTACCGTGCACAGCGAGGCTCGGCGGAGACGCATCTCAGTCTCCTCAGGGACGTGGCCTAACATTCTTGCACATAGGGGGTTCCGGAGTGGTCTTTTAAGAGGTAACGGGCTCCTTCCAAATGCTGATCACCGGGGTGGTTTTAGTGTGGTAAAAATCCCATACTCGCTGGTCTTCCCCCAAAAGTCCAGGAGCCTTTTGAAGGGTTCCGTCGTTTAAAAAAAAGGACCTACCATTAACCTTCACTGTAGCTTATTCTGACTTATATGTCATAAAATTATTTTATTTTATATTATATTGCTAGAAGTATAAATTATTTTGATTTTTAGATATGTAATTATTTTAGAACTAGATTAAAATTATTATCTTTTGTACAACTCCTTTATGCATGCGGAGTAATTACCTATAAGTGATTGTTGCACTGCTGCATGTACTTTTGCATGCCACCATTAGCATAAAAATAGTGTAAATAATTGTTGGTGAACCAATAAATAAATAAATAAAGCATTTGATCGCGCGATGATTGCTGATTGCTGTTTCTTACGTAATTAGCCTGCCGGTTGTCATTCGTTAATCTTTGACAGTCGTTAAGGTAGAAAGAAGCTAGAAAATTTGACAGCAGACTTGCCAAGGGGTTTCGTGTGATACTAGGTTACTAGGTTTTGCAGGTCAGATAATAGACAGTCGTTCCATGTAGAATACTGATATTCAGCCGCTTCCAATTACACTGGAAGCCGACCCCAATTTATGCAGTTGGAAACACGGCTAGGTAGCCGTAGATTGTTTAGTTACAATGCTATGCTTAGAAAGGCGGTGACTAACTATTAAGGTTACACTAGTCTATAATTCTTCCATACAAACGTAGTCTAGGGATTACTCCACTGTTTGATGATGTACGTTCAAAATAAAAAATGATATCAATATGTCTCATCATATCTAGCCCTGTAAGGAGCCAAAAAAATAAAAAGATATATTTGAAAGTTATGAGCGTCGAAAGTTCCACATTTTGACACTAATTTTAACGCATTTTTGGGCGCAAATAAATACCATAAGAAGACGGAAAATTGCAAAACGGCCACCATACAGGGATAGATTATTAGTTCAACAATGCAAATAATTTTATTTTGAACAGATACGTTTAGTCGTTTTTTCATTATACCCAGACTGCCAAAGGTCTGTTTATAAAATTTCACGCACTCGGTTTCTTCCTAAATCATTATCCGTTTCGCTACAAATTTGCAAAAGTGTGTATTCGTACGCGAACTAGCTTCCTACTGGTCATCACAGCATCTATCTCTTCCGCACGTGTTGTCGGTTGATATAAAATGCATTTCAACCGTGCGCACAAAATAGTTGGTGCCGTCGACTAGTGTACCCTTAAGATCACATTTACTAATAATGGAGAAGTATGGTGTCGAACAGAAACCCTTTAAAATATATATGTTTAAAAACAATAGGAAGCGTTTTACACGAATTTATAAATTACTAGCTTCTGATAGCGGCTTCGCCCGCGTGAAGTCGAAAATTAACCCGAGGGAACATAAATATTTCCGGGATAAAATTTTCCTATGATCTATCTCTGTGCCAAATTTCATTCAGATCCGTTCAGCCGTTCTGGCGTGATTGAGTAACAAACATACATACATCCATCCAAACTTTCGCATTTATAATATTAATAGGATAAGATTAGAATTCGTTTATAAAATACCGCCTCGATGGTCTCGTGGTTGCAAGTGCTACTGCTAAGCATGAAGTCCTGGCTTTGATGCCCGGATCAGCCACAGTCATCTGGGATACAGGCCTCTTCTCAGTGAGAGGGAATGGGCCGTAATCTACCTAGGCGGGCCTAATGCGGGTTGGTGGATGTCACATATATTCGAATTTTTATTTCTTGGACATTATTACGTCATTTTTTACGATATTTTTATCACCGTTTTGAGAGCAATGGTGGTGAAATAATTTACACAAAGTAAAGTGCCTGCCTGGGTTTGAACGCACGACCTACAACTTATAAGTCGCGGCCGATACCACTAAGCCACGACTGCTCTCCAAAGCGTTCTCCAAGCTTGGCCAAAGTGTTATTACGTATTTCTATCTGGCATTTCTCAGGCCCCAAAATCTAGAATTGTGCCCGGTTGAAGGCAATAAGCTCGCATCCTATGATGATGAGACTAAACATAACAAGTGAAATTTTGGTGTACAGTTGTTCTATCTCACGACGCCGGATTGATCTTAGTCGAGTGTGTAGATACACATGCATATTGTTTGTGTGCGTAAGCTCGGGAGCGCTCAGTACCGCTTACGCACATAGAAACAATGTACCTACACACGCGACTAAGATCAACCCGCCGTTGTGAGATAGATCGGCGTAGAGTTGCCAGCCTGTCGGTTTTTTATCGGTTACATTTCGGGGAGTGTGCGTTGGAATTGCATGAACTAATTCCTCCTAGCCCGTTCCATCATCGGACTACAACACGTACGGCGATGCGTCATCGGTACATGGTAGACATCCCACCCATACGCACCAAACGTTTTGGGAATACTTTTATTATGCGTACAGCAAAGGAGTGGAATTCCCTGCCGGAGTCTGTATTTCCTGTTGGCTACAACCTGTGAGTCTTTAAGTCAAGAGTGAATAGGTTTCTTCTAGGTAAGCGTGCTTCATCGTCGACCACATCGTCGCTTACCATCAGGTGAGATAGTGGTCAAACGCAAGCTTATGAATATTAATAAAATAATAAAAAATAGAACAGCTGTACAATAGGTGCACCCCTACCGAACCCTTCAGGGAGAGCAGGCGTGATGTTATAAATGACTAAAATGCCATTTAAATTGAACACAACAAAACCTTACTACCATTGAAAAAGCTGTCATTGTTTTAACGTGATAATGATTTGAGGCAGGTTGTTAGCGCTCGGCATTTTGTAGACTTTAAAATAGCGGTTGCGAGTAACTTTGTAATCTGATTATCTAGGGTTGTATGAAAATTGGGATAAAGTGGCGTACACCTGCGTACACTTATTAAGGTTAGGTTACTACTAGTCAAAAATTCTTCCATACAAACGTAGTCTAGGGATTATTCCACTGTTTGACGATGTACGTTTGTACGTTCAAAATAAAAAGTGATTTCAATTTGTCTCATCATTATCTAGCCCTGTATGGAAGCAAAAAAGTAAAAAAGAAAATATTTGAAAATTATGAGCGTCGAAAATTCCACATTTCGACACTAATTTTAACGCATTTTTGGGCGCAAATACCATAAGAAGACGGAAAATTGCAAAACGGCCTCCATATAGCGATAGATTAGTAGTTCAACAATGCAAATAATTTTATTTTGAACAGATAGATTTAGTCGTTTTTTCATGATTTCTAGACTGCCAAAGGTCTGTTTATAACATTTCGCGCGCTCGTTTTCGTCCTAAACCATTATCCATTTCGCTACAAATTTGCAAAAGTGTGTAGTCGTACGCGAACTAGCTTCCTACTGCTCATCACAGCATCTATCTCTTCCGCACGTGTTGTCGGTTGATATATAATGCATTTTAACCCCGCGTACAAAATAGTTCGTACCGTCGACTAGTGTACCCTTAAGTTATTAACTGACTTTCAAAAACCAATTGCTACCCGATTTTGATGATTGACAAATGAATATATACATACAACAACTCTTCAATAAATGATGGCAAATTGCCCGTAATAGGGCTGTTAAACGAAAATTAGATTTTTGTCAGTCAGGTAGATTAATATAAAATTATAGGACACGTATTTTTTTAAGTTTTTAAACTGTCATGGTCACTAACACTAAATAAAAAATAAATACTGAAAAATATCCCGTTTCGAATGTTAATGTTACGTATTTTTTTTCTTTTGATACGTGAACATAAAGTGACGACGATATAAGTTAAAATATCGTGTGACGTCACGCCGTTAGTACATTTTATACTGACATAGTGACATCACAAGACACCACTCTTGAAGTTTGATGCGCTTTATCTTTGTCAATTTTAAGGCCGTACCCTGACCAAAAAATCAGCATGAGATATGAGCATTCCTATTGGCCCAGCGGCACATGGTGGCGCATGAATTACGGTAGTGAATACGCCCAGAATTTAGAATAAAATCTTTATATAATCGAATATTGGACTTTTGAAAAAAATAAAACTTACAAAATGTTCGTTATCAAATTGTCTATCCATTATGTAAGTATAAAAAAATAATTAATGAAAACTTTACGATGGAGATTTAGGAGATGCATGCTATTAATAATTATTTCACATTTTTATGGTTTTGTTGGAAGGAGATTAGTGACACATATACCTCTTTAAAAAAAAAGTGTACTACAATTTTAGAATCAACATTATGTAGAAATTTAATGTATTTTTATTAATTGATGTTTCTTTTTAAATAAAGAGTAGATAGCTCTTAAAAACTGCACAAAATTCGACTAGCGTGGCGTTTTGCTTGGGGAGGCGCCTTAATTGATTTGGTAAAGCAAAAAATTCATGTCCAATATTATTTGATAATCTCACTGACGCACTATATTTTACTATAATTTTTCTACCCAGGAAACATTCCTTTTGCGATGATTTAATAACATGATATCATGGCCTTAGTACGCTTTGAAGAAATACGCAGTTTACCCTGGTACACAACATCAACAGACTTCCTAAACCGAAGGAGGTTCTTTGTTCGATACATTCAGTACTTTTTATGTATGTTCAATTAAATTTTGAAAATTCTTTTTGTGTTTGAAAGGGTACTTTCCAGTTAAAGATTTGATGAAGAAATTTGGACATAAAAACCGGCCAAGTGCGAGTCGGACTCGCGCACGAAAGGTTCCGTACCATTATCGCAAAAAACGGCAAAAAAAACACGTTTGTTGTATGGGAGCCCCACTTAAATATTCATTTTATTTTGTTTTTAGTGTTTGTTGTATAGTGTAACGTTAAACGTGGCTTACGTGTAGCTATTTTAGCTACACGTAAGCCACGTTAATACAAATAAGAATATAAAAAGTATAAAAATCTTCGTGGGCCGGCTTCGCACGACGTGGGCGGCCCAACCAGGCAGCAGGTCGGATAGGCAGGAAGACGTGGAGTAGACAGCAAGTCGGTGAGCGGCTAACCAGGCGGCAGGTCGGATAGGCAGGAAGACGTGGAGTAGGCAGCAGGTCAGACAGGAACGCCTCTTGAGTAGTGATATGCTCCAAATTGACAGATAGGCACCACGATGGTCTAGCTGGCACACGGGTTGATATGCTGTTATGTAGGCATACGGTAGGCGGATACGTAGTTTAAAAATCAGACACAGTATATCACACACAATATATTAAACTGGATAAACTTCAGTTATAGACATACACGAGCTGGATATTAATAGACTTGTCTTCAGATCAAGACTTGACATTTAGTAATTCAAGGTAAAATCGTCTTTCGGATTTCAGTGCAGATTCCAAAACTGCCCCAGGAATGTCTGGGAAATGCCTTTTATAGTCAGCGTTTTTCCAAACAAACGTTTCTAGAATTCCATTATTCTTTCTATAATTTTTAAATTATGAGTTGCCTGTATTTAAAACGGCCTGTATTAATCAGTCATAAAATAATTCTGTGAGCGTTTCATTATTTTACAAGCGTAAGAAGATAAGAAACTACTATCCAGTAAACAATAGTAAATTAACAATAATAAGAGCTAACAACTAATAAAAATAATTTAAATTACTTAAATCAAATAAAACCTTCATAGTCACTAAGAAAATTACACAAAATTAAAGAAAAGTATATGACAGGCTTGACAACTGACGTAATGTCAGACAAAAAGTAAACATTGAAAAATTATAAAATTCAATATTCTATTTCAGCAAAATAAAGTTAGTAAATCGAATTAGATCGGTTTAATATGGAAAAAGGACATTTTATAAAAGATGAGAATGATTGATAGTAAAAGTGTAAGTATGGATACTATAATAGCGGCAACAGATATACATCATCTGTGAAAATTTCAGCTGTCTAGCTATCACGGTTCATGAGATACAGCCTGGTGACAGACGGACAGACAGACAGACAGACGGATCGCGGAGTCTTAGTAATAGGGTCCCGTTTTTACCCTTTGGGTACGGAACTCTAACAACAGAACTCTTCAATAAATGACGGCAAATCTCTCGGGATTGCTGCAATCGCATGTATGTTAATTATACGTCTTATCGCCCTTCGCTTGCCCACTAGATACCACAGCATAAAAATGAAAATAAAAAACTTTATTACATATTTTTTTACTGTTTATGTACAAGTTTAATGTTATTAGGGTTTCCTATTCGGACATAACTGTTTTATCTATGATCCGATCTTGATGATTATTTATTTGATAACTTTAACAATATTAAAACTAACTATTTGGAAGTCGGCTGTAATTTTTCGTAAAAACGTTATCACTTTAATGCCAGAATAGATTACCCGAATAACATGAAACGTGAACAAAACCGGTGAAATGAGAGTGTACCAGAACTGTACACATCTGCATACCCCTTTAAAGCGTACCGGCGTGATTTTATGTTCTGAAATGGTGAAAACAATAAACAGATATGTGCTTGCAGCTATCGCGAGATATTTGTCGTCATTTATTGAAGAGGTATGTTGTATATCTCCGAAGTTATTCATCAGATGTTAATTAAACGGACCACATAAGAGGCACCAGCTTTCAAATAAAAAAGATCATCAAAATCAGTACATCTAGTAAAAAGTTCTGAGGAAACACTATTAAAAGTCGAATTGAGAACCCCCTTATTTTTGAAATAAGTTATAAAGTAGTATTTCTGTAAAAAAGATCATTTCTGTTTATATATTATATACCTTGAAACGCCTCCCATAAATTCGTAGTATATTATTAGTTTACAAAGAGGAGGTATAAAAATGGCTTTTCATTTGTAATAATTTTGTTGTCACCCAAAGATACGTTTTCACTAAAGTTAACTTGCGCATGTTTCAGTAACTTTACTGAAACATGCGCAAGTCGTGCACACTTGTGTTCAACTATAAACTCAAACAGAGCCAAGTTCTACACGGGATCTAAGTTTAAACTCATTACTAATATCTCCGTTTAATTTTGAAGTTAGAATCTGAATCCGAAACTTGAGGTGGTGAAACAGACTTAAGTATCTTAAATTGGTCGATTTTCCTATTCGTGTTTCTCTTTAATTATCATCCAAATTACTTGTGAATGTACAATCAACAATATTGAAACCTGACACACCATAAAATAATTCTTTTGCAGACATTCTTATACAATTAAGTCTAATTACGCTTAAATATTTATTTCTATAGCAGCAAACCAATTATTGATTTAAATAAAACAGTGTCAAAAATTTTACAACCTTGTGCTTGTAAGCTCGTATTGACACAGTTTTTATATAATTGAAAACCGTTTTAAATGTACCACGAGTGGTATAACAAGAAGAAATTGGTTGTCTGTAAAGACGGTTTACGGACGATAGTTTAACGTGACAACGTCATACCAAAACATTGATGAAATGATTGCATACTTAACGATACAATTAACGTCATTGTAACGTTACGATTATAACGTTACAATGAGCGTAACGTTACATTGAGTCATCCTTTTTCGTGCGTGCAGCCGGCGTTCATCGATTTATTAGACGTTGTCACGTCAAAATGTGAATGTTTTGAAATTTTCAAACGAATTATCGGCTGAATGGATCATGAATCAAATAGGTCGACTGTACCTACATTGTAATTTTGTGTTTTTTTGGTCTGTGGTTTTATTGTTGTCTCGTCAAAAGTAATTTTAACTGTAGGTATTCTTTACGAGTAGCAATATCCATAAACATTCTGCCCGAAAAGTATGGGATTTACTCGCCACGTTACCAAAGTGTCTAGACCAAGTGTCATTGAGCGTCGTCAAATGATTATTTAGCATCGCGGACGTCGGTACATTTAATATGTTTTATTCGGTTTTATTGTATATTCATTATTAATTTTATTATATTGTTTTATACTTACACATAATTATACATACTTTGACTCACCTTATATGTTTCCACTATTTTGTTTGTTATTTATTTATTATTCTATTTTATTTTTAAGTATTTTCCGTTCACGTGATTGTGTCCGTGGCATTACCAGTAGGTATTTTAAGAATATCAACGCAGCGTTATTTTTCACTGTTTGAACTCATTAGTAGGGAAGCCATTCTAATTGCTAATTACGAATAAATCTAGCAGCTCGACAAACACGACTTACCTTCCAAGTTTGAGTCACAAAACAAACGAACAGCGAAGAGCAACGTAGACTTTACACTAATACAACAAGGGGTTGCCGTAAAAAGTTACACAAACATTCCACACCTGCTATTAAGCGATGGCAAACATTTCTAAGGTCGCGCTTTGAATTTCTTTTCAGTTCATAATTTAGTTTGTTTTGGTTTTTCAAATTGTTTGCCGTGATAACCTGTGGAATAAATCGGTTCGTGTTAGAGACTGCGGGTAGTGAAGAGGACATCGCTTCATGATTTGCCAAAGCTCGAACTACCTTCGCGTAGCTAGGACCTGTTTGGCAATCACGGAAAGTGATCCGAAGGTACACTCAAATCTTTGGGCCCAATGTCAAATCCGTGCTTCCATATGGGTGCGAAACGTGGAATGTAACAAAGGAAATCTCACGACAAATTCAAGTCTTTGTCAACCGCTGTCTTCATCGCATTATCGGTATTTTCTGGCCCGGGAACATCTCCAACGTAGTAGAGCTGTTGTAGAAATGCCATGACAGTCACAGCCCGATCGACCACCAGATCAAGCGTTGCAAGTGAAGATGCCTTGGCCACACGCTCCGAAGGGATCGCAATCACATTCTCAAGCAAGCTTTGAACGGCCCACCACCAAGGAAAGGCCGTTCCCGTCAAATCTGGCATCGCACCGTTCTGACAGAAGCGGTGAGCATCGGAATGACGTGGACCGAGGTGAAGTGTGAAGCTCAAGATGAATTGCGATGACAAAGACAAAGATATTTTATTTCAAGTAGGTCACCAAGCGGCACTTTTGAACGTACCATTAAAATTTACAAGGAATAAAAATTGATTCTACCGTGCATTCGGAAAGTAGCTAGTTATGGAGAAGAATGCACAAGAAACTCCATACTTGTGTATTAGGCTTTGAATGAATACATTATTATTATTATTATTACTTACTCATTTAAAAAAATTGTTATTTTACAATATTTAGGTACATAAGTACATACATTAATAAATTCATATATGTGAGGACAATGCACCCAGAATAGCACTACACACTATACTACGTACAGGCATTAAGTAATAAAAGTACTCACACATGTACTGTGCAGTTATATAATAGATACTAGAAAAACATTAACATCCGAAACAGTTCAGTTATGACCAATCCCAACTGACGGCGTCCGTTCACGAACATGACGCATGAATTGGCACCACCCAGCTCAACCATCATGAAGGGAAGCGGATGAGAGATCAGAGAGACATTTGAGAGAGCATGACACACTCAACTGCCAGGGCACTCACAAGTCAACATACGTGTTGTGCAGTTATATAATACTAAGGAAATTGAGTTTATACAAAACAAATATATTCATACAGTATTCAGCAGGTCCAACAATGCTTCAAAACAATAATGTTCTGCTTATCACTTGTTTTTTTTTCGCCCTAATGGATGTGGAGCAGAACTAGCATTTAGCCAAGCATTTTTATCAGTGATGTAATCCCCCAACATATAATATGCCAGCCTGCATAGTGTGCGTTATAAACAAGTTTTAAATTTCGTGTCTTTCAGTTCAAGAATGTGGGGCGGAATTTTATTGTAACATTTTGTACAGTACCCAATGAAAGATGAGGCTTCTTTAGCAAGTCTTTAACCTGGTTGAACTAATTGGTCCCTATTTCTAGTAACGTAATTACTATAGAAGACTTATACGGACGCCCTCTGTAAAGTAAGTTAATCGTTTCTTGAAAAGAATTGAGGGTTGGAAAATCATTTTTAAATAGTTTTGCGGTAAGCCACAATGTCGCTTTTGACCTTGTACCGGACTTTATTTTTTAAACGTTCTTTGTAATTGTTATTGTATATGTTTAATTTAATTACTTACTATGTTAATTATATTTTTCTTTCTTTAATCATCTTTGGTCTGAAAACGTAATCCGAAGCGACCAAAAATTGTTTTGATTGAAAAGGAGACGGATACGCTTTCATAAAATTTTGGGCCTGGATGTAAAAAGATGAAATTGGTGTTAATTGATAGCTGCTATATTATCAAACATTCACTGAAAATTTTGCAGATTTTGGCAATCTGAGAGCCGAGATAAAAGAGATTAATGAAAAGTGAGGTTACGTAACAATCTATATATAACAGCCGATTTTTGACCTGTCAATTATAGACCGATTTTGAAAATTCTTTTTTTGTTCGAAAGAGTATGTTCCGAAATTGGTCCCATTTTAATTTGGTCAAGATCTGATGAAGAACTTCGGAGATATACAACAGAACTCTTCAATAAATAACGGCAAATCTCTCAAGATTGCTGCAATCGCATGTCTGTTTATTGTTTATACCATTTCATAACATAACATCACGCCAGTACGCTCAAAAGGTGTACGCAGATCTCTCATTTCACCGGGTATGTTCAAGTTCAAAGGCTTTATAGGTACATACTAAACAACTTGCCTATTATGTAGTTACAACTAAAAAGGGAAAATAAATTAAACTATTTGCATTGGTACCTACGAAAGACACCGACTTCCAAAAATAAAGTTACGTTTCACTTTGTAGTTTTTTATTTGGAAGTCGGTAGTTTTTTTTGTAAAAAAGTTTTTTTATTACAGCGACTAGTCGCTATGCCACAATTTACACAACGATCCATGGTGTCAATATCCAAGTATATAATATAATCCAAGTTCAACGTTAAAGCGGAGTTCTCAGTGGCCGGTAAGGTAGCAAGGCAAGGGTCGTACAAGAAGGTAGATCAGAAGTCCGTAGAATGAAAGCAGGGGTCGAGGAAAATATCAATAAAACTATGGGGGGAAACACACTTAAAATGCACACGCACTAGACGATACGAAACCATTATATTATATATTAAATTAGTACATTAATACCTCAATGTACGAAACGACTAAGTATCAGCATAGACCAGTGTTTCTCAACCCGTGTGTCGCGACCCCTGGGGGGTCGCAAGAGGTCGCGAAAACTACCTCAGTAAAAAAACAATAAGGTTTAAAAATATAGAACATCTCATGCAAATTCCAATAAGGCCAAACACGACTAGGATACATTGTTTTGTTTCGGAGTTCCAGAGCATACCTTCCCGCATCATCATCTGATCAGTTCAATGGTACCATTATCATCATTACCATTTATTTATGAGTAGGAATATGCTTCATCATAGTCGGTTATTCGAGATATCTTATACTCGTGACGTGATAAGGATTTATCATTGAGAAGTTCCAGTGGCCATCTGTGGTCTTCTACGTCAGTTCCAATTCACAAAATAATTAATTCTGAGTGCAAATGATTGTATTGTTGATGAAATATATAAAATACCAATGCTATATGTATGCCTATAACATTTGAGGAGTTCCCTTGATTTCCATGGGATCCCATCAGATTCTGACTTAGTGTCAATGGGACAACTTCGGGAGTATAACCTTTCAAACCCAAAAAGATTTTTCAAAATTGTTCCACAATCGGTGGAGTAATTGTGGAACAAACATACAAAAAATACATACAGTCGAATTGAGAACCTCATCATTTTTGAAGTCGGTTGAAAAAAAACAAGTGTCGAAGTTCGCGAAATATTTTTTCATATTATGGGGGTTGTGTCTTGGAAAAGTTTGAAAAACACTGGCATAGACTATAATGACAGACAGAGTGTCATGTCAACGTCAAGTCAGAGTTAGCACAGATTAAAAATACAATAATCGATTAGTAAACGTGAATCGATTTATCTTAATTATGTAGATATTTAATTGGTGTAAACTGTTTAATACGTTAATTCTAATAGATTTAATTATTTTAATTGAATTAATCATCTGGTGAGAGCATTTTCTTATATAGTATGAACTCCGTCACGTTAATCGATTATAATTTAATTGATATTCGATTTACTTCGTAACCATCTTAATTTTTGGATTTCTCATTTTCCAGATTGTGAATTAAGCTGATTTTTCACATTTTGAATTAGAAAAATATAACCCTTTTTTTAAACCATACCTCAACTCATTACATTCAGGCCCAGAAATCCCCGTCTCCTTTATTGTTTGTTTTTTTTTTTTTTAATTAATGATTAAACCCACCCATCTAACCTTAGTGTGAGCAGTCTTAGAAAATTTACTTCATGAGTACTCGCGATGATATTAATAAACAGCATGACTCTAAATTTCTTCAAAGTGTCATATTTCATTCCGAAATTGGAAAGACGTTAATTGCATGAGCCATTACTTGGCGCTTTACTTATACAGGATGGTAGACACAGACGATCTGTCGTCAAGGACGTCGTAAACTTTGTCAATTTAAATTGGTTTCAACATTTTGAAAAGGGTTATTAGATTTTTGAGAAATCATATTAAATTTGAAAACTTTCCATTGCAGCAATCGAGAGAAGAAAAATAAACAAAATCTTAAATACTACTTTCATACTAAAACGCTTAATTAATAACTGATTAAACATTTTAATATTTCGCTGGTATAAAGTAAATGTTAAAAAAATCTGTGAAATTATATCTAGGTACAGTCCCGAGACCTTGCTTTAAAAACTAAATAGGTGTATTTTATTTTCGATGCGTAAATTTCTTACACCCTGTATAGTTTTGGAGTCATTATAGCACAATTTCCTTTTAAAACCCGTGACGTCATATTGTATGACAAAGACAAAAGATATGGGATCGCGCCCACTCGACCCGCTTATACTCAACCCGAAGAATAATACCAGATGATTTACTACCAATTTAACCTTTTGTACAGTCAAGCAACTAACATAACTAACATATCTATTTATAACTTATTAAGTTATTATACATAGAACATTCGATGATCGAGAGCAACGTGGCCCAGTGGTATCGGCCGCGACTTACAAGTAGTAGGTCGTGGGTTCGAGCCCAGGCTTTACTTTGTGTAAATTATTTCATCACCACTGGGGTGTGACCACAAGCTCTTAGAGCGGTATCAATTTGAGATCGAATAAGGGAAAGACGTATCTGACTTATATACATCTGTCACTTACTCGATATCAAATTGATACCGCTTTTAGAGCTTATGGTAACCCCACTGCTCTTAAAACGGTGAAGGAAAACATCGTGAGGAAACCGGCATGTCCTAGAACCAAAAATTCGAAGACATGTGACATCCACCTACCTGCACTGGGCTCGCCTCCTCTCTGTGAAAGGGCCGTACCTTTCCCTCTCACAGAGATGAGGCCTGTGTCCCAGCAGTGAGAACAGTAATAGGTTGATAAAGTGATGTGTGATGACATAGAATAATTAATATTTTGCACTGAAAACTGTAATCTTTTAATTATTATGATAATATATAAGATTATAATGATAATTAACAATATTCTATGATTTTTACTACAAAGTACAAAGCGTATTTTATTTATTTATTGATTTAGGATCACCAACGAGTAACATAACAAAAACTTACAGAAAATATATAAATTGAAAACCATTATCATGTTATGCACACTCAATTAAAAATAGGTAAGGTAATAGTATAGATTACACATTATTGAGTATACATGGTCTACATAAAAATAATACATATCTAATTAATTAAATTAAAATCAAAATAACATTGAAATACAGATTAGATTAAAATAATGTTAAGATTAAGGTTATGTCAAATTAGATCATAAGAACAAAAACACAGTAAAAAATGTAGGTTATCTCAAATTAATGAAATGAAATAAATAAAAATTAAATACAGGAGTCAAATAAAATAACTAACAATCTATACTAACTAACAAGTAAAATAAAATTCAAAATAAATCAAATTAAAATATAAACAATGTCAAAGCGTAATATTAAAAAAACGTTTGTTGAATGGGAGCCCACTAAAATATTTATTTTATTCTGTTTTTAGTACTTATTGTTATAGCGGCAACAGAAATACATCATCTGTGAAAATTTCAACTGTCTAGCTGTCACCGTTCATGAGATACAGCCTGGTGACAGACGGACAGACAGACAGACGGATCAAGGAGTCTTAGTAATAGGGTCCCGTTTTTACGCGTTGGGTACGGAACCCTAAAAAGGATAAGTACTTCTTTAATTATTTATTTATTTATCCAACATTATTGAAATTTTACACTCTCTGTGGTGCAAGCGTTAAATTGACACTTTTCTGTCTGACTATACATCGACGTTTTTACGCCTATCAAAACAGAAATATCCAGGTATTCTTCGGGTCGAGTCTAAGCGGGTCGAGTGGGCACGGACCCAAAGATACAACGTATCAACTTTAACATGGGTTTAAACCCTTACATTTTTCGTAACATAACATTACATCACTCTGTGTTCCCCTAAGGGTTAGGCAGTGGCACCACTATACGAAATCTGTACTATAGGTGCACACTATACGAAATTTATACTATAGGTCACACTATACGAAATCTATACTATAGGTTCACACTATAGGAAATCATTACTATAAGCACACTTTACGAAATCTATACTGTAGGTCACACTATACGAAATCTATACTATAGGTCACACTATACGAAATCTATACTATAAGCACACTATACGAAATCTATACTATAGGTCACACTATACGAAATCTATACTATAGGAGCACACTATACAAAATCTATACTATAGGTCACACTATACGAAATCTATAAAAATAATAAAACTGACATACATAAAATAGAATCAAATGACAAAAGTATATTTATAGAACCTACTAACGATTCTGAAATATATCGTATTATAATGTCTTTAAAAACACGAAATCGGCTGGGTATGATAATATCACAACCGAGCTCGTTAAAAAAATAGCTAAACATATAGCATCGCCGTTGGCTCACATTGTTAATTTATCCTTGGAACAGGGCCGCTTTCCTGATAGGCTAAAACTGTCTCTGATAAAGCCACTATACAAAAAAGGGTCAAAATCAGACGTTGACGATTACCGACCTATCGCTCTCACTCCCATTATGTCAAATTTTTTTGAAAAAAATATGTACGTGAAATTACGTACATTAGGCGAGTGATGAAATTTCTTATTAAACACAACATTCTTGTCGATCAGCAATACGGGTTTAGACAAAATATATCGACGACTTTGGCAATATTTACGCTAGTGAAAGCAATGATGACGAATATTAATGATAAAATACCTAATTGTGCACTGCTCTTAGGCATTCAATCGTGTTGATCACACGCGGCTTCTAGAAAAACTTGATAGATACGGTTTTAGAGGTCCAGCAAAGGAATGGTTTCAAGCTTATCTAACTGACAGAAAACAGGTAACGAGGTTAACAAAATTTAACAAATTAAATAACAATTTAGAAGATTTTGATTCTGAACCACGGACTAATTGCTGTGGTGTACCACAAGGTAGTATCTTGGGACCATTATTGTTTCTTCTTTACATAAATGATTTGCCTAAGTCAATAAAACATCAGTGTGTATTGTTCGCCGATGACACCACCGTTGTTATTAAAAGTAAAAAATTACAAAATTTTGACATTGAAATTAAGCAAACATTAAATGACATTATACAATGGTTAGACATTAATAAATTAAAAATAAATATTTCTAAAACTAATGTGCTTGTTTGCTAAACATTTAAAAGTTAACCTGTACGCCTTAATGTTGCACTTAACAATAATAATATAAAACAGGTACGTGATGCAAAATTCCTGGGTGTAACACTAGATGAGCATTTTACCTGGAAGAATCACATCGAAATAATTAAAAAAAAAAAAAACAATTCGTATTTGCTTTAAGAAAAATTAAAAATATTACATCTTTGCGTACCGCCATAATGGTGTATCACGCATACGTCTGCTCAGTAATACGATACGGCATAGTTGTGTGGGGAAACTCTTCCGAAATGACGAAGATCTTCATCGCCCAAAAAAATGTATACGTGCAATATTCAATATGCAGTGGTCTGACTCATGCAGGCCTATGTTCAAGTCGCACAATCTATTGACAGTCCCATGTATTTATATTTACGAAGTTGCCAGGTTTGTGAGGTCCAATCTTGAACTATTTGAATGGAAAAATAACACAAATAAAAGGAAACCTACACATTTAGATTTTGAAATGCCCGTTCCAAAGCTAGAACTTTTTCGGCGGAGCTGCGTTTACATGGTTCCCCTAATTTACAATGCTTTGCCTGGGTCAATTACTCAACTACCCTACAATAAGTGTTGTGTTGCGTTGCGGAAGTGGTTGTTACAAGAGTGTTTTTATTCGATAGATGAGTTCTTTCAAAAGTGTCCCTGTAAATTTTATACACTAAAGCACAGATATATTTATTTTTTATGTAGACACAAAAATTGACATAATGTAGTTACCTAATTAATATCTTAAGTGTAAAAACTTGTACTATTGCATGCTATATATTGGCCAAATGTGTGTTGCTAAATATTTTATATAAGAACTTTATGTACCTACCATATTTGATGCAATAAATGAATTGAATTGAATTGAATATACTATAGGTACACACTATACGAAATCTATACTATAGGTTACGCTCTTGGTTGATAAAAAGAATTCATGTATTTATTGGTTTTTGGAAATTCTACCCCTAAGGGGATAAAATAGGGGTTGAAACTTTATGTGAAATCTCTTCGGTTTGGAAGGTAAAAGATCTGAAATTGTTGGTTTACGCTCTTGGTTACTTAAACAACAATGAGATTTTTTTAAATTTCGAACCCCTAAGGGAGTAAAAAGTCGGTTGAAAGTTTGTGTGAAACTTCTACGCTTTAAAATGTGACACGTGAAATTATAGATTTACGGTTTTGGTTGATAAAAAGAATTCATGGTTTTTGGAAATTAAACTAAGGAGGTGAAAAGGTTGAAATTTTTTGGGCTTATATATTTGAAACTTGGCATACATACTAACCTAAGTAAATACTAATAGTAAAGGTTTTCATTATAAGTTTTTCGAAACTACTCCTAAAATACGATTAAGGGGGTGTTAAAGATTTTTTATGAATTTTACTGTACAGGGCTTATTTTTATAATGTAGGGGAGCACTATATAAGAAGGGATTTTTGGCAATTCAACCTATAAGGGGTGAAACTAAAAAGTCATCTGTAGGATAAAACACGGATCACGCGAATGAAGTCACGAACGAAGTGCTAGTCTATACTATAGGTGCACACTATACGAAATCTATACTATAAGTGCACACCTATAGTATATATTTCACCAGTTATGTCTTTAGCCCCGAATAAGTTAAACATAATAAATAAAAAAATAAATAAAATGTTTATTTCAATTACATAAAGCATTAACTTACGTGGGATTGGATGGTCACCGTTTAAGCGAAAATATGCTTGTGTTGGGTGACTCCGCTCTTCCACTTACCATAATACAGAGTATGCAATTGAAAACAGAATAGCAAAAGAAAAGAAAAGAAAAACAAAAACATAACCCTTTCCTTGCAGTCGGGTAAAAAGGAGCGCGTCTGTGCAATTTATGTGAGTGGGTATTGAGTGTGTGTGTAATAGTGTGAGTTTATGTGTGCGTGAATTTGTGTGAGTGTACAATGTGTATGAGTTAATTTCTTTTGCCTGCATATAGATATAAGTTTAGGTTTCAGTTAGGTTTAGGTTAGATCTGCGACAATGTCTTGGGATAGGAGGAAGCCAGGAACAGTTTCCTCCACTAATGTATTTTTAGGCAATTTAGATTAAGTGATTCTATCATCCGTTCGGAAAATACCTACGTGAAGTAAAAACAGACAAGAAACTCGTTTTTTTGCTAGTATCTTAACTATAGCTCAGCATTCGCGGGCTGGCTTGAATTTATTGACAGGGACTACGCGACGGGCCTCGGCGGCGAGGACGGAACGAATGCGGTCGTTTTTTGTGCTAGTTTTATCGGGTTTGGGTGGGTTCGTTTTTATTTACGAACCCATTGGGGGCAGCAGGGGCCACTGGGTCAGGGATTTGAATTGGCGCTGCGATGTGGTGGGCTATCAGCGCTGGAATGGTCTGGAGGTGAGACTGAGGAGCCACGCTTTGGTGGTTCAGTTTACCCGCTGTCCTCTGAGGGGCGAGTCTTGCAGGGATTTGCGAGGAGGGAAGCCTCAAGGTGCTGTTCTCTGGGACTTCGTCGAGCTTTATTGCCTCGCCGCTTTTCTGGTAGTCGCCATTGTTGATTCTGGCTTTCAGGAGTTGCATTGGTTTGGGAATAGTGCAGTGTCGGACTCGCTCACGAAGGGTTCCGTACCATAATAGCAAAAAAACGGCAAAAATATAACTTTTGATGTATGGGAGCCCCACTTAAATATTTATTTTATTCTGTTTTTAGTATTTTTTGTTGTAGCAGCAACAGAAATACATCATCTGTGAAAATTTCAACGGTCTAGCTATCACGGTTCATGAGATACAGCCTGGTGACAGACGGACATACATACAGACAGGCAGGCAGACGGACCGCGGAGTCTTAGTAATAGGTTGCCGTTTTTACCCTTTGAGTACGGAACCCTATAAAATAACCTAATAAATCCGACCAGACAAACAGAAAAATCCGAACAGAAAAACCGACCAGGGAATTGAATCCAGGACCTCATACTAAGCAGAAGCGCTTGTAACCACGAGACCAACAAGGTAGTCAGTACAGTGTTTTAATTTCGTCTTGGATTTTTTTCCTGCGTGAAAATATGACGACATATTATTTTATGAACAGCAAATTAGGTTTGCCATTAAAGTTAAAAAAGCCATCTTCTCCTTCGAACCTAACCTATCCATGTCGGAGTGCCCTAAGCTCCCTAGCTCGCTTCGCTCAATCTTGGACTAATTCATCGACCATAATTATCGAATCGCCCAACCGTTACGTAGCAATACTCATAATGAACAGACAATGTGATAAATATAGAAGTTTAAATCAGTATTCATTACATTGCCGGATTTGACTTGACTAGATTCATAATGCCCGGACATATACTTAGTGCACTGATTAATCACTTATGCCATGACATAATATACAAGTATATTTTCGATACATGTAAGCCTGCGTATATACATTCTCAAATGTATACAGCTGCAAACATTCTAACCTACCTAATGCTATATTGCAAATGGCAGTCAGTAGTTTGCAGTTTTTGAAACAGTTTTATGTTAGAAATAAATTCACGTTCAACTCTTTAAACTTTACAATATTGAGAGTAGAATTCTAAGTGCTTTCTTGTTTGTTGTTGACAAAGATACCCTTGAGGCTTTCAAATGGATGCACTTTTTATCAATATGCTGATTTTATTTATTAGTTAAAGAAGGCTAATACAAAAATAAATAGTTAAAAAAAGGTTTTCCAACACTAGGAATTTCCCTTTATCGTGATTGCGTTTACAATAATTTAAATATACATTCACAAACACCCAGATCCGGAAAAACTATATTTCTCTCAACTATATGGTTTTCTTTTAAAGATGGTGTATGATTTTTCGGATTGTGTTTCTATTAAAAAACTACAAGCAACAATTCTCAAAGAGTCCTTCCACGAAGTTACTGTAAGAGAAACCTTTGGTTAGCAACATGAAACGGTTTCTGTTTCTCAGAAATGAAATGTCGTGTTTGAAGTAAGAAAACTCGATTCCTAAAGGTACATAGTTTTTTTGTCATGTCTACAGTATCGGTATTTTTTTGTTAATATTTTTTTTATTCAGGACTACTGGTATTTTGACGTATTCCCAGCAGGATGTTAAGTGGTAATGTGACCCATTTGATACAATAAAGGACTTGCACCTGTAGCCAAGTTGACAATCTCTAATCGATAACGCTAGAAGAAAACGAATCAATTTATGGGAATGACACATCTGAACGTTAAGTCATCTGGAGGGTGACCATAAGCTCTTAGAGCGGTATCAATTTGAGATCAAATAAGGGACAGATGTATCTGACGTGTATACATCTGTCACTTACTCGATATCAAATTGATACCGCTCTAAGAGCTTATGGTCATCCCCCTGGTCAGACCATACAAATAGAAGGCGTTAACGATTGTAGTATGACATTCGATACGAATAGTTTGTAACCCGGCTGAGGATGCCTAGGTGGAAACCCATGTGTTTCGAGAAAACCCAAATGTTAGGTTTTCTTGTACATCAATCGACAAGCCTGTTGCGAGTCTAGCAAACGACCCAAGTGCTAGATTGACCCGAAACTATATCGAAGATATCCCGGACGTCAGCCTGTACGAGATTAGGATGGCTCTGAAATAGCTTAAAAATAACAAGCCGCCGGGTGATGACGGAATCACGGCCGTACCCCTGAAGGCGGGTGGGAAACCAGTACTTAAGGCCCTTCAGAAGCTGTTTGATTCCGTCATACTCGAGGGCAAAACGCCACAGGCATGGTGCAGGGGTGTGGTGGTACTCTTTTTCAAGAAGGGCGACAATGCCCGGCTGAAGAACTATAGGCCCATCTCACTTTTTAGCCATGTCTGTTTTCAAGAGTCATCACAAATCGTCTCGCGCGCAGGTTTGACGATTTCCAGCCTCCCGAACAAGCCAAATTCCGTAAAGGCTTCAGCACTGTAGACCATATACATACGCTGCGGCAGGTTATACAGAAGACCGAAGAGTATAACCTGTCTCTCTGTTTAGCGCTTGTGGACTACGAGAAAGCCTTTGATTTGATTGAGACTTGGGCCGTATTGCAGTCTCTCCAAAGGTGCCAGATCGACTACCGGTACATTGAGGTCTTGAAGTGTTCGTACAAAAACGCCACCGTGTCAGTCCGTATTCAAGAAAAGACCTCGAAACCAATCCTTCTCCAGCGCGGCGTGAGATAGGAAGACGTCATTTCTCCGACACTGTTCACTGCTGCGCTGGAGGATGTCTGCAAGGTTCTGGACTGGAGAGGGCTCGGCATCAACGTTAATGGCGAGTCCATCACTCACCTTTGGTTTGCCGACGACATAGTATTCGTGGCTGAGACCATGGAGAACCTCATTGCAATACTCGATGACCTCAGTAGAGCTTCCAAAAGAGTGGGTCTTAAAATGAACATGGACAAAACCATGATCATGGTGAATGCCCATGTAACCCACTCCTATCAAGATCGGAAACTCTACACTCGTCATTGTAGACGATTTTGTCTACCTGGGAAAAAACGATCCAGTTGTTTAGTTCTAACTTCGATAAAGAGGTCAACCGTCGAATCCAACTCGACTGGGCGGCGTTCGGGGAGTTGCGTGGTATCTTCTCGTCCAACTTTCCGCAGTGTCTCAAGACAAAAGTCTATGACCAGTGTGTGTTGCCAGTGACCTATACCTAGGACCGAGACGTGGTCGCTCACAATGGGCCTTATCAGAAAGCTTAAAGTCACCCAAAGAACAATGAAGAGGGCTATGAACGGCGTTTCCTTGAGTGATCCGTCAGAAATGAGGATATCCGCAAGAGAACCAAAGTTACCGACATAGCCCGAAGAATTGTCAAACTTAAGTGGCACATTGCTCGCAGAACGGATGGCCGATGGGGCCGAAAAGTTCTGGAATGGCAACCGCGAACTGGAATACGATACGTTGGAATGCCTCCCACTAGGTGGACCGATGACCTGGTTAAGGTTGCGGGAAGACGCTGGATGTGAGACGCACGGGATTGGCGACGCCTGGGGGAGGCCTATGTCCAGCAGTGGACGTCAATCGGCTGAAATGATGATGAATGATGATCGGACAAGCAATACCGATCACCTACAGTGAACAGCCGCACGATCTTTTACCGGCAAATTTTCCACTACAGCCAGTTTTTTCGCCGTGCTTTATGACTAATGTAACTTAAGGCGACAACAAGCCCCAGCGACCTTGAGCGATTGGGAGGAGCTTGCGCCGCACTCCCGCGACCCCGCAACTACACGCTCGTAATTTCGTAGAGTAACCATACGCTTCAGACGGTGGGGACTACTGACTGTTTTTTTTTTATGTAGTGAGAAATAATAAGGTAGCATCCTGATAATAAATATTATTTGAATAGTGGTAAGATCCTACTAATAATTAAAAATGCCAAAGTATTGATGAATGGATGGATATTTGTTCCTCATTCACACCAGAACGGGTGAACGGATCTGGGTGAAATTTGGCACAGAGATAGATTATAGTTCGGAATATCACATTTATTTCATCCCGGTAAAATATTCCCTTGGTACAAAACACTACACGCGGGTGTAGCCGCTAGCGGAAGCTAGTCTTTTATATATTTACAATTGCTCATTCATATATAGGCAACTAGCAGTCCCCCGCGGCTTCGCTCCCGTCAACTGGCTGGGTAGGTACCTACCGCTCTACCCTACCACAGATAATATAATACTAGCCTATAGATGCCTCATCCCATACAAAAAAAACCGTGCCGAGGTAACTAGCATTTTTTATCTGATTCTACCGATTATTTTTTGTAAATCGATCGCGTTCGGTGCCAGTCCACGGCGATAGATATATCACCATCTATATCCGTGGAACGGAACCGAACGCGATTGATGTACAAAAAATAATCAGTATAATCAGTACCGTACGTCGGCACGGTTTCTTTGTATGGGATGAGACACCACTGACCCTACCTACCTACCCACCTACTTACCTATCTCTCTACCCATAATTACCTAGGTTTAGGCGTGAAAAAGTAGTTAGGTAAATAGTGTAAAAATAATATCAAGTGATAAAAACATAAAATAAAGACATGTGATTTGTGTGCATGGGCGGATCCAGAGGGGGGGGGGGGAGGGGCAAGGGATACTTGAATTAAAATGATGTAAATTATTAACATTATTTTATTAGCTTTAAAACTCCTCAAAACTGAGAACACTCATATCCATACGATGTGTTTCTTAGTTGTTTGTATTGTATTTCTTGTATTATGTCGTCTTGTGTACTTGTGTCTATCGTCATTGCTCGGTTTTTCCTTCGTTTATTTTTATTTTCTTTTTCTGCTTCTTAATTTATTTTGCGTTCTACAAAAATATAGCCTATATGTACGGGGCGGACGTGATCGCTCGAGTTAGGTAGAATTCGGGAGGTTATAAGGCTCCTGCTCTAAGCGCGTTGACGCCCTTGCACCTATTGTTCAGTTGTCAATAGGAAATCAGGAACCCAGGAATTGTTTGAGGGCCGCTAGGTGAAGGTCTGATATCCAGGAAATAAAATACTTGATTCTTCTTAACGAGTTGCGATGTTTTTTAGGTTTTCGTTACGGCAAGCTGCGTGGATGTTGACTTGTGAAAATAATGGCTCCAAATTGAACGCCGCGCATGCGTACTATTCAACCACCAAACTTTACCGTAACGAGCACCTCGAATTTGCGCACGCGCCGATTTTTATTTTCAAAGATTTTTATTACAAACCTTAGCTAAAAACCGACAGAACCCCCCCTATCCCTGAAGGGATCAGAGAGTATGATACATGGTTAGATGCACCCTGAAACGACCCATCCAACGAACTTGACTTGACTTGACTTTGACCAGGTTCCTATCTGGTACTCCTAAAGAGATTCTCCAGGAAGAATGGGGAATGAAGGGAAATTCTGTCGATTTCGGGACTTAGAAACTATTATCTTCTAAACTATACAATACTAGTACTAGATTACTATACGGGTCTTGAAGCCCTTCTATAAGGCTAGAGATTCACGCCACTTTTATGCCTGTATCTATATCTTCCAGACGCTCAGCCGCCTGAAAGTGTCAGACTCAACGAAAAGTACCAACTTTTAACATAAAAGGCTATTCCACGCTCAAGCTATCCAAGGGATCTCCACTGACCAGGCACCATTCGGTAGCCCTTGCAAAAAGCTACCCTGTGGTAGTACGGTGGTGGGTGCAGCCGCAACCCTCGAAGTAGAATTCACCCCTAAGTGGTCGGCGCAACAAGAAAGCTGTGGAACCCTGTAGTCTTTCAACAAGGTTATCTCCCGAACCACCAGAGCTAGGCTCCTTGTGTGGTTGGATAGGCAAGGAGTTGGGCTGTCGAATGGTGGTACCCTGATGGGTGTATCACCAGTCCTTCTAGAGTTCCAGGCGCCGGAAAGTGGCCAAAATAGGAAAACGCGTGTATTTCCACAGCTTTAATGAGCCCGTGTCATCAGACGAGCCACATACTGGCACTGAGTGATGACTGGTTCCAGGCGTCTGTCTGCGGGCTGTAGAAGGTAACGCCTCTGATGGCATATCAGTAACCCTTCAGGCACCAAGTGTCTCTGAAGGCGGTGAGTCCGCTGACAGACGCATAGAAACGTCTATTGTGGTTCATACAAGCACATTATCTCAAGTAAACAGTGTTTATCTACTAGAATTACTTAAGCGCCACTTAGTTATAGGGCTTAGGCTGAAGTCTAGGCCGCCTAAAAGCACTAGATTTACGAATGACTAGTTTTCTTAGTGTTTACTTGAGGGAAATGTGTGTGTATTCACCTTTCTAGGGTGAAATTCTATTATCCCTGGCTATGTACTGTTATTATGTATTGTTTTTCAGTCATAGCCCCAGGATAGGACACCTAGATGATGTGTCCTAATAGACTAATGTGTAAGGTAAATAATACGATTTGTAGTGTAGCATTTGAAAACACTGAGAAAGCCGAATGCTTGGCTGACAGTCTAGAACTTCAATGCTCACCCGGCTGCCAACCATTAGACCAAGCTCACCTTGACATGGTAGACGCTGAAGTCGAAAGCAGGACCTCCCTCCCACCCGTCGAAGACCCTGATGATCCGCTACCTCCCGTCACCCCAGACGAAGTAGAGGAGGTCATCAAAAGGCTTCACCCCAACAAAGTCCCGGGCTCAGATGGCATCACCAATAAGGTGTTGAAACTCCTCCCTGCCCAAATAATATTGCTAATGCTTGGAAACAAGCCACTGTGATAGGCATCCCTAAACCGGGTAAACCCAAATCGGAGCCTACCAGTTATCGTCCCATTAGTCTGGTAAATTCCCTCGGAAAAGTCTATGAACGGCTTATTTATAAGCGGCTCAAAGACTTTGCCGAGCGAAAGAGCCTCATCCACAATGAGCAATTCGGCTTTTGTTCCGAACATAATTGCGTCCAACAAGTTCACCGCATCGTTGAACACACTAGTGCTGGTTTCCAGCGTGGTCTGATGACGGGTGCCTTGTTCTTCGACATAGCGAAAACGTTTGACAAAGTCTGGCACAATGGCTTAATTTATAAGCTTTACAAACTCGGCGTGCCAGATCGTCTCGTGCTCATCATACAAGACTGGTTGTCGGACCGTACTTTCCGCTATCGTGTCGAGGGAGAACTCTCCCCCCCTCACCCCATACGAGCCGGAGTCCCCCAAGGCTGCGTACTATCCCCTCTATCATTCACGCTGTACACCAGCGATATCCCCAAAGCTAAGGAGGGCCAGTTGGCACTATTCGCTGACGATACGGCCCTCTATACCTCTGGCCGAGTACCCAATGCCATCGCCCAAAAACTCCAGAGAGCCGCTAACGCCCTGGCCAAGTGGATCCGCCTCTGGAGAATAGAAGTCAATCCTGACAAGAGCCAGGCTGTCCTCTTCTCTAAGCCTTACACTCGCTCAACAAACTCCCGACCCACCAAACCCATCACTATGTACGGCAAGCCGATCCCTTGGGAAGAGCAAGCCAAGTACCTAGGAGTCACCCTAGACAATCACCTCACTTTTGCCAAGCACATTAAGGCGGCGCGCTCGCGAGCCGCCTTCGCTATGGGCAGACTTCATGGGATGGTAAACGCAAGCAGCGGTTTGTCACTTTGGTGCAAGCTGCGCACTTTCACTGCGGTTATCCGTCCCATCATGACCTACGCCAGCGCAGTTTTCGCGCACGCAAGGCCTTACCACATTCACAAGCTTCAGGTTATACAAAACCGATTCCTCCGTAAAATCACGGGAGCCCCCTGGTACGTTCGTGACCAGGATCTCCACGTCGATCTTAGAATCCCCACAATTCAACAGTTCATGAAGCGCATTTCCAAGCGCTACTTCGACAAAGCTGTCAACCACAGCAACCCCCTAATTCAAGCGGCCTCCCGCTATGAACTTTCCCAAATCTCCAAGATTCGCCGACCAAGGCTCGCCCTCTCCATCCCCGATGACGCCACTACCCTGCTCCAAGAGAGCAAGAAAGAGACTAGCACAATTCGCATACACAGAGCGCCGTCGATCCGTCCTCGCCGCCGAGGCCCGTCGCGACGTCCCCGCCAAGATATACAAGCCAGCCCGCGCAATGCTGTGCCGTAGTTAAATTCTAGTTTCTAACCCTCAGCGTTGTCGCTTAGGGTTAGAAATTTGTGCCTGGCTGGAGGCTATATAGCTTAGTCTCCACAGGGAAGCCCGGTTAAATAGTTGTCAGTCACTTTGACCGAACTACGAGACGCCAAATATAAAAAAAAAAATGCATTTAGTATGGGATGGCGCGGTGAGGTGAGCGGACGTATCTAAGTATCTCATGTATAACATTAGTGTATAGCTACGTTCATATATACGCTAAGATATGCTACGTGACGCACCGTCGCGAACAGTATAAATATTCATATGAGCCGACTATGTTAAAATCATTGTTTACCTAGCAGAGACTGATTACTCTTTTTCGGTCACTTTGTGAAAGAATGACGGATCCCCCCAGATATAGTTGTTTCAATTACTGCAGAACTGAAATATAATTACAATGATAAATAAAACGAAACAATCTATACTCTGTCCGCTGGGGCAAAAAATAAAAGATGAACAAATCATAATAAAGGTTTTAACAGTGACTCCTTTGCTGTCAGGCTGTCAAGAGATGCATCATAAGATGCTTATTTCATACAACAACCAAATACCAAACACTCATATGCATAAATATGCCAAACATTTAAATTATTAGAATTAATATTTGTTTCGGGATATTTATCATGTTCCCGAAACAAATATTAATTCTAATGATTGTGACCATGTCAGCTTAAAAACTTATATTTAAATTATTATTTTACTTACTATATTTTACAACAATATTAATATTTTTATGTGTAAACAAAAAAATAGGTATTACTAAAGCCAAAACCTTTAGCCGACATTAAAACCATTGCCCCTGAAATAAATACTCTTTTACTAGTAAAACTGTCTAGTAACTATAAACAGCAGTCTAATTGCGTAAGTGAATTCGACTAGGCAAAGGGATTGATCCCATGATCGAACATGAACAATTTACCAATCCCATACGAGATGAAAGACGCGATGTGGATTTTCGTCTATGTGATTGGTCTATTGTTCATATTATTTCATGGAGTCATACCTTTTGCCTTGCCGAATTCACTTACGCAATTAGGCTGTTGATATTATAATGAAAAATCTACTGATACATTATTATGTTTAAATAATACTAAAGTCGGAATATTAAATTAGGTATACATTTACCTATCGGTACTCATGTCCATATTTTCATGATCAATAAGCGGAGTTGCCTTTTTCTTCTGTTCTGTACAGCCGGAGCTACAATTTAAATGTATGTATATAAGTATAGATAAACCATTATCTCATATTATGCGAAATTAGTAAGGTAGTCGTATATGACGTACTGCCACAAAACAGAGCCAAATAATTACATCTCCGCATTCGGAGATGTGGGAGAATCTTTGTTATTTGGCATTTTTCTAAAACAGAAATAACATAATTATTTTAATAAAATAAAAGTATGTTTATTACAAATTTACTTTATATTTATGTTATGTGTATTTTTTTATTTAGTTACGTACCTATACTAAATTAAACTTCATGAATACATTATTGATAATTTTATTGATGATTAAAATATGCTACTTACCCAAGTAATCTATCTCGTTTTCATTATAAGGTATCTCTTTTTCATTACAAGGCATCTCTTTTTCATTATAAAGCATCTCTTTTTCATTATAAGGCATCTCTTTTTCATTATAAGGCATCTCTTTTTCAAAAAAAAATATTTACCAACCATTTTAGCGGGAACCTTATAAACATGCAAATAAAATTGTGTCCTTTTGCTCCGAGCGGGCGAGCGTCAGCGTCCATCCGTGACAGCGGTCACCGATACACTGCCGCCCGTCGACCGGTAGACCCCCGCTTCAACGCGCACCAAGTTTAGTCGGCAAAACTAATAACCTTGATTTACTAATCACAATAAAATTTAAAAAAAAGCCGAAGATCAAAATTTTGATAGTTAAATTTCCTTTTAAATGGTGAAAGTTTCATAAAAATACGCCCAGTGGTTTTTGCGTGATTGTCGTTTTTTGGTCCGCGTTAGGCGTTACTTTGCAAATTAATTAAATTATGTTATACTAATATATTTTAAAATGTACTCAGATAAAATTATTGAGAAAACGCTCTAGTATAACATATATTTTTTCCAAAAAAATACGACTAGCCGTTTAGACGTGATTCTCATTTTAAAATCAGCTACTCAAGGGTATCTGCGCCTTAAGACTCGTTGGTAGCAAATCGTGAAGAGTGTAGTTTTTATGTTCAGCTGGTCGAGAATGGACTTGTTAGTGCGTTTTGCTGTCCATGGTATTCGAAACACTCTTGTAGCGGCATCTATATAATATATCCATATTTAAGTAAAGAGCAGTGGTGGCCCAATGGTAACAGCCCCGACTTACGTGTCGTAGGTCGTGGATTCGAACCCAGGCGGGCGTTTTACTTTGTGTAAATTATTTCATTACCACTGCTCTAAAATAGAGAAGGAAAACATCGCGAGGAAAGCGACATGTCCAAGAACCAAAAAATCGAAAACTTGACATCCACCAACCCGAACTAGGCCCGCGTAGTGGATTAAGGCACATTCCCTCTCTTACAGAGAGGAGGCCTGATTCCCAGTAATGGGAACATTAATAGGCTGATAATGATGATGATATATAATGAGTAATGTCTGACGTCACACAAAACCTGCATCATGCAAGCCGAGTATTCGGCGCGATTAGAACACATACAACAGTCCGACAACAATCGTCGGCATCGGGCAGTTGCTCGGACCAGACACCCGCCTGGTCAAAGGATCCTCCCTTTTCAATGGAGGTTTGTGGGACTTTACACCCTGTTTCGCATACCTCCAAACTCTTCAATACCCAATATCAAAAATTTCACTTCTTTTTCGGAGCCGGAAAGAAATATCGAGAATACCAGAGTTGTCACGAGTCTTCTCAGTGCTATTAGACATCTTTCTGTCTTGCCATAGTCTCAACATCTTGATCATAGCGCTTTATATTCTTGTGATTCTTTATCGTCTCACAATTTTAAACTTGGATTCAACTTATTATTATTGGCCTACACCATCCCTGAAGATCATAATCATGAATGTCTTCTACGGTTTTCCTTTGAATACAATAATACATTTGATTATCTTAGTCGTAATCAAACAACGGTCAATAGTATCCAACCTAGATAAATAAGGCTACCAAACAAAAAAGCGATGTGACAGTGCGACACACCTTTTTTCGTGAATTTTTCAATCTCTTCAGACTGTTCTTTAGCAGTATTTGTAAAAACCTCGCCGTGAATCCTAAGGTAATGTGAGTTGCGATCCATTGCATTGAAGTTAAATGAGTGCTCGTTCACACCCCCTGTGTGAACGAGCACTCATTTCTTCACTCATCTCCGTTTTACAAGTCCGCTTTATCGTACCTATACTACGTTTTTATTCGGCGCTTACGTTTGTAGTTGTATGTGCAACTTCAGTCACATGACAGTATTCCAGAGCCAGTTAAAAACACCGATCCGACAAAATATACATCTGTCCATTTTACAGGTCCACTTTATCGTAGACGTTTTTATTCGACAATGGCGTAGGTAGTATGAGCGAGTTCACACACAACAGTATTAAAATACTGATCCGTTTTGTCAGATCGAAGCCACGCGGGGTTTGCCATTACCTGCAGTAGCAATGGATCCGTTAAAATGGTACCTACTGTAAATGTGGTGTGAACATTACCTCCAGTAGTGACAGATCCGTTAAAACAATCCTGGAAATATGGATGTTCTGTTTAAACGAGCCCTAACAGCCTAATTTTAGCTCGCATCACCTAAGTTTTCACATATAAATTTTATATAATAGACCGACTGGTATGAATAATTTCTACGAATACGCTTTGACGCATCGTTGTCGCATTGTGTTATAAATGCAAGAGTATTGATTTTCACACACATTTTTGTACAAAGCAGATGCGGGCTGCAAATACTGTTTTCTGTAATACTGTTTTGGCCTCTTTTTTAATTAACGTGGGAAATGTTACTTGTTGAAAATTTCACCAAGCAATGGCAGCTTTTCAAGCGAGGTGATGCGGGTTCGAATCTGAGGCTTGACTTGTGTTTTCTTTTACAAGCTTTTATTTACATTTACCTTTCCCGGTATCTGTAATCTTTCTTTCTTTTCATTCATTTCATATCTGTCTCCTAATTATCTGTTCTTAATTCAAATGGGTGTACCAGCTTGTTTTTTTTGTGTCTTTTCTAGTCGGGATGCTGCTCCTTCATCAGGCAAACTTCATAGTATCTTCTTCAAGAATCGGGATCTTTTGTCAACGTTTACAACACTCAAATTCGTAAAAAGCCTCTCCAATGTTTGGCAAGCCTTAAAAATATTTATGAGCTCTTAAATAATTGTTCGAGTAAAATATTTATACTAAGGTTTAAGGTTAATGTAATTTTCATGTATACTCAGTTGATTGAATTCAATAATCTAAAGTGTCTGATTTAAACATTTCAAGAGATGAGCTATCTAAACGTCGTGCTTAAGACGATCCCTATCGTTAATTGAATTACATAGTATTTGTTGGTACTGTTATAAGAAATTAGTTTTTACATGCGGCTTTGCTAGCATCGAACCGTGCATTATTGCGGTAAAAAAAGTAAAATAAGGTGCTCAGTGAAAATTTAATTTTCTCTCAGTGAAAGAATTCTTCATTGGATCAAAAAATACTAAACGTTCACAAAGTTTTTTTTTTTTTTTTTTTACAAAAATATACTACATACTTCCAGAAAACTACAAAGTGAAAAATAACGTTATTTTTGGAAGTCGGCGTCTTTCGTAGGTACCATTTTTTTGCGTATGGACACTGACTTCCAAAAATAACGTTATTTTTCACTTTGTAGTTTTCTGGAAGTCGGTAGTATTTTTTTGTAAAAAAGTTTTTTAATTTTCCACTTTTTAGTTGTACCTACCTAATAGGCAAGTTGTTTGTAAGTTTCCTATAACGCCAGAATAGATTACCCGAATATCATGAAACTTGAACAAAACCGATCAAATGATAGATCTGCTTACCCCTTAAGAGCGTACTGGCGTGATGTTATGTTATGAAATAGTATAAACAGACATGCGATTGCAGCAGTCCCGAGAGACCTTTATTTATTTATTTATTGAAGAGTTCTGTTGTATATCTTCGAAGTTCGTCATCAGATCTTCACCAAATTAAAATGGGACCAATTCCGAAACATACTCTTTCAAACAAAAAAATACTTTTCGAAATCGGTCCACAATTGACGGAGATATCGGTGAACATACATAAAAAAACATACAAGAAGTCGAACATAGAACCTCCTCCTTTTTAGAAAGTCGGTTAAAAAGGTTATCCATGTCGTTCTCGAAATAAAATCTTTTTGTCTCCTGAAGTATTTTACTTGACAAGAAAAACTGCTTCATCATTCGTTTGTAATACACGATGAAAAATTACGTTTTTGTACTAAGATCTTTTGTACTAAAATAATTATGATATAGCCCAATCCACAGAGCACCGAGACGCCTCGACCAATTTTAATTAAAGACAACCTGGTCAAAACTTTTCATGCAAATCAAGCGTGTCAGTAAGTATCACTATTTACTCATAATAATTTAATTCTTATCTCCTTTATTCAACTTCATTCTTATTAAATAAATGTTTAATGTATTTCTTATAAAAACACTTAAAAATACATTTCAAAATATAAAAAATAGTGGCCCACCGGTATCGGGAACAGAATCCAAGCTCTAGCATTTTCGAGAACTGGGTCGGGCATAGGTATCTATAGTATGCATTTCCGATCCCACAAGAGTGTGTTTCAAAGCATGTTGCTGAAGGATAATCCTGGCTACAAGGTTGTGCCTATGCTAGTACTCTTCGTTAGCTAGACGAGAACAACCATAGAGATAATGTGGTGGATTGATTCACCCGGACAGTGACATTGCCCGACAGATGTCAACCGTGCCATCCTTCACAATAAATCTCCGGTAGTTACTCATAATTTTTTTTTTTTATTAATTTGCGTCAGGCTTGCGCTTGACCACTATTTCACCTGATGGTAAGCGATGATGAGCTCGACGGCAGGGAATTCCACTCCTTAGCTGTACGCATAATAAAAGTGTCCCCAAAACGTTTTGTGCGTATGGGTGGGATGTCCACCATGTACCGATGACGCATCACCGTACGTCTGGTAGTCCGATGATGGAACGGGCTGGGCGGAATTAAATCATGCAATTCCATCGCACACTCCCCGAAATGTAACCGATAAAAAACAAACAAGCTGGCAACTCGGCGACGATATTCAAGGCTCTGGAGGTTTGACTTAACCAGTGCCTCATTACCGATGAGTTTCTTAGCCCGCTTTTCAATCGACTCTAGTGCATCAAGCTGGTATTTGACAGATCCGTCCCAGAGATGAGAACAGTACCTTCTCACCTTCGCAAGGATCCCCAACTTTTTGGCAGCCAGCTGAGCCTTTGCCTCAATGTATGGCCCAAAATTGAGAGTCGATGTCAACGTAACGCCTAGAAGCTCAAGATGGTCCGGTATTGGCACGGTTATATCACGGAAAGTTGGAGCCGGGTCGTTATGATAACTTCGTTCATAATTGCACAGACAAAACCTTCGGTTTCCCTATAGAGTTCCCTGATTGGTCTACACTCTACATTGGATCCTTGTAAAGCTTGGCAAAAGTTCCTAACTCTGCCATATCTTCTGCGATCTTTAGTGTCAGGCACTACAGGTTTGCGCCAGTTCTCATTCGCCAAAGAGAGCGGGGTGAGTTTCGGTTACTAAAAGTTTCGGTTAGCTCCATCAGCTGAAGATTGCTGGGGGCAAAGAGCTTCAGATCATCTATGTAAAAAAGGGTGAACTGTAACCTTACTACTTCTCTTCAACCAATAGCCTAGCCCTGAACTCTCCATTAGCGTGCTTCGAGGATTCAAAGCTAGGCAAAACCAAAGTAGACTCAAACTATCGCCCTGGAATATACTTCGCTTGATCCTTACAGGTTAGCTATTCCTCTGGATATCTCGACATCCTAGATAGCGAAAGACCGTGCTCCATTGTTTCATATACGACATCGGGAAGGTGCGTAGAGTTTAATCTATTTTATATTAATTCTAGCATCCTCATGCCATGTATGAAGCACCGAGTCATAGGCCTTCTTATAATCTATCCAACAGCCAACGGATCCTTTCGGGAACACCGAATCTGTTGGCTAATGGCCATATCTATAAGGAGTAGCTCCTTAGTAACGCGGGACCCATTCTTACATCTATTCTGAGAGACCGACTTGATGGAATTAATATCGATGTGTTTATTAATTTTAACTCTCAAAATGGATTTTTATCTGACGGTCTATAAGGTTGTTAACTTTATAGACCGTCCGTAAATATGTGACAGGTCTATAATTTTTGGATGACGCGGTGATACCAGATTTGTGGAGAAGGTGTGTAATGCCTGTTGTAAGGAACTTGGGTAGCGAACCAAACTCTAAGGCTGCCTGGTACTGAGATGTAATGCAACGTAATTATTATTATTTAAAGTCTGTTCTGTTCCACTGCAGGGCACAGGCCTCCCTTTCTTCCTTCCATTCCTCCCGGTTTAGTGCAATTGTGGAACTGGTTAAAAACCATTTCCTTAGTTTCTAACGCTTTTCTATTTCCATCTGATCTCTTTCATCATTATTCAATCCTTTTTCTTTTTATTTCCTCTCTTTATATGAATTTCATGTCATATTATGTATGTATGTTTATATATAAGTTTATGTATAGTGTTATAATTTTGTATATGTTTTAATGTAATAGCTCCGCAGACTACCCCCTTTTTATTTAAGATCTTTCAGACCTTGCAAAGGTTGTCTTATCGCTGACTGCGATATCTAATCGCTGTCAGCGATAAGACCGCCTTTGTACCCGTTTATATAAGGTTTACTTGTAAATGTCTATAACTTTTATGGTGTACAATAAAGTATATTCTATTCAATCAGTAATTTAAGACCCATGACAATTCTGACTGGCTAATAAGGCTATGATATCCAACACTTGAGCTTTTTGTCAAATATCCGTGTCTGCGCAATAAAATATGCGCTATTTGCGAAATAGCGGGAGTCGAACGATATTGACAGCTCCAAGATCACAGTTTTTTTGACCATGTAATAAGTTTGTATCACCATTTGGATTATTGTCGACACAACCTAACTATAAAAATTCATGAGATGTAAAAGTGGTTTTGATATCATTTTCACACGACAAATATTTCGTATTTGCACAAATTCACACAAGCGTTTTTAAGTCAAGAGTGAATAGTTATACCTAGGCAAGCGTGCTTCACTGTCGATCACATCATCACTTACCATCAGGTGAGATAATGGTGAAACACAAGCCTATCAAAATATTAAAAAGTAGTTATGTATACTCCTCGCTCTGTGGTTCTTCTACCATAGATCAACTAACCGGCCACAAATAGTAGTAGGTTACAATACTTAGATATACATAAATAGCTAGAGAAAGCATTGTCATGTTTGAGTGATAGTTATGGAATAGACAAGTCATGCTAGCAAACTAGTTTTGGGTGGTGCTATGACTAGTAATTTAAGCCCAGTGTTTATTTAAGCTTGTGGCCAAGTAATAAATTTCGCACAGGTAAATCTACAAGGTTAAGCAAGGCTTGCCGAGGTCTGTTTGTGGATTGGTTGGAATCTACGAATGGTTGATTTCATTTTTGTATCTATCTTCCTGCCTATATTATTTAACCGCCGTTGAATGCCGAAATTACGGAAACAATTAAAAAGCCTTTGAGTCTCGCGTAGATAACATACTTTCACAAGACCATTTAGCTTTTGTGAAAGTTGAGTAATTTTACTGCTTATGGTGCTATTAATTTAGTACATTCCCTTCCAAAATATGTACTGCGTCAAATCTTAAGTATTTGACCAAACTTGATATGATTAATATTCTACCGAATCTGCCGATACAAAAATTTCCATTTCACATTTTTTTTGTCAGCTCCTTAATTACTTCGGGGGTCGATTAACGCATTCAACCCGTGACAGGAAGGGACAAACCAATTAAGTTTTTACCTTCAAAATGAAGGAAGTATAAAAACTGGCTAAGTGCCTGTCGGGCTACGCGCAGAGTAAGGTTCCGTTGTTACCCGTCCCGAAAATACCCTCCTGCCAATACAATAAATAATCGTTTAGTTAGCTATTTGCGTTATTAGAGACCCTGAAAACCATGACAATGACACCCATGGAAAAAAATACACGCTTTATATCTTTAACAATGCTAAATTACAGCTTTTTAGCACCAGCAGCCTTATTGGGTAATTAATTCGGCAGGGCAAAGAGTACGAACAATCGACCAATCACATGGCGAGATCAAAGACGCGATGTGGATTTCCGTCTATGTGTTTGGTTGATTGTTCACACTATTTGCCCTTTGCCTTGCCGAATTCATTACGCAATAAGGCTGCAGCTAAACCACGGAAGGCGGATGGACTTAGCCAAACTATAAAGGTCGCTTTACTACGGAACCACAAAAAACGAACTGGAACATAATTATCATTCCTATAGCATCCTTGCAAAGTAGCCATGGTATTTAAATAGCTTGATAAGAATATTTTAGGAGGAGCTTGTGGCTAAATAATAACAGCCGCACGGATCGATCATCAAGGTTAAGCAACACTTGACGAGGTCGGTCCGTGGATGGGTGACCATTTTAACATACCGAGTTTCCTCCGTGCCTCGGAAAGCACGCTAAGCCGTTGGTCCCAGCTGTCATTTGAAGATCCTTTGACAGTCGTTACGGGTAGTCAGAAGCTTGAGATCTGACACCAGTCTTGCCAAGAGGTACCGTGTTACCCAGTTACTGGGTTGTGGAGGTCAGATAGGCAGTCGCTCCATGTAAAACACTGGTACTTAGCTGAATCCGGTAAGACTGGAAGCCGACCCCAATATATTTAGGAAAAGGCTAGGCAGATGATGATAATACAAATCTAAAGACTAGATCTCTTTTGGGATGGTTTCAAATGCTGAAATAGGATTTCTAGTACTTAGTTGAATATTTTAAAGCTAAATAAATATTTCATTTTATAAAGTACTTGGCACACAAGTAAACCATGACTTAGATCACAATAAAGGATAATTCTTCTTCCTAAAACCTAAAATCAATAGCAGTATTATAATACCAACTGCAGGGCATAAGCCTTTTCTCATAAAGAGAAGGCACGACCACCGTCTTTGCTCCCTGATAGCTACAACCTTGGGGTCTTTAAGTCAAGAGTGAATAGGTTTCTTCTAGGCAGGCGTGCTTCACCGTAGACCACATCTCGCTTAACATCAGGCGAGATAGTGGTCAAACGCGAGCCTATAGAATATATATATATAAAAAACACGCAGTTTAATTATTCCCAAAAATGGTTTTTGCCACCCAGTTTTTATTTACGTCTAAACCAATTCTTGTAAAAAAGAATGACGTGTCCTGTACGTCATTCTTTTTTACAAGAATTTAGTATTAACTGTAAATTTATTTATTTATTTAATAGGCTCACCAACAATTGTTAACACTTAAATATTACAATTTATACACTTAAGGGTACACTAGTCGACGGCACGAACTATTTTGTGCGCGGGGTTAAAATGCATTTAATATTAACCGACAACACGTGCGGAAGATATAGATGCTGTGATGAGCAGTAGGAAGTTAGTTCCCGTACGAATACACACTTTTGCAAATTTGTAGCGAAATGGATAATGATTTAGGACGAAACCGAGCGCGCGAAATTTTATAAACAGAC
This sequence comes from Orthosia incerta, assembly GCA_948252205.1. Lineage (NCBI taxonomy): Eukaryota > Metazoa > Arthropoda > Insecta > Lepidoptera > Noctuidae > Orthosia > Orthosia incerta. The sequence continues at coordinate 7,352,389 of OX411759.1, forward strand.
CTTTGGCAGTCTAGATATCATGAAAAAACGACTAAATCTATCTGTTCAAAATAAAATTATTTGTATTGTTGAACTACTAATCTATCCCTGTATGGAGGCCGTTTTGCAATTTTCCGTCTTCTTATGATATTTATTTGCGTCCAAAAATTCGTTAAAATTAGTGTCAAAATGTGGAACTTTCGATGCTCATAACTATCAAACATTTTCATTTTTTTCTTTTTTTCTTCCATACAGGGCTAGATAATGATGAGACAAATTTATATCACTTTTTATTTTGAACGTACATCGTCAAACAGTTGAATAATCACTAGACTACGTTTGTATGGAAGAATTTTCGACTAGTGTAACCTTAATACTAAAGTCTAGTGTCACAATTTTTAACAGGTAAGCACCACTTATGCGTAAGTGTTAAGTTGTTGTACAAACATTTAGAAAAATAACTTAGTTAATAGGAATAAGAAATGGTTTTGAGTGATACCGTAGATAGATATCTTGACTTAAAAATAAAAACTAAAATTCAAATGTTCATTGTATAACACAATAATTGGTAGTAAAAGCAATATGATCAATTGACTCAATTGCAATAAGAAATCCAGGTTTCATTGACATCTTTACTGGACACGATCTCCTGACCGTGAAATCATTGGCGAGTTTTTCGGGAACGTTATGTTGGTTACTTTAGCTATGTCGGCGTTACGGGAATTGCGAAATGAGTACTTGCTTTACTTCGTGTTGGAGTTAGTTTATTACAGATAAATTACACAGAGTAAGAGTGCCGACCGACCGCTCCTCTAGACCGAATGAGACTGAATGAATGCTTCTACACAATTGTTGAAAACTGGGATAACGATCGGGCGGCACGTTAAAATACAAAGGTTTTTACAGCTATAATGGGTTGCACAATAAATATAAAAAGTTAACATTAACAAAAAGAACCGTCGGCATCACAACAGAAACCTTAGCTAAATTCTTAAAACTAAGATAATAAACTCATTGTTCCAAAGGAGGGTGGTCACGCCAACAATAATTCGGTCCTGAAAAAGTATCAGAACCAACCTTCGATACGAGCGGACGTGTTAATTATAGTGAATCGGCAGTGACAAAAGTCGAGGCGGAAAAGAGAGGAAGAGAAGGGACATGCAGCACTCACCTGGGGCCAGCCAGCAGGATCCAATCTCCTTCAACAATCACACAGCCGAGTATCACTACGCGGGTCGCGCGACCATATTTGAATATAGTTTATTTCTTATTACACTGGGTAATCAAACACAAGGATGCGTTTGGCGGAGCGGGAATGTATTGAATATTACAGAGAGAGGTGATGATCCTCGTCTCTTCGCGGATGATCAGACGAAAGGGCTCGTCATGCGGTGCGGGGTGGTTCGAGAGATCTGTTACACACGTACGTCCATGTGCAATATTTTCGTCGAACTGAACTGTCAGTTCTAGCTCCCTCGTTCTTCTGTTCTTGAATGATGCTAAAGCGCTGCATGTGTGGGTTGGGGAAAGGAGCGGGAAATACAAACTGCCTCATATTATAAGAGTGAATCTATCTAATCAGTGTTGGCGTTACCATTTCCACCCCCCCTTAATGGGTCACCATTAAAGAAGCGACAATAATACGAGAGAGAGAAAAGCATTACTATGACTCTAGGAGCGCTCAATGCGCGCGGTGAAATAAGTAGTCCCATAGAGTCACGGCGAAGCGGGTAAGCTAATAACTTACGTTACAAACTAAAGCGATGCGGTATTACTAACTTAAACTAAATGCGAAATGCGGTTTTATTAACTATTGTCTTGGAAGAGGACACAAACGAACGACCGGGCGCAGGTAAGTTCCCCTGGCGGTCCTAACTGTACAGACGCGCACGACGCCATCTTTAGACGGGTGGACGATCTCCACAATAGCCAACGGCCAGGATAGGGGCGGTGAGTTATCATTCATCACGACAACCACGGTTCCTGCTGTGATAGGAAGCGACGGTGTGTTCCACTTCTGCCTAATCTGTAGACCGTGTAGATATTCCATCTTCCAACGACTCCAAAACGACTGGACTAACTTGTCCAGTAGCGAGTGTCGATGAAGTAAACTGACAGGATCAGAGTTGACTTCAAGCGCGGGTAAAGAAAATAGAGGTGCGGTATGCAAAAAATGGCTTGGCGTAAGGGCCGTGGGCTCTGCGGGGTCGGAACTCAGTACTGCCAGCGGGCGTGAGTTTAGGAGACACTCAATTTGAGTGAGAACAGTACAGAGTTCTTCGTATGATAGAACCTGCTGTCCGACCACTCGGAACAGATGCATTTTCACGACCTTCACGACACTTTCCCAAGCGCCTCCGAAGTGTGGAGAGTTGGGACAGATAAATTTCCAAGCTATCCGACTCTCAGCGTACTCTTCCTCCAACTTTGGGCGATACACAGTATTGAGAAACTTGTACAAATCGCGGAGGTAAGAGTTAGCCCCCTTAAAACATGAACCATTATCTGAGTACATGATCTGAATCGGTCCTCGGCGGGCGAGAAACCTCTTCAGCGCGGCAAGAAAACTGGGAGTGCTGAGGTCCGTGGCAACTTCAACGTGCACGGCACGAGTCGTTAGACATGTGAAAATGCACAGGTAGGCCTTCGCACTGCGGACGCCACGACGGCGGACAGGAACGTACGGCAGAGGACCAGCATAATCGCAGCCTACGTGCGTGAAAGCTTTAGTGACCTGACGCGTGCGGTAGTCAGGTAAGTCGGCCATCAGCGGATAAGTTGGACGCGGCCTTAAACGAAAACACGTATTACACATGTGGACGCGCTGTCTCACAATGCGGCGTGCAGACAAGATCCAGAACTTCTGTCGAAGAAGCGACATCAATAATTCTGGTCCCGCATGTAAATACTTTACATGATAGAAATCAATGATCAATTTTACGACGGGATCATTGCGCGGTAAAATAACTGGATGCTTTTGAGCATAATCCAGTGCGGAGTTAACGAGTCGGCCTCCTACGAGGATCAGACCGTTTTCAATGAAAGGCCTCAAGCGGTTGAGAACCTGCGAACAAGATTGATTATTCTTAATATTAGAATAATCCTCCGCAAAGTGTTGCCTTTGCAGGGCGCGAAGAATTTTATTTTCAGCGAAATTTAATTCATCAGCAGACACTGCAATAGTGTCGCGGCGGGGTATCAATTTTGCGAATTTACAAACGTATACAGTTATACGAAGAATTTTACTCCATGAGGAGATGCGGTTAGCGAGATCATATAAAGCACAATGCTTTACAGACGAGTACACAGCGTGTGTATGAATTTTTTGTTCAATAGTAGGCGGAGTAAATTGGTCGTCAAGAGGCTTGAGAGGCCACTCAGAAGGATCCAAGGCCCACTGGGGCCCGTGGAGCCACAGAGGGTGCGTGGTTAATTTTTGAGGCGTAATGCCACGTGAGAGAACGTCTGCGGGATTTTCAGTCCCCGCGACGTGGTAGAAGTTGTCAGCAGAGATGTTTTCCGTAATCTGAACAACGCGGTTTGCTACAAAGGTTTGCCACCGAGATGGTGAACTTTTGACCCAATATAACACGACCTTAGAGTCAGTGAAAGCGAATACCTTGATTGGAAGATGATGCGAGTAATTTTCATAAACTATGCGTAACAGTTTTGACATGAGAAGCGCGCCGCAGAACTCTAAGCGTGCTATAGACAGAGGCTTGGTAGGAGCGACCTTGGATTTTGCGCAGACAAGCTGGACAGTGTTACCTGAGGTGGCGGTCACATGAGCGTATACAACGGCACCGTAAGCATGTTCACTTGCGTCCGAAAAGGATAAGAGAGTGAGAGTGCAGTTGTTAGAAACGCCTACATGACGCGGAATGCGTATATTGTTAAGAGCTGGTAACTCGTCGCAGAACTGCTTCCACATTTTAACAATGTGTAGCGGTGGGGTGTCATCCCAATCGAAATTAAGATGCCAAAGCTGTTGGATCAGTAGCTTAGCATAAACGACTGCGGGGGCCACGAAGCCCATTATATCCCACAGTCGGGCGACTGTAGAAAGTATGGAGCGTTTTGTGCATCTCACATCTGCGGGCACCGTAATTTTAAAATAAAATACGTCATCATCAATACACCAATGCAGGCCTAGTATTTTATGCTGCATGGTCTTATCAAACTCAACCTCCGTAGGGAGTTTGTGCGAAGCGGGAAGATTATCTAGCACAGCACGACTGTTACTGTTCCATTTTACGAGATCCCACTGAGCTCCTTTGAATAGGTCAATCGATTGTCGTGTCGCAGATATCGCTTCTTGTTCCGTGGGAATCGAGAAGGCGAGATCGTCCATGAAAAGCGACGTAGACGCGAACTTGCTAGCGAGAGGATAGCGCGCGCCATCATCTTCGACTAACTGTCTCACAGTGCGCAATGCATGGTAAGGACTTGATTTTAAACCGAAGCAGACGCGGTTAAACCTATACAATTGTAGTGGGTCTTGTGGAGTAAAGCGATAAAGAAAACATTGATAACGTCGGTCAGCTTCTCGCATGGTAATCTGTAAGAACTGCTGGCGACAGTCCGCGGTCAATGCGATCGCGTGTAAGCGGAAATTTAATAATATTGTAAACAAGTCGCCTTGCAAATTCGGACCTGAGTGCAGAATACCATTCAACGATGGCCGGCCACCAGAAGTAGATGCGCTGACGTCTAGAACCACGCGCAGCTTAGTCGTTGTTTTATCTTCGCGCACGACCCCGTGATGCGGTATGACGTATATGGGTGTTGGGTCGCGGGGATCGTACGACGCAGGAGAAATGTAATCTTTCGAAAGATAATCTTTTATTACGTCATCATATGCAGACCTAAGTATAGGCGAAGCTTCTAGCTTTCTTTCGAGGCATATGAAACGCTTGCGGGCATTATCAAAGGAATTCCCGAGGGAATAAACATCCTCGTTGAATGGCAGTGCTACAGTGTACCTACCACTAACGGGATCGCGGGTTGTCGTGGACTTATAAAATAATTCACATTCAACATCAGAGGGGTGTTGAATGGGCGGTGCGGAGGGAAGCTCCTCGAGCTCCCAAAAACGCCTGACTAATGAGTCAATAGCGACAGGCTCCTGAGCGAGGCAACATGTCAGGACCTGGGCGGTTTGATGCATTGGTAACGTAGGCGCGGAGCCCATAATTACGTAGCCGAAAACAGTACGCAAAGCGCGCGGCACCGACGTGTCACGATTGTGAACAACGTCGGGGAGAAGTAAATGCGGGAAAAGAGAAGCACCTATTAAAGCGTCTATCTTACTAGGCACACCATACGATTCGTCGGCTAGCGGTATATTATGTAGATGTGATAAATCACTGGTATTTATCAAAGAGGTAGGCAGTAAGTCCGTTATCTGATCAACAACAAGTAGCGAAATATCAAAATTAATTTTGTTGTCGAATCGCGAATATAATTTAATATCAATCGGACTAGTGTTAACTACCTTCTCAGCCCCACCGAACCCCTTTACAACAGTACGGTTCATGTTTTGAGGTTGAATACCTAAACGCTCACAACACTCGATAGTGATAAAATCGCTTTGTGAGGCGGAATCTAGAAGCGCGCGAATAAGGTGTGGATTCCCTTTAGAATCGTAGGCAACGACTTGAGCGGTTGATAACAAAACAGTCGTGGACTGCTTGTTATGTGTGAGTTCATTACTCGAACAATGATGCAATCGGGAATCAACAGATGCACACAGCGTAACATCTGACCGTGACGCAGATGCGGCTAGGTCCGGAGAGGTAGGTGCGGGCGCGCAGGTGGGGGGCGCCGCAGCGGTGGGCTCGACCGGCTGATTAACGGGAGTTGCTTGTGCGTTGAAGTGTAACAATGTGTGGTGATTTAATTTGCAAACGCGACAATTTGACTTAGACGAGCAATTAGCGACTCGATGTTTTAAACTAAGACAGTTAATACACGCATTGCTATCCTTCACACACTTATAACGCTGTTGTGGAGTCATTCCATTAAAATCGGCGCACTTGAATAAATGTTGATGCACAATATTAGCGCATAGGCACTTGCCCGCGGGTTCAACCGTTGTGCTTAAATATGTTTGACACTTCGGTGGCGAAGAGTTATTTAAGCGCCGATTAGAGTTAACCGGACGCTTATTACTTGAAGAAGTTGGCTCAGTACGTTCTAACACTTTGGCTCGATTTGAAATAAATTCGACTAAGTTATCAAAAGTAGGTATTTTTGTTGAGTATTTAATTTCAAACGCGCGGACGGTTTCAAGGTCTATTTTCTGTAAGGCGATATGAATCAGAATTAAATCGGTAAGGTTATCCATTTTAAGGTTTTTTAAAGCGGCGACTGCGCTGCTAAATTTCTCAGTAAATAAATCAAAGTTGGTTGCTGAAGCGCATTGGAAAGTTTTGAACTCAAACATTTGATTTAAATACGTAGAAACCAACATACGTTTGTCGTCGTACTTATCAATGAGCGTTTGTAACAACAGACTATAATTTTCCGGACATGGAGATATCCCGGCGCACACAGACTGGGCTTTACCGGTTAGCTTCCCCAATAGATAATACAATCTATCGGCGTCAGTGAGAGATGGATTATCGTGTACGGTCGATTTAAAACTGGCATAAAATAGTGGCCATGAGCGAATGTCACCAGAAAACTGGACTAATTCAATCGGCGGGAGTCTAGGTTTAGACTTGTGCGGAACACTATCGCTATGTGGCGAGCACTGTGACTGCACTCGCTTTATCCTACCATACAGAGACTCAAAACCCATGAGACTCTTGTAGTCAGGCTTAGCGGCTGGGTTAGATGTCAATAAACGATTATTATATTCGTCCAGAACCCGTTTGAACTCATCGTGCAATGAATCTATTTGTGAGGATTCGTCAAGAAAACTTTCCCTTAGATCGGTGTTCGAAGAAAGATCGTAAATCTTTTGAACAATTTCAAAGATGGTTTCGCGTTTAGCTTGTAACATAAGTAACCGTGCATCTTCCGCATCATCATAATCAGAGCCCGCATCACAAGTTTTCTTAGCTTGTTTAGGCATAACGAAGTTTATAAATTCAATCTATTGTAAACAAGCAGCTGATCTGAGGTTTAGTGAATCACAATAATACGATGAAATTAAGTAGGTTGCTATTTTGCGTAAAGAATAAGTGGAAAACGGCTTCCTACTTTGTTCGGTTAATAATGAACTATAGAATGCAACTTGAATGAACAACTTGCGAGTTAACGAATGAATGAACAACTTGAAAGTTAACGAATGAATGAATGACCGAATAAATATGAATGTCAAATCAAATATGGCGAACTTTTAACATTTCATACTACACGGCAAGATAACAATTTAATTTGAGGGTAGTTTAATATTACAATTTAACAAAATTAAAATTCGAATTTATTCAAAGTTAGCGTTATTTATGTACTACAATATTGAATAGTTATTGAGTTAATATGTTTATCTAGATGAATAAACACTTATTTCTGAGAAAGATCAGCGCAATGTTGATCTACACGGTATACTACAATGGGGTAGATCTATAGATGTTTCTCCTATTAGGGCCTATTAAATCCTAATAAGGGCGGCTGGAGGGTTCTAGTATTAAAAAGAATTAGAAACCCGGTACGAAGGACCACAAATATGGTCACGCCAACAATAATTCGGTCCTGAAAAAGTATCAGAACCAACCTTCGATACGAGCGGACGTGTTAATTATAGTGAATCGGCAGTGACAAAAGTCGAGGCGGAAAAGAGAGGAAGAGAAGGGACATGCAGCACTCACCTGGGGCCAGCCAGCAGGATCCAATCTCCTTCAACAATCACACAGCCGAGTATCACTACGCGGGTCGCGCGACCATATTTGAATATAGTTTATTTCTTATTACACTGGGTAATCAAACACAAGGATGCGTTTGGCGGAGCGGGAATGTATTGAATATTACAGAGAGAGGTGATGATCCTCGTCTCTTCGCGGATGATCAGACGAAAGGGCTCGTCATGCGGTGCGGGGTGGTTCGAGAGATCTGTTACACACGTACGTCCATGTGCAATATTTTCGTCGAACTGAACTGTCAGTTCTAGCTCCCTCGTTCTTCTGTTCTTGAATGATGCTAAAGCGCTGCATGTGTGGGTTGGGGAAAGGAGCGGGAAATACAAACTGCCTCATATTATAAGAGTGAATCTATCTAATCAGTGTTGGCGTTACCAGAGGGTCTCTTGCACATTACAATAAAAGACAACATAACATCTATGTGCAGGCCGTGAGAATCCTTAAAATAGCGGTAATTTACAGTTAACTTAAAATACTATTTATATGCAAGTTCCCTAAAGTAATACCTGTTCTAATAATAAATAATTAATGGAGTCGCTACAGTACTCCCCTGCCAGTGATCGAGATCACGAAAAATTAGCCTGGTAGTAATCAGGAAATCGTACGCGTCTACCAGACTTTCGCGGCCTCTGCGGTTCAGGAACCTGAGGTACAGATGGTGAACATTGGGGAACTGATTCAGATGCAGTTTGAGAACGTGAAGTGATTTCGGGAGCGACATCTACGACAGTATTAGTAGCGCTGTCCGGATGACAATTAGAATCCCTTAAGAAATAAGCTGGTTTTAGTCTATCGATAGATACCGTAACCTCGCGGCCACGTATATCTAATACGAATGTTTTATCCTTCCTAGAAATTACTCTGTAAGGGCTGTCATAAGGTTGCTGTAATGGAACTTTGACTGCATCGTTCCGCACCAACACGTGAGTAGAGGTATTAAGGTCCTTGAAAATGAAAGTGCTTTTCTTTCCGTGTTGGGTACTAGCGACAGGCTTGAGCTTATTAAAATGCGATCGAAGCTCTTTAGCAAATTCTGCCTGCGTCGTTTCGTTAGTCGGATTGTCACCAAAAAATTCGCCGGGGAGGCGTAAGCTCTGTCCGTAAACTAACTCTGCGGATGTGCTTTTCAAGTCCTCCTTCCAAGACGACCTAATTCCTAGCAAAATAGTAGGGAGAATTCGCGTCCAACTACTGGTTGCTGCATTGTGACACTTTAGTGCACTCTTTAATTGACGGTGAAAATGCTCGACCATGCCGTTAGCTGCAGGGTGATAAGCCGTCGTTCGAAAATGAGCCGTACCGGTCAGGGTATTGAGATCTCTGAATAGGTTTGACTCAAACTGTCTTCCTCTATCTGTTGTGATTCTAAGTGGTATGCCAAAACGAGCAATCCAATTGGAATAAAATGCACGGGCTACTGTGTTGGCTTCTTGATTGACAATGGGAATAGCTGCCGGCCATCTATTAAATCGGTCTACACAAGTAAGACAATAACGGTATCCCTCAGAATAGGGCATTACTACGATGTCAATATGTACATGCTCAAATCGAGATGACGGAAGTGTAAATGTTCCCGGTGTTGTAATGACGTGACGAGACACTTTTGACCGTTGACAATCAACACATGCTCTGGCCCATAACTTACAATCAGAATTTATCGATGGCCAAACAGATCGTTTAGTGATAAGCTTAGTCGTTGCCCTGCTACTTGGATGGGAGGTATTATGAAGCATATTGAAAACGGACTTTCTGAATGGTTCCGTAATAAAAGGCCTTGCTGTTAGGGTAGAGAAGTCACAAAAAATTGGTTTGTCTGACTCTGGCAAATGAACAAGACGTAATTTAAGGGATGAGTTTCTATTGTCAATTAAGCTTTTAAGCTCCGCGTCATTCTGTTGTGAAGATGCAAGAGCTTTCCAGTCTATCTCAGTACATACTGATTCTATGCGAGATAATAAGTCAGCCGTAATGTTGTCCTCTCCTTTGATGTGACGTATTTCTGTAGTAAATTGTCCAATAAAGTCTAGATATCTAAATTGCCTAGGGGAACATTGCTGATTTTTCTTCCTAAAAGCGTTATTGGTTTGTGGTCTGTAAAAATTGTAAAACTTCGCGCCTCAACATAATGTCTGAAATGTTTGACCGCAGCGTATATTGAGAGTAATTCGCGGACATAGGCTGAATATTTCTGTTCAGGGGACGTAAGTTTCTTAGAAAAGAAAGCAATTGGTTGCCATTCATTATCGATTTTCTGTTGTAAAGCCGCGCCTATGGACATGTTGGAAGCGTCACTGAAAATAGCAAGTTCGGCTTCGGGCTTTGGGTGCACTAACAACGTTGCTTCAGCTAAGCTGTCTTTGCAAGTCTTAAAGTCACGCTTAGCTTGGTCGTTCCAAGTAATAGGTGTTTTTCCTTTTTTGTTGCCGCACAGCAATTCATGTAAACTAACTCGTGTAAGGTAACTCGTCTAACTGAGCCTGCATTTCAGCTAGTATCAACATGATTCGTCCTTCAGGCGGCGGTGCGGGCTCTTGTTGCGCAGCGGCTACAGCGGCGCAGGTATTTCGGCTAGATCGTAGCTGGTGGTTTTCGTTAATGAGGTCTGCCACATCCGCAAGGTGATTTAATGATGCATCCGTCTTTGTTATAACCACGTTTTGCATGCCGTGAGCCAAACCTTTTATCCATATTGCTCGCAGGACGTCGTCCGTTACCGAAGACCCAGCAAGAGTCTTTAGATGCCGCAGAAATTGTGATGGCGTGCGGTCACCGATCGCCTGGTCCTCGAGCAAAAGCCGTGTTTTTTTTGTTTGTGAGTCACCAAACCTTGTCAGCATTGTCTGTTTGACATGTTGGTATGCATCTCCTTGACTCGGCTAGTATGTCGGTGAGCTCTTCCATCGCTTCCGTGTCTAGGGCGCGTACAACGCTTTCAGCTTTCAAGCGTAGGCACGTTACTCCTGCCAATGCCATTAAACACTCTGCTCCACCAAACCATATTTCTGGCTTAGCCGGATTAAAAGGCTTTAAAATAACTTGACGTGTATTTGCAGCAGGCTGGGGTTGGTCCTCACCGGCCATTTTGTTGTTGACACCTATTTCTTCCGTAAACGAAAAACTAACAATCGTTCGCGCACAGGTATCGCGATCCGCGCACTAACTGAAGCACTAGGTAACCCGTTCTCTGAACGACAGAGATCACGTCGGGGTCACCACTTTCGGGAACGTTATGTTGGTTACTTTAGCTATGTCGGCGTTACGGGAATCGCGAAATGAGTACTTGCTTTACTTCGTGTTGGAGTTAGTTTATTACAGATAAATTACACAGAGTAAGAGTGCCGACCGACCGCTCCTCTAGACCGAATGAGACTGAATGAATGATTCTACACAATTGTTGAAAACTGGGATAACGATCGGGCGGCACGTTAAAATACAAAGGTTTTTACAGCTATAATGGGTTGCACAATAAATATAAAAAGTTAACATTTACAAAAAGAACCGTCGGCATCACAACAGAAACCTTAGCTAAATTCCTAAAACTAAGATAATAAACTCATTGTTCCAAAGGCACATTACAATAAAAGACAACATAACATCTGTGTGCAGGCCGTGAGAATCCTTAAAATAGCGTTAATTTACAGTTAACTTAAAATACTATTTATATGCAAGTTCCCTAAAGTAATACCTGTTCTATTAATAAACAATTAATGGAGTCGCTACCCAACGTCCAACAAATCTTATAAAACTCGCCAATGATGTAATTTTGTATCTGAGATATTCTTTGTATTCGGATCAGGACTTTACTAGATTACCCTTAAAACATATAAACAAACAATTTTCTGCCACCCGTAATATATATCCCACACCATGGGATAGACGAGAAAAAAAAACATTCTCAATTATAGGCAAAAAAAAAACTTGTTTTTATTTACCAATTTGTCGGCGTGATTAATATCCATGCCAAATTATAGCTTTCTAGTACTAAGGGTCTCTAAAATAAGCTGTGGATGTACGGATGGACGGACAAACGGACATGGCGATACTCTAAGGGTTCCTTGTTGACTACGGAACCCTAAAAATGATATCCTTATTATGTATGTCTGATATGTAAGCCAAGTTACAGTAAAGTTTCATCACAATCTGTTTCTTAGGTTTGCGTGGAAGAGTGACAAACATCCATCCTCACAAACTTTGGCGTTTTATTACTTAGTTTTTTCCAAAATCAACCGGTTCGCTTTCTGGCTAGCAATATAACTTTTCTAAAACTCAATGATGCAGTTTTAATTTTCATCATAATCTTGTCCGAGAATGCTTCAGTGATTTTGACTATAATTTCTCATAGTTTCGGATTTGGCCATACACGCACACTTAAAAACCTCAACCTGTATAGATAGCACGATTAGAATAAGAATCAAATTTTTAGTATAATCAAAAATTACTAGGCTATAAGGTTAAACATTTCCTGTTTTCGTACCTCTACCGTGATCGTCCAAAAATTTGCTCCGCTTCGCTATCCATCATCGTAAAATTAAAAACTTGGAGCCAAAGTGTCAACGTTAAATTAAATCCTAAACGGCCGTCAATCAAGTGTGAAGCTTTGGCTTTTCATAATAAAGTTGTTTTTCCGTTTTGGTCGCCCGCAGTGCTTCATCCTGTTAGCTAATTGAAATATTGTGACATTTGACAAATGTTTGGCCAATTTTAGTAGTGTTTTAAAAGGTTAGTGTTTGCTGAAATAATGTACTACGCACTACATATTATCTCAATTGTGTATGTACCAAAGTGTTCATTTTGACTTTCGTTTTTAGCAGTTTTCGTATTTTCAAAACTTACCCGTAATTCATTATGTTGGCGCATTTTTTCTTTAGTATGTCTGGTTTTTTTACGTTACCTCTCCGCTCATAATATAGTTATGTTTATCGTGAGCTACGCAAGCTACTGCTCAGACTACGGCCCATTTTCTAGAGTGCAACCTAAGCGACCTGAGCAATACTTCCAACGCTGCGATAAATATGGCCCCTTACTAGTCTGAATTGTGAATATTTTCAACCCTCCCAACGTTTTTTTTAAACGTTGTCTCACACCTTAGAAATTTCTCCATTATCGTCTGTGCATTTAAAACACACATACACAAAAAGTCAGACTGGAACAACTATCTGTAAGCCATACAAATATTTGATACGTGCGGGCATCGAACTCGCGACGCAGCAGCCGATCGCTCAACCACTGCGCCAACCATGTCGTCGAATTAAGAGTCACCCTGTAAGTATTATAAGGCCCATATCATCGCCTAAGTTCAAACACACCGGAAGTAAAATTTTAAATGAAACTACGTTACGATCTTTGCTCTCCTGAAAACTTACCGATTATGATATACGCGGTGTTAGAACTTAAGGTTACACTAGTCGATAATTTTTCCATACAAACGTAGTTTAGGGATTACTCCACTGTTTGACGATGTACGTTCAAAATAAAAAATGATATCAATTTGTCTCATAATTATGGAAACAAAAAAGTAAAAATTAAAAAAATATTTGAAAGTTATGAGCGTCGAAATTTTAACGCATCTTTGGGCGGCAATAAATACCATAAGAAGAAGGAAAATTGCAAAACGGCTACCATACAGGGATAGATTAGTAGTTCAACAATGCAATTTTATTATGAAAATATATATTTAGTAGTTTTTTCATTATATTTAGACTCCCAAAAGTCTGTTTATAAAATTTCGCGCGCTCGTTTTCGTCCTAAATCATCATCCATTCCGCTACAACTTTGCAAAAGTGCTAATTCGATTCGTACGCGAACTAGCTTCTTACTACTCATCACAGCATCTATCTCTTTCGCACGAGTTTTCAGATGAGATAGCAGGTACTTTAACCCCGCGCACAAAATAGTTCGTGCCGTCGACTAGGTTAACCTTAAATGACGATATTCAAAGTCAGTTTGAAGAACTTACACTTGACTCAATTGCCATGAGAACGAAATAAATAACAACCACATGGTTATGACTTGGAATATACTTGTACGAGTATGTCAGTCTCTGATATAGTTTATCTACTCCTGATTTCAACCCGTCCCAATCTTTACTATCATAATATTTTCTATTATTATACCCAAATATCCGATTGGTAAAGTAATTTAATTTACAGGTAAGGTCATGATACGCTAGCTTTCATTTCCTTACCCAACATAATAAATGCAGACAGACCGTTCCAGAAATTTAATTTGCATAAGTCCGGACTCGTGTACCTACCTTTTTGACCTTATAAAGGTTGGACCTTCCAAGAGATCGCGATTACATTTTCGTATTTTTTTATTTATTAATCTTATGAAGAGACTAAGGCTCACTTGCACGGCAATTTTGACTCAGATTTAGTTTCTAACATGAGGTTAAATTGACAATATTGTACGACAAACTGTCAACCTCTCTTCATAAGATTACGTGTACGCCCCAACTGGTTATAATACGAATCTTGCGATAAACCCCTTTGGGGGATTATTGAACAGAGTGTAAAGTCCCACAAACCTACATAGAAAAGGGAGGATCCTCCAACCAGACGGGTGTTATGTCTGATCCGGGCAACTGCCCAACGGAGTTACCGTCGGAATGTTGTATGTGTTCAAATCGCGCCGCAAACTTTACTTGCGCGATGCAGGATTTGTGTGACGTCATGTCATTGGTTCGTAAGTGGCGGCGTTGGTGCCGCTACACCCCGATTCTAATAGTAAAATGCGCATACCTTTTGAACGGTTGAACCGATTTTCATCGAATTATTTTCGATTAAGTCACCTTTCAAACAAAAAACTAAATCTTAATTGGTTTATCTGTTTTTGAGCTACGATGCCACAGACAGATACAGACATAGACTAATGCATAGTTTCACACGTCAAACTAATAACCAAAATAACAACAAGATTAGGTATATTTGTATCACTCATCATCATCATCATATTTAGCCTTTAATGTTTCCACTGCTGGGACACAGGCCTCCTCTCTGTGAGAGGGAATGGGCCGTAATCCACCACGCGGGCCCAGTACGGGTTGGTGGACTTCACATGTTTTCCAATTTTTGGTTCTATGACAAGTCGACTTCCTTACGAGTTTTTTTTTTTTTTTAAACGTTGTCCCACACTAGGAATTTCTTCCTGTATCGTGGGTGCGTTTACAAACATATAAACTCACATACACAACACCCAGAGCCGGAGCAACTATCTGTAGGTCATACAAATATTTGTTCCGTGCGGGAATCGAACCCGCGATACGCAGCGCAGCAGTCAATCGCTCAACAAAGATTCGAGATTATTTGTATCACTACATAGTATGAAACTAAGGCCGAGTTTCTCACTTCTAAATTAGAGAAAAATTAATGTGACAAATTGTCAAGCACGCGTTATCTGCTGTGATTGGTCGCATGAATTTTCAACAGCCAATCACAGCAGATAACCGGCGATTATTCGTCGGTTACGTTAACAGACCGATAATCGAGTGTTGAGAAACCGGGGGTTAGTCGCTTTCCGCGTCTGTCTGTATATCCGCTAACTCTTCCTAAGCCACACAAAGAATTTTTATGCAGTTTTCACTAATAGATAGAGCAATAAACGAGGAAAGATCTTTTACATACAAAAAATGTCCCGTGCGAAGCCGGAGCGGGTTGCTAGTACTTAATAAATACTTAGCTGCTATTAACTGTGGCGGTCCCCGACGCCAGTACCTAAGACTGAAATTTAATAGCCCTCTTAACGCACAGTCGGAAAACAACTCTTATCTCAGATTTACGCACTAAAAATACATTCACCAAATAAATACCTATGTGTCTTATTCCTTTGATATTCATTCCTAGAGGCTGAAAGCTGTAATATCAGCAAAATCCCGGAGAGATAAATAAATAGAGACGAGACGGAATTCGATAGGTTTGTTCAGTTCGGTAAATATTGAGACGTATCGGTAAATGTAGCGAACGTAAGCGATTATTCTACTTTCGCAGAAGACGCTTGACAATACGGCTGTATTGTATAAATTCATGAATAAATGGATCTCCGGTTTATTATTTCTGGAACAAATTCTTTGAAAAATTGTTGACGCTTCGTTATCATAGTTATTATTACCACCATTTTCGATAAATACTCGTAAATAAAAAGAACACATTTACAGGCGCAGGTTCCACAAAAGGACTTTAGATTGCCAAAACTAAAAAAGTTTTTGACAGTAAAATTAAACTGACTTTCAAAACAAAAACACTAGAAAGCGAACAGAAACGATTTTTTTCAGAAAAGTAAAATATGTTTTTTTTTAATTTTTTATTTGTTATAGGCTCGAATTTGACCACTATCTCGCCTGATGTTAAGTGATGATGTGGTCGAAGGTGAAGCACGCTTGCCTAGAAGCAACGTATTCACTCTTGACTTGGTAAATATGTTAAGCAATTTGACATTTCGACAGTCACCTTCAGAATATCACTTTGTCTAAAGCCTCTGAATATTTAGGGAGTTTTCCATAGAAAAGCCATAGAACTTTATGACCATCACGACGAGTTTTGCCGATATCATCGAACGATATATCTCTCGGCCTTCTATCATCCACTACTGACTTTGAGCCTCCTATCTTTTGTGACATGCTTCTCTGCGGCCCTAGACAAGTAGAATAGAATAGAATAGAAAACATTTATTCGACATAGACACAACACAACAACAACAATCACAAAGTAGAAAGTAAAAAAAAGTACAAACAAGGTATTAAAAAAAAAAATGAGAGAGTGAAATATTGCGCCGAGCGTGCCCACACCGAAAGGGTTACCAACTCAGCATTTGCTGGGCGTCAGACATCCAGCGCTGATTTTCAGTTGGCACCTCGCTAGTGACACAAGGACGTGGGTAAATAAATAAAAAGATACTTAAAAAATGTTATAATGTAAGATAAGATAAGATAATATAAGATAAGATAAGATATATTTATTTGCTAAACATGGGTAACACATACAATATGCATGCAAGATAACAAAAAATAACAAAAGATTCCGACATGTTTGCCACATGCTATGGCGTGCAAATATTGTGCAAGTTAAATTATAATCGAAAACAATGAATACATTTAATTATAAATGAATTACATAATTATCACCAATGAAATTAAAATAATAATATCAATACGAAATGTCAATTATAAATCTATGCAAAAAATATTAATAAAATGTCAAAATGAAAATAGTGCATGTCAAATCAATGTAGAAGTGAATTAAATGCAAAATAGCAACAACACATCACTATCCAAACTATGCAACAAAATATAAATCAAATGCCAAATAATATAATGCATGTCAAATATAAAAAATAAACAAATGTCAAAATGAAAATATCAATCAAATGTCAAATAGGATTATTAAATAATAAAATCTATATAAAAATTTCAATAAAATGTCAAACAAAAATTAATATTAGATAAGATTAGATTAGATTGCTTTAAATATTAGTGTATAACATAATTGACTTTCTATCGATTGCGTTTTAGGGTAGTATTTTTAAATTTTGACTGATTATACCCGTTTGACGTTTGGTTGTTTACCTACCTTTTATTTTTCTCTCCAGCGTATAGAGTATAGGATTCATTGTGCCTGCACCTACCTTTCGGTTTCAGCATCAGATCAGTTCAATGATACGATTTTCATCAGTACCATTTATTTATATGTATTTGATTCATCATAGTCGCTTATCTATCGAGATATCTTATACCCGTGACATACTTATCATTAACGAGTTCCAGTGGCCATCTCTGGTCTTCTTCATCAGTTTCTGAGTGCAAAAGCTTGCCATGTTTATGAACATATCAAAATTGCCATAATGCCTATAATAATTGTGGAGTTACCTCGCTTGTCATGTGTCCCCATCATCAGATTCTGACTTGGTTACAATGGCACCGACTCGAGAGTACTTAAAACCTTTCAAACACAAAAATAATTCAGAATCGGTCCACAATTCACGGAGAAATCGGTGAGCATATTCAAAATACAAAAAAACAAATTTGCAGCCGAACATAGAAACTCCTTAGAAAGTCGTTTACAAATAAACTCTTATTAATTTGTAAATATCTTTATTAATAAAATATCTGAGACCAACAAAAATTTTGATACGAAATCAAGAATTTATTAAGAACATGCTTAGGTTCACACTATTAACATTTACTTGCTAGTATCTACTATACCAACTATTAATTAATTGAGAACTTATGAAGCTGAACCTAATACTGTAATTAGAACAATCTTTTAATTATATGTGCCAAAACAAAAGCTATGCCATTCTGGTTCTTATTCTTCAGCAATAAAATCCCAAGTTGAGTTTAGTAACAGCAAATAAAGTTGGTGTTTCGAAGTTTGCTAAGGTACGCAGCGCACACCTCACATCAAATATAAAAGTTTGGTACACATAAAATCGGTAGCAAACTACTTGATTCGTTTTCAGGCATCTCTTAGACTTATGAGTTTGTTGTTTGAGGCAGGAGAAAACTCCGAACTTTAGGTTCAACTAATTGAGCGGCATCCAAATTAGTGGTAGAATCATTAGTACTAGTCTAGTGACTATGATATTTAATTAAAATTTCCATACAAATATTTGTTCCATGCGGCAATCTAACTAGCGACCGTGTCCACAAACTAAGAAATTTACAAACACCTGTCTCTAAGAGAAGACACTGGAAACGATATGGTACTTGTAGACATACAGCTCATTGAAGAGCCTCACAGCGTGAATAAGCTAGGTATCATCATCATTTCAGCAGACAGATGTCCACTGCTGAACCTAAAGCCTACCCCAAGTTTCGCCACCTCGACCGGTTCTCTCGCGTCTCGCATCTAGCCGATTCCCGCAGTAGAACCAGCAGCCGAATTGCGTAAGTATATTATCCAAAGCAAAAGAATCGATTCCTTCCCAAAAACGACTTTTCGTATCAATATGCACTACGTAAAGTCGGTTTTGGTAAAGAATCGATTATTTTGCTTTGAATAATATACTTACGCAATTCGGCTGCAGGTCATTGGTCCACCTACTGGGGAGGCTTACAGATGCTTAGGATAATATCCATAAATTCACATTTTCACATTATTGTCACGTCGCTCCTCTCTGCGCGACCCTCAAAATTCTATAACATGCAGACTGACTATTTAAAAATTGACCAACTTACTGGTTTAAAAAAAGAAAATAAAATGTAAAAGTACTTAGTCAATGATTTTAGTTTTATAATAGTAAAAAAATCTGAAGTCCTATAGACTGAAAGTGGTTAAATGGCTGTGAGTTTGTACCAGATAAACTTCCTTTCCAATTAAATATTTAAGTGGCGTTTTGTATAATACTATAAATGTTCTACCCACCTCCTTGGCAAAAGATGTGATTTGTAAAAAAAAAAGTATTTATGGATTTATAAGGTTAAATTAAAGCTTTTAAATTAAAACATTTAAATTTTCTCCTATTTCGGCAACAATCAATGTCAAAAACTGATCAAACCCAACTATGGGTTAAGCTCGCCTTTGTACATAAACTTTCTTTTTGTATTTGTATGTTTTTATGTTTTTGTGTACAATAAAGAATAAGAATAAGAAAATGTAGGGCAAATAGAGGTATTGTAAACCCCGACGGAAAAAGAAAGGTGTTATAAATTTAACGTGAGAATCTGTACCTCTGTGTGTTTGTGTATCTGTCTGTGGCATCATAGCTCCTAAACGGTTGAACCGATTTTAATTTCGTTTTTGTTCGAAATGTTACTATCGAAAGGGTAGTATTTAAACGCAAATCAAAAAATATCCTTTTTCTATGCAATAAAATTCCGAATTCTCATCAAAATTACTGATTGCGCAGTAAAATATTCAACGCAAAATATCACTAAACACACTACAATTTATTTTCGCAGCGTACAGCGATTTTTCCTAAAGCAAAAGCTTTTTTAGTAATGCACAGCTAATAATCTTAATGCACATCATACATGTTAACTCTTTTTCTTTTAAATCCATGGTTAAAGTTTTTACAATTACTATTTAACGACAATGTCGACGGAGCCCCGCTGCGCGGGGCTCCTATTTCTGTATAAAGGGTCTAAAGTAACCTAACACGAAGAAGATGACGGGAGCTGAGTTCGCTCGCTTTGCTCGCTCACTTCAGCTGCCGTAATCTTTTCGAACCTAACCTGTCCGTGTCGGGGTGCCCTAAGTTCCCGAGCTCACTTCGCTCGCTCTTGGACTAATGACTTCTTGAAAATTAGGACAAATGTGATGAACAGGTTTTGTTGGAAAATTTGCTGTGCAGTTAGTATTTCTGCTATGTATGTAGTATTTTTGTACAAAAATAAATTTAACTGTTTTGCATTATGAGGAAAAAAGTAATGTCATATTGATGTATAATTTCGAATTATCTGCTGTTTGAGTTTTGCTAAACATTTAGTAAGTTATTTAATGTAAAAAAGAATATAAATGATGAGTATGTATTGATAGACGATTATTTTATTTGATATGCAATTTATAATATCCCCTATCGAAAGTGTTCTTAGCTATGTTTGATGAAACTCAATTAAGTCGTAAGTCGTATCGGGGTATTTTCGAAAGATATTGTGGTTTAATTAGGTGTTTCCATGGATTGTCGATAGAAGCGTGGTTACTACTAGATAAATTATGTAGTTTAAAGAGTATTTGGGTCGGAGTTTTTTTTTTAATTTTACTTCTTATAGGTAGAGATAGATACGGGCAAACTTATTTGACCTATCAGCCGGCCATTCGCCACGACTAAGGAAATCCTACGCAGGACCAATGGCTTTACGTGCTTTCAAAGGAAAGGTGTCACACCAACAACTCTCAAACTCCGGGCTGCTGTTGACAAATTCCTACTGAAAAAGCCCAAAACCACTTTGCCCAACCAACTTTAGGAATTAAACCCAGGACTCCAATTTTGCGACCACGAGATTATCGGGCAGCTATACATAACCGTATAATTACCGAAAGAGAATCACGATAGTTTTAAGATGTCATAGTATGGCCTTGTTGTAGAAAAACAAGGAGTACTTGGTATATTGTTCTGATAGTCTACAAAAATCAACACTAACAAAATAAATGTTTTCCCCAACAAAACTAATATTCGAGCCCTAAGGGGATAATTAATACGAGATATCGTTTACAACAGCAATTGATAACAAGAACAGTAAATTAATGAAATTAGTGGAAATTTACCAACCAGATACTTTTGATAGTTACGACCAGCAATTTGGGAAAATAGTTAAATTTTGTTAAATGATAAAACAAAACGAATCTTTTATGAACAAATGATTTTAGAGAGGTTAAATAAAATACGGCTCGTGTGAAGAAAGATAATTATGAAAAAAAAGGAATTCATTGAAAAGAAATTATTGATAGCGTGACAATCAACAGGACAGAATGGAAGAAGAAAACGTGTTCAGTCCGACCCTACGTTATATGCGAAATGTGGTGTTCACTAGAATCACTAGATAGGGTTTGGAGTTTGTAGTAAAACTACCAGATTTATCAGTAAGTAGCTAGCACTGAATGGGCACGTCCAGTCACTGCTGGGACAACATAATACTGCGTAGACGAAACCACTCAATTGCTTGCAACGTTTATTTACAAGATAAATCACCAATGCACGCGGAGTACATAAGTAGCATTTCCGCCCTGCTAACTCTCCACGCGTGCTTGATGTTCCTGGCAGTAAGCCCGTCCAGGCCCGGGGCCGTGCTCGGCAAATCCCTGACGATGCGGTCGAGTGCCGCACGGCTGGGTGGGTCGGAGTCTTGACCCGTAGGGGAACATGCTGCTGAAATCCTGACCTTCAGGTGGTAAATTGTGTCCTTACTGAGGTCATCATCCGGGCATAAGGTGGCGAGGAGGCTCGCTTCGGTATCTTCTGCCGTCGTGCAATAACCCTGCAACAGACGGATACAATGCATCACGTGCTAGCCCCCAAGGATCATCGTTCCCAGACTCCGCGATGCCACGAAAATAGGCCACCTCTGCTTCTCTCATAGCGGTCTTATAGGTACTCCTCCGCTCCTTCTCCAAATCCGCTGACCACCATTCATAGCCTATAAGGGTCAAAAGTGCAGCCACACTCTACCAAAACAGAAAAGGCATTTTTTTTGTAGGCAGCAGAATTTCAACTTTTCGCGATTAGTAGGAATAATCTATACTTCAATTTCTATACAAAATATTAAATCAGTTGTGAATAATTTAACTTCTTCTACAAAAACTAGCCATTTGAGTTTTGGGAGCGTATGACTGCACTTTTGACCCTTGATTGTACATAAGATCGCGAGGAGGACCTGTATGAGACTAGCACATACCAAGGCTCATAGTCAGTAGTGCTGAGTGATGTATCGTCGATGCATATGGGATGCAATAAATTCGAAGATAACGGCAAACTTGTCTTGATTGACATAAAGTTTTATGGCTTTTCTATGGAAAACTCCTTAAATTATTTTCAGAGGCTTTAGACAAAGTGTAATTCTTAAGATGTTAACGACTGTTGAAATATTGCCTATAATTGACTTTTTGTAAATCGTTATCGTTGATAGAATGTTTTTTTTATTGTTGTGGCTTGCGTTTGACCACTATCTCACCTGACGCTCGCATAGAAGTCACCTATTCACTCTTGACTTAAAGGCCCCCAGTTGTAGGAATCACAGGAACACAGATGCCGATAGGGAATTCTGGTCCTTAGCTGTATGCACAATGAATATAATTTTGTCTAGAGGCTCAGGGAAGAATAATCTGGCGTCGTTACCAACTAAAAAGAAAAATGAGTAGTTACCGCCCCTCGTAATGGTAAGAGACATTCCATTGTTCCATTTCTGATAAAGTGTCCTTTTACTTTTTCTCCTAGTCACATTTTTCTTTTCTTGGCAACGATGAACATAACACCACACCCGCATTTCGCCAGATGTAATAGGGGGCAAGCCTATTGCCATCAAACATAACCAGACTCCTTAGTTACCGCGGCCCTGGCACAAGCAACTGAAGGAACACGGGTGGGTTTTAGTCAGCGACCACACAGTCCCTAGACGCCTAATAACAGGCGAGCGATGTCTGTCAACACTTATGCCTCTTGTACAATACGTTGGTATGGTAACAACAGCCGGAATTTCGAGTTTAATTTATTTATTTAATTGATAAGTTAATAGTTACATAAACATAATTAGATTTGTTTTCTGATATTATTTATTGGTGTACATTATTATACTGGTCAAGTTTGTAGGTGAAAACGCCCACCGCATGTATGCGTCTCTTTCTTTTTAAAGTAATTTTTTCGCTATCTATTCTCCTCTATAATTTCGTAAACAAAACTAGTGATGTCGATAGAACTAGAAACCTTACAAATAAGGACATTAAATTGAATAGTTTATTAATTATGGAACAATTTTTTGATTACGTTTTTTACTAATATTTAATATTACTATATTTAAGAACCAACAACCGAAAAAAGTATGTTACCTTTGGAATTTTATATATTTTTTTAGTTTTAACATTTTATTTTATTACTAAGATGTTAAAACGCCGTATAATTAATAATAAACAAACCCGTTATATTTTTGAATGACCTATCCAACGACACCCCACACCATGGGATAGAAAAGAAAACAAAAATATTTCCTTCTTAATTCTTTATTGTACACCAAAACAATACGTTTATACAAAGTGAAATCAATTTTCATGTACAAAGGCGAGCTTAACTCCAAAATGGAGTTTTCTTCCAGCAAACCTTTGAGTGATTGAGATCATTTTAATTCAGGGCTAATCCAGTGTACAATTTAACAGTAACATAACAATTAAATAAATAATAATAATACATACATAGAAGAACTATGTTCATTAATACAAATATATATATATATAAATCTACTAATATTTTTTATTGTGTCGAAAGAAAATGCTTCTTAACTTTCCTCTTGAAGACATCGAGAGAAGGGCTATCGCGTAGGGAGTGTGGGAGAGAGTTCCAGAGATGCACTGCAGTAACAGAGAAGGAGCCATCATAGCGGCTGGAAGTGTGACGCGGAGTTCGAAGAAGAAGTGAAGTAGCTGTGCGACAAGGTTTACCCCTCGGACGAGGTACTCAAACCGTTCGCGAAGATATTGAGGAGAAGTAGGATTGTGCAGGATATTATAGAGAAGGGATAGGATGTGGGTATCTCGTCGACGCCGAATAGGCAGCCACTTCAATCTGGTCCGAAAATCCGACACATGGTCGTACTTGCGGAGGCCAAAAATAAAGCGGATGCACAAGTTCTGCAGTCGCTCGAGTTTGTTTAGGAGTACCTCCGTTGCATCTAGAAAACATACATCCGCATAGTCTATTAGCGGCAGAAGAAGAGATTGCGCAAGAGTTACCTTAGTGTGAAATGGTAAGAATTTTTGGAGACGTTTAAGAGACTGAAACGAGTAGAAGACCTTCTTACTCACATCAGCAATATGAACCTCCCAAGAGAGGTTAGTGTCTATATGGACGCCCAAGTTTTTCGCGCTTTTGGAGTAATATATGGGCACAGAATTATACATTACTGGCGGGAGGGACTGGTGTAGTGTGTAAGACATATGTATGTGAGCTCATGTATTCTAATGTACCTATCAACACGTATATAAACAATTGTACTCTATGATTAAAGTCAGTAATAAAGGAGATTCTAATGAAGAGACTTGTTTAACTCATCTCCCCGGACTCACAACCTTACATGGCGACCCTGCCATCCGAGACGGGTGCCGCGTTCGGCCGCGTTACTTAATTATTTGAAAGACATTAATAGACTATGATATAAGTGATTATCTTTTGTCTTTTAAAACGGGAGTTTTTGTTTTTTCTACAATGTGCCGGTCAGATGTACAAAAAGAAGACGTTTTTATAACACAAAGTGCATCGGGTGGTTTAAATTCTGCTTCTATGCAAGAGTACCACTTATCGAACATTAGTATCGTGATGTTTATCATGTGCACCTTACTTGGAGTAGCTGGACTTTATGCGGTGTATAAACTGTACCGAAATTGTCATTATTCATGGATAAGGAATGAGGTTTTCACACAAAACCTATCACGTTCGTTTCGTCGACCGATCCCGGAGGCTCGTGTTTGTTACGAATGCCGCCAGAAGCGCCAGGAGACTCGCCAGGAGACGGGTATCAGAGCCCAGAAACCGCAGTAAGTGTTTAAAAATATATTCAGTGATAAGTGAAGTGGTGTTCTATGTGTGACAATATATTTTTGTTTAAGTACATACTGTCAAATAATCTGTAAATCTTTTATGTATCTTATTTGGTTTGGTAATGGCAGCTAGATGAGCTTAACTTGTTATATGACCAATTAAAAAATATTGAACATAATTTAATAAAACTAAGTTATCCTAAAAGGACAGAAACTGTTCTGAAACAAAAGTTGAAGGAAGCAACGTTATTAAAATATCAGTTTGATGGTTGTATTAAAACCTTATCGAGACCAATTGAAAGTAAGCAACTTAGTACAAGTGTTTTACAGGAAATACAGTCGTACTGTGATTTATTTGAAAAGACTTATACTCAAATAGAATCATTTTGCTCCAAAACGTACAGTTCTCAACCAAGTGCTCAGAATACGGTCAAGACTAGAACCGAGGTAGGCAATATGGAGGCTTTTAATTATAGGACTGCCGTGGCTCTACTACCAATTATGAATGGTGATGAAAATATCACGAAAAGTTTAATAGATACCATAGAGTTATACAGTTCTTCACTCACCGAAGAAGGCAACAAAATGCTAGTTAAGTTTATATTAAAAACCCGATTAACCGAGAGCGCAAAATTAAGATTGTCGACCTCTTATGATAGTTGTGAGTCACTTATAATTGAAATGCGTCAACACCTTCTTACAAAGAAGTCTAGTACAGCAATACACAAGGAGTTAACACAAATAAACCAAAACGGTTTTTCTATAGAAAAGTATGGATCCAAGGTCGAACAGCTTTTTGTGGATTTGACGGTCGCGCAAGCGGGTGATGAACAAAATGCACATAAAATATTACGCCCTCAAAATGAGAAGATTGCAATAAAATGTTTCATTGATGGCTTACGAAACCGCGAAATCCGCACTATTTTAGCAGCGCGTAATTATGATAACCTGAAAGATACAATAAGAGCAGCCAAGGATGAGGAATTGTCATGCAGTCGGCAAAATACTGACGCTTCTGTTTATGTCGGATACCAAGGCAGATCATTTAATAATCGCGGATATAGTTATAATAATAATAGACGCCCTAATCGTTCAAATAACAATCGATTTATACAGAGAGGGAATAGTGGAGGTTCTTTTCATAATCATAGGCAAAACCAAAGAATTCAACAACAGTTTAGCAATAATCGTGGTCACATCCGGGGTTCATCTCGCGGTAGGCCTGGACGGACTTTCACGCGCAATGGTAATGTACATGTCATAGAAAATGCCATGAATAGTATCGATTTAACTGACCAGAATCGAACTCCCCAACCTACAGAAAGACAAATTACTGAACCATTACAGTTTTTTCGATAATCATTTTATATTTGCTTGTAACAATAACAGCTCGGTGGAATTCTTAGTACAGGGTGCCAAATATGGATTACTTATAGACTCAGGAGCATCACTATCAGTATTGAAATATGAAACTGTGGCACGTTGGAATATTCCAGTCCAAACGGAACGCATTTATATAAATGGCATTGGGGGCAAAGTGCAAACTTCAGGCTACGTTTATGTTGCATTGATCGCAAATGGACAGGAATTTGTAAACAAATTTTACATTATGCGCAACTTACCAGGTTTACAACATGGTATAATTGGCAGAGATTTTATGAGCAAATATGGCGCTATATTGAATTTTGAAAATAATACGATAACTTTAAAGAAACATGACAATAGTATAACGAAATATAGATTTCGGCGGCCGAACGCAGCTCAGAGTGGACGTGTGCGAACTTACTAATAATTCCGTACCCTAAATTCTGTGATTGGCTGCGAGTTGTGATTTTTAAATCCTTGTCACTCCTTAAGTGTTTTTACCTGCGGACGCCTCCCACTGGGCGGTCCTAGAACGGGATAGATACTGTTGTGCTTGTGACCCATCAAAAGTTGACACCTAAAGCGACTGTGATTTGTTGGATTTGAACCAGCGACGCTTGCCTTGGCGGTCGGCGAGTGACCCACCGCGCCGCCGTGTTATTCCGAGCGCGCGCCAAATTAGCGATACTGACCCCGTGCGGCTACGTCATCGACTGTGCTACGACGTGCACCAGTGCTACGAGCTACGCGCCTACGTCCTGCTACGAGTCTTCGATCCGCTACGCCGTCAGAGCTATTGATACAACCCAATATCACCTGTTTGACTTGTTCAACTGTATTGGCCATAATGTCGAAAATCCAGTGCACCCCGCCCAACTCTCCTTTAGTAAGTCTGAATACCCAAACACAATCGGAACCAGATATCAACTCCGCTGTTGCTATGAGTGGATTTGTAAACACTACACGTAACAAACGCCTACGCAATGATAACTCTCCGCAAGGCGGCCCCTACTACCAAATCAGCCAAGATGATGTACAGGAACCCTCCTTCTCTAAAACACTAGCGGAGCAAACTGTCTTAATGTCTAAACTCATGTCTGATGTTGCTGAAATAAAGTGCCAAAATACGGCCATTCAAGCGACGAACGCCGCTATTAAGAAGTCAAACGAAGAGATTATTCAATCGATAAGTTTTCTCAACACGAAGTTTGAAGATATGAAGAAAGAGATAGAAGAACTTAAAAAAACACGGGATGCACAGCAAAGACATATTGAACATCTGGATAAAAAGATTATCGATCTACAGCTGAAATCACGCTCATCTGGAATTGAAATCCGTAATGTGCCTTACACAGACTCGGAAGATTGTGCCAGTCTTTCAAAAACTGTGATTAAGATAAGTGAGGTCCTGGGAACAACCATCAGTAACACCAATATACGAGACGTGTACCGCCTTCCTGGTAAACCCACAAATACCAACTCCCCTCGCCCTATTGTTGCTGAATTTGCTGCTGTAAGCACTAAGCAAACGATTGTTACGGCAGTGCGCTCATTTAATAATGGGAAGGCTAAAGACCAGAAGCTCAACACCTCGCACATTGGAATGCCTGGTAAAATGCAACCTATTTTTATCGCCGAGCAGCTGTCTTTAAGTACAAGGAAACTTTATCATCTTGCCCGGGAATTTGCATCGAAGCACGCTTACAAGTTCTGCTGGGTTTCCAATGGCAATATTTTCCTGAGGAAGCTGGAAGGGGAGAAACATATTCTGGTCAGTTCTGATCAGTCTCTTCAAAATCTCGAAGTTAAATGACTATATAACCCTTTTTACTTACGACTACATAATATATACTACTCCCTATGCGTTATATATTCACATTGTCGTACATTCAACACTACAACCCCTTACCCAATTCTTACTTACACAATCACACACACCAAATCCTTATTAGATATTATTGTAAAGTATGAGCAACACATACATACTAACACTATCATACAACCATACACACTACACATAGTTCCCCTTAGAACTTCCCTAAACGTGCGATGCATCAAGAAACAGAATTTAAAACTAATCATAATTCGCATATGTAAGCCACTTTGCTTTCTCCACTAATTTCTAATGGCTACAATTAATAATATAAATAGTGAGCTTGACTCTCTAACCGCAGGTAACTCATTTACTTGTAGTATTGATGACTGCCTCGAGTATATAAAACCATATGATACTGACATAAAATTAATACATCTAAACATTCGTAGTATAAATAAAAATTTCAACGAACTACAGGTGCTGTTACACTTGACTAAAATTCCTTTTGATGTTGTAATCCTGACTGAATGTTGGCTGAGTAAAGTCAATAACTTACCAATCTTGCAGGGTTATCAATCTTATTTAACTAACACTAACTCCAATCAGAATGACGGGATCGTAATATACGTTAAATTAGGTCTCCAGATATCAGTGTGGGAACCTCACTGTACGGGTGGCAACTTTCTCGTATGCGAAATAGATAATAAAAAAATTGCTATTGTAGCAGTCTACCGTTCCCCGTCTTACAATTCTAAAGAAAGCTTTGACAATTTCTTAGATAGTTTAGATAAGATTCATACAAAACTCTCCACCTGGCAAAATACTGTCCTGATTGGTGATTTAAATATTGATATAAAATCAAATTGTAGAAGCGATCGCAGCTTAGAATATTTAACCCTAAACCTATCCCATGGGCTGATTCCAACTCACCTGTTTCCCACGCGTCTTGCCAATTGCCTTGACCACTCGTTTGTGAAAAGTAACTTACCTGTCACCACCCTGGTTCTGGAGTCACACATAACTGATCACAGACCACTAGTCCTGGCAATTGAAAACACTAGTCACAGACCCAAAACTTACCAATTTTCCACTCGAGTAAATTGCGACGCAATAAAGATAGAGCTAGAAACCACAGACTTCTCGCTCCTTTATAACATCCTCGAGCCTAATTTGTTAATGAACACATTTATATCCATATTACGCACAACTATCGCTAAACATTCTGTAGAAACTAAAACACCTAGAAAACTAAAAATTATAAAGCCTTGGATGACACCAGGGCTTTTAAAATGTATTAAAAACCGAGATAAACTACACGTTAAATCAAGAAATGCACCTGACAATCTAATTCTTAAATTAACCTACACTCGCTATCGAAATTTTTGTAATGGTTTACTTCGAAAACTTAGAATAGCATACGAGAAAAATGAGCTTGAGAAAGCAAAAAATAACCCAAGAGCCCTCTGGAAAACCATTAAAGATATAACCAACAGTCATAAACTAAAATCTAGCCCAATTGAATTATTAAAAATGAAAGACAACCCCAAATCCTCTTTAAATAGTGTTTGTAACTTTTTTAGCAATGTAGGTAAAAACCTGGCTGATAAAATCTTATCGCAAACCAATACATCCTTAAATTTCGATGGCAGACCTACCACTATGACCGGAAAAAATCCCCGTTTACCGCCATCCACCTCTCTCGTTTTGCTTGAGGTAGATGAGACTGAAGTTGAGTCCCTTATACTCCAACTACGCGATGATTGTGCGATTGGATGGGACGGAATCTCACCCAAAATATTGAAACAATCTCGTTCTATCTTAGTCCCACCTTTAACGCATATCATTAATATATGTCTCCAAAAGGGTATTTTTCCGGATGCACTGAAGAGAGCCTTAGTCCATCCAATTCACAAGGGGGGGAACAGAAACTGTGTCAACAACTACAGACCCATCTCTGTATTAACTGCACTTTCGAAAGTCTTTGAGAAGGTTCTTTACAATCGACTGAGGAAATTCTTGGATAGATACCATATTATTGCAGACAATCAATACGGTTTTCGTTCGGGTGTATCAACGGAAGATGCAGTATTAGATCTGACGCAGGTAGTTGCTGAGAATCTTGATAGTAAAACCAAATGTCTAGGCATATTCTTGGACCTTTCTAAGGCATTTGACACAGTTTCTGTTCCGATACTCATTTCAAAGTTGGAGCTGGTGGGGATCCGTGGTATAACCCTGGAAATTTTTAAAAATTACCTTCAGAACCGTACCCAACGAGTAAAGGCTGAGGAGCACCTAAGTGATGAGGAACCAGTATATTACGGCGTTCCCCAGGGTAGCATCTTGGGCCCAATTTTATTTCAAATTTATGTAAATGACCTATGTAATATGACCCTCACAAACGCCAAGATTTACGCCTACGCCGACGACACGGCAATTATTGTTAACGGACCTAGTTGGGATAGTGTCAAAAATAGCGCAGAGTTAGCATTAGCTAAGATAACAAAATGGTTGAATTCAAATCTATTAACCATAAATCTTAAAAAAACCTGCTACATTCCCTTCGCTTTACGGCAAAACAATCTGCCAGATCACACTTTTTCAATTATAGCTCATACATGCCCACAACTATCAACTTCTTGCCCTTGCTCGAAGCTTACGAGATCTGAGGATGTGAGGTATCTGGGTGTACAAATTGATGCAGGCTTGCGATGGGACAAACAAATTGATGTACTTATTACCAGGACCTTGAGGCTCATCCACACTTTTAAATCCCTTAGAAGCGCCGCTGACCTAGATACATTAAGGATGGTTTATTTCGCCTTGTGCCAATCGATCCTCAGCTACTGCATTGTTGTTTGGGGAGGTGCAACATAAACCAACTTCCTGAGAATTGAAAGAGCTCAGCGAGCCATCCTCAAGGTAATGACTCGTAAGCCATACCGCTATCCTACTTCTCAACTTTATTTGGACTGTAGGGTTCTAACAGTTCGGCAACTTTATGTGCTTCAATCCATTCTCAGAAGACATCGTTCTGTCCCCCGTTCTAACCCTAACAAGCGCACCAATGTTCCACTGGGCACCAGTCACAAAACAGTCTTTGCTGAACACCAGTATTATATACTAAGTACATACATCTACAAAAAAAATCATAAAATACTAAACATAATAGACCTTAATAAGAATGAACTTAAATCGAAATTAACAAACTGGCTTCTTCAACAGGATTATTCAAAAACAGAATCTTTACTTACATTCATCGCATAAATTTCATCTTAAATCTCCCAAAATACCTAAATGCACAAACACACGCACTCGCATACACACGCCAAAATATACTACTAACAAACACACACACACACACATACACACACCCACATACACATACACACACACATACACACACAAACACTTACTGCAATTTTTATTTTTATTTTTCCTTATTTTTACATACTAATCCATTAAACCAGTTTTAACCTGTAAGCATCTATAAACTTAAAGGTAGATCGACACACTCTGCTTGTTGTAAAATTAAAATGTAATAATCTTTAGCCGAACACTGTCTCTTAAGATACAGGATACCCTAGTTTAAGAGGCAGGGTTTATCAGTTTTGTATACAGATTTTACCAACCTACGCAAGCCCTACCAATTCACCAATTGTTTATAAGATTACTCTGTAATACCTCTACGTAATGTTTATATATCTGTAATTCTTGAAACAATAAATTTATTATTATTATTATTATAACCCTGCCCATGATTAATAGTTCGTTAAATAAAACTTGCTTTTTAAGAATACCACCGAGATGTGAAAAAATAGTTATGTTAGACAGTAGTTTTAACGAGGACTGCGTAATATTACCGTATCAATTATGCAACGGAGTTTTTATAGCCGGAAGTATATGTAAACCAAACAATGGACAAATTTGTATACAAATATTAAATACTCGTGAAACACAAGTAGATGTTAACTATTTCAGACCGGAAATACATTTATTATCAGACTATGACATCAGTCACTTTGGAAAAGACAGTAATATTGATGGAGAGAGAGTACGTACAATGTTTTCTCTTTTAAAATTAAATCATCTAAACAATGAAGAAAGGTCATCAATCGAAAACATATGTGCTAAATTTTCGGATGTATTTCATCTACCAAACGATAAATTAACTACCACTAACCTATACGAACAAAGTATAATGTTAAAACCACATGCTGATCCAGTTTATACTAGACAGTACAGGTTACCCTTTTCACAGCGTAAGGAAATTGAAGCACAAGTTAAGAAAATGCTTTCTGAACATATCATTGAACCAGCAAAAAGTGAGTGGTCAAGCCCAATTTTGTTAGTACCCAAAAAATCAGATGATAATTCTAAGAAATGGAGGCTGGTTATTGATTTTCGTAAATTAAACACTAGAATTTTAGACGATAAATTTCCACTCCCGAATATTAACGATATTTTAGATTCATTATCAGGTTCAATGTATTTTTCACAATTAGATTTATCACAAGCATATTATCAGGCAAAATTACAACCAGAAAGCAGAAAGTATACAGCATTCACTACGCCATCAGGCCAATATCAAATGACCCGGTTACCTATGGGATTAAAAATTAGCCCAAGTGCATTCTCTCGTCTAATGACAATTGCCATGTCTGGACTTACATACGACAAATTATTTGTATATTTAGATAATTTAATCTGTTTTGGTCGTAATTTACAAGTCCACAATAAAAATCTTATAGATATTTTAACTAGATTACGCAAAGTTAACTTGAAACTTAATCCAATGAAATGTGATTTCCTAAGAAAAGAAATGCAGTTTTTAGGACATGTTGTAACATCAGAAGGAATTAAACCAGATTTAGATAAAATAAACATAGTGAAAAATTATCCCGTACCCAAAAATGCAGACGAAGCAAAAAGATTCATAGCATTCGTCAACTTTTATAGAAAATTTATACCAGATTTTGCCGCAATATCCTTACCACTTAACAGATTGTGTCGAAAAAATTTTAACTTTGAATGGTCGCATGAGTGTCAGAAATCCTTCGAATCCCTGAAAGAGTCGTTAATATCACCACCAATATTACAATATCCCAACTTCGATGAAAACAATACTTTCGTTTTACAAACAGATGCGTCCGGATATGCAATCGGTTCCGTGCTTTGCAATAGTGATAACAGACCAATTGCTTACGCAAGCCGTAGTCTTAATAAAGCAGAAATTAGGTACCCCACGATAGAAAAAGAGTTACTCGCTATCGTATGGTCTGTTAAGTATTTCCGACCCTATCTTTACGGTAGAAAATTTATTATCAAAACCGACCACAAACCATTAATTTACTTATTTAATCAAATAAATCCATCTAGCCGTTTGACTAGATTCCGTTTAATAATAGAGGAGTACGATTACATAATAGAATATGTTCGAGGTACTGACAATGCAGCTGCAGATGCCATGTCACGTATCCGTATAACAAGCGATGAATTGAAGGAAATAAACCAGCACGTTGTGTCTGTATTAACCAGAGGCCAGAAAAAGCGTATGCGTGAAGGAAATGAACAAGTTCTGAGTGACAATCCTATGGTTGCTAAGCGATCTATGAACGACTGGACTGATCACCCAAGAGTTACGGAATTGCTTAAAAAACCAAAGGATTGCACTGAGTTAAGGTTCGTAAATGAAAAAGAATGGAATAACCAATCAAATACTATATTTAATTATGATGCATCAAATTGTATACTAAGAGTAAACCCATCTTACCGATTACAATGCGCACGAGATGCCTTTGTACGGGAGTTGGCTTATTACTGTAACCAAATGAAACTTGATAGTCTGTACATTGTACAAAGTAATGAAAACATTGAGATAATAAGAGATTTAATTCATAGCATAAATATTACACCTAATTGGTCCGGACCACGTTTATATGTTATAAAAGGTGTAAAAGTAATAAGTGATCACGATACGAAACGTATAATTTTAAATGACTACCACTTATTACCGAGTAGCGGCCACGCCGGTATACGACGAATGATAAATAATATAAAACGGCGTTATTTTTGGTCGAAATTGGTAAATGACGTCACAGAGTTTGTAAATCGCTG
The DNA here is from genome assembly GCA_948252205.1 of Orthosia incerta. NCBI lineage: Eukaryota > Metazoa > Arthropoda > Insecta > Lepidoptera > Noctuidae > Orthosia > Orthosia incerta. Next base: position 7,386,702 of record OX411759.1, read on the forward strand.
CGATAAATGCCAGCGACAGAAACATTTTAGGCACATAAAACAGCCAATGGTCCTGACTGATACAGGTCATTCGGCGTTTGATAGAGTATTTTTAGATTTAGTTGGGCCCTTAAGTAAGGATAGTGATAATTATATGTATATACTCACACTACAGTGTGATCTTAGCAAGTATGTAGAAGCTTACCCACTTAGAAATAAGGATACAATTTCAGTGACAATGGCTTTCATTAATAATTTTGTATTACGTTATGGCATTCCGAGAAATATAATATCAGATCGCGGTACGGAGTTCGTTTCGAAAGTAATGAATGAAGTATGTAAAATACTAAAAATAACCCAATCAACATCTACAGCATATCATCACCAATCAATTGGAGGCTTAGAAAATACTCATAAAAATCTACTTTCATTCCTTCGCATACAAACAGAGAACCAACCCCAAAATTGGAGTTTATGGCTTCCATATTGGTGCTTTGCTTTTAATACCACTGTACATACGGAAACTAAATACACTCCATATGAACTGGTATTTGGAAAACTGTGCAATTTACCTAGTAATTTAACTTCAGATATTGAACCATTATATAACTTTTATGACTATCCACAACAACTCAAATATAAGCTTCAAAAATCACAGTATGACGCGAGACAAAATTTAATTAATAGTAAACAGATCAGGAAATGTAGATATGATTCGTATACCAATCCTGTAACATACAGTAATGGTGACATGATACTACTTAAGAATGAACAAACTGTAAACAAATTTGATCCGCTATATATAGGACCCTACGAAGTAATAGAAGATTGTAACCCAAATTTAAAAATACTGTATAAAGGAAAAGAAGTAATAGTACATAAAAATAGAACCAGACCATATACTACCTAATGATAAGCTGTTAGCATGTAACTTTAAGTTGAAAAATAGATTGTACTTTTATTTTTTTAAATGTATTTCTGTGTGTAACCCTATATTTTGTACCAATATTTTATTTTCGTCATTATTTTGTCTGCATATTATAAAAAAAAAAAAAATTAAGTGACTATACACGTATTATAACCTAAAAATAAAAATAAGTGTAACCATTATTTTTATTTTATTTAGCCGGTGGGCGTGTAGTGTGTAAGACATATGTATGTGAGCTCATGTATTCTAATGTACCTATCAACACGTATATAAACAATTGTACTCTATGATTAAAGTCAGTAATAAAGGAGATTCTAATGAAGAGACTTGTTTAACTCATCTCCCCGGACTCACAACCTTACACTGGGGATCTACCAAATTGAGCATGTATTTGCCACCAATAACGAGCGCTTGAGATTTAGTTGGGTTCAGGAGAAGTCCAAAGGACTTAGCCCACTTGTTGATATTTTCAAGGTCATCATTGATGGCAGCCACAGCCTCGGCGAGTTCACCCACTGTAAAATGGCGATACAACTGCAAGTCGTCTGCATAGAGATGATAGTTAGAAGTTAGGACCCTAGTGATAGCATTTATAAAAATTGAGAAGAGAAGAGGAGAGAGGACACCACCCTGAGGAACGCCCGCAGCCAAGTCACACCATTCAGAGGAATCCTCATCGGATCGAACAGACTGCGAGCGGCCCCGAAGATAAGAATTGAACCACTCAATCACCGGAGCAGAGACATTAAGGGAGGAAAGGATTCCTAGGAGAATGTCAAAGTCAACCGAGTTAAAGGCACTGCTGAAGTCCAATAAAACCAATATGGTAAGACATTTATTATCCATAGCTAGCCTTATGTCATCAGTTATTTTGACTAGAGTGGTAACAGTGCTATGGCCAGGTCTGAAACCAGATTGGTAAGGACTCAGCAGGCCATTAGAGGACAAGTAACATGACAGTTGCTTCTGAACAATACTCTCGAGGACTTTGGAGAGGATTGGGAGGATAGATATTGGACGGAACTGGGATGGTGAGGAGGGATTAGAAACCTTGGGAAGCGGCAGGACGTATGCCTTCTTCCAAGCTGAAGGAAAGGAGTTATTAAAAAGAGAGTAATTAACAATATGAGTTATGACGGGAACTATTTCACTCAGAATAGGTAGGAACATTTGGAGTTGAAGGCCATCGTCACCTACCGCCTTAGTGGAGATGGATTGGATACATTTCTTAATGTCTAGTTCAGTAATAGGGTGGAAAGAGAAAGAAGTATTTGCTGGCAAAGGAAGATTAAAGAGATCGTTGAGTGTGGAAGATTTAACATGATCATCGAGGATAATTGGGGACTTAGAAAAGTGTGCATTAAGTGCATTAAGGTCCATCTTATCAGAAGAACTCTTGCTAGAGGCTTTGCCAATACCAAGAGTCTTTAAAAATTGCCATACTTGTGTTGGGTTGAAGTTTTCAATTGAGTTATGAATGTGGCGCCTTTTTGCATTCCTACACAAACGACTGCAGCGATTTCGCATCTTCTTATAAAGATCCCAGTTTTCCTCAGTCGGCCGCTTTCTGTACAGACGCTTGGCTTTATCTCGCTTAGCCATCTGATTTTTTACTGCTGGGGATAGCCATGGCGCAGGTAGATGCTTGACCCTTACTTTTTTTAGAGGGGCGTGTGCCTCATATAAATCCAACACACTCTTGCTGAAGACTGACACCATGGTGTCCATATCCTCGCAGGCGAACACAGGAGACCAGTCAATACCACCCGCATCAGCCCTCAAACGCTCCAAATCAACGTTTTTAAAACTACGAAGAGAAAGAAATTTGGCCTTGCGTTTAGGAGGTCGAATCTTATAGGAGAGATAAATGAGGTCATGATAGGAGCGGGAAGCTGTCCATGTGCGGCTACTTTGTGAGGGTCAGAAACCAGAATAAGATCTAAAAGAGAAGGAGTACAATGAGGAGCCCTGTGAGTAGCATTTAGTGGCAGTAAGTGCATATTGACAGAAGAGACAAGTGATTGGCGTTTACGGCTGCGCGAATCTCCCTTCAGCAGACAAGTGTTGAAGTCTCCGAGTATAAGCGTATGTTCATATAGTGCGGAAAGATTTTCCAAACTAGCTTCGAAGGAAGAAAAGTAATCAACTTGGCAAGACGGACTATAATAAACTCCCAAAAGAACTTTAGTATGCTGGAACTCAATTTCAATAAAAAGATGTTCAGCAAACTTTGAGTATAAACTCGGAGACTGGTCAACTATCTGGTAGCTGATATCTCCACGGAGATAAATGGCAACCCCTCCACATCCCTTGCCCGTTCTATCATTGCGCACCATTTTGAATCCAGGCAGAGAATACTGCGTGGAAGGGAGTGCAGGCTTGAGGAAAGTTTCAGATACAAGGACAGCGTGAATAAGATCTGAGTCAAAAGATGACAGCAGATCAGAGTAGTGAGCAGGAATGCTTTGAGCATTTATGTGTACAGTATTAAAGAATTTGCGACACTTTGCAAATGTAGAATATAGGAGGTCTTTAAGATTTAGAGAATCATCATCGCCCAAAACATAGCTCTCATCTGACGCACAAGAGGATGAGCATGAAAAAAAAATGTCATCTGACATAATAAGAAATAAATATTATAAATAAACATATAATTTAAATTTTAAGACTAATTAAACTAAAATAAAAACAAAACTTCATCAAAGCACCTCGATGCACTCGCCGGTTACATTAACTGGATAACAAAAAATAAAAAAATAAAAAATATGGATAAAAAATAAAAGGTAATATTAATAAAAACAATATAAGTACAAATACTATTTATAAAAATATCTATACCTTTCTGCTTTTATTTAAACCTGTCCCATCCTTAATGAGGCGTATAACCTTGGTAAGGGACCAATCAGAGCGCAGTCGTCCCTTTCCTCATACCTCAGCTAGTTGACAGAATTGTCTTGTTGTATTAGATCAAGCGTTAGGCGTCTAGTGGCTATGTGGTCGATGGTATTAGTAAGTAAAAATCTGACATGCCCTGTCGCTTCACCCAGAGCGGGAGAAGTCATTTGGATGATTTCGCACACCAGAAAAAAAAGCTGCTTTTCAGAAATTCCAGATGGAAAAATCCAAAAAAGATTAAATCTTCCTAATATTATAAATTTGAAAGTTTGGATGGATGTGTGTGTGGAAGTGTGGATTTATGTTTGTTACTCAATCACGCCAGAACTACTATACGGATCTGGATGAAATTTGGTTTCTTATCTCAAGGCAGCATTATACCGGGATGGATCAAACGTAGCCTATTGTGCTATTCTAGACTTTAATCTAACTCTGTGACAATTTTCATCGAAATCCCCTATTTCACCCCTTTAGGGGACGAATTTCCAAAAATCCTTTCTTAAATGACGCCTACAGTATAAAATCAACATCGCACTAAAAATTTCAAACTTCTAATACTAGTGGTTTAGGCTGGGCGTTGATATGTCAGTCGGGACATTGCCTTTTATATATATAGACTAGCTGACCCGGCAAACTTTGTTTTGCCATAAAAACTCCAAACATTCACCTACCCTACACCTACCCTACACCTACCCTACACCTACCCTACACCTACCCTACACCTACCCTACACCTACCCTACACCTACCCTACACCTACCCTACACCTACCCTACACCTACCCTACACCTACCCTACACCTACCCTACACCTACCCTACACCTACCCTACACCTACCCTACACCTACCCTACACCTACCCTACACCTACCCTACACCTACCCTACACCTACCCTACACCTACCCTACACCTACCCTACACCTACCCTACACCTACCCTACACCTACCCTACACCTACCCTACACCTACCCTACACCTACCCTACACCTACCCTACACCTACCCTACACCTACCCTACACCTACCCTACACCTACCCTACACCTACCCTACACCTACCCTACACCTACCCTACACCTACCCTACACCTACCCTACACCTACCCTACACCTACCCTACACCTACCCTACACCTACCCTACACCTACCCTACACCTACCCTACACCTACCCTACACCTACCCTACACCTACCCTACACCTACCCTACACCTACCCTACACCTACCCTACACCTACCCTACACCTACCCTACACCTACCCTACACCTACCCTACACCTACCCTACACCTACCCTACACCTACTCTACACCTACCCTACACCTACCCTACACCTACCCTACACCTACCCTACACCTACCCTACACCTACCCTACACCTACCCTACACCTACCCTACACCTACCCTACACCTACCCTACACCTACCCTACACCTACCCTACACCTACCCTACACCTACCCTACACCTACCCTACACCTACCCTACACCTACCCTACACCTACCCTACACCTACCCTACACCTACCCTACACCTACCCTACACCTACCCTACACCTACCCTACACCTACCCTACCCTACACCTACACTACCATTTTTTTTTTTTTTTTTTTGGGATGAAAAATAGATGTTGGCCGATTCTCATAGATACCGGATAAGCACAAAAAAATTCATCAAAATCGGTCAAGCCGTTTCGGAGGAGTATGGCAACGAAAACTGTGACACGAGAATTTTATACATTAGAAGATTAGATTATTAAGGATGACTCTCTGCACGAGTTGGGTCACACTTCGCAACTAATATTAATAACAACACTGCCCGACCCGGGAATCAAACCAAGGACCACTTGCTACAACTAAATCAACAATGTAGCGTTGTGAGGATCTTAACTGAAAATAGTCGAGTGATACTAAATATATCAACTAGTATGTTGTTACGGTTCATGGCCACATCTCTAAAACGCGGAACAACTCTAAATTACCGGAACGCTGACTCGGTCATTCCAATTCTGCTCGCTTAGCTGGATAACTATCTTTCGATCCTCACGACCCTGGGTGCCCCGATCTAGGGGTTCTTCGTACGGGCTGAGGCTGGACCCCTTGCCTACTGCTGCACGCTCCTAGCTTTCTGCACGCTCCTAGCTTTCTGCACGCAACCTACGCACGCTACCCAGGTCTTGGCCTTCCTGACCGCGGCCTACCGCCATGCTAGCCGGAGCCAGCACCCTGCACGCTACCTACGCACGCTGCCTGACCGCGGCCTACCGCCACGCTGTCCGGGGCCGGCGCTGTCTACCCTGCACAAACCCGAGCAACTGCATTTCCGGCGGCCGATCGCCGAGCCTGTACTGACAGGCCCCCGCGTCTGCCGCTTGCTGCCAAGGGACGGTACCCTCCTATCTAATAACCATGTGTGTTAGTTATCTGCTCAGACTTTAAGTGACATAATTACCCACGACCTAGCTGTAGTCTTGTATAAGTGCTAATTATATGTATTAACTTGTCCAGCTGTTTTCTTCACAACTATCTACTACCAATTAGTTAGCGGCCTGCACGAGCTTACCTAGCGCAGGGCCTAGCCGTTACAACGAGGATTATTTAAAATCCCGTAAACATAGAAGTATAATAACTGGTATCTTTAAAAAAATAAGTATAACAAGAAAATAGGAACAGAGTTTTGTAGATTTAGAAAATAAACCTTTAAAACTGTCCTTGTCAGTGAAGGAGCTCGGACTTAAAAGATAAAGTTTTTGGTTTAAACCCAAAGATGATCCTTTTATTTTTACATCAAATGTTGCGAATCAAAAGATTAATTTGCATTTCTAAGAAAGATGTTGTTGTATTCAGTAAAGTTTTAATTAATTAGAAGATTTCCGATTCGTATCTGGGTCGACTGAATCGAATTAGGTGAAACTATTATGTTCGCAGAACGAATGGTCGATGTGGCCGAAAAGTTCTAGAGTGGCGACCGCGAACCAGAAGACGTTGCGTTGGAAGGCCTTACATGGTTGCACAGGCCTAGATTGATGGTCTGATGACCTGGTAAAGGTTGTGGGGATCCACTGGATGCAAAACGCATGGGATCGGTCAATGTGGCGTATTAGGATTTCAATCAATTTAAATTTATTCATCAACGTATTTTGAGTACTTAGACATCCTAAATACTACCACATAAATATAGCAGGTGAATGACGTGTGCTACAGAGCAAGACCCAGTCCCGCGCTATGAACTAACCTGTGTTACGGGCACTGGGCACCTACACTACCATCACACTTGCAACTAACTTACAAACATCTAAGTAAGTAAGACTCGCTGATTGCCCAGCTTAGGCAAGTCTGTACATCAAGCCAAAGAGCCAGGCCAGCAGGCAGCCAGCCAGCCCGCCCGGCCAACCCAACCTGGCCTGGCCTAGGCCTGGCTTCAGACCTTCAGGGAATCAGTATCATTAGTATTTTTTCTTCATCATCATCATCATCAGCCTTTTAATGTTGCCACTGCTGGGGTATGGGCCATGTTCCACCACGCGGGCCCAGTGCGGGTTGGTGGATCTCACATGTCTTCGAATTTTGGTTCTAGGACATGCCGGTTTCCTCACGATGTTGTCCTTCACCGTTTTTAGACAAGTGGTGATGAAATAATTTACACAAAGTAATGCGCCTGCCTCGGTTCGAATCTACGACACGTAAGTCGGTGCCTTTGCCTTGGTTACTTAACATTTTGATACGATCAATCAACCTTTTCAAAACTATATTAGGGTCAGCTTTCAGGGTTAACAGATGCCGCTGAGTACCAGTATATTACATGGACTGGCTGCCTGTCTGACGTCTACAATCAAACTGGGTAACACGGTAGCACCTGGCAGGACGTGTCAGATTTTCTGGCTTCGGAGTGTCCGTAACGACTGTCAAAGATTATCAAATAACTGCAGAGCCAACCGCTTAAAGTGCTGCCGAGGTACGGAAGAATCTCGCTATGTAAATATGGTCACTCATCTATGGACCAACCTCAGAAATCGTTGCTTAACCTTGAAAATCGACTTGGGTGGATGTTATTATTTAGCCATGAGCATCATTTGCATCTTGATACAAATTACATAAAAATGGGGATTTTTTTTTCCTAATAATGAAAAAATTTGCCACGTCGCTTAAAATTATTATGTATTTCATAAATTGTGGTTGTAACTATTTATGTATTTGATACTTTATGATTGTTTCAGTTTCAAAAGAACTATAATCTTTTCGCTCGAGCAAAAAAATAAAAAGTATTTTTTTTTAATTTGTTGATTTTTTATCATGCCGGTAAAAATAGTAGTAGTCAAAGTGATTAGGACTTATCCTGCGCGATTCAAGACCTACATCACCATTTTATCGTTAACTAGCTATTTCTCGCAGCTTCGCTCCTGTGGCCGACTATAATCGTACATTTACCGTATAAAATGTTGCTAATGACACTCATCGGTAGCTTTCTAAAGGTGAACGCGCACATAGACGCACCGTAAGAGCCGCACGCGCCGTATTGTCGTTGTCACTAACCTTTGTACGTCAAATATTTTAATTTAAAAGTAAATAATAACTGTGTACCGTATGGTGACGGACGTAAAGAATTTCACCATCCCATATCATCCCGTGGGTGTCGTAAGAGGCGACTAAGGGAAACAGCAGAGAATGGGCAGCAGCGTTCTCTGGGCACTTTATCAACAAACTGCGATCGCCAACCCGCCTGCCAAGCGTGGCGATTACGGCAAACCCCCCCAAACCATGATAAGCACAACAAATAAACGGCCCCGAGTGCCCGGCAGCCCGTCTACCCTCGACTACGGTAGCGGTCGAGGCGATGGCGTGCAAGGGGTGCAAAGAATCCCCGGAGTGGACCCGGCTACCCCAATAAACACCGAAGACTGGACCTGGCAACATATAACACGCGAACACTCCGGACCGACGAGAAGATAGCCGAACTCGAGGAAGAATTGAGCAGGTTGCGATGGAGTGTTATAGGGTTATCTGAAGTCCGAAGAGAGGGGGAGGACTCGATAATCCTCAAATCCGGTAACCTGCTCTATTTCCGAGAGGGTGACCGGCAGTCCCAAGGTGGTGTCGGGTTTATCGTCCACAAGTCCCTTGTGAACAACGTGGTGAAGATCGAGAGTGTGTCGACCAGGGTGGCGTACCTTATACTCAGAATATCCGCAAGATATTCGCTGAAGGTCATACAGGTCTACGCCCCAACCTCGGCACACCCCGACGACGAGGTAGAGACCATGTATGAGGATATCTCTAAAGCCATGCATGGTTTCAAAACTCACTTCACCGTTGTCATGGGGGACTTCAACGCAAAACTGGGCAAACGAGACGAGGATGAGCTGCAAGTGGGGCAATGTGGAGCATACACCGGGGTCACCTACTGGCCAGTTTTATGGAGAAGGAAGGCCTCTATATGATGAACTCCTTCTTCAGAAAGCGTGAGCACAGGAAGTGGACATGGCAAAGCCCCGATGGTGTAACTAAAAATGAGATCGACTTCATCATGTCGACCAAGAAGCAAGTGTTCAATGATGTCTCTGTGATCAATTCGGTGAAAACCAGGAGCGATCACCGCATGGTAAGAGGCACATTGAACATTAATATCAAGCTTGAAAGGTCTCGACTGATGAAGTCCACGCTCCGTCCAGCACAGATCCAGATCCAAAACCCCGAAACCTTTCAGCTCGAACTCCAGAATCGTTTCGAGTGCCTAGGGAGCTCCGTGGACGATTACAGCGATGGGTTCGTGGAAGCTGTCCATACGGTCGGGTCTAAGTTTTTCAAGACCCGCCGTACAGATAGAAACAAAAAGCTCTCTGATCCAACTCTAAAGCTAATGAAGGAGAGGCGTGAGATGATCCTGCAGTCTTCAGACGATGCGGTGAAATACCGGCAGCTAAATAGACGGATCTCAAAGTCCTTGAAAAGCGACCTCCGCCGCTTTAATACTGAAAGTATTAAAGATGCGATTGAGCGGAATAAGGGCTCCAAGGTCTTTGCAAGGGATCTGTCTATTGGGCAGAGCCAGCTCACAAAACTGAAGACCGATGATGGCAGGATCGTTTCCACCAAATCGGAGCTTCTGAGGGAGATCGAGAGATTCTATGGGCAGTTGTACACGTCAACCAGTAAACCCATTGCGAATCTAGCAAACGACCCAAGAGCTAGATTGACCCGACACTATACCGAAGATATCCCGGATGTCAGCCTGTACGAGATTAGGATGGCTCTGAAACAGCTTAAAAACAACAAGGCGCCGGGTGATGACGGAATCACTGCTGAACTCCTGAAGGCGGGTGGAAAACCGGTCCTTAAGGCCCTTCAGAAGCTGTTTGATTCCGTCATACTCGAGGGCAAAACGCCACAGGCATGGTGCAGGGGTGTGGTGGTACTCTTCTTTAAGAAGGGCGACAATGCCCGGCTGAAGAACTATAGGCCCATCTCACTTCTTAGCCATGTCTACAAGTTGTTTTCAAGAGTCATCACGAATCGTCTCGCGCGCAGGTTTGACGACTTCCAGCCTCCCGAACAAGCCGGATTCCGAAAAGGCTTTAGCACCGTAGATCACATACATACGCTGCGGCAGGTTATACAGAAGACCGAAGAGTACAACCTGCCTCTCTGTTTAGCGTTTGTGGACTACGAGAAAGCCTTCGATTCGATCGAGACTTGGGCTGTACTGCAGTCTCTCCAACGGTGCCAGATCGACTACCGGTACATTGAGGTGTTAAAGTGTCTGTACAGAAACGCCACCATGTAAGTCCGTCTTCAGGATCAGACCTCGGAACCAGTCCTTCTCCAGCGTGGCGTGAGACAGGGAGACGTCATTTCTCCGAAACTGTTCACTGCTGCGCTGGAGGATGTATTCAAGGTTCTGGACTGGAGCGGTCTAGGCATCAACGTTAATGGCGAGTACATCACTCACCTTCGGTTTGCCGACGACATAGTGGTCATGGCTGAGACCATGGAGAGCCTCAGTACAATGCTCGATGACCTCAGTAGAGCTTCCGAAAGAGTGGGTCTGAAAATGAACATGGACAAAACCAAGGTGATGTTGAATGCCCATGTTACACCCATTCCTATCAAGGTTGGAGACTCTACACTCGAAGTTGTGGACAACTATGTCTACCTGGGACAAACGATCCAGTTGGGTAGGGCCAATTTCGAGAAAGAGGTCAACCGTCGAATCCGACTCGGCTGGGCAGCGTTCGGGAAGTTGCGCGGTGTCTTCTCGTCCAACTTACCACAGTGTCTCAAGACAAAAGTCTATGACCAGTGTGTGTTGCCAGTGATGACATATGGCTCTGAGACGTGGTCGCTAACAATGGGCCTTATCAGAAAGCTTACAGTCACTCAAAGGGCAATGGAGAGGGCTATGCTCGGCGTTTCCTTGCGTGATCGAATCAGAAATGTTGAGATCCTTAAGAGAACCAGGGTTACCGACATAGCCCGAAGAATTGCCAAACTTAAGTGGCAGTGGGCAGGGCACATTGCTCGCAGAACGGATGGCCGATGGGGCAGAAAGGTTCTGGAGTGGCGACCGCGAACCGGAAGACGTTGCGTTGGAAGGCCTCCCACCAGGTGGACCGATGACCTGGTGAAGGTTGCAGGAATCCGCTGGTTGCGGGACGCACGGGACCGGTCAATGTGGCGACGCTTGGGGGAGGCCTATGTCCAGCAGTGGACGTCTTTCGGCTGATATGATGATGATGATGATGAAATAATAACTGATTCTACCATCTATTCGGCAAAGTAGCTTGTTATGGAGATGAACGGACAAAAAACTGCACACTTTCTGTTTAAAAAAAAGTGTTTTACAACAATTACATACATACATTAATTCATATACGACGATGTACCCAGACTAACACTACTATACTACGTATAGGTACAAAGTATTACGAGCACTAACAGGTAAATTCATTAATTTGATAAATGGGAACATAGTTCTCACATACTTACAAATATTACATATAATTTTATTAGTTTATGTTGCGAACGAAGGTTTTGTTCCCTTTTGTTATTTTGTTGCAACACAACGTCAGCTCGCTGTCATTTGAATTGACAGGTTTCGACAGAGTTTGACGTTGACAGAGACTTGTAAAAACGTGTTTGACGGAAAAAGACGTGACGATTGGGCTTTGGGCTGGTTTTGTTTGTAAACTGTTATGTAAACAGTTAATCGTTCACCGGACTTGTGTCGCCATCTGCGTGTGGTATTGTGCTTCGCCCGGACATTGGTATTTGTGTATATTTCGCGCGCAGCGAGGTGTTTTCGTGTTGGGGACGTGTCTGCTGGTAGCCAGAACCCGGCTCAGAACTCTTTTGTTGTCCCTTCCACATTAATTATATATATTTTCCCTCCAACACTCCGATCATACACATGGGATTGACCAGAAGACCACCGCGGGAACAAACGTGAGTATTATTTGTAAGTTGTGCAGTTAGGTACCACTGTCCACCTGTCTGACAGGTACCAGTATCATAAAGAACAGACCCCTAGCCGACCGCTGCCACGTACCGTGGTTTTGCGGGTATGGTCCTGGTTGGATCCAAGAGTAGCAGCGTTGTTAATGGGCCCCAGCGTTGCCTCATGGCTTTGATCCGCAGGCCTGTATTAAACAGTTTAGTTAGATGGTTATTACTTAACTCACTTCTAATTTTATTCAAATATTTACCAATTTCGTTGCAGACAGACACGATTTAATTCAATTCATCTTATAAATTCATCAAGCTGAAATTCAGAAATTTTCATGAAAATAATTTATCATGATTAACTTTTCTCAGAACTCTATTCTAGTTTTATTTGTTCTGACATTGTAATGTTAGAATCACAAATAATAACCAACAATAATTAATTTTTGTCTAATTAATTTTTGAATAATTACTAAGATTTTTTCATGATACTATTATAAAAGATAACACTAACGCCCAGTTTATTTTATCCTTAGTTAAGTCAACCAATGGTTCAGATCACACATTGTTTTTTCTGTTGTTAGTCAAAAAAATGGTCAAATAATTAACTCTCCAATTTATTTGACCATTTATGAGGCAACTGAAGAAAATTGTGTTTTACCGAAAATACATCCGTTGGTTAACATATTTAACCTTTGTTTGAAGTAGTTACTCTTAGGCCGGATTTCTCACCGCTAAATTATCACAGAATTAATGTGTTAAATTGTCAAGCATGCGTTATCTGCTTGTGATTGGTAGAATAAATTTTTAACAGCCCCCTTCCTTGCCAGCTAAATGCTTCACACTAATCTTATCAAATAGCTGCCGGCAGAATGGAACGGCTTGACTAACAAAAAAAACATTTTTGCAAAAAAATACTACCGACTTCCAAATAAAAACCACAAAGTGAAGGATTTATTTTCGGAATTCTGCGTCTTCCGTAGGTAATTTTTTTTTGTTTTTGGACACCGACTTTCAAAAATAAAGTTATTTTTCACTTTGTAGTTTTTATTTGGAAGTCGGTAGCAATTTTTTTTTTATTTCACTTTATAGTTGTACCTGAATAGATTAACTTGAATATCATGAAACTTGAACATGACCGGTGAAATAAGAGATCTGCGTACCCCTTAAGAGCGTACTGGCGTGATGTTATGTTATGAAATGGTATAAACAATGAACAGACATGCAATGACAGCAACCACGAGAGATTTGCCGTTATTTATTGAAGAGTTCTGTTGTATATCTCCGAAGTTCTTAATCAAATCTTCACCAAATTAAAATGGAACCAATTTCGGAACATACTCTCTCAAACAAAAAAATAATTTTCAAAATGGGTCCACAATTGACGGAGATATCGGTGAACAAATACAAAAAAAAAACATACATAATGTCGAACATAGGAACCTCCTCCTTTTTGGTAAGTCGGTTTTTTACGCAAACGGATCCCTGAATCGAAAAATGGTTTTTACAGACCCGTAATATTTTTGAATGGCCTATCCAACGATACCCACACCATGGGATAGACGAGAAAAAAAACATCCCCACTTTACGTGTGTACAGGAGGATAAACAATTTTTTTTCTTGATGTTATTTTACCACGTATTTGGCGTGTTTATTATGTATATCCATGCCAAATTATAGCTTTGTAGTACTTAGAGTCTCTGAGATAAGCTGCGGACGGTCAGACAGACATGGCGTAACTATAAGGGTTCCTTGTTGACTACGGAACCCTAAAAAATGTCAAATAACTTCGAGAATGAAAGATACCATATTATGTTAGACTAAAAATTGATTATTAAAAATTTATTATTTTGCGGTGGAAAATTCCAGTTACTTAATGTTGTTTATCTATCAGTGCATAATAAAATTATGTTACTGGCATCCAACCATTCTTTATTTCCCAGATATACAAACTCGTTCACTTGCTCCACACTCTTATCATTTATTCACATCACTTCAGTCTCCGACACATCGTCTTCTCTTTCAAACACCATTACTTTAGTCTTGTTCACATTTATACTTATCCCTTTTAACTTAAAAGGGATCTTTCTTTATTTATGCTTAAGTAAATCATGAAATAAAAGTAACCGCAAACTTAAGAAATCTTTTCTTGTGGAGTGGCCGAGAAATAACTCGGACACTTCGACCCATTGGGATCTATTGTGGTTCCCTAGATAACTTGCTCCTCCCCAATCTCGTTGAAAACTCTTTTCTCGTCGAACTTAAGAAATGGTACTCTTACCTACCAACCAACCCAACCCAGTTACGTCAGGAAAACAAAAGACAACCCAACGCTTGTATATTCTATAAGCTTCATACTTTCGGTGGGTATTAAATTTATTCGTTAAACTCATGAGTGCAATATTTAATAAAAAGTCATTTTTTTATTTTTTATTAATCATAGTCTAGCCTAGATTTTTTTAGAAAACCCACTTGAGATGTATTTTCTAATATAATAAATTTGATACTTATCATCCAATAAACAGATGGGCGAAGGTCGTTCTAGTTCGGCTCTTAGATTATCTTTATTAATATTTTATTGCTAACTGAAAAAAACTCAAACAAAAAAAGAAATACGACATATTCTACATTAGGCAACCGCATTAACGGCATCTGAGTGAATGGAACCTGAGGTATTCCACACTGTAACGCTAACTTAATGTTCTTGAAAATTTTTAGGAAAACACAATAAAAAACAGTTACAGGTTGTCAACCTTTGACCATCGTAGGTATTTTAGCGGCTGATTATACCCATACCAGAGAAAACATGGAAGTACGAAAGTTCTGCAGAAATGTATAATGCAAGAGGCATTATTGGCATCCAATCTTGCTCCAAGATGTAAATCACAAAACTTTGATACTTCAAAACTTCTCTTGTGTACGTGTTGTGTATTGTGACGCTTTAATATTAACCTAGTTGATATATAAGGGTAAACCTTAAGGCACTGAGTACCCCAATATTATCCGATTCGTTTGTCTCCTTAACCGTTTCAGTTTATAACACGAAATGTTTGAAATGCTTTTCAAATCTCTGAGTTTTATAATAGTTTACGAGAAATTGCAATTTTAAACACAGTAATCTTCTCTTTTTTCTGACGCCTTGCTATTAAACTAGTTGATTTATTTATTTACTGGCTTCTGCCAGCGACTTCACCCGCGTGAACGTTGGCAGTTGTCCCATGGGAACCGTACATTTGCCCGGGATAAAAAGTAGCCTATAGTATGTGTTATTCCAGATATACAAGTTGAACTTACAAGTTGTAGGCCGTGGATTCGAGCCCAGGCAGGCGCTTTACTTTGTGTAAATTATTTCATCACCACTGCTCTCAAAACGGTGAAGGAAAACATCGTGAGGAAACCGGCATGTCCAAGAACCAAAAATTCGAAGACATGTGACATCCACCAACCCGCACTGGGCCCGCGTGGTGGATTACGACCCATTCCCTCTCACAGAGAGGAGGCCTGTGTCCCAGCAGTGGGAACATTAATAGGCTGATTATGATGATGATTCCAGATATTAATCTTAAATAATCTTTAATCTTTATCTGTGCCAAACATCCAGGTCCGTTCCGTTCTGGCGTGATTAAATAAAAAAAACTAGTATTTGCTTGGTGCGCGAGCTGCAAGCAGCTCGCGTGTTGTTGTCCCTACACCTACCCTACGCCTACCCTACACCTACCCTACACCTACCCTACACCTACCCTACACCTACCCTACACCTACCCTACACCTATCCTACACCTACCCTACACCTACCCTACACCTACCCTACACCTACCCTACACCTACCCTACACCTACCCTACACCTACCCTACACCTACCCTACACCTACCCTACACCTACCCTACACCTACCCTACACCTACCCTACACCTACCCTACACCTACCCTACACCTACCCTACACCTACCCTACACCTACCCTACACCTACCCTACACCTACCCTACACCTACCCTACACCTACCCTACACCTACCCTACACCTACCCTACACCTACCCTACACTTTGTTCCAAAAACCATAACCCTAATGTTTGATTGTCGTCGCCAGGCACTGAGTTTCGCTTCACCCACTCAACCTTCGTTACGCTACGGAGGTCGCCGGCGCGCTTCGCTCGCCAACTCCCCCCTGCGCTGCACTCGGTCTCGTAGGTTCGCTCCATTCGGGGTCCCTACGCTGCCTGGTCCACTCCCACCATACAGGTTTCGACGACCGATATTAGGTAGGGGAGGTTGGGGAGAGGAGGGATGAAGGGAGGGAGAGTGGGGAGTTTTGAAAAATGATTCCGACTCAAGCATTGCCCCTTTATATGAATCTGAAAAAAGAAATGTTCCAAGTCTCTCAACTTCCGAGATCCGCTTATAGGGGGGGAGAAGGGGGGCGAGGGGGTCAACTTTGAAAAATGGTTTTTACTTTTCCGAGCCTCCTTTAAACGAATCCGTAAAATAAACACGAAAAAAAGATTCGCCAAAACGGGGGGGGGGGGGAGGGGGAGAAGGGGGGCAAGGGGGTCAACTTTGAAAAATGGTTTGTTTGTGACTACAGCATTGCCCCTTTATATGAATCTGAAAAAAGAAATGTTCCAAGTCTCTCAACTTCCGAGATCCGCTTAAAGGGGGGGAAAAGGGGGGCGAAGGGGTCATTTTTGAAAAATGCTTTTTACTTTTCCCAGCCTCCTCTAAACGAATCCGTAAAAAACAAAAAATACGGGTACCTTAGTTTCCGAGATACAATAGAGGGGGGGAGGAGGGGGGAGGAAAAGGGGAGGTTAGGGACTTTTCCCATACTCGCGAGAGTTACTTGTTTACGAATCTGTCAAAATATACCCACCTCCCCCTCCACCATCTGGGAGAACAATTATGTCAATGAGTCAGTGAGTGAGTCAGTGAGTCAGTGGTAATGCAGTTTTATATAGTATATATAACTAGTATTTGCTTGGTGCGCGAGCTGCAAGCAGCTCGCGTGTTGTTGTCCCTACACCGACCCTACACCTACCCTACACCTACCCTACAACTACCCTACACCTTCCCTACACCTACCCTACACCTACCCTACACCTACCCTACACCTACCCTACACCTATCCTACACCAACCCTACACCTACCCTACACCTACCCTAAACTTTGTTCCAAAAAGCATAACCCTAATGTTTGATTGTCGTCGCCAGGCACTGAGTTTCGCTTCACCCACTCAACCTTCGTTACGCTACGGAGGTCGCCGGCTCGCTTCACTCGCCACCTCCCCCCTGCGCTGCACTCGGTCTCGTAGGTTCGCTCCACTCGGGATCCCTACGCTGAATCCGTAAAAAAAACAAAAAAAAAAGATTCGCCAAAACGGGGGGGGAGGGGGGAGAAGGAGGGCAAGGGGGTCAACTTTGAAAACTGGTTCGTTTGTGACTATAGCATTGCCCCTTTATATGAATCTGAAAAAAGAAATGTTCCAAATGTTCCAACTTTCGAGATCCGCTTAAAGGGGGTGAGAAGGGGGGCGAGGGGGTCAACTTTGAAATATGGTTTTTACTTTTCCGAGCCTCCTCCAAACGAATCCGTAAAAAAAACACGAAAAAAAGACTCGCCAAAACGGGGGGGGGGGAGGGGGAGAAGGGGGGCAAGGGGGTCAACTTTGACAAATGGTTTGTTTGTGACTATAGCATTGCCCCTTTATATGAATCTGAAAAAAGAAATGTTCCAAATGTTCCAACTTTCGAGATCCGCTTAAAGGGGGGCAGAAGGGGGGCGAGGGGGTCAACTTTGAAAAATGGTCTTTATTTTTCCGAGCCTCCTCTAAATGATTCCGTAAAAAAAACAAAAAAATAAGATTCGCCAAAACGGGGGGGGAGGGGGGAGAAGGGGGGCAAGGGGGTCAACTTTGAAAAATGGTTTGTTTGTGACTATAGCATTGCCCCTTTATATGAATCTGAAAAAAGAAATGTTCCAAGTCTCTCAACAGCCGAGATCCGCTTAAAGGGGGGGAAAAGGGGGGGGAGGGGGTCAACTTTGAAAAATGGTTTTTACTTTTCTGAGCCTCCTCTAAACGAATCCGTAAAAAACAAAAAATACGGGTACCTTAGTTTCCGAGATACGATAGAGGGGGGGAGGAGGGGGGGTGAAAAGGGGAGGTTTGGCACTTTTCCCATACTCACGGGAGTTACTTGTTTACGAATCTGTCAAAATATACCCACCTCCCCCTCCACCATCTAGGAGAACAATTATGTCAATGAGTGAGTGAGTGAGTGGTAATGCAGTTTTATATAATATAACTAGTATTTGCTTGGTGCGCGAGCTGCAAGCAGCTCGCGTGTTGTTGTCCCTACACCTACCCTACACCTACCCTACACCTACCCTACACCTACCCTACACCTACCCTACACCTACCCTACACCTACCCTACACCTACCCTACACCTACCCTACACCTACCCTACACCTACCCTACACCTACCCTACACCTACCCTACACCTACCCTACACCTACCCTACACCTACCCTACACCTACCCTACACCTACCCTACACCTACCCTACACCTACCCTACACCTACCCTACACCTACCCTACACCTACCCTACACCTACCCTACACCTACCCTACACCTACCCTACACCTACCCTACACCTACCCTACACCTACCCTACACCTACCCTACACCTACCCTACACCTACCCTACACCTACCCTACACCTACCCTACACCTACCCTACACCTACCCTACACCTACCCTACACCTACCCTACACCTACCCTACACCTACCCTACACCTACCCTACACCTACCCTACACCTACCCTACACCTACCCTACACCTACCCTACACCTACCCTACACCTACCCTACACCTACCCTACACCTACCCTACACCTACCCTACACCTACCCTACACCTACCCTACACCTACCCTACACCTACCCTACACCTACCCTACACCTACCCTACACCTACCCTACACCTACCCTACACCTACCCTACACCTACCCTACACCTACCCTACACCTACCCTACACCTACCCTACACCTACCCTACACCTACCCTACACCTACCCTACACCTACCCTACACCTACCCTACACCTACCCTACACCTACCCTACACCTACCCTACACCTACCCTACACCTACCCTACACCTACCCTACACCTACCCTACACCTACCCTACACCTACCCTACACCTACCCTACACCTACCCTACACCTACCCTACACCTACCCTACACCTACCCTACACCTACCCTACACCTACCCTACACCTACCCTACACTTTGTTCCAAAAAACATAACCCTAATGTTTGCTTCTCGTCGCCAGGCACTGATCCCTACGCTGAATCCGTAAAAAAAACAAAAAAAAAAGATTCGCCAAAACGGGTGGGGGGGAGGGGGGAGAAGGGGGTCAACTTTGAAAAATGGTTTGTTTGTGACTATAGCATTGCCCCTTTATATGAATCTGAAAAAAGAAATGTTCCAAGTCTCTCAACTTCCGAGATCCGCTTATAGGGGGGGAGAAGGGGGGCGAGGGGGTCAACTTTGGAAAATGGTTTTTACTTTTGCGAGCCTCCTCTAAACGAATCCGTAAAAAAAACAAAAAAAAAAGATTCGCCAAAACGGGGGGGGGAGGGGGGAGAAGGGGGGCAAGGGGGTCAACTTTGAAAACTGGTTCGTTTGTGACTAAAGCTTTGCCCCTTTATATGAATCTGAAAAAAGAAATGTTCCAAATGTTCCAACTTTCGAGATCCGCTTAAAGGGGGGGAGAAGGGGGGCGAGGGGGTCAACTTTGAAAAATGGTTTTTACTTTTCCGAGCCTCCTCTAAACGAATCCGTAAAAAAAACACACTACGGGTACCTTAGTTTCCGAGATACGATAGAGGGGGGGAGGAGGGGGGAGGAAAAGGGGAGGTTTGGGACTTTTCCCATACTCGCGAGAGTCACTTGTTTACGAATCTGTCAAAATATACCCACCTCCCCATCCACCATCTGGGAGAACAATTATGTCAGTGAGTGAGTCAGTGGTAATGCAGTTTTATATAATATAACTAGTATTTGCTTGGTGCGCGAGCTGCAAGCAGCTCGCGTGTTGTTGCCCCTACACCTACCCTACACCTACCCTACACCTACCCTACACCTACCCTACACCTACCCTACACCTACCCTACACCTACCCTACACCTACCCTACACCTACCCTACACCTACCCTACACCTACCCTACACCTACCCTACACCTACCCTACACCTACCCTACACCTACCCTACACCTACCCTACACCTACCCTACACCTACCCTACACCTACCCTACACCTACCCTACACCTACCCTACACCTACCCTACACCTACCCTACACCTACCCTACACCTACCCTACACCTACCCTACACCTACCCTACACCTACCCTACACCTACCCTACACCTACCCTACACCTACCCTACACCTACCCTACACCTACCCTACACCTACCCTACACCTACCCTACACCTACCCTACACCTACCCTACACCTACCCTACACCTACCCTACACCTACCCTACACCTACCCTACACCTACCCTACACCTACCCTACACCTACCCTACACCTACCCTACACCTACCCTACACCTACCCTACACCTACCCTACACCTACCCTACACCTACCCTACACCTACCCTACACCTACCCTACACTTTGTTCCAAAAAACATAACCCTAATGTTTGCATTCGTCGCCAGGCACTGAGTTTCGCTTCACCCACTCAACCTTCGTTACGCTACGGAGGTCGCCGGCTCGCTTCGCTCGCCACCTCCCCCCTGCGCTGCACTCGGTCTCGTAGGTTCGCTCCACTCGGGGAGGTTGGGGAGAGGAGGGGTGAAGGGAGGGAGAGTGGGGAGTTTTGAAAAATGATTCTGACTCAAGCATTGCCCCTTTATATGAATCTGAAAAAAGAAATGTTCCAAGTCTCTCAACTTCCGAGATCCGCTTAAAGGGGGGGAGAAGGGGGGCGAGGGGGTCAACTTTGAAAAATGGCTTTTACTTTTCCGAGCCTCCTCTAAACGAATCCGTAAAAAAAACTAAAAAAAAAAATCGCCAAAACGGGGGGGGGAGGGGGGAGAAGGGGGGCAAGGGGGTCAACTTTGAAAACTGGTTCGTTTGTGACTATAGCATTGCCCCTTTATATGAATCTGAAAAAAGAAATGTTCCAAATGTTCCAACTTTCGAGATCCGCTTAAAGGGGGGGAGAAGGGGGGCGAGGGGGTCAACTTTGAAAAATGGTTTTTACTTTTCCGAGCCTCCTCTAAACGAATCCGTAAAAAAAACATTCTACGGGTACCTTAGTTTCCGAGATACGATAGAGGGGGGGAGGAGGGGGGAGGAAAAGGGGAGGTTTGGGACTTTTCCCATACTCACGGGAGTTACTTGTTTACGAATCTGTCAAAATATACCCACCTCCCCATCCACCATCTGGGAGAACAATTATGTCAATCAGTCAGTCAGTGGTAATGCAGTTTTATATAGTATAATAACTAGTATTCGCTTGGTGCGCGAGCTGCAAGCAGCTCGCGTGTTGTTGTCCCTACACCTACCCTACACCTACCCTACACCTACCCTACACCTACCCTACACCTACCCTACACCTACCCTACACCTACCCTACACCTACCCTACACCTACCCTACACCTACCCTACACCTACCCTACACCTACCCTACACCTACCCTACACCTACCCTACACCTACCCTACACCTACCCTACACCTACCCTACACCTACCCTACACTTTGTTCCAAAAAACATAACCCCTGCACTGAGTTTCGCTTCACCCACTCAACCTTCGTTACGCTTCGGGATTCCTACGCTGCCTGGTCAGGGGAGGTTGGGGAGAGGAGGGGTGAAGGGGGGGAGAGTGGGGAGTTTTGAAAAATGATTCCAACTAAAGCATTGCCCCTTTTTATGAATCTGTAAAAAGAAATGTTCCAAATGTTCCAACTTTCGAGATTCGCTTAAAGGGGGGGAGAAGGGGGGCAAGGGGGTCAACTATGAAAAATGGTTTGTTTGTGACTATAGCATTGCCCCTTTATATGAATCTGAAAAAAGAATTGTTCCAAATGTTCCAACTTTCGAGATCCGCTTAAAGGGGGGGAGAAGGGGGGCGAGGGGGTCAACTTTGAAAAATGGTCTTTACTTTGCCGAGCCTCCTCTAAACGAATCCGTAAAAAACAAAAAATACGGGTATCTTAGTTTCCGAGATACGATAGAGGGGGGGAAGAGGGGGGGGGGAAAGGGGAGGTTTGGGACTTTTCCCATACTCACGGGAGTTACTTGTTTACGAATCTGTCAAAATATACCCACCTTCCCCTCCACCATCTGGGAGAACAATTATGTCAATGAGTCAGTGAGTGAGTCAGTGGTAATGCAGTTTTATATAATATAACTAGTATTTGCTTGGTGCGCGAGCTGCAAGCAGCTCGCGGCTTTGTCGTGTTTTTGAGAAGTATTCCTTAACCTACCCTACACCTACCCTACACCTACCCTACACCTACCCTACACCTACCCTACACCTACCCTACACCTACCCTACACCTACCCTACACCTACCCTACACCTACCCTACACCTACCCTACACCTACCCTACACCTACCCTACACCTACCCTACACCTACCCTACACCTACCCTACACCTACCCTACACCTACCCTACACCTACCCTGCACTTTGTTCCAAATAACATAACCCTAATGTATGCTTCTCGTCGCCAGGCACTGAGTTTCGCTTCACCCACTCAACCTTCGTTACGCTACGGAGGTCGCCGGCTCGCTTCGCTCGCCACCTCCCCCCTGCGCTGCACTCGGTCTCGTAGGTTCGCTCCACTCGGGATCCCTACGCTGAATCCGTAAAAAAAACAAAAAAAAGATTCGCCAAAACGGAGGGGGGGGAGGGGGGAGATGGGGGGCAAGGGGGTCAACATTGAAAAATGGTTTGTTTGTGACTATAGCATTGCCCCTTTATATGAATCTGAAAAAAGAAATGTTCCAAGTCTCTCAACTTCCGAGATTCGCTTAAAGGGGGGGAGAAGGGGGGCGAGGGGGTCAACTTTGAAAAATGGTTTTTACTTTTCCGAGCCTCCTCTAAACGAATCCGTAAAAAAAACAAAAAAAAAAGATTCGCCAAAACGGGGGGGGAGGGGGGAGAAGGGGGGCAAGGGGGTCAACTTTGAAAAATGGTTCGATTGTGACTAAAGCATTGCCCCTTTCTATGAATCTGAAAAAATAAATGTTCCAAATGTTCCAACTTTCGAGATCCGCTTAAAGGGGGGGAGAAGGGGGGCGAGGGTGTCAACTTTGAAAAATGCTTTTTACTTTTCCGAGCCTCCTCTAAACGAATACGTAAAAAACAAAAAATACGGGTACCTTAGTTTCCGAGAAACGATAGAGGGGGGGAGGAGGGGGGAGGAAAAGGGGAGGTTTGGGACTTTTCCCATACTCGCGAGAGTTACTTGTTTACGAATCTGTCAAAATATACCCACCTCCCCCTTCACCATCTGGGAGAACAATTATGTCAATGAGTGAGTGAGTGAGTGGTAATGCAGTTTTATATAATATAACTAGTATTTGCTTGGTGCGCGAGCTGCAAGCAGCTCGCGTGTTGTTGTCCCTACACCTACCCTACACCTACCCTACACCTACCCTACACCTACCCTACACCTACCCTACACCTACCCTACACCTACCCTACACCTACCCTACACCTACCCTACACCTACCCTACACCTACCCTACACCTACCCTACACCTACCCTACACCTACCCTACACCTACCCTACACCTACCCTACACCTACCCTACACCTACCCTACACCTACCCTACACCTACCTAACACCTACCCTACACCTACCCTACACCTACCCTACACCTACCCTACACCTACCCTACACCTACCCTACACCTACCCTACACCTACCCTACACCTACCCTACACCTACCCTACACCTACCCTACACCTACCCTACACCTACCCTACACCTACCCTACACCTACCCCCTACACCTACCCTACACCTACCCTACACCTACCCTACACCTACCCTACACCTACCCTACACCTACCCTACACCTACCCTACACCTACCCTACACCTACCCTACACCTACCCTACACCTACCCTACACCTACCCTACACCTACCCTACACCTACCCTACACCTACCCTACACCTACCCTACACCTACCCTACACCTACCCTACACCTACCCTACACCTACCCTACACCTACCCTACACCTACCCTACACCTACCCTACACCTACCCTACACCTACCCAACACCTACCCTACACCTACCCTACACCTACCCTACACCTATCCTACACCTACCCTACACCTACCCTACACCTACCCTACACCTACCCTACACCTACCCTACACCTACCCTACACCTACCCTACACCTACCCTACACCTACCCTACACCTACCCTACACCTACCCTACACCTACCCTACACCTACCCTACACCTACCCTACACCTACCCTACACCTATCCTACACCTACCCTACACCTACCCTACACCTACCCTACACCTACCCTACACCTACCCTACACCTACCCTACACCTACCCTACACCTACCCTACACCTACCCTACACCTACCCTACACCTACCCTACACCTACCTTAAACTTAGTTCCAAAAAACATAACCCTAATGTTTGCTTGCCTCCGATGGTTCCAAGACAGGTAATGGCTCAGGTGCGGGGGTGTTCTCAGAGGACCTCAACATCCACATAGCCGTGCCACTTGGGGCACACAACACGGTGTTCCAGGCAGAGTGTGTGGGCATCACCCTGGCCGCATCGGCCATTCTAGACAGGAAGGTAAAGGACTTCCCAATACGTATTCTCTCAGACAGCATGGCCGTCCTGCAGGCGCTGGGCAGCCACACCGTCTGCTCCGGACTGATATACGAGTGTCACCAACGCCTAAACCAGGTTGGGTCAAGCAATAAAGTAACCATTCAATGGATCAAGGGACATAGTGACTCCCGAGGCAACGATGCGGCGGATGAGCTCGCGCGTAGGGGGTCCAGTATGGCGGCGGTTGGTCCGGAGCCAATCGTGCCTATAACATTTGGCTACCTCCGCAGTCTGGTAAGGAAACGCACCAAGGAGCAACACCACAAATTGTGGATTGATCACAGTGAGTGCAGGCAGTCCAAGGAGGCACTTCCCTCTTTGGATGGTCGTTTTACGCAGAAAGCCCTACGTCTGACGAAACAGCAGTTGCGAGCAATCACAGCTGTAACGACTGGCCACGGGACTTTTAATAAGCACCTTTTTGTCTTAGGGATTACCGACAGCCCGCTGTGCAGGGCATGCATGGAGGAGGACGAGACAGCATCGCACCTGCTTCTAAGCTGCCCAGTAATCGCCGGTTACAGGGCCAAATACCTCGGTGAACCAGGTACCGTACAGGAGGTAGTCAGCAACACAAAGGCGCTGTTGGCCTTCCTCGAGGAGCTGGGATGGATCGAGTGAGAAAGTTGGTAGAAGGTTAATTCCCACCCGTACGCAAAATACGCGCTTAGTCGTGGAGTTGCGGAAAACAGCCCGTTTTAACCTAACCTAACCTAACCTTGCTTGTCGTCGCCAGGCACTGGGTTTCGCTTCACCCACTCAACCTTCGTTACGCTACGGAGGTCGCCGGCTCGCTCCGCTCGCCACCTCCCCCCTGCGCTGCACTCGGTCTCGTAGGTTTGCTCCACTCGGGATCCCTACGCTGAATCCGTAAAAAAAACAAAAAAAAAAGACTCGCTAAAAAGGGGGGGGGGAGAAGGGGGGCAAGGGGGTCAACTTTGAAAAATGGTTTTTACTTTTCCGAGCCTCCTCTAAACGAATCCGTAAAAAAAACACGAAAAAAAGATTCGCCGAAAGGGGGGGGGGAGAAGGGGGGCAAGGGGGTCAACTATGAAAAATGGTTTGTTTGTGACTATAGCATTGCCCCTTTATATGAATCTGAAAAAAGAAATGTTCCAAATGTTCCAACTTTCGAGATCCGCTTAAAGGGGGGGAGAAGGGGGGCGAGGGGGTCAACTTTGAAAAATGCTTTTTACTTTTCCGAGCCTCCTCTAAACGAATCCGTAAAAAACAAAAAATACGGGTACCTTAGTTTCCGAGATACGATAGAGGGGGGGAGGAGGGGGGAGGAAAAGGGGAGGTTTGGGACTTTTCCCAAACTCGCGAGAGTCACTTGTTTACGAATCTGTCAAAATATACCCACCTCCCCATCCACCATCTGGGAGAACAATTATGTCAGTGAGTCAGTCAGTGAGTGAGTCAGTGGTAATCCAGTTTTATATAATATAACTAGTATTTGCTTGGTGCGCGAGCTGCAAGCAGCTCGCGTGTTGTTGTCCCTACACCTACCCTACACCTACCCTACACCTACCCTACACCTACGATACACCTACCCTACACCTACCCTACACCTACCCTACACCTACCCTACACCTACCCTACACCTACCCTACACCTACCCTACACCTACCCTACACCTACCCTACACTTACCCTACACCTACCCTACACCTACCCTACACCTACCCTACACCTACCCTACACCTACCCTACACCTACCCTACACCTACCCTACACCTACCCTACACCTACCCTACACCTACCCTACACTTTGTTCCAAAAAACATTAACCCTAATGTTTGCTTGTCGTCGCCAGGCACTGAGTTTCGGGATCCCTACGCTGAATCCGTAAAAAAAACAAATAAAAGATTCGCCAAAACGGGGGGGGGGGGAGGGGGGAGATGGGCGGCAAGGGGGTCAACTTTGATAAATGGTTTGTTTGTGACTATAGCATTGCCCCTTTATATGAAACTGAAAAAAGAAATGTTCCAAGTCTCTCAACTTCCGAGATCCGCTTAAAGGGGGGGAGAAGGGGGGCGAGGGGGTCAACTTTGAAAAATGGTTTTTACTTTACCGAGCCTCCTCTAAACGATTCCGTAAAAAAAACAAAAAAAAAAGATTAGCCAAAACGGGGGGGGAGGGGGGAGAAGGGGGGCAAGGGGGTCAACTTTGAAAAATGGTTCGTTTGTGACTATAGCATTGCCCCTTTCTATGAATCTGAAAAAATAAATGTTCCAAATGTTCCAACTTTCGAGATCCGCTTAAAGGGGGGGAGAAGGGGGGCGAGGGGGTCAACTTTGAAAAATGTTTTTTACTTTTCCGAGCCTCCTCTAAACGAATCCGTAAAAAACAAAAAATACGGGTACCTTAGTTTCCGAGATACGATAGAGGGGGTGAGGAGGGGGGAGGAAAAGGGGAGGTTTGGGACTTTTCCCATACTCACGGGAGTTACTTGTTTACGAATCTGTCAAAATATACCCACCTCCCCATCCACCATCTGGGAGAACAATTATGTCAATGAGTGAGTCAGTGAGTGAGTGGTAATGCAGTTTTATATAGTATAACTAGTATTTGCTTGGTGCGCGAGCTGCAAGCAGCTCGCGTGTTTTTGTCCCTACACCTACCCTACACCTATCCTACACCTACCCTACACCTATCCTACACCTACCCTACACCTACCCTACACCTACCCTACACCTACCCTACAACTACCCTACACCTACCCTACACCTACCCTACACCTACCCAACACCTACCCTACACATACCCTACACCTACCCTACACCTACCCTACACCTACCCTACACCTACCCTACACCTACCCTACACCTACCCTACACCTACCCTACACCTACCCTACACCTACCCTACACCTACCCTACACCTACCCTACACCTACCCTACACCTACCCTACACCTACCCTACACCTACCCTACACCTACCCTACACCTACCCTACACCTACCCTACACCTACCCTACACCTACCCTACACCTACCCTACACCTACCCTACACCTACCCTACACCTACCCTACACCTACCCTACACCTACCCTACACCTACCCTACACCTACCCTACACCTACCCTACACCTACCCTACACCTACCCTACACCTACCCTACACCTACCCTACACCTACCCTACACCTACCCTACACCTACCCTACACCTACCCTACACCTACCCTACACCTACCCTACACCTACCCTACACCTACCCTACACCTACCCTACACCTACCCTACACCTACCCTACACCTACCCTACACCTACCCTACACCTACCCTACACCTACCCTACACCTACCCTACACCTACCCTACACCTACCCTAACCTACCCTACACCTACCCTACACCTACCCTACACCTACCCTACACCTACCCTACACCTACCCTACACCTACCCTACACCTACCCTACACCTACCCTACACCTACCCTACACCTACCCTACACCTACCCTACACCTACCCTACACCTACCCTACACCTACCCTACACCTACCCTACACCTACCCTACACCTACCCTACACCTACCCTACACCTACCCTACACCTACCCTACACCTACCCTACACTTTGTTCCAAAAAACATAAACCCTAATGTTTGCTTGTCGTCGCCAGGCACTGAGTTTCGCTTCACCCACTCAACCTTCGTTACGCTACGGAGGTCGCCGGCTCGCTTCGCTCGCCACCTCCCCCCTGCGCTGCACTCGGTCTCATAGGTTCGCCAAAACGGGGGGGGGGGAGGGGGGAGGTGGGCGACAAGGGGGATAACTTTGATAAATGGTTTGTTTGTGACTATAGCATTGCCCCTTTATATGAAACTGAAAAAAGAAATGTTCCAAGTCTCTCAACTTCCGAGATCCGCTTAAAGGGGGGGAGAAGGGGGGCGAGGGGGTCAACTTTGGAAAATGGTTTTTACTTTACCGAGCCTCCTCTAAACGATTCCGTAAAAAAAACAAAAAAAAAAGATTAGCCAAAACGGGGGGGGAGGGGGGAGAAGGGGGGCAAGGGGGTCAACTTTGAAAAATGGTTCGTTTGTGACTATAGCATTGCCCCTTTATATGAATCTGAAAAAATAAATGTTCCAAATGTTCCAACTTTCGAGATCCGCTTAAAGGGGGGGAGAAGGGGGGCGAGGGGGTCAACTTTGAAAAATGGTTTTTACTTTTCCGAGCCTCCTCTAAACGAATCCGTAAAAAACAAAAAATACGGGTACCTTAGTTTCCGAGAAACGATAGAGGGGGGGAGGAGGGGGGGGAAAAGGGGAGGTTTGGCACTTTTCCCATACTCACGGGAGTTACTTGTTTACGAATCTGTCAAAATATACCCACCTCCCCCTCCACCATCTGGGAGAACAATTATGTCAATGAGTGAGTCAGTGAGTGGTAATGCAGTTTTATATAATATAACTAGTATTTGCTTGCCGCGCGAGCTGCAAGCAGCTCGCGTGTTGTTGTCCCTACACCTACCCTACACCTACCCTACACCCACCCTACACCTACCCTACACCTACCCTACACCTACCCTACACCTACCCTACACCTACCCTACACCTACCCTACACCTACCCTACACCTACCCTACACCTACCCTACACCTACCCTACACCTACCCTACACCTACCCTACACCTACCCTACACCTACCCTACACCTACCCTACACCTACCCTACACCTACCCTACACCTACCCTACACCTACCCTACACCTACCCTACACCTACCCTACACCTACCCTACACCTACCCTACACCTACCCTACACCTACCCTACACCTACCCTACACCTACCCTACACCTACCCTACACCTACCCTACACCTACCCTACACCTACCCTACACCTACCCTACACCTACCCTACACCTACCCTACACCTACCCTACACCTACCCTACACCTACCCTACACCTACCCTACACCTACCCTACACCTACCCTACACCTACCCTACACCTACCCTACACCTACCCTACACCTACCCTACACCTACCCTACACCTACCCTACACCTACCCTACACCTACCCTACACCTACCCTACACCTACCCTACACCTACCCTACACCTACCCTACACCTACCCTACACCTACCCTACACCTACCCTACACCTACCCTACACCTACCCTACACCTACCCTACACCTACCCTACACCTACCCTACACCTACCCTACACCTACCCTACACCTACCCTACACCTACCCTACACCTACCCTACACCTACCCTACACCTACCCTACACCTACCCTACACCTACCCTACACCTACCCTACACCTACCCTACACCTACCCTACACCTACCCTACACCTACCCTACACCTACCCTACACCTACCCTACACCTACCCTACACCTACCCTACACCTACCCTACACCTACCCTACACCTACCCTACACCTACCCTACACCTACACCTACCCTACACCTACCCTACACCTACCCTACACCTACCCTACACCTACCCTACACCTACCCTACACCTACCCTACACCTACCCTACACCTACCCTACACCTACCCTACACCTACCCTACACCTACCCTACACCTACCCTACACCTACCCTACACCTACCCTACACCTACCCTACACCTACCCTACACCTACCCTACACCTACCCTACACCTACCCTACACCTACCCTACACCTACCCTACACCTACCCTACACCTACCCTACACCTACCCTACACCTACCCTACACCTACCCTACACCAACCCTACACCTACCCTACACCTACCCTACACCTACCCTACAACTACCCTACACCTACCCTACACCTACCCTACACCTACCCTACACCTACTCTACACCTACCCAACACCTACCCTACACCTACCCTACACCTACCCTACACCTACCCTACACCTACCCTACACCTACCCTACACCAACCCTACACCTACCCTACACCTACCCTACACCTACCCTACACCTACCCTACACCTACCCTACACCTACGATACACCTACCCTACACCTACCCTACACCTACCCTACACCTACCCTACACCTACCCTACACCTACCCTACACCTACCCTACACCTACCCTACACCTACCCTACACCTACCCTACACCTACCCTACACCTACCCTACACCTACCCTACACCTACCCTACACCTACCCTACACCTACCCTACACTTACCCTACACCTACCCTACACCTACCCTACACCTACCCTACACCTACCCTACACCTACCCTACACCTACCCTACACCTACCCTACACCTACCCTACACCTACCCTACACCTACCCTACACCTACCCTACACCTACCCTACACCTACCCTACACCTACCCTACACTTTGTTCCAAAAAACATTAACCCTAATGTTTGCTTGTCGTCGCCAGGCACTGAGTTTCGGGATCCCTACGCTGAATCCGTAAAAAAAACAAATAAAAGATTCGCCAAAACGGGGGGGGGGGGAGGGGGGAGATGGGCGGCAAGGGGGTCAACTTTGATAAATGGTTTGTTTGTGACTATAGCATTGCCCCTTTATATGAAACTGAAAAAAGAAATGTTCCAAGTCTCTCAACTTCCGAGATCCGCTTAAAGGGGGGGAGAAGGGGGGCGAGGGGGTCAACTTTGAAAAATGGTTTTTACTTTACCGAGCCTCCTCTAAACGATTCCGTAAAAAAAACAAAAAAAAAAGATTAGCCAAAACGGGGGGGGAGGGGGGAGAAGGGGGGCAAGGGGGTCAACTTTGAAAAATGGTTCGTTTGTGACTATAGCATTGCCCCTTTCTATGAATCTGAAAAAATAAATGTTCCAAATGTTCCAACTTTCGAGATCCGCTTAAAGGGGGGGAGAAGGGGGGCGAGGGGGTCAACTTTGAAAAATGTTTTTTACTTTTCCGAGCCTCCTCTAAACGAATCCGTAAAAAACAAAAAATACGGGTACCTTAGTTTCCGAGATACGATAGAGGGGGTGAGGAGGGGGGAGGAAAAGGGGAGGTTTGGGACTTTTCCCATACTCACGGGAGTTACTTGTTTACGAATCTGTCAAAATATACCCACCTCCCCATCCACCATCTGGGAGAACAATTATGTCAATGAGTGAGTCAGTGAGTGAGTGGTAATGCAGTTTTATATAGTATAACTAGTATTTGCTTGGTGCGCGAGCTGCAAGCAGCTCGCGTGTTTTTGTCCCTACACCTACCCTACACCTATCCTACACCTACCCTACACCTATCCTACACCTACCCTACACCTACCCTACACCTACCCTACACCTACCCTACAACTACCCTACACCTACCCTACACCTACCCTACACCTACCCAACACCTACCCTACACATACCCTACACCTACCCTACACCTACCCTACACCTACCCTACACCTACCCTACACCTACCCTACACCTACCCTACACCTACCCTACACCTACCCTACACCTACCCTACACCTACCCTACACCTACCCTACACCTACCCTACACCTACCCTACACCTACCCTACACCTACCCTACACCTACCCTACACCTACCCTACACCTACCCTACACCTACCCTACACCTACCCTACACCTACCCTACACCTACCCTACACCTACCCTACACCTACCCTACACCTACCCTACACCTACCCTACACCTACCCTACACCTACCCTACACCTACCCTACACCTACCCTACACCTACCCTACACCTACCCTACACCTACCCTACACCTACCCTACACCTACCCTACACCTACCCTACACCTACCCTACACCTACCCTACACCTACCCTACACCTACCCTACACCTACCCTACACCTACCCTACACCTACCCTACACCTACCCTACACCTACCCTACACCTACCCTACCCACTCAACCTTCGTTACGCTACGGAGGTCGCCGGCTCGCTTCGCTCGCCACCTCCCCCCTGCGCTGCACTCGGTCTCATAGGTTCGCCAAAACGGGGGGGGGGGGAGGGGGGAGGTGGGCGACAAGGGGGATAACTTTGATAAATGGTTTGTTTGTGACTATAGCATTGCCCCTTTATATGAAACTGAAAAAAGAAATGTTCCAAGTCTCTCAACTTCCGAGATCCGCTTAAAGGGGGGGAGAAGGGGGGCGAGGGGGTCAACTTTGGAAAATGGTTTTTACTTTACCGAGCCTCCTCTAAACGATTCCGTAAAAAAAACAAAAAAAAAAGATTAGCCAAAACGGGGGGGGAGGGGGGAGAAGGGGGGCAAGGGGGTCAACTTTGAAAAATGGTTCGTTTGTGACTATAGCATTGCCCCTTTATATGAATCTGAAAAAATAAATGTTCCAAATGTTCCAACTTTCGAGATCCGCTTAAAGGGGGGGAGAAGGGGGGCGAGGGGGTCAACTTTGAAAAATGGTTTTTACTTTTCCGAGCCTCCTCTAAACGAATCCGTAAAAAACAAAAAATACGGGTACCTTAGTTTCCGAGAAACGATAGAGGGGGGGAGGAGGGGGGGGAAAAGGGGAGGTTTGGCACTTTTCCCATACTCACGGGAGTTACTTGTTTACGAATCTGTCAAAATATACCCACCTCCCCCTCCACCATCTGGGAGAACAATTATGTCAATGAGTGAGTCAGTGAGTGGTAATGCAGTTTTATATAATATAACTAGTATTTGCTTGCCGCGCGAGCTGCAAGCAGCTCGCGTGTTGTTGTCCCTACACCTACCCTACACCTACCCTACACCCACCCTACACCTACCCTACACCTACCCTACACCTACCCTACACCTACCCTACACCTACCCTACACCTACCCTACACCTACCCTACACCTACCCTACACCTACCCTACACCTACCCTACACCTACCCTACACCTACCCTACACCTACCCTACACCTACCCTACACCTACCCTACA
The DNA here is from genome assembly GCA_948252205.1 of Orthosia incerta. Lineage (NCBI taxonomy): Eukaryota > Metazoa > Arthropoda > Insecta > Lepidoptera > Noctuidae > Orthosia > Orthosia incerta. The sequence goes on from OX411759.1 coordinate 7,420,668, forward strand.
CCTACCCTACACCTACCCTACACCTACCCTACACCTACCCTACACCTACCCTACACCTACCCTACACCTACCCTACACCTACCCTACACCTACCCTACACCTACCCTACACCTACCCTACACCTACCCTACACCTACCCTACACCTACCCTACACCTACCCTACACCTACCCTACACCTACCCTACACCTACCCTACACCTACCCTACACCTACCCTACACCTACCCTACACCTACCCTACACCTACCCTACACCTACCCTACACCTACCCTACACCTACCCTACACCTACCCTACACCTACCCTACACCTACCCTACACCTACCCTACACCTACCCTACACCTACCCTACACCTACCCTACACCTACCCTACACCTACCCTACACCTACCCTACACCTACCCTACACCTACCCTACACCTACCCTACACCTACCCTACACCTACCCTACACCTACCCTACACCTACCCTACACCTACCCTACACCTACCCTACACCTACCCTACACCTACCCTACACCTACCCTACACCTACCCTACACCTACCCTACACCTACCCTACACCTACCCTACACCTACCCTACACCTACCCTACACCTACCCTACACCTACCCTACACCTACCCTACACCTACCCTACACCTACCCTACACCTACCCTACACCTACCCTACACCTACCCTACACCTACCCTACACCTACCCTACACCTACCCTACACCTACCCTACACCTACCCTACACCTACCCTACACCTACCCTACACCTACCCTACACCTACCCTACACCTACACCTACCCTACACCTACCCTACACCTACCCTACACCTACCCTACACCTACCCTACACCTACCCTACACCTACCCTACACCTACCCTACACCTACCCTACACCTACCCTACACCTACCCTACACCTACCCTACACCTACCCTACACCTACCCTACACCTACCCTACACCTACCCTACACCTACCCTACACCTACCCTACACCTACCCTACACCTACCCTACACCTACCCTACACCTACCCTACACCTACCCTACACCTACCCTACACCAACCCTACACCTACCCTACACCTACCCTACACCTACCCTACAACTACCCTACACCTACCCTACACCTACCCTACACCTACCCTACACCTACTCTACACCTACCCAACACCTACCCTACACCTACCCTACACCTACCCTACACCTACCCTACACCTACCCTACACCAACCCTACACCTACCCTACACCTACCCTACACCTACCCTACACCTACCCTACACCTACCCTACACCTACCCTACACCTACCCTACACCTACCCTACACCTACCCTACACCTACCCTACACCTACCCTACACCTACCCTACACCTACCCTACACCTACCCTACACCTACCCTACACCTACCCTACATCTACCCTACACCTACCCTACACCTACCCTACACCTACCCTACACCTACCCTACACCTACCCTACACCTACCCTACACCTACCCTACACCTACCCTACACCTACCCTACACCTACCCTACACCTACCCTACACCTACCCTACACCTACCCTACACCTACCCTACACCTACCCTACACCTACCCTACACCTACCCTACACCTACCCTACACCTACCCTACACCTACCCTACACCTACCCTACACCTACCCTACACCTACCCTACACCTACCCTACACCTACCCTACACCTACCCTACACCTACCCTACACCTACCCTACACCTACCCTACACCTACCCTACACCTACCCTACACCTACCCTACACCTACCCTACACCTACCCTACACCTACCCTACACCTACCCTACACCTACCCTACACCTACCCTACACCTACCCTACACCTACCCTACACCTACCCTACACCTACCCTACACTTTGTTCCAAAAAACATAACCCTAATGTTTGCTTGTCGTCGCCAGGCACTGAGTTTCGCTTCACCCACTCAACCTTCGTTACGCTACGGAGGTCGCCGGCTCGCTTCGCTCGCCACCTCCCCCCTGCGCTGCACTCGGTCTCGTAGGTTCGCTCCTCTCGGGATCCCTACGCTGAATCCGTAAAAAAAACGAAAAAAAAAGATTCGCCAAAACGGGGGGGGAGGGGGGAGAAGGGGGGCAAGGGGGTCAACTATGAAAAATGGTTTGTTTGTGACTATAGCATTGCCCCTTTATATGAATCTGAAAAAAGAAATGTTCCAAGTCTCTCAACTTCAGAGATCCGCTTAAAGGGGGGGAGAAGGGGGGCGAGGGGGCCAACTTTGAAAAATGGTTTTTACTTTTCCGAGCCTCCTCTAAATGAATCCGTAAAAAAAACGAAAAAAAAAGATTCGCCAAAACGGGGGGGGAGGGGGGAGAAGGGGGGCAAAGGGGTCAACTATGAAAAATGGTTTGTTTGTGACTATAGCATTGCCCCTTTATATGAACCTGAAAAAATAAATGTTCCAAATGTTCCAACTTTCAAGATCCGCTTAAAGGGGGGGAGAAGGGGGGCGAGGGGGTCAACTTTGAAAAATGGTTTTTACTTTTGCGAGCCTCCTCTAAACGAATCCGTAAAAAAAACATTCTACGGGTACCTTAGTTTCCGAGATACGATAGAGGGGGGGAGGAGGGGGGAGGAAAAGGGGAGGTTTGGGACTTTTCCCATACTCGCGGGAGTTACTTGTTTACGAATCTGTCAAAATATACCCACCTCCCCATCCACCATCTGGGAGAACAATTATGTCAATGAGTGAGTCAGTGAGTCAGTGAGTGGTAATGCAGTTTTATATAGTATAATAATATAATACATCCATCCAAAATTTTGCATTTATAATATTAGTGAGAAGTAAGATAGCTGTACCCTTAAGGTGCTGAGTACCCCAATATTATCCGATTCATTTATCTCCTTAACCGTTTGAGTTTGTAATACGAAATTTATGAAATCCTTTTCAAAACTCTGACTTTTATATTAGTTTAGATGAAATTAGATATTGATTTTAATTATTAAATTAAATGTTGATGTAGATTTTAATGATTAAATTAAATGTAGATATAGATTAAATTAAATGTAGATATAGATTTTAATTATTAAATTAAATATCTTATGTATTATTAATTAAATTATTTATTATAATTTAAGTTAAATTTCCAGATGTAGCAAGAGACAGAGAAAAGTGGGAAGACGGAAGGGAAGCCTTTGCCCTGCAGTGGGACATAACAGGCTCATAATAATAATAATTAGAAGAAATTGCAATTTCAAAAGTATAGTCCTAAGTTTTGAAGGACAGTGTAGTTCAGAAAATAGATACGTAACTACTTTTCTGTATTTTTTTCATAATTTGTATTGTTACTTTTTTTGGGTCGACAAAACATTCCTTACTAAACCGATACAATATTTCGGATACTTTTTACCCTTTAATTAAGCAACCACATTACTTTCATATTACCTACATTTACATGTTAATTTTGTTGTAGAACACTAGAATTCTTAGATTTTCTTAAAAGGTGACTTTTTAGGGTTCGGTACCCGATGGGTCTAAACGAAGCCCTATTGCTATCACTCACGTGTATGTCCGTCTGTCCGTCGTCTGTCACATAATTTTATTCCGAAGAATTTTTAACTTTTCATTGTCATAAGGACTTGAAATTTGGTGATAATGTTTATAATTACGTACAAAAACACACCGCTCTGCTCGAGGGTCTCCACCACGAAATTCCAATGACTGGAGCCATTAATGACCGCATACCCAAGAAAGTCATTTTTGATAAAAAATACAAAATCCAGTTACACGAGGATAGCCGCTGCGAGGGGCTCCGCCCCGATGAGCTGCGGATCTTCACAGACGGATCCAAGACAGGTACAGGCACGGGTGCGGGAGTCTTCTCGGAAGACCTAAATATCCGTTTAGCCAAACCACTGGGGATCCACAACACGGTGTTCCAGGCTGAATGCTTGGGCATTTCCATGGCGGCCTCTGCGGTCCTGGCTAGGGAGGTAAAAGAATTCCCTATACGCATACTTTCGGACAGCATAGCCGTCCTGCAAGCACTAAACAGCCACACGGTCAACTCGGGGCTGATTTACGAGTGTCATCAGCGCCTGAACCAGGTCGGTATGAACAATAAAGTAACCATTCAATGGATCAAAGGACACAGCGACTCCCGGGGGAACGACGCTGCGGATGAGTTTGCCCGAAGGGGCTCAAATATGGAACCGGTAGGCCCGGAGCCCATAGTGCCCTTGCCCTTCGGGTATCTACGTGGTCTGGTAAGAAAACGCACCAGGGATCAACACAGCAAGCTATGGACTGACCATAGCGAATGTAGGCAGGCCAAGGAGGCACTACCCGTCATTGACGGCCGTTTCACGAAAAAGATCCTACGACTGACAAAGCCACAGTTGCGTGCGATCACTGCCGTAACAACTGGACATGGGACCTTTAATAAGCACCTCTTTGTCATAGGTATCACGGACAGCCCACTCTGAAGAGCTTGCATGGTGGAGGAGGAGACAGCAGCACACCTGCTCCTAAGCTGCCCTGTAATCGCTGGTTACAGGGCCAAACACTTCGGAAACCCAGGTACCCTGCAGGAGGTAGTCGGCAGCACCAGGGCGCTGCTGGCCTTTCTCGAGGAGCTGGGGTGGATCGAATGATGCGACTGTATCTCACCCGTACGCAAAATACGCGCTTGGTCGTGGAGTTGCGGAGACAGCCCGTCTAAACTAACTTATAATTACGTATACTTTACTAACAAATACCAATATATTGATAAATCTGACTTTTCTTTCGTACGGAAGCCTATATGTGCGAAACCGGACACTCACTTGGCCGGTTTTTTAAATACTTAGGAATTAGGCCAAGTACACATACAACCAGCTCGTATGCAAGTTGCATTACATTGCAGGCTATAATGTAATCAATCATCATGCTTGCAGGTAGAGACGGTGGCCTTAGACACCTTTTTTATGCTCAAAAGTCTCAAAGTCTGCCACAAATGTAGATATGAGATTTGTTACTAAGCGCCTTAACTTATGAGCCTTTTGAAGGAGTCAGTTGGAGTGACTGCCATCATATCTTCATTCGTTGTCATAAACCTACAAAACATTCGCAATTGATTCTTACTTCCATATTCTGTTCATACGATCACACGTCCTTAAAAATCACTTCGTCACTATCACACGATCACTCGTCCTTAAAATTCACTTTATCACTATCACACGATCACATGTCCTTAAAAATCACTTCGTCACTATCACTCGATCAAATGTCCTTTAAAATCACTTCGTCACTATCACACGATCACACGTCCTTAAAATCACTTCATCACTATCACACGATCACACGTCCTTAAAAATAACTTTGTCACTATCACACGATCACACGTCCTTAAAAATCACTTCGTCAATATCACACGACCTTAAAAATCACTTCGTCGCTATCACACGTCCTTAAATATCACTTCGTCACTATCACACGTCCTTAAAAATCACTTCATCACTATCACACGATCACACGTCCTTAAAAATAATTTCGGCACTATCACACGATCACAGGTCCTTAAAATCACTTCGTCACTCTCACACTATCACACGACCTTAGAAATCACTTATTCACTATCACACGTCCTTAAAATCACTTCGTCACTATCACATGATCACACGTCCTTAAAAATCACTTCGTCACAATCAGTCTACCGTAATCTATTCTTCTCTTCAATTGAATAAAACCTTGATAAGACATACACCTTCAACATTTTCCTTTTTATTAGTGATACTAATTTCGGCCAACAGCTTCACCCACGTGGACATTATCCCAAGGGTACATACATCCGACATAAAAAGTATAACACTTATGTCCTATCCGACATGACACCTGATGGACATGATCTACAGCTCGTATGCCAAGTTTCATCCAAATCCGTTCTGCTGTTTTTCCTACTATCTTATTCTACTAATCACACTAATATTATAAAGCCGAAAGTTTGTGAGTGTATGTTTGTTACTCTTTCACGCAAAAAATACTGAACTGTTTTAGATGACACTTGGCACAGAGATAGATTATAGTTAGGAATAGATTATAGTTAGAAATAGCACATAGGATGCTTTTTAATCCGGCAATATGTTCCCTTGGTGAAGCCGCTGGCAGAAGCTAGTTTGATTATAATTCTGGCAGCCCACTGCTGGACATAGGCCTCCCCTAAGCGTCGCCTCACTTATCGTCGGTCCACTTAGCTAGACGGTGAACTGCATAATAAGGTATAATAACTTAAGCATCCCTCTCTCAAGTTACAAACCGAATTATTACTTCCTGAGGGCACTTTTTCCCTACACATATATGAGTAGGTACATACGAGTTGGCTGTATTTGTTAGTTTTCTGCGACATCCAAATCAGATGTAATCCTTAAGAATCTTTGGCATCACAATTCGGTCTTGTTGATATTACGGATCTGGGATAACAAAGGGATTGTGAAAAGGCAAAATGCCAATCGAGAACCTTACCTTACAAAAATATTTCCCTTTATGCTTTACATTTCATGGAAGTATGTATAATAAAAATATGTTAAGAGTTTCTCGAGGGGACACTTGGAAAAATATTAGTGGAAGATAATATCAAATAACATTGACGGACAAGGACAACCTTGCCGAAGTAGGCACGGTCTGAGCGTTTTGTAGGGCTGGTGCCTCAGGTGGTGAATTTTGTAGTAGTATATGATGTTCATTTAAAAATTAACTTAGAACGCACAACGCTAACGTCGATTGTTGAGTGGCGATATAATGAAATTATATTGAACTATGAATCCAAGTAAAATTGATAATAATCGTTATTTGATTAATGTGCACTTGACGTTTCTAACATAAGACTCTGACTATCTCCACAATAGCCTATCAAGAAAGCTGGCACAAAAAAGAAACTTAATACTGCAGAACTAAAGTTAATTATTGGTTATTAGCGAACAATTAATAATTAATATTAAATTGTAATGAATAGTTTCATTTAGAGAGGGATTTGACCACAATTCGCAAGCAGGCATGCAACATGCAAGCAAGGAAGTAGGCAAGCGGCAAGCAAGCAGGCATGCAACATGCAGCAAGCATTGTTTCTGTCACGGCTCCGGCGCTGCGGAGTTTGGACGGCCCCACGCAAGCTTATCGTCGCAGATGGTTTTAACGCTCACCGCCGCAGCTTCGGCTTGCTGGCCGGCTTTGCCCTTCAAACCACCTGCTCCTCAGCTCGCGGGCCACCCCACCCCTCCGCGCCTACGCAGAGACTTAAAATACACTCTAGGGTGGGGCAGACAAGACTGCGAGAAGTCTGTTTTGCAGCGATTCGTTTCTGTCACTAAACACAACATGTTGAGTTTATTCGAAGTATTGAAAATCGGAATGTCGTTTTTCAGACCGAGAACCCTTCGCGCAGTTGATTCTTCGAACATATGAAAATTAAGAAATCGCATTTACGACTTCGGAAAAATTAATTTCGTGATTTTTATTAATAAATATTATAATTCTTAGGTATTATGAAATTCGGACTTTTGAAAATCGGAACATCGAAATTCGGAATAAAATATTTCGGAGTATTTGGGTGTTCCCGTTGACATCCATCAGCGAACTATTGACTTACAGGTCAGTACACACGCGGCGACACTAAGTCCACCTATGTAATTTTATGTTGCATGCAGTTTAAAAAATATCAGTTAAGCGGTCGGTCTAAAAATCTACATGTTTGTGATTCGTTTGTATCATTTGAAACACACTAGTGAAGTAATGGCGGTACAACTTTGAAGTAAAACGAAAATGGAATGAAAACATGAGAACAATTCCACGAAACTAAGTTATTATCCTTCCATTTCTAGAACTGATAACCAAACTGCTACTAAGCACAACTAAACTCTCAAGCCTCACTAATTGAAGTTGCCAAGTTTTAATGAAGAGTGTTTGAAGCTCTTTGAAGCAATGAATATTTTTCAATCAGCTCAATTTTTTTTCTGCTGATAAGTGGGTATTCTCGTATTTCTTACCTACTTTTGTCACAAAGGATTGATTCTTACCCTTTTTAAGGGGTTACTAAATTAAGGAGTCGAGTTGAGTCGGACGTCTACGTCCCAAGCAAGATATCTCAGGGTATATATACAGGGCATTCTTTATAATCGTGTTTCACGAGTCGACGGCGCATTTGCTCTCTTGAAAGAATAGTGGGGTCAATCATTGACAATGCCTTTAATTTTGACAGTTCAGCAATATTAATTGCGAACCTCACGTCGGTAAGCCGACGACTTTATTTTAAATTATTCACGGATCAGGAACTTCCTTTAATGCTATCCTAATATTATAAATGCGGAAGTTACTCTGTCTGTCATCTTTTCACGTCTTAATGACTAAACGGATTTAGATCATCATCATTGCTGGACATAGGCCTCCCCCAGGCGTCGCCACATTGACCGATCCCGTACCTCTCGCATCCAGCGCCTTCCCGCAACCTTAACCAGGTCCACCTAGTGGGAGGCCTTCCAACGCATCATCTTCTGGTTCGCGGTTTCCATTCCAGAATTTTCGGCTCCATCGTCCATCCGTTCTGCGAGCAATGTTCCCTGCCCACTGCCCCTTAAGTTTCACAATTCTACGGGCTATGTCGGTAACTTTAGTTCTCCTGCGGATATACTCATTTCTGATGCGATCATGCAAAGTAACTCCGAGCATAACCCTCACCATTGCCCTTTAGGTGACTTAAAGCTTTCTGATAAGGCCCATTGTGAGCGACCACGTATCGGTCCCTTAGGTGATCACTGGTCACAGACTTTTGTCTTGAGACACTGCGGTAAATTGGACGAGAAGATACCGCGCAACTTCCCGAACTTCTTTCTCGAAGTTGGCCCTACCCAACTGGATCGTTCGTTCCAGGTAGACATAATCGTCCACAACTTCGAGTATAGAGTCTCCGATCTTAACGGAACGGATTTAAATGCGCTGACGCAACTTGGCCGATGACCGTTAATCTGTATCGGACTCATAATATCTCGACTAGAGTACTGAAACTGGCTTCACACTTACTGTCTTGTGTCCTGTCGTGTCATGGTGCCTTCTGAAGCCGGTGATTGGCTCATTATTGACGTACACAGATTCATTTGATTGGCCTTGCCCGTTACACAGAATGGCATGGCTTACGACGCAGATACCCCTGAGTAGCTGATTTTAAAATGAGAATCACGTCTAAAAGGCTGGTTGTAATTTTATGGAAAATATATATGTAACATTAGATTACTTAATAACTTGATCTAAGAAAATAGTTTTATTCGTTTGCTGGGCGTATTCTAACGAAATTGTCATCATCACAAACATATTTTAATTACCTATATTTAGATCACTCAGGTTACTCATAACGGCCTCATATCGGATGACATAACAGTGCATGCGGGTGTCTGCCAAGGCTGCCTCCTGTCGCCGCTCCTTTTCCTAGTCGTTCTTGATGGAATTATGCTTCGCATCTATGATAACAGGCGCCGCGGCATAGAGTGGGGATTATCCAACGTCTTGGAAGACTTGGATTACGCCGATAACCTATGCCTGCTGAGTCATACCCACGCCGATATGCAAGCAAAGTTAAACGATCTACGTCAGGAAGCGGCAAAAACGGGGCTCAAAATAAACATCCGGAAGACCCAATAAATGAGATCTGGGGTGAAGAACCACTCACCGTTGCTGATTGGCACAGAGGCAGTGGAACGCGTCCACAAATTTACTTACCTCGGGAGTGTCGTGTCAGAGACTGGGGGTAGTGAAGAGGATATCGCTTCACGGATCGCCAAAGCCCGAGCAACCTTCGCGCAGCTGAGACCTGTTTGGCAATCGCGGAAACTGACCCGAAGGATTAAACTCAAAATCTTCGGGTCCAATGTCAAATCCGTGCTGCTCTACGGGTGTGAAACGTGGAAGGTCACAAAGGACATCTCACGCCAAATACAAGTCTTCGTCAACCGCTGTCTTCGTCGCATTCTCGGAATTTACTGACCCGAGACCATCTCCAATGTAGAGCTGTTGGAGAAATGCCACGAGAGCCCGATCGACCGCCAGATCAAGCGTCGCAAGTGGAGATGGATTGGCCACACGCTCCGTAGGGGTCCCGACCACATACCCAAGCAAGCTTTGGACTGGAATCCCCAAGGGAAAAGAAAGCGTGGCCGTCCCCGTCAAACCTGGCGTCGCACCGTGTTGGCAGAAGCGACGAGCATCGGAATGACATGGAGCGAGGTGAAGCGTGAAGCTCAAGACCGATCGCGTTGGAGGACATCTGTGGACGCCCTCTGCCCCATCTAGGGGTTATAGGACATTAAGTCAAGTCAAGTAAGTCATATTTAGATCTAGCTAGCTTTTTTTTTAAGTCACAGAATAATAAGAAAAGTACAAAAAGCTACTGAATTTTGGGTCGCGCGGGTGTGAAACAAGTGCGCGTTTTGTTCTCGAGATCGTTGGCGGCTGTCGTCATCTTAAAGAAAAGTATTACCTACTTTATAAAACATATAAACATGGCTTCCAAAGTTAGGTATGTGTGAATACCTATTATAAATAATCTCCTAACTTTAATTAATTATAATTAGCAGTCTTGTTGACAGGAAAGTTTTGATATCTTCGTTAAGACATTCAATCAAGTTTTAGTACCTCAATAATCATTTGAAAACAAAGTTGAATTTGTACGACTCCAAAATGAGATGTTTAAGGAAGAGAAACTTCATTACTTACATTAATTATTCGCATTTAGACTTGTTCAACTTTCTTTTGGGAGCACAAGTTAAAGGAGACCTGGCAAAGTTAGGAGCATAGGCCATATTCCACTCTCTTCTAGTGTAAGTTCCTCTCTTATCTCGATTAAGCTTAGTTAAAAGTTGTTTTTTTTTATTTTTATTATCTATAGGCTCGCGCTTGACCACTATTTCACCTGATGGTAAGCGATGATGTGGTCGACGGTGAAGCACGCTTGCCTAGAAAAAACCCATTCACCAAGAGTGAAAACGACGTCATAAAACCATCATGATTCCGCGTTAAGAGAGAGAGGGACGGAGTTACACAGGCACTACCTGCCTTTACCTTTTTCATAACGAAATCATGATTTGATTTAATAGGATAAAAACTAATCAACAAAAAATATAAATCAACTTCCAAATCAAAACACTTGTCTTTGGTATCTCTTTTTAACACGCTTTTATTAGCTTGGTATGTATGTATCTATGTATCTATGTATCAATGTAACGGAATCTTTGAACGTGATTTTCACCCACTTCAAAACGTTGGATTGATTTGAAACTTTGCACACTTATCAAGGACCGATGACAATGCAATAATTTAAACAGTTTGTTCCATTATCCTTACCATTAAAGCGTGTTTTTAGTTTTTAGAACTACAATTTATTTTAACACGCTTTTATTAGCTTGGTATGTATCTATGTATCAATGTAACGGCATTTTTGAACGTGATTTTCACCCACTTCAAAACGTCGGATTGATTTGAAACTTTGCACACCTATCAAGGACCGATGACAATGCAATAATTTAGTCAAAGTCAAAGTACTTTTGAAAGTCAAACAAAAATTAAAATTTGCAAATAATAAAAGTTGATTCTACCGTGCGCGTTTAAATTGTTTGTCCCATTAGCCTTACCAAGATCTTCAGGATTAGCGACTTTTTAGTTCAATTTACCATTAAAGCGTGTTTTTTAGTTTTTAGAACTACAATTTTTTTTATTTCGTTTTTGACACTAACTGCCGAAAACAAAGTAGTATTTTGTTATGGAAATCGGTTTAATTTGTTTGTAAAAAAAAAAAAAAAATCTCTTCATAGTTTTAGTATCTACCTTAAACATTACCATGAAAATCATCTACAGCCAGAGGGTTTCTCATAACAATTTCAACAAGCCTAGACGACTGGGATACATTGTTTTATTACGGAGTTTCATTGCCTACTTACCGGCTTCATCACCAGATCAGTTCAATGGTACCATTTTCATTAGACCCATTTACTTAAATTTGTTTCATCACAGTCATTTAACTATCCGAAAACATATTTATCACTGAAAAGTTCCAGTAGGCATCTGTGGCTCTTTGAGTAATCGGTGAACAAACATAAAAAAAGCTTCCGACAAATTGAGAACCTCCTCCTTTTTTGAAGTCGGTTAAAAACCAAAATAGGCTGGGCCAGCTGTAACATCACTTGTGTTATTTGGAAGCTAGCCTAACATTTCAAAAACCCGTGTTCTATAAAATTAGGTCTATATAGTGTTAACATAACATCGCACTTAGTTAGGCCTCCCCCAAGCGTTGCCACTCTGACCGGTCCCGTGCGTCTCGCAACCAGCAGATCCCCGCAACCTTCACCAGGTATCGGTCCACCTAGTGGAAGGCCTTCCAAAGCAACGTCTTCCGATTCGCGGTCACCACTCCAGAACCTTTCTGCCCCATCGGGCATCCGTTCTGCGAGCAATGTGCCCTACCCACTGCCACCTAAGTTTGGCAATACTTCGGGCTATGTCGGTAACCCTGGTTCTCTTGCGAGACACCCGCTTTCTATTAATTTACACGTTTATACATTTCAGATATCATATAAGGTATCATTTTCATAGTAATCTTTACAAAATCACAAAGAACTTTTGAAAAAACTTACTTACTTATCATGCAAGTACTAATCGTATAAAGTCTGACGAAAATGGATTGCCTTCGTGTTAAAAGCACGAATTACAACCCGAATCTCTTCAAAGTTAGAGTGAACAGGCTTCTTGTGGGTAAGCTCACTCCATCGTCGACTTTGTCTCTGTCACCTCTGATCTAGACTAGAGTCAAGAGCAAACCCATCACGAATAAAAAATAAATTAAAAAAAACTACATAACAGTCTGTTGTAAAACTGCAGTGGTTTTGTACAACGCTTTGTTTTAAAAAGGTAGCCATGGAGTTTTAGCAGTACCTAAAATTTTTTTTGTTCTCTTTTTTGCATACACACATGGAAAATAATTGTGCTCGGTATCACTATCTAATAAAAATGGTTCCGTACCCAGAACCCTTATCGGATCACATTATTCTCCGTCTGTCTGTGAAGACCCTTTACCTCGGGAACGCGTGGAGGTATCGAGTGGAAATTAATATAGTATACTCAAGTTTGCAACCCCTTGCAGCTGTGAAAAATACAAGTTCTAGATCAACGCAGTCAAGCAGTCAAATACAGCCGTTAATAACGCATATTTTACACTCGCAAGGGAGTCAAAACCTACAGGGTTTTTTGCAAGAAATTTGGCAAGAATCAATGTCGTATAGCAAAAGTAAAGGAAAAAATCTGTTAATTTGTACCTACATAAAAAGAAAAGAAAGATTATTAACTTATTTGCAGTTGGTTCAGTTAACCGCGACTTACTTCGATGTCAACACTACGCGACTTATGTGGACTACAGTTTTCCAACGGCAAAGTCAATTTTGTATCTCATTCTGTTTATCTTATCGTTAGAGCAATGTTCGGTGCCCTCATAGTTTATGAACTTCAGTAATGTTATTTAATTATTTTGGTGAATGTAGCTATTTGTACGGAACCCTCAGTACGCGATTCCGACTCGCACTTGGCCAGTTTTTGGATGACAAACGAGTTTTAGTACTGTATTTTACAATATGGATACTGAGTGACACTGTAGCAAGGTCTTAATAAACACAACCGCGTGGATGACATATGGGGCAAAAATAAAATTTAAAATTCACAGAACTATACAATTATTTCATTTTCCACCCAGCCTTTTCCCAACCTTTCCGGCATAACCCCTAGTCTGCCCAGATGCGCCCAAATTAAATATTTAAAACTACGAGTTACAACGACGTAGCTATATTTAACCTCAAATTTTAGTTTCTGAAATAATTATTTGAAGTTACAAAATTAAAATGAAATTGAGTTGACCTTATAAACAAAAAATTAAAACAACTTAAAAGTTTTTAAATTAAATATACTTAAAAGTGGCCGAAATACCTACTTAGGGAAAATACGCCGGTTTGCGAATTGAGGATTTGAAGTTCTACTTTAGTCTGAAAACCTATCGTTATTAAAGTAGGGTCTGACCCCTTCTTATCTCCAAATACTCAATTCGGAAATAGGCGTTTACGTCGGTATCTCGACTAACTGTGTCTTGTAAAATGTTATGGGGGACGAACTTTGCAATTAGTCCAAGCACCCCAGCCAAAGATATTTGAAGAAGGACGTGTGCTTTTTATTCAGTATGAGTCTGGAAACCATCAAAAGGCTGGAACTTTGGGTAAATTACCAGGGAGTGTGGGATATTTACCTAACATAAAACACCCCGGTGATCACCATCAGCATTTGGAAGCGGCCCCATTACCTCTTAAAATACCACTCCGGAACCCCCTCTGTGCAACGTTTGCACATCCCTGGGGAGACTGAGAAGCGTCTCCCCTGAGCCTCGCTGTGCACGGCAGCACGTTGTCACTGTGCCGCAGTCTTTCCTGGAGTCACTTGGTGGGCGGACAGAATCCCCAATCTGACCACCCGTGACACTGGGATCTCGGCGTTTTAGGTGTCGAGGCGGTTGCCTCCACGACGGCGACGCGACGCCTTCTGTCCGAGCGGGATCAGCCCTCTCGCGATTGGTACACGTGAACGTGCACGTACAACATCACAAGTGAAGTCAGAAATATATTATCTATTTGAGTACCACCGCGGGTAGAGGCAAGCGTTTGTAATAAAGATTTTTACCAGCGTCACTTAATAATTTGAATACTGCAGTATTGCCGTTACGGAGATAGTCTTCATTAAAATGTCCAAATATTTACAAACCGAAACAAAAAAATTATTTGCGAATGAGTATTTTCAAACAACCTACTCAACTACCAAAAAGTAAAATCAAATTATACAATGACAGGAACAAACAACCAACGTAAATAAGCTGCAATAAATAATCTATTTGAAGGACGGCAATTGCGAAAGGAGCCGATACGAGCGTGATTAGAGCCACGGGGAATAGTATGGTTCGTTCCTGGATCCTCGAACGCACGCTCCTGGTTTCTTTCTCTTTGGGAATTTGAAAAAAAATTGAATTTCATTATTTCGTTCCCGAAAGTTCTTCGGGTCGGATATTGACTTTATAGATGGATATCGACAAAAGAAAATATTAGTATTTAAATATTATATTATAAAGAGGGCCGCCCGCCTCAAAGAGCATAATTAAATCAGAACATAATTTCAAATTGATTTTATTTATAAAAAATATATAAGCTTTAAAATTAAAAAAAGTACTGAGTCCTATTTGTTCTAATTAAGAAATCGGGTAATGCAATTAAAAATGCAATGTGTTTTACTGCACTGCTGTGAACTAAGTTGAGTAGTAGTAAATCTCGAATTAAGATTAATAATTGCGACCACAGAGAATACCGCCATCTATGGTCGGGTAGCGGAATTTATTTGGCAATCGAATCAAGTTTGATTTTAGATTACAAAAAGTTGAAAATACTTCTGCACTAACACAAAATAGCCTGCCCCGCTTGCATGCGCCGTACGGACCGGTACTGCCAACGACTCTGACCACTCCAATTCGTTATTCAAGCTTATATTTAAATAAATAAAAAAAAAAAAAACATTTATAAAAAATAGAGGCCCACCGGTATAGTATAGGGAACAGGGTCCAAGCTACCGGCGGTCAGTGTTATTTTTATTATTACATATTTACTATCTGTTTTACATAATCAACAACGTTATTTAAGTAATTTTGCAATGGCATTTGTACAAAATGTTTACTGTTCCAAGTACATTTTATAAGTTGATCGACTATTACTCGTACACTTGTAAAGCCTACTTAGATTTCCTTTTAATTTTGTTATATATACTACTGCCGTGAATTGTTTTCATATCCAAACGCAATCATTTCGCTGGCTCTTGACTCTAACAAAATTTTGCTATTTAAAGTTTAATTTTACGCAAACGGATCTCTGAATCGAAAAATGGTTTTAACAGACCCGTAATATTTTGGAATGGTTTATCCAACAATACCCTATACCATGGCATAGACGAGAAAAATAAAACATCCCCACTTTACATCTATAGGAGGTACCCGAAAGAAAAATATTTTTGTGATTTTATTTTACCACTTTGTCGGAATAATTAATATGTAAATCCATGCCAAATTATATATTTCTAGTACAAAGAGTCTCTGAGCTAAGCTACGGACGGACATGGCCTTGTTGACACAAAAAACGACAAAAACGCCACAAGTATTTGGGTACACCAGTGAATTCAAAAAAGGCAAGAATTTGGAGTTTATTATCACTAACATGCAGATTTTAAATATCGGATAAGTGAACAAATGATTTGCAATAATGTAATGCAAACATGTTAATGATTATTTTTATTTTATCTTATTTATTTATTGAGCTGTGTCCGTAAGTTATGAATTATGTAATGCAAAAGCACTTAATGTTCATGATTATTTTTATTTTACCTTATTTACTTATTGAGTTGTGTCCGTAAGTTATGAATTTTTCTGCTTATTTCTGGTGCGGTAGGTCTGAACTGTTCTGCTAAACTTTCCAGCGCCACCTGGTTTTTACTCTATTTTTATAATAACTGGATGAAGCAGCCCAAAGCTAGGCCTTCTATAAAATTTATAAGACTCTTTGTAGCCTCCTTGCTCCACGTGATACTTAGTATTCAAACGCGGTGCGGTATACTGAAAATGTGGAACCTGTTCGAAAACTTTCAACCACACTAGACACTTGGACACGACGTATTCACACAGCCGTTGATGTGACACTATTATTATCGTGTCACAATAAATTCTGCAATTAGAGACACTCGCGTTCACACTGATTTATACACTGAGTGTACCGTGTATAATGTCGTAGTCTAAAGTTAACTTATGGGACCTTCATAATGGCACGACGCATTTTAAATTGCTCTGATAGGCGATATCGCGCACGTGTATGCTCTAAGAAAATTTTAAGTGCTAATCGGTTGTATTGTATCGCATTGCGTCTATGTGACCGTCCTTGATGATCCTTTTTAACCGACTTCAAAAAAGGAGGAGGGTCTCAATTCGACTATATGTTTGTTACGCTATTACGCCACAAATTATAAATGGATTTGATTTTGATATTCTTTTTCTGTTTGAAAGAATATTTTCCCGAATTTGTCCCATTTAAATTTGGTGAAGATCTGTTGAAGAACTTCGAAGATATCAAACAGGACTCTTCATAAATGACGGAAAATCTCTCGGGATAGCTGCAATCGCATATCTGTTTATTGTTTTTACCATTTCATAACATAACATCATACAGGTACGCTCTAAAGGGGTACGCAGATTTGTACCGTTCACCGTGGTAAGCTCTCATTTTAATGGTTTTGTTTAATTTTATTTTATTTGGGAAATCTATTCTGGTATTACTTTTGCCACTATAGCTGCTTTACTGTAGAACTTGTCCATTATGTACTTACCTACCACACCTAAAAAGTGAGAACCGGTTATATTTTTTGTATTTTTTTTTTCTTGTTAAACTTGTTATAATTATTACCATACTTTTGACGCGGATGAAGCCGCAAGCACAAGCTAGCTAGTTATATTGTTATGAACAATATCAAAATAATGTAGGTACGTGATGTCATAATCCAACCAAAAATTATTCTCTCAGCTTCTCCAATGGCGTTCTAATATTCAAATTGCAATTACAGAAAAAGGTCTCGAACCCATTCTGCCAGCTGAAGTAAAGACATTTATAAATCTGAGTTCACATAGACTGTTTCACTTAGATTGGTAACAAGTATTTCATTTTAAGAGTATTGGCTGATCCTAAACAAATAATACACGTTTCAGCCAAGCATTAATTGAAAGACCAGGTAAACTTGACAGACTCAACCAGACTGAACTCTATTTGTTTTAATATACTTAAACATTAAGTAAACAAGTAGGTATTGTTGGTGATGAGAAATTGGTTTATGTGCCTTTGAAATTGATTAGAACAGTGCAAAAACTGGCGAACCTGTTAAAATCGTTAACTATTTTGAGCTGGTGACAGACAAATGAACCGCTGTCATTATACGAGTATTGGAGCTATTGACCTCTTTCATGCTTCAAGCCTTTGTCCAACTTTAATATTGTTCTGCGAAATGCTTTATAGGTGACTTTGAATACAACACGGTCAAAATAACTATGCACATTTACTGTCATCGACCTCATAGCAATAGCGTGAGCCGAACGTCAGGTAACGTGACAGCGCCAAGTATCAGCTGTTTTGACCTCCTCCACTTACATTTTTATCTAATCTAAATTTTATACTTAAAAAACCGGCCAAGTGCGTGTCGGGCAACGCGCAGTAAAAGGGTTCCGAAGTTGCATAATAATGCGGACTAAGAAGAGGGTTTTTTGTTGATACATGAACATTTAAACGGTTTTAGCGGCTCACAACGTCTAAAACTGGGCCCACATAGGACTATGGTAACTGAAGAAGGAGTTATTTAATCCAACTTTGCAAGTGAAGGTACAAAAAATATTATCTACTTGAGTACCACCGCGGGTAGAGGCAAGCGTTTGTAATAAAGATTTATAACCAGCGTCACTTAATAATTTGAATACTGTAGTTTGCCGATACGGAGATATTCTTCGTTATAATCTCCAAATATTTACAAACCGGAAACAAATATTTTAGTATGAGTATTTTCAAACAACCTACTCAACTACCAAAAAGTAAAATCAAATTATTTAATGAACAAACAACTAACATAAATAAGCAGCTACGAGCGCGCTTTACAGCCACGGATAATGGTTGGTTCTTTCCAGGATCATCGCACGCACGCTCCTTGTTTCTTTCTCTTTCGGAATTTGTTTTTTTTTAATATTCACTATTTCGTTCTCGAAAGATGTTATTTAAGTAATTTTTCAATGACCCATGCACAAAATTTTTACTGTTTCAAGTATTTTTTTTAAGTTGGTTGACTATTACTCATATACTTGTAAAACCTACTTCGATGTGATAGTTTTCCTTTTAATTTCGTTATGTATACTACAGAAGTGATTTTTTTCATATAGCCAAAAGCAACCATTTCGCTGGCAGGAGGAGCGACACTTGACTCAAATTAAGCTTTATATTGAAAAAAATGTTCAATATAAAGCTTAATTTTACGCAAACGGATCTCTGAATCGAAAACTGGTCTTTAGAGACCCGTAATAATTTTGAATGGCCATTCCAATGATACCCCACACCATGGGATAGACGAGAAAAAAAAGCATCACTACTTTAGGTCTATATGAGGTAACCGAAAAAAAATATTTTTTACATGATTATTTTTTACCACTGTCGGCATTATGAATATGTATATCCATGCCAAGTTATAGCTTTCTAGTACCAAGAGTCTCTAAGCTAAGCTGCGGATGGACAGACGGACATAGCGAAAAGGTTCCTTGTTGACTTCGGAACCCTAAAAATTGAGGAGCTCGTGGTTAAGTAATAACAGCACGAGTCGATCTTCGAAGTTAAGCTATGCTTGCCGAGGTAAGTCTGAGAATGTGTGGTCATTCATTAAATACTTACCAAGACGGTGTGTCTTGGTAAGTAATGAATTCCAGTGAGTTCCAGTCGAACTGTCATTAAATTTGTAGATTGTTGACAGCCGTTACTGGTAGTCAGAAGCCAGAAATCTGACTGGACTCTTGCCAAGGGGTATTGTGTTATTTAATGGCTGGGTTTCATGCCCAATACAGTCTGGAAAAGTCTGTGTAGACTGATTTATCAATATAATAATACCTAATTATGCATAAAACTGCAAATTCTCAGTTCGGGCATCAGAGGTAAGTATAATAGAAAACCTTAATGAAAAAAAGCGCAATACAGTTAGTCGACAGATGCACGAAGAAACTACTCGGCGCAGCTTGGAAGAGGCCTACATAATCCAGCAGTAGAGTGCGATAGCCTGAGTTGATTGATTTTCAGTGTCATTTAATGTTGTTTATTTACAAATTAAGGCACAATTACAATAAAATATCTTAAAAATATAAAAGAGCACGATTGCTTTTTGCTTGAACTAGGTTGAATCTGTGTTTCAGGCTAGAAAGTGTTTATAAACCTAACCTATTAACAATGGGTATAACTACATTAAGAAATTAAATTAAACGACTCAGCAAAATTTATAGTCTCTCCGCAAGAGATGCTAAATGAATATTTCAGAATGTTTATAATTATAACTACTCTACAAAACTTTTAATTTTACTTAATCGATACTCTTTAATCAGTAACCATACAAGTAAGAGCATTATTAAAAATAAAAAACATGGTAACATTGTTTTTCTCGACGCATTCCATTAGGCGCCTAAGATTGATGATGGCAAGACCCATAGAGAAACAATTTGTAGACCATCACTGTTTATCTCTGGTTCGTTTCCGATACATTTCTTTCATCCGTAATCTTCAAACTGGCCTTGAACTTTGACGTCATGGGTGAAAAGGATAGACATAGGATTCTGGCAATAATAAGAACAGGATAGTATAAACTCTTTGTTTTATTATATTTTTAGATTTATCTAAAGTATTTGTAGGATAGTTTACGCGGATTAAGTTGCTTTAAATGGTAATAAAAAAACATATAAATGGTGATGAACAAAATTGGCCTCGTTGAGTGTAGTGTAGTGACTAAAACAATGGTTAAAATTACGTTTTCTTTCTATGTATCACAGGTGTCTTCTGCCCAACGAATCAGAACTTGCGGGCCTGGGTTTGATTTCTGAACCAACATAGGTATAGCATAGTTGTATCGTTTCCACTGGGAAACAAGCCTGCTCTCTGTGAGAGGCAACCAACAGGCTGTAAATGTACCACTACGCAGGCCCAGTCCGGTTTGGTAGATGACACAATCATGTCTTCGAATTTTTATGTTAAATTTATCATGTCCTACATGATTAGTATGAACTTTCTAAGTTTATCTTGGACATCGCTGACAATGGTGATGTAGAACATCGTGAGGAAACCCTGGACCCTGGTTAATATTAGTTTGTGCTCCATTGGTGTACCTACCTAATTACTGGAAGACGTTGCAGTGCGAGGATTATCGGATAAATAAATGGTGATGAAATAAAATGATGACACTATACAGTATCCTTTCTATCTATCTCGTAACTGACTTCAAAAAAGAAAGAGGTTCTCAATTTTATTTTGTTTTATCAATTTTTATAACTCAACTCTCTGACAATCTTTTGTATGCTTTCAGGACATTTTTGCTGACATGTTCAATATTATTATGATAGTGTTGCTGACAATTCAATTTTATAACTTGGATAGTTTTTATTTTTATCTACACTCACAACTTAATGTTCCAAATATGAATTCAAAAAATACTGTATAAACACGTCCTTTATATTACGAATATAAAGTACGTGTTTATACAATATTTTTTGAATTCATATTTGTAACATTACGTTATGAGTATAGATAAAATAACTTTTTAATTTTCATAGCACACTTTTACATTTTAATTTATTGGCGCTAATAGGCTCATTGACTTAATGTAGAAAAGTTGTGTCATTGTCTATGGAGGCGCACGCTGCGCAGTCATGCGCAATGAGAATCTAAATTGCCCGCCATACCATTTTTTCCGTTTCCACTTTTGTTTTATTTCAAATGTTTGAGTGAAGATAAAATAGTGTATGCAACGGCATATAAAAGGTGTTAAAACACTTTAATAACCCCTATTTTTATGACCATTGCATAAACTAATGATAACAGTATTTTCTTTTTTCTCTAGTCTAATGCTAATGAATGACATTTTACTTTAATTTCGAATGGATAATTTTTTATAGAATGCTGAATGTAGGTAATATTATAGACTACTGTGTCTGAAAATAAATGAATTATATATAAATCGTCGATTAATCAAAGACGCCTTGGAAAATTCTACTTTTGTATGACAGGGTATACTTTCTTGTCCGTTCTTCTCCACGTAGGCTTATTCCGAACGAATGGTAGAATCACTTTATTAAGATCCAGCCATAGTTGTCCCCCCAGCGACGCCCTGAGCCGAGGTTCGACCCCACAGGGGGTAGCCCTCAGCTTTGTCGCTTAGGATTATAAATTTGTGCCTGGCTGGAGGCTATATAGCTTAGTCTCAACAGAGAAGCCCGGTTGAGTAGTTGTCAGTCACTTCGACCGAACTACGAGAAGCCAAATAGAAAAAAAAAAACAGGGTATACTTTCCAGGTGGTCCCATGATCATCAGGTCAGGATCTAATGATGGTTTCCTGGGGAAATCGAGGGAACTCCTCAAATATTATAGGCATACGTATAGCGATTTTGGTATTATTATCAACAACAATGTAAGCATTTGCACTCAGAAAGTATCATTTGTTAAAGAAGAACTGATGAAGAAAATCACAAAGGGTCACTGGAACTCCTAAGTGTTGTTGTCACGAGTACAAGATATCTCGTATAGTTAACCGATTATGATGAAGCAAATACTTATGAATAATTAGTAATTATGAAAATGGTACCCGATTATGATGAAGCAAATACTTATGAATAATTAGTAATTATGAAAATGGTACCCGATTATGATGAAGCAAATACTTATGAATAATTAGTACTTATGAAAATGGTACCATGAAGCCGGCAGGTTCCGAAATAAAACAAATGTATCCTAATCGTGTTTGGGAATCGTCGCGAGATGTACTTTGTCAATAAATGATTTGCATGGTAATATGAGGTACCTACCAAAACTAAAAAACTTTTTAACCAAAAAATTCAACTAACTTCCAAAGGAAAACCGACAACCGGAAATTTAACCGACTTCGTTTATTTTTTTGTTAAAAAGTTTTTAACGTATGTATGGGTTCCTACCGCTATAATCAAAACTCAACAGTCCAAATATAACGAAGAATAATACGAAACACAATTTTATTTAATGCTACAGTTGAATTTTCGAAGCAATTTTTCATGCAAAATGGATCATTATCCTTTATCTTTCAAAACAATACGGCCGGGTTTCCTGCGAATGTATCAGAGAATTATATAAATGATACGGCACATTTATAACCATTTTCGTTCATGTCGGGTCCAATTAGGAATGACGGGATATTAAAGTAAAAAACATATTATTTTGTTCTTTTATTCGAATTTTGTGTTTCCTGATAGTCACAATCTTTATTTTTTTACTGTACAACAGCAACAGTATCTATTTTCTTTACAATATTTTTAAAAATATTATTGTTAGAGATTTCGAGTTAGGAATTGGGTAAATGATTATACACTCTAGGAATCATACAAAACACACAATTGTTCAAAAGTGAAGACATGTGAAGACAAAATTCGAAGACATACGCCAACCCGCACTGGGCCCGCGTGGTGGATAACGGCCCATGTCCTCTCACAGAGAGGAGGCCTGTGTCCTAGCAGTGGGAATATTAATAGGCTGATGATGTGATGTGATGTGTGTTCAAAAGTGCAGTTCTAATTCTATTAGGAATAATGCTTATTTTAAATTGGTGCCTCTGACTTTTTAATTTATTTAAGTTATTTCTGACAAACATAATCAAGTCCAATATATAAAAAAAATATAAAATTAAACACTTTATTTTTTGGGCATATTAGTCTACAGATTTCAGTCTGTTTCATCCTAAAAATCATTCCAACGCATCTTTTTTGCGCTCAGAACACAATTTCTTTATCTGGAGACCTGAGCCTGGGGGTCTGAATAGGTTACTTCTAGACAAGCGTGCACCGTCGACCACATCATCATTTACCATCAAGTGTGATTCCTAGTCGTCAAACGAGAAACTATCAATTTAAAAAAGTGCGGTAGGAAAATTCAATTCAGTGCCTGTCATCGATCACTTTAGCCTAAAAAAAACTAGGTAAACCTTAATAAGGCCAGATTAGATTGACCTGGCTATCTAGTATATCCTGACACGTGTAGGCTAAACCGATTTGGCTTAGGACAAACTAAATTGGCCAGAAATCGAGTTTGGCCGTTAACATACTTACTACTCGCCTAAATTTCTCTGAAATCTTGGGACGAAAATTTTGACAAAAGCTGAAACGACACGGAAAGAGACGAAAATAGGTATGTAAGATTACCATGTATAATAGCATACACGACTAAGGGCGCTGTCTCAATGAGAGCTATCAACTAGTAATTTGTAGTTCAAGAAGCGCTACACTGCGGTTAGATATAGGTATATGGTTAGACAGAATTGACAATATATATATGTCGGGTTAAGTCAATAGTACGGACGTAATAACAAATCACAAGCACGCCCCTGGCGGCAATCAAGAGCAACTACGCATTAGCGCGCTTTTATAAGCACTTGCGTGGTGGGGATTATGGCAGTTGAGTACTGACAGCCGTAGAGCTAAGATGTCGTAGAATCAGTGTCGATCCGTAATAAAATTAGTAAGCAATAATGTAACTTGTGTCTATTTGAATATACTCAGTGTATCGAATAATTTGTGTGATTTCATTTTCACGATTCTACCCAACGACCTGCCCACACACGATGTCTTAACCTAAGGGAATACATCCTGACTTCCCAATGGTTTACATCTATCGGCCAGCCTTGATGCGACATATATGTAGTTCACTAGCATGGAAGTAAAGAACACTAGCTACCTTTTATCTCTCGGTAGTTCATTGTTTTGGGTACGTAATACATACATACCATCTATCATCCAACTTGCCTGTCGCATACCGCGGCCCTGGCTCAAGCAACTGACGGAACACGGGTGGTTTTTAGTCAGTAAAAGTCTGACACGTCCTTCCGCTTCACCCAGAGCGGGAAAAGTCATTGGATGATTTCCCACCAAAAAAAAAAGGTCTGCTGGAAGAAATTTCTACTGAAATAAGCAGTACCTTTGTGCTTCTATCTTTATTCTTTCTTTTCTCTGCTAAGTGTTTTGTGTGGGAATAAATAAATAATACTCTACCTGGTTTTGTTTTATACGGAGAAACGGAACTGGTAGCATGAATATATGACGTGTTTGTATGTGTTAATTGTTGATATGTGGAGATTATGTTTTTTTTTTACTTCTTCGATGTCCTTTTTTGATTAATTTCGTTGCGGGAATAAAAACTGTTGAATAGTTTCTCAGGGACTCGTGGAGGTTCATTGACTCGGCACTTTTCTGGTGGTCTAACTTTCAGGAGTTCCAGTGGTTGGCAATAGTGCGGCGAGTTAAAAGAAGAAGGTGGTATGTAATAAGAAGGGCCCCAGGGATGTGCCCTAGTGATGAACAGAGGGGATTCCGGACAGACCACTCTTTTGAGAGGTCACGAGGCCCTTCTACGTGCTGATAGTAATCACCAGGATGGTTATAGAGAGTTAAAAATCCCAAACTTCCTGGTCTGGTGAAGTGAAGTGAATGGTGAAGATGATGAAATCGTACATCATTGTCCTCACAACTGTCAAGTTGCTGAATACCATTATGGGTCCTTGGAACGTTTGGTATTTCTGACACATTTGGCGCTGTGACTGAGTGATTGGCTGATGCGCTTCGTGTCAAGGGTTCGATTCCCACACGGAAAAAATATTTGTATAGCCTACAGACAGTTGTTCTTGGTATGGATCGATGCCCGTTTCAAGAAAAGTAAGAAAAAATTAATAACTATCTATAACCGGCGTGCGTGTATGACTAGATATACACCGTGAAATTTAAGTGGTTGTTTTCCCGCGGCAGAACGACTTGCCTTAAGGAGTACTTTCGAAGCATAGAGTTAAAGTAAAAAAATAACGATGTTTTTGTTTTAAAATAATTTAAAAAAAAAAAACATAAACTCGAAAAAGTGAGTAACTTGTAGGTACTAGGTACTACGGTGAATAATACGGTGGTGACGCGAGTAGTACCTAGTACCTACAAGTTACTATTGTTACTCACTTTTTCGAGTTGATGAATATTTTTAAAATTACTTTAAAATAAAAACATCGTTATTTTTTAAGCAAAAGAAGTCTATGATCGTAGCAGGCAGCGTTCTTTAGTTTCTGCCCACCCCCATGGAAAAAAGGCGTGACTTTACGTACTCATGTAAAAATTAATAACTAATCTTCAACTTTCTGCCTTCTTGCAACGTTACCAGGGGGGTGACCATAAGCTCTTAAAGCGGTATCAATTTGAGATCGAATAAGGGACAGATGTATCTGACTTGTATACATCTGTCACTTACTCGATATCAAATTGATACCGCTCTAAGAGCTTATGGTCACCCCCCTGGGTTCGATACAACACCTTGTCTACTAAAATTGGAATGGAAGGGAGGGAATGCTGCCATTATTTTTTTTTCTTGTCATGGCTATTTACCTAACTAAAACATGGTGATAGATAAAATTAAATACCTCAGCGCCTTTTATTGAAAACCTCTTGATAATAAATGTGAAAACGTAGCAGATAATGGTTTCCAAAGAATTAAGTTCAAAAAGAGTTTGATGAAAGGTCTAGATCACTTAAATAGGTTTTTGTTCGTCAGTTCATTCATAATGGTCTGACATATTATAATTCTAACTCCGTGACGATGAGTTTTAGTATTTTCTTTTTTCTTTGAGCCAAAGTGAACAAGTAACATTTTTAATATCTCTGAGGTCTCTTACATTAAAGAAATATTACTTCATCAGTTTATTTTTTAAGAAAACTGAAATATTAGTTTAGGGAGCAGTCTCTTTGAAAATTTAAGTAGGTAGGTACTATTAGCTTTTAGGTTTTCAGTTAGACACCTACACAAACCCATTTTAAAAGCTTTTCATTAATTGCAATGTATGTATATTGTATGTATGTTCAGGTCAAATCTTGCAACTGAATTTTAAAGCAGTTATCCTCAACCGATTATGATGAAATTTTGCTTACACGTTTGGTTGCAAATGTGTTGCAAGTCTGATGGAGGAGTTGGAGCCCAGTGCCTGTAACACAGGTTAATTCCTAGCGAGGGACTGGGTCTTGCTCTGCCTTCTGCTGAAAAGCACCTCATTCAAATGTTATATTTAAATGGTAGTTGTACTCAAAATTTTGTTGATGAATAAATTGAAAATTTAAATTGAATTGAATTGAAATTGGTTTGGAGGACAATGCACGGTAAGCTAAAAAGCTTGTCTATTTTTTTTTGTTTGAAATAAAATATTTGCAAGCTTTTAATTAACTTGCAATGTATGTATGTATGTTTGAGTCAAATATTGCAAATTAATTTTAAAGCAGTTATCCTCAACCGACTTAGATAGGCAGGTACACGTTTGGTTTGGATGACAATGCACGTTAAGCTAAAATATAGTATAAAAAATAAACTTTAACAAGCTTTTATTTAGTTTAACGTATTTTAGTAATAAAATCTTGCTAGTTAAATTTGACCCACTTTCCAGTTTCGGATTGAGCTAAAATATTTCACACTTTGTCTCTGTCACCTCTGACCTAGACTAGAGTCAAGAGCAAACACATCACAAATAAAAAAAAAAAACGTTTATTTTTCGTGACAATGCTATTTTTTATGTATAATGTAGCGTGTATGTGTTATGGAATTAAGAAATATAAATTAAACACTATTCGCTTACAACAATTTATTGGTCGTGGATCAAAGGCCCGTCATAAAAGTTTTATGATAATGTGGAGGTAGGCGCGCCAAGTACTGTCCTGGCTTAGCAGCGTAGTAGAAGCCGCTGGAGCCGAGGAGTTGACGCTGGGCAGATGGGGACCCGCCGTGCAGATCGATCAGCTGTTGACCCTGGTTGACCCCCAACTTGAAACCCTGGAATTTATGTCCAGGTAGTAAATTGGTGAGCTCTCTGCCAACCCTCTCCTGATGGTGACCACGGCAGCGTAAGCGTAAGCATAAGGCGGACGTACTTTTGCGCTTAAGGCGAATGTGTGTAAAGGTCACCTTCAGAATCGGAGTTTACAAAAGAAGAAGGGAAAGGATGATTCTACGATTAACAAAAACATAGGATGACAGTTAAAACAAAATGTGAATATGAATAAAATTAGGTGTCAAGGACAAAGGATGACAAAGCAAATTTGCAAGTCATTGACCACCGTTACACATTATAAAGCTAAGCGTGAAATAATTGTCAACACTTACCCAATACGGGGAGAAACACAATATGTAAAAGTTTATTGTACGAGTATAATAAATGATAAAAGGTTTTTGTAAATTTTCGTACTTTAGTTTGAGACGGCACGTGTGACGTCACGCACGACTATCGCGGTGAACGTGTGTCTCAAACTGAGTGCTGACCGTGACTGAGGGCTCCGCGCCGCACTGCCGCGCATTCAATCAACGGTGCGAGGGAGTTTCGAGAACGGCGAATGAATGACGTATCGGAATGTGAACGGAATGGAACGATAGTGCAATGATTTGACGTTTTTTTTAAATGCTTAGTTGTTAAAATTACGTTTACAACGTTACAATACCCCCGCGCGCAATCAAGGATTTTTTTGTACTTTAAAAAGAAAATAAAATCCGCACTTAGAACTAGAGTTAAACTATCGGCTTTCCTTTTAAAAATCAACTGGCATACTTCTCGCAAACATAAACTAGCAGCAGTATTGTATTTAAATGATACAAAATAACTGACGCACAATTTCATAATATATAGGTATCATGTTTTCTTAAACTTGATACCTTACCAATAGACGTTCCTATAGAAGATGGAAGGTAAGCGACAAGGGTTGTAAGTCTTAAATACGTAAAAATAAATTAAAAAAACAGCGTCTTTGACTGTAGAAAATATGGATAAGTAGTAAATTTAGTGCTATTTATTTTGCCCTACTAATTTTAAATCTTTTATGTGCCAAGAACCTATATTTTTTCCAGACATGTCTTGTAACACATAGACAAGAGGGGACTTTTTTTCGATAATCTTAGCTTTAATAAATTTTGGAGCCAGTTTCTTTGAGAATCTGCTCTCTTTGTCACTTAAAAAGTAAGCGCGTTTCATGACCATGTCTCCAATATTAAATTCAGCAAACTTGCGTCTCAAGTTATAATGCGAAGTATTCTTAACATGGGCTTGCCATAACTTCGCCTGCACACTGTCGAAGATAGAAGACATTCCACCTAAGTTTTCTGCGTAAGCGTCTCGTGGTAAGAATACTATTTCGTCACCGAGGTCATTATCAATGTAATGTGACCCACATGTGACAAGCTCACGACCAAAAACTAAAAATGAAGGTGAAAATCCTGTAGCCTCGTTCACAGAGTTATTAATGGCAAACTGCACCTTAGGAATAAATAAATCCCATGACCTATGATCATTATCCACATAAGTGGAAATGCAAGTGATGATGGTTCTGTTATATCGCTCTACTAAGTTAACCTGAGGGGTATACTTAGGTGTATAATAAATATTTGGTATATTATATTTCTTAAATAATGCCTCCATCACCTTGCCAGTGAACTGAGTACCGTTATCCATTAACACTGTTTGAGGTATACCATGAGTTAAGAATACTGAATCTTCTAAAAGTTTTGTAATAATATCAGCAGTAGCCCTTTTTATTGGAAAAATTAAACAAAATTTAGAAAAACAGCAAGTTATGACTAATATGTAATTATTTTGTTTTTTTGAAGTAGGAAGAGGTCCCATGAGATCAATTGAGATCATTTGAAATGGTCGCGAACACTGTTTAGGTCGACCCATTTCTCCTAAAATTTGATGGTTTTGGGACTTGTAGGCTAAACATTTTTCGCAAGAACTAATAAATTTTACGACGTCTTGGTACATGCCTGGCCAGTAGTAACGTAAAGCAAGCCGTCGGTAAGTTTTGAAAATACCCATATGTCCTGCCGTAGGCTCGGAATGATTTTCAGTTATTATGGTCTCTCTGTGTTCACTAGGTACGACCTCTTTCCATGAGAATTCTGACGTTAGTTCGTGTTTATTTTTGGTCAATCTATACAATGATTTATTTTTAATTTGAAAATTTGAAAACTTAGAAGGATCATTTAAGCAACCGTTATAAATATTCTTGTACCAGCAGTCTTTGGTAACTGAGTAGGAATTTGAAATACTGATGGCACCAACCGGAACGATTCTAGACAGCGCGTCAGGGATGACGTTATCAACGCCTCGACGGTGTTTAATTACAAAATTAAAGGCTGAAAGACGTACGCCCCATCGAGCTAGTCGACCAGTAGGGTTACTTAAGGACAGGAACCATTTAAGAGCACTGTGATCCGTGTAGACAGTAAACTGTTGACCGTTTTCGATGTAGCAACGCCAATGTTCGAGAGCGATAAGAACAGCTAAAGTTTCACGTTCGGTTATGCTGTAATTCTTCTCAGCAGCGGTTAGTGACTTACTCATGTAAGCAATTGGGTGTTCCTTTCCATCTATCGACTGAGTAAGCATTGCACCTGTACCGTAACTGCTAGCATCAGTATGCACTTCGAATGGCTTGGTATAGTCTGGACAGGAGAGAACCGGTGCAGAAACTAAACATTCCTTCAAGCTTCGAAACGCAGCGTCAGCTTCAGGGGTCCACTTAAAAGAAGGGGTGCCTTTCTTGGACGAGGTTAACTTATTTAAGGGACCAGCGATAGTGCTGAAGTTGGGAACGAAACGTCTGTACCACGTCGCAGTTCCCAGAAATCGTTTAAGGTCCTTGCCACATTTAGGTGTCGGATAATTAAGTATGACCTCAACCTTGGCCGGATCTGTACGTAAACCAGAGCCGTCAACGACATAACCCAGATATTTAAGCTGAGAACGAAAGAATTTGGACTTTTCAAGATTGATTGTTAGGTTGGCTTGTTTCAACTTGTCGAGTACACGTAAAAGTAGTGTCACGTGACTATTAAAGTCTTCAGATATGATGATAATGTCATCTAAGTAAGCAAACACCTTGAGATCGAAATTTGAAAATAGTAAATCAACCAATCGCTGCTGAGTAGCTGGAGCATTCGTAAGGCCAAAAGCAGTCCGTTTGAAACGAAATGTGCCTCTCCCGGGAACGTAGAACGCAGTCTTATCCCGATCCTCAGTAGCAATCGGTATCTGCCAAAATGCTTTAGATAGATCTATGCTTGATAAATAACGCGCATCTCGCAAATTGTCTAAAATCTCTGAGATGTAAGGAAGATTATACGCATCTCGTTTTGTGACAGAATTCA
Source organism: Orthosia incerta (assembly GCA_948252205.1). Classification (NCBI taxonomy): domain Eukaryota; kingdom Metazoa; phylum Arthropoda; class Insecta; order Lepidoptera; family Noctuidae; genus Orthosia; species Orthosia incerta. The sequence continues at coordinate 7,451,728 of OX411759.1, forward strand.
GTTTTCGACTGTCCAGGCAAAAACGAGGTTGGCCGTTCTTTTTGTTCACGATCAGAACTGGAGATGACCACGCACTCTCGCAAGGCTCGACCACATCAAGTGACAGCATTTCGTCAACCTGTTCCACCAGGATACGCTGCTTTTCTGGTGATAAACGATAGTACCGCTGGCGAATTGGTTCCGAGTCACCTGTGTCAATATGATGCGTGATAAGATCTGTTACGCCCAAACCCTTGCTCTGGTATGATATATTCTCGAACTGTTTTCTAACGTTGTCAGCCAGTTGTCGTTGAGAATGATCAAGATTCTCATAACCTTGTATGAAGGTTGGTTGAGAAGCAACCAAAGAACTACTATTTGACTTGGCCATGGTAATGCTGCCAATAAATCTTGGGCACAGTTTAAATTTTCGCCAAAAATCTATTCCCAAGACGAGATTACGTTTAATATCCGGAATAACATATGCTTTTAAAATATGAAATTGTTTTTCGAAGTTAATGGGAATGTTAATATAACCTAAACTCCTTATATTCTGACCTCCTGCTGCTGTTACGGTTATACGATCAGATTCTACAAGTGTCAAGCCATAAGCACCTAGCACTGAATGAGCACCGTTGCCTAAAATAGTGACAGCCGAGCCCGAATCTAGAAGTCCTAAAACAGTGAGGTCGTTAATCTTGACAGAAACGTAAGGTCTGTCATCGAGATCGCCTTTATCATCGAGAATTGTGTAGATGTTATACGATTTGAAAAATAGTTTAATAGTTTGTAACCAGTTTTTCCAGTCTTCGCTATCAAACTTGTTATTTTCACAATTCTCTTTAACTAATTTTTTGGGTTAGTTTGTTTGGTTTTACCGCATTTTGGACAGTCCGGTGTTTTTACACCCTCGTGGCCACATTTGAAACAAACCACCTCATCCTTATTAGCGGTACACTGCCTCAGATTATGTGTATCATTACGACAACGGGGACAGTAACGCTGCTTCGTGTTAGAATTGGAGCTATCTATTGTATGAACCAAAGTAGGTTCCGAGTTGTTAATAGAATTAGGTTTATTTTGGTAATTATTAGATTTGGCGTAGTTTTTATTATAAGAGTTATTGTTATTATTATACTTAGAGTAAGTTTTACTATTAGACTGTCCTGAATATGCAAATTCTGGTGCTAGGGTATTCGAGCACGGTTTAGGTGGTTCCCTAAATTGAGAAAAACGTGATTGAATAGCTTCATAATTTCGGCACAAAGTTCGCAATTCGTCAATGGATTTGACTTCTGATACTGATGAAAGGGTGTTAGCGTAGATCGGACGAATGTTGTGGAGTAAAATTTCCAATTTATCTTCCTCTGATAGTTTTTTCGTCAGGCGAGAAAAAAGTCCAGACATAATGGAAAGGTATATAATAATGTTTTCCGTTTCTCCCTGAGTGCGAGACCTAATTTCCGCAAGCAATCTGTAATCGAAATCAGACTGATCGAAATCACGTCTCAAGGACACTGCAAGATCGTTCCAACCCGAAACTGTATCCCTAATACTCCTGTACCAGTGTAGTGCGTCATCGGTAAATATGTCGGTAGCGTTTGTCACGAGTTTATCGTGAGGGATATTTTTAGTCACGCAAACTTCCTCACAACGCTGTATGAATGCGCGGACGCAGGACTTGCCATCATATTTCAATTTCGAGAACTTATTAAAGTTACCATCACAAGTGACGGTGACATGAACCGGTGCCGAAAGGGCAGTCGATGAGCAATCAGTAACAGTAGTTGCTAGGGGGTCTGAGGCCAATTCCTCAAGTGACGTAAGCCTTAATGTCGCTTTCTTGAAAAGGCTAACACATTGCTCATAGTCTCCCCTTAACTTATCGTCACATGTAATGCGGTTAAGCCGGTGGTATAAATGATTAAGTAAGTTTTGAGTACGAAGCAATGTGTTCTTATCTATTGACGTACATTCTAAAGTGACGTTAACCTTTTCAAGAACATCTAGCACACCATTTAAGTCGTCCTTTGGTTCGAAGGGGCTAGTGAGGATGTCTTCTGAAGGAAATAACGGCCCACACTTAGCTATTTGTTTGCGCAACTCCTGCACTGTGGCAGCTGGTGATTCACCCCGAATAGCAACCTCATACTCAAGCTCTGACTTTTGGAGCGACATGAACTTAACTGGGTAAGCCATTATAACAATAAAGCGTATTGAAAAGAAATGAAAAGAAGAAAAAAAAATTTTTTTTTTTGTATGTGGGTAAATGTTGAACAATTTCGTGAAGTGATTATAGTGAATACTCCGTCTGTTACAATTTTCAATTAAAGTTAAGTAACGTCTTGGTTGTGTTTCCACAAAAAGTACTTAATTGTAACACCAGATTAAAAAAAACGAAATGAGCAAAATAAAAAAAAAATGTAAAATTTGCAACTAATGTGTACGCACCGTCAAAAGGAAGTCGAGAAATTAAAAATAAATAACGTCTTTTTTTTTTTTAAAAAAGAAAAAAAATATAACAATTTTGTTGTTGACTGTACACTTGTATGAGTACTTATTAATGAAAAAAAAAAAAGGAACGTGTCGTACACCTTAGTTGCTATGCAACCAAAAAAATAAAAACGTTTTACATAAATAAAAAAAAAAGCAAAGCACAAAACACACAAAACACCAAAAACACTACTACCTCCACAAAGCATAAAAAATAATTATGACCATAAAAACCACGAAATGGGCGCCAATGTAGCGTGTATGTGTTATGGAATTAAGAAATATAAATTAAACACTATTCGCTTACAACAATTTATTGGTCGTGGATCAAAGGCCCGTCATAAAAGTTTTATGATAATGTGGAGGTAGGCGCGCCAAGTACTGTCCTGGCTTAGCAGCGTAGTAGAAGCCGCTGGAGCCGAGGAGTTGACGCTGGGCAGATGGGGACCCGCCGTGCAGATCGATCAGCTGTTGACCCTGGTGCTGACCTCCAGACGATGCGGCGGCAGGGGTTCTCAACCCCAACTTGAAACCCTGGAATTTATGTCCAGGTAGTAAATTGGTGAGCTCTCTGCCAACCCTCTCCTGATGGTGACCACGGCAGCGTAAGCGTAAGCATAAGGCGGACGTACTTTTGCGCTTAAGGCGAATGTGTGTAAAGGTCACCTTCAGAATCGGAGTTTACAAAAGAAGAAGGGAAAGGATGATTCTACGATTAACAAAAACATAGGATGACAGTTAAAACAAAATGTGAATATGAATAAAATTAGGTGTCAAGGACAAAGGATGACAAAGCAAATTTGCAAGTCATTGACCACCGTTACACATTATAAAGCTAAGCGTGAAATAATTGTCAACACTTACCCAATACGGGGAGAAACACAATATGTAAAAGTTTATTGTACGAGTATAATAAATGATAAAAGGTTTTTGTAAATTTTCGTACTTTAGTTTGAGACGGCACGTGTGACGTCACGCACGACTATCGCGGTGAACGTGTGTCTCAAACTGAGTGCTGACCGTGACTGAGGGCTCCGCGCCGCACTGCCGCGCATTCAATCAACGGTGCGAGGGAGTTTCGAGAACGGCGAATGAATGACGTATCGGAATGTGAACGGAATGGAACGATAGTGCAATGATTTGACGTTTTTTTTAAATGCTTAGTTGTTAAAATTACGTTTACAACGTTACAATACAAAACCCTGTTTAAAAAAAGCTTTTTGAAATATAAAAGATTGTGTAATATGTTCAGTGCCTACATTTTTGTTCCGTTAACAAAATGAAAGGAGTGTACCTAATAGCTTGTGTGCAATGCAATTTCCTGCTGAACTGTTTATTTATTTGTGATGCTGGCTGTACCGAATATTTTACTAATAGAATAAAGAGATTCTCACAGTGGCATAGCATAGGTTTCAACCACCCGAGGGGGAGGAAAATTTTGCCGACCCTTATTTAGGTAGGTAAAGTAAGAAAAACATCGTGAGGAAACCTGGGGTGTGACCATAAGCTCTTAGAGTAAGGTTATTTTTGAGTGTGTGTAAGGGATAGCTGTATATGACTTGTATACATCTGTCACTTAAGCGATCTCAAAAAAATCTTACTGTAAGAGCTTATTGTCACCCCCCTGGACTTATATAGCTATTGTAAGTCTGAAATAGCAAAGTCAGAGGCCTCACAGAGGTGGTTTAATTAACTCTTACACTAGAGGTAGCCACACCTCACTCGAAAAAGTATTACAATCTATATGACCAAGTATTCCAAAGAACCCGTAGCTATAGCTACCTACAGTATACGATTTATTATATGTTTTTACAAGAAATTATTCTGTTTATTCACTTTATATAGTTACATTTTAGTTACCTCCATTTTTAAATATTTCTTTAAAAAAATGGGATGGATGGCGGGCCACCCCTGCTGCCCCTACTACATACGCCACTGAATTCTCCTGCAAATTCTGATTTCCTGTACAAAATGAAGATCGTGTTTTCAATCCGTGACTCAATCCCGAAAACGGTAGGTATTAAAATTGACAACGATTTTGTAAAAATCGATTAGGATACGAGTTTGGGAAGAATAAAAATAAAATCAGCTCTTCTCAATCAATCAATCAGTTTATTTGTGAAACATAGGTGTTATGCACAGAACAAAAAAAACGCCTACGTGTTATGTAATAGGAGGTGCGCTATGTTTTGTCATAATTAAGACATACAAATTTATAAGTGACACATTAGGTGTCATTAGATTTTATGTGACTTAGAAAAAATAATATTTTAAATCAAATAATTACATGAAAAAAAGCATCAAATAGGTGTACCTATTTATGTACTGTACTGACGAGTAGTACAGTAAAGGATTTAACCGAAAAAGTCGTGCAATGCGTATGCATTTGAAGTCGTAAGTTTTCTGATGACCTAAGGAATCTCGTTTGGGAGTCGCGGAGAAACTGGAAACGATTCTTAAGGTAAAGAAGGGTGGAAGGAGTAAAGAGTACATTATATAAAAGAGAAGAATATGAGCATTCTGGCGAGCAGTGGTGGCCCAGGGATATCGGCCGCGACTTACAAGTTGTAGGTCGTGGGTTCGCACCCAGGCAGGCGCTTTACTTTGTGTAAATAATTTCATCACCACTACTCTCAAAAACGGTGAAGGAAAACATCGTGAGGAAACCGGCATGTCCTAGAACTAATAAATAAATAAATAGAGAGGAGGCATGTGTCCCAGCAGTGGGAACATTAATAGGCCAATGACCGCCCCATTTCTTATCCTGGCAATTACTGTCCATACCAGGTTGCCTGGAAAAGATTGCGGAATGCGAAAAGGGCACCCATTGTATGTGTTTTAGATTTAAGTATCTCTTTTATTAATTAATTTTATGATGTACAATAAAGCATATAATAAAATAAATAAAATCGAATGCTAGAACAGGTACAAAAAATAAGATTGTTTTTTGATTTTATGCTAAGATATTTTGTCCGAGATAATAAATTCAGCCATGGTTTTATATTACTTTTAATTATGTTTCTGTTTTTCAATGCCCTGTGTTTTTGTGGGTTTAATACCCGCACTTTTATGTTTTGTCAATCTTGTACCGTTTAGGCATCTCCTCGGTGTTTCTGAATGCAGGTGCATTCCTTTTATTCACAACATATTTTTAAGTGGTTTATTTTAAATATCTTACTGTATTTGTTATATGTTTTTGTATCTATCTTTGCATACAGACCTTGGCTTCCGTACGTCACTTTCTAGGCGACCACTGAAAATCAGCGCCGTTCTATGGGTCCCGTACGGTACTGCATTATTCTGAGTGGTAGCCTTCTTGCCACAACCACGACATGCATCTGCTTTTATTTATGCTCGCATTTATTTTTTGTCTTGTTTTTCACTTAACATAATTTAAGAACTACTAACACTATCATTAAGGGTTTGGTTTTCAAAATCTACTACCACTGTTCCCGTTCTTGTAATTAAATACTTTTACTTTATAACAATAACATTTAGGAAATTTACTATTCACTAAAGCACAGGACCATAGATATAATAAGACAGGACAGTTATGTTAGCTAATGATACACATGTTTATGATTCGAAATTTGAGAGACTCATAATGAGGAAACAAATGAACATAAATGCTTACATGCATGCATACATACATACCGATCAACAAACACTCCGACGCCGTAGTAGGGTAAAAAAATAGTTTTCACGACTTAGACGGGATATACCTAGCAAAAGGAACCCTTGACAAAAATATGATGTAGGTACCGTACCAAACCCTACCTTGATTTTAAAATACCTGTTCAATCAATGTTTTTCAACGGATTCGTAGAACAATTTCTATAAATAAAGAATGGCACCCGTCTGTGGGAGCCTTCAAGTGGAGTACATACCGAAGAAAGTACATACCAAGATTCTACCTACTTAAATAAGTACGTACCTACAAATTCAAAACAAAAACACACTAGGCAAATTAAGACAGCTAAACAAAGTGAGCATTGTATTTTTCAGGCAGGAAATAAAGAAACGGACATACATAATTCAATTTTAAGGAAACAGGGAAATTGTAGGTAGATATCTTTGCTTACATTAGATAAATATTTAAATACAAGAAAAATAAAGACAACATTATTTTTAGACGTTGGCTTATTAGGGTTCCGTAACAAAAGGTATCAGAAATACCAACTTGACTACTTACTATCTCAAACGTTGTCCACATTGTCACCTTGTGCTCGTGCGACCGACCGTGCCACGGGCGACAATGTGGACCTTAAGTCGGTTCTTCATTATGTTCACAGAGGACTGTATTATGTTGCTCGAGTTATTCCGGTGTGCATGTGTGAAGTATCATATCAGACTATTATATCTATGTTACATCGACTTGGTTGCCAGGATACATTTTCTGTTTTTATAATTTTATTTTGAAGTTGTCAATTACTTTTTAATAAAATACCACAGGAGTTTTTGGCGGGATTTTTTCGAGTGAAGTTCAGCGGCTGTTAATATTATTTGCAAATTGATTCCTAGTAGATATTGTGATATAAAGTTGGTGTAGTTTTGTGTCTCAACTGTCTACGCAACTGGACAATATATGAAATCATTGACAGATGCGATCTCAGGATAGTGGAGCGGAGAATTTTATTGTAGTATTGACTACCTCCGCTAAGCTTACTGGGAAGGCTGACTCAATACAATTTGCTACCAAATACTCCATAAAACATTAGAATCTGTTACATCCGTATTCTAATGCATACTAAAGAATGTTAAAATTGCACTGAAGACTAGGCAGCATGGTCTCAGACCTTAGCCTGTTCCGTCAGGAAGAAATACAAAAAAAAAAAAAACCACAGAGAAACTTATTAAAATCCTGCGTACTTTCAGTCATAAATTTAATTGTTTCCCTTTCGTAATTGTATATTTAACAGCATGTATAAGAAAAGTCTTCACATCAATATACAATAGATAAGTATTACCCGGGACATTAAAACAAATTGCCAATATCAATATAGGATATGATGAATCATTAAAATCATGTAAATTACAGATGGAGACGAAGTCTCGCAATGGGAAATGAACGAGGTGAGGTTGAGTTAATGTAATAACCAAACGAGGCCAGAGGTTATTGAAATAATATTTTATTTTATAATCTATACCTACAAATCTATACTTCTATACACTATATTAGCATACTACATTATAAAGTATCTATTCTATACTAATACCTACTAGGTGACCCGGCAAACTTTGATTTGTCATAGAAACACCAAAAATTCATCTACAGGTAGGGTAGGCCCTACCTACCCTACCCTACCTATCCTACCCTACCTACCCTGCCCTACCTACCCTACCCTACCTACGTTTCATAAGAACCGATAACAAACACAACAAAAAAGTATAAGCGAAATCGGTCCAGCCGTTCACGCGTGATGCCAGGACCAAGGGAAATAGGGATTCATTTATATATATATAGATTATAAAGAGGTAACTACAGTGTGTGAGTATGTGACGTTGTAGGGCTTAATCTCTGGATCTGCTGAGCCGATTTAAAAAAGTCTTTCACCAGTAGGAAGCTACATTATTCCTGAGTGACAAAAAAATCGAGATCCTTATGAAAATTGCAATAATACGAGGAGGGATCAAAAAGTAGTGACAATGAGATAGAATATAATGACTATTGATAACTTAATAATTTATTTTTCTACATAGTTTCCGAGTCTCTCTACACACTGAGTCCAGCGCTTTTCCAAGGCTTCAATCCCTTTCACAAAAAAAGTTTTATCTTGGTCCTGCAAAAAGCTCTCCACGGCATCCATCACTTCGTCTTCGTACCTGTTTCCCCTTAAGTATTTTTCAATTTAGGAAACAGATAAAAATCGCTAGCCGCCAGATCTGGTGGTCAACCAATTCGAAGCCAGCTTGCTGAATGGCAGCCATCGCAACTGCCGACCTGTGCGCGGGTGCGTTGTCGTGATGAAACAGCACGCCCCTTCGAAGTTTCCCTCTCCTTTTCTCTTTGATGGCATTCCTCAACTTGGGAATTAAAACTGCATAATATTGGCCTGTAGGTAATAGTGGTTCCACGCTCCAGGTAATCAGTCAACAATATCCCCTCTGAGTGCCAAAATAACTAAAGTTATGAAATGGTATAAACAATAAACAGACATGCAATTGCAGCAGTCCCTAAAGATTTTCCGTTATTTATTGAAGAGTTCTGTTGTATATCTTTGAAGTTCTTCATCAGATCTTCACCAAGTTAAAATAGGACCAATTTCGGAACAAACTCTTTCATACAAAAAAAGAATTTTCAAAATCGGTCCACAATTGACGGAGATATCGGTGAAAATACACAAAAAACAAAAAAAAAACATACAAGAAGTCGAACATAGAACCTTCTCCTTTTTCGAAAGTCGGTAAAAATTGTGCGTAACTTGAAGAATTACTTAGTTTTTGTTTCATCGCAATCGGTTCACTCTACCAAAAGTTAGATGAATTTAAAGTGTTCAAGAAGTAAAATTTTCACAACACGCGCAATTCAGATACTCTGACAGTTGAACTCGATATTCGATAGATGGCGTTGTGCATTTGTAGTCATTTTCTGAATGGCGGTGTTAAGATTCTCCGCAAAAGAATGATGACTATAGAAAAAAAAATGTTGGTAGGTAAGTAGTGTAGGCAGGAAGGTAAGTAGTTTAGGGTTGGCAGACAGATGACGGGAGCGAAGCCGCGGGCACAGCTAGTATTATAAATAAAACATAAATAAAAAAAGCCTTTTATTTCCTGTATTACATTTTTTTTGTAATTCTTAAATTAGATATATAATTTTGAACAGGAACCCCTCTCAGGTGAAGGCCTCTTCCAGAGATTGCCACTTATCTCGGTCTTGAGCAGTATGATACCAGTTTGACCCGGCTATTTTCCTGATGTCGTCTTCCCAGCGTGAATGAGGTCTTCCTTTGTGGCGTTTGCCCTGAGATGGACCAAAGCGGTCACAACGTGGAAGCTTTGGTCCATCTATGGTCTTTAAGGCGCGCCACATGGCCAGCCCATCTCCATTTTAACTTTTGAGCGTGGCTAAGAACATCGATTGCTTTGAACTAATCTTTGTGAGTCTTATCTTATGTATTTTCTTTATGTTTAACATACTGCGTTCCATTCCTCTCTGTGATTATTTTGTTTCTTATTTTATTCGTGAATTTCCATGTTTGGCACGCATATGTCAAGAATGGGAAAAGACATGTCTCCATAGCCTTCTTCTTTAACTTAACGGACATGTCACTTTTAAAAATTTCTTTGAGGCTCCAGTACTTATTCCACGTATTTTTAACTCTTCTCTCTATTTCCAGTTCATTGCTATTTCTGTTAAAACCAATTTGTTTCCCTAAATAAATGTAATTTTCTACGTAATCCAACGGTTCGCTATCAACTGTTAAATTTGTCTTTGCATAGTTTGACATAGCTTTTGTTTTTGATATGTTCATTTCGAGGCCTACTTGTTTGCTAGCTTTGTGGAGAGTAATGATCAAATATTTTAGCTGAGGAGTCGTTTCTGATAACAGTACCAGGTCGTCAGCAAATCTAAGGTGACTTAAATATTTGCCTTGAATCAATAAGCCAAGGTTTTCCCAGTCTAGTTTACTAATAATGGATTCCAAAACGGCAATGAAAATTTTTGGGGTTAGGGGACCGCCTTGGCGCACACCTCTTTACACTGGAAAGCTTGGGCCAACAGTTTCCAACTTGACCCTGCTAGTGCTCTTCTTGTACAGAATAAATTGCTAGTATTATAATAAAGAGGCAAAATTTGAGAGATTGTAGGGGCTGCATCTATTGAACCGATTTCCATGAAATTTTTCATGGAGATAGTTTGAGACCCTGGGAAGGACATATGATATGTTTGTATTCCCTTGGGAATCGGGATGATAAATCACTTTTTACGCGGTCGTAGCGGCGGGCAGAAGCTAGTAAATTATATAGATAACCCTCTTGGTTATTATTAAATCAAAAATAACAACTTCGGCTAACAGCAGGGGTACTACACGGTTAAGATAACCGAGCACCCGAAATATCAATGTCGCTCTGACGTTCGACTCGGCTATTAGCTCACGAGGCCAACGAGGGGCGCCGCACGGGGACACCCCCGTGCGGCGCCCCTCGTTCGCCTCGTGAGCCACACCGTGTCGACCACACGGTCCTCAGTTATCTTGACCGTGCTGCGTGCGTGCGTGTTGTATCATCATTAGCCTTTTAATGTTCCCACTGCTGGATCACAGGCCTCCTTTCTGTGCGAGAGGGAATGGGCCTTAATCCACCACGCGGACTCAGTCCGGGTTGGTGGATGTCACATGTCTTCGAATTTTTGGTTCTAGAACATGCCGATTTCCTCACAATGTTTTCCTTCAGATATGAGCAGTGGTGATCAAATAATGTACACAAAGTAAAGCGCCTGCCTGAGTTCGAACCCACGACCTACGACACGTAAGTTGGGGCCGTTACCATTGGCCCACCAGTCACCATCACTGCTCTTGCTGAAGTTACCTATAGTTCTATTCAAACTGGATGGAGGCTATAAAGCATCGCACTTTATAGCCTCCATCCAGCTTGAATAGAACATGCCGCGCAGTACCTCACCTCTCATTCCCGCTGTCATATGAATTTTGCTACTGCACAGCGACTTGCCGCATTCTCCGAGCAGGCATTAAGTTCGAATCTTATTGTACTAGTTTATTTTAGTGATTTTAGGATCAGTTCAAACCGAGACACGACAATGCACGCAAAAAGATAGGTACCTACACATTTCGGTTACATAATTCTAGTAGGTAAGTACAATCCGTAGAATTTGAATTTAATCGAATTCTCTCACTGAGTACTGTGTTCCTTCTTCTTTGTCCAACCCTCTTCTCAGTTCAGCTGGGGTCGGGTCTCCTTGTACCTTCTCGCTAATCGGTGCTACTTTGAACGAACCCCTGACATACTCGTTTCGCACTTTGTCCATACGGGTTACTCCTCCTGCCCATCGGAGCATTTTCATTTCACTTGTATGTTGCTGTTCGTGTGCTTTCTTTAAGGTCCAGCACTCCGCTCCGTAAGTCATTTCTGGTCATACTACCGTTTTGTTTACTTTGCCCTTAACACGGATGGGCATTTTCCGGTCACAAAGAACACCTGATTGCGATCTCCATTCGAGCCAGGCGGTTTTGATGCGGTGGTCATCCTTATCCACAGTTGCGTCAGATCAAAAGTAAGCACCGAACCTAAGTACTTGAAGTGGTCCACTTTGGGTAGTGCCCGGTTGGCTATAAAAATATCGCAAACCGTTTCTGCTGTCCCTCCGTAGTCACATTCCAAATACTCAGTTTTATTTAGATTTATGCGTAGCCCACGTCTTTCTAACTGTGTCACCCAGTGACTGTTTCCTGCAGATCTGGTGCGTTTTTAGATACTAGTTCTATATCGTCTGCGTAAAATATACACTCCGGTACCGGCTTTTGTATGTCCCGTGTGATATAGTCCATGCACAATTTAAATTTGAAACATTACTTATGAAACTTGAGCATTACGGGCTAAGCCAATCAGCGTTGAGTTTAGTAAAATCTTATTTAAATGATAGACAGCAATTAGTTCAAACGGTGTCAATTCGTCCGGGTTTGCGATTTACCCCATCTATTAAAAAGCAATCTAAACAAGGTGTTATTTGCATTCTTTGATTTTTAAGATAAATAGACGTACCTACGAGTAACGTTGACGACGTAAATAACGTCTTGCGACAGGTTCAAAATTGGTCCACAGCTAATCATTTAGTTTTAAATGATAAAAAGACTAATTGCGTAAAATTTGCCTTGCCGAATGACAACAGTATAGAGTGTGACATTATATTAAACAGGGAGAAGCTAGAATTCGTCGATAAAACGGTTTTCCTGGGGATCACGCTAGACTCGAGGTTACAATGGGGTCCTCATTGAATATCACTTGCAAGGCGGCTAATTTCGGCAGCTGCTGTTAGAAAAATACGTCAGTTTACTGACGTAGATACCGCGAGGCTAGTCTATTTTAGTTACTTTCATAGTATAATTTTTAAGGACATTAATATCATGACGGTACCTTGTCAATGTATTTATGAATACATCATGTAGGTACGTTACAAAGAATTTACATCTTTTTAGTAAAAACGACGACAGACATAATTATGTTACTAGAAATAGGGACCAATTAATTCAACTAGCACCAAAGTAGCATCATCTTTTATGGGGTACCTACTGTATAAAATGTTACAATAAAATACATTGTAGAACTTATTGAGACAACATTTAAAACTTGTATAAAACGCACACTATGCAAGCAAGCATAATATATTATAAGTTGGGGGATTATAATTGTTGGTGACGCAGCCTGTGAAGCCTCAACATCGTGTGAATTGTGATGGTGTAGATAGACTCATAAGTGATAGTGACTATGGACTTATAAAGTGTTTAGGACAGTGATAGTGAATATGGACTTATGTAAGTGTTTGGGATAGTTAAGTAATATGTTTTTGCTTTATATGTAAACCTCATTATGTAGCTAATATGTTTTGTTAACTTATTGTAGCGAGGCCCCTAATTTAAAGTAAAATTAATTCGAAATAGCCAAACGGGCCTCGTTACAGTAACGTTTTGTCATGGAATAGTGCCGCGCCCGAATTGTGACTACTTTGCGCTGATTGGTCGAGTAACCGCTTCGCTATGATTGGTCGACGTTCGATCGACGTGAAGTTGCTCGACACGGCGCAATTTGTAGAGGGGCGCGGCGTTAGGAACTTTTCTATAAATAAGGGGCCATTGTTGGCCAAAGCCCTTTTTACACCTCTGCCCCCCGCAGCCTCATTACCGGACTGACTCCCGAGCGAGCCGCACATCACTACACGCGCCTCGTTCATACAATAATACTCTACTAATATATACATATGCAGTCTACATGGTGTTCTAAGTTAACATAGGCATTATGTACACTGTAAGCCCACACATTCATGACTCCACATACATACAACTCACATAACAAGTGTAAGACGCGTGCGGTCCTTACATTGTTATAAACATGAGCGGTGTTACACAATACAATGCCGCTCAAACTCACACAACGGTCCCTTAGCCTGGGGCGTAACCGGCTAGCTCTGGAAGCGTGCCAGGCGGGGACCATACATTCTCAGATGGGCGCGCCAACATAGTCGGTACCTACCGCTGGCTATTTCTCGGGCGGCCTCTATAAGTTCGCTTATAGTCTCACCGCCCGGGAATGTGCCGCGTAGGTACCGTGAAAAACGACGCTGCGAGGCAGCGTCGAGGCGCTCCCACTGACACAAAGCAACTACACATTGGCAGGCAGTGTATACACTCCTGCCACCCGCCTTATGCCAAGATGGCAAACCTAAAGGATCGTGCTCGTTGTAACGAGCACGCATGGATACTGCGGGACAAAGGCAGAGCCTATAACCCGCTCGCCACGTCCCCTGACGGGGACGTAGCGATCATCTTTCAGTAGCCCTTTTTACTGCGAGCAGCGGCGCAAGCAACACGTGTACACAAGATTGAAATAAAGAAGAATTATTGCCTCGGTAATTGACCTGGTTTTATTGGTTGAATCCTCAACAATGCCATGGTCCTTCGAAAGCCGGATTCAAGACTGAAGCCAGGAGAAATACAGTATCGCCGCTGAAGAATCGAAGATACTGTGAAACAAGACGTGCTATCTTACTCAAGATAATTCAAGAACTCGTGGTCTTTTTCGAAACGATCACAACCAAACGTCTTTTTCAAGACGATAGTAAATCACGTGGTCCTTTAGAGGGGCGAAAACGTGTGGCGGTTTCTAGCAGATGGTCAAAACGTGGTCTTTTTCAAGACGATCATAAACGTGGTCTTTTTCGAAACGATCACAACCAAACGTCTTTTTCAAGACGATAGTAACACACGTGGTCCTTAAGAGGGTCGAAAACGTGTGGTGGTTTCTAGCAGATGGTCAAAACGTGGTCTTTTTCGAGACGATCATAAACGTGGTCTTTATCGAAACGATCACAACCAAACGTCTTTTTCAAGACGACCGTACGTAACGTGAAGATTTCAAGACGCCATAACGTGAATACCCAACGGGAAGACATCAAAGGATACCGTGAAGAATTATCGCTGCGTTCGTCATATCAACTTGGAATTCCACGTCGAACCTACGCTCAAGCACGACATCGGAGTGAAGTACTTAGCGGCAGCAAGGTTGAGCCAAGCGCTACTTGCGCCACGAAGAATAAGTACCTACTTACGTCGCGTCTTGGAAGCAGGAAGATTTCCTATTGAAGATTCGTCGGGATTTACGCTGGGAGGAGTGAATATTTGAAGAAGTCACTCATCTCGAAGCCCGATATGATGACGCGAAGCCGCAAAGGAGATAGCACGAGGTCAACTACCGAGGAAGAAACCAGCGGTGGTGATACGATGGCAGCGGGGACGACTTCGGGTGCCACGTCGGAAACAGTGACCGACAGCACCGCAGCGACCGAACACTCGACTGTGGTCGAGGACGCCGACATCACCTTGGTTGAAAAAGGCAAGAAGAAGCAGCCCAAGACAGTTTCTAAGAATAGTTCCAAAAGGAAGAAGGAATTAGAAGCAAGATTGGAGCTGGAAATGTTGCAATTAGAAGAAATAAAAATGAAGGCCAAGCTTGCTAACACCAAGCTGGAACTAGCGCGCGCAAATGATACGGACCTAAGTGACCAGGAAGGAGGAGAAGAGGCTGAAGTCGAAGCCGCCGCAGTGCAAGCAACTGCGGCATGGGTGTCAACGACAAAGAGTGTGGAACGCAACGAGGGGGAGCCACCATGTGAGTTGCCCGCCCCAGAGGTCGCGGTCGCCGCACCGAGTCACACCAACCAGCTGGCAGAAGCAATCCTTCAAGCTGTCAAGTCCGCGTCTGAGAATAAGGCGACATCATTCCTGCAGCGTGCACCAAAGTACGTCAGCGAGCTGCACCAGTTTGAAGGCGACGCTTGCGATTGGATGGCGTTCAAGGCGACTTACGAAGATACTCGCACGCTCTTCTCAGATATAGAGAACATGGGCAGATTGAGAAGAGCTGTCAAGGGCAAAGCAAAAGAAGCTGTGAAATCGCTATTGTTTACCCAGATAGACCCGCAAGAAGTCATGACCGCCTTGGAGCGCCGCTTCGGACGCCCCACTTATCTCATTAGAAGCGAGATAGAAAACATCGAGAAGCTTCCTCCGATGTCAGAAGATGCAAGAGAGTTAGTGCGTTACGCCGGGGCAGTGTCTAATACCGTTAGCGTCGTAAAACAAATGAAGAGACAAAGTTACCTGCACTCAAGTGATATTTCAAGCAGAATCATAGAAAAAATGTGTACATTGGTGCGTTTCAAATGGTACGAGTATCGAGCAAAGAAAGAAGATGAAGATGAGCCCATACTCCTAAGCCTCAAGCATTTCTTCAACGACATGGTGGATCAATTTGAGATGCACGAGTTCGTGGGATCCAGAATGAAGAAAGAAAGCATGAGGTTCCGAACGCGAACCGCGGGCTCTCGTGGCGTACATACCACTCGAGCTGCTAGGAACCAAGAAAATCACACGTCAGAAGAAGATTCTGAAGGCGAACATGAGTGCAGGATAAAGTCAGCTTCCGTGTTTTCCTGCAAAGAAGATAAAAGGAAGGAACGCGACAAGATTACTTGCCCGCTGTGTGAAGGCGAGCACACTTTTCTGAAGTGCAAGAAATTTAGTGAAGCGTCAATTAAAGACAAGTGGGAGCAAGCTAAAAAGTCTGGGTTGTGCTACAAGTGCCTAGAAGGAAGGCATCGGAGCTTCAGCTGCAAAGCGAAGCCCTGTGGCAAGTGCAAGAAGGGTCATCATTTGCTGTTGCATTATGAAGAAGCAACGAAGCCGACGACCCAAGAAATGACCACCCAAACGATAGCTTCTACGGTCAACGCGACGCGAGCGGGAGCAAAGGCGTATCTGAAGATTGTTCCGGTCGAACTAATGGGGCCAAAGGGAAACGTCTGCGTCTACGCTCTCATGGACGAAGGCTCTACGGTCACGCTGATAGAAGACTCAGTAGTCGAGAAGATCGGGGCACGAGGGCCAGAAGAGGAGCTGCGCATAGAAGGCGTAGGCGGCCACCGCATGGAACAGAAGGCCAAGAAGATTGACCTCAAAATCCGCGGGATGTTCGGCCGTAATACCGAGAAGTTGCCCGGGTACTCCGTAAAGAATCTGCACTTGACACCTCAGGAAGTCAATGAAAAAGACTTGAAAGGATGCGAGCACCTGGAAGAGATACAGGACCAGTTGAAGTACCCCAATGCCAAGCCGTCGGTGCTCATTGGTCAAGACAACTGGCATCTCATCACCTCGCAGGAAGTCAAGCATGGCCACCGAAGCAAGCCAGTTGCATCGAGAACGCAGCTGGGATGGGTGCTACACGGAGTACGGTCAAGCAGCAGCGCTCCAGTCAAGGTCGTGAATCACCTCGTCATACAACCCAGCTTCAAAGACGATCACAGGGAATGGCGATGGGCGCCCACGAAGCACATTGACGTCGACGACGCCACGCGAGACGCGCCCAAGGACTCCAGCAAGGAACATCGGTGGTTCGCGGGGCCGTCATTCCTCGACAAAGGCCAGGAAGAGTGGCCACGAGATGAAAAAGATCTCCTCAAGGACACAGGGAAAGAAAAGGCAAGCGCCGTCACGTTGAGCTTGAGGAGAGTTGCGCCCACCGCCGTCCCAGGGCCAGGGAGATTTGCGACGGCAATTTTGCCGCAAGTTGTGTACGCTTTCAATAGAAGCATCGCCCACAGAACACGCAGAAGAACCACGAAGGAGGAACGTGACCCGGCTTGGAAGAAGTCACGAAAGAAAGACAAGACAGAAAATAAAAGAAGCAGCGCAGAATTGAACCTGCGTCAGAAGTCACTATACGTCAAAAACCAACAAAATCGGCATAGTATGGAGGTTCATTACTCCAGGAACCGCACACATGGGTGGCTCATGGGAACGGCTAGTGCGCACCGACAAGACCGCACCGGCAGCGACACTCCACGCAAGAAGACCAAGGGAGGAGGTCCTGCACACCCTGCTACTGGAGGGAGAACACGTGGTCAACTCACGGCCACTATTGTCCGTGAGCACCGACCCCAACGAAGAAGAAGCACTGACCCCTAACCACTTTCTTATCGACAGGTCCAGCGGAGCCCAGATGTTTGGCTCATTCGACGACGCTGAGCTCATCGGTTCTCCATCGTGGAGGACATCCCAGCGCCTGGCCGACCACTTCTGGGTCAGATGGGTGCGAGATTACCTACCAACGCTCTCGCCCCGGTACTTCCAGGGTCCCCATTATCGGGATCCCACCGTCGGCGACCTCGTCCTGCTGGTGGACCACACCTTGCTACGCTGCTCGTGGCCACGCGGCGTGATCAGCGCGACCTACCCCGGGCCAGATGGAAGAACTCGGATCGTCGACGTCCGCACCCAGGCGGGCGTACTGCGGCGGCCAGCATCCCGGCTGGTCGTGATAGTGCCGGCATCGTCACCCCTGCAAGCTGAGGTGCAAGGCACCGAGGGGGAGACTGTTGGTGACGCAGCCTGTGAAGCCTCAACATCGTGTGAATTGTGATGGTGTAGATAGACTCATAAGTGATAGTGACTATGGACTTATAAAGTGTTTAGGACAGTGATAGTGAATATGGACTTATGTAAGTGTTTGGGATAGTTAAGTAATATGTTTTTGCTTTATATGTAAACCTCATTATGTAGCTAATATGTTTTGTTAACTTATTGTAGCGAGGCCCCTAATTTAAAGTAAAATTAATTCGAAATAGCCAAACGGGCCTCGTTACAGTAACGTTTTGTCATGGAATAGTGCCGCGCCCGAATTGTGACTACTTTGCGCTGATTGGTCGAGTAACCGCTTCGCTATGATTGGTCGACGTTCGATCGACGTGAAGTTGCTCGACACGGCGCAATTTGTAGAGGGGCGCGGCGTTAGGAACTTTTCTATAAATAAGGGGCCATTGTTGGCCAAAGCCCTTTTTACACCTCTGCCCCCCGCAGCCTCATTACCGGACTGACTCCCGAGCGAGCCGCACATCACTACACGCGCCTCGTTCATACAATAATACTCTACTAATATATACATATGCAGTCTACATGGTGTTCTAAGTTAACATAGGCATTATGTACACTGTAAGCCCACACATTCATGACTCCACATACATACAACTCACATAACAAGTGTAAGACGCGTGCGGTCCTTACATTGTTATAAACATGAGCGGTGTTACACAATACAATGCGGCTCAAACTCACACAACGGTCCCTTAGCCTGGGGCGTAACCGGCTAGCTCTGGAAGCGTGCCAGGCGGGGACCATACATTCTCAGATGGGCGCGCCAACATAGTCGGTACCTACCGCTGGCTATTTCTCGGGCGGCCTCTATAAGTTCGCTTATAGTCTCACCGCCCGGGAATGTGCCGCGTAGGTACCGTGAAAAACGACGCTGCGAGGCAGCGTCGAGGCGCTCCCACTGACACAAAGCAACTACACATTGGCAGGCAGTGTATACACTCCTGCCACCCGCCTTATGCCAAGATGGCAAACCTAAAGGATCGTGCTCGTTGTAACGAGCACGCATGGATACTGCGGGACAAAGGCAGAGCCTATAACCCGCTCGCCACGTCCCCTGACGGGGACGTAGCGATCATCTTTCAGTAGCCCTTTTTACTGCGAGCAGCGGCGCAAGCAACACGTGTACACAAGATTGAAATAAAGAAGAATTATTGCCTCGGTAATTGACCTGGTTTTATTGGTTGAATCCTCAACAATAATAATAAAAATCGTTTAATTCATCGTACATCGCTGATAAAAATGCTTGGCTCAATACTGGTCCTGCTCCCAGCTCCGCAGCTACTATAGACCGATAGCGCTAGGTTTTGAGGTTTCAAAAATATTAAAGTTGTTTGTGTTTTGCATATAGTTGCCGGACCATTTGCCCAACCTAATACCTAAGTTTGTGTCATCCTAGGTATTTGCATAGGTAGAAATTTAGGTATTTGTCTTTTCGACCAGTATTGGACGAAAAGAAAATTAGAGATGAAAATTTTACTTTCATGATAATAACGAAGTAGTAACTGATGTACATAAGCATTTTGTGTCATCTCTGTCCACGGGAATCCTAATACTTAACCAGTACCTAACACGCAGCCCAACTAGCTCTAAAAGAATATTATAATAGGTAAAATAGGTGTTACGCGTTTTTCAGTACTGATATCTGTTGTTTAAAATATTTTGTGTCGAATTCATCCACGGCTTTTATAGATATTTAATTTTTTTACTACAACAACTTGTAATATCCACAAAAGAAAATGCAAGTTATTAGAGTTTACGTACTTTTGATTATTATGGTATAACAAAACACTATTCATAATTTGTGTCATTTTTATCCACGATATCACATTATTTTTAAAAAAAACTAGACTTCTTCGCACGAAGGGCGAGCGCGTGTAAAAGCGCGGGCGCGGGCGCGGGCGGCGGGCGGGTGCCAGCCAGCCAGACGCGCGGCGCGTTTCTTTGTTTACATTCGGTATTTGTAAGTTGCAACAAAGAAGTGCGTGCGTTATTTATGATGTATTCGATTGATTAAGGCCCACTTGCACGAAAAACTTTCAGAATTGCTAACACGAGGTTCAATTGACAATATTGTAAATCAAACTGTCAATTTAACCTAGTGTCAGCAACTAACTCTGATTTAAGTATTTTGCGCAAGTTAGTTATGAAGCTGTGAAAGACTTAAATGCAGGTATTGTAACTCATTAAGGCATGGTTTTCAACACAGCATTTTTTTGCATTGTTTATTATTTATTTTCAGCTGCAGGCATAAGTTGTTTTGTACAATTGTAGGTTTCATGTTACTAATTTTAATTGCTCTTTCAGTTTTGTTAAAATCACTCCAAGTATGATTTTTGCAATGTTACGATGTACAGATTTTAAGCATTTTTAATATAGCATTGTAACTACCGTTACAATGGGGTCATGAAAACTTTTGAAAGATTTTTTCTGTGAATGTTATTGTATCTTATTGTACGATTCAAAATTATACATACAACATCTTTGATAAATATTATTGTAAGCATCAATTACAATGTGTGTCAATGTTACATTCGGATAAAAGACAGGTTAAATAGTACAGGAAGTACCTACTATGGAAGAGCTAATAAAACTCGTTTTTTAATAATTATTGTAATTCAATTAATATTTATTGAAGCGGCTGATGTGGCACAGCAGCGGTACCCTTACGGCTAATTAGTGACACGGGGGGACTTTAATGCTCACCACCAGGAGTGGCTCTTCCCATACCAGTGCATTGATCATGCTGGAGGAGACATGCGTAAGCTTTCGTTAGCGCTAATCAGCCATCTGGTTCAGGGGGCAACGGCAACGGGGAATGTTGATTCGCACACGGCCAATTGCTTGGAACTTCTGCTGAAAACCGATCCAGACCGATAGGTACTCTATGTCGATAACTTCACCTTGGGTAGTTCCGACCGCTGTCTGGTAAAGTCTGTGTCCGTCTACTCTTCGCCTAAGAGGCACACGGCGGGTTTGTAGGTATAAGTTGGCAGATTGGGATGGGATACGATCTTTCTTCGCATGCTGATCCCTCATCTTGCGCGGACGCCGTGACTGATGTGTTGCGTTGGAGAATTAAGTACTACATTCCGTTTTCTGACTTACCAATGTCTAGTAAAGGCCGGCCACGCAGACGAGCTTAAACATGAGGCTTATTTGGCATGGATCGACGCTCGAACGGTTAGTGCGAGTCACGTAAGTCAGAAAAGAAGGCCTTCAACAGCGCTGCCAAGTCCTACAAGAAGGAGTTGCGAGGGGCTCGGTTCGGCCACATTGGCCGAATAGGGACATAACTAGCTTCTTACCCAGCAGGTAGTAAAGCGTTTTGGTTCCTGGGTAAGTCGGTTGAGTTGAACTTCTACCATCCCTCACTACGACCACTGCTAAAACTATCGACGAGTCGCTAGCCCACTTCGCTAAGGAGAAGGCAAACTTATTTGCCTCTCTATTTGAAGTTCGTAGGGTCCGTACTCTGCAACCTCGACTTAAACAAAGCTAGTGGACCGGACGGGATACTAGCACTTGTCCTTAAAACTTGTGCACCCGAACTATCTTCAATCTTGACACGTCTATTTCGCCTTTCGTATGAAACTGGAAAAGTGCCGAATGCTTGGAAGTAAGCTAACGTACAGCCCGTGTCCCAGAAGGACAGTCCATCTAACCCGACCAATTACAGACCCATCTCTACGTGTGCTGGCATACCTAGAAGCTAAATACGGCTGCCGCCGATATCGTTCTACAGGGGATCTTCTACATTTACATCTTGAGTAAGACCATCGAGAGGCAAGGGGAGGCGCTTGCCGTCTCTCTCGACAACTCGAAAGCTTTCGATAGGGTCTGGCACGGAAGCCTTATTAGTAAGCTTCCTTCATCCGGTCTGCCTGGTAATAGTATGTGTGATTGGATTGCAGATTTCTTGAGGGATCGATCCATTCGCTCGTCGGACCAATTGGATATGAATGGATCCCTCAAGGGTTGGTACTCTCAGCAACTTTATTTTAGCTGCACAAGAATGATCTGCTAAAAACTTGGGTATGCAGACGACAGCACTGTTGCTGAGAGGTACTTGTCTATCCTTGTCCTTTGTGATGGTATGGTGGAGCGTTTCAGTTTATCCTTGAAGGCAGTCTCCAAATGGGGCGATGCCAATTTGGTCAGGTTTATGCCGCTAAAACCCAGGCATGTCTTTTTTCTGCTAAAATGAGCCAATTCCACTCGGCTCCTTCTCTCGGAAGTGTAAAAGTTGCGTTAATGGACCATTTTGAGCTACTTGGCATTACTTTTAACACGTTCCTCAATTTTGGGCCATACATTGAGGCAAAAGCTCAGTTGGCTGCCAAAAAGTTGGGGATCCTCGCAAAAGTGAGACGTTTATTCACGCCAGAACAGTTGCTCAAGTTTTATCAAGCGCAAGTTTGATTGTGTATGGAGTACTGTTCTCATTTCTCGGACGGATCTGCCAAATACCAGCTTGACGCACTTAAGTTTATCAAAAAACGGGTCAAGAAGCTCATCGGAAATGAGGCACTGGTCGAGTCAAAGCTCCAGAGCCTTGAACATCGTCGCCGAGTTGCTAGCTTATCGGTTTTTTATCGGTTGCATTTCGGGGAGTGTGCAATGGAATTACATGATCTAATTTCACCTAGCCCATTACATCATCGGACTACAAGACGTACGGTGATTTGCTATCGATAGATGGTGGGGATCTCACCCATACGCACTAAACGTTTTGGGAATACTTTCATTGTGCGCACAGCTAAGAAGTGGCATTCCCTGCCAGAGTCTGTGTTGCCCAGGTACAAGTTGGGAGTTTTTTGGAGTTTTTTGAATAGGTTACTTTTAGGTAAGCGTGCTTCATGTTCGACCACGTCATCGCTTAACATCAGGTGAGGTAGTGTTCAAGCGCGAGCATATCAAATATAAAAAATACGTTCCCCCATTGCAATGCATACCACGCAGTGGATAGTAGAACGATGGTAGATGATTAATTATTATTATTATAGCAGCGATGGCCCAGTGGTAACAGACGTGACTCACAAGTATGGTCGTGGGTTCGAAACCAGGCACGCGCTTTACTTTGTGTAAATTATTTCATCACCACTGCTCTCAAAACACAGAAGTAAAAAAAAAAACGAAGACATGTAACATCCATCAACCGACACTGGACGCGCGTGGTGGATTACGGCCCATTCCCTCTCCCAGATAGGAAGCCTAAACGCACAATGGACAAAATGGTAGTCTAAGTTCGGAAAAGGGGGACCATGTATCCTATCCTAATGCTTAGCACGCCTATCGTTTGCAATCACTTCTTCACATTTTTTTCTAATCATTCTCCTTTCTCACATATCTGTAATATTGAATGAGTCTAAAAACATTACTATATATATACACTACTCTTAGTTTTTCTCCAAGGACATTTATGCTGATACGATTATATTCAAATGATGAACTAAAAACCTATTCTCGATGTCAACACCATCTTTCTTAACAATGATAACATTTAAAGTAAGTGATTATATTTGAGAATAAAAACATTGTAACTTAAAATTACAATTATGGTTAAAATGACACATCACACATCATCAGCCTATTAATGTTCCCACTGCTGGGACACAGGCCTCCTCTCTGTGAGAGAGAATGGGCCATTATCCACCACGCGGACCCAGTGCGGGTTGGTGGATTTCACATGTCTTCGAATTGTTGGTTCTAGGACATGCCGGTTTCCTCACGATGTTTTCCTTCACCGTTTTGAAAGCAGTGGTGATGCAATAATTAACACAAAGTAAAGCGCCTGCCTGGGCTCGAACCCACAACCTACAACTTGTAAGTCGCGGCCGATACCACTGGGCGACCACCGCTCTTGTATTAAAATATAAATAGTCCAAAATTTAAAATGTATTATTACATTGTATGTCATTTTAAAATGAATTTAACACAAAGAAACCGTTGTTACCCAAACTTTTGTGTATTGGAACTTGATTTACAAGTATACTTTAGTAGAAACATTTTTCATTTGTAATTACAATGCTTAATTATTTATTTTATTTTACAAAAGTAGTTCTTATTGGCACAGAAATACGGTGAAAAGGCAGAAATAAAGTTCTGTTCTTGCTGATTTCATCTATACTCTAATATTATAAAGAGGAAAGATTTTTTGTTTGTTTTTACCGAATAGGCTCCGAAACTACAGGACCAATTTACTAAATTCTTTCACTAATAGAAAGCTACATTATTCCTGAGTGACATAGGCTATATTTTTATCCCAATAACGGGTCCTGTGTGGTGGTCCACGGGAGTGAAGCCGCGGGCAACAGCTAGTATGACATAAAGTTGTAACCCAATGTGTAACTAAAGATACAATGTTATTCATATTGGGTGTCGATATGTGGTCTCATACTAGACGTTAATACAGTGATTGTTAAAGAAAGAGGATTATTGAAGTTCATAAAATCGAACATTGTAAGGGATGACGGAAAAGCAGACTGTTTTAAGGAGCGCGCTGTAATAAAACTAAACTTAATCACTATCACCACACAACAAAAATATCTAGAATTTTTTGCTTCGTGTATATTTTGTATTGCTGACTGTACACTGCCTACTCGAAGCGGAGCGCCGGATATCGAGAAGCCGTATAACAAAAAAGCGGTAGGTAGGTACGCCGATACCTAGCTACCTACCTACCGCTTTTTTGTTATACGGCTAATTTGAATCTGAAAGCTATATAGGTAGGTATGCCGATACCTACCTACCTACCGCTTTCAGGTTCAAATTCGAAGCGAATCGAAGGGTAAATCTAATATAATATTTACCATATTGACCGTCTTCTTAGCATTGAAAATTGACATTCGTAGGCAATGAGAATGCAGACACGCGCGCTTTGTACATAATTCACACGTCATTATTTTCATCTCTATAGGTTACCTACACATTTGTTTATTACGTGGCGGAGATAAGAGTCAATAATTACTCAATATGATAGTTATGTTATTTATATAGGAAGCCTTCGCATCTAAAAAGAAATCGTACCGAACGAACATGATTGTGTGCGTGCGTAATGCCGCCTGACCGCGTCCGCCCGCTTCGACTGCCTGCTTCGACCGCAACCATTGTTTTTGTGTTTTATTCATTTAAATACTTATCGTGCATGAAAATGACACAAATTGACAATGTCGATTTTTCATGCATTTATGATATTGATTATGTGAACTCTAATAATTATAATATTTTTTTGAAGCGTTTGTAGCTTGGAAAAACAAAACAATTGAAAATCTTAAAATTGCGTGCCCTAATTTGGCACAAATTTAAATAATAGGCATATATAAGTGATCTGAGAAGGGAAATAGTTATTTCATAAACTTTAATTTTTTTTTCGCACTGTTTTTACATACTGACCCTATTTCAGTTTGCACTGGGCAAATATGACACAAATTGGGTTTGCACACTCCACAGGCTATCCTAGATATGATACCATAATTATTTTAAACTTTATTTTTTTTTTGCCGGTTTTGATTTGAATAAAAATTATCAACCACAAATCATCGAATTACTGAAAATGCAAGTAACAGATGTGACACAAAACGCAATAATAAGCTACATAGGTACGACTTTATCCATAGGCAAAAAATCAGAAACTTTAGAATTTTTTAAACTTATGACATCAAAATTGGCCAGCGCTATCGGTCTACTAGGGCGCAAGAACACTTAGTGATGGGCAGAAAAGTTTCGAAGTATTGTTGGATCTGCTGAAGACTGTATGAATATATTTGTATTGTATAAACCTAATTGCTTTTAGTATTATTGCACAGTACATGTGTGAGTGCTATGTTCCGACTGTAGTTAAATCTACCATTCACTGTATATACCTATGTGTCGTTCGTTAACTTCTGTGTGCCCTGGCAATTGAGTGTGTCATGCTCTCTCTAATTTCTCTCTGATGGTGGCACATGTGTTGGATCATTTGGTTCCCTTCATGATGGTTAAGCTGAGTGGTGCCGATCCATGCGTCCTTTTTTTTTTTATTATTGATAGGCTCGGCTCGCGCTTGCCCACTATCTCACTTGATGGTAAGCGATGATGTGGTCGACGGTGTTACACGCTTGCCTAGAAGTAACCTATTCACTCTTGACTTAAAGACCCCGAGGTTGTAGCTATCTGGAAACAGACTCCGGCAGGGAATTCCACTCCTTAGCTGTACGCATAATGAAAGTATTTCCAAAACGTTTAGTGCGTATGGGTGGGATGTCCACCATGTACCGATGGCGCATCGCCGTACGTCTGGTCCTGTTCGTGAACGGGCGCCATCAGTTGGGAAGGGTCATAACTTAGCTGCCTCGGCCTGTTATTGTATTTTTTTTAATTGTTTGTTACTCTAGACGCTTTACGTGCACGTCTTTTTACATCGTTCTCACATGTATTATTTCAACAAGAATGATGTAACCAAAAACTTGTAATTAAAACTGATGGAAAAGAGTGTCCGTGGAGTTTCTTGCAAATTCTTCTCCATTGAGAAGACACAACTACAGACGAATTTGCAACTAGAATCATCTTTTTATTAATTTTTTGGTTGACAATTCAAAAGTACCTCTAAGGTTTATTTGAAATAAACTATTTGATTTTGAAATATTAGTGGGCTCAGGACTGATCCCAGATGGACTCCCACCTCCACGCCGAATGGCTCACTGAGGCCCGCTGGGCTCTTGACACGCTTTTTAGTGCTTGTGTACATATCTTAAGACTAGTGCCACGTAGTACTCTGGGATATTTTGGGCTTTCATTGCCTGCCAAACAAGGTTTCTGGGTACTCTATCGCAAGCCTTTTCTAAGTCGATGAATAGGAGGTACAAATCTTCGGTCTTCATCTAGTCCCGATTTTTGCCACGTTTTTAACTTATCTCTCTTTGCTTTTATTTAACACTTTCATTCCACCAGGGTGTTTCCTTATTTATCCTTGGCGGTCCGCGTGCTACTCCCAAAGTTGCTTTGGCTTTCTCTAGGCTTAGTTTCGCAAAATCAGACCACATGTGGTTAGCAGTTTTTTTGCTATTTTAAAAAGTGCGCGTAATGTCGCGTTTTGATATAAATGCTGACCCTTAGGTATAATAAATATTTAGGTACTTATTCACCACTAAACAACTTAATCGTCTTAAAGGGTGTTTGGTAGATATCGCTGTCAGCGATAAAACCGCCTTTGTACCCATAGTATTAAGTTGTAAAATATATGTTTAATTTCTTTTAGTATATTCTATTCTACGTCTTTGGTGACTTTGAAAGCCTCTATGTCGATGTAATAAAGGCGTTTTTCTTACCGCACATTCGTTCTAACGCAACATATGGGTTTCTATAGGTACCTTAGATAATAAGATATTGATTTTTGATTTTGACTGAGAATTTCTCAGTAGCCGTTCCCTGGAGTGAAGACACTCCTAACGGCTACTGATAAATTCAAGATGGATAAATAACACCTGAGAATCAAACCCAGGATCTCATCGGACCACAAGACCAACTACGCAGCCATCACAAAAAATAAAGAAGATATCTGCAGCAATTTCTTTTGTTAACTGGAATTTACAGAAATAATAGAGAATTAGGCACGTCATGCAACATAAATCGAGCTTATATAAAAAAAATATATTAACTTTTTATTGTAGGTTTTATATCCGTTATTTTATTTTTGAAGTATAATTATGTACGGGATATATATGCCAATTTCTGAATTGAGTATTTGGAGTTAAGAACGTGTCAAAACCCTAATTTAGTGTCAAATTTTGATAGGTTTTCAATTTCTAGTAAAGTTTGACAACCACAATTAAATTTATGTTTATGTCAATATCGGGCGCCTGTTCAAAAAAATCTGATACAAATTTTCAGTAAGTACCTTAACAAAAAACTAATTGAATAAATAACCATTCTATCTACAATTTCAAAATTCTATTTGAAAATCAATTATTTTACTATAAATATTGCATATTATGTCCAAGAATGTTTACAAGAACAAAGGAATTTGATTGTTTCAGTTGCTTAATCATAATTATTTTACAGATCCCAAAAATTATCTATACTGTATATAATAAAATGTATTAACTAATAAAATTATTTATTTACACGGAGCAATAAGTTCAAGACAATAGACTAGATTTATCAGAGGCCATAGGCACTGTCCTAATAAAACGCGATCATCGCGCGAACACGCGACCGTCGCGTTCATTTGTTTGGCAATCACGAACGCGCCGACAGAGGGCGCTTTTCGATTTAGCGCCTAAGACAAGTGATATTTTATCATCAATAGCATGGCGAAAGCGATTGTGAAAACTTCAAAAATGTATGGGATCGACAAGCGCTATTAAAATGTCACATGATCGATCCTTCATAAAAACACTTTCTTTAAAGCCTCAGTTGAAGTCCACCATTATCTTATTAGTAGGTCTTAAGTTTTTTAATGTAAGCCAGATAAACCAGCCTTTTAAAAAAATCAGTTCAATCGTTTAGAACTGCCATAGCCATTTCTTTAGATATACTATCCGACATACTGTTCCGTTTCTCAACATCTTGCTCATCACTCGACCACCAACTCTCATCATCATCTTGGATAAAACACAGGAACAAATCATCTTCATACGTTGGAAAATAGTACTCTGGTTGATCCCACTTCTCCTTACACAGCACCCAGTGTTTAGTTTCTCTTAAATGTTTCTCTAAGTTTTTCGAGTCATCAAACTTTGTTTCACACGACAAGCATTGCTTCAAATGTATTTGACGACGGATGTAGTTGACAATTTTGACCTTTCGATAGAAGTCCATACCTTCCGAAGCCTTTAAGAATGAGAACTCGTGTTGTTGATCCATGTGATCCAGAATTTTGTCATAATCTTTTTCTGTATGTTCACATAAGAGGCACGTAATTAGTGGACCATTCTCCTCGGTCCAGTCCGACCATTCTGGGTCACTGTCTACATTGGAATCATTTTCAAACTCCGAAGTTTTTTTTGGATGCTGAGTTTTATTAAGTCTATAGTGCTGTTTGTGTTGTTGCTTATCACCAACATAATTAACCAAAAAGTATTTGTCATACTCCTTGTTCTCCGGATTGATCCTCTTGTGTCCTTTTTTACGCATATGCTCCTTGAGTATTGTCCGGTCTTTGAAGTTTCCTTCGCAAAAAATGCATTGTAATTTCTCTAGTTTATTTGCGATGGTGTTTATTAACTCATCAATGAATATTAAGTTGTCTGGTTTAGCAATGTGAAAGTTGTGTTTTTCGTACAAGTGATTGAGGTAATTTGCTCTGGTTGTTGTTGATATATTCCGGCAGAAGAGACATTCTCTCACATAGTTTTTATCTTCACGTTCGAACTGGTGTCTTTCTAACAGCTTCTCAAGTCTCGTTTGCTGAAGATTAGTGCGGAGCTCTTTATCTTCTGGTAGGACATCACTGAGTAAATAATATTCCTCATTTTTAGACTTGGTACCATCTGGTTTGCTGTCCAGAAGCATTGTAGTGCAGAAGAATCCCAGGGTTTGATCTGTAATTTAAGAAAAGAAAAACTAAATTATTTAATTTGATAAAATTTGCCGAAAGATAACACTACTTTCTACTACAATATTTAGCAGTTGGAAGCAACTATGTTTCAGAAATGCTTGTGTGTGCGGTGCTTTAAGAATCAAGGAACACTGATTTGTGTCAAATGGTGCTTAAGGGTACTCTAGTCGACGGCTACGGCTAACTATTTTGTGCGCGGGGTTAAAATGCATTTTATATCAACCGAAAACACGTGCGGAAGAGATAGATGCTGTGATGAGCAGTAGGAAGCTAGTCCGCGTACGAATACAGACTTTTGCAAATTTGTAGCGAAATGGATAATGATTTAGGACGAAACCGAGCGCGCGAAATTTTATAAACAGACCTTTGGCAGTCTAGATATCATGAAAAAACGACTAAATCTATCTGTTCAAAATAAAATTATATGCATTGATGAACTACTAATCTATCCCTGTATGGAGGCCGTTTTGCAATTTTCCGTCTTCTTATGGTATTTATTTGCGCCCAAAAATGCGTTAAAATTAGTGTCGAAATGTGGAACTTTCGACGCTCATAACTTTCAAATATTTTCTTTTTTTACTTTTTCGCTTCCATACAGGACTAGTTATTGATAAGACAAATTGATATCACTTTTTATTTTGAACGTACATCGTCAAACAGTGGAATAATCTCTAGACTACGTTTGTATGGAAGAATTTTTGACTAGTGTAACCTTAAGTGTGCAGTGTGCACTACTTCAACTAGAAAAATTCTTGAATACAGACACACATAGAGACCTTTAATATGGTATTGAGCAAAATTTTTACCAAGGGCACATTGGTCTGGAAACACATTATTAATGTGTATCCAGACGTGTGTGACATTAAAATGATAATATTGTTTACTAGAGACATGCCCTGGCTTCTCTTAGGTTCAACTAAACTAAGGTAGATTTTAAAACATCATCTTTCATACAAAACTCACCCTAGGATGACCAACCGATTAGCAAATCGGTTGAGCCGTTCCCAGGTCCATACAATTAAACATTTCATTTTTAGTAATGTACAACAAATTATTTATGTATATTATTGTATGGCCCCTGAAGGTAAAAACCGGAGGAATAATAACATAAAATACATAACTACATACAATATTGTACTGTTATATATTTGATATCTATTATCTATCATATATAATATTTTAAATATATAACAGAGAAAGGAGAAGAATTATAGTGAAAGGTAATGATCTTTTACCATTTTCTTAAATGTTGGCAGTGTTTGAGCACATCTTATTTCAATAAGTAATACATTCCACGACCGAGCTGCTTGAATTGTGAAACATTTGTTGAATGCATATGAATACTTAATTTTAAAATTTGCGATGATCTCAAAAAGGAGTCAAAGGATTAAATAGCACATTATAAAGCAAAAAAAGTATGTAGACATTCCATCGAAGGCAAATAGGAAGCCATTTGAGCTTAGTACAAAATTCCGAAATATGATCCTACTTGTTCAAGGCAAACATGTACCTGGTTCTGAGATTAGTGGTGATGGGAAGAAAATTACGAAGTCGACTCAGTGAGCCCGCAGATGCAAATAGTTTTCAACTGACTTCCTCTAGTTGTTTGGTCCAGGTTAGAGTGCTGTTGATGAACATCCTTAAGACTTTCTTAAATATGTTTGTTTATCGAAATTTCAGCTCTTCATTAGGTTTTTCTTTATTATTATTGAAAGGCCCAGTAAGTGATGATGTGCTAGATGGTGAAGCATGACCACCTAGAAGTTAGCTATACACTCTTAACCTAAACACCCCAGGTTGTAGCTCAACATCAGGCAGCTGTTTCAAGCTCTCACGTTTTGGGAATACTTTTATTATGCATACAGCAAAGGAGTGGAATTCCCTGCCGGAGTCTGTATTTCCTGTTGGCTACATCCTAGGATTCTTTTAGTCAAGAGTGAATAGGTTTCTTCTAGGTAAGCATGCTTCATCGTCAACCACATCATCACTTACTATCAGGTGAGATAGTGGTCCAGCGCAAGCCTAACAACAATAAAAAAATAAAAGCAAGTAATGCCACTGCTTAGCTGTATGCACAATGAAAGTATGCCCAATATTTCCCAAAACGTTTACTGCGTATGGTAGTGATGTCTTAATGACTTCCAGAATTTTTCAAGCCAGTTTTGCTCAATAAAACACCTATACAAAGTAAAGTATGCCTTTAATACTAACCTTTAAATCGAAGTCGCCAATACCGCATGTATTCCTTCAAATCAGCGATTTGGTTTACATCAGCTATAACAAGGCGGTGCTCCATAAACAAATGAGTTAGTAACTGCTTTTCATTATCAGGTAAAGTGAAAATTTCTTCGCACAACACGCAAGAACATTCAAACAGCTCATCGCTCTTGAAAATTGAAGGATTTTCGCTCTTCTGGTGAAGTGTTAGCGGCCCGAAGAACTCCTTTTCTTTCACTGACATTGTGTTGTTTTATTTTCCACTTAGCTATATAGCGATTTATATTAAAATTACTATTATTCACGTATTTTTTAGAAACTTCCAAGCCCGAACTCGCTCATAACATGACAGCTCACAGCTGTCAATGTCACAGAGTATAATATCAAATCAATGTTGCCATCTTTTAATTTTATATTCTCCCTAACTCCAAGCCAAACATCCTACAATACGTCGCCGTCGCGTCGTAAACTAAAAAAAGGATACAAATAAAATTGTTTATTATTTTAATAATCATAAATCAATTGATTATCTCAACTTATACACCTGTGAAAAAAATATATCAAAACTAGTATGGGAATAACCTAATTTGATACTTTAGAATTATTTATTTTACTTCGTCTGAATAAAAATACTATAGGTAATTAAGTTAGGTAATATATTAGATAATAAGTATCAATCTCAATAAAAAACAAAAGTATTCTATAATAATTTTGGTATAAACAACTTATTACCATCATTCTAACTTATGAATTCTAACACCACACTTAAACAATCTTGTTTTTGTTTGAATTCAACGTCTTTCTCCTGATGTTCTTCTTGATATTTAGACATCATGCGGGTGGATTACGGCCCATTCCCTCTTACTTTGCCAACAGATTGATATTGTAATAGTCTCGCAGTACGCGGATGACTTCGTTTTTTACCTCAGCCATAAGGATTTAAACCACGTGGCATCGGAAATGCAAGTTGCTCTTAACTCTATGGTTGTAATGCTGGATGATATGGGCCTAGACATGTCACCAGACAAATCAAAGATGTGTCTTTTTAGTAGAGGTAGAAGAAGACGACAATTGCAACTTACAATTAACAACTTACCAATTTCCTCAGTAGATTATGTGAAGCACTTAGGTATCTGGTTAGATAGGTCACTTCTATGGAAAAGGCATATTAATGAATTACAGGAAAAGGCGGCAAAGTTTTTAGGTTTTAAAGCATTGGCGGGGCCGACTTGGGGAATCCATCCAAAACATTTGAGATCTTTGTATATTTCATTGGCACGCAGTAGGATTGACTTCGGTTGTTTTCTCTATGATAATAGTGCAAAGAGTCATTTAACTAAACTGGACAAAACTCAGAACCAGTATTTGAGGAGTATAGGTGGTTTTATAAAAAGCTCTCCAATACACGTAATGGAAGCTGAAATGTGCATTCCTCCTTTGTACGTTAGGAGACTATACTTAGCTTACAAGTTCTGTATAAAAAGTATGTCATGTTCGAACAATGTAACTATTAAATTAATAGATGACTTGAATGATCATTCAGTCACAAGATACTGGCACAATAAGAAAAAACCGTTGCTTGTGACCGTATACAATGAGTGTAAACTACGTAGAATACATTGTTCAAGTATTTTAGACATGTACTCACTGGACAAATGGGTTACAGGTCAGGACAAAATTAGTTGTAAGTTAGACTGTGTCAAAGTAGCAAAACGCAGCCATGAGGTAACATCACTTAAATTCGAGGTGATCAAAGAACTTAGTGGAAAGTACCCGGGGTGGAAAATGTACTTTACTGATGGGTCTAAGAGTAAAAGTGGATGCGGTGCCGCTTATTATAGTTTGAGTGATGGAACTTCGGCCTTATTTAAATCTATTGATACAAACTTATCTTAGTTTTTTTAAAGAATTGATAAGCGACATCATAAATGAAGAATAATTACGCGAGGAACTTGAAAATGTGTTTTGTTGTGTATTGAGATATTTTGATGATGTTGCCAAGTGAAAAGTCTTGGCCTAGAACCATTTTATCCGTTTCAATCATCTAAATCAGTTCACGCGTTTACGAGATAATCGCTAATCATTGTAATGAAAATGTAAACAAACCGGTATTTTTCCTGTTTTTGTTCTAGAAACTTTTTAATTATGGTCAAATGTGTAAATATTATGGCTGTAAATTGAGAATGTGTGAAAATCCTTTCTATTAAGCTAAAATTTGTAAGGATTATGTGAAAAAAAAAATAAGGCTCCAAATATTTCAGCTAAGCGAAAATGAACGCAAAAATGGTAAGCGAAGTTTCAATACGATTATCACTTATCCCCTTTCCCGGGTGCCCCGCGGCCCTGTCGCAAACCCATCGCGTGACACTGGTACATTTAATTATATTTACACGAATAGATTGTGTCCATATTTTATAGATTTCAAATCGGATATAAAAAAGGTGTTGAACAATTAATGGAAATGTGTTCCATTACTGATACTGAACCACTAAAACAATTGAACATTAGTTAAAAAAAGCCTATATAAATGTATAAATTAATCGATCTTCCACGCCCCATGTACATTTCCCTAATTCAAGGAAACTTATTTCGATGTAAACTGGCAACACCAACTAATTACTGACAATATTTTGTGTTCCGAGTGAGCCGTAAATATTAGTGGGTAAATAAATATCAAAACTATAAAATAATCAATAGCGACATTCCATCTTCTTTTTTTGGTTTTGGCAATAACTTTTGCAATGTTTAAAGATACAAGGCGGTATTTTCCAAATAAAATAAGAAATGACTTGTGCCGTGTAAGCAGTGCGACGCATAGTTTCGTACTAACGCGAGATTGTATTAGTTTTTCAATTTGTATTTGTAGTGGTGGTTGCAGTCTCTTGTTCCGTACGCTCTATCTGTCTACTAAATATTCATTAAAGAAAAAACCTTGGCAAAATTTTATATTTTGATATTTATTGTCTTCATATATGCGTTTATGCCGTCCTGTGAATATAGCGCAGATCATTTCTAAGTGTAATTATCAAGAATGAACTAGTATGTATTGTGGTTTCTTTCCAATTTTCCTTGAGTTTCGCTTTCTCTGATATTATCTCAAAGACTCTTTTTCGAAAAAGGAGGAGGTTCTATGTTCGACTTCTTGTATGTTTTTTTTATGTATGTTCACCGATATCTCCTTCAATTGTGGACCGATTTTGAAAATTATTTTTTTGTTTGAAAGATAATTTGCCGAATTTGGTCCTTCATTTTAATTTGATGAAGATCTGATGAAGAACTTCTAAGATATACAACAGAACTCTTTAATAAATAACTGAAAATCTCTCGGAACTGCTGCAATCGCATGTCTGTTTATTGTTTATACCATTTCATAACATAACATCACGCGAGTACGCTCTTAAGGGGTAAGCAGATCTGTCAATTGATCAGTTTTGTTCAAGTTTCATGATATTCGGGTTATCTATTCTGGCGTTATAGGAAACTTACTAAACAACTTGCCTATTAGGTAGGTACAACAAAAAAGTGAAAAATAAAATAACTTTTTTACAAAAAAAAAACTTAAAAAAAAAATTACAACCGACTTCCGAACAAAAACACTACAAAGTGAAAAATAACTTCAATTTCGGAAGTCGATGTTCCTGTTTTCGTTTCTTCGTTTTTTGACACCGACTTCCGAAATTGAAGTTATTTTTCACTTTGTAGTGTTTTTATTCGGAAGTCGGTTGTAATTTTTGTAAAAAAGTTTTTTATTTTTCACTTTTTAGTTGTGGTAGGTACATAATGGACCAGTTCTATAGGCTAGGTACCTATAACGCCCAAAGTGAAGCCAGAATAGATAAACCCAATAACATGAAACTTAAATAAACAAAACCGGTGGAATGAGAGTATACCAGGGTGAACTGTTCACACCTGCGTACTTCTTTAAAGCGTACCAGTGTGATGTTATGTTATGAAATGGTGTAAACAATAAACAGATATGCGATTGTAGCTATCCCGAGTGATTTGCCGTCATTTATTGAAGGGTTCTGATGTATATCTCCGAAGTTCTTCATCAAATCTTGATGAAAATTAAATGGGGCCACATGAGAAACAACAGGTTTCGAATAAAAAAAGAATCATCAAAATCGGTTCACCCAATAAAAAGTTCTGAGGTAACACACATAAAAAAAAATACAATCGAATTGATAACCTCCTCCTTTTTTGCGAAGTCGGTTAAAAATACTACCGACTTCCAAATAAGAAAACTACAAAGTGAAAAATAACTTTATTTTTGGAAGTCGGTGTCAATAACGCAAAAAAATGGTACCTACCTACGAAAGACACCAACTTCCAAAAATAAAGTTATTTTTCACTTTGTAGTTTTCTTATTTGGAAGTCGGTAGTATATTTTTGTAAAAAAGTTATTTTTTGTAACATAGTTTCGATTAGTAATTTCTTTGTCTATAGATATTTGACTCTCGCGTACCGCCGGATCCGAACGTTTGCAACGGCTTGCGTTTTGCTCCGAGAATTGCCGAGCTGTTTCTGCTCGTAATCTGGCATTGAAGCGTTGTTACTGACAGCAGAATTTCGTCAGGCGCGGAGCGCCTACGTGCGGTTGATGTATATTTTTTATTAAACTTATTTTTGTGTTGGAATTAACCTAACTAATTACGTGATAGTTTATGCAGTAATTTTTCAAAATACCACTTTGGGGGCAGGTGGAACAGGGTGTAAAGTCCCACAAACCTCCATAGAAAAGGGAGGATCCTCCGACCAGACGGGTGTTGTGTCTGGTCCGGGCAACTGCCCGACGGTTGTTGTCGGACTGTTGTATGTGTTCTAATCGCGCCGAAAACTTTACTTGCGCGATGCAGGATTTGTGTGACGTCATGTCATTAGTTCGTAAGTGGCGGCGCTGGTGCCGCTACACCACGGATTAAAACTTAGTTTTATGTCGTAAAGGATTCTGTTTAGGATGCATAGGCCAGCCAGAATCAAATAAGTTGCAACTGCGTAGGGGATAGGTACGTGTGTTCAGCGTAATACTCTCAAATCTAGTTAAATTTCGCTCCTAAGTTTTTTTCTTACCAAATATATAAAATAACAAATTGAATATCAACATCTGCGTTTTTTTTATTTGTTTATATATTGTCGGTGAGTGTTTCTTCTTTTTTATAACGCCACACTATGCACAATATATGTAGTAAGATAAAAACTAAAGACAAATTTACTTAGGTAATAGTAAATCTTTAGAAATAAAACAAACAAAGTGTGCCATCACTGGATTTTTATTTGATTTGTTTATTAATATTATAGAAAATAATTAATTATTACTTTATCAACTCTATTTATATACAAAATAATAGGAACTGATACATTTTGTAATCATCATACAAGTAGATACTGTTTATAAAATGTTGCCATGCTTGATCCTATGTGGAAAGATACAATATAAATTATATGCTTTAACCTGCTGAAAATAAGAAACAAGGGAAAATTATGTACAAAGCCCTCCAAATTGGGTTGAATAATAAAAAATACTTTTCATAAAAAATACGTTATGTACAAATAATAGGTAGCTCTGCCGAAAATAATAGATTTAGGTACATTATTCTAAGAAACATAATTGTCACGTTGTCACCTTTATTAGGCCAGCAACTTCTAAGTACCCTAGTACCAGTTCTTAGTCTGATGCCAGGCAATTTGACACCAGTCTTGCCAAGGGGTATTGTGTTACCCAGTTACTGGGTTGTGGAGGTCAGTGTGCTTAGTGCGAGTTTCTTCACGTACTCACTCGTGATAACGTTAACGATCTCTTATGTCAAAATGTATACAAAAAAGAGGTTTCTCTTTACCGACCCCAGACGGCGCTTAACCAATCTGCCGTCCTCTAACTAGAAGGCCGTTAAGCCCAAAAAGTCATTTCCGAGAAAATGACAAAAAACGCGGGAATCGTTGTATCTTAAAAACTATGATACTTAGGTTAATGATTGTAAGACACATCAGTTGATATTTAATTATATTTGTCCTAAATAATCGTTTCTGTTCAGAAACTCTTATTAATTACTTTTAAAATATTTTTTTCTAATTTTGTTAAGTATGTTATCCAGTTTTTTCATCTTATTACTGTACTATAAGGCCGTTAACCATACCTTAGCGGCTTTTTAGTGAAGTAATTTGCTAAAAAAATTTGCCTTAATAATTTTTTATTAAATTTGTTCATAAATACTTACCTAAAAAGTTGTTAAGTGACATAACTGCTTTATAGCCATGACATTCGTTTCGATTTCAATTTCAATAACTTTCCTAATGAGCGTTTACGGGGCTTTAGATGCTTTTAAGCAAATTTTTGCCAATGTTGTGCGTAACTTTTCTAAAATCTTAACTACTTTACTTAACCAAAAGGGGGCTAAAAATATTTCGATTGTGGTTAACTTCTTTATAGTTTAGCATTCAATATGGGAATATCTGAGAAATTATAGACATCTTTAAAAATAAAAATTTTATTTCAGCTTTTAAAAGTTACTTAGGTTAAGGTTAAAAACGGGCTGGTTTCCGCAACTCCGTGACCAAGCACGTATTTTGGGTTTAAAGTTATTTAAAAGAAATATAATTAATTTAATAGGCAATAATCAACTAATAACTAATTAAAATCTTAAGGTACGATTCCATCAAAATAGTGTGCAGCACATTTGTTAACAAACACTTTGTGTAAAACGCCAGCATTGCACGTACCAAGCTGGTATCGCGTTTAGCCTCTGTCTCTACTGGCAAGGCTGTGTGTAACTTTTGTAAGCACACAGTGTAGCACACTTGTGCACGAACATATTCACTGATCAGTGTTTCTGCCTTCAGTAGTTCAGTTGTGGATGGGCAGGAAAACGAGAATCCGAAAAAAAGCTGCGGTTTTCTCTTCGGTATTGAGCCAAAATAATCTTCCATTTTCTCACTACCTCAGTCAAGTCACAATTGAAAATTTGAACCAACTCTTGAGTTGCGTTTTGTTTTTTGTTTCTTTTTTTATAATCATTGTGACTGGAATCCATAGTCGAGGATAAGTTTCAATTGCTTGAATAAATTTTATCATTCGTCCAATCCATATTTAACCTGGTTAAATAATGTGCGCGAACAAATAAATGTGTTCACTCTGGTAGCGGTAGCGGAAGCAAGGCTGAGTTCACGAACAACAAGTGTGTATAGTAGTTGCTAAACTTCTGGGCCGCCCTGAAGTTTCCGATGCGCAAGGCACGAATCAGTGCTGTTTTTGTATGAAATTTACTACTGCGCTGCCATTGTAGCCAACTTCAGGGCGGCCAAGAAGTTTGGCGAGAACTATATTTTTTCTATTCTTCTCTGTTACTTTGTGATTGTTGTTGTTGTTTTGTGTCTATGTCAAATAAATGTTTTCTATTCTATTCTTCATTTCTAAAATAACGAGCAAAAACTTGAGGTTTTCAGCATTTAGGAACTGAACACTATCTAAATTTAAAACAGTAACGAGGTATAATAAGGCACATATTTAGAACACCAAGTAATAATTGTTTTAGAATATAATAAACACATTTACTTAGTGACTCTATTTGGTTTATTGATGACATTCATTGTCATCACGAATAATGGGTAGGTAAATGTATTATTTATCAGTGATAACGTTTTCATTATATTTAATTTTCGTTATTTTACAATTTCTTTAGGATGCACTCGAAATTTAATTGATATTTGAGGATATTTTAGAAACTTGTCGTTTAAAAACTTCAAAGTTATATAATCTTCAGCAAAATTATTTTTATAGTGACGATCGAAGCTCGATCTTATGAAATACACCTCAGTCATGTGTCTGAGATATGCCCTTGGATTCGCGTTTTGGATGCGTCGCTCTGATACATTTATATATTAACGATAGTTGATAAAGACTTGTGGCTGCAAAGACTTCAAAATAACTTTTGCATTATTAGCCGAGGCCATCTTCGAAATCAGCGAAGTTGTAAATTCGCCTTTTTTGTCATTGAAAGTTCAGCTTGGTGCTGGAATTGTTCGCAACTCATAAAGGTATGTCCTGGCTCAAAATACTATAGTATTATAAGTTATGTGGCAATCACGTCATTATTGATAATGTCAGCTAATATGGATGGATTGTAACATTGTTTTTTGATTATTCAACTTCTGGTCAAGGTTTTCAAGCTTCGCTAGGCACATAATGTTTTTGATCCTTCGAGGGATTCCGGATTGCCTGAAATAAATTATTGTCTATGTAAGTGAACATAATTTTAACTGTAGAATCGATGCTAAAAATCTTCAGTTTCTATCAAACAATACGGAAAAGAAAGTACGTGAATTAATTGTGTCTTTTTTTCGTACTATTTAGAGATTATTTAAACTAATAATAATATTTACAAATTTGTACTACAATCATTATTATGTTGTAAACGTACCTTGTCTAAACCGTGTGCGACGTTGTACCAGAACGTGGCAGTCGGTGCTCCGGGTGGAAAGATTGAGTCCTACGAGATGACCCACCCCCGCTCACTCCCGGAATGAACCCAGCGCGAGAGTCGGCTAACTGCCTTTTAGTTAAGCAATGAGGCTTAGCTGCTTTGTAGCTTAGCAAAATCCAATTTCTTTTCGCTGTTTTCATCAAACAGGCAAGAATTATTTATAAAATGCTTAACTAAAAAAGCGTTAAGGGCGAATAACTGCAAATAAGTTAAGTTTTTCATTGAAACTATTCTTTAAATGCTTAACTATAAAGTAGTTATAGTCCTTTTGCGTCTATTTAGTCAAGAATGACCAGATAACGTTCTTGTAGTTAAGCAAAAGGCTAGAAAATAATCATCACATCGGGCAGTTAAGGTTTTTTAAAGTACATTTAGCGAAGAAGTGTGGGTTAGACGCTTTCAAGTGATGGAATCGTCGTAAATTATGTTACTTAACGGCCTACAACAATTTCATATCTTTGGAACTATTTACATTTCAGACATGTTTCTTATACAGAAAGATAGAGAATTTTGAACTCTGTCACTCTCTATTAAAAAGTAAAAATTGACCATTTGAGGGTTAACGGCTTTCTAGTTAAAGGACGGCAGCAATTTCAATACAAATTAACGTTTACGTTAACGCGATTGAGCGTGAGTAAAAACTCGCACTAAGACCTCAGATAGGCAGTCGCTCGAAGCTGACCCCAATATGGTTAGGAAAAAGCTAAAGGTTTTGTTTTTTTTACAACATTAGTAATAGGGTAGTTGACAAAAAATATCTATTTAGTCCTTCAGTTAGATAACGTAAAAATATTGGACACCAATATTTTCTTTAGATAGTATTACGACGAATGGCGAGGTAGACCGAGACGTAACGCACCGGATCAACTCGGGATGGATGAAATGGCGACAGGTCACTGGCACAACTTGCGACCCACGGATGCCCCTCAAGTTAAAGGGTAAAATTTACAAGTCCGTGATAAGACCTGTCGTACTGTATGGATCAGTATGTTGGGCTGTGAAAAAGATGGATGAAAAGAGATTGCATGTAGCAGAGATTAGAATGTTGAGATGGATGTGCGGAGTGACGAGATTGGATAAAGTGAGAAATGATTATATTAGAGGAAGTTTTAAAGTGACGCCAGTGACAGAAAAGTTGAAAGGAAACCGTTTGTCCTGGTATGGTCATCTGATGAGGAGGGATGAAACGCATGTTACTAGAAGAGTTATGAATATAAATGTGGATGGATGGAGAGGGAGGGGACGGCCAAAGAAAAGATGGATGGACTGTGTGAGGAGTGATATGAAAGAAAAGGGAGTCAGTGATAGCGTGACGGGGGACAGGACGGTATGGAAGAAGAAAACGTGTTGCGCCGACCCCAAGTAACATGGGACAAGGGCAGGAAGATGATGATAGTATTACGACGATACAGTGCATTGAAATATCGTGTGACGTCACGGTGTGCTACACTTTATACTGACAAAGTGACGTCACAAGCCCCCACTCCTGAACTTTGGAGCGCTTTATCTTTGTCAATTTTTATTTATTTGATAAAGTAAAAAATACGGGTTCATTATTATTTGATAATCTCACTGACGCCCTAAATAGAATTGTCTTTTTCTACCCAGGCAACATCCCTATTATTGAATCATGTAATAGCGCAATAGCGAGTGCAAATATAAGGTGACTGCAAGTAATGTAGTAAATACTAAATTACAACAAAAATAAATGCCACAATTAAGAATACTTAATACTTAAAAGATACAAGTTCTTAAGCTAGGTCTCTAGGTACTTAAATTAAGTCAAAACTTGACCTTATTTATTTAATAGATATATTTAAGTAAATTTTAAGCTATAATATTATTTGTAATAACTTATAATAATTAATTTTATTTACAGTTCTTTATCATCCGTCCGTTCACTATTTTAATATTAACAAGCAATAAATTTTGTTGGAATCATAAATCAAAAGGAATTCACACCTGGGGGGTGACCATAAGCTCTTAGAGCGGTATCAATTTGAGATCGAATAA
Source organism: Orthosia incerta (assembly GCA_948252205.1). Taxonomy (NCBI): domain Eukaryota; kingdom Metazoa; phylum Arthropoda; class Insecta; order Lepidoptera; family Noctuidae; genus Orthosia; species Orthosia incerta. Next base: position 7,494,105 of record OX411759.1, read on the forward strand.
GGGACAGATGTATCTGACTTGTACATAACTGTCACTTACTCGATATCAAATTGATACCGCTATAAGAGCTTATGGTCACCCCCCTGGAGTGCAGGGTTTTACACTGGCGAAAACTTAGCAGTATTTACATAATTGGTCTGAAAAATGTATACCTTATTGCAAGGGTCAGCGCTGATACCATCTTGTAATCTATATTAGATTATTATAAACAGGAAAGATTTTTTTGTTTGTCTGTTTATACAGAATAAGTGCCGAAACTACTAAAATCGGTCCTTTAACCATTTTATCACCGATCAAAAAAAGTCAGGAAAGTTATCAGGAAGTTAAGAAGTAAATAGGCTACAATTCATTTTCAAAAAAATTAGAGATAGTTATGAAAATTGCAATAATGTAACCCAGAGTAGAAAAAATTTGCCTATAAAATTCATTATTTGGCGTGCGCTGAGAAAACTATTCATGATACATAAAAACATTATTATACATAAAAAAGTCCACGAGAGAATATATCTAACAAAATAAAAATATAAGATTAGGCGACGAACTTATTATAACTGTGACTTTAAAGGTGAACGCGCACCGCAGGAGCCGCACGCGCCGCAGTGATCGCATTTTATAAATCTTTATATGAAATCGTATGCAGCCTCGTGCAACTATCCGCGCCGCATGACCTGCATGCAGAGTAATGCTGTAGGTAGGTATACGGATTCCACCAGGGCGTGCGGATGACGTCATCAGATTCGGCTCGTTCGATGCTTGCTGCGAGTGCGTTGCGGGCGGCCTGGAGACGTCATCCGTATCCGTATAGAAAATATTGTTCAAGATGTACAGTACTGGATACGATGCTTGTGGCGCGTTGTGTATATATCAACCGACAACACGTGCGGAAGAGATAGATGCTGTGATGAGCAGTAGGAAGCTAGTTCGCGTACGAATACACACTTTTGCAAATTTGTAGCGAAATGGATAATGATTTGGGACGAAACCGAGCGCGCGAAATTTTATAAACAGACCTTTGGGAGTCTGGATATCATGAAAAAATTACTAAACATATCTGTTCAAAATGAAATTATTTGCATTGTTGAACTACTAATCTATCTCTGTGTGGAGGCCGTTTTGCAATTTTCCGTCTTCTTATGGTATTTATTTGCGCCCAAAAATGCGTTAAAATTTGTGTCGAAATGTGGAACTTTCGACGATCATAACTTTCAAATATTTTCTTTTTTTACTTTTTGCTTCCATACAGGGCTAGATAATGATGGGACAAATTGATATCATATTTTATTTTGAACATACATCGTCAAACAGTGGAATTATCCCTAGACTACGTTTGTATGGAAGAATTTTCGACTAGTGTAACCTGCGACGACTGCGGCGCGTGCGGCTCCTGCGGCGCGGGTAGGTGCGCGATCGCCTTAAATAGGAGTTTCAAGAAAGCTTGGTTTACGGTCACAATGTGCTTTCCGACTTGGACTAAGGTTCTATAGGCTCTACTCCATTTGAGATAACATTACACATTTAAATAATCCCATTTTACAGCACAACCGATTTTGACTTCTATTGCGTTGGTGATATGACAAATGGCAGCTGTATTAAACAGTTAGTTTTGGTAACAGGTTTATGCTTTTTATGCCATCCTTACATTTACGGGATAGAACTCAAAATCGGTTGAACGGACTGTAAAAAGGAGTTGTTAAAATTTCTAATGTTATTTCAAATGGAGTATAGACATGTGTCATTCGATGTCAGCGATGGCGATTGTCGAAATGCCAAAATGTTAGGGATTGATGACGTGACATTTACCGATACCATTTGACATTCACATCCATTTTTGTAATTTTTTCAATCGCTATCGCCACGCTTTCGATGTTAGAATGTTGCTACGTATAGCGTTAAAACCAAGAGAAAATATAAATATTAATTTTTGGGGCATAAAAGTTAGGCTCTCACATTCTTTTAATCTACTAATACTGTTACCAAAGGTAATTTTTGTTACGCAAGAGGGATCTATGTTTAAAAAAATCCGACATTCCCGACATTACCGATAGTTCCGAATTTGGCTGTTTGTGTATATGACTTTAAATGTTTGTAAACGCACCCACTATACAGGAAAAAATCTTAGTATGGGGCAACGTTTTTAAAATATATTTTTTTCTTTAATTATTAATAATAAACAATATAAAAAAAAAACACAATAAGTAAATTACCGCAGAAATGGTTCTAGTGTTAATGGAATAGTCGAACTACGATGGTTGTTTTTATAAATAAAGATTTAACTTCATTCCAGTGCAAGAAAGAGATAGAGCTATAGAGAACGAATAGCACTACTCCTTTTTCACAACGGAGTCATGATGGTGTTATTTATTTTCAAGACATTGAAATGTTAACAGAGAAGTTAAATATTGTAGAAAATAGTAATAAAGTTTGGGTGGTGCCATTCATGCGTCATGTTCGTGAACGGACGCCGTCAGTTGGGATTGGTCATAACTTAACTGCTTCGGATGTTAATGCTTTTCTAGCATCTATTATATAACTGCACAGTACATGTGTGAGTACTTTAATTACTTTATGCCTGTACGTAGTTTGTGTGTAGTGCTATTCTGGGTGCATTGTCCTCACATATATGAATTTATTAATGTATGTACTTATGTAACTAAATATTGTAAAAAAACATTTTCTTTAAAAGAGTAAGTATGGAGTTTCTTGTGCATTCTTCTCCATAACAAGCTACTTTCCGAATGCACGGTAGAATCAACTGTTATAACTTGTAAATTTTAATGTACCTACCTAACGTTCAAAAGTGCCGCTTGGTGGCCTACTTGAAATAAAATATCTTTGTCTTTGTCTTTGTCTTTGATAAGTGCCAAACGATTTGTACCCAATGCGGTGCAACTATCACTGAAAAGTTATGTCATGTCTTGCAAACGGAAAAAGTATGGGCCCAACTTAAGCTTTTATCTGGCATAGGTTAAATCAAAAAAATAATTAAGTATTCAAAAAAAAATAAACAGAAACCATTAATTTAAATCTAAGGTTGAAACTATCAAACTGTCACTTAAGACAGTGACAAGCTGTCAGTAATAATTATTGACAAATAGTGCCACTTCACATGGTAACAGACCTAATACTTAATTGTTTCTCCTCTTTTAACCTGGAAATGATTTTTAAACCATGTGTCGTTCTAATTTTAGAGTCTCGTAAGATTAACACATGCTTGAATCGAATGTCTCGTGGTCAATCCCTTACATTTCGACATTTTGATTATATCGCGGATAGATTGTCATTTTGTCTAGAATCACTTGTTTTTCTGTGATGTTAAAGTGACATTTAACCAAGGGTGATGAGCAATTACTTTCACTGACTCTACATTCTCTCGCATAACAAAAAGTGACGTCACAATTTATTCCTCCTTGCAAGAAATCTTGGTGTCCACATAAAGAGTATTGTATGGCACTGAATAACCTTTGTTTGACGCAATCACTTGAATGGCGTACTTCCTCCCTGGCTTTAAACCTCCAATTCTCTGCACGATAACACTGGATCTGGAATATAAAATGATTTTCAATAAATGCTTAAGAAATATGTGTAGAGTTCTGCCTGAAGTTTTGGGGATCAGCAGCCGAATTGCGTAAGTACCTATATTATCCAAAGCAAAAGAATCGATTCCTTCCCAAAAACGACTTTACGTATCAATATGCAATACGTAAAGGCGGTTTTGGGAAAGAATCGATTCTTTTGCTTTGGATAATATACTTACGCAATTCGGCTGCTGGAGACACAGCCGTAGCCGTACTTTTCCCGAAGGGACAGATAACTAAAAATGTTAATAAGGAAGATATTAAGCGCTTATCCTCTCTCCTAGACACTGACTGTATCTAAAATGTTGCTATGCCCGACGGGTTCCATAATTATTTCTGTAACTTATATTTACCTTTACCACTTGTATGTACATTATGGTTAATTTGTTTTTAATTTGAATATGGATATAGCAAACTCCATATTGGCTAACTATTATTATATAATTGTTGCAGTTATTGTCTCTTATGCAGATTTTTGGGCTGACAATTTAAGGAATTCCTTGAATTTATGAAAAGCCTGGATCCCGCAAAAAATCAGCAAAGCAATTTTTGTACAGTCAGCAAATTGACTATTGATTGATTTTTTAATTTAAATAAAAAAATAGGCTGACAATAAAGCCTCACCAGACCCACGCTGATTTAATATAAAATCACATATTATACTTAGCAGTTCTAGCCTAAAAGGTCGTAATACTCACAATTCTGCTCACCGTCTTTTTTTTAAAGCCAACACGAATTACTTTGGGAAGAAAACACTTGGGCGATTTCGTCTTTATACTGGTCGATGGGCAGCAGAATTCCCAAAAGGTTTTTTAATTCCTGAGAAGGACGAGGGAAGTGTACCAAACAATCATCAATAGCCTTTTAACGTGTCCACAACTGGGACACAGGCGTCCTCTCTGTGAGAGGGAATGGGCCTTAATCCACCACGTGGGCCTAATGCGTGTTGGTGGACGTTTTCGAATTTTTGGTTCTAGGGCATCATGCCGGTTACCTCACGATGTTTTCCTTCAACGTTTTTAGAGCAATGGTGATGAAATAATTTAAACAAAGTAATGCGTCTGCCTGGGTTCGAACCCACGACCTACGACACGTAAGTCGCGGCCGTTATCACTGGGCCACCACAGCTCAAACTGCCTAACAATAATTATACTTCCCTAAATGTGTATTAAGAATGGACTTACGTCTTTTGTGTATGGTTAACGCATTGACCTTTAACAGCTTTTCTTCCAGACCAGCATCCGTATGCTTCTCCACTCATAGTTTCCCGTGCCAGAATACAATATCTGAAACGAAATTTATAGCGATTTAGTCCAGTCCCTGGGTAGATTCCGACTTAAAAAGGTCACGAAAGTTCTAATTTAGTACTAATTAAAATCCAATTTTGCGACTTTGAGTGCCCGTCGTTACTCGCGCCGCTATATTGCAAAAATGGTAACAAAATAGGATTTTGATAAATGACTATTACAAAAATTTCAGAGAATAAAATTTGCTGCAATTTTTTTGCCGAACTAATAATAATAGTTAACAATACGTGGAGTCAAACACAAAAACAATTTGCAAAATCACTACGGTATTTCTCCAATTTTACCTACAATCTGTACTACCATTTTTTGCTCAATATCGCACATGAGGCGTATTTTTGAGTACGCAACATTTCGGAAGGGCATGACAATTAATAACAAATTATTTAATTCGTAATAAACAAATTTTACCATTTATTCATTATATTTATATATTTTTAAATATTATTCTATAAAAATAAAATAAAAAAACATTTAAAAATACAAAAATAGTAGCCCGGCACAGGGTCCAAGCTACCGGTGGTCAGGGCTCTTGAGAGAGGAACCTCCTAACGATACGCGCCGTATCCAGGAGTACCGCTTTTTGGATCAAGCCCTTGATCCAGCTGCCCATCGAGAGCCTCCTTAGATGTTCGTCGAGGCTCTTGACTATTATGCTATTGGCCGTCACGACTATCGGCACAATGACTGCTGTACTCACATCCCACATGTCGACAACCTCGCGAGCCAGATCAAGATACTTACTTTTCTTATCTCTCTCCGCCTTCACGAGGTTCTCGTCATGGGGGAGCGCTATATCAACAATCATTGCGTGAAGCTCTAGTCGGTCTATCACCACTATGTCAGGCTTATTAGCAACAACAGTCCTGTCAGTGATGATAGACCGATTCCAATACAACGTGACATTGCCATTTTCGAGAACTGGGTCGGGCACATACTTATAGTAAGGCACTTCCGATTCCACAAGATTGTATTTAAGAGCCAGTTGCTGGTGGATAATCCTGGCTACAAGGTGTCTATGCAAATAGTCTCCGTTAGCCAGACTAGAACAACCGGAGATAATGTGTCGGATTGATTCCCCCGGCCGGTGACATGTCAACCGTGCACAATATATTTCCGGTAGTTGTTTGTCATCATAACTTCGTCCATAATCGCAAAGACAAAACCTTCGGTTTCCCCGAAAAGGTCACCAAATCGCAGCTAGGCCACGGACGCTAAAATATCTACATCGGGTCCATGTAGGACCCGGTAGAAGCGTCCGTGAAGCTCCTTGCTCTGCCATACCTTTGTATCTAATACTATAGGTTTGCACCAGTTCTCGTTAGCCAAGGAGACCGGGGTAAGGCCCTTGTCCACTGCTACCACATCTCGATGCCTACCCACGTCAGCGGCCTGGAAGTATGCCCTAAGACTGCATACCTCGCGGTTGTGCAGGGTCTTAGCATTTAAAAAGCCACGACCCCCGCACTTCCGAGGGATATACAGTCTCATAACCGATAACCGTGGGTGATGCATACGATTTGCGGTAAGCAATGTGGGGACTCTCCTATCCAGGGCGTCAAGTTATTATTTTATTTATTATTAATTTTGGCAATCGTTATCACCGAGTGTCACTTTGTCTGGAACCTCTTATTAGTGATCTTACCTGATGACATCAGTAGCATTATGAGTCGCTGGCAGGAATGCGACATCCACAGACCTGCAGGATCTTATCGGTCGAAGCTCCCTGACGTAGGCTCCGTCTTCAGTCAGCTCTGGAGTACTTACGCCCCAACGTTTCGTTGATGCTGTTAACTGAAAAAGTGGGTGAATTTTGTGAGTTTGTTAAGACGTGTGGTAATTTCTGAAACCTCCTATCTGAAAAAACCTTTCACTATTTAAAAGGTACATTATTTCAGATGACTAGAGATTATAAATTATATGACCCAGGCAAAGTCGGGGCGGGCCACTAGTTGAGTATCTATACTCGTATAGCTTCTGACAGCGGCTTCGCTAGCATAAACATTATTCCAACGGAACATAATCCCGGGATAAAAGTATTCTTTACCGTAATCCAGGTTACGGTCTACCCGTGTACCAACTTTTATCCAAGTCTAAAATAAATTGACACGTGAAAAGGCAACAAATTTACCGACGAACCGACAGATAGGACAGACTTTCGCATTCATTAAGTATGCAAATAGGTTGCTATAAAATAAAACATTAAAAATACTACGGAGAAAACGATTGCATTTTATCGCGATAAGTTAAAATTTGACGGTAAAGATCTAGGTAGGATTTTATGGCGCTTGTGTATTATCTGTGAGTATTCTCTCTACTTATTTAAAAAAAAAAAGTTGTCCACAACGTTCCTAATTTTCCTTGTAAGTTGAATCGCACTTACTTCTATCCCAACAGCCCCATCCCTGTCCCATCTGCTCGGCACAACTTTGATGACGTATCTCATTCTGGCTTCTTCCGAACTGGAGTCGAACTGCACTGATCCTTCGTCACTTGTCTCTTGAATCGATGCTGTTGAAATTGGTGCTGGCACGAAGAATTTTGAGTGAGGGTCTAAAAAAAACATGTTTAATCAACCTTTTGTGTTTTATCACAGCTAACTTTTTAGGGCCATCGGTTTGGGTCTCACGCTACTTTACGAAACGCAATCTCCTCTGGCGTAGTCATCTGTAGGCTTTATGAGTCATGGCTGGTCGACTGCCAGTTTAGATTATCTGTGTCTCATAAAAACAGATACTCGTAGATAGGCAATAGCTAACTGAAATGTTAATTACTAAGGAAAATATTAAGCGCTATTCCTCTCTCCTAGACACTGACTGTATCTAGAATGTTGCTGTGCCCGACAGGGTCCATAATTGTTTCTGTAACTTACTTGTGCATGATGGATACCATAAATTTAAGTAATTTTAATTTGAATCATCATTGCAGACAAAAGACAATTCCGCAAAACATCGTCAAATCGACCAGTCCTAGCTTCTCGCGTCCAGAACATTTCCACGATAATCTGTGTCCTTTAATATACTGCTATAGTCAGTATTACTTACCAATATTTCTAGCCATATGAAGCCTCTTCCCGCGAACCAATACTTCAACGTCGACTGCACCTCCACAGGTTGATAAAGTTAGCCAGAGACCGCCCCCTGCGCCTACTGTGGCCTGCAACATTTTTGATAAAATTATAATATTATTTTTCTGTATTCATCATCAGCTTTTTAATGTTAAATGATTTTATTTCTGTAAATTGGTGGATCATATTTTTTTAAACTAGATGAGGTCGGTGTTTCCTATCTGACTACTCTGAGAAGAAAGGCCGAAACAAACTCAGAGAACTGTCTCTTTTAAAATCTATACAAAATCATTGTTAGATCATGTGAAGACCATGGAGATTAATGTCTGAAATGGTCTTTTGAGGTAAGAACCACCCAGATTGAGTGGACCTGTCCAGTCAGTGTATGCATTTGTCAAGAACCGTGAAGCTCAACTCATAATTTAAGGAGCTCAACGATTCGACGAACAATACCAAAGAAAGGACATTTTTTAGACACACGGTTAGTAGTATTCGGAGTTAATGTTCCGCCTACTGGGATGCAGAACTCTCTCTTTGAGAGAGGGAATTATTGGTCCATAATCCAGTGCGGATTGGTAGATGTCACATGTCTTCGAATTTTTAGTTCTAGGATAATTATGCCGATTTCCCCACGATGTTTTCCTTCACCGTTTTAAGAACAGTTGTGATGAAATAATTTACACATTTTTCTCCATTGAAAGAGCGAACAACAGGATACAAAGCGTATTTTTTTGTGCGTCATGCATGTATCGTTTGTGAAGGGATATTCCCAATTAGGAAGGCAAAACAAAAATATTTATTACTTTTTTTAATGCGTAATGCAAAATGCCGGAATTTAATGGAAAATTGAACGGTTTTTTTTTGGAAATGTAATATCGACTAGATAAAAGTCTAGTATCTATTCTAATCCCTTTAAACAAGCAATTCTTGTATATGTATAATCTGAATCTCGGAAACGAAATTTAGTATACATTGGTTTCGGGGGCGATGAATCGATCTAGCTAGGTTTCAATTTTAGTTGTTTTGAATACGTCGTTTTCTCTATTTTACCTGAGCAGAGCTCGGTCACCCATGTACTGAACATTAACTGGAAAAAGAAGTGTTAAAACGTCCAGCAGCAGATGGGAAGATCACATGGTCACCATTGCAGGTAGAACTTGGGTGAGGTTGGCACAGGAGCGTAAGGATTGGCACAAAAAAGAGGCCTTTGCTAAACAGAGGGCGAAATGTTGCTCTGGACCATAATGATGAACCTACCTTAAAATAAAACACGCTTCTCCCTCGTATGTCCGCTTTCGTGGGAATATTCTCCTGGAGTCGCTTGGCAGTGGATGTGCGTGGTCGCACGTTTCCCGTTGCCAATAAAGACCCCGAGCGACGGTCCTTGGCTACGCCGAAAACGCTTACGAAGTACGTCTGTAAAAAAAAAAACAGTAATGACAATTGATGCCAACACTCTCTCAAATGTCTCTCTGATGGTGGCACGTGTATTGGATCATCCGGTTTCCTTAATTATGGTTGAGCTGGGTGGTGCCAATTCATGCGCCATGTTCGTGAACGGACGCCGTCAGTTGGGATCGGTCATAACATAACTGCTTCGGATGTTAATTTTTTTCTAGTATCTATTATATGTCTGCACAGTGCATATGTGAGTTTATGCCTGTACGTAGTATAGTGTGTAGAGCTATTCTGGGTCCATTGTCCTCACATATATGAATTTATCAATATGTACCTAAATATTGTTAAAAACAAGAGTCAGTATGGAGTTTCTTGTGCGTTCTTCTCCATAACAAGCTACTTTCCGAATACACGGTAGAATCAATTTTTATTCCTTGTAAATTTTAATGTAACGTTCAAAAGTGCCGCTTGGTGGCCTACTTGAAATAAAATATCTTTGTCTTGTCTTGCCTCATCTTGTTAATGCAATAATAACAGCATACTCTGGTTAGCTGCATGATATATGTGTCGCAGCAGTCTGATTTAATTAGCCAGCTAATTGGACGCCTAGGCCGGTCATTAAACGCCGGCATCCAATTGGATGCCTAGGCCGGTCATTAAACGCCGGTATCCAATTGGATGCCTAGGCCGGTCATTAAACGCCGGCATCCAATTGGATGCCTAGGCCGATCGTTAAATTCAACTAGAATCATTCAACGTTTAATAACTTGGTGTATTGAAAGTCAGCTCCTTAAAGATGACTGATGACTGATGTCTGACGTTGCGTTCAATGGCTGGGCTAGTTGTCCTTTAGCAATTTGACAAACAGATGACAAACAGATGGCTGCGACATATCCATGTGCAGGCAACATATTTATAAGCACCAAGCGAAACAACTAAATATGTAGCTGGCTTCATCATCACTAAACACCCTAAATATTCTAAATATTATTAGGTGTGTATACTAGTATTATTTACCGTACTCGGGTCCAGATTCTCGATCAAATGGTGCGTTCTCCCTCCAACGCAGGCTATTACTGGATCTTCATCTGTCACCTTTGTACTACGACCTGGAAAAAAATATGTCCCGTTTAAAAAAAAAAGATTTGCTGCTACTCTGTTTTGTTTCTACAAAACAGAGTAAAGTATTATTGGTCTTGCGGTCCCAAGCGTTACTGTGAGCACGATGTCCTGCACCTGTAGCCAAATTGACAATCTACAATCGATAACGCTAATAGAAAAAAAAACAATGTGTGTGAATAACTCATCTAACGCTAAGTCACGTGGTCACACGAAACAAATAGAAGGCGTTAACGATTGTAGAAAGATATCCGATACGAAACGTTTTTAACTTGGTCAGGGGGGATATTTTTTTTTTGCTTGGGAAATGTGAAATGGCTCATGCATACTGCACTACCACGGGAAGATAGTGTGGGACTCTAACCCATTAAAACTCCACGGTGTCCTCCGGTGCCGCTTATGGCGGTAACACGGGCACGCGTTAGCACTCACCGGAAACCCGCCGCGGCTGTCCGTCACTGAACCCTCCTCGGGGGAATATCCCCCATCACCGGCGCACCAGAACACACTGTACGCCGTGACCACCCCAGGAACCAAATCAGCACATGGGTGCCAGACGACCCCGTGTATGGCACCCTTGGTCCCTCTGTGACGGGTTAAGGTCAATGGCCCCGTCACCTTCCATTTTACGGGGATTGCCGCAGGGGATAGGGAGAGCGGCTAACGCTATACCGACACTCCTCTTCCCCTGCGGCCCCACCGCATCCGCCATCAGACGGTGGCGACCCCATCTAGGCCGCGGAAGGTAGGGAGAGCGCTGCACTGCAATACCGGCATTCCTCTCCCGCCGCGGCCTCCATCCCTCAGCCGCGACAACGTATGGGACCTGGGAATCTCCATAAAACATCGCGGCCCGCCTCAATTGCGATGTCGCCTGTTACCAAGCGGCACCGCAACCTACTAGTTGGCCGCTACGTCGTCGGCTTAATCGGCAAAAGCCCTGACGAGCGGCCCCTCCTCGGGTTCCTCTTCGCTTCACCGTGGGTGACCAAGCCACGGTTACTGAGCCCCCCCACCTCGACAATGCGGGAACCCACTGGGCGGGTGGTTAGGAGGGACTGGGTTCGAATTCCCGGTCAGGCAAAGTGTAATTGGTTTAGAATTTCTCAGTAGCTCCCCAGAATCTGAACTTGTGCCCGGTTAATGGCAATTTAATAGGCTCGCGACCTAAATAACATGATACTTAAACTTAATTAGGTGTACTTCTGGGACTTAAACATAATTAAGTGCACTTCTACCTTAAACTTTGAGGAATACAGAACCAAAGAGAGTCTTACCAAATTTTTTCCTCCTGAAAACGTTGTTGAAATTCCCTTCATAAATGTTAAAAGTGTCCGAATCCACATTGATCTTGTTATCAACTTCTGCCAAAATATCCAAACGGGTGTCATTATCCAACCGCTCGTTGTTTTTCAATCGGTCCGTTTCTTGGTTCAACCGATTAGATTTGTTTTCCAAACGACTGGTTTTTATGTCATGCTGTGCTGCACAGAGTGATGTGTAGTTTTTTCTGTGCGATGCTACTACGCAGTATGTGGTTGCTTGGGGATCGATGGGGCTGAAACCAAAATAAAAAGGAGGGTGACAGACTGTTTTGTGAACATCCATTCTAAACCTAAACGAAAGGTGCACAGAGGTTGAGGTGGCACCAACAATAAATGTGTATACTCGCATGACGATCTCGACAATAGGTAGATACAATAAAAATCGTTTAATAAAATATGTTCTAAATTTTTATCAAAATTAAAGAGAGAGATGACTTCTGCACTCATTGAAAAAATGGCACTAACTTGTACTCTTTAGAAATCAACCTCTTAACCATCATCATACATATAATAAATCTGTAGAAAAGTGGTTTTTGTACATCGAAAATATTTCCTAAAAAAATAGCCAGGGTGTTAACGGATAACCAACAGAACCTATTTCCAGCATTATTGTAATTTTGTCTGTATATCTGTTTATTCTTGCACCTGTGCACGCATCACGTGAAATCTACGAAACTATGTATATTACTTTTATAAATAAAATTGTGCGTAACTTTATGCATTACTAAGTTTTTGTTTCATCGCAATCGGTTCACTCTATTAAGAGTTAAATGAATTTAAAGCATCCAAGAAGTAAAATATCACATCACACGCAATTCAGATGCTTGGATAGTTGAAGTCCATATTCGATAGACGGCGTTGTGCATTTCATGTGATTTTCTGAATGGCAGTGTTTTTTTTAATTCTCTGCGGAAGAATGACACAAGAAAAAAAATGGTAGGTAGGCAGGGTAGGTAGCTAGGTAAGTAGGGTAGGGTATCTTATCTTGTGGAGGGGCCGTGAAATAACTCGGACACTTCGACCCATGGTAAGTAACTAAATAGGGTAGGTAGGTAAGCAGGGTAGGGTAGGTAGTTGACGGGAGAGAAGACACGGGCACAGATAGTTAAACATAAACTCAAGAAAAACTGAAGAAAACTAGACATTGTACATTTATAATCGAAGCAGAACTAGAAAACTCGCTACTTTTCTAACAAGCTTTATATGGAGTCAATTATTGAAGTTACATTGACGACGTACGTTGAGACGTTGAAAAATCCCATTGAATTGCTTTAATGGTCGGATGGCTTAGCTTCCAATACGTGTTATGTGTATAAAAAGTTGTTTGTTCATTACACGATGATGATTCTAAACGTACTGAATTTTGAACTTATCGATCGATATTTTATATCGATCCTATTTTCCCGGGGAGTTTGTGGACAAGCCCGCCACATTATTTTTAACCACTGGAACTTCTGAAGCCAGAATCATCAGTGCTGACCACCAGAAAAGCAAGGCAATGAAGATCGACGAGTCCCTGTGAAACGTCTGTCTTGGATCCCGCAATGAAATTAATTGGAAAAATGAAGGACATGATGAATGGACATGAAGGGTTCCGTACCATTATCGCAAAAAACTAAAAAAAAACCCGTTTGTTGTATGGGAGCCACACTTAAATATTTATTTTATTCTGTTTTTAGTATTTGATGTTATAGCGGCGGTGTTATAAATACATCATCTGTGAAAATTTCAACTGCCTGGATATCACGGTTCATGAGATACAGCCTGGTGACAGACGGACTGACAGATAGACAGACAGACAGACAGACAGACGGACAGACAGACAGACAGACAGACAGACAGACAGACAGACAGACAGACAGACAGACAGACAGACAGACGGACAGACAGACAGACAGACAGACGGACCGCGGAGTCTTAGAATCCCGTTTTTACCCTTTGGGACCACCCTAAAAAACAGCGAAGTAGTTAGAAAATTTAATTTCTACTTAGCTATGGGCGATAAGAAACACTTATTAAGGTCCTGATTAATGCTAGGTGACACCGCAGCAGACCAAAACGAAGATGGAGAAATTAAGTTGGCTCTTACTAGAAGGACTGGCCCGCAATGAGACCAGACTTTGTGAAAAGGGAGAAGAAGGTTTTTAGATATTAAGCTTATAGGTTAACTATTGCTTGAAGAAGCGATTTATTTATTTATTAAAACTTCATGCAACATACAGGTACATAGGCAAACTTAATGCCCGAGCCATTCTCTACCAGTCAACCAAGGATGGTGGAGAGATAACATGGCAGATGCATAAAAAATTGAAATAATTATATTATTTAAGAATATATTATATATATATATAATAAATATATATATATATATAGTTAAAATAAACATAAAGCGATATGTTTTTTCATGTTATTATTTGGGGCACATTAAACATTCATGATAAATATAAAATAATACTCTTAAACTTCACAAAAATTTAAATCGGATACCCGGTACAGGAGAAATTTCAAGTGCGGGGCGACGTTAATAAGAAAATACAGACAAACCTGCTGATGCTGTTTATACACGGATTGCTCTATAAGTTAATACATACATATAAACAAAAAAGTAAGAACCTAAGTGAATACAATATTTTATTATTTTGCCCTGTGCATCTATCAAGACTAAAATAAAAAAAATAACAAATATTTAAACGCATAATTATACCAGTTTTCAAAATGAATTCTCAAGTGATATCGAGTGCTTTAAAAATAGTAACCAGTAGCTTGAAGAAATAGTTAAGTTATCACTCTTAATAGGTTGCATCTATACAATTATACGGGCAAAAACTGAGGCATGTACTTGCATATTCTCGCATGTTTAATCAAGGCTTTATGCATACCTGAACGCAGTCTTAATTAAAATGTTGTTCGCTGTCATATCGATTAATTTTATTACTAAAAATAGTGTAAAAAGTTTTTTTTACAATAAAACACAACAAAGTGAAAATAACTTCAATTTCGGCAGTCGGTGTTCCCGTTTTCGTTTCATCGTTTTAGACACCGACTTCCAAAATTAAAGTTACGTTTCCCTTTGTAGGTAGTGTTTTTATTTGGAAGTCGTTTGTATTTTTTGTTAAAATGTTTTTTATTTTCACTTTTTAGTTGTGGTACATAATGGATCAGATCTATAGTTAGGTACCTATAATGCCCAAATTGATTCCAGAGTAGATTAACCCAATAATGAAACTTGAACAAAAAAGATGGAATTAGATTATACCAGGGTGAACTGATCACACCTGCGTACCCCTTTAGAGCGTACCAGTGTGATGTTATGTTATACAATGATGTAAACAAACATGCGATTGCAGCTATCCCGAGTGATTTGCCGTCATTTATTGAAGAGTTTTGTTGTATATCTCCGAAATTCTTCATCAGATCTCGGTACACTTAGTAAAAAGTACAGAGGTAACACAAACCGACGATGTTCAAAGCTCCAGAGCCTTGAACATCAGTCGGTGTAAAAAGAAAATTTTTTGTAGCCATTGTTTTCCGTTTTTCGACACCGACTTCATAAAAGAAACTTAGTTTTTGCTTTGTAGTATTTTGTTCTGGAAGTCGGTTTGATTTTTTGTTGAAGAGTGTTTTATTTTTCTCTTTTTAGTTTTGTTAGATACCTCCAATTAACATGCATGCTAGGATACATTGTTTTCTTTCAGAGTTAGCCTACTTTCCGGCTTCATCATCAGATCAGTTCGATGATATCATTTTCATCAGTACCATTTATTTATATGTATTTGCTTCATCATAGTTGGTTAACTATTGGAGATATCTTATACCCGTGACATACTTAGCATTTAGGAGTTCCAGTGGCCATCTGTGGTCTTCTTCATCAGTTCCACTTCACAAATGATTGCATTGTTGATGAAAATACCAAAATCGCTATATGTATGCCTATATTATTTGAGGATTTCCCTCGATTTCTCTAGAATCCCATCATCAGATCCTGATCTGATGACTATAGGACCAACTAGAAAGTATACGCTTTCAAACAAAAGCAGAATATTTGAAAATGGTCCAGGTGTCTTTGAGTAATCGGGGAAAAAACATAAAAAAAAAACAAAAAGATTCTGACGAATTGAGAACCTCCTCCTTTTTTTGAAGTCGGTTAAAAAGAGTACAAAGCTTTCTCTTCACTAAAAAAAAATCTTAAATTTCATAAAACATTACATACTACTACTTTTTTATTTTTTTATTTCTAAGTTCTCCCCGAAATTTATGGTTTTATGTGGCAATGTTATAGGCATCCATCAAAACTATTGTGTAAGGACAATATTTTGGAATCTGCAGTTGGTTGCCAACAAGGTGACCCTCTCGGGCCTGTCATTATCAGTTTGGCTATTCATCACATAATCCAACAACTAAATTCAAAATTTAACGTGTGATATTTAGATGTTGGAACGCTAGGAGGTGATGTTGACACCGTTTTGAATGACCTACAACTCCTCAAACAGAATTTAAATCTATTGGCCTGGAACTTAATCCCTCTAAGTGCGAACTTTACCTGTCTGACGTTACCGACAGACAATTGACTTTAGATAAATTTAGTGCAATAGC
This sequence comes from Orthosia incerta, assembly GCA_948252205.1. Classification (NCBI taxonomy): domain Eukaryota; kingdom Metazoa; phylum Arthropoda; class Insecta; order Lepidoptera; family Noctuidae; genus Orthosia; species Orthosia incerta. The sequence continues at coordinate 7,510,486 of OX411759.1, forward strand.
CCCGCAAATCAAAATTTTTGAAAAAAGTTCGCTGCACCTCCTAGGTTCCCCTATTTTAGAAGAAAGTTTTTCATCTTTCATCGAAGATAAAATCAAACATTTTAATAATAATTTCGGATAGACTCTCCAAAATTAATATACATTCGGCATTCACCCTTATCAGATATTGCTGTTTCGGTCCAAATTTTATGTATTTTCTCCGTTCTTCTCCTCTTTGGAAGAAACCACAACTTTTGGACAAAATTGACCAAATTATTCGCAACACATTAACATCCATTCTTAATGTGGCCTTGGACGACCGTGCGTGGTTGCAAGCCACCCTACCAATTCGTTTTGGTGGCCTCGGCGGCCGCAAAATTTCTAGTGTAAGCTTACCAGCGTTCCTGTCTTCTGTCCACAGCACTGAAAAGCTAACCAGAAAAATTTTAGCTCTTTCCCTGGTTGACTCGGAAGTGCCTTGCTTGACAGACGCAGAGAACGCCTGGAACCCATTTTCCCAGAGACAGTGGGATGACCCGCTCTGCAGGTTGGTATGGAATAACCTTATTAATACGTCTACCAATACTGCTGAGCGTGCCCGCCTGCTGGCTGTGGGTGAGTGGGAGTCGGGCCTCTGGCTTCAGGCACTACCGTCGCCTAACATAGGCACTATGCTAGGTGACACAAACTTCCGACTCGCTACATGCCTGCGATTGGGCGCTCCTTGTGGGGCTCCACATTGCTGTCAATGCGGTGAAGCAGTCGACTGCCTCGGACACAATGGCCTTTCTTGTAGTAAGTGTGCAGGTCGGATTGCGCGGCACGCTAGCGTTAATGATCTCATCCGTCGTACTCTTGCCACCGCCGGAGTGCCAGCTGTCTTAGAACCCAATGGCCTGGCACGCGTTGATGGGAAGAGACCAGATGGTATGACCATAATGCCATGGAAGTTGGGTAGGTCTTTGGTGTGGGATGCAACTTGCGTCGACACCCTTGCACCATCCCATCTTCCTAGCACGGTGCGCTGCGCTGGGGCGGCTGCTGCAGGTGCTGAAAACCTCAAACGGCGCAAATACAACAACTTAATTGGTAATTATGTGTTTGAGCCGTTTGGGGTTGAAACACTAGGGCCATGGGGTCCGAGTGCACACCTATTATTTCGGGATATCGCCAAGCGGTTGGTCGACTCTTCACGAGACCAGAGGGCTGGCCTTTTTTTTGGCCAAAGAATCAGCATTGCCATCCAACGTGGCAATGCTGCCAGCCTGCTAGGCACTTTTCCTGTTGACAGCGATGTGGACGAATTTTTTGACGCCCCGTAATTGTACATATCACATCACACACATCACATCATCAGCCTATTAATGTTCCCACTGCTGGGACACAGGCCTCCTCTCTGTGAGAGGGAATGGGCCGTAATCCACCACGCGGGGTCAGTGCGGGTTGGAGGATGTCACATGTCTTCGAATTTTTGGTTCTTGGACATGCCGGTTTCCTTACGTTGTTTTCCTTCACCGTTTTGAGAGCAGTGGTGATGAAATAATACATCATACATGTAGGAACGGAACGTTATTAGATGAGTGGAATGAAACGTAAAGACGAATGACAGGTGTGAAGCATGAGGGAGTGAAAGAGATGACAGTATGAAGTAGACTAGGTGTGAAAGGGATAGTGGTAAAATGTTAAGGATGTAGGAGGAGACGGGATACAGGACGTAGAAGGATAAGAGACGATTAAGACGTTGTGAAAAAGTAATTAATATATTTCAAAGATTATTCATACAATCCGTTGTTTTTATTGGCCCTGCTTTGAGTATATCCCACATATTTTTGGGGGCTCGTCCGGGATACTCAAAGTTTCCAGTTCGGGGCTAAAAGACGAGAGCGGAGAAAACCGGCGCCAAAGACGTGGAGTGACCGGGGACTTGGCTCTAAGAAAACTAAAGAAAGCGGATCAAAGACGGTTACAGAAAAGACGTTAGCATAGAAGACGATAACAGAAGACGAAAATATGGGCGGACATGGTAAGGATCGCCGGCAAAGCCGCCAAACGGATTACGACGACGACCGCGCGGCAGCTTCATCGGCGAGGCAGACATTTTTCCGCGATCAGTCTATCCACACGGAGAACCTCGTTGAAAAATTCAGCGGGCAAGACAAGTCTTTCTCAGTAGCCAAATGGGCTCAAGACATTGACGACAATTCAGAGATATTTCAATGGACGCCCCTACAGACCCTGATAGTCGCTAGAAGATCTCTGACGGGAACTGCAGCCCTGTGGCTAAAATCAGAGAAACCCTTCAAAAGCTGGGACGATCTAAAGGCGGGTTTGCTAAAAGAATTTCCCGATTCAATCGACAGCAAAACTATACACGAAATGATGGCGGCTAGAAAGAAAAATAAAGACGAAAGGTGCGTGGACTACATGTTAGTTATGAAGGAAATGGGGAAGCGCGGCAAAATGCCGGATTATGTTGCCATTAAGTACATTATAGACGGCATAATTGACTCTGAAGTGAACAAGATTGTGTTGTACGGTGCTACTACGTATTCGGAGCTCAAAGAAAAAATCAAGATATACGATACAATCAAAGAAAAGATGGGTGTAAATTTCTATCGAAATAAGAAGCCGGAGAGTAGTGAGAACCGCGCTGGTACGAATAACCAGAGGTGCTTCAGCTGTGGTGAGAAAAGTCATCAGTCGTCGCAGTGTCCTAATAAAGAAAAAGGGCTGAAATGTTTTAAATGCAACGAGTTTGGGCATATCTCGACGCAATGTAAACAAGGCAAAAACATTCGGTCGCATACGACGAATGAGAAGAACGAAGAGCGGGAGCGGGAATGGCGCCGAGGCAAACTGAATTCTTCCGAAGAAAGACGAGCGATGTGTGTGGCTGACTTCACTCCAAGCGATTGCGAGGTTGGCAAACCTGACGATTTCGGCAGCCATGACAGCTCGGTTGACAGTTGTACCAACATAAGGGAAAATAACAAAATGGCGAATGTGGTGGGAACCGACGCCAACTTCATGGATGTTTACGTCGAAGAAAAGACGCCGGCGCAAACGCGTTTCGAAAGTGCCTGCAAGACGATATTTATCAATAAGTGCGAAGTATCCGCGTTAATTGACTCCGGAAGTGAACTGAACTTAATGTGTATTGAACTTTATGATCATCTGGGGTCTCCGGAATGTGTAAAAACCGCCACGAATCTGGTGGGATTAGGAGGCAGTATAGTGTCGACCAAAAAGTTAACTATTTCTGTAACGTTAGACGGAAACTATTACAATGCTGTTACATTTTATGTTGTTCCAAGACGTGCTATGCCGTGTAGTGTTATATTGGGCCAAGATTTCCTCAAAGATGTTTTCACTATTATGTCCAAGGGGTCAATATTAATTGTACCTAATGGGGACAATTGGTTGTCAAAATTATCGTGTGTAGTTAGTCAGGATCAGCCATTTGTTTTAGGTAACATTAAGAATAAGCAGGTGCAGCAAGAGGTGATTGACTGTGTGAACCGGTACAACCCAGTACAGGTAAAGGAGGCGCCCATAGAGTTGCGCATTGTGCTCAAAGACGACATACCAGTTTCTCAGCGACCAAGACGTATATCATTAGCAGAGCAGCTTATTGTGGAAAACCAAATATCAGACTGGTTGAAAGATGGCATCATTCGCGTAAGTTTTTCAGAATATTCCTCTCCTTTGGTTATTATAAAGAAAAAAGATGGTAGTTCAAGGATCTGTGTCGACTACAGGCCTATCAATAAAAAAATTGTTAAGGATGAATTTCCATTGCCGATAATCGAAGATTTAATAGATAAACTTAAAGATGCTCGTGTGTTTAGTGTTTTAGATTTGAGAAATGGCTTCTTTCATTTGAAAGTTTGTGAAGAAAGTATTAAGTATACAGCCTTTGTTACACACCATGGCCAGTACGAGTTTTTGAGGGCTCCTTTCGGTTTGTCCGTATGTCCAAAGTATTTCATGAGGTTTGTCACAATGGTTTTTCAGGATCTTATTACAAAAGGAATTTTAGTCATATTTATCGATGATTTGCTAATTCCAGCTGTTGATGAATGTCAGGCATTGCAGCGATTAAAAGAAGTTTTGGATGTGGCATCGCAGTATGGCCTGCACATCAATTGGAAGAAGGCACAACTATTATGCCAAAGAATAGAGTACCTAGGACATATCATTGAAGGTGGGAAAGTACAACCTGCACAGGAGAAGACGGATGCTGTAAGCAGGTACCCTGAACCAAAGACTTTGAAGCAACTTCACAGTTTCATTGGGTTAGCTTCGTATTTTAGAAAATATATCAGAGATTTTGCATTAATAGCTAAGCCGTTAACAGATTTGTTGAAGAAAGACGCACATTATGAATTTAATGACATTCAGAGAAGTGCATTTAACCAGTTGAAGAATGCACTAGCCAGTAGTCCAGTATTAAGGATCTATGACCCTCAACTATCAACAGAATTGCATACGGATGCTTCTGCAATAGAATACAGTGCCATCTTACTTCATAGAGATGATACAGGTGAGTTATCTTATCTTATCTTATGGAGGGGCCGAGAAATACCTCGGACACTTCGACCCATTGGGATCTTTTGTGGTCCCCTAGATAACTTACTCCTCCTCCTTCTCGTTGAAAACTGTTTTCATGAGTTTTACAACGAGACTAGGAGATATGAGCCTATAATCTTCTGGTTTTGGGTATCCAACCCCTAGGAGACTCATTCGCTTACCAGCCAGTGCATCGCATGTGCACAGTAGGTGCTCCATGCGTTCCGTATGTTCCCCACACAACCTGCACATGGGTGTCGCGGTTAGACCCATCTTCATGAGCATGTCGTTGGTTCCAAAGTGCACAGTAAAGGCCCCAAGCAGGTAGCGGATTTGCCCCCTGCTCATGTTCCAAATGCAATCCCGGGCTTTGAAAGTGGAGCCCAGGAATCTCTTGGAGTGTTGTAGACCGGTAGTAGACAGCCAACAAGTTCGTTGTCTGTGATCTGCAAACTCCCTAAATGCGGCTTTTACGAGACACGTCGAGATGCCTACACATGGTTCTGGACCCACAAAATCATTCGCTGAGCCCTCCCTTGCCAGTTCATCAGCCACTTCGTTACCATGGAATCCTTTGTGCCCAGGGACCCACATCAGTCTTACCCTGTTGTGCTTCCCAAGCCTGTTTAGGGTTTGGATAGCATCCAGAATAAGTCCGGAGTCCACTTTATAGGATGCCATGGCTTTGATTGCAGCCTGACTGTCACTAAGAATATATATGGATTTACCTTTGGTCCCTCTATCTATATTCTCTTGAGCACAGGTTATAATGGCATATGTTTCCGCTTGGAATACAGTTGCCATCTTCCCTAAGCTTTTGCTACATTTGTAGCCTTTTGCGTATATTCCCGCTCCTGTACCTGATTCCATTTTGGATCCATCAGTGTACCACACCAGACTATCTTGTTCTGGTGGATCAAGTCCCTTCGTCCAGTCCTCTATTGTAGGGATTTGGACCTTGAAAGACCTCTCAAACACAAACATAGTTTGCATTTTATCGGATAACATGCTTGTTACCCGATCCAGGTCTTCATTCTCATCGAACTTTGTATGGTTAGTCTTTGGCTTAGAGGCATCCCATAGTCCAGCGACAGCGAGACGATGTAATGTCTTCCTTGCCTCGAATTCAACCATCATATGCAGAGGAGGGATATTGAGGTATCTCTCAATCGCTGCCGTAGGTGTTGTCCTGAAAGCACCCGTGATGCCGAGACACACTGTTCTTTGTAACCTGGTGAGTGGCGCTTTGCACGAGGCAAGCTTTGTTCTTGGCCACCACACTATGCTGCCGTATGTGATAATAGGTATTATCATTGTCCGGTACAGCCATCGTATCACTTTGGGCTTTAGCCCCCAAGTTTTACCGTAGGTAGAACGACACATGCCGAACACTCGTAAGGCCTTTGTCGTAATATTTTCCACATGAGTTTTCCACCTGAGTTCTTTATCAAGCGTTACACCCAGATATTTAACTTCGGTGGACCAAGGCAGTTTTATTCCATTGAGGGAGAGCTCTCCTAGGTTTCCTAGTTGTCTCTTCCTCGTGAAGGGAATAATGACTGCTTTGCTTGGGTTGATAGAGAGGTGGTTCACTGTACACCATTCCTCTGTCATCCTCAATGCCTGTTGTAATAATCCAGACACTATGTTCGGGAATTTACCATTGACCATTATAGCTATGTCATCCGCATAGCCTACTGTGTAGAATGGTCCGGTATTAAGTTTGGTTAGTAGCGAGTCTACTACCAAGCACCACAATAATGGTGACAGCACTCCGCCTTGCGGACAACCTCTTGTTGTTTTTGCACTAAGTCTGTCTCCCATTAGTTCCGATCTGACTGTTCTGCTTCTCAGCATATAGTCAATCCAGTTGCACGTGGTATCATTGATGCCATGTTCCTTTGCAGCAGTGCGTATGGACTCAAATGTTGTCTTGTCAAAGGCTCCCTCTATGTCGAGGAAAGCCCCGACACATATTTCTTGTCCCTCTAGCGCAGCCTCGGCTCGACTCGCAACATAGTGCAATGCCGTTTCCGTAGATTTGCCGGGGCTGTAGGCGCATTGTAGTTTATGTAGAGGGAATACTTTCAGAGGACCCTCTCTTAAGTACCTGTCTACCAGTTTCTCCAGAGTTTTCAAGAGAAAGGATGATAGACTAATGGGCCTGTAAGCTTTAGCTTCTTCATAAGTCGGTCTACCCACCTTCGGTATAAAGGTGACTTTGACCTCCCTCCATGCTTTGGGTACGTACCCAAAGGCTATGCAGGCTCTGTAGAGCTTACTCAAATGGGGTATCAAAACAGATGCCCCTTCTTGCAAAAGTATTGGGTAGATGCCATCTGGACCAGGGGATTTGAGTGGCTGGAAGCCCGCTAAGGCCAGCTTCAGTTTATTTTCATCTACCACTTTCTTTGCCGTGAGCCAGTTATTTTTGGACGTGTGCCTTGTAAGCTCGTCCCTTGTGACTGGTTCCTCTTCATCGCTATCGCGCAGTATACATTCTGGGAAGTGGGTCCTGAACATCACGCCCAGAGTGTCCTGTCCAGTTTCCGTGAGTTGCCCATTCTCATCCCTTACAGATGCTAGTGGGTTTGTCTTGGTCATGGACATTGCTTTGCACAACCTCATCCCATTTGGCAGAGTTTCAATGGAAGTGCAATGCTGCCGCCAATTAGTTCTTCTGGCCTTGCGTACCGCCGTGTTATACCTTGTTAGCATGCTATGATAGCCAGAAAAGTCCTTCCTGGCTTTAGCATCATTACAGGTGAGTTACACCCTGTATATTATCACAGCAGGAAGACTAGTGATGCCGAAAAGAAATATAGCAGTTATGAGTTAGAAGCATTAGCTATTATTGAAGGAGTAAAGAAATTCAGACACTACTTGTTTGGTAAACATTTTAAAATTGTAACAGACTGTCAAGCCTTTCAGAAAACCTTAAACAAAAAGGATTTAACAACCAGAGTAGCCAGATGGGTGTTATTACTGGAAGAATATGATTATGTCATTGAACATCGGCCAGGAGGTAAGATGCAACATGCCGATGCCTTGAGCAGGAACCCATTCGTTGGAGCAATTGAGCTTAGCTTACATGAGCAAGTCAAACAAGCACAGATGTTGGATGACGGTGTAAAGGCGATCATAGAAATTCTAAAACTTCAGCCATATGAAGACTACTCCTATAGCAATGGTTTGTTATACAAAGGGCGTGAAGGAAGGTTAGTGATACCTAAAAATTTGGAATTTGAGATTTTAAGAAGAGTTCATCAGAAGGGTCATTTTGGAAAAAGAAAGATGATAGAATTGTTAGAACAAGATTACTACATAAAAAATGTAAACAAGAAAATTGAAGAACTTTTATTGTCATGTGTACCATGCTTGCTAGCAACGAAAAAAGAAGGTAAACAGGAAGGATTTTTAAACTGCATTGATAAAGAAAGCATTCCTTTGCATACCATACATGTTGATCACATTGGACCTCTTTCTGAGACCAGGAAAATGTATAATTACATCTTAACAGTTGTGGATGCATTTACAAAGTTTGTTTGGTTGTTTCCAGTGAAAGGAACTACCAGTAAGGAGACGATAGACAAGTTAATGATTCACCAGCAGACTTTTGGTAATCCTATGCGAATAATTTCAGATCGTGGTACTGCATTTACCAGTAACGACTTCAAAGAGTATTGTGAGAAAGAAAGTATCCAGCACATAAAGATAACAACCGGAGTGCCCAGAGGAAATGGCCAGGTGGTGCGTGTACACCGGACTATTATAGCTGTATTAACCAAGCTGTGTGTGGAAGAGCCATCGCTATGGTACAAACAGGTCAGTAGGGTACAGAGGGCTCTGAATGGCACCTACCAAAGAAGCATCGACACTACTCCCTTTGAACTCATGTTGGGTACGAAGATTAAAACTAAGGAAGACATACAAATTTATGATTTGCTTCAGCAAGAGCATAGAAATAATTTTATGCAAGACCGGGAAAGTTTAAAGATGAAAGCGAAAGAACAAATAAGTAAAATTCAAGAAGAAAATTGTAAAACATACAACAGAAAAAGAAAAGCAAGCCGAAAATATGAAGTAGGAGATGTTGTAGCAATTAAACGGTCGCAGTTTGGAAGTGGTTTGAAACTCAAACCTAAATACTTGGGACCATACAGGGTCACCAAGGTCAAATGTAATGATAGGTATGATCTTGAAAAGCTGGATCATATGGCAGAGGGGTCACGAATAACATCTTCATCAGCAGATAATATGAAACCATGGCCAGTGGGTAGCCACGGTATTGAATTAGGTGAGTAGAGAGACATCAGCTTTTGGGTAGATTATTAGGTTAGGAAATATCTGCGAGTAATCTTGGCCTAATAATTGATTAAGATTCTGTTATTTATATTACTTGTTATTTTTATTGAGAATTATTTAAGGTGTGATAGATAATAAGGTGTAATCTCTATGGTTAATTTAAGTTAAGAGTATGAATGTTTTAAGTAGCATTAAGTTGTTATTGTATAAATTTAAGTTGTGAAAGGTGTTTTTCCTGTAATTTAAATCTGACTGGGGACAGTCGGATATCAGAATGGCCGAGTTGTAGGAACGGAACGTTATTAGATGAGTGGAATGAAACGTAAAGACGAATGACAGGTGTGAAGCATGAGGGAGTGAAAGAGATGACAGTATGAAGTAGACTAGGTGTGAAAGGGATAGTGGTAAAATGTTAAGGATGTAGGAGGAGACGGGATACAGGACGTAGAAGGATAAGAGACGATTAAGACGTTGTGAAAAAGTAATTAATATATTTCAAAGATTATTCATACAATCCGTTGTTTTTATTGGCCCTGCTTTGAGTATATCCCACATACATATTCTTTTTATTCTTATTTTAGTTCTAATATTAGTTTGTAAATAATAAAGTACATATGTAAATAAATAAAATATATTTTTATTAGCTGTAAAGTCCTCCTTGTACTAAAATAAATAAATATAGCGATTTTACAGAAAAATCAATACCCTGAGAAACAATTGGATAACAGTTTTTTTTTAAAGGAAAAAAAAGGCTGTTTCATAAAGTTTATTAAAACATATAATTCGTAGTCAAACCGTAGTTATCACAGTTCAAAGTGATCCATTTTAAAAGAAAACGCCAATAGCGTAGTTGACACTATTTATCTATTTCGTCCGTTAGTTAGATAACCAAAATATTTGACACATATTTTGTCTTTTGCCACGTAAAAAAAATATTTGACGATGCTACACTTCTTTATACAGACAAAGTGACGTCACAAGCCACCACTCCTGAACTTAGATGCGCTTTATCTTTGAATTTTTATTTATTTATAAAGCAAAAAATACAGGTCCAATATTATTTGATAATCTTACTGACGGACTAAATAGAATAATCATATTTCTACCCAGGAAACATCCCTATTTCATAAGTGAGAACCTAATATTAAAATAAATTTTGAGAAACTTGTCAACGCTGTCGCTTTTAATAACGGGACAGTACACATTGGCATCTCCTATAACTGGCAGGACATTCATCCATAGATCTTACACAATTAAAACGAAAGGAATGCCAATAAACAATGTTGTTTAGCGGCTTCGATGATTTATAGGCTACGTGAGCCGCAAAAGCAATCGGAGGACATAAAAACATATCAGGAAATGTTCGTAACTGTGATCAGATAACTATGAAATATTCTTTCAAAGTTGTTCTCATCAAATTGTAAAGATATGATTTATCCTTTTTGTTGTGTTTTGTATATATACTCGTAGTGTGTATACTATTTCTATTGTCATGGTTTATTAAGTAAACAATCTAATTTTGCATCATCATTTCAGCCGAAAGACGTCTACTGCTGGACATAGGCCTCCCCCAGGCGTCGCCACATTGACCGATCACATGCGTCTCGCATCCAGCGCCTGCCCGCAACCTTAACCAGGTCATCGGTCCACCTAGTGGGAGGCCTTCCAACGTATCGTCTTCCGGTTCGCGGTCGCCATTCCAGAACATTTCAGCCCCATCGGCCATCCGTTCTGCGAGCAATGTGCCCTGCCCAATGCCACTTAAGTTTGGCAATTCTTCGGGCTATGTCGGTAACCCTTTTTCTCTTGCGGATCTCCACATTTCTGATTCGATCACGCACGGAAACTCCGAGCATAGCCCTCTCCATTGCCCTTTGAGTGACTGTAAGCTTCCTGATAAGGCCCATTGTAAGCGACCACGTCTTAGAGCCATATGTCATCACTGGCAACACACACTGGTCATAGACTTTCGTCTTGAGACACTGTGGTAAGTTGGACGAGAAGATACCGCGCAACTTCCCGAACGCTGCCCAGCCGAGTCGGATTCGACGGTTGACCTCTTTCTCGAGGTTGGCCCTACCCAATTGGATCGTTTGTCCCAGGTAGACATAGTCGCCCACAACTTCGAGTGTAGAGTCTCTGACCTTGATAGGAGTGCGTGTAACATGGGCATTCACCATGACCTTGGTTTTGTCCATGTTCATTTTAAGACCCACTCTTTCGGAAGCTCTACTGAGGTCATCGAGCATTTTACTGAGGCTCTCCATGGTCTCAGCCATGACCACTATGTCGTCGGCAAACCGAAGGTGAGTGATGTACTCGCCATTAACGTTGATGCCAAGCCCTTTCCAATCCAGAACCTTGAAGACATCCTTCAGCGCAGCAGTGAACAGTTTCGGAGAAATGACGTCTCCCTGTCTCACGCCGCGCCGGAGAAGAATTGGTTTCGAAGACTGATCCTGAAGACGGACTGACATAGTGGCGTTCTTGTACAAACACTTCAATGTACCGGTAGTCGATCTGGCACCGTTGGAGAGACTGCAGTACAGCCCAAGTCTCGATCGAATCGAAGGCTTTCTCGTAGTCCACAAACGCTAAACAGAGAGGCAGGTTATACTCTTCGGCCTTCTGTATAACCTGCCGCAGCGTATGTATGTGGTCTACGGTGCTAAAGCCTTTTCGAAATCCGGCTTGTTCGGGAGGCTGGAAATCGTCAAACCTGCGCGCGAGACGATTCGTGATGACTCTTGAAAACAACTTGTAGACATGGCTAAGAAGTGAGATGGGCCTATAGTTCTTCAGCCGGGCATTGTCGCCCTTCTTGAAGAAGAGTACCACCACACCCCTGCACCATGCCTGTGGCGTTTTGCCCTCGAGTATGACGGAATCAAACAGCTTCTGAAGAGCCTTAAGGACCGGTTTTCACCCGCCTTCAGGAGTTCAGCCGTGATTCCGTCATCACACGGCGTCTTGTTGTTTTTAAGCTGTTTCAGAGCCATCCTAATCTCGTACAGGCTGACGTCCGGAATATCTTCGGTATAGTGTCGGGTCAATCTAGCTCTTGAGTCGTTTGCTAGACTCGCAACGGGCTTGCTGGTTGATGAATTTTGCATAAGGCTATCACATTAATTCTAAGTTGGTAATCTCAATATTTCTGGGCATGTAGTCCATAACATTACCTATAAATGGGAATGTAACTCTCTCCCTCCCTCTTTTCTGTACACTTCTATCTATTGATTTTGTGGTCCAAAATTGTTCATAGTCATGTTCTAATAAGTAGTGTTAATGTTCCCTCTGCTGGGATACAGGTCTCCTCTCTATGAGAGAGGGAATGGGCCTTAATCCACCTTGCGGGCCCAGTGAAGGTTGGTGGATGTCACATCTCTTCGAATTTTTGGTTTCCTCACTATGTTTTCATTCACCGTTTTTAGAGCTGTATTGCATTTTACAAAACATTCATAGTATTTAGTAGTTCTTTGATGAATTAAGAATGACACTAATCATAAAATTGTCATTATAACGCGTTTCAAACTGCTTTAGCTCAAAAAGGCGTACTGTTATAAATTCATCGATTCACTTGTGAAGTTGTGAGGAACACATGTATGTAAGATATTTTTTCCTAACGGTACCTCGGTACAACTTGTTTTTATTGAGATATTTCTAAGTGTCAACTGACGATGTGATTTAAGAGCATGTTCGATTGACTCTGAGGTATGTTTCACCTACCTACAAGCTCAATGCGATTTAGATGTGGCAATTTTATCACTAGGATAGTGATTAAAATTATACTTTAACTTTAATAAGAATAGTTATTAAAATTAAACTTTGATCACTTTTCTATTGATAGCGATGCAAACGATTTTTTTGATGCCCAATAAGTTCTGACTATGAAATGTCTGAAATGGGGCGATTTTATTTTTAATTAAAAAAAAAAATTAATTGTCATAGTCTAAACTCAGTTACAGTAGGACTTGTTAATGGTAAAATTAAATGTCTTAAAAAATTGTGTAAAATAGAATAGTTGAAATAATCATGAATACGAAAAACTTTTGCAACAGGACTCAGTTTCCAATAGTTAATTTTTTTTACGCAAAAATTGGCTGGTTATTAGAAAATGCATGAGGCATTAAGTCCACTTCTGTACATTCGTGTGCTTGGAGTTGAACATGATTTTGCATAGTTTTCTGTACCCGGCCGTTACATTGAGTATTAAAAAGACATGGCTACGGTGGATACCACAATCTGCAAAGCCTCGTCTTTTCAAATACTTCATATTGCCAAATCTAAAACTTAAAACTGACAGACAACGCACAGCCTAAACCACTGAATTTACAATATCGAAATTTTGCACAAGACCTCTACGAAGGTTGACAAGGTTGCCAAAAATAAAATATCGTCATATCACCAATTGGGAATCTCATCGTCGGGCAAACAGCTTGCACTAACAGAAACCTCTAACTCGTATCCAGCGCTAACCAGTTTCAAACGACACAGTCCAAGATTAACCAATACTTAATTCACTTAACGGCCACATAGTTACTTTATTACGAGTTACAGATAGTAGAACAGATAACACATGACTTGTGTAACGGGCTATCTATCGGTAAGTTACAAGCCTTGGTTGCTTAGAACTTACTGTTAGCATTAAAGTTAGGCTCTAGAGGCGCGTCTTTGCTCTTAAGACGACGACTAACGCCAACGACCTTGAGGGAACAAAACGCGCACTCGTTTCACACCCGCGCGGCCCAAAATTTACTAGTATTTTGTACTTTTCTTATTATTCTATGACTTTAAAAAAAAAAGCTTCAGATCAAAATGTAGATAATTAAATTGTCTTTGAGATGGTGTAAATTTCATTACAATACGCTCAGCGGTTTTGGTGTGATTGTCGTGTTTTTGTCTGTTTTAGACATAAATTTACAAATTAATTACACTATGTTATACAAATAAAACTCAAAATTTGCTTAGATCAAATTATTAAAAAAATAATCTAATAGTATAACATATATTTTTTTCAAAGAATTACAACGAGCCATTTAGACGTGATTCTCATTTAAAAATCAGCTACTCAAGGGAATCGGCGCCTTAATTGTTTAGAGATATTTTAGATGTGTAACATTTTTCCTCTCGGTGTCCTGCGGTCTGTGGGAGTGATTTCGTGAAAAGGGAGCTATTTGATTTGACCAATGAGCGCCCGCGGTTGTAGAGTTTCCCAACCCATTTTCCGAGAGGTTGGTACTGTCAGGTAACAGTTTGTGCTTGTTATTGTTGTTTAATGAGTAATTTTTATGTTGCTTATTATCAAGGTGAGAGATGTTACACATCATATCACTCCATGTTCAGAGTTGTAATACTGCTTTACAGAAAAAAAGTGTTATTAATATGGGCCCAATAATATATAATAAAATACCTAACATAATTAAAAATGACACAATGAGAAACTTTAAAGGGAAACTGAGAGAATTATTAATTGCAAAATGCTACTATTCTGTAAATGAATTTCTAAATGACACTGACATATTATTTTGTACTCAATAACTTGCTATTATATAATTGACATTCTTACCTAATTATGACATTGTTCCAATTTATTAATTCTATTCCTATTATACTAAGACATTTAAATTAATATATTGTTCTGTGAATGCACCTAATTATATTGTTGCATCTAATTAAATAATGTTTGCATGCCTAATATAAGGTAGATTTTACAAGGATCACCCATGTTTTTAACTGTCACATCTTATTTACTGTACCTACAATCTATGCAAATAAAAGTTTACTTACTTACTTACTTACATATATGCGACTAACGTTCGTTTTTAGGGATCCGTACCCAAAGAGTAAAAACGGGACCCTATTACTAAGACTCCGCGATGCATCTGTCTGTCTGTCACCAGGCTGTATCTCATGAACCGTGATAGCTAGGCAGTTTAAATTTTCACAGATGATGTATTTCTGTTGCCGCTATAACAACAAATACTAGACACAGAATAAAATAAATATTTAAGTGGGGCTCCCATACAACAAACGTGTTTTTTTGCCGTTTTTGCGATAGTGGTACGGAGCCCTTCGTGCGCGAGTCTGACTCGCACTTGGCCGGTTCTTTTTTACCGATCATCAGAATATTTATGTTTGCTTTTGAAATAACTAAGAAGTATCTCTCGAGGGAACTTATAAGAGAAAATGTAGTGAAGTTTAAAACATTTAACGAAGTTCCTGCAGTAGGAGTTGCCTGGTAGAAATCGTCACGTAACGGGACGTTCGGTTCCGTTCGTCGTAGTTCGGATATTATCGTAAAGTGCAGTCCCATACTTGTTTTCATCATGAGTTAGTTAAATGTGACTTTTATCTGATAATCAGAGTATACTCCCGTAAAATTATTTTTTTTTTAACTTTGAAAAATGTCAAGTAAGAAAAAGGCAGTCGTCAAGCGGTGAATAAGCAGACGATTCTGTTACCATAGTTGGCAGAACCTGGATGAGTTTGGCACAGGAACGTCGAGATTGATACAATAAACGAGAGGCCTTTGATCTGCATGTGGGTGATGTCGAGCTGCGGATGATGATAATGATGATGAAGAAAAGGCAAGGCTGACGGGGGTCCATCAACCACATGTTTTTTTTAAGGGTGAAATTCATCTTCGATCAGCACTTCTAAAGCGTGTTCCAGAACTGTCAGGTCAATCACAGTTTTGTTATGGCATATTTACAATAACAGCTCTTGAACACCTTTTAAATGTCCTGGACGCGTTCAGATTTGTCGGTTACGTCAACGAGTTCTCGCTGCGAGTGCCTAATAGCGGCGAGTATTCGCTGTGTTTGACTGAAGCTTTAAAGAACCTTACCTCGGCTCCCAGTTAGCTGCTAGCCTTCTTCGTGATCGCACCCTGAGGCGCATGCGTACTTGTCTCGTGGCCTCTCCTCGAACACTGACCATGGCAGCACCACCTCGCGTCGATGATAACTGGAAAAGAAATATGGTCGGTCACCATTGAAGATAATAGTATTATAATACTATTTTATCTACACTCACAACGTAATGTTCCAAATAGGTATTCAAAAAATATTGCATAAACACGTAATTTATATTCGTGGATAGGCAAAATTAAAAAAAAGAACCATTACAGTGCAACATTTTCTTTCGATTTTCAAACAACTGCATCATAATAGTACATTGTGATACAAGGGTGGAAAGTAGGTTATTGCAAACGAGCTGTCATTAACAAGCCCAAGCCGAAGGCGAGGGTTTTTAATGACACGAGTTTGCAATAACCTACACACCCGTGTATCACACGACGTTTTTCAATACAGTTGTGAGAATCAGTAAAAACAAATCAAAGAATTAGATTTGTTTATTCACAAAAAATCAAATTTTCAATATGGCGCGTTTTTGCAACTGGACATATTTTTTTACAAAGAAAACAGCCTATACAGCCTATTCGATTTTTGACAAACGTTGATGTGAAAATAATTAACTTAAAACTGGTAATTAAATATATTAAACAACTATTTAAAAAAAAATGAGAATTCAATGCCAAAACGTACGGAATCATAAATTTTTCCTCGTATAAAATCGTATCCCATTTTATTCTATGTATGAAAACTCCTTGCTACTAAACTTTTTTAAATTGACTTATGGCGCGTTTTTGCAACTGGACATTTTTTTTTTCAACTAAAAAAGCCTATACAGCCTATTCGATTTTTGACAAATGTTGATGTGAAAATAATTAAATTAAAACTGGTAATTAAATATATTAAACAACCATTTAAAAGACTTTTGAGAATTTAATGCTAAAACGTACGGAATCATTCATTTTTCCTCGTAGAAAATCTATCCCATTTTATTCTATGTTTGAAAACTCCTTGCTACTAAACTTTTTTAAATTGACTTTTTCGTAACTGTGTTCATATTGTTTCACGTGGAATGGAGGAATAAAACACTTTAGTAGTAGTTTTCGTATAATCACGGTAAAGGTGCACTTAGATTGTAGATTATTACATTGGTACGGAACTATTTCTATACAACAACCGATTCAGAAAACGCGCGGCGGTTTTGGAGCTCGGGCGCGCGTGCCGGTTCGAAACGAGTCCCTGCGTGTACTAATCTCGCGACGAACGTCGATCGGCGCGCGAGCGTTTCGGTTGCGTTATCGCTCTCTCTCTCTTATGCCTCGAGTGCATAGTCTTTAAAGCGAGAGGGAACGCATGCGCGGCGGCGTCCGGAAGTGCGTGGGCTTGTATTATTTGCGACAGACTCCCCCTCTAGTCTAGGAGAACGCCCTCGTTCCTGGACTGGCTCATTGCCCTTGTGCTTCGGACGTCCGCGTCGGCGCTTGGGAATGACAGGATTAGGTGGTACGTCGTTTCCAGTACCACTGTCTACAAAGGGCGTCAAATCCTGTGCATGATATTTTCCTAAGGATTCCTCAGGGTTTCCTATTGGCGAGATAAGATAAGTGGTAGGGCTAACCTTCATCGTTATAACATAAGGTCCATCCCGTTTAGGCACGAATTTAGCAGTAAGACCTTTGCTACCTTGGCTCAATACATGTGACCGGACCAGAACTTTATCTCCAACCTCGTACGTGGTACTTGGTCGACGGGATCGATCAGCAATCTTCTTAGACTGATCTTGCTGTAATTCGACTCGTTCACGAACTGCAGATAGTGAGTTGATAAAAGATCTTAGGTATGGAGTAATTTGGGGAAGAAAATTCTCTTTATCGAGAATCGCCCTCAAATCATGACGCGCTTCTGTGGGAGACCTCATTTCTCTGGCAAACATGAGATATGCGGGAGTGACACCCGTGGTTCTACATACCGCACTATTCATAGCAAAACGAATCACTGGGAGTTTCGAAGGCCAAGAGCAATGGTCATTCTCCACGAGTTGTGCGAGCTGCGCCTTAAGGTCCCGATTCTTACGCTCGGCAGGGTTTGCCTCCGGATGATAAAGTGGCACGAAGTTTTGTTTGACCCCTAAGATGAACATACATTGTTGCATGACAGCCCCGACAAATTGTACGCCATTATCAGATGTGACCCTGCGCGGTAAGCCGTATCGGAGAAAGTATTCCTCGGTAAGAGTACGGGCGCAGGCTTCAGCAGTCGCTTCCTGAAGGGCGTAGAGCTCAACCCAACGGGTGGCGGTGTCTTCAACTAGAAGTATCCACCTCTCACCGTTCTCTCCTTCAGGTAAGGGACCGAAAAGGTCTATCGCTAGGACCTCATTCCGCTGCTGCATCACGGGCGTCTGTAGTAGTCCAGAGGGTTTGTCATTGGTAGCCTTATATCGTTGACAATCGACACAGGCTCTCACATACTCGGTAATGATTCTTCGCATCCCGGGAAAATAATAGGCCTGGGCGATCTTGTGGTAAGTACGGTCGATTCCAGAATGGCCCGCCAGAGGTGAATCATGGCACTCTTTCAAGATCTCGGGACGGAGTGAAATTGGAATAACAAGTTGAGGAGTCTCGCTATCTGAGTCGGGATTATACCGGTATAGTACGCCTTGTGATAACAGATACCCGCGCTCCGTCCATCTACGAGATGCCACTTCGTCTGCACTTTCTATCTCTTTGATTATTTTATCAACCTCCGGGTCGGCCAGCTGTTCCTGCCTTAACTCTGCAGGGCTCTTAGTGGGTAAGTCAATTATCACTGAGCAAATACCGCAACTGTCGCGAGTATCTTGGGAGCATATCGGCCTACTTAGCGTATCTGCCACTACATTTGCTTTTCCCGGGGTGTACTGATATTGAATGTCGAATGATTGTAGCTTGAGAGCCCACCTCACCAAACGACCTGTGGGAGATTTTAGAGTCATTAGCCAACGAAGCGGTTGATGGTCGCTACCAATAATCACCGGATGTCCGTCCAGGTAACATCTAAATCGCTCCACCGCCCACACAACCGCTAATGCCTCTCGTTCGGTTGTGGAATAGTTACGCTCAGCGGCGTTTAAGAGACGACTGGCGTATTCAATGGGTCTTTCTTCCTTGTCCTCCCCCTGGAGTAAAACGGCTCCGAGGGCATAATTGCTCGCATCGGTGCGGAGGACAAAAGGGCGATTAAAATCAGCCTGGATTAATATTGGCGCTGAGGTAAGTAGTTGTTTCAACTCGTTAAAAGACGTGATCTGAGCTGAACCCCAGGTCCAGGTCTGTTGCTTTCTTGTTAGCCTTGTAAGTGGTTCTGCTACGGAGGAAAAATTTGGAATAAATTTCCTGTACCAGGAGCAGGTTTGTAAAAATGTCCGCAGATGTTTCAAGTTGCTTGGTTCTTTCATCTCTAGTATAGCTTGAACCTTTTCAGCATCGGGTAAGACGCCCTGTTGGGTAATTACGTGCCCCAGATACTTGACACTTCCCCTGGCAAAAACGCACTTTTCCCGGTTGACTCGCAGCTTGAATTCTCGAAGCCGACTGAATACAGCCTGGAGATCTTGGAGATGCTGCTGGAAACCTTCAGAAATGATCAGCAGGTCATCCAAATAAGCAAGGATTGTCACATTGGCCAGGGATGAACAGGAGCGCAACCGGTCGATCAGTCGCTGAAAGGTCGCCGGAGCGTTTTTGAGACCAAAGGGCATGCGCTTGAAGCGAAAAGTGCCCAATGGGCTAATGAATGCGGTTTTATCTCTATCCTGCTCATTTACACTGACCTGCCAGTAACCGGATCGCAGGTCCAATGTACTCATATAACAATCCCTCTTTGTTGACTGTAACAATTCATCGATCAAAGGCATCGGGTAATGGTCGGTTTTGGTCACGGCATTTAGGCGTCGGTAATCTACGCAGAAACGCGTGCTGCCGTTAGCCTTAGGAATCAGGAGAGCTGGTGAGCACCATGCAGACTCACATTCTTCAATGATGTTGTCCTTCAGCATCTTCTCAATCTCCTGACGCATAAGTTCCTTTTTGGCCGGGGTCAATCGGTACGGAGGTACATAGGTAGGAGGATGCTCACCTGTATCAATACGGTGCTCAGCAAACGGGGTAGGCTCTCCCCCTAGCTGGAAAATGTCCGTATTGGTTACCAAGATCTGCGCCAGCAGGTTCCGGTCAGGTGGGTTCAGCGATGTGCCTTCGTCGTCCCGGAGTACGTCAGCAGAGGAACAGGACAGCTCTAGTGATAAGGAGGGTTCAAAACGCATCAAGAACTGAACGCGGCTGTTATTAGAAAAGTACCAGCTTTTCCGAGAAAAGTCCATGACTACTTCGGCTGCAAACAAGAAATCCATGCCGAGCAACGTTTCATTATTACGCGCCTCAGGGAGGATAAGAAAAGGAGTCCTAATGACCTTCTCCTTTAAGTGCACGTCAAGAGTAGTTATGAGAACGTCTATGTCGCGAACGTGTCCATCGGCAAGCTTAATACGTCTTCGCGCCGGTTCAAGAGGGTGTCCCTTTCGACAGAGGAGGGTGTGCAGTGTATGGCCCGCAATGCAATGTTTGGCACCGGTATCAACTAACGCGGTCCCCGACGCGCCTAAAATTTCGATATCAAAAATCGGACGCAAAACTTTCTTGTCGGAGCTCCTACCGGCGCGCGCATTCTCTACACATGTGTAACTACTACACACCATATTATCATTTAACACCTTCTTAGAAACATCATTACAACTAAATAAATCATTTTGCAAAATTTTACAAAAATGGTTGTTACGCTCTAATGCATTACGGTCGTCACTACAATAAAATTTACGATTTTCCCCCAAAGTACAAAAATCGTCGTTACGCCACTTTACATCGGGAACGTTATCGTGACAAAAACATTTATTTTCTGAAATTTCACAAAAATGGTCCTTACGTCCCTTTGCAAAACCGACGTCATTATAACAAAGATTATTATTTTCAGATAATATGCAAAAATCGTCCTTACGCTCCTTTACATTAAGGGCGTCATCATAATCAAAATAATCATTAAATGGAAAATTATAAAAACGGTCGTTATTATAATCGACCTCGCAGCTGGTCAGGTGATCGTTCGACAAATCGTTCTCCGAAAAATTACTTTGTACAGAATAACAATTATTATTGTATAAAATTTCAGCTTGATTGTACGCAGATTCACTCGAACTATCACGAGACCAGTTAGTACCTTCTGGAACGACACAACTAACATTTGCATCAACATTCTTCAAACAAGAAGACGGAAAAGTAGTATCGTTCAAATCTACGGGATTATACAACTTTTCGGAACACGCACTAAGATCACGATTTTTAGTCTTTAGAATTTGAATGTGCTTTGATTCCGAAATTTGCACAGTAGTATCAACACTATAAAAACTTGATTCGTTGTTACACTTTTTGCAAGTTTCACGAGTAACATTTTTAGATCCGCACTTGTAACACGAAACCGAATTATGAGAATCAATTGCTGACTCACCTTTGTCCGCCAACTTACGGCACTGGTCCTTATGGTGTCCGTAGTGTTTACAATACGCACAAAACGGTCGTTGCTGTCTCGATGTTGCTGCAGCGGGTGCGTGTTCATCACGCGGTGTATCGGCGGAGGCACGCGCGTGCGATTCCTGCGGGCGCGCGCGGTAAGGCGGAGCGCCGCCGCCGCCGCGTGGCGTAATAGCTGCCCCATTCGCCGGTCTCACGCTTGCAGTGGAGTTTGAGGTTCGCGCGTTGTTCATTGCGGGCTGATTAGGCGTTTCGGTTGCGTTACGATTCGTTCGCGAAGCAATGGATGCAGCGTTTTGCGATTCTCGCTTTAGCGATTCGTTTATGGAATCTTCGATAATTCTAGATTTCGATAGCAACTCGGAAAAATTACTGACCTCTTCGCGTCGTAATCTTTTACGGATTTTTCGGTGTAATAGGCCGTAAATCATATCAATTTGCACCTTGGTAGACAGGTCGTTTGCTGGTAGGCGTGTTAGGAGGGCTCGACTCTTCGCTACGAAGATATCTGTCCGTTCGTCTTCACCCTGCTCATCTCTGAATAACTCCCGATATATTTTGTATTCAGGACGGCGGTCGCCGTACGCGTCACGTAGGTATTGTATTGCATCTTTCCAGGATGTGACCTCCGCGCGGATACTCTGCCACCAGGTTGCTGCTTCGCTGATAAGAAGCATAGACATGCCACGAATAGCGACATCATCGCAGATGTTCGTGCACTCTTTGAAAGCTTCAATGGCATCGATGAACGCTTCAACGTTTTCCTTCGCCGCTCCGGAGAATCTGGACGAGCATCGTGAGAAATTGCCGGTGCTCTCTGCCGCACTCGGCACTGGCGCCGGTGACTGAGCGGTCAGAGGGGACGTTAATGTCGACAGGCGCTCTAACATACGCTCACAGATATCCGCATTCGATTGCTGAATCGTTGCTAACAGAGCGCTAAAGTTATCGCGGGAAAGTGTGACGCTATCGTCGAGTTCATCGTCATGCGAACCACTGAGGGATTGCCTACTCCGTGTCTTCGGCATTGTTACACGATCACAATTATGTTCACAGCACAGTTGTACACACACTAAATATTTTCACTACAGTTTTTCTTCACAGGAACTGTGGCATTCGGCCTACAGTTGGGACGCCATATTTCGTAACTGTGTTCATATTGTTTCACGTGGAATGGAGGAATAAAACACTTTAGTAGTAGTTTTCGTATAATCACGGTAAAGGTGCACTTAGATTGTAGATTATTACATTGGTACGGAACTATTTCTATACAACAACCGATTCAGAAAACGCGCGGCGGTTTTGGAGCTCGGGCGCGCGTGCCGGTTCGAAACGAGTCCCTGCGTGTACTAATCTCGCGACGAACGTCGATCGGCGCGCGAGCGTTTCGGTTGCGTTATCGCTCTCTCTCTCTTATGCCTCGAGTGCATAGTCTTTAAAGCGAGAGGGAACGCATGCGCGGCGGCGTCCGGAAGTGCGTGGGCTTGTATTATTTGCGACAACTTATAAATTTAAAACTAAACTGCAAACATAATGATCGAGCTCGTAAACAAAAGTCACGACCGCGTAACAGAAAGATGCCTATGCGTAAGATTTAACTTTCGAATCATAATTATAGCCTCTGAAAGTACGCCATGTTTAACAACTGTATTGAAAAATAACTTTTTAATTTTTATAGCACACTTTTATTTTTTAATTTATTGGATCTTAAGGGCTCATTGACTTAATGTAGAAAAGTATTGTCACTGTCTATGGATGCACGTGCTGCGCAGTCATGGTGCAATGAGAATCTAAATTTCCCGCCATAGCGCATATATATTTCGTTTCCACTTTTATTTTATTTAGTGAAGATAAAATAGTGTATGCAATGGCATATAATTAGGTATTAAAACACTCGCATAAACCCACGCTTGGTTTTAATAACCCCTTTTATATGACCATTGCATTGCATAAACTACTATTTTATTTGTCCAGAAAAGTTATGTGCCTCCATATCTTGAGAATGTAGGAATTCCGATGACGTTTCTCATTTTACGTGCCGCGATAACTTTCTATGAACGTCTGCGAAAAATCTAATCCTAATTAAATACTATGTTACCTATACACTATAACAACGAGTATCATTCGTAAGCATCAAGTTTAACTTATATAACGTATTTTTATAGCTCTCAAATCCGACTTCTTAGATTGTCACGACTTTCATCATCATCATTTCAGCGCAAAGACGTCCGCTGCTGGACATAGGCCAAGCGTCGCCAAACTGATCGGTCCTGTGCATTTTGCATCCTCCGGACGCCAGCAACCTTGATCAGGTCGTCGGTCCACCTAGAGGGAGGCCTTCCAAAGCTGCCCTTCCGGTACGCGGTCGCCACTCTAGAACTTTTCGACCCCAACGGCCATCCGTTCTGCGAGCAATGTGCCTTGCCCACTGCCACTTAAGTTTGGCCATTCTTCGGTCTATGTCAGTTATCTTGGTTCTCTTGGGGATGTCTTCGTTTCCGATCCGATCACAAAAGGAAACTCCGAGCATAACCCTTTCCATTGCCCTTTGGGTGACTTTCATCCTTCTGATGAGGCCCATTGTGAGCGACCACGTCTCTGTCCCGTAAGTAATCACTGGCAACACACTGGTCACAGACTTTCGTCTTGAGACACTGTGGTAACTTGGACGAGAAGATACCGCGCAACTGCTCGAACGCTGCTCAGCCGAGTAGGATGCGACGGTTGACCTCTTTCTTGAAGTTGGACCTACTTAACGGAACCGTTTGTCCCAGGTAGATATAATCGTCCACACCTTCGAGTGTAGAGTTTCCTTCTTGTACTATTATAAATTATGAGCCATGCCCTTGACTATAATTATGAAATTTCACATGCTATGTAACTTTTAAGTAGATTGATATCACAGCTCAAGCTTATTCATCTAAAATGATTGGACAGTGGTGCCCCAGTGATAACGGCCCCGACTTACGTGTCGTAGGTCGTAGGTTTGAACCCAGGCAGGCTCTTTACTTTGTGTAAATTATTTCATCACCACTGCTCTAAAAACGGTGAAGGAAAACATCGTCAGGAAATCGGCATGTCCTAAAACCAAAAATTCGAAGACATGTGACATCCAACAACCCGCACTGGGCCCGCGTGGTGGATTAAGGCCCGTTCCCTCTCTCACAGAGAGGAGACCTGTGTCCCAGCAGTGGGAACATTGATAGGCTGATAATGATGATGATGATTGATCTATGTGACCAATCAATCCACCTGTCATAACGTTCGAGTCAGCTTCTAGTCTAACTGGATGTAGCTGAATACCAGTATTTTACATAGAGCTCAGGACTGGGGATATCTCATTGCGTCGAGGGGATAGACAAGGGGACGTAATTTCCCCGAAATTGTTTAGCAACGCGGTGGAGGTTATGTTTTAGACGCTAGACTGCGAAGGACGCGAATTCATATAAACGGCGAGTACATCTCACACTTGAGATTTGCGGATGACATCTTCATAATGGCAGAGTCGCTGCCATTATGAAGATGATGCAAGATCGACTCGCAGCAGATGCTGCACGGCCTAGCTGATTCTTCTGCACGCATCGGTCTCCGGATGAAGTTGGACAACACGCCAGCTTATGTTCAATTCACAAGTCACTCCGGGATCGATTGTGGTCAATGACGATTCTCTCAAAGTTATTCGAGAATTCGTTTACCTCGCGAAAACTCTGCAGTTTGTAAAAACAACTTTGAGTAGGAAGCTAGCAGAAGAATAAAGCTGGGCTGGGCGACGTTTGAAAAACTTAGTCGAGTCTTCTCTTCGCGTATTCCACAAAGCCTGAAGACCAAAGTCTTCAACCAGTGCGTCCTACCTGTAAGATCTACGGTGCCAAGACGTGGACATTCACAATATGGCTGGTTCATCAGTTCAAAGTTGCTCAGCGAGCTATGGAAAGGGCTATGCTCGGCGTCGCTCTATGGGATCGAATCCGAAACGAGATGATCCGGCACAGAGCCAAAGTTGTCGACATAGCTCACAGAATAAGTAAGCTGAAGTGGCAATGGGCCAAGTCGTAGAACCGATGACCGTTGGGGTAAACGTGTTCTTTAGTGGAGACTAGGACACCCTCAGGGTAGATGGAGCGACGATCTTCGCAGGGTGGCTGGTAGCAGCTGGATGACAGTTGCCGAAAATCGAACAAAGTGACGTGCCAGGAAAAGCCTATATCCATTAGTGGACTGCTATAGGCTGATGATGATGACTACATAAAGCTACTGTCTATCTGAACTCCAGAACCTAATACTTGGGTGACACGATACCCCTTGTCAGGACTGGTCTTATATTTACTGGGTACGGATTACACGTGCAGACTGTCAAAGATATTCAAATGGTCGAGAAAATTAGCCGAGGGTAGACGGGCTTTTTAATATTTTTCCTTATTTTTGGGGGTGTTTGCCATAAGCGCCACGATCGTCAACCCACCTGGTTGACGATCGCAGTTTGTTGTTAAAGTGCACAGAGAACGCTGATGCCCATTCTCTGGTGCGTCCCTTAGTCACCTGTTACGACACCCACGGGAAGATATGGGATGGTGAAATTCTTTACGTCCGTCACCATACGGCATTCTATCAAACCGATACGCGATGTTCATTACTAGGAGGTACTTGCAATTTCGCTTAGGTAATGATTCATTGCAAGTATTGCAAGTACCTCCACTTGGACGCAATACAATGAAATTTGATCGAAATCCATTTAAAATAAAAATATAATGCTAGTGCGATATAGCCTATCACCATAGCGCCTTTGGGAAGGTTTCTTAGACATTTACTCGGCTTCTGAAGTTCCTCAACCAATTTGACAGTTTATCGATGTTCCTTAGGAATAAAATATTAGTCCAGTAATGTAAAGTGCCTGGTTTATACTTACAACCATAACATATTTGTCATGCTGTGATATATTCATTGAGAATGTACTCATTTCTCCACTGCCGCTCTCTCTTTGTAGAATGCGTTGACCTGTAAGCAAAAGAATGTATTTTCAAAACAATATTATATTAAACTAAGATTTATATTGGCCATCATTTGATTAATACAATCAAATTCTCATAACCGTATGATGTTTTTATTTATTTTTCTCTTGTTTTAGGGTCCATCAATAGGATGGTCCCTAATCTCATTACAATCTAATCAATCAGTGGCGATAGGTACTTTAATATATTTACTTTTTTTTATCATTGATAGTCTCGCGTTTGACCACTGTCTCACTTGATGGTAAGCGATCATGGGATAGACGGAGAAACAAGCTTGAATGTATTTTCAAAACAATATTATAAACTATTCACTCTACTTAACAATACTTATCATTATCATCTTACCGTCTCCCATCTTACTTAGGAACGGTCCAACATGTGTCCTTCTTTTATCTCAACAGTATACACTCCCTTTTCTTCCATATCATTCTTCATACGATCGACCTACCTTTTCTTTGGCCCTCCTTTGTCTTCCCATCCATTTACAATTATATTCATTACTGTTTTAGTGACGTGTCTTTCTTCACCATCCCGTTGACCGAAATTTTAATACTATCATTGCCCTATGCTTATTAGGTTGGTGATGAAACGAGGAAATTATGAAACGCACGAAACGGGGTATGAAGGAGTCGAATACCCTGCCGGAGTCTGTGTTTCCAGTTAGAAACTGTGTATGGTACGCGTTTGAGCACTATCTCACCTGATGTTAAGCGATGATGTGGTTGATGGAGAAGCAAGCTTGCCCAGAAGTCACCTATTCACTTTTGACTTTGAAAACCCCTAGGTGGTAGCTATCTTGAAACAAAAACTCCGGCAGGGAGTTCCATTCCTTAGCTGTATGCACAGTGAAAGTATTCGCAGAACGCTTTGTGCGTATGGGTGGGATGCCCACTATGTATCGATGGCGCATTGCCGCACCTACATCTTGTAGTCCGGTGATGGAGAGTGAATAGATTACTTCTAGGCTACCGTGCTCGATTGTTTACTAGAGGTCATCGCGAGCCGAGAGTATAATCGCAAAAACACGTACCATTATTTTGTCCAATCTTTCCGTAATACAACGCCCAGTGAAAGTCTCTGGAACATGGACTGATGGTGATGAAGACCACAGTCTGGGATATAGATGAGGTATTCAGCTCCAAGCTGTAACAATATAGGATGTTCATAGAAAAAAAACATATACAACAATTTAAACTTAAATTTAACAAGCATATTTTTGTCTTAGGGATTACGACTGCCCACTGTGCAGAGCATGCATGGAGGAGGAAGAGACAGCAGCACACCTGCTCCTAAGCTGCCCAGTAATCGCTGGTTACAGGGCCAAATTCCTCGGTGACCCTGGTACCGTACTTACAGGGGATTGTTGGCAACACCAAGGCGCTGCTGGCTTTCTTCGAAGAGCTGGGGTGGATCGAGTGTGGAAGACGAATCCCACCCGTACGCAAAATACGCGCTTAGACGTGGTGTTGCGGACACCAGCCCAACTTAATGTTAACAAGAGTTGTTTACAGAATTACCAGCTACTAGACAACTGTTATTCTGTATGACACAATGTTATCCGTTTTAGTTTAATTTTCTTAGATTTTCCTGATAAAAAATCATGTATTCGTTTCTATGTTGTTGAAGCTGCATCTGTTCCATTTTTCCCAGGTCTACTTTTTCTTAAAAATCTAATACCTTTAAACGAGCAATTCTTGTATATAAATATATAATCTGAATCTCGGAAACAGCTCCAACGATTTGCATGATATTTCGAGGGCGATAAATTGATCCAGCTACGTTTTATTTTTAGAAAACGTCGTTTTCTCTTTTTTCACCCGAGCAGAGCACGGTCGCCCCGGTACTAATTATAATAGATAATACCTTCTGCAGCTACATGCTATTTTTACCACCTCTTCAAAGTAAATTATCGTAGAAAAATATATATAATATTAATTTCATGATTGTCCTAAAAATAGGACAAATTATTACCATTATACATTGAAGGTTCAAGAAATTATTTTATTATTTCAATTTGTGCTGTGTTCGGTAAATATTTTATGGGTACCATTAAGTAAGTTTCGATGGTTTCATAGTCTTTTACGTAAAGATCATAATTATTAGAACCAATAGTTTAAACATGTAAATGACACTGATTAATCAGGAAATCCCACAAACTTTTTTGAAAATATTTTAAATATTTTTTTTTTTTTTTTTTGTCGTTTTTGTGGCGAATAAACACTTTTTCTTTCTTTCTTTTTTACATTTTTACAGTACCAAATTTTGGTCGTTCTCCTTTATTTGATAGGGTATGGCCTTAAAGGTCTACTTTGGTTAAGGTTTGATGAAAACAATCGGCATACTTGACATAAGACAAAAACTAGGTTGTTAAAGATTCTACACTGTAAGATTGGTTGTTTTCTAAACAAATACTAAAAGAGAAGGAGAAGAAATCTATTTGTTTGTTTACATTGTAAATCTCTGAAATTACTGGACAGATTACGAAAACTATATGACTGATATAAAGCATAGGAAGCTACTTTTATCCTTGAATAATGCGTAGTTCCGTTGGAATTTGGGGGCTGAGTCACCCACGTCCGTAGGTGTGTACCCTATTCCGATACCCTACACGTGGTCCCCGGGTGGTGCAAATCAGGTGACACCAACTGGTGGTAGGCTTCGGCCGAAGGCTTGCGACCACCCACCGGGCAAAGACGTACCGCCAAGCGGCTTAGCCGTGTTCCGGTACGATGCTCGGTGTAGCCACTAGAGGAGTTGGGTCGAGATAGCTGTTCCACTGCAGTCTGACCAGCCTGACACGCACACGTATCGGGAGACTGGTCGCGGAGGGTAGCGGGATCCGAGGCACGGTGCGCGGCTGGCCGACCGCAGGTAGTTGGGGGCCCAAGTAGTGTGCCAGCCACACATGAAAGGCTGCCCCGCCAACTATCGAAAAATCCCGGGATGCGCCATCGTGCTGGTTGGCGACCAGATGGGGAGGGCCCGATGGACATTCCGGGGGGGCTCGGGCGTCCCCGCAGTCTCCGGACTAGTGCCCCAATGATGCTGTCCTTTCAGTGCGGGTCTGAAGGTTAGCAGCGTGGAACCTCGTCTCACTTCCAACTCCTCTCCTCCATTCACTCTTATATTACTCGTAATGCCAAGGAAAAGAAATAATAGATTTGAACAGCGGCTGCACTCCCTCCCCCTCAAAGTGCACCTCACCAACATTCGAGGTCTGCACTCAAATCTCTCTGCAGTCCACTACAACCTGGAGACTGACAAACCAGCGATGTTATTTCTTACGGAGACGCAGATAGCGAGTCCGTCGGACGCGTCGTACCTATCTTACCCAGGGTTTACTTTGGAGCACAATTATAAACCGCGCGCGGGTGTGAATAAGCCACGGGAGCGTAGCCGCAGGTAAAAGCTAGTCCCCCATTAAAATAAAATTATATGTATGTGTGTTTTTGTCACGGGGTCCCAGCGCTAACAAAGAAAATTTGATTCAAATAAATATCACTAGATGGCGTGATATCCATCGGTTTGTTATTGAATTGTGTGTAAAATTAACATCCTCTAGTATGTTCTTGTTTAATCAACTCTCCTAAACGCAAAATTATGGAATATTGTGCTCTTAATTCACATTTCAAAGACAATTTGAACAGATCATTTAAAATTGATTCCAATAGATGGCGTGGTTTTAAACTTTCTGAGGCATACCACAATTTTTTTTAATATTGGTATGTAACATTTGGTACAATGAAACTGTAAAAACGTACAAAAAAATACTATAAAACAAAAATTGTCACGAACCGAGAAAACCCTTTTACTTGCAAGTCGCTGCTAACACCATCTATAGCCGTGGGACGGAACCGAACGCGATCGATGTACTTATAAAAATAATGAGTATAATCAGACGAAAAACGCTAGTTACGTCGACACGGTTTTTTTGAGGCATCTGTATGTCAGTATTATAATCTCTGGTTTTTATTGACAAAAGAATTTAAGAAAGCAACTTAAATATTATGAACTATATATAAAAACTAATTATAATAATGTACACGCGCGTATAAATAGAACAGAGACAAGTCTAACTATTGTTTCGACACTAAAATAGAAAACCTAAACTTGTAAATGAAATTCTTATTTTTGAACCTCAACCAAGTATTTACTTCGCCTATCAAGTTTTTATCTAAATGACATCTTACTAATTGTGTATACCTAGTAGGTTTCTTGTAACGAATGTAAATGACGAATAAATATACACATTACGTGTTATTCATATTCAAAGATAGGAGCATACTTCTGTAAATTGATAGTAAGTACTTAAGAAGTGTGATTGGATAACACCTGCCAAGCATCGACTACTGCGTTAAATGCAGTTGCAGATAGGTAGGTACAGCAGATTGTTTGATTATTATCTGGCAATATTATAAGACAATATAGTAGTTAGTATTTTATCTTGTGCTGAGTCAGTCTGTGATTTCACATATATCTATTAATAACCGGTGCAAGCAAAAAAATGTATGCTGACGCTTGAGCATGCAAAGATGGCAGTCTTGAAAGTAAGGCACTTTTTACCCGACTGCCGAAGAGTGGTAATGTGTTTAATGGTATTTTTTTGTGTATGTATGTATGTTTGTTCCTATGTGGCGTTCCAGAGAGCAAACGCGTTGGTCGATTTTGATGATTCATACGTCAATCGATTCGTCTTAACCTTGCGAGTCAGTGGCTACATTAAAATTGGAAAATAGAAAAATGGCGGCTTTTGGACGCCATATTGTGGGGGGCAAATTTTCTTATTTCTTCCAAACCCATCTTGTGGGGTGTCAAAATAAAGGTTTTCAAGAGGTGATTTCAAAAATATATAACACTTATATGTTTGTACATTTAAACTACTACTAATTCGAAATAACTAAAAAGTTATATAAAAAAAGAAATATATCTGGTTTTAGTCAGCCAGCTCGCGAATATATATTCTCCGACTGCACAGCATGATTTTCTTCTTGTTTACGTCTTTTTAGTTCGCTTTTTAAGCAGTCGAATTTTTTGATATTTGAATTAACTTTTTTACTATTCTTACATCCAACCAAAGACCTCTATGCACTCACTGGCGTCATAACGGTGCGATAATTATTCGCCGTAGGCACTCTTGTTCTTTTGAGAACAAACGACTTAAGCACACGGTGTATCCGTTACCTATAATTTTCACGAGGTGCCATTTCAGTTTTTCAGCCACCTCCTATTTAATAAAATTAATAAGTCATTGTCAATAAAACACCTTTCAAAGCAGTTATGGTAGTCAAAACATGTCACGTTGTTTGATCCTTTACAATTTGGTATTACGACCGCCACATCCTCACCATCCTCATCTAAACATCGTGAGGATACTTGGACTTATATAATTAATGTATGTCTGAAATAGCCAAGTCTGAGGCCTGTTCACGTTCCCAGAGGCGGCTTTAACTCTGACACCAAAGGTGGCCACGTCCTCACACGAAAAAGAAGAAGACCGTCACCATCACTGATGGAATGACACCTTTTATTTATTTTTTTTTGGGTGGGAAATCATCCAATGACTTCTCCCGCTCTGGGTGAAGCGGAAGGGCGTGTCAGTCTTTTACTGACTAAAACCCACACCCGTGTTCCTTCAGTTGCTTGAGCCAGGGCCGCGGTAACTCTTTTTCAAATTTATCCGCGACCATGGAATGACACCTAGAGCCTCTTTTTAAAGTCATTTTATTATTATTGTAAACTCACCTTCTGCTTTCACCCTCAGCCAGCCTATAGACCGTTTGGTTGTCAATAGGCAACCATTCCACAGGAACCTTGGAGACCGGTCTGGTGACCAAAACTGTGGGTGATGCCAGGCCTGCTCCAGCTGCGTGAAGGACTAGCAGACTTGCTAGCCTCATTGTGAAGATGCTCAGTTTTCTGAAACGAAGAAAATACTTGTTTATGATGGCGCTTTAGGTCTGTAGTCTAACGCGCATTCATGATAATGACAGAACCATTTATTATTTGAAACTTTTTTTCAAAAGAAGAGTAGTGGTGGCCCAATGGTTACGTTCAAAATGGTGAAGGAAATATCGTGAGGGAACCGACATGTCCTCGAACCAAAAAATTAAAGACATGTGAAATCAACCAATCCAGACTGGGCCCGCGTGGTAGATTATAGCTCATTCCCTCTCTAAGAGAGGAGACCTGAGACCCAGCAGTGGGCACAAACAAAAGCTGATTATGCTTTTCAAAGGTTTAGAAGGTAGACTGAAAAACTATCGCAGGTGACAAAAAATTGTAATCGTGTTTCGGGTCTAATGTACTTTTATTTATTCTGTGCGCAAAATTAGACGGCTATATTTCTAGCCACTAATATAACAATAGATAGCTACAATGAAAAGTAAATTCTAATAGAAATTAAGATAGTTAAAGTGAGACTGAACAGGCTACTTCTGGGTAAGCTCACTCCATCGTCGACTCTGTCTCTGTCACCTCTGACCTAGACTAGAGTCAAGAGCAAACCCATCACAAATAAAAAAAAAAGCATGATTGATTTACAAATATACAATTTCAAGTTTCTGATATAATAGTAAAATATTTAAAGCCGAATTAAACTTTTTGAATTATTGAAATACCTAAGTGTACAAAAACATCCGGTTTGGAATATTTTTTTAAGTTTCCTTCGATATTTACGTAGACTATAAAAAATGCCCAGTATACCTTGAGATGTCATGGTGGCGCTATTTGTGAAGGTGAAAGGACTAAATTCAGTACATTCTTTAGTTGCCAATTCATCACCGGTCACGCTAAACTGGGCGGTACATACGGTACTGAACTCAGTTCTATGAGATGATAATTATCTAGTAACCCTATGATTTTTATTCTTAGAACACTGTTCAAAATAAGCAGAATAACAACGGGACATGAATAATTTCCTCAGGAAATCAATCCGTCAAAATGTCAGGTCAATTGTTTTGAACAAAGAAAATGCGCAGAAAAACCAAAGATTTTTTTTAAATAGATACCTATGTCACTTGTTATAAATCGATTATTCAATGAGTGTACTGATTATACAACAGGATCGATTTAATCTGTTCTATTCGGAGTGGTTAGTTGCAACGAGGTCAGTGGTCTTGGCAATTATTTTTGACACGCGTTTCGAAAACATGGGTAGGTATTAATGCGTAAGAGATTTCACTGGCTTACAGAATTATGTTAGTCCTGTTTTTTTATAATGTATACTAGACACTTACAATGCTGTTTAATTAGAAAAAAAACATTGAACTAAGTAGAAAAATTGAAGACAAAGCAGGTTCAATTCCTGGCACGAAAATTATCAAACGAGCAGCTGCGATCAGTTGAAAAAAATTCAACACTCAACTTGACGCCATATCACTTAGCTTGCATTAAATTTATGACACTTGGTTAATTTCTTGCCAAAAACGGTCATATTAGCAGATTTTTATAATCTTTAAATTATAACAAATTATGTTAAGACCTTGGTCTCATTACTTTTAGTTTTCAATGTTTAAAACATATTAGCATGTTTTAAAATTTATAACATTATGAAAAAATAAAACATTTTTACTACAAATACAACCAACTTCCAAATAAAAACACTACTAAATGAAAAATAACATCAATTTCGGAAATCGGTGTTCCTGTTTTCGTTTCTTCGTTTTTTGACACCGACATCCGAAATTTAAGTTATTTTTCACGTTGTAGTGTTTTTATTTGGAAGTCGGTTGAATTTTTCACGTTCAGTAGAATTATATATATAAAGATTTAAATTCATGAAAACCAGATGTCTGTTAGTTTGATTTTTACAGAATTGTCTTTCTATCTAATTGGAATAAGAAGACCGACTTTGAGGGCCGAGAATCACTAAAATTACTGAATGACTTTTTGCCTAGTAAGAACTTTTTATTCCATTGGGATTTTGGGACTCATTATGTAGATTGTTATAAATGTTTAACAGTAAGTACCCAATTGTGGTATCCAAATCTGCCTTTGAATAAACAAACAAAAAAGTGAAACGAAAAGAAAATAATTTTAATAAACAATTTAGTAGGTATCTAATTTACTTTGACATTGTTTCTATACAAAAGTTGTCGAATCATCATATTTATTCCTCAAATAAAAGATATGTGAGTATCAGAAAATTAGCCCTTAATTAATTATTTAAATAAATATACGTAAATTAATCTACGAAGTAGTTCCAATTAGCCAAGGCCGCACTCCCATGTTAGTATGAAGCCAAAGGTTGTTAAACTTCATTATTATAACATACAATATTACAACTGGTATTGCCATACAGGCTTCAATAAAAACTACATACTGTTCCTGTTTAGAAATGTGTTGCCATAATCACTTGGCTTATTATGCTATTTTTCTTGTGGAAATCCTTGCCAGTGTCCTCTTTTCTAGTTCTTCGGTCCTTTTTTCTAGTTCTTTGTTATTCAACTCGAGAGTAGCTGCTTGTAGCTAAATTAGAACAGACGCACGGGTCGACCTTCGAGGTTAAGCACCGCTTTTCGAGGCCTGTCCGTGGATAATGTCCCTTTATAAACAGTGTGAACAATGTACGTCTTTACAGTTCATTATATTTTGTTTTTGTAGTGTTCTGGATTTAGATCTACTGGAAACACTTTTATTTTTTTCTTTGTCTCTAATATTCATTATGTCAATGTCATGCATACCTTTTATTTGCAAGGTTACTGAAATGAAGATTTTAAATGTTATTTTATTTGAACTGTCACTGTCTGACAGTGCTGTTGGTGTGTTTATCTTCTTCTATATCTATCTATCTATCTATATATTTAAAAGATAAAGTATGTATGTATGTTCCTTATATACTCTGAAACGGCTGGATTCGGTGGCGACCAGAACATTTTTTTGTGAACTTTAAACGCGGGCGAAGCCGCGGGCAGAAGCTAGTTATAAATAAATAAGTGACGAACCAAGTTACGTTATCGGTACCGATTGTGTTTTGTAGATCTTTGACAGCTGTTACGGTTAGACAGAAGTTAGAAGACATACCTCTTGCCAATGGATACCAGAAGTTTGCCAGTTACTGGATTGTGGAGATCTGATAGGCATTCGTACCATGTAAAATACTGGTATCCAGCTGCATCCAGTTATACTGGAAGCCTAAACCAAAAGTCGTTTGTGATTTCACAGACATATTTAAAGGGCAATGGAAAAAGCTATGCTCGGAGTTGCGTGGACCGAGGTTACCGACATAGCCCGAAGAATTGCCAAAATTCAGTGGCGGTGGGCAGTGCACATTGGTCGCAGAACGGATGGCCGTTGGAGCCGAAAAGTTCTAGAGTGGCGACAGCGTATCGGAAGACGCAGCGTTGGAAGCCCTCCCTCTAGGTGGTGCGACGATCTGATCAAGACTGCAGGAGTCCGGTGGATGCGAAACGCACGGGACCTATTAGTGTGGTGACGCTTGGGGGCAGCCTATGTCCAGCAGTAGACGTCTATCGGCTGAAATGATGATGATGATTTATCGCGTAGGTGTAGGGTAGGTGTAGGGTAGGTGTAGGGTAGGTGTAGGGTAGGTGTAGGGTAGGTGTAGGGTAGGTGTAGGGTAGGTGTAGGGTAGGTGTAGGGTAGGTGTAGGGTAGGTGTAGGGTAGGTGTAGGGTAGGTGTAGGGTAGGTGTAGGGTAGGTGTAGGGTAGGTGTAGGGTAGGTGTAGGGTAGGTGTAGGGTAGGTGTAGGGTAGGTGTAGGGTAGGTGTAGGGTAGGTGTAGGGTAGGTGTAGGGTAGGTGTAGGGTAGGTGTAGGGTAGGTGTAGGGTAGGTGTAGGGTAGGTGTAGGGTAGGTGTAGGGTAGGTGTAGGGTAGGTGTAGGGTAGGTGTAGGGTAGGTGTAGGGTAGGTGTAGGGTAGGTGTAGGGTAGGTGTAGGGTAGGTGTAGGGTAGGTGTAGGGTAGGTGTAGGGTAGGTGTAGGGTAGGTGTAGGGTAGGTGTAGGGTAGGTGTAGGGTAGGTGTAGGGTAGGTGTAGGGTAGGTGTAGGGTAGGTGTAGGGTAGGTGTAGGGTAGGTGTAGGGTAGGTGTAGGGTAGGTGTAGGGTAGGTGTAGGGTAGGTGTAGGGTAGGTGTAGGGTAGGTGTAGGGTAGGTGTAGGGTAGGTGTAGGGTAGGTGTAGGGTAGGTGTAGGGTAGGTGTAGGGTAGGTGTAGGGTAGGTGTAGGGTAGGTGTAGGGTAGGTGTAGGGTAGGTGTAGGGTAGGTGTAGGGTAGGTGTAGGGTAGGTGTAGGGTAGGTGTAGGGTAGGTGTAGGGTAGGTGTAGGGTAGGTGTAGGGTAGGTGTAGGGTAGGTGTAGGGTAGGTGTAGGGTAGGTGTAGGGTAGGTGTAGGGTAGGTGTAGGGTAGGTGTAGGGTAGGTGTAGGGTAGGTGTAGGGTAGGTGTAGGGTAGGTGTAGGGTAGGTGTAGGGTAGGTGTAGGGTAGGTGTAGGGTAGGTGTAGGGTAGGTGTAGGGTAGGTGTAGGGTAGGTGTAGGGTAGGTGTAGGGTAGGTGTAGGGTAGGTGTAGGGTAGGTGTAGGGTAGGTGTAGGGTAGGTGTAGGGTAGGTGTAGGGTAGGTGTAGGGTAGGTGTAGGGTAGGTGTAGGGTAGGTGTAGGGTAGGTGTAGGGTAGGTGTAGGGTAGGTGTAGGGTAGGTGTAGGGTAGGTGTAGGGTAGGTGTAGGGTAGGTGTAGGGTAGGTGTAGGGTAGGTGTAGGGTAGGTGTAGGGTAGGTGTAGGGTAGGTGTAGGGTAGGTGTAGGGTAGGTGTAGGGTAGGTGTAGGGTAGGTGTAGGGTAGGTGTAGGGTAGGTGTAGGGTAGGTGTAGGGTAGGTGTAGGGTAGGTGTAGGGTAGGTGTAGGGTAGGTGTAGGGTAGGTGTAGGGTAGGTGTAGGGTAGGTGTAGGGTAGGTGTAGGGTAGGTGTAGGGTAGGTGTAGGGTAGGTGTAGGGTAGGTGTAGGGTAGGTGTAGGGTAGGTGTAGGGTAGGTGTAGGGTAGGTGTAGGGTAGGTGTAGGGTAGGTGTAGGGTAGGTGTAGGGTAGGTGTAGGGTAGGTGTAGGGTAGGTGTAGGGTAGGTGTAGGGTAGGTGTAGGGTAGGTGTAGGGTAGGTGTAGGGTAGGTGTAGGGTAGGTGTAGGGTAGGTGTAGGGTAGGTGTAGGGTAGGTGTAGGGTAGGTGTAGGGTAGGTGTAGGGTAGGTGTAGGGTAGGTGTAGGGTAGGTGTAGGGTAGGTGTAGGGTAGGTGTAGGGTAGGTGTAGGGTAGGTGTAGGGTAGGTGTAGGGTAGGTGTAGGGTAGGTGTAGGGTAGGTGTAGGGTAGGTGTAGGGTAGGTGTAGGGTAGGTGTAGGGTAGGTGTAGGGTAGGTGTAGGGTAGGTGTAGGGTAGGTGTAGGGTAGGTGTAGGGTAGGTGTAGGGTAGGTGTAGGGTAGGTGTAGGGTAGGTGTAGGGTAGGTGTAGGGTAGGTGTAGGGTAGGTGTAGGGTAGGTGTAGGGTAGGTGTAGGGTAGGTGTAGGGTAGGTGTAGGGTAGGTGTAGGGTAGGTGTAGGGTAGGTGTAGGGTAGGTGTAGGGTAGGTGTAGGGTAGGTGTAGGGTAGGTGTAGGGTAGGTGTAGGGTAGGTGTAGGGTAGGTGTAGGGTAGGTGTAGGGTAGGTGTAGGGTAGGTGTAGGGTAGGTGTAGGGTAGGTGTAGGGTAGGTGTAGGGTAGGTGTAGGGTAGGTGTAGGGTAGGTGTAGGGTAGGTGTAGGGTAGGTGTAGGGTAGGTGTAGGGTAGGTGTAGGGTAGGTGTAGGGTAGGTGTAGGGTAGGTGTAGGGTAGGTGTAGGGTAGGTGTAGGGTAGGTGTAGGGTAGGTGTAGGGTAGGTGTAGGGTAGGTGTAGGGTAGGTGTAGGGTAGGTGTAGGGTAGGTGTAGGGTAGGTGTAGGGTAGGTGTAGGGTAGGTGTAGGGTAGGTGTAGGGTAGGTGTAGGGTAGGTGTAGGGTAGGTGTAGGGTAGGTGTAGGGTAGGTGTAGGGTAGGTGTAGGGTAGGTGTAGGGTAGGTGTAGGGTAGGTGTAGGGTAGGTGTAGGGTAGGTGTAGGGTAGGTGTAGGGTAGGTGTAGGGTAGGTGTAGGGTAGGTGTAGGGTAGGTGTAGGGTAGGTGTAGGGTAGGTGTAGGGTAGGTGTAGGGTAGGTGTAGGGTAGGTGTAGGGTAGGTGTAGGGTAGGTGTAGGGTAGGTGTAGGGTAGGTGTAGGGTAGGTGTAGGGTAGGTGTAGGGTAGGTGTAGGGTAGGTGTAGGGTAGGTGTAGGGTAGGTGTAGGGTAGGTGTAGGGTAGGTGTAGGGTAGGTGTAGGGTAGGTGTAGGGTAGGTGTAGGGTAGGTGTAGGGTAGGTGTAGGGTAGGTGTAGGGTAGGTGTAGGGTAGGTGTAGGGTAGGTGTAGGGTAGGTGTAGGGTAGGTGTAGGGTAGGTGTAGGGTAGGTGTAGGGTAGGTGTAGGGTAGGTGTAGGGTAGGTGTAGGGTAGGTGTAGGGTAGGTGTAGGGTAGGTGTAGGGTAGGTGTAGGGTAGGTGTAGGGTAGGTGTAGGGTAGGTGTAGGGTAGGTGTAGGGTAGGTGTAGGGTAGGTGTAGGGTAGGTGTAGGGTAGGTGTAGGGTAGGTGTAGGGTAGGTGTAGGGTAGGTGTAGGGTAGGTGTAGGGTAGGTGTAGGGTAGGTGTAGGGTAGGTGTAGGGTAGGTGTAGGGTAGGTGTAGGGTAGGTGTAGGGTAGGTGTAGGGTAGGTGTAGGGTAGGTGTAGGGTAGGTGTAGCGTAGGTGTAGGGTAGGTGTAGGGTAGGTGTAGGGTAGTGGAATTTTGCACAAACGTTTGTTTCTAGTGACGGAGAGAGCTCGTGACTAAATAATAACAGCCGCACTGGTCGATCATCAAGGTTAAGCAACGCTTGACGAGGTCGGTCCGTGGATTTCAACATATCGAGTTTCCTCCGTGCCTCGGAAAGCACGTTAAGCCGTTGGTCCCGGCTGTCATTTGAAAATCGTTGACAGTCGTTACGAGTAGTCAGAAGCTTGAGATCTGACACCAGTCTTGCCAAGGGGTACCGTGTTACCCAGTTACTGGGTTATGAAGGTCAGATAGGCAGTCGGTTCATGTAAAACACTAGTACTCAGTTGAATCCGGTAAGACGACTAGGCAGATTGATTGTTTGTTTCAAGTGACAATGCTATGTTCAGTAAAAAAGCATGTTTAAAAAAAAACTAAAATATTGTTGTCGATTTTGTTTTACACATCTACAACGCTGCTTCCACCCCAAACACATAGACCGCCAGATCAGCACTCGGGTAGATTAAACCCTGAATTAGGACATAGAGGATAAGAATATAGTTTTCATCTATGTCTAAGGGGCCCTACAAGTCGTATACATCTGTCCATTAGGCACAACAATGGAAATAACCCTGCAAAGAGTCAACAGTGTTATTCGCAGTATTCTGGAGTATTGTAGTACGGTGTGGAACCCGTTCTATCAGGTACACTCAGATCTGATTGAACGCGTGCAAAAAAGGTTTCTGTATCACCTATGTTACTCAGATAACAAATGTCGTAGTCTGAACTCATATAAAACTAGGTTGAGTCATTATAAGGTCAAATCTTTGAGTGCACGTAGGAGATCATTAGATTTCATGATTGTTTATAAATTAATTAATGGCCTAATCGATTCGCCCGAGCTCTTGGAGAAAGTGACAATAAGTATCCCACGTAGTGGTAGCCGGCTAATTAACCGTAGAACTTTCATCCTGCCTCATAGTCGAACTAACATAGGTAATTTTTCACCCTTAAGCCGAATGCTTTCTCTTGCCAACTCCATTCGTGGCGAAATAGATGTCTTTGCCGGTTCAGTAGCTTCATTGAGATGCAAACTCAGAAATTTAATTGTGTAACTACTTGTTCGAAGTTAGTTTTTATTTTGAATTTGTTTTATTTAATTTAAAGTTGTTTTATGTAATTTAATTGATTGTATATCTAATTTTGATTAACTTTGGTTTAATTTGATTGTTAATTTAATTTAATGTTTTATTTAATTATATACCTATATTTTTATTTTATGACTTGCCTTAACTTGAATTTATTATTGATTATTTAACGTTATGGTTGATTTATTATTTTTTTATCTTAATCTTCATACTTACCTACTAATGTTAATTCAATTTACTTTTTACATTTTAATTCTATTGTAATGTTGATTTAATTTTTGTTTATTTTAATTTAATTTTGATTTAAGTTTATGGTTGGTTAATTTTAATTTAATTTTGTTCTAATTTTGATTTGATTTGTTTTAATTTATTTAATAGTAAGTGTTTTATATGTGCATGTAATATTCACATCGAGTAGATGTCAATCAGATTTTTTTTGTTGTTCATAATTTTTTTGCACGTGTGATTGTACATCAGTTTTGTGAAATATAAGAAAAAAAAAAAAAAAAAAAAAAAAAGAGGCGCTTTCTTTTTCGCGGGTAGCTCCTGGCGAAACCTAGTGTTTGATAAAACTTCACCCAACAGTAACTGCTGATTGTGATGGCTGACTCTGACTGAGTGTTACGATTGGTGTGAACGGAGCCTTAGTAATATAGCCTAATCGTAGTGATGTGACGGGCCTTAGGCCGCTTGTACACGCCCAGAAAATGCACTGTGTCTGCTGCAGATAGGACCAATTACACGACAAATTTTTTGTCGGACCAAGGCACGAATCTTGTCTGGCGCAGACAAGATTTTTTCTTGTTCATCACCGTGGCAGTGCACACTGTTCGTGTGTAGAAATGACACAAAAAAAAACAAAAACCCGACTGCTTATGAAGCGAACTAAAAAGATGAAACAAGTAGAAAATCATGCAGTACAGTCGGAGCATAAGTTCTTGTTTAGGCCCGGTGACTTTTCTTAGCGTGTACAAGCGGCCTTAGGTCGCGTGTCCACGGCAAGAAAAATCACCGAGTCTATGCAAGGATTCGTGACGTTTCTACACACGACTAGTATACACTGCGTCGGCGCTGCACAAGACAAAAATCTTGTCTGCGCCAGACACGACACGATCTGTAGGGGGCAGGGGGCGGTGTGTACATTGCACATGATTTTCATATGAAAATAAAGGACGGACTTTTCCTCATACCGTTGCAGTTCAAAGTAGAAGTTAGCAAACTCATGTTTTTGACTTAACATAGGATGCACTCAGTATTTTTTTTTCTATTGGTTTAAATAATAGATTGAGGAATGAGGTAACAAGACAGCGTTGTGGTTTAAAAGAAGATGTAGTGACTAAAATTGAAAAGAGTATGTTAAGATGGAGAGGATGAATGAAAGGCGACTATGGAAAGGTATTAACAAGGCAGACGTGAATGGAAACGACAGGAGGGGACGCCCTAGAAAGACATACATAGACCTTATAGGTGATGTTCTTCAGAAAGGCCAGGTGCGCAGTACTCTTAACCAGCGTGTGTGTATGACCAGATGTATGAATGTGAGTGAAGCAAAAGAAGTATGTAAGGATCGTAGCAGGTGGTGTTCTGTAGTTTCTGCCTACCCCCATGGGAAAAAGGCGTGAGTTTATGTATTTTTGTATATCATCACAATTTGGCAACCACAATTTTTTTTTGCTTGGTAGTTAACATTATTTCCCACAATTACACGACAAGATGTACACCCTACAATGTCTCAAACATGACTGAACGAAACAATTCGTACCATGTACATACTAGATTTTTCTTGTCTGCAACAGACACGACATTCTTTCGTGCACATACCGACAATATTCTTCTCATTTACATGAATATTTTCATCTTGTCTGTAGCCGACACGACAAATTTCTTGCAGTGTACACGCGGCCTCGCTTTCATGGAGTTTTTCTTACCAAATGCTTAAAAAACCCGATTGCTGGACAGGCACATCACATCACTTTACATTACCACATAGAAAACGTTATTTTCCTTTAGAAAGCAAGAATACAATAACTCGTAAAACTTAATTCATTATTTATAATAGATAACATACTATACTGGGAAGTAAAAGTTTCAAAACAAAACAACATACTTACATTTTACAACAGGCGTACGTAAATGAAAATTTAATGTTTTTAACAGTAGGTGTTTCGTTTAAAACATAAACTTTAAAAATATAGCTGTTTAACACTGAATGGTTATTTGTAGGGGTTTTTAAGAAATAACACGTTTATTAGATAGAAACGTCTACTATCTTACTTATAATATTATGAATGCGAAACTTTGGTTGGATGTATGTTTGTTACTCAATCACGCCAGAACGGCTGAACGGATCTGGATGAAATTTGGCGCAGAGAAAGATTATAGTCTGGAATAGCACAAAGGCTTCAGAGCGTACTGGCGTGATGTTATGTTATGAAATGGTATAAACAATAAACAGACATGCGATTGCAGCAAGCCTGAGAGATTTTCCGCCATTTAGTGAAGAGTTATGTTGTATATCTCCAAAGTTCGTCATCAGATCTTTACCAAATTTAAATGTGACGATTTTGGAATAAACTTCTTTCGAAA
The DNA here is from genome assembly GCA_948252205.1 of Orthosia incerta. Lineage (NCBI taxonomy): Eukaryota > Metazoa > Arthropoda > Insecta > Lepidoptera > Noctuidae > Orthosia > Orthosia incerta. The sequence continues at coordinate 7,553,278 of OX411759.1, forward strand.
AAAATAATAATTTTGCAAATCCGTTTATTATGACGGAGTTATGCCCAACATACAAAAATAAAAATAAATCCGTATTGAGAACTTCCTACTTTTTGGTAAGACAATTAAAAACTGAAATTTGACGATTTTTACAAGATTTTATTTAACTTTGACTGTCTCGGTGTCTGTAATCAAATCTTTTAAGTTATATTTGACTCGCTTCCAAATGTTCGATTGAACTGGAATTTTGCACAACCGTTTTGTTCTAGTGACAGAGAAAGCTCGTGGCTAAATAATAACAGCCGCACTGGTCGATCATCAAAGTTAAGCAACGATGGACGAGGTCGGTCCGTAAATGGGTGACCATTTCAATATACCGAGTTTCCTCCGTGCCTCGGAAAGCACGTTAAGCCGTTGGTCCCGGCTGTCATTTGAAGATTGTTGACAGTCGTTACGAGTAGTCAGAAGCTTGAGATCTGACGCTTGTCTTGCCTAGTGGTACCGTGTTACCCAGTTACTGGTTTATGGAGGTTAGATAGGCAGTCGCTTCATTTAAAACACTAGTACTCAGCTGAATCCGGTAAGACTGGAAGCTGACCCCAATATAGTTGGGAAAAGGCTAGACAGTTTGATTGTTTGTTTCAAGTGACAATGCTATTTTCAGTAAAAACGCTTGTTTTAAAACAATCTAAAATTTTGTTGTCGATTTTGTTTTACACATCTACAACGCTGCTTCCACACCAAACACGTAGACCGCCACATCAGCACTAGGGTAGATTTTTAACTACCCTAGTGCTGATGTGGCGGTCTATGTAAACTATATTCAAATAATAGTACATTATGGTACAAGTGCGTAATGTTGGTGATTACCGCTGAGGCGCCATTGAGACCCGAGCCTTTAGGTGAGGGTCTTAAGAGAGCCGAGGACGGTAATCATCAATACACACGTGTATCATACGACGTTTTTCAACACACTTGTGAAGAAAATAATACAAAAAAATCGTTTTCAACAGTGAAAACGAGTAGTGAAATTTTTTTCGCAATGGCGGGGTAAATTAATCAGCTTTCCTATGCGCGCGCATCTAACAATGGCGATCGGCCATAGACTGAAACAATGAGGTTACTTTCTTTTTTTAGCTTTTCGCGGATAGCCTTTTAGCCACGTACAAAATGGGGAATTTCAAGTTTTCTTGATTGCAGAGAAACAAAAGTTATATTTGAGGGCAAGTTTTATTTATTAAACACGTACAAGTTGAAATTATCTAGTTGAATACGAAGTTGCATGAAATGAGCAAGCAATATGTTAGGTTCTAGAATTTTGCTGAATTATTTGACTAGAAGCTATGCCACATTTTATGTATTTAATGGATATCATGGAAATAGTAATTACTACCCATATCATGTTATGGATATAGTAAGTACTACTTCCATGACAGGAATAGAAAGGGATTAATGTCGAATGGGACACTTTTAATTGATTAACAGTGTTACATTTTATTATATTGAAAATACTTAAATTTTAACTGGATTAGTTTATGACTTATTTTATTAATTTTCATTGGATTGATTTGTGACACTTTTAAAATTAGTTTAATTTAAAAGTATTTAAAATGAAGGCAGGAAACCATTTAAAAAAAAACATAACTCACTTGTGAATAATAGCAATGAAAAAGTCACAGTTTGATAACAGGTATCATTATGTGCCTAATTGCGGTGAAATTAGAGCCACTTTATGAGCAAGTGTGTTGAAAAATATATTCTTATCCTCTATGTCCTAATTCAGGGTTTGCCCTGAATTAGGACATAGAGGATAAGAATATATTTTACATCTATGTCCAGGATCCCTAGTAGTCATATACATAGCATTATTACAAGTCATATACATCTGTCCATTAGGCACAATAATGGAAATAACCTTGCAAAGAGGTGCTTTCTTTTTTGCGGGTAGCTCCTGGCGAAACCTAGTGTTTGATAAAACTTCAACCAACAGTAACTGCTGATTGTGATGGCTGACTCTGACTGAGTTTTACGATTGGTGTGAACGCGGCCTTAGTAATATAGCCGTGTTGTAGTGTTATGACCGGGTCTTAGGCCGCTTGTACACGCCAAGAAAATTCACTGTGTCTGCTGCAGACAGGACTAATTCATCATGTACACGACAAGATTTTTGTGGGACCAAGGCTCGAATCTTGTCTGGACACCGGGCCTAAACAAGAATTTGTGTCATTTCTACCGAGACTAGTGTACACTGCGTCGGCGCTGCACAGACATGACACGAGATCGTGTCGTGTCTGGCGCAGACAAGATTTTTGCATTATTGCATTATTGCCCCCTGCCCCCTACAGATGTAGGGGGCAGGGGGCGGTGTGTACATTGCACATGATTTTCATACGAAAACAAAGGACGAACTTTTCCTCATACTGTTGCAGTTCAAAGTAGAAGTTAGCAAACTCATGTTTTGGACTTAACATAGGATGCACTCAGTATGTTCTCTTCGAGATATTTTTTTTTTATATTTTTCTATTGGTTTAACTTTAAATCATAGATTGAGGAATGAGGTAACAAGACAGCGTTGTGGTTTAAAAGAAGATGTGACTAAAATTGAAAAGAGTATGTTAAGATGGAGAGGATGAATGAAAAGCGACTATGGAAAGGTATTAACAAGGCAGACGTGAATGGAAACGACAGGAGGGGACGCCATAGAAAGACATACATAGACCTTATAGGTGATGTTCTTCAGAAAGGCCAGGTGCGCAGTACTCTTAACCAGCGTGTGTGTATGACCAGATGTATGAATGTGAGTGAAGCAAAAGAAGTATGTAAGGATCGTAGCAGGTGGTGTTCTGTGATTTCTGCCTACCCCCATGGGAAAAAGGCGTGAGTTTATGTATGTATGTATATCATCACAATTTGGCAATTTTTTGGTATTAAAATGAAGGGTTTTAAGAGGTGGTTACAAAAATATAGGGCTCTTATATGTTTAAAAGTTATTCGAAAAAAATTATAACTAAGAAATAGTAAATTAAAAAAGTTAATTTAAAAATCAAAAACCTGCTTAAGAAGCGAACTCAAAAGATGTGAACAAGTAGAAAATCATGCTGTGCAGTCGGAGGGTCAGGTGGTCAGCTAGCTCGCGAATATATATCCTTTTGCAAAAATCTTATATCAAAATATGGCCTGATATGTAAACTAGCTTCTGCCGGCGGCTTCGTCTATGTGAAAATCGAAAATTATACCACGGGTACGCACTACCGGGAAATACAGTAGTCTATGTTCTAATGCAGACCACAGTCGACTCATCTTCCAATTTCATCTAAATACTTTCTGCCGTTGAGGTGTGATTGATGAAGAGGATACATCAGCTCCTCGAATTTTCAGAAAAGGTATTTGACGGAACTATTTCTCTCAAGCTCCCAAAAACTCACTCGAAAAGAATACACGAATACTTTTTCTTTCTTTCTTTAAAAGAGAGAGCGCTTGGGGCAGTTGCTGTTTGAACTGGTTTTGCACATGTAAAAGTTGAAATCAACATTTCGTATTCTCTTGTTTTCTCGTATAAAACTGAACCGATTTTCACCGTATTTTCAACTAAAATATATGAAGAACTTTAGATATGTCGCTATAATCTTTTTTGTTTACATTTTCAAACTAATTTACTGGATGTTTTAATACGGCCAACGTAACTTGTCAGCCATTATGATTCATATCAATAATAGTCATTCACGTAAATTTATGGAAAAAGTCGAATCATAGAGTTATGGACCGGATAGTTAAAGACTTAGTTAAAGAGTATAAAGTAAAAAAAAACTTGGTCTACTTTTATTTTCCAGGATGAAAACCTTTCCATCATCGGCCTACATCGGTACATGGTGGACATTATAGTGGCAGTTTTGGAAATACTTTCATTGTAGGTACAGCTGGAATGAGAATTCCAGAGTGGAATTTCCTGGCGGAGCCTGTGTTTCCAGATACTACTCGTACAACCTAGGAGTTTTTAAGTCAAGAGTTACTTCTAGGCAAGGGTGCTTCAACGTCGACCACATTGAGATAATGATAGTGGTCCAACATGAGTGTATCGTTAATAAATAAGAATAGATTTCCATGATCACATCATCTATCTCGCCGTATTTATTTATTTATTATATGCTTTATTGTACACCTTAAAATACAATTACAAAGAGAAACTTAAAATTAATACATACACAATGGGCGGCCTTATCGCATTCCGCGATCTCTTACGTACAAACAGAAACCGCCGTACTACACGTACAAACAGAAATCAATACTAAATAGTTGAACTAAAGCTCGGCGCAAACGGGCCGCCGACCACAGCTACAGCTGTCGCGCGCTACCGCCACATTTGTAACAGTAGCTGAAGTTTGCGCCAGCCACCGGTGTTCGGCAGCCGCCATTTGTGTTTGTATTGCTGTATAGATCAGAAGAATCGTCGTAAGGGTGTGCCTCGTCGTCGGCACACCCCGACGACGAGGTAGAGACCATGTATGAGGATATCTCTAGAGCCATGCATGGTTTCAAAACTCATTTCACCGTTGTCATGGGGGACTTCAACGCGAAACTGGGCAAACGAGACGTGGATGAGCTGCAAGTGGGGCAATTTGGAGTTGGACGTCGGAACCACCGGGGTCACCTACTGGCCAGTTTTATGGAGAAGGAGGGCCTCTACATGATGAACTCCTTCTTCAGAAAGCGTGAGCACAGGAAGTGGACCTGGCAAAGCCCCGATGGTGCAACTAAAAACGAGATCGACTTCATCATGTCGACCAAGAAGCAAGTGTTCAATGATGTCTCTGTGATCAATTCGGAGAAAACCGGGAGCGATCACCGCATGGTAAGAGGCACATTGAACATACAACAAGCGGTAAACAGTTTCGGAGAAATGACGTCTCCCTGTCTCACACCTCGCTGCAGAAGGACTGGTTCCGAGGTCTGATCCTGAAGTCGAACTGACATAGTGGCGTTTTTGTACAAACACTTCAACACCTCAATGTACCGGTAGTCGATCTGGCACCGTTGGAGAGACTGCAATACAGCCCTAGTCTCGATCGAATCGAAGGCTTTCTCGTAGTCCACAAACGCTAAACAGAGAGGCAGGTTGTACTCTTCAGTCTTCTGTATAACCTGCCGCAGCGTATGTATGTGGTCTACGGTGCTGAAGCCTTTACGAAATCCGGCTTGTTCGGGAGGCTGGATATCGTCAAACCTGCGCGCGAGACGTTTCGTGATGACTCTTGAAAACAGCTTGTAGACATGGCTAAGAAGTGTGATGGGCTTATAGTTCTTCAGCAGGGCATTGTCACCCTTCTTGAAGAAGAGTACCACCACACCCCTGCACCATGCCTGAAGCGTTTTCCCTTCGAGCATGACGGAATCAAACAGCTTCTGAAGGGCCTTAAGTATTGGTTTTCCACCCGCCTTCAGGAGTTCGGCCGTAATTCCGTCGTCACCCGGTGCCTTTTTGTTCTTAAGCTGTTTCAGAGCCATCCTAATCTCATACAGGCTGACGTCGGGAATGCCTTCGGTATAGTGTCGGGTCAATATAGCTCTAGGGTCATTTGCTAGATTCGCGACGGGTTTACTGGTTGACGTGTACAACTGTCCATAGAATCTCTCGATCTCCCTCAGAAACTCCGGTTTGGCGGAAACGATCCTGCCATCATCGGTCTTCAGTTTCGTGAGCTGGCTCTGCCCAATAGATAGATCTCTTGCAAAGACCTTGGAGCCCTTATTCCGCTCAATCGCGTCTTTAATACGCTCAGTATTAAATATATACAAACATGAAAATAATGCTTAAACCTAACATTAAAATAACTCGAGTATTAAAATTCAATACATAACAAGATATTAACACACAGTTATTAAGCTTAGTTTCTAAATAAAAACCGGCCAAGTGCGAGTTGGACTCGCGCACGAAGGATTCCGTACCATTACCGCAAAAAAAGACAAAAAAAAACACTTTTTTTGTGTGGGAGCCCCACTTAAATATTCATTTTATTCTGTTTTTAGTATTTGTTGTTATAGCGGCAACAGAAATACATAATCTGTGAAAATTTCAACTGTCTAGCTATCACGATTCATGAGATACAGCCTGGTGACAGACAGACGGACAGTGGAGTCTTAGTAATAGGGTACCAATTTTACCCTTTGGGTACGGAACCCTAAAAATCAAACTTTTAAAAACTTTACATGAAATGTTAAATCAATAGGAACATTTTGTAATCAGCTAGGTGAATATTAATTATTACCAATTGTTTTGTAATGAATTAATTATTATTCATAATGTTAAATTGAAGTACGAACTTACCGCCGTTGAATTAAAATGGCCGAAAAATTACAGTATCTGCAGAACGACTTCTTTAAATCACTTTACTGACGGCATCTTGAATGCTTTCGTATTAAAAATGTTTCTATTATTAAAAAGACAAATTCTGCCGTATATTTTTCACTTGGCAGTGTAAGCACCTTATACCAGTAATTTATATTTTTTACTTTTTCGCTAAGGTGCTGTTAATTGGTGCAGTGCTGACGTTTGGGTACGTCCCCCTAGATACTTTAATATCGGTAATCCAGTTACGACCTATTTGTAATTTTCACATTCTGATCTATCATCATCATCATCATATCAGCCGAAAGACGTCCACTGCTGGACATAGGCCTCCCCCAAGCGTCGCCACATTGACCGGTCTCGTGCGTCCCGCAACCAGCGGATCCCCGCAACCTTCACCAGGTCATCGGTCCACCTGGTGGGAGGCCTTCCATTGCAACGTCTTCCAGTTTGCAGTCGCCACTCCAGAACCTTTCTGCCCCATCGACCATCCGTACCCACTGCCACTTAAGTTTGGCAATTCTTCGGGCTATGTCGGTAACCCTGGTTCTCTTGCGGATCTCTTAATTTCTGATTCGATCACGCAAGGACACTCCGAGCATAGCCCTCTCCATTGCCCTTTGGGTGACTTTAAGCTTTCTGATGAGGCGCATTGTAAGAGACCACGTCTCAGAGCCATATATCATCACTGGCCGACCACGTCTCAGAGCCATATATCATCACTGGCAACACACACTGGTCATAGACTTTCGTCTTGAGACACTGTGGTAAGTTGGACGAGAAGATACCGCGCAACTTCCCGAACGCTGCCCAGCCGAGTCGGATTCGACGGTTGACCTCTTTCTCGAAGTTAGCCCTACCCAACTGGATTGTTTGTCCCAGGTAGACATCTTCTTCGCGTCTTGTGTGGCAGCAACCACAAATGGCGAGTCACGGACACTTCTGTAGCGAACGGCCGCCACCATCTACACATGTACGGTGCGTATAAACAAAATGTATGGGAAAGTGTGTCAAGTTGCTGTCGCTGGCCACCGGTGGCTGTGGTCGGTGGCCCGTTTGCACCGAGCCTAACACTAACTGTTTTTATTAAGGCAATTATCCGATAAAGGGCAAATATATGGGAACTATAAAATACCTACCCATAAAGATCAGCCACCGAAGTAGTTTTTGCGTTGTTAATACAAATTCCAACGTGAACACACTAAAAAGATTATCGAGAGAACGTGAGGGCTTGCCAGGATTTTTATTAAATACTGTCATTATTTATTTATTTGTTTATCTTCGCACTATAATATTTTTTTATTTATTATAATTATAGCTCGAGTTTCTATATTTACACAGAAGAACCTAATTCAATCTATAGGTACTAATATTATAATCTATACCAAGGTTACCTACTTGAACAAGTGCGAGTCGGACTTTCATACGAAGGATTTCGTACCTTTCCGTAAAATATTAAGAAAAAAAAATATTTCAAATATTTTTTTAATATGGCTTTGCGAACCTTAAGCCCAGTTTTTATCCGTAGTTAACTCAACCAATGGTTAGATATGATAACCAATGGTTTCAACTTACGGTAAAATGTGTTTTTTCTTTATGGTCAAATAAGTTGGATAATTATTTATTTGATAATTTTTAAGATTGATAATTGATGAATAAACGAGTTTTACCGAAAATTTAAACAATTGGTTGAGTTAACTACGGATAAAAAACTGGGCCTTTGTGCGTGAGACCGATTCGCACTTGACCTGTTTTAATTTTTTTATGATAATGGCCTGTAGCACATATTATATGAAAATTAAAGAAAAAAGTGTCTATTACAGTGCCAAAGATAATTAATGTGTGTTTTCTATATGTAGGTAAAATAAGTTAAGTTATTGTAGTCTATTTTACGTTTTTTAATAACTTTCGAAACACTGTCAACGTTTCTCATCCACCTCTCCTGTCGCAGATCTGCTGGATGTTTTTAATTTATATATAGTACCCTTTTGCTTTTCTACCTGTCTTTATTTTTTAACCGACTTTCGAAAAAGGAGGAGGTTCTATGTTCGACTTCTTGTATGTTTTTTTTTTATGTATGTTCACCGATATCTCCGTCAATTGTGGACTGATTTTGAAATTTCTTTTTTTGTTTGAAAGAGTATGTTCCTAAATTGGTCCCATTTTAATTTGGTGAAGATCTGATGAAGAACTTCGAAGATATACAACAGAACTTTTCAATAAATAACGGCAAATCTTTAGGGACTGCTGCAATTGCATGTCTGTTTATTGTTTATACCATTTCATAACATAACATCACGCCAGTACGCTCTTAAGGGGTAAGCAGATCTCTCATTTGGTCGGTTTTGTTCAAGTTTCATGATATTCGGGTAATCTATTCTGGCGTTATAAGAAACTTACTAAACAACTTGCCTATTAGGTACGTACAACTAAAAAGTGAAAAATAAAAAGCTTTTTACAAAAAAATACTACCGACTTCCAAATAAGAAAACTACAAAGTGAAAAATAACTTTATTTTTGGAAGTCGGTGTCCATAACGCAAAAAAATGGTACCTACGAAAGACACCGACTTCCAAAAATAAAGTTATTTTTCACTTGGTAGTTTTCTTATTTGGAAGTCGGTAGTATTTTTTTGTAAAAAAGCTTTTTTGTCTCTTTATTAAGTGTTTTGTGTGTACATAAATAAATTAATCAGATAAATAAAGATACAATCCTGTAACAGATTGACGGATGATCAGCGGAGGCTTAATAATAGATCCCGGTTTTCATCCCACGGGTACGGAACCGTATAAAAGAAGAAATATAGTTTTACTTTCTAGGGATGTTACGGAGGTGGTTAAGTCGACGACTAACGCCAACGACCTTGAGGGAACAAAACGCGCACTCGTTTTACACCCGTGCGACCCAAAATTTAGTAGTTTTTTGTACATTCGTTATTATTCTATGAGTTTTAAAAAAAAAGCCTCAGATCAAAATGTAGATAATTAAATTGTCTTTGGTATGGTGTCAATTTCATTCAAATACGCTCAGCGGTTTTGGTGCGATTGTCGTATTTTTGTCCGTTTTAGACATGACATCATGTTATACGAATAAAACTGAAAATTGTCTTAGATAAAATTATTAAGAAAATGGTCTAATGTAACATATATTTTTCCAAAAAATTACGACTATCCGTTTAGACGTGATTCTCATTTTAAAATCAGTTACTCAAGGAAATCGGCGCCTTAATTGGCGCCAAAATCGGAACCTGAGGTGTAATATCAATTTATTGAAAGTTCCGACTTATCGGAGTCGGCTTCGAAGCTCCGCAACCTGCCTAGTACTCACACAACAGCTCCTTTAGGAAATAAATAATAATTTATGTTTCGTGGTTCACTTACACCACAATAATGACTCACGTTAACCTCTTGGAATTATACTCCAAGGAACGATCGCATAAATCGTGTGCTCGTAAAAAAATAAATATTTTTCAATAATGGTCAACAGAAATGAACCTGTCACTTCAACAGTCCGAAGTATTTGTTCTCGAGGAAATATAGGCAATAATGTTTATTTTTAAACGGCCAACACTGATGAGGTTTACGAGTAGGTACTCTTTAGTGTTGCCAGGTTTAGTTTATGTTTCGGGATAATGCACATTGTTGGTTGTTTTAATGCAGGGTATGATTGGTGTATTAAAAGGAATATGAAGATTGGAAAATCTAAAAAAAAAAAAAAAATCCTTATGCACAAGTACAAAGGTGGACTTAATGCCTTAAGCTATATATTAGCTTTAAAGCGTGATGGAGCTTAAGAAAATATCGTACCAAAGCCGATGCGGCGCTATAATAAACGTTGCCACCTACAGCGCCTAAACTACTTTGGTGAATTTTTTTAAGGAAATTCAGTCGGTGCTCTCTGCCCCCGTTTCCTCTTAACCATCAACGCAATCATGCAATACATCTATAAATCTTTCTAAAACATACAGAACAAATGTTCAAATATACAAGTGTACAATGGGCGGTCTTATCGCACTAGGCAATGTCTTACAGACAACCTTTGGAAGGACTGAAAGATCGGAGAAGAATTTAGGTCTGTCAGTGTACAAAATATCAAAAATAATATTATTTAGACTTAATAACATACAATACATATACTAATACATATCAAATATATAACAGAGAAAGGAGAAGAATAAAAATTATAGCGAAAGGTAATGCTCCTTCACAATTTTCTTGAACGTTGGCAGTGTTTGAGCAGGTCTCACTTCAATAGGTAATATATTCTACAACCGAGGTGCTTGAATCGCAAAACCTAAAAATAATTATGTTGTTGTTTTAGGTTTTGCGTTGTGTCTATTATATTCAGTATATTATTCCATCACCACTGCTCTCAAAACGGTGAAAGACAATATCGTGAGGAAAACGGCATGTCCTAGAACCAAAAATTCATATTCTAGGTTTTTTTGTTTCTAGAACCTATTAACATCCTGTAAGTCAAACCACTGCTCTCAAAACGGTGAAAGAAAACATCGTGAAGAAAACTGCATTTCCAAGAACCAAAAAATCGGATCCTTCGATTTTTTGCTTGTAGTACCTATTACATCCAGTATATAATTTAATCATCACTGCTCTCAAAACGGTGAAAGAAAACATCTTGAGGAAACCGGCATGTCCTAGAACCAAAAATTCGAAGACGTGACATCCACCGACCCGCACTGGGTCCGTGTAAAGTGGCCCATTCCCTCACACAGTGAGAAGGCCTGTGTCCCATCAATGGGCCAATTAAAAGACTGATCATGAAATTTATAAGAGATTGCAAGAACAATGATAACCATCCCATAAACTCAAAACTCCTGGCCACTCAGGTAAGGAGACTGAAGTACCTATTACGTAAGGGCAGTTTCGTTCGCCGAAATGGTGAAATAAATGTGTCAGTAACAGTTGGTTCCTTATTATGCTTTTTATGTTTGACGGTAAACCACAATGAGCAATTATCTGGCAACCAATTTGCTACTCTTGTAGTGTGGATAGGAATTTCAATTTAAATAAACAAGATGGTTTTGCACAGAAAATGCAAACTACACATACATTGTGGTGATTTATACCGGTTTTATGTTATTCTTGACATGTGGTTCTGATAGAAGGTACTTTCGCTCTGTACGAAGTTTGTTAGTTGAAAAATCAGAATGTATTTTTAGCTGTAGAAAAAGGTACCGGAGACTGACCCAACACGGTATTTGACTAGGAAGGGCACTGTCTAAAATGTACTTAATCTAATTCTTATAAAAATAATGTTAACAATTTATACATGAAATAAAAAAGCTTTTTACAAACAAATACAAGCGACTTCCAAATAAAAATACTACAAAGTGAAAAATAACTTCAATTTCGGAAGGCGGTGTCAAAAAATGAAGAAACGAAAACTGGATCACCGACTTTTTTTATAATCATTTTTTAGTGGTATATAATGGACAATTCTATAGTGAGGTAATGCCCATGGTGATGCCAGAATAGATTACCCGAATAACATGTAACTTGAACATAACCGGTGGAATGAGAGTGTACCAGGGTGAACTGTACACATCTGCGTACCCACTTAGAGCATACTGGCATGATGGTATGTTATGAAATAGTGTAAAAAATACGATTGCAGCAATCCCGAGAGATTTACCGTCATTTATTGAAGAGTTCTCTTGTATATCTCCGAAGTTCTTCATCAGACCTTTACCAAATTTAAATGGGACCATTTCGCTATAAACTAATATAGCAAAAAAAAATATTGCAAAACCGTTTATATATGATGGAGTGACGGAGAGACAGAGACAAAAAAAAACAGAAATAGTGTAAACATCCGAATTGAGAACCTTCTCGGTTTTGGGAAGTCAGTTAAAAGTAAGAAAAAAAAATGCGTGATAATGAATTATTTAGCGACGTTCTTAATGACTGGACGCGATTTGATTTATATCGTCTGTGATATATCGTAGATGCGTCTATGATATCGTTAATAGCAGACGTATCCTATAGTAAATACGTCTGTGATATCGCTTATAGCAGACGTATCCTATAGTAAATACGTCTGTGATATCGCTTATAGCATACGTATCCTATAGTAAATACGTCTGTGATATCGCTTATAGCAGACGTATCCTATAGTAAATACGTCTGTGATATCGCTTATAGCAGACGTATCCAATAGTAAATACGTCTGTGATATCGCTTATAGCAGACGTATCCTATAGTAAATACGTCTGTGATATCGCTTATAGCAGACGTATCCAATAGTAAATACGTCTGTGATATCGCTTATAGCAGACGTATCCTATAGTAAATACGTCTGTGATATCGCTTATAGCAGACGTATCCAATAGTAAATACGTCTGTGATATCGCTTATAGCAGACGTATCCTATAGTAAATACGTCTGTGATATCGCTTATAGCAGACGTATCCTATAGTAAATACGTCTGTGATATCGCTTATAGCAGACGTATTCTATAGTAAATACGTTTTAGGTTTTGCGTTGTGTCTATTATATTCAGTATATTATTCCATCACCACTGCTCTCAAAACGGTGAAAGACAATATCGTGAGGAAAACGGCATGTCCTAGAACCAAAAATTCATATTCTAGGTTTTTTTGTTTCTAGAACCTATTAACATCCTGTAAGTCAAACCACTGCTCTCAAAACGGTGAAAGAAAACATCGTGAAGAAAACTGCATTTCCAAGAACCAAAAAATCGGATCCTTCGATTTTTTGCTTGTAGTACCTATTACATCCAGTATATAATTTAATCATCACTGCTCTCAAAACGGTGAAAGAAAACATCTTGAGGAAACCGGCATGTCCTAGAACCAAAAATTCGAAGACGTGACATCCACCGACCCGCACTGGGTCCGTGTAAAGTGGCCCATTCCCTCACACAGTGAGAAGGCCTGTGTCCCATCAATGGGCCAATTAAAAGACTGATCATGAAATTTATAAGAGATTGCAAGAACAATGATAACCATCCCATAAACTCAAAACTCCTGGCCACTCAGGTAAGGAGACTGAAGTACCTATTACGTAAGGGCAGTTTCGTTCGCCGAAATGGTGAAATAAATGTGTCAGTAACAGTTGGTTCCTTATTATGCTTTTTATGTTTGACGGTAAACCACAATGAGCAATTATCTGGCAACCAATTTGCTACTCTTGTAGTGTGGATAGGAATTTCAATTTAAATAAACAAGATGGTTTTGCACAGAAAATGCAAACTACACATACATTGTGGTGATTTATACCGGTTTTATGTTATTCTTGACATGTGGTTCTGATAGAAGGTACTTTCGCTCTGTACGAAGTTTGTTAGTTGAAAAATCAGAATGTATTTTTAGCTGTAGAAAAAGGTACCGGAGACTGACCCAACACGGTATTTGACTAGGAAGGGCACTGTCTAAAATGTACTTAATCTAATTCTTATAAAAATAATGTTAACAATTTATACATGAAATAAAAAAGCTTTTTACAAACAAATACAAGCGACTTCCAAATAAAAATACTACAAAGTGAAAAATAACTTCAATTTCGGAAGGCGGTGTCAAAAAATGAAGAAACGAAAACTGGATCACCGACTTTTTTTATAATCATTTTTTAGTGGTATATAATGGACAATTCTATAGTGAGGTAATGCCCATGGTGATGCCAGAATAGATTACCCGAATAACATGTAACTTGAACATAACCGGTGGAATGAGAGTGTACCAGGGTGAACTGTACACATCTGCGTACCCACTTAGAGCATACTGGCATGATGGTATGTTATGAAATAGTGTAAAAAATACGATTGCAGCAATCCCGAGAGATTTACCGTCATTTATTGAAGAGTTCTCTTGTATATCTCCGAAGTTCTTCATCAGACCTTTACCAAATTTAAATGGGACCATTTCGCTATAAACTAATATAGCAAAAAAAAATATTGCAAAACCGTTTATATATGATGGAGTGACGGAGAGACAGAGACAAAAAAAAACAGAAATAGTGTAAACATCCGAATTGAGAACCTTCTCGGTTTTGGGAAGTCAGTTAAAAGTAAGAAAAAAAAATGCGTGATAATGAATTATTTAGCGACGTTCTTAATGACTGGACGCGATTTGATTTATATCGTCTGTGATATATCGTAGATGCGTCTATGATATCGTTAATAGCAGACGTATCCTATAGTAAATACGTCTGTGATATCGCTTATAGCAGACGTATCCTATAGTAAATACGTCTGTGATATCGCTTATAGCATACGTATCCTATAGTAAATACGTCTGTGATATCGCTTATAGCAGACGTATCCTATAGTAAATACGTCTGTGATATCGCTTATAGCAGACGTATCCAATAGTAAATACGTCTGTGATATCGCTTATAGCAGACGTATCCTATAGTAAATACGTCTGTGATATCGCTTATAGCAGACGTATCCAATAGTAAATACGTCTGTGATATCGCTTATAGCAGACGTATCCTATAGTAAATACGTCTGTGATATCGCTTATAGCAGACGTATCCAATAGTAAATACGTCTGTGATATCGCTTATAGCAGACGTATCCTATAGTAAATACGTCTGTGATATCGCTTATAGCAGACGTATCCTATAGTAAATACGTCTGTGATATCGCTTATAGCAGACGTATTCTATAGTAAATACGTCTGTGATATCGCTTATAGCAGACGTATCCAATAGTAAATACGTCTGTGATATCGCTTATAGCAGACGTATCCTATAGTAAATACGTCTGTGATATCGCTTATAGCAGACGTATCCTATAGTAAATACGTCTGTGATATCGCTTATAGCAGACGTATCCTATAGTAAATACGTCTGTGATATCGCTTATAGCAGACGTATCCTATAGTAAATACGTCTGTGATATCGCTTATAGCAGACGTATCCTATAGTAAATACGTCTGTGATATCGCTTATAACATGTATCCTATTGATTTTAAAACACTTGCAACTTGATTCTAACCATTAAAAAAAATAGAGAAATACAAACTTTTTAACAAAAAATAAACAGACTTCAAAAGCAAAGCACAAAAAAGTGCAAAATAAGTTTCTTTTCGGAAGTTGGTGTGAAAAAAATATAAAAACAAGAGATACCGAAGCCACCGACTGCTGAAACGAAATTTATTTTGCACTTTTTATTGTTTTGCTTTTGACGTTTTTATTTCTCTAGTTTAGTTTTAGTACATCATTACAAAAAAAAAAAAAAACTATAGTCAGGTACCTAAAGGATTGACAAAATACCAATAATAATTCAATTTCAGTTCTGTTTGTCTGGAAACTGCAGAACAGATTTTGATGAAACTTGCGTTATTCAATAAAAAAAGAATGATCCCGATCCGTTTTCTAGTTTCGGAGAAATGCGTGGACAAACATATATGTATTATTACATACATACAACCAAGCATACAAATAATTAAGAAATTTTCCACAAGTGTGCCCACTTAAAGTAACATATGTGAATATTGTGCAGTTCCAACAATATTACATACATATGTGATTTATGATTACCTCCTCCTTTTTTCTAAGTCGGTAAAAACAGCCCTACATCCTATTTCAAAACAGTTAAGGCGCCGATTCCCTTGAGTAGCTGGTTTTAAAATGAGAATCACGTCTAAATGGCTAGTCATAATTCTTTGAAAAAAATATATGTTATATTAGACTATTTTCTTAATAATTTTATCTGAGCAAATTTTGACTTTTATTTGTATAACATAGTGTAATTAATTTGTAAAGTTATGTCTAAAACGGACAAAAACACGACAATCACACCAAAACCGCTGGGCGTATTTTAATGAAATCAACACGATCTCAAAGATAATTTAATTATCTACATTTTGGTCTGAGGCTTTTTTTTTAAAGTCATAGAATAATAAGGAAAGTACAAAACACTACAAAATTTTGGGTCGCGCGGGTGTGAAACGAGTGCGCGTTTTGTTCCCTCGAGGTCGTTTGCGTTAGTCGTCGTCTTAATACACGAAATCCAATAAAGCTTCATTTTGATTGGCTGTGACAAACAATGGGCCAACTTGAAAATATATTTTTTTCTACCTCAGTTATCTAAAGAATTGGATGGATTAAATTGTTTTTTTTTTGTAACTGACCCTATTTATATCCTTCAAAATTACATTTTTAATAACTTGAGCAATAAATGCTGAAGTTATTAAAACTGTTTCATTTATTTCTAGTAATTACTGTTCAGTAAGTTAAGAGCGTTAATTACTCAGACTTAAACATCAAAATACGTTTAGTTACCGAACTAATAACATGTTTGAGGTTTGTTTAGAAATACCTAATGAATCGAAATTTTAGAACTCATCATCAGCTTTTTAACGTTCCCACTGCTGGGACACAGGCTTCCTCTCTATGAGAGGGAACTTTACGTTTTAAAATATCTTAGAACTGTTTTGGTAAATTAAAATCAATAAATGAAGTAATTTAAAAAATTAACTAAGATAGAGACTTAAGGTTGCCCTAGTCGATAATTCTTCCATACAAACGTAGTCTAGGGATTACGCCACTGTTTGACGATGTACGTTCAAAATGAAAAATGATATCAATTTGTCTTATCATTATCTAGCACTGTATGGAAACAAAAAAGTATAAAGTTATATATTTGAAAGTGATGAGCGTCGAAAGTTCGTCATCGATATACATTTAGTCGTTTTTCATGATATCCATATTCCCAAAGGTCTGTTTATAAAATTTCGCACGCTCGTTTTTGTCCTAAATCATAATCCATTTCGCTGCAAAGCAAAAGTGTGTATTCGTACGCGAACTAACTTCTTACTGCTCATCACAGCATCTATCTCTTTCGCACGTGTTGTCGGATGAGATAGCATGCATTTTAAGCTTAACCCCGCGCACAAAATAGTTCGTGCCGTCGACTAGGGCAACCTTAAAGACTATTTGAAACAGTTAGCTTCTGCCATCGGCTTCGCTCGCGTGAATGTCGGAAATTATCCCAAGAGAACTTACTCCCGGATATCCAATGTCCTTATCCAGGCCGTGGTCGAAGCGTATGCCAAGTTTCATGGCAATCCGTTCAGACATTGAGGTGTGATTGATTAACAAACATCCAACCGTCTAAATATATCAAAACATACACACTTTCACATCTATAAAACTAAAGAGTAAGACTTTTATTTTATAGACATTGTCTACGAAAGTGGTCTTAGAATATGCCAAAGGGTCAAAGTTTTTTTTAAGAAATAGCTTGGTTTACTATAGGTAAAGTCGATAGTGGGAGACTATCCTAACAGTGCTAATCTCAAAAAGCCTCCTAAGTGTACTCAGAAGCGCAATTGCCTAGCAATTAAAACAACAACAGTCAAATTAAATCTTGTTAAAATCCGCAGTCGTGTTGGGTAGCGACATCTAGCGAGACAAAGACATAAATAAACTAAACTTGTTATATTATATAACTATAGAGAGTCATTTGTCAATTATTGATTATTGGGATTATTGGTCCATCATCGCACGCTGGGTGCAATTGCGGTGCTCCTGTACAGACTATGCCCCACTTGCTGGAGTGTCCCGACTGTCCATTCACTTGCACCTTGGATGACCTGTATAATGCCTCTGACGCTGCAATAAACGTAGCCACCTACTGGGCCCAAATAGTTTGATCAAAGTACCATCGAAACGAAAAAGAAGAAAGAATTGATTTCAATGTTTGTAGTTAATTCAACACATACGCGATGTTTCGCTAAATCATTTAATTTGACCTGATAATTCTGAAATTAATGACTGCACAATTTGTGGTTAGAGAAGTATCCAGGTGACGTGCTTGATTAATTCTAAACGACCTTCCAGATTAAGATAAGATTTGTTTAATGCTTATTTCTCGTGTCTCCTGTGCGGGTCATAATTAAATAGTTTTATTTATTTGATTAGTATCACACCGATAAGCAATTTTTATTGAGAGAAATTGCAAGTACATTCACATGGACGCAATGCTGTGCTGAAATACTGCTTGGGAAGAAATTACTTTGCCTTATTTAAGGGCTCCGTACCTAAAGGGTAAAAACGGGACCCTATTACTAAGACTCCACGATCCGTCTGTCTGTCTATTTGTCTGTCTGTCTGTCACCAGTCTTTATCTCATAAACCGTCATAACTAGACAGTTGAAAAATTTCACAGATGATGTATTTCTGTTGCCGCTATAACAACAAATACTAAAAACAAAATAAATAAATATTTAAGTGGGGCTCCCATACAACAAACGTGATATTTTGCCGTTTTTTGCGATAACGGTACGGAATCCTTCATGCGCGAGTCCGTATCGCACTTAGCCGGTTTTAAAAAAATAATGTGTTTACATATTCTCATGATAACGCCTATCGACACAATTTAAATTGCGTCGCGCCATCAGGGAGTTCCCTAAAAGTTATCATAATTTTAATTAACGCAATCTGAAATCCTGTGCTCATTAATATAAAAATACCAAGACTAATTCTTATAGTCCTCATCTCGAAGTCCAGGAAAACATTGAGATAAAGAAGTTTCATCACCAGCTGTTTATAGACTAGGACTCATCACGCTAGGCAGAAGGGTTAGCGACCGCAGGGTCAGCCATTCCTGACCGATGACGCTTCCAAATAGGAATGATGACGGGGTACGAAACAGCAAATTCTATTTATTCCACCGGTTAAATTCTCAAAAAATATTGGACACATATTTCAAATCAATAAAAAAACACCAAGATATAGTGCATCAAACTTCGGGAATGTGACGTAACTTCTATGTAAAAAGTGTACCAAGGCATGACGTCATGCGATAAACGCACTGTATCGTGATATTTTTTTGTTAACGTGACAAAAGCAAAAATACGTGTCCAATATTTTTTGAAAATATAACTGACGTACTAAAAATATTTTTGTAGTATCATCCCTATTGTTGTACACTTCTTTCATCTCGAAGACATTGACACCCAGACACGTAGACATAATATGAATACAAGAAAACGTTACAAAAATAGCCGCCTAAATACAAAGAGTCTGCACCATTCAGTAGGAACTAACCCGATACAAACCTTGAGTTTATTTATACACAAGAGACGTTTCTGAATCCGCCTGCATAAAGTAAAATACATCAAAACACAGACAGAAATACAAAACAGTGGTAGACAGACGGACAGGCAGACTGTCTGTATTTATAGATGGAGTAGCTTTTATTTGCAGGTTCACTTGCGAATACCGTTTTTTGGAGGAAAGTGGGAGGATGTTGGATTAGCAGGATTTACACTTCCCGTGTTCCAGATATGAGCTAATTCCAATCCTGAATGTCTTTATAGTCACTCTATGAATGGTATACCAAAAAAAACTATTTAACAAAATAATTAAAGTATTTTTTTTATGTCCAAAACAAAAAATCGAAATATAACATACATTTCGTATGTCGATGTCTTTGGTACCTATTTTTTTCATTGTTGATACTGACTTCCGAAAAGAAAGTTATTTTTAACTTTGTAGTGCTTTGTTTTGGAAGTTGGTTATTTTTTTTGGGTTTTCATAAGTTTGAAAAATAATTGACCGAATTTCATTTCACCTAAAACTTTTCAACCTTTAACGTTTTTTTTTTACTTCGTCGAAGTCACGTATGTGCCACTGTCTCAGTTGACCTATTAACAATTCGATTTTTTTCCTTACTCCGACGTTTCATTTGGTCGAAAAACTTATTACCGAAGTTACACGTAGCCGAAATAACATTTTTTCGAAGTATTATGTTTCCGAACATTCATTATACCACTGTTTTAATTACCATATTTTCATTTCATAAGGTCAGGGCATTTCACCAAACACCTCGAAAGTTTGTGCACACTATTTCATGGTTCCCTATCCATTTGCATAAAATTTCAAGAAAAAATATAACATGGCATAATTTTGTTTACCCTAATTATATTTACGCATAGCAGCTTACGCACATTTTTTTGAGCTGAGTTCTGAGGAGCTGAGTTCGCTCGCTTTATTTATTTATTTATTTTGGAACAAAAACATGTATACAAATTACAATAATTGTGTACGGAAATGGCCGCATTAGTGAGACTGTGTCGCAGCCATTAACGCCCACCTCCAGAAGGGAGACGACAACGTTCCAACATTATTAGAAAGAAAATAAATACCAACAAAAATTAATTAACATTAAAAATCAATCAATAAAAATTTAAATCAAAATTACACTAAAAATACAAATTAAATCATATAGGTACCTATTAAAATAAAAAAAAAAATAAAAAAAATATAAATTACAAATCAAAACAAAATTAAAATAAAGTTACAATTAAAATTATAGATAAAATAGAATTACAAATTAAAATTCAATCTTTAAAAATAATATCAAAATCAAGCACTACAACAATAATAATTATATCTAAATTAAACTAATACGCAAACATTTACCATCAATAATAAAAATCTATTATTAAAATCAAAGTCAAAATCAAAACAAGACTAATAATTAGGTTAGGTTAGGTTAAAACGGGCTGTTTTCCGCAACTCCACGACTAAGCGCGTATTTTGCTTTTTTTTAACTAATAATTATTAAAATATTAAGAATTAAAATATTATAATGAAATACAGATGAATCCTTCAATAAATTAATATAAGATAGACATGTGTATGCGTGGGTATATTAAAGAGTATCTGAGTGTGAGTGTAAGTAAGATTGTGTGGATAAGAGAGATCTGAGTGTGAGTGTGTGTAAAAGTGTGTGAATAACAGAGTGTTCGTGCGTAATGTATGTAGTGAGTGGGTAGACAAAATATCAGTGAGTTTGCTGGTGGGAGAGTGGGGACTATGACAGAACCTTAAGCATATTTTCAGTCTCCTCATATGTGCGACTTTGTAGGTACGTAGAGACTTTGGTTTTGCATTCTCGTAGCGGAAGAGAGTAAATATTTATTTCCTTATTTATCTTATTGAAGAGCATTGAGCTTAAATGGAGGAAATGGCGGCCTGCCAGTGCAGTCCTCCGTGGTAATGATTTACAAACCCTATCAGCCCTACGCTTATTTTTGGTTAGTTGGACATCAAAAGACAGTTGCGCATGCTTCCTAAGAATTACTTGCCTCACAAAAAGTTGTCATACCGTGAGCACATTGCAGAGTCTGTACAGCTCAAAAGTGGGATAGCGGATAGGTTTAGATAGCATCACCTTCAAGACGGATCTCTGAGCTCTTTCTAGGCGTAGCATTATAGTTTTTGCCACTCCACCCCAAGCCAGCACACAATAACCTAGAATAGACTGAACAAGAGCAAAGTAAACCGATTTCAGAGTGTCTAGGTTTGCAACACATCTTAAATATCTAAAAACATACAGTATCTTCCGGACCCTACCAACTGTAGCCGCAACCTGCTCGTGCCAGCTTAGGACTTCGTCGATCACTATTCCAAGATACTTGTAGTTTCGCGTTCGTGCAATTTTAGTACAGACACAGGCTCGTTCCTGGCTAGGATTACACATGTGAGCCCGAATTGAAAAAGATGTTGGGGGCAGAGAAGCCAGCCTCGATCCAAATGCAACAAACTTAGTTTTCTCCACATTTAAGGTTAAAAGATTACTCACTAACCAGCTCATGACCCGTCTGAGGGCTGCCTCAGCATTAACACTTACCTCCAACCAGTCTTTACCTTCGACGAGCAGTGCTGTATCATCAGCATACGTCACTATTTTGCACTTAGGGATTGACAGTTTGCAAAGGTCATTGATGTAGGCAAGAAAGAGAGTTGGTCCAAGGACACTGCCCTGTGGAACTCCAAAATTCAGGCTCTCCTCCTTACTAACGTGACCGTCAATAATGACGCACTGTGATCGATCACTGAGATAACTCTTAAAAATGTCCAAAGCAACACCTCTTACCCCAACCGCCTCCAGCTTGGCAATCAGCTTAGGGATCGAAACCGTATCGAAAGCTTTGGATAGGTCCAAGAAGATCCCAACTGTTTTAATTTTACGGTCTATGTTATGAACAGTAGAGTCCAAAAGATCCATGATGGCATCCTCTGTAGACCTTTCAGGCAGAAAGCCGTATTGATTTTTGGCAAATATATCATTTTTGTGAAGAAATCGTATCAATCGTTTATTTAAGACCTTTTCAAATATCTTTGAAATAGAACTCAACACTGATATAGGCCTGTAATTATCCATATTGTCCTTAACTCCTTTTTTATGTATGGGGTGTACAACAGCTTTCTTAAAAACCCTAGGAAATATACCAGTACTCAAGCCAAGATTACAAACTCGGGTTATGACTGGTACTAGTACACATTTGGCAGCCTTCAGAATGCCAGCCGGGATGCCATCCCATCCCACTGCACAGTTACTTCTAAGATTATTGATGATGGACTCGATTTCACTATCATCGACACTATACAGTACCATGGAATTGGGCGGGCCCTCTTTACTGGATTCGGTTGCACCCTGGGGATTGTCACTCTCGCCCGAAAACTCAAGCAATTTAGAGGCTAACTTTTTTCCCATACCAGCAAAAAACTCATTCACTGTGTTCACGGCAGAGGCAGGATCATGTGACACAGTTAGCAACTCGCTAGATGTCTGTGATCGTTTCTGGTTGATGTTAGTGAACTGTTTTATAAGGTCCCAAGTTTTTTTTGGGTTTCCACTAGCTTTCTGGAGTTCACCACGTTCATAACAAGTCTTCACCTTTTCAAGCAGTTTATTACAGAAGGTCTTATATCGTGTGAAAGTAAGTCTAAGGACAGTGTTTTCAGGATCCTTCCTTGATCTCAATTGTAGTCTATCACGATTTCGAATGCAACGTTATGGGGTGATCCACGGTTTCATTATTCTTTTTCTACTGGGAATGGTTACACTATGTGAGTTTGCTTTAATAACTGCGGAAATTGTCGTAATTAGTTCTGTCGCGGCATCCTCTGCACTTGAAGCATTTAGGACTGATGAAAAATCAGTTTGCTGCAGGTCAGTTACAACCGCAGCATGGTCAACGCGTATAGATGTCCGAGTTTTTTTAGGTGCTTTCAGTTTAAGGTCACAGACAAGTATCACTGGGGCGTGATCCGTGAACATCGAGTATAGGACTATCGTAGTTGCCTTTCCTTTAGTTCTGAGGAAAACATGGTCTAAACAGTTCATACCTCTTGTAGGAAAAAGATGGGCAGGCAGCAGTCCATGCTCAGCAAACAGATTAAGGTACTGGTCTGTCTGTGAATCAGGCTCCAAAATATTTAAATTAATGTCACCGATAACACCCACAATCTTATGAGAAACCAGTGTTTTTAAAGTTGCGTCCAAGCTATCAATAAAAGGATGTATGTCGCGGTGAGACGGGGAACGGTACAGTGCTACCAATGCCAAGTCCCGGTCAAATTTGAGTATAATACAATTTGCTCCAGCAAAAATAGGCTTGTCAACAGAGCACTGCAGGTGGTTCCCAACATATACGTTCCCAATATATAGATTCCGAGGGGGAAATTTCATCAACCTCATTAGCGATATTTTCACAGTCATGCATTTTCAATCATTGTGTTTAACATAGTCCAATTAAAAGTATTCAAAAGGGTTTTTGTGTTCACAAAAACAAGCATTTGACTTAAATATAGTAATAACTGCAACAAGAACTTATTGTAATATCCGTCGTAACATATAAAGGAATTATTGTAATATCCGTCTACTATGAAAAATGTGTGGTTTGAGTGAAAGAGTGAATCATAGTTTATGTGGTGGTGTGGTTGTGTATATTGAGTTATAAATTTGAGCATTGCACATGGTCCTCTATTTACATTAAAGTTAAAAGATACTGAATCAATTAGCATTAAGGTATAGATAGTAAGCTTTGCTCGCTCACTTCAGTTCCCGTCATACCCTTCGAACCTTACTTATCCATGTCGGGGTGCTCTACATTCCGGAGCTAGCTTCAGTCGCTCTTGGACTAATTCGTTGAAATAATAAATATTAAAAAATGTCTAATGCATGACAGTTATTAATAAATCATTTGCATGAAAATTCAAAATAAATACGTAACCACAGACAAGACTGCGTGAAGTCGGTTTTGCTGCGATTCGTTTCTGTCACTAAACGTTACAGCACAACATATTGACTTTTTATGACACTATTTCGATTTTAAATTGAAAATGCTAAGTAACCGGCTATATATTTGTGACCAAATAATATTCCGTAAAATGTTGTTTCGGTGTGGTGAAAATATGGCAAATTAATCATTCGGCAAATGAAAAAAATTCAAAAGAGGCTTCGACCAAAAGCAAAAAATTATTTTGTAAATCGTCGAAATGTAATTCGGTAAATTAATACCTGAGACACATGATACTTCGATGATCTGAAAATATATCAAATAATGCCTAAGGCAAAAAAGACGTCGGTCAATAGTTTTAGGTCAAATGAAATTCGAACAAAAAAAAAATCGGAAATCTGATCGGTTCCCTTTTTTTGTCATATACTCACATACTTTGTTTTCTGCAACACTCGTGAACAACCACAAACAAACTCGCTGTTCAGTGAAATGCACTTCAGCACAACAATTCACAAAAAAAACTGATGTGTTTTATTTTCTGTTTTAGTTTTGGTACCTTATACTATCATGAAAATACGCATTATTAAGGGTAACTCAAAAATGACCCGTCAGATCTTCATCTTCTCAAATGGGACCATATGTGAAGCAGCCAGCTTTCATATTAAAAAAAGTTCTAAGGTAATACACATACAAATTAAAATCAAATTGAGAACGGTCAGTTAAGTAGGTGATCTTTGTAGATGGAAGACAATTTTTTTATGTCAGAACGCTCCTCTTTTTCTTTGTAGATCTTCGAAAGTCGTTACGGGTAGTCAGAAGCTTGGAAGTCTGATAATCTGTTACGGGAGGTGTTATACAGTTACTGGGTTGTGGAGACCAGAAGGAAGTCACTTAATGTGAAATACTGGTATTCAGCTGCATCATCGTGGACCCGAAGCCAACCTCAATATGGTTGGGAAAAGCTTAGGCAGAGGATGACCCTTCCAGTTCTTTGTTACTTTTAATAGGCTATATTAAGGTTACACTAGTCGATAATTCTTCCATACAAACGTAGTCTAGGGATTATTCCACTGTTTGACGATGTACGTTCAAAATAAATAATGATATCAATTTGGCTCATCATTATCTAGCCCTGTGTGGAAATAAAAAAAGTAAAAAAGTAAAATATTTGAAATTTATGAGCGTCGAAAGTTCCATATTGCAACACTAATTTTACCGCATCTTTGGGCGGCAATAAATACCATAAGAAGAAGGAAAATTGCAAAACGGCCA
Organism: Orthosia incerta; assembly: GCA_948252205.1. Lineage (NCBI taxonomy): Eukaryota > Metazoa > Arthropoda > Insecta > Lepidoptera > Noctuidae > Orthosia > Orthosia incerta. The sequence continues at coordinate 7,578,894 of OX411759.1, forward strand.
CAATATAGGGATTAGCAGTTCAACAATGCAAATAATTTTACTCCCAAAGGTCTGTTTATAAAATTTAGCGCACTCGTTTTCGTCCTAAATCATTATCCATTTCGCTACAAACTTGCAAAAGAGCTAATTCGTACGCGAATTAGCTTCTTACTGCTCATCACAGCATCTATCTCTATCGCACGAGTTATCGGATGAGATAGCAGGCATTTTAACCCCGCGCACAAAATAGTTCGTGCCGTCGACTAGTGTACTCTTAAGATTCCTTTACAAGGAATTTGCAATTTTTATTTTCTGTTATTCAATGGTTTAATGTGCAATGTATTTTGTCAGTGATATTACACCCCATGTATAAGGGGGCGCCCCAAAACAAAAACGGAGCAATAAAGCAAAATTAAGAATAAATAGAACTCTTATACAGGATTGCATTTAATTATGTAGTGGAACCCCGCAGAGGTGTCGGGCATCGATATTTAAGACGATAAAATTAATAAAAAACAAGTAAGTACACTACCAGCAGTCATTGACTCCATAATCACCTGTAGTTACCTATTTCACCTACCTACAACCTGTGTTAAAGACAAAACGAAAAGTGAATAAGTTACTTTTAGGTCAGCGTGCTTCACCGAAGACCACATCATCGCTTACCATGGTGAGATAGTGGGCATACGCGAACCTACCAACAATAATTAAAAAAAAAAAACTTCAAAACACATGTACTTATTACATTGTTTATAACTATTTTGTGTGGAGTTTCCCTTGCCATTTTAATTTTACCGTGTCAGCGAGTTACATTAATAAAAAATAATTTAATTTGATTTTATCCGAATCTCTTCAAAGTTAGAGTTAACAGGCTTCTTTTGGGTAAGCTCACTCCATCGTCGAGCTTGTCTCTGTCACCTTTGACCTAGACTAGATTCAATAGCAAAACCATAGTAAATAAAAAAAAAAAGTAACCATAGCACAAGAAATTATTGCAGGTCACAAATGGGCAGGCTTTTCAAAATGTGTTCGTAGTGAAGGGATCAGGGAATTTATTAAAACATTGCAACTTACGCAAAGTATTTTATTTTGATTTGGAGAACCAATCTATCCTGTTAAAATTGACACCTTGAACAATTAAGTGAAGTGAGTGGAAAGTTAGTGTCACTCCACCTGAAGCAATGGATTAACAGCTTCACGTTGAAGTGAGATGTTTACAAAATATCACTGCTGATACTTTACGCAACTACTACAAATCTGAGAGCCAAAACAAAATAATCTATACTTATATATATTATATTATTATTAATGTTATAAAGCTGAAGAGTTTGTTTGTTTGAACGCGCTAATCACAGGAACAACTGGTTGGAATTGAAAAAATCTTTTTATGTTGGATAGTCCATTTATCGAGGAAGGTTATAGGCTATATAAAATCACGCTATGACTATACGCTATGAATAGGAGCGGAGCATAAATTTAAAATGTTGCATAAACGGGCAAAAATTTTCCTTTTTGAGAACTTCCGTTGCGTGCGCTGCGTAAACGGTTAAAGTTACGCAACATTCATGTATGTAGGGTAAGTAGGGTAGGGTAGGTAGGTAGCCAGTTGACGGGAGAAAAGCCGCGTGGGACAGCTAGTAAATTTATAAAATATTTAAATCCTATTCTAAATTCGAATGACACTCCAAAAGCAACTCCAACACGTGTTTTCCTGCCAGCCTTTCACCATCACATAAGCCGAAAGACGTCCACTGCTGGACTTAGCTCTTCCCCAAGCGTCGCCACATTGACCGGTCCCGTGCGTCTCGCAACCAACGACAGAGCGGCTACATTTATCTTGCATCATGATAGTTACGATTTTCGTCTTTCCTAGTTATTCCTAGGGTTTTGACATAAGACTATACAGGGTTGATTAATTAAAAACGATCTCATATGTGGCGAAAGCTAAAAAAGTGTCCAGCTACAGCTACTTAATAATGGTGCTAGCGTCGGCAAAGGGTTGGTATGAATGAAACAGTTTGTTAACTTTTTATTTATTTTATTTAGTAACACACAAGAATTGTCAGATCTTTGCAATTGCAGAAGGGTACTACATCAAGGAATGTTCAGAATATCTTTTACTAATAAGTAATGCCTGCCAAATATAATAATTATAGTGGTATAGTAGTTTTAAAACATTTAAACAATAATGGGGAAAATTTGCTTGGTGAAAAGTTGTCCAAGTGGGCGTAAAGGGCAATGCCCACCGGCCATAGAAACTTTGGCCCGGGGTGCACACAAATAAAAGCATACGGAAATGATAATATGCAATCTTATGAATGAAATGGTAAAGGAATAGGTTCAGAAAAAAGTCCGGATTATTAAGATATTAAATGTTTTTTTTGTCACAAATACAGTTTAATAACAATCATTTTACTGTAATACAAACCTACAATAACAAAGTTGTCGTAGTCCATTTAGAAAGCTTATTCGTTGGTGAGATAACAAATCCGCAAGAAAACAAACAAAATAATACAAATGCAAACGAAGTCGAATTATGAATTACCTTTACCAACATATGACAGACAGCCGCCATGCTGTCATAATGTCAGATCCGATGTTGCTACTTATCAGACATAAAAAACTATATCGATTTTTGTTCGAATTAATTAACGAACGAATTAATTAAAGCGCATCAAAGATTATTATTTTGTTTCATTTAGTTTTCGAATTTTATTTTTAATGTATTTTGAAAAACAGATAAGAATAACAGTTAAATTGTGTAGTAGCATTTTAGTTATGATAAGAATTTATGGTGAATCGACTAGGGATTCGCTTGTTTTATTATCATAACATCATAATTTAACGAAAAAAAAACGAATAATGTTGGCATTATAATAATTAATTTTATTACATCATAAAAAATCGATTGGAGAAAATAGAATCGATTATATTTTGAACGAAATTAATAATTGGCAGCAATTTAAAAAAAAAAAAAAAAATATATATATATAAAATAGTCAAAATCATAGATCGCATTCGGAACAGTATACTTCGTTCCAAAACACAAATCGCAGACGTAGGCAAAACAGCCGCCAAACTAAAGTGGAATTGGGCAGGCCACATCTGCCGCATGTCGCAACAGAATTGGGCAAAAGTAACCACTGACTGGATTCCGAATAACAGGAACCGGCGACGGGGTAGGCCCAGAAAGAGATGGCGTGACGAATTAGACGTTTATCTGAAGGATTGGCCAGATGTAGCAAGAGACAGGGAAAAATGGAAAGACGGAAGGGAGGCCTTTGCCCTGCAGTGGGACGTAACGGGCTCATAATTATAATAATAATAACACTTTTTATTTTATCCTCAAACCAATGGATTCCGGATTTACCTAATTTCATTTTATCTTTTCGATACTTTTAATTTTTTGCAAAAATGTTGCAATCTTGTTTGGATACATAAATACCGCGATTAATAAACATAAAACAAGATGTTTTTTTTAACAAAAACAAATTGTTGGGCGTTGTTGGGCCATAAATGGCCAAAAATGGGCATTTCCCTTTAAAAAATGATTCGCCTCAGTCTCCATCTTGTTTCCAACCAACAGTATGTATAATATTTTTTATGAAATCTTTACTTCATTGACAATTGTTTACTTTTTTAATCTTTGTAGTAAATCAAAACGTAAAAATTGTTTGTATAATTTTTACAGACACCGGCTAGATTGCAAAATTTACGCCACCCCTATTAAGTACATTTTTACGGATACTCTTTCATACACAGAGATCGTTTTCCTGTACTCTACCTTCCATACTTAAGACCAATGAGTCTTAAGTCCAAAGGTGTAAATCGGCTTTTGCCATAAAATGTATAATTTGAAACTCATGACTTAGCCGAAATTTGAATCTAGAATAAACAAAAGACAATGCATCAACAAAAAAAAGTTTAACAAGGAACTTAAGAATGACGTGGAAATCATTAGGAAAGTTGGCAGGGTTATAGGGCGATGATAGATTTACGGGCCAGGTCGAACCAAAGACCGGTAGGCATGGGAATGAGGAAGCAATTAAGTTTCTCTTGTAAAATCGCTGGATAGAAAAGTCGCCTTTATTTTAGTGACGATACGAATGTTTTGTGGTTGTGAAAGTATTTTTATTGACTTCAATATTTTACAACACCTTTTCCTTACTTATTTGGGGTTAATGCTATACTTCCTTTTAATAATTTATTAAATGTTAAGCTCAAAGGTTAAGGCTTTGATATAATTATTATGTTATCGATATAATTTCTGTTAGTAAGTTCTAATCGAAGATCTTTTTAACATACGTATGTGTTTCATTTTAAATGATTCTAAAGAATGCGATCCCAATGGTGGCTGTTTAGAATCTAAACTAATATTATGAAGAGATAGCCCGAATTTTGAGAGTTGGTTCCTACATGTAGGGTAATCTCTGAAACCAGTACACATATTTGAAAAACATGATTCACCATTTAAATGGTACATTATTCCAGATGGTTATAGGCTATAAATTATCATAACCCAGGCAAAGCTGGGGCAGGCCACTTGTTATGTTATAAAGCATAATATGTACAAGTAGGATAACACAACAAGATCGATAGTTAAAAAATAATAAAATACAACTACGTTAAGATCAGGAGCTTTCAAAATAACAATAACGGCAATCAATGACAACAATACTAACAATTTGGTATATAACCTAGAAAAAGTATAAGAAAAAGGTAAAAAACTTAATTTTATATAATAACATTGTTATGCTAATCATCGAGCGCACTGTCATCGTCTGAAGTCACAAGATAGAAACACTGCAGTGATTTCACACAATTCAGTTTAAACGACGTTTTGCGTGACAAAGATAAATGAATAACTTCAAAAGCGTGTAACTTTTGCATTCATAGAACAACACACACATTAAAACCAACATTTAGATAACAACAAAACTAGAGCAATAACATTTAGTATAAGTCGCAAAAATTTGTGATGGACTTACGGGATCGAGAAATGCAATGTGATCGCCTCCAAAGTGAGGATTGCGTCGCCATACAAAAGCTAACATGTTACAAATGCAGAACAAAAGATAAAAAATGCAGCGTACAGTCACACAGACGCTTTAAACATTTTAGTGAATAACTGTCTCAAGAGACTTGACACGATTGAATTATACACATTGCATTTGGGAGTGTCGTCTGTGATCGGTTCGTGATTTATGTTGTCAAAACCAGCCTTTTCTCTTTATTTTCGCTGTGGAAATAACTGATACGTAGATACTATAAGTGCAAACCGAATATGACGTGTTTGGAAGTAAATTTATTTTATTAGTGCTGTTAATGTTATGTTAGGAATGTTCTATGATTAGTCTTAAAGGCGTGATCTAACTGGGCAAATCGTTAACTAAGTGCGTAAAATAATATTCGTAGCTGGCTACAAAACAGAGTTTAAATTATTTTTAGCTATTATATAGCTACTGTAACGCTTATATACCAGTAGCATAGACAAGTAATTTTAACTTTTTAACCGACTTACCAAAAAGTAGGAGGTTCTATGTTCGAATTCATGTATGTTTCTTTTTTTTGTGTATTTTCACCGATAACTCCGTCAATAGTGTACCGATTTTGAAAATTCTTCTAATTTGTTTTAAATAGTATGTTCCGAAATTGGTCTCATTTTAATTTGGTTAAGATCTGATGAAGAACTTCGGAGATATACAACAGAACTCTTCAATAAATAACGGTAAATCTCTCGGGATTGCTGCAATCGTATGTCTGTATATTGTTTATACCATTTCATAGCATAACATCACGATAGTACGCGCTAAAGGGGTACGCAGATGTGTACAGTTCACCTTGGTACACTCTCATTTCACCGGTTATGTTCAGTTACATGATATTCGGGTAATCTATTCTGGCCGTAGGTAGGTACAACTAAAAAGTGAAAAATAAAAAAACATTTTTGCAAAAAAAATACTACCGACTTCCAAATAAGAAAACTACAAAGTGAAAAATAACTTTAATTTTTGGAAGTCGGTGTCTTTGGTAGGTACCATTTTTTTGTGTTATGGTAGTATTATTTTGCAAAAAAAGATTTTTTCTTACTGCTAAGTATAAATTTGTTCTTTGAAAAATCTCAGCAATAAAACTTAAGAAGAGAGTTCATGATACGTCAAATGTTCCATTTCAAAACTATGTTTTTTTATATTCTTCAGTCAATTGCTCTTATGTCGAACGTGGTTCCTTATTAATATATCTAGGTCTTTAAATAACTTTAAGACTAAATCGACACTGTACCTCGATATAGATTACCCTTTAAGGGTGAAACACACCCCTTGTAATTGAGAAGAGTATTGACAGCTACACGGTGTAAATATGACAGGACAAATTGACTACCTTAAGGGCTTCCTTCATCGGGTTACAAGGGGACAAAATATTGATTGAGTACCGCATGTAATGTTGATGAGGTATGCAATTAATGAAGATACATTAGTGATTGTAGTAGTTTCAGTAGGAAGCTAACGATACTTTTGAGTAAAAATTTAAGTCGTTTGCAGGTGCTGGATACTTTGCTACGCCATCTCTTCTTTCCATCAAAAAAGTGCCTATTGTCCGTCTGATTTGAATAATACGATTATTGTTTTTGTGTGACAGCTTTCACTCTATTTTAAACCTAAGGTGTAAATAGTGCAAAAATGATATAATTATTTTGAAGTTCAAAAATGCTTCTGCAAAAATGTAAATTTTATAAATTATGCTAATGCGTCTGCAAAAGCAAATAATAAGTAATAAGTCTGCCAAATACATTTTTCAAAAGCCATTAAACTGTTGATAAACACTTACACAAAAAGTTTTGGATTTCAGTTCTCAGGTCTCAGACGAAATACTCCAACCAACATCACAATTCGCAATACAGGCATTCACTTCAATACAAATAAATTGAACAAAATATCAACACTTGGTAACTACAATACCAACATTATTACGGAGCGAGTGAAACAATATTAAATGTTATTTATTTGCAGAGTATTCCAAGTTGTAGCACGTTCGAGCCCCGTTTAGCTCAAATAACATGAGAATGAACTCAAAACAATGGCTATTATATTTGTAAGGCAGTTCAACTAAAATCTATGTTATATTTTGGATTTGAAATATCAATCTCATATATTGAGAACTTATTTGTTTTGAATCTGGAGTGAACTGCATTTTGGTGAATGTTGACATCCCATTTGAAGTTACATCAATTTTGGGTTAGATATTCCTGAGTGGGTATGACAAATTTTGGAATGAAGACACTTATGATGGTAACCTTGAAAGTGATAGAAGTGCATGCATAGGTTGTAGCATCGATGATTACACTTGTGTAAGCACACTAATTTTACCTTACTGCCCTCTCAAAAGACTATAAGTTTTCTTTAGCAGTCAAATTGTGGCATTGCGGACTGTTATGTATATAGTAATGATAGTAGTCTAAAATTCGCTTCTATCTAACTAATGGTTCTCTTACACAGCCATGTTTCGAACGAAACACCAAAGAACATTGGAGTAGACGAGTCCTATACTGGAGACTGCGAAGAGCATAACGAAGTTGCCCGTTAACTAGATAAATTCAGGATACACTGAAAATGGAAGACAGAGAACCGGATGTTGTGGCATAATTAAAAAGAGATTATAGGGTCAGTACATAGATATATGACGAAACCCAAGACAAAGAACGGCATACAAGGAACAGCCAACACGCAAACCACAAATACATGAATTTGATTACGAAGATTAGTGATAAGAATTTTTAGAAATTGTTTCTTAAGAGATTAAATAGGTTTGCAAATATTGCTAAAGTTTTTTTATGGCAATCAAAGTTGCACGGCTTGTAAGGTCAAGGGACCACATATCTTGATAATTAGAAAACAAAAGTATGATTTGAATTACGTAAAATACGCGCTTGGTCGTGGAGTTGCGGAAAACAGCCCGTTTTAACCTAACCTATGATTTGAATTCAACGTGGGTGATCGCGAGATAAAGATGCAAACGCCTTTCCAAAGCTTTGATACATTTTCCAAGTAATGGATTAAAACAAACGTGATTAAAGGATTTTAGCACGTCCTCGCGTGTATGTGCGTCCTGTTTGTGTAGCATTGTTGATTCAACACGATTGATCAAGAGATTCTCGTTTTTATTAGTCTTCTTAAATCGACATGCAATTTTAATTCTCTCTCTGTTATTCAAGAAATGAGAATTCGTCTTAAAATTTAATGCAATTGACAAATAATTGACATATTTGTCACATTTTTGCGCCAGGTGCTATTTAATACTGATGAAAATGTATGTGTAGAAAAACTTACAAGATCTTCGGCTCCTCAGAGAGTCATCTGTCACCTACCGCGATATTAACTGATTAATATGATTTGAACCGGTTTGTATGTATGAATGTTCATCTGTTCTCTCATAACTTCTAAGCTAGTTATCATAATTTATTAAATGAGGCATCGTTAGAAGTGAGTGGATCGTCCGCTGGTTGTAGACTACTAACTGTTGCCCGTGATTTCGTCTGCGTAGCATTTGAACTTCAAATAATCTTTTTTCTACATCGCGCAATAATATTGTAGGTGTGTGGACCGACGTATTTGAGAAATTAGTTAATCATACAAACTTCTAACTTCTATTCCACCCCATTAAGGATTATTGCGGGATTTTATACGTCTTTGTCCTTCCCAGGGTCTCAAACTATCTTCATACCGAGTTCCATCTAAATCGGTTGAGCAATTTAAGCGTGAAAAGGTCACAAACATACAGAGTTACGAGTACTTTCGCATTTATAATATTAGTATAGATGTGAAGGCACACTAAATTTAATGTGATGCACTCTATAGGACATAAAGTCATGAAGTCATTGCAGATAAAATAACAATAAGAATAAGAATGACACTGTCTAGAGGCTCTGTACAAGTAAAACTCTATCATCAGAAGCATCACCTTAGCAATTGGCAGAAAGTTGCATTTCAAGGAGTATGCGATGGAATTGCATGATCTAATTCCCCCTAGCCCGTTTCATCATCGGACTACCAGAAGTTCGGCGATGCGCCATTGGTACATAGTGGACATCCCACCCATACGTAATAAACGTTTTGGAAATACTTTCATCATGCGTATAGCTAAGGAATGGAATTCTCGGCCGGAGTCTGTGTTGCCCGATTGCTACAACCTAGAAGTCTTCAAGTCAAGAGTGAATAGGTAACCCATTCAACCAACTCTTGACTTGAAGACTTCTATGTTCTAGGCATGCGTGCTTCCCCGTCGACCATATCATCGCTTACCATCAGGTGAGAAAGTGGTTAAGCGCGAGCCAATATATAATAAAAAACTGGCCAAGTGCGAGTCGTACTCGCGCACGAAGGGTTCCGTACCATTATCGCAAAAAACGGCAAAAATTATTGTATGGGAGCCTCCCTTAATATATTTTATTTAAATTTAATCATTATTATTTTTTGAAGTGAATATACAACTAAATATTCTGTGAATATTTCAAGCGTCTACCTGTTGCCGTTATTAATATCGAGCAAAAAAACGGTAAAAATGTCACGTTTGTTGTATGGGAGCCCCCTTAAGTATAAATTTTATTCTGTTTTTAGTATTTGTTGTTATAGCGGCAATAGAAATACATCATCTGTGAAAATTATAACTGTCTAGCTAACACAGTTCATGAGATACAGCCTGGTGACAGACGGACAGACAGACAGACAGACAGACGGATCGTGAAGTCTTAGTAATAGGGTCCCGTTTTTACCCTTTGGGTACGGAACCCTAAAAAGGAAAAAAAATAGGGATATCAAGCCCTATTGAAAAGTCCTGTGACCGATCCATTATTACTTTTGGACCATATCCATCGCTGAAAGAATCTATGTCTAGTGCCTTAGAGCTAAAAGGTTAGAGTTGTAATGACTGCATCACATGAATAGGGTAGTTTACTGATTTTTTTTTATTTTGTCGATCAGATAGATTAATAAAAAATATTGGACACGTATTTTTCTTTTGACACGTAAACATAAAGTGACGACGATATGATGCGTTGAAATATCGTGAAACGTCACGCCGCTAGTACACTTTATACTGAACTAGCTGTTCCCCGCAGCTTCGCTCCCGTGGACCACCCCACAAAGCCCGTTTTCGGGATAAAAAATAGCCTATGTCACTCAGGAATAATGTAGCATTCTATTGGTGAAAGAATTTTTAAAATCAGTCCAGTAATTTCGGAGACTATTCGGTACAAACAAACAAACAAAAAAATCTTTCCTCTTTATAATATTGGTATAGATTAGTGACGTCACAAGACACCACTCCTGAACTTTGATGCGCTTTATCTTCGTTATTTTTTATTGATTTGGTAAAGCAAAAAATACGTGTCCAATATTATTTGATAATCTCACTGATGGACTAATTAGATTTTATTTTTTTTTACCCAGGAAACATCCCTATTTGCCATTTTAGGGTTCCGTACCCAAAGGGTAAAAACGGGACCCTATTACTAAGACTCCACGATCCGTCTGTCTGTCTGTCTGTCCGTCTGTCGTCTGTATCTCATGAACCGTGATAGCTAGACAGTTGAAATTTTCACAGATGATGTATTTCTATTGCCACTATAACAACAAATACTAAAAATAAAATATAATAAATATTTAAGTGGGGCTCCCATACAACAAACGTGATTTTTTTGCTGTTTTTTGCAATAATGGTTCGAAACCCTTCGTGTGCGAGTCCGACTCGCACTTGGCTGGTTTTTTTGGTTGACTACGGGCCGATTTATGAATTAGGTATTTGAGGTTGAGAAAAAAAAAACACATGAAGTCGAACATAGAACCTCCTCCTTTTTGGTAAGTCGGTTATAAATCAAATCATGATTTAACGAAATTCAGTGGGCTTTATTGACATCAATAGCTTCTAGACACAAACTTGGTCTATAATATTTTATCTCTAATTTGACGTTTGTGTACATTCGTGAAATGTATGATTATGTTCAAACTTACCGATTATCGTTAAATTATTCCCGTGTAACTGAGGCAGAACTTGTTACATAATCTAGGCGATGACCTAACTGGCACCCAGTTGTGGTTACGTTCACACTTATTCCATCTTTGACATATAATTCAGAAACTTATTATTAATCTCTTGAAACCATAAATTTCAATTCGGATAAATTTTGTTGTATTTAACCCCGAAAAGAGAAATTTGACGGAAGAAGAGAGAAATAGAGGGGTTTTATAAGTATGTAGTGTGTTGTTGTGTATCTGTGTGTCTGTCTGTGGCATCATAGAACCTAAACGGACGAACTGATTTTGATTTAGTTTTTTTTGTTTGTAAGATGATTTTTTCCAGAGTGTTCTTAGCTATCAATCAATATCATCATCAATATCATCATCAATACATATAATAAATCTGTAGAAAATTAATTTTTGAACATCGAAAATATTTCTAAAAAAAATAACCAGGGTGTTAAAGGATAACCAACAGAACCTATTGCCGGCATTTTTGGCATTTTTGTCTGTTCATTTGTGCACTCATAACGTGAAATGTACGAAATCAATGTAAATAACTTTTATTCATAAAAATTGTGCGTAACTTAAAGAATTACTTAGTTTTTGTTTCATCGCAATCGCTTCACTCTATCAAAAGTTAGATGAATTTTAAGTGTTCAAGAAGTAAAATTATCACAACACACGCAATTCAGATACTCGGACAGTTGTACTCGATATTCGATAGATGGCGTTGTGCATTTGAAGTCATTATCTGAATAGCGGTGTTAAGATTATACGCGAAAGAATGACCCTAGAAAAAAAATTGGTATGTAGGTATGCAGGGTAGGCAGGAAGGTAAGTAGGGTAGGGTTGGCTTGGCAGGCAGATGACGGGAGCGAAGCCGTGGGCACAGCTAGTGTTTGAATAAAATCGTTTCAGCCGTTCAAAAGCTATGGGCGTTTTACTGTTTGAATCGGGGTGTTTTCGCAAGATATCGTGTCATAATTACGTGTTCAATAGATTGCCGATCGAAGCGTATCTACTATGTAATAGATAAATTATGTAGAATGAAATAAAAATGTGTCGGGGGTTTTTTAAATATTGAAATTTTTCTTGTTATATTCAACAGATAGCAACAAAAAATATCTAAACTACAACATGACATATCTATACAAACGCATGTATAAAAGGGAGGTAAATCATAATTGCAATCAATTAAATTCCCATGATCATCTTGTACGAAAGAGTAACTTTTTTTATTTTTTATTGATAGGCTTGCGCTTGACCACTATCTCACCTGATGGTAAGCGACGACGTGGTCGACGATGAAGCACGCTTGCCTAGAAGAAACCTATTTACTCTTGACTTAAAGACTCACAGGTTGTAGCCAACAGGAAATACAGACTCCGGCAGGGAATTCCACTCCTTTGCTGTACGCATAATAAAAGTATTCCCAAAACGTTTGGTGCGTATAGGTGGGATGTCCACCATGTACCGATGACGCATCGCCGTACGTCATGTAGTCCGATGATGGGCTAGGAGGAATTAGTTCATGCAATTCCAACGCACACTCCCCTAAATGTAACCGATAAAAAACCGACAGGCTGGCAACTCTGCGCCGATGTTCGAGGTTCTGGAGCCTAGATTCGACGAGTACTTTATTGCCAATGAGTCTCTTGGCCCGTTGTTCGATCGACTCAAGCGCATCCAGCTGGTACTTAATAACTTCATTTGGGTTGTTTCTTAAAAATTTAAGATACCCCGGTTTTGTAAATCTAGAGTTAAAAACGTGCCAATAACTACTGTTTAAGGGGGCCTAAGTTTGAGAAGCTTTCTGTGTAAAGTAGAGTTTGACATATCATCATCATCATTTCAGCCGAAAGACGTCCACTGCTGGACATAGGCCTCCCCCAGGCGTCGCCACATTGACCGATCCTGTGCGTCTCGCATCCAGCGCCTTCCCGCAACCTTAACCAGGTCCACCTAGTGGGAGGCCTTCCAACGTATCGTCTTCCGGTTCGCGGTTGTCATTCCAGAACTTTTCGGCCCCATCGGCTATCCGTTCTGCGAGCAATGTGCCCAGCCCACTGCCACTTAAGTTTGGCAATTCTTCGGGCTATGTCGGTAACCCTCGAGTTTAACATATACTTCAAATTATTAATTCAGAAACCGGGGGAAGTGACATTTTTGAGAAACAACAAAAAATTGTTCATTCATTCGTTCACTGGCAGACAAGGCCCATCTTAAACCAGTGAGACTGCCAACATGTAATTTTACAAAAAAGATCTTTAACAGAATTATATTTAACAGAAAGAATTTTTTAAAGACAAAAGACAAAAATTATGCAGTCAAAAATAGAACGTCAAAAATACAAATTTTAATATACATACATACAAACATAAACTCACGCCTTTTTCCCATGGGGGTAGGAAGAAACTACACAACACAACCTGCTACGATCCTTACATACTTCCTTAGCTTCACTCACATTCATACATCTAGTCATACACAAACGCCGGTTATGATTACTGCGCACCTTGCCTTTCTGAAGAACATCACCTATAAGGTCTATGTATGTCTTTCTAGGGCGACCCCTCCCGGCGTTTCCATTCACGTCTGTCTTGTAAATACCTTTCGTTAGTCGCCTATCCTTCATCCTCTCAACATGGCCAAACTATCTTAACATACTCTTTTCAATTTTAGTCACTACATCTTCTTTTAAACCACAACGTTGTCTTATTACCTCATTCCTCAATCTATAATTTAAAGTTACACCACATTAAGTTAATAATAATTGACTCTACCGTCCATTCGGAAATGTAGCTTCTTATGGAGAAGAACGGACAAGAAACTCCGTACTTACTCTTTTAATAAAAAATTTACATAAATTCATATATGTGAGGACGATGCACCCAGCACTACTATACTACGTATAAATATAAAGTATTACAAGCACTAACAGGTAAATTCCTTCGCTTGATAAATAGGAACATGGTTTTCACATACTTACAAATATTGAACAAAAAATTATTATTATTATTTTTACATATTTTTAATAATCATTTGAGTATATGACATGATATTTTAGATTAATTATTTTGTTTTGTATTCTATTGCCATTATCTACGGCTAACATGACGCGCTGTATTATTTATAATTTTTAACATGCCTTACATATTGTCAATTATTTATTATGTGTACTGTACTCATGTTTGTGCAAATAAATGATTACTTACTTACTTGCAAACATATGTAAATTACCTAATTTAACAACAATGGAACAATGGAAAGTTACCCTCAATAGAGTTTAAATAGGGAATGAAAATAAATTTTAAGTCCTGCAGGTTGAATTTCGGCAACGAGAGCCAATCTCAGCTAAGACTTGACATCGTTGCTCTATTTTACAATAAAATTTGACACAATCTTTTTTTATTTTTTATTGATAGGCTCGCGTTTGACCACTATCTCGCCTGATGGTAAGCGATGATGTGGTCGACGGTGAAGCACTCTTGCCTAGAAGTAACCTATTCACTCTTGACTTGAAGACCCCAAGGTTGTAGCTATCAGGAAACAAAGACTCCGGCAGGGAATTCCACTCCTTAGCTGTGCGTACAATGAAAGTATTCGCAAAACGATTTGTACGTATGGGTGGGATGTCCACCATGTACCGGTGGCGCATTGCCGTGCGTCTTGTTGTCCGGAGCAATCGGAGAGAGATCGGGCGCATGTAAAATGGCTCAACGAAGTTTCTGTGGCACAGCGTAAATATTTCAATCAATTTACTTATCTATTGTTAAACTAGTGCTTGGTAGCGGTTTCGCCCGCGTGCTTGTCAAAAATTATGCCAAGGAAACATACTACCGGAATTAAATGTATCTTATAACATAATTCAAGTCACGGCCTACCCAAATCCTTTCAGCTATTGAGTTAGGATTTATTAGCAAACATTCAGATTTCACAGTTGTCATCATCATCATTATCTTGCCTAGCCTTTTTACCAACTATATTGGGGTCGGCTTCCAGTCTTACCGGATTCAGCTAACTACCAGTGTTTTTTACATGGAGCGACTGCCTATCTGACCTCCACAACCCAGTAACTGGGTAACACGGTACCCCTTGGCAAGACTGGTGTCAGATCTCAAGCTTCTGACTACCTGTAACGACTGTAAAAGATCTTCAAATTACAGCCGGGACCAACGGCTTAAGGTTACACTAGTCAACGGCACGAACTATTTTGTGCGCGGGGTTAAAATGCATTTTATATCAACCGACAACATGTGCGGAAGAGTTAGATGCTGTGATAAGCAGTAGGAAGCTAGTTCGCGTACGAATACATACTTTTGCAAATTTGCAGCGAA
This sequence comes from Orthosia incerta, assembly GCA_948252205.1. Taxonomy (NCBI): domain Eukaryota; kingdom Metazoa; phylum Arthropoda; class Insecta; order Lepidoptera; family Noctuidae; genus Orthosia; species Orthosia incerta. Next base: position 7,594,225 of record OX411759.1, read on the forward strand.
ATGGATAATGATTTAGGACGGAACCGAGCGCGCGTAATTTTATAAACAGACCTTTGGGAGTCTGGATATCATGAAAAAACGACTAAACGTATCTGTTCAAAATTAAATTATTTGCATTGTTGAACTACTAATCTATCCCTGTATGGTGGCCGTTTTTCAATTTTCCGTCTTCTTAAGGCATTTACTTGCGCCCAAAAATGCGTTAAAATGAGTGTCAAAATGTGGAACTTTCGACGCTCATAACTTTCAAACATTTTCTTATTTTAATTTTTTGCTTCCATACAGGGCTAGATAATGATGAGACAAATTGATATCACTTTTTATTTTGATCGTACATTGTCAAACAGTGGAATAATCCCTAGACTACGTTTGTATGGAAGAATTTTCGACTAGTGTACCCTTAACGTGCTTTCCGAGGCACGGAGGAAACTCGGTATGTTGAAATGGTCTTCCATCCACTGACCGACCTCGTCAAGCGTTGCTTAGAGCTCCCAAATTTCACAGTTGTAACATTTGTAAATTATGGAATAAGACCTGCCATTTGTGTACCTATATATTTAACGTCTTGTTTAAAGAAACCAGTAACGGTGCAAACGTAAGCAAGGTCCTACAGGTAGTAACTTGTCACTACTTGAAACCTACACTGGCCTTTATATCAGAGACCCAAGTTATCAAGTACCTACCAATAATTACGTCAACGAGTTGCATTCACCACTTTGAACTTTATGCGACCCTGGCTATTTTGAATAAATCCTTTCTTTTATCCGATTTATTTAAAAGAAAATTTATGGTTTTTGAGGTGTTTTTTTTATTCTGTTTGACATTTTCTATTATACTTCTTAAAAGATAGCTTGATCTCTGCGACAGCTGTCAGTATCATTAACGTAACAATAACGTATACGTCAGCTTGACATATGTCGCAGAGATCAAGCTATCTTTTATGAAGTATAGTTGCATTTACCTATTTGAACTTTAAGCAACATTGGTACTTTTAGATAGTTTTTTTTCTTTAAGCGCGATGACTTAGTTGAAATAGTTTTTGATTATTTTGTACATTATTCTATCATTTCTACTATTTAATATCAGTTGCACCCAACTCTCTGAACTTCATGCGACTTTGGTACTTTTTTTTGGAAAGATTCTATTTTTTACCCGTTTTCGTTAAAAGAAAAGTAATTATTTGTTAGTTTTTTTTGGTTTAAATTTTTCTATTATTTAATACCAGTTGCATTCACCTCTATGAACTTAACTTAACCCTGTTACTTTTCGATGGAATATTATTTTTGTACCCGATTTCTTCAAACGAAAAGAAGGGTTTTTAAAGCGTTTTTTTTATTAGTTTAAAATTCTTCTATCTACTTAATGGCCTAGTTAATTAGAATATATCTCTCACGCCGAATATTTCACAGTTTTGGGCTATTTTGAACCCAGATGTCTACATGAATTGGTCGGCAAAGTAAAATCTTGTTAGCATATCTGTGTAGGTGAACTGCTTCCAGATAAATCTGATTGAGTTGGATTTTTGGAGCATTTAGGGCACAATAACATGTATGTACCTACCCTCTATTTTACCCATATTTTGCGGATAAATTTGATTAAAGAGGGGTCGCCTAAACTGATTTATTCTTTAGCTAAGATCAAGTTGACCATTTCTACGTAAAAAAAATACGTTGCAGGATGCAAAAAGATGCAAGCAAGGATCACTTATTAAATTGAATCAAGATTGAACCGACCATAAACTTAAGTTACAAAGATAGAATTAAGACGAGAAATTTTGGCGTTTACTTAGCTATCGCTAGCAGATTAGTTACCTGTATTCTGAATTGAAAATCAGAGATACTAAATACTTTTTACAAATTAACGAAAATCATACTTTGCCGAACATCTTTTTACTGTTGATTTTAACTGCAATAGACTATAAGTTTTATAGTTATTATAAAATCACTTAGGTTCAAAATCAATTCACTAGGAAACACAGATAAAACTTTTTTTTAAATAAGGTATTTTAATTTACTTATTTACTATAGATGCCGAAATAAACACCAATCTCCGATAATTTTAAATTTTACCATTTTTTTTAAAGATCTGTGTCATCACATTGATTCCGTTATAAGTAACAATAAACAATTTGATGAGCTGGTAAAACAAAAACGAAATAAAACAAAAATAAAGTTTTTTTTTCGAAAATATAAAAAGGAAAATATCTACTTACCCCATTTCCGGGATTCTCGCAATGCAGCTCAACGTTAGGACAGTAGCAAACACAACACCCTCCCGAGACACACAACGGGAAATAGTCCACAAAAATATAAACATTCACCGTTTATAAAGACATATTTGAAATTCAATGCGATCGTGAAAAATAGGATTGAATATAAAACCAAAATCAAAAACATGAATTATGCACTTCGCCTAGCAAGTGGAAGGTTGCATTTTTATTACGTAAAAAAAACTTTGAATTTTATTTCGCTATATACTGTTCTAGGCTTTACTTCTATCGGTGTTTCATTTTCGTAATCATCCGACTGTTCTACAAGAATCTATTATTCACTTAGTATTATTATTATGAAATAAATTACAATAAAATAAATATTAAAACATCAATCACACAAAACAAACGTATTTACAAAAAAAAATAGCACACACCGCGCATTCTAGAGCGTACATAAAAACAAAAATATCAGTGACATTTAATTTAGTTCGTTAAGGCGAGGTCACACTATAATAATCGATACCAGTACCGATCCCGATTGTTATCTAGTGAGCTTTCGGTGCTCATGTCGTACGCGCTGCATGGCGACTGCAACGATCATGCGTGTGCTGCGCAAAGCTAGCGATGCATCGCTATCAAATAAACAAAAACTGCAAACTCAAGCTTGGCGCGAGCTTCGAACGAAATGTTAATTTTATTAGCAATTTCATTAAAGCAATAATGCATTGGATGCGGTTTCGGTATCGATTCGGGTGCGGATGTGTTTATTAATTTTATGTGTTTATGATGTTGATGTTTTAAGCGTTTGCTTTGTTGAATTGAGTATGTTTATTTGTTTTGTGGTTTTTTTTCGAGTTATTATGATTTTAAAAGTCGATTTTGCGGGAGATTATTAGTGAATGCGATGAAGAGATATTTTTTTTTGCTTTACAGGAAAGTGTATCTGTTGAAAACGTATTAGAAAGAAAGTCATATAAAAAAGCAGACCAAATAAACCAGCATTATAGATAGAAATGCACCTCCACTTTTCTCCCAACCAATAATTAGAACAAACAAAAAACAACATCTCGTCTAGGTACTCTTAATTACCGACCCATAAATAACATTTGAGCAGGTACAGCCCTAACTACTTAGCGTTATCAGTTTTCCAATCGTCCTCTTTATGTGCCATTTAATTAATCGAACTCTAGAAGAAAAAAAAAAATTGGGAACGCATGCGCAGCATGCACGGACCGCGTTCTGTTTTAAATATAAACCGTCCGGTGACAATGGACGGTCCGTCACTTGATCTAAATCAAGGATACAGTACACACGTGCCCGAACGCGAATGTATCACGCTAATCGTTTATACAAATTGGCTTTTGAAAGCTCGTGTGTGTCTGTCTGAATTATGATTCATGTTTTGATGTGAATTGATTTTAGCTTGCTGGTCGCGACTGTAGCGAGACAAGTTTTGGCAGGAGTAGCTAGTGTTTGATTTAGTTACTGCAACAAACGAAATTTGGGAAAATAGCTTTTTCTTTTGTCAGTTTTTAGCAGATAATGAAAAAAAAACAATATTATTCATGTTTTTACAAGCTTTTATTTAACTTGCAATGTATGTATGTGTATTCGGGTCAAATCTTGCAACTGAATTTTAAAGCAGTTATCCTCCACCGATTAAGATGAAATTTTGGATACACGTTTAATTTGGATGACAATGCAAGGTTACTTAAGTAACATCTAAATCCAATATGGCAGACGGCCCAAGATGGCGGATTAGTATTTTTTTGTGCACTGCCATGATATAGGCATGATATGGGTATGAAATGAAAGGGTTTGCTGAGAAGAATTAGAAAAAAGCTTGTTTAAAAAAAATAAAAATATTTTTGTTTATTTGATTGGATAGATTACAAAAGACTACATTCCTAGTCAGTTTTAACATAATTGTCAGACCATACTTTCATCAGAATAACAATATTTGAAAACAAATTAACTTTACCACTAAATGCCTCTGTCGATTTCCTAGTAAACATTAGATAGGAAAAGGTATATGATTCTAGAAACAATAAAATCAATTTATTCACAACATCCAATGTTATTTCAATTCTATCATTGCCCAAATTTACTTTGATATGATACTTTTAAATGTCAATATTATCAATATTATATTGTCTAATAGAATCAATAAATAGTGATATGCATGTTGTTGATAAGACTAAACTACAGATATAGAGAACTGAACTAAGCATTACCGTCACAAAATTGAATAATAGAAAGAGACAAAGTGAATGTGCTGCCAATACCTGTCACCTTTCTTTAGGTAGTAGTGACGAAGGTGAAACTATAGCCTGTGTGTGTTGAAAAACAAAAAGCAGGCCGCAGGTTCGTATTGTCTCTCTCAAACATTTCTGCCATATTCACTTGACAGCCGTGAAAGCTAAGTTCATTTCACTATGTATAAGGACTAAACTAGCGAATACGCTATATTCATAAAATATATGCACACAGGACATTAATAGACCAACACTTGGATATAAATGGTTCAGGAATTTCAGAGCATCGACGTTTAGATATGAGAAAAAGATTATTTTGATGTATGTTGATTTAACACGCAACTTTTAGCTGGTGTTTAAATGAAATGATTCGAATTGCGAGAATTCCTATGCTTCTTATTTAGATCATTTATTGATATTCGCAATATATGCTTCTGAGGGAGGTATGACGATAAATAATTTGACCGTTTAAGACAAATTTGTGGCGTTTGATGTAAATTACACTGTTTTACAAAGACCTTATACTTCTGAAATACGTATAGCTTTGCAGTTGTAGGCAAAATACAAGAAAAGAAGGAAAAAGTGTCAGTTACAGTTCTATTGATGGAAATACAAAAACTATGCAAACGACATTTTGGTGACATTTGGGATCTCTCAGTATCTAGTTGTTTTTTCAGTGTACCGTAAGCCAGTGATGTTTTTACCCGACTGCAAGGAAAGTATTATTTTTTTCGCGCGTATCTGGTGTGTATGTAATATTTTATATCCTTTCAAACCGCTTGACAGATTTTTTTAATTAAGACATCGTGAGATGGGTCTTAACCTCCCAAGAGTTCTTAAATAGGTGAAGTTAAAAAATAAATAAACATGATAGATTTTGGCCGCCATTTTGTGCGGGACCAAAAATTTTTTTCTACCACACCCATCGGGTGGGTTAACCAAGTTAAGGGTTTTAGGAGGTGGTTACAAAAATATATACCGCTTGTATGTTTCAAAGTAATTCGAAAAAATTTATAACTAAAAAGGGGAATGCCCATTTTGTAAGGGAACTTGGGCCCCTTTGAAAAAATGGTTGTATCTTGATGAATTTGGTTGTATATTGTAGAAAAAACACGTTATATTCATAATTAGAAACCATTTTTTATTTATTTTGTGGGGTTCACGAGAAATAACGATGTTTCTGTTCTTGAAATGAACCCTTATTACAATGCAATAAGGTGCATACAAATGTCCAAGTGAAGAAACCTGATCTGATGTTGTCTGTACATAAAGAGTAAAGGACACGGATGGAAAAAAACACAAAATATAAATCCTATTTTTGGATAATATTGAAATCGCAGACACAATACCTCATAAGGGGCCTGAGTATGGGCAATCTCCTTTGTAAATAATAAAAGTTAATTTAAAAATCAAAAACCCGACTGCTTAAGACATATTCGCGAGCTGGCTGATCACCTGATCCTCCGACTGCACAGCATGATTCTCTTCTTGTTTACATGTTTTATTTCGTTTCATAAGCAGTCGGGTTTTTTATTTTAAACATACCAGTTGACCATTTGCATTCATAGTAATTTCTACTTATAGAGATCCTTCTTTGACACCCTTTTTAACCGATTTCAAAAAGAAGGAGTTTATCAATTACGATAACATATTTTTTTTTTTGCTACCTCAAAACTTTTTTTCCGATTTTGATGTTTTTTTTTTTGAAAGCTGGTACTCCTCCTGTGATCCCATTTAAACCACCACCACTTTTTTAATCATAAGAGACACTTGAACGTATTTATGAACTTTTAGGTAAAACCGGCCAAGCAACCGGCGTTGTCGGACTTCGCACATTTTAGGGTTCTGTACCAATTTATTAAGGCGCAGATACCCCCTTGAGTAGCTGATTTTAAAATGAAAATCGCGTCTAAACGGCTTGTAGTAATTTTTTGGAAAAAATATATGTTACCTTAGACCATTTTCTTAATAATTTGACCTATGAAAATTTTGAGTTTTATTCGTATAACAAAGTGTAACTAATTTGTAAAGTTATGTCTAAATCGGACAAAAACACGACAATCACACCAAAACCGCTGGGCGTATTTTAACGAAATTGACACCATCTCAAAGACAATTTAATTATCTACATTTTGATTTGAAGCTTTTTTTTTAAAGTTATTGAATAATAAGGAAAGTACAAAAAACTACTAAATTTTGGGGCGCACGGGTGTGAAGCGGGTGCGCGATTTGTTCCTTCAAGGTCGTTGGCGTTAGTCGTCGTCTTAATATATTGGTATTTGTTAGTAAAATATCACGTAATAATAAACATTATCACCAAAGGGGAATGCCCATTTTGTAAGGGAACTTGGGCCCCTTTGATAAAATGGTTGTATCATGATGAATTTGGTTGTATATTGTAGAAAAAACACGTTATATTCATAATTAGAAAACATTTTTTATTTATTTTGCGGGGTTCACGAGAAATAACGATGTTTCTGTTCTTGAAATTAACCCTTATTACAATGCAATAAGGTGCATACAAATGTCCAAGTGAAGAACCTGATCTTTTGTAGTCTGTACGTAAAAAGTAAAGGACACTGATGGAAAAAAACACAAAATATAAATCCTATTATTGGATAATATTGTAATCGCAGACACGATACCTCATAAGGGGTCTATGTTTGGGCAATCTCCTTTTAAGTTTATTCAATGGGAAGTTAAAATTATCTTCGGAACAAAATGTGTGACAGACGACAGACAGACTGCCATGTGAGTGACAGCAATAGGGTTCCATTTGGACCCTTCTGGTACGGAACCCTAAAAAAGGATAAAGAATGCGCAGAACGAATGGTCGATGGGGCCGAAAAGTTCTGGAATGGCGACCGCGTACCCGAAGATGCAGCGTTGGATAGCCTCTCTCTAGGTGGACTTATAACCTGGTTATGGCTATGGAAATCCGCTGGACGCGAGACGTATACATAACCGATTGATGTGGTTTTTTATCGATTACATTTCGGGGAGTGTGCGATGGAATTGCATGATCTAATTCCGCCCAGCCCGTTTCATCATCGGACTACCAGACGTACGGCGATGCGCCATCGGTACATGGTGGACATCCCACCTGTACGCACTAAACGTTTTGAGAATACTTTTATTATGCGTACAGCTAAGGAGTGGAATTCCCTGCCGGAGTCTGTGTTTCCCGATAGCTACAACCTAGGGGTCTTTAAGTCAAGAGTGAATAGGTTACTTCTAGGCAAGCGTGCTCCATCATCGACCACATCATCGCTTACCATCAGGTGAGATGGTGGTCAAGCGCGAGCCTATTTATGATTGAAAAAAAAAAAAAAAACTTGGCGCGGTGGCCTATGTTCTGCTGTGTGCGTCTATCGGCTGATATCATGATAATGATAATGAGTGTAAAAAATCCGACTGCTGGAAATCACGCTCTAAAAAGCACGAAACAAGAAAATATTCCCGTAAATTTACCGTGGTCGTATGCTACCTATCGTAACAAAACAACACATTCTGCAAAGTAGCATACGAACACGGTAAATTTACTCGAATATTTTCTTGTTTCGTAATTTTTAGAGCGTGATTTTTCAGTAGTCGGGTTTTAGTTTTTGAACTTATTTTTTATTTAAAGTATTTTGGGGTTTTTGCAGAGCCTGAGGGAACAAATATACATAATTGCATACATACATTTTCCATTCCCCACCTCTTATGTAAGCTGGAAGCTATGGGCATTCGCGGACATACCTTGAAGGTTTTCCAGGATTATCTGTGTGATAGAACTCAATGTGTCAAAATAAATGATGTTATTAGTGACACCATTTCATTGAGTTTTGGCGTTCCTCAGGGCTCAATTCTGGGTCCTACCCTATTTCTTATTTATATTAACAACTTATGCAAAATGTCTCTAATGAACTGTTCAATTTTCACTTACGCAGATGATACGGCTCTTTTAATTCATGGTATTGACTGGCCCGAAACAGTAAAATACGCGGAACTTGCTCTAAACTCAGTGATGAAATGGCTGTCAAAGAATATCCTTACCTTAAATTTAAATAAAACGGTATACTTACCTTTCTCCTTACGATCCACCAACCTTCCCTCACCGGATTCAATGGAGCTCAGAGCTCATACCTGCTTACTTGGTCTATCTTCTTCTCAATTTGGCTGTCCTCAGCTCAAAAGGTGTGAGTCTGGCAAATATCTCGGAGTCTATGTAGATAGTTCTCTAAGCTGGAAACCTCACCTTAGTAATCTTATATCCCGAGTCCGCAAGTGTATATTTATTTTTAAAAAACTAAGGCACTCCGCGGATTGCCTTACTATTAAAACGGTTTATTATGCCCTGTGTCAAAGCATAATAAACTATTGCATCACAGTATGGGGTGGGACTCCCAAGACAATCCTCCTGCATTTGGAGCGAGCACAGAGAGCTGTTCTCAAGGTTATGACCTCGAAGCCTTTTGGGTATCCCACCGCGACTCTCTACACCGAATGTCAGGTTCTTACCGTGAGACAGCTCTTTGTCCTTGGCACTATTCTGCGCAAACATCCCTCTGTAGTATATGATCCGAATGCTGCCAAAAAGCGTAGACACTTCGAAGTATGCTCAACACACGGATGTAGAACGGCCCTTGCTCAGCGTCATTTTGGTGTACTGTCAAGCCACTTATATAATAAAATTAATAAAATCTGCTCCATTGCGCCCAAATGTCTAAATGGGTGCAAAACCAGGGTCATGAAGTGGCTCTTGACATTGAACTACAATAAGACTGAAGATTTACTACAGGTATCGATCGCATAACTCGTTGCACGCCAATTAGCAGTCACAATATAAATTTTATTGTCATCTACACACACAGGGTGTGCAATCGACGTTTGACAGGTCACCATAATGTAGTTAATAAAGTAATATGTTTATACTTACACACACACACACACATATACAGACTTACATAAACACAAGTTTTCATCATAATATTTACCTCCTCCTCAGACACATACAAACATCCATACATAGGTACATAATAAGGGGAACATCATAGCTGCATTAGCTGGTTAATTTATTATAATTTAATGATGATAATTGTACTGTGTTCGTCTTACAACTGCTGTTACATGCTCAAATTATAGGCGAGGACGCTGGCACCCTAAACACAAGTTAAATCTTACATTGGGTGCCAGAGTTCATCGTAAACACTCTTTTCCCTAGTTGTAACGCAACGTGTTTAGATAAGTGTTTTCTTGTACAATTGAAGTAAATAAAACTTTTATTTTTATAATTTTTTTATATACATAAGCCGCGCCGTATTCCGCAAGCTTAGTAGTAGTAGGGACTCCCTTTTTCGCACTTAGACTCCTATTTGGTCCGATGTGCGTGGGGGTACTGGCTAACATAGCCAGCCCAGCTCCGTCCAAAAGCACAGAAGCTTCCTGGGAGCTTCACAGGCTTCACGGAGCGACCTCACTGTTCCGAGGGTTTCTTCGCGTTGAGAAGCTACGGCCTTGCATTCCAGGATTACGTGGGCGGCTTTTTCTTCGGCGTTAAAACAGCCCCTGCAAAGTGTGCTGTCCGTGGCACCTATGTTGAATAAATGTTTGTTAAGAAGGGTGTGGCCCGTTATTGTCCCTATAATTATTTTGAGGTTATTTCTACTCAGGCTGAGGAGTTTTTTAGTGAGACGCGGGTGTACTTTCGGCAAAGCCATTTTTGACTGTCTACAGTCTGTTGCCCGTGACCATCTGTTATTGTGTAGTTCTGTTGATCTTTGTTCCGCAGGCTTATCACGTAAGAAACAGAAATCAGCAATCATCGCGCGATCAAACGCTGTACTTCAAAAAAAAGTCGAAATTACCAACATTGTAGGTCCTACACAATCGTTTGCTTATCGCTCGCTGTTTGTCAAATGCACTTATTTCTAAAAACAAAGCCAAAAACTCTAAAACTTCAAACTAGTATTGAAGAGCAATTATTGCCCAAAAATCGCTATCGTTTTGTTCTTCTAAAATACGTAGTAAGCCTGCGGGTCAAAATTAATGTTGAATGACTTCGACGCGATATGTCTTGCAAACGGTACGCTTGACAAAAATATGATATACGAAACGCTACCTTAATTTTAAAATACCTGTTCAATGATACCATACATGATGGGGTGAGCGATATCTTTTTTTTGTTCTTGACTTCGTGCCCCTAGATGGCGCCATATTCAATTTAATCTAACTTCGCATAGCTTGTAAGCAGCAGACAAACAAGACGCCATTCCAACAATAACCACCTCATTTGTCAAATTATGATAAGTAGTTTAGAGGTTATGAGGGAATGGATGAACATACATTTATCATACATTTTCGTTTTAGTCGCAACATTATATTATTTACGTAGTGGTTTATATTATCTTTTTATATTTGTTTTATGTTTTTGTATTATATTAGACACAACATGCTTTAGTTTCCGTACGTCACGTCCTAGGCGACCACTGAAAATCAGCGCCGTGCTGTGGGTCTCCCACGGCACGGCGCGTTAAGGGTTTAATTTAAGATTTCAAAAATATTGTATGTCGTTTTTGTGGCGAATAAACACTTTTTCTTTCTTTCTTTCTTTCTTTCTTTCTGTCTTACATACATACTGGAACCCACATACTGGTCGAAAACATAACTCTCCCTTTTGCTTCGCCGTAGTCGGGTAAAAAATCTACATTCGTGAAATTACAATTTCCTTTAAAGATTTAATAACGCCTTAACACCCAATGAAGTGAATGTTCACGTTTATATTAATACGAATAAACCCTCGTAAAATAGTTTTATTACGTGGATGGTGTATGTAGCTAATAAATAATAATCCACCGTCTCCATTTAACGATATTATGACAGTAATAACACCAATAACTTATGTCTTTTAATTATTTATCTTAAGAGACTTCATAAAATATTCCTTAGATCTTATTTAATGCCATCGGCGGAAGTAATATTCTCTAGGTATTATGGCTCTCATAACTACACACACTGGCAAAATTAGCGGAACAAAAAGTTTTTTTTTTTTATTGTATTTAACTGAAATAAAGGCTTATATTAAGTATTTTTTTCTTACTTAGAAATACACCTTTTAAATTAAAATTAAGTCTAATTTAGTACAATATATGTGAGTAATATGACTTAAGGGTACACTAGTCAACGGCACGAACTATTTTGTGCGCGGGATTGATATAAAATGTATTTTATATCAACCGACAACACGTGCGGAAGAGATAGATGCTGTGATGAGCAGTAGGAAGCGAGTTCGTGTACGAATACACACGACGATACCGAGCGCGCGAAATTTTATAAACTGACCTTTGGCAGTCTAGATATCATTAAAAACGACTAAATCTATCTGTTCAAAATAAAATTATTTGCATTATTGAACTACTAATATATCCCTGTATGGAGGCCGTTTTGCAATTTTCCGTCTTCTTATGGTATTTATTTGCGCCCAAAAATGCGTTAAAATTAGTGTCGAAATGTGGAACTTTCGACGCTCATAACTTTCAAATATTTTCTTTTTTTACTTTTTTGCTTCCATACAAGGCTAGATAATGATGAGACAAATTGATATCACTTTTTATTTTGAACGTACATCGTCAAACAGTGGAATAATCCCTAGACTACGTTTGTATGGAAGAATTTTCGACTAGTGTAACCTTAATGGGAAAACTGGACATTGTTGACTTTTTAAGGTTACCAAGGTAAGTTATTTTATTTTTGGTTATTTTTAGTTATTTTTATTTATTATCAAAAAACCTTTTACAATAAAATAATGTCACATTATATCGCGTATTTCTTCCACTTGCTCATAATAAAGTTTCACCCGCTTAGACACGTTGAGAATAATGTTATTCATTGTCTCCTGGGGGGTGACTATAAGCTCTTAGAGGGGTATCAATTTGAGATCGAATAAGGGACAGAAGTATATGACTTGTATACATCTGTCACTTACTCGATCTCGAATTGATACCGCTCTAAGAGCTTATGGTCATCACCCTGTAGTAGTCTTTATCATACCTTTTTACATTAAAATAATATCACATTATATCGCGTGTTTCTTCCACTTGCTCATAATAAAGTTTTCACCCGCTTACACATGTTGAGAATAATATTATTCATTGTCTCCTGTGGCAGCCTTTATCATTCCTTTACAACGGCGCTTCGCAGTTCACCCACATTAAGAGGTGTAGGGAATATGAAGTTTGTTCTTCGTTTTAGCAGGTCTTAGACGTGTTCTATAGGATGCATGTCTATTGATCTCATGAACGCCGCCAAAACTGCGATATTGGCATTATTAAGATAGGCTGGAGTTGAAAAAGTGTTAAGGAGCCTAGCATTTTCCTGGTTCAAAACGAAGTGACCACTGATAAAGGGGCAAATGATACCTCGTTTTATTCTTAAAAACTAACACTTCTATAGCGATGTTCAATAAGATTACCTCCATCGATCACCATCAAGTCCCTAAGAGTCCTCCCAATCATATCCTACCTGAATTCAATATTGTTCCTCTACCATATTATGCCGCTGTATTTTAAAAATTGTTAGATAATAATGTTTTTGTTAATTTTTACACATTCATTGGCGTAATTCAATTCGATTTAAATTAATTTCACACTCATCACTGAACAATATTTTAGTCCATTAGTCCGTGGACCAAAGTTGATATTCCCGAGCAAAAGTTATTCCGTTTCAAAGGTGGTGTACCTCAATTTTTGGACCGTCGGCGGAGACGAACGAACCAGCTATTTTCAACCTTTTTCGTGCTGTAAACTCACTTTCTCTTGCATTTCGAATTTCTTCCAGCTCCTTTTTGGCTTAAACGATCTTTAAAAGCGGGTTTTTTGCGAAAGCCAAACTTAATAAAACAATTATTTCTGTTAGAAGTATGAGTTTTCTGCCTTGTCAGGACAAGGCAGAAAACTGTTTTGGTAAGTATCAGGTTACCTACTCTCACAAAAATATTAGTCTCTCTGAATCATTGGAAAATGCAATAAATGATTGAAACAGGTAAACGATGAATTATGCACACAGCACAGCACTCTGTAGGTTTGATCATTTCTTCTCATCTCAAGTGCTGTGACCCTCTCTGTTTGGGTAAAGTTAGCCACAATGATGACCTTAACTTCGAAAAAGACCTAAAAATTAAAAATTTAACGAATAACTCAGTATCTTAGGGAAAAATTTACGAAATTGATGTAAGTTCGAATAAAGTTAAAACAAGCGCTTCAAAAGTGAAGTTAATTTTTAGGGTTCCGTACCCAAAGGGTAAAAACAGGACCCTATTACTAAGATTCCGCGGTCCGTCTGTCTGTCTGTCTGTCTGCCTGTCTATCTGTCTGTCTGTCTGTCACCAGGCTGTATCTTATGAGCCGTAATAGCTAGGCAGTTGAAATTTTCACAGATCATGTATTTCTGTTGCCACTATAACAACAAATACTAAAAACAGAATTAAATAAATATTTAAGTGGGGCTCCCATACAACAAACGTGTTTTTTTTTTGCCGTTTTTGGCGATAATGGTACGGAACCCTTTGCGCGCGAGTCCGACTAGCACTTGGCCTGTTTTTTATCAATAAGGAATAATAATTAGATTTATTATAAAAAAAAGAAAACGCTTTGCGATATTTTTTTCTTGTGCCGCTAATTATACCAGTGTGTGTAAGATATTATTAATTGTTTTCTGTATTTGAAGAATGGCAGACAAAATCGTCGTGATTTGGTGACTATAGAATAGCGTTTTAGGAACCACTCAGTTATCATCTGCCCTGGTTTTTCCCCACTATATTCGAGGTTCTATTCGCACCATATGCAGCTGATTACCAGTATTTTAGATGGAGCGACTGCCTATATAACATCAAAACAACATCAAATGAATAAACAACAACAACAAATAACAGCAATAAAATAAATATATGACCTTCGCAAATACTAGGCAACACGCCATCCTACGGGTAGTGGCTTGTCAGACTCGGGGTTCTGACCACGCCTGTCGCTTGGTATTATTACAAAACAAAAAATGCCTCAACACATGGTTTTATTAAGGCATTTAGCTTTTAAAATCGCCTTTTGTCAGTGACTATATCGGGCTACTGAAAATCACTGGTCGTCGGTGCTAAGTATAGTTTCACTATGGTTCTAAGTTATTACGCGTACGTTTGCGAATATCTGTAAAGCTTTGGATAGCAGTATCGATGCCAGGCACAGTTATTTGTATCCCAGATCATCATCATCATCATCATTTCAGCCGAAAGACGTCTACTGCTGGACATAGGCCTCCCCCAGGCGTCGCCACATTGACCGATCCCGTGCGTCTTGCATCCAGCGCCTTCCCGCAACCTTAACCAGGTAATCAGTCCATCTAGTGGGAGGCCTTCCAACGTATCGTCTTCTGGTTTGCGGTCGCCATGCCAGAACTTTTCGGCCCCATCGGCCATGTTTTTTTTTTTTTTTTTTTTAATGGCTCTTGTCTCTAGTCTAGGTCATAGGTGACAGAGACAGGGTCTACGATGGAGTGAGCTTACCCAGAAGAAGCCTGTTCACTCTAACTTTGAAGAGATTCGGGTTGAATGCGTTCGAAAACACAGACGCAGGTAGTGAGTTCCATTCATTCGTTGTGCGCATTATAAAGGATGTTTGGCAGCGCTTGGTTCGGATTGGTGGAATGGAAACAAGGTAAGGATGATAACTTGCAGTGCGTCTAGATGTCCGATGGTAGAAGGGGGCTGGTGGGATGAGGTCGTGGAGTTCTTGAGCACACTCACCGAAGTACAGTCTATAGAAGACCGACAAGCAGGCAACTTTGCGGCGATGAGCCAAGCTGTGAAGCTTGGCGTCCACCAGTTCAACGTCGCCAATGAGCCTCTTGGCTCTGCGTTCCACTGAGTCAAGCGCGGCAAGCTGATACTTAGCTGAACCATGCCAAAGGTGGCTGCAATACTCCATGCAGGATCGGACCTGCGCTTTGTATAGGGTTAAAAGCTGTCCAGGCGTAAAGTATCGCATCACTCTATAAATAGAGTAGGAGGGAATCCTAAAGGATGCCCAGTTTTTTGGCCGCGATTTGGGCTTTGTACTCAATGGAGGAGCCGAAGTTGAGACTGGATGTCAACTCCATGCCTAGAAGCTCGAGCCGATCAGTCACAGGACACGCACCCCGAAACGTAGGCGTTTGATCGAACAGACTCCTTTTAGCGGTAAAAAGACACGCCTGTGTTTTGGTGGCGTTAAAAGTGACCAGATTGTCATCATCTTACTGGGAAACAAGGCTTAAGGTCAAATCTGTCCGCTCAACCATAGCCTCCCTCAAGGAACGAACTTCATCCACGCTGGTTTTTGCGCTGGGCAAGTATCTCTCTGAAACAGTACTGTCATCTGCGTACCCAACAATACCAGGCTGAAGTAGGTCATTGATGTGCAGCAGGAAAAGAGTTGCATAGAGAACAGACCCCTGAGGAACTTTGGCATCAATAGCCAAAAGGTCTGAGGAGCAGCCGTCAATGACCACTCGGATCGACTGTTCGCTAACGAAGTCTTATATACAGCTACAAAAACCAGCGGGGATGCCATAAGCAGGAAGCTTACTGAGCAGACTCGCGTGCCAGACCCTCTCGAAGGCCTTCGAGATATCAAGCGATACAGCAAGTGCTTCGCCGTGTCTCTCGATGGCTTCGCCCCAGCAGTGCGTGACATACACAAGAAGATCGCCAGTTGACCGTCCCGAGCGAAAGCCATATTGACGGTCACTGAGGAGATTATTGTCTTCAAGGTAGGTCAGCAACTTACTGTTCAGTACCCTTTCCATAACTTTGCACAGAATGGAGGTAATGGCGATTGGACGGTAATGGTAATGTTTTGCGAGCAATGTGCCCTGCCTACTGCCATTTAAGTTTCGTAATTCTTTGGGCTATGTCGGAAACTTTATTCGCCAGCGGATATCCTCATTTCTGATGCGATCACGCAAGGAAACTCCGAGTATAGCTCTCCATTGCCCTTTGGGTGACTAGACATTTATTTATTAAAAAATCATGCAACATAAAAGTACATAGGCGGACATAATGCCTGAGGTATCGGTCTCTACCAGTCAACCAAGGGCGGTGAAGAGATAGCATGGCAGGTGAATAAAAAAATAAATAATAATATTATAAACGCAAAATTAGTACAAAAGTATAGTAGTGTAGTGTGTAAGTGTAGTATAAAATATTTCCTTATGTTAACCCAATAAGACGGTCAATTCCAAAGTCATCGCATCCTATATGTTAAGTGTGAAAAGGCGAACGGCAGGCTTGTATGGGCATATCGTACAGCTAATAAAATTTCGTGTTTTGGGCTATTTTTGTTTTAATTGGTAGTGAATATGATAGATAATCCCTTTTTAAATTCTTAGATTTTTAGAGCTTGGGACGTAAAAGTCCACCAGTTTTGTTTTTTAAGGTTATGTACTAGTGTACCAATGTAGTTACATATAGGTAAATGTAACATATTGTTACATAATGTGTAAAGTAAATATTCTGTAAATGTTTGATGCTATCTTTTGTAACGGCTAGGTCTGCGCAGGGTAAGCTTGCGCAGGCCGCCAACTGTTAGATAAGTAGGTATATGCAAAGAAAACAGCCGGACAAGTTAATAAACATTATTAGAAAACTATAGATCCACAGCTAGGTCGCGGGTAAGTATAATCACTATAGTTCTGAACCGATAACTAACAAACAGTTCATGCATAAGAAGGGTACCGTCCCTAGGCAGCACGTGGTAGACGAGGGGGCCTGTCAGCACAGGCTCAGCGATATGCCACCGGAACTGTAGTTGCTCGGGTTGCGCAGGGTAGGCGGCGCAGGCACCGGCTAGCGTGGCGGTAGGCCGCAGTTAGGCAGGCCAAGACCAGGGCAGCGTGCGTAGGTAGCGTGCAGGAAGGGAGTAGCGTGCAGCAGTAGGCAAGAGGTCCAGCCCTCAGCCCGTACGAAGCGCCCTGAAAGCATCATTGGGTGCGCATGTTAGATGCGGTGCAATTAGCAGCAAGCCGCATGCGATGTACCAGCTTCTTCTCCTTTTTAAGCCAAGGAACGCTGTGGGAAGCATTGTAGGTGAAAGCTCAGCACATCGCAGTGGTTTACAGGTAAGAAACTTGCAAACATAGTAAGCACATTGCCAGATGCAATGTTAGGTTAAGTATGAACACGCTAGCATTTATTAACATGAATTAAACGTGATCACTTACAATAAAACACTGAGGCACACCCCGATGCAGTAGAAATACATACTCATTAACATCTCCTATGTCCTGGATAACCCTTAGCCACGCGTCCAGCAGTGACAGCGCCAACTCAGATAATAAATAGGTGATGGAATCGATATTGGTTATCCAGCACAGAGAATCAGGTACAATCACTTAATTAATGTGAAACTCACCCTAGATCGGGGCACAAATAGTCTTGAGGATCAGGAGGTAGCTATTGTCAGCTTTGCCAGCGGAAATGAAATGACCGAGTGATAGCGTCCCGGAAAATTAGTGTGGTTCCACGTTTTTAGTGATGTGGCTATCAACCGTATAAAGCTACTAAATGTGATTTTTAGTGTCACTCGACTATTTCCAGTTGAGAATCCCCACAACGCTACACTTTGTAGTGTTTTACTTACCATTAAGTAGATTGAGATGAGGATCGTACCTACTCAGTGCATAGGGAGATACCTATGTCGGCTACAGCTGTTTGATAATGATAAGTTTAATTATGTTTAATGTTATTTCAATTTCAAATTAATTCATTATCATTTCGATGTTTGTGTTATTCTACATAAGGCAACGTCTAAAAACATAACTGCGTTTAGTGTAAGATTTTCTTTCGTATAATTATTAAAATATTTTTATTGATATTATTAATTAATCCGAAAATCTAAAAATAGTACACTTACATGAAAATAAATGGCTTAGTTGCCTTAATAAGTGGTACAAATTCTATATCCGAACAACATTAAAAGTATGCTGTACAAAATCTGCCGTTCACCTTTGTATGTTCTGATATTCGTGAATTTTGGTCTTTTGTATATATTGGAGGAAGTTTGAAAGTGGCGCCAGTGACAGAAAAGTTGAAAGGCAATCGTTTGTCCTGGTATGGTGATGTGATGAAACGGGTTGAAACGCATGTTATTAAAACAGTTATGAATATAAATGTGGATGGATGAAGAGGGAACGGTCAAAGAAAAGATGGGTAAACTGTGTGAGGAGAGATGAAAGAAAACGGAGTCAGTAATAGCGTGACGGGACAGTATGGAAGGAGAAAACGTGTTGCGCTGACCCCAAGTAACATGGGACAAGGGCAGAAAGATGATGATGTAGATAATGATGTTTGTTAATCAATCACTCCTCTTCGGATGAACGGATTTGGATGAATTTTGGCAATTAGACCATGACCTGGGTAAAGACATAGGATATTTCCGATCCCAGTAGTACTTGCTAAAGGATTGGAAATATGGAAAGTTATCTCATGGAAACGTCCCCGTATATTTCGACTTTCAAGAGAGTGAAACCGCTTTTAAAAGCTAGTCTGCAATAATTCCTGCGCTTAAAATTAAATTCTTCTGCCTAATATGAAACGAGAGAAACCATAAATTAATAAAGTGTCATCTTAAGTGGTTGTTTGTCTCTGCCAACGTTCATCGGACTTCAGTTAGCTAGATAACAAATAAAAGTGCTTGCCAGTGATTTATTATAGTTTTATTTTCGTGTAAACGTTTTATAAATCGCGGCAAACCGAGGATTATGACAGCACGAGCTCGACTCCTACCGATAAGACTAGTCCGCACTAGCAGAAAATAGAATGTAGTGGAAACGGAAGAGGTCTTTATTCTATATTGAATGGGAAAAAAACTAACCTAGTAGTTAGTTACATTGATTAAATTTACAGGGACTAAAACTTATCATTGTTTAGGTTATTACCTACTACAAATATTTCTAATTATATTCGAACCCAATGTTGTTGGATCTACTGTCAAAAAGTCCTTAAAGTAAAATGCCACGCGGTCAATTGAATACATTTTAGATTTTTGATAATAGAATAGAATAAAATTTCCCTTTTTCAGGCCCTAAGTTCACGTAACTTGACATCGTGGTATGAGTATGACACTTGATTTAAGATCCTATGGCCCCTAGTTGGGGCAGCGGGCTTCCACAGCAGTCCCGCATCGAGACCGGTCTTGAGCATCGCGCTTTACCTCGCTCCACTTCTCCGCTTCAGCCAATACGGTGCGTTTCCTTGAGGATTCCAATTCAAGGCCTGTTTAGGAATGTGTTCGGAATCCCTCCAGAGCGTTTGACCAATCCAACACCATTTATGACGTTTGATCTGGCGGTCGATCAGGGTCTCGTGGCATCTCTCCAACAGCTCTACATTAGAGATGATCTCGGGCCAGTAAATTCCGAGGATGCAACGAAGACATCGGTTGACGAAGACCTGGATTTGGCGTTAGATGTCCTTTGTTACCTTCCACCCCCGTAGAGCAGCACGGATTTGACATTGGACCCGAAGATTTTTAATTTAACCCTTCGGGACAGTTTCCGTGATTGCCACACAGGTCTCAGCTGTGCGGAGGTAGCTTGCACTTAGGCGATCCGTGAAGTGATATATCCTCTTCAGTTCCTCCAGTCTCTGACACGACGCTCCCGAGGTACGTGAATTTGTGGAATCGTTCCACAACCTCTGTGCCGATTAATATCGGTGAAGGAATTCCTCACACCTGTACGCATCTCCTGGGTCTTCCGGATGTTCATTTTGAGCCCAGTTTTCACCACCTCCTGGTGCAGGTCGTTCAGTTTCGCTTGCATGTTGGCGTGTGTATGACTCAGTGGGCATAGATCATCAGCATATGCCAGGTCTTTCAAGACGTTTGTCAATCCCCACTCTATCCCGCGACGCCCGCTACCGTAAATGCGCAACATGATTCCGTCGAGGACCATTATAAAAAGGAGGTGCGAAAGAAAACAGCCCTGGCGAACACCAGCGAGCACTGCGATGTCCTCCAAAATGAGACCTTCGTGATTCACCTTGCAGGAATATTTCCTGTAAATGCTCTCCAATAGGCGGACTATTTTTGGCGGCAGTCCAATGTCCAACAGGTGGGACCAAATGCTGGACCACTTCAATGTATCAAATACCTTTTCGAAGTCGACAAAAGTAAGGTAAATTTCCCTTTGCCATTCTGCTGCCTGCTCGAGATTGATACAAATGCATGAGCGGCTCGAACGGAAACCCGCCTGCTCCCCTAAAAGAGGTTCAACGGCCTTCGACAGCCTATCAAGTATTATCTTACAGAAGACCTTAGAGGGAGTCAACAGCAACGTAATGCCTCACCAATTATCGCAACTACTGAGATCACCTTTCTTGGGCACGGTAATTAAAAGTCCTTTATTCCAGTCGTCCGGGAGTTCTTCAGCGGTCATCCTTTCAATTAAAGGCGTCAGCACGTCGACGGCGGAGGCTAAGTCGGCTTGTACAATTTCCGCAGTTATCAGGTCAAGTCGAGGTGCTTTGCATGCTTTCAAAGAGATGATCGCTTCAGTCACTACAGAGGCTGACGGTGGTTCCGTATCGATGTCGAGAGATCGAGGTGGTGTAGAACCTAACTGCAGCGCGTCAGGCGTCAGAGATGCTGACAATCGGAAGACCACTTCAAAGTGCTGGCGCCAGCGATGCAGCCGCTCTTCCGACGTCACAATGTGATAGGTCACAATGTGCTCAGTCACAATGTGGTCACAATGTGCTCATTGGAATTTGCACTAATTATCAGTGCTAAAACTTTGTTTAAAATTTAGAAGAAAAGCTTTGTCTGTGGCTTTCAGAAAACAAGAGCGCTATTGATATGTCACGCAGTCCGTTACAGATATTTTGGCAATAAAATAGAATAAAATGACACCTTTTTCAGGCCCCATATTCACTTACCTTGATATCGTGACATAGTTCACTGGTTTTTGGACTAATTATCACTGCTAATACTTTGATTTAAACTAAGAAGGAAAGCTTTGTCTGTGGCGTTCAGAAAACAAGAGTTTAGACTGTTCTGCTGACGAAGAAAAACTTTCCTTTTTAATGGTTACTTTACGATTATGATACCTGGTCAATCTTAAAGCTCTAAGATATATTTCAAAAGGGGCGATGAAGAGGCTCATGAAGGAGGCCTTCCTATTTGCTATCAACGCAAACTGATAGACATGTGCATTCGCCCTATACTTACATATGGCGCTCAAACCTGGTCTTTGACAGCGCATCAGAGATTCAAGTTTGAGGTTTCATCATCATCATCATATCAGCCAAAAGACGTCCACAGCTGGACATAGGCCCCTAAGCGTCGTCACATTGACCGGTCCCGTGTGTCCCGCATCTAGCGGATCCTCGCAACCTTCACCCACCAGGACATCGGTCCACCTGGTGGGAGGCCTTCCAACGCAACGTCTTCCGGTTTGCGGTCGACACTCCAGAACTTTTCTGCCCCCTCGGCCACCCGTTCTGCGAGCAATGTACCCTGCCCACTGCCACTTAAGTTTGGCAATTCTTCAGGCTATGTCGGTAACCCTTTTTCTCTTGCGGATCTCTACATTTCTGATTCAATCTCGCAAGGATACACCAAGCATGACCCTCTTCATTGCCCTTTGAGTGACGGTAAGCTTTCTGATGAGGCCCATTGTGAACGACCACGACTCAGAGCCATATGTCATAACTGGTGACCCACACTGGCCATAGACTTTCGTCTTGAGACACTGTGGTAAGTTATACAAGAAAATACCGCGCTAATTCCCGAACGCTGCCCAGCCGATTCGGATTCGACGGTTGACCTCTTTCTCGAAGTTAGCCCTACCCAACTGGATCGTTTGTCCCAGGTAGACATAGTCGTCCACAACTTCGAGTGTAGAGTCTCTGACCTTGAATTTTTCTTGATTGTGTTTGAAGATTGCCAGCAGCCCAGAATGCTTTGCTCCATTGCTATGGAGCGCAGCATTCTAGGAGTAAGATTGACATACGTTTGGCGCATGTCGAACGGTTCATGGACTAGATCAACCACAATTTGGGTCCCGGAAAATGTCGAACGACACCGCGGCAGACCCAAGTGAAGATGACGGGATGAGCTTGAAGCCTATCGACAGGACTGGTCAACCCGGGAGGATTGGAAGGAAGAAAGGGAGGCCTTTGCCCTGGAGTGGGACAGAATAGGCCGAAAACAAAAATTTGTGGTGCACGCACACTTCAACAATTGTGTCCCGTTTAATAGGAGGAGAGCGAGCGGATTGCCATTTACTGGGCACAACGGTACAACAGGCCAAAAGGTAAAGTAGATGTTTTCAATAATTTCAGGATTTTCAATAAATTGTATGTTAGTCCTATCCTACTTCCTATTATACATATGGAAGTCTGTATGTTTGCTAAACAATCAGTCAATTTTATTAGCGGTGCGTAATTTTCTGTGGGATAATTTTCATGCAAACGAAGCCTCTGGCAGAAGCAAGTAACCGTAACACGCATCGAAAATACCAATAACAAAGCATACATCATTTCACACTCTCCGTATCACTCCATCAATAATTTTAACACTAACCTCGCCAAAAAAACTCAAAAGAGCCGCCTCCTTCAAAATTCATTTACTTCAACCGTAGTCACTTTACGCGGCTTCACAGAAACGATTAATTTATTATTTTAAAGCATCCCTTCTCCGCCATCCAATTTAAAATTTGACGTCTTAAACAGTCTTAAATTACATGTGAAATTATTTCATTAGCACTGAAGTACCTCAGGCTAACCATGATATAATCGGGACCAAGTTTTTCGGTACCAAAACTTGTAATCAACACGTCAGTGTGACCACGCCCTAAGCTCTTCGCGTTAATAGGCAGATCTCGATATCGACTCATTCTGCAAATCGGGCAAAGTTATTTATTCTTCTTTTATTGCATAACCCACTGAATTTTAATCTGTATTCCTTTCCCACAAGATTCTATCATCATTTTTTTATCTGCAAAATATCCTTGTAGGCGTTTATAAGTTAGCATTTATGGTGTGGTTCATGTTTTGTTTGTTTATACATTACGTTTAGACGAGGTGCTGGTATGTTCGAGGCCTTATGCGTAGCATAGTATAATGATAGTCGAACTATTAATATATTTATGACTCCATTGCGTGTTACAGCTTGGTCTGAAGCTTTGGTAATTATTAGCTCTACATTATAATTAACAGTGATTGAAATAGGATTTGATGAGTGGGGCGCTACCTCTTAAATGGAATTTGCTTCTGTAATTCCACATAAATGTTTGCAAAGCAATTCCAAATAGGTACCTGGTAGGTAGTGGTTATATTAACATGTGTTTTGGCGTGGGGAAGTGTAAAGGCAGTTTCCAAGTATTAGGAACATTTAAATCTGATTATACAAACATAAATAAAAAGGGTAGAAAGAAGCGAGTTGGTACTTTCACAATTTGGCAATAGGGGTGATGACTAAAAATGATTTTTTGTCATCACATATTTTTTGTGATAAAGCAAAAAATATGTGTCTAATATTTTTTGACAAACTAGCTGACGGAATAAATAGAATTATATTTTTTAACACAGGAATCATCCATGCTAAGTTTGATGACCATGAACCAAGCACGAACATTCTTGGACCCTAGCTTGCTCCTGGGCTTGGCAAAAAGCTCATGCAACCACAAAACCAACGATGTAAACAGTTTTTTATTGGTCAGTCATCTTTTGAGACGGGGGGTAACCATAAGCTAGTGTAAGGTTATTTGGAGTGTGACTTGTATTACAAGCTGTAAGACTTGTAACACAAGTCTTACAGCTTATGGTCCCCTTTCGTTACGGTGGCCCTTTCGTTAAAAGTAGACAGGAGCTCGACAGTCGGACAACCACTCTTGACAAGGAATATTGTGTTACCCAATAGCTGGGTGATGGATTTTAGATAGGCAAGACACTGGTATTCAGGTGGCCCCAACATATTTAGGTAAAGAAAACATCCATGAAAAAATATTCGTGTGATGAGCAGAGCAAAAATCACATTTAACTTGACAGATGGTGTAAACATGTATGGCGGCCAGTGCTTGACGATAATATCCGAACTACGCCAAACGAAAGGAAACGTATCGAGAAGGTCTTTTTCGTAACGTGATTATTTCTACCAGGCAACTCCTATCCTAAGCCACATTATGGAACTTAGGGCAGAAAGTATCTCAGCCTTACCCAAGTCAACTTATGTCATCACCATCATCATTTCAGCCGAAAGACATCCACTGCTGGACATAGGACTCCCCCAGGCGTCGCCACATTGACCGATCCCGTGCGTCTCGCATACAGCGCCTTCCCGCAACCTTAACCAGGTCAGCGGTCCATCTAGTGCAAGGCCTTCCAACGCATCGTCTTCCGGTTCGCGGTCGCCATTCCAGAACTTTTCGGTCCCATCGGCCATCCGTTCTGCGAGCAATGTGCCCTGCCCACTGCCATTTAAGTTTCGTAATTCTTCGGGCTATGTCGGTAACGTCAACTAAGGTGTGGGCAATAAAATATAAATTGATATGTTACGCAGTAAATTATGTAGGTACATAGGAACATCTGTTTTGAGTTTTTGCTTGTAAATCAGTATATTTACCCGGTCGCAATTTATGTATGTGCCTAGTTTCAAGCTGTTTTTACTCGGGTTATATTGTTAGGAGTAAGAAAGATGTAACCTCATTTTTATGGATGGTGGGGGGACGACCTACACGACTTCAAGGTGGCTCAGGAAAACAATACCTGAAAAGGTTTTGGCGAAGCCTTTCCCAGCAGTGGGAATCAATCTGTCTAGCCTTGTTCCAAATATGTTGGGGTCGGCTTCCAGTCTAACCAGATTTAGCTGAGTACCAGTATTTCACATGGAGCGACTGCCTATCTGACCTACACACCCCAGAAACTGGACAACACGATACCCCTTGGATAGAGAGCAGTGCTGGCCCAGTGGAATTGGCCGCAACTTACAAGTTGTAGGTCGTGGGTTCGAACCCAGGCAGGCGCTTTACTTTGTGTAAATTATTTTATCACAACTGCTCTCAAAACGTTGAAGGAAAGGAAAACATCGTGAGGAAACCGGCATGTCTTAGAACCAAAAAATCGAAGACATGTGACATCCACCAACCCGCACTGGGCCCGCGTGGTGGATTCCGGCCCATGCCCTCTCACAGAGAGGAGGCCTGCACGCACAACGGACCAAATGGGATTCTAAGTGCGGAAAAGGGGGTCCATCTATCCTATCCTTTCCTACCCTACCCCTTAGCTAGACTTGTGTTAGATATCAGGCTTTTGACGAACCGTAACGATGTCAGAGATCTTCAAATGACACTTGCCAAGGCACGGAAGAAACTCGCTATGTAAAGATGGTCACCCACCCACGGAACCACTTTGGCAAGCGTTGCTTAACCTTGAAGATCGACCCGTGCGGGTGTTATTATTCAGCCACAAGCTCCTCCAGTGGGACAATGTAGGCTTATATTAAAAATGACTTTCAATTTAATTTACTATAATTGTTAAAATATTTATTTATAATATATAAAAATGTGTGACTCTAGTTTGTCACGGTAGGCCGTGCTCGCCCGGCAAGTTATTCATACACTCATTGGTTAGTTATGCTGTTAATAGTAAGCATCTACACACACACATCATGCATCTTCACATTTTTTCAGATTTCTATTATTTAATTAAACTTGAGATTAAATTTTGTATGATTTGACATTTATCTTTATTCGTATTGTATTTTTAATTTGATTTTAATTTTAGAATTGAATATTATTTGCAAGTCCTTACGACAGTAGAATATGAAGGAATTTATTAAGTTAAAAAAGAAACATCTATGTACCAATCATGTTTGAAAATAAATAAATTTGTTTTACAATGCATGTCCTCGAAAAGAGCGTTTTCCAAGCAGCCAAACTGTGCGAAAAGAGTGTGTAATAGAACTTAGAACTGGGGTCTTCAAAATGTAAATCTTTTTTTATTGGTTTGAATATTGTCCAAATATGACAGATTAAGATAGCTACGGGCTTTAACAACCACTGCTTTAATAAAATTTTATGTTTCGGCAATTTCATCCCTCTTTTTGTCGAAAAAAGTGGCTGCGCAAAACTGCGGCATGCTCGATTTTATATTTAATCTCACTTCTACGGCATTAGAAATGATTTTAATTCCAACTTTGCTTCCATGCGCGTATTAACAACGTTTAACAGCTACATCTATTTATGGACCTTACTCGCCACTGGCGCCAAATGGTGAGCACAATTTTTTAATTTTTGTTTGTTATAGGCTTGCGTTTGACCACTATCTCGCCTGATGTTAAGTGACGATGTGGTCGAAGGTGAAGCACGCTTGCCTAGAAGCAACCTATTCACTCTTGACTTGAAGACCCCTAGGTTGTAGCTATCAGGAAACAAAGACGCTGGTAGGGAATTCTACTCCTTAGCTGTACGCACAATGAAAGTATTTTCAAAACGCTTTGTGCGTATGGGTGGGATATCCACCATGTACTGATGGCGAATTGCCGTACGTCTTGTAGTCCGATAATGGAAAGGGCTAGGTGGAATCAAATTGTGCAGTTCCATCGCACATTCTCCGAAATGTAACCGATAGAAAACCGACAGGCTGGCAACTCGTCGTCGGTGTTCAAGGCTCTGGAGCTGTGAGTCGACCAGCACATCGTTGCCGATAAGTCTCTTGGCCCGTCTGTCAGTCGACTCAAATGCATCAAAAAATAAATAAATATAAATACCCTCATTACGGCACGTCTATTTAAATATTCTATAATTTCACTAACCCATTTTAATTTGAGTTACTATAGTAATTAAAGTTTAATTAAAGCGTCAATCATGTACTGACCCATAGTTACTATCTACTTAAATTAGTAGCAATAAACAAAATACCACAAACTTCAAATGTCAAAGTTAGCGAAAATAATTTGACATAATCAACGGCTGACACGTTTAGCGAGATCCTTTACCTTTTCAGATGCGCAGGCGCCGTTCAATTTGTAGCTTTGAGAGACGCCGCCACTTATGAACTGACAACCACAACTTGGTCCATGCTCATCACTGAAATGTTTAACGTCCCTGTATTTTCAGGGGTCAATACAAAATGGTTGGAGGTAATAGGGGTTTGTAAAGGTGAAATAATGCGTGGTAAAATTAGGTTCTTAAGTTTGCGTGTAAACCAGGTACCTATTCTTGGCTAAGTGGATAGTTTTATGTTTCATTCAATTGGCTAGTTTTAGATAGAATGATTGGAGATAATTGTTTTTAAAAGCTTTTTTTATGATTAACTTGCAATGTATGTATGTAAGTGTGTTCGGGTCAAATCTTGCAACTGGATTTTAAAGCAGTTATCCTCCACCGAATACGATGCAATTTCGCATACACGTTTAGTTTGGATGACAATGCATGGTTAGCTAAGTGACGTCATTCTAAATCCAATATAGCGGACGGCTCAAGATGGCGGACTAGTTATTTTTTGTGCACTGCCATGATGCATGCCTGAGATGAATACGAAAAAAGCGTGTTATAAAAAATATTTTTAATGAACGCCAATTTTATTATTCATTAACGACATGTTTAGTTCTAAGTGTAATTAGGATGTGGTTCTGGTACACGCGACAAAGTGTAATTAATACCTAAAGATTTTACAAAAAAAAACTTTAGGTATAATTATTTTTTTATCGTTGATTTTCCGGTTCAAGAACGAAAAGCAATCAACAACAATTTATTGTAGATTTTTATTTTGGAAAAAAATATGTTTGTTCAGATAGAACGTAGTAATTTTTTGTTTAGAAACTAAACACAAGCTCATGTTGTATAACCCCGTTAATTCAAGTATGGGAAGCAACAAGTATACACTTGGCTGTTATTAGGCACAGCCTAGTAATTTTCTACTTACCATCAGCCGTTAAACGTCCACATATAACATTAGCCTCCCGTATAGACCACCATACGAGATAGAAGGTTCTTAGAAGTTGGCAGTATAACCACTGTAGTATGGAGATTTGTAACGACAGGGTCGATGAGTATACCACATATTGATTGGAGAAAGCCTTTGTGAATAAAATCTAAGTAAACCTTTAAGAAGACAAAGAAAATTTTCGAAATTGAGGAAGCCGGGTTTATAACAAATAGCTGGTTCGTTCATGATGGTAAGTTTTAATGTGAGTTTTTGATTGTTGTATTAGTTATCTACTTTTTCCACGACTTTGTCTGAGTGGATAATATTAAACTTTACCTTACGGTACTCGGCATTATGGATGTTTCCTAGGTTTACTACCTTTTTAGCCGTCATCATTCGTTTATCATTGAGCCGACGGAATTTTGGTCGTATATTTATTGTGTTTTATTTATATATTTGTATTATACGTTATACGCGTACATACTGTGACTCACCTTCTGTGTATATACTATTTTGTTGTTATTTATTTTGTTCTATTTTATTCCTTAAATATTGTATGTTCCGTTTCCGTGAATGTGTCCGTGGTATCAACAGTGGGCCCTATCAAAATATCAGCGCAGCGTTATTTTCTTTTTAACATCGTAACACATGCTTCTGCCTTTTTGGTCTCGCACGGGGTTATTTTTTTATTATTGTCTGTGTTTCGCCTGCGTGGTTCACAAATAAATATTTTTTCTTTCTTTCTTTAGTCAGTCAGTGAGGTAATCAAATAATATTGGACCCATATTTTTTGCTTTATCAAATAAATATAAATTGACAAAGATGAAGCGGATCAAATTGCGGGATTGTGAGCTTGTGACGTCACTTAGTCAGTATAAAGTAAAGCACACCGTGACGTCACACGATATTTCAACGCAGTGTGTCGTCGTAATTTTTTGTTTAAGTGGCAAAAGAAAAATACGTGTCCAATATTTTTAGGTTATGTAACTGACGGACGAAAAAGATATTTTTTGTCTACTAGTTGAATAAGTTTTACAATGTTTATCTTTGTTGATTAGCCCAGTAGTACCTTCTCTTCTACGTTCCAGATGGCACCTTTAAACTCTTTAACTTCTCTCTATAAAGGTAACGTATAATATAATCTGTGGTATAATTTACTATCGGTTTATAGAAGTTTGCACTATAACTGCGATAGTAGGGACATTGTAATGACAGTGTCGATAAGGTTACCACATATTGATTGGAGAAAGCTTTTGTAGTTAAAATCTAGTTAAACCTTTAACAATACAGAAAATATACGCAATTCGCGATTGTCTAGAGGAATCCACTTTTGGAATGAGTGTGTGTGAAGTGCTAGCTTTGTTTCTCGGCTTCGTCTGCATTGAAGAAGCATCATCATCGTCATTTCACCGCGGAATCAAGATTTTTAGTTATCAGTAAGTACTTTTAAAGATTTCCTCTTACAAATGAACTATTAAATTTTATAATGTAACATAAGTTTAGAGGTACCACCACTGACTGATGATGTTTTTACTTTACTAATAATATTAATGGGAAAGTTCGGATGGATGTATGTTTGTTAGTCAATCACGCCAGAACGGCAGAACGGATTAGAATGAAATTTGGCACAGAGATCAATTATAGTTTGGAATAGCACATAGGCTACGTTTTATGCCGGCAAATGTACGGTTCCCGTGAGATAAATTCCGACTTTCAAGCGGGTGAAGCCACTGGCAGAAGCTAGTATAATAATGCATTTATTGAATCATTGTTACAATTACAATTAACTTACCTTAGTGTACAATTGTACATGCATGGTGTTCAATGTTACCTTTGGACATTGACTCAGCACTCGGCCCGGTTGACGCGCGGTCCAGATAAAATACTGTTTGGTTACATCTTACACGCATAGGACACAGACAAATTTGTGCATTAGTGTGTATTACGACAAAATAGTATTTAAGCTGTACAATACTGTAAATAAATCAGATTTGAATTTATATTCTTGTCTCATTACCCCTCGCTGTGGCCAAGACACCTTGAGCCATCTCTGATCAAATTCAAATTCAAATTCATTTATTAATTTTGTGAACATAGGGTAAAATTACAGATGTTATAAATAAAGAAATGTTGGTCCATACTATGTCCCACCAGAAGGCATACAAAATATTGAGCATATTAAGGTAATCGAATGTCACATTAAATAAAAACAAAAACATAGTCAATAGATGTCAAAATATCATGTCAAAGAATAATAGTTAATAATAATACGAGTATGTCAATAAATTAAGACGGCACAATAAACAAAAAGATAGTAACTAGTCACAATGTCGTAATACAATAATAATTGAGAAATAAAATGTCAAGACAGAATATCATTACCAAGGGAGTACGAGTAACATTTGAATTATACAGACAGATATATAACACTTAAATATTATTTTAATTTATCATTAAGATATTCATTAACAGAATAATACGCCTTGTCATTCAATAATTCAAAAAGCTTACGTTTAAACTCGTTCACGTTTCTGCTTGACACAATTTTATCAGGCAATTTGTTATACAGTTTCGGAGCCATTGCATAAATACTAGTATACATAAATGTGGTTTTAGTGCTTAATGGGTGCAACTTTTTTGAGCGCCGCTGACTTTCGACAGATTTATACAAAAACATGTTGTTTTTCACAAAGGTACAGGCTTCATAGATATAAAGTGATGGTACAGTCAATATTTTTAAGTTCTGGAAATGTGGCTTGCATGAATCCGTTCGTTTTATTTTGCATATGGCTCGAATACATTTTTTCTGTGCTATTAATACCTGCTCAACCTTTGTCGCATTACCCCAAAATATAAGGCCATATCGCAAAGTAGAGGCGACATAACCATGGTAAGCTGCTAGGAGCGCTGTCTTATTCACAATTTTGCCTAGCATATACAACGCATAGGAAAACTTACTGAGCTTTCCACATACATTCTCGATTTGAGTCCTCCATGACATGTCGTTATCAATATGCAGACCAAGAAATTTTGTAACATTAGTTTCAAGTATTTGGACACCTTTGTAGTTTATCTTTTGTATTTTTTCTAATTTTAAAGTTCATAATTTTGGTTTTATTTAGGTTAATTTTAAGGTTATTAGCGTCCAGCCAGTCAACAATTGTAACAAGACTAGTGTTAATGTCATCTTCTATTTCTTTATTACTACCCGTATTGTATATAACAGTGCTGTCATCAGCAAATAAGGACATTTGGTGCATGATTACATGGGGAAAGTCATTAATGTAGCAAATGAACAGCAAGGGTCCCAGCACAGAACCCTGCGGAACACCGTAACGAAGAACTCTAGAGCTAGATGAGTATACTACTTCAGTTTTGGACTTAATATCCACTTGACTAATCTGAGTAATTTGCTTTCTATCCTCCAAATAAGATTGTATGAGATTAAGCACGTTACCTCTGATGCCATATCTATTTAGCTTATTTAACAGTACTTTATGGTCCACATAGTCAAATGCCCTGGTCATATCCATATACATTGCCATTACTGGTTTCCTATTGTCCAAATTGTGATGTATTTTCTCCAAAAAATTGTATATGGCCATATTAATGGTTTTTGGTGTGATCCACTTTGGCCTCACAACTGTGGACATTCTACGTTTGATAATTGGGAAGCAGAGATCGTAGAATAGTTTAAACAAATCATAAAATGAATTAAAACTTTCATTTGCATTATCCGTTTCGTAAACATCAGTGAAACTAAGGCTGGCAATACACTTCCTAAAAAGATTAATATTTTCCGTGCTGTAGTCGCGTTTATTAACATAGTAATATTTCAAAATACATGTTCGCTGTACAGGAAACTTCATCAATTGTGCTGTGTGGTCAGACAAACCTAGCTCCAATATTTCACTCTTGCATCCCCGTATATTGTGTAGAAAATTGTCTAGACAAGTACCACTACTAGGACGCGTAGGTTTTTTTATTTCTATATTTAGATTAAACTCCTTTAAAAGATGTTGAAATAAAGTAGAATGTTTATTCTTTTGAAGAATGTCAATGTTAAAATCACCACAGATTATTATTTTTTGATTATTTTTATAGCAAAAGTTTCGTAATAAGTAGGTTAAATTATTGAAGAAAATATTCATGTGTCTTTGATTCGGCACTCTATATAAACACAATATTATAATTTTGTGGACAGTTAATTCTACCGCGCAACATTCAAATACGTTAGGAATGTTAACACTTTTTACTAATTCTATTTCAGAGAAACTAATGTGATTGTTAACTAGTATACACGAGCCACCATTTCGCTTTTGTCTAGTGAAGCCTGCAGCCAAAGTATAGTTAGGAATGCTCAAAAAGTCAACGTCACTCTGCTTCATATTATGTTCCGTAAAACAAAGAATATCAACACCCTTCCCACTGTTTGCGAGTGTATCCAAATGTTCTGTTATTATATCACTCTTTGTTATTAAGCCATTTATATTTTGATGCAATATGCATAAACTATCATAGACGAAAAAAAATTTGGTTAGATACATCAGTGGTACATGAACAGTAAGAATTAGGTGAATCGTAAATTAAAGGATCTTTAAATGATGAGGTTTCGTTCAGATATTTGACTGTATTTGCGTTACAGTTAGTACAAACGTAGCTTTTCATATCCTTGAATATATTTGTGATTCCGTGGTTGCTAATTCGACCACTATGTCTGTGAAACATGATATAGTCCCACGACAAGTTTAAATTAGTATCAAATAATGTGACATAATTATAATTTTGTATGTCTTGGTAGAGAAGGTTATTAAATATTTCAATTCTAAAGTTATACATTGACGAGTAATAATCATATTTATATGTCGGTAAGCATAGTATTAGTAGTATCAGTCCTGTGAGTCTGCTGGACTGGCAGTGAGTGTATCCTTCCCGAACCTGGAGTTCCTGCCCACTATCCGTCTGTAACCTTAGGTCGTATGGTGCAGAAATCCTGTACTTATCTATATATTAATTTATCACGCACTAGGTATATGGTAGGTTAGCAAAAATAGCATTTCAAAAATGCGGCTATTTTCGCTAACCTACATACAGCGACGTTTTTCAATTGGCCGCGCACTTTTGTAATACGGCGTGTTAGACGATATGACTGCGACATATGGATAGCATTGCGAATATTATTGACTATACCTGTGGGCTGTATGGCTTATTGGAGCAGTGGTGGCCCAGTGGTATCGGCCGCGACTTACAAGTTGTTGGTCGTGGATTCGAGCCCAGGCAGGCGCTTTACTTTGTGTAAATAATTTCATCACCACTGCTCTCAAAACGGTGAAGGAAAACATCGTGAGGAAACCGGCATGTCCTAGAACCAAAAATTCGAAGACATGTGACATCCACCAACCCGCACTGGGCCCGCGTGGTGGATAATGGCCCATTTCCTCTCGCAGAGAGGGGGCCTGTATCCCTGCAGTGGGAAGGGAACATTAATAGGCTGATGCTGTGATGTGTGATGTGTAGGGCTTATAGGGCCTAGTGTCGTAGGGACTGTTAGGCTGTAAGGTCTTAGGTCCTTTAACTTATCATATACTTTCATGTACTGTCACACCCTGAACATTACTGCGGCCTTATGTGACATATGTTAGGGTGGACACATACATGGGTTTGTAATGTTAACCTATTTTTTTTCCTATAATATACAGTGGTTCCCAAAATATTATGTATTACTGTATATGTATTCTTAAAAGACTGGTACGGTCAACAGCACGACATTATCTAGCAGATAACTATAACTTGAATTCAGGTTAGTCGATTTTCTTTCATACAAACGTAGTCCAGGGATTATTCCACTGTTTGAAGATGTACGTTCAAAATAAAAAGTGATATCAATTTGTCTCATCATTATCTAGCCCTGTATGGAAGCGAAAAAGTAAAACAAGAAAATATTTGAAAGTTATGAGCGTCGAAAGTTCCACATTTCGACACTAATTTTAACGCAGTTTTGGGCGCAAATAAATACCATAAGAAGACGGCAAATTGCAAAACAGCCTCCATACAGGGATAGATTAGTAGTTCAACAATGCATATAATTTTATTTTGAACAGATAGATTTAGTCGTTTTTTCATGATATCTTGACTGCCAAAGGTCTGTTTATAAAGTTTGCTGGGTTTCGTCCG
This sequence comes from Orthosia incerta, assembly GCA_948252205.1. NCBI lineage: Eukaryota > Metazoa > Arthropoda > Insecta > Lepidoptera > Noctuidae > Orthosia > Orthosia incerta. The sequence continues at coordinate 7,628,801 of OX411759.1, forward strand.
AAATCATTATCCATTTCGCTACAAATTTTCAAAAGTGTGTATTCGTACGCGAACTAGCTTCTTACTGCTCATCACAGCACCTATCTCTTCCGCACGTGTTGTCGGTTGATATAAAATGCATTTTAACCCCGCGCACAAAATAGTTCGTGCCGTCGACTAGTGTACTATTAAAGGCATAGTCAAAGTAAAGTATTACAATGGTTCCATGGACATGATCTTGACTGTACTTAAATCACTTGCATGACCACATAATCCTTTTCCTTTTGCTTTCAACACGCAAATTTAACCTTATTTATGAAAAAGAAACCAAAAAGTTTATATTCGTCCAATTATAGTTAAATCTCAATAATAACACATTATCGATAAAATTATGGAAACGTCTTCATAAATACATGATTATTTTTGCATTAAAATCGACAGAGATGGTTATCGGACTTGTTTCGTAAGCTTGTGTTTACGGCCCGACTTCGGTCGTGTTTTTTTCTTAGTACACCTTTTTAGGGTTCCGTACCCAAAGGGTAAAAACGGGACCCTATTACTAAGACTTCACGATCCGTCTGTCTGTCTGTCTGTCTGCCCGTCTGTCACCAGGCTGTATCTCATGAACCGTGATAGCTAGACAGTTGAAATTTTCACAGATGATGTATTTCTATTGCTGCTATAACAACACATACTAAAAACAGAATAAAATTAATATTTAAGGGGGGCTCCCATATAACAAATGTGATATTTTTGCCGTTTTTTGCTCGACATTAATAACGGCAACAGATAGACGCTTGAAATATTCACAGAATATTTAGTTGTATATTCACTTCAAAAAATAATAATTATTAAAATAAAATAAATTAAGGGGGGCTCCTATACAACAAACGTGATTTTTTTGCCGTTTTTTGCGATAATGGTACGGAACCCTTCGTGCGCGAGTCCGACTCGCACTTGGCCAGTTTTTAATAATAATATCCTGATTTTCCTTCCAAAGTTATTTTATATCTCATATAATATTTATGTTTTTTCATTTTGTTTCTATGAGAATGAAATCTTAATACCTAATATAAAAATACGTAACAAGCACACAGATAGTTAAGTTATTTAAAAGTCAAAAAAGAGCAGTAAAAAATATATTTTAATAATTTTAAATGTCTGTATGTATTGGGGACGAGATCAAGCGACGCATGGCTATGGCCAGGTCTGCCATGGATAGGCTGAAGAAAATATGGAGGAATCACAATATCACCAAAGCCACTAAAACCCGGCTCATACGGGCACTTGTGTTCCCCATATTTCTATACGCAGCCGAGACCTGGACGGTGAGAGACACTGAGAGGAAGAGAATAGACGCTCTGGAAATGTGGTGCTGGAGAAAAATGCTTGGAGTGTCGTGGACTGAGTTTCGCACTAACATATCCATCCTTCAAGAACTCGGTATCAGGCAGCGTCTATCGGCTATAGTACAAGCTCGAGTACTCCAGTTCTTTGGACACGTGTCCCGACGAGGCAACGACTCTATCGAGCGGCTTGTAGTTCAGGGTAGAGTGGAAGGAATGAGAGCGCGTGGCAGGTCGCCCATGCGATGGACCGACCAGATTAAGTCTGCAGTGGGTGGCCCATTGCATGAGTGCACACGAATAACAGCTGATAGAGAGGGATGGCGCCGCATCGTTAAACATATTATGGCAACCCGAAGTCTCACTGCAACATGATGACCACGACCGCTCTGCCAAGAGTGTACCGACGAAGAAGTATGTATTGGTCTTTAATCATGAAATATATCTTTCCACAATAAATAAACACCCCTTGTCGGTTAATCACGGCACTTAATTACCAATAAATTGCCGTTAAATCTTACACCTTCGAGTAAAGCTCTATTATTTTATAACTCGCGTTGGTGTAACGATAAAAATATGCATCCGCTGGTTCGCCTTAAATATTAAGTTAAAACGTTTAAAATAATTACAGGACAATTTAGTTGAAGAGCCGTTCCATTGTTCCGACTTTGCGATGAATTAAAAACTCATTTTTCGTATCGATTTTGATACATTTTGTAAAAAACTTCTTAAAAAAACTCTTTGTCTTAAAATAATCTTCAAACAAACACACATACGCAATAAGCTATTAAAGTCGTTTTCATAGAACTTTGGATGATCGTTAATTATTGGGTTTTATGAGCAATAATAATACTTGACATCTCTTTAACGTTTCAAAGGACATTAATTTCGTTATTTTTAGCAAAGACAACATGACAAATCTTGTGAGTAACAAGAAATAATAGGTATTTTTTTCCTATTTAAATAAAAATTAGCCAAACCCTACCCACCTACCTATATACCTAAACTTTTATTAAAGTACACGATAGAAAAAGAGTGCGAAAAGTAATCGCTAAATAAAAATAAAATCGCGTTAACAAAAACTGACCTTAACTTATAAAGAGTTGATCGAAGGTATCGCAAAAATTGCGTTTCGCGCGACCAAAGCCGCTCGTTGGAATGTCATTAAATTTTACGATCTACTTGTGAAGCGGCTGAATTGCAGTCAAGTTAGCTTCTACACGGCTTATATATTCGTAAATATACTCTTTTATGCTTAAGCGTAAAATCTTAGCAGAGCATTTGACAGGTTGGTAATAGACCTTGCGAAAAAAACAACCTGCGTGCGATGGGGGGACCCCGGTCAGGAACAGAGTTCCTCTCGCCTTTTCTTTGAGAACGAATGTATTTTGACATGGAAATAAAACTTGACATAAAGGCCTCAGAAGCCAATATACTCCCAAAATAAATTACTAATACATGATGCAAGCAAGTTGGCCAGCCCTTGACAATATTATCCGAACTTCGTCGGACTGAGCCGAACGTCTCCGAGCCCTCTCGAAACATTCGGTTTTTGTTTTGGACAACGCTTTTAGTTACGTAATGATTTTCCCTTTTTACGGTTCAGCTATCCTGGCTATCGAGAACTATGCCTGTGTGTGATTTTAACTGGATTTAATGTGCCAATATTTTTATGGATATAACTTTTTACTGTTATACTGATAGGTACTGTTTTACTGATAGGCATTTATTTTATCACATCTTTATTACCCTGATGGCAATCGATGATGTGATCGACGATTGACGCTTACCATGGAGAAACCTTGAAGTATTAAAATACACACACTGGCAAAATTAGCGGAACAAGTAAAAGTAATCGAACAACTTTTTTTTTACCGCTGCATGGTAGTTTTTATATTTTTTATTATAAATGCAATTATTGTTTATTGATAAAACAATTGAAAGTCATCTCTCATGCGATTGTTTTGATTTTATTCGAACTTGCATAATTTGTGAGAAATTCTCTTATTGGTTTTGTTTTAAAATTTTGAAATTTTTCCATTAACATACTGAAGTTTTATTTTTAACTTTTAGATCTTTTTTGAGGTCTTTATTGTGCCTAACTGAACCTAAGCTGAGAGGGCGAGGGTATTTGAGATTAGGAGAGTTGATTAAACCTACAGAATGATGTGCTTATTCAGCGTTTGCTTGTTCCAACCTTTGATTTCAAAGTTTCCAATGATTCAGAGAGACTAACGCTTGTGTGGGGAGATCGGTAAAAGGGAAAAAACATGTTCTTCTTACAGGAATATCGTTTCATTCAGTTTTGCGTTCGCAAAAACCCGCATTTAAAGGCCGTTCAAGCCGACCTGCAGGGAGTTCGTGGTGCCAGAGTAGATGAGCTAATGGTACGAAGGAGGTTGAAAGATCCTGGTTTTGGCTTTCAAGTACTCGTCGAAGGTCCAAAAATTACACCATAGAAAATTTATAACTTTTGCTCAGGAACATCGACTTTGGTTCACGGACTAGTGCAGTAAATTATTGTTTGGTGATGAGTATGGAATTAAATTAAATCGAGTTGACAAACTGCAATGAATGTGTAAACATGAATAAAAACAATATAATCAGTCATTTTTAACCTACAGTGGAAAATGGTAGAAGAACAATATTGGATATGTTTGGGAGCTCGTACGGACTGGTTCACTATAGATGAAAATAATCTTATTGCAGATTCCTATAGAAGAGTTATTTAAGATTAAATATGGTGCCATTTGCCTCGTTATCTATGGTTACTTCGTATTGATCCAGGACAATGCTCGGCCAAATACCACATTTTTATCTGCAGCCCCTCATAATAATGTCTATAACGCAGTTTTAGAATCGTCAACGAGCTCAACAGATATGCATCCGATAGCCAAGGACCTGCTAGAACAAAGATACAAATTCATAATCCCTACAGCTATCAATGAAGAACAGTGAAACGTCATTATTTAGAAATGGTAGAGACTACCACAGGATACAATGAATTAAATTATTCTTAAAATGTCTAGGCGGATGCAAACTTTAATAAGAGCACGAGGAAGAAACACACAATCTTATACGATATTATTTTTAATGCATAACTCATAATCTATTACCAGCAAAGTCGAGAAAATTATATGATAAATGCTATGACAACTTTATGACATGGAAATTGCAAAAAAAGGTATTTAGTAGGTTAAATACCAATGTATGAGTGTAGATAAAGTAGTGTATGAAACTGCACATAACTAGGTATTAAAACCCCCTCCCCCCTCATTATGCAACAGTTTCATAAACTACTATAAAAAGTGTACTTTTAAGTAAGGAAAAGTGTCTTAATATAAGTTTTTAAAATAAAATCGTATTTAAAACAAAACTACTTTTTTATTTTGTTCCGCTAATTTTGCTGGTGTGTGTAGATACATTGTAATCAACTGAATTACAATAAATGTGTACCAATAGTACATTGTGATACAAGGGTGGAAAGTAGGTTATTGCAAACGAGCTTTAATGACACGAGTTTGCAATAACCTACACACCCGTGTATCACACGACGTTTTTCAATACAGTTGTGAGAAACAGTAAAAACAAATCAAAGAATTAGATTTGTTTATTCACAAAAAATAAAATTTTCAATATGGCGCGTTTTTGCAACTGGACATATTTTTTTACAAAGAAAACAGCCTATACAGCCTATTCGATTTTTGACAAACGTTGATGCGAAAATAATTAACTTAAAACTGGTAATTAAATATATTAAAAAACTTTAAAAAAAAAAAAGAGAATTCAATGCTAAAACGTCCGGAATCATTAATTTTTCCTCGTATAAAATCGTATCTCATTTTATTCTATGTATGAAAACTCCTTGCTACTAAACTTTTTTTAAATTGACTTATGGCGCGTTTTTGCAACGGACATATTTTTTTTTCAACGAAAACAGCCTATACAGCCTATTCGATTTTTGACAAATGTTGATGTGAAAATAATTAAATTAGAACTGGTAATTAAATATATTAAACAACCATTTAAAATACTTTTGAGAATTCAATGCTTAAACGTACGGAATCATTAATTTTTCCTCGTAGAAAATCTATACCATTTTATTCTATGTTTGAAAACTCCTTGCTACTAAACTTTTTTAAAATGACTTATAAATTTAAAACTAAACTGCAAACATAATGATCGAGCTCGTAAACAAAAGTCACGACCGCGTAACCAGAAAGATGCATATGCGTAAGATTTAACTTTCGAATCATAATTATAGCCTCTGAAAGTACGCCATGTTTAACAACTATATTGAAAAGAAATATAAGCATATCTATGCTCTGTACTTACCGCAGAACAAAATTTTGTAGGTTCAATCTCTTAAACCCGCAAAGTTTACTTGTTCTGGCATTACTCAGGTTTTAATGTCTGCATTAAAACCTGTGTAATGTTCTTTCCTAATCATGTTTTAATATAATACAAAGTAGCGAACAGTAAAGTACCATTTAAAACGATAAAAATATAGCTATTTAGTTAAGAACCTTAAGGGCCTACATACGCTTTAGTGCCGTAAAACGGCAACTTTCTAAAGCATACATACTCCTTAGTAACGGCTAGCTTAAAAGGTTTGAAAAAAACTATATATTTATTACTGATTCATGTACATAATTTTAAACACAATGTTTTTACGTGTAACTAGACTTAGTTTTGCTTTAAAAAATAATTAAAAACACGATAATTTTCGCAACTTTTGGAAACTCTTCCAAAACGACTAGGATGTTTAAAAATATTTTTACACAGAAAAATTGATGGCTGGTATTTCTTCATAACTTACATAGCATATGTAAATCAAAATAATATTTTGCAAACAAAACTGTTCAAAAGGAAGCTTAATTTTGCTATTTTGGCATCGAGCGGGCGCACGGCCAGTACTGCGATAGCATTGGGGTGTATATATCGCCTTAAGGTTTCTACAGACAGGTGCAATGCAACTATGTGACATCGATACAACAATGCATTTTCATAGCAGTTGTTCTAAAGTTGCTCTACAGATAGACCAATTTATATGAAAATCGGTCTTCGCATCGTTGTCATAATGTCACACTGTCACATCGCATCTATCCGCGGCAACCTTAACTCAAAAGGACGCAAACTTAAACCATGCCACCCATTAAAAGCTATTACTGATAAATGTGTCGCATATATTAGTTTTTGAAGTTAATGCTCAAAGAACGCAGTCTGTGTTTAAAAAGTGATTAGTCAAGGAAATCCTTTAAAACTAATGATATGCAATAACGCAAATATTTATCATTTACAAGGAACGCCCGGTTGTTTTACACAATTTTATTATCATTACCGCTTGTACCTACTAACATAGTTGAGTTATGATGCCTTTAATGAAAAAGCTTCTCGAGATCTGTGGCTCTAAAGGATATTCTATCAAAGAAAACGTCGCGATAATGTTTGGAAAAAAAACCGGCCAAGTGCGAAACGGACTCGCGCACGAAGGATTCCGTACCATTATTGCAAAAAAATCACGTTTGTTGTATGGGAACCCCGCTTAAACATTTATTTTATTATGTTTTTAGTTTCGTTATTATAGCGGCAACAGAAACACATCATCTGTGAAAATTTCAACTGTCTAGCTATTACTGTTCATGAGATACAGCCTGGTGAAAGACGGACAGACAGACAGATGGATCGCGGAGTCTTAGTAATACGGTCCTGTTTTTACCTTTTGGGTACGGAACCCTAAAAATGTCAAAAATGATTGTCAAGCGTTATCGAAATGACACTTGATCAATCGCTTACATTTTGGCATTTAGAACATCGCCATCGCTGACATTAAATGACACTTGTCTAGTCTCTGGTGGAGAGTCGTTAGAGTCATATTCAGTTATATGTCTTTATAAATTAGGTCCATATTCCAACTTGACTTCAACTCGAATCATCGATTTGTTATAATAGTTATAACTTATTTGAAATTAATCGAGGGTTTTTTAGTTATCACGGCAACTTGACTGAGTCGAGTTGAGGTCCTTTAAATTAAATTTGAATATGGGCCTTACATTATTATTATAACAGCTTTATTTTCCACTTAACTCTTTATAAATATACATGCAATTATGAGGTTTAAGCAATCTTTATTCACATAAGAATACAATTCACTTACATGTGAATATTATAAATAACAGTATTGTATTAGCAGATTAATTATTGTTGGGAGTTAATACAGAGGTAGCTCAATATAAGTACATAATTAAATTTTGAGGGTAGACCAAAAATACAATAATATTTTGGTTCGACACTGGTTCAAACATTGAAGTAAACAAGTCACCGTTCGTTACAATTACAACACGGACAAGCTTAACTGGATGTGGCTCGAAACTATTTCAAGGAAAGTGCGTTCTTTAATATTAATTGTTTGACTAGCTTTTTAAAAGAAGTAGTGCATTTGGATTCTTTGAGGTCTCTGGGTAATTTATTATATAATTTGGATCCTTCATATAATAGTACATTGTTATCCTAGGGGTGCAAGTAACTTATTTAGTCCCAAGACGGGGTTTAAATAAGTCAAGTAATAGTTCGAGGGACTAAATAAGTCTTTAACCCGAGGTAAACACTGTGCTTTTCATTACAAATACAAGGAAAGTAAAAATAAAAACATGAATTAGCTAAAGTAAAAATGAGTAAATTTTATTTTACATTTAACAACAACTTTGATGAGATAATTTTATTTAAAGTTTATGGTAAAATTAGAACAATTGGTTATAGTTAGTGACAGGTTTTTTCCGGGTATTTTGATATTTGATATTTTCTGGGAAACTTGTGTTTCTACATTATCCAGAGATTCTTGGGTGAATGTTGGGGACATTGATATTTGTCTATTTTCTTCAGCTGTTACAGAAATAATTTTGGATTGCACCGGATAATCTTTTGAAGTGCTCGGTTGTGTAGAGTCAGTGGAATGGAGATTTATCATTTCTGTTACTCTGTGTGATATCTTAGTTTTATTTTCCACTGACTCTTCTATGTAGCCTTCAGCTACTTTACTCGACTTCCAACCTCCATGCCTTTTAATGAGAGTTAAATTGGCACCAGAATCGGCTAGCAAAGTAGCCGATGTTCTTCTAAAGCAGTGACCCGAATATAGATTTGAGTTTGGCAAATTAAGGTAGGTGGCTATCTCTTTAGGAATACTAGAAATCTTGTTTTTGCCAATTACTTGCCGCAGACACTTCTCTTTATGATAATTTATGAAAAAACGGTTCGTTTCTATACCACTTGGTCGTAATTTTCGGTATTTTTCTATTATATTTACAAATTCTTTTTTAATAACGAAGGATCGGTCAACTTTAGTTTTAGTGCCACGTAACTTCACCAGTAATATACCACCTTGTTTTTCAATGTCATCAACCGTCATATTTACTAGTTCGATACTTCTGCAAGCGCCACTTATTGCCAATATCAACACTGCCTGAAAAGTAGATAATTATATCTCTTTAATTGGTGTATAAAATATAGAAAGTTACAATTTGATACAAATTTCGTATAAATAAGCGAATAACAATAAAAAGATTAGCTTACCTTCATTACTAGGTATATTTCATCAGGCGCTTGGTTTAAGAAGGTTTCTTCCTCTTGAGAAGTGAAAACTTTGGACTTTTTCGATTTAAATCCATCAGATTGCCTTTTGAGAAACGATGTTAGCCTCTCGAAATCCTTTAAATGTACATTGTGTTTAGTACTTAATGTTGTCTTTAACATAGAATACACGCTCCATAAGGTTGAAGGTTTGTAAGTCTTTGATAATTCGTTGAAATATATTAGCAACACGTTTTCTGATAACGATTTCACTTTTTTCTCAGCGCGCCATTTCATAAAATCGTCATACGATTTTAGGTATCTTTGTTTTGATTTGGGTGGTAATAGTACATTGTTATCCTAGGGGTGAAAGTAACTTATTTAGTCCCGAGACGGGGTTTGGCGCCCGGAACGAAGTGAGGGCGCCAATAGTTCGAGGGACTAAATAAGTCTTTAACCCGAGGTAAACACTGTGCTTTTCATTACAAATACAAGGAAATAAAAATAAAAACATGAATTAGCTAAAGAAAAAATGATTGCCGCTTTCCCGCCTATTTTGTTTGTTTTTTTTCTGTGGCCGGCCTGCTATTCAGCCATTATTTTTTATTTTCATCATTGAAAAAATGGTAAATATTTGGCCAAATCTAAGTTATTTTAAATAAATTGTTGAAACTAAATTATAATAAAGTTATTTAAAAAATATATATTCTTTAATCAATACTTAACTTTAAGTTATTTCGTTTTTACTTCGTGGTTGTATAGAAAGTTGGAACATGGTTCAATAGATATGTGAAAAAGAACTAGTTTTTTTAAATAATTTGACAGCTGTCAGTTGAAAACGATTCTCCCTAGGGCTGAAAAGTATTACTTTCAACCCGCTCCTCAAGCAACTTCAGACCTACTTTCCGAGTAAGAGTAATGAAAAATATATTTTCTGATTTATAATAATTTCATTCCCGTTTCATTGGCATGTGGCCCCCTATGGGTAAAAGCCTCCTCCATTTTTTTCCACCTTGCCCTGTCTGGCCACATGTATCCAACTTTTTCCAGCTATGTTCATTATGTCATCCACCCATCTATTCTTCTGTCTTCCCACTTTCCCATTGCATTTTGCCTTTTGGGCCCTGCCATTTAGTTGTTTGGTAAGTCCATCTCTTATCTTCGTATCTTGACAGGTGCCCTGCCCATTTCCACTTAATTTTTAAACTAAAATGAAGTGCATCTGTTAATTTAGTTTTCACGCGAATGTGTGCGTTTCTCGTTTTCTTTGTTTTCTCAATTTCAGTATAATGGAAGGGCCATTGCATGTTGGCATGATGAAGTTTTGTTCTTTACTTTGATGAAAACAATAAACAAAAAGTAAAGATCATTAGCGAACACACACATAATTTAATAATCTGTAGAGGAACTGAACTTATGTTCACGAAAAACAAGTCCAAAGAAATGAGAGAGGAACTAATGAAATTATTCAAACAAACCAATAGAGCAATCGAAACAGATCATGCTTACCATAGAAGAACAATAATAGAAAAAAATATGTTTACTTTCCAAAGTTTCATAAGAGCCTTTAAAGAACTGACCACTCACAAAAATTGGATACAAAGATTGAACAGTGAAAAGGGCGAAACCAAAGATAGAGAAGGTATAATAGAATGTGCAATGGCTTTCTATACTTCTCTTTGTGAAAAACCACCACATGATGATGATACACAAGATGATGGCAAAGATAGTGGGCCTTACATATCACAGATTAAATAAACTCACTTGATAAAGAGCAGGTACGATGAAAATATTGTAGTTGAAATTGCAGTTATGGGTGCAAATAGTAACGACTAGTCACAATAAATAATTTCCAGAAGAATAATTCAGCATTCCTAGTACTTTTCGACATCAAAGTGCGATCAAAAAACCGTCTTCCAAAAGTGACATTTGAAAACGGTTGTGGCATTAATTATTTTAATTAATTATGATTAATGCAGATAACCCATTGCATAGGTACAACAATTTTCTCATAGTGCTGGATACACTCAGCCCACATCTCTGTGATAGGAAGTTAGTCATTATGATAAGGACCCGCGGATCGATGAATATGATACAAATGTACGATTTTTTTATGCTAGGACATGCGGGTTTGCCCATGATGCCGATTTTTTAACCGACTGCCAAAGGAGGGTAATGTGTTTATCAGTCTATGTATGTACCTATGTATGTTTGTTCCTATGTGGCGTTCTATTGATAAAACGCGTTGGCTGATTATGATGATTCTTATCAATCGATTCGTCTTAACCTTGCGAATAGCTACATTATAAATGGTAAATAGAAAAATTGCGAACTAAGTATCTCACCTGATTGTAAGCGATGATGTGATCAACGATGGAGCACGCTCGCCTAGAAGTAAACTATTCAGAGATACCCAGACGAAGGTCACTTGCCGAGAGGGCAAGTGACATTCTATGAATAACAGCATCGCGATTGCGGGTGGTAAAATGTCAAATAAGTATGGGGTTGCCAAGCTCCATCGAAATTTCACAATCAATATTTTGCCATGTTGACAATCGCCATCACTGATATATGGGGCGACTGTGGCGATTTAATCCTACGGAAAACTTGGTTCATAGAATAATAAAGCTACTTAGCATCTCAAATTGTTTTAAAATGGCAAATATTTTATTTATTTTATTTTATTACTTATGAAAACTTACAGCTAGGATACATAAATAGTAGACAGTTAGTGATAGAAGGCCAATTAAAAGTTTTCACAGACAATATAAGGGTAGCACAAGAAACAGTAGACATGCAAGAGTTCGTAAGAAGTAATTACTCGTAGAGAATGAAAGAAGAGACAGAACAAGTTTCAGTGATCTTCAAAGAAGTTTTTACATAACATTTTTTTAGTTTCGGAACACTGGTGGAGAACAAATCAAGGTCATCAATACTCTGACACATCGAGTTATATGCCCTGCTAGCTCTTATTATGTATGAGTTTTGTCGATAAGTGCACCGCGCAGAGGGAACATACAGAGGTTGATGATTCCTTAAGGTGAAGGATGGAACACGCAGCCCAATTTTGCTCATCAGTTCAGAACAGTCAGTTGGACCATTAGCCAAACTGAACAGGAATGCCATGTCGGCAATTTTTCTCTGCTCAATTAGTGGAAGAATGTGAAACTTCCTGCAGCGGCTGTAATAGTTAGGTAAATAGGTTTTGGATCTATACTGAATGTACCTCAAGAACTTCTATCTGTATAAGTCTACTAAAGTAATAAGGCCGGGGAAGTAGAAATAATAATATAATAGTCACAACACAACGGATCTTTGTGTCTCTGAAGTTGGCTCGGCCAATCATTGCGCAAGAAACAGTTTGTCATCGAGTATACTGCATAGAGTAAGCGAGATAGGGCGATGCGACAAACGTAAGCGATTAAAAGAGACAGTTATACAATGCTATCTTCACCTTAAACATTGACACAAAAATAGCTACTGCGCAGGGTCTTGCAGCCATTTCAGAGACACAAAGATCCGTTGTGAGTATGACAACGAGTTTGGTTAAATTTTAAAATCAACCGAAGATCGATGTCTAGACATCTTCGGCCTTAAAATTTTTATGTACCAAGTCTCCCGTAGAACAAAGGTCTCCCATAATGACACTTTGTCTAAACCCTAAGGTTTTCACCATCATGACACCGACCGGAGTCTGCCGGTCGGTAATTTAAATCTCTAGCTGTACCTACTCAAAAATACATGTATTTTTCATTTCTCAATTAAATAACCAATAAGTAATTTTTCCATAATTTTTTTAACCATTAGCTTCATTCATTTCATTATTAAGGTACCACCTACATGAAGAGTGAGACAGCTCTGACACAAGTCCTCTTGTAACTTACTGGGGCTGCCTCAGTTTATGTATAACACAATGTATGAGATGAAATAAATGTTTTTGTATTTGTATGCACAAGTCTGAAGGCCACATTTTCCGTCAAATAAAATATAATTTTCACAAACCATTACTTCATATTACTGAAGTCCTTACAAATAATGAGTTGATGAACATTTTCAAATTAAGGGCAAAAACATTATCGTGAAGAGTCCAGCTCAAGATTTAATTGGGTGCCAACCTTGAGAGAAATTGTTCGCCTTGACATCATTGTTTTAATAAATTGAATGATTGTGATTGCGATGCCACGTCTTTTTATGTTCGTTATGAATGATGAGAGTTCATCATCGTTGAAGTTCATGTGATTTCTCTGTCATTTAATTAGACTGTCTAAAGACTAGAAGCTTCAGAAAAAGTGACTTTGTTAACGATTAAAAAGATATCAAAATATGTAGGATTGAAAAGCGTTACCAAAACGTCATGGGGTCAATTCCTTATATTTGGACTTTTCGACCATCGCTATTGCGCAATTTGGCTGACAGAATCTCACATAGTCTCCACCCGTCTTATTAATAAACGTGGACTAAGGTAAGAATAACTTTATTCCAAGCATTAGGTTGGTACTAACAAATTTCCGTATTAATAAACACGGAATAAGGAGAGATTATACTAATCTGACTCTAATCTTGGACTAAAAGTTATTCCATGGTGCTAGCTAGTTTAAGGTCGGATTAAAGTTGGATTAAGAGTGTATCTATGGCGACTACATTTATTATTTTTGATTGACATTTTGTTTGTTGTGATTTGATGATGAATTATTTTAGTTTAATATAAATATATTGTACTAGACAGGAAACACTATTTCAGGAATTGGCATGAAGATGTTTTTAATACTTAGGTATTTTACAAACATTAGTATGAGGGATACACTCGTCATCAGAGTTATCAAAGCACTACGAATATTAAATACTAGCTGTTGCCCGTGACTTCGTCTGCGTAGCATTAGTACTCCTAATAGCCTATTTTTAATGTCGCGCAGATTATATTGTGGTTGTGTCGGCCGCCTTACTTGAGAAATTATTAGTTCACCATACACATTTCTACCTTCCTTGCCACCCCATAAGAATGGTTTCCGGGATAAAAACTATCGTATGTCCCAGCGTCTCAAACTAACTCCATCCAAAATCGGTTCAGCGGTTTAAGCGTGAAAAGGTAACAGACAGACAGACAGAGTTACTTTCGCATTTATAATATTTTATTATATGCGATTTAAGTATGACAGATGTCACTTTGTCGCTATTTTCTTTCTTTTTCTACTTTATGTCATCTAATTTCTTGGTTTCATTCACTGGTTCATTCTTTTTTACTTTTAAATTGAACTGGGTTGCCATAGCTTACGCGTAAATCCAAGAGTAAGAAATGAATAGTTAGTCCGAGGTTATTGCATGTTTATTAATAACATTGCTAAATCTATGTTAATCCTTGCTTACTCCGGGATTAGCTAGTCCAAGAGTAACTTCGGAGTAAGCTGGTAATACGCCATTTTTAATTGGCAAAAGAGGCTCTAGACAAGTGTAACTCGATGTCAGTGATGGCGATGGTTGAAATGGCAAAAGTGGCTCTGGACAAGTATGTATCATTTGATGTCAGCGATGGCGAAGGTCGAAATGCCAAAAGAGACTCTAGACAAGTAGGTATCATTTGATTTCAGTGAAGGCGATATTCGAAATGGCAAAAGGGGCTCTAGACAAGTGTAATTTGATGTCAGCGATGGCGATGGTTGAATTGGCAAAAGGGGCTCTAGACAACTGTAATTCGATGTCGGTGATGGCAACGGTCGAATTGGCAAAAGGGGCTCTAGACAAGTGTAACTCGATGTCAGTGATGGCGATGGTTGAAATGGCAAAAGTGGCTCTGGACAAGTAGGTATCATTTGATGTCAGCGATGGCGAAGGTCGAAATGCCAAAAGAGACTCTAGACAAGTAGGTATCATTTGATTTCAGTGAAGGCGATATTCGAAATGGCAAAAGGGGCTCTAGACAAGTGTAATTTGATGTCAGCGATGGCGATGGTTGAATTGGCAAAAGGGGCTCTAGACACTGTAATTCGATGTCGGTGATGGCGACGGTCGAATTGGCAAAAGGGGCTCTAGACAAGTGTAACTCGATGTCAGTGATGGCGATGGTTGAAATGGCAAAAGTGGCTCTGGACAAGTAGGTATCATTTGATGTCAGCGATGGCGAAGGTCGAAATGCCAAAAGAGACTCTAGACAAGTAGGTATCATTTGATTTCAGTGAAGGCGATATTCGAAATGGCAAAAGGGGCTCTAGACAAGTGTAATTTGATGTCAGCGATGGCGATGGTTGAATTGGCAAAAGGGGCTCTAGACAACTGTAATTCGATGTCGGTGATGGCGACGGTCGAATTGGCAAAAGGGGCTCTAGATAAGTGTAACTCGATGTCAGTGATGGCGATGGTGGAAATGGCAAAAGTGGCTCCGGACAAGTAGGTATCATTTGATGTCAGCGATGGCGAAGGTCGAAATGCCAAAAGAGACTCTAGACAAGTAGGTATCATTTGATTTCAGTGAAGGCGATATTCGAAATGGCAAAAGGGGCTCTAGACAAGTGTAATTTGATGTCAGCGATGGCGACGGTCGAATTGGCAAAATGGGCTCTAGACAAGTGTAACTCGATGTCAGTGATGGCGATGGTTGAAATGGCAAAAGTGGCTCTGGACAAGTAGGTATCATTTGATGTCAGCGATGGCGATGGTCGAAATGCCAAAAGTGGCTCTGGATAAGTAGGAATCATTTGATGTCAGTGATGGCGATGGTCGAAATGCCAAAAGTGGCTCTGGACAAGTAGGTATCATTTGATGTCAGCGATGGCGAAGGTCGAAATGCCAAAAGAGACTCTAGACAAGTAGGTATCATTTGATTTCAGTGAAGGCGATATTCGAAATGGCAAAAGGGGCTCTAGACAAGTGTAATTTGATGTCAGCGATGGCGATGGTTGAATTGGCAAAAGGGGCTCTAGACAACTGTAATTCGATGTCGGTGATGGCGACGGTCGAATTGGCAAAAGGGACTCTAGACAAGTGTAACTCGATGTCAGTGATGGCGATGGTTGAAATGGCAAAAGTGGCTCTGGACAAGTAGGTATCATTTGATGTCAGCGATGGCGAAGGTCGAAATGCCAAAAGAGACTCTAGACAAGTAGGTATCATTTGATTTCAGTGAAGGCGATATTCGAAATGGCAAAAGGGGCTCTAGACAAGTGTAATTTGATGTCAGCGATGGCGATGGTTGAATTGGCAAAAGGGGCTCTAGACAACTGTAATTCGATGTCGGTGATGGCAACGGTCGAATTGGCAAAAGGGGCTCTAGACAAGTGTAACTCGATGTCAGTGATGGCGATGGTTGAAATGGCAAAAGGGGCTCTAGACAAGTGTAATTTGATGTCAGCGATGGCGATGGTTGAATTGGCAAAAGGGGCTCTAGACAACTGTAATTCGATGTCGGTGATGGCAACGGTCGAATTGGCAAAAGGGGCTCTAGACAAGTGTAACTCGATGTCAGTGATGGCGATGGTTGAAATGGCAAAAGTGGCTCTGGACAAGTAGGTATCATTTGATGTCAGCGATGGCGAAGGTCGAAATGCCAAAAGAGACTCTAGACAAGTAGGTATCATTTGATTTCAGTGAAGGCGATATTCGAAATGGCAAAAGGGGCTCTAGACGAGTGTAATTTGATGTCAGCGATGGCGATGGTTGAATTGGCAAAAGGGGCTCTAGAAAACTGTAATTCGATGTCGGTGATGGCGAAGGTCGAATTGGCAAAAGGGGCTCTAGACAAGTGTAACTCGATGTCAGTGATGGCCATGGTTGAAATGGCAAAAGTGGCTCTGGACAAGTAGGTATCATTTGATGTCAGCGATGGCGAAGGTCGAAATGCCAAAAGAGACTCTAGACAAGTAGGTATCATTTGATTTCAGTGAAGGCGATATTCGAAATGGCAAAAGGGGCTCTAGACAAGTGTAACTCGATGTCAGTGATGGCGATGGTTGAAATGGCAAAAGGGACTCTAGACAAGTGTAATTTGATGTCAGTGATGGCGATGGTTGAAATGGCAAAAGGGGCTCTAGACAAGTGTAACTCGATGTCAGTGATGGCGATGGTTGAAATGGCAAAAGGGACTCTAGACAAGTGTTATTTGATGTCAGCGATGGCGATGGCTGAAATGCCAAAAGTGGCTCTGGACAAGTAGGTATCATTTGATGTCAGTGATGGCGATAGTCGAAATGGTATAAGACCGAAGTGGTAATTAAAACGTCATTTTTATTCTTTTAAGCCTATGTTATGAGGTCGGTCAGTGGATGGGTGACCATTTCAACATACCGAGTTTCTTCCGTGCCTCGAAAAACACGTTGGTCCCGGCTGTCATTTGAAGATCTTTGACAGTCGTTACGGGTAGTCAGAAGCTTGAGATCTGATACCAGTCATGCCAAGGGGTACCGTGTTACCCAGTTACTGGGTTGCGGAGGTCAGATAGGCAGTCGCTCCATGTAAAACACGGGTACTTAGCTGAATCCGGTAAGACTGGAAGCCGACCCCAATATAGTTGGGAAAAAGGCTAGGCAGATGATGATGTAAAGCTTTAAATTATCAATAAGTAAACTAAGGAAGAACGATTTACTTTTTTGTAACAAAATACAATATATTTGTTACACTTAGGTACAAAAACTAGATAAATTTGACAATTAATCAAAAAGTAAAAAAATAAAATCTAAAAAGTGTACGAATGGTGACCACTTTCCCTACTGTCATGCACCGGTAGTACGAAAATTTAGGGATATTTTAGTATAATGGTATCCCTAAAAGTTACCTGTCAAATAAGCAACTCGGTCTCTATCTTTGTAAAACGGTACCGTAGGCCCGTTATTGTCTTGTTCAAGAAAATATCCCTGCCAGCACTTTAAATTACTTTTGGCATAATGATGGCGATTATTTACTTCGGATACGAATAAAAACACGGAATACAACATACTCTCTTGACACCTGACATAAATGACAAACGATTAGTTCCGCTTTTGGCCGCGCGCAGACTTATCTTGCGCGCACTCTATTTGCTTAGCTTAGTGCATATCTTTTGATGATATTAACACACAAAAGCGCCTGCAATTTTATCGGACGCAAAGTTGCATGGCGGCACAAGTATGCAGTGTTATACCTAACCCGAATAAAAGATTTTCTTCATTTTATTTCTACATAGACGAACGAGTTTTAATTCATTCTAATATCATAAATATTTATCACCTGAACATAATCTTAACTCTTATTTATTAACTACATTAGCCACCAGGCTCTCTTTTTAATCGACTTTCCAAAAAGAAGGACGTTCTGTGTTCGGCTGCATGTTTTGTTTTTTTGCATTTAGGTTAGTTAAAGATCTGATGAAGAACTTCTGAGATATACAACAGAACTCTGCACTATGTCTGCAAATCGCTCGTGATTGCTGTAATCGCATGTATGTTAATGGTTCACACAATTTTATAACATAAAATCACGCCGGTACGCTCTAAAAGGATATGTATGTGCGTACAGTTCGCCCTGGTACACTCTCATTTCACCGGTTATGTTCAACTTTTATTATATTCGAGTTATCAAATTCGGGATACAGTGGCTATGTACCACAACTAAAAAGCGAAAATATAAAACTTTTTTTATAAAAAATACAACCGAATACCAAAAAACATTACAAAATGTTTTTTTTTCTGTCGGTATTAAAAAATCGAAGAAATAAAAACAAGAATACTGACATCCGAAATTGAATTTATTTTTCAATTTGTAGTGTTTTTATTTGGAAGTCGGTTGTATATTTTTTGTAAAAAGTTATTCTAGAAAGCGAATTTTTCGACTGTATGTTTTTTTTGTACAGTTATTACCCATGGTGTCGTGTTGGCCCAGTGGCTAAGACCTCGCCTCTTGTGCTTGAAGTCCTGGGTTCAAATCCGGGCAAGTACCAATGTGACTCTTTCAAATTCATTATGTACTTTTACACAGGCAAAGGTGAAGGAACCGACATGGTGAGGAAACCTGGACTTATATAGTTAATGTTAGTCTGAAAAAGCCAAGTCAGAGGCCTGTGGGGTTCCCAGAGGTGGCTTAATTTACTCTGACACCAGAGGTGGCCACATCCTTACTCGAAAAGAAGAAGACCCTAAATAGATTGCCACTTTGTTTAGAACTACGAGTCACGCTGCCTTACGGCATAGGGCTTCTCTATTTTACTCCACTTATTCCTATACAAAGCAATTCTTCAAACTTTTGGTGGATCATATCACTACACTAAAAACTCTTTCACAAAAAGCTATCAGTGCTAAAATATTCAGCTATCATCCCAAAATAGTCACACTTGTTGAATCTTTAATCTGCATACAATGGGTTTTTCAAATCCCTCATCGTTCAAACGGTTCCTGAAACAAAAAACATTGTACGTTTCTAAATCCGTTTTATGTATGTACTCCTATGACATCAATCGCATCTATAAATTTTGAATCAGAAAACATTTACACGCATTATACTGTACGTCTATGTATTCAGATTGCAGGCTGACGTGACTCGATTAATTTTGGCTGTATTAGGCTGTTTTACACCTTCCGTATTTCAGCAACATTTATCATTAATATTATTATTGGGAGCTCGTTTCGCTTTTAGACGCTGCGCAGAATAGGTCTTCTCCTATTTGCCTTTCCTTATATGCATTACTGTCAGATAAATAGAAGGTATGTTCCTAATCTTCCACATGATTTCATTAAAGCCATTTTTCGTCAAAATACTGTCCATAATAGAAATTTGATGGTACAGACCAATACTATAGACTGAGTTAAAACAAACAATGTAATAAGAAATCTTATCAGCCCAGCCTCTGAAATACACCTTAATACAGGAACACACGTTCGGCATATCACAAACGCAATGCCGGTACTTTTAAATGACTCCGAAATCTGTACCTAATATAAAATACAGGATTCACCTGCCAATAACATTTCTTTGTCCAGTAGACGTTGCAGGGTAAAAAGTACAATTTACATCAGTTCATCGAAACGAAGCTATAGGAATACCACGACAAAGAAACAATCCAGAAACAAAAACCAAGATAAATGCAACCTTATTGTAAAATGATAAGGTTGGAGTAAATCTTGAAGATGGAAAAATAGATTTGCAGAAGCATAACATTGATGAATCTCCAACCGTTTTAGGAACAGTCGAAACTGACATAAACATGAAGCAAAATTAACATTTCAAATAACAAGACATTGTTGTCAAGCAAACACGAGAAAAACGTCGGAATAAAATCAACCTGCTGTGACAAAAGTTGCATTTCGTATTCTCCGACAAAAAAATATTAGCCTTGTTTCGAATGAAAAACGGATCAAAAATCAAAAAGTGATACGATGTTTCCTTTTTGTAGATTTGTGAATTGAATTGGTTCGGTTTATTGTAATTTTGTTAGCTAAAGGCTCATCAAAATTATAAAAAAAAAATGTCATCATAATTCTTCTTGGACCTTTTAAATGCATACGTATATAAACTCACGATTGGGACTCTCTAAAACTGTCACTGAGAAGATTTTCTGTTTAGTCTCTAACAATCTCAATACGTGTAGTATCACAGATCACATACACGTACTTAGGGCATAAACTTGGGTAGAAGTTACCTACGAGAAATTCAATTTTTGTAGGAGATGATCTTTTTGGCTATTTGGCCACTTTCCCTTTTAATACAACCAACAACTAGTTAGTTAAAGAGGCCTAAGCCTTTTTGACCCAATATAAATTGTTCCGCAACAAATGATTGTCATGCCACGTAGGTTTTGACTATAAAGCAAGGAAAAGTACTTCGGTCCTTACCTTAGTAGATGAAGGGCCACCGACACGTGACTAGGTACATAAATTATATGCGTTGTTGTTATTTGTGACACGTAACGCAATTGATTTGAACATTGACAGTGAGATATGAAATTAATGGTGTGTACTTCAGATATCGTTCAACGCTTATTGCGAAACGAAATAATTTCGATATTATTTTAAGAATGTTATTTAAACTGCTATAAATTAAGTGTGGACCAAGAATGTGCCTTGAGGCACAAGCTTATTTCAGTTTAAAAAAAAAAAAACATTAGTCTAGCATAAAGTTGCATTTACTCTACAGGACTTCCTTTTCAGGGCTTTGATTAGAAATGTAAGGCGTAAGTATTTTTCTATGAATATATTTAATCACGAAATAATAGTGATCCTGCAATATTTTGTATTTTTTTCCGTCGACAAAGTTATTTGATTGAGTACAGCAGTATTTTCAATTTAAATCTTTTCCACCAGATGATAAGTAATCAATACTGTATTAATAGAGGCATCAGAGATGTGTGCCATCCCGCAAGTAAAACTATATTGTCTTAAGTGCTTATAATTACACTGACCATACTCTTTCAACTGGAATATAGCAACTCCTTCACAAAGAACCCATTTTCAGTCCCACCTGTTTATTCTATAATATAAAATTGCAATAATCTTATTTGGTTTTCTAATCCTGTTGCTTCACACCTGTATTCAGATTCTCGTCTCCGTATGTCTTAACTAGAACGATAACGTTATTTTCGATGGTTTTCTTTGCATAAGAATTCGATTTAGAACTTCCTAAATAGGTTAAAACGGGATATTTTCAAAAGCCGTTTCCTTTTTTAAATATTCTTATATAATGCAATTTTTTAGTTTGTAAAATGCATAATATTATTATGTTACTTGTAAAAGCCTGAACTACGGTAAAACCTGACTTATCTAGTCTAACTGGTGAAAATCCGAAATGATCTATGATAAAATCTCTGATATAAAGCTTTTACCAGTAATCACACGATAAATATTAGGATTTACCTCAGAGACTGGTAAATGTGGAAAATTTTGTATGTCTGTGACACACTATGATACGAAATGAAGAGAACAATTGTTATTATACAAATAATGTCTTTTATTTTAATATTTTAAATTCACTAACCAAACTTATTTTTAGGTAAGTAAACTTTTCAAAATCATCATCATCATTGCCAGTCTAATTTTGCCATTGAACCTTGTCACGTGGTCACGGGTAGTCAGAGTGGGGATTCTGTCCGCCCACCAAGTGACTCCAGGAAAGACGGTGGGACAGTGATCACGTGCTGCCGTGCACAGCGAGGCTCAGGGGAGATGCTTCTCAGTCTCCCCAAAGATGTGCCCTAACAGGCGTTGCACAGAGGGGGTTCCGGAGTGGTCTTTTAAGAGGTAACGGGGCCCCTACCAAGTGCTGATGGTGATCACCGGGGAGGTTTAAATGAGGTAAAATTTCCACATTTCCTGGTCTTTCACCCAAAATTCCAGGCGCCTTTTGAAGATATACCAAGCAAAAAAAAAATCCATTAGCCGAGGTTCGTACACCATAGTGTTTGCCCTCCTTAGATTACTAAGCTTTTTTGCCTGGCTGGAGGCTCTAGTTTATTTCCACAAGATCGCCCGGTGAAGCAAAAAAAAAACAATTGATTTATTTGCGAGAAGCCCAACAATGAAAATTAAAAAAAAACAAATAGATACATTACATACATTCGTAGCGAACATATCAGTTCTCTATCTAGTTATTTTATTATTACTTTTTTAACTAACCTGTACAGTCCCACAGCTAGGCAAACGCCTCCCTCCATTATTTCTATTGTGCCCAGTATTTTGCCACTTCTTGCAGATTCCTAAGGTCGACATTCAAGTCATCCCTGCATCTCCTTTATAGTCTGCCGCGGCACCAGTAGTGATTTATTGGGCATTCTATTCCACCTGTCGCTTCCTACGGCTCACTTCGTTCGCCTTCGTCGCGGTGGAATAGAATGCCCAATAATATAAATGAAATACTCGTTTGATTACGATTGGAACGAAAAGTTTATCGATGGCTTAAATATAAATGAAATCTTACAGAGTGCATTAAAATAGTGGTTCGGCGCCTATTCCACAATTTTTTAGTTCTAAAACTCAATATGTTCAATAATATTTTTCAGTGTGTGGTTTGGGCGCTATTCCACTTTTTGAATCTCGTGTGGTTTCGATTGGAACGGAATGTTTTCCAGAATACCCAATAAGACAAATGGTCCTACATAGTTGTGTTTGAAGTGCTATTCTAATTTTATAATCGCGTTTGGTTGCGATTCGGTCGACTCTGCAAACCTACCGTTTACCGTTATATAACTAAAGGATAAACTCTTTTACTGTACTGTGTTTTACAAAGTACGGTACGGTACGATATTTATGAGGTTTGTGGTTTCAGTCTTATTCCGCTTTTAAAATTTCGTTTGGTTACAAATGGAACGGAAAATGGTTCAGAATGTTCAATAACATTAATGGATCTACAAAGTTTGTGGTTTGGGCGCTATTCCACTTTTTAAATCTCGTTTAGTTTTATCGGAACGAAATGTTTTCTAGAATTCTCAATTACATAAATGGATCTACAAAGTTTGTGGTTGAAGTCCTATTCTACTTTTATAATCTCATTTGGTTGCGATTCGGTCGACTCTGCAAACCTACCATTTACCGTTATGTAACTAAAGGTTAAACCCTTTTACTGTACTGTGTTTTACAAAGTACGGTACGGTACGATATTTCAAAGGTTGACTGGTAGAGAATGCCTTGTGGCATTAAGTCCGCCTATATACCACTATTGTACATGAAGTTTAAATATGCAGGTGCATTGTCCTCACATAAATGAATTTATTAATGTATGTACTAAATATTGTTATGTAACTAAATATTGTAAAAAAAACATTTTTTTTAAAAGAGTAAGTTTGGAGTTTCTTGTGCATTCATGGAGACATAACAAGCTACTTTCCGAATGCGTGGTAGAATCAACTTTTATAACTTGTAAATTTTAATGTACCTCACGTTCAAAAGTGCCGCTTGGTGGCCTACTTGAAATAAAATATCTTTGTCTTTGAATAAATAAATATTTAGGAGGTTTGCGGTTTGAGTCTTATTCCACTTTTAAAATCGTTTGGTTGCAAATGGAACGGAAAATGGTTTAGAATGTTCAATATCATAAACGGATTTACACAGTTAGTTGTTTAAGCTCTATTCTAATTTTAAAATCTCGTTTGGTTGCGATTGAATCGTCCCTACAAACCTACCGTTTATTGTTATATAACTAAAGGTTAAAACCTTTTACTATACTGTGTTTTACAAAGAACGGTACAGTAGGATATTAATGAGGTTTGTGGTTTGAATCTCATTACGCTTTGAAAATTTCGTTTGATTGCAAATGGAATGGCAAACGGTTAGAATGTCCAATAATATAAATTGATCTAAATAGTTTGTGGTTTGGGCGCTACTTTAACTTTTAAATCTCATTTTCGCAACTAAACATAACGGAAAATGGTCTAGTATTTATAATAGGTAACATAAATGGATCTACAAAGTTTGTGGTTTGGACGCTACTCCACTTTTTGAAACTCTTTTGGTTGTGCAGTAAAATACTGGTTCGACACCTGTTCGACTATTTTTTAGTTCTTAGATTCAATATTACCAAGTTAAAGGATTAGTCAGCCTAGACACTGCGATACCGTGTCTAGCTGCTTCCAGGGTGCGCCACGAGGAGGCTCCTTTCATGCACCCCGCTAACCTAAAATTCAGGACAGATTGTCTCATGCATATCCACAAAAGTTAGAGAAAGTGCATTACCACATAGGCTAAACACGAACTCCGTTTTCTGTGACCCTAGATTGGGCACCGATTGCATCTGAACGTTAGGATACCGTAAACATTAAACTAAAATTTGGGACAGATTGTCTCATAACACTTCACAGAGCAGGAAATGGCATGCACCTAGAGGCACACCCACATTCAATTTCTATGACCCTAGATTGGGCACCAAGGTTATCCAAATTTTAATTTAATTATTCATAAACTAGCTTCCGTGTTAACAAATAAGACGCTTGCTGTTTGAACCACTAACCTAAAATTCAGGACAGTTTGTCTCATGCATATCCACAAAAGTTAGAGAAAGTGCATTACCACATAGGTTAAACACGAACTCCGTTTTCCGTGACCCTAGATTGGGCACCGATTGCATCTGAACGTTAGGATACCGTAAACATTAAACTAAAATTTGGGACAGTTTGTCTCAAGCATATCCACAAAAGTTAGAGAAAGTGCATTACCGCATAGGCTAAACACGAACTCCGTTTTCTGTGACCCTAGATTGGGCACCGATTGCATCTGAACGTTAGGATACCGTAAACATTAAACTAAATTTGGGACAGATTGTCTCATAACACTTCACAGAGCAGGAAATGGCATGCACCTAGAGGCACACACACATTCAATTTCTATGACCCTAGATTGGGCACCAAGGTTATCCAAATTTTAATTTAATTATTCATACATTAGCTTCCATGTTAACAATAAGACGCTTGCTGTTTGAACCACTAACCTAAATTCAGGACAGTTTGTCTCATGCATATCCACAAAAGTTAGAGAAAGTGCATTACCACATAGGCTAAACACGAACTCCGTTTTCTGTGACCCTAGATTGGGCACCGATTGCATCTGAACGTTAGGATACCGTAAACATTAAACTAAAATTTGGGACAGATTGTCTCATAACACTTCACAGAGCAGGAAATGGCATGCACCTGGAGGCACACACACATTCAATTTCTATGACCCTAGATTGGGCACCAAGGTTATCCAAATTTTAATTTAATTATTCATACACTAGCTTCCATGTTAACAAATAAGACGCTTGCTGTTTGAACCACTAACCTAAAATTCAGGACAGATTGTCTCATGCATATCCACAAAAGTTAGAGAAAGTGCATTACCACATGAGCTAAACACGAACTCCGTTTTCTGTGACCCCAGATTGGGCACCGATTGCATCTGAACGTTAGGTTATCGTAAACATTAAAACTAAAATTTGGGACAGATTGTCTCATAACACTTCACACAGCAGGAAATGGCATGCACCTAGAGGCACACACACATTCAATTTCTATGACCCTAGATTGGGCACCAAGGTTATCCAAATTTTAATTTAATTATTCATACATTAGCTTCCATGTTAACAATAAGACGCTTGCTGTTTGAACCACTAACCTAAATTCAGGACAGTTTGTCTCATGCATATCCACAAAAGTTAGAGAAAGTGCATTACCACATAGGCTAAACACGAACTCCGTTTTCTGTGACCCTAGATTGGGCACCGATTGCATCTGAACGTTAGGATACCGTAAACATTAAACTAAAATTTGGGACAGATTGTCTCATAACACTTCACAGAGCAGGAAATGGCATGCACCTGGAGGCACACACACATTCAATTTCTATGACCCTAGATTGGGCACCAAGGTTATCCAAATTTTAATTTAATTATTCATACACTAGCTTCCATGTTAACAAATAAGACGCTTGCTGTTTGAACCACTAACCTAAAATTCAGGACAGATTGTCTCATGCATATCCACAAAAGTTAGAGAAAGTGCATTACCACATGAGCTAAACACGAACTCCGTTTTCTGTGACCCCAGATTGGGCACCGATTGCATCTGAACGTTAGGTTATCGTAAACATTAAAACTAAAATTTGGGACAGATTGTCTCATGTCTCTCCACGAAAGTAAGAAATAGCATACATGCACACATTCTATTTTTAGTGACCAGATTGGCTCGAGGACATCCAAATTTTAATTTAATTAATTCAAACAGACGACACTACTTTTCATGTTAACGTACAAGTTATGTGTTGTGTAGTTGTCACTTCTCTCTTTTTATAAGTATTCTGTTGGTTTTGCATGCTTACTGCACACTTGCCGTCCTGCCGTCTAGTCCGCCCGTATAATCACCGTCAAAACGGAGCATGTGTCGTTCAACGGTTGGACTCGCCGCGCCGTACTCATTCGCGAATCACCTGACGATAAGCGTCTGGAAACGTAACAGGTAGCCGCCTTGTATGTATAAATGCTCCTTTACAATATCAAAGACAGCAAAATTGCATCATGCATTAATTTGCTTATTCGAACTTTATTGTATTGTAAGACGATCGCCATACATGTTGTAGTCCGTAATTAAAATTTGAGTCTAAGGGATCTGTCTACAACCATCTCCATCAACCGGGGAGGGGTGTTCTTTAAATAACGATACCAATTGCTTTAACTTATTATAAATTAGTGATTCTTGCCTTGACATAACTTTACATTTTTTTTGTAGTAATATGCTGGTTTTAGTTTCAGAAAAAAAAAAGTGATACCTTAATATCAATCTGGGAATTGTTTGAAATTGAAATCTTAATATCAATGTCTACTGAATGATTATAAAAAAGTTCGTTTTAGTCGTTAGATGATATTAGTTATTTATACTAATTTAAAGTTTTACTGCAGCATACGTCAAAGATAGCAAAATTGCGAATTGTATTAATCTGCTTATTCGAACTTTATTGCAAAACGATCGCTGTACATGTTGTAGTCCGTAATTAAAATTTGAGTTTGAGGGATCTGTCTATAATCATCTCCATCAACTGGAGAGAGGTGTTCTTTAAATAAAAACGATACCTATTCCATCGACTGAAATAAATAAGTTCGACGATCGACAGATATTAGTAAAGTTATGTCAACTTTACTTATTTTTTGTAGCTGGTTTTAGTCTAGGAATTCATTGAATGGTAATCGCTTAATTCCATTGCTGAATTTAGAAACCGACTTTATTTACATGTTTTTTTTTATAAATGTTTGTTACTTTTAGTAGTTAGATGATTTTACACCAGCTTTGAGTTTAACTGCAACATAAATTAACCAAGTTTTTAACGCGGTTTGTGCACATGGTTTTTTGATCACAACAATTCCTAGATTGATAGAACTAAAAAAATATTCTGACCATTATAAAATAATAAGCAAAGTAATCAAAACTTAGTTAATTTAGTTTTTTTTAGTGCTATATACATCCTCTATTTAAATAAATTGCATTGGTTAGGAAATTCTATAAAACACAAATTTTAATCAGAGACTGCAACAAGCACGGCGATCATTTTACCGTGTGATTGTTGAATACATGGAAATTACTCATACACGTGTAACAAAGTTTGAACACTGCAAATTTACATTATGCAATTTTGCAATCTTTGAGATTCTAAAGAATTACTTACACCTAAACCGTGAAAGCTTAACACGATCATTTCCGACGCCGGACGTCAGGCGGTTTACAACGAGTATGACACTCACAATAGATAACCACGGGACGGCGCGGGCGTACGTACCGTTTAGAAGGCGATTGTACGAGTGTGAAAGCATCTTAATCAAGCGCAACGCAGAGTAACACCTGAGCAACTAAGCAACTAGTAGATGTTTGTTAACGTGTAAGGTAGTGTTATCTGTATGAATTAATTAAATTATCATTCGGATGTCCTTGGTGCTCAATCTGGGGCCATAGAAATAGAATGTGTGTGTGCCTGTAGGTGCATGCTATTTCTTGCTTTGTGAAGAGACATGAGACAATCTGTCCTGAATTTTAGTTTAATGTTTACGGTATCCTAAAGTTCAGATGTCCCTGGTGTCCCAATCTGGGGTCATAGAAATAGATTGTGTGTGTGCCTGTAGGCGCATGCTATTTCTTGCTTTATGAAGAGACATGAGACAATCTGTCCTGAATTTTAGCTTACTATGTTCGTATAGTTCGATTAGTAAACGAAATATTGCGAAACTTGCTGTTATAAAAATAAAGAAGTGGTTTAGTGCTCAATTCGAGAATCTGCGGTAGTTGATTGAGGTAAGTCATTCGTAATAATATGCTTAGTCCTTTTAGCTTATACTTGGTGTCCTGAAACACAGGTCACGAGCCTAGCTTAGGCACCAGTCTCCCACAATATATACTTACCTATGTTGTGTATCATTGTCGAATCTGACCAATGTAAGATAATTTATGTATATTGTGGTGAGAAATTGAATAAAGTTATTATATTCATTAGTGATTGGTCGATTGATGACGGTCAAACCATTTGCCTTGCCGAATTCACTTTAGCAATAAGGTTGCCGATTTCGGCCTGCCTGCTGGTGTGAGCTATATTCCATTGAAACGCCATAATTATTGAGGTTGTTTATAGTCACAAAATTAATCTTAGTTTGTTCTATTTCAGATCCAACTCGGAACCAAAATACCACAGCTCACAGCTGCAGTAGTCGAGGTGTTGAAAATGCAGCATAAGAAAAAGGCGGTGAAGCGACAAGCACCTGAAAGCACTGCCCACCCCATCAGACTCTAAGTTAAGGTAATTTATACTACTTTTAATATGTTAAGTCTCAGATTAGAGAATAGTAAGTTTATTAGTGGTTAGAATATAAGTATACTAGCGACCCACCCCGGCTTCGCACTGGTAGTAGATAATATTATGCCTACATGTTTTTTTTCTTAAAATACGTAGGTATATACCATACACAAAACATAAATGCGACCTTGAAATTTTACTTTAAAATAAATTACTATGTAAAACAAAACCAATGCAATTGCAACCTTCCAACAACACCGAAAAAGAAAAAAAATACATAAGCCTCCAGTCTCTAAATTGCAAAACTGTCAAATAATATGATAAGGTTACGTGCGCGTTATCGCTATAGCAATAGTGGGCGACAGCGGTTTGTTTTCACGCGCCTTATTTTTTATTTGCAATAATTTCTAAGATATTCATTTAAATTGTATGGTGTAAAGCATTATCATAATTTTCATGACATGTTTAAGGTAACTAACGTATTTAACTTGATAAGGATTAATACTGGATCGGTCTAAATAGCTTTCCAATTACCGTATTGTACGTAGCAATTTTTAGAAGTTACAATGGGTATACTAAGCTATCATTAAAAGATAGACATATGTCATCGCGGACTATTTTGTACACCTATAGAAGAGGAAAAATTCCACCATACATTGTTTTGTTATATCTCAAAGGCATTTGGCAGCGATTTCATTTTCAATAATTATCGTCATATTTTTAACAATTTATACAAAACCTAAACAAATTGTATAGTGCTCGCCAAACTTCTGGACTGCCCTGAAGTTAGTTTTCCGATGCGCAAGACACGAAACGGTGCTATTTTTGTATGAGATTTACTACTGTGCAGCCATTGTAGCCAACTATAGGGCGGCCAAGAAGTTTGGCGAGAACTATACACCTAAAACCTTCCACATGAACCACTCCGTCTATTCGTGAAAACTGCATGCAAATCAGTTCAGTACTTTTTCTGTTTATCGCGAACAGAAAGACAGACGCGACGAGGGATAATATGTAGTTATATTAATATTGATAGTGATGTGTCTCACTCGCACACAACCACCAACCGATCCTACTGTAACCATAAATGGTCGGTGTTATATTAATTTTTTGTGTTTTTCTTTTCAGATATGTGTCTCCCTCGCCGCCAAATTCCCCCAGAGATCTACGTCGAGACTTTTCTTTCTTCCCGTTGCTGGTTTCTTCGTGTTGTGACATAAACTCCATACCATATCACACAAACGTCGAGGTCATCGACTTGCCCTTATGAATTGGTGATAAAGCGCCTAACAATAACTATTTGTGTTGCGTTCGTAGGTTCTGACAAATATTTAATAACATGTGGCCCGCGCATCCAGCTCATTACTCAAAACCACTTATACCTAAAATGAAAAAACAAGACTTCAAGCTAAAATCACACACAAATACACAATTTTAACTCATTGATTAATGTGTTAATTACTGACGGAGACGATGTACACGTTTATTCCGTTTGGTCGGTATTTAATATTCGAAACATGAGTATGATGTACACCGATTTATATCTCAAAACAGACGTTCTGTTGCGAACTGTATTTGAAATTTTTCAAAGAACTTGTAAACGACATTACAATGTTGATCCTGCGTTCTATCTTACAGCACCAAGTCTCACATGCTTTTAAAAACATTTAAAAAATATCCTCTAATAAATTATGTTCTACAATATTTATTGTTTTATTTACACAACATACCTCGATTCGGTGTGCATTGTAGGTTCATGATCTTAATATAACATAGATACCTACCTAAATTATAACTTTAGTTCCGTAATTCAACTTGAACCTGTGTTTAAATTAAATTGAATGGATCTCTAAATCTTAAACTATTCTCGTGTCTATGAAGACCAATTAATAAATTAGTTTTGCTATAATTTGACCGTTCGCAAAAAAATTATCGTACCTACTGATTTATTAGGTAAAAATTATCCATGGCGAAAACCAGTCTCCTGAAAATGAACACAAAGTTTGTTTACATATGTATAACGATTGTGGCTGTTTTACAAATTCCATGATGACGGCTTGAAACGGTATCAAAACTTAACGTTCTCACAACATTAGTATTATCACAAATATAGCGTTAAATTACTGCGAACAATTATTAATAAGATATTCACCTTCTCTGCTAAAAGAGTTTAACCTTTAGTTACACAACAGTAAAACGTAGGTTTGCAGGGACGATCCAATCGCAACCAAACAAGATTTTAAAAGTAGAATAGAGCTTGAATCACAAACTGTGATGTAGATACGTTTATGTTATTGAACATTCTAATCCATTTTCCGTTCCATTTTCAACAAAACGAGATTTTAAAAGTGGAATAAGATTCAAACTACAAACCACGTAAATATCGTACTGTACCGTACTTTGTAAAACACAGTACAGTAAAAGGGTTTAACCTTTAGTTATATAACGGTAAACGGTAGGTTTGAAGGGACGATCCAATCGCAACCAAACAAGATTTTAAAAGTTGAATAGAGCTTGAATCACAAACTGTGTAGATACGTTTGTGTTATTGAACGTTCTAAACCATTTTCCGTTCCATTTGCAACCAAACGAGATTTTAAAAGTGGAATAAGATTCAAACTACAAACCTCGTCAATATCGTACTGTACCGTACTTTGTAAAACACAGTACAGTAAAAGAGTTTAACCTTTAGTTACATAACGGTAAACGGTAGGTTTGCAGGGACGATCCAATCGCAACCAAACAAGATTTTAAAAGTAGAATAGAGCTTAAATCACAAACTGTGTAGATCCGTTTATGTTATTGAACATTCTAAACCATTTTCCGTTCCATTTGCAACCAAATAAGATTTTAAAAGTGTAATAAGATTCAAACCACAAACCTCGTAAATATCGTACCGTACCGTACTTTGTAAAACACAGTACAGTAAAAGGGTTTATCCTTTAGTTATATAACGATAAACGGTAGGTTTTTCAGAGTCCACCGAATCGCAACCAAACGAGATTATAAAAGTAGAATAGGACTTCAACCACAAGCTTTGTAGATCCAATTATTTTATTGGGTATTCCAGAAAACATTCCGTTCCAATCGAAAGCACACGAGATTCAAAAAGTGGAATACCGCCCAAACCACACATTGAAAAATATTATTGAACATATTGAGTTTTAGAACTAAAATTGTGGAATAGGCGCCGAACCACTATTTTACTGCACTCTGTTAGATCTCATTTATATTATTGGGCATTCTATTCCACCGAAAGCGACGAAGGCGAACGAAGTGAGCCGTAGGAAGCGACAGGTGGAATAGAATGCCCAATAAATCACTACTGGCACCATCTTCCGAATTTAAGGCAATATTTTTATTTGTTTTGCGTATCAACCGCCGCAAATCTTTTTTTAAAACAAGCTTTTTTCGCATTTTTCTCAACAAAAACTTCGATTTGATAGCCATAGCATGGCAGTGCATAAAAATAATTGGTCCGCCATCTTGGGCCGTCCGCCATATTGGATTTAGAATGACGTCACTTAGCTAACCATGCATTGTCATCCAAACTAAACGAGTAAGCAACATTTCATCTGAATTGGTGGAGGATAGATGCTTTATGACAATGGCTGGTCGCCCAGCCAGTGGTCGTGTATTTCATGATATGGCGGAGGCAAGAAGACATTTTAAGGCTAAACTCAAGTGGTGTCAGAACAGGCAGGATCAGCTTAAAATGAATCTCCTTGCTTTCAACCATACTAACAAAGACTTTAAGATTTTTTGGAAAAACACAAGTAAAATGAATGTGAGGCCGACTCTCCCGGTGAGTGTCGGTGGTATTACTGACCACAAGAGTATTGCTGATGCTTTTAGGGGCCACTTTTCAGTGCGGTCACTCTTGGGCTCGGCGTCCCATGGATCAAAAGGTGCTGAGACCATTGATACTGAGCGGAACGCGAAAGTACCAGCCAAGGATGTGGCTACAATAATTTCGAGAATGCAGCGTGGGAAGTCGCCGGGTCACGATGGTCTCAGCATCGAACATTTTAAACATGCGGGAGTCCATCTGCCTAGAGTTTTGTGAGGAGCAATATGCTCGCCCGTAGGTTCAGGTTAGTTTACTTAAGGCGTTCTGTCAGTCCTTTTACACGAGCGGCTTGTGGGTGTCATATACAGACCGAGCCTATAACGTCCTGCGCGTGCAATACAACAACGCTTTTAGGATGCTGATGCGGTTGCCGCGACGTTGCAGTGCATCGGGAATGTTTGCTGCAGCTCGTACGGACGGCTTTCATGCTATCATACGTAAGAAAGCGGCTTCCTTAATGCAACGCTTGCGTGGCACTCGAAACGGCATCCTGAAAATGATTGTTAGCCGAGTGGACTGCCCCATCCAAAGACACTGTGTGGAAATAGGTTTAGGTTTATGTTAAATAGATTTAAGTACCTACTAATAACACTAACATAGCAGTTAAGCACAATCTGTTACTAACCACTAACAACTTATGGACTAATATAGGTCTGAAATAAACATATTTTATTTTATTTTATTTTACAATTCAGTTGCAAGATTTGACCCGAACACACTTACATACATACATACCTATACTGCAAGTTAAATAAAAGCTTGTAAAAACAAAGTATAGTGTAATAAAACCAACAGCATCGGATGCAAATCTAATCATCTTATGTCACGATGCACATTTGACATTGTCCTTATTGTGCAGCCTTTCCGTGACATTGTAACACATTTGTAAGTAGCTGCAAGTAGACTCATCTTTACTCTTATCGTTATGTGCTGAAATAGATGCGTTTGTATTTATTTGACCTACATCTGTCGGTTGGTATTATGGAAAATCTATGACTAATCAATCAACCATTATCGACTTTGGAATTGCCTCCTTTTTCAGTTATTGCTCCTTATTCTTTTTCTTGACTAGTTTTTTGCCACGACTTAGCTTCTGAGGCTTCCCTAACAGGAACCTTGCATTTTTTGGGATAAAAGGCTAATAAATAGCCTTTAGCGACATTATAGTTTTCTCATCATCATTTAAGCCAAAAGAAGTCCACTGTTGGGCATATGCCTCTCCCACGCGTTGCCACACTGATCGGCCCTGTGCATTTCGCATCCACCGGACTCCTGCAGCCTCGACCAGTATAGTTTTCTATAAGTAATATTTTTTTCGTAATCTGATCGGAACTTTAAGGTCATTTCCTGATGGAAATACGTGTGCGATATCGCCTATCGATACAATAGGTATATAATAATTGGGGCAAGCTCCTTACATTTATGACTGACTAGCTGACCCCCGGGGCTTCGCTACCTACCTACCGTACTCTACCTACTATAGCCCTACCTACCCTACCCTCCCCTACCCTACCTACCCTACCCTACCAACCCTACCCTACCTACCCTACCCTACCGACCCTATCCTACCTAATCATGTAGTACATATTTTTTATGTATCATGAATAGTTTTCTCAGCGCACAACAAAGAATGAACTTTATATGCAACATTTTGTTACTTTGGGTTACATTATTGCAAGAATTTTCAAAATCGGTTCAGTAGATCTAGAGATTACCCCTACAACGTCACAAACTCACAATTCACAAAAATACGAAGACGTTATTATGACATCCACTAACCTGCACTAGGCCTGCGTTGTGCAATAAGGCCCATTCCCTCTCAAAGAGAGGAGGCCTGTGTCTTAACAGTGGGAACAATAAAATGCTGATGTTGGTGATGAATGTCATCAGGCCAAATGATATTATAACATCTGTATGTTATTCTAAACCAGAACCAGTTCTAGATAACCAGGGTTACCGACATAGCCCGAATAATTTCCAAACTTAAGTGGCAGTGGGCAGGGCACATTGCTTGCAGAACGGATGGCCGATGGGGCCGAAAAGTTCTGGAATGGCGACCGCGAACCGGAAGACGATACGTTGGAAGGCCTCCCACTAGGTAGACCGATGACCTGGTTAAGGTTGCGGGAAGGCGCTGGATGCGAGACGCACGGGATCGGTGAATGTGGCGACGTCTGGGGGAGGCCTTTGTCCAGCAGTGGACGTCTTTCGGCTGAAATGATGATGATGATGTTATTCTAAAATCCCAAACTACGGTAAAACTAAGGATTTACCGGTAAAACCTAAGATTTGTATATACCTATAATGATCTGTGTAAAAAATATACAACTATTGAAATATAATTATTTGAAGGTAGTAATATAGTTAGATTTAGTATAACAGTAGATATGTTCAATTGAAATATAAGTTGTAATATAAGATGCCGCAATGATACCTTATTTTAATAACAATCTAATTTGGTATGCAGGCTGATAAGAAATTAATATTGAACCTAATCGCTAAGAATGTGTTCATTAACATTAACTTTTAATATTGTTACGATACACATTTTAATTACGTTTCCTAAAAATTCAGCACATATCAATACATTTTTCTGAAATATCAATAAATTGTTTGTTCAGGTATGGTCAAATGGTCATGTTATGAGGTGGGATGAAACGAAAGTTAATAAAAGAGTTATGAATATAAATATGAAAGGGTGCAGTTTAAGGCCAAAGAAAAGATAGATGGATTGTGTGAGGTGTGATATGAAAGAAAATGGAGTCAGTGATAGCGTCACGGTACACAAGGTGGAATGGAAAAAGACGAAAGTATTGCACCTATCCCAAGTAACAAGGAACAAGGCAAGAAGATAATGATGATGAGAAACAAACTATAAAAAATACTTTTCAAACAATCTTAGAACAGGGAAGCTAAGATAAGCAATATTATTTATGTAAATGTAAAACGATTTATATCTAAGTCACTAAGGCCCGGCGCCCATTATCGGCATCGGCAAGGAAAAGGATCCTTCGGCATCCTACATGCAAGCGCACACTATCGGCAATTATGCTTTGGCATGCTGCAACGTCCTTAGGGATGACGAGGCGTCCTTAAGGATGCCGTATTTCTCATCATAACAGTCTCAGAGTTGTTACAAGCTAGTTGTCTGAATTGTATTTAATATGGTGGACTAGGATCTAGTGTTCATAGCAACTCTTGCTGAAGAAGAAGAGAAATCTAATCAATCAAGAAGATTTTGTGTTTTGTGTGAGTCAAATGATGCAAATGGCGGATGCTTCCCCTCGCCCCGCAGGGCAAACTATCCCCCGAGTGTTGCCTCGGCGCCGGCGGCGTGCCGAAGGTTGCCGAAGGATACCGAAGGATGCCGAAGCATCCCGAAGCATTCTCAAGGCTGCCGATACACCAGCCTCAAGCATACCAAAGCGGTATTTTTGTTATTACGACCACATATCACGGCAATTTCTACTTTATTGCCATTATGTTGTAGTATATTGCTA
This sequence comes from Orthosia incerta, assembly GCA_948252205.1. Taxonomy (NCBI): domain Eukaryota; kingdom Metazoa; phylum Arthropoda; class Insecta; order Lepidoptera; family Noctuidae; genus Orthosia; species Orthosia incerta. The sequence continues at coordinate 7,665,234 of OX411759.1, forward strand.
TTTGCCACCTAAAATCCTCAGTCGTACCGATGCCGATAATGGGCGCCGGGCCTAAATATCACAATGAACATATTATGCACAAATCTAAACAAAGAACCTCCACGATGCACATTTGACACTGTCCCAATTCCGAATCCTTAGCCGTGACATTGTAACACATTCTGAGAGTGTACGTAAAATATTCTCAACGCACAACGCCTTGGCGCATCGGCGATGTTATAACTAGCTGTGCATCCTGGCTTTGTGCGGATGCAGATCTGTAAGATAAGATGAGTAAAATATCCATATTTAATTTCATCAAATGAAAACTAAGCACTATTAATTGGTACGCTATTTGAGGTTTTTTTAAGACGACGACTAACGCCAGCGACCTTGAGCGATTGGGAGGAGCTTGCGCCGCACCCCCGCGACCCCGCAACTACACGCTCGTAATTTCGTAGGGTAACCATACGCTTCAGACGGTGGGGACTACTGACTGTTTTTTTTTTATGTAGTGATAAATAATAAGGTAGCCTCCTGATAATAAATATTATTTTAATAGTGGTAAGATCCTACTAATAGTTAAAAATGCGAAAGTATGGATGAATGTATGGATATTTGTTCCTCAATCACACCAGAACGGGTGAACAGATCTGGGTGAAATTTGGCACAGAGATAGATTATAGTTCGGAATATCACATTTATTTTATCCCGGTAAAATGTTCCCTTGGAGTAACAAAACACTACACGCGGGTGTAGCCGCTAGCGGAAGCTAGTTCATATATTTACATAAGTAATCAATGTGCTCATCCCATACAAAGAAACCGTGCCGAGGTAACTAGCGTTTTTCATCTGATTATACCGATTATTTTTTGTAAATCGATCGCGTTCGGTGTCGGTCCACGGCGATAGATATATCACCACCTATATCCGTGGAACGGCACCATGTATAAAAAATAATCAGTACAGTACGTCAGCACGGTTTCTTTGCATGGGATGAGACACCACTGACCCTATCTACCTACCCACCTACTTACCTATCTCTCTACTCATAACTACCTACCTACTTACCCTACCTACCCTACCCTACCTACCTACCAATTAAAAAAATACTAAAAGTAGCCTATGTCCTTCCTCAGGATGCCATCTATCTCCTTGCCTAATTTCATTGAATTCCGCTTAGTGGTTTAGGCGTGAAAAGGTAGATAGGTAAATAGTGTAAAAATAATAACAAGTGATAAAAACATAAAATAAAGACATGTGCATGGGCGGATCCAGGGAGGGGGGGGGGCGGCAGGGGACACTTGAAATAAAATGATGTGAATTATTAACATTATTTTATTAGCTTTAAAACTCTTCAAAACTGAGAACACTCATATCCATACGATGTGTTTCTTAGTTGTTTGTATTGTCTTATCTTTCTTGTATTACGTCGTCTTGTGTACTTGTGTCTATCGTCATTGCTCGGTTTTTTCTTCGTTTATTTTTATTTTCTTTTTCTGCTTCTTATTTTCTTTTGCGTTCTACAAGAATATATCATATATTTACGGGGCGGACGTGATCGCTGGAGTTAGGTAGAATTCGGGAGGTTGTAAGGCTCCTGATCTAAGTGCGTTGACGCACTTGCACCTATTGTTCAGTTGTCAATAGGAAATCAGGAATCCAGGAGTTGTTTGAGGGCCACTAGGTGTTCTCAGGTGAAGGTCTGATGTCCAGGAAATAAAATACTTGATTCTTCTTAACGAGTTGCGATGTTTTTTGAGGTTTTCGTTACGGAAAGCTGCATGGATTTTTACTTGTGAAAATAATGGTTACGAATTGAACGCCGCGTATGCGTTCTATTCAACCACCAAACTATACCGTAACGAGCGCCTCGAATTTGCGCACGCGCCGATTTTTATTTACAATTTTTTTTATTACAAACCTTAGCTAAAAACCGACAGAACGCCCATATCCCTGAAGGGATCAGGGAGTATAATACATGGCTGGATGCGCTTTGGAACGGCCCATCCAAAGAATCTTTGACCAGGTTGCTATCTGGTACTCCTGAAGAGATTCTCCAGGAAGAATGGGGAATGAAGGAAATTCTGCCGATTTTGGGACTTAGAAGCTATTATCTTCTAAACTATACAATACTAGTACTAGATTACTATACGGGTCTTGAAGCCCTTCTATAAGGCTATAGAGTCACGCCACTTCTATGCCTGTATCTATATCTTCCAGACGCTCAGCCGCCTGGAAGTGTCAGACTCAACGAAAAGTACCAACTTTTAACATAAAAGGCTATTCCACGCTCAAACTATCCGAGGGATCTCCACTCATCAAGCACCATTCGGTAGCCCTTGCAACAAGCTACCCTGTGGTAGTACGTTGGTGGGTGCAGCCTCAACCCTCGAGGTAGAATTCACCTTTATGTGTGTAAGGTAAATACGAGTAATACGATTTGGCACGTGAGCGTATCGCACATGGCCCTACAAGCGACCCTGCTTTTTTGAGGGTTTTAGGACGAAAAATAATCAATTTTATTTATCTAAGCTATTACATGGCTCACCTAAATATTACACACATAACGCTAGTACATAAGTTATACTGAATTTTTCTTACGCACAAATCTATATAACAGGTGCCGCTACCTCGCAAGTCATTGTGAACTAAGATTCGACGCTGATCACACGTCTTTATGGATTACGAATTTACGCTTTCTTATTGCGATAACTATAATCAGTATGTATCTATTTTACTAAGTTTGGACTATAGAACTCTATCACATACTGATAAACACCAAAAACATTATTTTAGCGCCTTAAAATGCAAACAAAAAATTTGTCTTTACTCAAAAAAGTATAAATATCGCCGCGCCGTCCAAAATGCATTTCCATTCCGACCACCGCCCTGTGATCATGGACCTAGGCAACCGCTCAGGCCTCCCAAAGTAAGTGAGAAACTGAAATCCACCACGTCACCCCAGCTAGACTCAATCCCCTCCGACATAAACTCAGTCGCTGACGCGACGGCGGCGATCGACTCGCTTACAACCCACGTAAAATCTGTCCTGAACGAATGTTCAAGGGAGGTTCCAGTGCTGGACATCCAGCAGGGGAAACTCCCGGACGATATACGGAGGTTGATAACCAAGAAGAACGCAGCTGTCCGTGCCCGCAGGAACTTTCCCTGTGCCGCAAGCGTAGCTCACATGCGGCAATTACAGCTTGCTGTAAAAGTATGCACTGATGAGCACCGTTCTGCGACATGGAATAAGTTGCTGAGTGAACTTGAGCCCAATCACCATGCCGTCTGGCACCTTTAGAGGAGATTACGCTCCACTAAAGACTCAGCCATACCCCCGCTTATTCGCCCTGATAAGAGTGTAGCATTTGAAAACACTGAGAAAGCCGAATGCTTGGCTGACAGTCTAGAACTTTAATGCTCACCCAGCTCCCAACCAGTAGACCAAGCTCACCTTGACTTGGTAGATGCTGAAGTCGAACGCAGGACCTCCCTCCCACCCGTCGAAGACCCTGATGATCCGCTACCTCCAGTCACCCCAGACGAAGTAGAGGAGGTCATCAAAAGGCTTCACCCCAACAAAGCCCCGGGCTCAGATGGCATCACCAATAAGGTGTTTAAACTCCTCCCTGCCCAAATAATATTGCTAAGGAGTCACCCTAGACAATCACCTCACTTTTACCAAGCACATTAAGGCGGCGCGCTCGCGAGCCGCCTTCGCTATGGGCAGACTTCATGGGATGGTAAACGCAAGCAGCGGCTTGTCACTTAGGTGCAAGCTGCGCACTTTCACTGCGGTTATCCGTCCCATCATGACCTACGCCAGCGCAGTTTTCGCGCACGTAAGGCCCCACCACATACACAAGCTTCAGGTTATACAAAACCGATTCCTCCGTAAAATCACGGGAGCCCCCTGGTACGTTCGTGACCAGAATCTCCACGTCGAAATTAGAATCCCCACAATTCAACAGTTCATGAAGCGCATTTCCAAGCGCTACTTTGACAAAGCTGTCAACCACAGCAACCCCCTAATTCAAGCGGCCTCCCGCTATGAACTTTCCCAAATCTCCAAGATTCGCCGACCAAGGCTCGCCATCTCCATACCCGATGACGCCATTACCCTGCTCCAAGAGAGCAAGAAAGAGACTAGCACAATTCGCATACACAGACCGCCTTCGATCCGTCCTCGCCGCCGTGGCCCGCCAAGATATACAAGCCAGCCCGCGCAATGCTGTGCCGTAGTTAAATTCTAGTTAGTTAATTGGAGTTTCTTGTCCGTTCTTCTCCACGTAAGCTTATTCCGAACGGGTGGTAGAATCACTTTATTAAGATCCAGCCATAGTTGTCCCCCCAGCGACGCCCTGAGCCGAGGTTCCACCCCACAGGGGGTAACCCTCAGCGTTGTCGCTTAGGATTAGAAATTTGTGCCTGGCTGGAGGCTATATAGCTTAGTCTCCACAGGGAAGCCCGGTTAAGTAGTTGTCAGTCACTTTGACCGAACTACGAGACGCCACATAGAAAAAAAAAAAAAAAAACAATGCATTTAGTATGGGATGGCGCGGTGAGGTGAGCGGTCGTATATAATATCTATCCCATGTATAACATTAGTATATAAGCTATAACGTTCATATATACGCTAATAATATGCTACGTGATGCACCGTCACGAACAATATAAATATTTATATGAGTCGACTACTTATGTTAAAATCATTGTTTACCTAGCAGGGACTGATTCCTCTTTTTCGGTCACTTTGTGAAAGAATGATGGATCCCCTCAGATATTGTTGTTTCAATTACTGCAGAACTGAAATATAATTACAATGAAAAATAAAACGAAACAATCTATACTGTGTCCGCAGGGGCAAAAAACTAAATATGAACAAACCATAATAAAGGTATTAACAGTGAATCCTTTGCTGTCAGGCTCTCACGAGATGCATCATGAGATGCTTATTTCATACAACAACCAAATACCAAACACTCAAATGCATAAATATGGCAAACATTTAAATTATTAGAATTAATATTTGCTTCAGGATATTTACCATGTTCCCAAAACAAATATTAATTGTAATGATTGTGACCATATCAGCTTAAAAATGTAAACAAAAAAATAGGTATTACTAAAACCAAAAACAATAGCCGACATTAAAACCATTGCCCCCTCCCCGGTATCCGCGCCTGGTGGCTTCCAAATATAAATAAATACTCTTTTATTAGTAAAACTGTCTAAAAACTATAAACAGCAGTCTAATTGCGTAAATGAATTCGACAAGGCAAAGGGATTGTCCCCATGAAAGAACATGAACAATTAACCAATCTCATGCGAGATGAAAGACGCGATGTGGATTTTCGTCTATGTGATTGGTCGACTGTTCATATTCTTTCATGGAGTCATACCCTTTGCCTTGCCGAATTCACTTACGCAATTAGGCTGTTGATATTATAATGAAAAATCTACTGATACATTATTATGTTCAAATAATACTAAAGTCGGAATATTAAATTAGGTATACATTTACCTATCGGTGACAGTGCCAAGTGCACAGTTATTTTCCCCGAGCAGTACGTACTTGGAGTGGATACTTACAACTATGCCAATAATTACGTTCACATACTTTTTGAAACTGTTATCCGGACTGTCCCTACTAGGATGGTGGTATGGTTACATTGAATGCAATGCCAATACGCACCTCCTCTCTGCATTTATATATGGAGAATCTTTGTTATTTGGTATTTTTCTATAACAGAAATAACATAATTATTTTAATAAAATAAAAGTGTATTTATTAAAAATTTACTTTATATTTATGTTATGTGTTTTTTTTAATTTACTAAATTAAACTTCTCTCTTACTTCTTCTTCTTCTTCTTTCTTCTTTTACTTTATTAATTTTATTGATGATTAAAATATGCTACTTACCCAAGTAATCTATCTCTTTTTCATTATAAGGCAACTCTTTTAAAAAAAAAAATATTTACCAACCATTTTAGCGCGGACCTTATAAACAAGCAAATAAAATTGTGTCCTTTGGCTCCGAGCGGGCGAGCGTCAGCGTCCACCCGTGACAGTGGTCACCGATGCACTGCCGCCCGTCGCCCGGTAGACCCCCCGCTTCAACGCGCACCAAGTTTAGTCGGCAAAACTAATAACCTTGATTTACTAATCACAATTTAAAAAAAAGCTTCAGATTAAAATTTTGATAATTTAATTTCCTTTTAGATGGTGAAAGTTTCATAAAAATACGCCCAGTGGTTTTTGCGTGATTGTCGTTTTTTGGTCCGCGTTAGGCGTTACTTTGCAAATTAATTAAACTATGTTATACTAATATATTTTAAAATGTACTCATATGAAATTATTGAGAAAACGCTCTAGTATAACATATATTTTTTCCAAAAAAATACGACTATCCGTTTAGGCGTGATTCTCATTTTAAAATCAGCTACTCAAGGGTATCTGCGCCTTAAGTGGAAATTAATATTTTTATGGAAGACAAACATCAACATCGTCGTGTCTGTTCTATCGAATTTGATATTGTTTAAACACATAGGACAAATATGATTAGAGATCTATACAAACTAAGAAAACCGGTGTTACATTAAGACACATTAGTAAAGATTACAGTCATTACAGGATTACGGGTCACGGACTATAATTTTATGACCGTGACGGTGCCCTACGACCTTTAACTCTTCGGTTTACATGACATAAGAAAATTAACTAAAAAGAGATATTGCTACCAAAATAAAGTAAAGAAATAACAAACAGTTTATGTTTTGTGGTTTATAACTAGAGAGCGGATAACTCCATAAAAAGCCTAAAATATGCATGCAAATATGCTTCAAATATGGATGGAAAGTGTTAAAATATGCAAAATCAAATTTAAAAAAAAACATTACTGTAAAATCGACCAATGCGCGTATCAGGAAGTGTCAATCAGTTTATCTACAAATGGGGAATTTTTAGATTTACAACTATATAGAACAAAGGCGGTGGAGGAGGATAAGTGATATTCTATCATCGAAAGTGTAGCGATAGCAATTGTTAAACAGGCAAAATTGTATGGGATTGACATGCGATATCGAAAAATCACGTGATCAATCGTCGTTGATAATTCGTCGCTGACATCGAATGCCACTTGACTAGTGAGAAGGGAGAGATGTATATGACTTGTATACATCTATCTGTCACTTACTCGATCTCAAATTGATACCGCTCTATGAGCTTATGGTCACCCCCCTGTACCAAGTTAATAGTAAAGACTTCCCTTCTATGGAAAGGGTCATCACCCTCATTTCAGCCGAGAGAAGTCATAATAGAGGCCTCTTCCTAAAATGGATAAAAATGGAATAATAGTAAGAACTTCCGACTTTGTCGTCATTTACGAATCTGAATGGCCTAACTCAATCACACAAACACGTATAAAGACATACGATTCATAAACCTTTGAATTTTATTGCCAAAATTATCAAGGTTTCTTTAATTTCCTTGATCAGAGGATTAACCTAATTTGTTTCAGCCACTGATATAGCTTTTTAAATTTATGAGTTTGCGAACTAAAAATGGATGATAAGGTTATTTAATAATACTCTTTTGTTTAGCATTAACCTCACTTCAAGTACATACGTTTTATGTTACTTTAAATATGGAAACTTCATAATCGTTAACGTTTTGTTTAATTTTATTGTTCTCTGAACTCTGCCATTTATATTTTTATTGCAAACGTGATGAAACGTCTCTTTTTTGTGATTTGGAAGTCAGTAATAATTCTTCTTCTTCTCTTTAAATATTTAGGGCACATTTGGTGGCCACGCCGTTTGTTGCATCAATGGCGTCAAACTGCATGTGTATGCGCACTCTAGCATGTGTGTCATAATCTGCACATAAGCACAAAACATCATTTTGAAAAATTGAGTTTGCAGCGGCCTACCTTGTAAACGATTGAGTGCTTTCCAAATTAATAATTTACCGAATCAGAATAAAATTATATGGGCAAATATCAAGACAACATTTCGTTTAGTGTGAATGGGCTGTGGCACGATAGTTTGTAATTAATTCGCATTATTTCAGGCTATGAAAGTACTTACAATATGAAAAATACTAGTAAAGCCACGTTAAGGCACTTCGTTCCAAGAGATCAACTGCTCCCTATATTCTGTCTGAGTTATCAGTATCACTACACAATATTAAACAAATCCCCGCCGCGTCTGTCTGACTATCTGTCTGTTCGCGATAAACTCAGAAACTACTGAACGGATTTTCATGCGGTTTAACCAATAGACAGAGTGATTCATGAAGAAGGTGAAGGTATATAATTTGTTAAGGTTTTGTGTAAATTTGTTGAAATTATGACGATAAATGTAGAAAATTTCTGAAAATGTCAAGCCGCCTGGGCGCTTTCATGGAAACCGCTGCCTAATCTCTTTGGGGTATAATAAAACAATGAATTTTTTTATAGTTCTACGGAAAAGTCCACGATGGCATATATCATATATCTGGCTTTTAAGGGTAGCTTACTATACCCATTCTAACTTCAAACACAAAGGACACGTACAATGCGGTGATTGGAATGCTATTTAGACAGATACAGCATCAATCCTTATCAACTTATATACGTTTGTTACCTTAAGCATTTTATGCACATTTCGATTATCCCTTACACCATATAATTTAAATGAATATCTTTGGAGTTAACGCAAAATAAAAACTAACGCGCGCGAAAATAAATCAAGCTCGAGTCTCAGACCACCAATGACGGGACTAGCTTGATGCAACCAGTGGTCGAATAGGCATAATATAAGGCTCTATTACCAGCGCAAAGCCGAGGCGGGTCGTTAGTACAAATATAAAATAATGCAATGAACAGCTGATTCAGTAGGGTAGGTAGGGCAGGTAGGGCAGGTAGGGCAGGTAGGGCAGGTAGGGCAGGTAGGGCAGGTAGGGTAGGTAGGGTAGTAGGGTAGTTGAATGTTTGGTGTTTTTATGGCAAAACAAAGTTTGCAGGGTCAGCTAGTATACTTAATAAAGGATAATCCGAATAAGATCCGATTACAAACATTATTTCACCGATAGAAAGTTACCCTACGAGTCCCATAGGGTACTTTTAGGTTTCCGTATCCGAAGGGTCTAAACTGAGCCCTATTACTGTCACTCACGTGTCCGTCTGTCACACACAGGTTTTACAACCAAACGGTTGAAGCAAGCAGTCTACAAAATTTCACAGTATAAGCATCTTGCTACCCAAAGCCATACAAATAATCTTTTTTTTTTTTCTAATTTTTTTAAATTTTTTTTTTCAAAATTAGAAACAGCGAAATAAAAAAAACGGGGTTGTGGAAAAAAATATTTAGCCCATCGAGTGGGATATCGCTGTTTAGAACTCGTTGAGTAGATAAATGCTGATCTTTCTGTTTTAAAAAATATTGGAATATTGGTCTTTGTTCCCTGATAGCTACAACCTTGGGGTCTTTAAGTCAAGAGTGAATAGGTTTCTTCTAGGCAAGCGTGCTTCACCGTAGACCACGTCATCGCTTAACATCAGGCGAACCCTAAATATGCGAAGTCTGACTCGCACTTGGCTGGTTTTTATGATTGCCTCTACTTTACCTCAAAATAATGGTTGGCTCATGTCGGATAAGTAACAGAAACGCAGCCGCGGTAAAAAACTGGTGCAATAAAAATGAAATTTGCTAATAATTTAATTATGAATGTTTCTCAAAAACTATGACTTCTGCCAGGCCTCTGCCATAATATACCATTATAATACAATAGTATTCTCTAGACTTCGTCATGCGGGTGTGCCCAGACTACCAACTAGACACTCACCTTCGGACGACCTCACTTCTTTATCACCCACATAACGAACGCCGATCTTTTCCGCAAATGCAGTTCCGACTTTGACAAGACTATTTTTAGTGGAAGGACGAAAAGATAAAACCTTTTTGGTGGAAAAGATAAATGTATTGTTGTGATTTTATGGTGGGAATTTGAAGTTGAATAATATTTTTACATGTATTTTTTTATGCTCAAGGTCGAATCTACGTTACGAACTAAGTTTTTTTTTTTATGAAAGAGTACTTCGTCACTGCGTTTTTTAACCAACATCCCAAAAAAGAGGAGGTTCTCAATTCGGATGTTATTTTTTTTTTATGTATGTTCGGGCATAACTCCGTCATATATATGTGTATTAGCAATTTTTTTTGGTTTGAAAGAAGTTTATTCCGAAATGGTCCCATTTAAATTTGGTAAAGATCTGAAGAAGAACTTCGGAGATATACTACAGAACTCTTCAATAAATGATGGCAAACCTCTCGGGATTGCTGCAATTGTTGTCTGTTTATTGTTTACACCATTTCATAACGCGTGATGGTAACGCCAGTATGCTCTAAACGGGTACGCAGATGTGTACAGTTCACCCTGGTACACTCTCATTCCACCGGTTATGTTCAAGTTACATGTTATTTGGGTAATCTATTCTGACATCACTGTGGGCATTATTCTCGTAATACCTTACTATAAAACTTGTCAATTATATACCACTAAACAGTGAAAAATAAAAAATGTTTTAACACAAAAATAAAACCGACTACTAAAGCAAAACACTACAAATCGGGAAATAAATAAAAACTGAAGTCGGTGTCTAAATAATCGAAAATCAGTAGGTACCAAACAAACCGACTTCGGAAAAAAAGTTATTTTTCGATTTGTAGTTGTTTGCTTTAGAAGTCAGTTTTCCTTTTTTGTTAAAATGTTTTTCTTGAATGTGAAGAAAAAAAGTACTTATGAATGGGTCTACTGAAGTCTTTCAGCGGAGCTACATAAAGCTCAGCTTCAAACAAAAATTACCGTATTGCAGTTGCCCTCAGGCAGTGACCATGTAACATCAGGTAGGTTTAGGCTAACACCAGTATTCTAAGCCATTTCCTTCACTCGACTCGACCTCGACTCAGCCTTCCTCAATCAAATGGAAGTACTAATTTTGACATTAATTTGTTCTCCACTCGAGATTGTTTCAATTTTCTTGGCGACTGAGTCGAGTGTATTAGAGGAAGTTTCCTTCCAAAAAGACTTGGTAAAATATCATACACGTGTATGGTATACCTAGGTAACATGCGGTTTGGCCATTTTTACCAAACCACAACAAAAAATTACGAATAAGGCAGTATTATCTCTCCCACGCCCTGACCTTCATGGTAACGGTTCGCGGAGGCCAACGATCTATAGTGGAAGTTTATCGGCAACTGATAACAAATAACTACTATGAAATGTATACACAATCGTTATTATGACTAACGGAAGGATTTTCAAAGGTATCCCTTCACAGGGACCTGTTGTCTAGCTTTCCATGTGTCCTGGAACCAGAAATCTGAATACACAGGACAACTACAGGTCGTATGTAATGTTGATAGGATGTCTAGAAACTCTCGTCTATCATTTGAAGACAATAACATCTTCTTCCTCCTTCCCTGGTCCTATTTGGGGTGGAGTCTCCTCACTTTCCTGCACCAAGATGTTCTGTCTTGGGATGTCTGTGCTATCAATTGAGCCTTCTTGAACGCTCTTTCTACATAATTATATTGGACCACCAGGTCAATGGTTTACGGCCTCTACCCCTTTTTTGTTCCAGTAGGCGTAGAGTGATTTGCACCACATGCTCCTCATACCAACGAAGGCGGTTTTCGGTCATTTTACCTGTGACAAGTGTGACTCTCGAACTACTTAGCTGAGCCACGCTTCCTTTCATTGGTATGGACCTTTTGTTCATGCGTTTTTTTGTCCAGCATTCATCATCATTAACATTTCAGCCGAAAGACGTCCACTGCTGAACATAGGCTTTCCCCAAGCATCGCCACACTGATCGGTCCTGTGCGTCTCGCTTCCACCGGATTCTCCCTGTTGACCAGCTTGACTAAGTCATCCTTTGACCTGGAGGGTCCAGCAGTCGGACACGACATACAATAACGCTGGACGAACACTGCTTTTGTACACATTGCCTTTAATTTTTACGGGAATTCGTGAGACACACAGCTGATTCTGTGAATTACATCTGCGTCGACGTTACGTGTCTGTTGTGAGCATAAAACTGAAATATTTGTTTTTTTCTACTGTGGGAATAGGAGTCAATCCCGATGTCGCATCTCCGCTGAAAGGACATTGGAAGTACTTAGTTATGTTCCTGCTGACCCTCAGGGCACACCATTCCAGGTATTGTTTCCACGTATTCAGGATGTTCTGCATATGTCGCAAGTTGTCAGTGGCCAGAACAATGTCATCAGCGTAAAGCATAGTCCATGGTAGTGGGGACAGTATAGCCCTGGTGAAATAGTCCATCACCAGGTTAAATAAAAGTGGGCTGAAAGCAGAACCCTGATGGATGCACAGTTTGACCTCTAATGCTTCATTAAGCCCAGCTAGGTTTTAAGCTCTTGTGCTAGCCCTGTTGTACATATTCCTGACTAAGTCAATAAAATTACTCAACTGCCTCATCATCTTACGCGACATCTTCGTACTCGATCAAAAACCAATCGAATGTGGACAAACAACTACTTGACTTCAGCATGACTCTTTATTTCAGTTCTAGGTATATGAAAATTACTCTATCTATCAAGTGGTGGAAGTTTACAAGTATATAGCTGAAGTAATAAATCAGCTGCAGTATTTACCATAAAATATGGAGCAAGATGCGTTTCACTTAGTGTTACACTTGACCATAATGTCATTGGCAACTGTTCTATGCTAATGATTTTAGAGTGACCATGCCTTATTACCAAGTGCAGAGGCTACAGAGTCTATAAACTCTGCGCTTCTATAATATTTAAAGTTTCATTCGATCAGAGATGATAATGATGATGATGATGTACTTGTGCATAAAGTTTTATAAATAAATAAATAATAATGGTCGAAATGTTGGGGGATTTTCAATTGACATATCGATAGCTTTTTAATAATTAGGTTACAAACAAGCAAATAAACAGACTTGGTTTTACTTTAGAAAACACAATAATGTCACATAATGTCGACCTATAATGAAAATTATTTTAGAGTGAACAGGCTTCTTCTGGGTAAGCTCACTCCATCGTCGACTCTGTCTCTGTTACCTCTGACCTGGACTAGAGTCAAGAGCAAACCCATCTAAAATGAAAAATAAAAACAAAACCAAGTCAGTTAATTTGTGTGGTTGTTGCTTAGTTATTAAGGCACTTACTGAATACATTAACTGATTTGGTTTTGCATTCGATGTCACAACTTTTTGCGGTAGAAGAACTGCTTTGCGAGACTTGTATTTTTTACATGTTAAGTCTTTGATGGGATGACACTTAGAGCTTCTGGACTAGTCGATTTGGCGATATTTATATCCTGCAATGGACGTCTTTTGGCTGAAATGACAATGATGCTAATGTTTTATTACTTACGTAATAATATAATAAAACGTATGTGTAAGCGCATCACTTCAGAATGGCTGTACCTATTTGGTTAATTATTCTTTGTCGTGTTTGTAATTGTCAGGACAAGGTCTGCTTGAAAATAAAAAAAAAACAAAAAACCCCTCATTAGTACACGCGTGCGAAGCCGGCAGCTAGTATTTAATAAAAATCTAATACTTTGGTTCTAGTTATTTTGTGATTTTAAAGCAAGAAACTGCGACACTTATATTAATGTATGTATGTACTCACGATAAGTCGATCATATAAAATGGGCTAAGCGTAACGTAACGAAAATGAGGCTATGATGATTAAAACAAACCTTGAAGATAAATAAAATAAAGAACATCAAGATCAATAGATAAGTTATTTAACATGATTTAACATACGTAAAGGAAATAACGTACGAGAAACATTAAATAAATTCAGATCACGGATCACATACACGGAATAATTTGAATTGTAAATCTATTCTATCATTGATTTCATTGTTTTAAGCTCTTTATTTACATATTCCATGGTTTTGACAGACATTTAGACGTTAATTTGTAACAACTGGAACACATGATTAGGATTGACTTGAAGGTAACACATATTTATACATATATAAACTCGACGATTTTTGTTCTTAGGTTTAGTTTGACACTATACATAGAATGCCTTCTTTTTCGTCATTTCCGTTCACATCATCATCACATCATCAGCCTATTAATGTTCCCACTGCTGGGACACAGGCCTCCTCTCTGTGACATTTCCATTCATACACATATTTTTATGAAAATGCAAAAGTCTAAATAACAAATATAACCGGCCAAGTGCGAGTCGGTATCGCACACGAATGGTTCCGTACCATTATCGCAAAAACGGCAAAAACATCACGTATTTTGTATTGGAGCCCCACTTAAATATTTATTTTTGTATTTGTTGTTATAGCGGCAACAGAAATACATAATCTGTGAAAATTTCAACTGACTAGCTATCACGGTTCATGAGAAACAGCTTGGTGACAGTCAGACGGACAGTGGAGTCTTAGTAATAGGGTAAAGTTTTTACACGTCGGGGACGGAGCCGTAAAAAAAAATATTATATGAACGTTTATTTTCTTTCGGAAACACGAGATCCTTATTAACACCACGGTACAAAAATCTACAAAAAAAAAAAAAAAAAACAAACAAGAAAAAAACAATTAATTTATACTGAAACAATAATCCGTCCTTAATAAGTCCGATAACTATTACAGAAATTCAATCGTCGAAAAAAAAAAAAAAATTCAAAACGCTTTTTTTTATATTGTGGTCACCATACTGCAATCTCAACAGTAGATGACATTGCATAGAAATATTTCGATAATGCTATGGTTATCGTAACGACATGTGGTTCCGCGACTCTAATCGTTATCCGCCGAGGTTGCGGCGAACCTGACAATGAATTTTTAATAGTGATGTGCGTTAGGCAGGCGTTGATATAATCGATATAGTTTTTATATTATATTATTTAAGTATTTTAGTTCTTTTGTTAGGAGACACACAAAAGTTTTGATAGATTTTTAATAAACTGTTATGTATGATGTATACGGATAGATTTTTAACTATTGTAGCTGTTGTGGCTATTTTCAAATGTATAAGATAGTTATTCAGGTGAACTATATCTTAAGACAAAATATACATGCATTCATAATTGATTTTGGTGGTTGTTTTTATATTACAAATTTGTTTTACTTTTTACATTTTATCAAAATTCACATTATATTCCGCAAAATTGTAACCTTTCAGCTCTGACTGACACCGCAATTATTTAAACTTAATTTTTATGCTTCTTATGGTTTAATGTCATTTTTCAACGATTGATCTCGATGGCCGATATTATTTTTCAACTATAGACAAAGATAAGATAAGATATATTTATTTTGTAAAACATGAGTACAGTATGAAGGTCAGGGGGTGACTATAAGCTCTTAGAGCGGTATCAATTTGAGATCGAGTAAGTGACAGATGTATACACGTCAGATACATCTGTCCCTTATTCAATCTCAAATTGATACCGCTCTAAGAGCTTATGGTTACCCCGCTTATATTAATATGAGTTGGCTACATGTTTTGCCATTTATGGCGTACAAAATTAGTTGCACTAGACAAACAATACAAAAAAAACAATATCAAAATTTAAAATTCAATTAAAAATCACTATGTCAAACTTTTTATTCAATTTAAGTAAGACAAACAAACAAGAAAAAAAACACATTCAGAATTCTATACTCGTACAAGCGAAATATCGTTTAAAAATTCATCTACCCTGTAATAGCACTTCTCTAGTAATATCCCCTGAAGGGACTTTTTAAATTTGTTAAGAGACATACATTTAATATTATCAGGTATTTTATTATAAAAATCTGGAGCAATACCAAATAAACTCTTTTTCAATAAAGCAGTTTTACACTTGTATTGACATAACGAATTCTCATATTGGGCACGAATTGGGGTTTCTCTTAACTGCTGCAAATTTTGAAATAATTGTTAATTAGCTTTTACAAATATTGCAGTTTCCAATACATACAAAGATGGAAAAGTCAGTATTTTAAAATTTTTTAAGTAACTATCCGTAGTTCTTAGACCACACATTGATCGTATACATAATTTTTGCATCCTGAATATAAGTTCTCTATTAGTTGACTGTCCCCAAAAATAAAGACAAAACAAAAAATATCATAGGCGACATTGTAAAATACGATTGTGAAGTCATATTACGCCGCGATAACGCGTGCGCCCGCCGGACGTGAGAAGTTAATATTAAACTTTAAAATAGAATAACTTCCTTACAATAAATATTTAAGATTTTAAACAGGACGTAACACAGCTCAAGAAATTTTATCGATATCAGAAAAATTGTGCGCATCACTACACTACATAGGGGTCAGGCCTTCAAACATGCGAAGGAGGGCCAATACAAATCATAGAGCACTTAAATATCCTTATGTTAATCGCCAAGCATGTAGTGAGTGCACGCACTTTGACACGTGCATATAAAATAATTTTATCGATATATTTATTTTATATATATTTGTAGTGATGTCCTAGACCTATATTTGTTGGATATATACTACTGTGTTACTTAACAATCTTCAGATAATTGTTTGTTTTTGACAAAATGTGTCGTGTGATTTTCGTATTTTATATTTTTTGTGTCAGTTATGGATTGTGTTTTATTAATTGTGAGTATTTTATTTATATTTTCAAAATAATTTGGTGATCAAAAATTAATTCATAAAGTTTAAACTAAAATTAATATGCTTACTGCTTTTTTATTATTACCATTTAATTGGTTTTTAAATAATTGAATTAGTTATACTTAAATTTATAATCAAAAATATTCAATTTTAAGAGCCTTTTATAAATCTAAGCAAAGGTTTTAATACCTGTTCGTTAATCTTCCGTCAAAAAATAAATACTTAACTCAAAAATCCCTGTCAGGACAAAATACACATTATTGTTTTAAAAAATGCAGTTTTAAGATATTAAAGCAAATAACTTATAAAATTAAAAATATCAATCGTCACTAACAACAAATGACAATATGAAATTTAGTAAAATCCTGACGAACAGATATTGGGCGCAAAATCAAACGTCAAACCTAACAATAACTCCACCACCTCTAAATAATAAACCATTAAAACAAAAAATAACATAAAAAGAAAAACATTAATTTTTCAATGGGAAAGATTTCTTTCCCAAAATGTGATACTTGTGAAGTAATAGATAATGTATACAGTTTATTGATGGAATGTGTTCAATTTCATGAAGAAAGAGAGATGTATTATTAGAAAAATTAGACCTGGACAAATTACAGGTCGGAATCATGTGTTGTTCATCTTAAACCCTAACAGTGAAGCAGCTTGTCTTTTGTTTAAATTATTATCATCTTAAGTAAAACTAGTGATGTATTAGTGAATAATAATAACACTAACCGGACTGACATATACATGTAGTATTAAATGCCAATAAACAAAGAATTAAAAAAACAGATATTCATAATTTATCTACTGATAGTAATACACAAACATAACGTATTATTATAAGGAGTCAACCTTGACTGAGATAAATCATAACAAAAGTTGACCATGACCGAGGCTCTGACCCACAGACCTGCAATCTATATATAGACTTTTACAATAAATATACCCAATTACGAAAGAATTGGCTATATATAGCCCAAACAATAAAATTATGAAGGCAACTAATGAATCAACAGTAACTTATCTGATCGTGAAGCTGTTTTCAATGCGTTGAATAATTTTACATAATATTATAAATATTCTCAGGATTTTAGAGATTTCATTCATATATTAAAATTTAAAAAAAATCTGTTCAATTAAATTGTAATTTGTATTTTAAAGGGGCGCACGGTTGGTGCAGTGGTTGAGCGATTGACTGCTGCGCTGCGTGTCACGGGTTCGATTCCCGCACGGAACAAATATTTGTATGACCAACAGATAGTTGTTCCGGCTCTGGGTGTTGTGTATGTGAGTTTATATGTTTGTAAACGCACCCACGATACACGAAGAAATTCCTAGTGTAAGACAAATTGTAAAAAAAAAAAACGATTACTATAATTGATGTCAATGCCCTACAGATTATAAGAACGGAATAGTTTCCTATCAACCTAATAAATCATAGGTGTTTCCATGGCAATAAATGAACCTATTATCTAATAGATCACCACACAATGATTGGTCTTCACTGACACCAAATTGTGAAATTGTCATGGATACACACCATCATGTACCTGGGCCGATTTCCTAAAATGTGTGCTATCATAAACCATAATTATTATGTTAAAGTAACCACTAGCTTCTGCCAGCGGTTTCGCTCGCGTTAAATCCGGGAAATATCCCACGGGAACATACCTACCACCGGGATAAAAAAGTGTATAGCCTATGTGCTATTCCTGTCTATAATCTCTCTAC
This sequence comes from Orthosia incerta, assembly GCA_948252205.1. Classification (NCBI taxonomy): domain Eukaryota; kingdom Metazoa; phylum Arthropoda; class Insecta; order Lepidoptera; family Noctuidae; genus Orthosia; species Orthosia incerta. The sequence goes on from OX411759.1 coordinate 7,683,602, forward strand.
AATATTTCATCGAGATCCGTTCAGCCGTTTTTGCGTGATTGAGTAACAAACATACCTACATCATCCATCCATCCATCCAAACTTTCGCATTTACAATATGATGAGATTATATTCCATCGATTGGCTTCAATTGACAAATCTTTTCTTACTCCTCTGTTGTTCTTTTCTGATAAATTTCGATGTGGAATCCAATACAGTTGATTCGTTTCTCCGAGACTAATGATCATTTCGTCGAGCTTCATTGCATCGACGCTTTTCTGGTGTTTGCCCCCTGTTTCTGACTTTCAGGAGTTGTAGTGGTTGGGAATAGTATGATAGGCTTGTCTTTGGTCAGAAGTTGTAATGGTTATAGTGCAATATACTTTGTATCCTAAAGTTATTTCAAAAAATTTCAGTGGCGGACATAGACTGCGGCCTAGACAGCGCCCGCAGCGCTCGTATAGTGGGCGGTGTGGACAGTCTCCCTGGCGAGTTCCCCTGGGCTGCTAGCGTATGGAGGCAAGGGGCTCACCAATGTGGAGCCACTGTGCTGAGTGATCGTTGGCTGTTGACTGCTGGTCACTGTGTTTGCAGGTAAGAAAGCTTCCTGAAAATGCAAGAGATTAAGAGGAAACGGGGACAGAGAGCGCCGACTGAATTTCCTTAGTAAAAAGTTATAATTCGAGGTTTGCCTCTCGTCTCTTTTCACCTCCAATATTGGACCAATTTAAAAGATATTCCGTAAACTGAAAATTAAAGATATATACTATGTCCCTATGTTTTCTTTTTTGATGATACATTATCTTCAGAAGCACTAGAGCCCTCAAAAAATGCTCAAAATTGCGCTGTCAACAGAGGCTTAGTGTGCATATTTGACAAATATAAATGAAAAAAGGAAAACATAGGGACATAGTATATATCTTACTTTACCAGTTTATGGAATATCTTTTAAATTGGTCCAATATTGGAGGAGGAAAGAGATGACAGCCAAACCTTGCATTATGACTTTTTACTAAGGAAATTCAGTCGGCGCTCTCTGCCCATATTTTCTCTTAACTGAAATGTTACAATGTTGCATTCTCTTTGACGACACGGTGGGCGCAGAGGTTGAGCGATCGGCTGCTGCGATGCGTGTCGCGGGTTCGATTCCCGCAAGGAACCAATATTTGAACGGTTTACAGATAGTTGTTCCGGTCTGCTTGTTTGTGTATGTCAATTTGTTAATGAACCCACGATACAGGAGGAATTCCTAGTGTAGGGAAACGTTTAAATAATCATCATGATCATCATTTCAGCCGAAAGGCGTCCACTGCTGGACATAGACCTCCCCCAAGCGACGCCACATTGACCGATCCCGTGCGTCTCGAATCCGGCGCCTTCCCGCTACCTTAACCCGATTTACCTAGTGGGAGGCCTTCCAACTCATAGTCTGCTGGTTCGCGGTCGCCACTCCAGAACTTTTCGGCCCCATGAGTCATCCATTCTGCGAGCAATGTGCACTGCCCACTGACATAAAAGTTTCGCAATTATTCGGGCTATGTCGGTAACTTTTTTTCTCCTCCTCATTTCTGATGCAATTACGCAAGGAGCCTCGGAAAAAATAATTAACAATAAAACAAACACACCATTCGTCATAATATACTCTACTGGATCATGGTTTCATAATTATTCAGTTTCTTGTATGTGGATAAATTTTGAGCTCATTTATTTGCTGTGTTGTGTTTTGTTATATCTTATGTATCAGATTTAACAAAATACCACACAGCACCTGCAAATGACGGTGATACTTACGTATTCAAAATAAAAAAATTAAAATTTCCAACTATTTATTTCCACATGCATTCATAAGATTTTTACATAGTAAATAACGCTCAATCTTTTTGAGGCAAGATTATGTGCGCTATCGATTTAGGTTTACAGTTACTCGCTCACAATTTATCTGGTAGTGGTCCTACACGTAGGCCCTTCCCCCATTCTAAACTTTTCTAAATGATCGACTCTGATTAAATTATTGACAAGAGCTAACCGAACCTCTAAACTAAACTAACTAACATCATTAAAATTACATAATTTTTCAGTGTGTTCGATGATTTCTACAAATCTAAGCAACTATCGGTAGTCGTCGGATTTACAGACATCTCAAGCAAAGATGAAAATGAAGCAGTCTCTAGAATTATGCCTCATCCCGATTACAAGTGAGTACCATTTAAATTGTTAAACAAAGTTTTGCCTAAGGCCCAGGGGCGTGACCATAAGCTCTTAGAGCGGTATCAATTTGAGATCGAATAAGGGACAGATGTATCTGACGCGTATACATCTGTCACTTACTCGATCTCAAATTGATACCGTTCTAAGAGCTTATGGTCACCCCCAGTTTTTTTTATCCGTATATCTAAATATAAAAGAAAACATGGCAGACTGACGGGAGGGGGAAGAAAACTATAAATATAAAATGATTTAAAGTAAATTATTTTCTACTTTTTGTTTGGTTTCCTATTATAACGTCCTTTTTAAACTATCATTTCTTTTCTCTTTTCAGTTAAATTTACCGTAAAAGCGTGTTTTTTAGTTTTTTTTAACGGCGATGCAACATAACTCCCTTTAAATTAAAAAACCTGAAGAACTGATCCTGCCTGAACTCCGAAGAGTTTACAAAGAATTAGATATATCTCTTTGAAAAACTCTTAACGCATTATGAAGTGTTATTTATTAAATTAACTTAAGTCTTAAAAGTCTTTGGTAAAAAAAGTTTAATCTAAAAATACTCAAATTATTGTGACGTATTAATTGCTCTTTGTTTTACAATTAAGAGTAAGTGATTCTTTTTAATTTATCACACTTGAAATAAACTTTTGAACTGATACTAATTTATTTTCTACAAAGTAATGTACACTTGACTTGGCCTAGGCAAACACCTGTCATTATCTAGATCAATTTAAAGTGTTTATTTTAAGTGCTTTTTACTTAGAGTGGCTTATTTTGAGACAGAGTTAGAATTGTTTTTGCTAAAGAAACGATTTGTAAATTAATTGAAATTGGAATAATAGGATGATTGGAAGGTAACAATAAATCAAATTTAGCCACCAAATCATTTTATATACATAGTTTTCTTCCCCTCCCGTAAGTCTGCCATGCTTTCTTTGATATTTAAATATCTTCGAGGAGACGCTCTAACGATTGGCAAAAAGGGCCCAAATTACCTACTTGCAATAGAATACGTAGACGAATCAGGTCGATTAGTGTGAAAGGATTGTAGCAATCTCTCTCTCTCCAGAGACATTTACTATAATCCATAGGATCAGGCAGACACTGGAAAAAAGACGTGAGCTTATGTTTCTATACATAAATACAAACATCATCTCACTGGTACTTGTACATGTTTGTCATAAGTACGCTGATTTTTATGAGCTCCTACTTTCGTAATGATTCTTATCACCAAATTGTCGTTCAAAACTACATTTTGCGATATCCAACAAGTAAAGCACAGCCGTACTCGAACCGACTTTGTTTTACAAAGAAGTCTGCAGTATTGTTTTTCTAATGTAAAATCAAGTTGGTTAATTTGTTTGTTACCTTATTATTAAGGTATCTATCACCTAAATAAATTAGCCGACTTAGTTTCACATTCGAACTTTTTGCGGTAGCAGAACTGCTTTGTATTTATTACATTATTTTGATGAGATTAGACTTTCGCAAAATGCGATTGTTGTACCATCTGAACCACGTTTTATCCTGATGTTCTTCGATCTATCCACCGTAATACATTTTTCAATATTCACCAGATGCAATAGGAAGTCAAACGACGTAGCTCTTCTCAAGACTGCACGGCAACTGAGGTGGTCAACTGGACTGCAACCAGCTTGTCTGCCAAATTCTCCGACTCAAGACTTTAGTGGCACGTCAGCAACTGTTGCTGGATGGGGTTTTACAAATGAGGATAGGCAGAAAGGTGAGAAAATAAAACTAACAAAGAGTCAGTATTATGTTGGTAAAAGTACAGCAGCAACTGCAAGGAAATAGTTATGTTTTCGCACGTATCTTGTATGTTATATTCTTTAATACCTCATATCTTTCAATCCGCTAGACGGGTTAAGACTTCGTTAGATATGTCTTGACCGCCCAAGTGCCCTTAGATAAGTGACGTTCAAAAAAAATAAACATGTCGGATTTTGGGTGCCATATTGTGGCCGTTCAATTGCATTCCGGTTTTTAGAGGTGATTACAAAAATATATACCACAAAAAAAAATATAACACGTTCGAAAAAAAAATAACTAGAAAGTTGTAAATCAAAAAGTAAATACAATCATAAAACCCGACTGCTTAAGCGAACTAAAAAGATGTAAACAAGAAGAAAATCATGCTCTGAGTCGGAAGATATACAGCTTTGGTCAGCCAACTCGCGCATATGTTTTCTCCGACTCACAGCATGATTTTCTTATTGTTTACATCTTTTTAATTCGCTTAAGCAGTCGGGTTTTTTTTATTTTACTACCATTATTTTTAATAACTCAATTTTCTCCTAGGAGCAAGACCCAACATCCTACAGAAGACAGAAGTGACAGTTGTAACCAATGATGAGTGCAACAGCTGGTACAAGTCCCAAGGCAGTAAGGTGAAGGTCATAGCCACTCAAATGTGTGCTGGCCATGAAGATGGAGGACGCGACTCTTGTTGGGTATGTATCCCTGTATTAAAAATATAACAATTTGCTAATACTTACAGATTTAAAAAGTAAAAATACGGCCATCCGAATGCACATTTATACGCGTTCACCATATAGTATGAGATCCCACTGCAAAAATCTGCAGCTTAATGTTTTCTTGATCGTACAATAGATTACTGCAGGGTTGCCTGGCCGGATCAGGCTGCAAACAGTTTTTTACTTTGCCCTTTACTAGGAATTTCTCCTGTATCGTGGGTTCTTATGGAACATCATGTAGCTTTCACTTACCTGCCATTCATGTGTTACCAGGTTTAGCCGGTAAACTGCCAACACACAAGTCGCGGCTAACTGAGAGCTGGCAACCTTATATTTCCTATTTTTAACCAACTTCCCAAAAAGGAGGAGGGTCTCAATTCAGATGTTTATATATTTTATTATGTTGATGTCTATTCGGGCATAACTCCATCATATATGGGATTTGCAAATTATATTTTTGTTCGAATTAAGTTTATTTCGAATTGGCCCATTTAAATTTTGTAAAGATCTAATTAAGAACTATGGAGATACAACAGAACTCTTCAATAAATGACGGCAAATCTCTCGGGATTGCTGCAATCGCATATCCGTTTATTGTTTACAACATTTCATAACATACCATCACGCCAGTACGCTCTAAACGGGTACGCAGATGTGTATAGTTCATCCTGGGACACTCCACCGGTTATGTTCAAGTTACATGTTATTCGGGTAATCTATTCTGGCATCACTGAGGGCATTACCTCACTATAGAACTTGTCCATTACATACCACTAAAAAGTGATTATAAAAAACTTTAAAACAATAAAATACAACCGACTTCCAAATACAGACACTACAAAGTGAAAAATAACTAATTTCGGTAGTCGGTGTTTAAAAACAAAGAAACAGAAACACCGACTTGAAAGTTTTTTTTCACTTTGTAGTTTTTTATTTAGAAGTCGGTTTAGTTTTTATCTACACCACTTTCTTTCAAATGCCGTTGGATTTACTCAAATAATTTATACTCGGGGTTAACAACCAAACATAAATTTCTATTTGTTTGATTAAGGTTATTGCAAGATATTTCCAGGCAATCTATCAACTAACTATCATTCATGAAAATTAAGTTTAATTGAAAACCATGATTCCTATAGATTTTTGTGGTAGGATCTTAGGCTAATACAATAAACATGATATTGTTAATATCGTCCGTTAAATTCGCTTCGATGCTGTATGTATGACCAAATTATGTCCTCAGAAAAACGCACGGATTGCCCTGTCTTTACTAAATAAGTCCATGCATGTATTAATCACAGGAGAGCAGCGGTAAACCCTGAATAATTCGCTAATCGTTATGATGTATTTTCTAAACATTATTTGTAATATTGCTTTTTTAATCTAGTGGTCACTTGAGTAAAGTTCAAAGTAAACTTTACAGAAAAAAACATATATGAAATGACCACAGACTAACAATAGACAATTGACACACTCTACTGTACTATAAATTTATGGTTAATACTTTTAGTAGTGCAATCTCTTTTACTGTTAATTTTCGGGGCATAAAGATTGTTGCCACGCAATGTGCTACGTTAACAGCCACAAATTGTAGCTAATCTCCTCATTTTCATTGTGTACATTTTTCATTTTGAAAACAAAAATAACTCGCCACTATTTTATACGCTACTGTATTTGGCTGTTTGAATTCATGCTATACTACAACATTCATACCATCAAGTTGAGAACGGAATACTAAAATTACTAGAAATCGAACAACAACAATTTTTCCATAACCAATTAATTTTAATGACTTTATGTTAGACTTCATCATCAAGGCAGAATGTAATTCGTTTTGCAAAACCATATTGTACAATCTTAGCTCTAGCATTTCCTGGATCTAAAGCCTTTGTAGTAGCTATGAGTTCTTTAGACATTTTCATCTTCTTGTCTAGAATATCCACCCACATGTACCTTTGCTCTCGCCCATATAGCTGTACCGAAGAATGTTTTTACACACAACCAAGGTACAACACTGTCAAAATAACAGCGCACATCGACTATCTCAACCCGACCCCGCATACCCGCGCGGCACCTCGCATTCGTCTCGTCAACGTCATTGGTCCATGACAGCGCCAAGCGTGCTCAGTTGTTTTGACCGAGTACTAACAAGATAATAATTAAATAATTTTCCCACAGGCTGACAGTGGTGGTCCCCTTATGGTCAGAGATGACAGACGTCACGTCATGGTGGTTGGAGTAGTCTCAACTGGAAGCGGCTGCGCAAGACCTAAGATGCCAGGCGTATATACCAGGGTATCCAGATATACTGACTGGATAGTCCAAAGTATCAATGGTGATAAGGCAAGAGGTGGCCTGAGCTGGTATCCAAGTTTTAGTAGCTTTTTTGGATGATGATACTAAAATCAATGCTAATGGTTAAGAGAATGATGCAGCTATAGCTGGTCAGTGATTTGTGGATAACAATTCAGTCGTAAGCATCGACAGAGCTTCCAACGGTCAAGCCATTGATTGTATTGGCTTTTTGTAGTAGAATGACAAATATGTTGTCGTTGTTGTCGTATTGTTGTCGTAGCAACTTTTTGTTGGTTACCGCTTTACGTACGGGTAAGGGCTCCCACACATAACTGCGAATTCGCAACGCATCGCAAATATCTGCGAGCTCGCACTTACTAAATTTATCTAAATCGCAACACATCGCAGTTATGTGTGGGATCCCTAAGAAAAAAATAATCAATGCCTTTTATAGGTAGCTTAATTAGATTTTGAATAAGTGGTTAATATGCTTTAAATTAATCTTCACTTAAAATAACGTTAATTTTTAAAGTATGTGGGCTGTGTTGAAAAATTTACGGGCTTTGTCGTAATAAAGTAGCTCAAATTAATAATTTAAGTAGTTAAATAAAATGTAAAAACGATATTATCTCGATTTTACTGTAAAATATTATTAAAATAAAAAACTGTATTGTACTAACGTCAATGAAAAAAAAACACTGTGATACTAATGTTTAAGACAACAAAGAAAATAACAGATTTAAATAATAAATAAGTCATAATTACATCAGCAACTTCTTTTGTTTACAATACCTGTCAAACTCCCTCTTATTATCTTCTATTACAGATAGCAGTTTCTTTCCAGACACTTCTTCCATGTCATCTGTCAGTGATTTCAAGGCATCTTCTATTGCAAGTTTAGCTTCAATAAGTAAAGATTTTATATCTTCAACTTTTTTAATGTCTTTATGTTTAGACTTCATCACCAAAGCAGAATGTAATTCGTTTTGCAAAACCGTATTGTACAAACTTAGTCTAGCATTTCCTGGATCTAAAATCTTTGTAGTAGCTATGAGTTCTTTACACAATTTAATTTTCTTGTCTAGAATGTCCAGCCACATGTACCTTTGCTCTCGACCATAAAGCTGTACCAAAGAATGCTTTAACGAGTACATATAATAATGATTAGGATGTAGAAACGTTGATAACCTACAAAGTAGATTTTCTAATACTGTCACAAAACCATCCATCATGAGTACATTTTCCACATCTTCCCCCATTTGTGACATAATCATGTTCACTTGAGCATTATGAACTTTAACTGAACATTTGCTGCATGTCCATTCGGTTTCGTCATCCAATGGATCTATTGGTAGTTGAATTCCATCGCATGAGTTGTTTTCATCTCCCAAGCATTTCATTGCACTAAGATAAGTTCCAAGTTCAGTAGGGTCGCTACATCTTGGACATTTGCATGCAAAGTACTTCGAATCTTTTAAGTGTTGTCTCCTTGCTTGAGTTCCCCATAGTGCATGGGTGTACATTGTTGCTATGTGGTTGTTTTTCATGATTGGAACTACAGCTTTGATGGTTATTTCGTACAAATTATTCTGGTCTTTCGGCGAGAATGCAAAAGAAGTGTGCTTTGTGTTCGGGATACAGCTGTGTTCTATTTTACATGTGACAGCGTACAAAGCACTGATTTCAGTTCCCTGCGGTAGGCGAATTTCTAGAACATTCGTGTCAATAATTCCACAAATTCTATGAAGTAATTCCGAAGTAATTGCGTACGATTCTTTCAGTTTTTCATCCATCTTGTTTACAAAGTTGTTAATTAGATACTCGACGATGAATTCGTTGGCTTCGCTGGAATTACAAAGATGGAATTAGTTTTATGACTTAATTTCAAATTGAAATATTCTATCCAAGACTTAATTACTTATAAAGTTTTCGGCGTTCTGTATTAAGTTTGCAAATTCATGTTTTGTTTACCTACATTATTTTGATAGACGTTATTTGTTATTCTCTGAGTAAATAATGGAGTATTGCTTTTATGAGAATAAAAAAAATATTTTAGAAGACTTTGCTAATGTAGCATTACTAAAGCAAATGAAACTATAAATGTTTTGAATATGAAACAGTACAGATAACGCTGAATTTCGAAAGCCAGATCATGCCAATGTAAAATAGTAGGAATTGCCAAAAAAAATGGATCTAATATCGCTTCAGCTCACTGTATAAATTTATTCCTCCAACAATTCTATTTAAATAAGTAAGACCTTTATTCGGATTAAATAGTATCCGTTTGATGTGAATTTAAATGAAATGCTTTTTAGAAAAGAACAAGATTAAACTTCCTGTTAAATAAGTTAAAGTGCCTGCTGAGATTATAGTGAAAAAATTGGCCGATTTCTTGAGCTATTTTAAGAATTTTTGCTGTTATTGAGAAACTTGAGGAATAATACTGAGTTGAGATACTTTATTTACTTACTTGACTCCAGAAAATAGGTCGCGTTTCTAAATTTTCTTTTTTCAGTCGTTATCACCGATATCGTCATTTTGTTAAGGCACTTTTAAGGGTCTGAATAACAAGCTAAAACATTGTGTACATACTCATAAGCTTCGGTGCCTGGTCTCCGACATTCCATGTGTGACTGCAAGTCCAGCAACTCCTTCCAACCTTTAAGGTCAGTCTTCTGAAGAAGAGCGCACCTCAATGGCATCAGAGCATCGTGTCTGAAAATCGACATTGATGCTAATTAGAATAGATTTTGTTACAAATAAGAAGGTATTTTCTCTGGAAGTTAAATTGATTTTTTGATGAATCTTCTAGATTCCACGTAATTTCATGTTTGTTACAGAGATTATATTTTTGTTATTTTTGATAGACTTGCGTTTGATCACTATCTCACCTGATGGCGACGGGGAAGCACACTTGCCTAAAAGTAACCTATTCACTCTTGAATTAAAAACCCCCAGCTTGTAGCTATCAGGAAACACAGATTCCGGCAAGTTTTTCCACTCCTTAGCTGTACGCACAATGAAAGTATTCACAATACATTTTGGGTGTATGCGTGGGCTTTTCACTGAAAAGTTTAAATAAAGTAATGTTGCCTACCTATAGTAGTCAGCCATGTCTTTCAAGACACATTCTGGTCTCAGACTGAGAATCTCACACTCTGCAGCATGATGTCTTGGATCCTTCAACCCTGGACAGTTGCCTGAACAGACTGGCCAGCCACATCTGAGGAAATAATTTTGAAAGTCTGGGGAAGTAACATTCCTATGAAGGCATTTATATAATTTAAATTTTCCTGCTTTTTTAACTTATTTGCTTTATATAAAAACTAGTATTTGCTTGGTGCGCGAGCTGCAAGCAGCTCGCGTGTTTTTGTCCCTACACCTACCCTACACCTACCCTACACCTACCCTACACCTACCCTACACCTACCCTACACCTACCCTACACCTACCCTACACCTACCCTACACCTACCCTATACCTACCCTACACCTACCCTACACCTACCCTACACCTACCCTACACCTACCCTACACCTACCCTACACCTACCCTACACCTACCCTACACCTACCCTACACCTACCCTACACCTACCCTACACCTACCCTACACCTACCCTACACCTACCCTACACCTACCCTACACCTACCCTACACCTACCCTACACCTACCCTACACCTACCCTACACCTACCCTACACCTACCCTACACCTACCCTACACCTACCCTACACCTACCCTACACCTACCCTACACCTACCCTACACCTACCCTACACCTACCCTACACCTACCCTACACCTACCCTACACCTACCCTACACCTACCCTACACCTACCCTACACCTACCCTACACCTACCCTACACCTACCCTACACCTACCCTACACCTACCCTACACCTACCCTACACCTACCCTACACCTACCCTACACCTACCCTACACCTACCCTACACCTACCCTACACCTACCCTACACCTACCCTACACCTACCCTACACCTACCCTACACCTACCCTACACCTACCCTACACCTACCCTACACCTACCCTACACCTACCCTACACCTACCCTACACCTACCCTACACCTACCCTACACCTACCCTACACCTACCCTACACCTACCCTACACCTACCCTACACCTACCCTACACCTACCCTACACCTACCCTACACCTACCCTACACCTACCCTACACCTACCCTACACCTACCCTACACCTACCCTACACCTACCCTACACCTACCCTACACCTACCCTACACCTACCCTACACCTACCCTACACCTACCCTACACCTACCCTACACCTACCCTACACCTACCCTACACCTACCCTACACCTACCCTACACCTACCCTACACCTACCCTACACCTACCCTACACCTACCCTACACCTACCCTACACCTACCCTACACCTACCCTACACCTACCCTACACCTACCCTACACCTACCCTACACCTACCCTACACCTACCCTACACCTACCCTACACCTACCCTACACCTACCCTACACCTACCCTACACCTACCCTACACCTACCCTACACCTACCCTACACCTACCCTACACCTACCCTACACCTACCCTACACCTACCCTACACCTACCCTACACCTACCCTACACCTACCCTACACCTACCCTACACCTACCCTACACCTACCCTACACCTACCCTACACCTACCCTACACCTACCCTACACCTACCCTACACCTACCCTACACCTACCCTACACCTACCCTACACCTACCCTACACCTACCCTACACCTACCCTACACCTACCCTACACCTACCCTACACCTACCCTACACCTACCCTACACCTACCCTACACCTACCCTACACCTACCCTACACCTACCCTACACCTACCCTACACCTACCCTACACCTACCCTACACCTACCCTACACCTACCCTACACCTACCCTACACCTACCCTACACCTACCCTACACCTACCCTACACCTACCCTACACCTACCCTACACCTACCCTACACCTACCCTACACCTACCCTACACCTACCCTACACCTACCCTACACCTACCCTACACCTACCCTACACCTACCCTAAACTTTGTTCCAAAAAACATAACCTTAATGTTTGCTTGTCGTCGCCAGGCACTGAGTTTCGCTTCACCCACTCAACCTTCGTTACGCTACGGAGGTCGCCGGCTCGCTTCGCTCGCCACCTCCCCCCTGCGCTGCACTCGGTCTCGTAGGTTCGCTCCATTCGGGGTCCCTACGCTGCCTGGTCCACTCCCACCGGACAGGTTTCGACGACCGATATTAGGTAGGGGAGGTTGGGGAGAGGAGGGATGAAGGGAGGGAGATTCCGACTAAAGCATTGCCCCTTTATATGAATCTGAAAAAAGAAATGTTCCAAGTCTCTCAACTTCCGAGATCCGCTTAAAGGGGGGGAGAAGGGGGCGAGGGGGTCAACTTTGAAAAATGGTTTTTACTTTTCCGAGCCTCCTCTAAACGAATCTGTAAAAAAAACGAAAAAAAAAGAGATTCGCCAAAACGGGGGGGGGGGGGAGAAGGGGGGCAAGGGGGTCAACTTTAAAAAATGGTTCGTTTGTGACTATAGCATTGCCCCTTTATATGAATCTGAAAAAATAAATGTTCCAAGTCTCTCAACTTCCGAGATCTGCTTAGAGGGGGGGAGAAGGGGGGCGAGGGGGTCAACTTTGAAAAATGCTTTTTACTTTTCCGAGCCTCCTCTAAACGAATCCGTAAAAAAAACAAAAAAAAAAGATTCGCCAAAACGGGGGGGGAGGGGGGAGAAGGGGGGCAAGGGGGTCAACTTTAAAAAATGGTTCGTTTGTGACTATAGCATTGCCCCTTTATATGAAACTGAAAAAAGAATTGTTCCAAATGTTCCAACTTTCGAGATCCACTTAAAGGGGGGGAGAAGGGGGGCGAGGGGGTCAACTTTGAAAAATGCTTTTTACTTTTCCGAGCCTCCTCTAAACGAATCCGTAAAAAAAACAAAAAAAAAAGATTCGCCAAAACGGGGGGGGAGGGGGGAGAAGGGGGGCAAGGGGGTCAACTTTGAAAAATGGTTCGTTTGTGACTATAGCATTGCCCCTTTATATGAATCTGAAAAAAGAAATGTTCCAAATGTTCCAACTTTCGAGATCCGCTTAAAGGGGGGGAGAAGGGGGGCGAGGGGGTCAAATTTGAAAAATGGTTTTTACTTTTCCGAGCCTCCTCTAAACGAATCCGTAAAAAAAACACGAAAAAAAGATTCGCCAAAACGGGGGGGGGGAGGGGGAGAAGGGGGGCAAGGGGGTCAACTTTGAAAAATGGTTCGTTTGTGACTATAGCATTGCCCCTTTATATGAAACTGAAAAAAGAAATGTTCCAAATGTTCCAACTTTCGAGATCCGCTTAAAGGGGGGGAGAAGGGGGGCGAGGGGGTCATTTTTGAAAAATGGTTTTTACTTTTGCGAGCCTCCTCTAAACGAATCCGTAAAAAACAAAAAATACGGGTACCTTAGTTTCCGAGATACGATAGAGGGGGGGAGGAGGGGGGGGGAAAAGGGGAGGTTTGGCACTTTTCCCATACTCACGGGAGTTACTTGTTTACGAATCTGTCAAAATATACCCACCTCCCCCTCCACCATCTGGGAGAACAATTATGTCAATGAGTCAGTCAGTGAGTCAGTGGTAATGCAGTTTTATATAGTATAAAATGGCGAGTCGTTAATTTTAAACCTTTCGCCAATTGTATATTTTATCCGTAGTTATCTCGGATATTTTTGCCTTCTTAATGGAGTAAATACTAGCAAACTCCATTAGAACGATGTTTTGAGAAGGATTGACCTTAATTTTCGGTAAGTTGGAATTCTTCTAGACTTGTAATGTCTGAGTTTATCTCGTGTGTGTAACAATGCCGTCTAATGAAATTCCATTTCATTAGACGGCATTGTTAATTTCAGATTTTGATGATATTCGCTCGCAAACAGTTGATGTTATTGGCTGCGTCGCGCATCAATATTAATTTGAAGATGAAAAACGGTGAGTTTTCTTGTTCAAACGCACGCTTCCACGCGTTTAAATTGTATTGACTTTTCCTAACATTATAATTTTTGTTCCAGCCCATTGTTGGCGGTTTTCTTCTTTAGTTATTTATTTACTTAAAATTTGTATTTTTCTTTCATATCCAAAATTATTATCTTTTTATTGGACTGCACTACGGGAATGATGTTGAATGCCCATGTCACACCCATTCCTATCAAGGTTGGAGACTCTACACTCGAAGTTGTGGACAACTATGTCTACCTGGGACAAACGATCCAGTTGGGTAGGGCCAATTTCGAGAAAGAGGTCAACCGTCGAATCCGACTCGGCTGGGCAGCGTTCGGGAAGTTGCGCGGTGTCTTCTCGTCCAACTTACCACAGTGTCTCAAGACAAAAGTCTATGACCAGTGTGTGTTGCCAGTGATGACATATGGCTCTGAGACGTGGTCGCTTACAATGGGCCTTATCAGAAAGCTTACAGTCACTCAAAGGGCAATGGAGAGGGCTATGCTCGGCGTTTCCTTGCGTGGTCGAATCAGAAATGTTGAGATCCGTAAGAGAACCAGGGTTACCGACATAGCCCGAAGAATTGCCAAACTTAAGTGGCAGTGGGCAGGGCACATTGCTCGCAGAACGGATGGCCGATGGGGCAGAAAGGTTCTGGAGTGGCGACCGCGAACCGGAAGACGTTGCGTTGGAAGGCCTCCCACCAGGTGGACCGATGACCTGGTGAAGGTTGCAGGAATCCGCTGGTTGCGGGACGCACGGGACCGTTCACTGTGGCGACGCTTGGGGGAGGCCTATGTCCAGCAGTGGACGTCTTTCGGCTGATATGATGATGATGATGACTACGGGAATCCTTCAGCAATTATCGCTTCTATGGTTATGTTAAACTTATTCTTAAAGCCAGCAATCTGGTAGGAAGTTTCTATTTTTTTTTACTTTTTAAAACTTCAATTGGTGCAAGATGCAATAATATCACCCTTTAGTAATAATATCTATTAATTTAGTGAAGTTAATAAGTATAAGAATTATTGTATTTTTAACTGTACTGGTTAGTGGATGTGAAGCTACGGGCAATTAAATGGAGAAAAGACAAACATCTTGTTTTAATTTTCTTTATTTAGCCTCCCACCGGCAGATTAAAAGTCTGACTCTTTCGATTAGTTCTTTCCGGCAACCTTTACCTCCCTGGCGCCCGAATTTATTATTTCGGGCGCCAGGGAGGTAATTCTAATTATTTTATTTAATTTTGGGAGAACACATTTTTTTTGTAATCCAACTATAACATGTAATACATTACATTTGGCCAACCATTTCGCTAATTCTCGAGCATCTCGAGGTATAGTCAGAAATATTAATTTATTATCTTGCTTCAATTTACGACTATTTCCAGCGGTATACAATGTCCCTGGTATAATATTGCTAAAATAAACGTTCTCAACTTGAAATAATTATGTGAAAAACTAAAAATAACCCTTTTATATTTAAGTTTAATTTACTTTGATCTTTCTCTTGTTCATCATTTATTGTTATTTTTTGGGCGAATAGGTATACCTGTTATTTGATTATTTCTTCTGAAATATTTTTTCACTTATTTGTACTTCTGGCATATTAAGAATCTAAATATTTGAAATAGTTATTCCAGCTAAACCTGGAACAACTAGTAAGCTATGCAAATATTTGTTCCGTGCGGGAATCAAAACCGCGACTCTGAGCGCGGCAGCCAATCGCTTAGCCGCTGTACTGCGAGTGATCTGTCAAGGTAGGATAGATGAGAAACCGGGACATATCCGAAGAAGCTTGCAAAAGTACTTTTCTCGTCACAAACTTACTTAGTACATCTTTCGCCAGTTTCCGTGAAGACTGGTTTGTAGCAGCCAACACAAGGCATTATGGCTTCAGGGTCTAGCATGGCCTTGGGTCCAAACACTAGAGGCCTTTCAGTCAGGACTATATCTCCTGGATTTAGGTCTCGGGAAGCGACCACATGCCTGCCTAGGTCATCTGAGGATTGAGCCTGGAATTGAACGTTATAACGAATAACGAATTATTGCTAACTTTAAGAACATGATTGCAGTGTTTACAGATAATTGCTATCATCACCAATCTAGACTTTTTCCAGCTATGCTGCTTCTTCCAGTTTAATCAGATACAGATGAGGAGGTACCAGTTTTGTACATGGATTGACTGCCTATCTGACCTCCACAACCCAGTAACTGGGTAACACAATACACCTTGGCAAGACTGGTATCAAATTGCTATCATTATTAAAAGATTACCATTATGTTTTTAGTATTAAGGTAACAAAAAGATGTTGTCAACACGGCTCATCCATGACATTGACCCTCGTTTTATGTGTATTAAAAGCGATATGTTTGAATAAGGTTATGGAGACTTTTATGAATACAGTCCAAATAACCTTGAATAACGTTTTTAATGGTTTTATTTAACATTTATTCATCTCTGTTCTTTGTAAACATTCAAGATTCCTGTAGCGCCATCTAGTACCTGTTTGAGGCGCCGTTTTGAAGCGACATCTGTGAGCAACATGATTCAGCTAAAACTCATGAAAACGTCGCATCGCCTTCGTCGTCGTGTTGCTAAAAATATACGGATTAACCAAAAGATGTAGTTGCAGTACCTTTTGTCCGACTGCAAGGAAAGGGTTATGTTTTTCGCGCGTATCTTGTATGTTTGTTTGTGTGCATGTAATATTCTTTATTACATCGTATTTTTTAAACCACTACACGGATTTATATAATCAAGACATCGTTAGATGCGTCTTGACCGCCCAAATATTCTTAATGACGTTAAAAAAAACAAACCTTGCGGATTTTGGGCGCCATATTGTGCGGGTCCCAATATTTATTTTTATTCCAAACCCATCGTATGGGGTATCAAAATGAAGGGATTTAAGAGGTGGTTACAATATAAACCACTTGAAATATAATTAAATGGAATTCGAAAAAAAAAGATAACTAAAAACTTGTAAATAAAAAAAGTTAAAAAATAATCAAAAACCCGACTGCTTATGAAGCGAACTAAACAGATATTAACAAGAAAAAAACATGCTGTGCAGTCGGAGGATCAAGTGGTCAGCCAGCTCCCGAA
This sequence comes from Orthosia incerta, assembly GCA_948252205.1. Lineage (NCBI taxonomy): Eukaryota > Metazoa > Arthropoda > Insecta > Lepidoptera > Noctuidae > Orthosia > Orthosia incerta. Next base: position 7,700,713 of record OX411759.1, read on the forward strand.
TATGAATCCACATTTGAATAGAGTACTGAGTACACTAATCAAATGTGGCTAAAGCTTGGCAAATAGATTGTCCTACATAGTTTTTCACTAGCAACAGATTTATTCTACTCACCAAACGATATGCCAGTTCACCGTTGCCATTTTCTTCATCCATGTTTCTAAGAAACATAAAATAAATCAGTTAATAGGTAAAAAAATATGGGATAGAACCAGATACACTAGACAAGTGGCATTCTATCATCGATAGCCTTTCGATAGCGATTGGAAAAAATAAATGACCAACTCTTTTTTAAACAAGCTTTTAATGGACTAAAATTTTCTTGGTTTTAACTTATACGATTGTGTTTTCGTTAATAACTATACCTCGAGCCTTTCAAGGTATAGTCAGAAATATTAATTTATTATCTTGTTTCAATTTACGACTATTTCCAGCGGTATACAATGTCCCTGGTATAACATTGCTAAAATAAATGTTCTCAACTTAAAATAATTATTTGAAAAACTAAAAATAACCCTGTTATATTTAAGTTATTTTTTTTTATTGTCTGTAGGCTTGCGCTTGACCACTATCTCACCTGATGGTAAGCGATGAGTTTATTTAACATTGATCTTTCTCTTGTTCACGATTTATTGTTATTTTTATCCTCATAAAGTTAAATATAACCCTGTTATATTTAACTTTATGAGGAGGGATGAAACGCATGTTAATAAAAGAGTTATGAATATAAATGTGGATGGATGGAGAGGGAGGGGACGGCCAAAGAAAAGATGGATGGACTGTGTGAGGAGTGATATGAAAGAAAAGGGAGTCAGTGATAGCGTGACGGGGGACAGGACGGTATGGAAGAAGAAAACGTGTTGCGCCGACCCCAAGTAACATGGGACAAGGGCAGGCAGATGATGATGATGAATGGACTAAAATTTTCGAAATGTTAAATTGCTTGTCAATACATATCCAATGAGCTCAAACACGATGTTGCCATCTTGTCTGGTTGAGGAGTTGCTATGGCCAAATTCCGGCTCAATCATGAGACCAGATTCACGGTATCATATTATTTAAATACTTCCAAAGTTACATTAGAACGTAAAGTTTCAGCTTAATCGGTTCCCAGGAAGTGATTGAAAAATTTATTACTTTCCGGACACTCGTCTCGTTCCGTCAAGCAAGGTAAAGCTTGTAAAAATGACAAAAAATTATGAGATTGCGATGTGCTATCAATGTGTCAAGTGAAACCTAACCACACAACCGCCCGGCCTGCGCGACTGCGCCCCTCACAAGCGTCCGGGGAGCTTCTTACGTCATAGCCAGAAATTATATAAAAAATATTAAAAAATATATTTTATGTCATAGAAAGAGGTCCACTAAATCGCCACGGGCTTAGGAGAATACGTCACGTTGGGCCGTAACGAAGCCATCGACCGTTCAGTGGCTAACATTTTGGAATTTTAATCATCGCTGACACTTTTTCGAGCGACAGAAATGCCTCAGTGGCACACCGCTCTTTGACAAACTAGTTTTGGTTTGATATCGAAATTTTGCAAAAGTCAAAAAGCTATAATATTTAATACTAGCTTCTACTCTAGGCTTTGTACGCGTGAGAAGTGTTTTAGTATCCCAATGGAACATTATAGTCACATGAAAAGTACCCTTTATCCTAATCCAGGTTCTGGTCAATCCGTATGCCAAGTTTCATCCAAATTTGTTCAGCCGTTAAGGCGTGAAAGCGTTGCAAACAAACATACAACCTGTAAGTTACATTAACTATATGTAGTAAAACAGCGTGAGGATACTGGCATGAGCTAGAACCAAAAATTCGAAGACATGTGACAGCTGAATCCGGTTAGACTAGAAACCCACCCCAACATAATTGGGAAAAGGCCAGGCAGAAGAAGAATATATTTATTTAGGATTATAAATGTTAAAGTCTCCGACTCCGTCTGCCGGGCTTTCGGTCTATCGATTTGTTACCTCTTAACGGTTGAATGGATTTTGATAAAACTTGGCACGAAAACATACATAGTCCATATAAATCTAGTCATGTGATACTTTTTATTCTGAGATTATGATCCCTTGGGAGGATTTTTGACACACGCGGGCGGGTTAGCTGATTTTCTATAAGTCTGAATTAGGAAAGCTAGTTCTTCACTTTGAAACTTTTATTGCAAACATATCTCTTATCTTATCTTTGCTACATAGAAATATTAAAATATATATGCTTTGGCTTGCGATCAATGAATCTATCTTACAAGATGAGGATGCCAGTCAAAAATAGGTCGAATGCAATAGCAGCATCTATGGTCAGTGTGTGTTGCCAGTGATAATTTATGGGACCCAAACGTGGTCGCTCACAATGGGCCTCATCAGAAAATCACCAAAACGGCAATGGAGAGAGTATTTATGTTTGGAGTTTCCCTTTGTGATCGAATCAGAAATGGAGACATCCGCAAGAGAACCGACATAGTCCGAAAAATTGTCAAACTTAAGTGGCAGTAGGCAGGTCACATTGCTCACAAAACTGTTGGTAGTTGGGGCCGAAAAGTTTGGAGTGGAGACTGCGTACTTGAAGACACAACCTCCCTCTGGTTGGAGCGATGAGCTAGTCAAGGCTGCGGGAGTCCGGTGGATGCGAGACGCATAAGACCGAACAGTGTGGTGACGCTTGGAGCAGGTCTATGTCCAGCAGTGGACGTCTTTTGGCTGAAATGATGAATAGCAGCATCTCTTTTTTGCGTATTTGAATTGTCTCGTTGGTCTAGTGGCCGCAAGTGCTACTGCTAAGCTTGAGGTTCTGGGTTCGATTCTTGGGTCGGGTAAAGTGTTATTGGGTTTTTCCATCTGGAATATCTCAGTTGCAGCCTGGAGTCTGAATTTGTGACCGGTTGATGGCAATATGATCGTCTTCTATTACATGGGACTTAAGAATAACTATTTGGTGCACCACTTCCATCTCTTCGGGGAACACAGGGGAAATGTCATTTTATTTATTTTTTTATGTATAACCGGCTCATAACCAGCGTGTGTGTGTGACTAGATGTATGAATGTGAGTGAAGCAAAAGAAGTATGTAAGGATCGTAGCAGGTGGCGTGCTGTAGCTTTTGCCTACCCCCATGGGAAAAAGGCGTGAGTTTATGTATGTATGTTATTTATGTATTATAATACTTTATTGTAAACCACAAAAAACGTACAGGACAAACGTTCACAAACACAAGTGTTCAATGGGCGGTCGCACTATTTACAGACAACTTTTGGATGGACTCAACAGTAGGACAAGAATTTAGCTGTCAGTGTACAAAATATCAAAAAGAATATTACTTCGGCTTAATAACATACAATAAATACATACAATATTACATAATATACTAATACATATAAAATATATAACTGAGAAAGGAGAAGAATAAAAATTATAGTAAAAGGTAATACTCCTTCACGTTTTTTTTTAAACGTTGGTAGTGTTTGAGCACGTCTTATTTTAATAGGTAATACATTCCACAGCTGAGCTAAGAGCATATTATTAAGAATAAAAATCCTCTGAGATCACTTGACATAATTTAAACGAATCAAATTGCGTAATCACAATACGATCTAGTTCCACACAAACAGTTCTTGGCCATCGTCCAGACAGAACGCCGTCAGTCAATGTCTTCTTAGCGATCTAAATAATGTTCTATTGTGCTCATTGGCTTGATTCTAACGCGAGAGTAATTTAGTTGGAAGCATTGACTGTCACGTAAATCTATTTTCATAGTACTAACGACATCAAGAAGGCGTTGGGAAGAGGTTTTGAAATGTCCACACTGTATTCTGTATTAGCTAATTTAGCTTTGATACAGTTTCAATGTCTGAAATTCTGATGAAGACTATTGCTTAACAAAACCTTATACTCTAATTACTAGAGTCTAGTATACTTTACCCGGCTTACGCCACCTTGGATTATCTCACTAAATTCGAGTAAGTAGCTAACACGGCTGATTATGTATTACATATTTATTATTTAACCTCTTGTTAGCAACTAACTCTGAGTTAAGTTTTATGCGCAAGTGGGCGTTATAGAAATAACTTAGTTCCCTATTAAGTTTCTCCAACGGGTTAAGACACCCGCAGACAGGAACGACACAGTCGTTTACAGACAATGACAATACGGTTTCCATTTTTCACGGACGATCATTTTTCATAGAAATAAAAAACACCTTCCAGAAACCATAGTGACCATTGTAAGAAATCCTAGAAACCAACTTGTGTGTGCTACTCGTATATCTAAACCCGTTCAGTAAGTTGTTTTAGCGATATACAGCTACAAAACATAAAAATATATTAACTTTCCAACATTTAGTGATACATGAAGATGCTGCAAACATTTCTCAGGCAGATTTTGTTTAAAGTTTTGGGCAGCACTAACGCGCAAAAAATTACGAGCTAGCTAGAACTTGACAGAGGTAATGAGTTCGTTCTCCACACTTTACCATTGTGAACGTTACTGTGGGCTATTCCACGGAAGCGTCGCCCTAGGAAAAGGCTAGATACTCGTAGTTATAATGCTATCGTAGGCTTACACCATTAACGCCAAGACTAGCAATGATTAAAATTAATAAGCAACTGGTGAAAACTACAATCAAGATCAACAATCTACGTTGCAACATGAATTAACTGATTCTAAAAGGTCAAGTATATTATGGGGTTCTAATCAGCCCTGATATCGGTGACGACAGATTGGTATTTAACAATATAGACACATCACATTTTTTTAAAGATCAATTTTGTTTTTGATAAATTTAAGAAAATCTTGGTACGTTGTAGAAAACAAAATACTTACATTGATTCATAAATGTTCTTAAACTTAGATATCCACGCAAAATGCAACACTCCAAAATATAATTCGATATGTCGCTTCAAAAATTTATTTATTTCTATGACCTGAAATTCGAAGCCGATGCGCACCGGTAACTGTCACTCGGTCTTGGAAGGACTGAGTATATAGCTTTCTATTGTGCAACACTCAATAAATCGGAGTCAAGTAGAAAATAGGGGTGAAGCTTATATAGATTGGTTCCGTGTTCTATTAGTATTAACATACGTACATATATTATTTGGATGCCACTAATATATTGATAAACTTGCATTTTATGATTGAATTTATTTCTTTTTAAATCAAGAGAATAGAGAAATGAAAGACCAAACAAAATGAAATAAATAATTTACTAAAAATATTTAAACAGTCAGATTCTTTTGTTTACAAAACTTCTCAAATTCTCGTTTACTAACTTCAATGACAGATTGCAGTTTCTGACCAGACACCTCTTCCGTGTCATCTCTTAGAGAATTTAATGCATCTTCTATTGCTAGTTTTGCTTCAGTAAGTAAAGGTTTAAAATCTTCATCTTTTTTAGCACTTCTAAACTTTATTATTATAGCAGAATGTAATTCATGCTGTAAGACACTGTTGTACAAACTAAGTCTAGCATTGCCTGGGTCTAAAATTTTTGTTACTGCTAAGAGTTCTCTACACATGTTTATTTTCTTATCTATAATTTCTCGTGACGTATAACCTTGCTGTCTTCCATACAATTGTACTAGAGAGTGCTTTATCGTATACATGTGATAATGATTCGGATGAAGAAAGATTGATAATCTGCTAAGTAGGTTTTCTAATACTGTCACAGAACCTCCCATCATAAGTACGCTCTCAACATCTTCTCCCATTTGTGATATAACCATGTTCACTTGGGCATTGTGCACTTTGGCTGGACATTTGCTGCAAGTCCATTCTGTTTCGTCATCCAACGGATCTACCGGTAGGTGAATTCCATCGCATGGGTTGTTTTCATCTCCTAAGCATTTCATTGCACTTAGATAAGTACCAAGTTCAGTAGGGTCACTGCATCTTGGACATTTACAAGCGAAAAATTTAGTGTCTTTTAAGTGCTGTCTTCTCGCTTGAGTTCCCCACAGAGCGTGGCTGTACATGGTCGCTATGTGATTATCTTTTTCTATTGGAACTACTGCTTTTAAGGTTATTTTACAAAAATCTTTTCTGTCCTTTGGAGTTAAATTGAAAGTATGCTTGGTGTTTGGTATACAACTGTGTTCCATTTTGCAAGTATCAGCATACAACGCATTGAGTTCAGCTCCTTGAGGTAGACGGATCTCTAGAGCGTTGGTGTCAATAATACCACAAATTATATGAAGTAATTCTGGAGTGACTTCTTGTGCTTTCTTTTGTTTTTCTTCTAGTTTGCTTATAAAGTTGTTCATAAGGTATTGAACTATAAATTCATTCGCCTCACTGTAACGAGAAAAAAAGATTATTTTAAATAATTCGCTTAGTTTTATTTAAGGAGAAACAAGACTTTTTGTTTACAAAAGTGACATATAGCATTTTAGATTAATTGCCAATCATACTACAAATATAAATACGAAAGTTTGGGAATATGGATGGCCGGTTGCTACTCTTTCGCAAAAAAATGCTAAACAAATTTTCATGAAAAAAAAACAGTAAAAATGCTTATACATCAGAATAACACATTAACTATAATTTATAAAGATATAGAAGAAGTACTTATTTCAAGCGGGGGGAGTATCGGGCAGAACTATATTTATTTGTTAATTTAATTTTGACTAACTAATTATTATTTTTATCCATAATCAGCCAATTACGTACTCATAGGCCTCGGTGCCTGGCGTCCGGCATTCCATGTGCGACTGCATCTCTAGCAACTTCTTCCAACCTTCTGGATCTGTCTTATGTAGGAGAGCACATCTTAAAGGAAGCAGGGCATCGTGTCTGAAAATAAGAAACGCAAAAAAAGCTGCACGGCCTGTGTGTTTCAACGGGAGTATGAAATTAGGGAGAGTGGTCAAAGACAAACTGTTATACAAATAAGCTATGAAATATAAAATATACTGTTGTACTAATATATTTAGTTGACTTCAGAATGATTTCAGTGGAAAAGATGAAATCAATATTGAGATCGTAGCGCATACTGAACTTCACTTGGATTTTGAAAGGTATTTTTTTAAACACATATTTGTTTACATGTTTGGAAATATAGGCCTTAAACTTACAAGCGGAGTTTAAGTTCTTTTGATGAAAACTACCTCCACATCCACTCCAATCGACTCAATCGCTGTGACAACGGAAGAAAACCCACGATTAAAGTCAATAAATAACAAACTGTAAGTAACTGTCACTTATTGAGTTGAATGGAGGAAATGACTTAGAATATTATGAGAGAACAAGACATCGTTCTATCATTACTTTTACCTGTAATAATCAGCCATATCATTGACGACACATTCTGGTCTTAGGCTGAGGATCTCACACTCTGCAGCATGATGCCTCGGATCATTCAGTCCTGGACAGTTTCCTGAACACACCGGCCAGCCGCATCTGATGAATTAAAAAAATTATCCATGATATTTTTTGTACTATTTGAACTTATTTATAAAAAATGAAACATAACATATTACGGTAAGTACTTATTAGCAGGTTCTCAATTCAAATCCTCTATAAAAAATGTGAAGGTCTTATTTTTTAAAGGATGAAAAACCAAGTTCAGTTGCTAACATGAGGTTAATATTCTATGAAATATGGTAAATTTAACCTCGTGTTACCAACTAACTCTGTTAAGTTATTCACGCAAGCTGTTTAGCTATTGATTAGCAGAATTTTAATTCAAACTCTATATAGAAAAGATGGCTAAATAATAAGAGCCGCACGGGTCGATCATCAAGGTTAAGCAACACTTGACGAGGTCGGTCCGTGGATGGGTGACCATTTCAACATACCGAGTTTCCTCCGTGCCTCGGAAAGCACGTTAAGCCGTTGGCCCCGGCTGTCATTTGAAGATCTTTGACAGTCGTTACGGGTAGTCAGAAGCATGAGATCTGACACCAGTCTAGCGAAGAGGTATCGTGTTACCCAGTTACTGGGTTATGGAGGTCAGATAGGCAGTCGCTCCATGTAAAACACTGGTATTTAGCTAAATCTGGTAAGACTGGAAGCCGACCCCAATATAGTTGGGAAAAGGCTAGGCAGATGATATAGAAAAGGACATTGACCGGGTTTGGACCAAATGCTGTCTAGACATGACAGTGCTTTCAAATGTTGCTTGTAATCAATTTATACATTAAAAAAAGTCGCTTCCAGTGTTAAAAAGTTATAGTCTGATCAGATGTGTACCTAAACTGGACGAAATCGAAAGGTTTTTTTAATAAACGACGGGGATTTTAGATAATCAATCGGCCTAGCCTTTGCCCAACTATATTGGGGTCGGCTTCCAGTCCCACCGGATGCGGCTGAAAAGTAGTATTTACACGGAGCGTCTGCCTACCTGACATCCACAACCCAGTAACTGCGGGTAACACAATACTCCTTGGCAGGACTGGTGTGAACTTCCCTGGCTTCTGACTGTACGTAACGACTGCCAAAGATACACAAACGACAGCCGGGACCAAAGGCTTAAGATTAAGAGGAAATGCAGTTGCAAACATCCGACTGAATTTCCCAAGTAATAAAAAACCTTTTACAAAAAATACCACCGACTTCCAAATAAAAACACTACAAAGTGAAAAATAACTTTCATTTCAGAATTCGGTGTTCCTGTTTCCGTTTCTTCGTTTTTTGACACCGCCTTCCGAAATTGAAGTTATTTTTCAATTTGCAGTGTTTTTATTTGGAAGTCGGTTGTGTCGGCTGTGGAGCAGTGGTGGCCCAGTGGAATCGGCCGCGACTTACAAGTTGTAGGTCATGGGTTCGAGCCCAGGCAGGTGCTTTACTTTGTGTAAATTACTTCATCGCCACTACTCTCAAAACGGTGAAGGAAAACCTCGTGAGGAAACCGGCATGTCCTAAAACCAAAAATTCGAAGACATGTGACATCCACCAACCGGCACTGGGCCCGCGTGGTGGATTATGGCCCATTCCCTCTCACAGAGAGGAGGCCTGTGTCCCAGCAGTGGGAACATTAATAGGCTGATGATATATGATATGTATTTTTTTGTAAAAAAGGGTGTAAACAATAAACATACATGCGATTGCAGCAATCCCTATAGGTTTGCCGTCATTTATTGAAGAGTTCTGTTGTATAACTCCGAAGTTCTTCATCAGATCTGTACCAAGTTTAGAAGGGACAATATTGGTTCAATATTTGAGGTGGCAATAGGTGAGAGCCAAACCTCGAATTATAACTTTTTACTTATGATATTCAGTCGGATGTCTGCGATCGCATTTCCTCTTAACGTGCTTTTCTGAGGGGTCTCGGTATGTTATGAATAGTAACCCATCCACGGATTGACCTTGGCAGGCGGTGTTTAACCTCAAAGATCGTGTATTTGTTATATTACTATAGTATTATTATAAAACTCACTTGGCGCATCTTTCACCAGCCTCAGTTAAAACTGGCTGATAGCAACCAACGCAGGGCACAATCGCTTCAGGATCTAACATCGCCTTGGGTCCGAAGACTAAAGGTCTTTCAGTGAGGACCAGGTCACCCGGAGAGAGGTCTCGAGAGGCGATGAGGTATCGACCAAGGTCTTCCGATGTATGAGCCTGGAATGTTTTGTTGAAAATTATACTTCATAAAAGATAGCTTGATCTCTGCGACATATGGCAAACTGACGTGTACGTTATTGTTAGCCTGTCAAGCGCTATTGTTACTGTATTGATACTGACAGCTCTCGCAGTGATCAAGCTATATTTTATGAAGCATAGTCAAGTGATTTATCACAATGTATTATTTTTTCATGACTCGTACATATTCGTAAGTATTTGAAAGGGTTAGTACAAGTGTACAGTACCTACATATCATATTTTATACATACAAAGGTGTAGATTATAATTATGTAATATAGGCACTGCTCTAAGTACGAGTAGTCCATTTCAATACGCTTTATTGCAAAAGAAGTATAGTTCAAGTGTTAAATATTTTGTTACCACATACCATGGAAGCATTCCTAGCTTTAAAAAATGACCCAACGCAAATTGTGCCCCGGTGGGCGGGGCTTACCGATCGTGCCGCTCACGCTTTTAGTTCGTCCGCAGTAGGCAACAGCGGCGGTCGACTAATATTTACTGTTTTTCGCGTGTTAATTATTTAAAAATGCCTTCTTGTGCAGTGAAGCGGTGCATAAATAAATCACATTTGCATAACAAGAATGTTGGAATTAGATTTCACGTGTAAATACATCGCTATTCATATTTCTATAAAAAATGAAGTATGCCACGAAATCTATAGGGATGATGTTATGCCAACCAAACAATTAACTTTTTTACCTGACAATAATGGCAAATATAATTTGATTACAACCTAAGGAACAATACACGCCATTTTTTTTTTCTATGGGGACGGCACTATGCAAAATATACCAAGTTATTGTAGGTACATAAAAGTTCCTTTAACAGCATGGAGAAAATAGATATCGTTGCTGTATCTTTATCTTTTCTAATATATTTTTGACCGTTCCAAAAAGATATATTTTTAATACAATAAAAGATGGTTCTTTAACACGAATTGCCGTAGGATTTGACTGGTAGAAATCATCACGCGAAAAAGCGTTCATACTTCTATGCGATATCCTTCTTTCGAATTTGGTCAAAATATAAATCCAAAATGGCAGCTGCGAAATCTTTCATATTTTTCATCATGGGTTTAGTTTTCGAGGATGCTAAAGTCGATTGTGAGGCTAAAATAATCCAAGATCGCAAAAATAAAAAAAAATGTTTTTGTTTAAATCATACGTGAGAAGGAACTTTGTTCCTGACGGTGGTAACCTGATCACACACGTTTATTTATGCTTCTATATTTTCTTTCATATTACTTTAATACCATCACTATCATAATTAATAATTGCGTTGCACCATATTGCATAAAGAATCCCGGGCGACGCGATTGGTGGACGCAGTGGCGTCGTAGAAATGTCGTTAGCGGCCTATACGTTAGATGGTAATTTAAACCCAAAACTTAAGTAAATAAGGTCTATTTTTTACTGTGCATCATGAGTTGTAATAATATTGTTTGTGTACTTTGGCTAGTTTGGCGAATCAGTTGCGGGGTTTCGATGTGTGAGTTTGTTTGGGATTTTGTGTCAGGATGCGCGTTAAGTTCCTTCGAAGTAATGCTTCCATGTTTATTTCCGTTCACTGCCACATACACAAATACAATTTTTACCACAAACAGTCGCAAATGTTCACTTCTTACTATAATTCGGCGGTTTTTTAATTAATACGAGTACGTAGTACTGTAGCTCATGGCTTTTTGCTTGATTAGATACAAACACTAACTGACTTCAAAGTAAGGAAATCAGTTACATACTTTCTTGTACGGCTATTTATTACCTTCATACAGTCAAAATAGTTTCTTATTTCCGTACCGATATCGATTGTTTCTTAGCTGAAATAGGTCAGCTCCTCTCTTGTTGTCATGGAAAATCATAATACTTGTAACTTTTTTTAATAGAATAATGTGCTAAGTTCTTGGACGATAATTTTAATGTCGGTCGGAGAAATGGATTAATATTTCTCATTTTTCTGTGAAGCCAGTTATCAGATGAGATTGATGAATGATGGAGACCGCCATCTAGTAACAGTATAATAGAGTTATTATTACTAGAAGGAAGTGTACAAACCACTCCGGCTGAGAACCGGGAACCAGAAAGGGCCAAGAAACATGCGAAGAAGTTAACAGATAACTCGGTAGATGGCGCATTCCTACAAGGATAGTTCCAATCGACTTTCTGTATTGAAGATTTTCTAATTTTACCTAATATGAGTATATTAGATGAATAGAAAAAAATATACTTTGTTGTGGGAATTTGATAGTGGCGCCAGTGAAAAAAAAATAGAAAAGTTAAAAGGAAACTGTTTGTTCTGGTATGGTCATGTGATTAGGAGGGATAACATGCAAGTTACTAAAATAGTTACTAATATAAATGTGGATGGATGAGGAAGTCGGTGAAGGCCAAATAAAAGATGGATGGACTGTATGAGGAGTGATATTATAGAAAAGGATGTCAGTGATAGCGTGACGGGGGAAGAAGAAAAAGTGTTGCGCCGACCCCATGTAACATGGGTTAAGGGCAGGCAGGTGATGATGATGATGCCTAACTTTATCTTGATAAGTATTTACTCGTAGTAAATCAAATGAAAACTGTATATCAGTAGCGTGATAACTTACCACATAAGCCAAATCAGAGGCACCATTCTCTTGACCCATGATTCTGTAAAACAAACAATGTGATTTTAAATAATAATAATAATTAAGTAAGATATTTGAATTTCATCTGTTGAAACAAAGGCTGTTTTAATTCAAAACTGTCTAAATGTTTTTAGGTATGTATGTTCAGCGATATTTTTGCCAATTGTGAACCGATTTTGATCATTGTGGGCCATTTCAACAAAAAGAGTATGACGGTCGCAGGCGGTATTCAGATATATTTTTGACAATTGTGAACCGATTTTGATCATTGTGGGGCCATTTCAACAAAAAGAGTTTGACGGTCGCGGGCGGTATTCAGATATATTTTTGACAATTGTGAACCGATTTTGATCATTGTGGGGTCATTTCAACAAAAAGAGTATGACGGTCGCGGGCGGTATTCAGATATATTTTTGACAATTGTGAACCGATTTTGATCATTGTGGGGCCATTTCAACAAAAAGAGTATGACGGTCGCGGGCGGTATTCAGATATATTTTTGACAATTGTGAACCGATTTTGATCATTTTGGGGCCTTTTGTACAAAAAAAGTATGAGGGTCGCGGTGGTATTATAGGTCGCGGCTTTTTTTTAAATTCGTGAGCGCCGTAATCGCTGTCTGCCTAAATCAGTTCGCACCGTACTATGCGGGGTGGTAAGGAAAATTACAAAATGTCAATTAGCAGCGTTTGCCACATTAAACTTGTTTTTAGAAGATCTTAAGATAAGATAAGATAAGATAAGATCATTTATTTCTTTTCTTTTTTTTTTCTTAATGACAACCATATTTTTCTAGAGACCATGCCTACTTTTTTAGAGCATTTGAGACATCATAAAGATGAAATAGCAAGATTTATTCCATAAAATGCCCATATATCGAGAAATACAGTTGGGTTAGAAGTTTATTAGAAGTAGATGTAATGGGGATTGAAAAAGATACGGCTGGATTACAAGGAGAATTGCTTGAATTGCATTGGGTGAAGGCGTTTTAAAAAAAAGATTTGCCAGAATGAGTCTCACAAAATTTCGGCAGAATTATCTGGGCAGCGTATTCTGAGCAATGGAGCTGAGAAATGGCTCTGCTACCATTTCCAACTACTTATTTGTGTGAAGCAGGATTTACATATCTTGCAGTTTTTGAAAACAAGCACAGAAGTGACTGGATCCTCGGCATAACATGCGGTATGCACTTTTCATAAACTTAACTCTGCGTATAAATCTTCTTTGCTCAAAAATACAACAACAACAACAACATCGGGGTAGACACTACTACAATTAGTGATGACACAGATAATATAATACTAGCATACAGATGCTTTATCCCATACAAAGAAATCGTGCCGACGGCGACGTAACTAGCGTTTTTCGTCTGATTAAACTGATTATTTGTCAAAGAAATTTAAGTAGCGTTTTTCGTCTGATTAAACTGATTATTTTTCAAAGAACATCGATCACGTTCGGTTCTGTTCCGCGGATATAGATAGATAGTGTTAGCAGCGACTTACAAATAAAACGGTTTAGGGCTCACACATATAACTGCGAATTCTCAACGCATCGCAAATATCTGCGAGCTCGCACGTATTAAATATATAGATATCGCATCGCATCGCAGTTATGTGTGGGAGCCCTTACCTGGTTCATGAATATTTTTTTTAATACAGCGACGATTTGTTTTATAGTTTTATTTGCACGTTTTTACAGTTTCATTGTACCAAAACGTGTTACAAAACAAATCTAAGAAATCGTGTGGATGCCTCAGAAATTTAAAACCGCGCCATCTACTGGAATCAATTTTGTATGATCTATATAAATAATCTTTGGAATGTGAATTACGAGCCCAATATTCCTTAACTTTGTGCTGAGGAGAGTTAATTAAACAAGAACATATATTTTTTATGATCGTCTCTAGAAAATCTTATATTCACAAAACTTATTTCACAAAACTCAATAAGAAATCAGAGCTTATCACGCCATCTAGAGCAATTTATTTGAACCAAATTTTCTTTTTTCGCATTGGGTGCCCTTGGTGAAGATAACCTCAGGCAGTATGTTTCACTTTGTTGATTAAAAAAGGTCAAAAGTTTTTCTAATATGAATGCTAATAATGCCTATGTATGCTTACTTCTCAATGTGGGATGCCTGGGAGAGGCCTATGTCCAGCAGTGGACGTCTTTCAGCTGAAATGATGACGATGATGATGATGATGCTTGTTTAACTTAGCCTTGAATAAAGAAAATTTTAATAATATTGTTTTTTTAATATTTTATAAGACATCAATCTGAGCAACCCACGGACTTTTAGCTAACCCTATCATTTTAATATCAGTGAAAGATAAATAAAACGACAGGGCGGCGAGCTTCAAATATATTTATATTTTGAGTCGCCAGCCAAAAAGGTTAAGGGGCCGTTGGTCTAAACTCTAAACAAATCACATTCGTCAGGGCAGACAAGTTGGCAGTCCTCACTCAGTTTCATTACATCGGAGTCAAGGCTTTAATTATGAGTATGATTTACATTACCAGCCAAATTGATTCTATATACACAAATCTTAAGTGGGCACCGGGAGGAGGGTGCAAGGACCTTGGCTTTACAAAAGCATTCAAAACTAAAATATATAGATAAAACCTCACATTAGACAACCTAGCACACGGAGCACAAAACCAGTGGAGAGAGCGTGCCGGGATTACCGCGGGCGCCAAGCGTATGCAGTATCAATAATATGCGGCGAAATTTTAGTCAGTCGCAACGTTCGTAGGTAGGACGTACGAACGTCACGCGCTTCCGTCTTTAAAACAAATAAACTGAAAAGTAATGCCTAGTTGTGCAATTAAATGGTGTAGAAAGTGTTCTAATACTTCAAGTTACACAAAAGATGCGATAACATTTCACAGGTAAGTGTTTTTCTACTCCATTTAATCAATTTTATTAAGTAAAATCAAATATTTTTATTTCTGGATGGTTCCGCTGCTGTCTCTTTCTGGTACACTGATTCGCGCGTTAGTCGTTGTCTCTTTTTTTCTCGATAGTGCTGCAACGCATCACCACGACGATTATATCGATATGTTAGGCTCCAAGACGGAAAAAACTCGTCGAGCGAAAAAAATACTCAGAATGCATTGTTTATTATTAAGTATTACACAATACTTTGTTGCCGAAATTAATAAGAACTGCAGCTGTGTACGTTATTTTGTTTTTTATTGTCATGCCCGTATTTACCATATCATAAATCTAACCTTTAATCGAGCAATTTATGTATCTTTATATATATAATTCTACTGTACGTGTTATGTCACTGCACTCCTCCTAAACGACTGGAACGATTTGAATGAAGTTTTTTGTATGCGTTTGGGTGGCGCCCCGGATGTTTTAGATTCACAATAGGGTAGGGGTAGGTAGGGTATTTGGTGTTTTTATGACAAAACAAAGTTTGTCGGGTCATTACGAAAAATAATACAAGTCCAAAAGATTACATAAGAAAAACATATTCAAAGCTAATTCATTTTAAAAACCAGTAAATTCATAATTATTTTTAATTATACCTTTAATTTATTTAACAGCTGTTTTATTTCAAAATCGAACCCGTAATCTCTGTATCCTAAAGAAATCCTTACACTATTAATAAGTTAAACAACTATCGATATTTTTTTAATTTCTTGTTTGGAATCCCTAAAGAATCAGCTGTCATTTGGTTGTCAATCTGTCGCCCAATCACAGCGGAGGAAGCTTACCTCGGCCCCCGCCGTTATTTGGTGACTTTGGTTTTGAACAAAAACGTGCCGATGCTCTCTCCACTGGTTTTGTGCTCCGTGACCTAGCATAACCGAGGCGAAGTGCTAAAATTCTGGCGCTCGCTTCGCTCGCTCTTGCATACTTTTCAGTTCTCAAACTTTTCTGCATGAGTCGACAAAGTTTGCTATATTTGTGTGTGAATGCGCAATGAAAACTATTCTATTAACTAACTGCGTGTTGCTGAAGATGCATCACTCTGAAAGTAGTTCTGTCAACGCCCATGAGTCCACCATTTATTTAATTCAATTTTAAAAGCAACGAATCTAAGTGAAGAGATACAATAGAAAACCAAGAGAGGGTACAAATATCAAAAAATCGTTTTGCAGAAAATTTATATTCGAGTGGTCAAAATCAAACTTATTTGTTTCAAAACTAGCTTCTACCCACGGCTTCATTCGCGTGACAGTCAAAGTTAATCCAGTAGGAACGTAATACCGGGATAAAACTTTATTTGTCCTAATTTTTGGATACCCGTACGGTTGCAGGCATAAAGATCCACTTGTGTGTCAAGTTTCATCCAAAAAAATGTTCACACAGTAAAAGTAGTGTTTATGCTATATTTTTGTATTCATTAGGTATCTAAGAACTTAACATATGGGTAACCTAATCTCAACTATTGAAATTTAATTAAGTTTGGTCAAAAAGAAAACAAGCTTTCATTAAGAAAAAGGGATTGTCATGAGAAATAAACGTGTGTTCAAAATTTCAGCTCAATCGGGCACTGGGTCAAATTTAACCTGCAAGATTTGATTCTATTTTTTTACAGGTCATAGTAAATAAAAGCTTGTTGTATAAAGCAATCAATGCAATTGGGGGGAGAATAAAAGCTAATAACAGTATACCTAATACTGTTCCAGTAAAAATAAATATCTTTCGTAAGTTGTACACGGAGCGGTACCTACTTAATATTAACGGTCTGTCCAGTAATAATAAACCTAAAAACACGAGATGAGCGTCCAACGTTTAATCGTAAAACATGACATTCATATTGCAGTAATAAATTCTCACGTACATTCTGTATGTTCAAACATAAATTATATTTGGCAAATGCTGCACTTTTCCATGGACCGAACGTTTAAATGGGTTACTTTGGTCTATTTTTGGTTCGTATCTGATATACGCTGTTTCTTAGAAAACGTGTTCTACATTCTTTTGTGCCTCTCTATGCCTTTAACATCTTAGTCAACTGTACGGAGATTTATATTGATTTCGAAGATATTATGTGCTTTCAATGAATAATATGCTACTGTGTTTTGTTTGTCTATGCCAAAAATCTAGGTTACGTTGCTTTGACGTGTACGACGTGTAATACGTTATCCGATACGGTTTCGGCAATTTGATTGGCTATTGCGTCTAGCAAACTTTTCAATCTATAATTTGACACAGATTTTTAACCTACCTAATTGAGATTTGGGTTAATTTATGATGAATATTAGGATAGGATATAAAATAATGTTAGCGTAATGCAGTGAGACCAAGAAGAAGACAATATGGTTTTCAGATCTATATTTTATACATTCTGCTAAATTGATACGATACCTTCTCAATTCTCTTTAAATTAATGAATATCTACATTTGCCGTGTGTTCATTTTCACTTTTGGTTGAAAGTTTTTCAATAATGATACTAAATATTATAATGAATACATCTAAACCATTGTTCTAAATCTGTAGAAGCACAATTGCTTATAGTTTCTATTTCGGTGCAAGTCCTATTATGATGATTTCGTCACATTGGCAGTAAATTGAGAAGACCTAGACACAAATCTGATGCTTGCTGATTTATGTTTCAGATTATAATTTCATTAGATTTAGTTTCATTCTCTTTTAACATCAAACCTAATAATATGACGTATTTTAAATCTGGTCTTCTTAATATTTTTATTATTTCCATAATATAACTTTGCACTTTTATTATAAGTATAACGATTCATGTATTTTTTTTCAGCAGTAAGATAATTTATTTCACTTTTAAAACTAATAATTTATTTTTTACGTCCATTTGCTAGACTTAGTATTTATTTCGCCAGTTTTAATTCATATAAAAATATACTTACATGTTTTCAGTCATAGTTTTCCAATATTTTTTTATTAATCCACAAAAAAATCACAAAAAATTTTCGCACAAGAATTATAAAAAAAAAACTTTTTTCTTCTGAAATCTGGAAATCAGAAGCAACAGCACACGAGCAACTGGCGCTCGATCTATATATGACTGAGTATAGCTTTCGATTGCGTAACACTCGGATATTAGAATGAACTAAAAAAAAAACCGGTCAAGTGCAAGTCGGACTTGCGCACCGAGGGTTCCCTACAAACAGCTACATTAACAAAAATAATAAGTTTCTGAACTGTAGTAGTAGAGTATACTAGTTTACTAGTTAACTTTACTCTGATAGAAAAAAAGTATGAAACTAGAAGTATATTAAAAATCAACGAGAAATTGAGCAAAATTGAAAAATATGTGCCTAAAATTATACGTCTATATCGATACACGTGCGATCAGAACACGACCGCTCGTTGGAAAGGCGCAGTACCGCAGCCGGGCGGTAATTATATTTTTAATGGATGACAAATTCTGTAAATTAACAAAGATAATATTGATCTACTTATGAGATAAGTAAGTATAAAAATGTAACCAGTTAGGTATTTGTTTGTACAGTACCTATCCACCAAAATAATGAGATAACATTACTGAAGTTCATAAGCTATATAGCACCGAACATTGCTCCTACGAAAAGGTAAAATGGATTGAGGCACAAAGTAAACTTTACCGTTCGAAAATTGTTGTCCCCATACATCTATATAGGTATCGGTCTGTTTACCAACTGCAAACTAGTTTGAATCGATTAAAAAATCTTGTTTTTTTTGTGATGTAACTACAAATTTACTGTTTTCGGATTTTTTCCTATACTTGTACTTGTAAGACATTGCTTCTTGCCAAATTTCTTGATTCTAGGTCAACGAGTAGTAGGTACCCAGTTCAGATTTCCTTGCGTTTCCTAAAATTTGCGATATAAAAGACTGTATCTTTTGATTGACTATATCTTTTGACTGTACCTTTTAAGAAAAAAAAAAAAAAAAATTGTAATTTGTTTTTGTCACAGCTCCAAGAAATTGCAGACTTGAGAATATCATATTAATTTTAACTTGATCCCTTCAAGTGTTCCTGAGAAAAAGGTCTTGGCAGACGAAATGAAATATTTTTTTTTATGACGTATTTGTGCTGTAAGACATTGCTTCATGCCAAATTTCATTATTCTAAGTCAACGAGAAGTATCCTTTAGGTTTTTGATGCCCTCACAATTCAGTCAAACATACGTCATATACGCCCGTAACTTTTGATTGCATCGATTTAGAATTTTGTTTTTTCACAGCTCCAAGGTATTGCAGACCTAATAGTATATAGTATTAATTTCAACTTGATACCTCGAGGCGTTACAGAGAAAAAGGTCTTGACACACGGACAGATACAGGCGGATAGAAAGACACACAATGAAGTGATTCTATAATGGTTCCTTTTTTTTCCTTTGAAGAACGGAACCCTAAAACTCTTTCTTCGATTTTGGGTTATTTTTTCATGTAAAAACTATTTTGTGGGGCATTGTTTGGAAAGGTGCGTTAAAACTGAAGAATGAGAGATTACCTATTTGAAAACTACTTGAGGTAGTATTTCAAAATAAAAGGATTTTTTTAGACCCGGCAGAAAATGAGAGGTGTTTGTGATAAGTTTTGTCATCACTTTTAACCCATAAAACTTTTATAGAGAAACTTACCCCCGATTTTTGCATAAAAACTATAAGTTTAGTATTTCTCTAACAATACTCTGAAAACCTGTCAATAGTTAGGTGTCACACATATGTTGTAGCTTCATATCTCACTGAATTCAGAAATGACTTACTATATTTTTTTAATAAAATTCCACTTAAAATTTTAGTAGAATATTTTGTCTTTCAAAATCTAAACCTACCAAAAACGGGTTTTTATGATTATTTATATTTGATATTTGTTTTTTATTGTTGATTTACGTCGTTAAACCATGCTTCATTAATTGATTATGAATTATTTATTTTATTTTATGACCTACTTTTACAAAGATTACTAGTACCGTGTCGGTTGAATAGCCTGTATGAAGCCAAAGAGCTGTATTGCATAATTTTTTATAACAGCTGTATCATACCCAAGACTATTTTAAGAACTGTTACACACATTCGCTTGATCTATAACTATATTTTTATATACTACATGAGTTCCTTTCTAATATAAATTATTTTTCCTTACATATGTATATTCTTCATTTACACTTTTTCCCGCAACTTAGAAAAGTTGCGTGAAAAAAGTTCTACTACCATCTTGAAAATCGTCAGCCGTCTGTTTTGATCGTATCCTTAGAGAATAGAACTGCTGGTGGCCTAGTGGCATTGACCTCGCCTCTCGTGCTTGAGGATGTGGGTTCAAATCCAGGCAATTCAATGTGACTTTTTCAAATTCACATTAGATAGCTGACAACGGTGAAGGAAAATATCCTTACGTAACCTGAACTTATTGTTAATATAAGAAAGAATTGCCAGCCCATCTAGAGCAAGCATGGTAATCAATGCTCGTTTTTTTTTGTATGACATGACGCTTTGCCCTGCAGTGGGACAGAACAGTCACAGTATAAATATGGACAAACAGTACGGAAACTACCTACAATCACTCGAAATGGCACAATCACACAAACATGCGCATCGACGAGACCCCTAAGCGTAACCTAACCTTATCATGGTACCACCCTTGAAATATCTCCTTTCCAACAAAAACATCAAAATGGGTTCATAAACGACGAAGTTATTCGCGAAAACAAGTAAAAAATAATGTATATATTTATGGTTGAATTGAGAAACCTCCTCCTTTTTGGAAGTCGGTTAAAAAATGCCACCATGTCAGTCCGACTTCAGTATCAGACTTTGGAAACCATTTTTCTGCAGCCTGTTCCTGTTCGCCGCAGCACTGGAGGTTGTCTTAAAGTTTCTGGACTGGATAGGTCTAGGCATCAACGTCAATGGCGAGTACAATACTCACCTTCGGTTTTCTGACGATATAGTGGTCAAGGACGCTGGAAGATCTCAGTTCAATGCTCGATGACCCCAGTAGAACTTTTGAAAGAGTGGGTGTTAAAATAAACATGGTCAAAACGAAGGTCATGTCAAATGCCCAAGTAACACCCACTGCTATTAATATCAGAAACTCGAATCTACACTCGAAGTTGTAGACGATTACGTCTACCTGAGACAAACGGTCAAATTAGGTACGTTTAACTTTGAGAAAGAGGGCAAACGTCGTATCCGGCTTGGCTGGGCAGCGTTCGGTCAGTTGCGCGGTATCTTATCGTCCAACTTACCGCAGTGTCTCAAGACAATATGACCAGTGTGTGTTTCCAGTGATATCATACGGGACCAAAACGTGTTCGCTCAAAATGGGCCTCATCAGAAGACTTAAAATGACCCAAACTGTAATGAGGAGGACGATGCTAGGAGTTTTCTTGCGTGACCGAATCAGAAATAGAATAAGACGCAAGAGAACCAAGGTTACCGACATAGCCCGAAGAATTTCTTATCTTAAGTGGCAGTGGGCAGGTCACATTGCTCGCTTAACGAATTGTCGATAGGGCCGAAATTTTTGGAGTGGCGACTGCATACCGGAAGACACAGGGCTGAAAGGCCTCCCTTTAGGTGGAGCGACGACTTGGTCAGGGTTGCGGGAATCCGGTGGATGCGAGACCGATCAATTTGGCGACGCTTGGGGGAACCCAATATCCAGCAGTGGACGTCTTTCGGCTAAATTGATGATGATGATGAAGGGCCCCGGGTTGTGTGTCGTAGGTCGTGGGTTCGAATCCAGGCTGGCGATTTACTTTGTATAAATGATTACATTACCAATGCTCTAAAAACGGTGCAGAAACCGCCATTACCTGGAACCAAAAAATCGAAGACATGTGACATCCACCAACTCGTACTGGGTCCACGCCCATTCCCCTTTCTCTCAGAGAGGAGGCACATGTCCCAGTAGTAGGAACATTCAAAAGGTTATCTTATGGAGGGGCCGAGAAATAACTCGGACACTTCGACCCATTGGGATCTTTTGTTCAAAAGGTTAATGACGATACTGTGTACCTTTAGAATAAAAGCATAATTTACAGGTCAGAACCGAATTCAATGTATCCCACTCAGGTCTTCGTCATCTTTACTATTGGTCTATTGCCAGTTTAATTTTATTATGAAATGGCGGGAAAAAAAACGAATTCACCAGTTTTTTTATCATGTTACGTAAAGTATGTAGCAGCTAGAGCTTCCACTCTTACTAATTATTTTCAATCTCAGTTGTCACTGTCAGATGAAGATTTTTGACAGCCAGATGTCCAAAAGTCTAGCAATGAGGACTTCCATTTTTCCCCTTCTCATTGTTCACCAGTTTTCGCCACTGGCGAGTAAGGTCGTTAAACATTGCTGTTAAACTTTGTTATGACGCGCACGGAAGCAAAGTTTGAATTAAAATAATTTCTAAAGCCGTAGAAGTGCCACTTTTTTTTCGAAAAGAAGTAGGATAATTTCTCCGAAACCTTATATTATATTATAGCAGGGATTGGTTAAAGCTGTACCTTACTTGAATTTGTTATATTTGGAAAATAAGCAGAGTAATAACAAATAGTAAATAAACTGCGATAAAAGCCATAAAACTATGAAATTTGAAATTTTACATTTTGAAGACCTCACTCTACACTAGCACCTCTTGCAGCTAATTCAAACGCGATTGAGTATACTGCTTACCCAAAATGTAATACAGAAATTTTCAATCATGAGCTTATGAAACTAGTGAGATATTACTCCATCTAGGGTTTTTGGTCGTATATTTATTGTGTTTTATTTACATATTTGTTTTATAAATTATACAAAAACATACTGTAACTCACCTTTTGTGTTTATACTATTTTGTTATTTGTTTTATTCTATTTGTAAAAATTTTAAATCTCCAGTTCTTTAATGTGTTTAGTGAAATGCGAATGCATTATAGCAGTTTATGCAACAGTCATATAGTAGGGGTTATTAAAACACGAGCAAAGGTTTATCACATGAGGCGAAGCCGAGTGTGATAATAATATTGCCTAATTATATGCCGTTGCATACAATATTTTATCTTCACTCATACAGTTGAAATAAAACAAAAATGGAAACGGAAAAAACTCGGTAAAATATGTAGTATGGCGGGCAATTTAGATTCTCACTGCACATGACTGCGAAGCGCGCGCATCCAAAGACAATGACGCAATTTTCCTACCGCCTTTAAATTAAAAAGTAAAAGTGTGCTATAAAAAAATATTTTATGATGCTTTAAAATCGAAGGAAAAAATTACACTGTAATGTATTTTTTTAAATTTTACCTATCCACGAATATAAAGTATTTGTTAATACAATATTTTTTGAATTCATATTTGGAACATTACGTTGTGAGTGTAGATAAAAATTATAATAAAATTACTGTCAGACATTGCAAACGTATGTTTTAAAAAGGCAACAGCATAAATAACCAACACCACATTTATACTCAATTATGTTGGCACTGTTCCCGAATCTTTTTTGTCTTGTTAATTATGCATGTCTATTTAGAACGAGTATTGTGTTTGAAGCCAAGCGGAGCGGGCGTGCATCGCGGCCTAATAATCAGTGCCTTAAAATTCGCGAAATGCAAACCTGCGAGGTGTGCCAACAACCCGCAAACCAAATCTGCGGAGGCTGCAAACTCGTCTACTACTGCTCCAGACCCCATCAGAAACTAGGATGGAGGGAAGGACACAAATTCAAATGCTGTGCCTTCAAAATCGAATACTCAGACACTTTAGGGCGACACATGGTCGCCACGAGAGACATACAACAAGGTGAAATGATCTTCAAGGAGAAACCTGCTGTGATAGGACCAAGGATCACGTGTCCAACCGTCTGCTTGACATGCGGCAAAAACCTGGACGCAAGAGAATTTGGGGACTATTACAAATGTTCAAAGTGCAACTGGCCGATGTGTGGACCCGAGTGCGAAGGTGCCGATATTCACAAACCGGAGTGCAAAGCCATGACAGACAGGAAATATAAATGTGATATAAAATATCAAGGTCCTAACAAAGTTCAAGCGGCCTACTGCGTTGTATCTCCGCTAAGAGTATTGTTGATGAAGCAGTCTAACCCACTTCAGTATGAAAACATAATGAACCTGGAGTCCCATTTAGAAGATAGGATAAATACCCCTCTGTATACAGTTTTAAGGGCTAATTTAGTGACGTTCATAGTTCAAGTGCTTGGATTGCCGTTCGATGATGAAACTATATTGAAGGTCGCGTCTATATTTGACACAAACGCATTTGATGTACGGTCGCCAGATGGGTGTACGCGATTACGGGCTATTTATTTGACAGCTTCAATGATGGACCATAGCTGTAAAGCAAATACGAGACACATATTTATGGGTGATGACTATCACATGGCCGTGACAGCAACGGTACCCATATCGAAGGGTGACTTGATAACTGCCACCTATACTCAATCATTGTGGGGAACTTTGGACAGGCGAAAGCATTTGCTGACGAATAAATTCTTTGACTGTAAATGCGATAGATGCATGGACCCGACCGAATTTGGAACCCATCTGGGTAATATATACTGTTCCGTTTGTAACAATCCTTTTGGTCAGAATACTAATAATCGTGGCTCAATACTGGTTTCAACTAATCCATTAGACGAAGAAGCACCATGGAAGTGTGAGAAATGTGAGCATAGTATTTTGAGCAAGCAGATGGTTTGGGGCAACAAAGCGTTGAAACAAGATCTTCAGAAGTTGAATAAGACTGCACCAAATGAGTTTGAAGATTTCATTGAGAAATACAGCCAGACGTTACATCCTAGCAACCATCTAGCAGTACAGGCCAAATTGGCATTGGTACAAATATATGGGAACTATAAAGGTTATAGTTTAACAGGTACAGATGTTGATGTTTGTTGTTAAAATAGATCTTGTGATTAACGTTTGTTTACAGTGAATATTTTCTTAACCTAAATAACAGCTGAGTGGTATAAATTGACAAGATTAACCTCTCACACAGAACATCTTGTTTGCACTTCGTAAAAGAATCTGTAAACATTATAAAAAGCTAAAAAAGCTAACACTTGTGCTTTGGTTCGCTGATAGTTCTGTAGATGTCAGCTTGGGAACTATACAAATATATTTTTCCAAGGATGTAGATATGAGTATTATGATATCAAATAGGATTTTTTTTAAAATACCAATAACTATTTCACCACCTCCAAATAGGCACGATTTAAAAATAATTCAAAAGCGGTTCTGGATTAGTTTGAGATTTTCAGACTGATAATAAAGTTCAGTTTAAAAAGAGATTTCAAAGCCGAATTTATCCAGAGTTCTTCCTTTCCACAAATTGAATGATACCAACGACATAGTTATCCAAGTGGCGGAATCCGGTCGGGCAAAATTTGAGTCGATTCAACACGAAAAGCCAAAACAGGCTTTTACACAATTTTGCCAGGATTGGAGTTTGAAGCAAGGTCGATTAGCTGGACAAACGCGCTTGTATTCACAAAACGAAGCATCAAAGAAGCAGCAAAACTATTTGCTTTTTTTTTATGTGGTATCAACCGCGACTTACAAGTTGTAGGTCGTGGGTTCGAGCCCAGGCAGGCGCTTTACTTTGTGTAAATTATTTCATCACCCCTGCTCTCAAAACAAACCGGCATGTCCTAGAACAAAACATTCGAAGACATGTGACATCCACCAACCCGCACTGGGCCCGCGTGTTGGATCACGGACCATTCCCTCTCATAGAGAGGAGGCCAGTGTCCCAGCAGTGGGAACATTAATAGGCTGATGATGTGATGTGATGTGATATGCTTTGATGACCGACATTTCTTTTGCCTACCTTTGACAATTATCTGACGAGACCACATGTATTTTACAACTTGTATGTGTAAATGAATAAATAAATAAACTTATAAAATCACTCAAATTGACATTGCAGAACTGTCCAACGCACTATTAAGGAGAAAAGTGGATCTCTGTCATGAACTACTGGAAGTAGCTGATAAACTGGAACCAGGCTGGTCCAGGCTTAGAGGGACCCTACTCCTGGAACTGCAGGCAGCTATGACGATGATGACTAAAAGGGAATTTGAAACTGGGAAGCTGACGAAGGTTGGTGCTCAGGTAAGAGGCTGTCTTATTCGTGCTTTTAAATCAGTTTTTCTAACTGGCTTTAGAAATAGTGAGTTCTGAGCTAAAAAATATATTTTATATTTGTTACCGACACGTTATCACACACCCGAAGAATTGCCAAACTTAAGTGGAAGTGGGCAGAGCACATTGCTCGCAGACCGGATGGTCGTTGGGAGTGGCAAGTTCTGGAGTAGCGACCGCGTACCTTTGCGAAGCGTTAGAAGACTTCCTTTAGGTGGAGTGACGACCTATTGCGGCGGTAAGACCCATCTTTGAGTAGTGGCTTGAGAGGCGTCAGGCGTCACGGCGTCCTCACCTTCCACCTGACGCAGGTCCTCACCAGACACGGCTGTTTCGGACGGTTCCTGTTCAGGATAAGGCTGGAGGAAACGCCCGGGTGTCACCATTGTGTGGACCGCCCGGAGGACACGGTGGAGCATACGGTGGAGATCTGCCCCACTTGGGTGGAGCACCGCCGTGTCCTCATGGAGGCGATCGGCGGTGGCGACCTCTCACGTCCGGCTCTGGTCCAGGCCATGGAACGGAGCGAGAGGGCATGGGAAGCTGTCTCCTCCTTCTGCGAAGCATTAATTCTCGCAAAGTAGGAGGCGGAACGCGTGAGGGAGACGCCAAGGAGATGCTCTCACGCCCCCAGCCACCACCTCCGTCGGGAGTCGGAAGCCGACTCGATCCGAGCCGGCCAACGTAGGCGCGGGCTAAAGGACGGCAAGTAATGGGTAGCTCGCCATCCGATAAGGACCAAGCCAGAGTTTACGGCGCGTAGTGTTCCACGCGCGCGTCAAAGAGATGTCAGCAAAAGTGACGGGGTCCGATAGGGCCGATGCCTGTCTGGGTCGCGGATAAATTTGAAAGAGAGTTACCGCGGCCCTGGCACAAGCAACTGAAGGAATACGGGTAGGTTTAAGTCTGTAAAAACCGAATTGCGCTCGGGGTGAGGGCGGGGTGCGAGGCAAGCGTGAGTAGCCCCGTATACATGTTGAATACTAGCAACTGAAGTAACGTCCGTCCATCTCGCAATCTAACCGAATTTCTGTCGAACGTAAATTGCGGTCCTCCAAATACGCAAATCACGTCTCATAAAATCACGCGAAATCTGCACGGATTAAATATTGGCTAGTATTTAAACGAGCGAAAAAACATTCAAATTAAAGGTGTAAAAAATACTGAATGTGGCTTACTGAAATACTAAGTGGGCGACAAACAGTGGGCGAATACAAATGTTTAAAACAGCGACTTGAAAATATAAGTTTGTCGACAGGGCTCCTTTTTCTGTCTGCAGGGTCTAAAGTAACCTAACATGAAGGAGATGACGGGAGCTAAGTTCGCTCGCTTTGCTCGCTCACTTCAGCTCCCGTCATCCCCTTCGAACCTAACCTATCCGTG
Source organism: Orthosia incerta (assembly GCA_948252205.1). NCBI lineage: Eukaryota > Metazoa > Arthropoda > Insecta > Lepidoptera > Noctuidae > Orthosia > Orthosia incerta. Next base: position 7,728,354 of record OX411759.1, read on the forward strand.
TCGGGGTGCCCTAAGTTCCCGAGCTCGCTTCGCTCGCTCTTGGACACGAATAAACCCGAGCTCCCGCACTGCACAGTGATGTCGCCTCGATAGTTGTTCAGCTATTTTCAAAATAATAATATTCTAATATAGAAAAAATAGAAACCCAAATACAATTAAAGTATGTAACAATATTATAACCGCAGCTCACAAAAATCTCCTAAAAGGTATTACTCAAATCGGATAAATAGTTACTTACTTAGTATAATAGTCGCCCATTCAGTATATTTTTCCCTCGGTTAATAATTTCCCTTAAATATTTGTATGATCTACAAATAGTTGTTCCGGCTCTGGGTGTGTGTGTATGTGAGTTTATATGTTTGTAAACGCACCCACGATACAGGATAAATTTCTAGTGTGGGGCAAAGTTTAAAAAAAAAAAAAAAAAAACGCTCGTTTGACTTCGCCCACATTGAAGGGAGTGAGTAAAACCATGTCAGTTGACAGAAAAAAGTTGAAGAAGAAATCGCGGCGCACCAAGTAACAAAAGTAAAGGAAAACGATGATAATAATCTCAAAGTATTGAATATCTTTTCGTTGAAGGAGTACTTCTGAAACATTACTTTAAGGTTACACTAGTCGAAAATTCTTCCATACAAACGTAGTCTAGGGATTATTTCACTGATTGACGATGTACATTCAAAATAAAAAGTGCTATCAATTTGTCTCATCATTATCTAGCCCTGTAAGGAAGCAAAAAGTAAAAAAAGAAAACATTTGAAAGTTATGAGCGTCGAAAGTTCCACATTTCGACACTAATTTTAACGCATTTTTGGGCGCGAATAAATACCATAAGAAGACGGAAAATTGCAAAACGGCCTCCATACAGGCATAGATTAGTAGTTCAACAATGCAAATTATTTTATTTTGAACAGATAGATTTAGTAGTTTTTTCATTATAATATCTAGACTGCCAAAGGTCTGTTTATAAAATTTCTCGCGCTCGGTTTCTTATTTAGGAAATCATTATCCATTTCACTACAAATTTGCAAAAATGTGTATTCGTACACGAACTCGCTTCCTACTGCTCATCACAGCATCTATCTCTTCCACACGTGTTGTCGGTTGATATAAAATTCATTCATTTATTTGCAAACAAGTGTCACAGTTACATAAAAGCTCTGCCTCCTGAACTAGGTAGTTAACCTGTATCTCAGGAGACAGATCCCTTCCAAATTACATAACACAGTTGGTTTACATGCTAGGCACAGTGCTAATTAAACATTTAAAATAACAGAAATATTAATCTATGAAACGTACGATTACAAAATATATATAAAAAACTAAACCGAATAAAAAATAAATAAAATATAAAAAATATGAAAATATGATTGCCCGTGTGGTGTGCTATTTTGTGCGCGGGGTTAAAATGCATTTTAACCCCGCGCACAAAATAGTTCGTGCCGTCGCGCGCCGACTAGTATACCCTTAATGTTTGCAATTTAGATCCACTAGAAACTGGCAAATGTGATTTAGGCCCAATCCTAAACAGATTAAACAAAAATGTTACGGACTTATGTTAGTAGGTATATTTATTTTTGTAGGCCTATGAGGGTTAACCTGGTGAAGGTTGCGGGGATCCGCTGGATGCGGGATGCACGGGACCAGTCAATGTGGCGACACTTGGGGGGGGGGGGCTATGTCCAGCTGTGGACGTCTTTCGACTGATATGATGATGAGGGTTGCACGAGCAATCAATCTCTCTAGCCTTTTCCTTACTGTACTGGGATCGGATTCAGTCTAATCGGACTGTCTATCTGACCGCGACAACGCAGTAACTAGTGTCCGATTTCAGGCTTCTGAATACCCATACCAACTGTCAAAGATCTACTAATGAGAGCCTGGACCAACGGCTTAACGTGCTTTTAGAGGCACGGACGAGTCTCAGCATGTTAAGGATGGTCACCAATCTATGGGCCGACCGTGGCAAGCGTTACCTAACCTCGAAGATCATCAATCCGTGTGGAGGTTATTATTGACCGAGCGAGCGCAAATCGTCTCCGTTTCAGCTTGGAGGAAAATGCTTTCGTATTTCCGGATGTCCGGCTGTTCTCCTCCACTGGTCACATTTCTCAACCGATTCTCTCAGATTTCAAAAACGTTTGTCAAAAAGACAGACTCGTGAGGTCTACAGCTCACAGAGCCACTAGTGTATTTAGAAACGAGCATCTCTTTTAAATGAAGTATAAATATGCTATTGCCTACAGTTATTGAATTAAACAGCGTAACATTACAATAGTGACTCTGTGAGCTTCGTCGATTCAGTTTTCAAAAAAACAAAGCATTTTCAAGCTGAAACGGATACGCTTCGGTCTCGCTTCGCGCTGCGAGACGAATGGTCTGCATTGCTCGCGCTTAAAATTTATATTTTACTCATAGAAATAGTTGTGTGGAATAAGTGCATTTCACGATTTATTGTTATGAAGATACGCTTATAACATTTTCACCTTATTATTTTGGATACTTAAATAAAAATAAGTTCTAAAAAAATTAAAAGCCGATTGCAAAAATATTTTATTTATTTATGTACACACAAACACACTTTACAGAGAAAAGAAATAATACAGATTGAAGAGCACAAAGGTACTGCTTATTTCATAAGAAATTTCTTCCAGCAGACCTGCGACAGGAAAGTTGGATGATAAACGAAGACAGTGTGTAGAAAAACAAGGAAACTTAAAATAGACAAAAATAACTTAACTAAACTATAAATTACACAATAAACCTACCTTAACTAAATAAATATAGAAAATAAAAATACATATATATATATATATATACTCAATATATAAAATTACAAGATAGTGGAGAGGTAGTGTTCTTTGACTTGTTTTTTGAATATAGATACATTTTGGGAGTCACGGATTTTAGGTGGAAAAAATAAATATTGTACTCTGATAAGTATGAAACAAGAAAAAAATCTTGGGGAGGATAGCCGTGTTCTTATGCCACCTTGCCATAAATATTGCTTACTATCTACTGATATATTGTACCCGGATATGGCATTCAACAACAGCTTTCACCTAAGACCAGCGGTCGTTCAAGACGCTTCTAACAATACCTCATTATTTTGTCAATTTATGATAAGTGGTTTAGCATATAACAGAAACGGATGAACATTCATACATGCACAGGCTGACCATGTTTTGATAAATAAATAAACTTAATGAAAATTTCATGAATTTTGTGATAAAATTAAGCTGTAATCCCCTTCGGATTACAGTTGAATTTTACAGAATTTACAGTACTTATTTTAACCGACTTCAAAAAAAGGGGGTAATCAATTCGCGCGTCTGTATGTAATATTGTTGGAATTGCACAATATTCACATATATTATATACTCTATATGGGCTTCTAATTCTAAACACGTGTGCCAAATTTCAAAAGTGTATGTTTGTCCACGCATTTCTCCGAAACTACTTATCGCATCGTGATCATTCTTTTTTAGGGTTCCGTACCCAAAGGGTAAAAACGGGACTCTATTACTAAGACTCCGCGATCCGTCTGTCTGTCTATCTGTCTGTCCGTCTGTCACCAGGCTGTATCTCATGAACCGTGATAGCTAGACCGCTGAAATTTTCATCGATGACGTATTTCTGTTGCCGCTATAACAACAAATACTGAAAACAGAATAAAATAAATATTTAAGTGGAACTCCCATACAACAGACGTAATGTTTTTGCCGTTTTTTGAGGTAATGTTACGGAACCCTTCGTGCGCGACTCCGACTCGCACATGGCCGGTTTTTATTGGATTAAATATCTCTCAACTTAGGGAACAGTGCAAGTTTCGTCAAAATCGATTCAGCAGTTTTCATGATATGGAACATTTAACCGAACTCCTTAGCGACAAACATTACGATTGTGTGAATTAATTTAAATTGGGTAATTTGTCAATCCTTTAGGTACGGTACATTACTTTAGATTTTGCTCATTTTTTAACCGACTTCCCAAAAGGAGACGTTTTTGTTTTAATTTCATCAAGATCTGATGAAGCACTACGAGATATACAACAGAACTCTTCAATAAATGACGGCAAGTCGGTGTCTATAAACGAAATACAGTAGGTACCAAAGATACCGACAGCGAAAAAAAAGTTATTTTACGCTTTGTAGTGTTTTGCTTTGGAAGTTGGTTTTATTTTTTTGTTTAAATGTTTTTTTATTGATATAGTACTAAAACTAAAAAGAGAGAAATAAAAACTTTTTCACAAAAAATAAACCTATTTTTGAATTCTAAAGTAAAATACTAAAAAGTGCAAAAATAACTTTCGTTTTGGCAGTCGGTGTTGAAAAACGATAAAAACAAGAGGTAGGTACCAAATACACCGACTGCCGAAACGAAAGTTATTTTTGCACTTTTTAGTAGTTTGTTTTAGAATTCGGTTTATTTATTGTAATCACCCACAAAATTCTACATGCCAATCTATTTTATAACATTGTCTGCGCAACATGTTCTATCTATTAATAGCCCAGAATTCTTTTTCTTACAGAACGTTTTGTACAATTTGGATCACTACTAGTTTAATTAAATAATGTTCATGTGATCACATCACGGCCTACATATTACAAAAACGTGATGATAAACACGATATTATTATAAAAAAAACATGTTTATAATCCATCTTATTGCACATTTTGTCACTTCAAAAACGTATTTGGATGTTTTTGCTGCAAAATCAAGAATCAATATTTCTTTATTCATTTAGACCATTAGCGGCACTTCAAACTAAATAAAGTAATAATAATTGATTCTACCTTCCATTCGGAAATGTAGTTTGTTATGGAGAAGAACGGACAAGAAACACCACACTTACTCTTTAAAAAAAAAGTGTTTTACCAGTATTTGGTTACATCATTCTTGTTCTGCGTTTATTAAACTATTGGGATTGTTATTACAGCTTTGAATTGTCTCAAACTCAAATTGAATTAAGTCATTGTGTCGTAAACGAAAAGCTTAAAATTGCATTCCTTCAGATAAAGTGTAAGATAATTCTTTAATTATTGTGAAAATAGAAAAACATATTAAATACTAACCATAGCGTACTATTTATTTGCAATAGTATTTGTTGGAACATTACCACGCCTCTTCCCATTTAAAAAGATTGATGAAGTTAGTTAGACATAAACCTCTGTTTTCCTGCTCGATAAAATTAATTCCTTACTGCTTTGAAGACAGGGTTAAAAGTAGTATTGCCAATGCTGAAGTCATTCACTGCTGAACTTAGGCCTCCCCCATGCAGTGTCACAATGAACAGTCTTTACATCATTCTCATCATCATCTACAGCCCGACTTCACACACTGCTGAACAAAGTCATATCTTTATTCTTGTGCCAATCTCCACGTTCCTGTGCCAGCCTCATACAGGTTCTACCCACGATGGCAACGATGTCCTCTGCCCATCTCACCGCTGGATGATCGATACGTTTTCTACCAGTCCCTGAAAGCCACTCGGTCACCGCCTTACTCCACCTTTGATCACCCGCGTGTCCTGCCCAGCTCTATTTGAGTTCAGAAACCATTCATATTTTTTCTTTTGTTTTCAGGATGAACTGATGGAAAGCTTGGTGCTACTTCAAGAGGCTACCAATATACTGAGAATAGAACCTAACATGAAAGACACTCTTGAAGCAAAGATAAAGGAACTCACTTATCTTTTGGATGCAACTGCAGAAGAAGAAACTCAATGAGACGTAAAAAACACTTGAAGCAAAAACAAAGGAATTTATTTATATTTGTATGCAACTGCAGAAGAAGAAAACGTAGAAAAAGAAAGAGAAGTGAAATACAATGATTTTGTTTGTTGTGTTTGTGAGCAAGGCAGTTAATTTTGATGAGTGAGGACATAATATGTATACAATATTCATTGTTATTTGAGTAACTTGCCAAATAAATGTAATCCCAGAATTTATATTATAATGTTGTAATAAAATATGACACGCTGAATATTATACTATCATTAATGTTAAAATATATCTTTACAATTAATTCTATATTACAAGAGAAAACTAAAGTCAAATCTGTAAAATAGGGTTACAATAAAATAAACGGTAAATCAAAATAAAATGTATTTATTAACTCGTATCAGTTTGAATGATCATCCGCCGACTCAGAAATAACATACGAGTACTTACGTAATTGTTGTTATTCAAATAGGAACATATTTTTGGTAAAAATTCACAAAACTTAACTTAGTTCCTAAAAATGTTCGAGTAGGCTTTAAGGAACCAGCCATTTTATAAATCTTAATTTAATGCAATCATAACATTGCATTTCTTTTTTGAATATTTCACCTCCCGACGTTTTTTACATCATCACATCACATCACATCATCAGCCTATTAATTTTCCAACTGCTGGGATACAGGCCTCCTCTCTGTGAGAGGCAATGGGCCGTAATCCACCACGCGGGCCCAGTGCGGGTTGGTGGATGTCACATGTCTTCGAATTTTTGTTTCTAGGATATGCCGGTTTCCTCACGATGTTTTCCTTCATCGTTTTGAGAGCAGTGGTGATGAAATAATTTACACAAAGTAAAGCGCCTGCCTGGGCTCGAACCCACGATCTACAACTTGTAAGTCGCGGCCGATACCACTGGGCCAACACTGCTCTTCATCATAATCATTTTACATCTTAAGGCGCCTCCCCGAGCAAAACGCCGCGCTAGTCGAATTTTGTGCAGTTTTTAAGAGCTATCTACTCTTTATTTAAAAAGAAATATCAATTAATAAAAATAAAAAAACTACATAATGTTGATTCTAAAATTGTAGTACACTTTTTTTTTAAAGAGGTATATGTGTCACTAATCTAATTCCAACAAAACCATAAAAATGTGAAATAATTATTGATAGCATGCATCTCCTAGTAAAGTGTTCATTAATTATTTTTAATACTAACACAATAGACAATTTGATACCGAACATTTTGTAAGTTTTATTTTTTTCAATAGACCAATATTCGATTTAATAAAGATTTTATTCTAAAATCTGGGCGTATTCACTACCGTAATTCATGCGCCACCAGTGCCGCTAGGCCAATAGGAATGCTCATATCTCATGCTGATTTTTTGGTCAGGGTACGGCCTTAATCTCCTTTTATTCTTCTTGATTTTCATTTCCACTTTATCGTTCTTAAACTTGTTCAGTTTTTACAGGCGTGATTTTATTAGATTTAGTGGTAGCTTCGTCAACTTTGATGCTGAACTCCAGGGAATTCTTTTTAATGTCAAAATATTCTTATTGTTCGGCTTCGGAGTTTCCGATCACGAAGACTTTTTATTGTATTCTTGTCCACTGTTTGTATTCGCTTTTTGTTGAATTGAAATGATATATAATGATCCCTTAATAGAATCGACTGTAACTAAACTCGCTTAACACATTAAACCTGATTTGAAATAGTTATTTATGCTACAAGTGCGAAAAGTAGGTGATTTCATGACTATTTCGTGACTGGATAAATAGACACGAGTCGGAAATCATCTTACGCACGTGTATCATACAAAATTTTACAGTGCATTGTGCGAGGGAATAAAAAAATATCTGAACCAAGCGAGAAATTAATAAAATGGCGATTATTCAAGGTCGTCGTTGCTTTATCACTAATGATGTCCAGTAAATTGGATCTTTGGTAAAAGATATCTACCTGCAATATAAATACCGATAGACCTTATCTTTTGCTGGCATACAAAGTCTACTACACCTTATATTTACCTCCTTTACTAACCGCATTAATTTGCAAACTCATGTGGTTTCTCCAGTTAATCAGCGCAGTGTACGGCACTTTGCTGCATACACCAGCCATCAATACACAGGCGGTAATCCTCAAAGCCCGACTTCTGGCTCTGGTAACGGTTTGACCACCTCCTTGTGAAGATAACTCTCAAAAACTGCATTTTAGACGCCACATAATAATAATACTAAAAATTATTTTATCATCTCGATATCAAAATACAGTGACTATCATAATACGTAACCTTGTATGGAGAAGGGTGTCTGAGATAGGTAAGGCCCTATGTTACAGATCACCCATTTTACATAAACCATGAAATAATTTGTGTGTACACACTACTAGTACTCTTTACAAAATCGAAATTAAAGTTTAAAGTAGAATACAATTAAATTAAATTTAAAGAGAATTAAAATCAAAATCAAAGACAATTAAAATCAAAGAGAAATTAAATATAAAGATATAAAAAGACACCGTGTGTAGGGGGGCAATAAAAAGAAAACAAATCAAATTCACTATAAAATAGAATAACATATAACTAATTAATATATACTCTCATATACATGCATATTTATATGTCGGGTTTAGTCACAGAACAGAGAAGACAGTAGAAATCGCATATAGCTTTATTAGTATCGGAACCAGCGTACCCAAACTCACACATATACAGATTAATTGTATTTCATAACACTAAGAAATCTTTGGTGTGATTGGTAGTTTAATTTTTAGATGAAAGTAGTAAATATGTCAGTCGTCGCTTATTTGAAAATAAACCACAGCTTTATGACAATAGAGTTGGTTTATTGTCTACTCTTTTTGAGTATTTATTACTTTTTTCGTTTAAAGCGCACACGTAATAGTTTAATGAGCAAGTTACACTACCCGCCACTAGATGTCACTATAATAAATTCATTTAATTTAAAGCCGTATTTCGTTACCGATAAGATTTATATTTGCGAAATGAGGTCATTACTACTCGTCCTCCTGTAGTGATGTACCACGGTCGTTGACTTATTTATCGACATTCCGTATTATTTTCAAACAAAATACAGTTTAGTTAAAAAAAAAAAACGTTGCCCCACACTAGGAATTTCTCCTGTATCGTGGGTGCGTTTACAAACATATAATTTCACATACACAAACACCCAGAGCCGGAACAACTATTTGTAGATCCTACAAATATTTGTTCCGTGCGGGAATCGAACCCGCGACACGCAGCGCAGCAGTCAATCGCTCAACCACTGCGCCAACCGTGTGCCCAATAACTAGAGTCGATAAATATTATTATGTTTGTAATCAAGTTTTTATATAAATTTATTCCAATACTTACGATTTATAGAAAGTATTATTAAGATATTTTATGGTAAACTACTGATCCGATTTTGAAAATGATTCTATTGATACAAAGATGGGCGTATCTTAGTGTTTTTGTTCTATCAATAGAATTACAGAATACAATACTCTTTATTATGTACACCATATAAGTTACAGAAAGTATAGACGAAGAAAACATTACACCGGGTGGCACAATGGGCGGCCTTATTGCTAAAAGCGATCTTTTCAAGACAACCTTTCCATGGATTTAAAAAATGAAAGGAAAGACAGTACTGTACGTAGTCTTTGGTGTACTATTATTAATTACAAGCTGTGACCGCGGCTTCGCTCCCGTCATCTGTTTGCCAACCCTACCCTACTTACCTTGCTGCCTACCCTACTTACCTACCGACCATATTTGTTTCTATAGTCATCAATCTTTCGCGGAGAATCTTAACACCGTGATTCAGAAAATGACTTCAAATTCACAACGCCATCTATCGAATATCGAGTTCAACTCTCCGAGTATCTGAATTGCGTGTGTTGTGATAATTTTACATCTTGAACACTTAAAATTCATCTAACGTTTGATAGAGTGAACCGATTTCGATGACACAAAAACTAAGTAATTCTTCAAGTTACGCACAATGTTTATGTATAAAAGTTATTTACATTGGTTTCGTACATGTCACGTGATGCGTGCACAAATAAACAGACAAACAGATAAAAATTCCAAAAATGCCGGAAATAGGTTCTGTTGGTTATCCTTTAACACACTGGCTATTTTTTTGGCAATATTTTCGATGTACAAAAAATACTTTTCTACAGATTTATATATATGTATTGATGATTGATGATGATGATGCGATAGACTACACTACAAATGCAATACGTCCTACTGATATGGGAAGCTTACCCTTTCGCCTGCGGCTACACTCTTATTATGATTAGCTTGACTAACTTCCTTAATGAACTGATGAAATTTAGGTCTATACACCAGTAGATCTTAAATTTCAGACTAACACATAAGCCAGTTTTTAACTGACTTAAAAAAAGTAGGAGGTTCTATGTTCATGTGTTATTATTATTACACTTTGTTGATTTTGAAGGCTGTTGTCTTTTTAACCGACTTCAAAAAAAGGAGGAGGTTCTCAATTCGTCGTAATCTTTATTTTTACACGGCTACAAGGAAAGGGTTATGTTTTTCGCGCGTAAGAAGATTTTTTCGAATATTGTAAGTTTAAAGTATCGATAACTCATTATCGATATTGGTAATCTCTAATTGAGTAGCTGAATGTGACATGTGCATAGTTGGAATCTTCGAGAACAATGTTTGAGTTTTAAATAAAGTAGACCTTAAGTTTAACATCATAAAATCAACTTTTACTTGTCTTGTTTAAAAAAATATTGTTTTTACATTTTTATCGAAATAAAATAAATTAAGACTTGCCGATGGTAAGATATACCTACATTTGATACATTTTTGGTTCTGCTATCGTGTTTACATTCTAAAACAGCACAATAAGGCATTTTTGTATTTTTTTTCAAGTTTTTGTCACCGTGACCGTTGAACCAAGACTGATGTGCGTAGTGTGTGGACTAAACCCACAGAACAAAAAAAACGCCTACTACAGTAGAAGTCGCAAGTGGGCGGGGCCCTCGTACCCCGAGCTTTGCACAGTTCTGCATATGTTTCCTTCCGCGCACACACTACGCACATCAGTCTTGGTTCAACCGACACGGTGACAAAAACTTGAAAAAAAATACAAAAATGCCTTATTGTGCTGTTTTAGAATGTAAACACGATAGCAGAACCAAAAATGTATCAAATGTAGGTATATCTTACCATCGGCAAGTCTTAATTTATTTTATTTCGATAAAAATGTAAAAACAATATTTTATTAAACAAGACAAGTAAAAGTTGATTTTATGATGTTAAACTTAAGGTCTACTTTCTTTAAAACTCAAACATTGTTCTCGAAGATTCCAACTATGCATATGTCACATTCAGCTACTCAATTAGAGATTACCAATATAGATAATGAGTTATCGATACTTTAAACTTACAATATTCGAAAAAATCTTCTTACGCGCGAAAAACATAACCCTTTCCTTGTAGCCGTATAAAAATAAAGATTACGACGAATTGAGAACCTCGTCCTTTTTTTGAAGTCGGTTAAAAAGACAACAGCCTTCAAAATCAACAAAGTGTAATAATAATAACACATGAACATAGAACCTCCTTCTTTTTTTAAGTCAGTTAAAAACTGGCTTATGTGTTAGTCTGAAATTTAAGATCTTCTGGTGTATAGACCTAAATTTCATCAGTTCATTCAAAGACAAAGACAAAGATATTTTATTTCAAGTAGGCCACCAAGCGGCACTTTTGAACGTTACATTTTACAAATAATAATAGTTGATTCTACCGTGCATTCGGAAAGTAGCTTGTAATGGAGAAGAATGCACAAGAAACTCCATACTTACTCTTTTAAATAAAAAAAACTTTTTACAATATTTAGGTACATAAGTACATACCTTGATGAATGAAATTGAGTTTATACAATACAAATATATTTATACAGTCTTCAGAAGGTCCAACAATAATTCAAAACAATAATGTTCTGCATATCACTTGTTTTTGCGCCCTAGTGGCTGTGGAGCAGGACTAGCATTTAGCCAAGCATTTTTATCATTGATGTAATCCCCCAACTTATAATATGCCAGCCTGCATAGTGTGCGTTTTATAAAAGTTTTAAATTTCGTCTCATTCAGTTCAAGAATGTGGGGAGAAATTTTATTGTAACATTTTGTACAGTATCCCATGAAAGATGAGGCTACTTTAGCCAGTCTGAAACCTGGTTGAACTAATTGGTCCCTATTTCTAGTAACATAATTATGTCTGTCGCCGTTTTTACTAAAAAGATGTAAATTCTTTCTTACGTACATTATGTTTTCATAAATATATTGACAAGGAACCGTCATGATGTTAATGTCCTTAAACAGTTCCCTTAGAGAATCGCCCCGGCGAATATTGTATATCGCTCTGATGGCTCGTTTTTGCAGAATAAAAATTGACTCAATGTCTGCAGCCCTTCCCCATAGTAAGATACCGTAAGACATTATACTATGAAAATAACTAAAATAGACTAGTCTGGCGGTATCCACATCCGTTAACCGACGAATCTTTCCAACAGCATAAGCCGCCGAACTCAGCCGCCCCGCAAGGGATACCAAATGAGGACCCCACTGCAACCTTGAGTCCAGCGTGATCCCCAGGAAAACCGTTTTATCGACGAATTCTAGCTTCTCCTTGTTTAATATAATGTCACAATCAGTACTTTTGACATTCGGCAAGGAAAATTTTACGCACTTGGTTTTTTTACCATTTAAAACTAAATTATTGGCAGAGAACCAATCCTGAACCTGCCGTAGCGCGTTATTTACGTCGTCAACCTGACAAGTACGTCTATTTATTTTAAAAATTAAAGATGTGTCATCAGCAAATAACACCATGTTAAGTTTGTTTTCCAATAAACGGGGTAAATCGTTTATGTATACTAAAAATAAGAAAGGACCTAAAATTGAGCCCTGGGGTACCCCCATTTTAACGTTTAACCCGGACGAATTCACACCGTTTATTTGAACTAATTGCTGTCTATCATTCAAATAAGATTTAACTAAACTTAACGCTGATTGACCTAGCCCGTAATGCTCAAGTTTCAGAAGTAATGTTTCATGATTAACGCAATCAAACGCCTTCGACAGGTCGCAGAAGATACCTATGGCATCCTGCGAATCTTCCCACGCATCAAAGATGTGTTTTAATAGAGCGACACCAGCGTCAGTAGTACAACGTCCTCTGGTGAAACCATACTGTCTATCATGCAAGATGTTATTCGTATTAAAATGAATGAGCATTTGATTTAGCATTATCCTCTCAAATACCTTGCTGAAAACCGGCAACACGGATACTGGTCTATAATTATTTGTGTCTTTACTGTCCCCGGATTTAAAAAGTGGTATAACCTTACTATATTTCATTAGATCCGGAAAAACTCCTTGATCCACACACAAATTGAAAATCAACGCTAAGTACGGCGCTATAGTCTGAATAATGGAGGTACAAGCTTTGATGGACATTCCCCACAGATCTTCAGTCGGTTTGATCTTGATTTGCTTAAAAGCTTTTAATACTGTCATGGGGTTTATATGTGAAAAATTAAATACAATCGGGCAGGATGAAACGTTCGCGTTTAATAATCCAAAAGCAAGCGAGGGCGAAGAATTTAAAGTTTCAGTAGTTTTAATTGGGATGTTGGTAAAGAAATTAACAAATTCTTGCTTATTAAACGTTTCAGTGTTAATAAAAGGCTTAAGCCCATATAGCTCGTACAGTCTTTCCCTACTTTTTCTAAGTCCTGTAGTCGCCCAGTCACTGAATAAAAACTTAGGGCATATAGTTTTAGTTTTCTTCTTAAAAGTGTTATTGAACTCTTTTTGAACCACTGAGAAAACTTCATCATACAAAATATTACCATCATTCACTGTGAGGTCCTGGTTGCTTAACTTACTGATTAAAGTGCTGTTAAATTTATTTAATTTACCGGATGTTATTGGTCTAGATTGAATCTGCACTTGTTTTATTAACATAATGGACTCAAAGGCTACCAGTAGCCCACTATGATCCGAAGGCAGAGAATTTATAATGGCCTTGTCCAAGTAGTTGCAGCTACAAAAAACATTATCAATACATGTAGCAGAAGTCAGTGTAGTTCGGGTTGGTTCCATAAACACATGTGACAAATTAAATGATTTAAAGAGATTTAATAACCTACTGCTGTCTGAATTATCTTCTAGAATATTAATATTAAAGTCACCACAGACAATTATTAGTTTATTACCCATTGCAAGTTTTGCCAAAACATCTTCCATCACTGACTCGAATATAGAGTAGTTCTTATAATTTGGGGGTCTGTAAACGCACACTATGACATGATTATCCAGCTCAACACAGGACAGTTCAACACTATGTTCAACTGATAGGTCTACTATATCTTTACGAGGTTTTGATTTAATACCATTTTTAATTAATATAAGTGAACCCCCACGCAACATAATATTTCTGTTAAAACAACTGCCCACTGTATAATTTTCATAATTGATTAACATTGCATAATCTTTCAGCCAATGCTCAGTGAAACAAACAATTTCAAACATTGATTTTTCTAAAAACAGTTCGATTTCCAATTCCTTCGAAGAAAAACCCTGAATATTCTGATGGAATAATTTCAGAGAATTCTGCTCAGACCTTTTTTTCAAATTAATTTTTTGCGAGCAAGAAGGTACCTTTTTGATGGTGGATATACTCGTAACTACTCCGTTATTGGTACCCTCCCTTGTCCTATCAACTAGTTTAAAGAATAAATATTAATAGCATTTTTGCTAACGTTATTCAAGGTATTGACCATATTTAAATTAGTACTATTACTAATATCAATAATAACTGGATACTTCGACATACTAATTATGTCTGAGTTTATTGTATAAGATAATAGCCGAGCTATTTGATGTCTTACCCTAAGAGGCAGATACAAAGTATCGCCTGTCGACTTTAATTTACCAACAAAAATATTGATGTCAAAAAAAACTAGTTTATCACTATAGTGACTCACAAGAAAGTGCAGATGCTTATTAAGCATGTGAATGTGATTATTTTGTCTATTTGACAATTTATCCAAGTAAGGGAAGGCATTAAGGAGAGACATTAAGGAGACATTAAGGAGTTAGTCAAGCTAATCATAATAAGAGTGTAGCCGCAGGCGAAAGCGTAAGCTTCCCATATCAGTAGGACGTATTGCATTTGTAGTGTAGTCTATCGCATCATCAATCATCAATACATATAATAAATCTGTAGAAAAGTATTTTTTGTACATCGAAAATATTGCCAAAAAATAGCCAGTGTGATAAAGGATAACCAACAGAACCTATTTCCGGCATTTTTGTCTATTTATTTGTGCACGCATCACGTGACATGTACGAAACCAATGTAAATAACTTTTATACATAAACATTGTGCGTACCTTGAAGAATTACTTAGTTTTTGTGTCATCGCAATCGGTTCACTCTATCAAAAGTTAGATGAATTTAAAGTGTTCAAGAAGTAAAATTATCACAACACACGCAATTCAGATACTCGGAGAGTTGAACTCGATAATCGATAGATGGCGTTGTGAATTTGAAGTCATTTTCTGAATCACGGTGTTAAGATTCTTCGCGAAAGATTGATGACTATAGAAACAAATATGGTCGGTAGGTAAGTAGGGTAGGCAGGAAGGTAAGTAGGGTAGGGTTGGCAAACAGATGACGGGAGCGAAGCCGCGGTCACAGCTTGTAATTAATAATAGTACACCAAAGACTACGTATACGTACAGTACTGTCTTTCCTTTCATTTTTTAAATCCATGGAAAGATTGTCTTGAAAAGATTGCTTTTAGCGATAAGGCCGCCCATTGTGCCACCCAGTGTAATGTTTTCTTCGTCTATACTTTCTGTAACTTACATGGTGTACATAATAAAGAGTATTGTATTCTATAATTCTATTGATAGAACAAAAATACTAAGATACGCCCATCTTTGTATCAACAGAATCATTTTCAAAATCGGATCAGTAGTTTACCATAAAATATCTTAATAATACTTTCTATAAATCGTAAGTATTGGAATAAGTTTATATAAAAACTTGATTACAAACATAATAATATTTATGGACTCTAGTTATTGGGCGCACGGTTGGCGCAGTGGTTGAGCGATTGACTGCTGTGCTGCGTGTCGCGGGTTCGATTCCCGCACGGAACAAATATTTGTATGATCTACAAATAGTTGTTCCGCCTCTGGGAGTTTGTGTATGTGAAATTATATGTTTGTAAACGCACCCACGATACAGGAGAAATTCCTAGTGTGGGGCAACGTTTTTTTTTTAACTAAACTGTATTTTGTTTGAAAATAATACGAAATGTCGATAAATAAGTCAACGACCATGGTACATCACTACAGGAGGACGAGTAGTAATGACCTCATTTCGCAAATATAAATCTTATCGGTAACGAAATACGGCTTTAAATTAAATGAATTTATTATAGTGACATCTAGTGGCGGGTAGCGTAACTTGCTCATTAAACTAGTACGTGTGCGCTTTAAACGAAAAAAGTAACAAATACTCAAAAAGAGTAGACAATAAACCAACTCTATTGTCATAAAGCTGAGGTTTATTTTCAAATAAGCGACGACTGACATATTTTCTACTTTCACCTAAAAATTAAACTACCAATCACACCAAAGATTTCTTAGTGTTATGTAATACAATTAATCTGTATATGTGTGAGTTTGGGTACGCTGGTTCCGATACTAATAAAGCTATATGCGATTTCTACTGTCTTCTCTGTTCTGTGGTTTAGTCAATAGTACGGACATAAAGTCAAATCACAAGCACGCCCCTAGTGGCAATCAAGAGCAACTACGCATTGGCGTGCTTTTTCTAACCGCTTGCGTAGTGGGGACAGCAGAATAGAGCAGTTGAGTACTGACAGCCGTAGAGCTAAGACGTCGTAGAATCAGTGTCGATCCGTAATATTAGTAAGCAAGAATGTAACTTGTGTCTATTTGAATATACTCAGTGTATCGAATAATTAGTGTGATTTTATTTTCACGATTGACCCACCTACCTGCCCACACACGATGTCTTAACCTAAGGGAATACATCCTGACTTCCCGATGGTTTACATCTATCGGCCAGCCTTGATGCGACATGTAAATTAAATATTATATATATTATAAATACTAAATCATATCATAAACAAATAATAGGTAAAACATGATTATTTGCAACTATGAAGGAATGTGTGGCGGTGTGTGTGTGTTGTGTTATTCCTCACAGAAGTCTCCTTTTTCAACTTTCTGCCCTTCTCCATCCTACAGCATTATATTCATCACTCTTTTAGTCACATGCGCATGAAAATTCCCCACTGATACTACTTAAAAAACAATAATTAATCGGCCGAAAACGTAATAGTACATACTGCAGAATCCAGTAAGTATGAGTTAACCGGACCGAACCGCAGGTGAGGTACTGTAGCGCATCGGGCATGTTTGCAGACGCAAATGTCGATGGCTTTCATGCCATCCTTAGAAAAAGAACCGCCTCGCTGCTAAGTCGTGTCCGCGGCAGTGACAACAGCATACTCAGCGTTGTAGCGGGCCGAACAGATTGCCCAATATTGTGGCATTGTCAATTTCAATTACATGTCGAGAAGTAGAAGTACATTTAGTAAATTTGCAATTTGACCCCTACTGAACACAGACTTTTATTTAATCTTAATGTACTTTTTATTTTTTTGGATTTTTCAAGACATTTCATTTTATTTTATTGACATTAATTTTAAATCATAATTATTCGTTTTAGATTTTTGTACTTCAATTTTGACAAGATGTGTATGTGTTGTATGTGTATCTAATTTTAAGTGACTAACATAGTATATAAGTATTTGTACTTACTAACAACTATGGATTTCATATCTGAGATAAATAAATAAATAAAAATAAAAAAATGAAAGAAAGTTTATCAACAAATTCGTTTAATTAATATTGAAGGTTACATTCATATTAGGGCAATTACTGATAGATGTTGTGATCGATTGAGCGGGGGCATTTATATTTATTTGTTGTACGTCTTGATTAACGGACTCAAAAATATATCTATCTCATAAAATGTCATACCAAAAAGAGATATGGATATATATTTGGAGCCTCCCTCCTATAACCATGTTATAATGGCTAAACTCTAATCTGTGTCTGGCTGGTACTATGTTTTTTTTTAAGCAGATCTGAAGAGGATGACCTACTGTCTTGAGATGGGTGTTTTCGGTTTTTTGCACAAACGGTTATGTAACCGATATACCTAGTTTTCATATCGATATCGCAAACGGTTTTCAGATATCGATATCATTTAGTACAGTTTGCATAAGTTAAAATGTTATTTAGATGAGCAAACTAACAACGAACGCGAAATAATACTTAGAAGGAGTGATAGCGCATATGGTTCCTATCGTTTGTGAAGTTTGCGTTTTGTTCGTAGTTCGTCCCTTTCCGCATTGTTACGGTATTCGTTCTCGCACGCTAGTAAGGTTTTTATTAGATACAGTTTTTGTAATATCGGTTATTTTGATATAGATATTGATATGATATGATATATAACACATATCCGATATAAGTTACGTTTTGATATACTATATATATTAAGTATGTAATTTACTACTGTCCAGTAAGTAAATTACATACTTACTTACTCGACTTACGGACAGTAGGAGATTCCAAATTTAAAATCTCGCTTCTTACTGGACAGTTGTGAATAAGTCTCCGGTAGAGTTCACTTTCTGGATACTTTTTAGAGATGTTATGACAACATTACATACCATTTTTGAGAAAAATAATATTAATACAGTTTTTGTTGTTGTTTTTGTGGCATTGTAAATGTAAGGTTTCTATACTTATCTATAATAATATTATAAAGAGAAAATATTTTTTTGTTTGTTTGTTTGTACCGAATAGGCTTCGAAACTACTGGACCGATTTGAAAAATTCTTTCACCAATAGAAAGCTACATTATTCCTGAGTGACATAGGCTATTTTATATTCCCGAAAATGGGTCCTGTGGGGTAATACACGGGAGCGGAGCCGCGGGCAATGGCTAGTAATATAATATTATAAATAGGAAAGATTTTTTTGTTGGTTTGTTAGTTTGCACCAAATAGGCTCCGAAACTACTGGACCGATTTGAAGCCCGAAAATGGGTCCTGTGGGGTGGTCCACGGGAGCGAAGCCGCGGGCAACAGCTAGTATTTTATAAAATATAAAAACTCCTGTATCACAGTTTCTATTGTCTGGTCTATCATATTTACGTCCGGGTGCTACAGGTAATTATGAATGAAAAAGTGGTGTTGAACTTACAGTGACAATTATTAAACAAACTGGCACCAAATGTGTGCAAAAGTGCCAATAAATGTCAAATACTCGGAAAAATTTCACACAGGACGACTCCAAGTAGTCTATCCATGGCCGTTCCTCCCGTCTCTGTAAAGAACAGGTTTCTTTTTTCAAATTTAGATTAGCTTAAATAGATAAAAGACAAGAAAGTAGAGCTGTTAAGCTTTTTTAACTGTTACACACATTTGTCGCTCATAGCTCACTCAATTCAGAAACCGACCATTTTTAACCTATATTTTTTATTAAAATTCCGGTCAAAATTTTTGTTAAAAATTTTTGTAACATTAACATTAAAAGCGGTATATTTACCATGTGTTGTTTGTTAGTGTTAGTGACCATGACAGTTTAAAAACTTAAAAAATGTTGTCTTTCAAAATCTTGACTAACCAGGTAATTTTAGAAGATTTACCTTCGCTACCAAAAATGGGTTTTTATAATTATTTATATTTTTTGTTTTTATTATTAGATTTGCGTTTGACCACTATCGATAAGTGATGATGCGGTCGTTAAACCATGCTTCATTTATTGAATATGACCTACTTTTACAAAGATTACTATCAGTACCGTGCCAGTTGAATAGCCTGTGTGTATGAAGCCAAAGAGCATTGCCAAATTTTCTATTCCAATCCATAACAGCTGTATCACATCCAATACTATTTTAAGATTACACACGTTCGCTTGATCTATTACTATATTTATTGTATAGTATCGTATAAGAAATTATTTTTACCATACACACATACATTTTTTCCCGATAGTCAGAGAGTACCAACTTGAAAATCATTAGCCGTAGCAAAAATATATATTGTTTAATTGTCGTGGTGGCCTAGTGGCAAAAAACTCCACTCTCGTGCTGGATGGTGTGGGTTCAAATCTAGTCAAACCATTGTGACTTTTAAAATTCATAATACGAGTCAGCTTGGAAATAGCTAACAACGGTGAAGGAAAACATCGTAAGGAAACCTAGGCCTATAGTTTATATAAAAATCGCCAACCCATTTAGAGCAAGCGTGGTGATCAATTTAGTTGGTATTATTTTTATGTATTAATGTAGGTATCTACTACTAGGCTGTATTATATACTCATTAAGGTTTCTTGTTACGTCCTCAAGCTAAGTTGGAAATTATACTTGGGTAATGGTTCCGAACTAAATCGACTATCTGTATATCGAGGTATTAAAGTGTTTGTACAAAAACGCCACCATGTCAGTCCGACTTCAGTACTAGACCTCGGAACCTCTGCAGCGAGGTGTGAGACATGGAAACGTCATATCTCCGAAACTGTTGAGGGCTGAAGAGGACTAGGCATCAACTTCAATGGCAAGTACATTACTCACTTTCAGTTTGCTCACGATATAGTGGTCATGGCTGAGACTAAGGAGGACCTAGTACCGTACTCCATGACCTAAGTAGAGCTGCCGAAAGAGTGGGTATTAGAATTCACATCGAAAAAACGAAGGTCATGTCAAATGCCCATGTCATGTAATACCCACTCCTATCAAGATCGGAAACTCTGCACTAGAAATTCTGGACGATTATGTCTACCTGGGTCAAATGGTTCAATTACGTAGGTCTAACTTCCAGAAAAAGTCGGAGTCAACCACTGACTCTGACTCAGCTGGTAGCGTTCGTGCAGTTGCGCGGTATCTTCTCGTCAAACTTACCCGCAGTGTCTCAAGACGAAAATCTATGACCAGTGTGAATAACCTTAGTGAATACATACGGGACCAAAACGTGCTCGCTCACAATGTGCCTCATCAGAAGGTTTAAAGTAACCCATAGTTTAATGGAGAGGGCTATGCCCGGCGTTTTCTTGCTCGATTGAATCAGAAATAAAAAACTTGAGAGGGGTCAAGGGACACCCGGATGGAACGAAGTTCCTTTAGTATATATACATTTGTGTATACACATATATATATTAGAATATACTATATTTATTACATATTTATAGTATATTCTAATCTGTTGTCAGATTTGGCCTATCTCCTCCAGTTTCCGAGATACAATTTTATTTCTTAAGTTAATGTTTTTTAATTCCAGCTGACGGCGACAGATGGCGCTAGGTGACGGTTAACAAATGTGGATTTTACAATTTGTATAGTTGGTTCGGTCGTTCGTATATTTTCGATCTCACCTGAAAAATGTTTTAAAATTATTTTATGAAAAGGATTTCTAGTAAATGTGAGCGGGTGAGGGGGGGAAGGGGGGAGTGGGTGAGGGGTTTGTTGCACGATTTTGTAGACTTTTCATATTGATATTTAAGAAAGGAGTAAAAAAAATTGCGGGTGGGAAGGTGAACAGTTAAGGGATAGATAGAAGATAGGAAACCCCCCCCGGGTTTCCTATTTTGTTCTCTAGCCAGAAGCGGCTGAGGGCAGGGGGTCAAATTTTTACTCAGAATTGAGCTAGCTCCAACCGTTTCCGAGATATGGAGGTTTTTAGGTTTTCTGATTTGATCGCCGGTTCGTTATTAGTGGCGGCTCGGGGTCGGTTTTCGAGTAGTGTCGACTCGAGTCGGCCTGTGGTGGTTTTGTGCGTCTGGCGTTATATATGCAAATATATACATACATATATATATACCTATACATATATATACACACACATATATATATGTATATATACTCTCTCGACTTCGTAAACACAACAGCGTATAGGTTAGAACACGCACGAAACACACGCACGCTGCACGGCTTACAACTATAGCAAAAAGTGTCGTTACAACTTAACGTGAGATTTTTCCCGTCTAGCCCCCTTTCGCAACGCGCGATAAGGAACTTCGTTCCAAAAAGACTAGACAATGCCGTGGCAGTGAGCAAACAGAGCACATTGCTCTTATGCGAGCAATGCTAATGGTCGATGGGGCTGAAAAGTAATGGAGTGGCGACCGCGTACCAGAAGGCACAGCGTTGAAAGTCCTCCCTCTAGGCGGAGCGACTACCTGGTCAGGGCTACGGGAATCCAGTTGATGCGATACCGATCAGTGTGGCGACGATTGAGGAAGGCCTATGTCCAGCAGTGGACGTCTTTCAGCTGAAATGATGATGACGGTTATGATGAACGGCCCTGGTTTACGTGTTGTAGGTCGTGCGTTCGAACCCAGGCAGGCGCTTTAATTTGTGTAAATTATTGCATCACCACTGCTCTTAAAACGGTGAAGAAAAATATCGTGAAGGGGAACGAAAAATTTGAAGACATGTGACATCCACCAACCCGCACTGGGTCCGCGTGGTGGATTAAAGGCCCATGCCCTCTCGCTCAAAGAGGAGGCTTGTGTCCGTCTAGCGGGAACATTCAGAAAGCTAATGATGATATTGTGTTCTAGACTATAGAATACAAGCATAATTTTAAAGGTCAGAACAAAATCCAAGATATCTCACTCAACCCTTCGACGTCTTTACTACTGGACTATTGCCAGGTCTATTTTTCAGTAATATGGAAACTGGGGAAACAAAACAAAATTCACCAGTTTTTGCTATCGTGTTACGTAAGGTATGTGACAGGGAGAGCTTTCACTCTTTATAGTTATCTTCAACCGTCGATCTCAGTTATCACTGTCAGACGAACATTTTTGATAGCCTGAATGCCAAAAGTCTGCGTACCGCTTACCCAAAGTGTAACAGAAGTTTACACTAACATTAACATTAAAAGCGGGATATTTACCATGTTTATTTGTTTGGTAGCGGTACTGAGTGCAAAAAACGAACAAGAAAGAGGGTAGACCGTTTTGTCTCCTCATAAACAACCACCCGCAATTACTTCAGTTTATCCGTGATCATATGGTGCTTGCAACAGCACCGAAATATCGGAAACTCGCAACAAACAGTAAACATGGTAAATATCCCGCTTTTAATGTTAATGTTAGTGTTAGTGACCATGACAGTTTAAAAACTTAATACAGAAGTTTACAGTTTAAGTTTTTTTTTTGCAAAAGAAACTATGGTGAATTACCTTCATCACTCAGTCGAAAAGTAAAAACATACGAAATAGTATATAATAAATAAAGTTAAGGCCATCCCAAAGAAAAACGGTAGAGACACGTACTGAGATTCCACTGTAAAATCTGCAGGTATTTTATTTTTGATGGAACTTGATTTTTTTATTAATGATTCTTGACAGTAGAATTGATTACTGCAAGGTTGCTTAGCCGCATATTTCCGCAACTGGTTTTTCTTTTTTTTTAACTCTGCCTACACTAGGAACTTTGCCAGTATCGTGGTTGTATGCAAATCAGCTTGAGAGTCAGCCACCCTTTAAGCGTTGCCAGGTTTTGCAGGTAAACTGACAACCCACTTGCGGCTAACTCAGAGCTGGCAACCTTATTTTTTCCTATTTTATACACCAATTTCTTTCAAATGAGGTTGGATTTCCTTGAAAAACTTTTATATTTGGGGTTGATTTTATCAAACATAAATTACAATTTATTTAATTAAGGCTAATGCAAATAGACAGTTTAAGGCAACCCTGCAGTAATCTATTCTACTATCAAGTATCATTAATGATAATTAATTTTAATTTAAAAACCCTTATTTCTGCTGATATTTGCAGTCAGATCTTAGGTTAGCAATAATTAACCATCAGCATTACAAGTGTAAGAAACAAATTTAAAATTAAAACCATATTTCCGAAGAGATTTCCAGAAACATGCACAGTTCATGAAGTAAAACGCGAATTCATTAAAAATATAATAAAATTACTGCCGGACATTGCAGCCGTATGTTGTAAAAAGGCAACAGCATAAATAACCAGCAACACATTATTACTCAATTTTGTTGGCACTGTTCCCGAAACTTTTCTGCCTTGTTAATTATGCATATCTATTTAGAACGAGTTTTGTGTTTGATTCCAAGCAAAGCGGGCGTGTATCGCGGCCTAATAACCAGTGCCTTAAAATTCGCGAAATGCCAACCTGTGAGGTGTGCCAACAACCCGCAAACCAAATCTGTGGAGGCTGCAAACTCGTCTACTACTGCTCCAGACCCCATCAGAAACTAGGATGGAGGGAAGGACACAAATTCAAATGCTGTGCCTTCAAAATCGAATACTCAGACACTTTAGGGCGACACATGGTCGCCACGAGAGACATACAACAAGGTGAAATGATCCTCAAGGAGAAACCTGCTGTGATAGGACCAAGGATTACGTGCCCAACCGTCTGCTTAACATGCGGCAAAAACCTGGACCCAAGAGAATTTGGGGACTATTACAAATGTTCAAAGTGCAACTGGCCGATGTGTGGTTCCGATTGCGAAAGTGCGGATATTCACAAACCGGAGTGCAAAGCCATGACGGACAGAAAATATAAATGTGATATAAAATACCAAGGTTCTAATAAAGTTCAAGCGGCCTACTGTGTTATATCTCCGCTAAGAGTATTGTTGATGAAACAGTCTGACCCACTTCAGTATGAAAACATAATGAACCTGGAGTCCCATTTAGAAGATAGGATAAACACCCCTCTGTATAAAGTTTTAAGGGCTAATTTAGTGACGTTCATAGTTCAAGTGCTTGGATTGCCGTTCGATGATGAAACTATATTGAAGGTCGCGTCTATATTTGACACAAACTCCTTTGATGTACGGTCGCCTGATGGGTGTACGCGATTGCGGGCTATTTATTTGACAGCTTCAATGATGGACCATAGCTGTAAGGCTAATACGAGGCACATATTTGTGGGTGATGACTTTCACTTGGCCGTGATAGCAACGGTACCCATATTGAAGGGTGACTTGATAACTGCCACGTATACTCAATCTTTATGGGGGACCTTGGACAGGCGAAAGCATTTGCTGACGAATAAATTCTTCGCCTGTGAATGTGACAGATGTAAGGACCCGACCGAATTTGGAACCCATCTGGGTAATATATACTGTTCCGTTTGTAACAATCGTTTTGGTCAGAATACTAATATTCGTGGCTCAATGCTGGTTTCAACTAATCCATTAGACGAAGAAGCACCATGGAAGTGTGAGAAATGTGAACATACTATTTTAAGCAAGCAGATGGTTTGGGGAAACAACGCTTTGAAACAAGATCTTCAGAAGTTGAATAAGACTGCACCAAATGAGTTTGAAGATTTTATTGAGAAGTATAGCCAGACGTTACATCCTAGCAACCATCTAGTAGTGCAGGCCAAATTGGCATTGGTACAAATATATGGCAACTATAAAGGATATAATTTAACGGGTACGGATATTTTTTTGTTATGAATAGATCTTGTTCGCTGATACTTATTCAATGTCAGCTTGGGAACCATGCAAATAAACATTTTTCCTAAGATGTAGGTACGGTATTAAGATATCTAATAGAAGTTTCTCGAAAATATCGAAAACTATTTCACCATCTCCAAATAGGCACGATCTAAAAAAATTCAAAAGCGGTACTGGATTAGTTTGAGACAGACTGATACTAAAGTTCGGTTTAAAAAGAGATTTTAAATCAGAACTTAGCCAGAGTTTTCACGACTTGAATGAGATCAATGTCATTGTTATCTAAGTGGCCACATTCTGGTCGGACAAAATTTGAGTCGAATCAACACGAAAAGAAGAAGCCAAAGCATTAAGGCTTTTGTACAATTATACCAGGATTGGAGTTCGAAGCAAGGTCTATTAGCTGGACAAACGCGCTAGTATCCACAAAACTAAGCATTAAACACTAGTAAAGCAGTTAATAGCTTGTTTTATCGACATTCCATCCCTGAACTAATATTGAATTTAAAAAAAAATGGAACCTTGACATATTTTAATGAGGAATGCTATTTCAAGAAGTCATTGGCTTTGGTTTAAACATGTCTCTTCTTCTTCCTAGCACTGTCCCACTTTAGGTGGGGTCGGCTCTCCTAATTTTCTGGCGCCAGCACAATCTGTCCTGGGTTGTCGGGTCGGGCAACTTTTCCTCCAATAGGAGTTTCGTCATGCTAGTCCACCACGTAGCTGGAGGTCGTCCTCTACCTCTCTTATGTTCAGATAGTTGCAAAGCTTTCATCACTACGTGTTCCTCGTC
The DNA here is from genome assembly GCA_948252205.1 of Orthosia incerta. Lineage (NCBI taxonomy): Eukaryota > Metazoa > Arthropoda > Insecta > Lepidoptera > Noctuidae > Orthosia > Orthosia incerta. Next base: position 7,754,466 of record OX411759.1, read on the forward strand.
TCTTCGCATCACGTGACCATACCATCTGAGACGGCTCTCGGTTAGTTTCTCCGATATAGGAGCGACTTTAAAACTACCGCGGATATGCTCGTTTCTTACTTTATCCAGTCTCGTCACACCCCCAGACCACCTCGGCATCTTCATCTCGGCAGTGTGAAGCTTTTGTACGTGCGTCTTTTTCACTGGCCAACATTCTGCTCCGTACATCATTGCCGGCCTCACCGCCGTTCTGTAGATCTTGCCTTTAGTTCTTACTGGCATACGAGCATCGCATAAGACTCCTGTTAGTGATCGCCACTTCAACCATGCCACGTTTACCCTGTGTGCTACATCGGCGTCGACGTCTCCTTGGTCTGTGATTACTGAGCCTAGGTATTTGAATTTATTTATTTTCGGCACAGGAGTACGATCTGGGTAATAGATTGTGGCTGGGCTACTGCTATTAAACTGGCACTGTAAATGTTCAGTCTTTGCTCTACTGACTTTAAGACCTGCAGACTCTAGAGCAGTCATCCAAGTGGTCAAAGTGGTCTGTAACTCGGTTGCTGAACTGGCCATTAGGACGATGTCGTCTGCGTACAGGAGGTTCCAGGGCAGTGGCGCTTGGATATGTTTAGTAACATAATCCATGACAATGTTGAAAAGCAACGGGCTAAGGGCAGAGCCCTGATGAACTCCCACCCCAACCTCGAACTCCTCTGTCAACCCTGCGGGACTTTTGACTTTGGTACGGACGTCAGTGTACATGTCTTGGACTAGTTTAATGTATATGTCCGGCAGATGTTGTGCTCTTAATGCTTGCCAAACTAGTCTGCGTGGTACCCTATCGAACGCCTTTTCTAAATCTATGAAGATGAGGTGCAGATCCTTTTTATTGAGCCGATGCTTTTCCGTCACCACTCTTACAGCCTGTATAGCATCTGTTGCAGATTTCGAGGGGGTAAAACCGAATTGATTTGGGCTCATGCAAGTTAGATGGTATATGCGGTTATTCATTACTCTTTCCCAGATTTTTAATGTGTGTGATGTTAGCTTGATACCCCTGTAGTTACCGCATTCTGTTACATCGCCTTTACTCTTATAAAAAGGAATAAGGTGACTTAATCGCCAAGAGTTTGGGATCTTGTTACTATATAGGATAAGATTAAATAGTGCTGTAAGCCAATCCACTCCCAGTTTCCGTAGTGATTTCCAAATTTCAGCTGAAATTTCATCTGGGCCGACAGCTTTTCCGTTCTTCATTCTGTCCACTGCACTCTGTACCTCATCTCGGGTTATGGCTTGTACCGGTCCTTCTACTGGTGCCAGGGGTTCCAGCCCTTGACTGGGAAATTCTTCGTTCATTAGATCTTTGTAATATTCGTACCATCTTTTATTTATATCTTCATTATTTGTAAGTAATTTTCGGTCTCTATCTTTAATATATTTACTTGCTTTTATATCTAATGTTGATTTATATCTAAACTTTGCAACTTTAAATATTTCTGATTCTGATTTTGCGTTTTCTAGTCTACTGTAAAACTCCTCTCTTGCTTTGGCCCTAGTTTGTGCAACGCATTTCTTTGTGGTTTAAACATGTGCACTTTTGTTAAGTAGTTTGATTTGAGAAATCAGATTTTAAACCCCCGGCGGAAGACGAGGGGTGTTATTCGACGTGTATATATGTGTGTTTGTGTATCTGTCTGCGGCATCATAGCTCCTAAATGGATGACCCGATATTGATTTAGTTTTTTTGTTTGAAAGTTGAATTTATCGAGAGTATTATTAGCTATGTTTGATGTAAATCGATATAGCCGAAAATAAAAAAAAAGCTTATTTTACTCTTTGAATCGGGGTATTTTCGCAAGATATCATGTTATAATTGCGTATTTCGATGGATTGTCGATCGAACCCTGTCTCGTCATCGTTTTAATATGCCCACTGCTGGGACACAGGTCTTATCTCTGTAACAGAGGGAATCGGCCTTAATACATCACGCGGGCCCAGTGCAGATTGGTGGATGTCACATGTCTTCGAATTTTTGGTTCTAGGACATGCCAGTTTTTAGAGCAGTGGTGATGATTTAATTTACACAAAGTAAAGCACCTACCTGGGTTCTAGCCCACTACCTACGAAATGTAAGTCGGGGCTGGGCCGCCATTGCTCTACCCTGTCTACTACTAGATAAACTTCGTACTTTAAAGACGTATTCGTATCGGAGGTTTTTATTTTTTCTTGTCTTTATTATAATTATCACACGTACTAAACGATTGCTATGGGTACCTTTAATAAAAACATTTATTTCAATTTGATACAATCATCACCATCATCGTCATTTCAGCCGAAAGACATCCACTGCTGGACATAGGCGTCCCATCGTGTCATCGATTGGATTCCCGATCTTAAAACTCTTTTGACAATTATCCGACGATATGAGATGTATTTAACAACTACTTAAATCTCTCAAATCAACATTGCAGAACTGCCCAACGCACTAATAAGGAGAAAAGTGGACCTCTGTCATGAACTACTGGAGGTAGCTGATAAGCTGGAACCAGGCTGGTCCAGGTTCAGAGGGACCTTACTCCTGGAACTGCAAGCTGCTATGACGATGAAGACTAAAAGGGAATTTGAAACAGGAAAGCTAACGAAAACTGGTGCCCAGGTAAGAGTCAATCATTTTTATCATGTTTTAGGGAACTTTTACCAACCTGGTCGGTTTCCAGCCCAACCAGATGCAGCTGAGTATGACGGGTACTTTACATAAATCAACTGCTTACCTAACATTTACCTTTATTTATTTAAAACTTTATGCACAAAGTCACAATGGCGGACTTAATGCCTTAGGCATTCTCTGCCATTCAACCAAGGGTGGTGAAGAGACAACAAAACCACCCTAAACGTTCCTGTTTGATTTCTGACTATCCGTTCCAACTGTGAAAGACTTACTTATGGCTGTGACTAGGTAACACGATACCCCTCCGCACGACTGGTATCAGGTTCATGGCTTCTGACTATCTGGACCAACTGTCAATGTCTTACATATGGCTGTTACTGGTCAACACGATACCCCTCCGCACGACTGGTGTCAGGTTCCTGGCTTCTGATTATATATTATTTTATTACAAACTATTGTTTTTCATAAACAAAATAAAATTCTAATTTATTCTTTATTAAATCTTTTTTCGTATTTTACTTAGCAAACCCTTTCGTTTGGGTATCATCCCATATCATAGCAGTGCACAAAAAATAACTAGTCCGCCATCTTGGTCTGTTCGCCATATTGGATGTTGAATAACTTTACTTTACTAACCATGCATTGTCTTCCAAACTAAACGTGTATGCAAAATTTCATCTTAATACTACTTTAAAAGTCAGTTGCAAGATTTGACCCGAACACTACATACATTGCAAGTTAAATAGAGCTTGTAAAACGAAATACATTCTGAGACAAGCTAAGATAAGTTTGAACTGAGGGTTGCATGATAAATCAATCTGCCCAGCCTTTTCACTATAGGTATCTACTGGGTTCGACGTTCAGTGTAATCGGATGCATATGAGTACCAATATTTTATATGAAGCAACTGCCCTTCTGACCGCCACAACCAAAAACCTGGGTAACATGCGTTGGGTGGTAAAGGCTGTATGATCGTGTTTGACCAAACCCTGTTTTTAAATAAAGAATAAAACACTTTTGCTACAAAACTGTTAAGATTTTACAGTAATTGGATTAGACAACGTAACATTACATTAATAGATAGAAGATGCGAGACAAATGATCTGGCATGCTCGCGCTTGACATTTATATATTACTTTTAAAAATAGTTGGACAGAACAAGTGTGTTTTATTATTATTTATTAAAACTTTATGCACAAGTACAAAGGCGGACTTAATGCCTTAGGCATTTTCTCCCAGTCGACCTTGGGGTGGTGCAGAGATAAAAAATAAAGACACCCAATTACAATTTGTTGTTATGTGAGTACATATAATATTATTACAATATATAATTATGTATAATAAATTAAGTTCCCTCTAAATTATTATCAATTTTAATGCGTAAAGAGAAAAGTTTTTAATTCAATTTTATCAATCCAGACAGAATTTTACTGTAATTGCCCACAAAATTCTACATTCCAATCTATTCTTTAACACTTAGTACTGTTTACGATACATTTTCTATCTATAAGAATAACAGCACATAATTCTGTTTCTTGCAGTACGATTTATTTTATACAATTTGGATTATTGCCAGATAAAAATGTTCGTCTGATGACATCGCCTTCTATATTATTTTACAAGAACGTCATGCTAAACAGAATATTACCATAAAAACATGTTTATAATATAATCCATCTTATTGCACATTTTTGTCACTTCAAAAACATATTCGGATGTTTTTGCTGCGTTTATTTTAAACTATTTGGATTGTTATCACAAGTTTGAATTGTCTAAACTCTAATTGATTTAAATAATTATATCGTAAACAAAAAGCTTATATTGCATTCCTTCGGATAAAAAGTGTTAGATGATTCTTTAAATTATTGTGGAAGTGGAAAAAACATATTGCTAAGCGTAGCGTACTATTTATTTGCAATAGTATTTGTTGGAACATTACAACGCTTCCTCCCATTTACAAGGATTTATGAAATTCATCTAGACATAAACCTCTTTTGTTCTGCTCGATAACTTTAATTTCATTACTACTTTGAAGACAGAGTTAAAAATCACCACTGCTGAAGTCATTCACAGCTCAACTTAAGCCACCCCCATCCAGTGTCAAAATGAACAGTCTTTACATCACCCTCATCATCATCGACAGCCCGACTTCGCCCACTGCCGAACATATGCCTCTCTCTATTCTTGTGCCAATCTCCACGTCGCTGTGCCAGCCTCATACAGGTTCTGCCTGCGATGGCAACAATGTCCCTCGGCCCATCTCGCCGCTGGATGACCTATACTTTTTGCTTCAGTCCTTGGACGCCACTCGGTCACCGCCTTACTCCACCTATCATCTCCGCGCCCTGTCGGGTGTCCTGCCCAGCCCTATTTGAGTTCAGAAACTTTTCATATATTTTTCCTTTGTTTTCAGGATGAACTGATGGAAAGCTTAGTGCTACTTCAAGAGGCTTCCAATATACTGAAAATAGAACCACACATGAAAGACACTCTTGAAGCAAAGATAAAGGAACTCACTTATCTTTTGGATGTAACTGCAGAAGAAGAAACTCAATGAGACGTAAAAGACAATGTTTTTTTTTGTTGAAACTTTTTGCACAAATATACAATGGCGAACATAATGCCTCATGCATTCTCTACTAATCAGCCAAGGGTGGTGAAGAGACAACATGGCAGATGCAATAAGTTTTCGGGATGACCCTCCCTCCCACTGGGAATAAAACCACACTTTCCGTTTGAAAACACTGACGAATGTTGTGTTTGTGGGAAAGGTAATTAATTTTGATGGGTTAGGACATGAATACAATATTTCTATAATGTTTGATTATCTTGCCAAATTTATTATAATGTTAAAGTAAAATATGACACGCTGAATATATTATCATATATTAAAGTGTATCTTTACAATTATTACAACATTAGGTACAAGAAAAACTAAAACCAGCTCTGTATAATAGTGTTAAAATAAATTATACAGTAAAAAAAAAAAAGAATTATTATTATTAACTCATATTACTTTGAATGGTCATCTAGCAACACAATAAATAACATACCTACTTAATTATTGTCATTCAAATAGGAATATATAATCAACACTCTTTTAAAATGTAACTTAGTTCCTAAACATGTTCTTGTAGGCTTTAGGGAAATTTACCATCCATTTTATAAATCTTAATTTATTGCAATCATAACATCCGCATGTTTCTTTTGTATATTTCACCAACCGACTTTTAAATCAAAATTTTATTTTATTGTTCTTGTTTTTCCATTCTCTCTTTCTCGTTCTTAAGCATGTTCAGTTTTTACAGGTGTTATTTTCGTAGGTTTAGTGGTAGCTTCGTCAACTTTGATGCTGAACTCTAGAGAATCCTTCTTAATGTGCAGAATATTCTTGATTGTTCGCGAAAGCCTCTTGTTCGGCTTCGGAGAGTTTCCGATCACGAAAACCTTTTCTGTATTCTTGTCCACTATTTTTATTCGCTTTTTGTTGAACTGAAATGACAATAAAAATCGCCTTATCAATTCGACGGTAATGAAATTCACATAACACATTAAAATGGATGTGGAAAAATACTTCAGGATCAATTTACACTTTTCAATGACTATATAATTGACATGGTGAATTTTGGACCGTAAATTGCTGGGGCTTGCAACTGAAAAAAACTTAGGCTTGCAACTGAATATATCTTGCAAAATCAATTTGTTTTCGTCTGGTTTTACTTATCTAAATATGTTAGCTATCTAGCTAAACCCAGACGGGGTTTAATCACATAAAAGATAACAAGTATCGATTTGCCAGCCATTTTTATTTTTCTTTGTTCTTAATTTAATATTCAACCCATGTTAACCCAAGCACCAGAACGAGCGCGTTAGCGGTAGTTTCTAGAACTAATGAATTATTGACATAGCAGCGAGTCTAACAAGATAAAAGGAACTTACCATTGTACACATACAACACCAGGTCCCGAACTTGAAACAGGCGATCCCAGGAGTCCGATCCATAGCTTTCCTGAACCTTGCGTTGGTAAAACCGTAGATAAGAGGATTGAGAGCACAGTTCAAGTACATGAGGTAGTTGGCTGCAAACCACATTATTTCGTAGCTACCATCGACCTGGAAGTTAATGCTTTAGTTAAGTAAACACGTCGAAGAAGAAAATGCGTTACAAGATAATATATCTAATTCCGCCCAGCCCGTTTCTTCATCGGACTACCAGACGTACGGCGATACGCCATCGGTACTTGGTGGACATCCCACCCATACACACTATAGGTTTTGAGAATACTTTTATTATGCGTTCAGGAGTGGAATTCCCTGCTGGAGACTTCAAGTCAGGAGTTAATAGATTTCTTCGAGGCAAACTTGATTCACCGTCGACCACATCATCGGTTACGATCAGGTGAGACAGTGGTCAAGCGCGAGCCTACAGACCATTAAAAAAAATCTTTTCCAAGCCTTCCAACTTCGATGAAACAAAATTGCTAGGTTGGAAACAAAACCAAACAGATAAATACACATGACGCTGTATTCTCCGAAGAGTAAGGCAGAGGTGCACTCCACACTTCACACCCACATTTGACCAGTTTTATTTAAGTCCTATTTACGAAAGCTGCTGCTATGAGCTTTATCAATGCAAGGAGGCAACAAAAACATGTGAGCGCTTTATTAATGCAAGGGGGTTACAAAAACTATTGAGTGCTTTATCAATTCAAGGAGGCAATATAAACAAGTGGGTGCTTTATCAATGCAAGGAGGCAACAAAAACAATTGAGCGCTGTATCAATGCAAGGAGGCAACAAAAACAATTGAGCGCTTTATCAATGCAAGGAGGGAACAAAAACAAGTGAGTGCTTTATCATTGCAAGGAGGCAACAAAAACAATTGAGCGCTTTATCAATGCAAGGAGGGAACTTAAACAAGTGAGAGCTTTATCTCACTACTCACTTTATAATAGTCAACGCCGTCATTGCTTTACCACTATTATTACGTTGCCCAGTAAATTGGATCTCCGCTAAAAAATATCTATCTGCTGTTAGACCTTATCTTTTTCTGACGTGTAAATAATATCCAACCTTAGGTCAAGCATTTACGAAGTCTACTACACCTTATAATTACCTTCTTTACTTACCGCATTAATTTGCAAACTCATGTGGTTTCGCCAGTAAATCAGTGCAGTGTACGGCACTCTGCAGCATATACCAGCCAGCAATACACAGGCGGTAATCCTCAAAGCCCGACTTCGGGCCCTGGCAACGGACTGACCACCTCCTCGTGAAGATAACTCTCGAACGCTGCATTCTAGACGCCACATTATTGTTCCGTACTGTGATATTAAAAAATAAAATTAAATGATGGCATTAAATTACAGTAGACAGGAATGATTGGTGTCAACGCAACACGTTTCTTTATTCCTCACAGAAATCTTCTTTTTTAACTTCCTTGCCCTCTCCATCCTACAGCATTATATTCATAACTCTTTTAGTCACATGCGCATATTGCGACAATTTCCTTTTAACTTTTCTGTCAATGGTACTACTTACAGAAATAGTACATTATGGTACAAGTGGGCAATGTTGGTGATTACCGCTGAGGCGCCATTGAGACCCGAGCCGTAGGTCTTAAAAGAGCCGAGGACGGTAATTATCAATACACACGTGTATCATACGACCTTTTTCAACATACTTGTGAAGAAAATAATACAAAAAAAACATTTTCAACAGTAAAAACGAGTTGTGAATTTTTTCTCACAATGGCGGGCAAAATTAATCAGTTTTCCTATGCGCGCGCATTTAACAATGGCGATCGGCCATAGACTAAAGGCATGAGGTTTTGTTTTTTTTTGCTTTTCGTGGATAGTGTTTTAGCCAAGTACAAAATAGGGAATTTCAATTTTTTTTAATTACAGAGCATATAAAATTTATATTTGAGTGAAAGTTTTGTTTATTAAGCACGTACAAGTTGAAATTGTCTATTTAAATACGAATTTGCATGAAATGAGCAAGCAATAGGTAAATTAATTTATTTGTACTATTGAGCACGATCTTTTTTGTATCGAAACTTTTTTAAGAACAAAGCAACTCAACCAATAAAATTAAAAAAAAAAAACTATAACTCACTTGTGAATAATAGCAATGAAAAAGTCACAGTTTGATAACAGGTATCATTATGTGCCTAATTGCGGTGAAATTAGAGCCACTTTATGAGCAAGTGTGTTGAAAATATTATTATAGTTGTGTTCTTGTTTTTGCGTCTTTGTAAAGGCAAATAAGTTTATTTTTCAACCACGTCTGTATCACAGTCTATTTATATTGTCTGTTCTATCATATTTAAGTAAGGTTCCGAAAGGTAATTGATGAATGCAAAAGCAGTGTTGAACTTACAGTGACAAGCATTAAACCCAGTGGCACCCATACTAAGAGCATCAATAAGAAGTGCCAATAAATGCCAAGTACTCGAACATCTTCCACACAGTAAGACTCCAAGTAGTCTATCCATGGCCGTTCCTGTAAAGATAGGAACAACAGCGTTTTTTTTTCAAATTTAGTTTAACTTAAATAGATAAAAGTGAAGAAATTGAATCTGACAACATTAATCTAAATGAGGCAATGCACGACAAAATATAATTTGTAATCATTTGTAGTTTACAATATCTACTTAAATATTTTGTAGTATATCTATGTAAGCAGGAGGATAAGGTCTTTAACCCAACAAAGGATTTATGAGAGCTGAAACGATGATGATGTGATGTGATCAAAACAATGTTATATTCTGTTTTTCACCTAATTGTATATGCATGCATAAGCATGCTGTGGTCTCCTATATCGAAAGGTGCACGCGTAAAATAATCTTCTTTATCATTGCGATGTCTTTTGTAGTTGTTGGTATGTCTGTGAATCCTTTGTCTGAGATCCAAATATATAAATAAATATGTGGATTGTTATAATACTTATATGAAACTTACTACATATTCCCTCTTCAACGCCCATGGTAGGGATAACGCACAGGAACATACCCACGTCGCTATGATTAAAACACGAGCAGCTTTTATTGTGACCCTTGCTTCTGCTGTCAATGCTGCAGCTGCCAGTCGATCATAGGATACTAGCAAGATAGCACACACGCTTGATAGAAGGAAAGATGCTGAAAATTTTAAATCTGTAATTATGTTGTAAATCCTCTTGTAGGTATACTGGAAGAGATTTCTTGGAAATAAGCATACCTTTGAACCTATTTTCTTTTCCTTCTGCTTGTCTGTTTATTATGTGTGTGTACATTAAGGCTTATGTTTAACTAGACCAGATCTAGTAAAATTTAACGGCAGTAAATCACTTTATATAGGCAAAAATAGTAAATCATCATCATCTGCCTAGCCTTTTCCCAACTATATAGTGGGGTCGGTTTCCAGTCTTACCGGATTCAGCTAAGTACCAGTGTTTTACATGGAGCGACTGCCTATCTGACCTCCACAACCCAGTAACTGGGTAACACGGTACCCCTTGGCAAGACTGATGTCAGATCTCAAGCTTCAGACTGGCAAAAATAGTAAATGATCACCAAAATTAAATCCCTATTTCAGCGTGAAATTAGAACCAAAAAATTCCAACTTGTTATCCAACTTAAAACAACCAAATCCAAATTATGATTGTTTAATCCAAAAATTGTAAATGACCACAAAAAATAAAAAAATCTGCGAGCAACTTGGAAGTAGGGCTCGCTGGCCGCTGCCACGGCACCGCTCGCTTTTATACGTACTTATACATATCTTTACACTATTTGTTTAGATTATTCTCAAAGAATATCAACCGTAAAATAAAAAGTATAAGATTATGAGTTTAATCATTAAGATTCAAAAAGACAAACAAGCCCTTGGACATAACAGCAGCACAAAAAAGCTTACCTTGCAAAAATCCTTCAAATCGGCAACCAAAGTTCTTCAAAACATATGCTTGGAAGAAATCCCTGACAAGCATGAACCAGGGGCATAAAATCAGCGTAAACAGATCTGTCAATGCCAAGTTCCCGATCAAGCAGTTACTGGCAGACCAGAGCCATTTGTTCCTAATCAATACTATTAAAATGATTGAATTCAGAAAGATGCCTGCTAAGCCAATAGCCAGCATTGCCGAAGTCTTCAAAGCAATTTCTTGGGCTGGCTTTACATGCCATAGTGTGTTCGGGAATGGCTCTTGTGATGTGTCAAACTGGAAATAGATATATTCATTCATTGCTGTACTTGAATTAATCCACTGTATTGATTTGTGGTTTTATCTTATCTCATTTTTCGTGCTTTGTTTAGTACAATTTAATAAAACCTTTGAATCTTTTATAGAAATTTTAGAAGATGAAATGATTAAAAACTACTTACATTTTCCCAGTCTATCTCTTCCGAGTCAGGATTTTCCATTTTGATTATTTTTCCTTCATTTAGTTATTATTCACGTCATTCAATACTACGCTACCTGTAAAAATAATTTAATAACTATTGATATAGGGAGGCACTTTAAAACCACGTTTCTTCCTCTCTAATATCTTTGATTACACACTTATCTGCTGAGTGTTCACCTTGTAAATCTTCTGCTTCCTTTACAATTTCACAAAACTTTCAGGACCGCCAAAAACATGTCCAGCAAACTGTAAATATTATTACGGAATATTCATAGGGACTGGATATTCCATACTCTAGATAACATTGGTTTAAGGTAGTCCATTACCGTGAAAGCTTTGTTATCTGAAAGATGATTGATAGGAGTGAAATAACGAACTCTGACGACCAAGGTTACTTTTAGTGATTTGGGATATCAAGTATCAATTCGGGTTTTATCAGTCTGAATTGCAGTGCTGATGAAAATGAACTGGCTGAAAGTTGGTAATTTTGTATTGTATGAATCGTCTGTAGAATGTTTTGATTCTGTATCTTTGTTTGCTATCTGTTGTGAAATATTTCTATTAGATTCTTGCTGTACGTGTCCAATGCTTATCACAATTTTATTATCAGTGGGTTCATTTCCATATGGAAATGGTTTTGTGTTTCAAGTCATATCCTCTAAAAATACTGTTTGATTGGCTTTTTTTATTTATTTATTCAGGAGCTCCAACGAAAGATGTACACAAAAAATACAATGAATCATCATTAAGAAGTAAATAACAAGTGCACTCCCTCATTTATAGGACGCCACAGCATGCATTTTAGATTATCGACTTTTAGAATAAGCACGCATTAAAATCGTAACCTATAGCCTATTAAGGAATCTAGGGGGTGACCATAAGCTCTTAGAGTAAGGTTATTTTGAGATAGAGTAAGGGACAGATGTATAGAATAGAATATAATAGAATACTCTTTATTATGTACACCATATAAGTTACAGAAAGTATAGACGAAGAAAACATTACACTGGGTGGCACAATGGGCGGCCTTATGGGTATATGACTTGTATACATCTGTCACATACTCGATCTCAAAATAACCTTACTCTAAGAGCTTATGGTCGGGCCCTGGACACATTCTATCAACGAAAACGTAGTGGTAGCGATTGGAAAAACCACAGACATAAATCTAACTAGATGACGCGATTGTGCGAACTTCGCATGCCAAAAACCGGAGTAAAGTTACGATCAATTATCGTAATCTGAGCTTTTCATTTAGCATTATCGGCGCCGGAAATCCACCGAAATATAGAAAAATGCCTTTTTATGCCATATTGAGCTGTAAAGAACGTATAGAAAAAGTTGGCCGAGGCATTGGAAATATTTTCTTTCATTGGTAAGTAAATTTATAGTATATAAAGTAATAAGTAAGTAAGTAAAATGTTACTAAAACAGTTATGAATATAAATGTGGATGGATGGAGAGGGAGGGGACGGCCAAAGAAAAGATGGATGGACTGTGTGAGGAGTAATATGAAAGAAAAGGGCGTAAGTGATAGCGTGACGGGGGACAGGACGGTATGGAAAAAAAAACTGCAACACGTTTCCGACCCCAAGTAACATGGGACAAGGGCAGGAAGATGATGATGGTAAGTAAATTTGTTATTGTTTGTGAAAAATTGTCACGCTTGGTTTTCATTCAGATGGAGGGACTTGCGTAATCTAGTTAGATTTGTGTCTGTGGGAAAACCATTAAAACAGTATTGTACAGGAATATCAAACGCTATCGAAATGTTAAGTTATTTGTTTATTTATTTATATATGCTTAATTGTAGGTACACCAAGTTAATGCATTTCATTTCATTTCATTCAACAAATAAAAGGAAACTTAAAACTAAAATACATACAACGGGCGGCCTTATCGCATACCGCGCTTCTCTTCCAGGCAACCTGGAATGGACAGTGATAGCCTGGACATGAAATGGGGTTGACATTGGTGTAACACATAACAATACGAATATTTACTTTAAACACAATAATATTATTATAGATACACAAATATATACATATATTCTATAATAGATACATAAATACATACATACTCAATAAATATATAGGCAATGAAAGTAGATGTTGACTAACGACAATCACAGTGACAGGTAATGTTCTTTTACGAGTATTTTTTAAATACAAACAAAGACTGGGTGCGTTTTATTGGGTCGGGCAATGCATTCCACAGACGAGCAGCTTGGACAGTAAAAGCTTTATCCAAGAAAGTAGTGGAATGTATTGGTATTTTAAGTCGCAAGTTATCCGATGACCTAAGTGATTTCGTGTGGGAATCGCAGATAAACTGAAAACGATCCTTGAGGTAAAGAGGAGTGGAAGGAGTAAAGAGCACATTACCTATACAGAAGAGAAAGAATATGAGCATTCCGGCGAAGGCGAATTGGCAACCACTTGAACTTTACACGGAAATAAGTTACCAATTCTTTACATTTTGAAATTTAGGACATCCATCACCTTCGCTGACAGAATCATAATCATAATCATCATCATAAACATCATCATTTATTTGTTAGAATGATTCTTTCTACAGCCTCTTGAGATCATTCTGAAACTATGATTTATTAATTTGTTCTGAAATCGTTCGTTATATTTGAGTCCAAATATTTAATTATGCTTTTGTTGTACAAGTATTTATTTTAAACTGCTTGTGTCTTTTGGTTCTGCATGTACTCTTTCTTTTAATCGTGTGCAATTGTTCTAAATGAAGTCGGTTCTGAATATTCAGTTTTTAATCTGAAGTTCACGTTAGTTTGATATATACTTTAGTCATAATGTTGTTACAAATGAATATACCTATTGTAGGTTCAGGGTATTAATAAATCTTCAAACCGTTCCTCAATCCTTCACAGTTTCGTGATGTCTTCCTGCTCATCACTGATTCGTAGGGAGTAAAGAGAAATGTACTGTACACGTAGCAAATTATGTTCGTTAAATTTTAGGAAATCCTCAAAAATGAGAACTCATGATACAAAAGATAACCAAGGTTTAAGTCCAATAACAAAGAGTTCTATTTGTTTTGGAGGTACCGAAATCATGTCACGGAGTGTAATTTTAATAAGGTAAACTATCTTACAAAATACTATTTTCACTTAACGCCATCTGCCAATTTAAACAAGAACCTCGCTTGTCATTCGAATTGCTCTCAACCATTTAGGCACAGACTAGCTGTTTGAACAGCGCAATCAGTTCCACTATCTACCGCTAGATGTCGTTGGATTAAAGACCTAACAAAGAGTTTTGTTCAGAAAAACTTGTTACCAAAATGATTTATTATGTGGAACTGGTATTTAAAAGTATATGAAATTCAGCAGCTCCCTGCTTGATAAACATCCAATCATCACTTGTTTAGCGTTACAGTCGGTTTCGGTTTTCAGTTTCTAAATGGATGCAAATTTTACAAGGATCCTTTCTGACCTTAAAAATCTATTTATTGGTGATACGATCTTGGTCTTGGTCTAAGGGGCTATTACATGAGACTTAAAACTAACCAGCGAAATGTGGCAGTACTATTAGGTGCACCCCTGCCTACCCTTCAGGGAGCACCCTTCAGACGTGATATTATGTGTTACGTTGTTGGTAGTCTATGTCGTGTTGGCCCAGTGGCCAAGACCCCGGCTCTCGTGCTTTGAGGTCATGGGTTCAAATCCGGGCAGGCACCAATGTCACTTTTTCAAATTCATATGTACCTACTTTCTAAGTTTATCTTGGACATTACAGGCTACGGTGAAGAAAAACATCGTGAGGAAACCTGGACTTATAAGGGGTGGGCAGTGGTGGCCCAGTGGTATCGGTCGCGACTTACAAGTTGTAAGTCGCGACCGCGTTCGAGCCCAGGCAGGCGCTTTACTTTGTGTAAATTATTACATCACCACTGCTATCAAAACGGTGAAGGAAAACATCGTGAGTAAACCGGCATGTCCTAGAACCAAAAATTCGAAGACATCTGACATCCACCAACCCGCACTGGGCCCGCGTGGTGGATTACGGCCCATTCCCTCACACACTGAGTAGGCCTGCGTCCCAGCAGCGGCCACATTAATAGGCTGATGATGTGATGTGTATAAGGGGTGGGCAAAAAATCCTGTGCAACCACACCATCAACCACATCATCGCATATTGGTCAATCGTGAGGCTATCATTAATTAAAAAAACCGACTTCCAAAATAAAAAACTACAAAGCGAATTTAACTTTCTTTTCGGAAGTCGATGTCTTTGGTACCAATTTTTTATAGTTTTTGACACCGGTTTTCGAAAAGAAGAAAGTAAAATTCGCTTTGCATTGTTTTATTTTAGATTTTGGTTTAATTTTTTTGTTAAAAATATTATTCATATTCTCTATCTAAAATAAAAATACGCATTATTAAGGATAACTTAAAACTAATCGTCAGATCTTGATCAAATTTAAACGGGACCACATGAGAAACATCAACTTTCAAATAAAAAACCGGCCAAGTGCGAGTCGGACTCGCGCACCGAGGTTTCCGTACAAACCACAGCTGCTGCTTAAACATAATATAGACCTGAGTATTTGATATGAATTTCAATGTAATACTTCTTCTTCTCGTTTCGATGGCACATTTAACTAGATTTTCTGGGCCCAGTAGGTGGCCACGCTTATTGCAGCGTCAGAAGCACTGTACAGGTCTTCCAGGGTGCAAGTGAATGGACAGCCAGGACACTCCAGCAAGTGGGACATAGTCTGTACAGGTGCACCACACTCGCATGTAATACTTCTACGCGTTCATGAGGAAAGGGGTAGTAATTTCAAATGTATTAAAAATATTATTATTATATGATGTAACTAAAAATTTACGGTATTCGCAATTTTCCCTTTGTCTGTGCTATAAGACGTTGCTTCGTACCAAATGTCAAGATTCTGAGTTCACAGGAAGTACCCTGTAGGTTTTGATTCCCTTGCGAGTGTCGAAAATTTGCAGAAATTTACGGCATAAACGGGGGTATCTTTTGATTGCGTTGGTTTAGAACTTTGATTTGTTCACAGCTTTAAGGGACAGTAGACTTGAGTATTTGATATAAATTTCAGCTTGATACCTCCACGCGTTCCTGAGGAAAAGGGTCTTGACAGACAGACGGACGGACAACAAAGTGATCCTATAAGGGTTCCGTTTTTTCCTTTCGAGGTACGGAACCCTAAAAATCATCAAAATTGTTTCATAACTGGCGAAGTAATCGCGTAAGAAACATACAATCGAATTGAGAACCTCTTCCTTTTTGAAGGCGGTTGAAAAGGACTGGAATCTTGTAGTCGGCTTCCAGACCAGATAGTTGGGAAAAGGCTAGGCAGATTGATTTGGAAGAGACTCCACCACACACGTAAAAAGCCATCCATTTATTTCGAAATCGTCAAATCTTGAGTAGTATATGACGAACTTATCTTGAACCGGTAAGCGTATTTTAATGAAGTCCAAAAATTCATTGTTTTAGAGTTTCACATGAACAAATGCGATTTTGATGTGTGGCATTGAGATCTCTAGATAGGTGTGAATGTCACTAATGTAAGATTTATCTCGTTAGATGATTGTTTTCGACAAAAAGTACTTAATGATTGTACCTACCTGTTACAAGTCCGTAAATTGTGTGTGATTTGGAATGTGTGTCATTGAGACGATGGCAAGAAGATTACGTACTCTATCTATTTTGATGAGTACGTACGGTGATCTGAGATTCATTTAAATTTGTATCGCATAGGTAGATACTATAGAGCAAAGATGAGAATGTTGAGATAGATGTGTGGAATGACGAGAATGGATATAGTAAAAAAATTGTATATTAGAAGTTTGAAAGTGGCGCCAATGATAGAAAAGTTGAAAGAGAACCTTTTGTCTTGGTATGGTCTTGTGATGAGGAGGGATGAAACGCATGTTATTAAAAGAGTTATGAATATAAATGTGGATGGAGAAGGAGGGGACGGCCAAAGAAAAGATGGATGGACTGTGTGAGGAGTGAAATGAAAAGGGAGTCAGTGTTAGCGTGACGGGCGACGGGACGGTATGGAAGAATAAAACGTGTTGCGCTGACTCCGAGTAACATTGGATAAGGACAGGCAGTTGATGAGGTATATACTACGTCAATGGCTTCCCTTTATCAAGATACGCACTAACTTAAGGTCTCAGGTGTGTGACTCTTAAGGTTACACTAGTCGATTTTTTTTCCATACAAACATAGTCTAGGGATTATTGCACTATTTGACGATGTACGTTCAAAATAAAAAGAGATATCAATTTGTCTCATCATTATCTAGCCCTGTATGGAAGCGAAAAAGTAAAAAAACAAAATATTTGAAAGTTATGAGCGTCGAAAGTTCCACATTTCGACACTAATTTTAACGCATTTTTGGGCGCAAATAAATACCAAAGAAGACGGAAAATTGCAAAACGGCCTCCATACAGGGATAGATTAGTAGTTCAACAATGTATATAATTTTATTTTGAACAAATAGATTTAGTCGTTTTTTCATTATATCTAGACTGTCAAAGGTCTGTTTATTTTCAGGTTTCGTCCTAAATCATCATCCATTTCGCTACAAATTTGCAAAAGTGTGTATTCGTACGCGAACTAGCTTCCTACTGCTCATCACAGCATCTATCTCTGCCGCACGTGTTGTCGGTTGAAATAAAATGCATTTTAACCCCGCGCACAAAATAGTTCGTTCCGTCGACTAGTGTACCCTTAATTGATGTTGGTGTTCATCCATTCACCGGCTGTCCATCTGCATCTTTAAACTCCAGTTTCCGTATCGAAAATTGTATCAAAACTAATGTACCAAATGTCAATAGCACATTAACTGTTCTGTTGTGATTGGAGAAATTAACTACATCAACAGCCAGTTGCATCGTTTGGCTTACGTTTAATTTGTGCGGTGACGATAATTCTGTTCCAGGAACCGGGCTAACAATATTCTGCGACTATTATTCAGTCTGCCAATAATTGTACCTAGTCTATTTATATGGTTGAGGTTCTGGCAGAGTCGTAGGTCATGGGTTCGAACCCAGGCAGGGGCTTTACTTCGTGTAAATTATTTCATCACCACTACTCTAAAACAGTGAAAGAAAACATCGTGAGGAAACCGGCATGTCCTAGAACCAAAAATTCGAAGACATGTGGACACGTGAATGTCGCCACCTACCCGCACTGGGCCTGCATGGTGGATTAAGACGACGACTAACGCCAACGACCTTGAGGGAACAAAACGCGCACTCGTTTCACACCCGCGCGACCCAAAATTTAGCAGGTTTTTGTACTTGCCTTATAATTCTATAACTTAAAAAAAAGCCTCAGATAAAAAATGTAGATAATTAAATTGTCTTGAGATGGTGTGGATTTCATTAAAATACTCCCAGCGGTTTTTTAGCGATTGTCTTGTTTTTGTCGGTTTTAAACATAACTTTACAAATTAATTACACTATGTTATACGAATAAAACTCAAAATTTTCTCAGATCAAATTATTTAGAAAATGGTCTAATGTAACATATATTTTTTTCCAAAAATTACGACAAGCTGTTTAGACGTGATTCTTATTTTAAAATCAGCTACTAATGGGTATCTGCACCTAAGTGCCCATTCCCTCTCTCATAAAGATGAGGCCTGTGTCCCAACAAGGCTGATGATGATAAGTAAAGTAAATTTGTATAGTACATTAGACCAAGATAATCAAATACATTCCTATGCTACCGTAATAGCTGTAAATGGTTTGTCCTCGTCTGAGCACAAAATATGACAATATCACGGCAATTTGGTATGTGTAATGTATCCTTATATCATTGTTTTGTGATCTAAATGACTGCCAGCAAAATTACGTTTAAAATAGTGAGAATTTTCCATTGTTTTTTGAGCTTGATTTTGTTTATGATGGTCATGACCATCCAACCAACAAAATCTTCAAGTAACATGTTACTTAAAGATCTTTTATGTGGACGTCATTTTATGTGTTGGCATTAAATATAAATCATTGTCATTTATTACACGCTTTTATATGCTTGGTATGTATCTATGTATCTATGTATCAATGTAACGGAATCTTTGAACGTGATTTTCACCCACTTCAAAACGTCGGATTGATTTGAAACTTTGCACACCTATCAAGGACCGATGACAATGCAATAATTTAGTCAAAGTTAAAGTCAAAGTACTTTTGAAAGTCAAACAAAAATTAAAATTTGCAAGTAATAAAAGTTGATTCTACCGTGCGCGTTTAAATTGTTTGTCCCAAATGCCTTACTAAGATCTTCAGGATTAGCGACTTTTTAGTTCAATTTACCATTAAAGCGTGTTTTTTAGTTTTTAGAACTACAATTTATTTATTTATTTTATACTTCATGCACAAAAGGTAAAAAGGCGGACTTAATGCCTTAGGCATTCTCTACCAGTCAACCAAGGGTGGTGACGAGATAACATGGCAGGTGCATTGTTTAATAATAAAAAATAATACCATTTATTTAATAACATACTAAATTAGGTAAAATACATGTACATATATATTGAAAATAATATATAATTATATAAACAACATAAAAAAAGAAAGAACGAAAGAACAAAGTAACAGAAAAGAAGAAAGTGAGATGACTCTGCTTAGTTGTTTTGAAAGTAAATCCGCAATTTCCACTTGAATGCATACCGACTGGTGGCCGTCCTGATCTCGGGAGGAAGCGCATTCCAAAGAAGTATGGACTGTATATGAAAGGAAGTGCGAAAAAAGTCAGTCGAATGAGACGGACAGAGTAAGAGGAGATTATTATAAGAACGCAGATTCCGAGCACATATATCTCATTCAAAGTAACATTGACCAGTCTTACGCTGCTTGGAGCCAGTGTACTTCTGTTGCCCTCATCAGGTCATTGGTCCATCATATCATGAGAAGTACTTTGTCGATCTGAAAGCTCTTTACTATGCTGCCTATCAAATGTGGGATTCGTTATAACTTAGCTGCCGCGGCCTTTTGTTAGTTACTTATTGTATTTTTGAGTTGTATATTTTACTCTAGACGCTTTTACGTGCACGTCTTTTTACATCGTTCTCATAATATATGTACATAATTATACAAAATAAACTAAAATATGTTACAAAATTTTTATGATTGTAGAGACTATCCGCGGAGTTTCTTGTACGTTCTTTTCCATAGAGACCTGCTGACGCTTGTGAATGTGCAATTAGCTTCACATTTTGCCTGACAATTCAAAAGTACCTTTTAAATCAACATCATAATTTCGGCCGGAAGACGTGCGACCTTTTGTTGAATTGAAATAAATGATTTAGAGTTTGAGTTGCGTTGAATCAGAAAAGTAGCAGGTTACGGCAAAATGAGCTTTTTACTAACCAAACCGAATTACTTGTGAATGCACACTACGCTTTATACTTGTACATATTATTAAAGCAGCATATTATTATTGTGAGCAGTGGTGGCCCAGTGGTATCGGCCGCGACTTACAAGTTGTAGGTCGTGGGTTCGAGCCCAGGCAGGCGCTTTACTTTGTGTAAATTATTGCATCACCACTGCTCTCAGTAACGGTGAAGGAAAACATCGTGAGGAAACCGGCATGTTCTAGAACCAAAAATTCGAAGACATGTGACATCCACCAACCAGCACTGGGCCCGCGTGGTGGATTACGGCCCATTCCCTCTCATAGAGAGGAGGCCTGTGTCCCAGCAGTGGGTACATTAATAGGCTGATGATGTGATGTGATGTGATGTGATATTATTTAAAGGGTGTTTAACCAACTCGGACTTCTTTTGAATCTACTAAAACACAGCATACGGAACCGACATACCCTTGACAAAGAATAAAGTGTTTCCTTAAAACAGGGACAATATTTCTACAATACAAAACATTCTCAACTTTGCAATCATAGCTACACCTCTGTCTGCACCACAGACAACCTCGTAATGACATAGCGCCTCTATAATCCAAAGACAACGTAGAGCCGTGTAAATTCAACCACAATGTACAGAACCCCCCCTGAACATTAACACACAACTAATGACTTAAATAAAGTCGCCATGATGGAAACACGAAGAAAGAAACACGTCAACGCCACGCAATTATGTGTCTGGCGGTAAGATGTAGGAAGATTTTAAAATGGGAGAGGAAAACACTTTATGATGAAATCTGCCTTGTTATTAAAAAGCATGTTTTTGGACAATTTATTTCAATTAGACCCCAAAACGGCACTTTTGAATGTCAACATTAAACGTTAGAAAATAATAGATAATTAATTAATTCTACTGTCCATTCGCAAAGGCAGTTTGTTATTGAGAAGAACCACAAAAGAACGGATAAGAAACTCCACAATTTCACACTCTTTAGGCAAAGTGACAATCTCAAATAATGCGTATTTGAGATTGTCACTTTTCCTAAAGAGACAATACGACATTTTACCAGCGATTATGATTGTCAAAAGTATAATCCAAAACATTTTGAAAGAGCTGCTTAACTCACACGTATGACATTTCAGTAACGCATGCAATCCCTTAAGAGTGTCTTTAGATAAAACTTTTTGACAATGGTTACAGCTGACAGAATGCCGGTTTTGTAGACACTCTTTTCAATCAAACATTTCGTCAAAGTTGGCAGTTTTAGGCAATGCTCTATTCACTATTTTCACACTGCCTATGAGAAATATAAAAAATGTTACTTGCCTACTCTACTTTTTGTCTGATTATGACTCTCTTCGTCGCAGTTAATCGCGACAGACAGACTGCAATCGCACACGACGTCTCATTTGTGTAACGGAGTTAATATTGTATAGGTTTATTTTTTTGTTCTAAAAATATAGCAACTTAGCTATGTTAAGACTAACGTATTTTATTGACAAAATGTTACCAAAACTAAACAAAAACCCACAGTTGGCAATCGAATATAATTATATGTCTTTGGAAGGAGTATCAATTACTGGAAACGATTTCGAAGCTGTATCCAAGTTAAAGTCCTTTTAATAGGGTGATAAAACTGAGATAGTGGTCAAGCGCAAGCCTATAGATAATAATAATAAAAAAAAACTAACGGTCTAGAACAAAATCATGGTCATCAAACCAAGAAAGACAACAGCTACTCTGCAGTGGCCCATATGGAAAGCATTCAATCGAATGCGTACCTTGGTAGGCCCTTCAAACAGAATTTGGTAAAATGGGGTTTTATTAATCCGTCAGACACAAGGTGAGTGCAGTGCCCCTGTGCAGAAAATGACAATCATGCTGGAATGCCTCAGACCTCAGACTCAGACACACAAGTGGCTCATACACCTGCACTTTAGAGGAACTATTGAACGTCGCTGACGCTGCGATTGGCGTGGCCGCCAAATGGTCCCAAAATAATTAAAGAGCTTTCCATCGTCTTGAAAAGAAGAAGAAGAAGCTTTAACCAAGAACTTAATCAAGCCACCATTTTGTTACCCAGTGTCTATTCTATTCTAACCAAAACAAAAGTCACTGGTTCAGATGGTATTATAGACTATCGTTTGCAAAATACAAAACCTATATAGGTACAGCATAGAAGGAAACACCGTAATTAAGGTTACCCGGTCATGCCCATGTCACGAGTGATCGAATGACCTTTGTGTGTACCAGTGTATGATATCAACTGGGACAGTCTCTATTCTGATCAGAAAACACCATGAGACGTAAAAAAAATACAGCCTGTGATAATAGGAGCAGGGAAAATTCTAACTATCAACTGCCAAGCCACTGCCCAACTATATTCGAGTTTAAGCTGGATACCAGCCTATCTGACCTCCACAGCCCAGTAATTGGGTAACACGACATCCTTAAGACTGGTGGCAGATTTGAGGAGGCTTCTGACTAGTTCTTCTTCTTCATCGTGTCGATGATTCCATTTTTAAATTTTTATTTAGATGTTGTGCTTCGACCAGAACTCAGCCACGTCCACAGCCCTAGCGTTGGCCTCGCACAGGTCCCTCATGGTGCAGGTGTTTGTGCACATAGAGCAGGACAAAAGATGGGGCATCGTTTGCGTTGTGGTTCCACAATCACATTGTGGCTGATCGGTGCCCCATGTGACCAGGTTGTACCTACAGCGGCCAACTTGGCTTCGCAGCCTATTTAGGGCTTTCCAGGTAGGCTATGGCAGTTTATTCCCAGCTGGAAGCTTTTCTGCAGGATCGATATAGACTTCTGACTATTTGACTACTCGTAACGACTGGCAAAGATCTACATATGACACACATGACTTTTTAGACACATTATTTTTCCTACTCCTCCGTTATTCATTTCTGATTTATTTTGTTTCGGGATCCAAGACAGTTCAATTCATTCTCCGTGCCTCGGCGCTTTTCTGGTGGTTACCACTGTTGATTCTGGCTTTCAGGAGTTGCAGTGGTTTGGTCGCCACTGTTGATTCTGGCTTTCAGGAGTTACAGTGGTTTGGGAATAGTGCGATGGGATTGTACCAAAAATACACATGACAGCCGGGACCAACAACTTAACGTGCTTTTCGGGCACGGAGGAAGCTCGGACCACGATGGAAAAAAAAACGAGGCATGGAGGAGTGTCAGTATTTAATGAATGGACACCCGTCTTCACACCGACCTCAGCAAGCATGGCTTAACATTGAAGATCAACCATTGCTGCTGCTATTATTTAACTACGAGGTCCTTGGAAAACAGAAACACTGAAGGCAAAATTTTCGCCTATTGCGATTTGAGTGATGCGAGATGCATATGATCAGTTGATATGCGCTTGGGGACGCCTTCTGCTAATATGATAAATGATAATGAAGGCAAAAGCAAAAGTATTGACATAATTATAACAGACCTTGCGTTATCGAATCAGAAATGAAGACATCCGCAAGAGAACCAAGGTTACCGACATAGCCCGCATAATTGCCAAACTAAAGTGGCAGCAGACAGGTCACATTGCACGCAGAACGGATGGCCGTTGGGGCCCAAAAGCTCTTGAGTGGCGACCGCATACCAGAAGACGCAGCGTTGGAAGACCTCCCTCTAGGTGGTGCGACGAGCTGGTTAAGGCTGTGGGAGACCAGTAGATGCGAAATGCACAGGACTGATCAGTGTGGCGACGCTTGGGGGATGCATATGTCTAACAGTGGATCTCTTTCGGCTATAATGATGATATAAGTAGCAAAAAATTAGAGTAAAAAAAAGAATTGCTTTACGGCAACTGTTGAGTCCCACTCAGAAACAAAAACTCGAACAATGAAGGAATCACCATCGATGATCAGCGCCTGGTTTTGGTTATACATAGATAGAACAGAATAACCTGCAAAACTGAAAAATAATTAAGGATTTATTCTTTCACTTTTTTTTTTCATAAATACTGTTTATTTTTAAACAGTGACTCACAAAACTACTAAACACTTCAAACTTAGAAGCTAAAAGCACACAAGCAAACAGAAAAAAAAACATTCAGAATACACCCGCATCAGAAAACCACAACTGTCGACAGCAATTTCGTACGAATGAGGTTGGCATACACGTCTCAATCCTTCTAAATATGTTCTATAATCAACCTTCTTGCCTTGAAATAAGGGTGATGGGGCAAAAGGTAATTTTGCATGTAATGGAAATCGTGAGGACATGTATACGTCTAGCACTTTGGAGTACTTTGCGACATTATGATTGTTGTTTGAGTTCATAATTGAGGCATATGGCGTTATTAGCTTGATTGTGAACGTTCAGAACGAAGACTGTTTTGGATTTTGTCGTGTTTAATGAATTTTTAATGGTAGGACGATGTGTGATGTGATATGAAGGCTAATATGGGGGTGTGAGTGTGCGATGGAATTTCAGGCACGATCTAATTCCACCTAGCCCGTTTCATCATCGGACTACCAGACGTTCGGCGATGCGCCATCGGTACATGGTGAACATCCCACCCATACGCAAGAAACGTTTTGGAAACAAATTTGTTAAACGTACAGCTAAGGAGTGGAATTCCCTACCAATTCTGTGTTTCCCGACAGCTACAATCTAGGAGTCTTTAAGTCAAGAGTGACTAGGTTATTTCTAGGCAAGCGTGTTTCACCTTCGACCACATCATCGCTTACCATCAGGTGAGATAGTGGTGAAGACCGAGCCTAAAACCATATTTTAAAAGGTACAAGATATTAACTCTTCCTTGTCTGTATATCCTCGAAACCGCAATGTTTGTTAAAACAAACCCCAATTTGTTTCCACGTCTACAGGAGGTTGTACCTCGTAACAGACGGGATATGACAGTTCTTCAAGGCCATTCAGCAAAAACGGCACTCATGCGCAGAAGTATCGTCTGCATGGCGCCTACTATATTTAACATATTGCCTAAACGTTGGAAGGAGCTGAGTGGTAAGGCATTCAAGCGTCAGTTGAATGTGTTTCTTACGCAAAAAGCATATTATAGTGTCTCCGAATTTTTAGCTGAAAAAGTTTTTTTTTATTGTATTAGTTTTATCTTTTCCTGACAATAATAATAAATTTCTATGAATAATGAATTTAAATTCGATTTAATATCTTGCATGCTCTTGTATGTATGCAATGTTTCAAGAAATAAAGCAATCTAATATGATCTTATCTAACATTAAATTTTGTTTGACATTTTATTGAAATTTATATATAGATTTTATTATTCATAATTCCTATTTGACATTTGATTGATATTTTAATTTTGACATTTGTATATTTTATAAATTTGACATGCATTATATTATTTGACATTTGATTTATATTTTGTTGCATAGTTTTGATAGTGATGTGTTGTTGCTATTTTGCATTTAATTCACTTCTACATTGATTTGGCATGCACTATTTTCATTTCGACATCTGATTTATATTTTTTGCATAGATTTTTATTTGACATTTTTTATTGATATTGTTATTTTAATTTCATTGGTGATGATTATGAAATTCATTTATAATTAAATTCATTCATTGTTTACCTTGCATAATATTTGCACGCCATAGCATGTGGCAAACATGTCGGAATCTTTTGCTATTTTTTGTTATCTTGCATGCATATTGTATGTGTTACCCATGTTTAGCAAATAAATATATCTTATCTTATCTTATCTTATACAAAAATAAAACGTATTTTTGAGACAGTTCGCATTTAAATTTCAGTCTCAATATATCAGAAATACTGCTAGTTTATCTACATTTTTGATCATAGGCCCTATACAAGTGACATTCTATCATCGAAAGCGTGGCGATAGCGATTGACAAAAAGGCTAAGAAATTCTATGGGATTGACAAGCGATATCAGAAAATCACGTGATTAATCTCTAACATTTTGACATTTCGACTATCGCCTTCGCTTTCATCGAATGCCACTTCTTTAGAGCCTCAGATCTTGTCATTGATTTCCGCTGAGGTGTGATTGCGACTATATGTTTTACAAGCTTTTATTTAACTTGCAATGTATGTATTGTATGTGTTCCGCAGGCTTATTACGTATCTTTTGCAAGAGCAAAACGATAGCGATTTTTGCGCAATAATTGCTCTTCCATACAGAAGTTTTAGAGTTTTTGGATGTTTTTTTTTAAATAAGTGCATTTGACAAACAGCGAGCGATTAGCAAACGATTGTGTAGGTCCTACCATACCTACACTGCAGGTAATTCCGACTTTTATGACATAAAGCGTTTGATCGCTATCGTTTTGCTCTTGCAAAAGATACGTAATAAGCCTGCGGATCAAATCTTGCCACTGAATTTTAAAGCAGTTATCCTCCACCGATTAAGATGAAATTTTGCATAAACGTTTAGTCTGGATGACAATGCATGGTTAGCTAAGTGATGTCATTCTAAATCCAATATGGTGGACGGCCCAAGATGACGGACCAGTTATTTTTTGTGCACTGCCATGACATGGGTATCAAATGAAAAAGTTTGCTGAGATGAATACGAAAAAAGCATGTTTAAAAAAAAGTTATTAATATTTTCATTACTATATTTCATATATTTTTTAAAGTTTATCTAATCGCTATCGCTTTCGTTTAAAGAATATCACTTGAGCCACATTTAAGTCCTAATAATTCAAGTACTAGTTATGATGGAGGCACTCCAAAATTATAACATGTCGAAGCTAATCATTAAAAAAAAGCCTCATCAGAAGTTTTGAAACCAGTTGCCAAAAAATTAGATGACATGGTGCATGTCGCAGTGATTGAGCGATGGGCAGCTGTACGTGTTGCTGGTTGATTCCCGCACGGAACTAATCTTTATATGGCCTACAGATAGTTGTTCCGGATCTGGCTGTTTGTGTATTTTAGCTTGTACTTGTAAACGCACCCACGATACAGGTGAAATTTCTGGTGACGGGCAAAGTTATTTAAAAAATAAAGACTTCGCTAGTCCCAATGTTAACTTACAAAGCAATAAAATCTAAACCAATATCTCGCAGACCTGCAGACAATCTTCAAATCTCCAGACTGAATGAAATCTAATAAAGTCACTGAAGGCTGATAAAAATTCAGAGAGACATGCGGTATGAGAAATTAAACGTAATGACATGAAATGACGTGGAAGGGGAGTCTTAGCAGCGCGGATGTGTGGTTTCTTCTGTCTGGGGAATTAAGGAGTTATTGAAACGTATTTTCACCGGGTTTTCTTTATCTTACAGTCTGGTAAGTTTTGCTTATGAGTGGCTGTGTTGCACTATTTAATGACAATCCCCAATATTTAGTTAGTTTTGTGACTTTCGTGAATATAAAATTTTCTCATTAAAAAAACTATCGTAAAATGTTTAAATAGTTACTTATTTTGTTCAAAATTACTATGAATATGGACTATACTCGTGATAGTGTGTCAGTGACAATCTAAGAAGTTCAATGACGTTTCTCACTCTGCACGCCGCGAATACTTTGTACGTAAGAAATTTAAAATCTATTTCATAATCCTAATTAATAACCATGTTACCCATACACTACTCTTAAAACAACGAGTATCATTCGTAAGCATCAAGTCTAATTATTTTTAAGTATTTTTACAGCTGTCAAATCCGACTTCTTAGATTGTCACGACTATAGTTACGTGTGTACCTTTGGGCACAGATAATATAATTCTAGCATACAGATGCCTCATCCCATACAAAGAAACTGTGTCGACGTAACTAGCGTTTTTCGTCTGAATAAGATGATTATTTTTCTGAGAACATCGATCAGTGCCGTTCCACGGATATAGATGGTGTTAGCAGTGACTTGCAAGTAAAAGGGTTTACTCGGTTCATGACAATTTTTTTTTTAAATACAGCACCGATTTGTTTTATAGTATTTTTGTGCACGTTTTTACAGTTTCATTGTACCAAAATGTATTCCAAAACAAATTAAAAAAATCGAGTGGATCCCTCAGTAATTTAAAAACGCGCCATCTATTGGAATCAATTTAAATGATTCATTCAAATAATCTTTGAAATACAAGAGCCCATTCCTTAAGTTTAAACAAGACCATACATTTTTTATGATCGTCACTAGATTTTTTTTACATTTCATAAGACTCAATAACAAATCAAAGCTTATCACGCCATCTAGTGTAATTTATTTGAACCAAATTTTCTTTCTTCGCTTTGGGTGCCCGTGCGTTGGGCAAATACTGTAGATGTCCTTGATATATAAGTAATGAGAAATTTAACGTTATTACATGAAATGTCTTGGAAGTCTAAGCAGCGCGGATGTGATCTGGGGAATTAAGGAGTTATTGAAAAGTATTTTTCACTGGGTTTCTTTATCATACACTTCATGATTGGCGGTACGAATGGTAACAATTGTATGCACGATTATAATTTCTATTTTAAGTACTTTCGGGATTGTGTTGGACATTCTGTAAAATTTACCAAATTTTTACGTTACGAAAATTTTAAAGCGTGTAAAAAAATTATAGCTTCTGTCCGTGGTTTCATCCGCTGGTTTTTAATATCCCAAGGCAACATTAAACTATAAAAAGTAACTTCGTGCTATTCCAAACTATATCTGTCTCTGTGCCAAATGTCATCTATATCCGTTCAGCCATTCTGGTGTGATTGAGTAACAAACGTACATCCATTCATAAACATTTTGAAAACTTTCAAATCTAGCAATTTTGGAAAGGTAGAGTAGCAACAATATGACTAAAGATATCTTTTGCAAAATTACCAAAGTAACTGGCATAAAACATACCAAGCTAAACTATTAATTCAAATTCATTGCCTAACAAGAACGAAGATAGCATAATTATTTTCTCAGTGTACGGAACCGCTATTCAATTGTGACCTTTATACGGGTCTGTTTGGTTGAACTAAAGAGAGACACATAATAATACAGAAGGCTAATATTATGGTGGCTAAATCTACCTAATACATTTGAACGAGCAATTCTTCTATATATGTACATAATCTGAATCTCGGCAACGGCTCCAATAATTTTCATGAAATTTTGTATGGAGGAGGTTTCGGGTGCGATATAAATCGATCTAGCAATAGGTTTCATTTTAAAAAAACGTCGTTTTCTCTATTTTCGCCCAGGTACTGTTATTGATTGACAGCTCACTTCAACTTACGCCTTTTCCTGATGGCACGACGCAATTCGATTTATATCGCACCAATATGCAATTGTTACTAAGTGAAATTGCAAGTATGTCACATGGATGCAATGCTTTCCAATTCGACCGATACGCACTTGATTTTTTCTTAGTAACAAGTATTTTTATCAAACATAGCTAAGAACACTCTCGACAAAGTCACCTTTCAAACAAAAAAAACTTAATCAAAATCGCTTCATCCGTCTCGGAGCTATGATGCCACAGACAGACACACAGATACACAGCAACATACGTCAAACATATAACACCTCTCTTTATCAGTCGGGGGTTACAATAGCCGCGTGATATTGGATATACGCAATTTTAATTGTGTGATTCCGTCACTCCATCAGTAAAGGACCTAAGTCACCACGGTGAAACTTTTACAGAACAGTAGAAAGAAAGAAAAGGTGTTTATTCGCCACAAAAACGACATGCAAAATTTTCGACATCTTAAATTAAACCCTTAACGGTAGGTATCCAATATTAGTAAGTATTTAAATTATGTTAGTAAAGAAAAGTAAGATTAAAATTAAATACCAAATTTGAGTACAGTACTAGGATGATGAGTAAGTACAAGCAGATGCATGTCGTGCCTGTGACAAGAAGGCTTCCACTCAGCATATTGCTGTGCCGTGGGAGACCCACAGCACGGCGCTGATTTTCAGTGGTCGCCTAGGACGTGACGTACGGAAACCAAAGCATGTTGTGTAAAACAAATATAGAAAGATAATATATACGACTAAAACGAAAATAGGTATCAAGACAAAGTTAACAAAACATAAAGTGAGGGTAAACATAAAGTAGAATAGAATAGAATAGAGTAGAGTAGAATGGAATACAATATAATAGAAAAGAATAGAATAGAAAAGAATAGAGTAGAATAGAGTAGAATATACTTTATTATACACCATACAAGTTACACATCTCTTATATTAGAAAAAAATAATTATACTGGTACAAAGACGGTCTTATCGCTGACAGCGATATCTACCAGACATCCCGGCACAGCGGTTTAAGCGGCACTTGAGGACACCGTGGAATGGCTGTGTAACCCTGTTTTCGCTTGTTGTATGGAATTGACATTCTGCAATATTCTGTGGTGGAACTGAAGTGGAAATCTAAGACGGTATAATGTGTGCACCGCTTATCCGAAGGCGACATGCAGTCTGTGGACTGGAGGGTTAGTAGAAAAATTGTTCATTAATATGAAAATGATTGTTCGATAAGAGACAAAAAGAGCCTAAAAAGGTGGATTGAACTTTTCCTTTCTAAGTACTTACATAGAAAAAAAAGTTCCAACCACCCAGCTGTCCTGGCAGAAAAGTCCATTTGGTTAAGCTCGCTTTTTTACATGAATTTTGCTTTTACTTTGGATAAATATTAATATTTTGACCCCTAGCTTGATATACCTTGTTGGATAGCTAATAAAACAAAGATATTATTTAGCATATCTGCAGCACAACTGCCATACATTTTTTTTTTAAATTTGTTGAAAGAAAAAAAATGTTTTATAAATTTATTTCATTTTTACACTTTCAGTCCTCTACTATGACTCCTATGGTTCAGATATTTAGATTTTTTGCATTTAGAATAATAAGTGAACTTCTCTAGTACTCAAAAATCGGAATTAGAAAAAAATAAGGCCATAGAAGACAAAAAAAATGCCAATTCTTAAGAAATTGGCATATTTTTTTGGTTAGGTTTAGGCTGGGGTGTTTCATAGTCAAATTAGTCAGAAATGATGGGAAGTATAACCTCTTAATGGATCTAGGTCGACTTAACCAGTAACCCTGTATATGTATGTGCTATTCCAGACTATATATTATTATTTATTATTATTATTATTTATTCTATCTATTTCTGTACCAAATTTCATCCAGATCTAAAGTTTATCAGATTGATTGATAAACATCCATCCATTCTAATTTTCACATTAATAATATTAGTAAGATATGGTAGGGAGACCTATTAAACCCATTTAATCTGCCAACGCTACATAAAGCAAATATTCGTTCACATTATCGGTGCATCGGGCACATTTGAAATATTCATATGTAACAAGAAAGCATTAATGTTCAATGAAGCTCTTATCATACGATATTCACTGGCTCGCCCGTTCTCTACCAATTTGCAAATTGTGATAACATTCAACTTAACCATATTTATAGAGCAATTTGGTTTTAATAGTTGCTTGGTTCTGTTTTTGCAATAGCGAACCTTACTGCCAATTTTACCCGTGTCTAACTTAATCAAGGAGGAAAAAACGTGTCGTCACTTTTTTTCAGGTTAGGTGTCAGTTTTTAACCGACTTTCCAAAAAGAAGGAGCATATTCGACTGTATATTATATTTGTGTTCACCGATTTCTCCGTCAATTGTGGAACAATTTTTATGTTTTGATTTTTTTTGTTTGAAAGAATACGTATGTTCCCGAATTGATCCCATTTAAATTTGGTGAAGATCTTCGGAGATTAACAACAGGGGGGTGACCATAAGCTCTTAGAGTAAGGTTATCTTGAAATCGCGTAAGTGACAGATGTATACTAGTCATATACATCTGTCCCTTACACACACTCAAAATAACCTTACTGTAAGAGCTTAAGGTCACCCCCCCAGACTCTTCAATAAATGAGGGCAAATCTCTCAAGATTGTTGCAATCGCATGTCTGTTCGTTGTTTACACAATTTCATGTTAATCACACATCTCGCCGGTACGCTCTAAAGGAGGACGTAGATTTGTATAGTTAAGGTTACACTAGTCGAAAATTCTTCAATACAAACGTAGTCAATGTTTGACTATGTACGTTCAAAATAAAAAGTGACAGCCTGTATGGAAGCAAAAAAGTAAAAAAAGAAAATGTTTGATAGTTATGAGCGTCAAAAGTTCCACATTTCGACACTAATTTTAACGCATTTTTGGGCGCGAATAAATACCATAAGAAGACGGAAAATTGCAAAACGGCCTCCATACAGGGATAGATTAGTAGTTCAACAATGCAAATATTTTTATTTTGAACAGATAGATAGTAGTTTTTTCATGATAATATAGACTGCCAAAGGTCTGTTTATAAAATTTCGCGCGCTCGGTTTCGTCCTAAATCATTATCCATTTCGCTACATATTTGCAAAAGTGTGTATTTGAACGCGAACTAGCTTACTAGTGCTCATCGCAGCATCTACCTCTTCCGCACGTGTTGTCGGTTGATATAAAATGCATTTTAACCCCGCGCACAAAATAGTTCGTGCCGTCGACTAGTGTACTTACCCTTAACCCTGGTATACTCTCATGTCAACGATCATGTTCAAGTTTCATGTTATTAAGTAACCTATTCTGGCATAACTTTGGGCATTGTAGGTACCTTACTATAGAACTAGCCCATTATGTACTACACCACAACTAAAAAGTGTAAAATAAAGAACTTTTTTACAAAAAAATACAACAAAAATGGGTGTTAAAAAACGAAGAAACAAAAGCAGAAACATCACATACACACCGATACCGACTTTCGACATTAATTTACTTTTCACTTTATAGTGTTTGTATTTGGAAGTCGGTTGTATTTTTTTATACAAAAGTTCATTTTGGATTGTCCTGTGTTTGAAATACTCATGTCGATGCCTAACGGCCAAAAAGGGTTAAGCGATTTTTTTTGCGAAATCGACTTATATATATTGTGCATATTGATAATCCTTTGTATTGTCATAACTTATATTTTAAGTTTATACAGCAAAAAAAACGCCAAAATAATAACAATTAAACCGGAAAAATTTGCAGTCTTTGGAACTTTTTTCTTTACACTTTATTTTTCGAGTTGATGGTCGCGGTTTCAAAACCAGATAGGCTGTACTTTATATAATCCATTCCATCACCACTGCTCTCAAAACGAAGAAGGGAAATATCGTGATTAAAACTAAAAAATCGAAGACATGATTTTGACATCTACCAATCAGCACTAGACGCTTACGCTCATGCTTTACTCCATCACGATTACAACAGATTTCTGATAAGCATATCAGAAATCAATCGAAACAACACAAAAATAAAACAAAAAGCTTTAACCAACCGCACTCAATTCCCATACATCTGCGAGTAAAATCACTTTACACCACATTATGAAACAATTGGAAATGATTTCAGCATCCTCTAAGTAACACATTGTGTGCTTCCCCGCTTGAGTCTTAATAAATAAATTAACGGAATGAGCTTAGTCATTCGTTCGTATTCATTAATTAAGATCACACGCGAGGCTTATACCAATCTTGAGAACAATTGGCTTCATACTTGGGGTAGGGTGGCCACGGAAATGTTTATCAGTGAAGGATTTTTTCTTCCTTTCCCAGCTACCGTCACTGTCTAACGATTTAACACGTGAATTGTGTATTCGGTTCATTTCGCAAAATGTTTTTAGCATGAATCTCGTCTGACCGTTGTAAAATAAGTTAAAAAGATCGGGGGGTGACCATAAGCTCTTAGAGTAAGGTTATTTTGAGATCGCGTTAGTGACAGATGTATACAAGTCATATACATCTGTCCCTTACACACACTCAAAATAACCTTACTCTGAGAGCTTATGGTCACCCCCCTGTTCGAACTTGAGCTTTCCTAAAACAACATCAAGCTATAAAAATATTAATTTAATGTATTAGTCACTAGCTTCTGCCAGCGGCTTCGCTCGCTTGAATAGTACATTACTGCAGCGGCCAGCAAAAGAGGCATTGATGGACGAACGTGTAAAGTACATCTAAACGTAAGTCCATCAATGCCTAGTTATGGCCAAGGCTTATATAATACTTTTCTCAAATAATGCGCAGAAATTAAAACTAAGTAGCACCTGGAACTCATTTTGTAAAATCAATTACTTTTCAAAATCAATGACGAACAACAATAATCATTCCCGTGTTTAAGTTTTTTTTTTTTTTCTATAAACAGCTTTCTATATGCAAGCCAGTTCGAAATTTAAAGAAAACCTTCGATAAGTTACCTCCTTGGTTGCCGTGTTTCGGATTAAACGATCGTTCCATTTTTAAATTCCACGACAGATATGAATTTACTATGTAATTTATTTGGCCGCTACACACGACAGATATGGATTTTCATACAACTTATGCCGGCCGCTGCTCGCATGTATATGGCCAGTACAGCAATTTCGATTTACGTATCTCGAAGAAGGTTGTCAAAATAATGCTCAAATTTCCAAGCATGTATGAGAAAAAGTGTTTTATCATCCCAAGGGAAAATTACACCTGAATAAAAAAAAGTAGCCTATGTGTTATCCCAGACTATAATCTATCTCTGTGCCAATTTTCATCCAGATTCGTTCAGCCGTACTGGCGTTACTGGGTCATAGCGGCATGGTGTGATTGAGTAACAAACATACATCCACACATCCATCCAAACTTTCATATTTATAATATTAATAACAATACTACCCACCCCGGCTTTGATTGTGACAATATTTTTTTGCCAAAATTTTTAATAATGTACCTTTCAAATGGTGAAAGATTTTTCAAATAGAGTGGTTCCTGAGGTTACCCTATACAAACAACAAAAAACAGGCCAAGTGCTAGTCGGACTCATACAAGAAGGGTTCCGTACCATACCATAATCGCAAAAACACGAAAAAATAATAATTTCTTTACACGCGGAAACAGAAATACATCGTCTGGAAAAATTTCAACTGTCTAGCTAAAACGGTTCATACGATACAGCCTGGTAACAGACGGTCCGCGAAGTCTTAGTAATAGGGTCCCGTTTTTATCCTTTGGGTACGGAACCCTAAAAATTCAGGCTCTCTCTTATTATTTAAGACTAGCTGTTCCACCCCACAGGGTCCGTTTTCGGGATAAAAAAATAGCCTATGTCACTCAGAAATAATGTAGCTTTCTAATAGTGAAAGAGTTGTTTAAATCGATCCAGTAGTTTCGGAGCCTATTCGGTACAAAAAAGCAAACAAACAAAAAAATATTTTTCTTTATAATATTACATTAGTATTAGTATAGATAAGACTTCGTAGTAGACACACAATACCAATCGATTGCTAACTATGCTTCGCTACGCACAACATGGATAAAATAAAAAAATAAAAAAAAATAAAAATATATCCCAAATTTCCAAATAACAAGGTAACACCACACTCAAAGCAACAAGACGTGTATTACTCTTACTCAAACTTTTGTATAGAATTTGTGGAAAGAAAGGAGACGAGCCCAAGTGGGAGGGGGGAGACGTAGGGCTAAAGGGGGGGATGCTAATGATAACACACTCACACACAATTTCTTTTGTTTCCAAGCCACAGTTGCAAGAAACTCAAGTGTACTTTATCTTACGTTTTGAGTATTCTGGGAAGGTTTGAATTATTTTGGTATGGAAATTAGGGAAAACTCGAGTCTACAGGTTTAAATTAAATTTGTTAGTGAATTTCTGAATACCTGATCGATATTTAATAACGGCTAAACAAATAGAAACAATTTGAATTGACATTTGATCCTGAATAGTGGAGATATTAAGAGCTTGGGTTCAGATAGGTCCGATCTCTTGGTCAGACAAATTTAATTAAGTTTTTCCTAGTAGAACCTATGGAATTACGACGATGCGCCATCTGCACATGGTGGATAAACCACCCATACCTACTTACTAAACGTTTTGGGAATACTTGAATAGTATGTACGTACGTATACAGCTAAGGATTGGAATTCAATGCCAGAATCTGTGCTTCCCGGTAGGTACAACCTGGCGGTCTTTAAACCAAGAGTGATTTTACTTTTAGTCAAGGATGCTTCTTTGTCGTCCGCATCATCGCTTACCATCAGGTGAGATAGTGGTCAAACGCGAGCCAATTAAAATATACTGTTAAAAAAAATAAACTGTTAAAAAAAATGTTAAAAAATATACTGTTAAAAATATACTGTTAAAAAAAATATACTGTTAAAACTTTCAGATCTAAGAGTACAAAGACTCTACTTCATCAAATAATTGTATTATTTGTTATCGGCATTACCGAATATGTCCAATTTTTTTGATACTAATCATTCACAATCCTTCATAGCTCAATGGTGATTGGCTGTCCTTTTCTCGTTGACACCGAGGAAAAAGACCAGTATCAGCCAATGGAAAATAAACACGACATTTTGTCCGGAAGTCAGCAGTGAGCTACTTCCGGACAAAATACAAACAAACAATATCAAGAATTATAACAAACAAAAAATGTAAACATATTACTTGACTACACGGACGAGTATTCAAAACTTGTGGAATACTGATAATCTAAGAAAGCAGAAATGCTTAGTAAATCTGATAAACAACTGCTTCCAGTCTTTAACCGGTTTCAATGACTAGCTATTTGACCTCCACAACCTAATAACTGGGTAACACGATACCTCTTGGCCAGGCTGGTGTCACATATCAGGCTGACTGACTACCCGTAACGACTGTCAAAGCTCTTCAAATGACAGCCGGGACCAATGGCTTAACGTGCTTTCCGAGGCACGGTGGAAACTCGCTATGTAGAGATTGTAATCCATCCACGAATCGACCTCGGCAATCCTTGCTTAACCTTAAACAACGACCCTTGCGGCTGTGTTATTAAATAACCACGAGCTCCTCTGCAACACAACTGCACTATCCTCAAAAATAAAATTCTTATCATAACATCGTACCCAAAAACTTGCTGAAAAAGAAGGCTCAGTAAACAAAACCGTGCCCCTGTCGGCTTCAGCAACAATGCTTAATAATGGTTTCGCGAATTTTGCAATACATTCATTAGGGCCTTTTGTTCATATATTTGGGGGTAGACAAAAATTATAACATACCGTGTATTGTGCGCCCGGCGACGCGGAATAAGTGGCGAATTGGGGTAGGGTTGGCGAGCGTACGGCAGCGATATTGCTTGTGAAAATTGTGTATCTATTCAATAATCTATACTTAATATTATAAAGAGTATAGATTTTTTTGTTAGTTTGTACCGAATAGGCTCCGAAACTACTGGACCGATTTGAAAAATTCTTGCACCAATAGAAAGCTACATTGTTCCTGAGTGACATAGGCTATTTTTAATCCCGAAAATGGGTCCTATGGGGTGGTCCACGGGAGCGAAGCCGCGGGCAACAGCTAGTTTAATATAAAAATGTATATTACATTGAATATTTTACTTCAGTGTTATGGCCTACTAAGTTAACCTTTAATTTTATTATAATCTTATGGAATCAACCCTAGTGATCTACATAAATAAATTAAAGTGAATCACCTGTTTGTTATGTCAAAATAATAGCTTTTTAATAAATGCATATGAAACTACATACGGTAATTATAACAAAAAAACATTTTTTTGTCTGTCAGTTTCGGGTAATCTCCGAAAAGGCTGGACCGATATTCATTTATAAGGAGTAATATAGGCTACTTTTAGTATAGTAAAAAATATTAAAGGACCACTAAAATAATAAAATCATGACTATTTTTTACTTTTACGCGAATAAAGTCGCGGACACCAGCTAGTTAGTATATAATAGTGAAAGAGATTAAAGTGCATTAGAGTTTTGACATTACACACCAGAAATCTGTTGGTATTTATAATTATAAAGTTCATTTGTGGTTTTGAGTAAGACAATCGATATTGATATTATTATTATTGCTTTTTTTTAGGTATCCATTGTATTTCAACCTACTTTCAATCCGCAAATTAACAACTTCCCTGTCCAATTAGCAGATACTATAGTTAAACAACCAACGTGAGTTATATATTACTCATTGGACAGGGAAGTTGTAACGTTCGCAAAGCCGAAAATTTTCATGCTACTACTAAAGTACAAGCATGAAAAAAGATGCTACAAATTATCGCCAAATCTATTATTTTTCTCCAACTTGACAACCCTAGCATACGTCGTCGCCCAAGATTTAAATGCGCCGAGGCGTCTCACGTTAATACTAAGAAAACACGAGCCCACAGGGTGCTCTCAATTCATTCACCAACAGATAAACAAAATTGTTTCTGTGACTGTAACTCTAGACAGTCATATGTTTTCGGAAAATTTGGCGAAAACAAATGAAGATCGAGTTGTTTGTGATTTTCTTATGTTTTGTTGGGGTTATTCCAATTTTGCTTAAGCCTGCTTGTGCCACTCTGGGTTGTCTTACTACCTCTGAGTTAGCTAACCCGGGCCCAATAAGTATGAGATATATTGTTGTGTGTTGTAGTTGTTTCGTTTTTTGGTGTACAATAAAGTATATTCTAATCTATTCTATTCTATTTTCGAATTAACCTCGTGTATCAACCAACTCTAAGTTAAGTTTTGGCGCAAGTGGGCTTTGTATATTATTTTTCAATACAGTTGTTAAAAATGGCGTACTTTCAGAGGCTATAATTATGATTCGAAAGTTAAATCTTACGCATAGGCATCTTCCTGTTACGCGGTCGTGACTTTTGTTTACGAGCTCGATCATTATGTTTGCAGTTTAGTTTTAAATTTATAAGTCAATTTAAAAAAGTATAGTAGCAAGGAGTTTTCATACATAGAATAAAATGGGATAGATTTTATACGAGGAAAAATAAATGATTCCGTACGTTTTAGCATTGAATTCTCAAAAGTTTTTAAATAGTTGTTTAATATATTTAATTACCAGTTTTAAGTTAATTATTTACACATCAACGTTTGTCAAAAATCGAATAGGCTGTATAGGCTGTTTTCTTTGTAAAAAAATATTTCCAGTTGCAAAAACGCGCCATATTGAAAAAAATATTTTTGTGAATAAACAAATCTAATTCTTTGATTTGTTTTTACTATTTCTCACAACTGTATTGAAAAACGTCGTGTGATACACGGGTGTGTAGGTTATTGCAAACTCGTGTCATTAAAAACCCTCGCCTTCGGCTCGAGCTTGTTAATGACAGCTCGTTTGCAATAACCTACTTTCCACCCTTGTATCACAATGTACTATTACGATTTAGTACTAAAATTAACACCTTTTATTTACTAGAGATTATGTAAGAATCGCAGCAGGTGGCATTCTGTAGTTTCTGTTACCCTATGAGAAAAGGGTGTCAGTTTAAGTTAACACGTTTTATAAGGAGCGACCTAAAAAGAGAAAACAGCCAATAGATTACTAAAATGTTAATTAATAAGGAAGATATTAAGCGCTATTCCTCACTCCTAGATACTGATTGTATTTAGAATGTTGCTGTGCCCGACAGATCCATAATAGGATAGTTGACAACAAAAATATCTATTTCGTCCGTCAGTTAGATAACCTAAAAATATTGGACACGTATTTTTTGTTTTGCTACGTAAACAAAAAATTATGACGTCACAGTGCGTCGAAATATCATGTGATGTCACGGTGTGCTTCACTTTATACTGACAAAGCGACGTCACAATGCAGTCTCTGAATGGGGCGATGCCAATCTGGTTAGGTTTAATGTTGCTAAAACGCAGGCGTGTCTTTTTTCCGCTAAAAAGAGTCAATTTCACCCGGCTCCAACATTCCGAAGTGTGACCGTGCCAATAACTGACCATCTTGAGCTGCTTGGCGTTACGTTGACATCGACTCTCAATTTTGGCCCATACAGGCAAAGGCTCAGCTGGCTGCCAAGAAGCTGGGGATCCTTGCAAAGGTGAGAAGGTACTTCACGCCGGAACAGCTGCTCAGCTTGTATCAAGCGCAAGTTCGATCATGCATGGAGTACTGTTCTCATCTCTGGGACGGCTCTGCCAAATACCAACTTGATGCACTAGAGTCGATCGAAAAGCGGGCCGAGAGGCTCATCGACGATGAAGCATTGGTTCGTCGCCGAGTTGTCAGCTTGTCGGTTTTTTATCGATTACATTTCGAGGAATGTGCGATGGAATTGCATAATCTAATTCCGCCCAGCCCGTTTCATCATCGGACTACCAGACGTACGGCGATGCGCCATCGGTACATGGTGGACATCCCACCCATACGCACTAAACGTTTTGAGAATACTTTTATTATGCGTACAGCTAAGGAGTGGAATTCCCTGTCGGAGTCTGTGTTTCCCGATAGCTACAACCTAGGGTTCTTTAAGTCAAGAGTGAATAGGTTACTTCTAGGCAAGCGTGCTCCATCATCGACCACATCATCGCTTACCATCAGGTGAGATGGTGGTCAAGCGCGAGCCTATATAAGATAAAAAAAAAACAAGCCCCCACTCCTGAACTTTGATGCGCTTTAAATTTGTAAATTTTTATTTATTTGATAAAGAAAAAAATACGAACGTCCAATATTATTTGCTTATCTCACTGATGACCTAAATAGAATTATTAATATTCTACCCAGGAAACATCCCTTTTGTTTCTGTTACTTATATTTACCATCTGTATGTATATAATGGATGCAATAAATTTAATATGAATTTGAATTTTAACTGCTTCGTTTAATTTAGTGTAGTGGTCACAACAGCTACTATTGATTAGTTATGAGGTCCTGGTTTCGATGCCCGGCAGGCTTATTACGTATCTTTTGCAAGAGCAAAACGATAGCGATCAAACGCTTTATGTCATAAAAGGCGGAATTACCTGCAGTGTATGTATGGTATGACCTAAACAATTGTTTGCTAATCGCTCGCTGTTTGTCAAATGCACTTATTTAAAAAAAAACCGCCAACAACTCTAAAGCTTCTGTATGGAATAGCAATAACTGCGCAAAAAACGCTATCGGTTTTGCTCTTTCAAAAGATACCATTTTCCAACTGGAAATTCTCTGCAGCAGCCCGATAGCTGGATTTGTTCCTGGTTCCACTTTTCGAGCTTTTAATTAGTTTCAAGTAAAATTTGACCCACATCCCGATGTTGGATTGACCTGAAATTTTTGCACACACATTTGTTTATCTGCACACACATAATGCTTGTGTTAAAAACCATTTTTACAAGCTTTTATTTACTTTCACCTGTCTGTCATAAAATGTTGCATGTAAAATTTTACCCAATTTCAACGATTTGAACCACTTGAGTTCACTCGCTTCAGTTGCTTGTGCCAGGGCCGCGGTAACTCTCAAATTTATCCGTGTCCCACCGCCGTGCAGCCTGGGTTGCTGATTAACAGCTGTAATTCTACGGACCTGGAATGATGTTCATAGGATGGTGGTAACCACTTTCATGATTCCACTTTCATCATGATTCATCTGATGTAAAGTATATACGTTTGCCACCCAATCAATCAATCACCCGAGCTTTTTTCCCAACTATATTGGGGTCGGCTTCCAGTCTTACCGGATTCAGCTAAGTACCAGTGCTTTACATGGAACGACTGCCTATCTGACCTCCACAACACAGTAACTGATTAACACGATATCCCTTGGACCTGTTAGATTTCAGATTTCTAACAACTCTTAACGAAGTCAAAGATCTTCAAATGTCAGCCGAGGCCAAGAGCTTAACGTACTTTTCGAGGCCCGGAGCTCACCATGTAAAGATGGTAACCCATCCGCGGACCGGCCTTGGCAAGCGTTGCTTATTCTTGAAGATCGACTCGTGCAGCTATTATTATTTAGTCACGAGCTCCTGCTTGATTGGCACCCAGTGATATAAAAAACAAGCAGCATAATTGCTAAACTTAATTCAGCAATGAACACTTATAGTTAAGGTTGACGACACCTTTAAAATAACGAATTTCGTATTGCATATACACTCGAAAGGGTGATGGTAATGATATGTGAATTCAACTCATAGGGTGGATGACGTACCCTTACTAAATTATTTACGCAATACCGAAAACATTGAAAGGCAAAGTGTTATACTCTTTCATGGAGCTGTTCCCTTTGCCCTGAAATGACTGATACAAGTAAGAATTTATGTTAGTGTGTCAAATGGAATTTAATTTGTGGTTTAGGGAAAACCAACACCTAGTTCATATGAGTTGACATTAATTATGTAGGTACCAATTAATTAATTAATACTAAACGGTTACCACAACGATGGAGGAAAACACAGTTATATACGTAGGTACTTACTAGCAGAAAAGAATTGAATTATTTTATAATGATTTGTGTGTTCTCTCTCCGTTTATATTCTTTATTTTTTGGAGTTCCGTACCCAAAGGGTAAAAAAGGGACGATATTACTGAGACTCCACGTTACGTCTGTCCGTCTGTCACCAGGCTGTATCTCATGAACCGTGATAGCTAGACAGTTGAAATTTTCACAGATGATGTATTTCTGTTGCCGCTATAACAGCAAGTATAAACACAGAATAATATATTTAAGTGGGGCTCCCATACAACAAACGTGATTTTTTTGCCGTTTTTTTTGCGATAGTGGTACGGAACCCGTCGTGCGCGAGTCCGACTCGCACTTGGTCAGTTTTTTAAGGGTATTTTGTGTATAAAATTGAATAATTTATTCATGTTTACATGTTAAGTTTAAGAATCTCTACAATACATTTTAGAAGTATTTAGACAGGTAGGTAAAAAGAAGTATGCAGAGATCGAAGCAGGTGGCGTTCTGTCGTTTCTGCCTACCCCCATGGGAAACTGGCGTAAGTTTATGTATATATATATCTATGTGTACAGGTAGGTATCTAACTACAACTTAAAGAATTCAATGCTTTTAGATTTTGGGATCTGCCGGTTCTAATACGGATTTTTCTAATATTAAAAAGACGAAATACATCTCAATTACATTTCTTTACTTCTTGGGGAAAAACGTAGAATGGTTGAAGAATATTTGTATTCAATGAAATTATAATGCAGATCTGTTTTAACTAAATTTATTTCAATTCTGCAACACCAACATTGCAATCTTTTCACTTTTAGCGGCGGTTCCCGCAAACTGCGGATCATTTGCTTCCGCTACTCGCCAATAGATGGCGTTACGATGCAGGTTCTGAAGTTGTACACCGCAGTCGTGTGATGAAAATTTATTCGGTGGTTTATGCTTGCTATTTTAAATTTTTCTTAGACATTATAATAATATCTATCACGCATAGCCCATAGATATGGATCAAATTTGTACGTTATTTAATTATTATAAGAACCATATTTTATTCTGAAAATCACAAAATACATTTTTAGGCCACGTTTTGGCCAATTTTAACCAATGATTTCAAACTTTGGTAAAGTGTGTTTTTCATCAAATGTTTGCTGAAATAAACCATTGTTTTTGTTTTTATACTGGTCCTACGTACGGTTCAGTTACAACCCCATAACAAAAATCGATTGGAACACAAACAAGCATACAAATAAAACAAAGGTAAAAAAAAACAAAACACAATCAAAGATGTCCAATTAACAAATCTATTCAGCCAGTCATAACAGATCGTCAGGAAGATAATTACAGAACAATAGTCTTGTAATATTGTATTGACATCTTATTATACTTTGATATGTATGATCAGATGATTTGAAGACCAAAACAGGCCGCAGGTGTGATAGAAAGATAAGTTGTAGTGGAGATCATTGTGAAGGCTCTTTCGGGGAAATATAACACCATATTCTGTGAAGCATTTCTACAGGAATTACTTACTTGCTAGTTTAATAGTGATTTTCATTGTTATAAGATTTTATTATTATTTTACAAGCTTCTATTTACTTGTGACCTGTCCCTGTTTTTGTAATCAATCTTGCAAGCCTGAGAGTCTAAGAGAAATTTTGCACACTCGTCTGTTTCTCGCAATTTAATTAATATGTTACTTTTATATATATATATATATATATTTGTAATAAAAGCTTGATTATGTTATGACATAATTTGATGTATTTTATTGATATTTTATTTGAGGGTTGAAGTTAATAAT
The DNA here is from genome assembly GCA_948252205.1 of Orthosia incerta. Taxonomy (NCBI): domain Eukaryota; kingdom Metazoa; phylum Arthropoda; class Insecta; order Lepidoptera; family Noctuidae; genus Orthosia; species Orthosia incerta. Next base: position 7,798,808 of record OX411759.1, read on the forward strand.
AATAACACTTTCCTTCTAAATGTGTCTCTTTCTTTCTGTTTCTCTGTTATGCTGTCAGTACTTATAAGTGATGTACATATTTATTTCTGCGAAGATAACGCATTAGCGGTATTTTATTGTAAATAATCATAGACAACATATGTGACCACAATAGGGCAGCCGCTTGTTTTCTATTTGTACGAAAACAAGAAACAGGTAGAGGATAATTGCCAGAGTCTGTGTTCTTTAAGCTTCCGAGACAGTAAAAAGATTTGATTCAAACAAGTAGATTTTGGTTTGATTCATCGACGACCACAATCGCTTTCATTTCTTAGAAAAATTACGCAGAGGAGTACCTACCTATTATAAACCCAGATTTTACCAGGTATTTTAAAGTATCTATTTGGCAACCGGTCACTTATCATCAGATGAGATTCTGATAAAAAAACAGACTCCAAGAGCTACTCAAATTAATATTTACCTAATGGTAAAGATGGCTCTCCATCTTTACATAATATTTATTTTATTTTTTCTAACATTGTTTCAATCGCAAGCATGACAATTAACCATGACTGCATTCCCCAAAGGATTAGACAGGACTCAAATTCTGATCCCAGATATTGAAAACTGAAAACCGATTTAACAAAGATTCCTCATCATCATCATTTTAGCCGAAAGACGTCCACTGCTGGACATAGGCCTCCCCCAGGCGTCGCCAGATTGGCTGATCCCGTGCGCCTCGCATCCAGCGCCTTACCAGGTCATCGGTCCACCTAGTGGGAGGCCTTCCAACGTATCGTCTTCCGGTTCGCGGTCACCATTCCAGAACTTTTCGGCCCCATCGGCCATCCGTTCTGCGAGCAATGTGCCCTGCCCACTGCCGTAAGTTTGGCAATTCTTCGGGCTATGTCGGTAACTTTGGTTCTCCTGCGGATATCCTCATTTCTGACAAAGATTCAAGTAAAATATTACAATAGAATAAAAAAAGAAGAAGTGTTCCAGTCTTCCAGGTATGTTGTGAAACAGTGGAAGCACCCATTAATCAAACCTTAAACGCTACAAGACACTTATAAATTTTAAAGGAGCTAAAATCGTTCACACATTGATTTGAAAAAGGAAGCGAATCGAATCCAATCGTTTGTCACAACACTAAAGTTAAGTCATTCATCCCAGGACTTAAAAAAAAAGTTACACGCGTATAGACACGTTTCGAGCAAAAAGCATCGATTCTCGAACGAGTTCTCGATTTAAAATCGGATAATAGACAGGATGTGGTCGTCCCGTCCGAACGCACATGCATTTCCAAAAACAAATGATTCACAGAAACATTCACACATTCTTATTTCAAAGTGCTACGGTTCATATTTGAATGGGAATTAGTTTTGTAACGGTAAACGTAAAGTTGTAAGGTCGCGTGCGTGCAAATCGATTATCGAAAGGATTAACGATTACTGTGATTGAAGATCACGGGGTCAGTCTGAAGATACACCTGCGTTAATGAATTAATGTAGAGGCAATTAATGACTTCATCAAGTTTTATTACAATAGACAAAAAATACCTATCTATTTTGTCCGTCAGTTAGACAATGTAAACAAAAAATTATGACGATACAGTGCGTTGAAATATCATGTGACGTCACGGTGTGCCACACTTTATACTGACAAAGTGACGTCACAAGCTCCACTCCTGAATTTTGATGCGCTTTTTCTTTGTAAATTTTTAATTATTTGATAAAGCAAAAAATACGGGTTCAATCATACATCACATCACATCATCAGCCTATTAATGTTCCCACTGCTGGGACACAGGCCTCCTCTATGTGAGAGGGAAAGGGCCGTAATCCACCACGCGGGCCCAGTGCGGGTTGGTGGATGTCACATGTCTTCGAATTTTTGGTTCTAGGACATGCCGGTTTCCTCACGATGTTTTCCTTCATAGTTTTGAGAGCAGTGGTGATGAAATAATTTACACAAAGTAAAGCGCCTGCCTGGGCTCGAAACCACGACCTACAACTTGTAAGTCGCGGCTGTTACCACTGGGCCACCACTGCTCACAGGGTTCAATAATAAGTGATAATCTTAATCATTTTTCTACCCAGTGCTATTATTAAGCTTTACAATAATTAAAATAAGTTAATACTATTAAATGTCAATTAATTGTTATTGCTATAAATATTGAAGTTACAGTTCGAAAGACATACTTTAGTATTGAAGAAAAAAAAAATGCCATTTTTCATGCTAGCCTGAAAATTAATATTACTCGAATTACTAAAGTAAAAACTATTTTGGAATCATTATTCCCTTGAGTATAGGTATATCTGCATGAAAGCTGCTTAAACACTGAAAATGAGTTTGTCTAAATACTTCTTATATCACAGAATATTCATTCACGAACGATTCTGTTTACAAAATAACCTTTCTAGTCTAGAACATGCAAATTCAGTTCTAGCGGAGCATGGTTCTCATAAAAACGTACGTAAATCTTCGATAGTGTTTATTACGTTCCAATATAAGTAAATAGCATGTTGTAGAGTCTTATCGTCGGACCCATCGCCTGTTCTTGCTCTCGTTCAAGCACTAACGTTACCCAAACTGAATCGTTCCCACGGCGCCTGCACATCACTCTTCTTCAACTATCGCTCGAATTTATCGCAAAGAATAAACAACTTTAAACCAAGTAAACAAAGTATAATTTTGTTTACCAAAGATTCTTATTAAAGATACGTTAAGCATAACAGTGTTCGAATTTTAAGATCCGTTGTTTCAAATTTTGTCGAATGAAAATAAACTTTAGAAGGAAAAGATTGAAGTTGATTTTTCACTGTTTTTAAAATGGCAGCTGAGTTGGTTTCAGCATAGCGAATGTATGTAATACAATATTCAAATATTTCGTGAATCATGCGCATCCGTGTGTATAATTACGTTTTTAAGATCAGTTCTTTTCCAGGGGTTCGAAATATTGAAACTGCTTGCCTACCGATTATTGATTTATTAAGATCTGCGTTTCAAAAGACCTGCTAAAACAAATGCAATCTCAACCTATAGGCATTTAGGTGATATTCATACTTGTAATCATCGCTAGCCGTATACAATTGGCAAGCTCTGAACTCTTCATCTTAAGACTAGAGATCGGTCTAGATGACAATGTCACTGAAGTAATTCAGTGTTTAAACACCGTTAATTTTGTTCGTATAAATCCCGTGCAGGGACAATCCGGTACATGAAATAGTATCGATTTGTAAAGATAAAATAAAAAAAACCGGCCAAGTGCGAGTCTGACTCGCGCAGTGAGGGTTCCGTACAAGCTTAAAGGTATTATAGACCTGAGTATTTGATATGAATTTCAATTTAATACCTCTACGCGTTCATGAGGAAAGGGTAGTAAGTTTAAAATTAATAAAAATATTTTTGTTATATAACTAAAAATTTACGGTTTTCCCAATTATTCCTTTATCTGTGCTGACGTTGCTTCGTACCAAATTTCAAGATTCTGACTTCACGGGAAGTACCCTGCAGGTTTTGATTCCCTTGCGAGTGTCGAAAATTTGCGGAAATTTGCGGCATAAACGGCTGTATCTTTTGATTGCGTTAGCTTAGAAGTTTGATTTTTTCACAGCTTTAAGGAACAGTAATGTTGAGTATTTGATATAAATTTCAGAAAGATATTTGAGAAAAAGGTTCTTGACAGACAGACAGACCGACGGACGGACGGACAACAAAGTGATCCTATAAGGGTTCCGTTTTTTCCTTTCGAGGTAAAAACGGAAACATAAACAGACTTCCAAAGGAAAACACTAAAAAGTTAAAAAAAAACTTTCGTGTCAAAAGTCGGTATTGCAAAAGATAAAACAACAGGCACCAGAGACACTGAATTCCGAAACGATAGTTATTTTTGCTAACTATGACAGCCCACAGAAATGAAAGCTTAAAAATTTGGTATCACTGTTTAAATCACACGTCATATTAGCATGTCGGTGACGCTGTCACATTAGCATGTCACTGACGTAAACCCATACGTTTTGTACTAACCAAAAATCGCTCAACACGACTAAACAGGTTTTCACTAAAAATATCATACCCAGGTACTAACGCACTGCCTAAATGTGACGTTGTTAACCCAAACATCTTGAGACTCATGGTCATGTACTGAGGTAGATACGTTTTACCAACGTCTGCGCGGCAATACATACACAAGCTGACCAGCTTGAGTGAACTCAGTGCCTGAGTATGGCCGCGACACGAACGTACGTTTAATATATTATATTTATATCTCTGTGATCTTTTAACAAGTTCCATAGCTATCTATATATGACCTATGGAACTAACTAAAGTAAAATATAACCATGATTTTGTTTATTTGTAGTGAGTATGACGTCTCTATTGGTAAAATATTATTGCACACTTTCGCAGATCAGAAATACAGCTAGGCTAAAATGATCTCATTGTTGTTTATCATTAACTTACTGTAGATATGAGCATTACCTACGTCTTTTTTAGGGTTCCGTACCCAAAGGGTAAAAACGGGACCCTATTACTAAGACTCCGCGATCCGTCTGTCTGTCTGTCCGTCTGTCACCAGGCTGTATCTCGTGAACCGTCATATCTAGACAGTTGAAATTAGAGATGATGTATTTCTGTTGCCGCTATAACAACAAATACTAAAAACAGAAGAAAATACATATTTATGGGGGGCTCCCATACAACAAACGTGTTTTTTTTGCCGTTTTTTGCTCGATATTAATAACGGCAACAGGTAGACGCTTCAAATATTCACGGTATATTTAGTTGTATATTCACTTCAAAAAATAATAATTATTAAATTAAAATAAAATAAATTGAGGGGGGCTCCCCTAAAACAAACGTGTTTTTTTTGCTGTTTTTTGCTCGATATTAATAACGGAAACAGGTAGACGCTTGAAATATTCACAGAATATTTATTTGTATATTCACTTTAAAAAATAGTAATGATTAAATTAAAATAAAATGAATTAAGGGGGGCCCCCATACAACAAACGTGATTTTTTTGCCGTTTTTTGCGATAATGGTACGGAACCCTTCGGGCGCGAGTCCGACTCGCACTTGGCCGGTTTTTTTAATTTTTAATTTATTTTTATTATTATTGTACACAACGTATACAGAAAACACATCATTCAGACAAAATAGTACAAAGATACTGCTTATTTCTTAAGAAATTTCTACCAGCAGGTCCGCGAAAAGGTGAAATGAAAAAGAAATGTAGATAAATAGTGTGTTAGAACAGGAGAAAAGTGTACGACTAACGTAAGATATAAAACATACACATAGTTGAAGTGATATATACTAATAAATATTATAAAGATGTAAAGTTTGTGAGTTTGTGACGTTGTAAGGGGTAATCTCTGGATCTACTGAAACGATTTTGAAAATTCTTTCACCAGTAGAAAGCTACATTATTGTCATAGGCTATAAAAAATAAAATAAAAATTAGAGATCCTTATGAAAATTGCAATAATGTAAGCCAAGGTAGCAAAATGTTGCCTATAAAATTCATTCTGTGGCGTGCGCTGAGAAAATGATTGATGATAGATAAAAAATATTAGGTAGGTAGGTAGGGTAGGATAGGCAGTGTAGGCAGGGTAGACAGGGTAGGCAGGTTAGGTAGGGCAGGCAGGGTAGGCAGGGTAGGAAGAGTAGGCAGGGTAGGCAAGGTAGGCAGGGTAGGCAGGGTAGGCAGGTTAGGCAGGGTAGGCAGGTTAGGCAGGGTAGGCATGGTAGGCAGGTTAGGCAGGGTAGGCAGGTTAGGCAGGGTAGGCAGGGTAGCCAGTTGACGGGAGCGAAGCCCCGTGGGTCAGCTAGTATACTAATATAAATACAAAATTCTAAAATATAAAGATACTGACTTATATTATAATATACATATAAAGATCAGATTCGATCTTCTTTTTTACGAAAAACTGCAAAGTTTACAACCTCTGCCGGTAACGGGTCTTGCGTAGCTCGGTAGCGGGTTCGAATCCGGCGTCACGCCGCGGCTGATCTGTGACCCTTTAATAAGACATCTGCCTTATTGCTGTGAATCAGACGGTATTTTTGAACTGTTTGAAATTATGTGCTTTACAGATTTCTTGGTCAGAATTTTGTGATGCGACCGATTGGTGAGATTCATTCCGTTCTAATTCCAAAAACTAATACCACTGGTATATGTTTAAAATCATACTTCTTTTGTATTTTCATACCATGGTTTAAACGAATACCAAAACAAGTACAAAGATTTAAGGTACAGTCAGTCCCCGATATCCAAGTACTAATGCTGTAACATGGAAATATTGTAAAACCAAACCATTTTTAAAAGAGTAACCATGGAGTTTCTTGCCGGTTCTTCTCCATAGGAAACGACTAACCCGAACCGTGCACCTTTTGTCGACGTTTTATAAGTGCCCATGTAGGCCTAAGTAAAATAAAAAAAAATGATTTTGATTTTTATTCGCTTGGAACACTATCAAAGGCAATAATGATCAGTGATTTAGGCACACTAAAGCGCAAGTAATCCTGTCCGTCTGTCTGTTACAATTGCACGCATAAACCACTGAACCGATTTAGATGTAATTTTGTATGTAGATAGTTTGAGATCATCCTTAAGAGGGTGGAAAAGGGGGGTTGAAGTTTGTATGGTGTGAACCAATAATGTCTCATGTAAGGCGGCCCACAGACACTAGATAGATAACGCAAGTCCCTCCATCTGTATGAAAACCAAGCGTGCCACTTTTTCACACACTATTTAAAAAAAAATTTACTTAGCAATGAAAGAAAACATTTCCAATGCCTCGGCCAACTTTTTACCCGGCTGCAAGGAAAGGGTTATGTTTTTCGTGCGTATCTTGTATGTCTGTTTGTTTGTATGTATGTAATATTCTTTAGTACCTCATATCTTTCAAACTACTTGGCGGATTTTTATAATTAGGACATCGTTAGATAGGTCTTGACCGCCCAAGTGTTCTTAGCTAAGTGCCGTTAAAAAAAAAGGAACATGGCATTTTGGACGCCATATTGTGGGGGTTGCAAATTTTTTTTCTTCCCTACGCATCGAGTGGGGTATCAAAATGAAGGGTTTCTAGAGGAGATTTCAACAATATAAACTACTTATATGTTTGAATGTCATTAAAAAAAAAAATGATAACTGAAAAGTTGTAAATAAAAAAAAGTTAATTTAAAAATCAAAAACCCGCCTGCTTAAAATGCGAACTAAAAAGCTGTTAACAAGAAAAAATCATGCTGTGCAGTCGGAGGATACATATTCGTAAACTGGCTGACCCCCTGATCCTCCGACTGCACAGCATGATTTTACTTGTTAACAGCTTTTTAGTTCGCATTTTAAGCAGGCAGGTTTTTGATTTTTAAATTAACTTTTTTGTATACAGTTTTTTTATTTTTTTTTTTATTTTAGGCTCGCGCTTGACCACCATCTCACCTGATGGTAAGCGATGATGTGGTCGACGATGGAGCACGCTTGCCTAGAAGAAACGTATTCACTCTTGACTTTAAGACACCCAGATTATAGCTATCGGGAAACACAGAGTCCGGCAGGGAATTCCACTCCTTACCTGTAAATAAAAGTATTCTCAAAACGCGCGCGCGTTTAGTGCGTATGGATGGGATGTCCACCATGTACCGATACAGCAAACTGTATTTACAGCTCAATATGGAATAATTAAGCATTTATCTAGATTTCGATGGATGTCCGCTGCCGATAATGCTAAATGAAAAGCTCAAATTACGATCATTGATCGTAATTTTACTCCGTTTTTTGACACGCGAAGTACATACAATCTAATTAGATTTATATCTGTGGGTGGCCCACACGGGTATTTGAACTATTTGAAGTATTAATGCTACGTAGTCGAAGTCGTGGACAAAAGTTAGTAAAGGAATAAAAGATAAGTTTGACGTGCTTCTTCTCACAGCACAAGTTTCGTGCTCAGGTTGTATGAAGGTGTGTGCTTTTGAAAATGACTGTTACCTATATAATACTTGACCTAGTTCGCGAAATCGTGCAGAATACATGTAAATTAATAGCCATAAGTTCATACAAGTAGGTTACTTAATTTTATATTCCAAGAACAGTTGGCAATAGCCACACCATATCTAAGAACTATATATTTTACGTATTCAAATGATATGACATTAATACTACGTCAGCAAATCTTGGTATACTGCAAAACTGCATACAAAGAGATCCCTCATCAGATCATCCACTGCTGGATATAGGGTTCCTCTAAGTGTGGCCACATCGATCAGTCCTGTGCGTATTGTATCCAGTGAATTCTCGCAGCCTTGAACAGGTCATCGTTCCACCTTGAGGAAGGCCTTCCAACGCTGTCTTCTGGTACGCGATCGCCACTCAAGGATGAGAGGTCATAATTATACTTTCGTCACCAATTATTAAACGTCTCTATGTGTAAAAGAAGGCGAGCTTATTGGCAAACATTCAGACTAATACTTCTGAAAGTTAATACTGTAAAAATCGATAACCCGACTTTGCCGGACCTGGAGGTCGAACTTAGCACTCCTTATTCACCTGCCGCGCCTACAACCACTGGGCATCCAACGGAGTATAATCATAATCACCTTGCTATGCTAATAATATCTCATCAATATATTCATCAATATAATGAGTGCGTTCCAGTATAAGTGCCGTTCTCTCATACATATTTAGTGCATGTATGTCTGTGTGTTTGTGTGTGTTAATTATTGTCATTGAGTAGGCGTGGTCAAAGGTTGGGTATGGGATACTGGCCCTTTATGACAGTCAAGATTGTAAAGTCGTGATGTGTTGCGGGCATTGCGAAAAGAATTGATGGCAAAATAATAAGTATGTCATTTTTGCCATACCTATTATTGGAAACAAATATAGCAGCTCACAATGTAGGACCCATTAATATTAATGCAAATTTTTATCCGTGGTGCTAGGCAACTGGGCTTATCCCAGTTGTAAACGACCCTTTATGCCTATTGGCCTTGTTTGTTCTGTCTCCTGCTTGATATGGAGGGAAGTGGAAATTTGTACTTTTTCCTACTCCTCCGTTATTCTTTTCTGATTAATTTCGTTGCGGGATCCAAGACAGTTAAATTCATTCTCCGGGACTTCGTCGAGCTTCATTGCCTCGGCGCTTTTCTGGTGGTCGCCACTGTTGATTCTGGCTTTCAGGAGTTGCAGTGGTTTGGGAATAGTGCGGAGGGATTGTCCCAAAAAAAAAAAAAGAAAAAAATGTCTCTTTGTTTGTCCTTAGTTGTTAATATCCGTTTGTTCTTATTGAATGAAAGTGGAAATTATATCTTTTTTTCTACACCTCCGCTTTTTTTTCTAAAAAAAATTTTTTCTGGTGATCGCCACTGTTGGTTCTTTCAGGGTTGCAGTGGTTGGAAATAGCGTGGCGAGCTTACTTCATGTTTCTTTGAATGCTTTTAGGCACAGAGCAATGTGTTCATTGCTAAGCAGGCGAACAAGCACTTAATCTTGAAATCAAGTCTGTATTTGACTGTATCATCATCAACATTCACAGCTCGACTTCACCCACTACCGGGCATAGCCCGTAGTGTATTTAAATTACATTAAGTGGCGAGCTTTTGAATGTATTTTTTTCTATTTTTCTTTTGTCACGTAAACAAAAAATGACGACATTACATTGAAATGACGTCATACATCTTTACCTAGAAGTGACGACACAATCAAAATCAAATCATTAAAATTTTATTGATTTTATAAAGCAAAAACTAAATGTCCAAATTTTTTTAATAATCTAACTGGCGAACCAAATAACATTATTTTTTATCCACGAAACAATAACACTGTAGTAATAATAAAATCCAAAACGTTATGAAAAATATCGCGAATTTATCTGCAACTTAAAATACTGATCCTAAACACAACCTTACTCCCCTTATCCCGAACAAATGAATTACCCACAACATTGACCGGCCATTTACCGAAATGTCCCAAAGTTATTATTGTCAGCAACCGATACATGCATTGATTTATAACTGCCTCAGCCCCCACACGACGGCTGACCGATTTAGATAAAACGCGCTGTATATACCAAACTAACTTTTCTTTTGTAGCGTCCAAAACAAAAAACAAACACAACTCAACCTTATAATTATAGACATAAGGTTCATACGTGTGAATTCTAAGTGTAAATTTATCATTGTATTTTGTATGCAAAATGGTCGCCCGTAAGAAATGTCGATACAACAAATAGTATGTTGGGATACTGATTTATATGAGGACTATATCTGGGACAAATGTATGCGATACTGATTTTGGTACTATACTTCGTTGTGAAGTCGACACGCATTGGAAAGAGACGTAGGATATCGGCGAAGATTGTGATTGTATGTGGGTGTGGTGCATTAAGTTTAATTCGGTCAGACTTCGATTGTGGAGGCGAGTTAGGATGTCGCCAAATAAATGTAGACTTTAGAAGCAAACACATAAACCGTAAACCAATGACATTTTTTCTAAATATCTGTACAGGGTCACTTGCTCACTCCGCAGAAGTAAAAAACCGGCCAAGTGCGAGTTGGACTCGCGCACGAAGGGTTCCGTACCATTATCGCAAAAAACGGCAAAAAAATCACGTTTGTTGTATGGGAGCCCCACTTAAATATTTATTTTATTCTGTTTTTAGTATTTGTTGTTATAGCGGTAACAGAAATACATCATCTGTGAAAATTTCAACTGTCTAGGTATCACGGTTCATGAGATACAGCCTGGTGACAGACGGACAGATAGACAGACAGACGGACCGCGGAGTCTTAGTTCTCAGGGTCTCGTTTTTACCATTTGGGTACGGAACCCTAAAAAATCAAACTTAATTTTTAATTTCAAGAAACGACACCTGTCCGCATGATGACATATGGCTCTGAGACGTGGTCGCTTACAATGGGCCTCATAAAAAAGCTTACAGTCACTCAAAGGGCAATGGAGAAGGCTATGCTCGGCGTTTCCTTGCGTGATCGAATCAGAAATGTAGAGATCTGCAAGAGAACCAGGGTTACCGACATAGCTCGAAGAATTGCCAAACTTAATTGGCAGTGGGCAGGGCACATTGCTCGCAGAACGGATGGCCGATGGAGCAGAGAGGTTCTGGAGTGGCGACCGCAAACCGGAAGACGTTGCGTTGGAAGGCTTTCCACCAGGTGGACCGATAACCTGGTGAAGGTTGCGGGTGTCCGTTGGTTGCGAGACGGGACCGGTCAATGTGGCGACGCTTGGGGGAGGCCTATGTCCAGCAGTGGACGTCTTTCGGCTGATATGATGATGATGATGATGATGATGACACCTGACAACTGCAGCCTAATTTAGTGACGTAGCGCCAAGGGGGCAACATATACGAAGGTGCTTGAGAAGTAGAGAGGTATGCCACGACTATCAGTACAATACCGGACGGAAGTAAGGTCAAGATCCCTACCTACCTGCTGGTAGGGATCTTGACCTTCTTATGACTGGGTTAACTTCCTTCCTTCGAGCACGTTTTCTCTTACGAATCTCCACTCAATCCAGCCAATTAAGGCAAAAGAGAGGTAGCAGCTCTGTTCCATGTCAGAGTTCACACCGACGGGCCAATATAGAAGTTCAGTTAAGTTATAGTTTAGAAGTTATTATATTATTAATATTTATTTCAGCCGAAAGATGTTCATTAATCAGCAGTGGACTTCTTTCGGCTGATGATGAAATGATGATGACGATTAAAAAATATCGCAGACAGAGCAGAACAGATACCCCATCTGTAAAATTTTAATAAAACCAATCTTATTCATCCAACAAATAATTTCCGAACGAATTTTTTAAACCCAGTAATTATTCTTTTTCACCTGTGAAACTTAATTCAACACTAGATAGAAAAGTACTTCCTACAAATACACTTATACAAGTTAACTACAGCATCCAAACCGTTTAAATTCTACAGCTTACTTTATTTAACTATAACCTTAGGAATCTATTATCAATTAAGTAAATGGGCAGTTAGGGAGCGTGTGAGGCTGCAATCGCTGGTTAAAGTGACGCCATTTTAATGTAACTCCGGGTTAATTAAGACCGTTAAAGTTGATTATCGTTAACATTGCATGGAAAATCTCTTTCCAAGTAATGAGGCAACTATGTGTGTGATAGTTGGATGTGTTGGAAGAGGTCAGAGTTTTACTTGACTTTAAATGAGAAGTTTCTGAAGTTAAACACAGGGCCAGATTCTGGGCATTTAGTTGTGCCTATTTCCATCTATTACAAAACAAGAAAGATTTTGAATTATACGAAGTTTCATATGGACATTAAAATATAATATAGACACTTTAATTTTAATTATTTATAAATTTTATTAAATATAAACTATGCAAATCAAATATACAACTTAACATGAAAATAAAAAGGCATACGTATTAGTGCATTAAACCAAATAAAAACAGATAGAAAGGGAATAGATAACTAACATGTTAAAAGATAAGGAAAATATTGAGCTCTATACTTCTCTCCTAGACACTGACTGTATCTAGAATGTTGCTGTACCCGACAGGGTCCATAATTGTTTCTGTAACTTATATTTACCACCTGTATGTACATTAGGGATGCAATAAATTGAATTTGATTTTGAAAACAATAGTAACAAAAGTCCTATCACAATTTGCGCTGAACGTGCCCATACCGAAAGGGTTACAACCCGGGCTGGGGTCAGACACCCAGCGTTGGTTCCAATTTTGTAGGTAAGTAACCTTTTCTTGGTGTCTAAAATATAATAATAATATTAAACAAAGTCATGAACTACTTATAAGTATTGCCAGTCTATGCGGCATCTAACCATTCTAGACACGCGGCAGCGTGTCAAGCCAAGTTCAAGCAAAAAAGGAACTGGCGACGTAGCTGCTGTGTTTAATATTACACGAACCATTTGGAGCCACTTTTGTCATCTTAGTAACTCAAAATCTATTTAACATAAGCACATGTATTAAAATCGCTAAGATGAGGTATAAACCAAAATTTCATAAATATAGCTCTAACGGTTATTTAGATATTAACTTCCAAAAACGTCATTTTTAACACTGACTGACCTATAGATCAAAACTCTAACCCAGTTCCGGATGGCCTAGAAAGTTCAAATTTGGCATCCAAATAGGTAATTGGGTAAAAACACAGGAGTAAATCTGAAACTAATAATTTTTTATAATTTTTCAATAAATTGATTCACAAACACACCTAAAGTGCCTGTAATGTAAGAATCAGCAAGAAAACTAGTCAAGTCAAATCTTGAGCTACAATTTATCCTAAGTCATCTGCGTTATGTAAATAATTCGACTATTCAAATTTAAGAAGTGATACGAGTATTTTAAAACAGCAAATATTGTCGTCGCAGAAAAAGCATGAAATTGTGTTTTTAAATTTATTTTAGAATGTTTTATGTTCTTGTAAATAAATTTCAGGATACAGTACTTGACCTTTTACTGACTGACTTAAACATTAAGATCTCAATTCTTTTGTCGGCGTTATCAAACCGCGCATATTCTTAGTATTGAACTTGGCTCCCTTTTTCACATTTATGTTTTTGTTGGGATTGTTTCAACTCATATTCATTTGCCACTCATAACCTAATCTTCACCTCTTATAAGCAAATGTAAACCAACGCATAACAGACAGACAGAAGTGAAGTATTTTCTACCTAAATAATCCCTTTAGATAAATAAATACAATACTACATCCACTCATCTAAAACAAACTTCTACTATTCCATCTTCAAACAGCAAAACCTATTCTGAAACTCGCTAATCGCTCGCTAATCGATACATCGGTAGGTGTCTAGTGAATTATCGAATCGAATCGAATAGAATATATTAATACGTGAGAATGGGCCGAGTTAGTTTGGAGATGTCTGCCGTTCTAAATCAGTGCAACAATGCGGTGCTGGGCTGCTCTGATTCGCTCGTAGGTGTACGTTGGATTTGTGTGGATGAGGTGCAGCTTAGGTTAAATTACAAGCTTTTGTATAGTTTTATCTGTCTCAGTGTCTCTTTTATATTCTTGCAAGTTAAATTGGACCCACTTTTCAGTGTCCGACTGAGCTGAAATGCACACACCTGTTTTACTCGTCACAAAGCAATTTTTAAAAGCTTGTTAAAAATAATTTAATTTTTACATACCTCGTGGCGTTATAAAAAAAATAATATGTACCTTTAATTTAGTTCTAAGGATAAAAATATACTGAAACTATATACAAGAACACAAAAGGCAAAAAAATCCTTGATATTTAAATTAAAAAAAAACGAAATTAGTTCTCTTAAATTGTTAGTAGGAAAAATACTTAGGAATGGAATTTTAAGCATGGCTTAAAATAATTACACACGTACCTATCCTCAACGCAGTTGCAACAGGTTAAATTCTGGTTTAAACATTCAGGTGGAAACGAATCCTTAACAAAGTAACGCTATGTTTAAATCGTGTAAATTTAACAGATAAAACTATACTAACAGCTAAACAAAACAAGAATTATTTAACACCAAATTATATGTAAGTAAATAAAAGATACGTCAGCCATTCGACGGAGCACCGCGTCTGGCAAAACGATCCACTGTCAGTAGCATCGCTTCGATGCAAGCAGAACCTAGACTTCGGAACCTTCGGACACGGTAGGTACAGAAAGCCTCACGCCCTAACCTGAGAAGTCTGCGGACTCACAAAGGCTCTAGTGCCCTGCCCGTACGTTAGAGCCGGAGTTGGCGTATATCTACAGACAAAGAAATTATTAATGAAACCACATTACAAAAAGAGTAAGATTTATACATTGAGAAAGCGTAACTCCAAAGATAAATTAGGAAGAAACGTCAATACATACCGATTTTCATAATATAACCCTTAGCTCTCACCAGCCTTCTTTAATCGAGAGGCCGAACCCAGCCCAGAGAAACTGGTGCCAGGGTCCAGAACCTGTCCGACGATCTCGCTCATCTCCTCCTTTTTTTTTGTCATATAACTATAATAGTGTTCATAAAACGGTTAAAGAAAACAATGTCCTTTCTTTGTATATGGGTGGTTTACGAATTGAAAATTCGGCCACAGCTGAACATAGACCTCCTTCAAGTAACGCCAAATCGACCGGTCCCGTGCGCCTCGCATTCACCGTATGCTCGCAACATTAAACAAGTCAACGGCATACCTAGTGGGGGTATCCAACATAGCGTCTTCCCGTACGCAGTTGCCAGTCCAGAACTTTTCGGTACCGTTAACCATTCGTTCATCCACAGACGTCCTATGTCACAATATTTGGAAATTATCGGTCCCTTGTGCAAGACACCAAAAATTCGAAGACATGTGACATCCACCGAGTGTGGTGGTGTATTATAGCCCATTCTCTCTCACAGAGAGGGGGTCCTGTGTCCCAGCAGTGGGAACATTAAAAGGCTGATGATGATGATGTGTAAGACACCACTTTATAGAAAAGCAACAAAATAATAGGTTGGGGAAAAAGTCTTTTCGCATTATAGTATGTATGAACTTGTAATAAAATCTCTTTGGCTATACTATTTGTATCTGGCTGGTTTTGGTATCATTGAAAGTTTAAATTTTAAAGAACATAATTCCAAATTAAAATTAGGAAAATGTGTGATTTTCATTTGTTTTTCGTACCGTCAAGATGAGTGAATCTAATGAAGAAATTCGATACATTTTAAAATTTTACTACAAAAAGGGAAAAATGCAACGAAAGCCGCGAAAAGAATTTGCGATGTTTATGGACCTAGTGCAGTGTCTGTGAGAGTAGCACAAATTTCAATCCGGGAATTTTGATGTCAAAGATGCACGTCGCTCTGGTCGCCCTATTACGGATAAAATGGATGCCATTTTTGAAAAAGTGAAGCAAAATCGGCATATCAATAGTTACGACGTAGCTAAAGAACTGGGAATTGACCACAAAACAGTTTTGGCGCATTTGAAAAAAACTGGGTACACAAAAAAGCTCGATATTTGGGTACCTCACGAGCTCACTGAAAGAAACCTACTGAATCATTTGTGATTCTTTATTACGACGTAATGAAACCGAACCATTTTTGAAGAAGCTGATAACTGATGATGAAAAGTGGATCACGTACGACAAGAACGTGCGAAAAAGGTCGTGGTCAAAGGCCAGTCAGGCTTCACAGACTGTGGCGAAATACGGGTTGACTCGCAACAAGGTGATGCTGTGTGTGGTGGGATTGGAAGAGCATTATTCATTATGAGCTGTTACCACCAGGCAGGACCATCGATTATGAACTCTACTGCGAACAACTGATGAGATTATAGCAAGAAGTTGAGAGAAAGCGGCCGGAATTAATCAACAGAAGGGGTGTGGTTTTTCATCATGATAAGACCTCACACATCTTTAGCCACTCAGCAAAAAATAAGAGAGTTTGGCTAGGAGGTGTTAATGCATCCGCCGTATAGTCCTGACCTTGCACCTTCAGATTTCGACCTGTTACGGTCTCTTCAGAATTCTTTAGGCAGAGTCAGGTTAACATCACGAGAGGACTGCCAAAACCACTTGTTGCGGTATTTTGATCAGAAGTTCCAACATTTTTATAGCAATGGGATCATGTCCCTGCCTACAAGATGGCAAGAAGTTATCGAACAAAATGGTACCTACATACTTTAGTTAAATTTAAGTAAACTATATTAAAAAATGTTTTGAATTTTCTTAAAAAAATGCGAAGAAACTTTTTCCCCAACCTTACGCGAAATTTTATAAACAGACCTTTGGCAGTCTAGATATTATGAAAAAAACTACTAAATCTATCTGTTCAAAATAAAATTATCTGCATTGTTGAACTTCTAATCTATCCCTGTATGGAGGCCGTTTTGCAATTTTCCGTCTTATTATGGTAATTATTTGCTTATATAATGACGTAACAACATGTGAAAACTAAATCCTAGTCCACACAAATCATACAGCAAGCGGAGACGCGCGGACAGTAGACTAGGCATCACAAAGTCCGTTCGGATCGGGCTTATCTCTCACTGCGCATTTCCCGCTCTGGCTGAGCCAAGTATGCGTCATTCTGCACACAGCAGACTCCGTTGTATCCCATCTTAATATCTGTTATTTGTGTGTTATTGGTGATAGGTATATTATGGTGTGCTTTTGTTGAGTAAGTTTTCATTAGGTTTTTGGGGGTTGTTGCTAAGACCTCGCCTCTCGTTCTCGGGGTCATGGGTTCAAATCCGGGCAAGAACGTCTTTTCAATTCATATATTTTAGGTACTTTCTAAGCTTTTCTAGGTCATCACTGACAACGGTGAAGGAAATCTTCATGAAGAAACCTGCCTGATATTTATTCAAACACAATGTAAATTGTTTATGAATAAATAAATGAAATGCCTAAATGCGTAAGAGAAGAAGAAAAGGTACGGCCTCCACCCTATGAGTTGAATTCACATATCCTTTCCATGACCTAACCCCTTTCGAGTGTATTACGCAATACGATAGCCGTTATTTTAAAGGTGTCGTCACCCTTACCTATAGGTACATGTTCTTTGTCGAATTCACTTTCTGCTGGACTTAAAGTTGATACACATAAATCTGAAATTGCCAACCCGAATTGAGCTAGCGTAGTGTTAAAACTTTCAAATATAAGAATTCAAAGACTGTACTTTATCGAATAATTGTATTAATTTGTACATCTCCAATTTGTCTGATACTAATGACCCACAATCTTTCATAGCTCAATGGTGATTGATTGTGATTGGCTGTCCTTTCCTCGTTGACACCGAGGAGAAAGACCAGCATCAGCCAATGGAAAATAAATACGACATTTTGTCCGGAAGTCCGCATTGAGCTACTTACAATGAGAAATATCAAAAATTATAACAAACTAAAAATGTAAAGATATTCAGAAAATCCACATAAAAATCAACATGTTTTATGGTATAGATTTAACAATAATTAATATATTGTATTATTACAAACTTCCGAAACAACCAAAACATTTTAAAAGAATTCAAGACATATTTTATTTAAATAACGCAAAATAACTAAATCTATACTTATATTATTATATAATATTATAAAGCTAAAGAGTTTGTTTGTTTGTTTGAACGCGCTAATCTCAGGAACTACTGATTGGAATTGAAAAATTCCTTTTGTGTTGGATAGTCCATTTATCCAGGAAAGTTATAGGTTATATAAAATCACGCTACAACTAAAAAGAGCCGAGCATAAATGAAAAATGTTGCAAAAACGGGCAAATATATTCCTTTTTGAGTGCTTCCGTTGCGTGCGCTGCGAGTAACGTAACCAGTTGACGGGAGCGAAGCCGCGGGGGACAGCTAGTAACTAAATATATGTGCAATATTTATTTTAAATTAGCACATGAATTTTCATCAAGCCAACAGTAGTGATTCATGTTCGTGCATTATTTGTATGAGAAGAGGCTTTTGCCCGACAGTGGGTTAGTAACAGGTTGGTATTATACCTTCTTTATACGCCTTTATTAATACAATTTAGTAATGTAAAGTTCAGCAGTTTCATTAGACTATCAATCATTATTGCTTAGATACCATTATCATTATACATTTTTAGTAAATTCTTCATTTGGTTAATTTTCGTATTATCATCGATTTCATTGAAAATGATAGCTCGAAAAGGTGATATGTGTCCCTTAAGTGCAAAAGGAATATGTTGGGAAATTGGTCTCTTTTTTAGGGTTCCGTACCCAATGGGTAAAAACGGAACCCTATTACTAAGATTTCGCGATCCGTCTGTCCGTCTGTCACCAGGCTGTATCTCATGAACCGTGATAGCTAGACAGTTTAAATTTTCACAGATGATGTATTTATGTTGCCGCTAAAACAACAAATACTAAAAACAGAATAAAATAAATATTTGAGCGGGGCTCCCACACAACAAACGTGATTTTATTGCCGTTTTTTGCGATAATGGTACGGAACCCTTCGTGCGCGAGTCTGACTCGCACTTGGCCGGTTTTTTTTATTATTCATCCTGCGCCGTAAATCCCTTACGTTTTTTAGGAAAAACAAGTTGGTTTAGTCGAACAATCAATTTATCACTATCGAGATCATCTGAATATAATTATGTGATTAAATTTAATACATAGGGCTACTTGTAATGAAATCGTTTTTTTTTATATCGTAATTTATTTTTATTTATGTAATTTTAATTTCTATAACAAACAAATAAAAATAACGTTTCTTGAAACATTACCCATCTTTTTAAAAATAAGGTAAGTATCCAACACAAAATTCTAATATTTATTTGACCTAACCCACAACAAATTTGAATCACGTTTAATGCCCTTAATCCCGATCCCGATCCAATTCGCTCATCCCGTCGGCTTGCGCACGCGCAGTGCTCAACCGCTCGTGACTTTCACAGACATTTTATTACCATAATTTAAAACAAATATCTGATTGTGTGTACCGGGCATTAAAGTGTTAAACTGAACAGTAGGGGTGAGTATATCCTTGTTTGGGGAAGGAATTAAACGAAAACTATGCTTGTGCAGACTTTAATTTTCCCAGTGGTTGACTATGGTGACGTGTGCTGCTTTGACTTGAGCGCGGTCTTACTGGATAAGCTAGACAGGGTCTTGAACAACTGTATTAGATTCATATTTAACCTCAGAAAGTAAGACCATGTGTCGAACTACAGGTCTGGGCTAAAATGGTTGCCGATTCGCCAAAGAAGAAGTATACGCGCTTTGACCACGCTTTTCTCCCTACTCAATTCTCTCACCCCTCCTTCCTATCTTATGTCTAAATGACAATATCTATGTTCTTCACTTGCTCGGAATCTGCGCTCTTCCAATAATCTCCTCTTGCTTTGTCCTTCTCATACTATTGATTTTGTTTACTTTTCCTACAATATTCAGTCCATTCTTCTCTGAAACGCGCTTCCTCTCGAAATCAGGACGGCTACAAGTCGGTTTGCATTCAAGCGGAAATTGCGGATTTATTTTCAGTACAACTAAGAAGAGTCATCTCACTTTCTTCTTCTCTGTTACTTCATAAATATATATTTTATATAAGTATATATTATATTTCAATATATATACGTGTATTTTAGCTATTTTAGTATGTTAATATCAACTTTTTCTTTTTAATATGTTTAAACAATGCACTTGCCTTGTTATCTCTTCACCACCCTAGGTTGACAAGAAGATAATGCCTAAAACATTAACTCCGCCTTTGTACCTTTTTGTGCATGAAGTCTAAATACATTAAGGAAATTATCTACGTATATTTTTTTTGGCGAGAGTATGTTCCTTTATGACCATTTTTTCTCATGAATTTATGGCTATACTGTTTGCTATCCACATCGTTACTGACCAAACGATCAGTAACGGTGGTAATCCACTGCTTTATCAGTCAACTTCTATTTGACAACCTCACAAACTGCTTTGCCGGAGAAGTCTCCCTCAAAAACCTTATACGTTTTATAATTTTCATATTCACAAATTCGATAGGGATCTATCCAATCACCCGACTCCATTTCCGCTAAAGACAAAGCTGCTCCAATGGCTTTATTAACAACGTTGTCAATTTAGATTCCCCTTTCCTGCAAGCCCTGGCAGGAGCAATAAACATTCCTTGCGCGAGTCACGGCGCTCCGACCATCACAGCACACACATGGCGGCCGAAGGCACACCGCACACCGACGTTAGCAACGTGTGTGTACAATACCTGTACCTTATAGCGCGGGAGATGGGAGAGGAAAACGTAGGAGTTTGATGCAATGACGCAGATAGAAACTCTGATTTATTATTGTGGTCCTTTAAAATTAAATCAATGCACTTTTTTTTAGGATCTCTTATTCATCTCTTAGAACTCTAGACAACATGATGTGTTTCCAATTAAAAAAAACTATCAAGGGAAATTGTGGTGTCAAAAGCAAAAGGCAAAAACAGCTAAATATTTTTTTTTATAAACATTGGAATTGAATTAATACAGATATACATGAGAATTCCATACAAATTCCATACAACACTCAAGTTTTCCGGTTTTTATTGAATTAAAACCCAATAAAAATTAAAACTGTAAACAGTTTGGTGATTGAAGGATTTCTCAAAAAGCTAATAGAAATCATTAAAACAGAAAATACCCTTGCAGTCTGTGTTTCTCGATAGCTATTACCTAGGGGTCTTTAAGGAGGATCCGGTGATGGACAGCCGCGAAGGGTTAGCGAGTGAGTGCTAACGCGTGCCCGTGTTCCCGCTATAAGTGGCACAGGCGGAAACCGAGGAGTTTTAGTGGGATGGAGTATTTAACTGTGCTATCTCCCCGCAGTATATGAGCATTTCTCCACGCTAAAAATTAAAAAAAGGTGTCTTTAAGTTGAAACTGAGTAGGTTACTTCTAGGCAAGCGTTTTTTAGTCGACCACATCATAGCATACCATCAGAGGCCCTAGACAAGTGACATATTATTCTATCATCGAAAGCGTGACGATAACGATTCGAAAAATGACAAAAACGTGTAAGAATGTTTTGACATTTTTACACATTTTTGGCATCATAGCGTTTGCGCACTGTCACATGATTAATACCCTACATTGTGGCATTTCGAATATCGCCATTACTTACATGGAATGTCATGGATCATTTCCTCTAGCTCATTTTGACCGATTCAGTTGCATCCCGTATTTGGTTACTGACTAGTGTAAGCCGATATTCGGTTAGCCGTATTCGACCACAGCCCGAATCCGGTCACCGACTAGTGTAAAAAGGTTTTCTGTTATCGAACACTGAAATGGCGGACCGAAAATTCCTTGTCTTATCACAATAATGTCCATGATGATGCTTTCAACACCAGTGTACACAGTTTGGCTGAATGCGGTCGCCGAATTCGGTAAACCGACAACTTAAACGAATTTGGTAGCCGCATACGGTGGCCCGCCATCTAGAGCCTCAGTAAGATAGTGGTCAAACACAAGCCAATCATTAGTAAAATACTCTATGGAAACCTGAAACAAAATCCAGGCTCCTTAACTATAAAAGCGCTAAGAACTGTCGTAGGCGATACAAGTGCTTCGTGCCGCATGCCCCGGGCGCAGATCTCGGACGCAATCTTTATAAGGTGGTAAAACATATATTTAATGCTAAATGTCCGACACGAACGGCCATTTTGTGAGAAACGGCGCAAGTGTGATCTTTACACTTGCTGGCTATTAACTTGGATAGAATATTTGGATAGTTAGTTGTAAATTGTTTGTGGGGAAGTGGTTTATAATCTGGGATTAGGATTTGTATGGAGATTGCTAGAACATGTGTGAATGTTTTGTTTTTCGTGAGCCATCGATTTTGATTTTCAGCCATAAGGAAAACATTGATAATTTCACAAAAAAAAAACACTCGTAACGTAAGTAATATAAAAAAAAAAAAAACATGAACATTAGAAATTTCGCCTATATCGTGGTTGTGTTTACTGGCATTTAAACTCAAATACACAAACACCCAGACCCGGAAAAAAAATATGGGCCTTAAAAATATTTGTTCCGTGCTGAAATCAACCGAGCGTCACGCAGCGCTGCAGCCGATCGCTCAAACACTGAGCCAACCGTGTCATCAAACACACACATACAAACACTATCTGTTGCCCGCGGCTTCGCTCCCGTGGACCACCCTACAGGACCCGTTTTCGGGATTTAAAAATAGCCTATGTCACTTAGGAATAATGTAGCTTTCTATTGGTGAAAGAATTTTTCAAATCGGTCCAGTTGTTTCAGAGCCTATTCGGTACAAACAAACAAAAAAATCTTTCCTCTTTATAATCTTAGTATAGATTATTTCAGTAATAACAGTTTTCAAAATGTAGTTAATGAAATGTCATTTTCTCATTTTATGGAGTTTCTTATGCATTCTTCTCTATTACAAGCTACTTTCCGAATGCACGGTAGAATCAACTATTATTATTTGTAAAATGTAACGTTCAAAAGTGCCGCTTGGTGGCCTACTTGAAATAAAATATCTTTGTCTTTGTCTTGTCTTGTCTTGTCACGTGGTTAATTTAATTTATTTTCAACTCACACAAATCATTATTCGATATAGAATGTAGGATTGTCTATGCCATCATGTATGAAGTGACACATTTAGGCTTTTGAGCGACATCAATCGACCTCGGTCTGGTTGCACCCTTAGTAAATGCAATGTAATTTTCAGTTGGTACCCTTGAGGAGCAGTGGTGGCCCATTGGTAACGGCCGCGACTTACAAGTTATAGGACGTGGGTTCGAACCCAGGCAGGCGCTTTACTCTGTGTAAATTATTTCACACCACTGCTCTCAAAACGGTGAAGGAAAACATCGTGAGGAAACCGGCATGTCTTTGAACCAAAAATTCGAAGACATGTGACATGCACTGGGCCCGCGTGGTGGATTACGGCCCATTGCCTCTCACTGAGCGGAGGCCTGCACGCACAACGGACCGCGAGTCTAAGAGCGGAAAAGGGGTTCATCTATCCTTTCCTATCCTATCCTTGGTACCCTTTTGGTTCGGAATCTTAATAGACGGTCAAGTGCAAGTCAATAGTACCATATGGCACGCGTATCGAGGTTGTCGTGTTGCAGTTACTCGTATGTACACTGGTCTAATGAGGGTTTACACTTATCGGAAATATTAAAAGTTTAATTTTTTTTAATATTATTCAAAGCTTTTCCATTAACACCCTGGGGCTAGAAACGATTAAAAACGCCACCAATTCAGATCCAAACACCACCCATCCCGGGCATCGCAACAATTTCCAATCATCTACCTTCACAAAATTCCAACGCCTTGCTTATCCAATCCAGGGTGAAATTAAGGACAAAACAATCGTTTATAACTAAAGGAAATAGGACAGTACGAAGTCCGAAGACAATAAATCTACCGATCGCGGCCCATCCAGTCCAGATAATGTATTTCAGTTCGGACCTTACACTTACTTCGGCAATTTGCGGGAACCTTTGTGCCCTTAAGATATCTCGACAGACAATTGTACGGGGGTATGCCGTTTTGATGTAATAAAGTTGGGTGGAGTGTGACTGCTATCAGATTAGTGTGTTCAAGATCGACGATTGTGTTATATTCCATTGATTTTTAACGTTGCCTTCATTTATTAACTTATTGACACTTGACTGGGGAATATGGCAATATTTTATTACTTCATAACATGGGTTCAATTTTATGGATTTTATTTTAAAATAATGACAAACTCGTAAGGAATTCGAGCTAAGTTAACTTTAAGCTTCGTTCATGGATCCGTAAATAAATTTGAGATAAATGTAATGCCTATTAAACTTCGTAATATGAAAATGATGGATGATTTTCTCATCACCAGGGTTCATATCTTTATAAATCAAAGTTCAAGAATCAAGTTGAGCCTCCCAAATAAAAGGATTTTCACATACGCAGACGACACCGCAGTTTTTGTATGCGGACCAAACTGGCAATCAGTTAAGGAAAGAGCCGAATATTCTCTTTCTAAGATAATGACCTGGCTGAGACAAAATTTACTGACACTTAACCTAAATAAGACCAATTTACCTTTTTAACCTCTCATTTCATGTTTTTTTTTTCACTTTAATATCATGGGTGAATCAATATCCTCCAAAACACAGGCTCAGGCCTAGTTTGGGAGTAAGCATCATCATTTAACGTGACCTTTGAGTTAAATAAACATTTTTATTTTATTTTATTTAGTTTTCCAGGTGAAAAGCCTGGTGTCTGTTATCACCTATCACCCTATCACCAATAACCTTACAAGTTAGAATTAACCCACACGTTGCTTTCTTGTGACATCACATCATCAGCCTATTAATGTTCCCACTGCTGGGACACAGGCCTCCTCTCTGTGAATGTGTGTATGTGTGACATATAAATTTGAAATATAAAAGCTTGTTTGATAAAAAAAACCTTTTGTTTCAGAAGCTTGTTTCTTGGCAAGCTACTGTTCACTCAAACACAAACATCTCTATACAATTCCCTAAACAAAGTTATCGCCGCCTACGTGATATATCCCCGTCTCTAGGAAGGGCTAAGGTCTGAGCCCATTTACAAATCACAAACACTGACCACCCCTTCCCACCCTTTCACAATTATATACAACCCTCAGTTCACCTTGCGTAACGTTTTGAAATATCTGTTGGATTTATATTTTAGTAATTGTGTTAACTGGCTGTTTAATATTAATGTGTTGATAAGATGTAGAGGTGTGATGTGTCAAACGACATTTTACCAGCGATAATGATTTCGAAAAGCCAAAAAATTTTTGGGTTTGATTTCGGTGACGCATGTCAACCCCAGGGCCAACTTCGAGAATGAGGTCAACCGTCGAACCGACTCGTCTGGGTAGCGTTCGGGAAGTTGCGTGGTATATTCTCGTCCAACTTCTGGTAAGTTGGACGAGAAGATACCACTACTGTCTCAAAACGAAAGTATATGACCAGTATGTGTTGCCAGTGATAACCTATGGCCCTGAGACGTGGTCGCTCACAATGGGCCTCATCAGAAAGCTTACAGCGCAAAGGGCAGAAGAGTTCTGGAGTGGCGCTACGAACCGGAAGACGATGCGTTGGAAAGTTCCCACCAGGTAGACCGACCTGGAGAAGGTTGCGGGGATCGGCTAGATAGGGGGTGCACGGGGCCTGGTCAATATGGCGACGCCTGGAGAAGGCCTATGTACAGCAATGGACGTCTTTCGGCTGATATGATGATGATGATGTCAACCCTAACATTTTGTTTTATATGACAATATGCTGTCGCTGATATAGTCCCATTATGATCCCATTAGTCAAAGTCTCCTGCATCCTTTCAACATCTGCTTTCTTTAGCATTGTCACTATACCAACAGGCTAAAAAAATATCATATTTCCTTAGCCTGTTTTGCCCCAATGCAGTGCAGGACTTCCCTTATTTCTGATACTCCTCTCGATTTTGAGCTTGGTAGCTAAATTTTATTAAGTAATCGTTTGCCACTCTTCGACTGGATCTACCACGGTGCTGTTAGACGTTTTTTCAGAACAGAAATAGTGAAACCTACAAAAGCTTTTCTTACGATAGGACAACAATTAAGAGCGCGTCTTATCGTGTTACCTTGCAATGGATGCTGCAAGTGAAGAAATATTATCCGGTACCTTTATGGATAAAAGTAGAACAGAATTGTAATCAGCCAACTGAAATGTAAACGGCCCGTTACTATCTAATACATTCCAAGAATCATTACAATATATTCAGTCTGTGGTCACCAAGACCCACCTTATCACCCACCCCTTCCCTGACCATCTCATTTGAATAACTATCACAAGTTAATTCTTCAGATAAAGACGTCCGCTGTCCGCCATATTGGGTGCGGCCGCTTCCGCCGGAAGTCCAACTTGGACGGATATTCAAACTCGGCCGGAACTAGACGGTATTGCGACATACATTTCGAATTTCGAATGGCTATTGTTGAAACGGGTTGGTGTTAGTTGGTGTGTGACTTGAATGTATGGATTTAGTAAGTAGTTTTGGTTATGTATGTGAATTGGGTTGTCCACTTATGAATTGAGATTGAAGTTTGGTAGGTAATAAATAAATTATGTTTTTTTTCTGTAAAGTCGCTTTTTAAATCAAATTATGTATGTAAAATCATGAAAAAAAATACAAAGAAAAAAATATAAGCTTTCAGCGCTATTACTAGGATGGCTGAGGGATTACGCTGGATGTAACTGACTGGTCGATGTGGTGACACTTGGGGTGGGCCTATATTCAGCAGTAGACGTCTTTCAACTGAAATTGTGATTATGATGATGTAGCTTTCAGCGGGACAGGCCTGTAGCCTAGTTGAGAGATTTTTTAGAAAAACTGTAAGATTTCTTCTTAAAATTTTTATTTTGCTAGTTTTTTGTTCTTATTTATAAATTTTTACTGTTTACCTGTAATTAAACAACAAATAATGTTTTCAGCTAAACTTTCTTACTTAAGTCTATGGACTTAAGTAAGAAAGTTTAGCTGAAAACAAGGCATTTGGCATATGACTTACTTGACTTAGGCCCTCTTGCACAAAAAACTTAACTCAGAGTTAATTGAGTTTTTCGTGACAAACTGTCAATTTAACTTCGTGTTAACAACTAATTCTGAGTTAAATTTTTCGTGCAAGTGTGTCTTATGTTCCCTAAATGAGGCAGAGGGAGTCCACAAAAGTCCTCCATCGCGATTTATCTTGAAATTTACGCTTCATCTCGTTTCGTCATTTACCATATAGATTTTAATAAACAAATGTCGATAAATCAAAAATAGAGAGACGTGGATAAAACCACGAAACAGAACTAGTTATTAAAAATAAACTAAAACTCATCAAGTGAAGATGAAAACTGAATCAAAATCCACTCAGTAATATCCCAGATTAGTTAGTTGAGTATACAAACAGTTGCAGTTGAGAACTTTGCTACACTTTATAATGATACTAGCTGCTGGAATGGAATTAGTACTTCTTCACATTACCTTTATAATTATAGCCTATATATATTCTGTCGTATAAGCTATAAAACAGTAAAGTTTCACCAACATTCGTTTAGCATTTTTGCGTGAAAGATTGTCAATCATCCTTACAAAGTTTCACTGTAATATAAGTAAGATCGGAAAAAAGTAATAATAATTCATAAATAAACTAATGAATATAATGCCATAAAGCAATTATACCAACGCAGCAAAAGTTACTTCTTCTGTTGCTTTTGATCATTCTATACGTGGTGGAGAACATCGAGAACCTTCCATAAAGTGTTCTTAGTGGCCAAATTTCGTCCCTAACCAAGTCATGGAACGTCAATTGACTATAAAACATCAATGGCTGAATATCAGAATCTTACATGGAATTAGCGCCCATCTTATCTCTTAAAGCCAATAACAGGGTAAACACTATAGTCCTCGGTAACACTGTAAAAAAAATATTTTCATAAATCTAAAAATGTCAGCTGTGACCAATGCGATGTGGTGTCATTGTAACATGGACTCCGTTTTCCATATAAAATTTTTGATTTTAGTTGTCATCTGGGTAGTAACTATGTCATGTGCCAAGTGATTAATCAAGGCACTATGTAAAATGCCCGGCCAATATTAATCAAGTCAAGTCAAATCGGGCAATATAATGAATACTGATTAAAACTTCAGTATGTATCACATTGTCTAGTCGTTATACATACTCGTATTGCTACGTAACTGTTCGGCAGTTCGATAATTATGGAAAATTAGCATGGTTTTTATTTTAAATATTCGTTCAGCAAGAAATATCTACGAAAAAGTTATTTCCACAGCAAAATTTTATTATTTGGTCAGCTGGATTATAGAATCAGCATATAATAATATTTTTAAGCGGTGCCACTATTTTCAACGAATTCGTCCAAGAGCGAACCCCGACACGGATAGGTTAGGTTCGAAGGTGATAATGTCATCTCCTTCATGTTAGGTTACTTTAGAGACCCTGCAGACAGAAATATTCGTCGATACCCCACTCACCGCTCCATGGACTTTGTTGCTTAAATAGTAATCGTTCTTGTTTACCTTGCATACTGATTCAAATCAAATCAAAATTTCTTTATTCAATTAAGCCATTATGCGGTAATTTTTAACGTCAAAAAATAATAATTTATAAGTAACTAGCTGACCCGGCAAACTTTGTTTTGCCATAAAAACTCCAAACATTCACCTACCCTACACCTACCCTACACCTACCCTACACCTACCCTACACCTACCCTACACCTACCCTACACCTACCCTACACCTACCCTACACCTACCCTACACCTACCCTACACCTACCCTACACCTACCCTACACCTACCCTACACCTACCCTACACCTACCCTACACCTACCCTACACCTACCCTACACCTACCCTACACCTACCCTACACCTACCCTACACCTACCCTACACCTACCCTACACCTACCCTACACCTACCCTACACCTACCCTACACCTACCCTACACCTACCCTACACCTACCCTACACCTACCCTACACCTACCCTACACCTACCCTACACCTACCCTACACCTACCCTACACCTACCCTACACCTACCCTACACCTACCCTACACCTACCCTACACCTACCCTACACCTACCCTACACCTACCCTACACCTACCCTACACCTACCCTACACCTACCCTACACCTACCCTACACCTACCCTACACCTACCCTACACCTACCCTACACCTACCCTACACCTACCCTACACCTACCCTACACCTACCCTACACCTACCCTACACCTACCCTACACCTACCCTACACCTACCCTACACCTACCCTACACCTACCCTACACCTACCCTACACCTACCCTACACCTACCCTACACCTACCCTACACCTACCCTACACCTACCCTACACCTACCCTACACCTACCCTACACCTACCCTACACCTACCCTACACCTACCCTACACCTACCCTACACCTACCCTACACCTACCCTACACCTACCCTACACCTACCCTACACCTACCCTACACCTACCCTACACCTACCCTACACCTACCCTACACCTACCCTACACCTACCCTACACCTACCCTACACCTACCCTACACCTACCCTACACCTACCCTACACCTACCCTACACCTACCCTACACCTACCCTACACCTACCCTACACCTACCCTACACCTACCCTACACCTACCCTACACCTACCCTACACCTACCCTACACCTACCCTACACCTACCCTACACCTACCCTACACCTACCCTACACCTACCCTACACCTACCCTACACCTACCCTACACCTACCCTACACCTACCCTACACCTACCCTACACCTACCCTACACCTACCCTACACCTACCCTACACCTACCCTACACCTACCCTACACCTACCCTACACCTACCCTACACCTACCCTACACCTACCCTACACCTACCCTACACCTACCCTACACCTACCCTACACCTACCCTACACCTACCCTACACCTACCCTACACCTACCCTACACCTACCCTACACCTACCCTACACCTACCCTACACCTACCCTACACCTACCCTACACCTACCCTACACCTACCCTACACCTACCCTACACCTACCCTACACCTACCCTACACCTACCCTACACCTACCCTACACCTACCCTACACCTACCCTACACCTACCCTACACCTACCCTACACCTACCCTACACCTACCCTACACCTACCCTACACCTACCCTACACCTACCCTACACCTACCCTACACCTACCCTACACCTACCCTACACCTACCCTACACCTACCCTACACCTACCCTACACCTACCCTACACCTACCCTACACCTACCCTACACCTACCCTACACCTACCCTACACCTACCCTACACCTACCCTACACCTACTGTTGGAAAATACATAAATGTGAGAACGATGTAAAAACGCCTAGAGTAAAAAAAACAGTTAAAAAATTACAATACATAGGTAAAAACAGGCCGAGGCAGCTAAGTTGTGACCAATCCCAACTGATGGCGCCCGTTCACGAACATGACACATAGATCGGCACCACTCAGCTCAACCATCATTTCAAAATCAATGTCATTCGTCGGTTCAATATCAAAATCAATGTCAACATTAAAATAATTTAATAAAACAGAATATATTTTTATTACCCTGCCCAACAAGTAATGGGCATTATTCAAAAAGCCCTGTCGATTTAATTATTTCAATAGTTTTTAGCAAATTTCCTACCCATATTAGGCATTTCTCAAATTGTCTGGACATTATATTAATCACTTGGCTCCATAACAACTACATTTCTAGACAGTATATTAAATTTCACATGGTGTATCCATCTATCGTTTTTTTTTCCTTTCCATATTCTTATAGGCAATCAAAATTCATTTTCTAGACTTTTCTCACGATATTATATTTCACAACCGTTGACCACAGAATATCTTTTCAGTCACTCAACAGTTTTTTAACTGCTGTAGGCTATTTTTGGGATAGAAGTAGCCTGATGACACCAATCTTACTGATAGAAAAAATCTTACTGATAGAAGCTTTACTATAGCTGTATTAGTAAAGCTTCTATCAGTAAGATTTTTTGTAATTGGTTCAATAGATACTTCCAGAGTTAGCCCATTACAAACATACAATTTTACTAGGCAATGGGGCCAGTCTTCTGGACACGTTCCCGGATGACAGCGATGTGGAGCTTTCTTTTGTATATATGTAAGTAATTTCGTTTAGTATATTTATTTATTTAAACTTCATGTACAATAGTGGCACATAGGCGGACTTAATGCCACAAGTCATTCTCTACCAGTCAACCTTTGGGTTAAAAATGACTACATTGTGAATGGGTACAAAATAATATTTAAAAATAACAACTAGTATACGAAAATGTATATACTTACATATATATTAATAATACACATATTCAAATAAAATAGACTAATAAATACCAATAATAAAAGAGAAACCTATTCATAATTATTATGACTAGACTTCTGTCTGTAGATGAGAGCATTGAGAGCTATTTAGTCTGACTAAAATAGTGGTCGCGAACTTTTCTTTTAAAAGTGAATTTGCTTTCAGTCTTTTTAATGCGAAAGGGTAGCGCGTTCCAGAGCTTTATTGTTGAGACAGCGTATGAATTGGACATAAAACCGGTACGGTGTGAAGTAATTTGGAGGAGTAGATTTTTAAAAGCTCGAAGGTTACGACTGTGAGAACTGCTCAACACTTTGAAATACGTTTTTAGATAATCGGGAGCACAAGGATCGTTCATAATAGTGAAGAGCAAGCAGAGAGATCTGAGGGACTTCCTGAGGCGTATAGGCAGCCATTTAAGCTGAGAACGGTAGGAAGAAATGTGATAGTATTTACAAAGACCATAAACAAAGCGAATACAATTGTTGAGAAGTCGATCCAATTTATTTAGAAGTTCTTGGGATAGATCAGGATAGCAGGAACCTTCACGGGCGTACGCATAACGGCGGGCGGGCGGGTAACAATCCACCAAAGTTTCATCAAAATCGCACCAAGCATTTTGGAGTCCATATGGAACTTACATACAAACACACATCAATTATTTCAGACATATAGATGAACACAAAGAAATAAAATTAAACACCAAAGCACGCGTGGGTTGGCATTAGTGTTACGAGTATACTGCAGCCCTAAAATTTAACACAGGATGATATTCTCACACGGACAACCGTTCCGTTCAAACAAGGTACTTGAAACTATCTCCCAATTAAGATATTTTACTAATTAGAAGTGCTCACTTGACCGAAAACGGATCCGAGTATAAGGATTATGGTTCACTGGCGAAGTGTAAGATGGGATCGTGTAGCTGTTGATATTGAAATATGGGTTCGAGATTGTGGTTACTGATTTCTGCCTATCACATTTGCTGTTATGATTTTGAACAAATGTTTTCAAATGCTGATGATTTTCTGTACAATGTAAATCAGGTATTGCAACTATGAAATACCCAATTTATATTGTACAGCAATTTCGGCCTAAAAAGACGTCATACAAATGATGTCGCTTTAGGACTGAATTGTAGCAAGATAGAAAAGCAAGCTGTAGGATAACCATAGAACTGGCTATACTGACGGAATGTGAATGAACTTAATAGCAAACCCAGATTTTTCCAGTTTTTCATCATCATCATCATCATCATTTCAGCTAAAAGACGCCCACTGCTTGACATAGGCGTCGCATCGGCATCGGGTTCGCGGCTGCCATTGCAGAACTTTTCGGCCACATCGGCCATCCGTTCTGCGAGCAATGTGCCCTGCCCACTGCCACGTAAGTTTCACAATTCTTCGGGTTATGTCGGCAACTTTGGTTATCCTGTGGATATCCTACCAGTGCCAGTCTTTAGTTAACTATTATTATAACTGTTTTGTTGGTCTAGTGATAGACCAAGCGCTACTAGAGAGCAAGAGGTTCTTATTTCTATTCCAAGGCCAGGTAAGATTTTTTAGATTCTCCATCTGGTTTTCCTCAGTAGCAGCTCAGTCTCTGGATTTATAACCGGTTAAGCCTATTGCCGGCTAGCCGCAATTATATTTCATTGTATTACACACATTTATTTAGTTTCACCGATTCACGAGTACCAATTTGTCCCGGTGCATGTCTGCAATCAAATCTTGCAAGTTAAATTTGACCCACTTCCCATTGAGCTGAAATTTTGTACATCATCATCATATCAGCCGAAAGACGTTCACTGCTGGACATAGGCCTCCCCCAAGGGTCGTCACATTAATCGGTACCGTGCGTCCCATATCCAGCGGATGCCCGCAACCTTCACCAGGTCATCGATCCACCTGGTGGGAAGCCTTACAACGCAACGTTTTCCGATTCGTGGTTGCCATTCCAGAACTTTTCTGCCCTATCGGTCATACATTCTGCGAGCAATGTGGCCTGCCTACTGCCACTTAAGTTTCACAATTCTTCGGGCTATGTTGGTAACCCTGGTTCTCTGGCGGATCTCTACATTTCTGATACGATCACGCAAGGAAACTGCGAGCATAGCCCTCTACGTCCCTTTGGGTTACTGTAATATTTCTGATGAGGCCCATTGTGAGCGACCACGTCTCAGAGCGATAGGTTATCACTGGCAACACACACTGGTTTTCACTTTCATCTGAGACACTGTGGTAAGTTGAACGAGAAGATACCGCGCAACTTAGCCGAGTCGGATTTTGAAAATTTCGCACACACTTTTGTTTTTCGTGACGAACGATATTTACAAGCTTTTATTTAACTTGCAATGAATTAATGTATGTATGTATGTAAGTGTGTTCGGGTCAAATCTTGCAACTGAATTTTAAAGCAGTTATCCTCCACCGATTAAGATGAAATTTTGCATACACGTTTAGTTTGGATGACAATTGCATGGTTAGCTAAGTGACGTTATTTAATTTTTTTATCAAATAGTGCAGACGGCCCAAGATGGCGGACTAGTTATTTTTTGTGCACCGCCATGATATGAGTATCAAATGAAAGGTTTTGCTGAAAAGAATAGGAAAAACGTGTTTAAAAAAAAGATTTTGTAATGAATAATTTTATTTAAATACAAAGCTTGTTTGCAAAATGCAAAACAATGGTACTTAGCTGAATCCGGTAAGACTGGAAGCCGACCCCAATATAGTTGGGAAAAAGGCTAGGCAGATGATGATGACAAAGCTTGTTTAAACATTATATTTAATATGAAAGCTTATTTTTATGTAAATCATTATGATTCTCACATCATAAATCCATGAATATTCATATCATCTCTGTTGTCCACTACCCCTAACAATGAGCAAGGGCTAATCAATTGAAACAATATTTGTGTAGGGCGCGATGCTGGCTACTGATAATATTTGGCTCACGGGGTGATTACGATGGAGGTCTTATGTCTAAGATATTGGCCTACTTCGATGATGGTTTCCTAGAGAAAACAACCAAGAAGAATGAAATGTATGAAATGATTTATCATACTCATAGAGGTAATGATTATGTCATTATATTGCCCAGTGGTAACGGCCGCCTTACATGTTGTAGGTCCTGGGTTCGAGCCCAGGCAGGCGCTTTACTTTGTTTAAATTATTTCATCACCACTACTCTCAAAACGGTGAAGGAAAACATCGTGAGAAAACCGGCATGTCCCATACCAAAAAATCGAAGACATGTGACATCCACCAACCCGCACTGGGCCCGCGTGGTGGATTACTGCCCATTCCCTCTCACAGAGAGGAGGCCTGTATCCCAGCAGTGGGAACATTAATAGGCTGATGATGATGATTGTTTAGCATTATGTAACTTCTCAATTTATGTATGTCTTTAATTTTTACTGCGAGCAATAAATAATTTTATTTAGTAGGTGTTTTTTTTTTCTGCCTGCCCCCTTGTGCAAAAAGCGTGAGTTTATGTATGTATGTAAAATTTAAAAAAAAAAATCGTAACAGTTCACAATTTGGATTATTAATGACTTAAAACTAAGTGCGTTTACAATAATTGTCAGAGGGATCATCTGCAGTCGAACTAGGTGAGAGCCTGTATTTCGGCATGCAACTCCATCCATAGGAACTGACGCAATAAACTTAGTATAGAATAGGGATGGATCCGATATATCAAAACGTAACTTATATCGGATATGGGGTTCGATATCATATCATATCGATATCCATATCAAAATTACCGATATCACAATAACTGTATGTATCGAATCAAAACTACTTGCGACGAACAAACGAATAACTCAAAACTTAAAACTGTAACAATGCAAAAACGTACGAACAAAACGCAAACTTCACAACCGATAGGAACCATATCGCTGTACTACTGATATCGATATCTTTAAACGTTTTCTATATCGATATGAAAACTGTATATCAGTTCCATAACCGTTTGCGCAAAAAACCGAAAACGCCCATCTCTAGTATAGAGCTAGCTGTGCCTGCGGCTTCGCTCCCGTTAACCGAGTCTGACTGTCTACCCTACCCTGTTTACCTCCCTGCCTACCCTACACACATACATACCATTTTTTTCTAGGGTAATCATTCTTTCGCCGAGAATCTTAACACCGCCATTCAGAAAATGACTTATAATGCACAACGCCATCTATCGAATATCGAGTTCAACTGTCCGAGTATCTGAATTGCGTGTGTTGTGATAATTTTTCTTTTTGAAAACTTTAAATTCATCTTACTTTTGATAGTGTGAACCGGTTGCAATACAACAAAAACTAAGTAATACTTCAAGTTACGCACAATTTTTATGTATAACAGTTATCTACATTGGTACATTTTACGTGATGCGTGCACAAAGAAAAGCAATGATATGGTTAATATATACCTATGCAATAACTGTGTGTTGAGGGATATGCCAAAAATATGTCAGTCCATTGGTTGAGTGTGTATACGGGAGACCTATCTCTACATATCCTCTAACTACACTCCCATAGCGAGTCATCATCATCATCATCATTTCAGCCGAATGACGTCCACTGCTGGACATAGGCCTCCCACAGGCGTCACCACATTGACTGATCCCGTGCGTCTCGCATCCAGCGTCTTTCCGCAACCATAACCAGGTCATCGGTCCACCTAGTGGGAGGCCTTCCAACGTATCGTCTTCCGGTAGAGATATTTAAACATATGACCCATTAATAATAGCAAGACTCAAACTCGCACTTTCTTTGAAGTTAACCAATAAGAATATTGTACATGAAGTTTAAATAAATAAATAAATAAATATTTCTTGGGTAGAAAAATGATAGCTTTCACATCAGTGTAGTCTGTCAGTGAGGTTATCAAATAATATTGGACTCTTATTTTTTGCTTTATCAAATAAATAAAAATTGACAAAGATAAAGCGCAACAAAGTTCAGGAGTGGCCGCTTGTGACGTCACTTTGTCAGTATAAAGTGTAGCACACCGTGACGTCACAAGCTATTTCAACGCACTGTATCGTCGTATTTTTTTGTTTACGTGGCAAAAGAAATAATACGCAACACTTAGCTGACGGACTACATAGATATTTTTTGTCAAATAACCTATTGGGGTGTTATTCTCATGAGAAAAATAAATCAAAACGTTAAAAACAAATGGACTAACAGTAGGAAAAAAATGTGTGCCAACCAGTTTGAACCATCCAGCAAAAACAACTCCAACTCGGTACCTCATCTATTACTTAAGATATTCATACGTCAAGGTTTCTTACTGTCGGACAGGGGTCAAGATATGGCCGAATTAATATTCATACGACAGGCCCAGGTGGTCGTCAGTGACTGAGAAGGGTGGCCTTAAGGACTGGTCAATGTTTTGAGAGTATGGGGGTAGATACGGTGTGGAGGGCTGGGGTTTTGTGCCTACGTTCAAAAGATCTTTATGAGAGACATACAAAGATTTCCATAAAATAGGTGTTAATGCTTTTCTTTGAATTGATTTGATGTTCACTTTTTATTGAATTGATTTGAAATCGTTAAATAAAGAATAACTCTTTTCAGTGCAAAATTAAAAGCTTGATCTCGATTGATTTACGGAATTTTTTTCTAAGAAATAAGATAATTTATGTTAATTGTCACTACAAAATTGTCTTGTATTTTATAGTCCCAATAGTCGTAATGGAGGTTGACCAAAATTATTATATTTTAAAATAACTGAGATGTCAGAGATTTTTATTCTTGACAAACAACCGACCGATAGTTAAGTGTTTTGTTGGCATTTTCTTTGTAGAAAACTTTTTTTTTTTTAAACTTTACCCCTCACTAGGAATTTCTCCTGTATTGTGTACGTTTACAAACATATGAACTCACATACACAAACACCCAGAGCCGGTACAACTATCTGTAGGTCATACAAATATTTGTTCCGTGCGGGAATCGAACCCACGACACGCAGCGCAGCAATCAATCGCTCAACCACTGCGCAAACCGTGCGCTCAAAGTTAAGTTAGTGATTACCAACACTAAATATCAATTCTTCGATCGAACTTACATAGTCAAATTCAACTTGCCTACTATTCTGTCCCATAATATCTGTCCTATCTACGACAGCTACCTACTCTCTGCGCGGGTAGGTGCCCAAGACAGTCGGGGTGCGGGCTCCGTCCCTCTTCTTATCTCTGCCCACGCCCGAGGACCTGCCTGATGGATTAACTTCATTGTTCCACCGTTGCCGAGTGATGCGGAATTTATAATTATACCTACTGGCCCCTGTTTTATTTAGATTTACAGCGATTTAGTATGTATTGTTCGTGGTAGCTTTTTTCGGCGTCAATTGATGGTTCAATTGGGTAGGAAAAACTGTTTATTTTTGGGAAACTGAAGAAATCTAAGAGGTTGGTACAGAAAGGTGGGGATTTGCTTGACTTTTTGGTTGCACATGCTGAGTTAGGAGACTTTTTATGCTCACACGGGGTTTTTTTTTAATTTTTGGTTACTTTTTTGTCTTTTTAATAGACTTCAAAAAGGAGGAGGTTCTCAAGTTTAAATTTAAACAGTGTTACCTCAGAACTTTTTACTAGGTGAATCGATTTTCATGATTCCTTATTTATTTGAAAGCTGTTGCTTCTCATGTGGTTCCATTTAAACGATCAAGATCTGATGAAGAACTTCGGTGATATACAACAGAACTCTTCAATAAACAACGGCAAATCTCTCGGGATTGCTGCAATCGTATGCCTGTTTATTGTTGACACCATTTCATAACACAGCATCACGCCGGTATGCTCTAAAGGGGTATGCAGATGTTTACAGTTCACCCTGGTACATTCTAATTTCACCGGTTGTGTTCAAGTTTTATGTTATTCGAGTAACCTATTCTGGCATAACTATGGGCATTATAGATATGTACCACAACTAAAAAGTGAAAAATGATAGCTTGTAAGAAAAAATCTACAACCAGCTGCCAAATAAAAACACTACAGATGCAAAAATAACTTAAATTTCGGCAGTCGGTGTCAATTTTTTTTTTTTTTTTTGTATTAATGCTTTATTTCACTCGTGTCTCTTATGCGAGTCACAAATAAAACATTTTTCTCTCGTTTCTCATCTTTGCGCGCAGCGCCATGTGTGCGTGCACTTGTATACATTATACATTTGTGTGGCAGTGACGCGGCAGTAGTCGTCCGCAAACTACCACCCACACATAGCACCGCGCGCAAAGATGAGTTGAACTAACTATACACAGTTGTTGAATAAGTACCAGTTTTTATTAAGTTGGCAAAATTTTAATCGTTCTTTGACCTTATACGACCAATCAATTCTTACCAGTAGATACTCAAAAACGTTTTGATGATACACTTACCTTAACCCGACTTAGCGAAGATTCTACCAAACATAATATTAACCCATAAATCTCAACACAGTAAGCAATAATTAATAATTTCCTCAGCACTACTTATACAAACTCGATAGTTTCAATATTTGTCCTACTCAGAGCTTGACCGCCTACCTGAGTACCTACTTGAACAAGGGGTTGACCCTTATCAAAGCAAACTAAATTAACTGCTTCTAACATCTTGGCCGAGTTATTGTTCGCCAACGCTCGGGTTCGCTCGGCCGTTCCAAATTTGAAAAACAAACGTTCGAAATACGGTACGTATGCAAATAATAACGGTAAACTAATTAGGGGGTGGGTTCGGACATCTTCGGACGTCTTCGGTCGAGAGGAATATGATCACGTCAGCTGTGAAGATTTGAAATCTGTTTTGCACGATTTTGAATATTTTATGGCGAACGTGGTCAAGTGGAAATAACAGTATAATTAAGTTTTTTATATGTCATTGTTATGGACTAAAAGGTATTTTTGGAGAGTTTTTTTTCCATTGGTTAATCAGTAAATATGGATATTCTCATTAAACTTTGTAATATTTTATGTAATTTAAGCAATAACCCGACGATATTGCAACGTTTGTGTGAAGGATTCCGGCAGAGGATTCCACTCCTTAGCTGCTCGTTAGCTGATTCCAAAGTGTCTTCGAGAAGAGTTCTAAGACGTGACATGATAGAGAAATTTAATGGTTAAACCTCATTACCAACCAATCTATACTATAATCTATACCAATATTATAAAGAGGAAATATTTTTTTGTTTGTTTGTATCGAATAGGCTCCGAAACTACTGGACCGATTTGAAAAATTATTTCACCAATAGAAAGCTACATTATTTATGAGTGGCATAGGCTATTTTTTAATCCCGGAAATGGGTCTTGTGGGGTGGTACACCCGCGCCGCGGGGAACAGCTAGTTTCGAATATTTTCATAGTCATTGGGGTCGTATTCACGAAAATTAACAAAATACGTACGTACTTATTAAACGTAACTACTTGAAATACACCTACACAAACTCCTCACACTAATTATTTTCAAGAACTCCGACGCGAGTCGAGACATAAAAAAAAAACAAACGAAAATCTACCCTCATTCGTTGACTCGTAAAAACGCGTTGTCATTGTACATCCACAAACGAGTGGCCACAATTTCCTTAGGAAAGCACTAAGTCATCCTTTAACCACACATGTCATGGGAAACAAGTCTTTAACTTGATGAGAATAGGGGTGAAACTTAAGAATGTCTACGATTGGGATATACGGGATGTTATTTGGCACATCTTGTCTAGCAAACAGGCAAGCAGTTCGAAAGTTAAATAAATATGGAACTAATAGAAAAGAAAAAAAAAATAAAAGAATCAAATTAAAATGGCAATCCAGAAAGTACCTAAAGTTAAAAATAAAGAAGATATTTTCGTTATGAACTGTATGGGCGACTGTGGTGACTTGGTACATAAAAATTTTAAAGGCCCCAAACATCGTCACACAGAGGAGTATTTGACCTAAAAAGTCGATCAAAATTGTTGTGTGATATTTTTCGATTTGATATAAAATAAAAAGTCGTTTAGGGTGATAATTAAGTATTTAAAACACCGTACATACATAAAATTTAACATAAAAAGTTTTTGCACAAAATTGTTCCAGTCAGATTCGCCTTCACTAGATCCATCCTCCTCCTTGTCAAAATAAGTAGACGAGACGTACGATGTCTCCGGGACCAAGAGTTGTAATTCCTGGCCGGAAAAAGGGTTAATTTTTTTTCCGGTGCATTTGCCTGGTACTGCTCAAAAAAGGATCCGAAGATAGCAGAAGTCTGTTTAAATACATCTTTATTACAGTATTATATAATACCGACGCGTCGGTTGATTTAAAAAACCAAACCTTACTGTACTATTAATACTACTGCCCCAGCTTTATTGCTTTAGTAGACTTGGAATTGCCATTTTAAAATAATTTGTGATGCTAAGTAGCTTAGTTATTTTTAATAACCAATTCTTTCGTAGGATCAAATCATGCAAGTCATGCATGCTTATAATGAAAATAACTATCTTCTTTATTTTCTCACCGTATTATATAGCCGGTCGTGGGTTCGAGCCCAGGCAGGCTCTTTACTTTGTGTAAATTAATTCATCACCACTGCTCACAAAACGGTGAAGGGAAACATTGTGAGGAAACTGGCATGTCCTAGAGCCAAAAATTCGAAGACATGTGACATCCACCAACCCCCACTGGGCCCACGTGGTGGATTACAGCCCATTCCCTCTCACAGAGAGTAGGAGAGTAGCAGTCTTATAAGTCATGAACACCAGAAGAAATGACAGTGTGGCAGACCCAGAAAGAAATAGGACGATATGCTGGACTCTTTCTCGAAGGACTGGTCCAAAATCGCCGGGACAGACTTATCGTGAAGTCTTAGTAATAGGGTCCCGTTTTTACCCTTTGGGTACGGAACCCTAAAAAGGAAGAAAGTATTAAAGAAAGAAGAAAATACAGGTATTTGCGTATCTCTTTTTAAGATCTGTTCAGTAGGTCAAGCAGTCTGGCTCCACAAAACCTAAGCCCCAATGTTTCCACCGAAAGGGTAGGGTGTGCTGTGGCATAAATGATCACCGGCCAACACTGACGAAGACAAATGACACCCGATGCCGAAGTTACACTGAGATAAGGTAGGCTCCTTAAATTAGCCACGCTCACTTCAAACGCCTGTGTATTTTTCACTGTCTTAAGTCGAAAGGGTTCGTCCATTAGTTTTAAGGGATAGTGAAAGTTTTATTGAGTTGGGTCTGTATGTAAGTGTCTAGTGTTGTCTTAAGTTCATTTTACTGTTAATGAAAAACGCTGGCAAAATACTCGTTTTCATGACACCAAAGTGTAAGGACTTTTTGACATAAACAATGTGGAAACAAAATTAAATAATAATGATTTCGTATTGGACGAAAATGTTTGTGCAGTCAAGCGCTTACGAACAACATTATACAAAACTAGCTGTTCCTTGCGGCTTCGCTCCCGTGGACCACCCCACAGGACCCGTTTTCGGGTTTAAAAAATAGCCTATGTCACTCAGGAATAATGTAGCTTTGTAGCTTTCTATTGGCGAAAGAATTTTTTAAATCGGTCCAGTAGTTTCGGAGCCTATTCGGTACAAACAAACATACAAAAAACAAAAACAAAAAAGTCTTTCCTCCTTATAATCTTCTTCTTTAAATTAACGTTGCTCCACACTAGGAATTTCTTACTGTATCGTGGGTGCGTTTACAAACATATAAACTCACATACACAACACCCAGAGCCGGAACAACTATCTGTAGGTCATAGAAATATTTGTTCCGTGCGGGAGTCGAACCCGCGACACGCAGCGCAGGAGTCAATCGCTCAACCACTGCGCCAACCGCGCGCCCGTAATGTTGGTATAGAATAGCAAATTCCTATTAGAGAGTAACAATGTATGTCAGTAGTATTTGTATTGAATTCTGGCACCAAAAGAAAGATTTATCTTGTGTTATGGGTACCAGGATCCTCACATTTATGTTGCAAATCAAAAGTTACATCAGACGTTCAGAAGTTGGAGAAGTGTAATGAGACAAAATTAAAAATAGCCCTTTCATGTGTGTCAGCATTATATTAT
Organism: Orthosia incerta; assembly: GCA_948252205.1. Taxonomy (NCBI): domain Eukaryota; kingdom Metazoa; phylum Arthropoda; class Insecta; order Lepidoptera; family Noctuidae; genus Orthosia; species Orthosia incerta. The sequence goes on from OX411759.1 coordinate 7,841,178, forward strand.
TAAACCATTCGATTTCTTTTAAAAGGAAAATGTCCGGGTAGGTACGAAGTGTAGGTCTATAAACTGTTTGAAATGGTGAGACGCTGTCAGCACTGTAATGATCAAAACAATATTTTACGGTAAAATTTTGCGATGGTACAACAAAATTCTACTGTTCATCAGGAAAAAAATTATATCGTACAATGAAACTGTCAAGTGACCTTCTCAGCGTGTTGACAGATTTTTTAAGCACGGTCAGACTATATTAACGGTATTTTTTAAAATCAATTTTAAATAGACAAATAAGCGCTTTGATGCCCGATAAAAATATATAAATATGATAGATGCTTCAGTGAAATGAATAGCCCAAAACACGTTTAATTATCACACAGCACAACAGGATCAATTTCAAAACCATTTCATATCCCAATTACAGCAGAAAACAATTTGAAAATTCCATGTACTGGTAGGTATTCAGGAGTGAAATTAACTGCTAGTGTTTTTTTTAGGGTTCGTTTCGGTTTGTTTGTCATTCTCTGTATATATATATCTTATATAACAAATGTATGAAGTTTTAAGCGATTTTTTTTTTTTTTTGTTAATTTTTTTGTTGCCACCTTTTAAACAATGCACCTGCCATGTTTTCTCTTTACCATCCTTTGTTAACTGGTAGAGATTGCCTAAGGCATTTAGTCCGCCATTGTACCTTAGTGCATACAATTTTGATAAATAATTAAATCAATCTCTGAAATACTTTTTTATACGGTTCCGTACCCAAAGGGTAAAAACGGGACCCTATTACTAAGACTTCACGATCCGTCTGTATGTCTGTCTGTCTGTCCGTCTGTCACCAGGCTGTATCTCATGAACCGTGATAGCTAGACAGTTGAAATTTTCACAGATGATGTATTTCTATTGCCGCTATAACAACAAATACTAAAAACAGAATAAAATTAATATTTAAGGTGGCTCCCATACAACAAACGTGATTTTTGTGCCGTTTTTTGCTCGAAATTAATAACAGCAACAGGTAGACGCTTGAAATATTCACAGAATGTTTAGTTGTATATTCACTTCAAAAAATAATTATTATTAAATTAAAATAAAATAAATTAAGGGGGGCTCCCATACAACAAACGTGTTTTTTTGCCGTTTTTTGCGATAATGTTGCGGAACCCTTCGTGCGCGAGTCCGAATCGCACTTGGCCAGTTTTTTTAATTATGCTTCAAAATTTTATCACAGTACCGTACGCACCAAGAGCACATTTAGAGTTCTACGGGACTTGGATGGGATTGAAGACTTCAAGTGAAAAAAAAATGCCTTTCTTTAGAAGCTGAAATCTAAAAGACAACCAGCATCATTCAATCAACCAAGCTTGTAGGTTAACCAGTGCAAACATTAGCATAATCTAAGATACAGGGAACAAACATGAGTCCAAGAATGTTGTGTTTATCTTACACCACATTATATCGAGGCAAAGTTTACACAAATCACCTCGGCGACCACATAAGGCATGGCGCAAACAGAGCCCGCTCTGTAATTGTCCGAAAATTAGCTCCGACCGCATATAAATACGTTAAGATAATCTAGTTAAATGTTTGGTGGAAGACATAAGATGTTCGCGGCCCTTATATTAAGGGTACACTAGTCAACGGCACGAACTATTTTGTGCGCGGGGTTATAATGCATTTTATATCAAGCGACAACACGTGCGGAAGAGATATATGCTGTGATGAGCAGTAGGAAGCTAGTTCGCGTACGAATACACACTTTTGCAAATTTGTAGCGAAATGGAATTTTATAAACAGACCTTTGGCAGTCTAGATATCATGAAAAAACGACTAAATCGATCTGTTCAAAATAAAATGATTTGCATTGTTGAACTACTAATATATCCCTGTATGGAGGCCGTTTTGCAATTTTCCGTCTTCTTATGGTATTTATTTACGCCCAAAAATGCGTTAAAATTAGTGTCGAAATGTGAAACTTTCGACGATCATAACTTTCAAATATTTACTTTTTTTACTTTTTTGCTTCCATACAGGGCTAGATAATGATGAAACAAATTGATATCACTTTTTATTTTGAACATACATCGTCAAACAGTAGAATAATCCCTAGACTACGTTTGTATGGAAGAATTTTCGACTAGTGTAACCTTAAGTTACCAATAATTAATTCATATAGTATACATATTACACAAGTTTGTGTTTAAAGGCAGTTAACCCTACTATCAATTGATCACAGTTAATAGAACATGGCTGCCTAGGCCTTTTCAAAAATTAAAAATAACTTCAATCGTTTCTGGTGACGCCTTCGGAAAACGGTGACATCTTCTGTAGCTACGAGTACTCTTACGGTTCCTTATTAGAGTATATATTACCGGGACCATTATTTCCTGCCGCTACAGATCACTTTTTTTAGGAATCTCTACGGGCATTCTGTTTATTATTGACAGCTGTCAAGAAGTGTATCATTTTCGGACACATGATTGTGTCAACTTGTATCTCACCTGGCTAAAAGCTATCAGTGAGGTTTGTGATAGAACGAGTAGTAGTCAGGAGTTACCTTTTTACCCTTTCTTAGAAGAATGACGACAATTCTCTACCCCAAATATTACCCACCAACCCCAAAATAAACTCTTCTGCTTATGCCTTATACCACTCATCGAGCACACAGAGCGGGCGGCAACTCAAATAGCGAGTAGGATCTAGGTGGAGGTACGACTGTACAAGGATAAGTCGTGGGGCAGTGTTTTCCAATTTGAAATGGGTAAGTTGAGTGTCCAGTAACGGGGTTAAGAAGGGATAGAAGTGGCTAATTTGTTATATTTATAATTGTTACAAGGGTTATGAAAATAGGCAAGATAGAATAGAATATAATAAAATATACTTTATTGTACACCATAAAATTATTAAAAAGAAAAACTTATTTATACGGGTACAAAGGCGGTCTTATCGCTGACAGCGATATCTACCAGACAACCTTTGGATGGACTGAAAAAACTTAGAATAACAAGTGGGGGTAGGTTTCAAACACCTATTTTCACTGAGTTGTGCTTCCTCCTCCTCGCGCAAAAATTTTAGCATCCGTTTAGTCAATTCCGAGATGCAGCAATCGTGCATACGTTACCGCAGCAGGATTTTAAATATCTTCGCAACCATAGCAAATACAAATACAAATTAAGTTGTACCATTTATTTCAAATTGATATCTAATTATTTAGATAACATTTGTTTCAACATACCCGTTAGAAAACAAAAGATCTGGCTGCGGTAACGTTACTCCAGCTTAACGGAACTGTTTTTATCAAATAATTAAAAAACTATCAGCTTACCATTTTAATAAATCTGCTTACCAATTACAGAAGGTGTATATCTAATTATCTATTGCACTTAGAGGACGATTTTCGACATTATCTGGCTGGAGTAACGTACTCGATAAAGACCGTCCATTGTTTTGTGTTTTATATTAGGTATCTGCTGTATAACGAAATACCTATATATATATATGAATAAATAAATAGAGACCTTATTTTAGTCTACTTATTTTAAGACTTGTAGGATTATCATAACATTTTAAGCAGTCATTGGTTTTATTAAATTAATTTAATGAAATAAAATAAAATATACCCTTTAGTTGATAAGTCTGTCTTCTTTAATAAATCTTTTCATTTCACATGTTCAATACATAATTTTCCTAATTAACGCCAGTCTAAACAATTACTAGGTCTATGTAAAGAGGCCATGTTCCTTAAATCTTAGTGCCCGCACCTCGGGGTACCTCGACTAAAGACGACTCACACTCCTCAATGATAAGGGGGCGCCTGAATTTGTGTCAGTAATATTCTGTAAAGGATCTACATAACTATCTTTTAAATATAGTGAAAATATGATTTTTGGACTCCATTCTGACCGTATGACAAAACGGAATTTTTGTCAAAAATATACTTCTATGAAATAAAAAACGGTAAAATATTAATTATAATGATTGAAAACTTTGAATAGTGTCATTCTGCGACTGTAAAAGAAGTGACTTGTCTAAAAAAGTCCTTGTAAATCAATTTACTTAACGTGTCGTAATCAGTCTCAGAATTTTTCTATAAAAAAAACCCTCGTCTTTAAGGTTATATTTTTTGTTTTTAAACACAAAACTAAAAAGGATATTTTGCTAGATTTCTCAAACTAAACATTACATTAAACAGTACTACCCCTAATTTTAAACATCACACTTACCACACTATTCTCTCTCCCCGACAACTAGCCCCACTGACCACCACCCGAGGTCAGAGGGTGGCAGGGCCTAGGGGGTTGGTCAAGGAGTTGCCAGCTCATCCCGGGTCCAATACATTTCATATTCCGTTGACAGAGGCACAATAATAACGCGGTCCGCCCGTGTAAAAGCAAGACATAGTTGATGTCCGAAGATGTATTTTACTAGAAAAGATTTGGAAAATTCAAATTGTCACATTTTGTTGCCTAACTAGTTTTTCCCGCGACCTTGTCGCCTAAAGTAAAAACCAATCAAATCAAAATCAACCTTTCATCTAAATCGGTTCAGCGGTTTAAGCGAAAAAGGTAACAGACAGACAGAGTTACTTTCGTATGTATTATATTAGTATGCATAGGTGCCCAAATTGCCAGGTTGCCCAGTAGTACGACAATGTAAATTAAAATAAATATTATTTATTTAATTTATGTAAAGAGTTTAAAAATATAAATTTAAATTAAAAGAAACTAAGCAGAAAAGCCCATTATCTATACTTCTATACTAATACTAATAATATATATATAATATTATAAAGAGGAAAGATTGTTTTGTTTGTTTGTTTGTACCAAATAGGCTCCGAAACTACTGGACCGATTTGAAAAATTCTTTCACCAATAGAAAGCTACATTATTCCTGAGTGACATTAGGCTATTTTTTAATCCCGAAAATGGGTCCTGTGGGGTGGTCCACGGCAGCAAAGCCGCGGGCAACAGCTAGTTATAGATATTATTAATTTTTCGGTACACGGCTACTAGTTCTGTCAAACTCTTGAACTTCCTGTAGCTGATGTTCCCTTTTTGGGGGCTGAGTCACCCACGTCCGTAGGAGTGTACCCCATTCGATTCCCTACACGTGGTCCCCGGGTGGTGCAAATCAGGTGACAAACTGGTGGTAGGCTTCGGCCGAAGGCTTGCGACCACCCACCGGGCAAAGACGTACCGCCAAGCGGCCTAGTCGTGTTCCGGTATGATGCTCGGTGCAGCCACTAGAGGGGTTGGGTCGCGATAGTTGCTACACTGCAAGCAGGCCGGCCTGACTCGCGCTGTTATGAACGTATCGAGAGACTGGTCGCGGAGGGTAGCGGGATCCGAGGCACGGTGCGCCGCTGGCCGACCGCAGGTAGTTGGGGGCCCAAGTAGTGTGCCAGCCACACATGAAAGGCTGCCCCGCCAACTGTCGAAAAATCCCGGAATGCGCCATCGTGCTGGTTGGCGACCAGACGAGAGTGCCCGATGGACATTCCTGGGGGGGCTCGGGCGTCCCCGCAGTCTCCAGACCAGTCCCCCAATGATGGCGTCCTATCGGCGCGTGTCTGTAGGTTGCAAGCGTGGGACCTCATCTTACTTCCTTCTCCTCTCCCTCCTTTTTCACTTAAAATGCCAAGGAACAAGAGAAAAAAGGCTGAACAGCGGCAGCACTCACTCTCACATAAAGTGCACCTCAGCAACATCCGAGGTCTGCACTCTAACCTTGTCGCAGACCATCACCACCTCGAGACTGAGAAACCAGCACTTTTGTTCCTTACGGAGACGCAGATCGGATGCCCGTCAGACGTGGCGTACCTATCCTACCCAGGGTATACCCTGGAGCACATGTTCAAGCCACGCGCTGGTGTATGCATGTACGCCCGGGACGACATCTGCTATCGGCGTCTCCGTGACCTTGAAGACTCAAATTACTCTGTGCTATGGGCCTTGGTGGACACAGGTCTGGATAAGATCATGTATGCCTGTGTCTACCGATCGCATAGCGGTGATCTGGAGACAACCAGGCTCACACAGTACTTGAGTGAGGTGGCTGATGTGGCCCAGCTACGATACCCCTCCGCCCAACTAGTGTTACTGGGGGACTTTAATGCCCACCACCAGGAGTGGCTCTTCCCATACCAGTGCACTGACCACGCTGGACGAGAGATGCGAAATCTTTCGATTGCGTTAAATCTCACCCAGCTGGTCCAAGGGGCTACGAGGGTGCCGGATGTTGATTCACATACAGCCAATTGCTTGGACCTTCTGCTGACAACTGATCCAGACCGATACTCAGTGTCGGTATCATCACCTTTGGGTAGTTCCGACCACTGTCTGGTGAAGTCTGTATCCGTCTACTCCCCGCCCGATCCAAGCCCAAGGGGCACCCGGCGGGTTTGGCGGTACAAGTCAGCAGATTGGGATGGTATGCGATCTTTCTTCGCATGCTATCCTTGGCGGCCCATTTGCTTCTCTTCGGATGACCCATCGTCATGCGCTGACGCAGTGACCGATGTGTTGCGTCAGGGGATGGAGTATTACATTCCGTTCTCTGACGTAACTGTGTCCAGCGTTGACCGTCCATGGTTTGGTGCCGAGTGTGACCGCGCAAACGTGATTAAACACAAGGCGTACCTAGCATGGGTCGACGCCCGTATGCGCAAGGCAAGGGACGTGAGTCAGAAGAAGAGAGCCTTCAACAGGGCTGCCAAGTCCTGCAAAAAGGCGATGCGAAGGGCACGGTTTGACCACATTAGCAGGATCGGGGACAAACTTGCTTCACACCCCGCAGGTAGCAAGGCGTTTTGGTCCCTGGCTAAATCGGTTGAATCAAATTTCTGTCGCCCCTCACTACCACCACTGCTGAGACCCGACGGGTCGCTGGCCCACTCCGCTGAGGACAAGGCAAACTTGTTTGCCTCCCTCTTTGCGGAATCTTCGCGTCTGAATACTGATGGCGCGCGGCCCCCTCCTTCTGCTGTTCGATGTGAGACGAGTATGTCGGACATTCGCATCCATCAGAGGGAGGTCTGTAGGGTGCTGCGTAACCTTGACGTGAACAAGGCTAGTGGCCCGGACGGGATACCAGCAATTGTACTTAAAACTTGTGTGCCTGAATTGTCTCCTATCATGACACGCCTATATCGCCTTTCGATGGTGACTGGAAAAGTACCGAAGGCTTGGAAGCAAGCTAACGTTCAGCCCGTGCCCAAGAAGGGCAGTCGAGCTGACCCAGCCAACTACAGACCCATATCAGTAACGTCCATCCTCTGTAAGAGTATGGAACGTGTATTAAATAATAAGCTCCTGGCATACCTAGAAGACACCGACCTCCTTAGTGACCGCCAATACGGCTTCCGCCGAAACCGGTCAACTGGGGATCTTCTAGCGTATGCCATCCACATCTGGAGTGAGGCCATCGAGAAACACGGGGAGGCGCTTGCTGTCTCCCTTGACATATCGAAGGCCTTTGATAGGGTCTGGCACGAGAGCCTTATTGGTAAGCTTCCTTCCTTCGGTCTGCCTAGTGGCCTGTGTGACTGGATTGCAGACTTCCTGAGGGATCGGTCCATCCGAGTGGTAATTGATGGCTGCTCGTCCGGTCAGTTAGGTATTAACGCCGGAGTCCCTCAGGGGTCAGTGCTCTCGGCAACATTGTTCTTGCTGCACATTAATGACCTGCTAAAACCCGGAACCTTTGGGTATGCAGACGACAGCACTGTTGCTGAGAGATATGTGTCTAGCGCACGGGCTACCGGGCCTCAAATTCGGTCTCTTCGGGAGGCCATGGTTGAGCGCTTGAACCTGTCTTTGGAGGCAGTCTCCGAATGGGGCAATGCCAATCTAGTCAGTTTCAATGCTGCTAAGACCCAGGCGTGTCTTTTTTCCGCAAAAAAGAGCCAATTCCACCCGGCTCCATCCTTCCGTGGTGTAACCGTGCCGATAACGGACCACCTCGACCTTCTTGGTGTTACGTTGACATCGACCCTCAATTTTGGTCCTTTCATTGAGGCAAAGGCTCAATTGGCTGCAAAAAAGTTGGGGATCCTTGCGAAGGTGAGACGGTACTTCACGCCTGAACAGCTGCTCAACTTGTATAAAGCGCAAGTTCGGTCATGCATGGAGTACTGCTCTCACCTCTGGGACGGATCTGCCAGGTACCAACTGGATGCACTTGAGTCGATTGACAGACGGGCCAAGAGACTTATCGGCAACGATGCGCTGGTCAACTCAAAGCTCCAGAGCCTTGAACACCGACGACGAGTTGCCAGCCTGTCGGTATTCTATCGGTTACATTTCGGAGAGTGTGCGATGGAACTGCACAATTTGATTCCGTCTAGCCCTTTCCATCATCGGACTACAAGACGTACGGCAATGCGCCATCAGTACATGGTGGATATCCCACCCATACGCACAAAGCGTTTTGAAAATACTTTCATTGTGCGTACAGCTAAGGAGTGGAATTCCCTACCGGCGTCTTTGTTTCCTGATAGCTACAACCTAGGGGTCTTCAAGTCAAGAGTGAATAGGTTACTTCTAGGCAAGCGTGCTTCACCTTCGACCACATCATCACTTAACATCAGGCGAGATAGTGGTCAAACGCGAGCCTATAACAAATAAAAAAATAAAAAAAAAAGCTGGATTGTTTTTCGGTGTCCTTATTTCATGTGTTCTATTAGAAAAATGATTAACTTAGATCATTTAAAATGGCATATATAGTTTTTAACAAAATTCTATTTCATGAAAATTTTCGTTAGTGGTGTATTCTTTCCAGCATCTTTACATCCACAAATCGCCAATAGTTAGACATAGTTGAATTTGAAGACGTTCGGAATTTACGAGTGCCCCCACCTTATGGGTGTCCGGCCATAGAATGTTCTAAATTCATAAGATGATTGCCTAGCAACGAATGTCTTACATAACTGCTACCTGGCCCGGAGCAATTTCACTACAATGTATCGATGAATCTGTTCTCAGTATCGTTGCTGACAATGCTGTGAAGTTATTGATATAGACCAATCTATTGCAGCCTAAAAAAAAATTGGTTGTCTGTAAAGTCGGTTTACGAACGATAGTTTAACGTGACAACGTCATAAAAACACATTGAAGAAATGATTGTCTTTGAAAAATCGTGCCTTTCGCTCGCTCGTGCAGCGCTCTCGCTCCGATCGTAACGTTACAATGAGCGTAATGTTACAATGAGCGTAACGTTACAATGAGCGTAACGAGACACTTTTTCGTGCGTGCAGCCGGCGTTCATCGATTTATTAGACGTTGTCACGTCAAAAGGCGTGAGTTTATGTATGTACATATTGCTATCTATTTTTTTTCGAACTTTGTTGTTAACTGGAATCTGGACCTCTTCTACTAAACTGCATCAGGTTTTTTGATTCAGTCAACTATTAATTTGGATAGGGCTGCTTTTTCCAAAATCAGATATTTTTAAAGCAAGGTTCATCCTTATTATACGTAGTTCCTTTACCGTCGGTCGTTACTATTCAATTTTATCTGAATGACCAGAGAAAATGCTTCGACTAGACTATTGCAATGTATTTTACAATGCATGTCCTCGATAAGAGCATTTTCCAAGCAGCCAAACTGTGCAGAAAGTGTCACTTTTTTTTCTAGTGCTTTTTACTTTCCTGTACTTTTTTAATTTTTTACTCCAACGTCACCCCACCGCATAGAGTTTTTATTATTTGAGAAAATTTGTTAAGTACAGATTATCATTCATATAAAAGGTAAAACAAAACTAATACTTCATTTAAGGCGTTTTTAATTACTCTAGATTTAGATTTTGATCAATAAATTAATTTTAAATATTATATATGTTTGGCAGAATTAATATTTTGCTCGTGCCTTTTTGCGTTACGACGACGTGACAGCTATTTGCATATGCGCAGTAAATATGCCCGAGTAACTATGAACTATTAGTTAATCTGTGGATCTACTAAGCGCCCTTGAATCAGCGCAATTTTATTAATTTCTTGCTTGGTTCAGATATTATTTTTTATTTCCGCGAGGAAATAAAAAATAATATCTGACAAAATATTAAAAAAAAAAAAAATATATATATATATATAAATCATCATCATTTACTTATGCATTGTGCGAACAATGCATAAGTAAATGATGATGATTTTCGACACGAGTCGGAAATCATCTTACGCACGCGTATCATACAACATTTTACTATAATAAAAACTCTATGCGGCGGGCTGACGTTCGAGTTAAAAATTAAAAAAGTACAGGAAAGTAAAAAGCACTAGTAAAAAAAAGTGACACTTTCCGCACAGTTTGGCTGCTTGGAAAACGCTCTTTTCGAGTACATGCATTGTAAATAACTATTACACAACCATGGCCCTGACTTTTCGTGATGATTCATTCTTTTTTTTGGTAAGCAATGATGCTTTCCTGATGTTTATGAAAAATACTCTTTGAACGATACACAACGTTACCATTCTATGATGGCCAGTATTACTGGTGTCCGTCTAAGTTCCAAAATCAAATCGCCTACTTTTGTATCTTTAATTTCTTGAACACCAATATCATTTTCTTAATTCAAAATGTAATGTCATACTGTTATGGCCAGTATTTTTGTTATCCGTCCGAATTCCAAAATCAAATCTCCTACTTCTGCATCTTAAGATTTCTAAAACCATTCTATGCAGCTGCACAATCAAAATTCAAAATCCGGACACCCTAAATTGAATCCTTAGTGCTTTTGTCCGTGTCTTCGTTGACTGTCCGGACCGTTCGTCCGTCGTCCAGGAATCCGGGAGTCCGGGTTTCTTGGCCGTGTGATTGAGTTATACAAGTGTGTGATGAATTTTGATTTCAATTTACATTTAGCTGCAAGTTTCGTATTCTGTTTGGTCGAGTATCTAAGGTTCAGAGTTTGGTCGGTCGTTGGAAGTAGCATATGATGTCTAAGTCAAATAATATTGCAAAAGCAGAGGAAAGGAATCTGACGATAACAGCAGAACAAAATCAGAAAAAGGATTTTAGTCGTAATTTTTACGGTGAGTGAACCAAAGGCAGAAAAAGTTAATTTGTCAACACAAACTTTCAGGTGGCATGGATATTGTTTTGCTTTGCAAGAAAAAAAAAATTGTTTCAGTTGTATGAATTCTGAAGTTATTCGGTTTTTGCACAAAAGGCCGGCGCGGGTTTTCCTCTAACTTTATTGTCAATCTTTTTTGTCAATAAATCATAATAATGTCCAATACCGATACCCAAAAGTCCGCAAACTAAAACATCTATACCATAATAACTAAACCAACTACACAACCATCAATGCTTACGTCACAACTTTGTCTACCAGCCTACACACTACCAACCGTACAGCACAAGTACTGCCAACCTAACAAAATCATTGTCACCGATAACGTCCACCAAAACTAAAAGCTACCATTTGAATACCGCTGTCTTTAACTCGAAATATACAGATAGATTTATTAATAACCAAAGGGGGTGGGGTGGCACCCAACTATGCCTTAGGGGACGTAGGGAGGCAAAACTTGGCTTACGTTAGTCCTGCACCGGACAGGAGTGGTCATAACTAAGATATTTTGACCGTCAAGCAATTTCTTGGCTGTGTAACATCACAGGATGTTCACAAGTTGTTGTTTGAGATTTAAACGCTATAATTAATACTGTAATAATATGACTAGTTCGCTCAGGTTGTTTTATTTGGTTGTTTGTTTATTCTTGTGTGATGTTTTAGTACTGGGAAGGTTTGATTAGGCAGTTTGATAACAAAAGTGTGTAAGGGTCAAAGACTTTCGTAGAATTTTGATCAATATATTATTAAAGTAGGTATCATTCTGTTACAAGTTGGTAGTAATAATATTAGCTTTATCTTTAAGCGGTGTCTTTCCTTTGTCTTAACAAAACATCAAAGATTAATACTGAAACAGGACCCTCTGATCATACAAATTACAAGCCAATAGTTATTTATGATACAAGTGCGGCAGGTAGGTGATTTCCGATGAGTGGATAAATCGACACGAGTCGGAAATCATCTTACGCACGTGTATCATACAAAAATTTACTATGCATTGTGCGAGGAAATATAAAAGTATATCTGAACCAAGCATAAATTAATAAAATGACGGGCTTATTCAAGGGCGCTCAGCATATCCACAGATTACCTTTTACTGCGCATGTGCAAGTAGCTGTCAAGTCGTAACGCAAAAAGGCACGAGCAAAATATTCAGTCTGCCAAGAATATATAAAATTAATTTAAGGCGTTTTTAATTAAAAACGCCTTAAATGAATTATTAGTTTTGTTTTACTACAACTAATTTTTTAAACTTTTCTCAAATATTATAAACTCTATGCGGCGGGCTGACGTTGGAGATAAAAATTAAAAAAGTACAGGAAAGTAAAAAGTACTAGTAAAAAAAAGTGACACTTTCCGCACAGTTTGGCTGCTTGGAAAACGCTCTTTTCGAGGACATGCATTGTTAAATATTTTTTCACACACGCTCTTAGTCTCTTTGTAGCTTGCATTTTTTTTTAATATATCAAAAACAAAAAAAAACACATGAGCTTTTATATCTCAAAACATCTAATTCAAAAACACTTTAAAAATAATATCTCCAATCTTAGAGCAACCTGTATAACATCACGGGCCACCAAAGCCCGTTGAATACGATTGTAACTACAAACGTCTGTGTATGGGATGATATTAAATTCCATCTGACCGAGGCTGGGCGCTAATTTATATAATATGCTAATTCGGTACAGTTTCTCTTAATGTTGGTACCTATGTACGATTTTAGGGTCGTTCGGTTGGTAGCTTAATTACCTTTATGATTTAAATTATATGTAAGTAATTGTTTGTAACATATCTACTCGTTTTATTAGTAAGACAATTTTTTTTTTTAGCAAGCGGTGTTGAGGCTTGGAACCAGTTTATAATTAACCAGTTACCAATTTTTGTATTCATTATTTTTGCACCCCTTGCCACGCCATCGCCTCGACCGCTACCGTAGCCGAGGGTAGACGGGCTGCCGGACACTCGGTGCCGTTTTTGTTTGCCTTAATCACCATGCTTGGCAGGCGGTTTGGCGATCGCAGTTTGTTGTTAAAGTGCACAGAAACGCTGCTGCCCATTCTCTGGTATGTCTCTTAGTCACCTCTTACGACACCCACGGGAAGATGGTGAAATTCTTTACGTCCGTCACCATACGGTACACACCCTCCAACCAGGTGTACCGATGACCTGGTGAAGGTTGGCGGGGATCCGCTGAATGCGGGAGCGGGACGCACGGGACCGATCAATGTGGCGGCGCTTGGGTGAGGTCTATGTCCAGCAGTGGACGTCTTTCGGCTGATGTGATGATGATGATGATAATTTTTATCAGATTTAATTAAATAAATTTAAATAAAATTATGTATATTGATAAATCAGTTTTTATTTTAAATTCACTCGTTTTTACTATTACAAAAAACTTGATTTTGCGGTTTGGCACGGTACTCTAAATTTGCGAAGTCTGACACGCACTTGGCCGATTTTAGGGTTCCGTACCCAAGGAGCAAAAACGGGACCCTATTACTAAGACTCCGCAATACGTCTGTCTGTCTGTCTGTCCGTTTGTCACCAGGCTGTATCTCAAGAACCGTGATAGCTAGACAGTTGAATTTTTCACAGATGAATTTCTGTTGCTGCTATAACAACACATACTTAAAACAGAATAAAATTAATATTTATGTGGGGCTCCCATACAACAAACGTGATTTTTTTGCCGTTTATTTTGCGATAATGGTACGGAACCCTTCGTGTGCGAGTCCGACTGGCACTTGGCCGGTGTTTATTTTTATTTTAAGTTCTTTCAGTCCATCCAAAGGTTGTCCCCATGAGAATGCCATTGTACCCCTAGAATTAAGTCTTTTTGTAAAAAAAGATGTGTAACTTTGTTGGTGTACAATTAAGTATAATTTATTCTATTCTATTCTTACAGATGTATGTAAATCTATCATCTATCATAATCATATTACTTACAGCAAGAAGAATAGTGCAATGGAAGATAATTTAAATATTAGAAAGTGTGTAGGAAGACGTGGGCACATAATGGTGCTCGATAGCCTGAAATCGGCGAATGAATGGAAAGCCATGATTCAAATTTCGAATGTGATAACCGCTGAACATTTTCATAATTAAGTGGCTATGCTACTCAATTATTAAACCATGTATTGGATAACGAAGCTATTAATCCTTTGTTGTGAGTAATTGTTCTGTGAAACAAGAGTTATGTTTCAACTTATTTTTAATACTTAAGTTGATATTAGACATCAATGACATCGGTGACGGAAAACATCGTGAAAAATCCTGGCATTATAAATCAATACAGTTCTGGTATCGGTAACCTACCAACGAGACCAAGCGTAGTGATGAATGCTTGTGCTTACTCTCTTTGAGAAAATATCTTTGCCAGTACTTTGTAGGACTTTAAAACCAGTCATCATCAATACATATAATAAATCTGTAGAAAAGTAATTTTTGTACATCGAAAATATTTCCAATAAAAATAGCCAGGGTGTTAAAGGATAACCAACAGAACCTATTTCCGGCATTTTTGTCTGTTTGTCTGTTTATTTGTGCACGCATCACGTGAAATGTACGAAACAAATGTAAATAACTTTTATACATAAAAATTGTGCGTATCTTGAAGAATTACTTAGTTTTTGTTTCATCGCAATCGGTTCTAGCTATCAATATAAAAAAAAAGTAAAATTATCACAACACACGCAATTCAGATACTAGGAGTCTCGGACAGTTGAACTCGATATTCGATAGATGGCGATGTGCATTTGAAGTCATTTTCTGAATGGCGATGTTTAAATTCTTTCGCGGAGAGAGAATGATGACTATAGAAAAAAAAAATGGTAGGTAGGTAAGTAAGGTAGGCGGTTGGCAGACAGATGACGGAAGCGAAGCCGCGGACACAGCTAGTATTATCTAAATATAAATAAAAGCCATAGAGTTCACCAAAAAAATGTTTAAAATCTCTTATATAACATATGTATATTTTAAGCAATTTATTATTATTATTTTTTGTTATTTTTTTTGTTGCCACGTTTTAAACAATGCACCTGCCATGCCAATGCACCTGCCATTTTAAACAATGCTCTTCACCACCCTTGGTTAACTGGTAGAGAATACCTAAGGGATTAATGGCCGGTTTCTGATTTAAGTAAAGCAGCAATAATCAGTTGAGCATTGTCAAATAATTTAGGAAGCGTTTGAGTATTTTACGTTTCACAATTGAGAATCTACTTAGATCAGTTAAGTAAGTACCTACTTATGTATGGACCTGCCAAAGTTCCATTCACTTTCTCTTTCACCCTTACGTTCCATTTTACAAAAGAAATCCGAGACATCACAAGATTGCATAAATATTATTTATACATTTTATACAGCCATAAAAAGTACAAAAGTATTATATTACTTTATTCAAGAGTAAAAAAATCAAGTGTTCATCTGTATTGGAATCTGGTTGCAATTGTGATTTACCAACAAAAATGGACTATTGTGATGCAATTTTTAATGAGTGACCTGGGGTTTCAAGATCAAAGGCTTTGCTAGCCATCGAAGAGCCTCCGAAGAAAAAGAGTAGTAGCCAGGGTCGGTGCCATTGGATATGTGTCGGATATTATGAAGGAGGACTGTGTTTTAATATGTGTTAACAAACAATATACTATCTGCCTACTTATTTTGTAAAATAATAAATAAATAAGACCTATCATGTTGTTTTTATCGACTTTTATTATTCTGATACCAAAATCATATCATACAAAAGCCAAATTCTGTACAAAATTTCATCGTTGTAACATCTTCTTGTCTTGTGGATCCTACTAATACCTATTCTATATAGGTATGAAAGTCTGTATGTTTGGCTATTTGTTAATCACACCTTAATGGTTGAACGTATTTGGAAGTATATACTTTGGACAATGATGAGAATTAGAACCTAGGATATGAATTAATATAATAAAATAGATTAATAATAAATACACGGCACGGCATAATAAAGCCTTTTATTCTGAAATCAGAGATATTAAACTGTAGTCT
Organism: Orthosia incerta; assembly: GCA_948252205.1. NCBI lineage: Eukaryota > Metazoa > Arthropoda > Insecta > Lepidoptera > Noctuidae > Orthosia > Orthosia incerta. The sequence goes on from OX411759.1 coordinate 7,857,252, forward strand.
ATACAATACATGTTTATAGTTTATAAAATGTCCCTAATCTCAGTGTGCCTCTTGGCATAGGCCTCCACTCCACTAACAGTTTCCACTGGGGTCTGTCCTGTACATCTTGGACCAGCGGTCTTTCCCATATTTCATTCGCGTCTTCCACGTCTTCTTTTCCCATCTCTTGTGTACCAGTTTGTCACTTTTTTCCATGTCCCTTGGTTATCGCGCATCACTTTTCACATAGTTCCTGTTGATCAAGACTCGGTTTTCGCGCACCACGCGACCACAAACACATTAACTGGCACTTTTTGAATATTTTTCTTGAAGATCTCACTCAACATCGTCATAATTTCTGCCGAAAGACTGCTGGATACAGGACTTCCCCAGCGTCACCACAGCGACCGGTCCTGTGCGTCTTTCTACATCGGATTCCCGTGACCAGGTCATCGGTCTACGGAGGCCTTAAATGCGTATTCCACCACGCGGTCGCCACTCCAGAACTTAACAGCCCCATTGACCATCCGTTCTTCAAGCATCTGAGATTTATCAGGCATGAAATATTTGCATCCAATCTTATGTTTTCGATAATTCAGGGCGAACACTCTTCTTCCACGCATCGGTCTTCATTGAGGAATCTCCAAGGAAGACAAGGATGTATCTTCGTCACTCGTTTTATAAGTTTATATATTATTTTGTATTTATTTCGCTTGATCACCGTTTAAGCACAGGCTTGTCAACTATCAACTGCCAAATGTAACCAGTGTAGCCAGATTCGACACGCCCCAAATCGGCAAAAATTTCGTTTTTCCATTTATAAAAAACTCAAGTCGAACATTATTCACTAAAACCACGAAACATTCTTCGAAACTTGAATGCGTTAAACACAATAATCATTATAGGTTCCATATAAAAACAGTTTTCAGCATTTCTCTATTTTCCCTGTGTTGTCGCGACTGATGTATAATTTAAAATAGTGATGAACAGTTAAAAGCATTTTGGTTTCCAGTTATTTTCATCATTCCTCAGATAATGTTGTATTAGATAGTCACATTCCGAAATCATCTAAAATCACCCCATTTTTTTTTCTGAGGTAGCCTAATTGCCACCACTCGTAAAAATTGGTCGCCCCGACACCCTTCCGAGTAGCCTAAATGGCAAAAAGTCGCACAATCTGGCTACACTGTTGATGTAACGTTGACAACGGTTTGAGAAAACTTTGAGAATTTGAGAATGATCAAATGTGTTTTTCTCAGTTGAGAAACCCAATTGAACGTCAATGAAGGTTTTTTGTATGACATAAGGTGTACTTTAGCATGACTTTGACTAAAATACTCAAACCTTGCTCAGTAACGCAGAAAACTTAAAGTGGCAGATGATCAAGAGTGACAGATGCTTAAATCGAGATCAGCACATACTTAGCGTCGAATACTCAAATCAGAAACCCGCCCTTAGTCCGCCGTTGTACCTTAGTGCATGAAATTTAATTAAATAATTAAATAAATCTCTGACATACTTTTTTTTAGGGTTCCTTACCCAAAGGGTAAAAATGGGACCCTATTACTAAGACGCCACTATCCGTCTGTCTGTCTGTCCATCTGTCACCAGGCTGTATCTCATGAACCGTGATAGCTAGGCAATTGAAATTTTCACAGATCATGTATTTCTATTGCAGCTATAACAAAAAATACTAAAAACAGAATAAAATAAATATGAAAGTGGGGTTCCCATACAACAAACGTTATTTTTTGCCGTTTTATGCGATAAAGGTACGGAAACCTTCGTGCGCGAGTCCGACTCGCACTTGGCTGGTTTTATATCGCTTTGAAACTATTCCTGTTAAAAAAGCCCCTGTAACTTCAAATGAAATAACTCCGTACCTCCACATTCACATCTTTCGAGCCCGTCACCTCCAACTTAAAGTTACAAGCATCCGCCAGTCCAAGTTTCCCGGACACACGCAAGCATAGCTTAAGATCCCTGTACTTAAAACTTGAACAGGGCATTTAGGACACTTGACTGATCGGCACCAACTTAACCTTAAATTAAGTAATTTGTACACTTAACTACAGTTTGGAGATTCTTACTTGCACTGTTTAAGTTGTTCGTAGAGTTTGGAAGGTTTAGAAGTGCGTAACTAGGTTATTAGAGGACTTGTTAGCGACGTTTTGGCTGGTGACGCACCTGTCTAGTGAAGAGTTTACGATAGGTATTATTAAAATTCATTATAAACATTCGAGAGAGGAGCTCGTGGCTAAATAATAACAGCCGCACGGGTCGATCATCAAGGTTAAGCAACGCTTGACGAGGTCGGTCCGTGGATGGGTGACCATTCAACATACCGAGTTTCCTCCGTGCCTCGGAAAGCACGTTAAGCCGTTGGTCCCGGCTGTCATTTGAAGATCTTTGACAGTCGTTACGGGTAGTCAGAAGCTTGAGATCTGACACCAGTCTTGCCAAGGGGTACCGTGTTATCCAGTTACTGGGTTGTGGAGGTCAGATAGACAGTCACTCCATGTAAAACACTGGTACTTAGCTGAATCCTGTAAGACTGGAAGCCGACCCCAATATAGTTGGGAAAAGGCTAGGCAGATGATTATAAACATTCGAGACGTGCTAAAATTTAAGAATATTCATCATGATCATCATATCAGTCGAAAGACTCCACTGCTGGACATAGGTCTTCCCCAAGCGTCACCACATTGACCGGTCCCTGCAATACCAAACAGTACTGAGCTATACATGTAACACGTGAAATAACGTACAAACTCTAAGAAAGTGCTACCGAACTGTATAAAAGTGCAAATTGACACTATTCTTATTCATAACATTAACAATATAATAATAAGTTAGAGTTAAATTGCTTATTAGTCTATTAAGGCTAGATTGCAATTTATTATTAAGAATATTAGTTTTTATTAACATAGAAGAAAAAAATATTGACTGGTCCCGTGCGTCCCGCATCCAGCGGATCCCCGCAACCTTCACCAGGTCATCGGTCCACCTGGTGGGAGGCCTTCCAACGCAACGTCTTCCGGTTCGCGGTCGCCACTCCAGAACTTTCTGCCCCATTGACCATCCATTCTGCAAGCAATGTGCCCTGCCCACTGCCACTTAAGTTTGCCAATTCTTCGGGCTTTGTCGGTAATTCTGGTGCTCTTGCGGCTTTCTACATTTCTGATTCAATCACGCAAGAATATTCAGTAGTCTGGCAATGGTCTAAATGCTTTAATGACTGAAGCCATACTCTTTTGTTCGGTCAATTATTCGTGACATGTATAAGGATTGAAATATTTCAGTTCAAATTATGATACGAAATCATAGACAGATAACGTTTTTTTTGCTATCGGGGGATACTTTTAAAATTCATTTGGGGAAAAATACCAGAGCATGTGGCATTTTTGCTTCACTAATACCACCTTTGAGATCACCTTTAACACTTTGAAGGGATTCTGTGATCTATTAAAGGAGCATTACCTTTCACTATATTTTTTTATTATTTTCCTTTCTTTTTTATATTTGATATTTCATCATCATCATCATCATATCAGCCGAAATACGTCCACTGCTGGACATAGGCCTGCCCCAAACGTCACCACATTGACCGGTCCCGTGCGTCTTACAACCAATATAGTATTTGATATTTAGTAGTATATTATGTATGTGTTTTGTTATTATGTCTATTTAATATGATTTAAGAGCAGTGGTGGCCCAGTGGTATCGGTAGCGACTTACAAATTGTAGGTCGTGGGTTCGAGCCCAGGCAGGCGCTTTACTTTGTGTAAATTATTTCATCACCACTGCTCTCAAAACGGTGAAGGAAAACATCGTAAGGAAACCAGCATGTCCCAGGTCCAAAAATTTGAAGACATGTGACATCCACTAACCCGCACTGGGCCCGCGTGGTGGATTACGGCCCATTCCCTCTAACAGAGAGGAGGCCTGTGTCCCAGCAGTGGGAACATTAATAGGCTGATGATGTGATGTGAATATTATTTATATATTTTGTACACTGTCAGCCCTAAATTCTTCTCCTTTCGTTCAGTCCATCCAAAGGTTGTCTGTCAGAGATTGCCCTGTGCGACAAGACCGCCCATTGTACACTTGGTTTTGTAAATGTTTGTCCTGTATGTTTTTTTGTGGTGTACAATAAAGTATTATATAATATGATATATAAGAATAGAACACCGCCCCGGAACCCCCTCTGTGCAATGTCACATACGGGACATCCCTGGAATAGACGAGTATCCGTCGCTTCGTTCCGGAATCATACTTTTATTCGCATTCTCCAACCATCTAGATTCAAATACCCAGTATTTTTCTTCACCTATTTCAACTACCCAAGTTGTTTGTCTCAAGGATATCCTATCCTTCCTTCTCAGCCTCGTCTCCTCTAAACTCCTTAGCAAGTCTACATCCAGAGTCAATTTGGACAAGAGTGATAGCCAGGCCGGCCTCGAGTGGGCCTCACTAACGACTTTCGCTTCCCCGCTTCAGGTGCCAATCGCTCGTTACCGATCATCCGTTTTATATGTATTTGTTACGTGGGATAGGATGCAAACTAAACGGAATACAATAATGGAAAATATGTCAAACTAGCTTTCTCCCGTGGCTTTGCTCATGTAGCTTATGCAACAAGGACAAACAAATTGTAGCTTAAGGTACTCAGCGACAGTAAAGCTTCGTATGAACGCAGTTTCCTAATCCGATAAATACTTTCAGACATTACCCATGACCTAGAAGGATATAGTGATATTAATAACAAGTAAAATTTGAAAAACCCCCTACTACATAATTTATCTAGTAGTAGACACGCTTCGATCGACAATCTATAGAACACGTAATTATGACACGATATCTTGCACAAATACCCCTTTTCGAACAGTAAAACGCTCATTACTTTAGTACGGCTGAACCGATTTTCATCAAACATAGCTAAGAACACTCTCGATAAAATCACCTTTCAAACAAAAAAAACGAAATCAAAATCGGTTTATCAGTTTAGGAGCTATGAAGCCACAGACAGACACACAAATACAAAGCAACATACGTCACTTATTTCATCACATCACTCGTTTCATCACATAATATATAATTATGTGTTTGGTCATTGTTACCATCGCAGGTAGAACCTGGTTGAGGCTGGCACAGGAACGTGGGGACTGGCACAAGAAGACAGAGGCCAAGATCAGCAGTGGGCGAAGTTGGGCTGTGGATAAGGATAATACATTTTATTATGTGTTTAATTAAAATTACGTACCTGAAGATAAAGAATGGAACTCTGGATTGATAACTATGTGCAATTAGCTTATTTTTTTATTTTAATTAGATCAATTAAAGGTACTTTTGAATTGTCAACAAAAAACTAAAATGAAGTTAGTTGCATACTGTCAAGCGTCAGTAGGTCTCTATGGAGAAGAACGTGACTCCATGGACACTCTTTTCCATTAATCAATTTTAATTGCAAGTATTTGGTTATATAATTCTAAAAAAAAGCACAATGCTGTCTTATTTAAAATCACTAAACTACATGTAATTCTTGTTGGAAAAATTACACATAAGTGAGAACGATGTAAAAAAGACGTGCACGTAATAGCAGAGTAAAACAGACAACCCCAAAATACAATCATTAATTATAAACAGGCCGAGGCAGCCAATTTATGACAAATCCCAACTGATGGCGCCCGTTCACGAACATGGCGCATGGATTGGCACCACTTAGCTCAACCATCATGGAAGTAACTGAATGATCCAACACATGTGCCACCATCAGAGAGACATTTTAGAGAGCATTTACACACTCTTAACTGTCAAGGCACATTTAAGTCAAAAATACAAGCACTTTTGACTGCCCCTTCGACGAGTACATGCGCGAGATAACATAAATAATGAACCTACAATCACATTTCACCAGTTACGTCCCATGTAATGAGGAGGAAAGCCAAAGTTCCGGCTGCTAATCCACATAGAAAAACCCAATAGCAATTTGAACTAGATCCAAACGATACACAATCTCTTCCCATACACGTTACGATGTTAAATTGCATGGAGTGAGCTCGTCAAGATAATCCGTTTATTGTTATTCTAATTCACGAATTCAAGTACAAGAGGCACGCAGAATCGTGGCGTTCCGAATCGTTACTGTTTTCTGCTAGCCTCCTATAGTACGACTGACGGAAAATGGCATACTTCTTATTGTCTGATTGTTTTAATTTAAAAGGAGTATGTAAGGACGGCCCAGTTGGCTAAGGAGTTTGCCTCTTGTACTTGAAGTCGTGGGTTCAAATCTGGACAAGCAAACTTGGAAAGTACATAATTTATGCTGAAAAAGTTTATCTTGGACATCGCTAACAATGGCGAAGGAAAACATCGTGAGGAAACCTGCAGCCTTATTGCGTAAGTGAATTAAGCAAGGCGAAGGATTTGATCTCATAAATCGACATAATATTTTTTTAGGGTTCCGTACCCAAAGGGTAAAAACGGGACCCTATTACTGAGACTTCACGATCCGTCTGTCTGTCTGTCCGTCTGTCACCAGGCTGTATCTCATGAACCGTGATAGCTAGACAGTTGACATTTTCACAGATGATGTATTTCTATTGCCGCTATAACAACAAATACTAAAAACAGAGTAAAATTAATATTTAAGGGGGGCTCCCATACAACAAACGTGATTTTTTGCCGTTTTTTGCTCGATATTAATAACGAATTATATAAATTCACAGAATATAGTTGTATATTCACTTCAAAAAATAATAATAATTAAATTAAAATAAAATAAATTAAGGGGGGCTCCCATACAACAAACGTGATTTTTTTGCCGTTTTTTGTCCGACTCGCACTTGGCCAGTTTTTTATCTTCTATAAGCTCGCGTTTGACCACTATCTCGCCTGATGGTATGCGATGATGTGGTCTACGGTGAAGCACGCTTGCCTAGAAAAAACCTATTCACTCTTCACTTAAAGACCCCATCTTTGTTCCCTGTTGTTTTTAACCTTGTGCACAAGGTTAAAAACAACAGGAACAAAGACTTTGGCAGGGAATTCCACTCCTTACCTGTGCGCACAATGAAAGTATTAGCAAAACGCTTTGTGCGTATGGGAGGGATGTCCACCATGTACCGATGGCGCATGGCCGTACGTCTTATAGTCCGATGCTATGGGCTAGGCGGCATCAAATTATGTAGACGGTTTCATCTCGCACGTGATTGGTCGATTGATGGTGTCACATCCTTCGCCTTGCCGAATTCACTTACGCAATTGGGCTGCTGGACTTATATTTAATATGAGTTTAAATGGCCAAGCCATCTTGAGCAAGCGTGGTGATCAATGCTCGTGCCTTCTCTGTATGAGAAGACACCTTTGCCCTGCAGTGGTCCAGCTACAGGCTCGTATTATTATTTAAGGATCGTTGCGGATGGTCCTCAATAGTTTCTGAAAAAGGTCTGATTTGTGTAGGTATGTATGTGTTCATATCTTTATTTATTTATTAATTACAAAATCCACAGCTCTTAGAAATACCAAATATAAAATATGAATTCAGCAAAACCGTAAGTGACGGCCCAGTGAGTGTAGCAGTGGTGGCCCAGTGGTTTCACCACCACTGCTATCAAAACGGTGAAGGAAAACATCGTGAGGAAACCGGCATGTCCTAGAACCAAAAATTCGAAGACATGTGACATCCACCAACCCGCACTGGGCCCGCGTGGTGGATTACGGCCCATTCCCTCTCACAGAGAGGAGGCCTATGTCTCAGCAGTGGGAACATTAATAGGCTGATGATGTGATGTGATGTGTGTGTAAGTGAGTCTACAAGGACACTTTTGATTTTGAACACTTTAAGACTTAAGACGTGGTCTGTTTGTGGATGTTTTACCTTCCAAACCGAAAATATTTCACATAAAGTTTCAACCCCTTAGGGATAGGATTTCCAAAAACCAATAAATACATGAATCTTTTTTGTCAACCAAGAGCGTAAATTTTAAATTTTATGTGTCCAATTTACAAAAGGCTAGTATTTAAATGAGCGAAAAAAAATTCAAATTAAAGGTGTAAAAAATACTGAATATGGCTAACTGAAATACTAAGTGGGCGACAAACAGTGGGCGAATACAAATGTTTAAAACAGCGACTTGAAAATATAAGTTTGTCGACAGGGCTCCTTTTTCTGTCTGCAGGGTCTAAAGTAACCTAACATGAAGGAGATGACGGGAGCTAAGTTCGCTCGCTTTGCTCGCTCACTTCAGCTCCCGTGGTCCCCTTCGAACCTAACCTATCCGTGTCGGGGTGCCCTAAGTTACCGAGCTCGCTTCGCTCGCTCTTGGACACGAATAAACCCGAACTCCCGCACTGCACAGTGATGTCACCTCGATAGTTGTTCAGCTATTTTCAAAATAATAATATTCTAAAATAGAAAAAATAGAAACCCAAATACAATTAAAGTATGTAACAATATTATTACCGCAGCTCACAAAAATCTCCTAAAAGGTATTACTCAAATCGGATAAATAGTTACTTACTTAGTATAATAGTCGCCCATTCAGTATATTTTTCCCTCGGTTAATAATTTCCCTTTACAAAATGTTAAAATTTCGTACAAACTTTCAACTTGGGTGGAATTTCCAAAAACCAGTAAATACATGAATTCTTTTTAACAATCAAGAGTGTAAATCTAAAATTTCTCGTGTCCAAACTGTAAAAAAATCATACAAACTGTCAACCCCCTTTTAACCCCTTAAGGGTTCCAAAAATCTTTTCTTAGTGCGCACTTACGTCACTTGAGGAACCTCCCTGCTAAATTTCATCTTTATACGTCAAGCAGTTTTGATATTACTACTCATTACGAGTGACCTTTCGCTTTTATATTTATAGAAGATATTGGAACAAGGACAACATAATAATGCTTATAGTTGCCATATTATGAATAGAAAGCTAAACAAGCTTAAAGCTAGTTCAATGCTAGATCTATAGTCATACCTAGCCTTATTCCCAACTATGTTGGGGTTGGCTTCAGTCAAACCGGAATCATCTGAGTACCAGTGTTTTACATGCAAAAAGTGCCTATCTGACCTCCACAACCCAGTAACTGGGTAATATGATACCCCTTGGCAAGATTATTGCAGTTTTCAGGCTTTTGACGACCCGTAACGACTGACAAAGATCATCAAATGACAGCCGGGACCAACGGCTTAACGTGCTTTGCGAGGCACGGAAGAATCTCGATATATAAAGATGGTCACCCATCCACCAACCGACCTCGGTAAGCGTTGCTTAACCTTGACGATCGACCCGTGCGGCTATTATGAATGCCAGATATATATATCGGAAATATGAGGGCTATCTTGGACAAACCCTCAGTCTTGTGGGCTTTTTGTGAGTAAGTGCATGCAGCCAAAGCACAGAATGTTACCTACATTTATGCGTTTAGAGTTACAGTCCATTGTCCAATTCTAGTAGCAAGTTGACGCGCCAATTTGTAATCACTTTCACTAGCCTGATACTTTTAGACGCAACTCCACCGGCACCAATCACACTTAATCGCGACATATGTCCCTCTCCAGTTCTCTCTAGTCAAGTCAACCCGCGCCCTCGCGTCTCCCTCCAAATTGTGCGTCACCTTCCTCTAGGATTCAAATCCTTCCCTAGCATTGGACATTGGAGAAAATTGAGGGTTGCCAATTGAATAAAATCGAATTGAGATTGAATCGTAGACTAAATGTTGCCAATTAAACAAAACTGACCTAATAAGCTTACAAGCGATATTTCATTGTTCCTGATTATTAATCATATACCTTCCTCCGATATATATATAGTACACCTACTAATTTCATAAAGTTTGTGTAAACACTATAGATCTATTTAATAGGTGTTTACTCGAATAATACTTTAACATTAATGCTGTTTTGATTATCTACCACAATTTGTAATGTTTGCTACTCTAAAGTTAGATACAGGGTATTTTAAAAGTGAAATCTCTTTTTTCTAAGATTTAAATGTATTAGAAATATTTCTTATTATTTCTGTAGAATTCCCCATTGATCCAGTGGTTGCAATCACGACTATTGAGCATGTGGTGCCCTGGTTTTGATCCTTGAGTTGGGCAAAAAGGTATTGGGGTTTTTAACCAACTTTTCAAAAAGGAGGCGGTTCTGTGTTCGACTTTATGTTTGTTTTTTTTGAAGGTGTAAACATGGGGTACCCTAGGTTTTATGCCCGGGTTGTACGGATAGGTATCGGGATGATTTATTTGCGTTACTTTTATTTTATTATCAACTGGCTTCTGAAAAGTGTTCGTGAAAAGTGTTGTATCATCCTAAGGGAACATTATACCGAAATGAAACTAGCCTATGTGCTATTCCAGACTATTATCTATCCCTGTGCCAATCAAAAGTTATCCAAATCCGTCCAGCCGTCCTTGCGTTATTGAGTAACAAACAATTATCCTAACTTTCGCATTTATAATATCAGTAAGATTTAGTATATCTATTTTTGATAAAAAAAAAAGTTTTATTATCTTAGTGAACGCCTCGTGGGTTTAGTGGTCGCAAGCGCTACTGCTGAACATGAGGTCCTGGGTTCGAATCCCGTGTCAAGCAAAGAGTTATTTGGTTTTTCTACCTAAAATTTCTTTGAAGGTGGATACAGACATTGCGAGGCATGCGCCGCGCACAACTCGCAACGCAGGCTTTTTCTCGCAACGCACGCATTTTTCTTTGATTTGAGTTGTTGTCTCACCACGAATATGAACGTCCACACATTGCGTTGCATTGCAATGTCTGTATCCGCCTTACGGCTCGCTCCATATTGCATAGAACTTAAAAATAACTGGCGGAATATGGGTGCATCTCTGCAGCTACAATCATTTAATTAATCACATCACATCATCAGCCTATAAATGTTCCCACTGCAGGGACACAGGCCTGCTCTATGTGAGAGGGGACGGGCCGGGACAGCAGGCTCAGTGCGGGTTGGTGGATATTACTTCGAATTTTTTGGTTCTAGGACATGCCGGTTTCGTAACGATGTTTTCCTTCAGCGTTATTGAGAGCAGTGGTGATGAAATAATTTACACAAAGTAAAGCGCCTGCCTGGGCTCGAACCTACGACCTACAACTTGTAAGTCGCGGCCGATACCACTGCTGTCTTCGGTCTTTGCTACAATAATTTAATTAATCTTGGGAAGAGACCGGACGGGATGACCATAATGCCCTGGAAGTTGGGTAAGCCTTTGGTGTGGGATGCAACATGTGTCGATACCCTTGCACCTTCACCTTCTCACCATCTTAGCACAGCGGGATGTGCTGGGGCGGCTGCTGCTGGTGCAGAAAACCTCAAACGGCGCAAATATAACAACTTTATTGGCAGTTATATATCTGAGCCGTTTGGGGTTGAGAAATTAGGTCCATGGGGTCCGAGTGCTCATCGAGTGTTTCGAGACATAAGTAAACGGTTAGTCGACTGTTCGCGTGACCAGAGGGCTGGTCTTTTCTTCAGCCAGAGAATCAGCATTGCCTTTCAACGTGGCAATGCTGCCAGCGTTCTGGGCACGTTTCCCATTGACATCAATGTGGACGAATTTTTTGATGCCATTTGTATGATAGTTTGTTTTGTTATTACTCATAAGTTTAGAAATATTCAATTGGATATATTATTTGAATTGTAAATGAAACCTTTATAAAAAAAACACCTTCATGTGATAATTTTACTGCAATTATGTTCCACCAATTCCTGTTATTATGTACCCAATATTCTATACATTTTTTTGTGAATATATAAATGAAATGAAATGTATAATTGTAATCTATATAAATTGTGTTGCGGTGACCTAGATATAATAAGTTGTGCTTTAAAAATGCGGTGTGTCTGATCTTTGCCTTAATTTTTTTTTATCGTCAAATTGTAACTTTTGCATGCCTCTTAGTAAAATATGGTCGAACCTACTTTTTATCGGTTTATCACCATGTACTGTACCCATATTTGCAAAATAAAGAATTACTTACTTACTTACAGCTCTGTCGATAAGTTACTAACTTATTAAAAGAAACCCAATTAAGCACGCTTTTATACATAAGCTGGCCTATTATATTTGTATGTATGTTTTTCAATTCAATAAAGAATAAGGAGCTCTTTTTGCAACGATAAAAAAAATAAAGGAAATGTGGAAACATAGGCGGTTATCATATTTGCACTTATCCTCCTCCTCCTCGCATCATGTTCCTCATTACTGAGGGTCGTGATTCACAAGTCTTCGTGGAAACAACTTCTCCTTCACCAATTTGCGCCATCTGCTTCTGCCTTTGGCGTCGGCACATATCTAGGATGCGAGAAAACGGTGCATACGGTAAAAATAACGTCAGACCGAAATCACCGACAGTTCCATTTCAAAGACATGCAAAACTGTCCAGCACAGTTTCAACCTACAATCGAGACATCCAAAACCCATACTTATCGATATCTCTTAACCAAATCAGAATCATTGTCATATAAAACAACATCCTCTGTCCAATCATTACGGTCAATTTTCTCAAGCTTACATTTCTGCAAACGCCCGCATCACGACGGTCCGTCGTGCGAATAGACCTCCATTTCTTGGGCATTGCTCTAAATCACGAGTGGGATGGGCGTATCAAGATCGTTCGGTCGTCGGTCTTACGATGTGCGTTGGATTATTCTGGTTAGTAATCGGGCTATTGTGTGCTTTGATTTAGTTTGGTTGTCATTGTTTGACGAATATGGGGACGAAGAAGGCTTTGAGTTAGTTGAAAGGCATTTCTTACTCTTCTTCTGTTCTTTTCTACAGGATCCAAGACAGTCGAATTTTTCTCTGGAACTCATCTTCATTGCCTCAGCGATTATCTGATGGTCGTCACTGTTGTTTTGGCTTTTATTTACATTAATCAAAATGAAATATCAATAATATTAAGTTCCATAGACCCAAAGCTAAGAAAAGAAAGAATACATAGAGATAATTACAAATTATTTAAAGATCTTGATAGAGTAAAATAGCTAAGGTTTTTTTTTAATTTATTTATTGAAATAGCACGGCCGAAACCATTACACTATAACAACACTTTACAAACACTGATGTTCATAAAAACGCAGAAAAAGCATATTAAAAAAAAAAAAAAAAATAGATATTTTAGAACTCAAAAAAATAAAAAGACATACCTTTTCATAAGACTTTAACAAAATAAAAATTGGAAGCATTGGTTTTTTTATATTTTTTAAGATGGGTTTGCCCTTGACTCTAATCAGAGGTGACAGAGACAGAGTTGACGATGGAGTGAGCTTACCCAGAAGAAGCCTGTGGCTAGACCAAAAACCTTTCCTCTTATTTTAACTTTGTCTGTGTCACATTACAAAGCTTCCAGAATAAGGCTTTAAGTAAGTCATTGTGGCTTAGCACAATGTATTGCGTTTGGCAGACTATGCTTAAGCAGTAGTTCCGCCACGTAATATCTGGGACATTATGTAAATTAGTGTAAACATACTAAATAAGGGTGTGAGGCACAGTGAGAACCTAATCAATGTCCTAAATGATTAAGGGCAACAGAGAAAATTAAAAAAGAGTAATTCCCAATAATCGTGTTGCTAAAAATTACAACTCAGATCCAGTCGAAAAAAATTTCGATACAAAAACCTAAGATAAAAAGAACCATATTCTAGATACAACCATAAGATGACAACCCATTAATTAAGCTAACATTAACAAAAAACGTAACGATGCACAAAACAGAATCAATTTGATCAGAAACAAACAAGACGGACGTATAATCACACGCCGACCCGTAACCTCTTAAACAACCAGAGCCAACATCGGTACGGAATGTAAACAGCGACCATCTCCTGAGGCGCCATCTATAATTTTCTAACAATGCTTCGAACACGTCCAAAATAATACGACCTATCGAGAAAACCCACTCTCCCCTTCCGTCACCCTGCGTATTGTAGAAAGAGGGAAGGGTGTTAGGCCAGGTTATGGTGGCTTCAAAATACACGCTCGATCGATCTGGGATCTATCCGTGGATATTGCATATTTATCAACCTTTGACACGGGTAACAACGTGGAAGTAACATCTTCATGGGCAAAAAGGGTACAAAACAAACATGCTTTGAGGTGTTTGAACTTGTCCGTCCGCCGTATGGGAAACGATGTGCACTTATGATGTGAAGTTTTATAACAGATTGAAGTGCAAATTATTGATGAATAGGTTGCTATAGAATGTTTTATGTGAAGATGCACATATATTAAAATTCTAAAGCAACACATCTTATAAGTAACTTAAGTGGCAGTGGGCAGGGCACATTGCTCGCAGAACAGATGGTCGTTGGGGCCAAAAAGTTCTGGAGTAACGACCGCGTACGGGAAGATGCAGCGTGGGAAGGCCTTCCTCTAGGTGGAGCGTCGACCTAGCTATGGGAGTCCGGAGGATGCCAAACGCACAGGACCGATCAGTGTGACGACGCTTGGAGGCCTGTGTCCAGCAGTGGACGTCTTGCGGCTGAAATTATGAGGCTAATTAGGGTCTAACTTTTGCCCGTGTCTTCCCTTCCTCGGTCTATCCCACTGGGCCAGCGCTTTTTTTGGGATTAAATCTTGCCAATTGTCTATCGAGAGCAGTGGTGGCCCAGTGGTATCGGCCGCGACTTACAAGTTGTAGGTCGTGGGTTCGAGCCCAGGTAGGCGCTTTACTTTGTGTAAATTATTTCATCACCACTGCTCTCAAAACGGTGAAAGAAAACATCGTGAGGAAACCGGCATGTCCTAGAACCAAAAATTCGAAGACATGTGATATCCACCAACCCGCACGGGGCCCGCATGGTGGATTACGGCCCATTCCCTCTCACAGAGAGGAGGCCTGTGTCCCAGCAGTGGGAACGTTAATAGGCTGATGATGTGATGTGATGTGATTTTACTAATAAATACCGAAGTCCGACACGCACTTTGCCATGTTTTTTTTTGTTATTTTGGAATATGAATCACAAGTGTTGTCATCAAAATTGGTGTTGGTGAGTCATCATTTCGTTGTATTTCGCAAAGAATTTCCTTATCCAGTAATCTTTTAATTTATATATAAGATAAGTAGGAGCTTTCATTTTTACAAATGGAAAGACACATTAATCTTTATTAACCTTTTCATCAATACGGATATCTTTCACTGGATTAGCGGCCTGGGAATCAAACACGTAATTTTTTTTTACAAATTTGGCAGCTTATTATTTTCTTACAATTTATTAAGGATATAATGTATAGCCGACTTATGTATTAGTCTATTTATGTAACACTAGCTTCTGCCCGCGGCTTTGCCTGCGTGAAAGTCGAAAATTATCACATGAAACATACTCCCAGGATAAAAAGTATCCTATGTCCTTATCCAGGTCATGGTCTAACCATCTGCCAAGTTTTAACTAAATCTGTATAAAATTGAAAAGGTGACCCACAGACAGAGTTTCTTTCATCATCATCATCATCTGCCTAGCCTTTTCCCAACTATATTGGGGTCGGCTTCCAGTCTTACCGGATTCAGCTAAGTACCAGTGTTTTACATGAAGAGGCTGCCTATCTGACCTTCACAACCCAGTAACTGGGTAACACGGTACCTCTTGGCAAGACTGGTGTCAGATCTCAGTCTTCTGACTACCCGTAACGACTGCCAAAGATCTTCAAATGACAGCCGGGACCAACGGCTTAACGTGCTTTCCGAGACACGGAGGAAACTCGGTATGTTGAAATGGTCACCCATCCACGGACCGACCTCGCCAAGCGTTGCTTAACCTTGATGATCGACCCGTGCGGCTGTTATTATTTAGCCACGAGCTCCTCGATACGAGATAGTGTTTCTTTCGAATTTATAAATATATTATGTATTTTCATAATATTTATCAGTGTGTGTTAATACTCCAAAAGCAGGTACCAACAACATTCCAGAGTTTCGTATGAATAAATTTCAGATTGATGATAAGAGTAAAATATGAATTGAATTGAAAACAACTTTTTGGTTAGACAAGGTTCCATAAAGCTTAGTATCGTTCATCGAATTATTGAAGAATTATGCTAATCGTTGGCAGAATATAAAATAGACAGGTAACAGTAAACAAGTAATACGACAGATTGGGCAAAACAATACAACTACGCATGCAGTGGAAAAGTGGCATATGTATGGAATTGGCAAATCTGAAACAAGTACTTGCAATTATACTATTTATAACCCATTTGGTTGAGCGTTCGAAGGCCTCCCACTAGGCAGACCGATGACCTGCCCCCGAACCCTGTCGTGTCAAAAGTTAGACTGTTAAAAAGGGACACATGTATACAAGTCATATATATCTGTCCCTTACGCACACTCAAAATAACCGTGCTCTAAGAGCTTGTGGTCACCCCCCTGGTAAAGGATGCGGGCATCCGCTGGATACGAAACGCACGGGATCAGTCAATGTGGCAAAGCTTGGGGGAGGCCTACTTTCAGCAGTGGACGACTTTCGGCTGATATAAGATTATGGCGATAATGATGAAACTATTTATTTTGTGTTATGCATATTTGATAGATCATCACATAAGTATTTAGTTCGGTAGTATTCGTACTTAAGTAATTTGATTATAATAAAAAAAAACTATACATAAATTGGCTTGTCAGCTGCTTTGTCGATTTTTGACGTTTTCTTGAATGAAGTTTTTTTCTGAATATCAGTTTTTACTACTTTTTAAATAACAGCTTCTTTAAATAAAAATCCTAAAACATTCGGTTTCAATCAATATTAATTGCAGTAAAAAAAGACGGGCAAAAATAATAAATCAATAAACCGAATTTCGTACTTACACCACTGTTGCTTCAACCAGTATACTAGGCACATCACGCATTGACCAGTAAGTGGTATTGCCCAAGCCTGCTTGATATTCGAACGTGACATGACCGTGCCCACAGACCAATTTGCTGTAATCTTACTACAGCCATTACGGATTAACCATTTTACATTACAATTCTGGGAACTGGCAGTTTTTAAGGTTTTGTATTTAATCAGTCGTGTTTCTGATTAAGTAGTTGGTAGTCAAAGTGCAGGGTTTAATTTTTGGTGAATGGATTTATCGTGCAAGTATTAGGAGCCAAGGATAAAGCTAGCAAAGGTATTGTGATGAATCAAGTAGAAGTATGACCAACTTCTACTTGATTCATATATATGTATGCTAAATAATGTACAATACAATGGATTTGAAGAACTTTTGGATGGTTTGAAGACGCAATGTTGGAAGGTCTCCTCCTACTAGGGTGACCAGTGGCATGGTTAATACTGTGGGAATCCGATGGATGCGAGGCGCACAGGACCGATTAGTGCGGCGATGCTTGGAGGAAGCCAATGAAAAGCAAAAAAAAATATTGTTGATTTTGATTTACGTTTCGTTTGTTTTCAGTGGACGTTTTTCGGTTGAAATTATAATGATTGACAATGAATTTGTAATTGAGTTACTTGCAGAATTAGATGGTATTACAATAAAGTGACCTGTTTCGATAGCTCTAGTGGCCGCAATCACTACTGTTGAGTGTAAAGTCCTAGGTAAGATTCCCAAGTCAGGCAAAATGAATTCTCAGCAGGAATTTCTCAGCAGCCGTAGTCTGGATCAGCTCCGGTTGATGATGATATGCTCTGCTTAGCCCAGGGGCATGTTTACAGGTAACATGTGACTTAACCATAATTAACAGCAAAATGTGAGTGAACTACAAGTGGGTAAACCTCTGCCAAACTTTTCGGGGACAAAGGCGTGAATTTGCTACAAGACATTGTCATAGTTTTCTTTTTGTAAAAAAATTCATTCCTAACTTATTTTCTTACTAAACATTTAAAATAATATTATTTTACAATGCATGTCCTCGAAAAAAGCGTTTTCCAAGCAGCCAAACTGTGCGGAAAGTGTCACGTTTTTTACTAGTGCTTTTTACTTTCCTGATTTTTTTTAATTTTTAACTCCAACATAGTTAAAAATTAAAAAATAGTTTTTATTATTTGAGAAAAGTTTTAAAAATTAGTTAAGTACAGATTATCATATATATAAAAGGTAAAATAAAACTTATACTTCATTAAAGGCGTTTTTAATTACTCTAGCTTTAGATTTTGATCAATAAATTAATTTTAAATATTAATTAAATATGTTTGGCAGAATGAATATTTTGCTCGTGCCTTTTTGCGTTACGACGTGACAGCTATTTGCACATGCGCAGTAGATATTCCCGAGTTAGACATTAGCAGAATAGTCGACATCGGCTTTGCTTGCCATAACAAATATAGAATAGAACTATTAGTTAATCTGTGGATGTGCTGAGAGCGCTTGAATAAGCCCGCCATTTTATTAATTTCTTACTTGGTTCAGATATATTTTTTTATTTCCTCGTACAATGCATAGTAAAATGTTGTATGATACGTAAGATGATTTCCGACTCGTACTCACCTACCTTCCGCACTTTTAGCATAAATCACTAAAATTATCGTTTACTGAGGTAATTTTTTTTTTACCTTTTTCTTTTTCAGCATTACGGGCTAGGTCAATCAGCGTTAAGTTTAGTTAAATCTTATTTGAATGATAGACAGCAATTAGTTCAAATAAACGGTGTGAATTCGTCCGGGTTAAACGTTAAAATGGGGGTACCCCAGGGCTCAATTTTAGGTCCTTTCTTATTTTTAGTATACATAAACGATTTACCCCGTTTATTGGAAAACAAACTTAACATGGTGTTATTTGCTGATGACAAACCTTTATTTTTTTAAATAAATAGACGTACTTGTCAGGTTGACGACGTAAATAACGCGCTACGGCAGGTTCAGGATTGGTTCACTGCCAATAATTTAGTTTTAAATGGTAAAAAAACCAAGTGCGTAAAATTTTCCTTGCCGAATGTCAAAAGTACTGATTGTGTCATTATATTAAACAAGGAGAAGCTAGAATTCGTCGATAAAACGGTTTTCCTGGGGATCACGCTGGACTCAAGGTTGCAATGGGGTCCTCATTTGGTATCCCTTGCGGGGCGGCTGAGTTCGGCGGCTTATGCTGTTGGAAAGATTCGTCGGTTAACGGATGTGGATACCGCCAGACTGGTCTATTTTAGTTATTTTCATAGTATAATGTCTTACGGTATCTTACTATGGGGAAGGGCTGCAGACATTGAGTCAATTTTTATTCTGCAAAAACGAGCCATCAGAGCGATATACAATCTTCGCCGGCGCGATTCTCTAAGGGAACTGTTTAAGGACATTAACATCATGACGGTTCCTTGTCAATATATTTATGAAAACATAATGTACGTAAGAAAGAATTTACATCTTTTTAGTAAAAACGGCGACAGACATAATTATGTTACTAGAAATAGGGACCAATTAGTTCAACCAGGTTTCAGACTGGCTAAAGTAGCCTCATCTTTCATGGGATACTGTACAAAATGTTACAATAAAATTCCTCCCCACATTCTTGAACTGAATGAGACGAAATTTAAAACTTGTATAAAACGCACACTATGCAGGCTGGCATATTATAAGTTGGGGGATTACATCAATGATAAAAATGCTTGGCTAAATGCTAGTCCTGCTCCACAGCCACTAGGGCGCAAAAACAAGTGATATGCAGAACATTATTGTTTTGAATTATTGTTGGACCTTCTGAAGACTGTATAAATATATTTGTATTGTATAAACTCAATTTCATTCATCAAGGTATGTACTTATGTACCTAAATATTGTAAAAAGTTTTTTTTTTTAAAAGAGTAAGTATGGAGTTTCTTGTGCATTCTTCTCCATTACAAGCTACTTTCCGAATGCACGGTAGAATCAACTATTATTATTTGTAAAATGTAACGTTCAAAAGTGCCGCTTGGTGGCCTACTTGAAATAAAATATCTTTGTCTTTGTCTTTCTATTCTTTTATAAATTTTCGTAATTTATCATCATCTTCATAATCATATTAGCCAAGAGACGTCCTCTGCTGGACCTAGGCCTCGCCCAAGCGTGATCGGTCCCGTGCGTCTCGCATCCAGCGGTTCCCCGCAACCTTCACCAGGTCATCGGCCCACCTGGTGGGAGGCCTTCCAACGCAACGTCCCGGTTCGCGGTTGCCACTCCAAAACCTTCTGGCCCATCGGCCATCCGTTCTGCGAGCAATGTGCCCTGCCCACAGCCTCTTAAGTTTGGCAATTCTTCCGGCTATGTCGGTAACCCTGATTTATAATTATATTTAATTCAAAATTACACGTACTAAGATGGCGTTAAGTATTTTTCCTTTTTTTGACGCCACAGTATGTAAATAAAGCTGAAAAAAATTACCAACTGTAGTTGTTGATTAAAATCTTCACATTCGACCCTTTTTGTTCCGTACTAAAGAGTTTTAGTAACAATTGCCTGTCAAAAAATTCTTAGAAAGAGTTCATCATAAACATCAACTAATAGGCCATAAAACAAAACATACGAGCAATAAAAAGAAAACAAATTCAATTTTAACAATGAACTAACAAGCGAGGTAATTACATACGGTAATGACGCATGATAAAGAAAATGGTCTGTATGTGAGTACAATGTACGTCGTTATGGAATGTCTGGAGGCTATGGGCAGTTAAATCTCTAAATAGGCTACGAAGCCAAATGGCCCGCTGTATGTGTAACCTGAGGCATTAAGACAAGTGACATTCTTCAGCGAAAGCGAGGCTATTCGCAATTGTAATAAAAAAGTTAATTATAAAACCCGACTGCTGAAGAAGCGAACTAAAAAGACGTAAACAAGAAAAAAATCATGCTGTGCAATCGGAAGATATATATTCGCGAGCTAGCTGACCAAAACCATATGTATTCTTCGACTGCACAGCATGATATTCTTATTGTTTACGTCTTTTTAGATCGCTTCTTAAGCAGTTGGGTTTTTTTGATTTTTTGACTTAACTTTTTTTATATTTATAATTTTTTAGTTAACATTTTCTTTTCGAATATAAATTAAATTTAATTTTAGACATTACAAATATTATATATGTACATACTTATACTTTTCGAATTAGGTACATTTAAACATATAAGTGTTATATTTTTTAAATCACCTCTTAAAACTCTTTATTTTGATAACCTACAAGATGGGTCTGGCAGAAAAACAAATGGGCCCCCACAATATGGCACCCAAAATCCGTCGCTTTTCTATTTTGCAATTTTAATGTAGCCAGTGACACTCACAAGGTTAAGACAAATCGATTGACGTAAGAATCATCTAAATCGGCCAACGCGATTGGTCTCTAGAACGCCACATAGGAACAAACATAAATACATACATAGGATAGAATACATTATTAAACACATTATCCCCCTTCGGCAGTCGGGTATAAAAGGCGGTTTATATATTATGGTATTATTGATATAGTTATGAGAAGTGTCACATAATGTGAATTTCTCTTATATCATCATTATTATTTGCAATTTTTAACTAAATTGGGTTCAATGGATCATGTCTTTATCTTCATACTTCACTGACAGTGTCAAATAATGGGGAGCTATCTTCTAACTGAAGTATTTTTAACAGTTTTTTATGACACGGTTGGCGTGCTATCGGCAGCTCTGCGTTTCGCGGGTTCTATTACTGCAAGGGTTAAATATTTGCATGACCTACAGGATAATGGTTCCGGACCTACCTGTTTGTGTACGCGAGTTTTTTTTTAATAGTCTATAGGCTCGCACTTGACCACTATCTCGCAAATCTCGTAAGCGATGATATGGTCGACGTTGAAGCAGACTCCGGCAGGGAATTCCACTCCTTAGCTGTACGCATAATAAAAGTGTCCCCAAAACGCTTTGTGCGTATGGGTGGGACGTCCACCATGTACCGATGACGCATCGCCGTACGACTGGTAGTCCGATGATGGAACGGGCTGGGCGGAATTAGATCCATGCAATTCCATCGCACACTTCCTGAAGTGTAACCGATAAAAACCGACAAGCTGGCAACTCGGCGACGTAAATGTTAAAATGTTTGAAAATGGACCCTCGATACAGGAAAAAAGCCTAGAAAGGGGCAACATCAGAGCAGTGGTGGCCCAGTGGTATCAGCCGCGACTTACAAGTTGTAGGTCGTGGGGTCGAGCCCAGGCAGGCGCTTTACTTTGTGTAAATTATTTCATCACCACTAACTACTACCTAAATTGTTTTAGTTAATTACGGCATACAAGGGGTTAGGCAAAATACTTATAAAAGCACTCATGACACTCCAAAGATATTTATTGAGCCAAGTCAAAGCTTCTTCTACACACATTAAAAAGCTACTTAACTATCTCACATCGATACCAACCATTTTATAAGAACCCCTCATTCTTTTCCATCCTTCCCTTCTTTGTCCCTTTTTACAAACATTTCAGGAGCGGTGGAAGGTCATTACGCTTTGGTATCTTCATCCTATTGTTTCGAGATCTCTCATTCGTGGTTCGCAGGCGATTTCATTATCATTATAAGGTAATCATCATCAGGTCTGTTTGTATGTGATATGGGAATGCGTCGTTGGTCACTGATATGATTTTTGATATCAAATATAACGTTCTTTGAATTGTCTAGTTAATGAAGTCAATTTTATCTGGTTGAGTTGGTACACTTCCTAATTCTTTTGGTCAGTATAAAAAATATGTTTGCCTTTGTAAATTATCCATATGAGAAAATCTATTATGGATAACTTTTAGTGACGACATCAGCGTAGATATAAATTGTTTTTATTTGCAACCGATGATATAATTATATGTACAGTTTCAGTTTGTTAAGTGATTAGGATGTTGTATAGGGCACATTCAAGAAGCAAACGACGACCATCTTTCACGGAAGACATATCATCATCATCCATATATCAGCCGAAAAATGTCCAAAGCTGGACATAGGGGGAGACCCCCCCAAGCATCGCCACATTGACCGATCCCGTGCGTCTCGCATCCAGCGGATCCCTGCAACCTTCACCAGGTCATCGATCCACCTAAAGTGAGGCCTTCCAACTCAACTTCTTCCGGTTCGCAGTCGCCACTCCAGAAAATTTCTGCCCCATCGGCCATCCGTTCTGCGAGCAATGTGTGCCCTGCCCACTACCACTTAAGTTTGGCAATTTTTCGGGCTATGTCGAAAAGAAACAAAATAACCGAGTAATCAAAACACGTTCATCACATAAGTTAACCAGCGAACAATCGTATGCGAACCCTAACAAACCTTGCTCTAATCAAATTCCCCGACCCCAATACATGAACATTAATTGTAATAAAATGTATCCGAACCACTTCCGAACTGATTACGTAAATTACCAAAAATTACAAGCACACACGCCACACAGTAATCACACAGCGATTGAACCGATAAATATACAGATGTTTGAAACGATAAAACTGTACACACACGATAATATGGAAATTATAGTTGGAGATCCCAGTGCAAAAATCTGCAGGTATATTACATGGATATTGTTTTTGATGAAACTTGATTTTTATGAATGATTGATTGAGATTACTGCAGGGTTGCTTGGCCGCATCTGGCCGCAAACAGTTTTTTTTGTTTTTCTTTCTACACTAAGAATTTCTCCTGGATCATGGGTGTGTATGCAATATCATCTATCTCTCAGTAAGCCACCATTCATGGGTTAGGAACAGATTGTGAAAAGTGCCGCTTGGTGGCCTACTTGAAATAAAATATCTTTGTCTTTGATTTAGTAGGTAAACTGGCAACCCCCAGATTGCGGCTACCTCAGAGCTTGTTTTTTTCTATTTTCTACAACACTTTCTTTCAAATAACGTTGGATTCACTTGACAAACTTATATATTTGGGATTAAGCATCAAACATAAATTTAAATTTATTTATTAAATTATGGTGATTGCGGCTAGATATTTCCAGGCAACCCTGCAGCAATAGAATAGAATAGAATAGAATATACTTTATTGTACACCATAAAAATTACACATCTATTTTATAAGAAATCTTAATTATACGGGTACAAAGGCGGGCAATCAATTCTAGTTTCAAGTATCTTTCATGAAAATTAAGTATAATCAAAACCAAATACACCTGCAGACTTTTGCAGTGGGATCTTAGGCTATTAAGGAGGTGAATGTATAGAACGATTTTACCTTACGAAATGAGAAACCGTTTGAACTCTGACTTCTTTGGGTCAGGCGGTAGAGATGTTGGAATTTAGAATAGCTGCAAAAGATAAAATGCTTTACAATGGATGTACTACGTATAGATGATTGTGACAAAGATCTTAAAGCGACGAAAGAAATATGTATTTTGTGAAGAATATTAACTTTTCATAGGCCACGAAAAGAAATAATAAGTAGAAGTTTCTTCAAAAATAATGTCGAGATATATGTCTTCCGACCAGTGTGTGTTGCCAGTGATGACCTCGATGGCTCTAAGACGTGGTAGTTCACAATACGCCTCATCAGAAAGCTTATAGTCACCCAAAGGGCAATGGAGAGGGCTGTGCTCGGAGTTTCGTTGCGTGATCGAATCAGAAATGTAGAGATCCGCAAGAGAACCAGAGCAGATGGTCAGCAGTGTCATAAACATTCTCATCTTTGGGATAGTAGCAAAAAATATCAAAAACACACACGTTTAGGATTCGTCAAAACTATAACTCAATTTTTTCATTTCGTAGACTAAACTGACAGCTGAAAATGACCTTATTTTTTTAATGTTGCACGCGCTGTGCATAGGGTTGTAGGCAAGGCTTAATCGTAAGTGATTTATCGAATCGATGTGACATGACTGTTGTAAATAAATATTGTATGAATATAAACGTAACATTTAAACATAACAATATAAATACACATAGTACATGAACAATTATTGTAATAAATAATAAATCAACAATAAAATAAATTTCATTGATGAATTTTAGTATGAAGTCTGACATAAATGAGTAGAAATGAAATAAGGGCCGCTAGTTCTTAACAATTTTTTTTTGCCATGAAATAGTTCCATTTTCGATATGATTCGAATTTCGATCAACTTTCGATCACTCAGGATACAACACTATTTTTATGTAACGATAATGTAGCAATCCTCCAAATTTCAGTTTAGTCTACGAAATTAAAAATCACAATATACTTTCTGTACAACCTTTCCCGTCCACATTTAAGTCCAGTCTTTCAAAGAATCAAACAAGCGCCATGCCAGTCGTTCGCAGAGCTTGAGGAGACGCACCCCATCTGGTGGACATTAGGCGGCAAAGCAAATTATTCCTTGAGTGGACCATCCACTTGACCACAGATAATATAATACTAGCATACAGATTCCTCATCCCATACAAAGAAACCGTGTCGACGTAACTAGCGTTTTTCATCTGATTATACCGATTATTTTTGGTAAATCGATCGCGATCGGTTTCGTTCCACGGCGATATATAGATCACCATCTATAACCGTAGAAAGGAACGGAACGGAACCGAATGCAATCGATGTACAAAAAATAATCAGAATATTCAGTATAGAACGTCGGCACGGTTTTTTTGTATGGGATGAGACACTACTGACTTGAAATTCT
Organism: Orthosia incerta; assembly: GCA_948252205.1. Taxonomy (NCBI): domain Eukaryota; kingdom Metazoa; phylum Arthropoda; class Insecta; order Lepidoptera; family Noctuidae; genus Orthosia; species Orthosia incerta. Next base: position 7,882,750 of record OX411759.1, read on the forward strand.
CGCAGTTCTGTCTGTTCACGCCAGAACAATTGCTCAACTTGTATCAAGCGCAAGTTCGATCATGCATGGAATACTGTTCTCATCTCTGGGACGGATCTGCCAAGTACCAGCTGGATGCACTTGAGTCGATCGAAAAACGGGCCAAGAGGCTCATTGGCAATGAGGTACTCGTCGAATCTAGGCTCCAGAACCTCGAACATCGGCACAGAGTTGCCAGCCTGTCTGTTTTTGATCGGTTACATTTCGGGGAGTGTGCGTTGGAATTGCATGAACTAATTCATCCTAGCCCGTTCCATCATCGGACTACAAGACGTACGGCGATGCGTCATCGGTACATGGTGGACATCCCACCCTTACAGCAAAGGAGTGGAATTCCCTGCCGGAGTCTGTATTTCCTGTTGGCTACAACCTGGGAGTATTTAACTCAAGAGTAAATAGGTTTCTTCTTGGCTAGCGTGCTTCACCGTCGACCACATCGTCGCTTACCATCAGGTGAGATAGTGGTCAAACGCAGGCCTATAAAAAAAAATATATATTGCTTTTTGTCTCTTATAATACAGGTCTCCTAGTTTAAGAGACAGGGTTCATTAATTTTATGTATCATGGACTTTAAATCTTCTGTGTACAAGCTAAATTAGATATATATATACTTTTTGAGCTTATTGTATTGTCATCGCTTTGTTTTTGAAATGTGTCTGTGTGTATTTTCTGTATAAATAAACAATTTTATTTTATTTTTATTTATTTATATTATAGCTTTGAATGATACGTAGTGGAAAGAATCCATAATTGCCCTTTTACTTCTTTACTCGCTTTTCATAGATCTTTGCTTAAGTCAGAGAGCCTATTAATTCCACTTCCAGTCTTCAAAACTGAGTAACATAAAAGTAATAACATCTGCAGCCATTATTTTAATTAAGTGGCAATTTTGTTCGGCAACCTAGCATGTTACTTATAACTTTATTTCAAGGGCTATAATTATGACTACAACAGTTACCTACGGCATGAGATGCTGTAATTTTCGGAAAGCTTACGAACAACGTCAACAAGTATTCGAAAGCTGCTAAATCCGTAACTCTTTACCAGAACTATCGTTTAACTCTTACGGCCCTTGCACATCTTCTATCGATTTCTCACGATGTAAATATCTGGTAGTTTTACTACAACTTCTTTGCCAGGTCATCATCTACCTAGCCTTTTTCCCAATTATTGTTGGGGTCGGCTTCCAGTCTTAACGGATTCTGGGTACCAGTGTTTTACATGGAGCGACTGCCTATCTGACCTCCACAACCCAGTAACTGGGTAACACGATACACCTTGGCAAGACTGGTGTCAGATCTCAGGCTTCTGACTACCCGCAACGACTGTCAAAGATCTTCAAATGACAGCCGGGACCAACGGCTTAACGTGCTTTCCGAGGCACGGAGGAAATTCGGTATGCTGAAATGGTCACCCATCCACGGCCCGACCTCGTCAAGCGTTGCTTAACCTTGAAGATCGACCCGTGCGGCTGTTATTATTTAGCCACGAGCTCCTCCACGAGAACTTATTTGTCTTAAAAATTGTTGAAACCGACGCAGTTGCTGTACTTATACTCCTTTACTCAATATATTCCTCCTTCCTCTACGTCTACATTGTACATCGTCACAAATCAAGTCTAAAGACTTGTTGAGCCACAGCCGTGTCTAGTCTTTCCAGAGACCAAGAAGGCATGACATAGAGATCTGATTCTGTTGTCAGTAATACCGCTGTGACTGCTACAGGAGTGTCTAGCCAAAACCCTCGAGATACTGCCACAACAATGAGTTACATAATACCGCTGTGACTGCCACAGGAGTATCTAGCCAAAACCCTCGACATACTGCCACAACAATGAGTTACATAATACCGCTGTAACTGCCACAGGAGTATCTAGCCAAAACCCTTTGAGATACTGCCACAACAATGAGTTACATAATACCGCTGTGACTGCCACAGGAGTATCTAGCCAAAACCCTCGACATACTGCCACAACAATGAGTTACATAATACCGCTGTAACTGCCACAGGAGTATCTAGCCAAAACCCTTTGAGATACTGCCACAACAATGAGTTACATAATACCGCTGTGACTGCCACAGGAGTATCTAGCCAAAACCCTCAAAGTACTGCCACAACAATGAGTTACAAGAATGTAGTTTTAGCTAAAGCTTTAAATATGAGGAAAATAGTAGTAAAGGCTTAGAGCCGAGTGTGTTATGATTTTTTTTAAGGGTCACAGACCCTTATATATCCCTAGTGATGTTCTCAGAGACCTCAACCACATTTAAAACAGATAAAAAATTGGTTGTCTGTAAAGTCGGTTCACGGACGATAGTTTAATGTGACAACGTCATACCAAAACATTGATGAAATGATTGCTTCCTTAACGATACAATTAACGTCTTTGTAACGTTACGATTATAACGTTACAATGAGCGTAATGTTACATTGAGCGTAACATTACATTGAGTCATCCTTTTTCGTGCGTGCAGCCGCGGCGTTCATCGATTTATTAGTCGTTGTCACGTCAAAAAAAATGGTCTCACTTTTGACACTATCTCTCCTGATGTAATCGATGATGTGGTCGACTGTGAAGCACGCTTGCTTAGAGCCTAATAACCTATTTAATTTTGACTTAAAAAAACCCCCGGTTGTAGCTTTCAGGATACAGACACCGAAAGGGAATTCCAGTCCTTAGCTATACGCACAATAAAAGTATTATTCATTGGTCAAAAGAAACCGTAGAATTGACTCTTTAAGGTTACACTAGTCGAAAATTCATCCATACAAAAGTAGTCTAGGGATTATTCCACTGTTTGACGATGTACGCTCAAAGTAAAAAGTGATATCAATTTGTCTCATCATTATCTAGCCCTGTATGGAAGCAAAAAAGTAAAAAAAGAAAATATTTGAAAGTTATGAGCATCGAAAGTTCCACATTTCGACACTAATTTTAACGCTATTTTGGGCGCAAATAAATACCATAAGAAGACGGAAAATTGCAAAACGGCCTCCACACGGGGATAGATTAGTAGTTTAACAATGCAAACAATTTTATTTTGAATAGATAGATTTAGTAGTTTTTTCATGATATCTAGACTGCCAAAGGTCTGTTTATAAAATTTCGTGCGCTCGGTTTCGTCCTAAATCATTATCTATTTCGCTACAAATTTGTAAAAGTGTGTATTCGTACGCGAACTAGCTTCCTACTGCTCATCACAGCATCTATCTCTTCCGTACGTGTTGTCGGTTGATATAAAATGCATTTTAACCCCGCGCACAAAATAGTTCGTGCCGTTGACTAGTGTACCCTTAATACTTTATTTCACAAGCTATATTACCAAGTAAGCCTTCTAAAAGCCGCAGCTTCTCAAATCCTCGTCCAGTCTTTCCAGAAACCAAGAAGGCATGACGTGGATATCTGTCGTCAGTAATTATAGCGTTCCGAGATACCGCTGTGCCACCCCTCGTTAGGGGGCAGTTGTTAAGAGGTGGGCGCCTGCATTTTTACAAATTGATACAAATTATTTGAGCGAGCACCCGCTTTGTTCCAACGACGCTTGTTACGACTGTGGAACGGCATTTTATTATTTTCGTACGGTTGACGCGCAGTACGTTGGGGAAAAGCGCGGGTTTTTAGCAGTTGGTTGGTAGTATGAGAAAATTATTATATTTTCTCATTTAATAATACCACCGCTACTTTTTGTTTTTAAATATTGTTGCACATGCTGAGGTGATAGGAACCTTTTTGGTCTTGCACGGGGTTCTTGGTTTGTTTATCGATTAGTGAAAAAATTTTTCACTAATCGATAAACAAACCAAGCAAAAAATGAAATCAAACTGTGACTTTTTCATTGCTATTATTCACAAGTGAGTTATAGAGTTTTTGTTTTATTTTATTGGTTGAGTTGCTTTGTCCTTAAAAAGTTTCGATACAAAAAAGATCGTGCTCAATAGTACAAATAAATTAATGTACATATTGCTTGCTCATTTCATGCAACTTCGTATTTAAAAAGATAATTTCAACTTGTACGTGTTTGATAAATAAAACTTTCACTCTCATATAACTTTTGTTTTCTCTGTAATAAAAAAACTTGAAATTCCCTATTTTATACGTGGCTAAAACGTTATCCGCGAAAAGCACAAAAAAAAAAGAATCCTCATTATTTTAGTCTATGGCCGATCGCCATCACCAACATTACACACTTGTACCATAATGTTCTATTATATTACTAATCAAGTCTTCACGTGTTATTTATTAGATATAAATAATTGAAAATAATTTATATTTTTGTACTAATATTGATTGAAAACGATGGCAGGTTTTGTGCGTAACCTTTCTCTTACTGCTTTTTTACTCTTTTACGATTGATTTAAAAGTACTACTACACCTTTGTTTATTACGCGTTTAATTATATATCTGAAAAATTAAATTACAGCAAGGTGGATTATCATAGAAACTGACCGATGAGTATAGTCCCCGGCACGTAACTTGGCAAGGTTGGCACACAGTGCGCGAACTGACCAGCCGCCATATAGAGCGAACGGAACGTGGACGCGACGCGATTGGTCAGTCTGTCCTTGTGTCAACTGAACAACCAATCGCGCGCTCGGAACGGTGCTATACTTTCCCCGCGTCCCGCATGGTAACCAAAGAGACCTAAAAAACGACTTATGCGCATCTAACGACTATTGCCAAGTTACGTGCCGACAACTATAGTCAGTTTTAAAACTTATGTTATATTCTCTGGTGCCTACAATCCTACTTCTAATATAAACGTGAAACTTGTGAAGATAGATGAATGGATGGAAAGATGTTTGTTTTCACGCAAAAACTACTGTACGGATTTTGATAAAACTACAGTAGTATAAGCTATATTACTGTAGTTTTAACAAATAACATATCTATATCAGATACAGAATAACATATAGGCTATAATTTATGAAGAAAATGGACGGTGCCACGGGCGGCAGCTAGTTATAATCATGAGTTCTAGAGAAAGAGATATTGTTATCAACGACTAGCATCTGCCTGCGGCTTCACTCGCGTAAAAAGTGTTTCATCATCCCAAGGGAATACAAACTATTCTATGTCCTTCCTAAGGTCAAAAAATATCTCGAAACCAAATTTCATCTAAATCGGTTCAGTCCAAAAATCCAGAGATTACCCCCTTTTTTCAAATTTATCCGCGACCCAGACAGGCATCGGCCCTAGCGGACCCCGTCAATTTTGCTGACATCTCTTTGAGGTGCGCATGGAACACTACGCGCCGTCGACTCGGGCCTGGTCCTTATCGGGCGGCGAGCTACCGCAGTCCTCAAGCCCGCGCCTACGGTGGCCGGGAATCGGCTTGCGACTCCCAACGCCCGGGGCGTCTCCTACGGTGGCTTGGGGCGTGAGGGCGCCTCCGTTGCCTCTCCCTTACGCGTTCTGCCTCCTCCTTCGCGAGCATTACTGCTTCACAGAAGGAGGTGACAGCTTCTCATGACCTCTCGCTTCATACCATGGCCTGAACCAGGGCAGTACGCGAGAGGTCGCCACCACCGATCGCCTCCACGAGGACACGGCGTTGCTCCGCCCAAGCGGGGCAGACCACCACCGCAAGTTCTACCGTGTCCTCCGGGCGATCCGCACAATGATGACACCCGGGCGTTTCCTCCCGCCTTATCCTGAACAGGAACCTCCCGAAACAGCCGTGTCCAGTGAGGACCTGCGTCAGGCGGAAGGTGAGGACACCGTGACGCCTCTCAAGCCTCTCCTCAAAGAGGGGTCTTATCGCCACTATTGTGGCATGCCCAAGAGATTACTCCCTACAACCTCACAAAACTCACAAACTGTACAATATTACTAGCGGACGCCTCGCGGTTTCACGCAATAGTTCCCGTTCCCGTATGAATACAAGTATTAATAAACACATTACCCTCCTTCGGCAGTCGGGTAAAAAGTTGCCTATGTCACCCCGGGATAGTGTATGTTCCCAACGGTGAAAGAATTTTTGAAATCGGTCCAGTAGTTTTTACAGTAGCCAAATGGCAAAAAACGGAATCCTTATGGGTTCGTCATATCTGTCTATCCGTCCGTATGTCACAGCCACTTTTTTCCGAAACTATAAGACTTATGCTGTTGAAACTTGGTAAGTAGATGTATTCTATGAACCGCATTAAGATTTTCACACAAAAATAGAAATAAAACAATACATTTTGGGGGTTCCCCATACTAAGAAATGAAACTCAATTTTTTTTTAAATCAAACCCTTACGTGGGGATATCTATGGATAGGTCTTCAAAAATGATACTGAGGTTTCTAATATATTTTTTTTCTAAACTGAATAGTTTGCGCGAGAGACACTTCCAAAGTGGTAAAATGTGTGTGCCCCCCCCCCCCCCTTGAAACTTTTAAATTACGAGAATGATAAAACTAAAAAAAATATATGATGTACATTACCATGTAAACTTCCACCGAAAATTGGTTTGAACGAGATATAGTAAGTAGTTTTTTTTAATACGTCATAAATCGTAAACCGCAATTTACCAAGTAAGTCCGACTGGCACTTGGCCGGTTTTTAAGTTTATTCGTTACATACAAAAATATAAACTATTCCTTTATAATATTAGTATAGATTAGTATAGATGACCATTGTCGAAAAATCAAATGGGATTGGACCACGTGAAATTTCGATAGCGCATGTCACACCCATATTTTTTTGGACTTTTTGCAATCGTTCGCTATTATAGTATGACTTTGTCTAGAGTCTCAAGCTAATAATTACTATGTATTTAAAACCTCTAAATTAAACTAGAATTAGGACACTTGTGTGTCTCATTTACAATAGCCTCACATTTAAAGTATCAGCTGTAAGTTGAAATTTGTTACTCCTTTTAGCCGACTTCAAAAAGGAGGAGGTTCTCAATACAACTGTATTTTTTTGTGTGTAGTTTAGAACCGATTTTGATGGTTTCATTTAAATTTGATCAAGATCTGACGAATAGTTTTTGAGTTATCCTTAATAATGCGTATTTTCATGGTAATTATAAGGTGCCAAAACTAAAAAGAGAAAAAAAAAATAAACCGACTTAAAAAAAAAACTAAAAAAAAATGGTACCGACTTCCGAAAAGAAACTTATTTTTCGCTTTGTGGTGTTTTGTTTTGGAAGTCGGTTTAATTTTTTTAATAAAAGGTTTTAGGTCGTTGCTATCGCAACGCATTCGCTAACAGAAAGTCATTTGTATAGAGCCAAAGGTAAACTATATTTTTCTATTACTTATTTTTCTTAGCAGTTTTCCTGAACGTTTTCAAAACCGCTCAGAGCTTTTTCCGCTCAGTATACGCTGCGCCGTCGGCGTCGCTCTCATTCCTTAGACCGAGTCCGAAACATCTTATTCGCGCCCTCATAAAAGTAACTGCTTTGGCTCGTTTTTATTTCTACCTCTGTACCTGTACGGCCACAGTATTTTAATAAACCGACCTTACCAACAAGTAAAACACGACTCAACAACCATAACAATAGAATACATTTTTGTTTAGCGTGCACAAAAATCATGTCTTGCCCACTTATATCTAGGACAAGACGATTCTGAAGGACACGGAGAATTTCAATTACTTTATTACGTTTTAATGTATTTTTATTTTTTGAAACGTGAAGGAAATCTGTTCAGGTATGCAGGTAATAAATTACATGTAATTGTAACTTTTCATTTGATTACATTAGGTACAGTGAAATGTAATAATGGCGTTTCGGAACTACTATTAGAGTTCTGACCTTAAGGGTACACTAGTCGACGGCACGAACTATTTCGTGCGCGGGGTTAAAATACATTTTATATCAACCGACAACACGTGCGGAAGAGATAGATGCTGTGATGAGCAGTAGGAAGCTAGTTCGCGTACGAATACACACTTTTGCAAATTTGTAGCGAAATGCATAATGATTTAGGACGAAACCGAGCGCGCGAAATTTTATAAACAGACCTTTGGCAGTCTGGATATCATGAAAAAACGACTAAATCTATCTGTTCAAAATAAAATTATTTGCATTGTTGAACTACTAATCTATCCCTGTATGGAGGCCGTTTTGCAATTGTCCGTCTTCTTATGGTATTTATTCGCGCCCAAAGATGCGTTAAAATTAGTGTTAAATAAAATATGGAACTTTCGACGCTCATAACTTCCAAATATATATTTTTTCACTTTTTTGTTTCCATACAGGGCTAGATAATGATGAGACAAATTGACATAACTTTTTAATTTCAACGTACATCGTCAAACATTGGAGTTAATACCAGATTACGTTTGTATGGAAGAATGATCGACTAGTGTATCCTTAAAGGAAAACGGGACCTTGATGCCATCACTGCCTGGTTTTATCCTTTTTTGGGAATAGTTTTTCTGGTAGTTTGCTTTTAACCTCCAACGAAAAAAGAGGGGTTTTAAGTTTGACGTGTGTACCTATGTATTTGTATATGTGTGTATTTGTGTGTGTGTGACTTTGTGTATTTCTGTATTTGTCTATCTGTCTGTGACATCATAGATCCTAAACGGATGGACCCATTTTGATTTTGTTTTTTTTTTGTTTGATATGCAACATTGGAAGGCCTCCCAACTAGGTGGACCGATGACCTGGTTAAGGTTGCGGGAAGGCGCTGGATGCGAGACGCACGGGGTCGGGCAATGTTGCGACGCCTGGGGGAGGCCTATGTCCAGCAGTGGACGTCTTTCGGCTGAAAGATGATGATGATGATGATGAAATTTTATTTTATCGAGAGTTTTCTTAGCTATGTATGATGAAAATCAGTTTAGCCGTTCAAAAGTTAAGGGCGTTTTACTGTTTGAATCGGGGTGTTTTCGCAAGATATCGTAATAATTACGTGTTCAATAGATTGTCGATTGAAGCGTGTCTACTACTAGGTAAATTATGTGGCATTCAATAAAAAATGTGGCGGAGGTTTTATAATTTTACTTTTTAGTGTATTCAGGTGATATAGATAAATAAAATAATAATAGTTTGAGGGGTATGAGTGGGTATTTAAGTGGGCATTGAATTTTATTTGTAAATATCTTTTGGTTTTCCTGAACGAAGGTTTGTTTTATTTAAATATTTTGTATTGTACACCCAAACCACTTAACAGTGACTGTTTTGTGCGTTTCTATAGAATATTTTTTGTAATTCCAAATTTTTTATTGTTGATAGGCTTGCGCTTGACCGTTATATCACCTGATGGTAAGCGATGATGTGGTCGACGATGAAGCATGCTTGCTTAGAAGAAACCTATTCACTCTTGACTTTAAGAGTTGCCTTCCCAGGTTGTAGCTATCAGGTAATACAGACTCCGGCAGGGAATTCCACTCGTTTGCTGTACGCATAATAAAAGTATTCCCAAAACGTTTAGTGCGTATGGGTGGGATGTCCACCATGTACCGATTTGACACACATGGACTTGTAAACATACACGTTGTTTCATATAGAAATAAAGAAATGGATGACAAAGGTAAAAATTTTCACAAAATATATTAAGAACCATGAAAGGAATATAGAGACCATTCTAAAAAACACCGTAAGTCTCTCTATAAGTGAACGATTTTTATAAGATGATTTTGCAATTGATAAGATAACATCATATTAAAATCATTAATTAAGTAATACTAATTACCTACTAGACCACATGCAGATAAAAGTAAACACATTAAAATCCTAAACAAGCTTCCAGGCTCTATAAACTCAAAAAAAAGGTTTCAATACATTTCCCGCGGACCAATCCAAAGAATAAAATTACTCTCTGAAATCATTATGGCGGTTCGTTAAGAAATCCGGATTAAAGAGTTGAGAGGAAAAAAAGGTAAAATGTCGCCCGTAAGTCCAACCCGCAAAATTCTTAAACGCAGTCCTTGGAAATGGGATGATTACTTCATCAAAACACACTTTAAACGTGTTACGTAAATCTAGTACCACTCGCCCCCTGCCTCCCCTTAAAGGGTGTGTTGGCGAGTGAGGAGGCAGGGGGAAAGTCACCCCAGGAAATGGGGGGTAAGACGATATGGGCGAACGTGAGCGCCGTCAAGAAAACCTTGATTGCTTTTTTAATTAGTTTTTTTTTCATTCCCCCTTTTTCGCATCTCGGCGATCGTGCAAGAAATACGTATTCGCGTTTTTTATGTATGTGTTTTTATATATTATTTATCAATTATGAGCTGTGTAGGTAATTTGTTGTGTTGTTTGTTTTCTATTCATTCTCTTTAGCTATTGGACGATTCTTATTTCAGCTAACGCTGTTGAAAAAAATGCTAACAAACAAAAAGTTACAAAGTTTTTCGTCGTGCCTAATTATTATCAACCTAATAAACGAACGAAAGGGTTTGACAGCCTTTAAGTAAAGGCAGCCCTAACCGCTGTCAAGAAAACGGAAATACCGAAAGTGCAAAATAGCGAGTCTCCCGACCCATAATCAATTTAAAATTATTATCCGTTTTCCCCCATCAACAGTGTAAAATCAAGAGCGTAAAAACGTCGAGGAATGTCCATTAGTCGTTCATAATATCGTCGCCATAATGAGGGGAGAGTGGGCTAAATCAGAACAGTGGCGCGACCATAAACGTGCCGGCACGTATTGCTCAACCATTTCAGACACATTTAATACAGTTTTTTGCGTTCTATGCGAAAAATATATTCATTAAAATGTTTTAAAGAGCTAGAAGTATTGTTTTATCTTGAAGCTTTTTATTTATTTATTATTGTTTCTGTATTAATATATAGGAAGAAGGTCATTTTTGTCATATTTTCAAACTAAAGTTGTCTAAAAAAGCTTTTCTATAGTTCAAAGATATAGAAGGAGAGTATGTTTGTAGAAATTTGTCAATGCCAAGAAAGAGTTCATATTTATTTTGTTCTCTTTTTTGAGTATTTAGGCAAGGGTTTATTTTTTAATGTAAAAGGATTTTTATATTAACTCTTTAACACATTAAGGGACAATTTTTCAATAGTCTGATAACTTTTAACTGAGGAATAAAAATGGCGGTTTGACAGCTTTTGTATAGAAAAAATGTCAGGCGGCCATTTTTGTTCCTCAGTTAAAAGTTATCAGACTATTGAAAAATTGGCCCTAAGAGACCTATCAATAGTGTCCTTGTAATTATACATCTACATAAGACAAGATATAGTTCCTTTATATATGTCGACAGTTATAACACGTCCCACGTAGATAATAGAATTCGGAGATTTACATATCCAGCTACGAAAAAAGCGTAATCTTTTCGGCATAAGACGTGACCCAATAAAATTTCGTCCTCGTATTTAGCGGAAAAATAAATTAAGAATTCATTTTGGTCCTGTATGTTGCACACAGACATACAGGCAGTGTATACAAAACACACGCACACAGCCAAAGAGTTTTAAGTCTGGAGGCGTCCCCACTAATTTATACGTTCTTTCGCTTTCATTATAATTATTATTCTTGGCAATTTATTTTCGCACACGAGGGGGCAGTGTCTCCCCAGGGGAGGGTGGGGAGGACTTCTTACAAATTCCCGTTTTTCGGTGGAACTTAACGCACCCTTTTCTTGGCCCTTTTTGTTTTTCATTACATTAACTTTTGAGATGGGGATAATGTGTTGTTAGTGTGTGAGTGTAATTTTTGCACGTAATGAAAGATTTTACTTTTATCCTGTATCCTCTTACTTTTGTTCATGTTTCTTGCTCGTAATATGGTACGAAATGTGCGCAAGAGAATGTGTGTGCAGTGAAATTTATAAGCGAAGATTTTTTTCAACCTTCGAGCTGTTAGTTCTTAAACTTTCAAAGTTAGCAGAAGTTTATAGTACGCTTGAACTGCGAGAAAAAAATAACTTTCGCCGAAGTAAAAAACATGCATAACACCTCAACTACCCGACGTAGTCCCCAATTCCACTCGAAACTTTAAAGTACACAATTTACGTTCACATGCACGGAAAACGACGAAGAACTTCCACAAAACAAAAGCGATTACTACAGACTTCGACTACTCGAAAACAAAACGCAATTTTCTCTTAAGAAAATGAGGGAACTCTTTCTCCCCATTGAAAAATCATCAACACCCACCGCGTATGTACCCGCCGCCGACCACCCTCATCTGGGGGGGAAGATCTACGCCGCCGACTTGCGTACGCTTTAATTAAAAATAAAACATAAGAACGATGTAACTGGATGAGCCGAGGAGCGAAGGAAAAATGAAAGAGAAAGCCGTCCACCCCCCCTCCTGGAATGAGGGAGGGGAGGGGACGGGAAACCGCGTGGAAGTCAGTCGCAGAGCGACCGCCGGGGGGAACAGACCTCCCTCCGCATGCTGCTGTGTCACAACGGAATGACATCACTTTTCTTGTCGCTAATGAAGAGAACGTCTTGGATGGTTGCCTTTTTACTCGCTAAAGGCTTTTATTCAGACCATGCGTTTTTAGCCTCCACTAATTTATTTAATTAGCTTTTTGCTCTGTTCCTTTACTGAGCGAGGTATAAAAATAAATCTCTGGACTCTTTAGAGAACGTAAGAATTTTTTACATGTCTTGAAGAAAGATTTATTCTGAAAGGAAGTCCTTGTGCGAGTCAATTTGAATAATTCCCGTCTCATAAATAATATCGTGAGTTGCGACATACGACTGCGATGAATCCGTCTTGACGAAACAAAACGTCCAAGTCCTCAGTCTAGACATTTTAATTTTCCTATCTTTACGTTTTGCGGGTTCGACGGATCAGACTCTTTCATTAGTCCCCTTCCTCCAGCACATGTGAAGGAAATCTTTGATGTAGACGTCGTTAGTGACGCGACCGATAAGAGCATTACAGTTCAATGCATTGAATATTGTACCACATCATTATTTCGTTTGAGATTTTTCTTTAAATAGAAAATGAGAGGTTCCCTTTCTGTTCTTTGACGTGTTGGGTTTATAATTAAGGTTTTCATAATAGCAATTACGTAGATTGAAGTATTTTGTCTCAGTTTTGAAGATTATAATAAGTTTGGATCAAAAAGTTGCTTGTAATATGCAATCAAAGTAAGATTTGGATTGTCCTTTTCACAAATTGTGACGTCTTAGCTGTCAAACTTACTTCAGTTGTTAGGATTAGTACGAGTACCTAATACTTTGAAACACGTGGAATCGGTGCGACCAAATTGAAAGACAATTATTTTTTGGATTGAATAATTACTAATAGTTCTGAAACCATACGATTTCCACCGCGCCACTAGACAAAAGATGCTAGAAAACAGTGGATTATGACGTGATTTGTGCTCTATTGTTGTAATTGCTGCAAGGCGGTGCTATGCGAGTATAAACGAATAAATAAATAATAAAGTTTAAAAAAAGATATTGTATGTATATTTTTTTAATACTTATACGCCAATAACGGCATTACAAAACAAAAACAAACGACATCCTGCAACTTGAAAGTACCACAGATTCGAATACTCAAACAACTTAAACATATGCAAACAAACAATAGGGAATTTGAAAACAAAACAGAATCAGCAAACATCTCAATAAAAACCAGATGTGTACCCTCTCCGCATACGCTCTCACACTTATTCAAAAGTAACTCGGTTGCGGGTACTCTCATTCAATTTTCTAACCCATTTAAGTCTCAGACGAACTGCTTGCACCGAAAAAAAACGAATAATTCCTCGACATTCCGAACCGTAGATTTTCCACGATATAATTTCATAAGCAGTCGGCGTATGTTCGTTTTGCCCCATTTTCCCCTTTTGAATTGATTAGGTCGGGTTCATATCGAGTTATGAATGGAGTTCGGATGTTTTAGTTTTTTTTTTGTGATTCCATGGAATCGGTGCTTCGATATTTATTGATGAATATTAGTTAAAAGAGGCGAAATTTATTTTTTACCCTATTATGGAATGTTTTGAATGCGAGCTAACATTAATGTCCAAGGAGTTGGCTTGAATGAGGTATCGGAAGAGGCTTCGAGATTTAATTTAGTATTGTTATGGAGGAGAATTTTCTTTGTTGTTCCATACTTTTCGAATGGACTGTTCTACTATTTTTAGGAAAACTTGAAACCTTACGTAAGTTATTTAGTAAATTCGTTTTAGGTATTTTTTGCGCTGTTTTTAGCTAGGTCTAATTTTTAAATCAGATAAAATTCTATTTAACGATGTTGCCGAAATCTTACGGCTTAAGACCATTTTAATATTCGCCGAGCACCGCATCATTTAAATATAACTATAACACTTAAAATATATTATTCATAAGATTGTATAAGAAAACCGCGAGGGTGCTGGCATTAAGCTTAGCTAGGCCTGCTTAATGATCCAATTCCTGTCATGTTCAGGAAAGGGTTTACCCCCTAAAAAACTTGAAACAAACGCCGCAAAAACCGAAGACGTTCTCTCTATCGCACCACCCTTAAGGGGAGGTTGGGGCAAAACCACCCACAAGGTGGTACGTTGAATAATTATAAAAGAAATAAGATAGACATTGACTTCGCCACGTCAGCCCGTAGATGAATAATAATGGATTTTTGTTTACGTGTGTATCAGCCTTTATGAGTCGTTATAAGCTTTTATAGACTGAAATATTGTTGCTTGAATAAGCAGGTTATTAAAGTAGGCAACAGATTTAACGATTTTACAGCCTTTGATGTTCTCGTTGAGATGAAAATGTATATTGAATTTAGATGTAGGTTGATGGGTTTTAATTTTAAACTTATTATTTTTTTGGTTTACTTATTTATAAGTATGTACTTATGGAACTTTACGATGTTGCTTTTTAAGAGGCTTACCAAAGACTAATAAGAAATTGTCTTCAAATTGTATGTTCATCAATTTGTTGTGAAAGGGTGTGGCTTAATTAAAGATTACTTTGAATTATTATAAGATGCGGCCTTAACTACATACATTATTTTGTAAACAAACATGTAATGATACTGTAATCCCGAAATCTATGAGCGGCACTTCAACAATTTATTTTTTAATTGGGCTTGACAACATCATAAGCCAGTTTCCTGAATATGATTTCTATCGGTCCTCAAATAATAAATCTTTGTTGAAATTGTTTAGTTTATAAGTGTTATGTTGTTGGCTTGCTTGTACGCTTTGATGCAAACTGTTAGCAAGCATAGTTCTTAATTAAATGAATAATACGTACATTTGGTGAAAGTCAGAAAAGACAACTAAGACGTGTCAAAGTCAAATTTTGAAATAAAATAGTACACACTGCTACAAAACCGTACAAAACAATTGATATATCAATTCTTCCTTACCCAGTTCTCAATAATATTGAGATAAAGTTCATCTCAAGAAAATCTAAAGGCGGATAGCAGTGAAGCGAAACCAATAAACAGTAGCGAGTGGGTACAGTGCAGTGCAGGAAAAGTAATCACGGTGCAACGTAACTTTGTTTGATAGCGACCGACTGGACTGTGGGCCGACGGTGTAAATATTGAGGAAATAATTATGCGTTTTTTTAGTTTAAACTAATTTATATATTTGCATATAATTTAGTTTAGGCTAGTAGTATAAAGAGGTACCCATACGCACTAAATGGTTTTGGGAATGATTTCATTGTGCGTGCAGCAAAGAGTGGATTTTACTGCCGGAGTATTTGTTTACTGAAAGTTACAACCTGGAAGTGTTTAGGTCAAGAATCAATTGTTTACTTCTATGCAAGTGCGAGTAAGACTCGCGCAGGGTTCCCTGTGCGTGAACAGGGAACCCTTCGTGCGAGAAAAACGGAAAAAACACGTTTGTTGTATGGGAGCCCCACTTAAATATTTATTTGATTCTGTTTTTAGTATTTGGTGTTATAGCGGCAACAGGAATACATCATCTGTAAAATTTTCAACTGCCTAGCTATCACGGTTCATGAGATACAGCCTGGTGAGAGGCAGACAATGGACAGTGTGATTCTTAGCAATAGGGTCCCGTTTTTACCCTTTGGGACGCGTTTTTACCCTTTCCTGACATTGAAGTCAAAATCGTTCGCTGGCCCGCAAAGATGCGCGGTTATTGTGGGCAAAACTACGGGAGTGAAGCCGCGGGAAACAGCTAGTTTATTTTGAAGTTGAGTTTTTGATGATTTGCAAAGGTAGCCAGTTTCAAAAGAGTGTGGTTTTTACCCGACTGCCGAAGGAGGGTTATGTGTTTATCAGTCTATGTATGAATGTATGGTTGTATGTATGTATGTATACATGTATGTATGTATGTTTGTTCCTATGTGGCGTTCTGGAGAGCAAACGCGTTGGCCGATTTTGATGATTTAAAAAAAATATTAATATGGCAGATTTTGGGTGCCATTTTGAGAGGGTTTTTTTTTTAATTTCTGGTATGGTCAGCCAGATCGTGAATATGTATCCTCCGACTGCACAGCATGATTTTTTTCTTGTTTACGTCTTTTTAGTTCGCTTTTTAACCAGTCGGGTTATCGTTATTTTAATTAACTTTTTTTTTATGTAAGTCAGATTCAATAAAATTCAATTGGAAAATAGTATTGACAGTTGTATTCCTATAATAAGAATACATGATATTTTCACCTAAAACACAGCGTTCGACACATATTATTTTGACAACAAGTGATATTTATAAAATATGCATACACATACAGATAACATATTTTTATTAAAATCACTTGTTGTCAAAATTATATGTGTGCATTACACACATCAAGACATTTTTTTCCACATGAACCGACAGCGAAACCCCGTTTGTCGTCGAGAAACTGCGGCCGGTGAAGCGCGTCTCGGGGAGGCAGGGGCAAAGCGGAACAGTGTAAATTGATTACGTGTAAAATTGTTAGCCGATGGGTGACTACGACTACTTATATGCACCTCGCTTCGAAGGCGTTTAACGCAATCTAATTTGCACACGTTTGAAGGTGAACGAAGTTTTTACGTCGTGGAAATGAGGTGAAGCGAGTGTTAATGGAAAATAAAGACGGTTAGCTTGATCAAGCGTGGTTGAGAGTTTATCTTTGAGGTTTTGAAGGAAAATTTGCGGATTTTGATGCAATAAACAGTATTACTTAGTGTATTGTCCTCCCTTGTGTAAGTTGTGATAGTGCCCAGAGCCGTAACTGGTCGACCAGGATCGCGAAAATATTATGTGTAATCAGTAGGAAAGTCAGATTGTTGCAATTTGTAAATACATTTATCTGCACTCACAACGTAATGTTCCAAATATGAATTCAAAAATACTGTACACGTACTTTTTTCGTGGATAGGTAAAATTAAAAAAAAAACCGGCCAAATGCGAGTCGGACTCGCGCACGAAGGGTTCCGTACCACTATCGCAAAAAACCGCAAAAAAAATCACGTTTATTGCATGGGAGCCTCACTTATTTTTTTAATTCTGTTTTTAGTATTTGTCAACAGAAATACATCATCTGTGAAAATTTCAACTATCTAGCTATCACGGTTCATGTGCTACAGCCTGGTGACAGACAGACAGACAATCATAAAATAAGTTTTTAATTTTTATAGAACACTTCTACTTTTTAATTTATTAGAAAAATTGTGTCATTGTCTATGGATGCGTGTGCTGTGCTACTGCTATTTCAACTTTATGAAGGAACATAAAATTGGGTATGCAACAATTAAAATAATAATTAGGTATTAAAACACTCGTGTGGTACTATTATCACACTCGTGTAACCCCTATAACACCCCTAACCCCTTACACCTTACACTCACAATAGTAGTTTATACAACAGTCATATAATTATGACCGTTGTATAAACTGCTATTGTGAGTGTGAATGAATAAAACAATAAGAAAAATGAGTATTGGTATCTTGAGTTGGATCTACTACATACTTTTTCTTCATTTTTCGTTGCTATTACGTCAAATATAGTCTCAGCTCTTTGAATATTGTCCGATCAGTATGTAGCTAGCTAGTACTAAATACTCATATATCATTAAATAAGACTTCTTCATTAAACCCTATATTTAAATAGGTTTTTATAAACCATAAATATATTCAAGCCTGAACCGCATTTAGATTTATTTCATCGCGTCTACTTACCCAAGGACATACATACTACTTAAGTCAACGAAACTCCGCAATCCGTTTTAAATTGAGACAAAGAAAAAAAACAAAAGCTCGACTCACATGCATAAAGTATAATTAAAGAGAAGAGATGAATATTTAAATATCTGTGGAGAGCTCACTCGGAACGTCACAATGACGTTTGGGGCGCCCAAATCTAAAAAGATACGTATTTTTGGGAGTCAAGTTCCGTCTAAATATACACTGAGCTATTTTAATTTGAGATATTCGAAATAAGAATGTTATTTTTTTCCTTATTAGGTGAGCTTAGTAAGAATTATTGTTTGTGGTTTTTTGTTAACGTGATTTTGTTTTGGTTTGTGATTACTTTGGTTCTAATACCCAATTAAATCTTAGCATTTCAGTTGTACGTGTGTCATTTGTCTCAGTGTTTTTAGATATGTTAAAATATAAAATTACTACATATTAGTGTAATAATTTTATTGGGCGCACGGTTGGCGCAGTGGTTGAGCGATTGACTGCTGCGCTGCGTGTCGCGGGTTCGATTCCCGCACGGAAAAATTATTTGTATGATTTACAAATAGTTTTTGCGGCTCTGGGTGTTTGTGTATGTGAGTTTATATGTTTGTAAACGCACCCACGATACAAGAGAAATTCCTAGTGTGGGGCAACGTTTTTAAAAAAAAGAAAAAGAAAGAAAAGATTTATTTATTAACTTTTAATGAGACTGCATTTATAATATTTCTTATAATTGGCTGGCACTATAAACCCTATACCTAAAAATTTAATGTTGCTATCAAAAATAAATTACTCCCAGTGTGCCAGCACCGGCATCGCCGGCGGGACAAGTCAAAGATACATATACACGTTGAGGGGCAGAAGAGTTTGCCAAAAATTATAATTTTAATTGCGGGCCCCTTTCCCCCTTTCTCCCCCAGGAAACTGCAAGTTGAGCTATAAATATGAAACATACTGCGTTTTTTTTATGATTTAATTGCTTTTTGATATGTAAAGCGGTTTTTTTTGTTTCCCAAATAATGCCTTGCTTTCTGTATTATTTTCTGCAATTAATTTAAGGTAAGCAAATTCAGAGTGGTGTCTGAGTGCAGCATGACAAGTTATGATAGTGCAATGATACGTTATCTCTATGAAAAACACAGTATTACCAGGGTAAAAAATGGGTACTTTCTAGTAAGCATTAAATATAGTACTATTTTTCAAAGTCTATATTACTAAATTTGGTTCCGTGTATATTTATTTAAGTAGAATTATGGCCGATTTCTGATTTAAGTATTTGAGGTTGAGCATTTCTTACTTACTTAAGCCTGAAAACCTGTCAAAATTTAGTATTTAAGTATAGTTTAACACTGTGCTCAACGCCAGATATTTAATTCTGAAATTCCATTAAACAATCGAAGTTCTACACTGTTTTGTAAGTGGATGCCCCGATTCATGGCCACTTGATCCTTGCTATCTTAATTTCCTATAATGCCATACCTCCCCCAGTAATCAAAGATTTGCGCTTAACAGCTAGAGTAGCTAAGACACCTTAGCATTTCATTAAAAATATGTTTTTTTCTAGACAATCAGCGACATATAGATTGTCAATAGTCTAAAGTGGGACTGACCACCTGATGTTTCGATAGCGCATGTCAATCCCGTACATGTTGCTGTTAGAATGTCACTTTGTCTGGGCCCTCTTGAGAAAATCCGAAATATAAAAATGAGTCCTGAGGCCCAGTTTTTTATCCGTTGTAACTTGGTTACTTGTTAAATGGTTAAATATGCCAACAATGGTTTCAAATTTCAGTACAACGCGTTTGTTTAATCAATTTTTAGCCTAACAAATTGTCAAGTATTTAAGTCTCTAACTTATTTGACCTTTTGTGTGGCTTAAAGATGATGAAAAAACGCATTATACTGAAATTTAAAACCAATAGTTAGCATTTTAACTTTCCGATCCGTAGTTAACTCAACCAGAGTTAACTAAGGATAAAAAAACTGGGCCTTATCCGAGTAAATCTCTCATTTCCTTTGGAGCTTAAAAATTAATGACTCTCAAAACACACACGCGTAAAAACAAAGGGGGTGGGTAGACAGCCGAAAATACGCAAATAAAGCGGTCCGCTAACAATTTCCTTTTACTCATTATATCTGGAAATGCGTTTCGTATGCAAAATTGACGAGGGATTTTTGGTAACGATGTTAGCTGATGTTTACTTGTAGATTATAATGTGGTAGTTGGTGTGTCTGTGTACGAAGCCTAATATGATTTTATTCATTTGGTTTCTCAAAAAGCAGATTTTTTTTTAATGTGATCCATGAGGCTATGACAGTTTACTTATTTAAAAAAAATGTTGAGGTGTTTATAGATAATGACTTCGGCTACTTGTCATCAGTTTCGCATGCCTGTAGTTTCTGGGTCATTTATAAAAAATCTGTTGCGGTCTTTATCTTTTTAGTAATTCACTATGATTGTTGATAACGCGTTCTAAAAGGTGCAGTGTTGGAAGGACTCTCACAAGATGGATTCACCAGCTTGAGGGAGGTCTATGTCCAGCGATAGACATTCAGTTTTTTTTTTTTTTTTAATTATAGAAGACAGGCTCGCTTCAGTTGTGCCTGATACTCTAATTAACTGACAATTTGTAGGTTGTTTTTTTCACAAGATATGTGCAAAACTTAGTGTTAAGTCACTTAGACTAAACTTTAATCTCTAATCCAAGGTAAATCCGCAGACATTTCATTAAAATTCAAGAAGTCAAAGAAAATATTGTTATTGTTTTCTTAGGTACTTAAAAATACGAGGTAGAGTTAATCTAAAGCCAAGATTACTGTGCAGTACGTACTCAAGAGAAGTTAAATAGGTTTGGTTTCAGCGGTCGGCATCTCACCGAGTAATGTGCTCCGAAGACGTTTTACGAGAGCGTACGATGTTTTATGTCGATAGATTTTATCGATGTTTTCTTAAAAGTCATTTTTATCGATGTTTTTTGCGGTATGGTTGACATCACTATTGTTTTTGATTTTCGTGTGTAAAATTTTGTTTGGTTTATACGTACTTAGTATTTTTTTTCTGCGTAAATGATAATGTTAGCAAAGTTTTCAATTTTATTTTTTACTTCTAAGTAATAATAACCAGGTGCACAGATTAAATACAAGTTTATAACATATTTAATATTATTATTTTTGGCTTACATATAATCTGCGCTATATGTAAGTTAGGTTACATAGGTAAGATAATTCCCAGTGAGCCCTAAACGTAATAGTTACTCTATTTCTTGGGGCTCGAATTTAGACGATCTACATAAAACTTCTATATTCTTTTCTCGAAGTTGTGGATGACTATGTCTACCTGGGACAAACGATCCAGTTGGGTAGGGCCAACTTCGAGAAAGAGGTCAACCGTCGAATCCGACTCGGCTGGGCAGCGTTCGGGAAGTTGCGCGGTGTCTTCTCGTCGAACTTACCACAGTGTCTCAAGACAAAAGTCTATGACCAGTGTGTGTTGCCAGTGATGACATATGGCTCTGAGACGTGGTCGCTTACAATGGGCCTCATCAGAAAGCTTACAGTCACTCAAAGGGCAATGGAGAGGGCTATGCTCGGCGTTTTCCTGCGTGATCGAATCAGAAATGTTGAGATCCGTAAGAGAACCCTGGTTGGGTTAACGACATAGCCCGAAGAATTGCCAAACTTAAGTGGCAGTGGGCAGGGCACATTGCTCGCAGAACGGATGGCCGATGGGGCTGAAAGGTTCTGGAGTGGCGACCGCGAACCAGAAGACGTTGCGTTGGAAGGCCTCCCACCAGGTGGACCGATGACCTGGTGAAGGTTGCAGGAATCCGCTGGTTGCGGGACGCACGGGACCGGTCAATGTGGCGACGCTTGGAAGAGGCCTATGTCCAGCAGTGGACGACTTTCGGCTGATATGATGATGATGATGATGACATAAAACTTCTATATTGGAATTATTAGTTACATCAACGTGTCAATAAATAACAATAATCAAGATAATTTTTAACAATGTTGTCGTAGGATTTGATTGATCGATAATGTCAATCGACAACAAATCACACTCCACTTGATTTTACTGTCAGATTTAATCAATATTATTATAATCGATCAATGGTAATCGTTGGTTGTCTACACATTTAATAGATTTTCTATTCATAAATTAAACTCTATGTACAGAATGGTAGAATAGGCGAACTTTATGCCACGAGATATTCTCTACTAGTCAAATTTTGGGTTATATGGACAAAAATTGTGACTGGCCCGTAGATTTTTTTATAATTGACAGGCTTGCGTTTGGCAATCAGTGTCGAATACAAATTATACCTTCTCTACAGATATAACTTTTTTATTAGAATGCATGCACTCCTTGAAAAAGACAAAGGCTTCCCCCAAAACTTATTTTTTTCTCTCCTTCACGCCAATTCTCGAGTACTTCACGGTGTTTTAATTAGTGTCAAATATTTTGACCAAGCAGTTTGTATATGTGTTTTTGTTCCACATAAATACCTATATAAAATAAAAAAAACAGCACTTTGAGCTGTCAATGTCACTCTGACGTCCGACTATCGCTATTGGCTAGATGATATATGATGTGTTGTGATACTTTATTGTACACTCTCCAGGTATAAGGGAATCGGTAACCCAAAGAACAAACCCTAGTTACCGCTGCGGTTTCGCGGGTGTAGACGTGTTTAGATAAGTGTTTTCTTGTACAATTGAAGCAAATAAAAAACGAATTATTATTATTAATAAAAGGTACACATTTCTAATACATATACGCAATTGCTTAAACTTAACATAATATTTTTTTTACTAGCCTTTTCTGACCCACTGCTGAACAATATTTTCTCATAAGTCCTTCCAGACATACTTCTTCTATGCCGTCTCGAACAAGTACCATACAAAATAAAATATTTATAACTTTATCGATGGATTCAAAGCCCTACAGGGAGAGTGGGGGCGGGAGGCTACTCATGCAAAAATCCCGTCTCAGGTAAAATGAAGTCACAAGAGCTAAGACAGGACGCGGTGAAATACGAATGTAGCAAAACATGGATATACGAATTTTACATTGTTTATTGTATATAACATTATGCTGTGTTGTTCGTTTTGGGCGAGTTCACCCTGATTTGGGTGATTGAGATTGCGATTTGGATTTCAGTTTGCATTTTTCCTAATGAAAATTAGACGTAAACTCAAAATCTATACTAATATATATATAATATTATAAAGCTAAAGAGTTTGTTTGTTTTAACGCGCTAATCTCAGGAGCTACTGAGTGGAATTGAAAAATTATTTTTGTGTTGGATAGTCCATTTATCGTGGCAAGTTATAGGTTATATAACATCACGCTACGACCACTAAGAGCCGAGCATAAATGAAAAATGTTGCAAAAACGGAAAAAAAAATCCTTTTTGACAGCTTCCGTTGCGTGCCAGATTCATGTATGTAGGGTAGGTAGGTAGCCAGTTGACGGGAGCGAGCCGCGTGGGACATCTAGTTATATAATAATCATGAAAATATTGAGCTCTGCACCTAAAGGATATTTTTATGTAACTAGCTTCTGCCCGCAGCTTCGCTCGCGTTCAAAGTTAAAAAAATATCCGATCGCCACCAAACTTTACAGGATTATCCGCTGGGTCAATCTAAAGATTCTCTGAAAATGTCAATAAAATCGGTGCAGCCGTTTCGGAGTCTATAAGGAACATACATACATACTTTCTCTTTTGTATATATAGATTAATGATATTTATTTGCAAAGTAATTATCAGGTTTTCAATAAATAAATACCTGCTATATTCAAGGCGAGATTACTATTTATACACCTGTAAATATTACATCACATCATCAGCCTATTAATGTTCCCACTGCTGGGACACAGGCCTCCTCTCTGTAAGAGGGAATGGGCCGTAATCCACCACGTGGGCCCAGTGTGGGTTGGTGGATGTCACATGTCTTCGAATTTTTTGGTTCTAGGACATGCCGGTTTCCTCACGATGTTTTCCTTCACCGTTATGAGAGCAGTGGTGATGAAATAATTTACACAAAGTAAAGCGCCTGCCTGGGCTCGAACCCACGACGTACAACTTGTAAGTCGTGGCCGATACTACTGGGCCACCACTCCTCTGTGTAAATATCAGTGTATTGTATTTCTAATAAAATATTGCCCGAGAGTTATAGACCAAAATGAGTATTTCACTTTTTCTACGTTTCTTTAGAATTTTCAATATATAAAATCAAAAATCAAAATACTTTTTATTTTATTTCACATAGGCCTACATGGGCACTTATAAAACGTCGACAAAAGATGCACGGTTCGGGTTGGTCGTTTCCTATGGAGAAGAACCGGCAAGAAACTCCATGGTTACTCTTTAAAAAAATTGATTGATTTTACAATATTTCCATGTTACAGCATTAGTACTTAGATATGGTGGACACATATACACATATGGCCGACAATAACTCGTAAGTAACTAAAACAAAAAATATCTATACCAATACTATAAAGAGGAAAGATTTTTTTGTTTGTTTGTACCGAAAAGACGCCGAAAATACTGGACCGATTTAAAAAATTCTTTCACCAATAGAAAGCTACATTATTCCTGAGTGACATGGGCTTTTTTTAAATCCCGAAACGGGTCCTTTGGGGTACTCCACGGGAGTGAAACCGCGGGGAACAGCTATATATTATATAAACAAAATAAAATAACACCGGCCAAGTGCGAGTCGGACTCGCGCACGAAGGGTTCCGTACCATTATCGCAAAAAACTGCAAAAAAAAATTAGGAGGGGTAATTGCTTTAGTAATAACTATTTTAATTTTAATTATTTTACCTTTTACATTTAATAAAAAAATTCAATATAAAAAAAAAAACAAACTATTAAATTTTTTTTACATATAAATAAATTTGTTATATAAAAAACGTTTGTTGTATGGGAGCCCCACTTAAATATTTATTTTCTTCTTTTTTTAGTATTTGTTGTTATAGCGGCAACAGAAATACATCATCTGAATTTTCAACTGTCTAGCTATCACGGTTCATGAGATACAGCCTGGTGACAGACGGACAGACAGACAGACAGACGGATCGCGGAGTCTTAGTAATAGGGTCCCGTTTTTACCCTTTGGGTACGGAACCCTAAAAAAAGAAAGTAAAACGAGATATAATACTATTATGTTGTGTTATATTTTCATAATCTTTTAACCAGATTAACCGACATAAAACCCCAAAGGCCCCACCTAATTATATTTTTATTACCTGTCCATTTCAGAGTCTGAAAACAATCGGACGTTCCTGCGATACTCGAGACGAGTCTCTTGTCTTTATGAAATACTTGACAAGACAGCTTCCTTCGCAGAATTTTTACTTTCTCCTCTCTTTTTTCGTTCTGCATACTTCCGCAGTAAGCAGGTTGTTTTGGCTTTTTCTTTTTCGCGGGGAATGTGTGCCGTTTCGTCGATGTCGGTTTGTTGAGATCGAAAATGCATTGAATTACTATTTACGTTGTTTGATAAGTATCGTGCCTTATGACGGGTAGATATTATTTCTATAATATTTCTAGTTATCATCGGTCCACCTTTAAATGCTGCGTTCTTATGCATTTTTCATCGTCGGTACACTCTTGGAAAAGCGGTCGTGGTCACCATGTAGCAGTGAGACTTCGGGTTGTCTTAATTCATCTCACGATGCGACGCCATCTCTCTCCGTCGGCTGGTATTCGCGTGCACTCATGGGCTGCCTACTGCAGACTTAATTTGGTTGGTCCATCGACTAGTGTAACCTTAATTTCAATTAAGGTTACACTAGTCGAAAATTCTTCCGTACAAACGTAGTCTAGGGATTATTCCACTGTTTGACGATGTACGTTCAAAATAAAAAGTGATATCAATTTGTCTCATCATTATCTAGCCCTGTATGGAAGCAAAAAAGTAAAAAAAGAAAATATTTGAAAGTTATGAGCGACGAAAGTTCCACATTTCGACGCTAATTTTAACGCATTTTTGGGCGCGAATACGAACCATAAGAAGACGGAAAATTGCAAAACGGCCTCCATACAGGGATAGATTAGTAGTTCAACAATGCAAAGAATTTTATTTTGAACAGATAGATTTAGCCGTTTTTTCATGATATCTAGACTGTCAAAGGTCTGTTTATAAAATTTCGCGCGATCGGTTTCGTCCTAAATCATTATCCATTTCGCTAAAAATTTGCAAAAGTGTGTATTCATACGCAAACTAGCTTCCTACTGCTCATCACAGCATCTATCTCTTCCGCACGTGTTGTCGGTTGATATAAAATGCATTTTAACCCCGCGCACAAAATAGTTCGTGCCGTCGACTAGTGTACCCTTATGGCCGCGAGTTTGGAAGCCCACGGTAACAAGATGGGACTGCCACATTACTTCTTGATTCCAACGAAAAAGAACAGAGGACGTATTATGAAGCAGTAATGCCATCATAATTATTAGTTCGAAAGGAACATGGTGCTATAGGTCATTTGAATAGCTCTGTTTCTTTCTCGAACTACAATCATGATGCCATTCGAACGTCATCAATCATTAATGATATCAATTAAGTTTTTACACTCAAAGCAAATAAATAACAAAGTCCATCATAATCTTAACATAACGAGATGCCTCCTTGCCTCGAAAAGCACAAGAAACTGTTGGTCCCGGCTGTCATTTGTATCTTTTTGATATCCATTAAAGATAGGTTTCTTAAGCCAGGAAATCTGACACCAAGAAATCTTACCAAAGTGGTATCGTACCCACCTACCCAGTTACTGGGTTTTGGAGGTCAGATAGGCAGTTGATCCATGTGAAATACTCTGTGCCACATCACATCACATCATCAGCCTATTAATGTTCCCACTGCGGGGACACAGGCCTCCTCTCTGTGAGAGGGAATGGGCCGTTATCCACCACGCGGGCCCAGTGCGGGTTGGTGAATGTCTTCGAATTTTTGGTTCTAGGACATGCCGGTTTCCTCACGATGTTTTGAGAGCAGTGGTGATGAAATAATTTTCACAAAGTAAAGCGCCTGCCTGGGCTCAAACCCACGACCTACAACTTGTAAGTCGCGGCTGATACCACTGGGCCACCACTGCTCATCACTCTGTGTACTCAGCAAAATCCAGGAACGTGATAGAAAAGTATCTAGGCAGATTGAATTCAATCATGATTCAAGTCTGAAAGGGATATGGTACTTTAAGTCATTAGAATAGTTTTGTCTCTCTCTGTCGAAATAAAATGATGATGGCATTAGAATGCCACTAATCATCTATGGCAAAAATGTAGTATTTACACTCATAACAAATAGCAAATTCCTCACCAACCTGCCTACCAAACATAAACCTGTCAATTATACCCAAAGTAACTTCCTCCATTCTTCGTAGGAAACATTTGCCTAACAATATATGAAACAATCGTGAGCCGACACCATAAGCTGAGCTGTCGATATCAGTTAAGCTGTAATGGACACCATGGCCACGCCTTGAGCGTCCTTGTTTGTGGTATGCTACTGGTTGGGAAGGATTTTGTTGGGGAACCGAAATGCTTTTAATTGTATATTGTATTATAATTTAATATCTGTATTGTTTTAATCTTAATTTATTGTTTTTTATTTGTAAATGTTATGTGTTGGTTTAAATTTTTACTTAATGGGCGTATTAACCAGAGATTTTGCTGCATTTTTTATTTTTGTTGTTTGTTGTTGTCAAATTAGTTCTTAAATTTTGAGTAAAAACAATGTAATAATGTGTATAACCACAATGTGTGCATGTGGTGTTAGCCTATAATTAATTGTTAGACTTATAAATTAAGGTACAAAGAAACTGTAAATCTGTATTGTGAGTTTTTTTTTTTTTGTATTCTTTATTGTGTGATTGTTTGTGTTGTGTGTGAATCTGTATTGTGTTACAATTGTTAGTTATCCAAACAAATAAATAAATAAAAAATTATAAATAAATACGTAAAATTCTTGTAAAGGGGACACAAAAATCGTCATCGTCGGTAGAATCAATTTTTATTACTTGGTATATGTATGTCGTTCAAAAGTGCCGCTTACTGGCCAATTTAAATAAATATATTTGACTTTGACTTTGATCGTCATCCTATTTTTCCACCACTCTTATTCATACTAGCCATCTCACTATCCTCATCCACCGCAAACCTAAAAACCAGAATCAAATCAACAGCGGCGACCGACAGAAAGGCCGTGAGGTACTGAAGCTCGTCGAGGTCGCAGAATTGAACAGCCATGGATCCGGCGATTAAATCAATCAGAAAAAATCAGAGGGGTAAGAAGAACCTTATAACCCCTATATTTTTTGCTTTCCTCACATAAATCAGGAGACAGAATAGAATTAGGAGAATGGAATAAAGGGACGTTTACAAAAGGAGTAAGCCTGGCAACTGAAGCACCACAGAAACCCTAATGTTTGGGTCGGCTTTCAGTCTAACTTAAAGCCGAATACCAGTTCTTTACAAGGAGCCGATCAGGCCTCAACGAGCCAGTCTTTGGCAACACTGGTTCTCTAAGCAGGTACCCGTAAAAACTGTCTATGTTCGACGAATAGCCGAGATGCACAGAGAGATCTCAGTACGTTGATGGTCATCCATCCACGGACCACCCTCCGCAAGTTAATCTTAACTTTGATATATCTGTATATATTTTTATTGTGAGAGCTGGTGCCTGATGTAGGTTTAGTTAAAACCTGTGTTTCTGGTGACGTGTAACACAGGCACCAGCTCTCACAATGTGAATTTATACATTTAAAATCTGATTAGTGCTAAAAGCATTGTGAGAGAAAATAAATGAACTTATTTCATCTGTGCGGCAGTTATTTGTACGAGTCTCTCACATGTTGTATTTACAGGTTTTTTTTTTAATTAATTTTCCTAAACAATGAATTTACCGAGACAGGAGCATACCAAAGTCGCGTGCCAACACCCACTCAGCTGACACATCAAAACAGAACTGATACGCAATATTATTTTTACACTGACAGCTATGTAGGGATTTATTGAACGGTCTCCTTTGTAATGCGGCGATGTAAACAAAACAACGCGGGGAAATTAATATTGGCGTTCATCTATGTAGTACCCATTATCAGCTAGTAGGGAGTTGTTTATATTCAGGAAGCTTTATTGAAGCTGTTTTTGAAGGGAAGTTATAGTTTTTTTTTGGAAAAAAATACTTAACTATTTTGCTATGCACATTTTATTATACTATTAAATGGTTAATTCGAAGACATGTGACATCCATCAAACCCACACTGGGTCCGCATAGTTAACACCAATTTCCTCTCTCTCAGACAGGAGGCATGTGTTCCAGCAGTGGGAAAATTAAAAGTAAAATAATTAAAAGTAAAAACTATAAATGAGCTAAAAAGTACGAAATATGTTATCGCTTGTGAAAGCATGTATAATGAGCCCAAACAAGATGGAACTATATTTTCTGGTTGAAGAGTTGCTATGGCCACCTTCCAACTCCATCATGAGACTGAAACTGGATTGAGTACCATATTATTTGATCGTTTTCGAAGTTTACTTACATTTTCACCTTAAGACGACGACTAACGCCAACGACCTTGAGGGAACAAAACGCGCACTCATTTCACACCCGCGCGACCCAAAATTTAGTAGTTTTTTGTACTTTCCTTACTATTCTATGACTTTAAAAAAAAAACTTCAGATCAAAATGTAGATAATTAAATTATCTTTGAGATGGTGTTGATTTAATTAAAATACGCCCAGCGGTTTTGATGTGATTGTCGTGTTTTTGTCCGTTTTAGACATAATTTTAGAAATTAATTACACTATGTTATACAAATAAAACTCAAAATTTGCTTAGATCAAATTATTAAGAAAATAGTCTAATATAACATATATTTTTTTCAAAGAATTACGACTAGCCATTTAGACGTGATTCTCATTTTAAAATCAGCTACTCAAGGGAATCGGCGCCTTAATTAGATACCAGGAAGTGCTTGAAAAATATGTAGATTACAAGTGACCGGACACACATACAAAAGCAATCATACTTATATTATAAAGGCGATTTGAGGGACTAAGTGCGGAAACCACACCTCTTACATAATAGATGCATTAAAATGGCGAAAGTTCGTGTGTGTTTGTATATTTGTAACTTCGTCACGCTCAAACTGCTGGACGGATCTGGATGAAATTTGGCACAGAGATAGATTATAGTCAGCATAGGATACTTTTAATCCCGGGAATATGTTCCCTCGGAATAATTTTCGACTTTTACGCGGGTGAAGCCGCTGGCAGAAGCTAGTGTAATAATACGCGATCAGCTAAATTCATTAAATAATTAATCAAGACTTACGGTTTATTTACTACTAGCTGTCCCACGCGGCTTCGCTCCCGTCTACTAGCTATCTACCTACCCTACCCTACCTACCCTACTTACCCTACCCTAACTACCCTACCTAGGTAGGGTGAATACATGAACGTTGCGTAACTTTAACCGCTTACGCAGCGCACGCAACGGAACCTCTCAAAAAGGAATAATTTTGCCCGTTTTTGCAAAAATTTTCATTGTTGCTCCGTTTCTATTGGTCGCAGCGTGATGTTATATAGCCTATAACCTTCCTCGATAAATGGACTATCCAACACAAAAAGATTTTTTCATATCCAACCAGTTCCTGAGATTAGCGCGTTCAAACAAACAAACAAATTCTTCAGCTTTATAATATTAGTATTGATTTGCATCAAAAATCATAATTACCGTTTACTTACTCACGAGGAAAAAAAATTGAAACCTTTTCAGCCAAAAACCGCACCTCTAAAAAACATTTAAACACATTTTTTCTAAACAAAACGCAACGATCCATGTTCCGATATTTAAAACAAAAGGAGAACGGAACGCATTTATTTAAATTAAAAAAAAAGTAAAACACACGCTAGCAATACACTTAACAGTATTCACACGACGATGCCCAGAACACACTGTATATTGAGGGTTCCGTAGCAAACGAGCTATGCTGTAAACCCTTGGGATAATGTGCGTGAAAAAAGAAAAACTTTTCTGATTTTTGCAATGTGTCCAGCATAAACCACAGGAAAATATTTATGATTTGAATAGTTGGGCAATAGTTTATTATGTCGTGTATTATATCTAGTATTTTAGCTTTTTTTTGTCATGCTTAGAAGGAATATTCTTCAAACTTAAGTAGTTTGCCATTTCCTATGTTTTATACAAAAGTATCTAATTCTGCTGTTTGTATCTAATCAAGGCTTGAACTGACTGATTTAAATTTGTCAGAGTCAAACTCACGCCCATACTTACCAAGTTTCGCAAGTAACTTACTAGTCCAGCTTTTATACTATACTTCATAAAAGATAACTTGATATCTGCGACAGCTGTCAGTATCAATACAGTAACAATAGCACAGGCTAACAATAGCGTTACAATTACTTTTTTTTTTGTATTTGTTCCTGACGGAACAGGCTAAGGTCTGAGACCACGCTGCCTAGTCTTCAGTGCAATTTTAACATTCTTTATAATTAGAATACGGATGTAACAGATTCTTATGTTTTTTTGGAGTATTTGGCAGCAAATTGTATTGAGTCAGCCTTCCCAGTAAGCTTAGCGGAGGTAGTCAATACTACAATAAAATTCTCCGCTCCACTATCCTGAGATCGCTTCTGTCAATGATTTCACATATTGTCCAGTTGCGTAGACAGTTGAGACACAAAACTACACCAATTTTATATCACAATGTCCACTAGGAATCAATTTGCAAATAATATTAACAGCCGCTGAACTTCACTCGAAAAAAGCCCGCCAAAAACTCGTAACAATTACTTAAACGTCAGTTTGACATATGTCGCAGAGATCAAGCTATCTTTTATGAAGTATAATCTTAAATTAAGAGTGAAAAATCCAGAAAATCAGTATAACCATACTGTTATGTGGTTAACTAATCACACACAACAAGCATAAAGAAAAGTCGCATTAGCAACAAACACCGTTTAAAACAAAAAGAAAAAGGAGCAGAACCACAAACCGCCCACGACACATTTCAAACACAAAAAAAGAACGCGTTCTTAAAAAAATTTGTTTCCGCGTGCGGCATAAAGCACCCCATTCACAACACAATAGATGTTTTGTGCCCGTTTTGTGCGGTTGTATCGCATGACCCGTCTGACGTGTGACAATGCCGTGTATGGGTGCACTTACAGAATTGTTTTTGTTTTCTATCCAACTTTTTTTTTATTCCTTTTATTTTACTCTTTTATTGTACGCGATATTTTCATGTCGGAGAGCGCAATTTCAGTTCCTTGAGACATTCTTTATGCTTAACATTCACGTAAAATTGTGGCGCAGAAAAATGTGTAATGTATATCGTTGGATGTAGTTTATTTGAAGAAAGTCTTAAGAGACAGTCTAGGGTGGAAAGGAAATAATAAATAAAGCTTAGAATCTTCTTGAAGATGAGTTCTAAGAAATTCTTAAGTTAGATATAATATTTATTATTTTACAAATAAGGTTTTGTTTATTATATAAATAGTATTATTTACTAGTTTCATTAGGAATTGTCTAAGCATTGTAAATGTGTCTCACGAAAGCTTGATAAAAAAACACTAAAAATAAATAATAATAATAAATAAATAATAATAAAATCGTTTATTTATTTCTTAAAGTACAAAATTTACAATAATTTGCTTATGTTCTAAAAAGTGCTGATGTATAAATTGCCTGAACTAGGTAGAACCTGTGCTTCAGGCGTAAAAGTGCTTATTTATATTTAATAATGTAGGTATTGCAATAAATTAACAATTTTAAGTAAAACTAGGACACTGCGGAAATATACATAGTAGTGTTATTTTTAATCATGCTTACGTAGTTTTAATCTAATTTTATTTTAATACTAGAAGCAGGTCTTCAGTCTGGTCATATGACAAACCTTGCAAATAGTTTAAAACAATGCTTTTACAGTTAAAATAATTTAAATTATATATACTTAGTATTCTATTTAATCTATTATATAAAAAGGGCCCTAAAAATGTAAAGAATCTATATGTAAATGCAAATTTAGAGGTAGAGGTTGAACTGCATACTATATCGTTTCGCCTTTTGTTAGTTATATCTAGGTTATATTTAAGCATTGCATGCTGTTTTAGTGTTATGTGCAGTAAATAAATTTGCCGAACAGTCAAGACTTTGCAGGATTTAAATAACTGGTGGGTAGGGAAAAGGAAAGGTAGAGAATTTGCTACTTTTAGAACAGCTCTTTGTGCTCTTTCAAGAGAGAGAATGATAGTTTTTGATGCTCCGCCCCATGAGGTTATACAATATTGAAGTATTGATTGACATAGAGCAAAATAAACTTGTTTGACTAAGTTAGTGTCAGCAATGGAGCGCAGTTGTTTGAAAGCAAACATCAGTTTACGTACTCTAGTAACCAAACTGTCAATATGTTGCCTAAACGAGAGCGTGTTATCAACAAAAACTCCAAGATACTTGAGGCACTTTGTTTCCAGGATCATAGGGCAGGTACAAGAAGTGGCTGACTGATTGTTACATTGGTGTGCATATAAATGGGGATTAGTTTTGTTATTAAGATTGCGCATGTTGAACTGAATATATTTTGTTTTATCTGCATTTAGTGTTAGTAAATTACAACGAAGCCAGTTTAGAACGATGTTAAAACCTGCCTGTGCAACATTATACAGCTCGGAGTTAGTTTTTGCGGTGAAAATAAGCGCAGTGTCATCAGCGTACGATATTATTTTGCAATTTCCTACATTTAAATTACAAAGATCATTAATGTAAATGAGGAACAATGATGGACCAAGGATACTGCCTTGTGGAACTCCAAATCCTAGTGATTTTTCATCGTTACTAGTTATATTTCCTATTCGAACACATTGCGATCTATCGTTTAAATAATCTTCGAATAGTTTCAGCTGTGTACCTCTTATACCTAACGTTTCCAGTTTATTTAAAAGCAAAGGAACAGATACGGTGTCAAAAGCTTTTGCTAAGTCTAGGAAGATAGTCAGGACCTGGTTTCCATCGCCGAGTTCTTGTGCAACGAGGTCTGTCAGCTTTTGAACCGCATCTGCTGTGGACAATCTGCTTCTAAACCCGAATTGTGAAGAAGATAATAAGTTGTTCGTTTCCAAGTAATTGACGAGTCTTTTGTTAATGATTTTTTCTAATATTTTGGATAAAGAAGGCAGTATAGATATTGGTCTATAATTATTCACAACATCTCTATATCCAGATTTAAAGATAGGGATGACCACCGCTTTTTTTAGACTTTTAGGGAAAATTCCTTCTCGGAGGCACGCCTGAAATATACATGTTAACGGTCGGAGTAAAATGTGTTTAAAACGCTTAAGTATTTTACTATCAATATTATCCCAGCCGACTGCACAGTCATCTTTCAGAGCTGAGATGATTAGTTCTACTTCACTTTCGTCCGTATCCAAAAGTGCAAAAGATTTAGCACAGCTCTTGAGAGAAGTCTGAAAGTGCGCGGCAGACCGATAAGACGATTGCCTCAGGAGTGGTTCCGCGAGGGATTTCCCTACATTCACGAAATAGTTATTTACATTATTAGCTGATGATAGGGGTGAAGAGTTAGTGAGCAGTAAACTTGAAACGGGTTCCCGTTGTTTAGATCTGTAAGTCAAGTTTTTAATATGTTTCCATATCTGTTTACTATTTTTGCCTGCTTTCTGCAATTCGTTTTTATCGTATTCAATTTTAAGTTTTTTCAAGAGATTATTACAAAAGTTCCTGTACCTCTTGTATATTACAAGAAGCATTATATTGTCAGGGTAGCGTTTGGTTTTCTGATGTAATTTGTCTCTGTGCCTTATACATCGAACAAGGCCCGGAGTAATCCACGGTTTAATATTATAATGCTTCCGATTTAATGTTATTACGGTCGTATTATGTAATATTGCTTGCTGGACGTTTTTAATTAAATACGATAAAGACAAATTAGCGTCAGGAGAATCGTAAACAGGGCTAAAATCAATGTTATGCAGGTCATGTTCTAGTTTGTGCATGTTTAGTTTGGACTTTGTCAGTGGACGATTTTGCTTAGGTAGCGTTAAGTTCATTGTTAGTAGGACAGCATTATGATCAGTAATTGTTGAATTAGTAACTAGGGTAATATATGGTAAGCTGGTTTTTATCATCATGTGATCGAGACACGAGCCACTCTGATGTGTTGGTAGCGTATGACCGATGAGAAGCCCATGGTATGAACATAAATTGAGGTAATTTTGAATTCCAGCATCGCAGTTTTCAGCAGTGATGTTTATGTTAATGTCACCTGTTAGTATGATGTGCTTAAAAGCGGAAAGATTACGACAGGCCTGGTTTAAGAAATATTGAAATGAGTCCAGATTTCTAAACGATGGGGATCTGTAGATAGCTAGTATTGCTATAGTTGTACCTATTTTAATTATAAGGCAGTTACAGTCTTGTTGATTCTGTTCTTCAACTGTGGCTATAAGCGATTGTTTAGCGTAAATCACGACACCATCATTTTGATTCTGGTTAGTAGTGCTATGGAACATGTTGTATCCCGTCATAGTAGGGATGTTTTCTTGGCGTTTTGATAACCAGCACTCGGTTAGTATTATGATATCGCAAGCTATGTTTAGTCTATGAAGAAAAATGTTAAAACTGTCCAAGTTCCTGCAGATGCTACGAATATTTTGTGTTAGTACTGTAAAAGGATTTTGGTATTCGGAAAGATATTGTTTGCAGTCTTCTACCTCACAAGTTTTTGATTCTGACAAAAAAGCGTTATCTATATCAGTAATCAAACTATCCATAAGTAAAAAATGTAAAAGTATGTACTCTGTAAAAATACGTTAGATCTAAATATAATCTAGAGTTTGGCGCTCTTAGGCGCCTTCATAATCTACAGAGTTGATATACCTGTATTCAGCGGCTTTTCTAGCTGGGCAATCAGAATCTCCTGTCTTGTGGTTGTGGGGTTTTTTGTAGCGCTTGCAGGTTGCACATTTCGGTAGTTCATCCTTCGAAGAACACTCCTGAGTCGCGTGGCCTTCCACCCCGCAGTGGCCGCAAGTTGAGATGGCGGATTTGCAAGTCTTGGATCCATGACCGTATTGCTGACACTTGAAGCACCGAGTCACAAGGGTGAAATCTCGTACCGGGCACGACGTCCAGTTTATATAAAGCCTGTTCTGGTTCACTAGGGCTTTCCGGACGCTGGCTGGCACTTCAACAATGTAGTTGCAGCTGTCGGCATCTCGTTTTCCTGACTTATGGCTTAATTTGATTGAGGTCAAAAATGTATCTTTGGTCAGTGTTGGTAGTTTATCGACGATATTTTGCTCATAAATACATTTAAATACCTCTTTCTCTGCCATATCAGTGGGGACCCCAATTATTACAATACGGGGCTTCCGCTTTTGAGGCTCATCTACAGTAAGTCCTGATGTGGAACGCTCGACAGTCTGCTTCAACTTTTGGATGTCGTCCTTGGTCTCCGTGCTAATGATTACACCTCCGTTTCTTATTTTCCGAAGTCCTCGAACCTTCAGCTTCATTTCTTCAGGGCATACAATTTTTTGTATAAGATTTTTGGTCTCTTCACTGGTCTTGGTATTGTCGCTAGGATAAATAGCGACTGAGCTAGTTGCTTGAGGCCGAATAAGGCTTTTTGTCCCCTTCACCATGTCTGCAAAAGAAGTGCTTTCCTGTTTTTGCCTTGGTCAGAGTTTCTTCTAATTTATGCTTGATATCAGTCAAACTAATGGCGAGGTCTTCATTTTCCTTTAAACTTTGCAGGGTGGCGTAGTTTTGGAGGGCTTTATGTTTCAGTGACTGATATTGCACTGCCATTTGGGAGACTCCGTGTCCGACTTTACGACATAGGCTACTAATTCTAAGCTTTTGTTCGGAATTCATTTTTCCTTCCGAAGCTATGGTCGACACCTCACTTAGGCACTGCTCAATGCTGGACATCCACGATTGAATTTCAGGAGTAGAAAAAACCTCAACCGTTTCATCCTGTGCTTGACTTCTAGGTGTTGTTGCTGGTGGTGGAGAGCGATGCGGCTGGCCGCCACGATTGAGGGGGCTGCTATCCATATTTGTAAAATAATCACTTACTTTTGACCATATTCGCAATAAAAACTGTATAACACAACAAAAACGTCTATGTCTCTAAAACTAGGTCACAATTAAAACTGTTAAATTATGCAATTGTTAAGTTGCTTTACTGAGCACGTCTGTATTCGTCGAGTGAATCGGAATGAAAAAAAAATTAAAACAATTTGATTATAATTATCCAATGCTAGCTGTGGGAGAATGGGAGTCGGGCCTCTGGCTACAGGCACTACCGTCACCCAACATAGGTACTATGTTGAGTGATAACACCTTCCGGATCGCTACATGTCTGCGTTTGGGTGTTCCTAGCGGAGCTCCACATCGTTGTCAATGTGGTGAAGCAGTCGACCGCCTCAGACACCATGGCCTATCCTGCAGTAGGAGCGCTGGTCGGTTAGCACGGCACGCTCGCTTGTATGGGAGCCCCACTTAAATATTTATTTTATTCTGTTTTTAGTATTTTTTATAGCAGCAACAGAAATACATCATCTGTGAAAATTTCAACTGTCTAGCTATCACGGTTCATGAGATACAGCCTGGTGACAGACGGACAGACAGACGGACCGCAGAGTCTTAGTTATAGGGTCCCGTTTTTATCCTTTGGGTACAGAACCCTAAAAGGCTTTTGATTGCTTTTCAAAGTTTAAATTTTAAAGCTAGGTTTTTGCTTTATTTTATTTCCCCTCCCACTGCTAGGCCAAGGCCTCCCCAAGTCCTTTCAAATACTTTTGCAGAACCTAATTTATTAAACCTTCACTTAGAAAAACATAATTACCTGATTATACAATTATTATCTTAATACGCCGAAATCAAAGGTAAAAGAACCCCATAAAAAAAACAGGCGCCATTTTGGGAACTGTGTCGGAAATCTATCGGAAACTGCGCGATATGTAGGTGGCGTACAATTTGGTGGAACACGGTAATTGGGTCGGTGGCGTTGGCGGGAATCGATAATTTTGATTGCTAGACAGATTATGATTGATTTGGTAGTTGAGCGGGCAAACTGATATTGCATTTTTGTTTATGTGTGTCCTGTTAGGTTCTTCTAAGTCACAAAAGGCCGTGTGATTAGATTGAATACTGAATCAGGTTCTTAATTCAAATTTTCTATGGGGAGTTTGAACTTAGAATCTAAAAATAGGCACAGATAATATAATACTATCATAGATATGTGACTTTTTTATAAATAAGGCTGAATGTGTCTTTCGATACTTCGATTTAATTTAAGGTATTTACAAAAACCGGCTAATTTAATGGTGAAATTTTATAGAATAACATGGCAGTTTTTGTATTGATAAGCTGAAGCTGAATAGAATAGAATATTATTTATTTGCTCAGAATGTAGGTATTTACAATAAGGTGGTTACAATAATATCAAGAATCCTTGTACATTCTACCATTTTGGCATGCAAACATGATGCAATTTATCATCAAACATACATATCATAGCTGGTAAGCGGTAATGTGGTCGACAGTAAACCACGCTTACCTAGAAGTAACCTATTCACTCTTGACTTGAGTTGGTTGTAGCTATCAAGGAAACAACAGACTCCGGCAGGGAATTCCACTCCGTTTATCGAACGGTACGGGTTTAAAAAAAATTCATTGATTCGACTTGTACCAAAAACGTAACGTATACGTAACTTGAAGACATGATTTTTGTTTATGGAAATATTTTCATAATTTTGGTGGTAAGAGCACGCGTTTAAGAGACTTTAACTCAATATTGAAAATAAAAAACTTTTTAACAAAAAATCAAACCGACTTCCAGAACAAAAACCGGCCAAGTGCGTGTCGGACTCGCGCATGAAGGTTTCCGTATCATTATCGAAAAAAACGGCAAAAATCACGTTTGTTATATGGGACCACACTTAAATATTTATTTTATTCTGTTTTTAGTATTTGTTGTTATAGCGGCAACAGAAATACATCATCTGTGAAAATTTTAACTGTCTAGCTATCATGGTTCATGAGATACAGCCTGGTGACAGACGGACAGACAGACGGACAGACGGACCGCGGAGTCTTAGTAATAACGGGTAAAAACGGGACCCCCGTTTTTACCCTTTGTGTACGGCACCCAAAAAAAATCAAAAATTAATCAATAATCCTTTACTCTAACAGTAATACAATAAATACTTAATCATAAATACAGCATGATATTATTATGTGACAATAGATTAAATCAAATAGGCGTTCAACAACCAGGGGTTATTGGCGCAATTCCGAACTTTTCTTACTACGTAACTTAGGGGGTGTTACACATCGTAGGGGTAGTTAAGTGATCGACATCTACGGCGAATAATGGGGTTCATGGGAAAAGTTGTAAGGTTATAAAATGATACGGTTTATATTACACGTGAATCATAAAACTTGAGGGGTATTCGTTAAAAGTTTGTGGAAGTTTTGATATAGTTATTGGTACGATCTGTTATTGGTGTTGATTTTGGCTAGCTACACAGATTTACACGAGGATACTACACGGCTAAAATAACTGAGCACTTTGAGCTGTCAATGTCACTCAGACGTTCGACTCTCCTATTGGCGAACGAGGCGATCGCGGGGTGCCGCGCGGGTAGGCGGGAGTGGGTCTTTTGAGATTTCGTGTGCGCAGTAATTTTGACCGTTTAGTAATTTTAGGCTAGACAATTTTTTTTTGTTTGGCCACTATCTCGTCTGATGTTAAGTGGTGATGTGGTCGACGGTGAAGCACGCTTGCCTGAAGTAACCTATTCACTCTTGACTTACTCCCTAGGTTCAGGAAACAAATACTTCGGCAGGGAATTCAACCTTTTGATGATGGGTCTATGAGAGAAAATGGGCCGTAACCACCACAAAACCAACCCGCACTGGATCCGAGTAGTGGATCTACTCTGATCCAGTGCGGGTTGGTTATTTATTTAATTATAAAATATCCACTTTCTTCTTAGCGTGTCGATGACATGTTATGTTGGCCCAGTATTCATCTACGGTGACACCAATCGCTGACACGGCCATAATGTCCTAAAACATAAAATGTTGAAGTCTAGTTTTCAGAATACTCAGTTGGAAAGAAAACGGACTTCATGAAACATTTCAATATCACAAAATTTCTAAACCATCGACTGCTCCTCACCGAAACACCATTGACCTCTTCAAACAAAACAGTCAATGGAACTACAAATCAATTGGAAGTTGATCAGATAGTAATTACGAGGTACAGTGGGAGTGGGACACACATTCCTAATGAACACGGAATCTGTCACACGAACTATGTGAAAGACATTCACTCCGTTTGTGGTCGGTTGAGGGTTGTGCCGATAAGGTTGCAGGATTTGGTCTCCAGAATAACAGATCTTTTATATTGAAACGGATAAATAAAAACCGGGCAGAGCTTTGTTCAGATCTTGTATTCACAATCGAAAGAGACCAATAAAATGATGGGCAATCGCTTATATTAACACAATCCTCTTGCTGACATAGCTTGACTGGAGGGGAGGCTTCAATATGGCAGCTTAGCTTCGGCGGGCTCGGCGGGTATTGGTCGGTTGCACGTAGGCCGACGTCACATCCGTTACATTCGGCCATCCTGGAATCATTGCTCCCGCAATGGAAGCAAAACACATTCATTAGCTTTCATATAAATCAATTAGGTATTCAGTGTCACTACTATTGTTACTGTCTGATATAGGTGCTTTACTTCTATATGGCCTTAGCGCATTTACAGTCTAAGCACCCGTGAGCTTTTGGAACCACGTAAACCTTTTATGTCCTTATTCCTGTACATATAATTTGCCACTACTTTACATAATGCATTTTCAATTCAATATGGACTTGACGGATTCTTGCAAACCATTGTACCGCATTCAATGTAAATAAGTTATGGCCATAATAAATACGTTATGGCAATGGCTCTGACATTGACTTTAGTTACTATAGTTTATATACTGAATAATAGTCATCCAGTTTGTATTGACTCTAGCTGCACTCATTGTAGTCATAAAAACAACCCTTTTGTACACATTATCACTTGCGTTATCTGAAGCTTTCTTTTTACATTCAATATTTGACATTCAAAGTGCCGCCTAGTGGCCCAATTGCAATAAAGGATCGGACTTTGGCTTTGCATGGCGTTCATGGCATTGCATGGCGTTCATGGCATTGCATGGCGTTCATGGCATTGCATGGCGTTCATGGCATTGCATGGCGTTCATGGCATTGCAAGGCGTTCAT
Organism: Orthosia incerta; assembly: GCA_948252205.1. NCBI lineage: Eukaryota > Metazoa > Arthropoda > Insecta > Lepidoptera > Noctuidae > Orthosia > Orthosia incerta. The sequence continues at coordinate 7,924,114 of OX411759.1, forward strand.
GGCATTGCAAGGCGTCACCAGGCGTCACTTTACTGAAAATCATTAAGTCACATGGCCTACCAGTACGAGCGAATATTAAATCATAGCGCTTCAAAGAAGTTGGTGTCATTAGTAGTGCTACTGATTCCCCAAATTACATCAGACAGGGCATTGGCCCAGTTATTTGTTAAGGTTTTTCTATAGTGATTATAGCCCGCAAAGCATTATAAATGGACTGATTTTTACGTTTAAACTAACCAGTAGCATTTGGACAAGCAATATCATTTAATGTGTACCCAACTGTTTACCAAACCATGTTTGCTCGTGAAGGCCTTAACATGGTACCTCACACCATGATTGAGAGAACCAAAAAGGCAAAAGATATTTTTCAGTGTCCGAATCGTTACGATAGAATTGATAGTACGCAAGTGTCGACTCGGCAATAACAAATTTGGAAAACTTAGTCACTACAATCATTACAAACTGTACACACTGAGTTTCTTGTGCGTTCTTCTCTATAAAAAGCTACTTTTCCGAATGCAATGTAGAATCAACTTGTATTACTTGTAAATTTTAATTCATTTATGTATGACGTTCAAAAGTGCTGCTCACCGGCCTAATTGTAAGAAATATATTTGACTTTGACTTTACTGGATTCAGCTGAGTACCCGTGTTTTACATGGAGCGACAGCCTATCTGACTTCCTCAACCTAGTAACTGGCAAACACGATACCCCTTAGATAAGACTGGCGTTAGATCTCAAGCTTCTGACTACCCGTAACGACTGTCAAAGATCTTCAAAAGACAGCCGGGACCAACGGCTTAGTGTGCTTTCCGAGGCACGGAAGAATCTCGGTATGCTGAAATGGTCACCCATCCACGGACCGACCTCGTCAAGCGTTGCTTAACCTTGAAGATCGACCCGTGCGGCTGTTATTATTTAGCCACGAGACAACTGTACAAATACCCCTTTTATGTAATGTTCGTTCTTTCATACACTAACTGCCCTTGCCATATGCACAATGAAGACGTGCGGTCATGTATTTTCTAATGAATCGAGTCATTTTTGGTAACCAATATACTAATTTATTGAAATCATGGTGACCAAAGTCATCGTGATGCATTTGCACTATCTTATCTATCTACCCAAGCTCCGAAGCTCCTACCAGTCTACTGCCATTTAGGGTTTTTCTATAAAGCTTCTCGTCAATAATCAAGTAATTGCTTATTATGTCCAGATCGACGGTGTTGGTTTTTAGTTGGTTAATTAGTGAACTAAATCTTGTCGTTCTGGCATTGTAACATATAGAACCAGTATCAGTGACTTAGAGACGGTTTTTTTCTATTCATTGTATAGACTGGATTTCTGCAGAGTGCACCTACATGTTTCATACGATGGGCAAGCCTATACTCAACACTAACGTTATAATATTTTATCAAAAACCACTATACTGCGTGACCGTACCTTGGACCGCTGCACAATCGGTAACAACCTTTACATGACATATTTACCTATAACATACACGCGAAATCTACGAAACGAGTCCAACAGCGAGAGTTTGAAGCTCATAATAATGGTCCATGCTATGCTCACTTGTAACACGACTGGTCGTAATGAATTTTATTTGCAGTTTGTTTTTGCATCAATATACCGGCGACACTTAACTTACTCGCATCCGTATGTACTTCTGTAGGAAGCGCGGGGTCATACAAAGCGAAAACAGGCTTAGAACCCGAAATATTTTGCAATCGTTCAAAACTAATCCATTAAGGGGTACACAATCAGCGCGAAATTTGGAATAAACTTCTTAAAATAACTGCACAATCCGATAAATTGACGTACCCACATGACACACATTACTAGGCAAATGAAACTTGAAACTGCCAACACGGCTGTCTGCCACTGGTGGCAATTTGACCTGACCATTAAAGAAAGAAAAGAAAGAAAATTGTGTTTATTGGCATTCAAAACAAAAACACCTTAAAATTAAACAAAATAAATAAATAAAACTATTAATGCCAAAAGGGCCTCAGCTCAGCATAATGTCAAATTGTAATACAGAGTATACCACCTGACGCTGATTTTCAGCTGCAGCCCACGAGTTATAGTTAAAGCGATTTGTTTTTTTCAAAACTAGTGTTTTAACGAGTATTCATATTTAACTTTCGGTATTAAGTCCTTTTTTTGTTAGACATTTTATAAAATAATAACACCAGAATTTAAATCAGTTGAGGGTAGAAGTAAACCTTCTAAAAAATGCCAATACCTACTTCGTTTTGGGTATCGACAGATCTACCGACAGATTATGCTAGGTACTATTAATAAATCTCACACTGAAGGTCTCTTTTCTAAACTAAATGGAACCCCGGTATACTTATACTACCTACTACCTTTGCTAGTTCTAAAATCTGTTTTATGAGTATCATCTGGATTAATTGCTAACTTTGGACCATACTGATACGTAACAGTTGTAATCTTTGCCAGATAACTCGAGAAACTTTATCATCTATATAAGGTAACGGAAATCTTTCATTTTACAGGGACATTTAAAGCGCGGTAATCAACACAGAGCCTAGTAAGCGGCGGCGTTCTATTTTGTGACAGAGCTTATTATCGACGTTCATTTTTTGACTTAGACCACAGGATAAGCGTAACTGGTCTAAGGATGTCTAATGTCTATATACCTACGGGTTGATCAGTGGCAAGCTTAATTTTGATCTGCGTAATTAGTACAATATCATGAGTGTGCACCCGAAGCTAAACAATGTTTGTATTTGGTTAATCTATTTATTTGCACTGCTAGACTAAGTGGCTATGGCCTGGCTAGAACAAGAGCTAATTATAAGCACCTCAGATCAGGGAACAGTAGATAAGCACATACATGAAGTCACGCCTTTTTTTCCTTGCGGGTAGACAAACTACAGAACGCCATCTGCTACTATCCTTATAACTCTCCTTTCAACTCTTGTTTCGTTTACGTAAAAACATAGTCATACACGCACATACACGGATGCTGGTTATGCGAACTAGTTTTATCCTCATTATTTAAAATATGGCGACGAATAGAACAAGTGGCTATGGCCTGGATAGAATTTGAGTTATCGATATTGCGAATATGGAAATGAGAAAGACAACGCACCTGACAAACCGGCTGTGGCTCCTGGTAGACTAGCTGTTGCTCCTGGCAGACTGGCAGTGGCTCCTGGCAGACTGTCGGTGGCTCCTGGCTCCTGGCAGCTCTCGGCCCTTGTTAGGACCTCTCCTTGCAGTCACACGCAGCACAGGGCTTGATGCAGTCTTGCTCGGCGTGCAGTTGGGTCGATGGCAGAGTGCAGCTCACGCCGTGAAGCTTGTAGTGTCGTTCCGTTCGTGAATAACACAAACTTCTTCGATTTTTCTTCAGAGTCAGGTGATCTTGCGGTTGTGGCGTGAATGTGTTATTAAACGCAGATTAATTTTTGTTCATACCACTTCTGAGTGAAACGGATAAATAAAAACCGGGCAGAGCTTTGTTCAGATCTTGTATTCACAATCGAAAGAGACCAATAAAATGATGGGCAATCGCTTATATTAACACAATCCTCTTGCTGACATAGCTTGACTGGAGGGGAGGCTTCAATATGGCAGCTTAGCTTCGGCGGGCTCGGCGGGTATTGGTCGGTTGCACGTAGGCCGACGTCACATCCGTTACAATATGTTTAAACAAGCCCATAGCAGTGGCCTTGTGTGAGTGAGTTTTCTTACCAAGTAATTAGCATATTTGGCCTTTAATTATCTCAATGCTAGGGCCAGAAAGAGGTCTCAGAAACAGTCTGTCTGAAGAAGAAATTTAATGCTTTGTATTTTTCTTGAAATGTTTTATGGAATAAAATATTAGATCTGACAATGTGACTTTTTTGGCAAGCAAAAAATTATATTTTTGTCAAAAATGTGGCAATTGTTTTATTTTGCGAAGCAAATATATTTGTGATAGAAACTTACAAAATTGTCGCTTTGTCAGATTGTAACCTGTCGTTTTTTGGTTTAATTAAATAGGAGTCTATGGTCAGCTGGACCCACTCTCTACTGGACCCGCGAGTTCACTTGACCACATAATTTATTATCTGAACTAGCTGTGCCCGCGGCTTTGCTCCCGTCACTTGTCTGCCTACCCGGGTAGGGTTACTTACCTTCCTGCCTACCCTACATACCTACCTACCAATTTTTTTTAAGGTCATCATTCTTTCGCGGAGATTCTTAACACCGCCATTCAAAAATTACTTCAAATGCACAGCGCCATCTATCGAATATCGAGTTCAACTGTTAGAGTATCTGAATTGCGTGTGTTGTGATCATTTTACTTCTTGAACACTTTAAATTCATCTAACTTTTGATAGAGTGAACCGATTGCGATGAAACAAAAACTTAATAATTCTTCAAGTTACGCACAATTTTTATGTAAAAGTTATCTACATTGGTTTCGTACATTTCACGTGATGCGTGCACAAATAAACAGAAAAAAAATCCAAAAATGCTGGCAATGGGTTCTGTTGATTATCCTTTAACACCCTGGCTATTTTTTTCGGAATTTTTTTCGATGTACAAAAATTACTTTTCTACAGATTTATTATATGTATATTCTACAGATTTATTCTATGAATTGATTTCAATTCTTAATTCTTTATTGTACACAAAAAAAATATACAACAAGAATGATTGAGTGATTGTTTGTGATTTTTTTTGGGTTAACTGGACCCACATTCAAACTTAAAAAAACATCTATTTTTTAAAGCTACCCTTGGATACAGTACAGCTCTTCGGGACTAAGTCCCTCAGAATCTAGCTATATTCAAATTGGAATTACCATACCAGTTACTGTTAATAAATTGCCAATAAATTACACCAACACGGTTCCAATGTGACGTCATAAACGCGTATAACCCCCAACCACGGAGCTGTTAATTGGAGCGCCGCGATTAATGAACGTGTTGACGTCACGATGTGTGAACAGCTTTTGAATTACGAAGTTACGAACAGACATTTTGAAATTCGAATCTTTTCAATTTGTTTTTTTCTTCTTCTTGGTTTTATGTATGTCGTGGAGCTTTGATTTTTTAACTGTATTATCGGTACAGTTACTGAGCAGGATATTTACCTGGATGTGATGAGAAACCCCCTATTACTGAGTTAAGTATTTAAGGTTATTTACTACTCAAACTCTATTCTAGCCTGAACACTACTACTTTGTCGTTATTGTAGGGTTTTTCATGTTCTTAATACCAAATACACTTTAGAAACTGGGCCAAATACATACATCTAAAAATTTAGCTAATTATGGCTTTTCAAAATCCTGAATTTACGTCACAATATGAAAATAACATTTAAGCCTTCAATTAGCCTATACGTTGATTCAAATACCTACAGTATTATTATTTATAGCTCTTTAATTAACATCTATTGCCAGCGATCCAATAGAAAATCAAACATAAATTATACACCGAATTTATTAGTTCCGACTGATTGGTTCATTCACAGAACATCAAAACGATTATTTTCTCGGCATTCATTCGGTCGATATTTGAAATATTGACCTCTAAAGTGTGACTGGCCAGCTATAGGTCAAAGGCGTGGCTGTAAAGAGGGCTTACACATTAGGTGGTAAGTAGCAAGCAAGTAGCTCCAGTTTTATTTAAATCATAAGCAAAAATAATGAAAAAAGTAGAGAGTACTTTTCACAGTAGACTTCACTAATGAACGATTTATTCAGCGGTTGTTTTTGGCTTTATGGATATTATTATTTCATTTTGCGGAAATGTGCATACCACGTGTGATACCATATACTTGCTCCAAATTTGTCTAACTGCATCCTCCCAAATGGTCAAATAATTAAGAAAGAAAATTAGTTATTTGACCATTTGTTAGACTAACAATTGCTGATTAATCGCATTTTAGCGTAACCGTAACCATTGGTTGAGTTCACTACGGATCAAAAAACTAGGCCTTAACTTCTGACTGAAAAGGACACCATATAATTTTGACTTAAGATCCAATAACAGTATTCGCTAATAAAACGAAAAACATTGTTATTGTCACCGTAAACAGACAAAATTAGTTAATAGTGCATCACCCACCTAAGTAGTGTTATTCTGTAACAATATCACTGTGATGTGAACTGTCATCCCACCTGAAGCTCAATTCAAGTTGAGTTACTTCACTTCAGTACCTACCTATTCACGGTTATATTTTTATAGAATAACACTGCTATTCCCATCCACCATCAATGTGTGATCCTCTTAACAGATTCAAACTGCGTTCGTAATTTGAAACGTGTTCGACAATTGAAACAGCGGGTATCGATGCACCAGCGCCATCTGTAAGGCCATCAGTTTGACCCACATTTGGCATTAAATTAGATATTGTGCCTACTTATATAAAAAAAAAACTATAAACGCATATTTGCTAAAATATCAAGCATTTTTGTATTTGGATTTGAGGCAAACGGTAGCAAATAAGTATTACCTCCGATTTTGACCTTTATTAGTGACACTACCGGATGATTTAATAATACAGCGCACGTTTTTTTTTCCAAAATCAACGGGTTCGATTCCTGGCTAGGAATATACACTTTCCAAAAAGCCAATGATGCAGTTTTAAGGTCAGACCACACTACGCGTCAGCGGAGCGACGCGACGCGACATCAACAAATACATTTCATACTTTGTATTTTTTTCACACTTTGTATGAAATTTTATGAAATAAATCGCACTACGCGGCAGCGGAACTACGCGATCCGACACTTTATCTCATACAATATATTTTGTCGCGTCGCTCCGCTGACGCGTAGTTACGCCTAGTGTGGTCGGACCTTTAGTTGACATCAAAATCGGCACCGTGACTCCTTTTAGCGTTGTTCGCTATTCCTTTTAGTTTCGGATGTGTCCCATCCAAGCCCAGTTGGAAAACTCATCCTATAGTTATGTTATTGATCGAAAAGAGTGTCCGTGGAGGTTCTTGCACATTCTTCTCCATAAGGACCCACTAACGCATGCAAGAGCAACTAGCTTCATATTTGTATTTTTTTTGCTGACGATTCAAAAGTTCCTTAAAAAATATTTGATATAAAATATTTTGATTTTTACGTTTTTATTTTACTTTTTACTAATATTATAAAGAGAAAAGATTTGTATGCTTGTTTGTTTGTACTTAATAGGCTCTGAAACTACTGAACCGATTTAAAAAATTATTTCACCAATAGAAAGCTATTGATTGACATAGGCTATTTTTTTTATCCCAAAAATGGGTTTATGTGGACTTGAAATGCATTATCTGTTTCTACTAGTCAACCAAGAGTGGTAGAGAAATCACAGTAGATTAATTTTGTTACAGATTGTTTCAGTTATCTTTCCTATTGCGGTACTTAACCCAATCTCTACAGTCCCAGCAGTGAAAACATTAAAAAGGCTCATGATGATGATGACTTAACCCAAATATTAGCTTATAATATTCCAACTGCTGGGACTCAGCCCTACTCTCTGTGAGTGGGAATGGGCTGTAATCTACCAGACGGGCCCAGTGTGGATTGCTAGATGTCACATGTCTTCGAATTTTAGTTCTACATCATGCCGGTTGTCTCGTGATGTTTTTCCTCAAGGTATGAGATCATCTTCAACCCAAATAATACCTCTTATAAACCTGCTATTTGTTTTGACAAAAAAAAGCAACAAAAATCATTACGTTTACCATTACCATGGATGTCACGAATGAAATTGTTAATAGTGTATGAATTATTAATTGGTTATTATATTGTTTTTAATTTTGACATTTTAATTTAATTTTTGACATTTTTATTTTTTTGACATTTTGTTTTTTGACATTTTATTTTATAGACATTTTTGATTTTTGATATTGTTTTTTTTATATTGTCACATGTTTATGTAAACCTTTTGAGTGAGTTGATTGAATTTTAATGTTGATTTATTGACAGTTGTAATTGAATTTATTTGTTAATGCATCAGTGTTTTCATTCTTTGGTTTTTAATGTTACAATTTATATTATAATTAATTTGCACGCTTGCTTGCAGACAGAATACAATTACTTTTAGGCTTTAAGATCTTCCCTTCTGAACAATGTATTTCTAGCAAATAAATATTTTGATTTGATTTGATATAAAAATAAAACGAGCTCATGGTATAAGCTTTTCACCTCACCTTGATAAAGCTATAGCTATATATAGCTAGTGCGAGTACGATTACATGACGGGAGAATGGTGACCGATGAAGCGGGAAAATGTGGATTGCATTCATGCATTGACGTGGACAGTTTACAGAATAATAAGTACTAAAGGGTGTCTCAGTAAGAGTGCACTATTTAAAATTGAAATAGATTTTTTTTCATGCATGTGGCAACTCCGATTATTAAAAATGGAGCGCTTTTCAAAAGAACAACGCGTTATAATTGTGAAAACTCATCACACGCTGAAACCGCTCGCAAACTTCGCCAAATTTTCAGCCGAGAAAGTGCACCTAATGTGTCGACCATTCGAAAAGTGGTCAAAAAATTTGAAGAAACTGGATCAATTATGGAAAACCTGCCACACCGCGCATGAAACAATCGACTTATTGCAGCAACGATTTCCAGAACACATTATCTCACGAAATTCTGATGTCAACTGGCCACCAAGATCGTGCGATTTAACGCCGTGCGATTTTTTTCTTTGGGGTTTTGTGAAAGTCATGGAAAATTTCATGAAAAGAGTAATGGCCTGTCATCGGAGCCGTGGGGGTCATTTGCCGGATATTTTATTCCATACTTAATCGGCACATGTCTTCTTTACAATACAATAAAAATATCACAACTCTGTCATAAAATACTTGTTTTTATTTTAAAATGAAAAAGTGCACTCTTACTGAGACACCCTTTATGAAATACCTATTTCGTGACAAATAAATTCATTGTGCATACAGCTAAGGAGTGGAATTCCCTGCTGGAGTCTGTGTTTCCTGATAGCTACGACCAAGTCAAGAGTGAATAGGTTACTTCCAGCCATGCATACATTGACACACGCGAAATCAGATACTACATAGGTGATGAAATCAATATAGGTTATCCAGCACAGGAAATCTGGTATAATTAACTAACTAATGTGGAACTCACCCTAGGTCAGGACACACAGAGTCCTGAGGGTCAGGGGATAGCTTTCATCAGCTAAGCAAGCGGAATCGAAATGCCAGAGCGTTAGCGTCCCCCGAAAACCAGTGTTGTGCCGCGTTTTTGGTGATGTGGTTAGGAACTTACTAATTGCGATATTTTAGCATCACTCGACAATTTACAGTTGAGACCCAAACAACGCTACAGTGCTTCGCCGTCAACCACATCACCGCTTACATTCACGTGAGTTGGGTCAATGCGAGCCTAACGTTAATTAACAAAAAAGTTATTCGTTTTTTTGTCATCATAATCTGTCTTATCCCGATGATATTGGTGCCAGCTGCCAGTCTTTACTGGGAGCAGCTGAAAATCAGTAATATACATGGTGTGACTGTCTATCTCCACTATCTAGTTACTGGGTTATACGGTACGTCTTGGTAAGAGTTACCCGAGTAAGATTGCAACAATAATGTTACTGTAAATTGCAAGTAATTATTCCATCAATATTTTATGTAGACGAAAAAATACTATTAGATTTGCATAACTCATAATTATGGCATACTAATATTATAAAGAGGAAAGATTTTTTTGTTTGTGTGTTTGTACCGAATAGGCTCCGAAACTACTTGACCGATTTGAAAAATTCTTTCACCAATAGAGAGCTACATTATTCCTGAGTGACATAGGCTATTTATTAATCGCGAAAATGGTTCCTGTGGGGTGGTCCACGGGAGCGAAGCCGCGGGCAATAGCTAGATTATTATAAAATAACATTGAAATAAAATAATGAAACTTATGATGAACCTATGCTACACGCAACTTGTCAAGGCGAAGAAACTCTGAAAAACATCTAAAAATAAGCTCTAATTTTTTTTTTGCATATCTGTTTTTATGCTGCGGAAATAATCTTGACAATATATCTGAGAACAGTATTTATATATTAATATTTTTTACAATATTTCTTTTGATTTTCCATAAAATGCTTCAGAAAAAAACTTGTTAGAAACTAACGACAACGTTACCTTTAACTTTGACCCGTTTTACTTGCCAACGTAAGTCGATAAAATTAAGAAATGAATAACGTATCCTTTCTGAAAGCAGGATTTGGCTGTTTTTTTTATTTCCTTAACGCATTTAAACCAATAATATGCTTCATGATATCAATTGCGAGCCACTGTCATAAATTTCCTTCTTTTATAAGCAGTTCAACAGCTTTAGTTCCTACAGGCCTTAACAATATTACAAAGAAAAGAAAAGCATATATCTAATAATCGAATGAATAACCGATCATCTACTACAATTAAAAAAAAGAACAACTTCTTTTTATTTGCACTGTCATGGCATCCCAAACGTATAATTTCAAAAAAAGAATAATAATACGCTAATGCTCACGCAATACCGGTCATTAGTGCCAGTACTGAGTAGTCACCAATTTATGTAGATATCTTATAACGATGGCATCGTATTGAAAGGGTTAGTTCTGTTAATGGGCGGTAAGTGGAGTCCTCATTCCACATGTCTGGGAAGGGTTAATAAGGCTGCGCGTTCATTGTGTTTTAAGTGTATCGGTTCAATTTGAATTAAAATATTTGTTTTAGGAATTAAGCTATTTTATTAAGTAGCTAATATAGATAGTGATTGTTTATTTACAGAAAATCGTTCAGCCATCATTACCTTATAACTAGTATTGAAAACTAATTTGATACCATTTACAAATGCGCGCCGCGACAATACGACAAAGTAGTAATAGTAATTTTTCAAAATTGTTGTATTGATAATCGCACCTGTCTGCTTAGTCTTAAGTGAGGCTCAAAAATTTCAAAACATAAGCCTAAACCTCTAACAAACTTTCTGACCTTTCATAGCAACATAAATTAACACCCAATAAAACACAAAATATAACATACAATAATAACAAATCAATGCTACCTTAAGTTATTACTACAACCAGATTGTATTCCACGCGGTCACGCCCTTGCATTTCAAATTAACATTCGAAATTCAAACGTCTGCGGTAACAACCCTCGGGTCACGTGATCCGACGAGCGTACATTACGACGCGACGGGATTTGGGCTACGGGGGTGTTACACACTGAGTTAGTTAGTTATTGTTTTTTTTTTCCTCTGAAATCCAGTAGCAGGCTGTAGCCTGAGGCACTATATAAGGTGTGGCATTCGATGTCAGCGAAGGCAATAGTCGATTGGTATGTCAAAATTCAGGGGATTGATCACGTGATTTTTCGATATCGCTTGTCAATCCACTTGCCTAGCCTTTTTCCCAACTATATTGGGGTCGGCTTCCAGTCTTACCGGATTCAGCTGAGTACCAGTGATTTACATGGAGCGACTGCCTATCTGACCTCTACAACCCAGTAACTGGGTAACACGGTACCCCTTGGCAAGACTGGTGTCAGATCTCAAGCTTCTGACTACCCGTAACGACTGTCAAAGATCTTCTTATGACAGCCGGGACCAACGGCTTAACGTGCTTTCCGAGGCACGGAGGAAACTCGGTATGTTGAAATGGTCACCCATCCACTGACCGACCTCGTCAAGCGTTGCTTAACCTGTTATTATTTAGCCACGAGCTCCTCTTCAATATCGCTTGTCAATCCCATACAATTTTGACAATCGCTATTGCAACGCTATAGATGATAGAATATCACTTTTCTAGGCCCTCTGGAGTCTGGACTTGTTCCTGGTTGAATATACACTCAGTTCAAATAAAAAGTCAAAATGGAACGTTGCAAACAACAAGGTGGCCGGTTACAACTACGCCTTACCGTATACAAAATATATAAAACAAATGGTTATTAGGTGTTTCTACTAACAAATAAATTGTAGTTCTAAAAACTAAAAAACACGCTTTAATGGTAAATTGAACTAAAAAGTCGCTAATCCTGAAGATCTTGGTAAGGCTAATGGGACAAACAATTTAAACGCGCTGGGTAGAATCAACTTTTATTACTTGTAAATTTTTAATTTTGTTTGACTTTCAAAAGTACTTTGACTAAATTATTGCATTGTCATCGGTCCTTGATAGGTGTGCAAAATTTCAAATCAATCCGACGTTTTCAAGGGGGTGAAAATCAAGTTCAAAGATTCCGTTACATTGATACATAGTTACATAGATACATACCAAGCTAATAAAAGCGTGTTCAAAATGGACCATGTTGTTCGATGATTAAATAAATTAAATAATTATGTGATGATAGGCACTCTATCTCGCCTGAAGGTAAGCGATAATGTGGTCAACGGTGAAGCACGCTTGCTTAGAAGTAACTTATTCACTCTTGACTTAAAGACCCCCAAACCTATAAAAAGCAGACATGCACACAAAAATCACTATCTCTACACCTCTGTACTGTATGAACTTCAATTCTATACCCCTTTCCCTAAACGCATATAAAATGCACTGCGCCTAACTCTTCTTTATTTTCCTTCACTAAAACCCATTCGTGACTGAGTCTAAGGCGTTTATCATTATAATTGTATGCAATTTCGCGATGATTCATTAAGGAGTCTACACATGGGGCTTTCAGTGATACATTATGAAAAGGCTCCTTGCGTGAGGAACGCGGGAACCCTTGAATGTGTTGTTGGTAGCATAATATGGATACGCTTCATTATTTTTGGTAGTTTATATTGATTTCTATTAGATAATTTTCGATTTTTATTATACTTATATTAGGTAATAAACAAGTAATATATAGATCAGTTCTTTTTTTTTATATATTGGTCGGTTACCTTCTCTCAGAAGTTATAGCTTTATTAGGTTTACCACCAGCTTAAGAAAGCTAGAGGCCTAGGAGTCTGTGCTAAGTAAGCAGTAAGAGGAGGAGACGCAATTCTTTGTTATAAAGTGGACAGTATAAAAACTGGTCATCGGTAACTGTAGGATACTAAAGTGTTCTTTACGCGTTTAACAATACAGGCAAACCTACAGATAGTTTCACCGATTAAGTACCCCTAACGTATTTAAACACCTTAGAAAAGAGTATCTGGTATCCGGTTGATGATGTTGTCTCTACCTACGGCACAGAGATCAACATTAGCAACATGTACACATACATCCCATGGTGATTTCTTAACCTCAAAGTATTATAACTGAAACGTGCATAATATGGCATCCGCAGATCCTTAAAGGCATCTTATGAAGAAGTAATTTAAATAAAAGTGTTGGACGTTACCCAGGCGTACACATGGACATGTATATCGCATGTTGGATGTAAAATGGTCTAAAAGAATCACCAAATGGGTCCCAATTAACACCAGATGACATCGCGGTAGACCAAGGCGTAGAAGGCAGAACGAACTCAATTCTGTAAGGACTGACCCGTACACAAAACAGAATTTAGTGGAAAAGGAAGAAGGAGGCGCTGCAGTGGGACCATATTTGGGCTAGTAAGATTAAATTAAAATGAACAAATTGCAATATTCGCAAAAAAGTCTGGCGATCCACATTATGCCCTCCGCACATGATGGATCGCGCCAACCTGGTCATTCGTTATAGTTTCATTTATGACACTCATAATCCATTCAGCGTTTCATACACTATCTATACAAATATTTGTCAACGTTTTTCTAGTAGGTAGTCTATAAATTGTAGGATTTTCTTTATTTCTTTTTTGCGAGGGGAGAGAATAGATCACTGATTTCAGAATTTTTAAGAGGAAGATATAAGAATGTATTCGTATAGTCTTTTATTTCTACTACTTATGTAGGGTGCAAATTGAAATACAGCTTACTATTAAATATTGTCAATGCAAATGTCAGTGTAAAGTAAAAATTAATGAGTGCCAACGGGCTGGAATCAAGAAGTAAAAATGCAAGGCGTCCGATCCAAACCGCGTCTATTAGAACACTAAATTAAGTATTGATTCAAATGCATCATCAATGCTCTGCTTGCTGCTGCTGCTGCATGATTGTCATAATATCTAAAGTAGGTTGCACGTGTAAGTGCAAAGGTGCGACCCTACTTTTTGCACAACTCCTTATTCACTAAACAATTTTAAAACCCATGTCCGTGCACCACAAAACTTCTCAGGGACGGCTTAGTCGTTCGGGTAATAAAGGTGTAACCCTGCTCAACCTTTCGGGGATACAGGCTTGATGTTATGTTATGTCGGCCGGCAGAAACTATAGAACATCAACAGTACCCCTGTACCCACCAGCACATGTTGACCAGTACGCTTGGTCATTGCGTTCGTGATTTCAGAGCTTGATGTATTTCGTTGCTGTAAATCTATGGCGCACGGGACTGGTCCATGTCTCTTGGGGAAGGACTATGCTGAAATGACAATGATGATGATAGTGAAATCTGAGGGGTTTATCGAAATTGCTTTAATTCACTCATGTTCAGTCCTTTCCAAATTAAATTATCTTTAATTCTTAATGAACAACAATCACAGACATGCCACTATAATATACGTACAAGGGCGCGCGTGACGCGGTCCCCACAGAGGGAGATTAAGCGTAAACCGTTTATTATTAGAGCAGGGTCCATGTGTCGGATTTGCGTGTTTGTCAAATTAGGATTTAGATGCGTAGTGCTGCATTGTTTCCAGACGGGTTTATGTGGCTAATGAAGGTGGGCACGTGAGGTTTTAAGGTGATTTTGGTTCGGGACTCGTATTTTTTTGCCTATTTTAGAACGGTGTCTTGTCTAGATATAATATCTAACTAGCTTCTGCTCGCAGCTTCGCCCGCATAAAAATTGTTTTATCATCTTAAGGGAAAAAAGTAGATTATGTGCTCTGTGCCAAATTTCATCCAGATCCGTTCTGCCGTTCTGGCATGGTTGAGTAACAAAAACCGGCCAAGTGCGAGTCGGACTCGCGCACGATGGGTTCGGTACCATTATCCTATATTAAAAAATACGGCAAAAAAATCTCGTTTGTTGTATGGGAGCCTCACTTAAATCTTAATTTTATTCTGTTTTTATTATTTGTTGCTATAGCGGCAACAGAAATACATCATCAGCGAAAATTTCAGTTGTCTAGCTATCACGATTCATGAGATACAGCCTGGTAGCAGACGGACAGACAGACAGACAGACGGATCGCGGAGTCTTAATATTAGGGTCCTGTTTTTACCCTTTGGGTACGGAAACCTAAAAAAACATCCATCCTTCCATCCAAACTTTCGATTTTATAACACTAGTAAGATATAATAGTTTCTTTCTAACTTGGATTATATTGTTTGTACAATGCATACCATTTCAATTCTCCTCCACAGAGGATCCTCATCCTTCACCAGAATTTCGGCGTACACAAAACCAAAGGCAATACTCCATGCTCCACGCAACTAAGGCCCTACAAAGTATAACAACGCTCTCCAGCTTACAGCAGAACCTAACGAGATGAGCACTAAAATAATAACCCGAAAAAATAAAAAGATATAATAGAAAAACAAAAAATTGGTTAAGCGGCATACAACCAAATCTGAAACGTTCTGGATTGCCCTCGAGAAGATAGGTACGGGCTCTGTGTTGGGCCTTAGAAAGAGGAGATTAGTGGACCAATCAAGGAGAATAATATTTGACATTTAAATATGTAGGATTAATGAAAAAATAAATGGAAGAAATGCAAAGGATTCAAAAAATATTCATCTTAAGCAATATACTAACAATTAAACAAGAATGACAGAACTTTTAACAATATGAGAAAATAAAATAGCCTAAAAATCAATTTAAAAAAAAAGAAGTTAGCTGTAGCCTCTTCAGAAGATAGAGGACCAGAGGGGTGACCATAAGCTCTTAGATCGGTATCAATTTGATATCGAATAAGGGGCAGATGTTTATGACTTGTATACATCTGTCACTTACTCGATATCAAATTGATACCGCTCTAAGAGCTTATGGTCACCCCCAGGAGGTTTAATATAAGTGAGTCACCCCTATCGTAAGCCAACAGATAAAAACCGGACTGTGCGAGTCGGACTCGCGCACGAAGGGTTCCATACCATTATCGCAAAATACGGCCAAAAAATTACGTTTGTTGTATGGGAGCCACACTTAAATATTTATTTTATTCTGTTTTTAGTATTTGTTGTTATAGCGGCAACAGAAATACATCATCTGTGAAAATTGCAACTGCCTAGCTATCACGGTTCATGACATACAGCCTGGTGACAGACGGATAGACAGATAAACGGACCGCGGAGTCTTAGTAATAGGGTCCCGTTTTTACCCTTTGGGCACGGAAGCCTACAAAAAGAGTTAGGTTCACCTTTAAAAAATCGCCAGAAGCCATAAAACTGCTTTTTCAGTGGCCCGATGCTAACAAACGCTACGACTGAAGCAATCCTTTTTTTTCGTGCTCCTCTCCTTTACCGGGAAATGACTTTCTGACTCTTAATCTCTCTCGCAATCTCATTAAAAATTCATAACTCAAAACTGCGAAAAAATGAAAATTTGTTATAGGTCTCCTTGGTATCTGTGGCTACGGCTAGCCTGCCTTTCGTCTGATAACTATGAAAATGCTTGCTTTGAAAATAATTATTTCGAAACTAGATTTCAGCTGCAAGTTTTGTTATGGAATTGTAGTTTGTTTGTTTGTTAAAGGTGGATTTAGAGTTTCATGAAGATTTCGTTGGTAATTTTTATAATGCTGCAATCCATCTCGTTTTAGTATATTTAGGCGAACAGGGTGACTGTTTACTAAGGGTTAAGTCAATTTGCCGTTTAGAGACATATACAGGTTAAAGATGGTTATTGATTGGAAATTATTAATCGGGCGAAAAATATACTGAATAGGCGACTAATATAATATGTAAGTTACTATTTATCCGTTTTGAGTGATAACTTTTAGGAGGTTTTTGTGAGCAGCGGTAATGATATTGTTACATACTTTAATTGTTTTTGGGAATATATTTTTTCTATTTAGGCCATCGCTGTGCAGCGCGGGAGTTCGGGTGTATTCGTGTTTTCAACGAATTAATCCAAGAGCGAGCGAAGCGAGCTCGGGAGCTTAGAGGACCCCGAGTCTCTAACACAGATAGGTTAGGTTCGAAGGGGATGACGGGAGCTGAAGTGTGCGAGCAAAGCGAGCGAACTTAGCTCCCGTCATCTCCTTCATGTTAGGTTACTTTAGACCCTGCAGACAGAAAAAGGAGCCCTGTCGACAAACTTATATTTTCAAGTCGCTGTTTTAAACATTTGTATTCGCCCACTGTTTGTCGCCCACTTAGTATTTCAGTAATCCATATTCAGTAATTTTACACCTTTAATTTGAATTTATTTTCGCTCGTTTAAATACTACCCGTTTTCAATAGGTCGATTGCTGACGTCATTGATAAGCGAAAATATTGTTACCCATTTATGTCAATCTAATCCTACTAATATTATAAGAGCGAAAGTTTTGATGGATGGATGCTTGTTATGGCTGAACGAATCTGCATGAAGGCACCGAGACAGTCATAGTTTTGATAAGAAATGACAAGATAAGATATATTTATATTGTAAAAGTTTAGATAAGAAATGATAAGATAAGATATATTTATATTGTAAAAGTTTAGATAATAAATGATAAGATAAGATATATTTATATTGTAAAACATGAGAACAGTATGAAGGTCTTATAATTTTAATATGAGGTGGCTACATGGTTTGCCATTTATGGCGTACAAAACTAGTTGCACTAGATACTAGACAAACAATACAAAAAATAATAAAATTCGTCGTATTTCGTCCTGGTCACAGCACAGCTACTGCCTAAGTGAACGTTACGGATGACATACGGTTACGCATGGAACGAGGACATCTGACGGTTCTTTGCTTGCTAGATTTTAGTAATGCATTTAATACTGTCGATTTCGATATCCTGCTTGGCATACTTCGCTCGCTTAACATATCTCCAACGGCGATTGACTGGTTTCGTAGTTACCTGTATGGCCGCCGGCAACGTATATGCATAGAAGAATCTAACTCTTCTTGGTGTTATACAACTGCCGGTGTACCTCAGGGTGGCGTTTTATCTCCTTTGCTCTTCGCAATATTTATAAACGCTATCTCCAAAAAACTTCTCTCCTCCTACCACCTTTATGCAGACGATTTACAGATCTACAAACAAGCTGCCCTTGCAGAGTTAGCTGATGCAATGAATGCAATAAATAAGGATTTGGCTATAATTTGTGAGCCCATTTGCCTCACTCCAGTGAGGCAAATGGGCTTCAGGTAAATCCAGCAAAAACCCAGGTCATAGTTGTTGGCAGCTCTAGGATGATTCCAAAAGTAAATTGGACACAACTTCCTCTGGTATAATTTAACGGAACTACTATTCCAATAGGTGAGAAGGTTAAGAACCTTGGGGTTTGGATCGACAGATATCTGTCTTGGGGTCCGCAGCTTCAGGACGTAAGGCGCAAAATTTTTGCATCTGCCAGGTCCCTTAGACGATTGCGAAACTTTCTTCCCACTGCTACTAAAATTGCGCTTGCCCAATCCCTTCTGCTTCCTATCCTTGACTATGCTGATGTCAGTTATCTCGATCTCACCCAGGCACAACTAGATAAACTTGAGCGTCTTCAAAACCTTTGTATAAGATTTATATTTGGCCTGCGCAAATATGATCACATTTCTGAATTTCGGACAAAGCTCAAGTGGCTTCCCATACGTCTTCGCCGGGATTCTCATATTTTATTTCTGCTTTACAGTATTCTATACAATCCTTCAACCTCCTCTTATCTCAAATAACGTTTCAAGTTCCTTCATGACACACATACTAGATATCTGAGGTCATCGGAAAACTTGGGACTAGAGATGCATTCCACCAGCTTTTACGACAAATCTTTTACGGTTCAAGCGGTGCGGTTGTGGAATGCTTTGCCCGTGTCAATAAGGCGTGCTCAATCTCTGCCCATTTTTAAAACAATGGTAAAAAATCACTACCTCTCTCTTTAATAGTTGTATTTCTTGATTTCTATGCTTTTGTTCCATACTTATTACTGTATATATTTGTCTATTATATATATATGTATGTATTTATTTTATTTTATATATAAATAGTACACCAAATACTACCTACAGTACTGTCATTCCTTCCATTTTTTTAAAATCCATCCAAAGGTTGTCTTGAAAAGATCGCTTTTAGCGATAAGGCCGCCCATTGTGTCACCCAGTGCAATGTTTTCTTTTCTTCGTCTATACTTTCTGTAACTTATATGGTGTACATAATAAAGAGTATTCTATTCTATTCTAAAATAAATAAGGTAAATTAAATTGAAATTGCAATGTCAAAATTAAAATTTAATTTTAGTAAGACAATACAGAAAAAACATCAATACGCACATTCAGAATTCTATGCAAACATAACATCGTTTAAAAATTCACCTACGCTGTAATGTTTGAAAAAGGAAATAGACTACATTTTATCCTAGTATATTGTTCCCTCGGGATAATAAAATACTTTTCACGCGGGTGAAGCCAGGGGCAGAAGCTAATATGACAATAAAACTTTAACAAACTTCATTATGACCCAACTGAACACCTTTGGCACCTTCATCCTTACAGAACACATAACAAACTCATAAAAACAATATCTACATTACAAACCACACTTACTGCCTACTCACATTTAGTATAACTTCATCGCAGTCGCATTTTATTGTCACAGGAAGCAGGGTTACTGCCGCCGCGGCGAACAAAAAGTTGGAAGGAAACTTACAAAAAAGACTCGCTCTGGGATGCACATTTGTGGATAATCTATTTCTCCCTAGCTTTATTTTGCGTTGTGGTAAAGAATGGGTGTTTTATTTTGGGTCCTGGTACTGCATATATAGTAAGAAATGTCAATACCAAGTTTGAATGTTTAAACTGTGCAGTGCTTTGTCTTTATAGCTGATTAATAAAAAAGCTGCATCATTCGTTTTAGGGTTCCGTACCCAAAGGGTAAAAACGGGTACCTTATTACTGAGACTCCGCGATCCGTCTGTCGGTCCGTCCGTCATCAGGCTGTATCTCATGAACCGTGATAGCTAGACAGCTGAAATTTTCACAGATGATGTATTTCTGTTGCCGCCATAACAATGATTACTAAAAACAGAATAAAATAAATATTTTAGTGGGGCTCCCATACAACAAACGTGATTTTTTGCCGTTTTTTGCGATAATGGTACGGAATCCTTCATACGCGAGACCGACTCGCACTTGTTATGTGTTTTAGGTAGTGAATATTTTATAATCTTCTAGAAAAATAAGAAAATTTTCAAAAAAACATCGTTTTAGAGTCTTTTCCAGTTTTTTTTTTTTTATGTTTCTTATTTTTTTCAGTTACAGTCAGGACACATACATCAGAGATTATAATAAGACTCCAACATCCAAAGATTAAGAAGAGTCTTTTTCCGTAGTATTTCAGTCAGATAGCCGACATTTCTTACCTAGGTAAACTCTCTGGAACCAAACCACTATCAAATTAATTCAATGGTAACAAACTAGACTACAATTTTTTTTTCAAGCTGCCATCACATGAAGTTCTTGCACTCCTGGGTCACGGGCAACAGGAGTAACGACTAGATGTTTTAGAGTGACGAAAGCCGACAAAACCCTCAGTTGTCCGCAGACCGAAGACTGGATGTCTGATAATTTCCCCACGACTATGAAAGATGAATAGTCACAAATGAAGGAGATAAGAAAAACAAAAGAAATGGATTCAATTACAAGACAAAGATTTATGCTTTTTTTTTTTTTTTTTTTTTTTTTCGGTGGCTTTGGTTTGTTGGGAGCGCTGCATTTCATCGAAATGTTAGGTAGGTTTATTTTATAGGTTTTTTTTAAATTTAATTATTTGTTGTACAATACACATAATGTATAACCTTACGAGGCTGGCTTGGCGCATCAGCACAAAAAGCCTCATTAAATAAATGATTAAAAAAAAAAAAAAAAAGATTTATGCTATCCTGAAAATTCCAATGTATGGTATACACGTCCTCAAGTTGCCAACCATGTCAGCTCTATTAAAGACTATTAGAAGCCACAGAGCTAATTAACGGAGACTCAATTACGGCAAAC
This sequence comes from Orthosia incerta, assembly GCA_948252205.1. Lineage (NCBI taxonomy): Eukaryota > Metazoa > Arthropoda > Insecta > Lepidoptera > Noctuidae > Orthosia > Orthosia incerta. The sequence continues at coordinate 7,945,228 of OX411759.1, forward strand.
TGTGATAGGTGGGCGGCGCTAACTGTTCGAAACGTTAATAAGACAATCGGTTACGCGCCATTGCGCGTGAGTGCGTGACGTAGCTCTTTAATATGAGCGCTAGCGCTGATTATGTATCGTTACATACAAAATAATTTTTAATTCGATTGATTAATGTTTTGTCTTATAAGAAAGTCGTTGGAGGAGGCTCTACGTTTGTTTTTAATGTGCCAAGAAACTCTCCGGTATATTATGACACATTGCCAAGGAACCTTCCAATATACACATACACAAATCGTACAATACTTTGTTAATTATAAATTGGATTCTTTGCAAAATTGCAAAAAGGATTGCATGAATCAACCAACGTAATTTAATTAATATGTGAAAGTCTGTAAAATTATCTATTACTGCAGTCTTATTTTAAGTTCGATCTTATAGGCCACATACATTTTCAAAACGCTGTCTGTTGTTTATTAAAAATTAAACATATTACTACAGGAACGTGCCAAAAAGCTGCAACGCAATAACAAAAGCAAAGTATCTAACCTGAGTGTTTCACTCCACTGGGCCAAGACATTCCATACATTGTCTGTTCTTTTTGTGCGATTCTAAAAAACCAAGTTACAATAGTACATTATGGTACAAGTGTGCAATGTTGGTGATTACCGCTGAGGCGCCATTGAGACCCGAGCCGTAGGTGAGGGTCTTAAGAGAGCCGAGGACGGTAATCATCAATACACACGTGTATCATACGACGTTTTTCAACACACTTGTGAAGAAAATAATACAAAAAAATCATTTTCAACAGTAAAAACGAGTTGTGAATTTTTTTTCACAATGGCGGGGTAAATTAAATCAGTTTTCCTATGCGCGCGCATCTAACAATGGCGATCGGCCATAGACTAAAACAATGAGGTTACTTTCTTTTTTTAGCTTTTCGCGGATAGCGTTTTAGCCACGTACAAAATGGGGAATTTCAAGTTTTCTTTATTGGAGAGAAACAAAAGTTATATTTAAGGGGCAATTTTATTTATTTAACACATACAAGTTGAAATTATCTAGTTGAATACGAAATTGCATGAAATGAGCAAGCAATATGTTAGGTTCTAGCATTTTGCTGAATTGTTTGACTAGAAGCTATGCCACATTTTATGTATTTAATGGATATCATGGCAATAGTAATTACTACCCATATCATGTTATGGATATAGTAAGTACTACTTCCATGACAGGAATAGAAAGGGATTAATGTCGAATGGGACACTTTTAATTGATTAACAGTGTTACATTTTATTATATTGAAAATACTTCAATTTTAACTGGATTAGAATTAATGAATTATTTTATTAATTTTCATTGGATTGATTTGTGACACTTTTAAAATTAGTTTAATTTAAAAGTATTTAAAATGAAGGCAGGAAACCATTAAAAAAAACTATAACTCACTTGTGAATAATGGCAATGAAAAAGTCACAGTTTGATTACAGGTATCAATATATGCCTAATTGCGGTGAAATTTGAGCCACTTTATGAGCAAGTGTGTTGAAAAAATGTTTTAATTTCTTCTGACAGCTGTCAAACATTTGTGTTCGCGACATTACAGACACGATACAAACACGTTTGCAGACAGGTCTCCATTTAATAGCCAAGTGTCGTGTGTGTGTGCAGCCTAATCTAAGCACACCGTGCCGAATCGGAACTCCTGTGTAGGTAGATTGTATTGAGAAGACTACATAGGAAATGATTTAAGACATTATACTTGTACCCTATAATATAAGTCATTTGTCGTTTCAGAGTAGTGGTGGCCCAGTGGTATCGGCCGCAATTTACAAGTTGTAGGTCGTGGGTTCGATTTCATCAACACTGCTCTCAAAACGGTGAAGGAAAACATCGTGAGGAAACCGGCATGTCCCAGAGCCAAATTTTCGAAGACATGTGATATCCTCCAACCCGTACTGGGCCCGCGTGGTGGATTACGGCCCATTCGCTCTCACAGAGAGGAAGCCTGTGTGGGAACATTAATACGCTGATGATGTGATGTGATGATAAGTCATTTCCACGACTCAATCAAATTGACAAAGCTTGTTATTTATTGACATTAACCGAAGTTTTTTTTTAAATTGTCATGGCCCCTGAGTCGCATATTAAATGGAGAAAGTTTCCTTCAGAAGAACTTAGAATATAGGCTTCAGGCTGAATATGTTCTTGTGAAAAAGCTTGGCTTAGGAAGCGACATATATTTTGCTGAAGAGACCAAAATTTGCTGTCCAACTCATACCCAACAAATTCTTTGTTTTTCTATGCAATCATTATTTTTTCATAAAAGCCTCAAGTTTTATCGTGTGTGCTACTTCAATGTGGTTAATCAAAGCCCGTAACTATAGATTCTGTAATTAAACCAAACCGACTCACCAAAAATTATCACAATAACTTTTCTTCCATAAGTCGTCCAAAAGCTTCCAAATCTACAATTGACCATGAACTTTTAACTAAAATCGCATGCACATTATGTATTGCATACGGCGCTAATCACAGAATATTCGCAACATTCTGTACGGCATACTAGGTCGTGAAAGTACAAATTACTGTGCTGAAATTGAGAAGGTTTAATTGTTATTTATTAGGCTGCATCGGCAAACGTGGGCTGCCTCCCAGAAAGCTAAGTGCAGAGAGCTTTGTAAATCAAGCTATAGGAAACCACTACAAAATGCTTAATTAGTTGATATAGTTATAATTTAATGGCAAGGTGTTAAATTTTAAAGATTTTTTTCATTGCTATTTCGAGGGAACAAATTGTCCAAACTTACGCACTACCTTGTTTAGACATGATGTATTTGTCAGAGTTGGTTATCAATTCAGATTGTGGGTAGTCAACAGAATATGTTTTTCTTATATCTAATTTAAGTGATTTTACCATCAATTATTGCCTAATTATCTATACTAATAATATTATAAAGAGTTTGTTTGTTTGTACCCAATAGGTTCCGAAACTACTGAACCGATTTGAAAAATTCTTTCACCAATAGAAAGCTACTTTATTCCTGAGTGACATAGGCTATTTTTAATCCCGAAAATGGGTCCTGTGGGGTGGTCCAAGGGAGCGAAGCCGCTGGCAACAGCTAGTTGCCTAATAAATCGGAACATAATTTATTTAAAACTCGGTGAACAGTATAATATATCGCAATAAAATGGGAACTCCGAACAACGATATACCTATCGGCTCTCCTGATCCTATATTCTTATAAGATGAACAAAAGAAGGTTTATTTTAAAATATGTATAATTTCCTTTTTCCTGCAGATCTTCTTCTTATCCTGCCCTATTCCTTTTATTTGGGCCAGGGGCTCCTTGTGCGTGTCTACACCTGAGGCCGTATACAAGTGAAATTCTATCATCGAAAGCGTGGCGATAGCGATTGTTAAAAAGGCAAAATTGTATGGGATTGACATGCGATATCGAAAAATCACGTGATCGATCTCTTTCATTTTGACAAATCGACTATCACCTTCACTGACATCGAATGCCACTTATCTAGAGACTCTGGACACTCTATGGTAGGTTGTCGATGGTTTTTTTTTTGTCTATAGGCTTGCGCTTGACCACTATCTCACCTGATGGTAAGCGATGATGTGGTCGACGATGGAGCACGCTTGCCTAGAAGAAACCCATTCACTCTTGACTTGAAAACCCCTAGATTGTAGCTATCGGGAAACACAGATTCCGGCAGGGAATTCCACTCTTTAGCTGTACGCATAATAAAAGTGTCCCCAAAACGTTTTGTGCTTATGGGTGGGATGTCCACCATGTACCGATGACGCACCGCCGTACGTCTGGTAGTCCGATGATGGAACGGGCTGGGCGGAATTAAATCATGTAATTCCATCGCACACTCCGGTGGTATGTTTTGCTCCTTCACATCACATCATCAGCCTATTAATTTTCCCACTGCTGGGACACAGGCCTCGTCTCTTTTGCTCCTTCAGGTTCCACCTTTTTTCCAGCAGTTTTTTTTTGTATTGTTAACTCTTCAATTATTATAATAAAGAGCCATGGTATCTGATAAAGGCTCTTCTACTTTAATTTATGATATCATACTACACTCCATACGGAAACAAACCTCTTCACAAATAAGCCTTACAACAAAACATAATATAAATTAAACATATTTATTCGCACCACGATATATGCAACAAAAAGATAAAGCTTTAAGTATGTTAGTATATTGCATTAATGCAATTTAATCTGCGCGCACGCATCACGAACTCGCGCCCACGCGTGCTCTCTTCACACAACAGGTAGGGTTTGTGAGCCACTGCGGTTTGGAAGATATACTTACTATTGTTATAGCTTTCAATATTGGAAACAATAGTTAGCGGCAAAGAACGAGTATGTAGACATGTGAAGAACTGTAAGGCTAGATCAGACGGGTTTCAGTGTAAAGCTTCTGGAAATAATTGCGTTTTATGCAGCTAAGCTTATAGCTCAGCAAAGATCGTGATAAGATTTTAAAGTCATTATACATTCCTAACCATTTGAAAGTAGTGATCCATCTGGTATATAGTAAGTGACTTCAATTACATCGCTAAAATTTATTATTAGAATTGAAATTATGTTTAAGCCATAGTAACATTTTAGCAAACAGTACGGGATGATGCAGGTCTTCAAAGATTGCCAGAAACACAATCAATCAAAGTTGGTACAAATTTTTCTACATCTTAGTAGAAAACTGACAGGAAATATGAATAGTAACAAATATTATTTCATATTCGACGACTGCGACTTACATGTCGTGGGTTGAAACCAGGCACAGACGCTTAACTTTGTGTAAAATTTTTCATCACCACTGCTCTCAAAACGGGGAAGGAAAACATCGTGAGGAAACCGACATGTCCTAAAACCAAAAACTCGAAGACATGTGACATCCACCAACCCGCACTGGGCCTACATCGTGGATTACGGCCCATTCCCCCTAACAGAGAGGAGGCCTGTGTCTCAGCAGTGGACACATTAAAAAGGCTGATGATGATGATGATAATAGTTAGACACGGCCTCAATTTTCTGAAAAAAAAAACAATATTTTTAGAAGGAATTCTGAAAAATATAATATCTCTTCTTCATCGCTTAAAGTACGACACAATCCTAACCAAAGTATGCACACGCTAATGTAATTTAAACAAATGGCCAGGACAGTGTGTGAGAAACCCGAGATAATCGTGGTGACGCTGCGTTTAGTTTATAGCACTTGATTTGTTCCTATGTAACGTCGGGAACATACTCTTGATTCTCGTACATTGTTGAAATTGTGTGGCATTTTGACTATAAAAGGAGTATGTACTGAATTGGTTAAGGTTATGGTTTTTATGATTTCAAAGTACAGGATAGTTACCAATTTATTTATGTATGCCTATGAATTTAACCTTCCTTTATTCTTTATTATTTATTGTACAACAAGACATTACATTAAAACAAGTTGATAACAAAATGCATGTACAAAGGCGAGCTTAACTCCAAATGGAATTTTCTTCCAGCAAACCTTTGAGTGATAGAGATCATAATAGAGGGCAGTAATCCAGTGTACAATATATATATCTATATAGTAAGATTAAACTAGTTACATAATAATACATAAAAGACCTACCTACGTTTATAAAGACAAATACATATAATATATTATAATTTATTGCGTTGAAAGCAAATGCTTCTTAATTTTCCTCTTGAAGACATCGAGAGAAGGGTTATCGCATATGGAGTGTGGAAGAGAGTTCCAGAGATGCACTGCAGTAACAGAGAAGGAGCCATCGTAGCGGCTAGAAGGCTAACCTTATCTATTTATTTAATTTATTTATCCAAGAATTTAGCCTACATTTTGTAGGTCGGAACCGGGCAGGCACATTACTTTGTGTAAATTATTTCATCACCACTGCTCTAAAAACGGTGAAGGAAAACATCGTGAGGAAACCGTGGGCCCGCGTGGTGGATAATGGCCCATTCCCTCTCTCACAGAGAGGGGCCTGTGTCCCAGCAGTGGGGACAATAATAGGCTGATGATGTGATGTGATGTGTGTACATTATTATTCGTGTCAAAACTTGACGTTAAAATAAATGGCCGTAATCCACCACGCGGGCCCAGTGCGGGTTGGTGGATGTCACATGTCTTCGAATTTTTGGTTCTAGGACATGCTTCCTCACGATGTTTTCCTTCACCGTTTTGAGAGCAGTGGTGATGAAATAATTTACACAAAGTAAAGCGCCTGCCTGGGCTCGAAACCACGACCTACAACTTGTAAGTCGCGGCCGATACCACTGGGCCACCACTGCTCATGTTCACGTAACAACAACAAAACCCCCTTCTTAGTCCGCATTATTATGCAACTTTGGAACCCTATAACTGCGCGTGGCCCGACACGTACTTGGCCGGTTTTATTTATAAATTCTTTGGGGCGGTTCCCGGCAACGGTAACGTTTGACCTAGTTGTAGACAAATAGTTAGGAAAGTGTATGAGAAGCCCGTGATAATGATGATGACGCTTTGCTCCTATGACGTGTAACATCAGGAACATATTCTAGATTATCGTAAATTGTTGAAATTGTGTGGCGTTGAGCTGTAAAAGGAAAAAACAACTGATTTGCTTTAAGGATAAGGTTTCAAATTACACAATTTTTCTGATTTTAAAGTACATGATACTTACCTTACTAACTGCCTTATAGTAGTGTCAAGTTTTGTCACAAATTCATAAAGACAGAAAAAGACAAAATTAATCAAATTACAATCAGCTGGTGGTGAAATTATTAATTGGCCCAATCAATTTGGTGTTTAATGTTTGGGATGGTACATGGCAATGGTATGGATTCTATGCACTCACATTGTCATTATCAACACAGTGTATAAGACACAAGTGTGCATCACCGGATGCCCGCGGTCTTAACCATCGGTCTTAGTAGTAGGAGGCCTACGCTGTACCTTTCGGCACGCCTTAAAACCCATCAGTCATCTATTCTGCGAGAAAGTTTTGCAATCCATCGAGCGTGATCGGTAGCCTTGGTTTCCTGCTGTGGATGTCTCCATTTCTAAATTACGCAATTAACCAATTAAGTTTTACACCTTCCCTTACATCAATACATCTACTTATGTGACATGCCTAATGATACCCACCTAATGGTATAATGATATTCTTCCGCAAAACAATTTTTAAGATAAAATCTCGATACATTTGAATTATTCATCGTATCGAGCATTATGCTCGGGACTTTAACGGATGCTAACAACTCACATCGTAATTACTATAATCTTCACTTTAATTTGATCATAAAGGTAATGCCACATATGTGCTTGTTCGTTCATAAATGGTGCGATTATTTATTTTTTATATGCGTAGATATTTAGTGTAATGTCTCGATCATCATTTTGGTTTGAGTCTCGCAAAATCGGGCACTGTCTCGATTGCAAACAGTTGGGTATGCTACCTATATTATTATTATGTATGTAAAGACAGCTGCAGAGAAAACTTCACCCCCTAGAAGTCTGTATATATTTTTCTAGAAAGAATCGGAGTTCGTCGACAAACTTAAGCTAAATAGCTTCAGTTTGCCGACGAACTCCGATTCTTTATTTATCGATTCGATTTATCTACCAGTATAAATATTTTTGGCAATATTGTGACTACTTTGAACTAGACTTTTTTTTTCTGCCTGTGAACTTACTATTTGTATAAATGTGTAGGAATTGGTACCTAGTAGGTACCGTTCTACGGCAATCACTTATTAGGTGCTTATCGTATAGTTAAACAAAAGTTGGATCATATCATAACGTTAACCTTATCGTTTTGTAGTTTGTCTTGCTCACAAATAATCCGCTCACATTTAGACAAACATCAAATATCTGGAACGTCCAACAAATATCCTTCAACCAAATTCAAAGGATATTCCAAGATAGAGATGCCTAACGTTTTCTCTTGATACAATGCCGGCACATAATCCAGCCCGTCTTGCAAGACGCTCAGACGGACAGTCTGTGAGCAAACATCTTGAAATTGTTGATTGGCTACCGAGACCCGGCCTATTTGATTTGTACACATCGCGTGTTTGAGCTTTTGTATGGTTATAGAGATGTTTCTACAGCAATCCAATTTAATTGCAATGCTTCTTCTTCTTGTCGGTGATTCTTTGTTCTTAATTTAAATTTTCTTCGACCAAGACCCAGCCACGTCGATAGCCTTAGCACTGACCTGACTAATTTCTTGCATGGTGCCTCCTTTCCTCATCCTATTTTTCGGGCACCATTCAGTAACATCTTCGGTCCACTTCTCTATTCTACTGCGAGAAGATGATCTCAGATCGACAGCAGGCGTTGCGTGGAGGAGAAAAAGTACAAGAAAGTGTACTATGAAAGGGTCTGGGGGAGGCCTATGCTAGTGAGCAAGACAAACAAATCGATGTCTGATGTTCTCAAAAATTATGTAAATATTAGTTTTAAGTTTGTTTATTAAGGCTATTTGAATTTGAATGATGGATGACTCGGTGACGAATCGCTAGTGATGATTTTTTTTTAAAGATTTTAAATGATAAGGCGAGTTATGCCTTAAAAAGTAGATACAGATGCCTATAATAAAATTGGATTAAAAAAATAATTATCAATAATTATTACTTTAAAATATAAAGAAAACCTAAAGACAACGTTTTTAAAGGTAAGATGCCGCTTTCAAAACTCAAACGTGTCATTAGTGAAACTGGTTTCGATGTGTGGGTGATCCACCGGCTCTATAGAGATATGCGATCCATATGTAACAGTACAAGTATATCAGGCAGCGAGCGATCAAATACGTGAGATTTGCGACGTTCTCCGATCGTCAGCTGATTCTGTAATGCGCAGCGGACTATCAGCTGTGTGTACGTACAGCCTTATTTATATGGTTTGTTGTGGAAAGCAGCTAGCCAGTTATGTTTTTCATACACTTTTTTACGCAAATTAAGAAAACTTTTTAAGAAAAAAAAAAAAATTTTTTTAAATAGTTTTTTATTTATCTCTTTTTAGTTTTGGTAGGTACCTCCAAATACCATAAAAATTACTTATAGCAATACATTTATAGCCAAAGTAAATCTCATGACCTTTGTTTTATTTCGGAGTCCCAGTGCCTACCTTCCGGCTTCATCATCATATCAGTTTGATGTTACCATTTACATCAGTACCATTTATTTATGACTATTTGCTTCATCATAGTCGGTTAGCTATTCGATATATCTGATCCCCGTGACATACTTAGCATTAAGGAGTTCCAGTGGCCATCTGTGGTCTTCTTCATTAGTTCTATTTCACCAAATGACACTTTCTGAGTGTAAATGATTGCATTGTTGACAAATATACCAAAATCGCTATATGTATGCCTAGAATATTTGATGAGTACCCTAGGTTTCTTTGGGATGCCATCATCAGATCCTGTTTCCTTATCATGGTACTCTTCTTAGGATATCTCCTTTCCAACAATAAAAGAATCATCAAAATTGTTTCATAAATGACGAAGTTATCCGCGAACACACATAAAATATATATATATAACTTTGAAACGCATGTTACTAAAAGAGTTATGAATATAAATGTGGATGGATGGAGAGGGAGAGAACGGCCCAAGAAAAGATGGATGGACTGTGTGAGGAGTGATATGAAAGAAAAGGGATTCAGTGATAGCGTGACGGGGGACAAGACGATATGGAAGAAGAAAACGTGTTGCGCCGACCCCAAGTAACATGGGACAAGGGCAGGAAGATGATGATGACCTACGGTCGAATTGAGAAACCGCCTCCATTTGGGAAGTCGGTTAAAAAAGTGGTTAGAACTTTGTGTATTTTGTTGGGATTTAGAAAATTAGTAAATGGCTTATAGAAATGTTAGCTTTGAAATAACTTCTAGTAAATTAAGGATATTATGTAATGTCTGTGCAACTTTTGCTTAATTCGTACAAAATCATGCACTTATAATTATATTTACTGTCATCAATGCAAAGTTACACATTGATGGAGGGTCAATATTAAAATATTGCAGACATTAAAAGTCGACAACAGACATAAACCAACTACAGGTTTTTTTATTGTATGGTCGTTAGATATTGATACCTATCACGTCTGAGAAGTTTCACTAGCTAAATTAATTTGAACCTGTATAACATTTTGTACAAACACGACTCACAATAATCTTATTATTATCCTACATAGTATAAAACAAAGTCGCTTTCCGCGTCTGTCTGTATATCCGCTAACTCTACTTAAACTACGCAACGGATTTTGATGCGCTCTTCTCAAATAGAAAGAGCAATCATTGAGGAAAGTTTTTGTATAAAATTATCCCCTGCGAAGCCTGGGCGGGTGGCTAGTATACGATATATCGTAACAATATTACTCTACATCGGAATAAGATCTTGGATTACATGTTTGGCAAGAGCGTCGGCTAACAAGTCCTCTTTTAGTATGTCCGGCAAATATAGGTATATTGCATATGTAGGTATATGTATTTGTTTATTGATCTTTGACATTTTATGTTACTTAGAGTCGGCACAACACGTTTTCTTCTTCCATCGCGCTACGCGTCACGCATCACGCTATCACCGACTCCCCTTTCTTCCATATCACTCGTCACACAGTCCATCCATCTTTTCTTTGGCCATCCTTTCCCTTTCTTCCATCCACATTTATATTCGTACCTCTTTTAGTAATTATTGTTACTTATTTTTACTTAGAAAAAACAAACAACATATTCATTCATTCATATAAAAACACGCACGGAAACACACACATACTCACACAGCACTACTAAGACTAAGATATAGTTTTAGTTTAGTTAATTTCGTGTACTTTAATTAATTGTTTATGTTATTTAATTCGAAAAAATATGTTGTGACAATGTTTTAATATTTTTTTTCTATAATAATTTTTGATTATTTAATAATTTATTTTAATAGTTTTATAGGTATTCTTAAAAAATATTTTATGTATGACTAAAAACTTGATTAACTCGATATTTTTTTTTTTTTACTTTTTTATTATTATGATTTCCAATTAAAATTGTAATTTGACATTAGAACAATACCTGTTATACAGGTCCGCCTAGTTTGGGAGTTAGAGGCTTCAATAACTGCAGTAAAAAAAAATGTCAATAAAGATTATTTGTATTAGTAACATGCGTTTCATCCCTCCTCATCACATGACCATACCAGGACAAACGGTTTCCTTCCAACTTTTCTCAATTACTATTGCTAAATAGTAACAGCCGCGGCACGGGTCCATCTTCAAGCAATGCTTGTCGAGGTCGGTCCGTGGATGGGTGACCATCTCTACATAGCGAGATTCCTCCGTCCCTCGGAAAGCACGTTAAGCCGTTGGTGCCAGCTGTCGTTTGAAGATATTTGACAGTCGATACGGGTAGTCAGAAGCCTGAGATCTGACATCAGTCTTGCCAAGGGGTATCGTGTTACCCAGTTATTTATTTATTTATTTAAAATAGCACAGCCACATCACATGCATTACACATCGACAGAAAAATAAATGAACAATTACAGAACCAATGCACATGACAAGTACGGCGTACATAGCACTTATGATAACATTGCCACCCCCAAATAATTACATAGTCACAAGTCAATAACAAAGGTTAATAAAAAAAAACAGTCGGTTTTTTTTTATTTTGTAGTTTTGGTCAGCCAGCTCGCGAATATTTATCCTCCGACTGCTCAACATGATTTTCTTCTTGTTTACATCTTGGCAGTCAGTTTTTTTGATTTTATTTACTTTCTTACTTTTCGGTTTCTCATTTGGGAAAAATACGGGTTTTATAAGTTTGGCGTGTGTACCTGTGTATTTTTGTGTATGTTTATTTAGAACGCAAATACGATCAGAAATAAACAAAATCAGTCACAGTATCCTCCCCATGTTTTAATCATAAAAAAACCCGAGGCGAGTAAAACATCCTTCGTTACACTAAAGTAACTCATACACCGAGTTACTCGATATATCGCAAACCGATTCTCGATTACGATAACTCGATGCTTATATCCCGCCGGCTATCGGATTCATATCCGAATTAATAATCTCGGTACTGTGAGATGTGGGGACTTGTTACGTGTGACGCCACTTTTAAGAGCTATGAAGATTGTGATGCGCTATATCTTCTGAATAGGATTGATTTGATTAAAATATTAGTGCAGACTTTAGTAGAAATCTATCATGGTATTAAGGCGCCTCCCCGAGCAAAACGCCGCACTAGTCGTTCTTGTGCAGTTTTTAAGAGCTATCTACTCTTTATTTAAAAATAAATATCAATTAATAAAAATACATTAAATTTCTACATAATGTTGATTCTAAAATTGTAGTACACTATTTTTTTAAAGAGGTATATGTTTCACTAATCTCCATCCAACAAAACCATAAAAATATGAAATAATTATTGATAACATGCATCTCCTCGTAAAGTGTTCATTAATTATTTTTTATACTAACACTAATGGATAGACAATTTGATAACGAACATTTTGTAAGTTTTATTTTTTCAAAAGACCAATATTCGATTTTATAAAGACCAATAGGAATGTTCATATCTCATGCTGATTTTTTGGTCGGGGTACGGCCTTAATTACTCGATCGGCTAATGCACGTGCACAATAATATCTTAGATAGATTAAGTCGCAATTATTGTGACGTTTCTAGAAATGGTAAGACATCAGTCAAAACTGACCTTAGATCCTAACCTAACTACAATAATTGCATAATCATAGTTATTATAATTGAATCAGCATTGTCATTCAACATGGCAATGCTGACAGTCTTCTGCTTTCCCCCCGGTGGGTTCCCACATTGTCGAGGCGGGGTCTCAGTAACCGTGGCTTGGTCACCCACGGTGAAGCGAAGAAGAACCCGAGGAGGGGCCGCTCGTCCACGCGCCGATTAAGCCGACGACGTAGCGGCCAACTAGTAGGTTGTGGTGCCGCTTGGTAACAGGCGACATCGCATCTGAGGCGGGCCGCGATGTCTTGTGGAGATTCCCAGGTCCCATACGATGTCGCGGCTGAGGGTTGGAGGCCGCGGCGGGAGAGGAGTGCCGGTATTGCAGTGCGCCGCTCTCCATACCTTCCGCGGCCTAGACGGGATCGCCACCGTCTGATGGCGGATGCGGTAGGGCCGCAGGGGAAGAGGAGTGTCGGTATAGCGTTATCCGCTCTCCCTATCCCCTGCGGCCGCAAAATGATAGGTGGCGGGGCCATTGACCTTGACCCGTCACAGGGGAACCAAGGGTGCCATACACGGGATCGTTTGGCACCCATGTGCTGATTTGGTCCCTGGTGTGGTCACGGCGTACAGTGTGTTCTGGTGCGTCGGTAATGGGGGGTATTCCTCCGAGGAGGGTCCGGTGATGGACAGCCGCGGTGAGTGCTAACGCGTACCCGTGTTCCCACCATAAGCGGCACAGCAGGACTCTATGGAGTTTAAGTGGGTTAGAGTCCCACATAACTGCACTATCTGCCCGTGGTAGTGCAGTATGCATGAGCATTTCTCCACGCAAAAAAATAAAAGGTGTACTTGCTTTTGTATATTTATATATAAGTAGGTTAGTAGCTAGGTTTAGTATACTTAAGTTAGAGTAGTTTAATATAATTATTTAAATATGTACATATTATCATAACGTAAGAATAAATTAATCTATTCACCGCTATAATCTTAAATTTAATTTTGTGTTTATAAATTAGAATTACCTTTCACATGTTTTGACCGGTATCCGTTATATTACTGACTGAACTAAAACACAACTCCAATTTATCTAGCCAATGTAATACATTACGCCAATAAACAAATTCTAAATAAAAAGCCACATTTAGTTTCATAATTGTCTTTACGATAAAAAACTTGTCCAAAATATGATCGCAACGCGCGCTATACAACGTACTCTTTTTTGAAACCTATACCAAAATTCCTATCGATATTTGTATGCCAAAAACCAGTTACACCCAATGCAAAAATATACCTGCTCCAAAGCCATTACGCTCTCACCTCCACGTCCAAATATATTAGACGGATTCAATTTCCGCGACACAATATTATTGATGTATGATAGCGCAGTACTAATGTGTTTTAAATGTGTGTCTGTCGACTTTAATGTTCAGCCGGTTGTAGTTTACAAGGAGTATTATTTTTGCATTTCTATTGGAAGGAGTGTCGAATTTAGCAACAGAGTTTCAAAATGAAAGCTCAAAAGAGATACCTTAATATGTAATTAGCGTCTTGCAGTATTGTTTACTTAGTCAGCTATTATACCTGATGAATCTCGTCCTCATGAGACCCAATAAATGGCTTTCATTTCCAAAAATATTTTTCTCTTTCATGTTTTGTTTGAAAAAATCCTTCCCTTATCGAAAGACATCTACAGATAAATTCAACCATCAATTTTGATTGGCCACTATACTTATCTGTGTAATTTCTGCTTCAACTAAATTTTCTTTTGTAAAAATATCGACTTCATATTTTTTTCAAAGAATGTAAACTCATTCCAGTATCTGAAATCAACACCTACCTTACCCAATTCGGGCCTAAAACCCAACCCAATACATTAGCCTGAATACATCATGCAAATACCACATCTGTAATGATAATAGAGTCAAAACATATTAATTTTAGGCCCACATCTGCCTCTGTATAAACACGTAAACTTATGGGTCCGTGCACAGACCTACGAAACGCCTCGGTGGTCATTGTCAGAAATGACCTTAGGCTCAAGACAAAGTTTCTATTAGTGATGGCAAATTTCGAAATGACAGACTGTAAGGGATTGATCACTTGACATTCCTTTGGAAATCTTATAGATTTTTGACATTTTACCATTTGCGATACCATATTACGAGTTTTAACCCCCAACGGAAAAAAGGGGAGTTATACGTTTGACATGTGTATCTGTGTATTTGTGTATCTGTCTCATAGCTCCTAAACGGATGAATCGATTTTAATTTAGTTTTTTTTTGATCGAAAGATGACTTTAACGAGAGTGTTTTAGCTATGCCACCGATCAAAAGTTATGGGTGTTTTACTGTTTGAATCGGGGTATTTTCGCAAGATATCGTGTCATAAGTACGTATTCGATAGATTGTCGATCGAAGCGTGTCTACTACTAGATTGATTATGTAGTGTATTATATAATTTATCTAGTAGTAGACACGCTTCGTGCAAAAAGCACGAAATAAAAATGTGACGTAAATTTTTAAATTTTGTATTTTTTTATTGTCTTGTATCTAGACCCTCTGAGATTGAGAAAAAAGCCACATTCTTTCAGCCTATTCAATTTATTCTAATCTAGAGCATATAGTCGAAACATGCGTATCTAGCTGGTCAGTTAATGTCACTCAGACGTTGGACTCTCGCTATTGGCTCACTCGAGCACCGCGCGGGTAGGGGGGAGTGGGGTCGTTTGACATTGATTTGGGTGCTCAGTTATCTTGACCGTGCTATACATAGGGTAGTTAAATATTTTTCAAATTCTTCTTTCTGAAAGCCTGTCAAACTTTGGCGTTAAAATAGAGTTTGGTACGTTCTTAATTCAAAATTTTGAAATCAGCCCCACTACACAATGACAGCTAGCTCAGACCTCATAGCGCGGGTTAAAATATTTTTAGTAATGGCGGCTCTGGTCGTTGCCGCTGTGGTAATTCCGTGCTCTATGGTTCCGTAGTTTCAGGACATAGTTGTGAAATGGTGGTACATTACCATACATTTACATATCACACGGACGGACAGCGCTTTGGTTTGTAGAGACTTTCGGTTGTAAAGGTAGTGTGGGCCAAACTTGTTTGGTAATTGAATTAATGTGTACTATTCTCGATTGCGGGATTGACAAAGCCAATGTTAATGTATAGCTAGCTATGTGTCATTATGCAAAAAAAAAGGTAGACTTACTTACGTCTCTTCTATAGTATTTTTCAGGCTTATTAATCGTTTCGTTAAATCAGGTTTCCTCTATGGTGATGTCGCCTTTCTCTATTTGATTGTCTTGGCTCCTTTTTAGGGATCCGTAGTCAACAAACAACCCTTATAGTTTTGCCATGTCCGTCTGTCCGTCCGTTCGTCCACACTTTAGCTCAGAAACTCTTAGTACTAGAAAGCTCTAATTTGGCATGGACACACATATCACGCCGCAGAGTGGTACAATAAAATCAATAATTTTCGATTCAGGGATCCGTTTGCGTAAAATTAAAAAGATATTGCACCCTAAAGTCCAAGGTTTGTATAGTGCTTTACTCAAAATGCAAGTACCTAATCTTATTTCACCGCTAAGTACTCAGAGTCGGGGGCTTCATTTATAAACTTTTCTACATTTTGTGATGTCAACACTTTTGCTTTTTTACATTTATATCCGTCTGACTGTCGTTTTAGCATACTCGTTAAGTTGTGGTAATTTTTAATGTTCAAATTGTGCTTTATCAGAACATGCACTTTAACATTGAATAGGTATTCCAAAGAGACGAAGGCTCCATTTTGTTGGAAAGATCATTGAAATACGCAAGAAAAACATTTTCGGATAAAGATTTGGATTTCCTACTGATTTTTTTTTTTATTTTTTTTTATGCAAGCTTATATTTTTCCTTTGAGTTTCGCGGTATAAAATTTTCAACCACTAATTTAGCTTCATCTTTAATGTCTAGCGGTGTTAAACACATTGAATCGGAAGAATTTTCGCTTTGAGAGCTCATTTTTAGCAAAAAAGTCACTAAATAAAAACAAAATTTTCGCTGAACCGCGCTTTTGTTACTTCTTTGTTTTTTTTTTGAGCAATGGTAGTTGGAACTATACAGCCTAATATGGAATAAAATATTTTTGTACCTATCTCTATCTCTACAAACAGCTGTGTCTTATATAAAATCTTTTTTGGATTTGATTTTTTAAAACGTTGAAACGTCAAAATAGCGGCCGGCAGAACATTGCCGGCCTGTTAGAGCGGCCAGCAAAACTTTGCCGGCCGCTCCTTAAAACAGAACGGCAAGGTCGACTTTGCTCAAACAAGGTTGTCAAAATAATGACCACATTACATGCATTTTTGAGTAAAATCATTTACGAGTATATTATTCTACACCAAAGATACACAGAGATTTATAAGTTCATGTACAAGCTTAATCTTAATTTGAGTGCTAGACAGATCATGTTACAGGGTACCTTGAGTCACTATTACCATTATATATTTCCCAATATCATCAAAAAAACATTTTAGGTAATCAAAAATCATCGCATCCGCTGCATGCGAGACGCACGGGCTCTGTCAATGTGGCGACACTAAAGGGAAGACTATGTTCAGCAGTGGACGTCTTCTGGCTGAAATGCTAATGATGATGAATCAAACGTGTAAGTCAAACCTAATCCTTAACTAGTTACACAGCGTAATTGAATGTAGTTTGTCGTTCTGTTAATGTTACTTAAGGTTACACACAATAAGTCGATCATTCTTCCATACAGACGTAGTCGGGCGATTACTCCACGGTTTGACGATGTACGTTCAAAATAAAAAAATTATATCAATTTGTCTCATCATTATCTAGCCCTGTATGGAAACAAAAAAGTATAAAAAAAAATTGGTTATGAGCGTCGAAAGTTTCATATTTCAACACTAATTTTAACGCATCTTTGGGCGGCAATAAATACCATAAGAAGGAAAATTGCCAAACGGCCTCCATACAGGGACAGATTAGTAATTCAAAATGCATATAATTTTATTTTGAAAATATAAATGAAGTCGTTTTTTCAAGATATCTAGACTCCCAAAGGTCTGTTCTCATCACAGCACCTATCTCTTTCGCACTTGTTGTCAGATGAGATGGCATGCATTTTAACCTCGCGCACAAAATAGTTCGTGCCGTCGACTAGGGGAACCTTAAGCTGCCACATCAAACAGATATATAATAATATACATTTTCTTTTACAGGTAGACAAAATCCTAAATCATTTCAAGCAATTCCAAAACAAAATTAACTCAACAACAATAATTTAGGCAACAACACAAATTTGCGCCAATATTTGCGGATTCATCCCCAGATTAGGAGCTCGTGTGTGTCTACCGCGGCGGGGATTATTGCCGATCACGTGATCTGTCGCTATCGGCGCCTACGTGTGTAATACACGGATTGTTGTTAGGGTACAAGTGAGAAGAGAAAGCGAATTGACTGCTGTCGATGTTTGAGGAAGAAATCAGTGTATGGCAATTTATTCTAAAATTCAATGTTAAGGTTACACTAGGCAACGGCACGAACTATTTTGTGCGCGGGGTTAAAATGCATTTTATATCAACCGATATCACGTGCGAAAGATATAGATGATTTGATGAGCAGTAGGAAGCTAGTTCGCGTACGAATACACACTTTTGCAAATTTGTAGCGAAATGGGTAATGATTTAGGACGAAACAGAGCGCGCGAAATTAATAATATAAACAGACCTTTGGGAGTCTGGATATCATCAAAAAACGACTTAACGTATCTGTTCAAAATAAAATTATTTGCATTGTTGAACTACTAATCTGTCCCTGTATGGTGGCCGTTTTGCAATTTTCCGTCTTCTTATGGTATTTATACGCGCCCAAAAATGCGTTTAAATTAGTGTCCAAATGTGGAACTTTCGACGCTCAAAACTTTCAAATATTTACTTTATTCAATTTTTTGTTTCCATACAGGGCTAGATAATGATGAGACAAATTGATATCACTTTTTATTTTGAACTTATATTGTCAAACAGTGGAATAATCCCTAGACTACGTTTGTATGGAAGAATTTTTGACTAGTGTAACCTTAATAGATCAATTTAATATCGTGAGGTTTATGAACAGCCGTTGGCGGAGTCGGTTTGTGAATGATAATGCAAATTAGTTGAAAAAACCTTCATTTTGCTAGCAAATAGAGATCAAATTCAGTACGATCGATAACAAGGTTTCAAAGGACTAGTCAGCTCCGCTTCGACATCCTACGTGACTTCATTCCTATAAGAATAAGTATTGGACTGTATTACATACAGTGGCTATTCAAAACACCAATTAATACCTGTTGGTTATCAATATGTTTCAAACACTATTTTAACAGGTTCACTGTCCAGTTATAAATCAATAGTTTACAACAATATAATGAATCATATATGATTCATTGAACACGGAAACTGTTAACCTGAAAGCCTGTCAAACTTCTATGAAACATCATAATATAATACGTGGTACCTCTTTTTCTTAATAGGCTTCCAGACGACTTGCAAACTTTATACAAAGATATCGGTGAACATACAGAAAAAAAAAACATACAAGATGTCGAACATAGAACCTCCTCCTTTTTCGAAAGTCGGTTAAAAGGGTTCGAAAGGTTGTAAGTACAAAAAACGTTTCCTGACACAGTAAAATGCCACAATTAATTTATCTTTCAACAAAATTTATTAATGTTTATTATGAAAGTATTTTCATATATAATTCAATTATTAATTTAATATAATATTGTATTTACTCAGCATTGCAATTTGTAATTTAATTTAAAATAAACGGCTCGCCATCACACAGTTAAACCCTGTGAGGTTTTTGTAGTGTGGCTAAAACCAAATGTAAAATAGGTTAAGTATTTTGGAATTAAAATAAATGAATGAATCACGGACAGAGATAGACCACGAATGTTTTTTTTTTTTTTTTTTAAACTTTGCCCCGCACTAGGAATTTCTCCTGTATCGTGGGTGCGTTTACAAACATATAAACTCACGTACACAAACACCCAGAGCCGGAACAACTATTTGTAGATCATACAAATAATTGTTGAATTGACAGTTTTGTCATGAATGATGTGCTCAATATCAACATTGAAGGTCAGAACAACGCTGTCTCTCCATACTTGTACCACCACATAATCCGTATAATTATAGTGCGTCCCTTGTTAGAATTAATCTCGGTCGGGTTTGCGACATCTGTATTCGACAATTATGTTCATGTGAGACCAATAAAGGTGCCTCTCCTCTCTCTTACTCTGTACTGCAAAGAGTGAGACAAATTTATGGTTCTTCTTGGTTATATTACGTGAGGATTTGCAAAGACAAATATTTGTTTATCAGTTTTGTGTTTGGGTTAAACGTTTATTAATGAGTTACCTTTTGGTTTTAAATGGCCTTTGGTTGGCAGTTTTAGTTGCCAATGGTAAAATTATTTGAATTTGAAAGTCCCTTTTCATTTGCCACCTGACAAGAGTTGCAGATATTTGACAGCTGTCACTAAAACTTTAAAAAGTGGTTCACGCTTCATTTACCATTAATTTCAATAACGTATCTCTCAGTAGATTTTCAACTAGTGATAGGGATTTGACATTGCTTGTGCTATGGACCGAATGTCAAAATTCTACCTCAAATTGGCAAGTCTACTGACAGAAACGCTATTGAAATTGACCGTTAGCAGGTTAACCTACCACTGTAAACGGTAACTTCTTCATTTATTTACTGGGCTAACTTAATCTATCTGGAGAAGAAGGGCCAACATGCTACTTAAGTTTGGCAATTCTTAGAGCTACGCCAGTAACTTTGGATATCCTCATTTTTGATGCGATCACACATTAATCATTACCTCATTCAACTAATAATATCACTCACAATGGCCCTCATCAGAAAGCTAACAGTCACCCAAAGAGCAATGGAAAGGGCTATGCTCGGAGTTTCCTTGCGTGATCGAATCAGAAATGTAGAGATCCGTAAGAGAACCAAGGATACCGTCATAGCCCGAAGAATTGCCAAACTCAAGTGGCTGTGGGCAGGGCACATTGCTCGCAGAATGGATGACTGATGGGGCAGAAAGGTTCTGGAGTGGCGACCGCGGCCCAGAAGACGATGCGTTGGAAGGCCTCCCACTAGGTGGACTGATGACCTAGTGGGGATCCGCTGGATGCCAGACACACGGGACCGATCAATGTGGCGACGCTTGGGGGAGGCATATGTCCAGCAGTGGACGTCTTTCGGCTGATATGATGATGACTAATAATATAGTAATTCCAAATCAGTCTAGCTAGTCCAGTAGCGACATAGTAACGTCATTTGCGTTCACTAAGCCTTAGTCCATGTTTCCTTGGCAACGTGTTGTCTCGAGTATAAGATTATGCACTAAGTTATTCACATTCCTGGTGCATCCATTTACTGGGCTTAGCTCCGTATCACAGCTACCGACAAAACACATTATATCTGCCGTATAAACAATACAATGGCTGAGTTAAGAGCCGACAAGCTTGTGCAAGGGTCCAGTGATAGCGACGAGTTTGAAGATTTTATCGACATTTATTTGTTTATGGAATTAAACTCAAATATATAGTTTCTGTTTTCGGTACATTTTATTTAGTGTTGAGTGCCTAAGGCAAAGTTAAATAAAAGTTTGTGATATTTTGCCTGAAAAACGTTTTAATAATTACCTAAACACACAAGAATCATCTTTGTTTGTTTTAACCTAATAAATGGCCAAAATTAATTCTTCAAGTTATATGACCATATCTTAGGCTAACAATTTTATTGATGATAAAACGCATTTTACCGAAATTTACGAATCAAAAATCTGAGCGATTCTGAGTCTTCGCCAATCTGAGTAATAAATAAATATTTTTTTAATTCCATAAGAGTGTGCCAGTGTGTGTGAGTGTGGTTTTCTAAGAGAGTAAACTCCTGGTTTTCTCAAACTTGCAGAGCCATAATTTTATGTAAAATTCTCGTCTGTAATTAAGTAATTTAACACATTGTGGAAACGTCTTAACCGCGGTCCCAGGGACCCCACCTCACACTAAGACGCCCAATTAATCAGCAGACAGGCTAATGAGCAAATATTTCATTGTCCGGCTACTGCGCGACAAGACTTGAGGGCTGACGAATGTTGCATACAAATTATAAATGTTTTAGAATATAAATAGGGAAAAACTGTTTGGGATTTTCAAGGAATAGTGGTGAAAAACATAGTGGCTCTTGATTTCCCTTGGCATTAAATAAGTAGAAACTAAAATGTTACACAAAAGTTTAAGTGTCATAAAAGACTTAAACGATTGGGTAAATGTTTAACATAAGGGCGCTTAAAAAAAAACTATTGAATGACTTTATTTGTAAAACATATATTTCAATAATATAGATTCGGAAACCTCCCACTAGGTGGACCGATGACCTGAATGCGAGACGCACGGGACCGGTCACACTTGGGAAAAGCCATGTCCATCAGTGGACGTCTTTCGGCTGAAATGATGATGATAATAGATTTAAATGCTAGTAAGGATACGGCCGGCTGTTCGAAAGTTTGCTTTGCGTTGCATACAAGAAACGCCGCATTTTCAATCTCTCGCGCTCACAACTGCTCCTAAAGATACTTGACCACGTAGTGAGTTCACTTAGGTCTAATATAACCTGTTTATGGCCATATTTAAGACGACGACTAACGCCAACGACCTTGAGGGAACAAAACGCGCACTCGTTTCACACCCGCGCGTCCCAAAATTTGGTAGTTTTTTGTACTTTCCTTATTATTCTATGACTTTAAAAAAAAAAGCCTCAGATCAAAATGTAGATAATTAAATTGTCTTTGAGATGGTGTCGATTTCATTAAAATACGCCCAGCGGTTTTAGTGTGATTGTCGTGTTTTTGTCCGTTTTAGACATAATTTTACAAATTAATTACACTATGTTATACGAATTAAACTCAAAATTTGCTCAGATCAAATTATTAAGAAAATAGTCTAATATAACATATATTATTTCAAAAAATTACGACTAGCCATTTTGACGTGATTCTCATTTTAAAATCAGCTACTCAAGGGAATCGGTGCCTTAAGCGTCTGAAAAACGTACGGTCTACCTAATGCGGCCTAGTGCGGCCCTTTCTTAACTAATCTCAATGTAAATAGCCTATTTATTATTTAAAAAAAAAAAAAATATATATAAAAAAAAGTATTTATGTGTGTAAGTAATCAAAAGATTATTAAGTAATATTCCAACACAAACATAACCAACATCAACAGCAACACGTCGGAAATCTTAAGTCAATTTTCTACTTCAATGCCTTAGTTAAATCAAAGGTTCCAACCTAAGTCCGGCAACATAACTATTTAAATAAGCCCCCAACGGGTCCTTGCCTCCGTGCCCGATGGGGGCAGAAAGGCATTAATAATTCCCTTAGACGCACATACGACAATCGCAGTGCTCATATTATTATATTATTGGCGTCTGTGTTAGACAACCCTGCGATGTCTTGAGACGATAGCCTAGTCGAGGAGCAAGGGAGTCAGATTTTGCGGGTATCGTTGCTTGGTGGTTTTATAATTGGTGTGGAAGCGTGATTGTCTCTTCGGTTTTGGTGCAACTGAATTTGGTTACAATATATTTAAAAATTTATAAAAAAATGTCATTTATAAATGATGCTGGAGGCTGATTCCAGATATAAACGTATCTGTTCCACGATCTTTTTGTTGTCTGTTTGAAATGGTAATAAATTTTAGTTTTTATTTATAACGTTTGCTAATCAGTTTGTCTTAGTATACTCGTAAGTAGCAATCTGTGGAAAATGTAGTGGGTAGTATATTTGTTAAGTCATATGTATAAGACAATCTGTATATTTTTAGTATACTACTGTTTGTTTTCCCTTTAATAATAAATAAACTTTGGCCCGCTTTTTCAGTGTAACAATTATACACCGTGAAATTTAAGTGGTTGTTTTCCCGCGGCAGAACGACTTGCCTTTAGGAGTACTTTCGAAGCATAGAGTTAAAGTAAAAAAATAACGATGTTTTTTATTTTAAAATAATTTGAAAAATATTCATCAACTCGAAAAAGTGAGTAACAATAGTAACTTGTAGGTACTAGGTACTACTCGCGTCACCACCGTATTATTCACCGTAGTACCTAGTACCTACTAGTTACTATTGTTACTCACTTTTTCGAGTTTATGTTTTTTTTTATTATTATTTTAAATCATAAAAAAAAACATCGTTATTTTTTTACTTTAACTCTATGCTTCGAAAGTACTCCTTAAGGCAAGTCGTTCTGCCGCGGGAAAACAACCACTTAAATTTCACGGTGTATAACCTACTAAAACAAAAGATACAAACAGGCAAGGTGAGCTTTTACAAAACGCAACACACATCGACACAAACGCACAGTCAGATTAACCTGCCACACATAATTCAACCATCCTTAACCCTATCTCCCGAACTAAGAGGGTCGTCTTAATCGAAACATGTCGTCCGCAATGAGGGATATTCGAGGCATATGCACGAGCCACGAGATACAAGGTTCGAGGCACGAGGCAGAGGCACGAGGCGTCGTCACACGGCACACTTGGTAATAACCCGAGTCGCTGCAGACAAAACATTCCCTCCTACGTGCTGATTGGGTAGAGGTATTCGTCCGCGGGCCGAAGGTAGTTCGGTCTTGATACTTGTTAAAATGCTTATTGGGTGTTAATCTGGGTAGATAGCGTTTCTTATCTTTATCTAATCTATCTGGCTTGTATTGTTCCCATGCTGTGTAAAGGCCTCACTGTTTCCATTTTCAAAACTTCTGATCTCTGCTATGTCGGCCAGTGCTTTTAGGAAGAGTCAAGTCTTGCCTAATTCTTGTGTCCTATCCAAAATATTTAAAAATTAATACAAGTGTTGGTGCTTACAAAACTGAATTAATGCTTTTAAGCCCATGTTTTTTTTGCAATTTCAAATTTCAAATGTCCTTGACTTGAACTTTTGATTAGAGTTTTAGCAATTGATAGGATTGAAAACACTTGATATATAAAAACAAGTAATGAAACACAAATTCAGACTTTGATCATGACAACTAAGAAGTTGATTGTGTAAAACGAAAAAACAAAACTGAGATGTAGACATAATTTTACACATGGATCACATTCCTTAATTGTTTTTCCCAAAAAGACAACTATCATTACTTGTCGTACCAAAGTATCAAGTCTATAAATCGCAGTAGAATAATGACCACCGCCTGGGAGAGGTACAAATCTACATATTGGGGTGTGGGCATTTCTTGCAGCCCCGTCTGAGATATGTGTCTTAGCTCCCCGTGTCCAGACCGGGGTGGTGCCAGGTACGTACTCAGGGTTTAGTAATTTGTAAATATAGTACTTTGTGAATATACTCAACTCAATTTTAGTATAGGTACAGGTATCAACAAACTAATAACCAATAGAATTATTATTAAGCTACTTAAATTTTGTCTCGTGTTT
This sequence comes from Orthosia incerta, assembly GCA_948252205.1. Classification (NCBI taxonomy): domain Eukaryota; kingdom Metazoa; phylum Arthropoda; class Insecta; order Lepidoptera; family Noctuidae; genus Orthosia; species Orthosia incerta. The sequence goes on from OX411759.1 coordinate 7,970,417, forward strand.
TTATGGTGTTTTAGTGAGCCAAATGTAACTGGAGAAAGATTATAACAAAACGTTCTCATCCTGTATCCCTATTAAGAGTTGTAAAAAGTAAGCTAGGAACAAAAATAACAAAAACTTAAATAACTTAAAATGTCTTCATTGCTTCACATCATCACATCATCAGCCTATTAATGTTCCCACTGGTGGGACACAGGCCTCCTCTCTGTGAGAGGGAATGGGCCGTAATCCACCACGCGGGCCCAGTGCGGGTTGGTGGATGTCACATGTCTTCGAATTTTAGGTTCTAGGACATGCCGGTTTCCTCACGATGTTTTCCTTCACCGTTTTGAGAGCAGTGGTGATGAAATAATTTACACAAAGTAAAGCGCCTGCCTAGGCTCGAACCCACGACCTACAACTTGTAAGTCGCGGCTGATACCACTGGGCCACCACTGCTTCATTGCTTGACTTGTGTTTAATATTTAAACTTTATTTTGTTTTACCGCTTTGTTAGTAAACATAATATGTAACGCTTATTATTTCAGAGCAAAACTGGAAATAATCTTTGTTTGATGTCAATGAAAACACCGTTACGGACTTACGATAAAATCACTAACCTAAATCCGTCCCCCACATAAATGTTGAAGGTATGCAGATGCGGTACCAGTGTGATAAGTTAATTCCTACTGGCTATCCCTTACCCGTATCAAAATTATAATAGAGCTCGAATATTCCGCAATATGTGGCCCTTCCTCGCTTATTGAAAACTTAATGGCCTCCTAAGATATTGCCGAGTTATGTTAGGACCATTGTTTTGGTAGCATGTGTGATTCTTGTCAGTTTCGGGATAATATTTGTAAAATCGAATAGGTACCTATATTGAGGCGCTCGTGGCTAAGTTAAGTTAAGTTAAGCAACGCTTTCCAAGGTTAGTCCGTGGATGGGTGACCATTTTAGCACACCAAGTTTCTTCCGCGCCTCGGAAAGCACGTGAAGCCGTTGACCGATCTCCTGGTAAAGGCTGAGAATACGCTGGATGCATAGGTCCCGTCGTTGAGGCAACATTTTAGGAAAGCCTTTGTTCGGCTGAAATGATGGTGGTGAAAGAGTTTTAGAACTTGCTATCACAAATCTATCTACAAAGCCTGGTGAGTATAGCACACTACTCCTTTGATTACCTTTTTTTTTTGGGTTGGCAATCATTCAATGACTTTTCCCGCTCGGGGTGAAGCGGGAGGGCATGTCAGACTTTTACTGACTAAAACCCACCCGTGTTCCGTCAGTTGCTTGTGCCAGGGCCGCGGTAACTCTCTTTCAAATATATCCGCGACCCTCCTTTGTTTACCTACTAATTGTAACTCTAATTGTATCATCCATACTTACAGTGGGTCTTTCACAGGCTGCAGTAAACGAAAAATCATGGCTGTGATAGAAAAACAAGATGATGTGTGGCCTACAAACATTGAGACATCAACGGGATGTATAACGACACAAAAATCTGTAATTTTACCTAATAAGAAAGAAACATATATTTGACACAATACAGCACACAAACAAAATAATATTAAAAAAACCGGCCAAGTGCGAGTCGGACTCGCACACGAAGTGTTCCGCACTTGATAAATTGCGGTTTACGATTTATGACGTATTCAAAAAAAACTACTTGATGAGATCTAGTCTCATTCAAACCAATTTTCGGTGGAAGTTTACATGGTAATAGATCTTATTTTAGAAGTTACAAGGGGGGGACACATTTTACCACTTTGGAAGTGTCTCTCGCGCAAACTATTCAGTTTAGAAACAAATGATATTAAAAACCTCAGTATCATTTTTGAAGACCTATCCATAAATACCTCACACGTATGGGTTCGATGAAAAAAATTTTTTGAGTTTCAGTTCTAAGTATGGGGAACCCCCAAAATTTATTGTTTTTTTTTTTCTATTTTTGTGTGAAAATCTTAATGCGGTTCACAGAATACATCCACTTACCAAGTTTTAACTGCATAGTTGTTATAGTTTCGGAAAAAAGTGGCTGTGACATACGGACGGACAGACAGACAGAAAGACATGACGAATCCATAAGGGTTACGTTTTTCCATTTAGCTACGAAACCCTAAAAAGCGACACTCTTAAAAATAAATATTTTATTGTCTCCCACACGGCTGCCCCAAAATGGTCAATTTCAGCAATGTAAAGCCGTCTCTGGCGAAGAAAGAAGCCGTCTGGCGCTAATCTTTCAATGAATAGTTAATGAATAGTTATACTTACCAACCATCAAACAGTTCAATTGAGAATAAAACATTGGTCCTTACATTACAACCTTTCCATAATATTATCAAAGTTCAAATACAAACATTAAACGTCTTAAATAGGTATTATTGCGGTTTGGTCAAGCCTTGCATAATGAGACAAGCATAAGGCGGAAGTGTGCCAGATGTTCACACGTTGCTCCACGCTGTATGGACATCATTCTACGCCCTTTGTGTCGTAAATATGGTCCTAGGTTCAGGTAAGGACCAGGTTTTAGTGCGGGCTTATGTGTCAGAGATATTGTTGGGTACCTTTAATTCAGGTAATGAAATCACCCGATATAGGGGGTGACCATAAGCTCTTAGAGTAAGGTTATTTTGAGATCGCGTAAGTGACAGATGTATACAAGTCATATACATCTGTCCCTTACACACACTTAACATAACCTTACTCTAAGAGCTTATGGTCACCCCCATGATCTTCGAATTTGCGAAGTGCTGTAGCTTTGGAGAGAAGCCACCTCCGAAGGTCGCATTGTCAGTTTGAAGAGACGAAATGATGACGATGCTATTTGAAACATAAATAAATCCCTTGAATTATATCATGTTAATATCCTAAGCCCAATAGTGGTCTTATAATGGGCACTTATAATGCACTTATTACCAAATGGACTGCCGCCCTTGAGGAACCAACGATGCGATGATTTATTAAGTTATTAGGCAAGGCAAGTTTTCTAGGAGCACGTCTCCTGAAAAAGTAAAAAGCAGATTTAACAATTGTTTGAGAATTAGTTTACCATACAAAGAGCATAAACAAGGTAAAATTCTACAAGCTTTAATGGTGATGAAAAAGTTGAAGATGTATTAAATATTGACATAAGCTACAAAGCATTGTTTTGAAAATCTATGTAGACTACTAAACAGTTTCGGTTTAAAAGCTATTGCCGCTTGTCTGAGAAAAAGGTAAAAGGATTTATCATTAAAGACTGTACCTACGTTCGATTTTCAAAACCGCTTCAGTTAAACACACTAGACCCAGCCACCTTCTACCACTATAGTCTCACCACATGTCATAGATAGGCCAACACCGTAGGCGTTGCGTGGGCGCACGAAAGTTCCTCACTTATTACCAGCGCTGCAAAGGCGAATCAACGCCAAACCAATCTTAGTACACCCCTGTTCCTTTGCCTCTAGTGCTAAATCACAGGTCCTGGCTCCTGGTTACCTGCCTGATTCAATCAGATACGGTTTCCGTAGCATTCGCCAGATTAATGATGATATAGGGATGTGTGCTTTCTAAGTTTCCTGTTGTTATTTGCATATTGATTCAGAGATTCTTAATAGTGTCCTCTCTGAATGTGTTAGTGGTGAAATTGTTTTTCTATGGTAATGATGCCGGAGTATTCTGTTCGAGGTTATTTCCATGAATATCTAAATTGTTAGTAAAAACTACAAGTCTATTTTGCTTAATGTCTTTCAACTCACGTTTTTTTTCTTTGGGACAATATTACAGTTTAGCTTAAAATTACATGTGAAACATACATGATACAGTGCATTGTACAAAAGTTTTCAAGCTTATGACCCCAAATAAGAGAACGAATGATTTAAACTATTTACTTTCGGTGAATAAGTCTAGCCGGTTTTATCTTCTCCTAATTTGCTTTCCTTCTAAGCAGCCGAAACCTCATAAATAATTTTGCATCTATATCCATTTACATCGATATTTTTAATTCATTAAAAGAAAATCTTAGCTCTAAACACCAAACTAAATCAATTCAAAACTACATTCTAACATAGTGGGGTGCCCCCACCGCCCGGGACCTAGGGTGGGTACCCCGGGACCGGGATCCCGGGAACTTGGTGGCACATGTGTGCCTAATATCCTTACATTTGTCAGTCTGTAATTGCGAAGTGATTCTACTTTCCACTGTCCCTTACTTAAATCTTAATGTTAGTTCGGTCTATAGTTTTGATAAGGTTTGTCTCTCAGTAGTTTGGGTGTGCTTTTGCTATGCTTTTTAATATTTTTGAAACTAACCTTGCTTTAGGTAAGAAAATTTTAATATTTTTTATGTCGTCAATTGCTTTTAGCTAGTGAGGTGATTAACAATATAAAAGCCATTGTGTGTCGCGTGAATACACGTTATGGGTACTAGTGTGAAAATTACAAGCTGGTGCATTTTATTACTGTTATTACAGTTATATATTCAGTTACCTGTCACAGCATGTTGCTGTTTTTGCCTGCACAGCATTTTTAAGGCTGCATATCTCGAAAATCTAGCTACATTTTTCTGTGAAAATCAATCATAGCGAATTAGCATCTAATGCAATTCTGAGAGAAGCCAAAAGAACATCATAGTATTGCCAAAAATTGGCATCGCATAGCTTGTATTACGTATCTAGCTTAATCGACCACATCTGCTTTTACTGACTTGGTATATGAGGGTATCTTGAAGAGCCAAGGATTCGACAAGATTCTATACTTATACGAGAGTTTGTAGTTTGTAATAAAGCACGATCAAAGCGTTGGAGTTCCACAAGACAGATGGAAAATGGATTAAATGGAAACATAGGATTCGCAAATCATAAGATTTTCTTGCACTATGCTTTTAAGTTATGATCATGTTATACGTGATAAGTGTGATAACTTTTTAAAAGTCCACAAGGTATGGGATTGACATATGCTGGTAAAATGTCTCATGACGTGGTTTTTCAGTTGACAAACCATCATTGGCCAGTAGTAGTTCGCTGGATGCAAAGACCTTATACTTAGAAGAAGTATAAGGTCTTTGGCTTGATGAATGACGCTTTGTCTCAGTTCTCTGGTTCTATTTCTAAAATCTAGACGGTTGACTTGCCATAATGCAATAATGTTTTGATTCTTCATTTTGGTTTCAAATTTACTTTTAAAATAAATTATATAATGAGCCAGTTACTTTGACAGTAAGACAATCTGCTAATAGGTCATTTTAAAAATATGGTTGTCTGCTCATAGGCCGATTTGCAAATCGCACGTTTTTATATGGAGTCATCCATTTTATCATTTAGGTACATTCCTATTATAATAGGATATGCACTTTTCCCATTTTCCACTTCCAATTCTACCTTCATTTGCACAAAATAAAAACAAAATAAACCGGAACCGATTAAACAAATACGTTCACAAAAACGCTGACTGCATAGAGAGTTGCAATGGCAGCCATATTGAAATCAAAAATGGCGGGCTGTCAGCTGTCAGCAGTTTTTTGCACCGAACGTACCATACTCGTACATTTTGTTTACGTAATCGGTTCGTTCTTTTTGTTTGTTCTATATTTGAACCGTCAATTGTTTTCCCGTTTGCGTGTATATTGGCGGGTTTGGGTAAACACTCGATTATATTGGTATGTGTGGTTTAACATACATACTCGTAAAAGTGTGTGTGATTTTAGGTTTAAAGACGTATCTTTAATTTTATTATAATAATTCTGCTATTCTTAAAATCACTTTTGCCTCAAATTGAGAATTTTCTTGATGCATCTTACGGACTTTTCCTGAGGATATTCAGCAGTTAGTGTTGTAACTCTTTTAAAAAAATTGGCAACATTTTCGATGCAAAATGTTGAAGATATAATTTTTCACGTCTTAATTACTGAAAATGATGTTTAACGAACTTACCTTTCACATAAAATTAATGAACAATTTCCAACTCAATAGAGAAAAGAAATTGAATTTTTCACAACCAAAATATTAACATAAATTGACGGTTAGCAAAATTCTTTCAGAAACGAGGTAGATGAATGACTGTTCACTGAATCGAGGTTGAAAAGGGTAGACGTCCTTTAGGCATTGATAAAAATAAACTTTGTTTTCATTTTTATAATATTCTTATGACATTTACGTGAGGCATTGCGTCATAGAGTCACCGTTTGGCGTAGTGTTTAAATAGGAAGACATAATTTTAATGAGTGACATTTTGTGACGTAAGATAGGGTTGGTATGAAATAAAGTTAGGTAGGCAGAAATTTGGCATAAGGTAGATTATAGTCTAGCACATGGGCTATTTTTTAATTTCCTCGCGATTGAAGCCGCGGGCAACAGTTAGTGTCTTTATAAATCAGCACCATTAGAGCATTACTGGTTTGGTTAAAGTTATTTTTAGGGTTCCTTACCCAAAGGGTAAACAGCACATAAAAACGGGACCCTATTACTAAGACTCCGCGGTCCGTCTGTTTGTCTGTCTGTCTGTCTGTCTGTCCGACTTTCACCAGGCTGTATCTCATGAACCGTGATAGCTAGGCAATTGAAATTTTCACTGATGATGTATTTCTTTTGCCGCCATACAACAAACGTATTTTTTTTGGACGTTTTCACCTTCGTGCGCGAGTCCGACTCGCACTTGGCCGGTTTTTTTATTATTTATGATATTTTCGCGTTTGACCACTATCTCGCCTGATGTTAAGTGTGGTCCACGGTGAAGCCCGCTTGCCTAGAAGTTCTGCCTGTATCCATCACTAATAACTTAACGATAAACCGAAGCCATCTTGAAATGAAATTGATAAATTTTCAGAGCAAACCTTGAGAGTTATGAAGATAAGTGCACGACATACCATAGTATACAATAGACGGCTAAAACCATAAGCACGAAACCAAACTCTGGCAAAATCCAAAACTTTTAATTGCACCCAATTTGAGACCAATCGAAAAACGGTATTGTATTACGAAATTCGAATCGAATGCATTTACCAAAGTTTTGTTCGTGCAAGTTCGCGTCGCTTCGTGTTAATTCGCTACTCAAAATAATGTACACTTTGAATTTGGAGTGCATACGGCTGTACAATTTATAATTGCTGCCAGTTTGTAATTTTGAATTTGGAACAATTGAAAATTAGGTTTGTACAGACCTGTGTTGCTGAAACTCTGATTCGAATTTCGAACTGAATTCATAATATCGTTTAGATTTAATGGAAAAAAAAAACAGTTACATTGAAACTTTTCTTTTAAAATGGACGAAATTTAAAAAAAATATTGTTTAAGAATTTTTACCTATATTTATGTTTTGAATATTTTATAGCTTTAACAATAGGACTAAAGAAATAATACGGATGGATTGCGTGATCAATTAGGATAAGCGCAACAAAATGATCATAATGTTGGATTCATAAACATCTAGGAAACCGGAAAGCTTAACTAAAAACTCAGTAGTTTTGAGAAGGCTTAAAACTTTAGGCCTTACATTAAGACAGAAAGCTTCCAAAAAAGCCCCAAGTACAAACCATTCTACAAAAAAAGAAGGTCCGAATCTAACATATCTATTACACAGATTATACATTACATCGATACCGTATTGTCAGGCGCGTGCGCAGTATCATCTGAGACACAGATTACCGTTTCTCGTATAATTATATAGATTACGTTAAGCACGTGTTGTGAGCTTCAGTGTTGGGGGTTAGCGAGTGGCGCTGGGATTTCGATAGCGATTTTTGGGCAGAGTGAATAGACAAGGCGAATATTTTATGTTAGCAGTAAAATATTGCCTGCAGCAGAAATGGTGAATCATGCATTGACTATTGAAATTGTAGACACTCGAGCTTTTATTAGGTATTTAAATCAGTTTTTCTACACTATTTGCATAAACTTTTTTTCGAAGGATACCAATTAAATGACATTACACAGTCCACAAACCCGCACTGGGCCCACGGCCCATTCCCTCTCTCACATAGAGGAGGCCTGTGTCCCAGCAGTTGGAACATTAATAGGCTGATGATGTGTGATGATGTACACAGTTCGTCGACCCTTTGGGCAATGGCGTGATGTTATGTGATGTAAAGTTATCTGATATTAAATACTTTTTCAGATAGATCATCATTTGAAATGATTGAGCATTCAGCTTAAACAACAGACATGTAATCACTATTTGCAAAGACACTAAAAAAATCCTTAAGAAATAATTCATTACAAGTACCAACAGATGTAGTTAAAAAACCCTTCGATAAAACATTCGCTATCGACTTAAAGCTGTCGAACGATCGCCAGCTCCCGCTAACCCTCACAGTGATACAGCGGGAAGTAAGAATGATACATTAAAAGTATACTATTACCGACAGCATTGACGACGTGTTATTGTGTTCAATACATGGTAGTATTGAATTTAATGACACCCTGGTTCTCTGGTAGGGACAGATCATAAGAAAATCTAGTGAAAAGTTTCTTTATGTTCTCTATATACGAAGTAAAAGGTTTAGATGAAGATAGAGCTTTTAAGAAAAGTCTTGAAATGGGAGTTCTATTTGAAAAATATAAATTGTGGTAGTTTCTGGCACATTTTTATTATTTACTAGCTGTGCCCGCAGCTTCGCTCCCGTCATCTGTCCGCCAACCCTACCCTACTTACCTTCCTGCCTACCCTACATACTTACATACAACTACACTACATACCAATTTTTTTTTCTAGTGTCAATATTTCGCGTAGAATCTTAACACCGCGATTCAGAAAATGACTTTAAATGCACAACGCCATCTATCGAATAGCGAGTTCAACTGTCCGAGTAACTGAATTGCGTGTGCTGTGATAATTTTACTTTTTGAACACTTTAAATGCATCTAACTTTTGATAGAGTGAACCGATTGCGATGAAACAAAAACTAAGTAATTCTTCAAGTTACGCACAATTTTTATGTATAAAAGTTATCTACATTGGTTTCGTACATTTCACGTGATGCGTGCACAAATAAACAGACAAAAATTCAAAAAATGCTGGAAATGGGTTCTGTTGGTTATCCTTTAACACCCTGGCTATTTTTTTTTTAAAATGTTTTCGATGTACAAAAAAAAAAATTCTACAGATTTATTATATGTATACACCGTGAAATTTAAGTGGTTGTTTTCCCGCGGCAGAACGACTTGCCCTAAGGAGTACTTTCGAAGCATAGAGTTAAAGTAAAAAAATAACGATGTTTTTGTTTTAAAATAATTTAAAAAAAAAAACATAAACTCGAAAAAGTGAGTAACAATAGTAACTTATAGGTACTAGGTACTACGGTGAATAATACGGTGGTGACGCGAGTAGTACCTAGTACCTACAAGTTACTATTGTTACTCATTTTTTCGAGTTGATGAATATTTTTTAAATTATTTTAAAATAAAAACATCGTTATTTTTTTACTTTAACTCTATGCTTCGAAAGTACTCCTAAAGGCAAGTCGTTCTGCCGCGGGAAAACAACCACTTAAATTTCACGGTGTATATGATATGATGATGATTAGATCTCTCTCTCTCACTTCACGGTTAGCGATTATATGGTCGACGAAGTAGTAGGTACGCTCGCCTAGAATTAGTAACTTATTCACTCTTGACTTAAATAAACTCCTTATTGCTATCGTGATGCGTAGATTTCTGGCTGATCTCTGAGATGAAAAAACCTGCGATGGACCTATTCAGACATTCAGAATTTATTTATTTATCTAATCTTATACCTCTAAACGAGCAATTCAGGTATATATATATAATCTGAATCTCTGCAACGGCTCCAACGATTTTCATGAAATTTAGTATGCAAAGGGTTTGAGGGACGATAAATCGATCTAGCTAGTTTTCTCTATTTCACCTGAGCAGGGCTCGGTCGCCCAGGTACTTAGAACTTTATGCACATGTACAAAGATGGATTTAATGCCTTAGGCATTTTGTACCAGTCGACTTTAGGGAGGTGCGAGGTAATAATAATTGACGGGGATCACCAACTAGCTGATTGCCTTACACCTATCTTTTGGTACAAATAAGACGCATAATTGTTATCATAATTTCAGCCAAAAAGACGTCCACTGCTGGACATCGGCCTCCCCGAAGCTTCGCCGCACTGATCGATTCTATGCGTCTCGCGTCCATTGGATTCCCGTAGTTTTAACCAGATGTCCTAGATAAGTGACATTCTATATCGAAAAATTGTATGGGATTGACAAGCGATATCGAAAAATTGTATGGGATTGACAAGCGATATCGAAAAATTGTATGGGATTGACAAGCGATATCGAAAAATTGTATGGGATTGACAAGCGATATCGAAAAATCACGTGATCAATCCCTTACATTTTGACATATCGAATGTCGCCTTCACTGACATCGAATGTCAATTGTCTAATTAGAGCCTCAGGTCATCGGTCAGCCTAGACTCTAGGAGCTCTGCCTCATTAAGACGCTATGGCGACGTCGCCGGCTAAGTATCCAAGAAGTTAATATTGAAATATATGGTACCTAACTCACTTGGCGACGGTTTGGCAACGTCGCCAAGTTGAAGCGTGGCCACGAGCTACAGCTCCCTACGTGGCTTCTGGATACTCTGGTGGCCTGGCGATGTTGCCCCTATAATGTACACGTGTAAACTACACCTCGCTCACTCAGTCGCCAGTCAGCGGCCATTTTGGACGCTCACTCGGAATATAGTAGTTGATGTTGTAAATAATGAGTTTCGATACTGAAAATTTTTAATAGAAATTCAAAACCGTCCTTGTTTATGGGATGGCTTTTTACATTTTTCTGCGATGTAGATAATAAACCAGTGTGTGTTGCCAGTGATGACATATGGCTCTGAGACGTGGTCGCTAACAATGGGCCTTATCAGAAAGCTTACAGTCACTCAAAGGGCAATGGAGAGGGCTATGCTCGGCGTTTCCTTGCGTGATCGAATCAGAAATGTTGAGATCCGTAAGAGAACCAGGGTTACCGACATAGCCCGAAGAATTGCCAAACTTAAGTGGCAGTGGGCAGGGCACATTGCTCGCAGAACGGATGGCCGATGGGGCAGAAAGGTTCTGGAGTGGCGACCGCGAATCGGAAGGCGTTGCGTTGGAAGGCCTCCCACCAGGTGGACCGATGACCTGGTGAAGGTTGCAGGAATCCGCTGGTTGCGGGACGCACGGGACCGGTCAATGTGGCGACGCTTGGGGGAGGCCTATGTCCAGCAGTGGACGTCTATCGGCTGATATGATGATGATGATGATGAGATAATAAAGAAGTCGAGCGATTTCTTCTAAATCCATTCCTGACGACTTAAACGAACTGACTGTCGAGACGCCATGGCCTCTCGACTTGGCGACCTTCGGATGCCAGAAGTAGCCAGGCCTGCGCCACTGGTGACGTCGCCATGGCGTCTTAATGAGGCAGAGCTCTAGGACACCCTATCTATCTTTTATGCTAATAAATGATTAAAATTAGAGCCCAATAGATGGTCACGTTTATAGCGGCAACAATGACGTTCATCAAGACCTCAAAAGTGCAGGTTTCGTGCTCTGGAAAGAGGCACCACACTCATATTAAAAAAACCGGCCAAGTGCGAGTCAGACTCGCGCACGAAGGGTTCCGTACCATTATCGCAAAAAACTGCAAAAAAAAACACGTTTGTTGTATGGGAGCCCCACTTAAATATTTATTTTATTCTGTTTTTAGTATTTGTTGTTATAGCGGCAATAGAAATACATCTTCTGTGAAAATTTCAACTGTCTAGCTATCACGGTTCGTGAGATACAGCCTTGTGACGGACGGACAGGCAGACAGACAGACAGACAGACGGATCGCGGAGTCTTAGTAATAGGGTCCCGATTTTACCCTTTGGGTACGGAACCCTAACAAAAAGCTAAGCTAAACCCAAACACTTTTGATCTGCATTCTCAAAAAAAGCTATGCTAAACCCAAACAGTTTTGATCTGCATTCTCCAACATTGAAACACCAACTTTGACCTTCCATTACCACATACCAAGACGGCAATAAAATGATAAACAGACATACTACCATTATATTTTCGCAACATCCAATTTATTGTAACAAAGAGGTCCACATCGATATGGTTCCGTTAGAGCAGGCATTTTTGATACGCCACACAATGCCGCTGATATTTTTGATAAATTGTAGATGTAGGAATGCTGGATGTGCTCTAAAAAAATACAGTTATTTTAATACGTAAAGCTAAAATACTGGTAAAGTTGACGTGTTTTCGAATAAAACTAATACCGAGATCCAAAAGTTTAATTCGTGAAATGTCCTATTAAAACTTCGAGTAACACGAAATATTACAAATTATGCAATAGGGGATATTGTTATTATCTACTGTGTACTAAGCTTTACCTGCCACATTCAAGTCAATGACAATACGCAGTGAAAGGAGCCGAAAACTACCCCCAAACCATGACGTGTCTAAACTATCATCAGGCGACTGTAAAAAAGGGACAGATGTATACAAGTCATATACATCTATAACGCTGTGGAACAGTTGTATGATAAAAAGGGACAGATGTATACAAGTCATATACAGCTGCCCCTTACGCACACTCAAAATAACCACTAAGAGCTTATGGTCACCCCCCAGGTCCAGGTCCAATCTAATACCAGACACAACAATAAAGTTAGTAGAGACTTGAAATTTAGTAATGTTGAGGGTTAGTCTAGCAACTACCAAAGAATCCTCAAAAACTCCTCTTTAATTAAAATCACCGTTCACCAATCAAATCGAAGTCGCTTCCAGAAACCGTCCTCTCCCGAAGAGCTACGATGATATTCGGCTATTTATATCGTTAATAGGATCGACTCATTTGGGCATGACTGGCGAAACTGAACGCATGTGGGGTCCGTACGGGAATTTTACTTTTTTGTTTCTTTTTAAGGCTTTTGTTTTGAAGGTTAATTGAACGTGTGATACGGGAAGGTCATGTTTTATTTTTGAATATTATGATGTAGGGAAAACGCTGAAAAAGTGCTTACCTTTTTCCGCTGTATGTTTTTCTTCGTACCCTAATATGATGTCGAATATACCCATGGGGCTGAAAGGTTCAAGAGTAATATTTGTGTACTGGAAGACGCAGCGTTACAAGGCCTTTCTCAGGGTGGACCACGCACCTGTTCAGAACTGCGGCAGTACACTGAATAAGTGCAGTACAAGACCAATAGATGTGGTGACACTTGGATAGGATTAGAACCAGCTGCAGACGTCTTTCATTCAAGATGATGATATAAATTGTTTGCATGCCCGGTTACTCAATCGCCCTCTGTTATCCAACGTCTATCCACTAAATGTGGGAATTGGAGGGGCTTACGTCAAAAACTCGGTTTACTTATAGACTAAGGAACCTTTAATTCGTAATAACAGCATCAGCTCAACCTCAACTTGTAAGTCAGCTCTCTAACTGCATACCACATGGGGTAACAAAGTTAGCCAATGACCCACTGCGGAACCATTGTGTGGTCCAATCAATTATTTTTATTGTAACTGTATCACGTTACAATCGTAATTGGTGATGAGGGTGATTAGAGTTGTGATTAGTGGGGGAAAACCCGAAAGTATTTTTTTTTTTTTTTGGATTTCATCGTTGGTCTCGATTTTGCAAAAGGTACCTCTGAGTAGATCCCAGGATTAATTTTATAAATGTGAGGATATACAACCCAGATATCGTGTTTTGTTTTATTTTAAATTATTTAGTCTTATGAAAGTATAGTTATTTTTGCATTTACATAGTTTTGATAAAGTAAAATACACAAAAAGTAAAATACTAAAATATGAACAAGTTGTGGTCGAACATTTTGATTAAAGTGAACTCAAAATCCATCTGTAAAATTACAGTAATTTCCGCGATATATTCGTACGTGTACCGAACACTTGCATCATCTAAATACTTCCAAAGTAGTCGAATAATAATATGTTAAAAATAATCGACTAAAATCGATCAACAATAACACAACAACCATACATTACAGCACTATTCTGTTAGCAGGAAGACGCGCACGCGCACGTTCCCACGTGCCCCCTTTGTCGGCTCGCGACAAAGCATCGCCGACAACATGCCTCATCTATGAAACAAGACAACCCACCCAAAACCAACTATAACTTTCAGACAATACGATTTAAATTCAGAACGACTGGCGACGGAAAAATCAAGCCTGGCATTCCATTTCCAAAAGTGGTAACTGTCATCTAAAACAAAATACTATCGACTTTGATGGCCAATGATAAAGTCGGAATTTGGTTGCATCAGCCAATAAGGTGGCTTCAAAAAGTTTTGCCGTGAAGGCAGCGTTGACCCCTCATTTAAGGTAGGGCAATTGTTTATCAATATGTCTATGATTAATGTGTATGATGTGCCTTCGTGATCCGATCGCGGTCGGCTCGGGCAATTAGTGGCGATCACGATTGCCCGAATGATATGTGATGGGTAATGTTGCTAATTTGTTTGGGGGGGTCGGCCGTATGGGCGATAATTTGTGTAAATGGTTCTTTATTAGGTTCGATTGAGAATGGATGGCTTATACATGTATAGGTTTCGTAAGCACTCGTATTAGAAACTTTTGTTTGATGGTAGTTATTGTATACAAATCTGCTGACAAGACATGTTTGTGACTGTCTAGCGCCTATGTGCTGGTTTGGTCCAGGGAGTGGTCACGGCGTGCAATGTGTTCTGGTGCGCAGGTGATGGAGGTTAGTCCCAAGAGGAGGGTCCGGTGACGGACAGTCGCGGCGGGTTCGTGGTGAGCGCTATCGCGTGCCCGTGTTCTCGCCATAAGATGCACAGGAGGACACCGTGGAGTTTTAGTGGGTTGAAGTCCCACATAACTGCGCTATCTCCCCGTGGTAATTAGGTATTAAAACACTCGTGTGATACTATTATCACACGAGTGTTTTAATAATCCCTTACATAATTATATAATCGTGCTAAACATTAAATTAAAACTAACAATGAAGTTGGCAGGATAGCAAGGGGTCTCAAACTAGGCATAGCCTGTATCTTGGTGACCCAGACATAACACAGAGTTTATAAATCATTCAACTCATCAATTAACTTCAAATTGCATGAAGTATTATTTTTCTATAACTCCACTCATATATTGAGAGATAAATTGAGACAACACCGAAACATATTTCCTAATTATATACCTTCACTACCACGCGTTTTCTTACAAAAATAATGCCAACCAATTTCAGCCCAATATATCAAACATTAAAGTTATAACCAATAAATATTCATAATCCTTTTGCAGACATCATAAGGTGGGCGTTAGGCCGTTTCGTCCTAATTCTAGTCGAATAATTTCCTTTAATACTCGACTAAGTCGGCCGTTGTGCACAATGACACAGTATGTCACGGGTAATGTGTGCACTGACAACGCTGTGTTGACGCCATTTTGTTTGTGGATTTTGATGTTTTGATACTTAATTCTGTAGTGCTATTCTGTTACAATTGCACCGTGAGAATTTAGATGAATTGTGCTGGGTGACTGGTTGACATCGCCTATCGCGGGTTCTAAAAAAAATATTTGTATGGCCAACAGATAGTTGTTCCAGATCTGGCAGTTCGTGTAAGTTTTAAAAGCGAAACCTACCCTTGTTTCAGCCGGTGTATTCTGTAAAAATCTCACCGTGACAACTTAGTTTTTTTTATTTTTATTATCTATAGGCTTGCGCTTGACCACTATCTCACCTGATGGTAAGCGATGATGTGGTCGACGATAGAGCACGCTTGCCTAGAAGAAACCTATTCACTCTTGACTTAAAGACCCCTAGATTGTAGCTAACGGGAAACACAGATTCCGGCAGGGAATTCCACTCTTTAGCTGTACGCATAATAAAAGTGTCCCCAAAACGTTTTGTGCGTATGGGTGGGATGTCCACCATGTACCGATGACGCATCGCCGTACGTCTGGTAGTCCGATGATGGAACGGGCTGGGCGGAATTAAATCATGTAATTCCATCGCACACTCCCCGAAATGTAACCGATAAAATACCGACAAACTGGCAACTCGGCGACGATGTTCAAGGCTCTGGAGCTTTGACTTGACCAGTGCCTCATTACCGATGAGTTTCTAGATTAAACTTAAACCGTTATTCCACCGTGATTGGATGTATTGACAACTCACTGCGAGTTCATTTCACCAAGATAACACGAAGTGAAGTTTACAGAATCGTTTTTTTTTTATTAATATATTCTTTTATTTTATTTTACATGGTTCATTGACAGCTACTTCAATCTCACTTCACCTTAGTTTGCACGGTGATTTTTAACAGAATAGTAGCAAAATTTGCTATAGTGAACGTAACATCACGCTTGTTTCCTCTGCGATGTGGAGGGAAGGAGGGGTTAAGTAAATACCATGTCGTGTACTTGTCCATGAGTCAACTGGAGACTGAAGACCCAAGACTCCCTTTATTAGTGTAATATATACCTAGTCCGTGCGTGACATATATTATAATATAACTATGGACATAGCTTATCTACCTTAACTTAAACTAAGATCTAAACGTGACGTACGTGACACACCACATCACCCTTCCTAAAGTAAAAAAAAAAAAAAACTAAGTTACATTGTTTTTTTTTTTTTCTCATCTCTTTACATTTTTAAACTTACATTCTAAGTCTTACAGTATAACTTTGTCCTATTTTTATGTATTACATCTATCTTATTTTTATATTTAACTATTACATTTGGTGACTCGTCCTTTACAACTACAAATGGTCCATTATAAATACACTCCAACTTATTGCCTACTTCGTTTTTTACCAAAACCAAGTCACCTTCCTTATAAGTTATAGAATTAAGATTCTTATCATAACAATGTTTCCTTGATAACTTACTTGATACCAAATTTTCTTTTGCATCATTTTGAGCCCTTTGTAACCTGTATTTAAATTCTAAAGGATAATCATCAAAATTATACAAAGGTTCAACACTTTCACCTTGAAGACTACTTGGTAACCTACAAATTTTACCATAAACTAATTCATAAGGCGTATACTTAGTCACAGTATTAACTGTTGTGTTATAAGAAAAACACCAATATGGAATCCAAGAACTCCACGATGATGGATTATTATCTGTTTGTATCCTTAAATAAGCACCTAAAGTTTTATGAACGTTTTCCAAAGACCCTATACTTTCATGATGATATGACGTTGATAAGATTTTATTGATGCCCAAGACATTACATAGCTCTACCATTACTTTCGAAATGAACTCAGAACCCCTATCCGTAGCAATTGTTCCCGGTATCCCATATCTCAACACAAAATTTTCTGCCAACGCTTTTGCTACCTCATTTGCGGATTTATTTTTTAGTGGATAAGCCTCCACAAACTTCGTAAGTTCACATTGAAGAGTCAATATGTAAACATTACCATTTTCGTCCCTATCAAGTGGCCCCACTATATCTAAATAAATCTTTTCAAAAGATGAAGATGCAGTGGTAGTAACTGTCATTGGTTCTTTAGTATGTTTGGAAAACTTTTGTTTTTTACACTTATCACACTTACCAACGTACTCCGCTACATCTTTCTCAATTGACGGCCAATAATAATATTTCTGTATATTATTCACCATACTGCGTATTCCTGAATGACCACTCGTAGGTAAAATATGAAAATCATTTAAAACAATTCTCTTCTCATCTGCCCCTTCTATTTTCCGTACACCCTTCACTACACATATTCTAAAATCTCCACATATCGAATTACTATTTTCCTTCAAATATTTGGCCATTTTTGTAATAAAATTAACGTTATAACGATTTATCAAAATAATAACTTCTTTTATGCCCTTTTCAATACAAAAAGTGACTATGTCTCTCGACAACTCGTCTCGCGATGATGCCGATAAAGATTCATAGTTTACGTAAATACTCGAGTTTTCTGGCATATACATTAAATTGCGCGACTTTGAAAATATTTTTTCACCATTAGTGTTACGTAACATCTTCTCCCACTCATTCAAACATATCTCAATGTCATTTCCTTGTTTTTTAAGAACTTCCACGATCCTAGGGTGATCAGTCCTAGATACCACAGAGTCCGTATCACAAACATTTGGTTCTTCCAACTGTTTGTACTGCGCTCTCGTCATTACGGATATAGTTTTTTCACGCATGGTTTTCAAATCTTCACTTGAAATTACTATCCTAGAAAGTGCATCAGCTAATACATTTTCTTTCCCCTTAATATACTCGACCTCAAAGTCATACTCTTCTAAACATAAACGAAACTTAGTTAACCTACTTGATGGATCTGTCATGTTAAACAAGTATAATAGTGGCCGGTGATCCGTTTTTACAACGAACCTCCGTCCATACAAATACGGTCTAAAATATTTAACTGACCATACTATAGCCAATAACTCCTTCTCTATAATAGGATAATTTAACTCACTTTTCCCCAAAGACCTACTAGCGTATGCAACGGGTTTACCGTTCCCATCCTGGCAGGGTCGCCATGCGATGTGGAGGGAAGGAGGGGTTAAGTAAATACCATGTCGTGTACTTGTCCATGAGTCAACTGGAGACTGAAGACCCAAGACTCCCTTTATTAGTGTAATATATACCTAGTCCGTGCGTGACATATATTATAATATAACTATGGACATAGCTTATCTACCTTAACTTAAACTAAGATCTAAACGTGACGTACGTGACACACCACACCTCAAATTAAATAATTTATTTGCATAATACATCATGTTAAAAAGGTGTTACAGGTATAAAAGGTACATTGTATTATAACCTATTGAGGTGAGCAAATTATAATATATAATGTTATATTATATTATTACTATGGCAACATGAAATATTAAAAAGACAAAATTTTACTAAAATGACAAACAGAATAAATTTTAAATGGGTCAAACCGATTACGACAGTTTTTTCGTCAGTTATGTTGAATTCCCATGTAAAAGTGATTAAATCTATTGCCATTGCAATTAGCATTGCCCCGATAGTAGGTAAATACCGTGCTGCTTCTGTGATATTTCTGAAGAAAAAACCCTGACCTAAGACACTAATCTGGGACCGGAAAAGAGGCAGACGTTTGCTTCAAATTTAAAAAGACTCTTCTGCCGTTATAAGTTTTGCAGCTATTCAAATTATTCCTGCATCGTCATAATCATTATAATACGTCCAACATGATGTCACGATGTTAGGTCGTGCAATCAAAGTTCGCACGAAAGTTTTCTATGAACAGACACGTTCCTGACATCAAACGTCGGTGACCGTGTTCTTCCTCACACTTTGCCCCAGCGCTTGACTCTTCGCTAAAACAAACATGACAGAACAATCCTTTTCGTTTCATATAGCTTTTGAGAGTTATTTTTTAAATTTTACTACACTTGAAACTTGTTCGAAATTCAAATAAAGCCAAGGGATCATGTTTCACGATGAATAAGTTTACCACCTCATAGAGTATTTATTCAAAAATGGATAGTGAAACAGGTACTTAATTTATACATGTACACCATTCGCCAGTTATGTTCATGTTGTTGTTGTTATATTGTATTGTTGTTGTTCAAATTGTGCTTGTTCGTTTATTGTGTTTTTTTTCTAAACTTTTCTTTAACTTTGTCATAATCGCTGTTGTGTGGGTCCGTGATGAATAAATGTTTTCTATTACATTTTCAAAGAAACGTTAACCTGTAAAGCAATCTTTAATTTTAGTTCAACTATCAAAATCACTTGCCCGCTGTATACAGGTATAGTTTCGGCGACACTAGCTCTGTGTAACGGCGTCGTTTATCCGATATACGAGAGACGCGATCAGTCGCAGCGTGTTCTGCGATTATACACTAATGCATCGTGCGTTTAATTCACTTATACAGCCGTTCTGGTTACGTGGTTTGTGTATTTTGAAGGAATGACGCAGTAGTTGCCACTGCGGTAAGTTACACGGGTGTGATAAAATTCAAGAAGCAGACATAGATACAAATCTAATAGCAGTCAAAAGTGCCAAGTCTGCTTGTTTTTAGCTATTTCTGGATAACATGGATACAAATCCAAGATGAGGGATGCACGGCAGTGGGGAATATGGCAGACGAAAGCGAAAGCAGTCATGAGTTATTTTCGGCTGAAATGACACACATTCGTGAACAATAACAGTGGTTCAAAAAATCCACATTGTGAATCTATACCAATATTATAAAGTGAAAAGATTTTTTTGTTTGTTTGTTTGTACCGAATAGGCTACGAAACTACTGGACCAATTTTAAAAAATCTTTCACTAATAGAAAGCTACATTATTCCTGAGTGACATAGGCTATTTTTGAATCCCGAAAACGGGTCCTGTAGGGTGGTCCACGGGAGCGAAGCCGCGGGGAACAGTTAGTAAAATATAAGAAAAGACATCGCTTAGAATTTGAAAATTGTATGCCCATTCAAAAGCAAAAATATGTAAGTAGTATGTAGTGTATTTAGCACTAACTAAAATTCATTTATAGCTAAAGGGCTACATGATTTTCATGGTAAATCATAACAATTCCAATTAACCTAAACACGACTAGGATACATTGTTTGATTACGGAGTTCTGGTGTCTACCTTCCAGTTTCATCGCCATACCTACATTAGAACCATTTATTTAAATTTGCTTTATCACTGTAATTTTCCGAATCCTGGTGATTCGCGGCCCCCTCCTTCTCCTGATGGGTGTCAGACGAGTATGTCGGACATTCGCATCCATCAAAAGGACGTCCGTAGGGTGCTGCGCTACCTCGACGTGAACAAGGCTAGTGGCCCTGATGGAATACCAGCAATAGTTAGAATAGAATAAAAAAAGAATAGAATAGAAAACATTTGTTCGACATTGACACAACACAACAACAACAAACACAAAGTAACAGAGAAGAACAGTAAAAAAAGTACAAACAAGGTTTAAGAATGATTGCGCCGAGCGTGCCCACACCGAAAGGGTTACCAACTCAGCATTTGCTGGGCACCAGGCACCCAGCGCTGATTTTCAGTTGGCACCCCGCTAGTGACACACGGACGGAGACGGAGTTCTTAAAACCTGTGCGCCTGAACTGTCTCCGATCTTGACTCGCCTATTTCGCCTTTCGTATGAGACTGGAAAAGTGCCGAATGCATGGAAGCAAGCTAACGTACAGCCCGTGCCCAAGAAGGGTAGTCGAGCTGACCCGGCCAACTACAGACCCATCTCAGTAACGTCCATACTCTGTAAGAGTATGGAGCGTGTACTTAACACAAAGCTCCTGGCATACCTAGAAACTAACGATATCCTTAGTGACCACCAATACGGCTTCCGCCGAAATCGGTCTACTGGGGATCTTCTAGCGTATGCCATTCACATATGGAGTGAGGCCATTGAGAGGCACGGGGAAGCGCTTGCCGTCTCCCTCGACATCTCGAAGGCTTTTGATAGGGTCTGGCACGAAAGCCTTATTGGTAAGCTTCCTTCATTCGGTCTGCCCGGTGGTCTATGTGATTGGATAGCAGACTTCCTGAGAGACCGGTCCATTCGAGTAGTTATCGATGGCTGCTCATCGGACCAATTGGATATCAATGCCGGGGTCCCTCAGGGGTCGGTACTCTCAGCAACATTATTCTTGCTACACATTAACGATCTGCTAAAACCCGGCACCTTTGGGTATGCAGACGACAGCACTGTTGCTGAGAGATACTTGTCCAACGCACGGGCTACCGGGCCGCAGATCCAGTCTCTTCGTGAGGCCATGGTGGAGCGTTTGAACCTGTCCTTGCAGGCAGTCTCCGAATGGGGCGATGCCAATCTGGTCAGGTTTAATGCTGCTAAAACCCAGGCGTGTCTTTTTTCCGCGAAAAAGAGCCAATTTCACCCGGCTCCAACTTTCCGAGATCTGACCGTGCCAATAACGGACCATCTTGAGCTTCTTGGCGTTACTTTGACATCGACTCTCAATTTTGGCCCATACATTGAGGCAAAGGCTCAGCTGGCTGCCAAAAAGTTGGGGATCCTTGCGAAGGTGAGAAAGTACTTCACGCCGGAACAGCTGCTCAACTTGTATCAAGCGCAAGTTCGATCATGCATGGAGTACTGTTCTCATCTCTGGGATGGATCTGCCAAATACCAGCTTGATGCACTGGAGTCGATCGAAAAGCGGGCCAAGAGGCTCATCGGCGATGAAGCACCGGTCAAGACAAAGCTCCAGAGCCTTGAACATCGTCGTCGAGTTGCCAGTTTGTCGGTTTTTTATCGGTTACATTTCGGCGAGTGTGCGATGGAATTGCATGATCTAATTCCACCTAGCCCGTTTCATCATCGGACTACCAGACGTACGGCGATGCGTCATCGGTACATGGTGGACATCCCACCCATACGCACCAAACGTTTTGGGAACACTTTTATTGTGCGTACAGCTAAGGAGTGGCATTCCCTGCCGGAGTCTGTGTTTCCCGACAGCTACAACCTCGGGGTGAAGCGCGAGCCTATAGGATATAAAAAAAAAAAAAAAAAAAATACTATTCGAGATATCTTATACCCAAAATATACACAGTGAGAAGTTCCAGTGGCCACCTGTGGTATTCTTCATCAGTTTCATTTCACCAAACGATACATTCTGAACGCAAATGCTTACCTTGGCGTTTTTGAGTAATTGGGGAACATCCTCCTCCATTTCTTGTAGCTTTCTATTGGTGAAAGAATTTTTCAAATCGGTCCAGTAGTTTCGGAGCCAATTCGGTACAAACAAACAAAAAAATCTTTCCTCTTTATAATATTATTAGTATAGATGTTCTTGATTTCTGCGTTACAATTTTTTTCTTCAGCCTTTGTCTGTCCGGCTTTGCCCAACAGTGGCTCATAATATATCTTTGCAGCCAACTTGAACCTCTGCATTTATATAAAGCATAAGCTTGTGTTTAAAATTAAGTATGTAATATATGTTTTCACCTTAATCCGATGTCCAAATTATCCTGTATCTCTCGATGAGTACGAGTAGGTATAGACAATCATCATCATCAGCCTTTTAATATTCCCACTGCTGGGACACAGGCCTCCTCTCTGTGAGAGGGAATGGGCCATAATCCACCACGCGGGCCCAGTGCGGGTTGATGGATGTCACATATCTTCGAATTTTTGGTTCTAGGACATGCCGGTTTCCTCACGATGTTTTCCTTCACCATTTTGAGAGCAGTGGTGATGAAATAAATTACACAAACCAAAGTGCCTGCCTAGGTTTCGAACCCACGACCTACGACACGTAAGTCGCAGCCGTTACCACTGGGCCACCATTGATCCCTGACAATCATTGCAGGTAGTAAACAAAACTGACTCTCTGATTCCTTGGAATCCCATCACTATTTCACTGTTATCATGCTTCAGCGTTCTTAGGCTTTTTTGGTTCAAAGCCAAGCAAAGCAACGCTTTTGAACAGATGGCCTTCTATGAATGACACGAACCATGTAGGTATCTTATCGTACCCTCCCCAGCAAAAAGTGCACAGCACCACCTATACCTAACTTTCTCCAGCATCACCTACATTCGCGATCTTGTTACACAACTGCTTGTACCCGCCGCGCTCGGCGTGAAGTAAACACGTCACCGCGACAGGTCTGCACGGGACACGAACCCCCGACACGTACAGATACTACCGTATCGGGTTACTGATTTAGTACGGCGTGTCGTCACAACGTGGCGGTTAGGGTGGGAGTTTTGTGTGTCGATGTAGCGGATTGTGGAGCAATGGCGTTTTTATTTATTCAGTACTTAAGGCCGTACCCTGACCAAAAAATCAGCATGAGATTTTAGCATTCCTATTGGCCTAGCAGCACTGTTGGCGCATGAATTACGGTAGTAAATACGCCCAGATTTTAGAATAAAATCGTTATAAAATCGAATATTGGTCTTATGAAAAAAATAAAACTTACAAATTGTTCGTTATCAAATTGTCTATCCATTAGTGTTAGTATAAAAAATAATTAATGAACACTTTACGAGGAGATGTATGCTATCAATAATTATTTCACATTTTTATGATTTTGTTGGAAGGAGATTAGTGAAACATATACCTCTTTAAAAAAAAAAGTGTACTACAATTTTAGAATCAGCATTATGTAGAAATTTAATGTATTTTTATTAATTGATATTTCTTTTTAAATGAAGAGTAGATAGCTCTTAAAAACTGCACAAAATTCGATGAGCGCGGCGTTTTGCTCGGGGAGGCTAGATAGATACTCTGGACAAAGTGACAGTGATGGTAATAGTCAATAACTAGAACCTGAATGCTTAAGAAGCAAACTAAAAAGACGTAAACAAGAAGAAAATCATGCTGTGCAGTCGGAGGATACATATTCGCGAGCTGTCCACCATTTTTCTATTTTCAAATTTTAATGTAGCCAGTGACACTCGCAAAGTTAAGACCAATCGATTGACGTAAGAATCATAAAAATCGGCCAACGCGTTTGATCTCTAGAACGCCACATAGGGACAAACATATATGCATACCTACATACATACATACATAGGCCATACAAAAATAGACTGATAAACACATTAACCTCCTTTGGCAGTCGGATAAAAACGCTAAAATGAAATCGAAAATACGCCACGTAGTCAATCACTAACATTTAGATTTTTCGTTAAGGGTTACCACTGATAGAAGATGCCGTCTAAATTAACTTACTTATTGTAATTATGACAGAATTTTTCATGAGAAATCACTCTCAAAGTCTATCCGTCCGTGAATGTTTCAATTTTCTCTGAAGCTAGAGTGGCATTACAGTGCTTAAAAGAACATCTTAAATGCGTAAAGATACCACTGATGTGCAGACTCATACACGTGTACAGCAAAAACAACAATAAAACTTTACTATACTATCAAATCATTAACTGTTTAGGTGTAGAGGTTTTCGAATTGTACTGTTGTTGAATTTTCAATACAAAACACTTTTTTCTAGATTTTCTTCAAAATAAACCTTATCATTTAGATCATCAATTCTAGCAGTGGATTGTGTGCAAAGCATTAAATTGATACAAAACAGTGAGATTGACAGCGAAACACCAACACAAGTTATTTTCTCATGTTCTTATCCGCTCGTGATACAGTTTTATACTAGTACGAGAGGATAAGGCGAATCACTCCAAAGACAACCAAACCAGTTTTACAATCTACCTTTTCACATTCTGCAACTGTCGACCTGGCTTTTATTTTATTTTAATTGTATTGTCAAAATTACTTTCAACAATTTTTAAACATAGAATCGAAATCCGCTTCTCTCATCAGCATAGGCGCACCCTAACACACAAAGGGGCTTGTAGGAAACAAGATTAAACGTTGTATGTGATAGTTTATTCGGGACTTTATTTTCACTACACTATTCCGTATCACTTCACGCTTTAACGCGAATTTTTATGTACACCTTAAAGTGTGTTTAAATAAAGACGGTTTAGGCCTAAGGGACAATGGAGTTACGATAAATTTTGTTTGGTTTTTGACCAGTTCAAATGCAAAACATTGTAAGTTTCTTACAATGTTTTGCATTTGAACGCAAACTTTTGTTTTGATTAATCAAACACGTTTTGATTGACGGTATCTACTTTAAAATAATTATTCATTTCACAAACACATTTGTATAACCCTGGAACCCTTTTTGGCCTCTGGGTACCAAACGATTACGGTGGCTAAAAAAAATGCCTAAAAAGTGATAACTACCACTTTGACAATTATGACTTAAAGGCTGACATTAAAAACTGACAACTTCAATGTAGAGTAGATAGTAATCAAGCAAAGGAATGATTTAGCATTATGAATAGCCAATCTAAGTAGCTTCAAATAAACAAAACTGCTTGCGTCCAAAATTATTGCAACCGAAGAACACCTTTGCAAATAATGTATGACACACAACCCAACATTACCAAATATCAAATATTGGCTTACCTAATATACGGCGGGACAATAATAAACCAGGCAATGGCTCGCCTCCATACACTGGGGCAATAAAGCCGTATGGTGCCTTAGTTGATAAGATTATCCTACACATAAATTTGTCAGTGATCTGTCTAAGGTTCCCGCCAACGTTGTCTATCTTGCGCCGAGATATGTATGAGCAGTGTATGTCGAAACTGCAGATCGATTTTGTAAGTCACAACTTTATTGGTTGGATGTAGTTTTGCTATTCGATTTCCGTTTAGGGTACGTCGTGTGGGTTTCAGAGATTTGGTGTTATTTCTTTTTCGTTTTTAAACGAATCTTCAGAAAATATAATTACATATTTGAATTGGCACAAGCCAAATATTAATGCAAAATGAAAAGCAAATACTCAAAGATTGCAAATATCTATCATCTTTTCGAGCAGCGGTGTGAATCATTCACTTTGCCCAAGGATTCTTAATTCTTTATTGTACACAAAAAATTACATATATAACATGAGTGATTATAAAGTTGATGTACAAATGCGAGCTTAACACAAAGAAGAGTTTTCTACCAGCAAACCTTAGAGTGATAGAGAGAGTTTACAAAAGAAGAGAAGTAGTCCAGTGTACAATTTTAGAATAATATAAAATAAATCATAAATATACATACATACATAAGTACAAAATATACATACATACATAAGTACTAAATATACACACATACATAAGTACAAAATATACATATACTAATATTATGTCATTCCGAAAGAAAATGATCCTTGATTTTCCTCTTGAAGACATTCAGAGAAGGGCTGTCGCGTAGGGAATGTGGTAGAGAGTTCCAGAGACGCACTGCAGTAACAGACAAGGAGCCCTCATAGCGGCTGGAAGTGTGACGTGGGGTACGAAGGAGAAGAGAAGTGGAAGTGCGACAGGGTTTACCCCTCGGGACAAAATACTCAAAACGTTCACGCAGGTATTGAGGAGAATTAGGATTGTGTAGGATAGTATAGAGGAGAGATAGGATCTTCCTAACCGTTAGCAGTTTTTTTAAAGCTTTAAATATCAAGAGATGGCGAATTATTCCTATATCTAGCTAATATACCTGCTTACACAGGGTAGATCTCCCAACTGAAACTGCATCAATCTGTACACATTTAACAACTGTACCAGCTCCAGAACATAAGCATTGTGCACGCCTGTAACTGACCTGTTTGCACAGGACCATTTTCTAATTTAATGTTAACCCTGTAAATGAAATTGCAAATATGTTGTTGGTGTGCCTTACTTAAATAAATAAATAAGCTTACTCTGAAGGCGGAAGTCAAAGCACTGACTTTTGCGACACAACTCTTGATAGGCCTGCATTCAACTGGACAACAATATGCTCGCCTGAACGGTAAGTCTCTAAATTCCGCTCCACTAGCCGTAAAACAAAAAGGCTCGTATTATTTTACATTTGCTAACAAAAGCGAGAAAAGCAAAACAAACTAAATATCTGTTGTGACTGTAAGTCAGAGTTGCGCCACGGTAACGGCGCGTGCACATGAGTTAGTACTGCATTAGCGTCCGAGATACGATATCTTAACGCCTTGCCTACGAGCACTGGGCAGATGATGTGCAGTAGTTGAAGTTTGAGCGTTATCTTCTGTCTTATCTCAATGCAGAAAACTGAGAAAAAAAAACATCAAACCAAAAAGTTTCTAGGCCGTAAAGATATTTTTTTTAAATGAAGTCAGTAGTATCTTTCATTATGTACAATTTCATAATTGCTAATTGGCGTGGCTAATAAACTAATATCTTTATCGAATTTGCAAGGCAACGCCTGTTTCAGATTTTAACTGTTACTACTGTGCATGGCAAGGGGAAATAAGAAATTTTCGAACGACTTGAACATACATAATATTCTTAGGGGCTGATATGCTGCTTTTTTTTATTCCTAAATAAAAAACCATTGTGTAGTTTTAATTGCTTAGAAACTTCTTAACTGTTCCTAAAAAGGTAAGAAGACTGCGACTTTGCGACACGAAATATTTAAGTATGGTACGTATTACTATTTGTATGACTTAAAAAAGCAGGACGTTCTTTTCCTTTATATATAATACTGATAATATCCTGCAGCCTAATTGCGTAAGTGAATTCTCCAAAGCAAACAAGTCGATTCTTGCCCAAAAACGACTTTACGTATTGCATATTACACTCTGAAATGGAAAGGTTATGCTCCTTTCCACTACCAATATTTTGACGTAGAATTTATTGTAAAGAATGAACGAAAGCGGAAGAATCGAGATAAAACTTCACTATTGGTATTGTGCAATGTTCGAGTTTGATGAAACATAACGCAGTAGATGAACTTCAACTCAAAGGAGGATGTCTGTACTTTTAACAAATTAGTTTCGCAATACCGAAAAAGTTGAAAGAAATGATTCTGATTCTTGGAAGGAATCGACTCGTTTGCTTTGGAGAATTCACTTACGCAATTAGGCTGCTGGTGCGAACCTCCACAAAATTGCACAGACTTCAACTACTGCTCCACACTTCAATCTACCCCAAGCACTTGGCAGAAATAGTTGTAACACCCAGAACATAACATAAACATTGTAAGTTCATGTGATAAATACCGGTTATGGTGAACAGTGATTATGTTTCAGATCTAGTTCCCTTATTTATGTTTCGAACGATAACCCTGATTTGTATATGATTGGTCAGCCAATGATATATAAGGCATTTGTAATGTATTACCTAGATTTGGGCGCGTTTTAAAAGCTGGCCGATACTAGGTTTGTGTTTATCTCTGCTGTACGTACTCCAGTTGGTTTATATCGCAAGGAACAGTTGAATTACACCATTTGTGACTTCCCATGATTGCACTGAATTTGTTTAAAATATCCTTCAATGTTGGAGGAAGTGTTGGGCTATATTTAGAACCTCCACGAGTAACGATCGAGAAAACCTTGGCTGTCATCCCTGTTACCAAGCGACGAGTAGCTGGTCTACAATTATTATAACAATTTCGTAAGCTATTGTTGTGGTGGATGGGTGACCATTTCAACATACCGAGTTTCCTCCGTGCCTCGGAAAGCACGTTAAGCCGTTGGTCCCGGCTGTCATTTGAAGATCTTTGACAGTCGTTACGAGTAGTCAGAAGCTTGAGATCTGACACCAGTCTTGCCAAGGGGTACCGTGTTACCCAGTTACTGGATTGTGGAGGTCAGATAGGCAGTCGCTCCATGTAAAACACTGGTACTTAGCTGAATCCGGTAAGACTGGAAGCCGACCCCAATATAGTTGGGCAAAGGCTAGGCAGATGATTGTTGTGTATTTGATTCCTAAGAGGGATATTACATTAGCATATATCTAGGATCATACAGGATCATACTAGGATCCTGTATAAATGAGATAAAATTATCAAAGACTATAAAATAAAAATAAAACAAATCATCATCATCAATACATATAATAAATCTGTAGAAAAGTAATTTTTGTACATCGACAATATTTCCAAAAAAATAGCCAGGGTGTTAAAGGATAACCAACGGAATCTATTGCCGGCATTTTTGGATATTTTGTCTGTTTGTCTGTCTATTTGTGCACGCATCACGTGAAATGTACGAAACCAATGTAAATAACTTTTATACAGAAACATTGTGCGTAACTTGAATAATTACTTAGTTTTTATTTCATCGCAATCGGTTCACTCTATCAAAAGTTAGATGAATTTTAAAGTGTACAAGAAGTAAAATTATCACAACACACGCTATTCAGATAGTCGGACAGTTGAACTCGATATTCGATAGATGGCGTTGTGTATTTAAAGTCATTTTCTGAATGGCGATGTTAAAATTCTCCGCGAAAAAAAGATGACTATAGAAAAAATATTGGTAGGTAGTTAAGTAGGGTAGACAGGAAGGTAAGTAGGGTATGGTTAGCAGAAACCGCGGGCACAGCTAGTCATTAATAAATGATTTGATTAGATTTATTTTATTTTATCGTCTTTAATCATTTGGTTTGCAAACATGGGTATTTAGTACATAGATGTTTTATTTATATAAGAGTCATCCATGCTCTACCGTCATATAGGCGTTATATCACATTACTATAGCCTCTGACAGCGGCTTCACCTGCGTGAAAAGGGTTTTATCTTACCTAGGGAACATTATACCCAGATGATAAGTAGTGCTATTCCAGATTATAAACAGCAATTAATTATAATGTTATTAATTATAATTATTAATACCAACTTGATGCACTAGAGTCGATCGAAAAGCGGGCCAAGAGGCTCATTGGCAATGAGGCACTGGTTGTGTCAAAGCTCCAGAGCCTTGAACATCGTCGCCGAGTTGCCAGCTTGTCGGTTTTTTATCGATTACATTTCGGGGAGTGTGCGATGGAATTGCATAATTTAACACCGCCCAGCCCGTTTCATCATCGGACTACCAGACGTACGGCAATGCGCCATCGGTACATGGTGGACATCCCACCGATACGCACTAAACGTATTGAGAATACTTTTATTATGCGTACAGCTAAGAAGTGGTATTCCCTGCCGGAGTCTGTGTTTCCCGATAGCTACAACCTAGGAGTCTTTAAGTCAAGAGTGAATAGGTTACTTCTAGGCAAGCGTGCTCCATCATCGACCACATCATCGCTTACCATCAGGTGAGATGGTGGTCAAGCGCGAGCATATATAGGATTAAAAAAAACTGTGCCAAAAATCATCAATCATGCACGGTAGAATCAATTATTATTATTTTAACGTTCAAAAGTGCCGCTTGGTGGCCTACTTGAAATAAAATATCTTTGTCTTTGTCTTTTGTCATCCAGATGCGTCCAGCCGTGAAGAAGTAACAAACTTACGAACACACACACAAACTTTCACATTAATAATATTAGTGTGATCATATAAATATGACTAATAGATCTGTGGTCCTAGATATTTGATAGTGTAACATCCCACCTTAAGAGAGAAGAAGATTGGACCAAGTGTGAGAATAATCATTCTGATAATTTAAACCTATGGTAAACTACTTATAGAAATTCTATAAATAGTTTCATCATCACCATCAGCGTATTAATGATCCCAATGCTGGGACACAAACCTCCTCTCTGTGAGAGCGGGAATGGGCCTTAAGGTTACACTAGTCGAAAATTCTTCCATACAAACGTAGTCTAGGGATTATTCCACTGTTTGACGATGTACGTTCAAAATAAAAAGTGATATCAATTTTTCTCATCATTATCTAGCCCTGTATGAAAAGAAAATGTTTGAAAGTTATGAGCGTCGAAAGTTCCACATTTTGACACTAATTTTAACGCATTTTTGGGCGCAAATAAATACCATAAGATGACGGAATATTGCTAAACGGCTTCCATACAGGGATAGATTAGTAGTTAAACAATGCAAATAAGTTTATTTTGAACAGATAAGTTTAATCGTTTTTTCATGATATCCAGACTCCCAAAGGTCTGTTTATAAAATTTCGCGCGCTCGGTTTCGTCTTAAATCATTATCCATTTCGCTACAAATTTGCAAAAGTGTGTATTCGTACGCGAACTAGCTTTCTACTGCTCATCAAAGCATCTATCTCTTCCGGACGTGTTGTCGGTTGATATAAAATGCATTTCAACCCCGCGCACAAAATACTCTACTACGTCGACTAGTGTAACCTTAATTCATCACGCGGGCTCAGTGCGGGTTGGTAGATGTCACATGTTTTCGATTTTTTTGTTCTAGGGCATGCCGGTTTCCTCACGATGTTTTCCTTCACCATTTTAAGAGCAGTGGTGAGGAAATAATTTACACAAAGTTAAGCGCCTGCCTGGGTTCGAACCCACGACCTACAACTTTTAAGTCGCGGCCGATACCACTGGGCCACCAGTGCTCTCCATAGATCTATGATCCTAGATATATGAAACTGTAATACGCTCTATGATAGAAGAAGATTGGACCAAGAGTGAAAATACACATTCTGATAACTTAAAAAAACATAGAATTTCTATAAGTAGTATACCGTAGGTTTAAGAATTATCAGAATTATTCTATAATAAAATCCATTTGTCACTGCTGCTACACAAGAAAGTGTGCACTTTCGCGATACGTCTCTACACTACTTTCAAACCTACCAAGACTACAAAATACCTCCAACAATTACAACCACATTATTCTCCTCTAACCACACACTACAAGAAAAACAGCCTCACACACACACACACAAAAAAACAAATGAAACACACCATTCCCATTCATTCCATTCAGTGCAATGCTGCACAGTTTTTTCACACATTATTCCTACACCACGGGGCTATTACGCACGACATAGTCATAATGGCCGTAATGGGTGGGTAATAGCCCCTTTGCGCCACTCCAGGTGTTACGTGTGCATGAATACCCTCTTAAAAAAGGTGCTAGTGTGAAATATAGCGTGTCTAGAATTTTTCTCGAGTCTAAGCTGGTGGAAGAATTATTTGCAGCATTTTTGTCGGGATTTTATGAATATTTTTCGAGTGTGTAAACGGGGTTAGGATGTTCAAGGTTTTAAGATGAGAATGTGTTTTGTGCAGGAGAAAATCTTGTTCCTAGCATATTGATTAAGATATTATAACAGGAGTGAAGTGCACTTTGTATATTAAGAAAATTAAGAAAAGTTGCAGTTACTTCATCATCATCATCGGCCTCTCTTGGCACGGGAACGTGGTGATTGGTACAAGAAGAGAGAGGCCTATGCCTACTTACCATAAATTAATTATTAACTTTATTATATTGACCATATTAGTGGCGAAATTTCTTGGCAACCTTAAACGACAACCACATGTTACTAAAATTTAATTAATTCATTAATAAATCAAAAAGTCGTTACGGATAGTCAGAAGCTTGAGATCTGACACCAGTCTTGCCAAGGGGTACCGTTTTACCCAGTTACTGGGTTGTGGAGGTCAGATAGGCAGTCGCTCCATGTAAAACACTGGTCCTTAGCTGAATCCGGTAAGACTGGAAGCCGACCCCAAAATAGTTGGGAAAAGGCTAGGCAGATGATGATGAATAAATTAAAACAATTTCTATTAACTAAATACCATAATAGTAAATGAATATTTATATGGTAAATTTAAAATTTATCCGATTACAATATACTAAACAAATAAAAGACTTTTTTCCTCTCTCCTACTTTCGCAGTGCCCGACAGGGTCCTCAATGATCTAAAATTGTAACCTAACATCGCTAAGTTCACATGTGGAAGCAATAAATATATTGAGTATTGGTTAAGTAAAACTGAACCCAATTAAACGTCAATGAAAGTTTTTTGTATGACATAAGGTATACTTTGGCATGACTTGCCTACGTATACTCAAACCTTGCTCAGCATCGCAGAAAACTTAAAGTGGCAGATGATCAAGAGTGACAGATGCTTAAATCGAGATCAGCACATACTTACCGTCGAATACTCAAATCAGAAACCGGCCCATAGTCTAGTCTTCAATTAATGTCAATGTTAATGTTACAATTGTTACATCACAAGCAGTCCATTGCTAGACATAGTCCCCTCCAGTTGCCTGAATCATTTCAATTCTTGGCAATTCTTTCATTCAGATACTAACAAAGAGAGAGAAGTACCTACCCATAGCTATTAATATATTCTGTCGTGCGTGTTTGCAACCCCATCATAATAATATCTGCTTTACCTTGTGTGACCGATTTAATCTTTAAATGTGTGCGATAAGCAGTTAGATCAACAAAGATAGGACATCAATGATCGGATCGTATCACGTAGTTTTCTGCCCACCTCCTTGAAAGCTTGTCATAATATTATGACACGGAACGATACGCCGCTATAGTGTATATTGCTTTAATCTCTAGTTCATCCTACGCAAGTTATAATACTAAATTGAATTGAGCTACTACAATGTCCGCGGGCGGCCATAGAAATAGAGTTCAGTGCTTGTAGCTTGTTTTAGAATAATATTATTGGTGAAGACAAAGTGTCGTTGTACGTTGTATCAGCGATGGCAATGGTCGAAATGCCAAAATGACTGATCACGTGACATTTTGATGGCACTTGAAAATCCCATACATTTTTGTCATTTTTAATCCCTGACGGAAACCGACGGTACCATTTTTTTGCGTTATGGACACCGACTTCCAAAAATAAAGTTATTTTTCACTTTGTTATTTTCTTATTTGGAAGTCGGTAGTATTTTTTTGTAAAAATGTTTTTTTTATTTTTCACATTTTAGTTGTACCTACCTAATACGCAAGTTGTTTAGTAAGTTTCCTATAACGCCAGAATAGATTACCCGAATGTCATAAAACTTGAACAAAACCGAACAAATGAGACTTACCCCTTAAGAGCGTACTGGCGTGATGTTATGTTATGAAATGGTATAAACAATAAACAGACATGCGATTGCAGCAGTCCCGAGAGATTTGCCGTTATTTATTAAAGAGTTCTGTTGTATATCTTCGAAGTTCTTCATCAGATCTTCACCAAATTAAAATGGGACCAATTTCGAAAAATACTCTTTCAAACAAAAAAATAATTTTCAAAATTGGTCCACAATTGACGGAAATATCGGTGAAGATACATAAAAAAAAAAACATGGAAGAAGTCGAACATAGAACCTCCTCCTTTTTCGAAAGTCGGTTAAAAAGAGGGGTTATAAGTTTGACTTGTGTGTATGTGTATTTTTCTTTGGCATTATAGCTACGGATGGAGGTGCTCGTGGCTAAATAATAACAGCCGCACTGGTCGATCATCAAGGTTAAGCAACGCTTGACGAGGTCGGTCCGAGGATGGGTGAAAATTTCAACATACTGAGTTACCTCCGTGCCTCGACAAGCTCGTTAAGCCGTTGCTCCCGGCTGTCATTTGAAGTTCTTTGACAGTCGTTACGGGTAGTCACAAGTTTGAGATCTGACGCCAGTCTT
The DNA here is from genome assembly GCA_948252205.1 of Orthosia incerta. Lineage (NCBI taxonomy): Eukaryota > Metazoa > Arthropoda > Insecta > Lepidoptera > Noctuidae > Orthosia > Orthosia incerta. Next base: position 8,005,177 of record OX411759.1, read on the forward strand.
GCCAAGGGGTATCGTCTTACCCAGTTACTGGGTTGTGGAGGTCAGATAGGCAGTCGCTCCATGCAAAACACTAGTACTCAGCTGAATCCGGTGAGACTGGAAGCTGACGCCAATATAGTTGGGAAAAGGCTAGACAGATTAATTATAGCTACGGATGAACCGATATTGATTTCGATCTTTTATTTTTAAAGGTGTCTTTTTCAAGAGTGTTCTTATCTATGTTTGATGAATTTCGGTTCAGCTGTTCAAGAGTTATGGGTGTTTTACTGTTTGAATCGGGTTCTTTTCGCAATATGTCGTGTCATAATTAGGTGTTCAATTGATTGTCGATCGAAGCGTGTCTACTATTAGATAAATTATGTAGCATGAAATAAAAATGTGTCGGGAGTATTTTAAATTGTACTTGTTCCAGTCGCTATCGCGTCGCTAGAGATTTAGGTAGAAGAGTGGTACAGAGAAGGGTCAATTTTGGTATTATGAATGACTGTCGCCCAAGTTGATGATCTACTTTTGAGAACATTGGAGAACAAAACCAGCGTCAATGAATGCTCCAATTACTAAGGTTGGATGATCCCCAATCCAAAATACATAGACCTATCTGTGTATATACCACCTCAACAGCTTTTTACCAGAATGTGTGCATTTGGGGTCTCAACAGCCAAACAAGGCGACTGCCCTATCTTTACCTAGGTCAAATAAAACATAAGGCAACTTACAAATTTAAGTAGTTCCAGATCCTTAAACCTCGTCGCTGAGTTGCCAGCCTATCGGTTTTTATAGGATTTGCATGAAGTTTCATTCCAACTAGCCTGTTCCATCATCGGACTACAATTACGTACGGCGATGCGTCATCTGTACATTGTGGACATCTCACCCATATGCATTAAAAGTTTTGGGAATACTTTTATTGTGCGTTCAGCTAAGGTGTAAAATTCCTAAAATAAAACCTGAGAGTTTTTAAGTCAAGAATGAATAGGTCACTTCTAGGCAAGCGTGCCTTCTCGTCGACCACATCATCGCTTATCATCAGGTGAGACAGTGGTTAAAAGTGAGATTATCAAAAAAATAAAGCAAGCGATACAAGGTAAGTGTGTACCTATATACAACACAGTCGTATAAAGCAATTTATAATGTATATATACCATCTGTAGATTTTATTCAGGCGAGGCGGAGACCTGAAAACGCCATCGGAGAAAAAAGAGAGAAAGGAAAATATGTAATGTTTTAATATTCCCATCCGTCATGATGCGTTTCAAGTTATAAGCGGTAGCGACTTTTATTATAAAGTAGTGTAGTTATACTTATATTGGGCCATATATTTTTTGAATGCGTCTGTCTTAGCTGAGAGAGAGCATTTTTGTTTACGTTGACATTGAAAATCGTATTTTATTGAAGGACTATTTGATTATACGGTGACTACTCATCATCATCATCAGCCTATTAATGTTCCCACTGCCGGGACACAGGCCTCCTCTCTGTGAGATGGATAGGGCCGTAATCCACCACGCGGGACCATTGCGGGTTAGTGGATGTCACTTGTTTCAGAGCTTTTGGTTCTAGGACATGCCGGTTTCCTCACGATGTTTTCCTTCACCGTTTTGAGAGCAGTGGTAATGAAATAATTTACACAAAGTAAAGCGCCTGCCTGGGCTCGAATCCACGACCTACAACTTGTAAGTCGCGGCCGATACCACTGAGCTACCACTGCTCAACGGTGACTACTAGCCACCATATATCACTAAATACACAAGTTTAGAAATATAGAAGATTAGCTGTCCCACGCGGTTTCGCTCCCGTCAACTGGCTACCTACCTACTCTACCCTACCTACCCTACATACATGAATTTTGCGTAACTTTAACCGCTTATGCAGCGCACGCAACGAAGCTCTCAAAAAGATTGCCGTTTATGCAACATTTTTCATTTATGCTCCGCTCCTATTGGTCGTAGCTTATCATCAGTCCACTGCTGTACATACCTGTACCAAACGCACGTCTTTCAGATCGGCAATTCTCCATCCAGCTTCAATACCACAACCTGACCTAAAATAAAACTAACCATTCACACTCCTCCTATAACTTGCACTCCACCAGTGTGACGTGCGGACGTGTCATTAGTCGCTTGATGAATGCCGAGCGTTAATGCGCCTCCCATTCAAACAGACGCGTCGGACTACACGGTGCGCCTACTTATTCTGGTGCCTGACGTCATTTGTCATTGTGTGTCTTGTCGAGATGTCGGCGAATCACTTGTGGTGGCAGGTGTGACGTATGTGGTACAATTGATATGTTATTGTTAAATGTAGTTATGCTGTCACTGAATTGGATTGTCAGTGGCTAGTCTTAGAATCGATCATCGTTCTATAAAGTTGTTGAAATCTCTGCGACACCTGATTTCTAGAGTGTTAGAGAAAGTGATATGCAGAACATTATTGTTTTGAAGTATTGTTGGACCTGCTGAAGATTGTATTAATATATTTGTATTGTATAAACTCAATTTCCTTAGTATTACATAAATGCACAGCACGTGTGTGAGTACTATGTACCCAACTGTAAATCTACCATTTACTGTACCTATATGTCGTTCGTTGACTTTGTGTGTGCCCTGGCAGTTGAGTGTGTCATGCTCTCTCAAATGACTGTCTGATAGTGGCACGTGTATTGGATTATCCGGTTCCCTTCGTGATGGTTGAGCTGGGTGGTGCCAATTCATGCGTCATGTTCGTGAACGGGCGCCGTCAGTTGGGATTGGTCATAACTTAACTGCTTCGGATGTTAATGTCTTTCTAGTACCAATTAATAAATAAATAAATAAAATCGCTTATTCAGGAAAAACACATGTATATAAAACATATTATATAACTGCACAGTACATGTGTGAGTACTTTTATTACTTTATGCCTGTACGTAGTATAGTGTGTAGTGCTATTCTGGGGGCATCGTCCTCACATATATGAATTTATTAATGTATGTACTTATATAAATATTGTAAAAAACTTATTTTTTAAAAGAGTAAGTATGGAGTTTCTTGTGCATTCTTCTCCATATCAAGCTTCTTTTCCGAATGCACGGTAGAATAAATTATTATTACTTGTAAATTTTAATTGTGTTTCGTTCAAAAGTGCCGCTTGGTGGACTTGTTGAAATAAATATGACTTTGACCTTGACTTTGAGTGACATTTTAACAACAATAGCGATTGTTATTTTGGCCGCCTAATGGGCCCAAAATATTTAAAGAATTTTCCATCATCTCGAAAAGAAGAAGGAGAAGCGATTGTTGAAATGTCAAAATGTTTGAGTCTGACCACGTGACATTTCAGTATCGCATGTCATTGTTTTGCCATTATACATTTTGGACTTTTTGCAATTGTTATCCCTGAAAGAATTTCACTTTGTCTAAGGCCCAATATAGACCGTTGATTTCTCCACCTGCAAACAAACAAACACATACTATAACAGTAGTACTAATTTCAGCAATAATAGTAGTAGTTCTATTTCCAGCAATAATAGTAGTAGTACTATTTTCAGCAATATTAGTAGTAGTACTATTTTCAGCAATTTGAATCATTACTTTTCTTTTAAAACTTTGACTGCGAATAGAATAGGGACGCGGAGGACTAAAAACGTGTGAATTAAAAAGATTTTTATGTTAAATGCGTTAATGCGCGACTCAATGTACACTTTGCTGTTTATTTTTTTATATCAATTTCATATTTATGTTGACACGTTTCAGGAATGAAACGTTTGGAGCAAATGGGAAATTCTTGTTGGTGTGTAAGTGGAAAACACACTTTTATCGCAGTTTTTCGGTAAAAAGTACATCATTAAGATAAATTCGCTTGTAGACGTTGCAATAAATCTCTAATTTTGATTTTTATTCAGTTGTAGTTATGCGTGTTGTACACCCTACTTTGCCAGGTATTATTTATTTATTAATTCACACAAACACATGTTTAACTTATAACTGTTGCCCTATAACTCGAAACAACTGTTCTAGTAAACAAAACTGAAGTTGATTTGTTACGGCATTGATTTAGGGTCATCGTTGTAAACTCACTTTTTTGAGCTATAAGGAGTTTTAGCTATAAGGCCGCCCATTGTAGGTCCACCCTATCAGGGCCATATGGTGAGAGAGTATTCTAAGTTTCTACGAGGAGAACAAATTTAGTGATTTTATAAAATACTAGCTGTTCCCCGCGGCTTCGCTCCCGTGGACACACAGGACCTGTGTTCGGGATAAAAAAATAGCCTGTGTCCCTCAGGAATAATGTAGCTTTCCATTGCTGAATGATTTTTTTAAATCGGTCCAGTAGTTTCGGAGCCTATTCAGTACAAAGAAAAAAATCATTCCTCTTTATAATATTTGTATAGACTAGCATCGACTTCGCCCGCTAGAAAAGTGTTTTCTTTTCCCAAGGGAACATTATACCAGGATGAAAAATCGCCTATGTGCTATTCTAGACTATAGTCTATATCAGTGCCAAATTTAATCTAGATCCATTCAACCGTTCTAGCGTGATTGAGTAACAAACATACATCCACACATCCACCCAAATTTTCATATTTATAATATTAACTAATAAATATTAATTAATTAATATTAAGGCCGTCTATAGTTTTAGGTAATTGATCCACGAAACGTCCCAAACCCATAGCCCAATGTGTTTTGTCTCCATATTTTGCAATAGTCCTTCACCAGCTGGCTTGTCCTTGAGTGCTCTTGCGTATTGATTAGTGCATACAGGAATAATCGCCAGTTAGTGTCACATTTCATCCTACACCATGTCTAACGGTTTCTTGGTTTAGGCCCCTGGTACGCCTTTCATAGGGCCGGGACCCTAGGATCTCGAGAATTTCAAAGATTTATCAATATAATAATTAATTAATTAATAAGTAAGATTGATTTCATATCGCACTGAAAAAACGCTCATGTTTTTCTGTCAGATTATATACCTCTACTGAACCAATTTGTCCTTCACAAATTAAAGGCGTGACAATATAGCAACTATTTCTTACGACCATCACCACATCTCAGTACATTTTCCGTGTCATTAGCCACACTTGTGGGCACTGAAGCGTGTCGAAGGCTGTACGCGTCAGACCGGGCAGTCACATGCTAAGTCTATGTCCTTAGTTTTTATGATATCATGGACTAAACGCACGACGGATTAGTGGGGTTTCGAGTAACGCGACAATATTCATAAGTGAGTTATCTAGTGGTTTGGATTACATGAGTTGCAATTTTTTTGGACCTATTGTTTGCAGTCCTCTGCTGGACTGCACAATAGGTCCGAAAATATTTTCTTTTAAATAAATATATAGGTGCACCTATTTTTGATCTCAGTGTCTAAATAACAGTTGTTTGCTAAATGCACATGAAAGTATGTATGGAACAAAAAAACTATATTTTTTTTTCGGTCCCGGGTTATCTCCAAAACGGCTGGACTGATTTTGACAGGACTTTCAGAAAGCTTTTGTTATGAAGAATAAGTGGACTGCTTTTATTTTAGAAAAGGAGAGTTCCACTTGAAAACAAATAAACTATGTTTTTTTTAGTTTTACGAGTTTGACGCTGCCTAAGTCGCGGACAAAAACAATACATACCCTATGGATAAGAAAGTGGTTATTTAAGTATATCATGTTTTGTTTTTAACACGCTTTTATTAGCTTGGTATGTATCTATGTAACTATGTATCAATGTAACGGAATCTTTGAACGTGATTGTCACCCACTTCAAAACGTCGGATTGATTTGAAACTTTGCACACCTATCAAGGACCGATGACAATGCAATAATTTAGTCAAAGTCAAATATATTTATTCAACTAGGTCAAACAAAAATTAAAATTTACAAGTAATAAAAGTTGATTCTACCGTGCGCGTTTAAATTGTTTGTCCCATTAGCCTTAACAGGATCTGCAGGATTAGCGACTTTTTAGTTCAATTTACCATTAAAGCGTGTTTTTTAGTTTTTAGAACTACAATTAATTTTTCTATAACTTTAGATATTGATAAGTTTTTACTGTTACCTAATAATTATTATAAAGATATTTAATTTTCCTAGGTACCTTTTCAAAAGATAATTTTAAAATTAAAGTCCGGTTTTAGTTTTAATTTGACATTGTTGATAGTAATTCCTACGGTATATATTTTGCTACAATTTGACGAATAGGTTGAAAGGTATGTTGTTTGTAATAGCCTAAAGCAGAACATAACTAGGTAATTTGTCAACGTTACTATGTTTGTTTAGTAAACCCAATATACCTTTGGACTAGAATGAGACATACAATCAACATAATAATTAGGGTAGCTCTAGGCCTTAATAACCACCAGACCTTTATGTAGTTACCTACTTTAGAAGTCAATAGTATTGACAATTACTTGTATTGAAAAAATAAATATTAATAAAATAGTATTGAAAATTGTATAGGTTTCCGCCTACCTATTTACTCGTATATTTGAGTTCCAATCAAAGTTTGGAACTGTCATGTCGAGATTTTTTAAATCTCCTAGACATGACAGTTCCAAGTTATTAGTTAGAGAACTATTTTGTTTGCTACATATCGAGGAGTTATCTAAAGAAAAATGAACTGAGCATGTGTTTTTTTAAGAGTTGACTTTTACGTAAATCTTTTTGGAACGATGTTCCTTATCGCGCGTTGCGAAAGGGGGCTAGACGGAAAATTCATACGAAAAGTTGTAACGACACTTTTTGCTATAGTTGTAAGCCGTGCGGCGTGCGCGTGTTTCGTGCGTGTTCTAACCTATACGCTGTTGTGTTTACGAAGTCGAGAGAGTATATATACATATATATATAATATATATATGTTAATTTAATTTACTGCAATCAATTTAGCTTTTAATAGATTTTTTGTTTTTAATTATAAATTCTGTAATTATCTCCGCATAATTTAGTGCATGCTGTGCTTTTCTGTAAGTGATGAGGCACTTAGACTTAAGTTTGCAATGTACAAATTCATAAAGTAACAGTGTACTCATTGTTGAAAAGCCTTATAATAAATAAATAAATAAATATATGTGTATGTATGTATGTATATGTGTGTATATATATTGTATACACATATATATATATAATAAAGGAACTTCGTTCCATCCGGGTGTCCCTTGACACCTCTCAAGTTCTTTTTTTTTGGTTGATACCTAATGCCTAAAAAAATATTGGATACTCGTAGTAATTAAATTAGCACCATATTTTATTAAAATATTTTGTCTTAGATTGATTTACTTACTTTTGGTAAATGAAACGATCCGTTTTCTATACAAAGAAACCCGACAGCCTGCATTCTGGGCTGCATTTGGCTTCTTCTGGGTAAGCTCGCTCCTTCGTCGACTCTGTCTCTGTCACCTCACCTAGTTGCTATTCCACCAATTCGCTTCCAAACATCCTTCATAATGCGCACAGCAAAAGAGTGGACTCACTGCCTGCGTCTGTGTTTCCGAACGCATACAACCCGAATCTCTTCAAAGTTAGAGTGAACAGGCTTCTTCTGGGCAAGCTCACTCCATCGTCGACTTTGTCTCTGTCACCTCTGACCTAGACTAGAGTCAAACTCATCACAAATAAAAATATAATACAATATTCCAACTGAAAGTGACACCGATACACTCCAGTTTGACCACCCAATTTAACGACAACCAGTGCAAATTAATACCAAGAAAATAATTATACTACCTATTAACTAAATCAAACTTCGTAATAACTTCTAACGATTAGTTGGTCACCTGAAAATTAAACGTTTTAATCATTTGTAAGGCTTACAAATAATTTATAGCTAAATAGTTTACACTTTACACATTGGAATCTACAAAGTAATTGATTTGTTCCATATTTGGTACAATCAAATAATTGGGAGCGGTGTATGCTGAATGCCAATTTACCTTAGCAAGTAGGTAAGTGGTATTTTGGAACAATGCATGAATTACTGTAAAAAATTATTCCATGATAGTACAAGAACAAAAAAAAGCAGTTAAGACGACGACTAACGCCATCGACCTTGAGGGAACAAAACGCACAGTCGTTTCACACCCGTGCGACCTAAAATTTAGTAGTTTTTTGTACTTTCCTTATTATTCTATGACTTTAAAAAAAAATCCTCAAATCAAAATGTAGATAATTAAATTATCTTTGAGATAGTGTTGATTTCATTAAAATACGCCCAGCGGTTTTGGTGTGATTGTCGTGTTTTAGTCCGTTTTAGACATATCTTTACAAATTAATTACACTATGTTATACAAATAAAACTCAAAATTTGCTTGGATCAAATTATTATGAAAATAGTCTAATATAACATATATTTTATTCAAAGAATTACGACTAGCCATTTAGACGTGATTCTCATTTTAAAATCAGCTACTCAAGGGAATCGGTGCCTTAATCAGCAAAAACAACAGAACTGGACAAGATATTCTGGCAATTGTTATCGTACTTTGAGATTATTAAAGACAAAAACATACTTTTTATTTCTTTTTTTATACACTATAGGCTCGCGCTTGAACACTATCTCACCAGAGGCCTTAGTGCGAGTTTTTACTCACGCTCAATCGCGTCAACGTTAACGCCAATTTGTATTGAAACTGGATAAGCGCCGTCTGGTGACGGCAAGGCAAAACCACATTTTTTGTATATATTTTGACATAAGAGATCGTTTACGTTAACACGAGTGAGTACGTTAAAAAACTCGCACTAAGCACACTGATGGTAAGCGATGATCTGGTCGACGGTGAATCACGCTTGCCTAGAAAAAACCTATTCACTCTTGACTTAAAGACCCCTAGATTGAAGCTGGCGGGAAACACAGACTCCGGCAGGGGGAATTCCACTCCTTAGTACTTCGGAATTTTTACCAAAACTATTTCTGCAACTTTCTAAAACGGTTCTTCTGACAAAATACCTGATTTAGAGGCATCTGCTACAGAAAAATCACAACAAAATAATACGAGTACTACCTGGGTTGGTTGTAATTACCTACATATACTTAAAATAATATGTCATGATGGTTTTTAGGTTTCCGTACCCAAAGGGTAAAAACGGGACCCTATTACTGAGACTCCGCGATCCGTCTGTCTGTCTGTATGTCTGTCCGTCTGTCACCAGGCTGTATCTCATGAACCGTGATAGCTAAACAGTTTAAATTTTCACAGATGACGTATTTCTGTTGCCGCTATAACAACAAATACTAAAAACAGAATAAAATATATATTTAAATGGGGCTCCCATACAAGAAACGTGATTTTTTTGCCGTTTTTTGCGATAGTGGTACGGAACCCTTCGTGCGCGAATCCGACTCGCACTTGGCCGGTTTTTTCTTATAGCCTTAACATATTGCAATGTGGGCCATTGGGCATGTGTACTTGTAAGGTGTCTACTGTAGATGTCTTTGCTCAGTCAGAGTGGCGTTTTTAAAGATTTGGCGCCCCGGGCCGTATGCCAATAATGGGATTTGCCATCCGATAGCCATAAAAAAAAAAATATTGTGCGAGGATTCGAATTGCAAGAGCGAGCAAAGCGAGCTCCAAAATTTTCGCACTTCGAATAAGTTATGTTGCCTACCTATGCAAAAAAGCTTCAGAATCAAGGCATTTATCACAATCGAGGTAAGAAAAGCGACTGAAGAGAGCTCGACACCCAGTTTCGGATGAATTGAGTTTTCTTATGTCAGATAAGAAGTTACGGGGCGGCAGGCTCTAATTCTCGTTTCAAGAAAAATCTGCAGGCTGGTAGCTCAGCGAGACACGCTGGTATCTTTCTTTAACATTTATTGAGCAACTGTGGCAATTATATACCACAGTTGCTCAAGACACTTTACAACTTCTTAGACCAGCATTCACAACCACAACCCAAACAAAGCTGTTGATACAAAACATTCTTTCGAGCAAGTTTTCAGTTACAATCACAGCAATAAGTCTGATTCATGCCATATCAGGTACAATCAAAACGGGACCGCTATATGCAAGTATGCTGGGATCACTTATTAAACGTCTACATTATTTATGTCCTTACAGATTCGGTCTAATTGTAATGTGCGCAGACTTGTGCCGATTTATCAGTAGCTCTGTGCGAGAATAAAGGTGGGGTGGAGTCGGTATTGATTGTAAAGTTTTTGGTTTTCTTACTTAGATCAAGACAAAATGGCAGTCACTGAAAATAGTAAACAAAGGGATCATCAAATACTATTATGTGATTCTAGATTTAGTTTGCATTTCACTAATCCGTTGTCATAATCAATGTTGTTTTTTTTTTATTTTGTCCTATCCGTTTTTTGCTAACAAGTTCTGCACTCTGCTTTTTTTTTTTTATTCGTGATGGGTTTGTTCTTGACTCTAGTCTAGTTCAGAGGTGACAGAGAATGAGTGAGCTTACCCAGAAGAAGCCTGTTCACTCTAACTTTGAATAGATTCGGGTTGTATGCGTTCGGAAACACAGACGCAGGCAGTGAGTTCCACTCTTTTGCTGTGCGCATTATGAAGGATGTTTGGAAGCGCTTGGTGCGAATTGGTGGAATAGCAACTAGGTGAGGATGGTAACTTGCAGTGCGTCTAGATGTCCGATGGTAGAAGGGGGCCGGTGGGATGAGGTCGTGGAGTTCATGAGCACACTCGCCAAAATACAGTCTGTAGAAGACCGACAAGCAGGCAACCTTACGGCGATGAGCTAAGCTGTGAAGCTTGGCATCCACCAGTTTGACGTCCCCAATTATTATTGCTGTAGAACTTGTGGCAAAAAAAGGAAAGTTACCGTATCTTACTGATAGATTGATGAAATAATATATACTTAGAATAGTACATTATGGTACAAGTGTGCAATGTTGGTGATTACCGCTGAGGCGTCATTGAGACCCGAGCCGTAGGTGAGGGTCTTAAGAGAGCCGAGGACGGTAATCATCAATACACACGTGTATCATACGACGTTTTTCAACACACTTGTGAAGAAAATAATACAAAAAAATATTTTTAACAGTAAAAACGAGTTGTGAAATTTTTTCAAAATGGCGGGCAAAATTAATTAATTTTCCTATGCGCGCGCATCTTACAATGGCGATCGGCCATAGACTAAAAGAATGAAATTTCTTTTTATTTTTTTTTTGTTTGTTCCTTACGGAACAGGCTAAGGTCTGAGACCATGCTGCCTAGTCATCAGTATTTTTCTTGAATTCATTAGTAACATTAGAATGCGGATGTAACATATTCTAATGTTTTTTGGAGTATTTGGAAGCAAATTGTATCGAGTCAGCCTTCCCAGTAAGCTTTGCGGAGGTAGTCAATACTACAATAAAATTCTCCGCTTCACTATCCCGAGATCGCTTCTGTCAATGATTTCACATATTGTCCAGTTGCGTAGACAGTTGAGACACAAAACTACACCACTTTTATATCACAATATCCACTAGGAATCAATTTGCAAAAAATATTAACAGCCGCTGAAGTTCACTCGAAAAAATCCCGCCAAAAACTCCCAATTTCTTTTTATTTTGGCTTATCGTGGATAGAGTTTTAACCACGTACAAAATAGGAAATTTAAATTTTTCTTAATTACAGAGCAAATAAAATTTATATTTGAGTGAAAGTTTTATTTATTAAGCACGTACAAGTTGAAATTAAAACGAAGTTGCATGAAATGAGCAAGCAATAGGTACATTAATTTATTTGTACTATTGAGCACGACCTTTTTTGTTTCGAAACTTTTTTAAGAACAAAGCAACTCAACCAATAAATTAAAAAAAAACTGTATAACTCACTTTGTGAATAATAGTAATGAAAAAGTCACAGTTTGATAACAGGCATCATTATGTGCCTAATTGCGGTGAAATTAGAGCCACTTTATGAGCAAGTGTGTTGAAAAAGATCTTAACCACTAGGTACACACGGTAGACGACATAAAATAAATAAGTATTTATTTACAATTATTATATAAAAGTCATATTGCTAAAACTCTTTCGTGCGAGCGTTCATTTTCAACACCGAAGCACTTTAGTAAACAAGTTACATCAATAATTTATATATTTTAAGATATCTTTAGTTACAACACCCTCTCTTCATGTTTTTAGTCGCTGCATTGTCCAGTCATCTGATTGCACAGTCCAACAACTTAGGTGTACTATAAGCAATGCTATTTACAATACTTATATCATTTAACACCTTTTATACGAAACTGAACCCTACTAATATTACAATAAGTGCGCGTATGACTGGTCTATACAACTTTGTTCACAATATGTATTTACTTAACTGCTACTGACCTGTGTCATATTTTGAATCATATCTCATATTTTGAAACAAAATATGAATTTTCTTGAAACTACTAAATCAATATTATCACATATAATAAATCTGTAAAAAAGTCGTTTTTGTACATCGAAAATATTTCCAAAGGTGTTAAAGGATAAAGAGCAAAACCCATTTCCAACACTTATGGCATTTTCATCTGTTTAGTTGCGCACGCATCACGTAAAATTTATGGACCCAATGTAGAAAACTTTTATACATAAAAATTGTGCGTAACTTGAAGTATTACTTAGTTTTTGTTTCATCGCAATCGGTTCAGTCTATCTAAAGCTTTATCAATTTAAAGCTTTCAAGAAATAAAATCTCACAACACACGCAATTCAGATACTCGGACAGTTGAACTACATATACGATTATGCGTTATGCATTTGACGTGATTTTCTGATTGGCGGTTTTATTCTCCGCGGAAGAATGACCCTAGAAAAAAATGGTAGATAGCTAGATTAGAAAGGTAGGTAAGTAGGGTAGGGTAGGGTAGGCAGTTGACGGGAGCGAAGCCTTTTTGTGCGAAGAATTTTTGTAATTTATATATATTTATAATAAATCAGTTATACTTTATAAAAGATAGCTTGATATCTGCGACATATGTCAAACTGACGTATACGTTATTATCACGTTATTGTTAGCCTGTCAAGCGCTATTGTTATTGTATTGATACTGACAGCTGTCGCAGAGATCAAGCTATCTTTTATTAAGTATAGAAATTAAATTCCCTTTGGAGAAGCAGAATTAGGTTGCCTAGAACTATTTTCTGTTTTAACCAGGATAGTTGCCCCTGGCGCCGGGACTATACCTTTTTTTTTTTGTTTGGGAATCATCCAATGATTTCTCCCGCTCTGGGTGAAGTGGAAGGGCGTGTCAGACTTTTACTGAATAAAACCCACCCGTGTTCCTTCAGTTGCTTGTGCCAGGGCCGCGGTAACTCTCTTTCAAATTTATCCTTGACCCACAAAACTCACGACAGGCATTTGCCCAAGCGGACCCCGTGAGTTTTTGCTGACATCTCTTCGATGCGCGCGTGGAACACTACGCGCCGTCGACTCGGGCCTGGGCCTTATCGGACGGCGAGCTAGCCATTACTCAGGGGCCGCTATACACCTGGGGGTGATTGCAACTATCCTGGTTTTCCCCTTCATGAGACTTAAATGTAACAGACGAAATGTGAGGTTCTATAGATGCACGACTAAATTTTTAGGCAACCCTTTAGTGATTACAGGTATGACGTTATGTCATTTAACCAATACCAGTGGTGTCTCATCCCATACAAAGAAACTATCCCGACGTACTGTACTGATTATTCTGATTATTTAATTTATCTATCAATATCGATTGATTATTAGATGGTGATCTATGTTTTTTTTTTTATATCTCATGTAGGCTCGCGCTTGACCATCATCTAACCTGATGGTAAGCGATAATGAGGTCGACTATGGAACATGCTTGCCTAGAAGTAACCTATTCACTCTTGACTTAAAGACCCCTAGATTGTAGCTATCGGGAAACTCGGATTCCGGCAGGGAATTCCACTTCTTAGCTGTACGCATAATAAAAGTATTCTCAAAACGTTTAGTGCGTATGAGTGGGATGTCCACCATGTGTCACCATGTATGCATGTGATGGCGAATCGCCGTACGTCTGGTAGTCCGATGATGAAACGGGCTTGGCGGCATTAGATCATGCAATTCCATCGCACACTCCCCATAATGTAATCGATAAAAGACCGACAAGCTGGCAACTCAGCGACGATGTTCAAGGCTCTGGAGCTTTGACTTAACCAGTGCCTCATCGCCGATGAGCCTCTTGGCCCGCTTTTCGATCGTCGTGGAACGGAACCGAACGCGATCGATTTACAAAAAATAATCGGTGTAATCAGATGAAAAACGCAAGTTACGTGGCACGGTTTCATTGTATGGGATGAGGAATCTGTATGCTAGTATTTATCTGTGTATCCAATAAAAATACTCAAAGCTTGCATATTACTTCAATCCTTTCTTAACAAACATTAACTGCACTATAAAACTAATTCCCAACAAATGTAAATTAGTACTAAGTGTTTTAGAAAGGGTATTTCTATCTGTTTTCTCCGCGGTACAGATAGCAGGAGACGCGTATGGTAGTAGCGTCAGCAAAACAAGCGGGCAGTGCGTGCGTGAGATAGTAACACGCAAGTAACTTGCCGTGCGAGATTAGACAGCGAGTAGCGGTTTATTTACGGTCAGCAGAATAGATTTTGAGTTATTTTGGTTTGTTTTTTGTTTACTGTGCGTTGTCCTGATAGTTACAGGACAAACGAAGACCTTATTCAGTGGTAATAAGCATGTCACACTATGTTTACCACCACTGTGTTTTTGTCTATTGAATTATGATGGAAATTAACAAAAAAAATAATTTTTATCATCATCATCTTCCTGCCCTTGTCCTCTGTTACTTGGGGTTGGCGCAACACGGTCTCTTCTTCGATACCGTCCTTTTTTTTTCGTCCGTTCTCATCGTTTTCTTCGTCCGTCTCGTCGTCCGTTCTTATTTTTAATTAAATTTTTGTATCACTTAACATTTTATCATTTAGTATCTAATAAAAATCTATACGGGTATATCGAACCAATTCTGAAAAATACTTATTAATTTAAAGCTAAATTAAGTGAGAGCAGTGGTGGACCAGTGGTATCGAAAGCGACTTACAAGTTGTAGGTCGTTGGTTCGAGCCCAGGCAGGCGCTTTACTTTGTGTAAATTATATCATCACCACTGCTCTCAAAACGGTGAAGGAAAACATCCTGAGGAAACCGGCATGTCGTAGAACCAAAAAAATCAAAGACATGTGACATCCACCAACCCGCACTGTACCCATGTGATGGATAACGGCCCATTCCCTCGCACAGAGAGGAGGCCTGTGTCCCAGCAGTGGGATCATTAATAGGCTGATGATGTGATGTGATGATTAATTAAGTGGCCCTAAAGTATCAATGTTATTTTTCAAATAATTAATTAGCTAAACTATAATGTAACAGATGATAACTGAATTTTTCAAAACAATATCATCGCCCATATATATACTCCGAAAGGAACTGATACTAAGTAAGAATCTTACACATTCAATTCCTTAAGGAGTAATCGAAATGGCGAGCAGAACGAACGTGATACTTGAATCCCGATTAGGAGCATACAGGAATAATCTTAGGACTTGTGCGAGATGTAGATTTGAAGCCGGGAGTCTGAGAGGCTTTTATACAAAGTGCAAACGCTTTTTCCAGGCAATTATGATAGGTATACTTTTACCTCCCTGATACAAAAGCCATAGAACGTTATTTGAAGGCCAGATAAGCACACTGAAAAATAAGAGATGATGATACAGGGGCAGGTACCCAATCAGTTTCATAAACTACTAAGAAACGGAGTAAATGGAACATTTAACTTTTTATTGAAGAAACCTATTCACTCTTGACTTAAAGACCCCAAGGTTGTAGCTATTGGGAAACACAGACTCCGGTAGGGTATTCCGCTCCTTAGCTGTACGCATAATGAAAGTATTTCCAAAACGTTTAGTGCGTATGGGTGCGATGTCCACCATGTACCGATCGTGCATCGCCGTACATTGTCGGCGTCCAAACAGGTAACTACGAAACCATTCAACAACCGATGGAGATATGGTAAGAGAGGCAAGGACGCCAAGTAAAACATCGAAATCCACGGTATTAAAGGCATTACTGAAATCCAGTAGAGCCAAAACCGTTAGATTACCCATCTCCATGGCAGACCTTATATCGTCTATAATATTCAGAAGCGCTGTAGTTGTGCTATGACCAGGGCGGAAAACGGACTGGAAGGGGTTAAGGAGATTATTTTGGAGAGAAAGGTGCTTATTTGGTTGTGGATTAAATGTTCAAGGACTTTGGATAGGAACGGCAAGACGGATATTGGACGATATTCAGAGAAGGATGTGGGATTGGACTTTTAGGTAAAAGAATTACTTGAGTATCTTTCCATGAACTTGGAAAGACACTGCTAGACGCAGAAAAATGAGGATGTGGCAAATGACGGGCAGAATAATGTCCAGCATAGTAATGTCATGTTCCTCATTACTGACGGTCATGACACCCCCGATGAGAGATCAACATTTCTCTTAAGGTTATGCCTCTAACTGTGTCTGTCCTTGGCGAAGGAAGATTCCTAAGCATTGTTAAATCGTTGACAATCAAATATACCAGTACAAGCGACAAGTGTCTACTACTTGAAAACAAGCCTGTCTTGAATCATTTGGACAAAAGTCATAAAACAATAATGAACTGTAGGTACACACAAAAGGCGCAAACATTTTCAGACCGTCCTTTACCGCCATCCGTAAGAAATCCCAATCGTCTGTGTCTTTCCCTCCACTCGACTCAACCTTGACTCAGAATCCATTAATCATATTGACAACAAGCTGTTATTTATTGACATTAAATGAGATATTTTTCAGTTGTCATGGTAAATAAGTCAAGTGGAATTGAAGAAGTTACCTTCAAAAGAACTTCTTATATAAGTTACTCCTACCAGCAGTTACTTACCATGCGTACCCTACCTATTACGGACACACACGGCAGATTAATGAACAATTCTTGTAGTATAATCCTACTTGTCGTTGTTGGCGTGTGTCGATAGCTGTAATGCACGGTATGTGCGGCTACCATGTGGAGTACTTCCGCGATCGTTTGTAGGAAGCTTTAGTTAAAGACCAGGAATGTTACGATTATCTTTTGTGAACTAAGTAGTGAAACTTGCAGACTGGGCAGGAAAGATATGGGATTCGTTGACAATCTATAAACAGAGTAACATTCAATTCTTTAGCATCTGTCGAATCAGGGCTACCGTTTTTGTGCCCACTAGTTGGCGCCACTGTCGTGTAATACAGCTGTTAAACGTTGTTACTACGCGCACAGAAGCAAAGTATGAATTAAAATCATTTCTAATGCAGTACAAGATTAAAAATGTCTAACATCGAATATCAGTAATTTCAGTTATGCGCAGTTTTCGAAAAAGAGGAGGATAGAATTTGCTGAAGCATAAAACTCTATGAAAGCAGTAGTTGGTGAAACCCGTACCTATCTATCTGCCATATTTGGAAAATATTTACAAAAATTAAAAATAAAAGTAAATCAACTCGCCAAAAAACTGTCGCATTTGATATTTTGAAGACCTCACTCTACGCCCGCGCCGATAGCGGCAAATTCATACGCGATAGCCGTCATTGCCGAAATATTTGGGATAACCCACGTTATATTTGCGTTACGTATGTCAAATCCCATACATTTTTGAGTTTTCGACAAACAAAATTGTCTTAATGCAAATTGTCTTGCGGTGGCCCTTTTCTGGGGGAGGCCTATGTCCAGCAGTGGACGTATTTCGGCTGAAATTATGATCATGATGATGAATGTAAATTTTTAAGTAAGTAAAAATATTAAACGGGAGTTATCAAGGTTTAATCAACATGGGTACATTTTTTGAAATCCAAGAAGTGATACTGCTAGAATTATTTATGACATGGCAATGTGTCGGTAGCAAAACTTTTTGTTAACGTTAAATTAAGATAAGATATATTATAAGTTGAGATGTAAAATTAGGTTATGTTACGATGGGGCTGACATACATTATAAGGACAAAAGTTCCTAAAAAAAAAAAGTGTTTAATCTTAGACCATTTTTCCCTTGTAAACCTGAGCATTCCTGCTTAAGTCTACCAGTTGCTATAAAATCTAAACTAAAAACAACAACTAAATCGAAAATAACAACTTACAATCAGAAGACCTGACAAAAACAGACTTTCTTTGTTTGTTTTTGTTCATGGTGGCATGCAAAAGTATATACAACAGTGCAATACTCACTTACAGGTAAACTCCGAATGCATTAAGGAGTTGTACAAAAATTTATTAAATTTAATCTAGTTTTAAAATAATTACATATCTTAAAGTCTAAATAATTAATACTTATAGCAATATAAAATAATAATTTTAGGTACTTATTATCTATAAACACATTTATTTTGATCTAAAGCCAATTTTCATATGAAGATACTTATGAAAATTGACCTTTAGTTTGCCCAAACTTTCGAAGTGCAAATCAATATGATCATTGCAGCTATTTACAACCTTGTATAACCTTGCATAGGGGGAATCGACTTCACTAAAAAGAAAACTTAAATCGTATTGTGAATAGCTTTCCTTATTAAAAAGAAAAAAACATCCATATCGATCCTCTATCTTTAATCATCTTCAATAAAAATGTCACCAATAATTTCACACATAATTTCCCTTAGAACGTAAACCCACAAACATCCTATTACACACATCAACGCCATCAAACTCCCGGTTATAGGGTAACGTTATCATCCCATGGGGTTTCCGTTCTCCCCCTCGTATTATCACTTATCACACATTACGCTAAACGTTTACGCGAACGTTAACTTTACGGTAAACGTTTACGTACATGTTTGTGGTTAATTAATTGTGAGCTGATTTTAGTGATGGATTCAACGATGTGTTTATAGGATTAATTTTGGTATCTTAAATGTGTGTAGGTTAATTCTGTAATTGACGTTTAGGGAATGTGGTAGTTATTGTGTGTGTTTATGAAGTTAAATTTATTTCAAAATGTGAATTATTCTTGGTAATAGAAAACCGTCCATCACCATCTTTGTTCAATAATGATAATGCTTGAAAAGTTTGCATGCAATTATTATAGTTTATCTTCGATTAGCCCATAATAACCAGTGAATACTCATTATAGAACTTTACTTCAGAATTCCATCTTTAAGGTTACACTAGTCGAAAATTCTTCCATTCAAACGTAGACTAGGGATTATTCCTCTGTTTGAAGATGTACGTTCAAAATAAAAAGTGATATCAATTTTTCTTCCCTGTATGGAAGCGAAAAAGTAAAAAAAGAAAATATTTGAAAGTTATGAGCGTCGAAAGTTCCACATTTCGACACTAATTTTAACGCATTTTTGGGCGCAAATAAATACCATGAGAAGACGGAAAATTGCAAAACGGCTTCCATACAGGGTTAGATTAGTAGTTCAACAATGCAAATAATTTTATTTTGAACAGATAGATTAAGTCGTTTTTTCATGATATCTAGACTACCAAAGGTCTGTTTAAAAAGTTTCACGCGCTCGGTTTCATCCTAAATCATTATCCATTTCGCTACAAATTTGCAAAAGTGTGTATTCGTACGCGAACTAGCTTCCTACTGCTCATCACAGCATCTATCTCTTCCGCACGTGTTGTCGGTTGATATAAAATGCTTTTTAACCCCGCGCACAAAATTGTTCGTGCCGTCGACTAGTGTACCCTTAATATGAAGACATCCGTGATCTTTTTTGATTAGTGTCTGCTACTCAATAAATATCTACTCACTTCTCATTTCATATCAGATTTATTTTTACTTAGAAAGTGCTTGAAAATACGTATAAAAAAATTGTATCTGTAAGTTGCTGCTATCCAATTACAGTATTATAAAACTGGAAAATACGTTTAAAAAAAATTGTATCTGTAAGATGCTGCTATCCAATTAGAGTATTATAAAACTGGAAAATACGTTTAAAAAAAATTGTATCTGTAAGATGCTGCTATCCAATTACAGTATTATAAAACTGGAAAATACGTTTAATAAAAGTTGTATCTGTAAGATGCTGCTATCCAATTACAGTATTATAAAACTGGAAAATCACACTAATACGAGTATTATAAAGGCGAAAGTTTGTGACTGTGTTTGTGTGTGTGTGTTTGTATGTTTGTTACTTCTTCACACTCAAACGACTGGAGGGATCTAGATGAAATTTGGTACAGAGGTAGATTATAGTCAGGCATAGCACATAGGATACTTTTAACCCGGGAATATGTTCCCTTGGGATAATTTCGACATTCACGCGGGCAAAGCCGTTGGAAGAAGCTATTCTAAAATAATAGGCGTTCATGGAGAAAGCCGACAGAAGTGAAAACTTTAAACTGAGATTTTCAGGGTTCCGTACCCAAAGGGTAAAAACGGGACCCTATTACTAAGACTCTGCGGTCCGTCTGTCTGTCTGCCTGTCCGTGTCTGTATCTCATGAACCGTGATAGCTAGACAGTTAAAATTTTCACAGATAATGTATTTCTGTTGCCGCTATAACAACAAATACAAAAAAAAACAGAATAAAATTAACATTTAAGTAGGGCTTCCATACAACAAACGTGATATTTTGCGATAATGGTACGGAATCCTTCGTGCGCGACTCCGACTCGCTCTTGGTCGGTTTTTGTCACTCACATCACAGCATGTCGATGACGCTGTCACATTAGCATGTCGCTGACGCCAACCTATAAGTTATGCCCCGACTAAAAATCGCTCAACGCAGCTAAAGTTTTCACTTCAAAATCACAAGAACGTACTTTACATTTAATACTTCGATAGACTCAAAAAGAGTTGCACACCACCCACATCATAATTATAATCTTCATCAGCCATTTAAAATGCCCACTGCTGGGACACAGTGCCTCCACTATATTAGAAGGAATGCCGTAAGCCACCACGTTGGCCCAGTGCCTCCACTATATAAGAAAGAATGCCGTAAGTCACCACGTGGGCCCAGTGCAGGTCGGTTCCACCACCCACAATGGTACAATACAATACAACATCAACGAACACCAAAGTACCTAACAAAACCGACAAATTGAACCACAAAACTCACTCTTTACCATAAACTGAACACATAATAAAATCTGGCTCACATGTGCTCATAAATCCATATCACATTCATGAGCTCACTGTAATTCTCTCGAAAGAGGGTAGTCTGAAATTTATTCGGTGTGGGCCCCGTAAAACAAAAGTACGACATAAATTGCCCGCCGTGGGCCCCTACACGTTGGCTTCGCTTTTCTCGACATATGAGAAAACATTTTCCGGGTAAGGTTTGGAAGATGCTCTACTTTGTTATTTGGTAACATAATTTGCACCCGCGGTTTTGCTTGCTTGTTTTATTTTTCCAATATTTCAGATAAATAAAATAATTACTTATGTTTTAATAAAAATCTCTCCACAGACAATCATACAAACAGACATACGTGCTTCGGATATTCATTTTAGTAAAGCGCTTTTTAAAGTATTCACTTGCTTGCTTTGCTTGTGTCAGTAGTTTTTCGACTGTGTCCGTATTTTTTTTGATAATGGTGTAAGTCAAGAATGATTTTTCTATGCAAAACAGCAGAAGCTATAATATTTTATCAACAAGTAATGCGAGATATTTATTAGCTTTCATTTAGCGCTAGAAATAATATAAAAAATATCAACTTGCTTAGAAGTACGCAGAACCGAGTTAATTTCCACAAACTTTTTTGGCTTCATAAACTTTATTATTTCGCAGAATTTTCATCATAATTAAAGAGGAAAGCCAATACAATTCCTATAAATATGGCGGCTAGAATTACAGGTATCATTAGTGCATTGTTTTTCCTTTTATTTTCCTGTTTTTGATATCTGTATTTTTTTCCAACCAGTATTAAAAAATCAAGATCTTCATTACATTGGTATTGAGACACCTTTTATTTATTAACCTTGAATCCATGACTGCATCTGTATTGTCGATAAATAAGCACAGTACTTTGGTTTTGTTAAAACACCACTCACGATCCGTAATTATATAAAACACATCTGTTACCCACATCACAAGCCCTGACATACTCACGTATGCGTCACACATACCAAAAAAAAACACGTAGAGCATATTCCCTAACATACTGCGTACACCGTTTAACCCTACGGGCAGCCACCTGTTGAGTTCATACGACAACCCATATAACGTGTCTACATCACCCCCTACGATACCCATGAACACACGACGTGAGCCTAAACCGGGACATTTTCGTTCGCTCGCGAAAATTCGCCGGGACACGGGAAAAGCCGGGATGCCGTTAAGGAAAATTGACTTCATTTTATGTGGTCGCTGAAGGGTTTATTTATTTTGCCGACGGTATCGGTAGGGTTGAGTTTATTTTCAGTTCGGGTTGCTTGTTTTTCGGTAATGATGTGTGGTTTTGAATATGTATGAGGAAGATAGAGGTTTTTAATTGGGCGTAATGTGCTGGGCTTTTATAGCGATACGGTTTAAAGATCAAGTAGCTAAGGCTTCTGTATACCTAGTTTATATTATTAGGTCCTGAATATCGTGAACACAATGAAAATCTTAGATTGGTCTATTTTATGTTCCAAGCCTACTAATCTAAGACTGAACAAAAAGGCAGTTATAAATAAAATAGCATTAGACATTATTCTTTTTTAGGGTTCCGTAACTCGAAAGGAAAAATCGGAACACTTATAGGATCAATCACTTCTGTCTGTCAAGACCCTTTTTCTCAGAAACGCGTGAAGTTATCAAGCTGAAATTTATATCAATTACTCATGTCTACTGTCCCTTAAAGCTGTGAAAAAATCAAACTTCTAAGCCAACGCAATCAAAAGATACAGCCATTTATGGCGCAAATTACCGCAAAATTCGACATTCGCATGGGAAAAAAAACCTACAGGGTACTTCCCGTGAACTCAGAATATAGAAATTTGGTACGAAGAAACGTCTTATAGCACAAATAAAGGAAAAATTGCGAAAACCGTAAAGTTTTAGTTACATCATATAAAAAAATATTTTTAATAATTTTAAACTTACTACCCTTTTCCTCATGAACGCGTAGAGGTATTAAATTTAAATTCATATCAAATACTCAGTTTTATAGTACCTTTAAGCTGAGGTTTGTACGGAACCCTCGGTGCGCGAGTCCGACTCGCACTTGGCCGGTTTTTTGTTCTGTACAGTTAAAGCCTGACTACAATTCACGCTGGATTCGGCAGACATGGGGTAAAAACTATTTACACTGACCTCATTATCAGGGTGTCATCATCAGCCTTCAGCAATCCGCTGCTCAACATAGGCCTCTCTCTAAGGTCAGTGTCCAAGGTCCAGGGTCTCCAAGTCTAATTAAAAACCGCAAAAGCACAAATTATGAGGAAAGATTTTTTTGTTTGTACCTAATAGGCTCTGAAACTACCGGACGGATTTTAAAAATTCTTTCACCATTAAAAAGCTACATTATTCCTGAGTGACATAGGCTATTTTATCCCGAAAACGGGTCCTGTGGGGTGGCCCACGGGAGCGAAGCCGCGTGGAACATCTAGTGTTGAATATTATTGTGATTTTCAAACATTACAACTCCACAGAATCCCAGTCTCTCTGAATCAATTATGATAAATCATCTTCAAACATATTACTATTATAAAGCAGGCCCTATCTCAGGATCTTGATGACAAATTGATAAGAACACGTTGAGTGTATCATTGCGCAGCATTCTGGGCCAGTAGTAAAAGTCACCGGTCTGAGCCAGCAACCTATAGTATGTTATCTGTTACTATAATCTTTAAACTCGATATGTCATTACCGGTCGTGTTTCAGTCACGGAAAGATGTTGTAAATTGGCGCTATTTATAGTTTTCTCCTTTCTTTTACATTTGCGAAAAGGTTCACACCTGCATGGCACCATATCCTGAAGCTAAGCCCACCACATTACCTTTGGAATCTAACTAAATAACAAAACGTATGGTATACCACACTGAAGCGACATATTCAGATCATTGCAAACCCGATGAAAAAAGTAAACATAAAATGCAGTTTAGAGTTTGCTAAAAAACCAATTATGTTTCTAAAATGTTACATAATTTATATTTGTCTGTTAAGGTTACACTAGTCGAAAATTCTTCCATACATACGTAGTCTAGGGATTATTCCACTGTTTAACGATGTACGTTCAAAATAAAAAGTGATATCAATTTGTCTCATCATTATCTAGCCCTATAAAGAAGCAAAAAACTAAAAAAAGAAAATATTTGAATGTTATGAGCGTCGAAACTTCCACATTTCGACACTAATTTTAACGCATTTTTGGGCGCGAATAAATACCATAAGACAGAAATTTGCAAAACGGACTCCATACAGGGATAGATTAGTAATTCAACAATGCAAATAATTTTATTTTGTACAGATAGATTTAGTCGTTTTTTCATGATATCTAGACTGCCAAAGGTTTGTTTATAAAATTTCGCGCGCTCGGTTTCGTCCTAAATCATTATCCATTTCGCTACAAACTTGTAAAAGTGTGTCCAAGCGGGGCAGATCTCCACCGCATGCTCCACTGTGTCCTTCGGGCGCCCTACATGCTGGTTACATCCGGGCGTTTCCTCGCGCTTTATCCTAAACAGGAACCTCCCGCAACAACCGTGTCCGGTGAGGACCTGCGTCAGGCAGAAGGTGAGGACGCCGTGGCGCCTCTCAAGCCACACCTCAAAGAGAGGCCTTATCGCCGCAACAAAATTGTGGCTTGCCCAGTCTTGAGTTGCGACAATCGCTCTCTCCATGTCGCCATGAGATCCCACCGGACCCATGTCCACCGAGCCGCGATTTGTCGTGGCGCTTTCGCCCCGGCGGGCGTTTCACCTCCTCGCGCCAATCCCAAATATGTGTGAAATCCTTCCTTAAGTATCTTACAGAAAAAATTGAGATTAATACGCTCTCAGCAATGCTTTTATAAGTTAATTTCTGATCAATCGTGGAAAGCAATCGAAGTGTTTGCTTAGTGGATGTTTGTATTAATTAAAACAAATTGTAAAATACCGTAATAATGTGAATTCTATAAATGTCTTTCAGAGCACTATGTTGAATTATAAATTATTATGTTATTGAATCATTATTTTAAGTGTACTATATACGTAGCGGAAAATGAATTTTCAGTGAAATCGATCACGTTTTTGGTTAAAATTTTAATGCGCTTCTTGAAATTGGCACAAGTTAGTATGCTTTTAATATATACGCATATAATAAATAGCCAGGAAATGTGTTCTTGTAAACGGTTACAAGTTAAAACAAAGTATGAGTAGTAAATGTACTTAAGTTATAACAGCATTTATGTATGCTGTTAAAAGCGCAGTAGCAAATATTGTTGCCATTATCGGAGCTTTATAAGTCAAAATAGCATTATAAAGTACGCGTTTCAGGACAATTTTACTTCTTGTCATACACTCCAATATATCCATGTCAGCACCCCATACAATTCTATTTTTATTCACCACACACGTTGATCTCATAATGAGCCCATAAAATATTCCTCTCAGAAGTGAAGGCACGAGCTTCCACCGTTTCATTCATGACATCTAGGCGACCCTTCACCTTTGCTTACACGTACTAATAAGACGTCGTTTAACGCTCCACACACGTTGCTAACTCGTGACTTTTGGGCGCATTTTGGGTTGGTGTAATTGATGAGCAAGAGAGGATCATTATAAAAGAAATTTTTGGATATTAATGCACCTTTTACAACCTCTCGTTTTGGAACAAGCTTGGCATGATGAATAACATTTGGATAGAAAATCCACTTGAGAAGAACACCTGAAAGTCCAGAATTAAATAACAGCGGAATATGATACTCATAGATATTATAAGCTTTGTTTTAGTCATATTTTATAGTTACGACAAGATACGGCTACCTTTTAAAAGCTTTTATGTAACTTGCAATGTACATCTTGCAACTGAATTTTAAAACAGTTACCCTACACCGATTAAGATTAAATTTTGCTTACACGTTTAGTTGGGATGACAATGCATCCAATGCATGGTTATGCAAGTGACGTCATTTTAAATACAATATGGCGGATGGCTGAAGATGGCGGACTAGTTATTTTTTGTGCACTGCCATAATATGAGTATCAAATGAAAGGATTTGCTGAGAAGAACAAAAAAAAGCTTGATGTTAAAAAGTTTTTTAATGAATAATTGCAAAAGGGATTAGACGATTTAGCTAAGTGGCGTTGAATATTTTTAACATCTAAATTAAATATGGAAACAAGTAGCTTCGTGCCCTAAGGGTGGTGATAGAACAAACACTGACTTTGTGTTTTACAGTATTATATTTATTTAAAGATGCCAAACGGTCGACAGTTAAAATATTGGCTTGAAGGCGAGAGGTGAAGCGCGCGCTCAGGACGGCGGTGAATGATGCAGTGCTCGAGAGTCCCATCCGCACCCACCGCTCCACCGTGGTCGCCCGGCATGTAGGGATACTGGCGAGCGCTAGTGATGTCTTAACAAATAGGTGAGTCAGAGATGGCGATAAATAAAAGGCTGTTAAAAGTAGACATAAGACGTGAGAGCTCTGTAAGATGTTAAAAAAAAATTGTTAGGGTCTTTTGTCAAGAAATGGAACAACGCATTCTAGTAAAAAACAACACATTTTCTTTTTTCGAATTACTCGTTTTTTAAAAGCGAAGTTGTGGTTGACGGTGAAGCCCGCTTGCCTAGAAGTAACCTGTTCACTCTTGACTTAAAAACTCCTAGCTATTTTTCTTATCAGGAAACATAGACTCCGGCAGGGAATGCCAATTCTTAGCTGTACGCTCAACGAAAGTCATATCTACATACACGCTTACGCCTATAAATTAGTCCATACCGCACATCGCCGAGCCTAGTTACTTAACCCGACCGCACACGTCGTTCACCGCACTAATTCTAATGACGTTATTATGAGAAATGTGATTATATGGATTATATTATAATGTATGTCAGAGTAATGTATGGGAGAGGCATTTCGATTGTATAGCGCGGTGGAGCAGTCTTGATATTGTATTGTGTTGTAACTTGTAATCATGTTGAATGTAGGTAGCGTATTTGCTTATTCGCTTAAAGGATAATCAAATACCACTTCTAGACAAGACATTTAACTACTTTAGTGACTGTAACATTGCTCATACAGTACTTGCTTTGTAGTTTATTTGTCTACAGCACTAATCACTTTTTATTTATTTTATTAACCCCCGACGTATTATAAGTTTACGTGTTATAAGTTTGATGTGTGTTGCTGTGTATCTGTGTTTCTGTGTATCTGTGTGCCTGTCTGTGGCATCATAGCTTCCAAACGGATGAACCGATTTTGATTTAGTGTTTTTTGCTTGAAAGGTGACTTTGTCGAGAGTTTTCTTAGCTATGTTTGATTAAAATCTAAGTTAGTAGAAAAAAAGTTTTTTTATCTAATATAGGTTCGCGCTTGACCACTATCTCACCTGATGGTAAGCGATGATGTGGTCGATGATGGAGCACGTCTGCCTAGAAGTAACATATTCACTCTTGACTTAAAGATCCCTAGTAAGTTACCTGCATTTTACTCTTTGAATCTGGGTTTTTGACGATGTCATAACTACATATTTTGATAGATTGTCGATTGAACCGTGTTTACTAATATGTATATTATATGTAGCTTAAAAAGCATGATATAAAAATTAAATATAAATAAAATAACTGTTGTAAACGTTGGTGGTTCCCCGACGCGAGTACGACGCTTATTTTTTGCTTTTTAGAGGATTTTATGTCGGGGTTTTTTAAATTACATTTTTTTTTGTAAATATAAAAAAAAATATTGCCCATATATCTTGCATTTTGTAGGTAGGTACTTGATATAAAAAATAATAACGAAGTTTTGAAATTATCGGTATAAAAATAAATCTGAATCCTCCTCATTAATTTATGTTTTTAATAAAATCTATCTTTTATGTAAGACACCCAACATCCTGTTCAAAAACACCATAAAAAATAACAACAACACATGTATCAAAACCTCTCCATCCAACTACAGATGCTATCAAACTCATGCGCGTACGCAAGCAAAGATCAAGCGATCTAACGTAAATGTAACTTACTGTCACCGGCCCATCTCGCCTGTTCCCACAATCGATCATCACGCACTTATCTGGAACTTAAAAGGCTTTATCTATAAACTGTTTATTTATAAATAGAGCTTTGAGATTTGGAGTAAGTATAAGTGTAGGCTGTGTTGATGGTATTTAAGACGATAATCCCGTTCCATTATTCCAGGCAGAGTAACTTGTATATAACTAACTCGTATTGAAAACTTCTTTGTAAGAGAAAAGAAGCCTTTTTTTGTATTTTTTTTTATAAGGAAAGGGGTATGATGTATTGTAGCTATTCACATCGTTTGTTTGTTTTTGATAAAAAACGTTGCCCCACACTAGGAATTTCGTCCTGTATCGTGGGTGCGTTTACAAACATATAAACTCACATACACAACACCCAGAGCCGGAACAACTATCTGTACAAATATTTGTTCCGTGCGGGAATCGAACCCGCGACACGCAGCAGGTGAAAAAACGCAGCAGTGAAAACGTAGAAAGTACTATTTGAAATGACAAAAAACACTACCAAGCGTCACACGTGGCTGAGTACATTACCGTACAGACGCTCACAAGTTAACTTGAATGACATGTAAGCACGGACTCACTTAGCTTGGCATCGCGAACGCCATTACTTGCTCTCTGTGTAAACTGGGCATAATAAAATACATCAAGTGCTTCAGTACGAGTTTTATTAAGAACACCCTTTTATCAACATATAATACAGAATCATCCTTCTACCTTAGAAAAGGGTAGATTGTGTTGATATATCAGAACAGCTTCTGCCCGTGGCTTCACCCGCATGTAGGTCGGAAATCATCCCAATGGAACATATTTTCGGGACAAAAAGTATTCCCAAAATATAATCTATCTCCTTGCCAAATTTCATTTCGATCCGTTCAGCCGTTTAGTCATGAGAGCTAACAAACAAACAGAGTTACTTTCGCATTAATATAATATTGGTACGGATGTGGTAGTTTTCTTTTGACAGATGAAACAATGTCAGCAGAACAATATTTCACTAAATTAATGAAGGTTTTGTCGAACTTATTGTATAGTATGCAGTAGTGGCTCTGATAAGAACCTTTGGTCTTGGTCCTGTGGGAGACCGTGAGGAATCGACCGTGAGGATGGGGGTACTCCAATGACCCACAGTGCGATTGCGGAGCCACGTCCCAAACAATGCCTCACCTTTTGTCTTGCTCTCTGTGCAACAACACCTGCACCTTAAGGGTACACTAGTCAACGGCACGAACTATTTTGTGCGCGGGGTTAAAATGCATTTTATATCAACCGACAACACGTGCGGCAGAGATAGATGCTGTGATGAGCAGTAGGAAGCTGGTTCGCGTACGAATACACACTTTTGCATATTTATAGCGAAATGGATAATGATTAAGGACGAAACCGAGCGCACGAAATTTTATAAACAGACCTTTAGCAGTCTAGATATCATGAAAAAACTACTAAATCTATCTGTTCAAAATAAAATTATTTGCATTGTTGAACTACTAATCTATCCCTGTATGGAGGCCGTTTTGCAATTTTCCATCTTCTTTTGGTATTTATTCGCGCCCAAAAATGCGTTAAAATTGGTGTCGAAATGTGGAACTTTCGACGCTCATAACTTTCAAATATTTTCTTTTTTTACTTTTTTGCTTCCATACAGGTCTAGATAATGATGAGACAAATTGATATCAATTTTTATTTTGAACGTACATCGTCAAACAGTGGAATAATCCCTAGACTACGTTTGTATGGAAGAATTTTCGACTAGTGTAACCTTAAAAGACCTTTGTGAGGCAAATGACAACGCTGTTGGTGTGGCTGAATTCTGGTCAAAATATATTTAATTTTGGAATCATCGATACGACGAAGAAGAAGAAGTATGCAGTAGATAGTATATGTACAGAAAACTGGTTAATAAGAAGTAGTTAATATTAGTCAAGTACAAATTGATCACATTCACTGTCACAGTCAAAAAGAAACATATCTTATCTTTTTATATGAATAAGAACACGCTTTTGTTCTAAAGTTCCGGGTTATTGCTACTGTTTCGTTGAACGACGCTACTGTTTTGTCACCTCGGCAAAAAAAACAGATAGTAGAAAAGTAAATAGATGGTAGATTTATTTCTGCACAGGTCCGTCTTGACAATCTGATTTTGAAAAAATGCATATTTAAAAAAAAACATCAAATCACACTAATATTATAAAGTCGAAAGTCTGTGAGTGTGTTTGTATGTTTGTTACTTCTTCACGCTCAAACTTTTTAACCCGGGAATATGTTACCTTGGGAAAACTTTCGGTTTTCGGGCGCAACCGTGGCCCGTGATCCGTCTGTCTGTCCGTCTGTCCGTCTGTCTGTCTGTCTGTCTGTCCGTCTGTCACCAGGCTGTATCTCATGAACCGTGATAGCTAGACAGTTGAAATTTTCACAGATGATGTATTTCTGTTGCGGCTATAACAACAAATACTAAAAACAGAATAAAATTAATATTTAAGTGGGGCTCCCATACAACAAACGTGATGTTTTTGCCGTTTTCTGCGATAATGGTACGGAACTTTTTCACGGATAAAAATTAACAATAATAATAACGGGTCCTAACATTGTGAGCCATTGATTCCAATAATAAGTAAGACAAAAACGCTTGAACGCACGGACATTTATACTAGTTTCCACAAGGTCCGTATAATAAATAACTTCGGATGCAGTCTGTACATTAACCAACATAATATTGCGTTCATTCTGCCAAAGAATACACTACCATAAGATATGATGTGCAGATAGTACATATTCGCAGTCAGGTGTAGAACATTGACATATAGGTGAGGCAACAAGCTTGAAGGACAATAATTTACTTTTAAAGTTACCATGTCCTGTGAGAAATTGGGCAACACAGCTTTTTTGGGCAGTCGTGTAAAAACGTTACCCCTCACTAGGAATTCCACCTGTATCCTGGATGCGTTTACAAAAATTTTAACTCACTTAAACAAACATCCAGATTCGGAACAGCTATCTGTACAGTACGGTCTTACAAATATTTGTTCCGTGTAGGAATCGAACCCGCGCAGTGCAGCAGCCGATCGCTCAACCACTGCGCCAACTGTGTCCTCAATAGAGACAGTGTCCGTGGTGTTTCATGCACTTTCTTCTCCATAGAGACCTACCGACGCTTGCGAGTGTGCAACTTGCTTCATCGTTTCCTAATTCAAGTTAACAATTCTTGACAATACCTTTATTTTTTTTATGGAGTTAAATGATTTCAGTTTGAGTTTGGAAGTTCATCAGCATTCAAAATCAAAATCTTTTTTTTTTTTATATTGGCCTACACGGGCACTTATAAAACGTCGACAAAAGGAGCACGGTTCGGGTTAGTCGTTTCCTATGGAGAAGAACCGGCAAAGAAACTCCATGGTTACTCTTTTAAAAAAAATTGTGTTTACAATATTTCCATGTTACAGCATTAGTACTTGGATATGGCGGGACAACGTAGGCTCGACAATAAGTCGTACGAAATTAAAAAAACAAACAAAAAAAAATGTAAAACGAAATAACAGTTAACAAATGTTAACAATCATCTAGAAATCTAGAAAGCCTACAATGTTCACACATTCACAATCGGTAAATGAAACTATACAATTAAAAAAAAACACAACACTAAACACACACACACAACATTCAGCATCATTTGCACCTTGCAAATGATGTACAGGAGAACTTCCAAATTTAAAAACCTTTTCTTGCAAAAAACACCAAGTAAAATACCTATCATGACATGACAGTTTCCAGTTTTTACTAGTTTAGTAGCAAAAATATATTGTCCAGTACAGTTAATGATCTATGCTCTGAATCTGTTTTTCTAAGAACCATATTGGGAATATTTTTTGTCAGAAAATAGGTTTTTGTTTAGTTTTTGCTATGGATTAACAGATAACGTTTTATATGACACTATTGACTGGCATCTAAAAAGTTATATCTAGGTTAGATTTTTTTGCTATTTATTATTTTTGTTGCGTTGGATGTGATGTGATGTGTGTGATGTTGCGTTGGATATCAATTTGAAGTTGTTGTCTATAAAATATTAGAAGCATCAATTAACATTTAAATTGATTAAAACAAAACCACAGTGTCCGGTAAAATAAAATGATCTTTATTTTAAATAATTTTATAATTAATTTGTAAATTACAATTGAAATATAATAATATATTTTATAATAATTATTATTTTTTCCATGTTTTTTTTTCCAAAAACTTGCCATTGTAAAGTACTATTAACTTTTGGAAATAAATAAATTATTATTAAAAAAAAAAAAATATATTTCAATTGTTATCAAATCTATACTAATATTATAATGAGGAATGATTTTTTTGTTTGTTTGTTTGTACCGAATAGGCTCCGAAACTACTGGACCGATTTGAAAAATTCTTTCACCAATAGAAAACTACATTGTTTAACAATTCGATTCGATACGGAACTACTCGTATTACCTGTCCTCTCTTACATAGCTCGGTCTTCGTCATAGTTATTATATTTAAATTTCTGTTTCATTTAGACTATGATATTTATTATAATATTTATTAGTCTATTGTTTTAGAAATTATTTATGTATTTTATTAGTTAGATAGTTTATTAATATCCGCCTTAATTATTTTTCATACTTTTTTATTTTATTTTTTGTACTCCTACCACTGTTGTGTCCTTTTTAACCCAAAGGTTGACTGGTAGAGAATGCCTTGCTGCATTAAGTCCGCCTATGTATCACCATTGTACATGAAGTTTAAATAAATAAATAATTTATTCCTGAGTGACATAGGGTTTTTTTAAATCTCGAAAATGGGTCCTGTGGGGTGGTCCACGGGAGCGAAGCCCCGCGGCTTCGCTCCCGTGGAACACCCCACAGCTAGTTAATTATAAAACTAGAAACTGTACTTTCAGGACCGCCATGCCACATCATCACAGAACGACTTTCCCCCTGCTCTTACAGGTGATAGGTCTCTCTTCACTTGTGCCAAACCTTCTACTCGCGATGGCAAAAATGTTGTCTGTCCACCTCGCTTCGGACGGCATTACGGCCATTGTCATCAATTACAAATACCTTTCCAAAAACTAATAATTCAAGAAACCCGACTGCTTAAGAAGCGAACTAAAAAGACGTGAACAAGAAGAAAATCATGCTGTGCAGTCGGAGGATACATATTTGCGAGCTATGGCTGAATGATTTTCTTCCTGTTTTCGTCATTTTAGTTCGCTTCTTGGGTTTTTTAATTTTAGAATTGAGTTAATTATTTATAACTTTTTTGTTAACATATTTTTTTTTGAATTAGGTACATTTACACATATAAGTGTTAAAGTTAACTTAAGACGGGCTGGTGTCCGCAACTCCACATCTAAGCGCGTATTTTGCGTACAAAGTGTTAAGAGGGTACTCTATTGGGCCTTTCTCCATACAAAAACATTCCGCTGTTTTCTTCGTGGATAATGCGTCCAGAGCAATGATTTTTTCCCATAAAATCAAGGTCTAATTAATACGTGCCCCTGTCATTTCCTTTTTTCGAAAACATAATCACTAAAAGAAATATGACAATCCAAAAACCCGAAAAAAATGCCCGTATTTATCGCCATGTTCAGACGACTTTCAGACAAAATTGATAAGTTTTTAACAAAAAAGAAAATGATAGAAGCATAGATATACTTTTCCTCTAAATTTTGATATAAGAATTTTTAAGATCAGGCGAGTTTTGAAGAAGAAAACGGCGGAATACGAAACGCCTTTTAGCCAAGGTTTTTGTAGGTAAAATCAGCCTGAGCTGCAGTTGTCCCTTTCGCACTTTACGGGGGGAGGTTGGAGGCGAGGGAGGGTAAGGCTTACACGTACACTAATAGGGAAGTGGCGGTTGTCGATATTTTTATCGATTTTCTAGTGATATACACCGATGTCGATATTTACACTATACAAAGATTTTATTTAATAAATCGTGTGATTGTGAGTATTACTTATTATTGTTGAAGGCACTTGTCGAATTATTAACTTTGGCATGCATAAGATCTGAAAAATGCAGTTGCGAATACACGATTGAAAGTTGTTTAGAAAATTAAGCCAGGATCCAGAATAAAGCTCGGTACAGACCAACCGAACGAACTAACAAATGTTGTTGAAAAGAAATAGCTGATTTTTGTTATTATAGATAGGCTCTCTCTTGACCACTATGTCATCTGATGGTAAGCGATGATGTGTTCTACGGTGTAGCAAACTTGCCCAGAAGTAACTTCACTCTTGACTTAAAGACCCCGAGGTTGTAGCTATCGGGCAACACAGACGCAAGGAATTCCACTCCTTGATGTACGCAAAATTAGAGTATTTCCAAAATGTTTAGTGCCTATGGGCGGGATGTCTACCTTGTACCGATGGCGCATCGCCGTAAGTCTTGTAGTCCGATGATGAAACAGGCTATATGGAATTAGATCATGCAATTCCATCGCAAAATCCCCGAAATGCAACCGATAAAAACCGTCAAGCTGGCACCTCTGCGACGATGTTCAAGGTTCTGAAGCTTTGACTCGACCTCATTGCCGATGAGCCTCCTGACCCGTTTTTCGATCAAATCTAGTGCATGAAGCTGGTATTTGGCAGATCCTTCCCAGAGACGAGAACAGTACTTCATGCAAGATCGAACTTGCGCTTGATACAATTTAAGCAGCTGTTCTGGCTTGAAGTACCGTCTCAACTTCTTAGCAGCATGTTGAGGCATTCCTCAATATAATGGTCAAAAATTGAGTGTCGATGTCAACGTTACGCCAAGAAGCTCCTCAATATGGTCCGTTATCGGCACGGTTACACCTCGGAAAGATGGAGCCGGATGAAATTGGCTCTTTGTAGTGAACAAAAGACGCTCGCTGTATATAATATAAATATAATAAATTTATTTTTTCCAAAGGTTCCCTTCTAGAAATGGTATTTGACCTTTTTCGGTGCAATAACTTGCAAATAAAATGTTACTTTAAAATTGCAATATAAAACAAATTCATAATACGAATGGTATATTGCATCTTATTTTTTAAAGTGGCTGCATACGTGCTCACTGCCCTCTGCGACCAATCTCCCGATACATCCATAACAGCGTGAGTCTGGCCAGCCTGCCATCAGTGGAACAGCTATCTCGACCCAACTCCTCTAATGGCTGCACCGGGCATCGTAACCGGATCAAGGCTAGGCCACGTGGCGATATGTCTTTGCCCGCTGTGTGGTCACAAGCCCTTCGGTCGAAACCTACCACCAGTACTTCACATGATTAGCACCATCCGGGGACCACGTGTAGGGATTCAAAACGCTTATTTTCCTACGGACGCGGGTGACCCGGCCCTCAAAATGATGGCTCAGATCTTCTGAATCGTTCGCTCACCTTACGTCCTGTCTGCTGATTTGCAGTCTTTCGGTTGGTCTTACACCCAGTATTATGCAAACTAAATTTTGATTTCTTATAAAGCAGATACTTATAAAAATGATTTATGAATTTTGGAGAAGTGGGGTTTGTGGGTATTTAAATTAAAATATAGAATTTTAAATTAAAATAATAAAAAAAGAATTAAAAACACGCTTATTAATTAAAAGCACTTTTTGACAAGGCAGCTTGTCGAAAAGTGAATGAAAAAATTGAACAAAGATTAAAAAAAAGCTAAATTATTTTTGTGTTGAATGGGCTCAACTGAAAACCAATCTTTTCAACGAAGTCGGGGGACCTGTAAAAAACTGATCCAAGGAACCATCCCCCGACTGCAAGGCAGGCGTGTTTTTAATTATTTTTAATGATTTATTTTTTATATCATACCTCTTTTAGTAATAAAACGATATTTTTGGAAAAACAATTTATTTTATACGTTTTCTATGGGATGTTGAATAGTACCTACTGTTATATTATTTAGTTTATTTCTTTTGGTATGTTATTAGGGAAAGAATGATTATTTAATACTACTGTTATATATTATTATTTATATACTAAATAAGCTCTAGAATAGCTAGACGATGATAGAATAGGTAGTAATTATTTTATGAAATACTTTTTTTTTCCTTCTTTTTCCCATTAGTTTTTTTTTTAATTTTTAATAACGTTACGCTTCTAAAGATACCACATAAATATATTAGACTAGCTAGACGATGATAGAATAGGTAGTAATCTTTTTATGAAATACTTTTTTTTTTCCTTTTTTCCCATTAGTTTTTTTTTTTAATTTTTAATAAAGTTACGCTTCTAAAGATACCACATAAATATATACCGGTTGAGCCGTTGAGAATTTATGGTGGAATAAAGAAACTCACAAACATACATGAGCCCTATAAACATAACACTCCTCTTTTGGGCAGTCGTGTAAAAATGTGCATTTATCTATCGTAATTTCAATCCTTTCACTTGCAGGTAAATTTCGTGGTGTACGACCATCAATAATTTCTGACGGAAGGCATTTAAAAAAACCGGCCAAGTGCGAGTCGGACTCGCGCACGAAAGGTTCCGTACCATTATCGCAAAAAACGGCCAAAAATTCACGTTTGTTGTATGGGAGCCCCACTTAAATATTTATTTTATTCCGTTTTTAGTATTTGTTGTTATAGCGGCAATAGAAATACATCATCTGTGTAAATTTCAACTGCCTAGCTATCACGGTTCATGAGATACAGCCTGGTGACAGACGGACAGACAGACAGACAGACGGATCGCGGAGTCTCAGTAATAGGGTCCCATTTTTACCCTTTGGGTACGGAACCCTAAAAAAACTACATTTCTCCAAAATTCATCGTCTCTTTAATTTTTTTCGTAAAGTGTAAAGCGGCTCGGTACTCGCGGCGAGGGCGCGTGCACCGGCGGAGTCGGTCGGCCGCTCGGCGCGCTCTTACACACACAAATACACTACTCGTTCACACATTGATAGCTCGCTTGGTCGGGCGCAGCGCGACGGCAATAGTTTCTTCAAATACCTATTTTTCAAATTCTTGTTGACTAGAGTCCGCTCTTAAGAGTTACATATTTTTTAAATCACCTCTTATAACCCTTTTTTTTCATACCACACACGAGGAGAGGAGCTCGTGGCTAAATAATAACAGCCGCACGGGTCGATCATCAAGGTTAAGCAACGCTTGACGAGGTTGGTCCGTGGATGGGTGACCATTTCAACATACCGAGTTTCCTCCGTGCCTTGGAAAGCACGTTAAGCCGTTGGTCCCGGCTGTTATTTGAAGATCTTTGACAGTCGTTACGAGCAGTCAGAAGCTTCAGATCTGACACCAGTCTTGCCAAGGGGTACCGTGTTACCCAGTTACTGGGTTGTGGAGGTCAGATAGGCAGTCGCTCCAAGTAAAACACTGGTACTTAGCTGAATCCGGTAAGACTGGAAGCCGACCCCAATATAGTTGGGAAAAGGCTAGGCAGATGATGACACGAAGGGTTTGGAATAAAAAATACATACAATATGGCCCCCAAAATCCGGCATTTTTATATTTTCCAATTTTAATGTAGCCGACACACTACACTGTGTACCTTGCACACTCGCAAGGTTGACATAAGAATCATCAAAATCAACCAACGCGTTTGGTCTCTAGAACGCCACATAAGAACAAACAAACATACATACCGACTGCCGAAAGAGGCTAATGTGTTTATCAGTAATCACATTAGCCTCTTTTGGCAGTACCTCTTCAAAGTTAGAGTGAACAGGCTTCTTCTGGGTAAGCACACTCCATCGTCGACTCTGTCTCTGTCACCTACGACCTAGACTAGAGTCAAGAGCAAACCCATCACAAATAAAAAAAAGGGTAAAAAACAACCTACTATAGCCCCAACGACAAAGCCCAAAAATTATACTCTTATCAACGCTGCGTATAATAGCTCCCGTTCAAGAGAGAGTTAGCAGCATCAATAACTAAGCACTAGATATAAGTTTGACTGTATAGTGTAAACTCTGCAGCAAAACAGCTTAAGCACACCCACCATTATAATCAATTACAAATACCTTTGCCTCGTTACCAAAAGATAAAACAAAAAAAAAAACTACCATAGCCGAAACATCACACTCATAAACGCTGTGTATAAAAGCCCCCGTTCACGAGACAGTTAGCAGCATCAATTATTGTAGGTGGCGCTGGTAGCGACGCGTTGACGAGTGACAAGACGGCTTTAGATCATATCAACCGATGAGGTGCGTACAGGGTGGAGCTTTTTGGTTACGAAACTTTTAAATCAACAACATTTTATTCAGTAATACATGTTTGACAATTTGAATGATAACGTTATCATGTCTGCCTTATAAATGTTTTAGTTTTATTTGCAGCATTCTTCGTGAAACAACCATTATACAATATTTGCCTAGTAAGAATCCCTCAAATGCCAAAACATTTGGTTAATTTTATTGCTAATCGAACATCATTTTGAAAAAAAAAACTTTTTTACAAAAAAATACTACCGACTTCCAAATAAGAAAACTACAAAGTGAAAAATAACTTTATTTTTGGAAGTCGGTGTCTTTCGTAGGTACCATTTTTTTTGCGTTATGGACACCGACTTCCAAAAATAAAGTTATTTTTCACTTTGTAGTTTTCTTATTTGGAAGTCGGTAGTATTTTTTTGTAAAAAAGTTTTTTTATTTTTCACTTTTTAGTTGTACCTACCTAATAGGCAAGTTGTTTAGTTAGTTTCCTATAAGGCCAGAATAGATTACCCAAATATCATGTAACTTGAACAAAACCGATCAAATGAGAGATCTGCTTACCCCTTAAGAGCGTACTGGCGTGATGTTATGTTATGAAATGGTCTAAACAATAAACAGACATGCGATTGCAGCAGTCCCGAGAGTTTTGCCGCTATTTATTGAAGAGTTCTGTTGTATATCTTCGAAGTTCTTCATCAGATCTTCACCAAATTAAAATGGGACCAATTTCGGAACAAACTCTTTCAAACAAAAAAAGATTTTTTTAAATCGGTCCACAATTGACGGAGATATCGGTGAACATACACAAAAAAAAAAAAAAAAAAAAACACACAAGAAGTCGAACATAGAACCTCCTCCTTTTTCGAAAGTCGGTTAAAAAGCGTCTAGGATCGGTACCTCGCGTTGTCTATTATCATTTTTATATACTCTGTTTATTTATTTTTTACCACTAGAAGGCCTTATCTGCTAGTCGATTAGAGTTTGTAGTCCAAATCGAAACACAATCGAAGTACAATCTATTTATATGGATCCTTAACTCTCTTCTTTTACTTTTTTGAGCAGTGGTTGCTCAGTGGTAACGGCCCTGACTTACGTGTCTTAGGTCGTGGGTTTGAACCTAGGCAGGCGCTTTGCTTTTGTAAATTACTAGCTGTTGCCCGCGGCTTCGCTCCCGTGGACCACGCCACAGGACCCATTTTCGGGATTAAAAATAGCCTATGTCACTCAGGAATAATGTAGCTTTCTATTGGTGAAAGAATTTTTCAAATCGGTCCATTACTTTCGGAGCCTATTCGGTACAAACAAACAAAAAAATCTTTCCTCTTTATAATATTAGTATAGATTACATCACCACTGCTCTAAAAACGGTGAAGGAAAACATCGTAAGAGTGTTCTCATGACCCAGAACCAAAAATTCGAAGACATGTGACATCCACCAATCAGCACTGGGCCTGCGTGGTGGATTGCCGCGCCCATTCCCCCTCTCACAGAGAGGAGGCCTGTGTCCCAGCAGTGGGAACGTTAAAAGGCTGATGATGATGATGACTTCTTTACCATGGCATTTATCACACAATTCTTCTCCCAAATTTTCTTACACATCCGGCTCAAATATTTATTTTCCACCAGCCTGTATATAAACTCCGTTACACACTATCAGTTAGGATGCACAGCTCTTAGCTCCATTGTCTCAAGCTACAGGACAAATTAATGACCATCTATCTCATAAGAGCTTCAATTTTATTTACTTTTATTTACGTGGGAATATCAAGATGCGTCGCTCCTATTAATGTTCGTAGTTTAGAGTAAATAGTGATTGTTGACGCTGATAGTGTGAGGTTAAAGACCCGTTTAAAGGTACAAATGATCGATTTCCTTTGGGTTGATGTGTTTGTGGTTTCTACATCCGGGGATCATCATTTGTTGTAGAGACGTCTTGAGCAAAGTATGTCTCATTCAGTATAAGGCTATCTAGCCAAATCATAAAGCTTTTGACGAAAACAGATATAAAAAAACGAATAACCCGACTGCTTACGAAGGGAACTAAAAAGACGTAAACAAGAAGAAATATATGCTGTGCAGACGGAGGATACATCTAGATTTGGTCAGTCAGCTCGCGAAAATGTATCTTCATAGTCAGGTTTTTTGATTTTTTTAATTACTTATCTTTTTTTTTTGATAACTTTTTTGTTTTCTTTTTCGAATTAGGTTCATTTAAACAAATAAGTGTTACATATTTTTGAAATCATGTCTTAAAACACTTTATTTTGATACCTCACACAATGAGGAAGATGAAAATAAAATAGAGACCCCAAAATATGGCGCTCAAAAGCCGCCATTTTTCTAGTTTTCAATTTTAATGTAGCCAGTGACACTCGCAAGGTTAAGACGAATCGATTGACGTAAGAATCATCAAAATCGGCCAATGCTTTTGGTCTCTAGAACGCCACATAGGAGCAAACATACATACATACATAGACTGATAAACACATTACCCTCCTTCGGCAGTCGGGTAAATAGTACCGACGATACAAATCCCGCTCGTCTGTCAACCTTTTCATCAGACACATTTTTATTTATAATATTCTAGCCTTTGCCAGTGGCTTCACCCTTATGGAGGTTTGAAAATAAGCCCTAGGGATTCTAACATGATTTTAATCTAACAGCATAAAAAATGTGCTTTTATCCTAATTCATGGACATGGTCTATCCGCCTGGTTTCTTCCGAATCCGTCGTAGTCGTGTTGTGTCGTTGAAGCGTGCTACGTATGCCTAGGAATCTGCAGACATTGCGGACACTAAGTATTCATAGACCTTGATGACGGTGCAGTTACCTTGAAGCCAACCCACGCAGCTAGGCATTTGCTGAAACAGAAACTACGTAGCATCAATATAGGAAGTAACTGACGGTGCAATTACCCTGAAGCCGATGCAGCCTTGAACGTCAGGAAATCAATCAATTTCGAACTATTATTAATAAGCATTTTTTGTAAGAAGAAGGCAATCCATATTCCTACTTCGAGTAGGATGGATATTCGTAGGCTAGTTAGTTGTAGTTAATCCTAACATCGGCTTGGAATGGACATTTGTAGGTTGTCTAGTTGTAGTTAGTAGTTGTAACCATTCCATGTTCCAACCTCGACTTGGAATGAACATTTATAGGATTATTAATTGTAATTAACGTTAATAATTAAAAATTTAGAATCATTTCGGGTTTCTTTCCAATCCCCCGGCTGTGGTAAACGTAATTAGCGTGATTGATTGACAAACGTCCAAACATACGGACAATTACCGTCATAACTATATTCCTCAAAGATTAGGCAGAGGGCCAATATATACAATGCTATATATTGGCGTTTACGATGCAGTAATGTGTTTTATATTGGAATGCTCTTACAATGTATTTAAGATGTAAGTATTTGACATTAGAGAACCATTGGTGTAGTAACAGCAGGAAATAGAGGCACATGCAAATAGGTACAGCCCACGCACTTACTATGCACCTTTCAACCAAACCTGCCCGATTATAATTCTAACAAAACACTAAATATTAAAATATCGCACTCTCCATACAAAAGTCGTAAATTCGCGTATAGCATGTATAAATAATAACGCATGTCGCGATATCTGGCGACAAATAGTCGCGTTTCAACGCGTGTCGCAACGGACGGGACAAAACGCGGCGGGTATGCGCGACAAGTCTGAATTATTGCGGTAGTTACATTAGACGTACTCACTTTTGAGACTAGTGTACAAAAGCTGTAGTTACGTAGCTGTATCTATGTGGGTACAAAAGTGTAAGAACTAGTAGAAAGTACAATGGTACAAGCAATCCTATTCCTACTAATATTTTAATGCGAAAGTTTGGATGCTCTGTTGTTACTCAATCACGCTAGAACGTCTGAACAGATCTGTATGAAATTTGGTACAGAAATAGGTTATACTCTGGAATAGCACGTAGACTAGATATAATTATCCCTTGGGATAATAAAACACATATCACTCTGGCGAAGCCGCTAATTTAAATATGCGACATCAATAGTCAAATTTTTCCGACTCAAACACTCCTTCAAGATTATTCTTACTATTTTCCCACAGGTATTTTTTTAGCAAATACATACAGCATATTCAGTATTTTACTTCCTACGTTACATAGGATGAGCAAGACTACTAATAAAACTAAAAAACATTGAGCAATCCCTCACACTGTTCCTTCAAACTAACGCGCCAATACTCGTACGACCAAATATCAATACTCGTTCCGTCGTCAATCACCCGTCACTAACGTACTTATTCCGCCGATCACTTATGCACCCAGCCTAACATCGGCTTGTTTGCTTGTCAAATAGGGGTGCCCCAATTTGTGGCAAGCTATTTCGGGACATTATATCGATGTTTGGGACATTAACTCCTAATACTGTTTGTGTTGTTGATTCATTGGGCTTGTGAGGCATGTTGTATGGGGCGGTTTTTGTGTTGCGTCAAGGACCAAATTTATTTAGCATGGTTAACGTTAATTAACTAGGTCAAGACCGTCTAGCGGTGCCATTATACCACATAGCTTAAGTTTTCGGAGGAAAAAAATACTTTCTAATCAGTGTACAAAGTAATCTTATGGTTACTTATGTATTTATAAATAAGGCTGCAGAAGACAAACCGAAAATCAGA
Organism: Orthosia incerta; assembly: GCA_948252205.1. Taxonomy (NCBI): domain Eukaryota; kingdom Metazoa; phylum Arthropoda; class Insecta; order Lepidoptera; family Noctuidae; genus Orthosia; species Orthosia incerta. The sequence continues at coordinate 8,048,066 of OX411759.1, forward strand.
CAGACTAATGGGTAGATATATCTATACTATATATAATATTGTTTATTATACTCTTGTTTTTGATTCTTGTATTGTGATGGCTTTTGGTGAAATAAAGAATTTATTTATTATTATTTATTTATAATATTATACAGCTGAAGAGTTTGTTTGTTAGTTTGAACGCGCTAATCTCAGGAACTACTGGTTGGAGTCGAAAAATTATTTTTGTGTTGGATAGTCCATTTATCGAGAAAGGTTAGAGGCTATATAACACCACGCTACAACCAATAGTAGCCGAGCATGAAAAATGTTGCAAAAACGGGCAAAACATTCCTTTTTGAGAGCTTCCGTTGCGTGCGCTGCGTAAACGGTAAAATTCATGTATTTAGGGTAGGTAGGTGGCCATTTGACGGGAGTGAAGCCGCGTGGTACAGCTAGTATCATGATAAGAATAAATGATAATAATTATAGAACTGAAACAGGTCAGATAATAAAATTATGCATTAGGGACCGAACTTTTAATAAGATAAAATGTCACTCAAGGACCACACATCTTACCGACCCAAATAAGTGAAAGATATTATAATTCAACATAATTATGAACCGATAAAAAGATACAAGCCTTACAATTTATGCGCGTGCATACGCTACAATAGAACATCGGAGTGCGCCGTCGTCGGCGCAGTTCTGGGAGCGCATGTCCGTACAAAAGGAGAGATCGCACAGCACACGGGATATTGCGATATGAAGTATATGGAAGAAATTCAGATAACATTCTATGCAAGAGATTTTTAAGGATCCTTCTTCTTCGGCGTATCGATGATTCCAAAACTGAATATGCTTTGACCAGTATTGAGCCACGTCAACGTAGCGTTATCATTAGACGCAAAGGTCTTTCAGGTGCAGGTGTAGCAGCACAAAGAGGATGACAAAAAGTGAGGCATTGTTTGGAACGTAATGCTGAGATATAACTGTGAGCATTGAGATATTAGCATATTGAATCCGTATCATCACAAATGGTTTCTCTAGACCTTTTGCAGGTTGGCACTATTCGTGAATTCCAGATGTTATTAATTTCTTAAGGCTTGCATCGAGTTTTAGTTTTGTAAGTAAGTGTTTCTTTTACGTCTAATGGAAATAGTAGCCCACCACCAAATCATACAGAAAAATATAGCAGCCATTTCCTACCTTTACTTATTTTAACTTGCCAATATAATTAATTAATCCGTCTCATTCAAAAGCAAGTAAGTAAAACCAAATACTTTTGTATATTTTTGTATACTTTTGTATTTGGTTTTAAAACTTCTAAAACATCTGAAATTCTCGCATATACTACAATTTCTATGCATGGCCATTGAAATAATCTATAAAATTGTCATGCACATACCGAGCACAGATAAATAATACGGATCAGATAACTTGTGTCCCACTATAATAACATATTATTGTGGTAATTCTCTGTTTTGTCTGCCGTAATGTTCACTAATGCTGGAGAGGGCACGCCGGTGACCGTATTCTGTTCTATAGTAATAGGTACTTATTCAGAAAACTTTCGTATCGGACTCAATACGTGGATTTAATCTTAGATTATTATAGAGTTAAGGCCTACAGCTGTATCTGTATAACAATAGTAATAGATGGAATATGTTTAGATGGAACTTCCTCTAATGATGCGTGACTTAGGAGTTAATTTTTGAGATGTCTTACTAAACTTCATGTTGTTGTCAAGTAACATTGATCAAGCGTCTATTGTTTTATGATGGCATCATTGAGTTTGATGAAGGCCCATATTTTAAGTCAGTGTGAAGGACCTCCGTTTGACTCCGCGAACCGGAAAAAATCCCTCGATTAATTTCAATAATTAACAAACTATTGTCAGTTAGATGATTCGAGGTGGAGTGGTGTTATTTTTTTTCAACCTTTGGTATTAGAAAACCGCGAAGAAATTCAACCTATATTGATGCCACAATGTTCCTTACATGTGTCACTTTTTTCAAAATCTGTCAAAATAGAATCTATTAAAGCAATGAGGTAGGAAAACTATGGAGACGGCATATTCTACTATATACAAATATCTATAATATCGACACACGCATGTCAAAAAGCGTTTTGCCTCTTTTTAACTAAACATGAGCTGCATATGAAAAGAGAGACATCTAAATGTTTGTCAAGGACTAAACTTGGTAACACTTTTCAGTGACGTCAAAATCATATCTATGCGTGACCGGACGCCATGTTGATTGCCGAGTAAAATTGGTAGTTGTGTGCCGTATATGTACGTTTATCTTTGTAGTTGTGCTGTCAAACAGTTGCAAATGGCCTACCTCATTGGCAAATGGGCAGCCATCTTAATTGCCCGATTTATGTAGGTATGCACGTTAATTTCGTAGGTATGGCAAGTCCATAGGTTTATAAGTCAGTGATTAAAAGTATAATCTGTCAAAAGTAGACTATGATGTCAAAAGTAGAATCTGTCAAATGTAGACTAAACGGATCCGACTTGATGTTTCGCTTGCACAGGAAGCACCATTATAATTTAGCAACAAATATGGGGGATCTATTTAGAAAATACTTGGTTTAGGTGCCCAACTCATTATGTTATTGCTCGAATGTTAACGTACGATAAAATTGTTATCGTATAAGGCACTCCTACTCATGAGTGGAACATGTATAATCTGATAGGCCGCATACATTTTCTCTACCGTTTGATTGGAGGGCGTAGGCGATAAGGTTTAGCATAATCATGTCACTTTCAAATCGACCAATAAACAGTGTGTGTTTACTGTTTGATCACCTTGTCACATACATTACATATGTAGGTATTTATAAGTTGTCATAGATTAAAATGCGTATAATGGTCGCTCGGTCGAAGGTTCTTTGAATACTAAGTAGTGTGTTTAAGTAACAATAAAGGAATAATGCCCGTATTTTTCAAAGACCGTTCAAATTCGAGTTTCAGTCACAACACAACATTTTCCTATATTTTTAGCCAATGTGACTTAAATTGTAACTTTTTTTAAGTACGACAATTGGTCTAGTGATGTATGAGTATATTATATAATAATTTTAATTGAAACTGATGGAAAAGAGTGTCATTGGAGTTTCTTGCACATTCTTCTCCATAGAGACCTACTGACGCTTGCTAATGTGCAACTAGATTCATATTTTGTTTGACAATTCAAATGTATAATGCATAATATAAGGTATAGTTATAATTTTGATTTTGATTCATATTCTTTATTGTACAAAAACATACACATGATACATCTGAACACACACACACACATACATACACACACACGATACTTATGATATCGAAACACCATTGGATTTCAAATTATCTAAACTATTCCAAGCTGAAGGGAGCTATTGGTAATATGCTGTGGCACATAGATAAGACATAGATAAAGTTATGGAATCTTTAACATTGGCAACGTTCACGGTCAACCTTTAGGCAATGGAGAGGCTATATCAGAAGAAGGAAATAATGAACTATGACATCGTAATTAATCCCATAGCGTTCCCACTGGAAAGGACACAGGCCTCCATTCTGTGAAAGGGAGTGGGCCATAATCTACCACGACAGGAACACCCAAACTTCATGTAAAATATTTTGAAATAAGACTAACTGCAACATGCGGTACACGTTTGGCTGTACCTAGATACATGTGTCCACATTATGTTAGCTAACATTTAAACACACGCAAAGTCAACACTAACAAGAATTCCAAACAAACCCTTTTACATATCTCCCGATCAATTTGTACCTATATCCTTAGTCCAATTCTAAACCTATTGTTCTAGCTAACACGTTTAATTAGTCCTTGGAGTGCTAACAACTTGTATCAGCTTGACATTTCGTATGTACGTATGTATTGTGTTGCAACTGGCATGGTGCAAATTGCTATCGGTTTTACTAATTAGAAGTTCGGAGTGAGATCGTTTTGATATGGATAAGTCCTGATCTAAGGTATGTCCACATGGGTCACTCAAGCAACTGAAGGAACACGGGTTGGTTTCAGTCAGTAGAAGTCTGACACGCCCTCCCGCTTTACCCAGACCGGGTGAAGTCATTGGATGAATACCCACCCAAAAAAAAAGTATGTTCACAGTCATGTGATATTTATTATTATTATTATTATTATTTATGTTAGGTTAAGTTTATATTGCATTTATACTAGAATTTCGTTTTTAACCGACTTCCCAAAAAGGAGGAGGAGTAACTCCATAAATGTTTTTGAGTCATTATGGGTATGTCAATCCCAAGGTACCTTACTGTCGAACTCGCCCACTATTTTTGCAAAGAAATACAACCGACTTCCAAATAAAAACACTACAAAGTGGCAAATAACTTTTTCAATACAGTTGTTAAACATGGCGTACTTTCAGAGGCTATAATTATGATTCGAAAGTTAAATCTTACGCATAGGCATCTTTCTGTTACGCGGTCGTGACTTTTGTTTACGAGCTCGATCATTATGTTTGCAGTTTAGTTTTAAATTTATAAGTCAATGTAAAACAGTTTAGTAGCAAGGAGTTTTCAAACATAGAATAAAATGGGATAGATTTTCTACGAGGAAAAATAAATCATGCCGTACGTTATAGCATTGAATTCTCAAAATTCTTTTAAATGGTTGTTTAATATATTTAACTAGCTGTCCCACGTGGCTTCGCTCCCGCCAACTGCCTACGTACCTACCCTATCCTACCTACCCTATCCTACCTACCCTATCCTACCTACCCTATCCTACCTACCCTACTCTACATCTACCCTACACCTACCCTACACCTACCCTAAACCTACTCTATACCTACCCTACACCTACCCTACACCTACCCTACCCTACCCCACACCTACCCTACACCTACCCTACGCCTACCCTACACCTACCCTACACCTACCCTACACCTACCCTACACCTACCCTACACCTACCCTACACCTACCCTACACCTACCCTACACCTACCCTACACCTACCCTACACCTACCCTACACCTACCCTACACCTACCCTACACCTACCCTACACCTACCCTACACCTACCCTACACCTACCCTACACCTACCCTACACCTACCCTACACCTACCCTACACCTACCCACACCTACCCTACACCTACCCTACACCTACCCTACACCTACCCTACACCTACCCTACACCTACCCTACACCTACCCTACACCTACCCTACACCTACCCTACACCTACCCTACACCTACCCTACACCTACCCTACACCTACCCTACACCTACCCTACACCTACCCTACACCTACCCTACACCTACCCTACACCTACCCTACACCTACCCTACACCTACCCTACACCTACCCTACACCTACCCTACACCTACCCTACACCTACCCTACACCTACCCTACACCTACCCTACACCTACCCTACACCTACCCTACACCTACCCTACACCTACCCTACACCTACCCTACACCTACCCTACACCTACCCTACACCTACCCTACACCTACCCTACACCTACCCTACACCTACCCTACACCTACCCTACACCTACCCTACACCTACCCTACACCTACCCTACACCTACCCTACACCTACCCTACACCTACCCTACACCTACCCTACACCTACCCTACACCTACCCTACACCTACCCTACACCTACCCTACACCTACCCTACACCTACCCTACACCTACCCTACACCTACCCTACACCTACCCTACACCTACCCTACACCTACCCTACACCTACCCTACACCTACCCTACACCTACCCTACACCTACCCTACACCTACCCTACACCTACCCTACACCTACCCTACACCTACCCTACACCTACCCTACACCTACCCTACACCTACCCTACACCTACCCTACACCTACCCTACACCTACCCTACACCTACCCTACACCTACCCTACACCTACCCTACACCTACCCTACACCTACCCTACACCTACCCTACACCTACCCTACACCTACCCTACACCTACCCTACACCTACCCTACACCTACCCTACACCTACCCTACACCTACCCTACACCTACCCTACACCTACCCTACACCTACCCTACACCTACCCTACACCTACCCTACACCTACCCTACACCTACCCTACACCTACCCTACACCTACCCTACACCTACCCTACACCTACCCTACACCTACCCTACACCTACCCTACACCTACCCTACACCTACCCTACACCTACCCTACACCTACCCTACACCTACCCTACACCTACCCTACACCTACCCTACACCTACCCTACACCTACCCTACACCTACCCTACACCTACCCTACACCTACCCTACACCTACCCTACACCTACCCTACACCTACCCTACACCTACCCTACACCTACCCTACACCTACCCTACACCTACCCTACACCTACCCTACACCTACCCTACACCTACCCTACACCTACCCTACACCTACCCTACACCTACCCTACACCTACCCTACACCTACCCTACACCTACCCTACACCTACCCTACACCTACCCTACACCTACCCTACACCTACCCTACACCTACCCTACACCTACCCTACACCTACCCTACACCTACCCTACACCTACCCTACACCTACCCTACACCTACCCTACACCTACCCTACACCTACCCTACACCTACCCTACACCTACCCTACACCTACCCTACACCTACCCTACACCTACCCTACACCTACCCTACACCTACCCTACACCTACCCTACACCTACCCTACACCTACCCTACTCTACCCTACCTACCCTACCCTACCTACCTTTAGTACTATACGAATGCAACCTGTAAACTATTGTTTCTACCGGCGGCGGCGATCTAATTAAAATTTAGAACATAAAAGCTGCTATTGTGAGTCAATCTTAAAAGTTAGACATATGCTGTCGCGGACTTTTTTTTAGAACTTTTAAAGAAGAACAATTCCATCATACATTATATTTGCGTAATTTAAACCGTTTACGCAGCGCACGCAACAAAAGCTCCCAAAAAGGAATATTTTTGCCCGTTTTTGCAACATTTTTCATTTATGCTCGGCTCCTATTGGTTGTAGCGTGATGTTATATAGCCTATAACCTTCCTCGATAAATGGACTATCCAACACAAAAAGAATTTTTCAATTCCAACCAGTAGTTCCTGAGATTAGCGCGTTCAAACAAACAAACAAACAAACAAACAAACAAACTCTTCAGCTTTATAATCCAACACAAAAAGAATTTTTCAATTCCAACCAGTAGTTCCTGAGATTAGCGCGTTCAAACAAACAAACAAACAAACAAACAAACAAACTCTTCAGCTTTATAATATTATAATAATTAAGTATAGAGTATAGATTACCAGTTTTAATTTAATTATTTTCACATCAACATTTGTCAAAAATCGAATAGGCTGTATAGGCTGTTTTCGTTGGAAAAAAAATATGTCCAGTTGCAAAAACGCGCTGTAAGTCAATTTAAAAAAGTTAAGTAGCAAGGAGTCTTCATACATAGAATAAAATGGGATACGATTTTATACGAGGAAAAATTAATGATTCCGTAAGTTTTAGCATTAAATTCTAATTTTTTTTAAAATAGTTGTTTAATATATTTAATTACCAGTTTTAAGTTAATTATTTTCACATCAACGTTTGTCAAAAATCGAATAGGCTGTATAGGCTGTTTTCTTTGTAAAAAAATATGTCCAGTTGCAAAAACGCGCCATATTGAAAATTTTATTTTTTGTGAATAAAAAAATCGAATTCTTTGATTTTTTTTTACTGTTTCTCACAACTGTATTGAAAAACGTCGTGTGATACACGGGTGTGTAGGTTATTGCAAACTCGTGTCATTAAAAACCCTCGCCTTCGGCTCGGGCTTGTTAATGAGCAGCTCGTTTGCAATAACCTACTTCCCACCCTTGTATCACAATGTACTATTATTTTGGCAGTAGGCGCCAAAAACTAAGAATCAAATCCAGAAACACATGTATTATTTTTGCAAAAAGTATTTGTTGCTTGTCTCTTCTGTCTCACTCCTGCAAAAAAGCCTGCCTCCACTCTTAAATATTATTCCTAAAAATATTGAGATTTGTAAAAGTGTTTTTTTTCTTCTGGTAGTTGTCATTGTCAGTGGTAAGACATTCATTTTACCCGTAGAATTAGGACTTAGTGAAAAAATCGTGTTACAATTTTGGTGTACAATAAAGTTTTTTCTGTCAATCGATGCTTAAAAACATGAAGATTGTTTATTGGTTTGACCGCTATATTGGCAGCGAAGCTGACGGATAGATCATCCTGACGCACCTACAGAGGTACCCAAGTATTCTTACTCATAATGGCAAGTAAAAACGTTGAAATAGCAGTTTTTTACAAGTAATATACAGTTTTGGAGTACTATAGAAGGAACAAGAAATATTGTCAATGATTGATACGTCTTCTTTTTTTAATTTAGGTCACACTGTCTCACTGCTGTCTAGCGGTCTCCCCAAATCCTGCCAGACATTCTTTTCCTGAGCCAACCACCACAAACCAGCGTTTGTGGCAGGCGCTCTGGTTTTAGTTATATTTTTTATTTAAAAAAGTGGTAGACCAAAATTCTCATAAAGAATATACCACAAAATAAAACCTTTTTCAAAACTTTTAGTTCCAACATTTAAAAAGTTCGTATTTTTGGCAGTTGTAGAGTTGTGCGGTGTTAAACCACAATGGCATTTGACACTTGTTGCCTTGTTCTGGTCACGACTTAAAGTAGATCAACTTTGCACAGGTGGGGGACTCGGGTCATTTATCAGTGGGCAATGAGATCAACCTAGTATCTTAAGTTCTAGTTGCATAATGTTGCGATCATCAATTTGTGTTTGTGGTATCTTGATGCTATATCTGAAATTGTTTTGATGTGATTTTTATCAAATTTTGCAATTATTAATATCGATGAAAATATTAAGGTATTAAGCTTTTACTGAATTGTATAAATTAAAAATAATATTGCATACATTCCAGTGAATGTTTAGAACCCTTCCCGGTTTTAGAATTGGGTAGAACAGCAGAAATATCACTGTGTTAATTGCTATGAAGACTTGCAGCAAGAATTTAGTATGCTTCTTTTTATCCACATTTTTATATACATGTACCAATGTAAAGTTGTAAACGCACGCCATTCCATTGAGGAAGATTGAAACTACAAAAAGCCACCAATTGCAATCCTTATCCCTATTGCTTCATTTGCGTTAATATGCACATTTTTTATATTTGCAATTTAAAAATAGAATAGCAGTAACACAAAACATTTGAACTTTACACTATCAAATCTCAAACAGCACCTTTGCAACACAATAAAAGAAAAAAAAGCGATTGCCAGCCAGCATACGTGCATGATTTTATTACGACAAGAGAATTCAAATTTCGAATCAGACGAGATAGGCGGCCATCTTGAACGTACTCTACAAATTATAATGATGTGACCTTTGATTTGGACCATACGAGCACCAGAGGTTAATACAATTTTTTATTTGTACCAGTGGCTCTTGATTTTACTATTAGGAGTTGTTTATAATGGTGATTCATTCGTCTTATTGAAGAAATAATATTTTCATCATTTTTAAAGAATTGCCATCAGGCCTGATCGAAATCCTAAGAATTTTTTAGTGTATTTATGAATCTAAATAAAACTGAATTTGTTTTTTGTTCATGTAGATACGTAATTAAGTTTCTAGTCATTATCGACATTGTATTAACTTTTTACAAGTTGAACCAGTTTCACTGATGGGCAGAGTCCTTTCCCAAATCCTTTCAGCATATTATCTCCCGTGCAGACTCAACCAGGTCTCTCGGTAAGCATCCAGTTCGTATCAACACCTCTTTCTGGGCCAGCTCGTCGGCGCCGTTGTACTAACTTATTTGAATAAAATAATGCCTACATATATTTAGGTAGTATTATTTTATTCACAAATAATGACCCGTGGGACAGTTCGCACGACTAAGACCTTTAAGTAACGTGGAACATGCTAAGCAGCTGGACACTTGGACCACGAAAGTAAATAAATACGATCGTATTGTTCTTTGGAGGTTTAAGATAACACAATCAGTTGGCCTACGTAATAGATGCCTGTCTTAAAAGAAAATAGAACATGCACTAGTTTTAAAAACCATATTAAAATGTTTCTAGTCAATCCTATTTGATATGGAATCAGTTTGACTGATTTACACAGTGGTACTCACTTCAGCTACCAATTTTACCAAGCAGAAGCTCTAGAGCCTAAAGAAAGTAAAATTATATAAGCACTAACTATTTTGAAATAAAAGTGTGTTAAAATACTAAAATGTATGGGATTAGGCTTATTTGACACAATATACGGTGGCCCTGTGCGAACATAGGACCACTTTATTTAAATCTAGAACATTTAAATCCAGAACAATAGAAACCTCATTCGAAAACAGAACGCACACATTCGAAATTATTTAATTCGCAGTTGCATCACACAGCGCTGCAGCGCATTCGACCACTGCCTTAGATTATAGCTTGAGATACGCTAAGCGCTTTGGCATTTGTTCCGCACAACGGGTTCGCTGCGTTGTTGTGCTTAATGGAAATCTGTTTAACTATTACTGTTGTGTGTTATAATTGTTTATGTTGTGATTGAGAAAGTGAGAATGACGTCACATGAGATATCAAGTTGGTTGTATGTGTGTGTGGGTTTTGAGAAAGGTGTTAGCTTCGAGAATGGAGGAAAAGTGAGGGACTGAATTTGATATTGGAAACAAACAATATCAGGATGACTGGCATAATCTACTCGAAGATTTCTTTGCGATCTTTCAGATCGTTCGAAGCGATTGGATTTATATCACACCAATAAGCGTTGTATACTAAGCAAAATTGCAAGTAAGTTTACATGGAATGCAATTCGCCTGATTTGCAATTTTAATTGCGTCGCGCCATCCAGATCCGGACGCCATCTGGAAGGTCCCGTTCTCATTCTGACAACTCTGGAATAAAAAAGATACCTACAGTAAATGGGATACAGGATTCATTTCTCAATAAAAAAAACTCATATCGTGGTAAGAAAATTCATCAGGCCACGGCGTTGTCCATCTTTATGCGTTGGAGTATGCTGATAAAAAAATTACACTAATACAAACTATTTTATTTTATTATTATATTACTGACAAAGTAACAAATCCTTAGGCAACCTACTTGAAAGGACAAAAAAAAGCGCGCACTACCAACCAAACAAAATCAATTAAAGCAATCGTGTTTGCATTAACAGAAACAAATGAGCGTGCACACTATCGATACGTCACGTCACAATGATATGTGATTTTGTGTTACAATACTAATAAGTGTATTGCGACCGGCACGCTCAACAGCGGGACACCGTGTTCACGTTATTGCGCCGTGTTGCTATTAATCGAATGGGGGAATTAACTGCTCTAGGTTATGGAGTGTTCTGAATAAACTTGCGATTTATTTGCGTGTGCGATATGTGTACAACTTACAACGAATAATGAATACACTGTCCTGTATCGTTGGTGCGTTTACAAACATAAACTCACATACACAAACACCCAGAGCCGGAACAACTATCTGTAGGTCTTACATACCTCACGATACAGGAGAAATTCACACATTCGTTGAGTGGGGCGCAAAAAAAAAAATTACGGAACACGAAATAGAAACACACTCTGTTGAGCCAGGTGATTATACCGAAGTCATTTTCCAGTGTCAATGTATCATCATTAGCCAAAAGACGTCGACTGCTGGACATAGGCCACCGGTGTCACCACATCGTTTTATCCTGTGCTTCTTGCACCCAGCACACTCACACGGCTCTCATCCTCGAACCTTTCGGTACCATAGGCCACCTGTTCTATCTCCTTGACATACTTGACTTAATGTCCTACGTCCTAGATGGGGCAAAGGGCGTCCACATTAGTTCTCCATCGCGGTCGATCTTGAGCTTCACGCTTCACCTCGCTCCACGTCATACCGATGCTCGTTGCTTCCGCCAACATGGTGCGCCGCCAGGTTTGACGGGGACGGTCACGTTTTCTTTTGCCTTGGGGATTCCAATCCAGCGTTTGCTTTAGTATATGATCAGAATCCCTTCGCAGCGTGTGGCCAATCCAACTCCACTTGCGACGCTTGTTCTGGCGGTCGATCGGGCTCTCGTAGCATTGCTCCAACAGCTCTACGTTGGTGATGGTCTCGGGCCAGTAAATTTCGAGTATGCGACGAAGACAGCGGTTGTCGACGACTTGGATCTTTCTATCTGGAACTAACTTAAATGATAATAATATATTCGCAAGCTTTCCTATGGTCAGCTCAAAACTTTTGGTGACGCATGTTCATGAATAAAATCGCAGCGAGCTTTTAAACCAGTGTGCCATCTCCTCAACAATGCTTTCGCTGCGTACGCGCTTCTAAACCAATATGGCGCCTGGAACGTGTTAATTTGTACCTCTGTCTATTCCGAGCTATATGCTGGACTTGTTATAGAAATTAAATTGTTTTTTTTATTGTTGTTGTTAATAGAATTGTACATACAAACGTGATAATAAAAATATGTAGACAGGTTCAGAAAGTGTGCTTTGTGGTTTATGGGAACATGGGCCAATTTGCCACTTTCTTTACACTGATTAATATTGTTTATGTACACAAAAATGTAGGTGGTCTGCCTATGGTTATAACGGCTATTAATCTTTTAGACTTGCCTACACATAAAGACATTAAACAATATATAAGATTTGATTATTTTCTAGATCAGTAAAGCAGTGTTTCAGAATCATTAAAACAACTGAAAGTAGATATCAATTACCAGATCTGGGGGGTGACCATAAGCTCTTAGAGCGGTATCAATCTGAGATCGAATAAGAGACAGATGTATATGACTTGGTTACATCTGTCACTTACTCGATATCAAATTGATACCGCTCTAAGAGCTTATGGTCACCCACCTGATGTAGTACACACTTATGAAAGAGAAATAAACTAAAACTCTCTCAGCCATTATTTTTACCTATCCATCAGATATAATGTGTATGTGTGAGTGCAAATTTTCAGAGTTTAAATATGTGCGGAAGGTAAACGCCAAAACCTACTACTCTTTCTTAAAAAACTTTTTCACCGATTGAAACATAGTTACCGTACGTGAATCGGGGTTTAATTGATTAATTTAGAAATTAAAATTGACATAACTACTTCAATTATATTATGAAAAATATGAAGAAAAGTAGTGTGGGCGATTTTACTTCACATCATCACATCATCAGCCTATCAATGTTCCCACTGCTGGGACACAGGCCTCCACTCTGTGAGAGGGAATGGGCCGTAATCCACCACGCGGGCCCAGTGCGGCTTGGTGGATGTCACATGTCTTCGAATTTTTGGTTCTAGGACATGACGGTTTCCTCACGATGTTTTCCTTCACCGTTTTGAGAGCAGTGGTGATGAAATAATTTACACAAAGTAAAGCGCCTGCCTGGGCTCGAAACCACGACCTACAACTTGTAAGTCGCGGCTGATACCACTGGGCCACCACTGCTCTTTTACTTAAACTTAACTCGATTTTACTTAAAGTTTTATATTCTAAATTTTTTTATTTTCCATTTTTTGGGCGCAAATAAAAAAGCGTGCCTATCAAACTAAAAATGTTACTTTGATACCCTATCATTTTTTCATTGTAATATAAAAGTAACCCCAATTTACATTTATTTTTAATGAATTCTCAGAGTGTAATTTAAAACATTTTTCTGCAACAAGTACCTAAACGTATTCTTGCGCTGACGTTGATGCAAAACATGGCTGACATGTCAGTGTTGCAAATTTTAAAAACGAATTAAGGTGCGGTCGGTTTTCAAGAAGTTGGTTATGATCAAAGGTGCCCCAGATCTCAATGTAACCCCGTTCTACGGCTATATTTCCAGATGGACATTGGCTAAACTTTATGTAACTATAAACCGACCAAAGCCGGGGTGAACTGCCAGTGCTTTATATAGATCCTTATCTTCGAATCAGAATAATAAAATAGCAATTATTCTACCTATGTAATAACCCAACACCTATTTATTATTTGAAATTGAATGAAATAAATATAATTGCATGGATATCATACAATTGAAATCTATATACGGCAGACTGCGGTTACAATCTATTGTTATGTATTATCTACAATTGATACTAAACCACAATTGGTTTTACCTAATTTATTTAGAAATTACAACCGATACAAAGGTAAATAAGTAGTTATAAAGTGTTACCTTTCATGATAAACATTGTATGGCCTTTTAAGAACATGACGAATTCGTCATGTTCTTAAAAGGCCATATAGATTAATAGTAGATATTAAGTATAGATTAATTAATCTATACTAATATTATAAAGAGGAAAGATTTTTTTGTTTGTTTGTTTGTACCGAATAGGCCCCGAAACTACTGAACCGATTTGAAAAATTCTTTCAACAATAGAAAGCTACATTATTCCTGAGTAACATAGGCTATTTTTTAATCCCGATATTGGTTCCTGTGGGGTGGTCCACGGCAGCGATGCCGCGGGCAACAGCTAGTATTTCATAATTACTTGGATCTGATAGCAAAACTGGTGAAGTTTGTGGGGATCCGCTGGTTGCGCGACGCACGGGACCGGTTAATGTGGCAACGCTTGGGGGAGGCCTATGTCCAGCAGTGGACGTCTTTTGGCTGATATGATGATGACAATGATGAAAGCAAACTGTTTGAATTTACGTACTTTAATATTTATCTATAATGTGTAATAATATTATAAAGAGGAAAGATTTTTTTGTTTGTTTGTTTGTACCGAATAGGCTCCGAAACTACTGGACCGATCTAAAAAATGAGGTGTCCTGTGGGGTGGTCCGCGGGAGCGAAGCCGCGCGGAACAGCTAGTTTTCTATATAATTATTATTACTTAACAAAAAAAAAACAGCATTATTGTTCCCCCTTTTTGGGTAAATTTCATACAATAAAGTAGAGTTTTCTTCCCATAACCATGTTTTTCATATTTAAAACTCCATAATAATTGTATTTAAGTATGTAAAAAATACAAAAATCATTTACTTACATTAATAATTAGTCGGCAGTATTAGAAATTTTGTACAACCAACAGTCAATCAATAAATTTTATCCAAGTCCCCATCATAAAATGATATTTAAAGAAGTTAACACATAATTTATTCATTAAAAGTTTTTTTTTTAAATAAGCTTTTTTCGTATTCTTCTCACTAAACCATTTCATTTGATACCCATATCATGGCAGCGCACAAAAAATAACTAATCCGCAATCTTGAGCCGTCCGCCATATTGTATTTAGAATGACGTCACTTAGCTAACCATGCATTGTCATCCCAACTAAACGTGTACTCAAAATTTCATCTTAATCGGTGGAGGATAACTGCTTTAAAATTCGGCTGCAAGATTTGACCCGAACACACCTACATACATACCTACATACATACAGTGCAAGTTTATTAAAAGCTTGTAAAAAGCGTAACCCATATCGAATATGATATTCCTACACATGTAACAACTTCCCCAATTTCCTTCAAAAGGTAGGTATAATACAAAATTTCCTACACGGATATTCAATATAGGAACATCAAACACCCATAAAAATGTATCGAATTTACCGCAACATATTAGAACGATACAATTTATGTCTAACTTCCTCGTTCCCATGTTATCCACACAGGGGCACCTTATCAAAGTTGTCGCCTCAACCAGTTAAGTACGCCATTCAATCACCAATAATGTGCAATACACTGTGTAACAATGTCACCCGAGTTTCCCCTTTCGAAGAAAAACTACCTAAAAGCCAACTTTAGCGTCAAAGAAAAGTCAACCCTATTTTGTTTGAATTTAGAATCAAGTGTAGTCATGTGTTGATTTTTCTGAAAAAAAAGAACGAGCATTTTTATTTTAATGGGTGCAGTAGATATTGTATTCTAAGTTTATAAAAATAAGGTTCGGTTTCGTTTGGTGGATGTTTCACTTAGTAGCATGGGGGAGAAAGGGCAAACACCATCATATTAAGTGAGCACATGAGAGAGGGAAACGCGAAAATGTGTGGGAAAACCGGATATAGACGTTTATCGTCGGATTTTTCGCGTGATTTACCCGCGACAAATCTGAGGGCTTAACGCATCCAGTATAAGTTGAACTCTGTGCGTAAATTGTGTGTAGAATTTTGGAGATCATGTTGTGATGGTGTTCAGTATTCACTAATAAGCTGTTGACATAAGGGCATGTCGATTTATTGCCGTTTATTCGACAAAGGGGAAGCTTTATTTATCTTTTTCTAGTCGAAATAATTTGCCCTTAACGCGTGTCTTGTGGGTGTCAAGTGAATTCTTTTATTGGTTGATTTAAAGGATAAGACGACATAATAAATAAATATGGAAAATAAGATATCCAAACGATGACGACACGGTTGGCGTAGTGGTTGAGCGATCGGCTGCTGCGCTGCGTGTCACTGGTTCGATTCCCGCACGAAAAAAACATTTGTATGACCTACAGTTCGTTGTTCCAGATCTGGGTGTATTGTGTATGTGAGTTTAAATGTTTGTAAAAGCACCCAAGACACAGGAAAGAATTTCTAGTGTGGGACAACATTTCCTTAAAAAGAAAAAAAAAAGTTTTTCGCATAATATTGCATTACGTAACGTATAGCTTATCAACACGTTATTACGTTTTCGTATGACAACGGAGGCGTTCATGTCATTTGAGACATCACTCTTCTTCTTCTGCTTCTTCAATCGGTTTCTCATTACTCAGGATCGTGGTCACTGGATACCTTTAAGCGGACAATCTGCCTCCATCGGTTCCGCTCCATCGTTGCCATCACCACCTTCTGAAATTTGCTTAAGGACGTAGCTCTTGGTCGAACCATCGTGCTGGGGACTGGCCTCGTGCTCTCCTTCCTTCGGTATTGCCAACAATTTCCAGGCTTTCATCTCCCCTTCGCATTATGTGGCCGAAATAGATTAAGATACGCTGTAAGCAAACTTAGCAAACTGTAGACAATCAAGTCTTGATATGGAGTTGGGAATGGACAGATACATTACTGCG
Source organism: Orthosia incerta (assembly GCA_948252205.1). Taxonomy (NCBI): domain Eukaryota; kingdom Metazoa; phylum Arthropoda; class Insecta; order Lepidoptera; family Noctuidae; genus Orthosia; species Orthosia incerta. Next base: position 8,065,081 of record OX411759.1, read on the forward strand.
TTTAAAAAAAAAAACTGTAAACACTTTTTCTTTCTTTCCTTTCTTTCTTCTAGCTATCCGCATGGTATACGGGGCATCCGCCTTCAGCACCACATTTTGAATGCTCTTGCTCGGATTGTCCACGTTTCAACTCCATGGAGGAAAATCGGGCAAACCAGTGTTCTGATCAAATTGGCTTTGGTCTTCCAGCCATATGTTTTTTTTAAGACAAGACAAAAATTCTTTATTTCTACTAGGCACTTTTGAACGTCAAAAATTTAAATTTAAAATTAATAATAATTGATTCTTCTTCTTCTTATTCGTTGACTTCATTACTGAAGGTCGTGCCCGTCTTGGAAAGCTTTCACGGAGTCATTGACGAGCTGCTTCCAAGCCACTCTGTCTTCGGCTCTTCTCAGGGCAGTGTTAACCGTGAGTCCCGTAATTGCCCTGATCTGGTCTGACCACCGAGTGGGTGAGCGTCCGCGTGGTCTTTTCCCATCCACTTTTCCTATAACAACCAGTTTTTCCAGGTTATCTGGCTGTCACCGGGCGATGTGACCAAAATAATTTAGGACTCTTTGGTAGCAAATCGTGAAGAGAATTGATTCTACAAGAGAGAAAAGTAGTTTGTTATGGAGATGAACGAACAAAAAACGCCACAAAATGTTCCTGAGGCCTTCAAAAGATCTTGTGGCGTTTCTCATCATTCTATTTTCACGTCCTAAATGCTGAATGGATTTGAAACAAGAGAAACAAAAGACAACGACACAAGAGTACACACAAGAGTAGATCATGCCCTAAATTAGGACATACGACACTTTTTATCCGAGAAGTATGTTTCCTTGGGATAAAGCACACTTTTTATCAGGGTAGTATATTCCCATAAGATAACAATCACGCGGGCGAAGCCGCTAGTAGAAGCTATAGCTTATAATATTTTATCTACACTCACAACGTAATGTTCCAAATATGAATTCAAAAAATATTGTATAAACATGGACTTTATATTCGTGGATAGGTAAAATTAAAAAAAAAAACCATTACAGTGCAACATTTTCCTTCGATTTTCAAACAACTATCATAAAATAACTTTTAAATTTTTATAGCACACTTTTACTTTTTAATTTATTGGCGTTTATGGGCTCCTTGATTTACTGTCGAAAAGTAGTGTCATATCTATGGAGGCGCGCGGTGAGCTGTCATGCGCAATGACAATCTAAATTGCCCGCCCTACCACATATATTTTCCATTTCAACTTTTGTTTTATTTCAAATTTAAGAGTGAAGATAAAGTAGTGTATGCAACGGCATATAATTAGGTATTAAAACACTCGCTCGTGTTTTAATAACCCCTATTATATGACCATTGCATAAACTACTATTTTGGAAATCAGTGATAATATTGACTTTAAAAATTGACAAGACAACAGACGTACCAGATCATCGTAGGACAGATAATTCATAAATGTCATGCCCCCATAAGACCCACCATAACTCTATCAAATCAGTAACAGCTTCCAATCCACTTCTAGTGCCAGATTAATCACCCAGGACCTCAGGGCTAGGTCCAGAGGAACTGCAGGCAACAATTACCTGATGCATGATGTATGGTGTCGCGGTAAGCCAGCGGCAAGCATTCGTCATTTTGTATGGAGCAAGTTAGGAGCGGATGAGTTTTTTTGCAAAATTTTACCATTTTGCGAACACACAAACCATTTTTCGAATACTTTCAATGTGCTAGTATACCTGTAGTCCAGCTAAGGAGTGGAATTCTCTACCGGAGTCTTTATTTCCCGTGAGCGCACCATTAAATAAAAAAAACAGGCATTTGGTACTCATAACAAACAGAGATAATTATGATTTTTGCAAAACACTAAATAAGAGCAAAAAGTGGCAAAGCATAATACTTATTGCAAATACAAAAAATAAATAAAATAAAATAAATAAAAAGCCTTTATTATTACCCATCCTTAGACTTTACAGAATATGTATATATTTAGTATATTACATTCTTCAATTATTGTTTTTGCACTATACACTTTTACAATTTTTATTTTATTGGATAGGAACCCCTATTCGGGTATAGGCCTCCTCCAGTGCATTTTTTTCTTGAGTTGTTTTTTTTTTCTTTAGTTGTTTTTTCTTGCATTTTTGTTTCATTAGTTATTTTTTCTTGAGTTGTTTTTTTTGCCTGGGCTGTTTTTTTCTTAAGTTTTAATTTATTTTCATAAGTAATTTTTTTTTTTCATGATATTCTTTACTTTTTTCTTGAGTTTTAATTTTAATTTCTTAAGTTGTAATTTTTGTTTTCTGAGTATAAATATATATATATATATATTTATTAAATATATATAAATATATATTTACATATATTTTTTTTGCTGTTTTTCTTGTTTATTTTTTGTTTAGTTCTTTTTCTTGAGTTTTTTGTTTTTTTTTTTTTCTTCATTCCTGGAAATGTCTTGTTTGGTGGGATCAGTTTCCGTGCCCTGGAGGGTGGTGGTCGTAATATTCCACGGTGACCAGCCGGGTTGGAAGATGATTCTTGTTGTTGTTTGCTTGCGTTTTTTATGGAATATGTGTGGGAGGAGGGTGCCGTTGGTTTCTGTATGATGGTGTCGTTGTCGTTCTGCTTATTTGATGTTTTAGAATTTTTGGTGACTAAAAATTTTTGCCTGCCTGGTGTTAAGATTCCTTCTGATAAGCTAGAAGACCTGCGAACAGCTGAGTGTAGTGTTTTGTTTTTCTTTTTTACCTGTAAGTTTTTGTCCTTTTGGTACTGGGAGTTATATTCCGGTGAGACGGTAAGTGACAAAAAATAAATAGTCTGTTGAAAATCCAGATATTAAATACTCTTTTAAAACATCTTCATTCTATCTTAATTAAAACTTATATGCTTCGCCATGGACGCCATTTGAATTAGGGCAACTACATAGTCCGCTAAGAGGCTTTAGACGAAGTGTCATTCTATCAGCTACAGTCGAAATGCCAAAATGTAAGGGATTGATCACGTGACATTTCGAGACCGTTTGGCATTCCCATAAATTTTTGACATTTTTTCGATCGCTATCGCTAAGCTTTCGTTGATAAATATGACTTGTCTAGAACTTCATCAGCGTAAGGAGTGGGGCAGAGTTGTTAATTGACAAAAAAAACGGCCAAGTGCGAGTCGGATTAGCACGAAGGGTTCCGTACCATTATCGCAAAAAAAACGGCAAAAAAATCACGTTTTTTGTACGGGAGCCCCACTTAAATATTAATTTTATTCTGTTTTTTGTATTTGTTGTTACAGCGGCAACAGAAATACATCATCTGTGAAAATTTCAACTGTCTAGCTAGCGGTTCATGGGATACAGCCTGGTGACAGACGGACAGAAAAACAGACAGACAGACGGATCGCGGAGTCTTAGTAATAGGGTCCCGTTTTTCCCCGTGGGTACGGAACCCTAAAAAGACAAAGCAAAAACGAAGATACAATCGATTGGATAAACAGTTTGTTTAGGTAACAAACAAAAATGCAGACACCTTACTCACGAGATCGACATGTGTTTAGTAATACATTAAACCGCTTCAGCTTATGGCAGAGACCATGAGCCATCAATATTGACCATAACTTGGTGTCTCATGATACGTTTCTGGTTTATCAAAGCTGCTAATAAACTCAATTAGATGTATTGGTATTTAACTGGTGCGGCAATTAACAAACGAATGAGTTATGGAGAACAGTTTTTGAAAGATTGCTTAACAGCTTTTCAGTTTCGTAACGACTTGAGTACTCCAAAACCTTCCCTTATCGCCGTTATTACAAAAATAAAGTTGAGTGAATAAATTATATCACTCGCGTTTGGGCATCATCTCATCTGATGGTAAGCGATGATGTGGTCAACGGTGAAGCAAGGTTGCCTAGAAGTAACCTATTCACTTTTGTGGGCAGCAGCTGAAAATCAGCGTTCTGACGCTACGCGTGTTATACTCTGTATTACCATTTGGCATTATGCTGAGCTGAGGCCCTTTTGGCATTAATAGTTTTAATGATTAATTTTGTTTAATTTTAAGGTGTTTATGTTTTAAATGACAATAAGCACATTTTCATTTCTTTCTTTCTTGACTTTACCCTGACCCCCCTTCTGACCCCTAGGTTTACAGCTTCATAAAACTATTAGTTTAACAAAACAAAAATATTGATAATATGGATTTGAAAAGCATTGATTTCCGTCTGCTGTCATTTTTTATTAGGTAAGCTACTAATCGCAAGAATAACCCAAGACTGGAGGCCTGTCACAATTAGATAGGACGGACGCCTTGGATGGCTTCCTCGAGGATTGGCGTGAAGAAGCACAACATAGAGATTTCGAAGGAGTGGGGTGAATTCATTGCCTAGGAGTAGTAAGAAGGTAGTAGCTTACAGATCAACTAAATTTGGTAAACACAGAGTTCGTATCATTCTATTAATGTATCAAGTAGATACAGAAGTTTTGTAGCAATTCACTTGATTCACATTCACCTCTTACGCCACCAAAAGCGATAGAGTGGCTTATTGTTCGTCGAACAAAAAAAACAAAAAGATTTAATACACTACTCCACATATGGGAACAAAAAAAATATATTACCAAACAGCTCCAAGGCTTTTTGTAACATGTGATACATATTACTTTTTAATTGAACGCTATAACATACTCTTTTGATATCTATCTAGTTACCTCACACGAATATCTACCTGTGTTACGATATACAGGTTGTGTTTTGGGATGGGATTGCGGGCAGCAGGTTAAAAAAAATACTGTAGCTCATTTTATCAATGACTTTTCTGATGAAAAAGGTTACGTCACCTAACTGTGAGGCAAGCGGAGTAGTCGAAGAAGTGCAACACGTTTTGATGGAGTGTATCTGGAATGGAGCTCTAAGATTTACTTTATTTGGATCCACATATAATTACGATATTGGAGAGTTTAATTCCATCCTGGCTTGCCCTTTATCGGATCAAGCCAGAATCCTGTACAAACTGGCACTTTTTGTTTTAAAATAGATAATTTTAACTCTGGGTAGTTAGTAAGTGATTATGTTGATGTTACAGGGCGACGTTATCGCTTAGCGATAAAACCCTTAAAATAAATAAAAAAAAGACCAGCCAAGTGCGAGTCGGACACGCGCACGAAGGGTACCGTACCATTTTTGCAAAAAATGGCAAAAAAATCACGTATGTTGTATGTGAGCCATACTTAAATATTTATTTTATTCTGTTTTTGTTGTTATAGCGGCAACGGAAATACATCATTTGTGAAAATTTCAGCTGTCTAGCTATCACGGTTAGTGAGATACAGCCTGGTGACAGACGGACAGACAGACAGACAGACAGACGGATCGCGGTGTCTTAGTAATAGGGTCCCGTTTTTACCCTTTGGGTACGGAACCCTAAAAACAATGACTGGCAGCCAAAGTTGAAAAACATCGCAAAACGTTCTCCCAGGCCAAAAAAGCTCCTATGTCCTTCAGCGATTTAGGCGTGACATCGTATCAAACAATTTGGCATTTATAATATTTAAATTATGGATCCCTACATATGTGCTTGCAGGTGCAGAACAACGAAAAAAGAATGAAAATGGATTTTATCCATTGTTAAAAGTTAGTTAAAAGCAGTGGTTCAAAAACAAATAACGCGGGATCAAAATACAAAAATGATTAAAATGAGGCACGGAATGTTTTGTTAATTTTGATATGCTGTATAATACTGGTTAACAAGCCCTTTTAATTAAATAAATTAATAACCTATTACGTTTTTGGAAATCACACGCTACAAAAGCTCTCACGGCTTAGAATATTCTCTCCTTCAACTATTCGAATTTGGGAACAACCTGTATATAACATTTAATGTATTACAATCGCCCGGGGTGCGACCTGTAATTGTAAACAATGGCATTGTAATATTAATTGAATGCAATTGCAATTAAAGCTGGCGATATAACTTAGGAAAGTAATTAGGTCTAACTTTGTATGCAACTAGAGTATGCCAATGGTTTGTTTAGTAAACTCTTACATGTAGGTGCTTATATGTCGGTACATGGAGCTTTGGTCTTTATTAATGTATTGTACAATGTTAACAATGTCATTTAAGTTCATTTGTTTAATCTATAGCTAAATTTTAGGTAAGTTAGGTTTATTTAGAAAGAGAAATTGAGGGGTAAGACAAAGTCTCAATCTATCAGTGCTAGCGATTGTCCAAAGACCGAAATAATATAATATAAATATATATAACATAACATTATTTGCATCATAAAATGTTTGTGATATCAGCCGATAGACGTCCACTGCTGGACATGGACCTCTCCCAAGCGTCGCCACATTGACCGGTCCCGTGCGTCTTGCATCCAGCGGATCCCCACAACCTTCATCAGGTCATCGGTCTACTTAGTGATAGGCCTTCAAATGCAACGTCTTCCGGTTCGCGGTCGCCACTCCAGAACATTTCTGCCCCATCGGCCATCAGTTCTGCGAGCAATGTCCCCTGTCCTCTGCCACTTTAGTTTGGCAATTCTTTGGGCTATGTCAGTAACCTTGGTTCTCTTGCGGATCTCTACATTTCTGATTCGATCACGCAAGGAAACTCCGAGCAACACCCTCTCCATTGCCCTTTAGGTGACTGTAAGCTTTCTGATGAAGCCCATTGTGAGCGATCACGTCTTAGAGCCATAAGTCATCACTGGCAACACACACTGGTCATAGACTTTCTTTTTGAAACATTTATGTAAGTTGAACGAGAAGATACCGCTCAACAACCCGCTCAACAACGCTGGCCGGCTGAGTTGGATTCGACGGTTGACCTCTTTCTCGAAGTTGGCCCTAACTAACTGGATCGTTTGTCCTACGTAGACATGCATAGTCGTCCACAACTTCGAGTGTAGAGTCTCCGAGCTTGATAGGAGTGGATGTAACATGGGCATTCAACATCACCTTGGTTTTGTGTCGAGACGCACGGGACCGGCCAATTTGGCGATCTAGGAGGCCTATGTTCAGCAGTGGACGTCCTTCGGCTGAAATGAAGATAATGATGATAATATGCCATCGATAGCGCATGCCAATCTCATTTATTTTGAACTTTTTAATAACCGACACTTGCTCTTATCCCTCTGGTGTGGTCAAGAGTCGTTTATAAAGCCAATATCTGCAAATCTTAAAAATGACCTCAAGCTTTTTCGCCAGAACAAAGAGCAAACACTGGTACCCAGATACAAAGACCAAAAAACATATCATGCGTGGGAATCAGCTTCATTCATTTGATTAATTGATATGTTCAATTTTGACCAGAGCATTTTGATTGAAATACGAGGCTCCTTATGCAGACATTTCGCCAACGGATTGTCCAATGCATCGGGATGCCCAAACAAAAATTGTGTGCTTCAGATAGTAAATTTTTTCTCCGAGCTTTTATTAATCGCCGTAATTTTATACACCAATGTATACTTGAGAAACTATTGGTTCACCATACAACCTTTTACCCCCAAATACATACCAAATTTTATCTAAATCGCTTCAGCGGTTTAAGCGAGAAAAGGTAACAGACAAACAGACAGAGTAGCTATTGCATTTATAATATTAGTATGGTTATGGAAGTATAGATATGCGATAGGAAGTTACAATTAACTACAACCCGAATCTCTTCAAAGTTAGAGTGAACAGGCTTCTTCTGGGTAAGCTCACTCCATCGTCGACCTGTCACCTCTGACCTAGACTAGAGTCAAGACCAAACCCATCTCGAATAAAAAAATAAATAAAAAAAACTATGTACAAAAATCGCGTAAACAATGTATCTTCAACTTTTGACATTTGCAGCCCACGCGGTCTACTTAAATTAAATGGACTACAGTACAAACGTATGCCTGCATCAGATACCGTACGGTTCGGCCCGCGATCTTACCGCTAGCACGTAACAATGAGATCTTGTCACATATGTGTCGAAAGTGTACCCTATTCTGCACATTGGTCGATATATTATCGAGGGCAACCGATAAAAATAAAATGAGTAAAGGTACCTATTAGATTTAGAGATACAAAAATAGTATTTAGGTCAGTTTACATCATCAGGACTTCCTAATACAAGAGCCAGGGCTGCACTAATCTTTGTAATAAATAAATAATTAAATCTTTATTCCGTCCATTTTTACACAGTACAATAGTTAACCAATAATACAAAATACATAGATATTCGTAAGTGCTACGTATTTACAAATTCCCTGAACCCACACTAGGATGAGTGCTAATAAATAAATAAACAATAAATAAAACACTATGGAGCAGCTTAACACACTTTTCATGAAGGGATTTTTATCAGAGCAAAGCTTTCTATCTCCCAAATTCAAATTCAAATCTTTTATTTGCAGAATATGGGTTGGTATACAGGTGTTAAAAATTGAAAATATAAATCGCCATAATCAGGCTCACGCCGTGCAAATTTAAAAAGCATATTAAAAAATTGCAAATAAATTAATTACAATTAATAGTAGAAATAAAAAGATCCATACATGTCAATAAGGTCTATCGCTAAAACTTTGTATAGAGACAGGAGCTGACTAAAAAAAAGGAATGACTGAAAATAAATAGATAGCTCATCCAACTGCATTATGATTTCAACTAAATATTTTTAAGCGTTTACTAAACCATGAGACGTGGTCGCTTACAATGGGCCTCATCAGAAAGTTTACAGTCACTCAAAGGCCAGTGGAGAGGGCTGTGCTCTGCGTTTCCTTGCGTGATCGAATCAGAAATGTAGAGATCCGTAAATGAACCAGGGTTACCGACATAGCCCAAAGAATTGCCAAACTTAAGTGGCAGTGGGCATTGCTCGCAGAACGGATGGCCGATGGGGCAGAAAGGTTCTGGAGTGGCGACCGCAAACCGGAAGACGTTGCGTTGGAAGGCCTCCCACCAGGTGGACCGATGACCTGGTGAAGGTTGCGGAGATCCGCTGGTTGCGAGACGCACGGGACCGGTCAATGTGGCGACACTTGGGGGAGGCCTATGTCCAGCGTGGACATCTTTCGGCTGATATGATGATGGTGATGACTAAATCATACGACACTGATTTCTCGCATGATATCCCCAATGTCTCCAATTAAGGTCTCTGTAGTTAACCTACATTTACTAAAGCAATCAGTAGTTCCTTAATTTTAATTGCCCCTCATCTTCGATGTACCTACAAACTGTACCAAATCGTGCGACAGTAGAATTACGTGTGGTTTGCATAATCGGTCCCTCGTTCAGTACACTGTCGTTCACTAACATTCACCGAAGCTATCAGTAATTGCCATCGAGTGTCATTTCACGGGACGCATTAGTGTTATTGCGTTCTCGTGCAATCAGTTAGGTTCGATCTCGCAAATGTGTGAATGTGCATTGTTGTGTAGTGTGCAAGTAATTAGGTATTGACTGGTGTATGATAGCGGGTTATTGGTTGTGTAAGTATGTGTTGTTTAATAGGCGTGGCGAAATAATGCTTCGGTGGTTAGAAATAAATTGTGAAGTAAAAAATTAAGGACAGTATTTTATAGACTAGCGGACGCCTCACGGTTTCACCCGCTTAGTTCCCGTTCCTGTGGGAATACAGGGATAAAAAGTAGCCTATGTCACCAGGGGATAGTGTAGCTTTCCAACGGTGAATGATTTTATGAAATCGGTCTAGTAGTTTTTAAGTTTATTCGTTACATGCAAAAATACAAATCTTTCCTCTTTTTAATATTAGTATAGCTGTAGATATCGTATCCTCCTTACCCTGTAACGTGCATGTAACAGAGACTATTTGAACACCTCAAATGAATAAAATAAAAATTCATTTTCAATGTCGTATAACCTCGTTAGATTGCTGGAAAAGCTAGAAATAATTTACTCATGTAAGCACGAGTTGCAATTTGATAATCATCATCATCATCATCAATCATCAAAACATAGATATAATAAATCTGTTGAAAAGTAATTTTTGTACATCGAAAATATTTAAAAAAAAATAGCCAGGGTGTTAAAGGATAACCAACAAAGCCTATATCCGGCATTTTTGGCATTTTTGTATGTTTATCTGTTTGTCTGTTTATTTGTGCACGCATCACGTGGAATGTACGAAACCAATGTAAATAACTTTTATACATAAATATTGTGCGTAACTTGAAGAATTACTTAGTTTTTGTTTCATCGCAATTGGTTCGCTCTATCAAAATTTAGATGAATTTAAAGTGTTCCAGAAGTAAAACTATCAAAACACACGCAATTCAGATACTCGGACAGTTGAACTCGATATTCGATAGATGGCGTTGCATTTGAAGTGATTTTCTGAATCTCGGTGTTAAGATTCTCCGCGAAAAACTGTTCTACATTTTTTGTTTTAAAACATATTGGAAAACAAAGGAATGAGATGCCATCAAAGTTAGCTTTTTTACAAAGTTTTGTTCCGATGATTTTTAAAATTACCCATTGACCTATGAACTTCAAATTTGGTGATGTATTTTATTTTATTTGGAAAACAAACAGATGCAATAACAAACATAAGCATACAATTAGTTCAACACAATCCGAAAACAGTTTCCACTGATTAATATACAAGTAAATTAACCTAAGTGCAACAACAACCAGGAGTTCACACAGTTAAGGCGCGTCCCCGAGCAAAACGCCGCGCTAGTCGAATTTTGTGCAGTTTTTAAGAGCTATCTACTCTTTATTTAAAAAGAAATATCAATTAATAAAAATACATTAAATTTCTACATAATGTTGATTCTAAAATTGTAGTACAGTTTTTTTTTTAAAGATGTATATGTGTCACTAATCTCCTTCCAACAAAACCATAAAAATGTGAAATAATTATTGATAGCATGCATCTCCTCGTAAAGTATTCATTAATTATTTTATAAACTAATACTAATGGATAGACAATTTGATAACGAACATTTTGTAAGTTTTATTTTTTTCAAAAGACCAATTTTCGATTTTATAAAGATTTTATTCTAAAATCTGGGCGTATTCACTACCGTAATTCATGCGCCACCAGTGCCGCTAGGCCAATAGAAATGCTCATATCTCATGCTGATTTTTTGGTCAGGGCACGGCCTTAATGAAGTCACAATTTAATATTATATTATTACGTATATTTTATATTATATGTCTAAAAAAAAAATAACTAACAAATACCTTTAGTATTTTTTATTTGAAGTTTTTTTTAATTTTCCCTATTACAACCAACTTGTTACCTAATTCTACACCTGTTGGCATGTGAAACATGACATCTTAATATACAAAAATGCAAAGAAAACTTAAAACTATTCAGACACTTCGCTTATCATAAAACGCATACAGAAAGGCATAGATAAAGCCTTCGCACACGACCAACTCTTTATAGTTATTCGCAATACGACTAACTTACATTTAACGCCTCCTTAGACCTATACCAAGTTACATCCTCACTTAGATCTAGGCAAAGACACTCGATCGTGAATCTTAACTCAGTGGAGTAAAGATGTATATTATTTTTCAGAAGTGCAGAATTAAGTTGGTAAAGTTATAGTATTGAACGTAAAACTTATGTGAAGCACGCTTGAAAAGTTTTATGGGGCTTAAAGTTTCCATTTAAGAAAGTGTAAAGTGAATTTTTCATGTGAAAGGATGTATTTTCTTGTGTGAATACTGGCAGTTATTTAGTGTGTTGCGCATTTGAAAATGGAATTGAAAACAATAAACCCACTTCTTTGCTCTTCCTTTGGTATGGGAAAGGCAATGATCGAGGTACGATGTTCAATTGTTTTCGTAATTCAAAAATATTGAAATCTCTGTGCAGTTTTGTGAACTCATTGAAGGGAATATTTAAATGAGGAATTAGTGAAGATTTTTGAACCGACTGCAAAACGGAGGATTCCATGCGTGTTTCTTTTTTGGCACCTGTAAAAACACTTGCAGCATTTTTTTCTGTAAGTAACATTTGCTGTCTATGATGTGATAGCCCATTACCCATACCGCAGTAGCTGATTACTCACCTACTACTCTCCCTCGAACCCTACCCATTTTATAGCATTAGTATGATAAATGTCTCCCATTTCTAAAGACATACTCGTTCGAGTTCGTGCGTCCCGCTCGATCGAGTGTAGTGTGTGGGAATGTCCCACAGGACGCAGCACATTTATGTACCATGGACACACGCGTGCGGAATGACATAGGTCTAGGAAGCTATTAGATAGGACTCAAAGCGATTGAGACTTCAGAAAAATATGCCATCATAGAGAGACTTTTCGTTAGACGCTTTCATTTAGCGACCTTCTAGATGGCTCGAAACGATTCGATTTATATTAGACGCCTATGCGATTTTGTGGATCAAGCAAGATGCAATACAAACGATCTGCACTCACAATTTTCCAAGAAAATACGTGCACAAATAACCTATCGACGCAATTTAATTGCGTCATGCCATCAGGAACGTTTCCTTAGATCGTGAAAAACCTTTCTTGCAAGGTCGATTTGACGTGGCTGATTTTGTTACTACTCAGCCATAGGTTTATCTGTTGCGGTCACTGAAGATTTGCCATGCCAAGATTTGCCATGCCAAGTTTTGCTGTAGAAAACCAGATCAGGTTCAGTAAAAGAGAGAACACACAGGTACGTCGCCAGTTCTTTTTTTGCTTGAACTTGGCTTGACACGCTGCCGAGTGTCTAGATCACTATCCCCCTTCGCTTTTCTAGGCCTAGTTTTTTGATCTATAGTTAACAAATATATGCGTTTTTTTCACAAATGGTCAAATAAGTTGGAGAGTTCGTTATTTGACCATTTGTGAGGCTAGCAATTGTTTGAGTATCTGCGGTTTAAAAATCTTCCTTGGAAGTCTTTATTACTATACAATATTTTCTGACTGAACACCTATGGCTAAAACAACATATATTTTAGATTTTTTTGCCGAGTTTAGTCCGCAGGATACTATAACGTTACTATGGTTACATGATATAATACAAATAGCAATAAATAGTTTCCAGAATTCATATCTTCGTGAGTCGAAGTCAGGCACACTATGGGTCGACTGGTCGGTACTCTTCGTGTAATCACGACCGAGTTTACACTTTGAAGTCCATCTTATCAAGTTAAAACTTAAAGTTACTGAACTAGCTTCAAGCAAGTCCAATACATCTTGCGTTGATGGCTTAATCTCACTATGAGGAAGAGAATCAGTGAATTATTACTGAAATGTTTTTAGTCACGATTGTGAGTTAGGATGAGATTCTAGCATTTTTCAGTTGTAGTAGAAGAATAGTATTTTGGTCATTAGATTGTGTGATTTTATGCCAAACACGTTTTCCATTACCTAGGTTTTTGTTATTTTCATTTCTGTGTCAAACTTCAACTGTGTAGCTACATATTCATTTAGAAATCTGGTTGGAGTCTCCCTTATTTGACCCTTTATAATTTTGGGAGAAGTTTGGTAATCATTGATTTAGGTAATGAAGAGGACGATCCACAGTCTTGATGACTATACATTTTTTTTATCTATTATAGGCTCGCGCTTGACCACTATCTCACCTGATGGTAAGCGATGATGTGGTTGACGATGGAGCAAGCTTGCCTAGAAGTAACCTATTCACTCTTGACTTAAAGACCCCTAGATTGTAGCTATCGGGAAACACAGACTCTGGCAGGGAATACTGTATTTAATTCTGTCTTTTCTATCTATTCAACACCCTATACCCAATATACCCATTTCAACCATATGCACAACAGGACCCACCACCAACAAATCAAGCTAACACTATAAGTAATTCACAATTAATACGACAACTCTTCCCGTACCGTCTAACCGTTCCTAAATCAGCATCGATCTACAATAGATCCCTCTTGTGGCCGCCGGCGCACGACCGCGCTCACGATTCAGATTAATCTATCGAAAATCGTTTTACAACATATTATTTATAGAGAGCATGCGCCAGCAATGATCATCAGTCCGAGTGCGTAGGGATGCGCCGCGACGCATTCCTCGCGCACCGATGTGTCGATGCGGAAACATCGATGCGACGTTATCGATTATTCGAGATTTTATCGATATGTGAGTAGGTACTCGGCATTTGAGATGTGTTTGTGATTAGTCATGTTACGTATGCGAATTGCTAATTAGAATTGCGTTTGGTTTTGTGTGTTCGTTAGTTAGATAGTGTCAGGTTTGATATGTTATTAATTAGATAAGGATCAGAACGTTATGTTATTAATTAGATAAGGAACAGACTTGATAACTTTACTGTTCTAAATTTAATGTCGTCCACATAAAACATTTTACAGTTCTAACCCGACTCTAAAAGTCACATCGCTTACGCCTAAAACCATAATTAAAATTCAAAAACCATTAAAAATAAAACACCATCAAATCACGGCCCTTACTGTCAAAATCGGACGCTACGAACTTGTTCTTCATAACTCGTAAAACTCGAGTGATGTCGTAAAAATAAAACCGAAAGCATTCCAACTGGAGTCAACAATTAACCCCCCGTTTTAATGAAACTTCTGAACTAGCCCCAGCAGCGAGGAATCGCAGCCTATTTTAAAGACATTGAATATTTAAGAGAGCTAATTGAAATGAGCGAGACAGTTTGGAGTGTCGCCAGGATAATTACCTAGCTCCTAAGATGAGATTTAACGTGCCACGCTTAAATGGTTGGAGCCTTCGAGGTCTCTTTTTAAGGGAAAATTTATTTCCGGGGATTTTTTTCTTGTTAATGAAGTCGGTAGCAATCATAACTGCTTAGGTGGGTTTAGTGCATTTAGTGTGGTTACTGCTATGTTTTTTTTTAAGTACTTGGGTTTTATTACTCTCCTGACAATAGGTCTCGTTAAAACACCTAAATCGAGTTATCGTTTTTAGTTTGGTAGTAGGGATAATGTGGGCTCATAATATTTGTATTTACTTACGTATATGTAAATATAGATCGATTCGTCATACAATCTAAACATCGGAATTGGTAAAATCCGAACGAATCAGGAGCCAAAAATAAGACCATACGTGAGTTCGAACCCTACCCATGGCACAATACTTCATTATGACCACAGATAATCTAATCTAGTCTAATACTTTTAAACGAGCAATTCTTGTATATATGTATATATATAATCTGAAACTCGGAAACTGCTCCAACGATTTTCATGAAATTTAGTTTGCAGGGGGCTGCGGGGGCGATAAATCGATCTAGCTAGGTATCATTTTTAGAAAACGTCGTTTTCTCTATTTTCACCCGAACAGTGCTCGGTCGGTATATTACTGACATGGCCAACTTCTCTTTTAAGCATACGAAAAACTAGCGGGTAAGAATGTAAAAATGACACAATAAACCTGTAATTTATATTACTTGCAATATTTAACACTTTACATGGCGTCTGTTTAATTGTTTTTCTATTGTGCCTGTAATAACGCCGGATGAAGCATTATTCAATAAAGCTGTCAAACAGAAAACCATCGACATCGAAACACCCCATCACTAAACGTTGTGTGATGTCGAAGGTTGTCGATTCGTGCAGGCCGTGTGCGACCCTCTCTTCCGGTGACCAACACTGCAACATTTAATGGACGCCTATTTGTACGTGAATTCACATCCAACAATTACCTTGTTTGCTTACAAATTGCGTTCGAATCACGTAATTATGCTGATTCGAAAGTACTGTAAGGGTTGTGTTTGGATGTGTTCTTATTTTTTGTTTTACATCCTGTTTTTTTTTCAGCTTGTTAGGCTTTCGAGAATGTTTGTGTGGATTTTGAGGGTGGTACGCATTTCAGTTTTTTTTTAAGTGAGGGAAAACTACTTTAACAGCGTTGAGCGATTTTTGGTAGCGGTTAAAGTTATGGGTTTGCGTCAGCAACACGCTAATGTGATTGCGTCATCGACGTGTCTTACTTCTGTCGGTTGTCCCAATGCATTTTTTTTCATAGTTGGTAGTTAATGGAAAATGAGTATATTTTTGTGTTAGATAATTCGTTAGATAATCACAAAGTCATGTTTAAGAAAAAATAGACGGCTATCTCATCAATTAAGTGTAATTCAATTAAGAGCTCTCTCAAGTTTCAAAATTAAGTTACAGTCGATACTTACTACATTTCCAAACTCAGAACAACAGTGCTAATAGTAATATTTTGGACTTGATTCAAACTTAGAAAACCAATTCTAAGATAGGAAAGTACTAGCTTCTGCTAGCAGCTTTGCCTGCGTGAAAAGTGTATTTTTATCCCAAGGGAAAATTATACCGGATTAAATAGCCTTTGTGCTATGCCAGACTTCTTCTTTCTTTCTTTCTTTTTGAAGAAACGTTGCCCCACACTAGGAATTTCTTCCTGTATCGTGGGTGCGTTTATAAACATTTAAACTCACATACACAACAACCAGAGCCGGAACAACTGTCTGTAGGTCATACAAATATTTGTTCCGTGCGGGAATCGAACCCGCGACACACAGCGCCGCTGTCAATCGCTCAACCACTGCGCCAACCGTGTGCCCGAAGCCTATACACTATTTCTGTGCCAAATGTCATCCAGATCCGTTCAGCCGTTCTGGCGTGATTGAGTAACAAAAATCCATCCATCTATACATCCAAAATTTCACATTTTTTATATTAGTATAAAATAAGATTTTTCTGAAAATTTAGTCAACAATCCTAATCGAACTAGACTTTTATACCACACACACACACCACATCTCAAACCATCAGACATCATGATTCAAATACCCATAACACTAAAAGATAGTTTACAAACAGCTCCAATCAAATATACGTACATCGCCGTACCATTACTTGGACATAGAAAATGCCCTTAAATACTGTTCAAAATAAATCTTTGCCGGCTACAACTTATTCCAAGCTCCCCTTTCACGTCTCGATGTGGTCATTGGAACATACAAATCTAGTGTAAGACCATAATTGTTAATTTCGAGCAAAATGCCCGCAATAGCTTTCAAGTTGCACTAACTAACGATCCCATTGCTAGATGCCTATCGGGTTTCTGGGCATAGTACCTGGACGGTTGCACCAATGGGTTAAACGACGGTTTAAGGGCAGATCAAAGCGAGAAGAAAATTGAGACTAGGTTTTTACAAAATAAGTAAGGATATTATGACTTCACTACCCATCGTGTGGAATCCAATGCAGAACAATGGCAAATATTTAGAAGCAGTCATCAAAATTGTTAAATATAAGATTTTTTAAATATGTTTTTTTTTCTTTATAACTTGATGAAGTTTCTAAGGTTTTTTTGCTGAAAAGAAATAGTTAGAAAATTGTATTGTAATAAGAATATCTGTTTATGTATAATATCTTCCGTTCCATAGTTGTGACCGTGCAATAGTTAGCTTAGCTTTGTTTATCTGGTGAATAAATTGTCTCTGCTTAGATAAGCACACTTAGTCAACATAATTTGAAATTACTGTCCTTACAAGAGATTAAAACAGTGACATTATAGGTGCCGTTGATTTGCCTTATTATTTTACAATGGTTGGTTGTATCGCTTTCTTACTGTTTTTTGAAATTGACACTCTATTTTTGAAGTTACAGCCTGCGAAATCTAACTGAAATACCCATAGGCTTACAGAGTGCTTTAGCATGGAAGCGAATCAGGGAACCTTTAGCTCTAAAGTTCTGTGGAAAAATAATCGCCGATTAAAATATCTTAACCACGCTATCTAACGCTTATGGTGCAACCGTCCCCAAAAATGCGAGTACATAATGCATGCGTACACGGCGACGCATAGATCGATGGATTGTATCGATCCTTTGTGCGGATCGAGTCGTGATCATGATTGCGTTTCGTTGGAAAGTTTCGCCGTTTATGTAAAGTCTAGTCTTGTTCTCTTTGCGACGTGCGCACGGGCATCGCTAAGATATTGTCGGGGTTTTTGTGCCTGTGTGAGGTCGCCGCAATGTTAATTGTGTGGAGTGGGTTAGTAATTTGGCAGTAACGTTTGTATGAGAGGTTCTGAGAATGATTGAATGGAAAGAAAAGGTGGGGAGGTGACATCATTTTGATGGTTCTTCCTATTGGAGAAGTCTGAATGAAATGATTTAAAAGTTAGTAGATCTAATTGGTACCATTAGTCATCTTCGCAGTAGTTTTCTGGTAAGATAATAGAGTAGTCACAAAATTATGTAGTGTTAAAATTAATGAAACATACGCAGATTGCACAGGAAAGGTTCCGGGGTGGTATTTTAAGTAGTGACCGGGTAATAACCCTTCAATAAGCTGGTGGTCATGACCAGGGTTTTAATGAGGTTAAGAACCCTACCCACGCCCTTTTTAGAGTTCCATACCCTAAGGGTAAAAACGGGACACTATTACAAAGACTTCGCGGTCTGTCTGTCTGTCACCAGGCTCTATCTCATGAACAGTAATAGCTAGATAGTTGAAATTTTCACAGATGATGTATTTCTGTTGCTGCTATAACAACAAATACTAAAAACAGAACAAAATAAATATTTAAGTGGGGCTCCCATACAAGACACGTGTTTTATTGCCGTTTTTGCGATAGTGGTACAGAACCCTTGTCGCGCGAGTCCGACTCGCACTTGGCCGGTTTTTTTTCTAAAATTCCACGCACCTTTTAAAGGTTGTCCTCCGAAAACAAAAAACTGGCCAAGTGCGAGTCGGACTCGCGCACTGAGGGTTCCGTACAATATATTCAAAAATAATTAAGTAACATTAATGACGTTCATAAATTATGAGGGCATCGAACATTGCTCTCACGATAAGACAAACAGAATTGAGGGACGAAATTAAATTTGCCGTTGGAAAACTGTAGTCGCCAATACATCAACATAAGTCGCGGTCAGTTTACCAACTGCAAATAAGTTGTTTTTTTTTAATGTAGGTACACATTTAAAGTTTTCGGTTTTTTTCCTTTACTTGTGCTATAAGACATTGCTTCTTGCCAAATTTCATGATTCTAGGTCAACGAGAAGTACCCTGTAGATTTTGATTCCCTTGCGAGTGTAAAATTTGCGTCATTAACGGCTGTATCTCTTGATTGCGTTGATCTGGAAGTTTGATTTTTAGGGTTCCGTATCCAAATGGCAAAAAACGGAACCCTTATGAATTCGTCATATCTGTCTGTCCGTATGTCACAGCCACTTTTTCCGAAACTATAAGAACTATGCTGTTGAAACTTGGTAAGTAGATGTATTCTGTGAACCGCATCACACAAAATTAGAAAAAAAAAACAATAAATTTTGGGGATTCCCCATACTTAGAACTGAAACTCATTAAATTTTTCTTTTCATCGAACCCCTACGTGTGGGGTATTTGTGGATAGGTCTTCAAAAATGATATTAAGGTTTCTAATATTTGTTTTTTCTAAACTGAATAGTTTGCGCGAGAGACACTTCCAAAGTGGTAAAATGTGTCCCCCCCCCCCCTCTTGTAACTTCTAAAATAAGAGAATGAAAAAACTAAAAAAAAATATATGATGTACATTACCATGTAAACTTCCACCGCAAACTGGTTTGAACCGTTCACTGGTTTGAACGAGATCTAGTAAGTTGTTTTTTTTAATACGTCATAAATCGTAAACCGCAAGTTACTAAGTACGGAACCCTTCGTGCGCGAGTCCGACTTGGCAGGTTTTTTTTTACAGCTGCAAGGGATTGTAAACTTAAGTATACGATTTTAATTTCAGCGCGATACCAGCACGCGTTCCCAAGATAAAGGGCCTTGACAGACAGACGGACAACAAAGTGATCCTATAAGGGTTCGGTTTTTTCCTAATGAGGTACGGAACCCTAAAAAAGGACATATGTACAACTCTTGCGTATCAAAATTAAGACTTTGTAGCCAACCCGTGCAGTACTTAAGAGCCATTCATTCGATTAACCCAATCTCAGTTCCCCTGAAGCGGTAATAATTTAACACGTACGATAAAATATTGAAACGATTTCTTCACACAGAAAACGTTATTAGCGGGTTTACAAGACATTCGTGTTTTACGTTCACACTTTGTAAGAGTCGCACTTGGGTTTGCTTTATCGGCTAGCTAGATTATGTAGAAAGGAAAAGTGTTAAAAAGCTGGGTTTTCATGGACTAGCTTCTGCCAGCAGTTTCGCCCGCGTTGTAGTCGAAAATTATCACGAGGGAACATATTCCCGGGATAAAAAGTATCCTATGCGCTATTTCTGACTATAATCTATCTCTATGCAAAATTTCATCCAGATCTGTCCAGCCGTTTGAGCGTGTAGAAGTAACAAACACACACTCACAAACTTTCGCCTTTATAACTTGTGTGATTGGAAGAGGATAAAGGCTGTTCTACGGATATCATATACATTGGTATCGAATTGTCACGCCTCGCCTGTCTGACGGACCCTTAACATAAAGAGGGTTATGAGTGAAGCTTACAACAGCATTATTTCAGTATCATCATCCGTCGCAGGATGGTAAAGGAAGGAGGCTTTTTTCAGTTCTGTTTCGAATTTTATATTATTGATGGGCGAGAAAAAAATTGGCTCTTAAAAATACTCGAATGGCTAATCCTATTGCAAAGTGATAATTCATTAACTCAGATCAAATAAAAAAAGGTAGATAGCGCACGGCCTATAGTTTAGGTGAAGCCAACAAAACCCAGCCGATTCAATAAACACACGCGCTCACGCACACACAAGCAATAAAACCACGCTGATTTTTGTTAGTATCTCACGGACCGTCGTGCAATAACATTGCCTAAAAAATGCCGTCCTGTGTTGTCAAGTGGTGCAAAAACAACACTATAATGAACAAAAAGTCTTTAAGAGTATCGTTTCCCACGTAATTACACACAAAACTATTTGTTTTTTGGTTTTCCAACATAATTTTGAGGTTATTCGGCACAGATAATGTTATTTTCCCGAAATTGACATATTGGGTGAGTGTTGCCAGTAATTCTTATTTCTAATTACCCAAAATGTGGGTAATTAAATTGTAGGCAAAGTCAAAGAAAAGTAATTGAGTAGAGAGTTGATCTAATTAATGTTTATTTTCTATTAAATCACATGATTTTATGTATGTTACATAAATCAAAGTCAAGGTAAACACTTAGTTCTTAACTAATTAATTTTTGTTTAAATTCATGAGTACCTTCTACTTTGCTATCAAATATTATGGTTTAAGGTTTCCACCGAAAACTTTAATAAGAAACGAATGGGTAAATGCTATAAGACTAAGCCGAAATGAACCATAATGGCAGCCATCGTCGTCTATTGTGGTTAAAACATAATAATTTTCATTATGTTAAGAATACACAAAAATTACAACCTATTTCTGACATCCGACTGCATGTCAGAAATAGGTCACCTTGTTTCAATCTTTTTTAGGGTTCCGTACCCAAAGGGTAAAAACGGGACCCTATTACTGAGACTCCGCGACCCGTCTGTCTGTCTGTCTGTCCGTCTGTCACCAGGCTGTATCTCATGAACCGTGATAGCTAGACAGTTGAAATTTCCACAGATGATGTATTTCTGTTGCCGCTATAACAACAAATACAGAACAAAAACAGAATAAAATAAATATATAAGGGGGGCTCCCATACAACAAAGTCGTGTCTTTTTGGCCTGTTTTTGCGATAATGGTGCGGAGATCACGGTATGCGATAAGGCCGCCCGTTGTATGTATTTTAGTTTTAAGTTTCCTTTTCTTTGTTTTAACTTGGTGTACCTACAATAAAGCATATATAAATAAATAACCCTTCGTGCGCGAGTCCTACTCGCACTTGGCCGGTTTTTAAAGTTCACTAAGTTTGTTAGCATTCTGTTATTATTATTATTATTATTATATAGAGTTCTTTACTTTTCTTCTCTTATAAGAGAGTATACGACCTTACACACGGGCCAGGACCAAGTGTGTGAGGGGATAATTAAATTGAAAAGGTGGATGATAAGGTAGAAGAAGTCAGGAACTTCCGGGTTATGCGACAAGTATTGAGGATGGTGGCTTTTTGTAGCATGTATAGTGTGTGAGAAGGCATGTGTAGAGTGCCAAGACTTTGCGTGAGAGCTTTTGGTACTACACCGGTAGATGAGAGTACTATAGGGACTATGTGGACGGTTTGTACTTTCCACTGGGTTTTGATTTCAATGGCGAGTTCTTGGTACTTACTGAGTTTTTCGGATATTGTTGATTGGATGTTGTGTGAATTAGGTATAGCTATATCGATTAGGTATACTGTTTTATTTACTTTGTCATGTACAGTGATGTCAGGTCTATTATAATGAATAGTTTTGTCTGTAATTATTGTTCTGTCCCAATAAATTTTCTGATTTCTGTTTTCTAAAATTATTTCAGGTTTATATTTTATAATATGGAATCATCTCTCCTATAAGATTATATTTGTGTGCTAGGTGTTGGTGTATAATGGCGGCAACTTGGTCATGTCGGTGTTTATAATCTGTCTGTGCGAGAGATTTACAGGCCCCTGTTATGTGTTGTATGGTCTCAGAGGCACTGTTGCAATGTCTGCATATGTCAGTCGGTTGATTAGAGTCTTTCATTATGTACTTTCTGTAGTTACGTGTTGCAATTATTTGATCCTGGATCGCAAGCATGAAGCCTTCTGTTTCGGGAAATAATTCACCTCGTTTGAGCCATTCGTTCGACTTTAATTTATCGACGTGTGGCTGGCTCAGGGTAGCTTGGTGTCTTCCGTGTAAAGCTTTTCCAGCCCATGCTGCAATTTTTTGTTGTGTGCTTATAATGTTTTCATTAATTTGAGTGTTTTTATTTTGCAAGTTGAGTGGTGTAAGTTTTTTATCTGCTTCTGTTACATTATTATGTAGTGGTGAATTTTCTGATTTATTATGGAAGTATGATCTGAGTGAAAGTATCTGTTTGTTGTGTAGATTGTGTATATCAATCAATCCTCTTCCTCCTTCTTGGCGTGGTAGAGTAAGTCGCTGTATGCATGATTTCGGGTGGTGTTTCCTATGTTTAGTAAGTAGAGTATTGATAGTTCTTTGTAGTTTTTTTATATCGGTTTTTGACCATCGTATAATTCCGAAAGAATATGTAAGAATGGGTATTGCGAATGTGTTGATAGCTTTAATTGTGTTTCTGGAGTTTAGATTACTTTTTAAGATTAGTTTAAGGCGATGTGTAAACTTTTTGAGCAGTTCTTGTTTTGTTATCTTTTGTTCTATCTGTCTGGATTGTTTGAAACCTAGATATTTGTATGTTGTTTGTTCATCCATAGGTTCAATAATTTTACCTGACTCGAGTGTGTAGCTGTTATTTTGAATTTTTCCTTTAACTATTGACATAATTTTGCATTTATCTACCCCGAATTGCATATTAATATCGTTTGAAAATTCTTGTGTTGTATCTGCTAAATGAAAAAGGGAGTTTTTATCTGCTGCGTACAATTTTATGTCATCCATATACATAAGGTGTGTTAAGGTGAATTGGGTGTTACTACTTGCCAAGGTAAATCCTGTGTTAGCTTTATCTAAGAGTTGTGATAGAGGATTGAGAGCCATGCAAAACCATAAAGGACTTAGTGCATCGCCTTGAAATATTCCACGTTTTATTTGAATAGGTTCAGTTGATAAAGCCATGGAGGCTTGATTTATTTTGAGTACAGTTTGCCAATTTTGCATGGCAGATTCTAAGAACGATCTGAGTGTGGGGTGAATTTTATAGATATATAGGACATGCAACAACCAGCTATGCGGAACTGAATCAAATGCCTTTTGGTAATCGATGAACATGGTATGAATATCTTGTTTGTTTTTAACTGCGCTGTTCATAGCAATCGCATCAATAGTGAGCTGTTCCTTACATCCTTGGCTGTTTTTACGACATCCCTTTTGTTGCTCTGCAAGAATGTCATTTTTATTTAAGTGTTCGTAAATTACTTCACTTACACAGGCTGTAAGGATTTTGTAGAGCGTTTGCAAGCAAGTGATTGGTCGGTATTTGGCTGGGTTTGTGGTATCATTCATGTCCTTAGGAATCATGTATGTGATTCCCTGTGTTATGTATGTTGGAAGCAAATGTGGTGATTTAATGAAGGTGTTTAGGTGATTAAATATGAATGGATGTATGCTAGTGAATTTCTTATACCAGTAGTTGTGAATGTTGTCTGTGCCTGGCGATTTCCAGTTGTGAGAGCGTTTGATGACGTCTATAAATGTGTTTATTGGGATGAATTCAAAGTCCATTTCAGGGATTTCTGTTGTTGCGTTATTGATCCAGTTGGCGTGGTTATTGTGGCATACTGGGTTTTCCCATATGTTTGCCCAAAATTCCCGTAATGCTTCGGGGGGAGGTGTTTCTAGCGATTGGCTAGTGGTGTCTCTATTATTAGATGTAAGATTTCTATAAAACATTCTTTCGTTATTTATGAATTTTGTGTTTTGAACTTTGCGGTTCGTGCAAGTAATATATCTTTTAAGTCTACTAGATGCTGCGCTTAACTTTTGTTTTAAGGTGTCCAAAAAGTGTTCTAACAGTGTATTGGAATTCTCGTGTTGTGCGTGTAGTTGGTATTTTATTTTTATTTGTTCTACTGCAGCTATTAACTTTTGGCTTCTGCTGCCATTAATGTATTGTGTCAGTCTACCTATGTTTGCTCTTAAACTTTTGATTTTATTTTCTAATCTAATTTGCCACTTTGGTTTTCTTGGTTTATATGTGCCGCGTTCATTTTGTGTAGATGCTGATATTTTGGCTCCGTTGTATTTAACTGCCGTCCATGCTGCACAGTAAATTATTGTCTGCAGTTCGATGAATTCAGTTTCGACATTTACGTGCTTAGGGAGTATGACATTATTTATATATGTGACTATGGCAGAAAACTTCCTAGATGTCTTCTGTTTGGGAATGTAAGGCCTATTAGTGGGATCTGTGTCAGTAAAATTTTGTTGAGCTTCTTGAAATATGGCTTCGATTTCAGGATTGATAATATTACCATTTATTTGCGCAGGTTCGTAGTTACCAATTTCTATGTTGTTCAAGAAATTGTCATCGTCTGTATTTACGAGAGTTTGAGGAACAAGATTAAAATTTACGCTGGTATTTATAAATACATCCGTTGTAAGGGTATTTCTGGGCGTGTCAGTAAAGTTAGTAATGTTGTCAGGTGGTTCGGAGTCATTTTGCGATTGTGTATTAACTAAATCGTTATAATCAATATTCTGAATGTTGCTGTTTTTATTCTTGAATTCTGCAGCTACCTGGTTTTTGATTTCTTCTAATCTGTTGCTGTCTATGTATCCGTTATTTGTTATCGCTCTCACTTGGTCAGATAATCTTTGCTCTGTTATATTTGTTAATTCTGGATATCTATTTGTGAATTCTTCATGTAAATATTTTCTATAGGCTGTTTTATTTGACTCTAATTGTGTGACAGTGTAATATATTCTAATTAGTGTTTCATTGAATTCGTTTGTCCATCTCATGCGTTGACTCGTTTGTGTATTAGATTGTGTGGAGTGTTGCTGTATTTGAGTGTGAACCGTTTGTAGTTCAGCCCTAACTTCCTGATATATCTGATCTATTGTGTCTTGTGATAATAACTTCTTTTGTACTATTGCTCTTCGCTGGTCACCTATTCTTTGTCGGCTAACTTGCATAGTTGGGTATTTTTCTAAAAACTTCGTGTGAAGTGATGGAAGGTATGCGTTTTTGTCTGTATCCATATTAGTAAGGTGAAGGTAAGTGCGTAGGATAAATTTGTTCATTTCATTACTCCATTTCCTACGAGCTGTTGCAGTCCTAGTGGTGGGTACAGTATCGTCGACAATATTTGTCTCCTGTACAACATCCGCTGACTGTATACTGATTGATGATGATGATGGCGTCGGAGAGACGCGAAAAGATTGTGAAGATGATGGAATTGATGGAAAAAGAGATGAGGAAGATGACGAAGAGAATTGTGAAGTTTCGTCAATTATTGGAGGCAAATTTGCCTGAAGTTGTTTTTTTGTTCTAGATCTAGTTATCATTATGTTCCCACGAGTAGCTAGGGACTTAAGAAGTCGACACACAGCAGAGCCCTGCGTTCACTGTGGCAAGGGTAAATAAAACTGGAGGTCCCCCATTATCCAGAGTTGGCGCACTAGCGACTGAAGCACTCCCCTAGCCATGCAGCCCTCGGCATGCGCGACCTTGGCTTGGATTTGTATCTCTCTTAGTCTGGCCCCTCACCCTGAATCTATCTCGACAAAGTTACCTCTACCGACACAGACCTAGGGTTCACTGGAGCACGCAAGCCCCACCACGTCGTCAACGTAGAGATACGGCGGTGGGGTTATTATTATTATTATTATTTATTTATCTCAGACATAAAATCCATAGTTGTTAGTAAGTACAAATACTTATATACTATGTTAGTCACTTAAAATTAGATACACATACAACACATACACATCATGTCAAAATTGAAGTACAAAAATCTAAAACGAATAATTATGATTTAAAATTAATGTCAATAAAATAAAATGTCTTGAAAAATCCAAAAAAATAAAAAGTACATTAAGATTAATTAAAAGTTTTGTAAAATTCATTATAATTTATGAAATAAAAGTCTGTGTTCAGTAGGGGTCAAATTGCAAATTTAATAAATGTACTACTTCTCGACATGTAATTGAACACAATGCCACAATATTGGGCAATCTGTTCGGCCCGCTACAACGCTGAGTATGCTGTTGTCACTGCCGCGGACACGACTTAGCAGCGAGGCGGCTCTTTTTCTAAGGATGGCATGAAAGCCATCGACATTTGCGTCTGCAAACATGCCCGATGCGCTACAGTACCGCGGCAGCCGCATCAGCATCCTAAAAGCGTTATTATACTGAACGCGCAGGGCGTTGATTGTCCCCTGCGTATAGTTGACCCATAGACTGCACGTGTAAAAAGATTGGCAAAAAGCCCGAAACAATGTTACAAGTTAATGCTCTATTTTGTACTTACTTAAATACTTATACATTTCATCTGAAAAAGTATATTTTTAATTCCATGGAATGGTTGTATTTGTGATATTTTTGTAATAAACCTGTTTCACATAATCTTTGTTGTATGTTTAAGTAAAATAACTTTGTCTGAGCTGCTCGGTGCTCTTACACACGAGCGACACATGTCAACGACAGGGGCGACTGCACGCGTTTATTAAAAACAAAGAGACAGATTTCCTTTCACATTCGCATTATAAGTACTTACCCATAATTATGAAATTAATATTTAAAGTTTAAATATTAATTTCATAATTATGAGTCCCTCAACTTATTTAAATGGGTTTAAATTTTAAACCCATTTAAATAAGTTGAGGGACTTTTTTTAAAAAGTGGCAACACCGCAGTGACTCACACATAGTTCAAAAAGTGGTTACATTTTTCTGTTCTAAGTGCGCTATCTACCTTTTTTTATTTGATCTGAGTTCATTAAAAATAATTGTGATTTGGGGTTACTTTATATTACAATGAAAAAAAAAGTGTATCAAAATAATGGCATACATACTTTAACGCAGAGAGAGAGAGAGAGAGAACAGTGGTGGCCCAGTGGTATCGGCCGCGACTTACAAGTTGTAGGTCGTGGATTCGAGCCCAGGCAGGCGCTTTACTTTGTGTAAATTGTTTCATCACCACTGCTCTCAAAACCGGCATGTCCTAGAACCAATAATTCGAAGACATGTGACATCCACCAACCCGCACTGGGCCCGCGTGGTGTCGACAGTGATTCTACGACGTCTAAACAGTAGTCAGTACTCAACTCTACTGCCATATTTTGCTGCTCCCATCGCGCAAGCGGTTAGAAAAAGCGCACCAATGCGTAGTTGTTCTTGCTTTGCCGCCAGATGGCGTGCTTGCGATTTGTTTCGACGTCCGTACTATTGACTAAATCCGACATGTATAACAAAAACATTTTTATGAATAGGTGCCAAAATAACCACAAAGTAAGTGGAGCCCTAGTCCGAAGACGTCGTGACAGGTCACGCAGAAGATTACGGGACGAACAATTTATCATCATCATTTCAGCCAAAAATCGTTCACTGCTGGACATAGGCCTCCTCCAAGCGTTGCCACACTGATCTGGTCTGTGCATTTTGCATCCACCGGACTCCCGCAGCCTTGACCAGGTCCTAGAGGAACCTAGAAGGAGGCCTTCCAACGCTGCGTTTTTTGGTACATGGTCGCCACTCTAGAATTTTTCGTCTCAGCGGCCATCTGTTCTGCATGCAATGCAACTTAAGGCGCCTCCCCGAGCAAAACGCCGCGCTAGTCGTTTTTGTGCTTTTTTTAAGAGCTATCCACTCTTTATTTAAAAAGAAATATCAATTAATAAAATACATAAAATTTCTACATAATGTTGATTCAAGCATAGCATCTCCTCGTAAAGCGTTCATTAATTATTTTTTAAACTAACACTAATGGATAGACAATTTGATAACGAACATTTTGTAAGCTTTATTTTTTTCAAAAGACCAATATTCGATTTTATAAAGATTTTATTCTAAAATCTGGGCGTATTCACTACCGTAATTCATGCGCCAACAGTGCCGCTAGGCCAATAGAAATGCTCATATCTCATGCTGATTTTTTGGTCAGGGCACGGCCTTAAGTTTGGCAATTCTTCGGGCTATGTTGGTACCCTTGAATAGTGATTCTAGTGATGCTTTCATCCTACTACTGGGCATGCGCTTTACCCCTTAGGGTACGCGCTTTCCTATCAATACAGCACAACAGTAACCAGTAGGTGGCACTACGGCTCCTGTCACTCCTGATTCAAAATTCACTATTGACTGTCGTGTAGGCTTAAATTCTTGACCTATGAAAACATCTGCACTGGTTTAGGAGTTAAACGAAGGCTTTGACTAAAGTAAACAGTTAAATCATAATATTGCCTTGAATCGCTTGCATATTCATCAGTCGCTGTGTCATCGATCGATAAAACTGGATATAGACTGTATTCTGTTATAAAACATCGATAAGTATTGATAGTTTACTGTCGATCAACCCATCACGTAATTATATTAGGATTTAAATAAAACCTGAATAAGCCCGATTGGCTTGTGTTTGCAATCACGACTGCGGAACGTTATGTTCTGGCAGTGTGATAAAGTATTTTTGAGCTTCTGTAATAGAAACTTAGCAGAAGCCTAGGAGTCTGGTATTTTCTATTGGTGGCAATAAGATCGTCCTCTATGGCATGAGACATCAAAAAACTTGAGAATGAAGTCTTTGGAGCAACTTGTGGCTAAATATTGACTGACGCATGGGTCGATCTTCAAGGATAAGCATCGCTTGCCGAGAACATTCCATGGATTGGTCACCGTCTTCACTAGAGATGAAACGGGTAGCTAATTGGCCGGATACCGGATATTCGGCCAACCTTGTAGCTGGATATCCTGCGGAACATTGCCGTTTGATGCAAGAAGCGAGCTTACGTAGGTGGCGCAACTTAGCAATTGTTTTATTGACTTGTTGAAATGATTGCAAAACATGATCGTTTGAAGTTATTAAAATACGTGGTTTTGTTATTTTAAGTGTTTCTATAACAACATAACATTTCTTTTTTTTTGATAATTCTGTAAAGATTTATCGACGACAAATAACATCGGTATAGAAAAGATCGCCTTCATGCGAATATTTTAATTTAAAATAAACAGTTATGATCATAAGTTTGCGGATTGCATCTGATAAGTGATATAAATAAAGTAAGTACCTATTTTTGATATTTCGCATTTTTTTTATCTCCGGTATCCGGCCGGGTAAGCTCTTGTTCTCCGGTATCCGGCCGGATAGTAATACTGAGCATTTCACCAAAATTTTGAGCATTTTTATAAGGTTCTAGCGCTTCTAAAGATAATGTATCACCAAAAAGGAAAACATAGGAACACAATATATAATTTCTTCTTGGATAATACCTTTTATATTGATCCAATATTGAAGGAGGAAATAGGCGAGAGCAAAACCTCAAATTTATGACTTTTTACTTAGGATATTCAGTCAGATGTCTGCGACCGCATTTCCTCTTAAGGTTACACTAGTCGAAAATTCTTCCATACAAACGTAGTCTAGGGATTATTCCAGTGTTTGACGATGTACGTTCAGAATAAAAAATGATATCAATTTGACTCATCATTATCTATCCCTGTATGGAAGCAAAAAAGTAAAAAAAGAAAATATTTGAAAGTTATGAGCGTCGAAAGTTCCACATTTCGCCACTAATTTTAACGCATTTTTGGGCGCAAATAAATACCATAAGAAGACGGAAAATTGCAAAACGGCCTCCTTAAAGGGATAGATTTGTAGTTCAACAATGCAAATAATTTTATTTTGAACCGATAGATTTAGTATTTTTTTCATGATATCTAGACTGCCAAAGGTCTGTTTATAAAATTTCGCGCGCTCGGTTTCGTCCTATATCATTATCCATTACGCTACAAAGCAAAAGTGTGTATTCGTACGTGAACTAGCTTCCTACTGCTCATCACAGCATCTATCTCTTCCGCACGTGTTGTCGGTTGATATAAAATGACCCCGCGCACAAAATAGTTCGTGCCGTCGACTAGTGTACCCTTAAGTGTTGTATTTGCCATCGACACGCTAAGAGTGAATTTATATAAAACTAATCGACAGTTCTTGTCATCACGTGTGTTAAGATTAAATAACCCTCAAACAAAAACGTAAGGTCACTAAAACAAGATCAAGTCAAGCTTGGGAACCGAACTATGAAAATCCGTCTCCGTGACGGACCCACTCGAGTGTGAACAGTGTGTTAAATGTAAAGAACCCTAAAAAAAGTTCGTTTTGACATCATTTCACGTCGATCAAGCGGGCCGATGAATAACGCGGTCCGCCGGAGAAAGAAAAAAAAAACCTCCGTTCTGAATGCGACTCATTTTATGAATGAAATAAGATTTTTTTTCTACGGAACCGCGACAAATACGTGCTTTCCTTTCTCGGCCGTCTGAGGCGACGTGCATTCATTTTCGATTAGTTTTTTAATTCCGTTTTGATCTATCACACTTTTTATTCCAACGCGAACTCAACCGTGTGACTGCGAAGGTAGGGTACAATTTGGCTGGTCTGATCTTTTTTATAAGCGCATGTTGTAGGTTTCTTTGAGAAGTAAGTCCGTGGCAGCAACTGCTTCAATGTAACGCTCGGTACACAGATGCGGTCTGAGTAAAGAGAAATTATTTGTAGCCAGTGATTTATTAGTAGGATTAGAGATTTTGCGGGATACAGTATAAATGGAAGAAACCGAAGGCAACGTTACTATGTAGCTTGTATTCATGTATGCTTAATGTATTACTTGTAGTTAGTATGTCTTAAATATTGTTTGATTTATGGCTGCTGGAATCTACAACAAGTGGGTTTACCATTGGTCAAAAGATGACCCACATTTTGGAACCGAAAGTGCTTATACATCTGCACCTTTGATGACCTTATGAATGCCACTGAAGCGGCTTATGCGGCCACCAAAAAAAACCTAAAAAGTTAGCCACCACCGGCACCGGCTAGAAAAGAAAACTGCAATCAACAAATTATTTATTTATTTAGTAACAATTGCTAATTTGTACCCATTTTCTTCCTGGCACATCACACGTTACATCATCAGCCTATCAATGTTCCCACTTCTGGGACACAGGCCTTCTCTCTGTGAGGGGAATGGGCCGTAATCCACCACGCGGGCCCAGTGCGGGTTGGTGGATGTCAAATGTCTTCGAATTTTTGGTTCTAGGACAAGCCGGTTTCCTCACGATGTTTTTCTTCACCGTTTTGAGAGCAGTGGTGATGAAATAGTTTACACAAAGTAAAGCGCCTGCCTGGGCTCGACCCACGAACTACAACTAGTAAGTCGCGGCCGATACCACTGGGCCACCACTGCTTACACCTTTCTTTCGGTATCTAAACATAAAGTTTCAAATGTTTGTTTAATACTTTCGGTTTTTGCTCCAAAATCCAATAGCAAACAATCATTCTTCTCTTTCAAATAATCAATCGAAAAATATTCAATTCAAACATACTTAGTCATCTAATCAAAATGATTCATCACTAGCGCGTTACTACGGGTCTCTCATTGAAATAAAAACGAGATGCTACCAGTATCCATGTGGTAAGATCGAAGGCATGCGGACGCAAAAACTCACAAATTTCGTGGGAAGTCCATTACAAGAGTATAAACGGGTCTCGGTAACGCGATGGTCCGATGATCCGTTGGTCCTATGGTCGAAAGTACCGCTCTCGCATCCGCACGGTTAAGTTAGTAGGGATGGCGAAGTTTGGTCTAATTCGTTTTTTGTTTATGCAAAAATGGTAATTTAAAATAAATAAAAAGCTAAACCTCTTTAAAAGTACTTAACAATGTTTTGTGTCCAAAAAAAGTAGCTGTCATTTTTTTTTTTACATATATTTCGCCATCTTTTTTCCGCAATATTCTTTACCTTATTTACGGAACGACTCGTTATGATTTTTATTGGATTTAATTTATTTTAAATAATAATACAACTTGGTTTTTTTTGGTTGGATATCATCCAGTGACTTCTCCCGCTCTGGGTGAAGCGGCGTGTCAGACTTTCACTGACTAAAACCCACCCGTGTTCCTTCAGTTGCTTGTGCCAGGGCCGCGGTAACTCTCTTTCAAATTTATCCACGACGAATGAATAATACTCCTAAGTATATACCACTACAACAAACATTATTATAAGCGTCTAAAATGCACTCAGAGACAATTTTCAATTCAATTTAAAAAAAAAACTT
Organism: Orthosia incerta; assembly: GCA_948252205.1. NCBI lineage: Eukaryota > Metazoa > Arthropoda > Insecta > Lepidoptera > Noctuidae > Orthosia > Orthosia incerta. The sequence goes on from OX411759.1 coordinate 8,097,761, forward strand.
TGCACGTGTTCAAAAATCAGTTTATATTAAAATAGAATGATGTAACCAAACAATTCGCTACACTAACAGCCAGGTCATTGTCCTCACAAAAAACTAATATTTACCAAACAAGTGACTTGATTTCACTTGCATACATAACAATGCATACACAGGTTTCACTTCCTGAATGCACTGCATTTCATCAAACTCTACAATAGATCTATTATAGATCTTTTGACAAAACATTTTAATCAACGGTCACTTACATAGGAAGGTGTACTGATACTTTTTGCATACAGTGGCAAAATGTGAGACAATTTTAAAAGCAACCTCGTTGGGGTGTTTCGTAGTGGTTATATTGAAAGCAATACTTACTTACATACATAATTCCTTTGGTATTTTCTCACAGAAACTATTGATACAATCATCCACGATATACCATCCTTAGGAAATGATCAGCCTTCTGACATCCTTTTGTCCACTTTCATACCAAACAATTACTTACGTTTAATGGAGTAACCCATCCACCTGTTAATTTTGAACAAGAAAACTTTGTAACTATATGAAAAACTACTTGTATGAGAAAACTGGCTTCTAATGAATAACTAGCAGACGCCTCACGGATTCACCCGCGTAGTTCCCGTCCCCGTGGGAATACAGGGATAAAAATTAGCCTATGTCACCCGGGGATAGTGTAGCTTCCCAACGGTGAAAGAATTTTTGAAGTTTCGGAGTCTATTCAATGCAAACAAACAATCAAATCTTTATATATATATTATATTCTTTATAATATTAGTATAGATAATAAGCCAGTTTAATCAATATTTAAGGTACCCCTAAACGATTAGAATATAATCCCGCTACATTCGAAATAATTTTCTTGAAGTTGACTAAATTAAATTGACTGCTTAGTTTATTATTTATTGACATTTATAGAGGGTCGTTTTTGTTCTCAAGCTGAACGAATCGATTGGACTGGAGTGAATTGCCTTAAAAAGGACTGCATGTACTATTGTCGACGTGCCGAGTAAGCTAATGTCACGCACGTGTCAATTTATACGCATCTGAATCACATAACATGGCTCTAGAAATCTCAAATCACTTCGCCCGTTCCGCTTTACCACATTCGTCTAAAAATAAAGAAAACCAACAATACTAAGCCTTTCACACTTACTCAATAAATAGCTGAAATACTCAATAAAACCTGTAAACTCTTACATAATCTTTAATAAAGACCTTTAACACTTTATAATTAAGTTTTTAATCATCTGACATTGTCATCTTATTACAAATTCCTTTTACGAATCTGTTAAGGGGTCATCCGACCGTTAAGTTGTATAAAAGAGTTATATTATTATCAAATTTAGCTTCGAGATTAATTCTATTTTTGGAAGAATGGACGTGTTTCGTAACTTTACATTTTCGGTACTATTTGTACACGTTTCGTGGTGAATGTGTCTACTGAAAATAGTTGCTGAAGAATAGTGAATAACTGAATAGTACTCGGGTAGTGTTACCTCACTCACTAATTTAGCAATTGAATAATTGACAATTCATTTGCTTAATTAGTTACCTACTAAGGTAAAGTTTTACTTGACTATTATTCAGAATGCTAAACTACGTTTTTTGGCACGTTTTAGGTTCTTTGTATGATACCTTTTGATGGCTAGGTATGCCGACCATGTAGGATAAAATCGTTGATCCACAGAACTATATGCAACTAATCTTTTAGGTGTAGTTATCATAAGACACTGAATTTTTGGTTTCATGTTGCTCTGTCATGGACAGTCTCCGTAAATAATAATATAGTTAGAAGTACAATCAACATCATCATATCAGCCGAAAGCCTGCTTCCCCCAAAGTGTCGCCACTTTCGATCGGTCTTATGCGTCTTGCATCCTATGGATACCCGCCTTATTCAGGCCATAGTTTTTCCAAAACTGCGTCTTCCGGTACCCGGAATAAAATTCAAGTTATAAACAAAATCAAGAATCTTTTTGTACCCTTTTGTATCTCACAATACTCGCATAAGTACCTCTTTCTCTTTATCCTCAAACCGTAACATCCCACAACACTCTTTCCCCACTTACCATTAACAACTACCAAGTGTGTCCGATACTCCGATTATTCTCGTCGCCATTAAGTCTCGCAATCGCGACGCTCATTCGACTAGAACATTTTCCGATCGCCAGTTGCATTCCCCTGCCGAAGTTAACTAGAACATAGGCGTCGGTAATTATTACCGACAAAAAAGTCGAGGCGACTGATTGCTTTCACAAGACGCCACAATGGAGCATGAAATGAGCTTCGTCGAGCCACCGCGTTACGCATCGTTCGTGTGGAGGTACGAGTGGTTGTCGGAGTAATGTCGAATGAAAGTCCAGTGAGATGCGATCGAATGAGAAATTACACATCACACACACATATCCAATACACACACACCACACCATTAGCCACACACACACACAAACACACACCATTACACACACACACCCTTAGCCATTTCATTAAAGGTAAGGGCTACAGGCTACGGCAGGGAAACGTCTGAGAGGTCAAGGTTCAACCAGATGGTCAGACCAAGTCCGCACATAGCTAAATACCAAGCTGCACGATGTTCTCCACGATGCCAAAGACAGAAGCAGATGGCGCAAATTGGTGAAGGAGAAGTTGTTTCCACGAAGACCAGGGAATCATGACCCTCAGTAATGAGGAACACGATGCAAGGAGGGAGGGCTACAGGCTACAGGCATATGATGATGATCTTTACAGGCTAGCTTATCCAGACTATATCAGTGAGATACTACTACTCGTATCAGTGTGGTATCACTACCGACCACACGAAATCGAGATTTGTTTGGACCTCTTCACTTCACGTATCTTCATAATGCCGAATTAAAATCAACTTCAATATTACCTGGCAGTACAATAGCGGCGTGTACTTCATCCTCTGTAAATTCACATGAATTAAAATACTATGTTTTTTATTCGAAACTCCGAATCACACTTTCATTCTCATTTAATATCGGAGTGTTACATAGTAGGGGCCACATTAATACAACAATTTACTAACCTCTAAAACGCTACTTTCTTTCTAAACACACAAAGAAAATCTAAATTCGTTTTTATACGTAGGTAAACGTCAATGGAACACATACATACTGTTATTTATCAACACAATATTGCTCTTATTGGCGCATTGGTTGACAATAGCGTATTTTGAACATTGAATCCAGGGTTCAATTGCCCGGTTGACGAGATATTTTTATATCTTTGAGTCATCTTTTCTTTTACTTAATTTAGTTGTAAACTATCCACGGGTTTTGAATTTATAGAGCAATTACAGTTTTAATGTCTTGCAGAACGCACTGTGTCCTGCTTTTGGCTCTGTTAATAATTTGTAATCGATACCTTGCATATTCAAAGCAATACTAACATAATAAACTATTATGAGTTATACCAAAATACCAACACACAGAAACACAACTAAATCTTACTAATATTATGCGAAAGTTAAGATGATGGATGGATGGATACATGTTTTTGTTTCAATCACGCCAGAACGACTGTACAGATCTGGATGAAATTTGGCAGAAAAATAGATTATAGTCTGAAATAGCACCTAAGCTACTTTTTATCCGTATTATTGTGCTATTCCTGATCATAATATATCTCTGTGCCTAATTTCATCCAGATTCGTCCAGCCGTTTTAGTGTGAAGCAGTAACAAACACAAACACACACACACACTCATAAACTTTCGCCTTTAAACATAATATTAGTGTGATATACAGTGTGATGTACGAAGAGCTGTGGTAGCCCAGTGTTAAGACGACGACTAACGCCAAAACGCGCACTCGTTTCACACCCGCGCGACACAAGATTTAGTAGCTTTTTTTGCTTTCCTTATTATTCTATGACTTAAAAAAAAGGCTTAGATCAAAATGTAGATACTTAAATTGTATTTCAGATGGTGTCGATTTCATTAAAATACGCACAGCGGTTTTAGTGTGACTGTCGTGTTTTTGTCCGTTTTAGACATAACTTTACAAATTAATTACACTACGTTATACGAATAAAACTCAAAATTTTCTTAGATCAAATTATTAAGAAAATGGACATATATTTTGTTTACGACATATGTTTTATTAATGTAACATATATTTTTCCAAAAAAATCCGACTAGCCATTTAGACGTGATTCTCATTTTAAGGCCGTACCCTGACCAAAAAATCAGCATGAGATATGAGCATTCCTATTGGCCTAGCGGCACACTGGTGGCGCATGAATTACGGTAGTGAATACGCCCAGATTCTAGAATAAAATCTTTATAAAATCGAATATTGGTCTTTAGAAAAAAAATTTACTTACAAAATTGTGTATCCACTAGTATAAAAAATAATTAATGAACACTTTACGAGGAGATGCATGCTATCAATAATTATTTCACATTTTTATGGTTTAGGTGGAAGGAGATTAGTGACACATATACCTCTTTAATGTACTACCACTTTAGAATCAACATTATGTAGAAATTTAATATATTTTTATTAATTGATATTTACATACATACATACATAAACTCACGCCTTTTTCCCATGGGGGTAGGCAGAAACTACAGAACGCCACCTGCTACGATCCTTACATACTTCTTTTGCTTCACTCACATTCATACATCTTGTCATACACACACGCCGGTTATGAGTACTGCGCACCTTGCCTTTCTGAACTTTTTAAATAAAGAGTAGATAGCTTTTAAAAACTGCATAAAATTCGACTAGCGCGGCGTTTTGCTCGGGAGGCGCCTTAAGGTTACACTAGTCGAAATTCTTCCATAAAAACGTAGTCTAGGGATTATTCCACTGTTTGACGTTGTACGTTCAAAATAAAAAGTGATATCAATTTTTCTCATCATTATCTAGTCCTGTATGGAAGCAAAACACTAAAAAATTAAAATATTTGAAAGTTATGAGCGTCGAAATTTCCACATTTCGACACTAATTTTAACGCAGTTTTGGGCGCGAATAAATACAATAAGAAGACGGAAATTTGCAAAACGGCCTCCATACAGGGATAGATTAGTAGTTCAACAATGCAAATAGTTTTATTTTGAACAGATAGATTTAGTAGTGTTTTCATGATATCTAGACTGCCAAAGGTCTGTTTATAAAATTTCGCGCGCTCGGTTTCGTCCTAAATCATAATCCATTTCGCTACAAATTTGCAAAAGTGTGTATTCGTACGCGAACTAGCGTCCTACTGCTCATCACAGCATCTACCTCATCCGCACGTGTTGTCGGTTGATATAAAATGCATTTCAACCCCGCGCACAAAATAGTTCGTGCCGTCGACTAGTGTACCCTTAAAATCAGCTACTCAAGGGAATCCGCGCCATACGCATGAAACCTACCTACAATACAATGTCTCCATTCTGCACCAAAAATATGGAGATTACAATAAGATACATTTAATGGTTTAAGTACTGTACATTCCTACTACTATTTACATATACCCTACAAAACACGCAATACAAGGCCTAAAGGGACATTTGCGTATTCGAACGGTGAGTGAAACTGGCATAAATGTACAACTGATTATATGTGAATGGCTCAATCAAGGCTCTCGTTGCACAAGGCGTTATGTCGATATGTTTTGACGTGTCCAAGTTGGACCGACGGTCGCCAGTTATACGCTAGTAAATTGCTACAATTATACAGCGAAGTGTGTCAAGTGGTAACCGACGGGGAGACTGGGGGCGAATGGAACAATGAACATGTTGGGTGCTCGGTTTAACAATGTGACGTTTTCAGGAGATTGTTTGTCACAATGCTGGGTGAGTATGTTTCGGGAATAGTTAATTGGGTAATTTGGAGCTTGTGTTAAATAAAATATGAAACAAGTAAGTTAAGCTTCATCTAGTAAATAAATTGTTCCATAGATTTATTATCTTAATAACAGTTGTTGACTGCATAGATAAGCATCATTTATGTTTGTTTTCATTATAAAAAAAAAACATAATACAATCCTATTATCAACAGAAAACCGACTCCAAAATAGCTGGCTGAAGTTAGTATTTTATAATTTTCCTCTAAAATAAAACCCTTAACGATTGATAGAAGTCATCCTATCATCCATCCTGTGTGTATATTAATCTTCCTTATTTTTTATACATTTCTTGAATCTTGAATTATATGTTGCTTTGTCATACATCAATATCGGAACTTATGTATCATGAAAAAATGAAAAATAATAAAAATAAGTAAAAAAAATCTTTTCAACAAAAAAAAAATCCGACATCCCAAATGAAACACTACAAAGTGAGAAATAACTTTCATTTCGGAAGTCGGTGTCTTTGGTACTTATTATTTTATTTATTGACACCGACTTCCGAATAGAAAGTTATTTTTCACTTTGTAGTGTTTTGTTTTGGAAGTTGGTTTATTTTTTAGTTAAAAATATTTTATGTATTTCTTTTTAGTTTTGGTAACTTATATTATCATGAAAATCATTGATAGCTAGAGTGCTTCTCATAACAATTCTAAAAAGCCTAAAGAAAGACGACTAGGATACGTTGTTTTATTACGGAGTTCCGTTGCCAACCTTCCGGCTTCATCACCAGATGAGAGTTCCCTCGATATCCGTGGGATCCCCTCATCAGATCCTGACTTGCTGACAATGGGGCCACCTCCATAGTATACCGTTTCAAACAAAATAAGAATTTTCAAAATCGATCTATAATTGCCGGCGTAATCTTGTAAAAAACATGCAGTCGAATTAAGAACCTCCTCCTTTATGAAGTAAGTTGAAAATTTTTTTTTTTTTCCATAGTACACACACGTTAAGAGTATTGGGGAGACCTCGTATTTTCTACTGTATTTTTATTGTGACACTATAAAATAAAATATCAAAGGGCCAACCCACCCCACTCTCCCCCCTCTAGTAGCTAATTCCGCCCTAAGCCGACGCACATGTCCAGTGCCTATCATTACAAAAGTATAAGCGCATTGCAAGATTATATATCATTGTAAACATATGTTGTATAATGTGAATATAAGATCTAGATATAGGAGAAAACGATTAGTGTAACTTGGAATTATAAGATTTCTAATGATTAAGAAAGATAGAGCATTAGTGGCCCAGTGGTCTCGGCCGCGACTTACATGTTGTAGGTCGTGTGTTCGAGCCCAGGCAGGCGCTTTACTTTCTGTAAATTATTTCATCACCACTGCTCTCAAAACGGAGAAGGAAAACATCGTGAGGAAACCAGCATGTCCTAGAATCAATAATTCGAAGACATGTGACATCCACCAACCCGCACTGGGCCCGCGAGGTGGATTACGGCCCATTCCCTCTCACAGAGAGGAGGCCTGTGTCCCAGCAGTGGGAACATTAATAGGCTGATGATGTTATGTGTGATGTAAAAAAAGATATGTGAATGTGGGAACGTTAATGTTTATTGTGTAATTTATTTTTGTTTTTTATTTGTTTCTCTATTTTGAGGGCTTCATCCATCTATTCTTCTTTATGATGGTTTCTGTGATGGAAAATATTTAAAGGCTAACGAGGCGATGCCAAATAAATAGCAGTCAGGAGCCCTACCATGATCTCTTAGAGCAAGGTTATTTTCGTTGTGAATAAGGGACACATGTATACAAGTCTATAAGAGCTTATGGTAGCCCCACTGCAAGGAAAAGGCCTCTTCTCATTCATGTGCGTCCCTTACGCACAGATGCGGGTGCTATCACACTTTAATCATTATTGTATTTGCCTTTCTCAAATAGATAAAATTAACAAAACTACAAAATGTTCCACTTTTCTTCTTTAATCAATACTCTTGGCAAAATTAAAAAACCCACCAAGTAAATCCAACCCACACTTTATCTTCAACAGATCCACACATCACCCTTATCATCCATCTCGAACATACACATACATCGACACGACCATTACATCGATCCGAACAAGGCAAGTGATTCATAAACGATCGACTCCTGCGCAAGTCGCAACTGTTTGTCAACCAGTCGCAGTTGTTGACAAATTGACACGTTCTACTTGACACATTGTCATGATGTCTAGATTTATAGTTTTTTATTTGAAAGTATATCTTATATTTTTATGATTAAAGACTAGTGTCGATGTTTCGTTTTATTGTAGTGATTTTTTGGTTTTGATTGTTGATCATAGATGGCGTTGGACGACGCCGCTGTACAGTTTGTAATGAAAGATATTTTTGTGCTTTCACTTTATATGTGTTTTCAGCTAAAAGGGAGAAAATAATATAACACCAGAGAATCTTGGTTTTCATATATCAACTTCTGACAAGTTTATTTACGAAAACCAAGATAGAATATCAAGTAAGAGTGCAGTAAATTCTTAGGGCCTTATTTATAAAAACTTCGGCACTCTCGTAACAGTTTATTAGCAGATTCTATAGATAATTTGAATCTAGAACCTGCTAATCGCTAGCTAAACGGTACAGAGATTTATGTACATAAATAAGGCCACTTGCGCCACCGTGGGTTTTCTCACTAACTCCGAGTTAGTAGCTAACCCGGGCCCATTATGTAATGTCGTGTCACATACATATGTGTATATATTTATTTCAATGTTGGCAATTGTATTGATTAGGGAAGGAAAGTGGATCTTTTTGTAGGTTTGTTAATTTTATATATTTGAGAAAGGCCATAAAAACCGTTGTGTGAGAATTGAAAAATGAGTAAATAAACATTTATGTTTTGTGTTGTAAGCATCATCGTACCCGTGTTTGTGTTTAGTGTCACAACACTTATTTGTATGAGAAGAGGCCATTTCCTTGCAGAGGGGCTACCATAAGTACTTATAGACTTGCCTTTTTGGTCTCGCACGGGGTTTTTATATTTTATTATTGTTTGTGTTTTCCTTATCTCGTGTCTCCTGTGCGGGTCACCAATAAATATTTTTTCTTTCTTTTTTCTTTCTTTCTTTTATACATGTGTCCCTTACGCACACTCAAAATAACCGAAGAGGTTATGTTCACCCCCCAGAACTAAGTATCCTATAATCTTCTGAATTTTATTAGTCCTCTACAGTACCAAAACATCTCTTCGTCCCTTTGCTTGCAAAATGTTATTATTCCTACCATCTGAAATAAAAGATCGGTAGGTACCCAAAATATAATATAATCAAAAGTATAATAGGGTTTATACCCGAATTCGTGCCATCCGCACGAATGGTGATAGCATGCCATCGCTTTATTAAGTCTGAGGTGGCAGAAACGGGGACACGTGCTCGAGCGGTGGCTCGAGTGGCTACAGCAGCTGAAAATTTCGTTATCGAAGCCATCGTGCGGCACATCGAAGCCTGGCTGAGGAGAGAGGAGCGCATCTACTACAGGCTCACTCAGGTACTCACCAGGCACGGTTGCTTCGGTGAGTACCTGAATAGGATTGGGCGAGACGGCAAATTGCCACCACTGCAAAGGCGACCTTGACTCTGTACAACACACGCTTGAGTCAAGTCTTGGTCACCAAGATCAGGCACGACCTGTCTTTCCCAGCAGTTGTGAGGGCCATGCTGGCAGAGACAGAAAACTGTATGAAAATGTACTCCTTCTGTGAGACCGTGATGGTCCAGAAGGAGGCTGCCGACCGGGTTCGTGAGAGGGTCGATCCCACTCGGAGAAGAAGGCGTCGTTGAGGCAACCGCCTCGACGCCTAAAACGCCGAAACCCCATCTGCATCATAGGCAGGCAGGACTCCGGGTCGTGGGCAGTCAGATTGTGGACTCTGTCCACCCACCAAGTGACTCCAGGAAAGACGCTGCCGTGCACAGCGAGGCTTAGAGGAAGCGCTTTTTTAGTCACCCCAGGGATGTGCCCTAACTGGTGTTGCATAGAGGTGGTTCCGGGGAGGTCTTTTGAAGGGTAACGGGGTCAATTCTTCGTGCCGATGGTGATCACCGGGGTGGTTTTAGTAAGGTGAAAATCCCACACTCCCTGGTCTATTCCCCAAAATGGCAGGCGCCTTTGTACCCAAAATATTATCATCATGTTTATAATATTTTGGGTACAAAGGCGGATGCCATGCCATTTTCCGGTAAAAATCTAATCAGTTCATAACAGTACAACACCAGACAATCAACAAAAGCAAAAATAAAACTTTCCATTTATTTACAACCACATTTTTTGCACAAACAAATCCAGCTATTTATATCACTTATAAAACTATTGATATGCCTAAACGGTTCAATTTTATTGGAAGAATTTCTAATTCGTGACAAAATGCAATGACGAAACAACGATTCGAAAAAAGAATGCCAGTCAAATACTGGCCTAATACAAATTTATTTTCGGATGGAAAAACTAAATCTCGAATTCGTCGCGAATTTCGCAATCGATATTGTATTTCGATGCAAAAAAATCGAGAATCGTTACTCATAATCGCTCATTACAAAAGAGGGTTTCACTTCCACGAGCGTCACGTCTCACGATCAATTGGAAATAATATTCTCACGGAGATAGCGGAAAACTGGATGAGATAGTTTGGTTCGAGGTGTTTGATTAATAACTAAAAGAAAATGCATAACCCAAACTCAAATTATAATTTCAATTAAACCATTTTTTTTTTATTCTTGATGGGTTTGCTCTTGACTCTAGTCTAGGTCAGAGGTGACAGAGACAAAGTCGACGATGGAGTGAGCTTACCCAGAAGAAGCCTGTTTACTCTAACTTTGAAGAGATTCGGGTTGTATGCGTTCGGAAACACAGACGCAGGCAGTGAGTTCCACTCTTTTGCTGTGCGCATTATGAAGGATGTTTGGAAGCGCTTGGTGCGAATTGGTGGAATAGCAACTAGGTGAGGATGGTAACTTGCAGTGCGTCTAGATGTCCGATGGTAGAAGGGGGCCGGTGGGATGAGGTCGTGGAGTTCATGAGCACACTCGCCAAAATACAGTCTGTAGAAGACCGACAAGCAGGCAACCTTACGGCGATGAGCTTAGCTGTGAAGCTTGGCATCCACCAGTTTGACGTCGCCAATTAGTCTCTTGGCTCTGCATTCCACCGAGTCAAGTGCGGCAAGCTGATATTTAGCTGAGCCATCCCAGAGGTGGCTGCAATACTCCATGCAGGATCGGACTTGCGCTTTGTAAAGAGTTAATAGCTGTCCAGGCATAAAGTATCGCTTCACTCTGTTTAGGACGCCCAGTTTCTTTGCCGCAATTTGGGCTTTCTACTCGATGGTGGCTCCGAAGTTAAGACTGGATGTCAACTCCATGCCAAGGAGCTCGAGCCGATCAGTTACAGGAACAGATGCACCCCGAAAAGTACTACCATTAAAGGCTTTTTTTTTTTTTTTTGTAATTGTAAAGGTCGGTCAATCAAAAAGATGAAGCTTTTTTCACGTTAGATCTCTATCGAGAAGAACGTGCAAGAAACAACAGATTCTGATACAGCCTGTATTTTGGTGGAATACGTATACGATCTAACTCACATGACCATGAACTTAAGTGGTATAGAACAGATCGTTTGCAGAACGATGTGACTGAAAGATTCTGGAGCATTGGATGTCCTCCAACAAGGTGGATCGATGATCTGATGAGGATCACGGGAGTCAGTCGATCAGAGACATGAGGCACGGTCAACTTAGTGATAGTTGAAGAATGTTTTGATAGATTAATAAAATAGCATTCAATTCATCCGTGAAACTAGAATAATTACAATTGAGGTAACTATACTCCTGGGGCAACTATCCTATTTTTCCCCTGTTTTGTCGTTTTACACTTAACCCTGAGACAATATCTACAAATACAAAGAATTGACTTTAATTTGAGCACAAAATGTTCACCAAATTCACAGGCCACTTCCATTGAATCTCTAAAACAAAGTCCTTCTCAGTCCAATAGTCAGAATCGTGTTCCGACTACCGTTTTGTTATTGTTCAATATGTTTTCCAATAATCCAGTTATAGATTACCGGTAGAAAGCCGTGATTCGCACGGGTACGTAGAAAGCGGACCGAGTGCGTGTTGCTCCCTTAAGGTTACACTAGTCGAAAATTCTTCCATACAAACGTAGTCTAGGAATTATTCCACTGTTTGACGATGAACGTTCAAAATAAAAAGTGATATCAATTTGTCTCATCATTATCTAGCCCTGTATGGAATCAAAAAAGTAAAAAAATAAAATATTTGAAAGTTATGAGCGTCGAAAGATCCACATTTCGACACTAATTTTAACGCATTTTTGGGCGCAAATAAATACCATAAGAAGACGGAAAATTGCAAAACGGCCTCCATACAGGGATAGATTAGTAGTTCAAAAATGCAAATACTTTTATTTGAACAGATAGATTTAGTCGTTTTTTCATGATATCTAGACTGCCAAAGGTCTGTTTAAAAATTTTCGCGCGCTCGGTTTCGTCCTAAATGATTATCCATTTCGCTACAAATTTGCAAAAGTGTGTACTCATACGCGAACTAGCTTCCTACTGCTCATCACAGCATCTATCTCTTCCGCACGTGTTGTCGGTTGATATAAAATGCATTTTAACCCCGCGCACAAAATAGTTCGTGCCGTTGACTAGTGTACCCTTAAATTACTCCGCATTGGTATCTAGTGTTACACGCCATTTTTGACGTTAATTTCCTCTATATAATATCGTGCAATGTTGTCCTGCGTAGGTTGATGCTGCAAAAACATATGAAGTCGTCCCGTGGTAGATAAAAGTCCCGATAAATGGTTTTCTAGTTCCTTGTTAGTCAGGTTGTCCTCCTAAGGTCTACATGCACCAGTAATATCTGTAAAAAAATCACCGTGATAATTTAGATGAAGTAAACTGGAAATAAGATGTCAATCTTTAGCAGCGGAACACACTTCACCAAGTCACCACGTGGAAATAAGATGTCAATCTCTAGCAGCGGATCACACTTCACCAAGTCACCACGATGATGAGATGTCAACAGAATCGACCGTCTGAAATCTGTAAATGCATTTAGCACTACACGAATTTAAATCATCGTTATTTTTCTGTCAATCTTTTGAAGATGACAGAGATATAATGATGATTATTCACATGTGGTGCAAGTGTACTTAAATACGAACCGATATTCCTCAAATGGTAAAGTGTACCTATATGGAAAAAATGAAGGTACAATATTTACTATCAAAGCACTGACAGCTCAATCAGCTGAAAATTTTAGGTTCGCTATAATTAAAATCTTCTAGTCCTTGGATATTTTATGTTCTCAAACTATATTTCATCTGTATTAACTCAGTTAAATCGATGTACAACAGATACAACATTCTATATCAAATTCGTTTTTTTTTTTGTTGAGGAAAGAGTAGCCCTAAAAAATAATTTGTTTTTCTTAGTTATTAAACATTGTATCTTCAAAATGGCTGAAGTACAATAGTGACGTCAGGTCTTATCAAAAAGTTCACATAGGTACGTACCTCCATAAAAAAAACTCCTAATAATATTCAGTAATCCAATATTTTGGCCGGTTTAAACGTAGGTTTTCCGATGTGCATGGTATAGAGTGCTGCTATTGTAGTATGGGATTTCCTAAAGTACAGACATTTGTAGCCAACTTCAGACCGACCAAAAAGGTCGGGGATTACAGTCCCCCAAAAAACCTCTAAATAAGTAATACTAGTTGAACATCGGTTACTAAGGTGTCAAAAAGGTCACATCTACAAAATTGGTCACATTTTCATTCAAATCAAATTACCAGTTGCCTTACGAAAATCATTATTGTTATATTACAAAATGGCGCTGTCGCATCTAATCGTTTATAGGCAAAAACTTTAAATCTTGTAATCTAGTCCCGTTTAGCAGAATAGATTTACGAAATTGCAAATTATATGGTCAGAGTGAAGTGATGTGATTATTTTGTTATGGTTCATTAGATTTTGTTGCAATAGTGAATTTACTTTGTAGATAACCTTATTCTTGTTTCTTCAAGAATCTGTCGATTAGACAGTAATATTAACACCCTGTAAATGTCCCACCACCACCATCAGCCTTTTTAATGTTCCCACTGCACACAGGCCTCCTCTCAGTGAGAGGGAATGGGCCGTAATCCACCACGCGGGCCCAATGTGGGTTGGTGGATGTCACATGTATTCGAATTTTTGTTTTTTGGTCTTGCTGGTTTCCACACGATGTTTTCCTTCAGTGTTTTGAGAGCAGTGGTGATGAAATAATTTACACAAAGTAAAGCGCCTGTCTGGGTTTGAACCCACGACCTACAAGTTGTAAGTCACGGCCGTTACCAATGGGCCACCACTGTGTAAATATCCCACTGTGGCGAAAATGCGTCTTCTCCTCATACAGAGAAGGCACGAGCTTGATCACCACGCTTGCTCAAAATAGGTTGGTGATTTCAAATTTATATTAACTATATAAATCCAGGTATCCTCACGATGTTTGTATTTACCGATGTCAACGATAAACTAAGAAAGGTCATATGAATTTGAAAAAGTCACAATGGTACTAGCCAGGATTCAAACCCACGACCTCAAGCAAGGTTTTTGCCACTGGACCACTACAACATTACGATTACACAGGCGTTATGTTATGTTATGAAATGGTATCAACAATAAACAGACATGCGATTGCAGCAATCCCGAGAGATTTGCCGTTATTTATTGAAGAGTTCTGTTGTATATCTCCGAAGTTCTTAATCAGATCTTCATCAGATTAAAATGGGACCAATTTGGGAAAATAACCTTTCAAAAAAAATAATTAAAATCGGTTTTCAATTGACGGAGATATCGGTGAACATACATAAAAAAAACATACATAAAGTCGAATATAGAACCTCCTCCTTTTTGGTAAGTCGGTTAAAAATGACATGACAAAAAAGGGATTGTCTTCTGTATTATAGCAGAGACGTTTTTTTTTAGCTTTTTCTCACACTTTACAAACGTATAAACTCACATACCTACACAACCAAACAACGAGACCGGCACAACTATTTAAAGTCCGTTTTAAACATTTGTTCCGTGCGGTAATCGATCGAACCTGCGACACGCAGCGCAGCAGCCAATCGCTCAACCACAATGCCAACCATATCATTTGGAAGAAGACATTTTTCACTAACCACAAATAAATTGTGATAAGGGTATGAGAATTACTATGATAATTCAAAATTCCAATTCAAATTTAAAAGTCATTTATTCAAACTAGGCTGAGAATCAGCACTTCCCGAACGTCAAAATTATATAAGACAGTCCCCCAAAACCGCCCGCCCTTCACCACTTCCTAGTGCTTTTGCTGGGAAGAAGAAGTGGCGCAACAAACTCCCCAGCAGCACAGCTGTCTGTTCAGTTAGGAAAAAAAAATACTTGATTCTATACAATAGTATGCAAATGATTTACATTACTCAACATAAAAAAATTAAATAAAATATATTTGCCATAATGACAGCTAGCACACGCCAATATACCAACAAAAATATCGAAATCTAAACTCAAGCGAAAATAAAAAGTAAAATAAAAACGTAAACGGAACTTAGTACCCGAATTATAAAGCCTCCAGGCATAAAGGGCGTGCCCGCCTACATATAGCTAATACAGCTGTAACTCGAAGTCACATAATTATAATTAACTAGGACCATCGAAGTAAAAAATAAATCAACAGTTAGGCAAGAATAATATATGATCCACTGTCGAGGTCGCTAGCTAACCACATATTGCAATACAACTCATTAAAAAAAAAAAACATTGTAGTGAGTCGATTATGTCAATAATATGACAATTAAATTAAAATGAATTGACACAAACTGTCAAAATAAAAAAAAACAATTATATAACTCATATAACCTGTGAGTAGGTAAGCTAATTCTGGAGAAAGAACACAAACACTGTCTTGAGTTAATCACAGCGACAAACTATTTTTATCAAATAAAGATAGAATCAAGATAAGATAACAAACAAATAGTCTCATCATCATCATTATCATCAGCTTTTATGAATTTCCCACTGCTGGGACACAGGTCTCCTCTCTGTGAGAGAGGGAGTGGGCCTTAATCGACCACGCAGGCCCAGTGCGGATTGGTGGATGTCACATGTCTTCGATTTTTTGATTCTAGGACATGCCGGTTTCTTCACGATGTAAAATTATAGTCACGGTGTGAAATAGTCTGATCTAAACGAAACCCCACATCAACAGAAATCTTCCACTATTCGGACAAGTATGGTCTTAGTATTGGCACACATTTCCACAGATATAATTTCAAGCATGCCATGTGTTTGGCATGCAGATTGGACATAATCGTAGATCACACGACATAGACTACAGCAACTGCTCATTACGAACGAGATTGTCGACAACACTGATGGGCTATTCTCACTATATGCTTTAGATTATGATATATCGAAGTAAATACTTACCTACTTTATGTGACCTAAATTCCGGAAACAATATTTGGCCAGATGTCTCCTGCAATCCACAATTTTCAGTCTCAAGATTTCTGTTTCCTGTATGGTAATCAAAAACATAAATTTGTTTCTTAGCTATAATAGCAAAAGCCCACCTAAATTCGTTTAGTTTTTTCAATACACAAATAGTAAAAACTAAACAAGTGATCTTATCTGATACACTAATACCAGCTGACAAAGCAAATATTGAAACAAAATATTCAGTACAACTACGTGATTTCACATGAAGACATAATTGATTTCTCTGTACTTGATTTCAAAATATTGAAATCAATTAAAGAGGTCAATATCTTATTACTCTTAAAATTGCATCCTTTATCGTTCATGGCAACGCCATATTAACACGCTTTTATTAGCTTGGTATGTATGTATCTATGTATCAATGTAACGGAATCTTTAAACATGATTTTCACCTCCTTCAAAACGACGGATTAATTTGAAACTTTGCACACCTATCAAGGACCGATGACAATGCAATAATTTAAATAGTTTGTCCCATTATCCTTACGAGGATCTTCAGGATTAGCGCCTTTTTAGTTAAATTTACCATAAAAGCGTGATTTTTAGTTTTTAGAACTACAATTTATTTTTTCTATTATTTTGCCATATAATTATTAATGTCACTAACAAAACCTTTGTATAATCTATCGCACTAAATACGTACAAAAACCTAAAAAGAACGTAAAAAAATGAAAAAATAATTTGACAATGCCCTACCAAAACACAACAGATCATATTAAAAACCGGTCCTAAACTACAATTCACTGAAAAGCCCATCAAATTCAATTTAATAGTTCTTGACACTAACACACCATACACACGCGTGCCGCGTAATTAATATGAAAGTCCCGCGTGATTTGTGACTAATATGCCATTTTGTAGCCAGATATATATCAAAATGGCCGCCGGCTATTCGAAAACAGAACGGTGAATTGATTTTTTTGGAATCGCACCTTTTTTATTTATTGTTAATAGTTTATTTTGATTTGTTGTGTGATGTTTAGTGATATGATAGCTTTTAAATCTTTTGTTTGGAAGTTAAAAACGATTTATTGTTTAAATTGAATAGTATTGAAAGAATTGAAAAATTACTTCTAAAAGTTGTCTTCATTTTTGGTGTGATACTGTAATTAGTTGCAAATAATACAATTTAAACTGAAAAGCGGCAACGAGCTAGTTTTATTTTCATTACTGAAACAATTGCAAAACCATTGTGTATCGCGCGAGGCGAGTCCCTGGCAACGAGCGTATTAAACGATGACATTTGAGAAGACATTTGTGAAGATGATACAAAACTAATCTAAAAAAACATCAAATGAAAGGCTTGAATAGAGAATAACACTCCAACCGCAAAGGTATTTCGTATTTTAACCTCACCTAATAATTACAACAACACATGTCTAGTGACTACCATGTTCCGCAACCATGTGAATGGGAGCCAGTGTCCCATCATTATCGAATAAATCAGTACCGATTCAACCGGTAATTGCATCTCTATCGATGTATCGATACTATCTCGGAACTGGTAAATTAAAGTTAGCGTCCAATATAATTTTCATGTGAAATGTGTGACGTATAATAAATTATTGGGTACTAGCTACTGCCAGTGGCTTCACCCGCATGAATGTCGGAAATTATTTACAGCAAGTTTCCTATGACTTCCAGGCTTCAATATAAACTTATCAAAAACGGTTCAGCGGTTTAGACTTGGAAACGTAATCAACAAACAGACAGTCAGTTACTTCACATTTTTGGTAGTGCGAGAAAATGGTCGTCAATTATTCCAAGCGGGAATGTACTGGGATAAAAAGCATTCCCTATCCTATGTCCTTCTCCAATGTCCAATATATCTCTGTGCCAAAACTTTTCAAAATTGGTTCAGCGGTTTTGGAGTGAAAACGTAACAGACAAACAGACAGACAGAGTTACTTTCGCATTTGGATTAGATATACTGTGTGGTATAAATCTTGGGACTTGTAATGTATGGATGGATATTCATAGAGGTGATCCAATAGGTATCATTTGGTTGGAACAGCTTCTGAATTAACTGTTCTCTTAGTACCAGTTGGATGAGTTTAGTGGGTAATAAAAGTTAACTGGTTTTGCCTTTCGTTGTGACGTGTTATAATATATCTGGGTTTATGTGTGCTCTTATTGAAGGGTTTTATAACTGCCTTGGGGTCTTGAGACGCTGCACCAAATGCAGTAAAGACAAAACTATCTAAGGTTTTAAAGCAATAATAATTGTATCAGGAAAATAAGTACATTGTTAGCCTGAGAAAAGTTTTTTTTAAACTACATTATGATGGTATCAGAAAAACCACTAGTTGCACCATAATGCCAGCCAGTTCTCAACGAATTAATTTAAGGACATCAACAATGATTTTAAGACTCCACTATGAAAACCCATCATATTTTTTCAGCGTTAGATTTTTTTTTCTGTCTGTGGGCACAAAAATTTTTCAATAAGAAGAATTTTATTTGAAGCCATGAGTTGAACGCACAGTGCCTTTAAAATATCCAACATTAATGAAACATAATTTTCTCTTTCAACAACGCAACGAAAAATCGCAACAGCATCACAAACCAGCCGATTACACCACGCAAACATAACAGTGTTTACCCATGATCCGTTTAACTCAAAGTTTATGTTAAAAACCCGCCCTGAGCGGACTATCAGCCGCTTTAAATCATCGACGGTAAGACAGACAGCCTCCTATAATTGTAGCCGGAGGCCACTCGATGACACATTCCATCAAAGCCGACCAGCTAAGAACTTTTCTGTAACGGTGCTACTGAACTTTAATAGTAGCTACACACTGTGCACCCCCGTCAATATGTCATTGTAGCTTGCAAATCGAGTTCTTGAGAAAATTGCTCTAATACTATTTAACATATGCAAAGGGAACATCCCTGGGGACATGGAATCGATTATTATCGATTAGAAGTGTTTACGTGTGCTTGGTGTGTCGTGTGGATGAACCATCGTGGTGAGTATAAACATGAAGATAAATTAGGTACTCTTTATTTGCCTTTAAATAAAAAAGGCGTAGTATAGCAATTTTTGGCCCTAAAGACACGAATGTCAGGCTTCCTGGATAGGGTATAATTTTACTAAACAGCTTTCGAAGTAAAATTTGTACTTTACCTCGAAAACCCTGGTTTATAAAATGCAGCACAATTGGATTGGACAGTCTGAAGGCAGCACAATTGGATGTCTTGATAGCACAGATAGGACTGGCCGAGCTAGAAAGACGAGAAGAGCGTATCCCATTTAATGAAATAAGATTTAGCAGATAGATCTATTTTGGGTGATATCCAAGAATAACCACCATGATCAAAAAACTTTGAGATTAATTGCTATCATCGCAATGATTGACACTTTTTTTTTTAGCTGTACTATTTTGCTTCCCTAAAACTGTTCACTGCTGCACTGGAGGATGTCTTTAAGGTTCTGGTCTGGAGAGGGCAAGGCATCAACGTCAATGGCGAGTACATCACTCACCTTCAGTTTGTCGACGGTATAATGGGCCATAGAGCATAGAAGATCTCAGTACAATGCTCGATGACCTCAGTAGACCTTCCGAAAGAGTGGGTCTTAGGATGAACATGGACAAAACCAAATTGATGTTGAATGCCCATGTTACACCCACTCTTATCAAGCTCGGAGACTCTACACTCGAAGTTGTGGACGACTATGTCTACCTGGTACAAACGATCCAGTTGGGTAGGTATTGGGCACGGCAAATTGCTCGCAGAACGGATGTCTGATGGGGCAGAAAAGTACTGGAGCGGCAACCGCGAGCCAAAGTCCTTGCGTTGGAAGGCCTCCCACTAGGTGGACCAATGACCTGGTGAAGGTTGCATGGATCCGCTGGTTACGAGATGCACGGGACCGGTCAATGTGGCGACGCTTGGAGGAGGCCTATGTCCAGCAGATGACGCTCTTTCGGCTGATATGATGATAATGATGATTTTAGCCGAGTGTGATCTTTTTGTTACAGGATTATACTACACTAGCTGTTCCCCGCGGCTTCGCTCCCTTGGACCACCCCACAGGACCCGTTCTTGGGTAAAAAAATCACTCAGGAATAATGTAGCTTTCTATTGGTGAAAGATTTTTTAAATCAGTCCAGTAGTTTCGTAGCCTATTCGGTACAAACAAACAAAAAAATCTTTCCTCTTTAGAATATTGGTATAGATTTGCGATGACAATACCACCTGTAAGAAACCTGAAAAGAAGAATCTTTTGTTTGTAAAGGGGAACCAACAACAGGCACCTATGTCATAAAAAAGTCTTAGCTTAGAAACCATAGCCCACTCCATCACACAGCCTTCATGTGTGTCGCACGAATATAAATTACAAACCGATGTCACGTGATAATCGCCTACTTGAGCCGACTATTACAAGTTACCGGTAATTACACATGTAGGGTAGTATTTAATAGCAAATTACAGGCTTGCTTGATTTAGTATGGGATGTAGTTCTTGTTAGGTATAACGCGATATACATGTAAATGCTTTTAAGGACTTTGTAAGTGTAGTAGCTGGCTGCGGTTGACGCTCGTTTCGTATTTAAGTACGTATTTGCATTCAAACAAAACTTATATTTAGATTTTGCTGTGATATAAAAAATTGTATGAATTAAAAAAGTTACATTGGTACTTGCCCGAATTTGAACCTACGACCTCGAGAACGAGAGGCGAGGTCTTTTCCACTGGACCACAACGATATTTTCCAAGAGGACCGATGTAATGGCATTATGGTAAAGTCTGTTACCTATGGGCTGCCATAAATGAAGCCGTGAAAGTGTTAAAACGTTTGTGCAAAAAAAAAAAACACGAATAAGAATATCTAGTATTTATCTTTTACAGACAACCTAAAAGCCAGCCAACAATAGGATGTAAGGGATGGCTGTCGTAAATATGCCAGATGATACACGCAACCTTGAGAATAGTTTATTTTTTCCTTCTCGTACTAGCCTGGTAGATCCTAACCTCTAACAAAATGCTCATTTAAGTGATTATTATTTTTGATTGACATTTTTTTCGTTGTGATTTGATGATGAAAATTTTTAGTTTAATATAAATATATTGTACTAGACAGGAAACACTATTTCAGGAATTGGCATGAAGATGTGTTTAATACTTAGGTATTTTACTAACATTAGTATGAGAGATACACTCGTCATCAGATTTATCAAACCACTACGAATATTAAATACTAGCTGTTGTCCGTGACTTCGTCTGCGTAGCATTAGTACTCCTAATAACCTATTTTTAATGTCGCACTAATTATATTGTGAGGGCCGCCTTACTTAAGAAATTATTAGTTCACCATACAAATTTCTACCTTCCTTGCCACCATTATATTGGATAAAAACTATCGCATGTCCTTCCCAGGGTCCCAAACTAACTCCATTGAGGTAATTATGTAATACATAATATCTCAATGACTAACTCCATCCAAAATCAGTTCAGCGGTTTAAGTGTGAAATGGTAATAGACAGACAGACAGAGTTCCTTTCGCATTCATAATATTTTATTACAAGCGATTTAAGTATGACAGATGTCACTTTGTCAGCTATTTTTCTTTCTTTTTCTACTTTATGTCATCAAATTTCTTGGTTTCATTCACTGGTTCACTCTTTTTACTTTTAAATTGAACTGGGTTGCCATAGCTTACGCGTAAATCCAAGAGTAACAAATTAATAGTTAGTCCGAGGTTATTCCATGTTTATTAATAACATTGCTAAGCCTATGTTAATCCTTACTTACTCCGGGATTAGCTAGTCCAAGAGTAACTTCGGCGTAAGCTGGTAATACGTAATTTTTATTAAAAAGACTGTCGATGTTTAAAACTTTGACAGAACTTTAAAGCACACTAGAGGCAGAAAATTGCAAATTTGGTCATAATAACGCTGAATTAAAGAATCCTGAAAAGTAAAAAACCGGACAAGTGCGAGTCTGACTCGCGCACGAAGGGTTCCATAACATTATCGCAAAAAAACGACAAAAAATCGCGTTTGTTGTATGGGAGCTCCACTTAAATATTTATCTTATTCTGTTTTTAGTATTTTTTGTTATAGCGGCAATAGAAATACATCATCTGTGAACATTTTAACTGTCTTGCTATCACGGTTCATGAGATACAGCCTGTTGACAGACAGACAGACGGACCGCGGAGTCTTAGTAATAGGGTCCCGTTTTTACCCTTTGGGTACGGTACCCAAAAAAAGGGTAAACATATTTTTATACTGCAAATCTGCACAAAAATCGATTCCAATCACAACGATTATAGATTCCAAATGAAACTAAAAGTGGCCCGAACAGTATCGTGGCACACTTGCAGCCGTAGTTAGTATAAACACACGTATGCCAGACATTCCAGCGCATAATGAGTACATTCGTAATAAGCATGGTGGTTGTTATGTCGTTCAGTTAAAGCACTGCTTGAAAGTAAGAGTTATTTATATTTAAGGGCCTACATCCGCTTTAGTGCCATAAAACGGAAACTTTCTAAAGCATACTCCTTATTAACGGCTAGGTTAAAAGGTTTGAAAAAAAAATAAAAAAATATTGTTTCATGTATATTATTTTTAACACATGTTTTTTTCGTATTACAAATAGTCTTGCTTTAAAAAAAAAATTAATAACACGCTAGTTTTCACTACTTTTGGATACTCCTCCAAAACGACTTGGATGTTTAAAAATATTTTTACACAGAAAAATTGATGGCTGGAATTTCTTCATAACTAACATAGCATATGTAAATCAAATAATATTTTGCAAACAAAACTGTTCAAATGGAGGTTCAATATTGATACTTTGGCATCGAGCAGGCGCACGGCTAGTACTGCGTTAACATTGGTGCGTATATATCGCCTTAAATGGTATGGATATAGCTGTAGGAGTAGCATCTGCATTAGAAATATATACACACAATGTGTCTTACAATTGCTTTTGCACTAAACTTAAATCAATTTAATTCACCTTATGCTAGCACAAATTTAACACACACCCCGTGCTCCAAGAAAATCAACTGTTTGTGACCTTAATCAGTTTTTATAGCTCACATCACCTAATTACCAGTCTCCTAAAGTGCAACGTTTTATTTATTTTTTAGGGTTCCGTACCCAAAGGCTAAAAACGGGACCCTATTACTGAGACTCCGCGATCCATCTGTCTGTCTGTCTGTCCGTCTGTCACCAGGCTGTATCTCATGATCCGTGATAGCTAGACAGTTGAAATTTTAACAGATGATGTATTTCTGTTGCCGCTATAACAACAATTACTAAAAACAGAATAAAATAAATATTTAAATATGGCTCCCATACAACAAACGTGATTTTTTGGCAATTTTTTGCGATAATGGTACGGAACCCTTCCTGCGCGAGTCCGACTCGCACTTGGTCGGTTTTTCTTTTATTGTTTATTCTTCCGTCAGCACTGCCACTATCATATTTGACACTTTAATTCATTCGTTTTCTTTTTGAAAAAAAAATAATTGTTTATTTCTTACAAATAAAACTACACAAATATAAATAGGATAACAGCTGCTAAGGCCAAAAGCCCTGTATTAAATGAAAACAAAAAAAATAAACAAACAATGACATTTTAATGAAGAACAATAACCGATGATATTAGAGTTTCCTAATCAGTATAGGATGAGTTAGGTCAATATCTGTTAATAAAAGTTTGTGGAAAACACAAACAAAGTCTTTTTTTCCCTTTAAAATCAGTAAAAAGAAAACTCTAACTCTTTTTTAGGGAAAGGTTTGAAGAATAATTGTCTCTAGTTAAACAAAAAAGGTGAAGAACGAAAATGTAAATATCTATAATCATTTTCCAAGAATACAAATAATGAGAAGGAGGCTCCAATCGTTCAATTGTAACAAGAACTCTATTTATATACTCCAAGGATATCAAAAATTATAGACAGACCAGAGACCCTAGGCGCAGGCCACATAGAAATGGCGTCGGGCGGCTTCCTATTCCATTCAAATTTCATACAAAATGCATGGAAATAAAGCGCAATTTAGGACACACGGTATGTCGTTACTCCTTTGTCCGCGCCCGACGCCATTTCTATGTGGCCTGCGCCCTAGACCAGTGACGGCGATGGTGGGGAATGCCAAAATGTAAATCATTGACATTTACAATCACCATGGCCACGCTATCGTATATAGAATATCAATTATAGAGAGCACATAATAATCTCTATAGACAAACACACAAATAGTTAAGCCTTGTACAAACAAAAACTGCAGAACTATATAATCAAAATAATCACCTAATTGAATGAGTTTTAGCCTGAAGCGAATCTGTATCACTACATTACACTGTAAGTAACATGTCAACAGTAGTAAATTAAGAGTAAATGTTCATTGTATAACACTAACTGGGCTATGATTGATTGCAATCAAGTGTAGCGAATAAAAACGAAAGTCGGTATTCGATATTGATCTGGTTTGCTGAACAGCCAACAAGGCTTTCGGATTGATTGGGTTTGAATGACCACAAATCCGATATTATTATAAGTAGAATGTAGTAGTTTGAGGAGCAGGAAGATCAAAGAAAGATGAGGAAGATAAATGGTTAAGCATGTGAGGGAGTCATAACCAGTGATAGCCATAAAAAGGTGAAAGGAAATGGCCATAAAGTAGGTATTTATTAAACGATCACCAAGGAAGAAAAAATAATGACGTAATTTGTTTTTTATACACAATAGGCTCGCGCTTGACCTCTATCTCACCTGATGGTAAGCGATGATGAATCACGGTCGCTAGCTGTCGGGAAACACAGACTCCGGCAGGGAATTCCACTCCTTAGCTGTACGCACAATAAAAGTGTTCCCAAAACGGTTTGTGCGTATGGGTGGGATGTCTACCATGTACCGATGGCGCATCGCCGTACGTCTGGTAGTCAGATGATGAAACGGGCTAGGTGGAATTAGATCATGCAATTCCATCGCACACTCGCCGAAGTTTAACCGATAAAAAACCGACAAGCTGGCAACTCGGCGACGGTATTCAAGGCTCTGGAGCTTTGTCTTGATCAGTGCTTCATCGCCGATTGATAGTACGTATACGAGACACATTATGAATCTTTGGCTGCTGATTGATGGTCTGTCTCATTATAACAACGGTACTCACAATCAAACTGGAAAACAGCAATGCCGTTTGGCTACAGCAATAGCATAATGATAGTTTATTTTTACTTCCTCGGACTAACTCGATCACAGGAAGCTGTACTACAACGAGATATGGAAATGAAAGTGATAGCTATTATTAGCTATAGCAAAGTCCTATGCAGTTAAAGCCTACAATAACTTGTCGCTTGCAATGCAATATGTAAATCTTATGCACATTCTACTTCTACCATTAGCCAACCGAATATGCGCAGTATAAATACTACATACGAACACTTATCTAGAATCAATACAAAACACTAAGCAAACGTAATTACGTGAAATACGATATCGCTATTAAATTAGCAGTTTAATGATACAATTGTATTGAATCAGTTATATCCAAAACCGTTACACATATATCAACCTGTCAAATACCGGACCAATTGCTGTGTTTAAAACGCAAAGGTGCGTTCAAACGTGTCCCCCACTTGCGCGAATTCCTCTGAACATTTCGCAACTACCGAACGGCTATCCAACTCCGCCCTAAGATACCCACCTATTACACCGTTCGCTACTGAACAACCTTGACTACTCGTATTATTTAGAGCAGTGACCATTAACCAGACCGCGTAAGCATAGATACGGAGTCACCAGAGGCTGATATCTCGTCGACAGCACGAATTACATTAGCGAATTATCCTATTTTCCATTTGGGAGCCCGGAGCGAACCGCTAACAAGCCCCATGACGTAGAAAGCGCTCCCATATTTCCTAGGCTAATAAAACCGATGATAGTCTTGGAGTGTTCTAAAAAACGAGCGCTATATCAAACGCGTGCTCGAGGTAAACTAGCTGAGTATAAATTCTAATAAGCGTTTATTCTATGCGCCTCCCGAGGCAACAATGCTCTTAATCTCGACTATTATAGCTTGGAAGTTTTAAAATCCAAGCGGTAGTTGCTTACTCTTAATATTTAGTTGCCTCCTACGCTCGGCGGGGTAATAAATTGCGCGGGATTGATGCCTCGACGCCAGGTTCTTAAGCTTCCGTATGTTTTAAAAATGGAATAGTGTTCGATCAGTCACGGTCCATAGATAATTCATATGCACGATGGGACATGAAATAAATCTTCCTTACTTTGAATCTCTTTGGTTTCATTTTTAAATCGTGTCTCGTGATTAGATTGGCGTGGCATTTACTGATAAGTTTGACGTTTACGAAAGAGTTTTTACTTGGCGGCGTAAGGTGCAATGTTAATGGATGCAATTAAATGTTCTTATCTTTATGTGGTGTATGGTTACCGTTTTAAGAGAAAGTGTTCCATCATTCAAAGCTATTTCAGATGGGGCAGAAGCGGAGAAATTGGTTTCTTTCCTACTCTCAGTGGATTAAAATTTCGCAGAGAAAGAAAAAAACAGTTATGCATTCTGATAATATCCTATACCTGTTTCATTTCTATTGTTGGAAATACCGGAAGACGATACGTTGGAAGGCCTCCCATTAGGTGGACCGATGACCTGGTTAAAGTTGCGGGAAGGCGCTGAATGCGAGACGCACGGGATCGGTCAATGTGGCGACGCCTGGGGGAGGCCTATGTCCAGCAGTGGATGTCTTTCGGCTGAAATGATGATGATAAATGATGTTGGAAATACAACTTGTCACTACACCACCATAACAGTCGACGGACAGGCCTACAATTACTACAGTTGGAACAATAATATATTAAAACGTAACTATGACGGTGTTAACCCGAACAGCTGCGAGTGTGCAAGTGAATGGCGTAAGGACCTTTTAACCGACTGCGCCAAACAAGGAGGTGCGCGATGCTATCGGTTATCGAACGCTATGGGATCACATGGCCCTCGGGCAGATATTGTTTGTCTGCTCGTATTTATAGTCAGTGTGGAGAGATTACACTTTTGATTTCCATTTAAGATCAATATGATTTGATGATGATTTGTAAATGAAAAGGGGTTGGCTAGAAGCTTCATCACTAGATCCCATTTGATGTAACTGATAAGGCGTCACATTTATCAAAAATTAACAAAATTGTGCGATTATCACCTGTCGGCTGTCGGCTTTTAAAATATGTTCCAGGTCTATAACGTTATAAGTACTTAAGGTTGTACCCTGACCAAAAAAATCAGCATGAGATATGAGTATTCATATTGACCTAGCGGCACTGTTGGCGCATGAATTACGGTAGTGAATACGCCCAGATTTTAGAATAAAATCTTTATAAATTCGAATATTAGTCTTTTGAAAAAAATAAAAAAATATTCGTTATCAAAATGTCTATCCATTAGTGTTAGTATAAAATATAATTAATGAACACTTTACGAGGAGATGCATGCTATCAATAATTATTTCACATTTTTTATGGTTTTTTTGGAAGGAGATTAGTGAAACAAATACCTCTTTAAAAAAAAAGTGTACTACAATTTTAGAATCAACATTATGTAGAAATTTAATGTATTTTTATTAATTGATATTTCTTTTTAAATAAAGAGTAGATAGCTCTTAAAATCTGCACAAAAACGACTAGCGCGGCGTTTTGCTCGGGGAGGCGCCTCAAATAATTGTTCGAGTGATTGAGAATCAGTTAAATCTGGTGTAAATGTCAATTGATAATATAGATCCTGATTTGGGTTCTTTCGGACCTAAAACAAAACCCAGGCTGGTTTGATAAAATGCAACAGTTTAAGATAATGGCACAAACTTATTTATTAATAAGACTCACGTAAAAGTCAACTCAATGACAGCAGTTCTGCTTGTGATCAAAGTAAGCTATAAAATATATACGTCTAATATCTTCAGTGTACCAATTTCGGACGCATTAAATAAATTACCCATTACTACGGTCGAGACTATGAATACGCCGTAAGTACAAAACGGTAACAACATCTAATCCAGTGTGTATTATAAGGCAGTGAGGAGAGTGAGAATTACTGCCTTCAGGACATCGGCCATATTACGCAACTGAACAGATGTTCGAAGATAGTAGATGTGGTGATTGTAGCTAAAGTTTAGCAACAGTGTATGACGTATTGTTGATAGCTAACCATAACCAGATAGAAACATGTAAAGCTGGGAACAATTTATCGGACGCGACTGTCAGCCGCGACTTACGGAGTAATGAATGTACAATAAATTGTGCAAATTATCGGATGTAAGTCGCGGACGTAACCTGGGCCGTTCGGTCGTCCTATAGACATCTGGCCCGCTGGATGTTTTTGTACGCCGAAAACGTCAGCAGACGGTGTGCACGGGATTCGGGACGTGTCCCTGGCTTCAAAACAACTCTGACTACGCGAAAGCTTTTTTTTCACGCGGAAATCTTCTTTTATGATCTTCTTGGTGGACAACACAAAGCAGCCGCCGCTAATTCTAGAAAATCGTCCTCAGTTTCACTACTCAACATTTTTCTTCCTCAACAAGCGCTCGGATGAGGCCACAAGCCGCGTCCCGAACAACTGTGCACACATCAGTCGCGGCTGGCAATCGCGTCCGTCAGCCGCGTCCGATAATTTGTTCCCAGCTTTAGAGTGCCTATACAGCTTTCAAGCACCTGAAGAATTGGATTAAAATGTATAAACCTTTGCTAGCCTATTCTATTCCAGTCCAGCCAAAAGCCTCCATTCACTCCCCTACAAATTTTGGCGAGCCCGCGCTTCCTCCTACCAGTTTTGCCGAATTCTGTCTAGTTCGTCCCACGCCACGCATTGTTCAATATCTAAGTTATTTTAATCTTTTAAGGTGATACTAGAGCATTTTATTAGTAACAGAACATTGAGCATTCGTTGTTTTTTTAAATTTACTCGAACCACACTTCGAACATGACGCTTGATGTTTTGTTACAACCTGATTTTGAAAACCAACGAGTGTTTTGGTGTAACATTTTATCGAGCAAGGCATGAGCGCGGGTGACGTGTAGTTGAAGTCAATAATGAACGCAAGGTACACAGAAATGTTACAGGTAAATGCTCACTAGAATGGAATAGAATAGAATAGAATTCAAATTCATTTATAAATTTTCTGAACATAGGGTAAAATTGCAGATGTTATAAATAAAGAAATGTTGGTCCATACTATGTCCCACCAGAAGGCAAACAAAATATTGAGCATATGTAGGTAATCGAATGTCACATTAACAAAATAAAAACAAAAACATAAAGTCACTAGATGTCAAAATTTCATGTCAAATAATAATAGTTAATAATAATATGTCAATAAATTAAGACGGCACAATAAACAAAAATATAGTAACTAGTCACAATTTCGTAATACAATAATAATACAATAATAATTGAGATAAAAATGTCAACTCAGAATATCATTACCATATGGGAGTAACATTTTAACTATACAGATATATAAAACTTAAATATTATTTTAATTTATCATTAAGATATTCATTAACAGAATAATAGTGCTTAATGGGTGCAACTTTTTTGAGCGCCGCTGTCTTTCGACAGATTTATACAAAAACATGTTGTTTTTCACAAAGGTACAGGCTTCATAGATATAAAGTGATGGTACAGTCAATATTTTTAAGTTCTGGAAATGTGGCTTGCATGAATCCGTTCGTTTTATTTTACATATGGCTCGAATACATTTTTTCTGTGCTTTTAATACCTGCTCAACCTTTGTCGCATTACCCCAAAATATAAGGCCATATCGCAAAGTAGAGGCGACATAACCATGATAAGCTGCTAGAAATACTAAGAATACTCTTTTTATGTACACCATATAAGTTACAGAAAACATATACGAAGAAAACATTACACTGTGTGACACAATGAGCGGCCTTATCGCTAAAAGCGATCTTTTCAAGACAACCTACCGTGAGCATTACGTCTAACACAACGTCGAAAGAAACTAAGCATTTGTAAGTATTGTACCATTCGTAAGAACGTTGCATTACATTGTAATGCTCGCGGAAAAGATCTAGGTCTGCTGGAAAATATTTCTTTAGAAATAAGCAGCACCTTTGTGCTATTCTATCTTTTGTGTACATAAATAAATAAATAATGTATATCTCACCTTATGTATGTACTTAGCTACTAATTTCGCTGCGAGATGATAAGTTGAATCGTTTCAAACTCTTTGAGCTTCATAATTAAACCCAGCGCCTTTCTGGTGGTCAACACTGTTAATTCTGGCTTTCAAGAGTTGCACTGGCTGAATATTGTCATTGGCTTTTCCTGTAAAATGTATTCATCAATTACCGCTCACCTCATAATAGCACTAGTTTCATCAGAGCCAATTTCCTCTATATCTTCAGTAATGTCATATCCATTCTTCGTACAACAGAGCCCATTTATATGAAATGGTACTTACGCTATATTGTTGAACAGGTGTTCATACTTCCTTACTGCCGTCATTATGTTACGCCGTGCTCCGTACATGTGTGAGAACGTTTATTGAAAGGATTATATTGTTCGAAGGGGTTCGTAATTAGGCCTCTTTGCTGGGATGGTGGATGCAGTGCATGCAAGATTTATTTTATATTTTCTCTCTCTTTACATGTCCATAAACCGCCGTCAATTTCAAAGCTCCCGTAGACAGGCTCATGTGACAATGCGACAATGATTTATAATAATGCTTTTTCACATTGTTGGGTAGGCATTGTTACAAGTTAAAACTTTAAGATCGTGCTGAGAATTAACGCAGAACTTCTTCTTAAAGAGTGTAGACTCAAAGAGTAAGGATATAACCTTACTCCAAGAGCTAGTGGTCACCCCCCTGAGCATATTTTCCCCCAAAGTGGCGTCTTTTTTGCTGGTTTGAGCTAGACAAGTATAAGACAAGACAGCCCAGATCAGCAACAAAGATTCTCTTAAAGTCAAAGTGTAAGAGATTGATAATATCGCTATTGAAATGTCACGTGAATTATGCTAAATATTTTGGACTTATGACAATGTTTCGCTAATGTACAGTAGTCACAGCGGATCTTTGTGTCTCTGAAGTTGGCTGCAAGACCCTGCGTAGTAGCTATTTTTGTGTCAATGTTGAAGGTGAAGATAGCATTGTATAACTGCCTCATTCACTCGCTTATGTTTGTCGCATTGTCCTATCTTACTTACTCGATGACAAACTGTTTCTTGTGCAATGGCTCGCAGAGCCTAACTTCAGAGACACAATGATCCGCTGTGACTACTGTATGTACCTACGGAAAGTGAATGAAACGAGAATTTTTTTTTTGTCAATAGATTGAAGAAATGGACATTGATTGGGATTGATCACATCACATCATCAGCCTATTAATGTTCCCACTGCTGGGACACAGGCCTCCTCTCTGTGAGAGGGAATGGGCCGTAATCCACCACGCGGGCCTAGTGCGGGTTGGTGGATGTCACATGTCTTCGAATTTCTGGTTCTAGGACATGCCGGTTTCCTCACGATGTTTTCACTCACCGTTTTGAGAGCAGTGGTAATGAAATAATTTACACAAAGTAAAGCGCCTACCTGGACTCGAACCCACGACCTACAACTTGTAAGTCGCGGCCGATACCACTGGGCCACCACTGCTCTTCACTTATTGGGATTGATATTCATTATTTATTCGTTGATCCTCGCACTAGAACGCCTTGAAGTGATTACACCGATGGAGCAAAAAATACTGCCGAAGCCACTGCTTTCCAACATAAGAGTGCGCGGTGGGGTGCTGAACATCATCACCAAGTACTTCTGACCACCCACATTTTCCAAGTCCATAACTTCGATTTACGTAACATCCTACCCAATAAATCGTTTATTAGAATAATGTTCACAATAGTAATCACGAGCGCGCAGATCTCCCAGATAAAAGGCGATTACGATCTCCTATGATGAATGGTCAACACCCATACTATGTCTTTGTTAGAAGTAAACTGGAAAAACCGCTACTTTTAAGCTTTAGACTTTGTGGTTTACTGGTTGAGGGGAACCGGTTAGCAGGTGGGATAATGGAGACTATGAAAAGGGTGGGTAGATTTTCTATTCCATGAGCTTATATAGTAAGGCATAACGTTCTTGTTTTAAAAACATTCAGGCAAGATTTTGGTCTTTGGTAGATTTTGGTTGGCAACACGAAAAAAAATTATCACACATCCTGCTGTGAATTCTTGGGCACCGAAAATTGTAGCTTCTCATTTCTTTGATATTAATTTCTGGTGGTAGTTTACCTTAGTAAAATATGTGTAATAATATACATTATCACTAAATTTCAGTTTCATAGGTCAATGGGCAGCTAAGAAATTCTTCGGCACAAAATTGTGTGACAGACGACGGACAGACGCACATAACGACGGGTAGACTGACACATGAGTGACAGCAATAGGGTTCGGTACGGAACCCTAAAATGCTCGATTAATGCCATTAAATATAAAGCTATAAATAACTGTTGGTTGAGTCAAGTAGATGAAATGACTTAGAATATAGGGGAAACCAGTAACAGTATCTAGTTTTAAGGGTACACTAGTCGACGGCACGAACTATTTTGTGCGCGGGATTAAAATGCATTTTATATCGACCGACAACACGTGCGGAAGAGATAGATGCTGTGATGAGCAGTAGGAAGCTAGTTCGCGTACGAATACACACTTTTAAAAAATTGTAGCGAAATGGATAATGATTTAGGACGAAACCGAGCGCGCGAAATTTTATAAACAGTCCTTTGGCAGTCTAGATATCATGAAAAAACGACTTAATCTATCTGTTAAAAATAAAATTATTTGCATTGTGGAACTACTAATCTATTCCTGTATGGAGGCCGTTTTGCAATTTTCTGTCTTCGTATGGTATTTATTTGCGCCCAAAAATGCGTTAAAATTAGTGTCGAAATGTGTAACTTTCGACGCTCCTAACCTTCAAATGTTTATTTTTTTTACTTTTTTGCTTCCATACAGGGCTAGATGATGATGAGACAAATTGATATCACTTTTAATTTTGAACGTACATCGTCAAACAGTGGAATAATCCATAGACTACGTTTGTATGGAAGAATTTTCGACTAGTGTAACCTTAAACAATTATTCTTATATTGGGCTGTGTCATTTAAATACTTTGATTAAGGGCTTTAGGCTCGATGTATTGTTTTATTACAAGCCCACAGTAAACAGTGGTGGTGCCCAATAAATTGTACAACAAACACCGTGCATGTCTTATCACGTGATCTGGTATCTGGTATCGGTATCGCGGTATCTTACATGATTCGTTTGGACACGCCTAATGTGCCGTGACGCCGCTGATAAATTGCTGCGGTATGGTGTTGGGTATGCTCCTGTCTGGTGCAAAAGTTGTTTGGGGTTGCCAGTAAAGACTGTCGATCTGAAAAATACAAAAGTAAATAGTTTTTGAATAATCTTACTTTTGGTAGGGTAAAAACGCGATCCGTCTGTCTGTCTGTCCGTCTGTCACCAGGCTGTATCTCATGAACGGTGGTAGCAAGGCAGTTGAAATTTTCACAGATGATGTATTTCTAATGCCGCTATAACAATAAGTACTAAAAACAGAATAAAATAAATATTTAAGTGGGGCTCCCATACAACAAACGTGATTTTATTGCTTTTTTTTGCGATAATGGTACGGCACCCTTCGTGCGCGAGTCCGACTCGCACTTGGCCGGCTTTTTATATTTTTGCCGATTTCTCCGTCAATTGTGGGCCGATTTTGAAAATTATTGTTGTGTTGAAAGGGTACGCTCCCGAAGTGGTCACATTCTGACCAAGTCAGAATATGGTCATGGGCGCCCATGAAAATTGATGGAACTACTCAAATATTATAGGCATTTATATGGCGATTTTGATATTTTCATCAACAATGCAAGCATTTGCACTCTGAAAGTATATTTTGATGAAGAAGACCACAGTGGGTCACAGTGGGTAACTGGCACTTCTTAATGACAAGTATGTCACGGGTATAAGGTATCTCGAAAAGTTAACCGACTGTGATAAAATACTTATAAATAATTGGTATGTACTGATGAAGTGGGATTCCGAAATAAAACAATGTATCCATGTCGTGTTTGTGCTTATTGGAATCGTCATGAGATGTACTTTGTCTATAAATGATTTTCATGGTAGTTTAAGGCACCAAAACTAAAAAGAGTAGAGTGAAAATCTTTTGTAACTATTGTTCTTCGTTTTTAACACGCATTTATTAGCTTGGTATGTATCAATGTAACTATGTATAAATGTAACGGAATCTTTGAACGTGATTGTCACCCACTTCAAAACGTCGGATTGATATGAAACTTTGCACACCTATCAAGGACCGATGACAATGCAATAATTTAGTCAAAGTCAAAGTACTTTTGAAAGTCAAACTAAAATTAAAATTTACAAGTAATAAAAGTTGATTCTACCGAGCGCGGTTGTGTGTATAGACAGACGGACAACAGACTTTGTTGTCCGTCTGTCTATATGTCTGTCTGTCTGTCACCAGGCTGTATCTCATGAACCATGATAGCTAGACAGTTGAAATTTACCGCTTTAGGGTCCCGTTTTTACCCTTTGGGTACGGAAGCCTAAAAATTGCATTGTCACGAGAAAGCAACGTGTGTGCCAAATTTCAGCTCAATCGGCCACTGGGAAGTGGATCAAATTATACTTGCAAGATTTGATTATCACCTGTGAAACTAAATAAAAGCTTGTAAAAAGACCCAAATAAAAGATACCGATACAGTACCACACCACAACCTCGTGCGTGCGCGTGCGGTTGCCTCCGTATATTCAAAACTATTTAATCACTTATACTGTGATCCATATGCATTACTTACACATGGTGTCCTATTACTTACACTTTATAGTGTGCTTAGAAATGTGATGTACTAGAAATACTTCGATAAAGTTTATCAACCACGTATTGCAACCACCTTTGGGATGGCTCAGCTAATTATCAGCTTGCCGCGCTTGACTCAGTGGAACGCAGAGCCAAGAGGCTCATTGGCGACGTAGAACCGGTGGACGCCAAGCTTCATAGCATGGCTCATCGCCGCAAAGTTGCCTGCTTTTCCGACTTCTACAGACTGTACTTCGGTGAGTGTGCTCAAGAACTCCACGACGTCATCCCACCAGCCCCCTTCTACCATCGGACATCTAGACGCACTGCAAGTTATCATCCTTACCTTGTTGTCATTCCACCAATTCGAACCAAGCGCTTCCAAACATCGTTTATAATGCGCACAGCGAATGAATGGAACTCACTACCTGCGTCAGTGTTTCCGAAAGCATTCAACCCAAATCTCTTCAAAGTTAGAGTAAACAGGCTTCTTCTGGGTAAGCTCACTCCATCGTCGACTCTGTCTCTGTCACCTATGACCTAGACTAGAGTCAAGAGCAAACCCATTACAAATAACAAAAAAAAAAAAAAAGTACGAATCCTGTAAATATTTGGCGATATCACCCGCAACGAAAGCTCACTGGAACGTTTAGCGATAAAAGAATGAGTAGAAAACCAACGTTTTCGCGGCCGATCTCATACAAGATGGTCAGACCTTATTTAGTCCTCTACGAAGTGTTCCCTCCCTGATACAGACACCGCTACAAATAAAGAGAGATGGAGAAGACTCGCAAAAGCCGCAACCAGCTATTCAGACGATCCATGACCACGACCACTCCGCCAGGAGAGCACGACGATATGCGAGGTATTGAGGTGAAGGGAATAATCACGTTGAGTAGTCGACAGAATAACAGTACTGGTGTCGGCTGCAGGAGTCCGCTGGATTCGAGAAGCAGAAGCCAGTTGATGTCGCAACGTTGTCGTTTTTCCATCAGTAGACGTTAATCTACTGAAAGATAATTTATTTTCTGAAATAGAAAAATCTTAGTCGTATAAAGTTTTCATATGAAATGATTGTTAAAGACGACAAACGTATGAGTTTGTAGAAGAACACTTTTCATCGTTAATTATTCAATATATGGAGTTTCTTGTCCGTTCTTCTCCATAATAAGCTACTTTTCCGAATGGACGGTAGACTCAAATTACTGACAAAATACTTGCTTTTTCAAATTTTAATTGTTGATGAAATAAATATTTTTCACTTTGACTTCAAGGTTAGAACATGGTTTTTATTAAAAATTCAATAAA
Organism: Orthosia incerta; assembly: GCA_948252205.1. Classification (NCBI taxonomy): domain Eukaryota; kingdom Metazoa; phylum Arthropoda; class Insecta; order Lepidoptera; family Noctuidae; genus Orthosia; species Orthosia incerta. Next base: position 8,134,356 of record OX411759.1, read on the forward strand.
GGCAACCTACGTCCAACACCTTCGGGTTGTATAGAACATATCGATAAAAATGCCTTTTTATAAGACAATTTAGTAGTAAAAGCTTCCACTTCACCCAAAAAAATGTATACATTTGTCTTCAAATAAGTCCACACACTGTATTAAATCAACAGTGACCACACAATGCGATGACCGCGGACAGTCCATCCGTCAAGTACACTACCTGAATTCCTGGGACACTACCCACGAGCTTCCTTGACGGTGTTTAATGGTCACCCTACGCCTGCTGTGCTATCATTTGTCAGCATACGTGGACAACTTTGAAATTAGCAGTTCCAAAATTGATGTGTGAGCCTTTTGCATAAAATAATAGAGTTGAGTTTCCCATGGATTGTAGTTTTATGAGTGTAGATGTAATGTTGTAATTTTTAAGAACGCCGTTTTGTCTGTGATATATGAATTTAATTTGAATAAGATTAAAATGATTGTGGAGTAAAAAATGTTAATGGTAAAGTGACTTATTTGCTACTGCTAAATTGTATGTAGCCATTATGTATAGTAACCACACATTTTCATTAAAACCTCATCGTAATCTACACATCGTATCATCGTATGTCTATATATTTTGTTTATTCTTTTGAGTATATATGTTATATTTATATAGTATTTATATATATTTTTACATAATCCTTTTTCGTTTAACTGTCAATACGTGGGACACTCAGAAAGTTTTGCGAAACTAAAAAAAATTGTTCTATACGTACATATATTTTTATTAAATCTTTTCAAAGTACTTTCCACCAGCCTCTATACAAAGATTCATGCGCCTAAACCAGTTTTCAAAACACTTTTTCCAGTCCGCCGCAGACACCTCGTTTACAGCCTGCTCGAACGCAGCCAGCGCATCTTCCGGCGACGAAAATTGTATCCCTTTGAGCTGATTTTTTATTTTTGGGAATAAAAAGAAGTCACACGGTGCTAGATCAGGGCTGTAAGGAGGGTGACCCAGGAGTTTGACTGGCGTGCTGTCCAGGAAGTCCCTCGTTTTGAGTGCGGTGTGCGCAGGTGCATTGTCGTGGTGGAGCAGTAGCCCGCGGAGCCCTGTGTTTGGTCGCTTGTTGCTTATAACAGAGAAAACTTCTGGCAAACATTTGGTAGTATACCATTCGGCATTAATGCTTTTTAGGTACGTGTAGATGGTGTAGTTTGGAGACACAATAAAAGTCATATGTGGGTACTCACTATTTCTATTGTTCATCACACAAAACACGTAAGGAAATAATAGTCAGAAGGAGAATCACAGAGAGTTTAGAGTCACAATAAAAGAAATGTCTACAGCACAATACACACAGGACAGAAACAGATATTCAGATAGTTCTAGCACAGATCGCGTAAACAATTACTTTGCGGGAGCGCAGTAGCGGTAGCGGGAGTTGCAAACCGACTAGCGGTGCGTCGCTGCGGGTGGCAGAAGAACTTAGTAGGCTCGCGGTGCAGTACCACCGGAGCCGTTGGTGGTAACGTTCAACCAGACATCAGCCGACATAATATCGTATGCGATATACGATGCCGTGAATGTCTGTCGACGGTGTGTTACTGTTATCATAATTATATATAAATAAATATAACGATATTGTATGTGTGTCTTGTATGTTTGTGTATTATATAAATAAATAAACTATGTGGGTGGATAGTGTACCCTACATCACTCCCCTCCAGAGACCGTCAAGGGCGATAAAAATTTGGAAATCTGACTTGACGACCAGAACGAGTGGTATACTCCATGCTACTGCTAGGTGGAATGACCTCTGGGTCAGCTTTGTCCACCAATATGTAGGCTGGCTTAAGGCGGTCAATTGTGACCGTGACCTCCTTGCCCTTGAACAGGATTTTGAAGGTTTTGTCGCCTCTTTGCAGAACTTTGTGAGGACCTGTGTAGGCTGGCTGTAGCGAGCCACGTAATGCGTCGTCACGAAGGAACACATGATCAGTGGTCTGCAGATCCTTATAAACGAATATGCTCGTTTTGTTGTGACGGGAAGCTGGGGTTGGTTGCAGGTTTTGTGCAAACTTGCGGATGCGAGCGACGAATTCCGTGATGTCGGTCGTTCCCTCATCACAGGGAGAGAAAAATTCGCCCGGGAGTCTTAGCGGTTCGCCGTAAACCAGTTCGGCGGAAGACGCTTGGACATCCTTTTTGAATGCGCTCCTTATTCCAAGCAATACCCACGGCAAGGACTCTGTCCACCTGTCGTTAGCATGGCACATGATGGACGCCTTGAGTTGCCTGTGAAATCGCTCCACCATGCCATTACACGCCGGATGGTATGCCGTTGTCCGCTTGTGCTGAAAACCAGCCAACTTGGACAATTGCTCGAAGAGGGCTGACTCGAACTGACGGCCCCTGTCCGTAACAATGTCTGCAGGACAGCCAAACCGGGCAATCCATCCGGACAGCAGTGCTTTAGCTACTGTCTCGGCAGTAATGTCGACGATAGGTACCACTTCGGGCCACCTGGTAAATCGGTCGACTGCCGTCAGACAATACCTGAAGCCTTGCGAGATTGGGAGCGGGCCCACAAGGTCGATGTGGACAGTGGTGAACCTTGCACGTGGGAGATGAAACGACCCTAATGGCGCTGTGACGTGGCGGCTCACCTTGGCCCGCTGGCATTGAAGACAAGCTCGTGCCCATTCCCTGCAGTCCTTCCTAACGCCTGGCCAAACAAAGCGCTCTGCGATTAATTTGGCAGTCGCTGATACACCAGGATGACTGAGGGAATGTAAGCTGTCGAAGACTTGTTTTCGCTGCATTTTGGGTATAAATGGTCTAGGAGGCGCTGTACTGACGTCACAGTACACAGGTGTACGCTCCCCGTTGACCTGTACCTTCTCCAGTACTAATGATGATCCTTCCTGAAGAAGTATGGCTAGTTCGGGATCCGAAACTTGCGATTCCGCGAGGTTGACGAGGCTGACCGGTACCTGTAGCTCCTCCACGCGAGATAAGGGGTCGGCTACGACGTTGTCTTTGCCGGAAATGTGCCTTATGTCGGTGGTGAATTGAGCGATGAAGTCGAGGTACCGGAATTGCCTAGGTGAGCAGGTCTTCTTCCTCTCGTGAAATGCGAAACTGATTGGCTTGTGGTCCGTGTAAACGACGAAGTGTCGTGCCTCCAGCATATGGCGGAAGTATTTGATGGCCTCGTAAATGGCCAGCAGTTCCCTGTCATAGGGAGAATACTTGGTTTGCGGAGGGCTGAGCTTTCTGGAGAAGAAAGCTAACGGCTGCCAACCGTCATTGCTAAGCTGCTGTAACACCGCGCCGATTGCATTATCCGACGCATCGGTAATCAATGCGAGTTTGGCGTTGCAATCGGGGTGAGCCAATAGAGCAGCGTTAGCTAGGCTTGCCTTGCAGTTCTCAAATGCTTGCAAAGTACTCTCCGCCAGACATATGGGATGCGAGCCCTTTACGTTGCCAATCAAGAGGTTGTGAAGCGGCGCCTGGATCTGAGCTGCATGTGGGATGAATCGCCTATAAAAATTGATCATGCCCAAGAATCGTCGCAGCTGACGGACATCTTTGGGCTGAGGGAACGACTTGATGGCCTCGACCTTGGAGTCAAGCGGTTTGGTGCCCTTATCGGAAATGTGGTAACCTAGGAAGGTTACCTCCGAGACACCGAAAACACACTTGGACGTGTTGACCAGCATGCCGAAGTCCTTCAACCTGCCGAAGATGGTGCGGAGGTGCTCCTCATGCTCTGGCTCTGTTCTTGAAAAAATTAGAAAATCATCCAAATAACAGTAGCAGAAGTCCAAACCTCTGGTCATCTCGTCGACGAATCTTTGAAATGTTTGGCCTGCGTTACGCAAACCAAACGTCATGTACGGAAATTCGTACAAGCCGAACGGTGTGGTGATCGCCGTCTTGGGAATGTCGTCCTGGCTGACAGGTATCTGATTGTAGGCTTTCACGAGGTCTATAGTACTGAAGATTTTACAACCTGTAATACTGTGTGCAAAATCGTGTATGTGCCTAATCGGATACCTGTCAGGAACGGTTCGGGCGTTGAGCATGCGGTAGTCGCCGCATGGTCGCCAACCGTTGTCTTTTTTAGGGGCGAGATGTAGGGGTGATGCCCAGGGACTCTCAGAGGGTCTGGCAGTGCCATTTGAAAGCATTAGCTGAAACTCTTGCTGAGCAATTTTAAGTTTGTCTGGCGCTAGGCGCCGGAATGAAGAAGATACTGGAGGCCCTGGGGTCGTACGTATGTGGTGTACCGTGTTGTGCGGTGTAGTGCGTAGTGTACCGGCGGGTCGGGTGATGTCTGGGAAACCTTCCAGGAGTTTGTGATACCTCGAGTCGCCAGATAAAACCTTTACTGAAAATAAAGATGAATCTGCACGACTCGAAGCTAACGAGAACACATTTGTCGTACTATCGACTAGTCGTTGGTTACGACAGTCAACGACTAGCGAGTAATGACATAAGAAATCCACGCCGATTATCGGTTTTGTAACCTCGGCCACAACAAAACGCCACTTATAGTCTCTACGTAAACCTAAATTTAAACTAAGTTCCACGAATCCAAACGTCTTAATGGGTGTCCCGTTGGCGGCCACCAGCTGGTAGTTGCTGGGCGCGCGACGCTCGCTGAGCAGACGACGAGGGTAGACGCAGAGGTCGCTACCTGTGTCGACCAGGAACTGCGTATTCGTGCTTCGGTCTGCGACGAAGAGGCGACCAGTTGTAGGGCGGCAGTCGTCTGTCGCCATCAATAGCGACTGCCCGCGGCGTTTCCCTTTTTGAAGTCACAGGGTGTGATGCAGCGTTTCGCTTTGTCACCGTGCATCGCATGGTACCAGCACACAGGGTGGCTCCGGTAGCTGGAGTCCGAGCGAGTCGACGATCGCTGGTGTGACCTCCGTCTCGCGTCTCGGCCGCGGCTGTGGGAGCGGTTCCGCGAACGGCTGTCACGCAACTCCAGCATCATGTCCTTCATGGACCGCTTCAGCTCCGCGATTTCGGCTGCCATCTCACATAGAGAGGGCCCTGCTGCCGACGTTGAAGCGACGTGGCCGGATGGCGTGGCGATGTCCTGGATGCGGTCGGCCAGCTCGGCCAAGGCCTCCAGGGTGCTGTGCGGCTGCGTTGCCAGGAGGGGCTGGATGCTGCTGGGGAGTCGGCTGCTCCAGATGGTGCGCACGAAGTCCTCAGGCACAGTGGGTCCTGCCAAACCCTGCAGATGGCGCAGGAACTGCGACGGCTTCCGGTCACCCAGCTCTTCATGCATCAGCAGCTGCTTCACCTTGTTTTCCTGGGAGGCGGAGAGGCGTTTCACTAATTCCGTCTTCAGTTTTTCATAACGGTTAGTGGTGGGTGGGGATAAGATGATATCCTTTACCTCCTTTATATGCTGGGGGCCGAGTTGTCCAATGACGTCATTATACTTGGTGACGTCATTTGTTACCCCTGCATTCTCAAATTGTGCCTCAATCTGTGCGAACCAGATTTCGGGTTCTTCAGGCCAGAATGGTGGCAACTTAAATGCAACGCGGTGTACGTCGTGTGCCTCTATAGTAGACACGCGCTTCGCTTTGCGCGGTCTGTGCGTAACGCGTTGTGATCGCTGCGACGCGGACGACGTGGTGTGAGCGGACGACGCGGTGTGCACGGACTCACTATCACTCATTTTTAATCGTCTTTTCTGTGTTCAATACGGGGTCACCAGTTTAGGTACGTGTAGATGGTGTAGTTTGGAGACACAATAAAAGTCATATGTGGGTACTCACTATTTCTATTGTTCATCACACAAAACACGTAAGGAAATAATAGTCAGAAGGAGAATCACAGAGAGTTTAGAGTCACAATAAAAGAAATGTCTACAGCACAATACACACAGGACAGAAACAGATATTCAGATAGTTCTAGCACAGATCGCGTAAACAATTACTTTGCGGGAGCGCAGTAGCGGTAGCGGGAGTTGCAAACCGACTAGCGGTGCGTCGCTGCGGGTGGCAGAAGAACTTAGTAGGCTCGCGGTGCAGTACCACCGGAGCCGTTGGTGGTAACGTTCAACCAGACATCAGCCGACATAATATCGTATGCGATATACGATGCCGTGAATGTCTGTCGACGGTGTGTTACTGTTATCATAATTATATATAAATAAATATAACGATATTGTATGTGTGTCTTGTATGTTTGTGTATTATATAAATAAATAAACTATGTGGGTGGATAGTGTACCCTACAGCTTCTTTGATCCCGTAAGGGAATTGATACCAAGTGGCCAGTCAAATTAAAAAAGCTAGCGATCAAAATCTTACCCCCGCTTCTAGATCGCTTCACTTTGGTAGGCGTTGGCTCATTTTGAAACACCCAAACAGTCGACTGGCGCTTGGTTTCTGGGTCGTATTGATAAATCCAGGACTCATCACCTGTAACGATGTCGTAAACACGCCGAGACGAGCCTGCTTCAAATTTGTTAAGCATATCACGGCACCATTCCACCCGGGCCTGCTTCTGAGCATCGGTGAGGTTGTGCGGCACCCAGCGTGATACTATCCTCCTCACGCGAAGATGGCTGTGTAGAATCTCGTGAACGCTTCCCGATCCAATCTTCAATATGTGTTGAATCTCCTGATATGTAATTCGCCTATTGTCTTGGATTAAATTTTTCACTGCTAGCACGTTTTCTTCGGTAACAGCCGTCAAAGGGCGACCGCTTCTTTCGTCATCCCCCAAAGTTGGTCGACCGCGCTTGAATTCGTTATACCAACGATACACGGTTGCCTTGGAAGGGCCTTCATCCATGAATGCCATTTGAAGTCTATCGTACGATTCATCCGGTTTCAGGCGACACTTGAAATCGTATAAAATCATAGCTCTAAAATGTTCTCGGCGCAGATCCATATTTCAGTGAGACACAATACTTTGAATTAACTCGCAAAAAATGTGGAGGGAAATTTTGAAATTGGAACTTACTTATTTTTACTTATAAATAATCATATTTTCGAAAAACATTATAACTGGCCAGTCTCCCATATATAAAAACTTTTTTTCGCAATACTTTCTGAGGGGCCTGGTATTTTACCTACCACTAGTAGTCTCTGCATCACCCAAAGGTCGACTGGTAGAAAATGCCTAAGGCATTAAGTCCGCCTCTGTACATTTGTGTGCTTGAAGTATTAAATAAATAAATAAATAATCAACACATTTTAAGATTGTACGGCTATTATCATATTATCATAACGACACACACTGTTTTGCCCGATGAACAAAGCTGACGCAAAATTTAAACAACAATCTACTACCTACTATTGTTTTTGTTCTTGTAATCTACTAATGTTTGTACGTCGTTTTGTGGCAATTAAATAGTTTTTAGGGTTCCGTACCCAAAGGTTAAAAACGGGACCCTATTCTGTCTGTCTGTCTGTCTGTCCGTCTGACAACAGGCTATATCTCATAAACCGTGATAGCTAGACAGTTGAAATGTTTACATATGATGTATTTCTGTTGCCGCTATAACAACAAATACTAAACACAGAATAATATAAATATTTAAGTGAGGCTCCCATACAACAAACGTGATTTTATTGCCGTTTTGTGCGATAATGGTACGGAACCCTTCGTGCGCGACTCCGACTCGCACTTGGCCGGTTTTTCTTTCTTCCACTTACTTATGTTTAAATTATGTTTTTGATGTATTTATAAGGGCAAGTATATGTACATTTATATTTCGGCCTCCGAACTACTATTGATAAGACCCCATGAATAATCCCAAAGAATACTTTGCCCAAAGAATCAAATCTTCTGTACCAGCTTAACAGGCCTCATAAAGTAACCGCCCTTGCTAACTCGACCAAAGAGACATTCAAAGATCGTGGAAAAACGAACAACACAGCATATTTATTAACACGAAGTCTCCAACCAAAGCCAAGGTCAGCCCCATCACCAACACCATCAGGCTTCATCAGTGTACTGCTGGACATAGACCTCTCGAGTTGCACGCCATTTGTTTTGATTTTAGGCAACTCTCAACCAGCTGCTTCCAACCACCCTGCTAAAATTGTCACTACCTAGCCTGAGGGTGTCCTACCTTAGGTCTACCAGTTCATAGACTCATCCACAAAAAAAAAAAAAACTTTCGTTTCGAAAGTCGGTGGCACCTCCTGTTTTATAATTTTGCAATACCGACTTCCGATTTCCTGATAGCTTCAAACTTGGGGTCTTTAAGTGAAAAGTGAATAGGTTACTTCTAGGCAAGCGTGCCTCACCGTCACTGTCAGCCACATCATCGCTTACCATCAGTCAAGATAGTGGTCAGGTTAAGTTGTTTACTATACGGACCTTGTGGAAACTAGAACAAATTGCCGTGCGTTCAAGCATTTTTGACATACCTAGTATTGGAAACAAATATAGCAGCTCACAATGTAGGACCCATTAATATTAATGCAAATTTTTATCCGTGGTGCTAGGCAACTGGGCTTATCCCAGTTGTAAACGATCCTTTGTGCCTATTGGCCTTGTTTGTTCTGTCTCCTGCTTGATATGGAGGGAAGTGGCAATTTGTACTTTTTCCTACTCCTCCGTTATTATTTTCTGATTAATTTCGTTGCGAGATCCAAGACAGTTAAATTTATTCTCCGGGACTTCGTCGAGCTTCATTGCCTCGGCGCTTTTCTGGTGGTCGCCACTGTTGATTCTGGCTTTCAGGAGTTGCAGTAGTTTGGGAATAGTGCGGTGGGATTGTCCCAATTAAAAAAAAAGATAGTGATCAAACGCGAGCCAATCGAAAGAAAAAATATTTTTGCACTTTTTGGTATTTTGCACTGTTTCATGTACCGGATCGACCCTCTCTCGGGATTTAAACGACCATAATTTTCTCTATATATAACGAATCCTTAGGTTTGACACATTCTTAAACCCAAATTCTCAATTCATAAATTAGCCCACAGGATTAAACAGATTCATAACTTTAAATTTTCAATTCAGAAACCAAGGGGTTAGTCTTATATTGGATTTAAAGCTTGCAAGTTAAATTTGACCCACTTACCGGTGTCCAATTGAGGTGAAACCCAACAAAAAGAAAAGGTTTATTTCGTACTTTTGAATTGTCTAACAAAAAAAAATGAATCTATATAGTTGCACATTCGCAAGCGTCAGTAGATCTCTATGGAGAAGAATGTGCAAGAAACTCCACGGACACTCTTTTCCATCAGTAATAATGAAAATTATTTGGTTACATCATTCTTGTTGGAAAAATACATATATGTGAGAACGATGTAAAAAGACGTGCACGTACAAGCGTCTAGAGTAAACAATTAAAAAATACAAAAAGTACCAAATTAAAAATAGGCTGAGGCAGCCAAATTATGACCAAGCCAAACTGATGGCGCCCGTTCACGAATGTGACGCATGGATTGGCACCACACACGTTTGTTTTTCGTGACAATGCATTATTTTAAATAAAAACTTATTTATCTTACACAGGCAACATCAACAACTCAGTACAATGATTAACACAAAGCCTCAGACCAAGGTCAGCCCCAGTTAATTCCAAAACACTCATTGGTTCATGACTCAAAATAATTCAGGAGCTGTTCCGTCAGGCAGGCAGTTCATTTACATATTTCAGTGGAACTCCCAGTAACAGTGATTTGCATAACTCATGTTAGTAAGCTCCGCTGAATCGACGCTAATCTTGGATTCGGGGTGTCTTTGTATGTTTTTTTTACCAAATGACAAAATGAGAGTCTAAAAATGTCTTATTTTTGTGACGTAAGTTGTTTTGGCGAGGCTGTTCTGGAATAATGTTGGAGGCTAAGTAAGCTTGTGTGCGGGGTTCTTTTCTTTGTGTTTTCTGGTTAGGCTTTTTAGGGTTCCATACCCAAAGGTTAAAAACGGGACCCTATTACTAAAACTCCACTGTCCGTCTGTATGTCTGTCACCAGACTGTATCCTATGAACCGTGATAGCTAGAACGTTAAAATTTTCACAAATGATGTATTTCTGTTGCCGCTATAAAAACAAATACTAAACAGATGAAACAAATATTTAAGTAGGGCTCCCATACAAAAAACGTGTTTTTTTGCCGTTTTTGCGATAATGGTACGGAATCCTTCGTACGCGAGTCCGACTCGCACTTAGCCGGTTTTTTATGTTCCTAACCTAAATGGTTGCGTAGTAGTAACATACTTATAAGGCAAGATGTGGATGAATTATGGTTTACAAACACCACACTTGCATTGGTGAAGAACCTGTACACACTGAAAAAAGTCCTTTCGTTGTCAACGTGACAATAAAGATACTGAGAGAATTGAACAAAATCTCGCCTACCCTCTTCTCAAGACTTTGTAATGTCATCTTGAAACTTCTACATGCTTTCATAACCGAGTAGTGCTATGAAACTGAAAAGTAAAGACTATTTCTCAGTTCAAGGAAGCAACTCATCCGCTCCCCTCACAAACCGAAATACTAATAGACTAAAACCAGACGAAAATTCCAGTTCATTAATAATTTAAGAAGGAAAAGAGTAACTATCAAAGTTTCATCGCCGGCCGTCGGATGTGGCTTTATAACTCACAATTTTTCCGTCCTTAATCCTTTACGGAGCTCATTTAGCCGAGTTTTAATCTCAATCTCACCTCATTACCGGATCCCGAATACTCGGAATAGCCAATTTCACCATTAATTACAAGCCAAGGCTCCCTTACCCTTCCTTTTTCGAGTAAAAATAAATTATAACTCATTTATCGTTAGAGCCGAGACGGGCGCGACGGAGGCATTGAAATAAATAGCTGTCACGTTGGCGATGGCGCAGCGCACACAGCAGTAACGTGAACCCGTGAAACACGTCACGTTAACGTGAACGGGGGGGAGGGGGGACGCCCCGCCCAGCGACTGCGCACTGCTCACACACGCCCATGTGTCGCACATACGGCGTCACGTAACTGGGGCACATACACGACTATGTATGCCACATGCGATGTGGGCGTGCGCTGCGGTGGGCGTGCCACATGTGCCATGTGTCAGTAAATGGGTGGAGATAGGCTCACGTTAAAAGGGAAATAGCCGGTCGCGTTCGAGTGTTGACGACTTTATATGCGCGGCTGGCATGCGTGTGACGTCACACGTCACGCCCGACCTCGCAAGTACTCGCGACCAACCGCTGACATGAACAGACAACTTCACGACCCGAGGAAATAGTAATAAACGCCGCCGGCGCTGGAAATTAAACAGACGGGCCGGGAGTAAAAAAAAGAAAATAATATTCCCACCTGCGTCCGCAATTATCGGCGCAAACCGCGGAAAATTGCGAGGCGAACGCCAAACTGACACTCGTGGAACTTCCTCAAAATAAAACTTTGGAAAAGTTCAACCGGAAAAGAAAGAAAACGCGAAAATAAAAAAGCCATTGACTCCGCAGTCCGGCCCGAAAGTTTTAGACGCCTTTTTAAACATTCCCGCGGATAAAATCACGACCGGAGGGATTTTTTTTTATCGCCAGAAGGATTTTCAGTGCTCGTTTCTGTCAACTAATTAGAGTTTGCTCTCGAAAATAAAATTAAATGCAAATACTGACGTTATCAGAATATCACTTGAGTTGTAGTTGGCGACATAGTAATTGGCCGCGGTTGAAAGGTTGCTTCATTGCTTGATACCATTCCTTTTGCTATTGAAAGGGTATAAATAGTGAGAGAAAAGTTTGTAGCGTAGCGAGCATAAGAAACAATATGGCAGAGAGTAACGTCGGATCAATAATATATAGGCTAAGAAAACGGCACAGAGTAGTTAAGAATCCGAGGCACCCGTACATAGGAGAGAGCGAAAACAAATCAGTGCCGGGAGGCGAAAATTGAGCACGTACCCGTTCCGGCTAATTTTATTTTGCAATTACACCCCCTCCTGCCCATCCTACCCCCCACCCCTCGCTCCGCTAATACAACATTCTTGGCGACAGCCAGTTTTTGGGACAGAGGCTGTGGTGGGAATCTTATGATAAAATTATACTGGAAAAGTGTTGTAAAGACAAGCGTATAGATAGATTTGGGGTACGGACTGATTGTTAGTTGAAATTTATTGAAAGGACTGGCTTCGTTTGTTTTTTACATGGTCGCTGAATGATTATTTACTACAATCATGTCCAAGTTATCTTACAGTTGTACACAGGAAAATGGAAACAAGGACTTTCATCTTATCTTTTCTCATATCACACTCCTGGTTTTGCATTTTGAGCTCAGAGTTTCACTTGGCAGGCAGTGTTTGGATCCATGACCTGTTTCTGATTTAAGTATTTGAGATCAAAAACGTGTCAAAGCCTGCATTAGTGCCAAATTTTGACAGGTTTTTATGCTATAGTTTGACATATACTCAACTCGTTCTTAACCTCAAATACTTCAATCAGAAACCATAGCCGAATGCTCAACAAGGATGACAGAATGTGGATCGCGTTCTACTGTCAAAGGTGTCTGTGCCTTCCTTTCTTTGTTCTGCGTTCTGCATGTCTTGACTTGACATGGCAGTTTGTGAGGAGCCAATCAGAATGTCCAAACCAAATGTCAAAACACCGAACGCATTCTACTTTCAAAAATGTTTATGCTTTTTATTTTTCCTTGAAAATCTTGAATACTGTTTGTTTACAAAAAAGAAAAGAATTTAAACCTTTATCTTCACACACTTTTCAACTTTATCTTAAGTATTTTTGAAGAAAAACAACATTTTTCATTTAAATGATAATGATATACCACCGAAATATTCATTAAAAATCTAGAAGAGGAAATTCTCAATCTACGCATACAAAGTCTCTGAAGGCTATTACTCTGCACCCCCCTGTGTAAAAAGGTTGTAAGAAGGCGGCGGACACCCCCTGTCTCAGGGAGGTGATCGCCCCCACAACCCTTTCGCTTTTACCCCCGCTGGACAGGGTGATGTTTTGTGAAGAAAATATATCGGCGAAGAAAAAAAGAGTTTTTTTCTTTAAAAAAATCGAGGTAGGTGTTTGGCAAGCTTAGTGGTTCGTTTGTCATAGTATGTTATAGGGAAAACCACACCGTTGGTATAAAATTACCGTTTAGTTTAATAGTAGCAAAAATGGTAAATATGGTACATTTCGTGTCGAGCATAAAAAGTCGAGATTTTAACACGAGCGATGTAGCCAATTTTTATTTTATTATCTTGTGTCTAAATGTGCATATTTCGAAACGAATTTCTTAGGCAATGTGTTACTCGTACATAATAGACAAGGTAGTGGCAAAAATAATTTTTTAGTTCATTTGTATAAGTTTTCTTTAATGAAATTTAATATAAAACTTGATAGCTCGCTGTTACTATTCAAATGTCTTAAGGAAAATGTTCATTAGATAAGTAATGATCACTTCAGTAATAATTTATTAATGGTTGTATAAAGGAGGTTCATAGAAGTGTTACTTTTACCGACTTCAAAAAAAAGGAGGTAATCAATTCGATACGTATGAATGTAATATTGTTGGAACTGCACAATATTCAAATATGTTACTCTATGTATTGTTGGCAAGTGTACTTATGTATGTTTGTCCACGCATTTTTTCGAAACTACTTATCGGATCGTGATCATTCTTTTTGTGTTGGATTGAGTATCTGTCAACTTAGGGAAAAATGCAATATTCATCAAAATGATGGAGCATACAACTGAACTCGTAAGCAAAAAACAGCAGAAATGTCTAAATTGAGTTATTATGAGTATTTTGTCAATCCTTTAGGTACCTTACTATAGAACTTGCTCGTTTTTTTTGTGATGGTACTAAAACTAAAAAAAGACAAAAAAAAACCAATACACAAAAAAATTAACTGCCTTGTAAATCAAATCACTAAAAAGTGCAAAATAACTTCCGTTTCGGCAGTCGGTGTTGAAAAATGATAAAAACAAAGGGTACCAAAGCAACCGACTTCCGAAACGAAAGTTATATCGCACTTTTTAGAAATTTGCTTTTGAAGTCGGTTTATATTTTTGTAAAAAGTTTTTTCTAAAAACTATTCAAATCTTATATTTCTGTTGAATTTATAGGATCTCTTTGAATAATGCGCCCATAATGTTAACTACAATTTGAAACTTATTTTCCACTTCCCATCATTCTGTCGAAAGGTAAAATTTCCACCATGATCCTCACTTATCGCTTCACCTACTACGAAATTGTTATGTTCCCTACGATCCATAACAATTGACGCATATGAAGCAACATATTATTTTAGTAACAAAAATAAACTATACTCCATTTGAAATAAGATTAGACGTGTTTCTAAATCTTTTTACAGTCCGTTCAACCGATTTTGAGTTCTATCCCGTAAACATAAGGATGACATAAAAAGCATAAACCTGTTACCAAAACCAACTGTTTACCACAGCTACCATTTGTCATATCACCAACGCAATAGAACACAAAATCGGTTGAACTGGCTGTAAAATGGGCTAATTTAAACGTCTAATGTTATCGCAAATGGAGTTTAGACTCTATGAACATAGGCTGAGTATTTGGTAAACATATGAATATATTATATTGACAGTCCAACCAAAATTCCAAAATACCTCTTTAAACTACAAAATGTATGTAAATGTATTATCTCAAAGAACGTTTCAAGTTCCTTCATGACACACATAATAGATATCTGAGGTCATCGAAAAACTTGAGACTAGAGATGCCGATGCATTCCACCAGCTTTTACGACAAATCTTTTACGGTTCAATCGGTGCGGTTGTGGAATGCTTTGCCGTGTCAATAAGGCGTGCTCAATCTCTGCCCATTTTTAAAACAATGGTAAAGAATCACTACCTCTCTCTTTAATAGTTGTATCTCTTGATTTCTATGCTTTTGTTCCATACTTATTACTGTATATATTTGTCTATTATATATATATGTATGTATTTATTTTATATATACATAGCACACCAAAGACTCCCTACAGTACTGTCATTCCTTCCATTTCTTTAAATCCATCCAAAGGTTGTCTTGAAAAGATCGCTTATAGCGATAAGGCCGCCCATTGTGTCACCCAGTGTAATCTTTTCTTCGTCTATACTTTCTGTAACTTATATGGTGTACATAATAAAGAGTATTCTATTCTATTCTAAAGTATCTAGTAAAATGTATATATACGCTTCGATCGACAATCCATCAAAACACGTAATTAAAACACGATATCTTGCGAAAATACCCCGGTTCAATGAATAAAATGCGCATAACTTTTGAACGGCTGAACCGATTTACATTAAACATATAGCTAACACTCTCGATAAAGTCACCTTTCAAACAAAACAACTAAATTGGTGACGTCAAACTGGTGGATGCCAAGCTTCACAGCTTAGCTCATCGCCGTAAGGTTGCCTGCTTGTCGGTATTCTACAGACTGTATTTTGGCGAGTGTGCTCATGAACTCCACGACCTCATCCCACCGGCCCCCTTCTACCATCGGACATCTAGACGCACTGCAAGTTACCAGCCTCACCTAGTTGCTATTCCACCAATTCGCACCAAGCGCTTCCAAACATCCTTCATAATGCGCACAGCAAAAGAGTGGAACTCACTGCCTGCGTCTGTGTTTCCGAACGCATACAACCCGAATCTCTTCAAAGTTAGAGTGAACAGGCTTCTTCTGGGTAAGCTCACTCCATCGTCGACTTTGTCTCTGTCCCCTCCGACCTAGACTAGAGTCAGGAGCAAACTCATCAAGAATAAAAAAAAAAAAATGAGTCATCAGATTTGGAGCTATTATACCACATAAGGACACCCAAATACACAGACACACACGTTGAAAACCTCTCTTTTTCCGTCTAATCTGTACCTAATAATAATAATTTGTTAGTTATAGATTTTCTAAGTTACAGATTTTGATATTAGGCCTATGCCTAATTCTTTGCCTAACAGAGCCAACTTATTAAAATTGAGGATATTAAGCCAGCTCTACACAAAACAACGGCCAATTTTTCTCAAGATCCACCCGTCCGGAGCCCATAACAAAAAGAACCACACCCTGTACTCGCTAAGCTTCTCGCATTTCTTCGACGCTTCTTAAAGTGTTTTACATACAACCGTCTTCGCCTGTGTGCGTTCGGTAAATACTTACGCATTGATGTGTGAGTCGCTACGCATTTTTGCCCACCCCCCGTCCCTCCAAGAAAAATACCTTACCCCGTTCCTCCCCTTTGATGTACCGGTGCGCCCCTGCTAAAGAAGATATGAGACTTTTTCAAAAAGCTTAATTTAAATGAGTCGCTCGGGACGACTCAATGGGAATATTCCTTAATTTAAATACTATCTTGAAGGCGAAAGGGTGGGGGGTTTAATTGGTATTGAATTTCGATTGGAGACTCTTGTTTTTTCGACTTTCGCTTGTTTTTTTAGACTGTCTTGTCTTAAGTTACAAGTAGGGTTGCGTAGGAATTCGTTGAGATGGTGCCTGAGTGAAGACAGCCTAAAAGGGCTACGTGCCATAGTTGATTCCTTTATCAATTTTCAAAGCATGAGCACTCACAATCAGTCTATATGTTCTAAATTAAATATTCCTATGAAACAAAGGATAAAACTGTAACATCATAATTTGGTGGACATATATATAGAATGTTAGTTCTGTTTGCATTGGACTTCAGCTACGTTAGTTTTGAGTGGTCACTACAGTGAAATATTTTCATACATATGAGGTGTCAAGTTTCATTCAAGGCAACAAATTCAGTTTTTTTTTAAATCCTTGCCCGCAAAATCCGTCAATTCAAATTATTATTAAGAAATATCTCTAAATTCAAGCGATTTTCCACTTACTTAGTACTTTGTATAATCCGGGCGAGACTTAAAAGACATTTTAAATTGCTGTCAAATGGTGAAATATTGCAATACTACAATGTAAGCGAAAATTAAAGATGTAATTTAAACCACCGCCTTAACCCGTTCCCGTTAAAAAATAACACCCCTTCTGAATTAAAATGTCGTCAGACATTTACAATCGTCTTGAATTTTGTACAATTTATTATGAATACCACTTTTTCGTGTGCCTTTGCTTGTTACATATTAGTTGGTTTTAATGAGAGATTATTGTCATTTTAGTCGTCATTTGCTGAATGGTGTCCGTAATGATCATGATTTTAATAATACCAGTTTATCTCTTTGATACTTAGGAGCTATAAACAGTTTTTTTAATACTTTAGTAGTAAGAACAAAATTCTTAATAATTAATTACGATCTAGCCTAAAAGACTAATAAGCAATTTAACTTAATATATTACGTGATAGATTATGTTAAAACTAAGAATAGTGTCCATTTGCACTTTTACACAAGTCCGTAGCACTTTCTTAAAGTCTGATATACTTTAAAAACACTATGTTCATGTGTTATATGTATAGCACTAATTCAAAAGGTTTAGTTCTTAGTTCTTTTAAGTCTACGCACTAAGTTTGTACTGTCTAGTTATGAAATTGATTCATATTGCTTCTTTGTGCTCTCAAATGCATATCACCAGTCACAATTTAAAATAGATAGTTTCTCTAATAACATGTTGTAGCAGAGACGAAACGGTTTTCATACTTCAAGTGGTAGATACCTATATAGATGGGCTTTGACCAAACTTCCCTGAATTAATCTTTCTGCGATTACAATCTGGTCTAACTGATTAATAAATGATCTTCGTTATTATTTTCTCAAAAGTTACAAATTCTAATTACCTGGAAGAGTTACAATTTATTTCTTATTATATGTATTTTAACTTAAATGTAAGTGGGCTGGTGATATTGCACGTATGACAATACGTGGCTTTAAAAAAATAAGTAGTTGGCCAGGACCAATCAGTAAAACGTGGGCAGACCGAAAGAGAGATAGGGAGATGAGATAAACAAGATTGCTGGTACAGACTGGATGATAAAAACGAAGGACAGAGAGATTTGGAACAAAATGGAGGAGGCCTTTACTCATTGAGAGGTCCTTAATAATCTTCATCATCATCATCATCATCATATCAGCCGAAAGACATCCACTGCTGGACATAGGCCTCCCTCAAGTGTAGCCACATTGGCCGGTCCCGTGCGTCCCGCAACCAGCGGATTCCTGCAACCTTCACCAGGTCATCGGTCCTTAAAAATACCAAAAAATAATTAATTTATTTGAACATTTTAAAATGCATAAATCTATCTATATTCTGAAGTAATTAATTTATTAATACAATTGTAAATTAATTTTGTCGAATTAAAAATGAAATACATAAATGAAATAATATTGTTGCCATGGAAAATCTATTTGTATGAATGTTTTATTAATTTAATTGCTAAATATTTTTACATCAAAATGTTATGCAATGTAAATTATTACATTAATTATTAAGGAAATACAGAGGCTACAATAATAATAATAGTATGGGTTTTAATAGAGAAAACCAAACGTATTTTTACTTATATAAAGAGTCTTACTTAACATAAAACTTAACAAATATGGATACTTATATTAGGGTTGTCAAAATTGCTACTAAACTAACTAAAACCACGATTGATGCAAATAATAGTTCTCCCTCCTGATTAGTGGACACAATCGACATAGGTTTGGTGAAGATAAGTTTGTCTGGCCATCGGACTTAGGTACTTTTTACTATAATAACTGGAGGAGGCACTTTCTGTTTATTTATAAATGTATTGTCTCCAACAAAGGATATACACCTACATAATTATATAATGAGTATTCAGGTATCACAAGTTGGTGTACAAAAAAAAATAAGCAATTAAGCTGATAAAGTGAATATTACAAAAAATAAAACAGTTAAAAAGGTACGTGACATTATTACTGCTGGACCAGTCTTGACAACAGACTTTTACTCCCTTCCTCAATTGACTTCTCACATGTAGTGGGTTTACTTCTCTTTTTTCTTTCTAGTTGATTTAAAATTTCTCCGACCAGTCTGTCGTCAACCTGGACAGCTCTATCATTCTCCTCGTTCAAGTCCAAGAATATGCAGATAGTTGTGCATGATGCAGTAAAGCAGTTGAGGCACTGTTATGAATTACCTAACTACAAATTAAAATTTCATGTTATCTTCTTCATAAACAAAAATAAAGAAAATTTAAAAATAAACTAAATTTTTGCAAGATTCCAATTTCGAAATCCGAACACTCGCTACCATTGCAAATAGGGCGATTTATAACGTTCCCAACGGCTTCAAGCAATACCTATGAAAACCATTAAAGTAAAAATAATTAAACCCTCCCGCTAACAAAGCCTACTTTTCTTCAAACAAAACAAAGCAGAGCAAATTCTCGCTTTACAGCAATCAATACATGTCTCAAAAACAATTTAGAGTACGAAAATCTAAGGCGTCCCTGAGACAAAGGGCCG
Organism: Orthosia incerta; assembly: GCA_948252205.1. Lineage (NCBI taxonomy): Eukaryota > Metazoa > Arthropoda > Insecta > Lepidoptera > Noctuidae > Orthosia > Orthosia incerta. The sequence continues at coordinate 8,153,685 of OX411759.1, forward strand.
AGAGTTACGCCCAAATACATGCTGCTAATGATTTATAAAGCTGTCTTAAAATAAAAAAATAAAAGGAAAATAGTGGAGGATACACTTTTAATGATTAGAGATCGTTTCATTAGTACTCGTAGCATAGTGAAAAAAATCTTGATCATTATTATTTTTTTTCTATTTCACCCCCTCTAATTATGTTCAGATTTTGTTATTTGCCAGAATTTATATAAACTATAATTTTAGTACCAAAATCACAACCATACTTGAATAGCGTTTTCACGTCTCTCTTTAAAATAACGTTAGAAAAGATAGTCTAATTATATTTTTTTCTATACATTGGTCATAGAATTCTATAAATATGTAGGCGGTACACAGTTTCGTTTCACAGAGCCATATTTTGTGGTAAAAAAAACTCAAAAGAAAACAAGCTCTTTCTTCCAAAAACTTATTTCCAATGAACAAACATAACCCCTTTTAAAATTCTATTACGTACATCCATCGTGTACGTACAGGTGGGGGTGTTTCGCACCCCTTTTTAACCCTTTCGGGGTCCAACCGTTTCTTCTTTACATTTATTTCTTATGGACTGTTTCTTCTTCTTAAATTATAAAGCTGAGTATGGATTCAACGGTGTTGATACTTGATACATTTTTAGTATTGTGTTGTTATTTTACACATTGCTTTAAAGTGACTTACAGTATTATAACTAAAACTACGTACTTAATTAAATAAATAATTTAAGTATAACTCTTGTCGTGTTTATCGAATTCTTTCGTTATTTTGAGTAGGTAAATTATCTGAATAGTAATAATAGAAGTAGGCAAATTAATCATTTATGTAGATAGATAAGAGACAGGCACCTATTTTTTCTTACCTAGACGAACACGAAAAACATAAAAAAAATGTACCTACCAAAGACACCGACTTCCAAAAAGAAAGTATTTTTTCGCTTTATAGTGTTTGGTTTTGGAAGTTGGTTTATTTGCTTGGTTAAAAGTTTTTCTCTTTTTAGTTGTGTTACATATATATAATGCCCATCAAATGCCAGAATAGATAACCCGAATAACATGAAACTTGAACACAACCGGTGAAATTAGAGAGTACCAGGGTGAACTGTATAAATCTGCGTAACAATCCCGAGAGCTTTGCCGTAATTTATTGAAGACTTCTGTTGTATATCTCCGAAGTTCCTCATCAGATCTTGATCAAATTTAAATGGGACTATTTCGGAATAAACTTTTTTCGAACAAAAAAAGCATTTTGAAAATCCGTTTTATATGACGGAGTTATGCCAGAACATACATAAAAAATATATACTTGGAAATCAACTTACCACATGAAAATCAACAGCGTTTAAATATTTTTTTATTATCTCTCGAAATGAGTAGTAGGAATTCCTTTCACCCTTAGCATGGAGCCATGAAACATGAATTCATATGGGAGGTAACTTTCATTTCACAACTAAAGCCTTCTTCGTCGGTAAACTCTTGACAGAGCGGTAGTGCTCATCATGTTGCAGTTAGACTTCGGCGTGAGATTATTCGACTCATTATGCTAAGCGCACTCATTTAAAACAAAATTGTCATTTTCTACCCTAAAAACCACCTTTACAAACAACAAAGAAAATGGTCAAGACCGTCCGGTCGGCGTCCACCGGCAGCCGAAATGATGTTACAAAGGCGCGGAACTGGGCTAACACAAGTTTTCTATATTACAGTGCGTACCACCCCCTCTAACCCCCTTCTACCCTCCCGAAAGGGTTGCGACCCACCTTTGAAGATGCGCAGAGCTTTTTCTATAATTCTCCTCTCCTAAGCGATTTGAATTTCGTTAAGTCTCGTATTTCGAGCAAAAAATAATTGTTTGAACCGATTTTCGAGTGTTTCGCCCGTTCGTTGGTATATTTCTTGTTTTTTGTGTCCGCGTTGTAAAGGCTTGTTCTGGTGTACCAATTTTTTTTTCAACGTGTTGAGTAGGCACTGGGCAGTATCGTATGTTAATTAAAAAAAACAATTGAATCGGAAGCGATATCTATGGCTTGACAGTTTCGTAACATTATCCCAATGTATTGGGGAGGTATAGGTATGTATTGAGGAGCTCGTGGCTAAATAATAACAGCCGCACGCGTCCATCATCAAGGTTAAGCAACGCTTGACGAGGTCGGTCCGTGGATGGGTGATCATTTCAACATACCGAGTTTCCTCGCGTGCCTCGGAAAGCACGTTAAGCCGTTGGTCCCGGCTGTCATTTGAAGATCTTTGACAGTCGTTACGGGTAGTCAGAAGCTTGAGATCTGACACCAGTCTTGCCAAGGGGTACCGTGTTACCCAGTTACTGGGTTGTGGAGGTCAGATAGGCAGTCGCTCCATGTAAAACACTGGTACTTAGCTGAATCCGGTAAGACTGGAAGCCGACCCCAGTGTGGTTGGGAAAAAGGCTAGGCAGATGATTGGGGAGGTATAGCAGGATAGACATATATATTTCGAAATGGACTATTATCTACTCTCTTGAACTTTGCCTTGTGGGTACGCCAAACTAACTAAAATAATGTATTATGACTGATAACTTTAACAACCTTTACTGATATTTTTATTTCAGGTGACCTTAAAATGCAAATGATCAACTACAAGAGTGAATAGGTTTCCCCTAAGCAAGCGTGCTTCACCGTCGACCACATCATCACTTACCATCAGGTGAGATAGTGGTCAAACGCGAGCCCGTCAAAAACATATAATCTTAAACTTGTAAACGCACCCACGATACAGGAAGACATTCCTAGTGTGGGGCAACGTTTTTTCAAAAAGAAAAAAAAGAAAAAAATTGTAACCCTTCCTTTTGGCTCCGTAAAAATAAATCTTTACGGTATGTCAAGGCCAAAAATCCCCTTACAATTATATCTGACCATTGTATCGCACCCTAACCCTGACTTGGTAGAGTTTTCACAAATCCTTTTTTACTTTCGCAAGGTCGAATGGTTCCGTCCACTCATTTATTTATGTTCGTTACATTTTCGCTTCGTTCTCATTGTCTTGCGTAATTCTCTCGCTTGGTTAACAAACCATAATGTACCTTGTTTCCAATGTTACTGTATTTAATTTTATTAATTTTTAGAGTACTGTATTTAGTAGCAGTGTGGAAGGTTTTTAGGAGCTCGTGGCTAAATAATAACAGCCGCACGGGTCGATCATCAAGGTTAAGCAACGCTTGACGAGGTCGGTCCGTGGATGGGTGACCATTTCAACATACCGAGTTACTCGGTAAACTCGGTAAGTTTCCTCCGTGCCTTGGAAAGCACGTTAAGCCGTTGGTCCCGGCTGTCATTTGAAGATCTTTGACAGTCGTTACGGGTAGTCAGAAGCTTGAGATCTGACACCAGTCTTGCCAAGAGGTATCGTGTTACCCAGTTACTGGCTTGTGGAGGTCAGATAGGCAGTCGCTCCATGTAAAACACTGGTATTTAGCTGAATCCGGTAAGACTGGAAGCCGACCCCAATATAGTTGGGAAAAGGCTAGGCAGATTTTGATGTGGAAGGTTTTTAGTTTTTCTCAAACATACTGGTGGGATCTAGGGTGGATTTTCGTTAGACTCTAATTTCTTTGGTAGGACTACACATTCTAACAACTTTAGATCGAGATCTCTAACAACTTTACTTACACATGTGATTGTAAAGTCCATTTCTCTGACATTGCTAAATCTATTTATTTATTTAAGGTTACACTAGTCGAAAATTCTTCCATACAAACGTAGTCTAGGGATTATTCCACTGTTTGACGATGTACGTTCAAAATAAAAAGTGAAATCAATTTGTCTCATCATTATCTAGCCCTGTATGGAAGCAAAAAAGTAAAAAAATAAAATATTTGAAAGTTATGAGCGTCGAAAGTTCCACATTTCGACACTAATTTTAACGCATTTTTGGGCGCGAATGAACACCATAAGAAGACGAAAAATTGCAAAACGGCCTCCATACAGGGATTGATTAGTAGTTCAACAATGCAAATAATTTTATTTTGAACAGATAGATTTAGTCGTTTTTTCATGATATCTAGACTTACAAGGTCTGTTTATAAAATTTCGCACGCTCGGTTTCGTCCTAAATCATTATCCATTTCGCTACAAATTTGCAAAAGTGTGTATTCGTACGCGAACTAGTTTCCTACTGCTCATCAAAGCATCTATCTCATCTGTACGTGTTGTCGGTTGATATAAAATGCATTTCAACCTCGCGCACAAAATAGTTCGTGCCGTCGACTAGTGTACCCTTAAGGATCATCAACGAGTTATTTAACAAAAACTTACAGAAAACATAGAAATTGATACACATACACATTACCCTGTTATGCACTCGCATTTATAGGTAATCACAGCTTACACATTACTGAAAAATAATACATAAATTCAAATATCATTCTAATACGAGTACAGATTCAATGCAAGTCAATTAATATTAAGAGACAGGTTATGTAAAATTACATCAAAACAATACCAAAACACTGGAGTAAAATTAAAGTATAGATTATGCCAAATTGAAATTATTTATAATATTCTGATTATGTCAAATTAAAATAAAATTACAATATAGATTATGTCAAGTTACAATAAAATAAATTTAAAATCAGATTTTCGCACACTAAAATAATAATATTAATTAAAACACAGATAATGTCAAATTAAAATAAATAAAATAAAAAAACATATTATTTATTTTAATCTATTTAATCTAATAAAATCGGTATGGAAAAAGTTAGCTTCTTAATATGTGCCGATGTGTTTTGTACCGATTTTTATTATGCTTCTTTACTACAAATTAAAAACTGGACATATTAAACTAATTTTGTTTTTTTTTTGTGATGGCAAACCCATCTTGACTCCAGTCTAGGACAATGGTGACAGAGACAGAGTCGACGATGGAGTGAGCTTACCCAGAATAAGCCTGTTCACTCTAACTACTACTTTACACAAAACACATAGTAAAAAAAAAGTATAAGACACATTTCAATCAGGTTTTTATTTCAAAAAGATTCATCAACTCTACTAACTTTAGTAACTACACCAAATAAACTATTCCAAACATTTCATATCAGCACTTAAGCTACATTAATACTCGTAACAAACAAGCTGAGGTAACTAATTTCAGATAACACGACGACCAACAATTAACAAGACGCATCACGCATAATTCATCATAGGCCCCTACTATGATGCGCGTGAGTTATAAACGAGATTCATTTTCTATACTAATATTATAAAGAGGTAAAATTTGTATGTAAGTTTGTATCTTTGTATGTAGGGGGTAATCTATGGAACTACTGGTTGGAATTGAAAAATTCTTTTTGTGTTAGATAGTCCATTTATCGAGGAAGTCCATCCATCCATTATTACAACATTTATAAGTAACATCACACTACGACCAATAGGAGCGGAGCATAAATGAAAAATGTTGCAAAAACTGGAAAGAATATGACTTTTTGAGAGCTTCCGTTGCGTGCGCTGCTTAAACGGTTTCAGTTATGCAATCATGTATGTAGGGTAGGTAGGGTAGGTGGAGGGTAGGTGTAGGGTAGATGTTGGGTGGGTGTAGGGTAGGTGTAGGGTAGGTTTAGGGTAGGTGTAGCGTAGGTGTAGGGTATGTGTAGGGTAGGTGTAGAGTAGGGTAGGTAGGATAGGGTAGGTACGTAGCCAGAAGACGGGAGCGAAGCCGCGTGGGACAGCTAGTCATAGATAAAAGTATATAGTGTATAAAATACTTAATTAACTAAGACTACAAACATATACACTTAAACCAAAAACTACTCACTAACTAAAACCTAAAAATATACAAAACTAAAATATGGCGTCGCAAAACTCCTCCACATCGTTGTCCACTGGTAATGTGCCCAAAAGACTGGCAGCATTGCCACGTTATATGGCAATGCTTATTCTCTGACCGAGGTAAAAGCCAGCCCAGCCAAGTGTGAGCACTCGAACCCCACGGACCAAGAGTTTCATCCCTAGTTTCATTTTAGACTGTCATCTTTTTCAAGATTAGTCTTATCAATCAATCCATGTGTAGAAAAGTCGTTTTTGGACATCGAAAATATTTCCAAAAAGAATAGCCAGGGTGTTAAAGGATAATCAAAATAACCCATTGCCAGCATTTGTTGATGTTTTATCTGTTTGTCCGTTTAGTTGTGCACACATCACGTAAAATGTACGAAACCAATGTAGATGACTGTACATACAAATTGTGCGTAACTTGAAGTATTAATTAGTTTTTGTATCATCGCAATCGGTTCGCTCTGTCAAAAGATATATGAATTAATTTAAAGTGTTTAAGAAGTAAAATATCACAACACACGCAATTCAGATACTCGGACAGTTGAACTTCATATTCTATAGATGGCGTTGTGGTGACTTTGGCGCTGTAAATGGAATTCAAACGATGACTTTAACAATGTTTTTTCTTGAAATTCAGTAATATAAAATGCAATTACTATAATTTCTCTTTTCAATGTATAATGATGACTGTTCGAACATTTCGCATACGAAATTATTTCTGATCCTCTGGCAAAAAATGCATATTACTTTTTCTTTCCAGAACAATAATCAATTTTATAATTTAGTCAGTTTTAGATTTTGCCAGTAAATTCGCACGCTTTGCCATGACCGAAGCATCTAAATCAACATTAACGATTATGTCTAAGTATCTAAAGGTACAAATTCAGTATTCCCGCTCAACCAATAACGAAGTCCGTCGTAAAGTAAACTGAGTTATTTTGTCAATCGACGTAATAAAGATACCAACCCGAGCAGACCAATATTTTGTTACCGATATGCTAATAACATTGAATCGATCTGACATAATGAAATCGACAAATGCGTCATTTTACATTGGATGCTTGTATCGATTCCTTTTTTTTGGTTAAGTTTTTTGGCTCCGGAAATCGGACATACTTTTCCGGGACAACTTTGTCTTTGTATTTATAAGAGTAGGCATTTCGATTCAAATTGTATAATATGACGACGTGACTTCACGTCTTCAAACATAATACATTTGGTCTTTAAAATATTATCTATCTACCGTTGTTATTGAAATATTCATTGGTAATAATTGACGGTCCGGACGGAGGCGTTGGGTGACGGGTTATGGGGTTCAAGGCTTACAGACTAGTTATAGACGTTGACGAGACGATTTTGTCTACCCGGGCAAAACGGTTCAGTTTGGTCGGTCTCTAACTTCGAGAAAGAGGTCAACCGTCGAATCCGACTTGGCTGGGCGGCGTTCGGGAAGTTGCGTGGTATCTTCTTCTCAATACAAAAGTCTATTAACAGTGTGTGTTGCCAGTGATCACTTATGGGACCGAGACTTGGTCGCTCACAATGGGCCTTATCAGAAAGCTTAAAATCACCCAAAAGGCAATGGAGAGGGCTATGCTCGAAGTTTCCTTGCATGATCACGTCACAAATGAGGATATCCGCAGGAGAACCAAAGTTACCGACAAAGCCCGAAGAATTGCCAAACTTAAGTGGCTGTGGGCAGGACAAATTGCTCGTAGAACGGATGGCCGATGGGGCCGAAAAGTTCCGGAATGGCGACCGCGACCAGGAAGTCGATACGTTGGAAGGCCTCGCACTAGTTGGACCGATAACCTGGTTAAGGTTGCGGGAAGGCGCTGGATGCGAAACGCATCGGTCAATATGGCAACGCCTGGGGTAGGCCTATGGCCAGCAGTGGACGTCTTTCGGCTGAAATGACGATGATGATGATGATACCCAAAGTACCAGGAGGCCAGAATCATAAATAAGTATTTGCGGGCCTAGAATCATAAGCGGTAGAGACTAACGGTTCTTAAGTTAGTCTTTACCGGTAATGATTCCAGCCCCGCAAATACTGTGACTTCTTCATGATTCTGGCTCCCTGGTAGTTTGGGTATAAATGCTTATAATGTTCAACATCTAACCAAAAAAGCAAAAGAGTAAGTTATACTTTTATCATGTCAATAACTCTCTACTGATTTTTAATTGAATTTTTGATTTTGACAAGTTAAATGTCCTTACACTAGTATCTACTGATAAGTAGGTTCCAAAATTGGAATAAAATTTTAAATAATAAATGAATCCACTAATGGAACCTGCGAAAAATATTGTTAGGTGCCGTATGTGGAATACCTCCGGTGCCATTAAAACGCGTGCCCAATGTTTTTTATTTGCATTTTTTTCTTTTTTAGTTGTTTGTTTTTGCATAGTATATATCTTTGATTATTACCTAATGCTTGTAAAATTTTTGGGTCGTGATAAAACTATCAGACAGTATTATCAACACATATGAAGAAACTTATATTCTTAATTAAATTTAAATTACCTGTATAAAACCGACAATTCACCTACAAAACAATGGTAGGGGCTCATCTCACGTAGATACGCGATAGAACACGCGTGTCCCGGACAATCGTTTAAGGAAGTGCTTGTCAAGCATGGAGAAGCCTTTTATAAGGGCTCTTGGGGAAGAAGGTCACCCAAGTTTGTTGGTGATGTGTTAGATAACAATATGGGTTACTGATTTTGCTATCCTTTTTTTGGCCTTTGTTGAAGGTAGTACATAAAGCAGGGTTTGGTGGTTTAAAATGTTTACTTTAGGCTATGTAAGCAATTATTGAGATCAAATTTAATAAATATATTTGTGTGTTTATTGAAAATATTGGTCATAAAGAAAAGAGTTTTATTTTTAAATAATGTTTCTGAAAATTGTAATAACAAGCATTTGGATCATCACATGGATTGCATTTGTCTAAGAGTGATGCTTAAGGTAACACTAGTCGAAAAAACACTATCTCTTCCGCACGTGTTGTCGGTTGATATAAAATGCATTTTAAAGCCGCGCACAAAATAGTTCGTGCCGTCGACTAGTGTGCCCCCTTAGATAACATCTGCCAAAAATACGAGTAGTTTTTCTTCTTCAATTTTTGTTCATGATTTCTTTTCAAAAAAGTGTGATGAAAGCACAAAAGCCTGCTATATTACATAGACTTATTTTTACTTTGTTCCTTTAAATTTTCAAGTAAGTAGGCAACAGAGTTTCTAAGAATCTTTTATAATATTTTTTTACGGGTTTATACATTAAAAATTGCAGTGAAATCACGAGAAAAAAGACGTTTTGACATATTTCAGCTCAATCAAACACCGGGAAGTGAGTCAAATTTAACTTGCAAGTTTTATAACATACCTGCACATAACAACAGGGGCTATGCTCGGAGTTTCCTTGCGTGATCAAATCAGAAATGTAGGGATCCGTAAGAGAACCAGGGTTACCAAAATAGCCCGAAGAATTGCCAAACTGATGTGGCAGTGGGCAGGGCATATTGCTCGCAGAACGAATGTCCAATGGGGCAGACAGGTGCTGGAGTGGCGACCGCGAGCCGAAAAACTGCGTTGGAAGGCCTCCCACCAGGTGGACCGATGACCTGGTGATTTGGTGAAGCTTGCGAGGATCGGCTGTATCCGCGAGAAGCACGGGACCGATCAATGTGGCGACGCTTGGGGGAGGCCAATGTCCAGCAGTGGACGTCTTTCGGCTGATATGATGATTATGATGACACAACAACAGGACAGATGAAACAAGTTTGAAAATGACTTGTTGCTCTGTCCTAAAAGGGTCTATATTTGTACTTAGCTAAACCGCATTAAAAAAAAAAGCAATTGAAATAATGTGTATCAATATCAACTAAATAAAAGCTTGTAAACATGTGAACTATCCATAAGGCCGTCTCCACACTTAGCAACAGTAAGACAATCGCAACAATCTGTCTTCTTCAGAGCTGTCAGCGGCACCTATGTGCATGCGTCACGTTGTGCGCCCCGTGTGTGCACGCCGTTATTATTGTAATCGTAGTTTGTTTTGTTAAGCTATTAATGTAGGTTGTTTTATATTTAACTAGTACTCCGCCCCGGATTTACCTGGATTATAATAATGATTTATTTTTTATTTGAGATTGGTTTGCTCTTGACTCTAGTCTAGGTCAGAGGTGACAGAGACAGAGTCGACGATGGAGTGAGCTAACCCAGAAGAAGCCCGTTCACTCTAACTTTGAAAAGATTCGGGTCAACTGCGTTCGGAAACACAGACACAGGTTGTGAGTTCCATTATGAAGGATGTTTGGAAGCGCTTGGTTTGAATTGGTGGAATGGCATCCAGGTAAGGATGGTAACTTGCAGTGCATCTAGATGTTCGATGGTAGAAGGGGGCCGGTGGGATGAGATCGTGGAGTTCCTGAGCACACTCACCGTAGTACAGTCTGTAGAAGACCGACAAGCAGGCAACATTGCGGCGAATGCTTAGCCTATAATCATATATATATGATATATTTTAAATTGGTCCAATATTGGAGGAGGAAAGAGACAAGAGCCAAACCTCGAATTATGACTTTTTACTAAGGAAATTCACTCGGCTCTCTCTGCCCATATTTCCTCTCCCCAATGTTAACGCAGTACTGGCTGTGCGCCCGCTCGGAGCCAGGATATCAATATTGAATCTCCTTTTGGACAGTTTTGTTTGCAAAATATTATTTGATTTACATATGCTATTTCAGTTATAAAGAAATTCATCCATCACTTTTTCTGTGTAAATAGTCATTTACGCTACTAGTGCGTAAAGTAGGTGATTTCCGATGAGTGGTATTTTTATTCACGAGCGAGCGAAGCAAGTGAGTGGATAAATTGACACGAGTCGGAAATCATCTTACGCACGTGTATCATACAACATTTTACTATGCATTGTGCGAGGAAATAAAAAAATATATCTGAACCAAGCAAGAAATTAATACAATGGCGCTTATTCAAGGGCGCTCAGCATATCCACAGATTAAATAAAAGTTCATAGTTCCTCGGGCATATCATCTGCGCATGTGCAAATAGCTGTCACGTCGTAACGCAAAAGGCACGAGCAAAATATTCATTCTGCCAAACATATTTAATGAATATTTAAAATTAATTCATTGATCAAAATCTAAATCTAGAGTAATTAAAAACGCCTTGAATGAAGTATTAGTTTTGTTTTACCTTTTATATGAATGATAATCTGTACTTAAATAATTTTTAAAACTTTTCTAAAATAATAAAAACTTTATGCGGCGGGCTGACGTCTCCAACGTCAGCCCGCCGCATAAAGTTTTTATTATTTTTAAAAATTAAAAAATTACAGGAAAGTAAAAAGCACTAGTAAAAAAAAGTGACACTTTCCGCACAGTTTGGCTGCTTGGAAAACGCTCTTTTCGAGGACATGCATTGTAAAATATTTTACAATGCATGTCCTCGAAAAGAAATATCGTGTTGTTAATTATTTTTTTAAAGCAAAACTATTAGTTACACGAAAAAACCATGTTAAACAAATGATGTATTTTTTTATTTTATTCTTTTAACCTAGCCCTTACACGTTAATGGTTATGCTATTGTAGGTTTGTTATCAATTCTACTAACGCACTGTTTGTAAAAAGGGGAAATATACAAAAGAACAGATAAAGCCATTACATATAAATTAGTTTGGTATGTAAATCTTAAATCATTACTCACAGTCTTAATTTCCACTTCTTATCAGTCGAGTACTAACACCCCATACTTTGAAATATTATCACGTTATTTTGCACTTTGTAACAAGGCTATGAGGTTGAGAGTTAAATGGCAAAAGCTTTTATCTGAAGGAGTCTAAGTTAACGCTATCGTGAACGACTTCAGTGACGCGTGAAAGAATCAAGAAAATGACTATTTTTTGTCGAGAATTGCGTGCGATGAGACAGTTCTTTCATTATCTGCCTACAAGCTCGATGCCTCTGAGAGGTCGAATTTTTTTTAATGAAAATTTATCCTAAATGTTAACGTAATAATTAGGCATGAAAAAGTATTTTATTTATTTAACAATTTATTAACAAAAAAAAATACACACATAATACAAGGACATGAAGAAGGAACAGAAAAATAGGTACAGAGGTAATGTTTATTTCTAATGAAATCTCTTCCAGCATACCTGCGAAAGAAATTTGATAAAAAAAGAGATGTAGACATTGTGTGTGGAGGTGAAAAATAAAGACATAAAACAATTCACATTTATGTAATTTACGATACTGTGTAAGCACGAATATTTTTTTTAATTTTTTTTATACAAAACTCTGGCGGAGGAATGGGAGGTCCTAATCCATCATCAATTGTTATGTTACGCAATCTGGTTGCGGGTTTCACGATAGTTAAGCAATATACCCAAAATTCATCAGAAAATAACCAACTATTCAATATCCAGCTCCTAATCAAAGTTATATACAGAGTTGCGAGAATCGATAATGGATTAGAGGAATTGGCTGCTTCTGTAACCCAATTCCAACTAGCACAGGATTATGACGTAATTCCAATGTGCTGTCTTAGTTAGAACGGACAGACGGCGTCACTTGGGTATTGTGGATGTGATGCAAGACAATGATTATTCCGAGAAGGTTCATAATAGGAAGGTACTCTCATCGATTGAATTAGACAATGAAGTAATATTTACGAACAATCTTATGAATATTTATTATTATGTTTAGAATTTGGGAATGAATATCAAATTTTTGAGTTTAATATCTTAATTTAAAAACATGTGTCGCCGGAAAAGTGACGTAGGCCCTAATTTTGTTTTACTATTAAAAGCTGATTATTAATTAAATTATGTTTTATATGACACTAGCATTTCGCTCGCGGCTTTGCTCCCAAGGCCTACAACACGGGAACCGTAAATATTTCCGGTAGCATTATGGCTACACTCTAGTTTTTTGTCAGTGAATTATTTTTTTAAATCGTTTTGGGGACTACATTCAGACTTACTGTTGGTAAGATAAAGCTGGCATGTGAACTTACTTGGGAAATCTCTCTGCGGAGTCCACACTCTACTCGGGATAGGGTGTGTGCCCAGGGTGCTCTGTCCAGGGTGCACTTTGATTTTGATACAGATAAAAAGATACACATGTGGTTTTTACGACTGACGCGCGCGCAATACATCACAAGGGTCGGTGTTCCACGATGAAGACACCCAATGTCGCTCCACACTCCACTACCAACACACGAGAAAAATTGCAATGCTTGTCTGAGTGTGGACACGTTCAAAAATTACACCTATTATTTTGGCATGATTAGAGATTACAAATAGTACCTAATGGTTTCGGTACTAAACACTTGCAATCCTACATTACATTATTACATTTTTCTATTTGCGTTCTTATTTTTGTAAATTGTAAGTTTCATTTTAAAGTTCATGAAAAAACAGGATATATTTATGAAACTTATTAGCATAGATGCACTTTGATATGTCTAATTTGACCGGACTTTTTTTATTTTTTTATTCGTGATAGGTTTGCTCTTGACTCTAGTCTAACTCTAGTCTTTAGGACTATTCCTAAAATTAATGTAATGAAGTACTGTCAATTTTTATCGATATATTTTATTTTACAACCCATCACTAGAAGCTACCGCACCGTAGCTGCTCAATAGGGACTAAAATCAAATTTTATTTATTAGTCGCCTTTGAGCACCAAGCATAAGTGCTCTAAAAATTGATGCTCAAACGGGAATACTTGGAAAACTCAAATAGTAATGGTAGAAACACATTTGAAGCAAACGTCCCAAACTTCCTCCCCAAATTTACCAAAACAAACTAAGAACAAGAAAACGCCTCCTTTATTTATTCTTTGACCGCGTCTCGTGGCAGTTTGAAAAGTGCGAGTTCGCCCGAAGTTTCAGCTAATGGGTTAAAAAGGAGAGGGAGGGTGACGGCTCGAATTTTTGGAAATTTCGGATATAATTAGAGGAACGATCGCATTAGGGACGTCACTTTTGGTTTATGGGAGGCGCGTCACGGATAGAGATGGACCAAGTATCCGTCAGCCAAGTTTTATTGGCAGACTTGCGTAAACTTAGCGGTTTTGTCGTCAGGAAATGGGTTTTGTTTTTGGATAAAGAAATGTGACGTTACTGAGATCCAAATTGTGTCGTAGATAAAACAAATGAAAGTTTAAGTATTTTCAGCTATAATATTAACGGGGTTACACCAAACCATACGTAACAATCTTACTATATAGGTATCTTAATATATAGGTAAAATTCAAATCCAAATTCCAAATTGTCTTAACTATAAAGGCTATGGGTTATAATAAAAAATAATAAGGGAATATTTTATATATTAGTACCTATACTAATATATAAAATATTGCCTTCATAGTTATGACAATTTGAAATAGGTGGCCTATTCTATAGACCTAACTTTCAATTTGCGTCATTACATTGTCCTGATTAAAGATAGGTTAAGGTCAGATGGGCAGTCGCTCCATGTAAAACACTGGTACTTAGCTGAATCCGGTAAGACTGGAAGCCGACCCCAATATAATTGGGAAAAGGCTAGGCAGATGATGATGATGACATTGTCCTGATTAAATAGAGATATCTTTTGGAGTCCACATTATATAAAGTAAGATACAACACTATATAGTGTTGTTATCGCCATCTACCTCTTCCATTACTAAAAAAACTTCTAATCCTCCAAATTCAACTTGCACCGCATTTTTCTTAAATATTTTTCCAAAATGTCAAATGATAAATGTGTTTAATAGAATGTAACTTGTCTAGAGGCTCAGATCCAACTGGATCAAGTTACATTCTACGAGTATCATCGAAAACGCGGCGATAGCGATTGGAAAAATGCCAAAAATGTATGGGAATGTCAAACGCTATCGAAATGTCACGTGATCAATCCCTAACATTTTGGCATTTTGACCATCGTCATCGCTGACACGGAATGACACTTCTCTAAAGCCTATTGACTTCTAATTCAGTTTGGATTATCAACACTTTATATACCAAAAGTGATATTAATAATATAGCAATCTATTAGCAATCATTTTTTTTTTTACATTCGCATTTTAAATATTATTGTTATATATAAAACACGTACAACTAAACAACACGTAAAGCTTAAAGGGCAGTGGGCAGGGCACATTGCTCGCAGAACGGATGGCCGATGGGGCCGAAAAGTTCTGGAATGGCGACCGCGAACCGGAAGACGATAATATATGTTGGCAGGCCTCCCACTAGGTGGACCGATGACCTGGTTAAGGTTGCGGGAAGGCGATGGATGCGAGACGCACGGGATCGGTCAATGTGGCGACGCCTGGGGGAGGCCTATGTCCAGCAGTGGACGTCTTTCGGCTGAAATGATGATGATGATGATGATATAAAACACGTACAAGTAAAAGTATAAACAGTGTATAAAATACTTAATTAACTAAGACTACAAATATATACATTTAACCAAAAACTACTCAGTACCTAAACCTAAAAATATACTAAAATAAAATATGGCGTCGAAAAACTCTTCCACATCGTTGTCCACTGGTAATGTGTCCAAAAGACTGGCAGCATTGCCACGTTGTTTGGCAATGCTTATTCTCTCACCAAGGTAAAAGCCAGCCCTTGGGTCTCGCGAAGTGTCAACTAGGCGCTAAAATAAAATAAATCATCATAATATTGCATTCTATTTAAATAAAATTCGCTTTTAGATAGATATCGCTGCACATGCTGAGAATGCTGAGATAGGAGCATTTTAGGTCTCGCACGGGTTTTTTTATTTTCATTATTGTTTTTGCTTATCTCGTGTCTTCTGTGTGGGTCACAAATAAACATGTCTTTTCTTTCTTTCTTTCTATTATTTTGCCCAATTTGAAAAAAAAAATTACTTTTGCAGAATTCATTATTATAATATTTGCTTTTCACATAACAACAGATTTAATCAATGTTCTGCTAATTTCAAACCACACTGATTCTGCCCATGTTTCCTCCCACCAAGTAAACAGGGTGTTTACAAACTTCTCCTGCAGAAAATTAAAAAGTCAAACAAACTGCTTGCCATGCGCGTTCCGTGTCATTGGCCACACATTAATATATATTAAGGCGTATACTTAGTATTCACCCTCCTTTCGGAGACACGTGCCTCGTCTACATACTTGAATAAAATAAAATCTTGGTTATGATGTTGCAATTAGTGGGAAAAGACATTTTGGAAAAATATTTAAGAAAAATGCGGTGCATGTTGAGTTTGGAGGATGAAAAGTTTTTTTAGTAATGTAAGAGGTAGATGGCGATAACAACACTATATAAAGTGGACTCCAGAAGATATCTCCAATTAATCAGGACAATGTAATGACCCCAATTGAAAGTTGGTCTATAGAATTGCACCAACCGGCGCACGGTTGGTGCTGTGGTTGAGCGATTGACTTCTGCGCTGGTTTGATTCCCACACGGAACAAATATTTGTATGACCTACAGATAGTTGTTCCGGCTCTGGGTGTTGTATATGTGAGTTTATATGTTTGTAAACGCACCCACGATACAGGAAGAAATTCCTAGTGTGGGGCTACGTTTAAAAAAAAAACATAATAATAATAATAATTAGGCCACTATTTCAAATTGTATGCCAACTTCTTTTTAAAGGGCAAAACAATAACAATATTACTATTACAATTCTTAATATGTAATAGTGATGATGACAAAGAGCACAAGTTTATAGTACCTATACAAAAAGAAAAACAAATAACAGCTAGCTTTTTTAATCCATCAACATTTTCCATAAAGCAATATTAGGATATGGGACAGAACATTCAATAAAATACAAAACAAGCAATATTCAATTCGCCCAGTTACACAATACATGATAGACAAACACGCAAACCAAAACTTCTACATCAAAAAACCTCTGAATAATACCAATTTACAAAAGTACATATTCCAAATAATTTTTAACAAAACCAATAATTTGAAAGCTTAATATTATGCTAAACGTAAGTAACATGGTACGGTGTGGTACAAACCGTTCGTGCATGGATTTTAATTATTATCATGTACCGAATACGACTCCTAATAAATGTCATTATGAAGCTGTATTACTGCCAGCTGACATTACAGCTAGAAAACCAGATATACATCCTTATGTTGGGGTGAAAGAGTTGACTTTTGAGTACGTTTGAATTGAGGGATGATATAAATAATTTGGTCCTGATATAGTTCTTTAATGGAACCGCAATGTCACGTGCGTGACAATGATGGTACGTAAATAATATAGTTGAACGGTTTATATGGATGCAAGGCTAAAATAGCCTTTTGTATTGAAAGTTTTGTTGGAATTTTTGCATCGAAAACTGTGTACTTATGATTATTATCTTGTGATTTAGATTGCAAAAGTTCTAAATTTTCGTTGAAGTTAGCTATTAAGGTAACGTTGTGCTGTTTCGTAATTTCTGCAAATGTTTAAGGTGAGTACTTTCATATGACAAATGAATATCGTTGGTTTCAGTTTGTGCTAGTAAAGTTAAACAAAGAAGGAACGGCATACGACTTTGTGGCTTTTGATGTTTGCTTTACTGTGATTTATTTTTTATACTTTTTAATGGTAGATAATGTTAGCATGTCGAGTCAGCAGAGCTTTTTGTATTTGCTGGATTTTGTTATTAACCTAATTTGGTTCCATTTTGACACTGAGTTTTAGCAAGTCTTACCCTGAGTTTCTCAACTCAAAATTATCGCAGAATGAATGTGACAAATTGTCAAGCACGCGTTATCTGCTGTAATCGGCTGTTGAAAATTCATTCAAACAATCACAATCACGCGTGCTTGACAATATGTCACATTAATTCTGCGATAATTTTTAGCTGAGAAACTCGAGGTTAGACTTACTTTTCGTAATTTTTCTTTGGGTTACCTTATTTCTTTAATTGTACTGATATTAGGTAAATTTTAGGGACAATTCTGTTAAAGTGACTGTCACAATAAAAACACGATCCAAAATTTTGAAACGAAAATGTTGTGTTTTGGTTCGACAGCAAATCCCCATACATCAGTTTTCATTCTTACGCAAATCCAATATATAAATAAAACAAACATTAATACGACAAAACAACATGTAGCCTACCTTGATCGTCATCCAAATATCGAGCCAACGACGAACAATAAGAACCAGCGGGCTATATAACGCGTTTGCGCGCAAAACACCCTTAAAAAAGGGGGGCAAGATGGGGGGGCAGGCGGATTTAAGTCCTACCCTTTAAAAGATTCCGACGTCCTCCCATTTTTAAGACTTTACAATACTGAGTTACAAACACACACATCAGGGGATTCTTAGCTTTAGGGGTTCTTTTTACAAGTGTGTGTGTGTGTGATTGGATTTTTCCGTGTTTCTCGTAATTAGTGAGGGACTCATTAGGGATGTGGGATGAGTCGTAATGAGGTCTTCTGAGGACATCGACCGTTTGTAGATTGAGACACGCGAGCGTAATGATATGAAAGCGAGAGTGGTTTAGAAAAGTGTTCTCTGTTTTGAGTTGACTGTTGATTTGTTCATGTCGTTTGGAAAAGAAAAATCACTACGGAGATTTTACTCACAGCGTATCGTATTTTTCGTTAAATAGCTGTCCTAATTCATGTTAAAAACTTACTGTATCTTAGATTCCCTGCCGGCCAAGTAATATTCGATGCAATGCCATGGAGTCCACAGACACTTATTCAACTTTAGATACACAATTCAGAAACACTAACGCCGATCCCTTTTAAATTGAAACGAGTCTATCTTCAACATTGGCGGCAGAAATAAGCACATCAATGGAACTACTTTCCCGAAGCCGTCCCCTCTCCATAAATTAAAACTAAAAACCTATTAAAGAATTTAATTCCACATAATACGTTTACAAGTTCCGAGTACTGGAACTGGTATTTTTGCAGCAGTACTCAAATAGCGCTCCAACACTAATTGGCAGGCGATGACGCTTTGTTATTGGGCCCGGTGACCGGAAGTTTCTAGTGTTGTTTGGACTTGGCCATTTTAATAGCCATAGCGTACAATCCTAATTATTTAATGCTGCAGTTTTGTACGTTTTTTTTTTTTCATATTTTTCTAGTTTTGTCGTAGTGCACTTGGTGCTTTGTTAATTGCATACTGCTTGCATCGCTAATACGTACCTATATCTGTAATGGGAAAATCGTTGCTGCATTTTGTAAAAGATATTATCTCACCTGTCCCGTCGGTAAGACTGCAGGTTGTTATATCTGTTAGTCTTTCTTATCCATTCTGAACTTCAGAAGTTATTTGCGTGTGCTATCGTATATCGTCTACAAGTCTAAATATAGGACGAGGACAACAGAGATGTATCGTTCTGGTAATAACGTTAACAACCCGATCCACAACACTACAATATAACGTATATTAAGCTAAATTGCACCCTCACATAGAACATGTCACATTACAGCTGAGTAAATCACTAAAAAACCGAAAAAATCTGCACCAAAACGCGGTGAACATTCATTAAAGTGACGCGTCGGACGTGCAAGCTCCCACATGTCACGGTAAACAGAACGCCCCTGTTAGCCCTTGTTCACAGAGCACAGCAGGGACTAGACCCACCATCGCTAACAATATACAAGTTTCAGCTGCCAAGTCGCGGGCCGTCAATTTGTAAACGGTGACAGTGATAGGTCTCATCAGAACACTTTAAATCACTCACACGGCAAATTGCTGTGCTTAGATTTTTCTTGTGTGATGGAATCTGAAAACAAGAGATCCGTACGAGAACCAAGGCTACTGTCGTTGTTTTTTTTTTGTTTTTTATTTGAGATGGGTTTGCTCTTGACTCTAGTCTAGGTCAGAGGTGACAGAGACAAAGTCGACGATGGAGTGAGCTTACCCAGAAGTAGCCTGTTCACTCTAACTTTGAAGAGATTCGGGTTGTACGAAGAATCGGCAAACTTAACAGTGGACAGGACACTACGCTTGCATAACGAATGGGGGATGGGGCAGAAAGATTCTGGAGTGGTGACCGAGTACCGGCAGATGCAGCATTGAAAAGCCTAACACAAGATGGATCGATAGAGACCTGCTGAAAGCCACAGGCATTCGTTGGATGTCAGAAATACAGGACCATTCGATGTGGTGATATAAGGGAGAGGCACGTGTTTAGGCAAGTGCAAGCCGGGTTATGGATGATGTTGATGGTGAAACAGTGACACCTACTGACAGGTTCGATGGTTTGTACGAAAAGTTTTGACAATGCTGGCTTTAGCAGTGGTTGCTAAATCGTCTCTGTGATCTGTGGTCCCTGTTAGTCCTTAGTCCCTGTATGCCCCTGTTTGCACACCGCGTGCCCCTTTGAATACTAAGTTACTGGGACTTTTTATTTTACAATGAGTATTGTTTCCACTCTTTAGCTTTAAGAGTAATGCGAGATGGCTTTTTTGGTTTTTCGGTTCTGATTTTGTGAGTATACAAGTTCAAAAGTGTGAGAGCACAAGCGAATTTCAGTTCTACATGTTTTTGGAACTGTGACGTTCTATTTTGCAATGCACGCGTATTAAGAACTGTTTGTATTTAGTTTGCGAAGATAATGTAAATAAGAGTTCCGTACGATTATCGCAAAAACGGCAAAAAAGAATCACGCTTATTGTATGGGAGCCCCATTTAAATATTTATTTTATTCTGTTTTTAGTATTTGTTGTTATAGCGGCAACAGAAATACATCATCTGTGAAAATTTAAACTCACCAGCTATCACGGTTCATGAGATATACCTGGTGACAGACAGACAGACGGACAGTGGAGTCTTAGTAATAGGGTCCCGTAATTTTACCCTTTGGGTATGGAACCCTATTAAATACATTAGGAAATTCATCGAATAACGTGACAAACTAGAATCTATTTTTTTCCTGTTGTTTTGAACCCATTTTACGACTTACAGGTACATCTTCAATATTTTGTTCGCCATGCCTAATTAGAATATTGTGGTTTCTCATACTACTTATTACTTTAAGTTGTAAGTCCGTAGTGAACATTATTCCATTCAAATACCAAGTTAGTCCAAGAGTCAGTAATTCTCCAGACATTGAAGTGTGTCCAACATGGTTTATTGTCTCTGTGCCTATAAAATTTTGCTTGCGACATTTGCATTTTCTTGGTTATACTTATGACCTTATAAACATTAACGATCGGTATAATTTTGTCAATACAAGCCGTGTACAGTCGGTGTCTAAAATAAATGACTATTGTGCCAAGTTTTAGAAGGGGAAATGCGTTTTTTAATTGGATAAATCACGACTATAGGTATTTGCTATGAGGCATTGGTTAAGTCAAAGCTCCAGAGCCTTGAACATCGTCGCCGAGTTGCCAGCTTGTCGGTTTTTTATCGGTTACATTTCGGGGAGTGTGCGATGGAATTGCATAATCTAATTCCGCCTAGCCTGTTTCATCATCGGACTACCAGACGTACGGCGATGCGCCATCGGTACATGGTGGACATCCCACCCATACGCACTAAACGTTTTGAGAATACTTTTATTATGCGTACAGCTAAGGAGTGGAATTCCCTGCCGGAGTCTGGGTTTCCCGATAGCTACAACCTAGGGGTCTTTAAGTCAAGAGTGAATAGGTTACTTCTAAGCAAGCGTGCTCCATCATCAACCACATCGTCGCTTACCATCAGGTGAGATGGTGGTCAAGCGCGAGCCTATATAAGACTTATGTTAAATTATGAGAATGAACGATTTATTTATTAATCACTGGTTGAATACTTAAAACTTACTAAAATCTTATTCATGTTTCTATATAGTATACTTAGTGTTGTCATTGAAAACCAATTCGATATTCTAAAAAGTTTATACCTATACTATTATTTTATGACGTCAACTGTACTATCCACACCACAGAATTCATATCGTATTACATTCTCTTTGATTCGCTCCACATTTCCAACAATAGAAAATATGATTTTGAGGCGAAAGCGATTCTTTAGTCAAATATCAAAGAAATCGTTTGCCCGAACCCGAACGCGGGCAAAGTTGAAATAATAACAAATAAACGGGCAAAACAATCGGCGCTTAAACGTTTTAATGCTAAAACAATGAGGACTTCTAATAATAAATTATTGAATTTGTCCCGCTTTGCGTAACGACGACAAATGAGAGTTATGTGATTTATTTGAGAAAGTCTTGAGTGAACAAGTTATTATAAGGATTAATATGATATTATCACACATTTGTAGAAGCTACTGAAGTTAATTATATAAATTGCAGGATGAGGAGCTCGTGGCCAAATAATCACAGCCGCACTGGTCGATCATCATGGTTAAGCAACGCTTGACGAGGTCGGTCCGTGGATGGGTGACCATTTCAACATACCGAGTTTCCTCCGTGCCTCGGAAAGCACGTTAAGCCGTTGCTCCCGGCTGTCATTTGAAGATCTTTGACAGTCGTTACGAGTAGTCAGAAGCTTGAGATCTGACACCAGTCTTGCCAAGGGGTATCGTGTTACCCAGTTACTGGGTTGTGGAGGTCAGATAGGCAGTCGCTCCATGTAAAACACTGGTACTCAGCCGACCCCAATACAGTTGGGTAAAGGCTAGGCAGATTGATTGATTGTAACGGCAAGGTGTGTTCATATACTAAAAACTGCTTCATGTATATAAATAACTTTCTCCAAGGAAGTCTTCAATTCTTAAAAAACATTGTATTTTTTTCTATACAAATTTAGGCCAGCTTACGACAAACTCATCATCATCGTCTTCCTGCCACGGGGTACGGTTACTGACTAAATTTTTCATATCACTCCTCACAAAGTCCATCTACCCTTTCTTTGGCATTCCTTCCTAGGTCAGCTTACAACAACTACGCATGAATAATCCATTATTTTTTCGTTATACTTTGTTTTTACCTGGCTGCAAGAAAGGGTTATGTTTTTCTTTTTTTATTTACAATAGTAAATTAATTAATTTTCAGACATTGTTCATAAACACAATTGCAAACATCACACAAAAATACAAAAAAAAAACACAACCAACACCAAAAGACATTGATGCATACCAATAAATTAAATGAGAACTGTAACTCTAAATGTAATCAAACAATAGGAAACTCAATCAAAACCCTCAAAAATTAACAAATTATAAAAATGTCAAAATGTAAAAATATAATAGCACAAGGAGGTTGTATAGCATTGAGATGGTGTGTGAACATATTGGTGTGTTCAAAATTCAAACAACAGAATAGTGATTAAAAGTGCTTTTTAGGGTTCCGATGTCAACAAGGAACCCTTATAGTTTCGCTCTGTCCGTCTGTCCGTCCGCAGCTTAGCTCAGAGAATCTAAGTACTAGAAAGCTATAATTTGGCATGGATATAAATATTAATAATTCCGACGAAGTGGTAAAATAAAATCTGTTTAAAGTTAATAAAATAAGCTTTTAGAGGGGGAATGGTATATATTTAAAAACCTATAAAAAGTAAAAAAAGATATTGAAAATAAACAGAGCAAAATTCATTAAATCAATTATATTATTATTTTTCATTGTATACCTAAGTAGAGTTTCCTTGTACTCCACCTTTTTCTACCAGCATACTTACTGGGTACTTGGAACTCAGAAATATTGTAAATACCACCTACTACACTATTCTAAGTACTTTATTTGCTATTGCAGGATAGCAAAATTGTTTTCTAATGCCTGAAAAAACGTTACCAGGCACAAATAGATATTATTAGAGAGATTATTCTTGAAACTCAATGAAATATCGAAACTAATAACGAACTACAGAGCTTTTGAAGCTTAGCTAGAAATTGTTATGCAAAAGATGATTCCAATCCATACAAAGTGCTATTCTATAAAGTTCGTTTTGAATCTCACTCGCTGACCGCACGCAATTCGAATAGCGAATTCATTTGTTTTTATGAAATAATCACGAATCTATACACTTTTCGAATTTCAAAATATGTACAGAGAAAAATAAACCCAAAGAGAAGAATTAGAAGAGATCTTCTACATCCAACAAACCGCACTAGGCCTGCGTGGCGGATTAAGAGAAAACGGGGGCAGAGAGCGCTGACTGAATTTTCTTAGTAAAAAGTCATAAATCGAGGTTTGGCTCTCGCCTATCTCCTCCTCCAATATTGGACCAATTTAAAAGATATTCCGTAAACTGAAAATTAAAGATATATACTATGTCCCTATGTTTTCTTTTTTGATGGTACATTATCTTTAGAAGCACTAGAACCCTCACAAAATGCTCAACATTGCGCTGTCAACAGAGGCTTAGTGTACAAATTTGACAAATATAAATGAAAAAAAGAAAACATAGGGACATAGTATATCATAGTATATCTTACTTTATCAGTTTCTGGAATATCTTTTAAATTGGTCCAATATTAGAGGAGGAAAGAGACGAGAGCCAAACCTCGAATTATGACTTTTTAATAAGGAAATTCAGTCGGCGCTCTCTGCCCATATTTCCTCATAAGGCCCATTACCTCTCACAGAGAGGATACCTGTCTCTCAGCAGTGGGAACATTATAATAGGCTGATGATAGTGATAGTGAAGGCTAAATACTTTTGATATAGGCCAAACTATTAGCAGATTTGTCAACGTAATTATAAAATAATTCAACCCAGCACCTCATTTTCATGGCACTATCCCCTTTACAAAACAAAATATAATAACTATGACATCCAATACAATGATCGTATGAGAAGAAATTAAAATTTACCCAATTAAAACAACTTCTAATCAAAACAAAAGAACCGATACTAAACAATCCAAAAAAGTCACGTAAAGCCAGGGGCGGGACACTAATTTCGGCATAAATATTAAGGCCGAACGCCGAATTTTAAAGGCGGCAATTTGAACCTACACTCTCATCCTGATCGCAGGATAATTTATCTTAACGAAAGAAAGGGGTGGCCAGGGGGATGAGGTGGGTACTCACCCAAAAATTGGGTAAAAATGTTGCCAGCCAGCGATTAAACCGTTGGGGGGAGATGCGTCGTATTAATCACCACCCGGGCGTCTTCGTGGATTCTCGCGGTATTGCTATAGAGTTGTTAAAACCTTTCTACTGGTGTCTTTTTATGTGATAGTAACAAAGAGGTGTTTCTGGTAAGCAGAAATATTTTATTACCAAGCTTTAGCGACAGCCGAAATGGACTGGTTTATTACTCCTTGTAAAACTGTAAAAATCTGTAGAGAATTTTTTTTGAGAGTAGAGATATTTTTTATAGTAATCAGCTAGTAATAATAATAGGGGTTAAAGTATGAAATTGCCGTTTTATTGTAATAGGTACTTCGAATAATAATACATCAAACCAAAAGGATTAATATTAATTACCATGTAATTGGGATACCTTATATTCTAAAACGCTACAAAAGCTGCATTATGGAGAAGTGAAAGAGAAGCATACATTTAAAAAAAACATTCATGGAAGTTAAAAAGTCATTAATAGTCTCAACCTGAGTGGTCTGCCTGGCTACATGGCCAAATTGTTCTCTTTTCACGACATCGTGATCGATACGTCTAAGTTTCAGTTGACACAAGAAAAAGTATGTTAGAGAGGATAGAAAAAATCTAACTGACAACTCTATACAATTCATCAAGTTGGCCTGTCCGTAGAAGGCAGGGCGGCCACCTTGGCTTTGTTTTAATATTTTCGCAAGCATTATGAAGGGTTTGCTTGCTTTCAAATAATTTCGGCTTCTGCTCCTGAAGTTTTGATAAAAGTTTCATTCTATCAATAATTAACGGGAACAATCCTGGTTTGCTGATGCGATTATAAAGGTTTCGGGGTTTTTGCATTATCTTTAAATTATTTTTTTCTGGAATGTCAAAGTTCGAGAGTCGGGTCGAGTTTTCTTTGTTAGTAATTGAGTTCGGCAAGTTCGTGAAAGGGGAAACGCGCGTTAATGCTTATTTTAATTTATTGGTGCAGGAGTAATTCTGATGGGTATACAAAGGGTAAGTTCGAGCTAAGACGGTAAGTAGAGGATTGTGAGGTAAAGTGAAGAAAATTCTTCTGTTCCTTTGGTTAGGTTCAGAACGTCTTTCGACGGAATATTACGAGTACTTGGAATTTAAGCTACCTTTTAATTTTGGTTCTGAGGGAGCTGAACTGTAAAACCCTTTTTTCTTCAACTGCTTGTGCCCATTATCAATTTATTTCGTTAATATAAAGAGAAGCTTATGAAGAAAGAAAAGAAAAGAGAAAAATACCTTTTAGTTTTGCTATTGAGCTTTTCTATTTGACATTATTTTTTCATGGCAATTGATTGACACAGAGCAGAGCAGTGGTGGCCCAGTGGTATCGGCCGCGACATACAAGTTGTAGGTCGTAGGATCGAGCCCAGGTAGGCGCTTTACTTTGTGTACATTATTTCATCACCACTGCTCTCAAAACGGTGAAGTAAAACATCGTAAGGAAACCAGCATGTCCTAGAACCAAAAATTCGAAGACATGTGACATCTACCAACCCGCACTGGGCCCGCGTGGTGGATAACGGCCCATTCCCTCTCACTTAGAGGAGGCCTGTGTCCCAGCAGTGGGAACATTAATAGGCTGATGATGTGTGATGTGTATGTGTGATTGACACAATCAATAACAACACTGTCATAATGCATAGGGCAAAAGCAGGATAGTTGCCCCAGGGGTATAGTTGCCTCGATTGTAATTACTCCAGTTTCACTGCAGAATTGCATGCTATTTTATTAATCTATCGAAAGATTCACCTACTATCACTAAGTGGACTGTGTCTCATGTCTCTGTGCGATTGCATGGGAAGGTAAAATGCGATCAAAGTTTTTGCGGGATAGATGTGTTTCTCGGCGGGACATCTATTCTAAATGTAATTTACATGAATTGTGCTGCTATCCCCAAATGTGGGATAGATGTCCCAAAATATAGAGGTCCGCAAAAATCGCTAATACTCTTCCAGACCGGACCTCTATGTATTAAAGGTAATGTTTTTTACTTTTCATAAATTTGTAGATAAAAACCGAAGTATTACAAATAAAGTATTTTGGTTTTTGTACTAAGAAGGAGAAAGTAACAAATATTAATTTGTGACACGCACAGGAGACACGAGAAATAAGCTTAAAATTAAAAACACAAATTAAAAACCCCGTGCGAGACCAAAAATGCTCCTATTTCAGCATTTGAAGCGATGTCCAAGAAGGAAATAACGCTGCGCTGATATTCTGATAGGGCCCACTGTTGATGCCACGGACATACTTACGAAAACGGAAAATACTTTTAAATAATAAAATAAAAAATAGAATATGTAAATAACAAACAAAATAGAATAAACACAGAAGGTGAGTCAAAGTATGTATAATTATGTTGTATATTAAGAGATATGGAGTCATTTCAAAAACTGTGGCAACTATCTGGCTTTTATCCTAATTACAATTAACAATAGTACATTGTGATACAAGGGTGGGAAGTAGGTTATTGCAAACGAGCTGTCATTAACAAGCCCGAGCCGAAGGCGAGGGTTTTTAATGACACGAGTTTGCAATAACCTACACACCCGTGTATCACACGACGTTTTTCAATACAGTTGTGAGAAACAGTAAAAACAAATCAAAGAATTAGATTTGTTTATTCACAAAAAATTTAATTTTCAATATGGCGCGTTCTTGCAACTGGACATATTTGTTTACAAAGAAAACAGCCTATACAGCCTATTCGATTTTTGACAAACGTTAATGTGAAAATAATTAATTTAAAACTGTTAATTAAACATATTAAACAACTTTAAAAAAAAAATGAGAATTCAATGCTAAAACGTACGGAATCATTAATTTTTCCTCGTATAAAATCGTATCCCATTTTATTCTATGTATGAAAACTCCTTGCTATTAAACTTTTTTAAATTGACTTATGGTGCGTTTTTGCAACTGGACTTATTTTTTTACAACGATATCAGGCTATACAGCTATACAGCCTATTCGATTTTTGACAAATGTTGGTGTGAAAATAATTAAATTAAAACTGGTAATTAAATATATTAAACCATTTATAAGACTTTTGAGAAGCTTAAACGTACGGAATCATTCATTTTTCCTCTTAGAAAATCTATCCCATTTTATTCTATGTTTGAAAACTCCTTGCTCCTAAACTTTTTTAAATTGACTCATAAATTTAAAACTAAACTGCAAACATAATGATCGAGCTCGTAAACAAAAGTCACGACCGCGTAACAGAAAGATGCCTATGCGTAAGATTTAATTTTCGAATCATAATTATAGCCTCTGAAAGTACGCCATGTTTAACAACTGTATTGAAAAAAAACTTTGTAAGTCGGTAGTATTTTTTTGTAAAAAAGTTTTTTATTTTTCACTTTTTAGTTGTACCTACCTAATTGGCAAGTTGTTTAGTAAGTTTCCTATAACGCCAGAATAGATTACCCGAATATCATGAAACTTGAACAAAACCGATCAAATGAGAGATCTGCTTACCCCTTAAGAGCGTACTGGCGTGATGTTATGTTATGAAATGGTATAAACAATAAACAAAAAACTTCATCTGCCCAGCCTTTTCCCACTTTAGATGGGAAGCTCTCCTTTTTCCATGGCGCCAAGACTTTATGTCGAAGGTTGTCGGGTCAGGCAATTTCTACTTCTTGAAGAGCTTCGTCATACTGGTCCACCATGTCAAAGGAGGTCGTTCTCACGACGTGTTCTTATTATCATGTTCGTCTAAATCCATACTATTATTATTAATTCGAAAGTAACTCTGTCTGTCAGTCTGTTATCATTTCAAGCCTAAATAAACCACTGAACCGATTTCGATGAAATTTGGTATGGAAATAGTTTGAGAACCTGGGAAGGACGTAGGATAGTTTTTATCCATGAAATCATCCTTAAGAGGGTGGAAAGGGGGGTAGAAGTTTGTATGGTGAACTAATAATTTCTCAACTAAGGCACACATACAACATTATGGCGCATTAAAAAAACTATTTGTAGTACTAATGCTGCGCAGACGATGTCGCGGGCAACAGCTAGTATGAACTAAACCCATTTATTGTTTTGTCGTATTAGTATCTAAGACGTTATGGTAAAGATGATGCTATTACTATAATAGTTTCTGGATAGAAAAATTTAAAAATGTGATTTATTTCTAGTGTAAACGGGAACACAACTTTCTTAATGGTATCGTAGTAAGAAGATTCATATATCTCCAAGACCCTCAAGTTTAACAAAAAGCTTTTTTTTGACACTATTACCAACTACTGGAACTAAACTTCAGAATCAACAGTGGTGACCACCAGACTATAAGCTTGTAAAAGTTCTTTTAGCATTTACTAGACTTCCAAATCTTTCTCAAAAAATTACATCACAATTCTCCTTTACAAATAAAAATAGTGTACAGCTAAATGGGAAAAGTGGGAAGACGATTCAAAAACCCACAGCCGAATCCATCAAGGAAATCGTACAAATGACAACACAACTATGTACCAACTTAAAAAAAAAACAAACGTCACATTTTGGCGCGCGTGCTAAATGTCACACAAGTGCGGCGCGTAATGTCAACACACACATACATACAAAAGACATAGTATATGGAGAAGGAAGAACGGAAAACTTCCACGAAATTTGCTCACCAAAATGACGACGCTTGTTTTTTAGGTGGCTGCTTATGACGCTCGATTTGTGAGGATAAGGTTGCTCTAATTAGTGGCTGAAATGTTATATAAAGAAGAAATAAAAATATTTGATTTGTGCCAGACCATTAAAAATAAAAATTTAAACAATGAATCGTATAAATATGAGGAGCTCGTGGCTAAATAATAACAGCCGCACTGGTCGATCATCAAGGTTAAGCAACGCTTGACGAGGTCGGTCCGTGGATGGCTGACCATTTCAACATACCGAGTTTCCTCCGTGCCTCGGAAAGCACGTTAGACCGTTGGTCCCGGCTGTTATTTGTAGATCTTTGACAGTTGTTACGCTTGACGAGGTCGATCCGTGGATGGGTGATCATTTCAATATACCGAGTTCGAAGGTGTAGGAAAGTGCACCAGTATCCCCAGATTTTGGCAGTTATGTTTTAGCACCATGTAACGGGGAGCGAGTCTAATTCTATCAAACGGACACAAGACTAAACCCCGAGAAATTACTACTACTACTGAAAAATTCCAGATGGCAAAACCCAATAGTAATCGAACCCATGATCTCATGCTCGTAGCAGTTGCGATCACTAGACCAATGGGGCAGTTCGTGTTAAAGTCTCCGCCAGATAACACAAAAATAAAAAATAAATCTACTACTCTGTCTATTATGTAATACATTGCCTAAGAAATGAGTTTCGAAATATGAACAGTTAGACACAAGATTATTAAATAAAAAAAAAAACAAAATTACGAAATTACTGTTACTGTAACTGGCAGAATGATATAGACCTGTTACCTCTCGAAAAAGCGCGCGTTGATTGTGTGTATATAGTCTGTGGTTTTTAGTCTGAACGTTTCTAATAAATTGTTGTTGGGACTTATTTGCATTAAATTAAGTAAGCTCATCAGGTAGTAGAAAAAGAATCGCTCGTGTCTCGCATAAAAAGGCTTTATATTAGCACTCGCATGTAGCTTTCGAAATTGGCTACATCGCTCGTGTTAGAATCTTGACTTTTTATGCTCGACATGAAATGTACTATATTTGAACCGACTTGTACCAAAAAGTATAATTACGTAACTTGAAAACATGTTTTTTGTTTATGGAGATATTTTGAGCATTTTGGTCTCTAACGACAGGTATAATGCGTAGGCGTAGAACCATTTTTATCCCTTTAAATCATGTAAATCGGTCAACGCGTTTATGATATTTTAACTCATTACTGAATGCCAAGTGAAAGGGTCAAGAACGCCCCTTACCGCGATACGTTTGTTTGATCGTGTTAGCGACACTGCCTTTATATATTTTTCGTATCTTTTTGTAATATTGGAATACATTGGTAGACAGGTGTTAACGACATTTATTTCTTTGTTATCTGGCGGTGACATTAGTCAGTTTTATTATAAACTAGCTACATATTATATATAAAATACAAAATTTTACTTTAACTTACGAAGTTCAGCTGTGTAAGAGCAGTCTTCCACGTGGATTGGCAGATCAAGGAAACCGCACTTATTAGAGTCTGAGCTAGAATAATGTCCTAGATTCCTAGCTGTATTATTGGCGTGGGTGTTTCTAGTTACAATACTTTGCGTTGGCTTTTCCATTCTTAGTTTTTTTTTTAAAGAAAAAGGGTAGGGTTGAAATGTCTATCTATATCTTCTTTGTGTTGGTTGAACACACCTACAAATTCCACATTGTTGGAGTCTTCTCCTATTATCTTAGAATTGGTTTTGGAGACCACTTTTCACAACCACACCAGCCACGAACAATTGAATTTTACAAAGCGCTTCAATGCAGTCAATATTTTGATAACTCTTAACAAATCTATTACCACGAAACCAACCCAAATTCATTAAGAGTCACATCCATCCAACTCTAGCGCACCCTAACAAACTTATTAAGATTTCTTTTCTTTTTACTGTACGTGGTTAGCGACGTATGACGCAAGCTAACGGCCGCAGGGGGAGGCACGAGGCTAGAGGAGGTCGAGGGAGGCAGGGTAGACCCTCGCACGCATGGCCGCTCTCATGATTTAAGCACAGGGATAAGAATGAAATTAAAAATACATCCTCGCCATTCCTTAGGGTGCTGGGGGGACATATATGCAAATGAACCACCCCCCCACCCCCTCTCATAAGACAGGGGGGAGTTTTTTGTTAGGATGCTATTAATTTGGGGTGTAACTCACTAAGTATGGGTACGCATATATGAGGGAGTCTTCGTGCGTTTCTTAGAGATTCTTTTTCCATTTTTCTCCTTAAATTATGTAGGGATGTAAGCGGAGATTATTAAGTGTATCTCAGGTGAAATTTATTAATTTTTTTCGTGGAGAATGTGGGGACCAATTTGTTGGTACGAATATGGAAATTGATTAAAATTTTGAATGGTTTGTTTTGGTTGTGAAGCCTTATCTTTATGAGAGACAGAAGTTGAAATTTGCAATGATGTACTTGCACACGGTCGTATGGTATAAATTAATAAGTAAAATATATGTTTTATTGATATATCCAATTTAAATGGACTATAAAACTAACTTTTCAGTAATAAATGTAAGCTTATGAATACTCGCAGATTCTAAGACGAGATCAAGTATAAAAAGTAGGACACTCTGTGTCAGAGTAGCTAGCCAGACAACAATTTTTTTATCCAGCCAATAACCCTTAATCTAATCCTGATCAGAGACACTAATCAAAAGTTCAAATGTCTTAATTTATTTAACTCTCATCTCGAGGAAAACTAGGTTGGTACGAGTATATTGTAAGAAAAGAAAATATTCTCATTTAAAAAAATACACAACCTACACTGTATGGGATATTTAATTTCTATTTGCAACTTTTTAAACTTCAAAACTCCCAAGGGACTCGTAAACGTTCGCTGATCATCAAATACCATTGTGAATGAAGTTCGCGGCATAACAATGTGTCGATACAATCATGGCCCCGGGGCGAGAGGGCCGTGTTTTCACACGTTAATACATTCATTTCGATGAGTTGACACTTTTCGCCATGTAAAAATCTATTTGGTGGGTGTAAACAGCAGTGGAGATGAACTTCGATAAAAACAAATGACTGTTAAAAAAGAACGAAATTATGTATATAAAGAACGTTCTTTTTAGGGTTCCGTACCCAAAGGGTAAAAACAGGACCCTATTACTAAGATGCCACGATCCGTCAATCTGTCTGTCCGTCTGTCACCAGGCTGTATCTCATGAACCGTGATAGCTGGACAGATTTTCACAGATGTTGTATTTCTATTGCCGCTATAACAACAAATACTAAAAACAGAATTTAAGAGGAGCATACCCATACCCCATACAACAAACGTGATTTTTTTGCGATATCGGTACGTAACCCTTCGTGAGCGAGTCCGACTCGCACTTGGCCAGTTTCTTGCAATCTTTTGTTCTCTCTGACTCACTAGTATTTTATTTGGTATTTATTTTATCTTCATTTTTAATCTAATTTAAATTTTATTATTGCACAGTTAGAGTCCAATTCTAGATTTAACCAGTATAATAACTGTGAACGATGTGCACGCCTGAAACTGACCTGATTCCACAGGACATATTTTTAAAAATTTATTGTTTAATCTGTAATGAAATTGCAAATATGTTGTTGGTGTGCCTTACTTAAATAAAAAATAAAATAAAATCAGGTTCCTGAACATGGTTTTGTGCATATGAAGATTCACGAGGCCCTAAACAAAGTGATATATTTACTATCACCGATATAAACATTGCCAGAAAATTTAAAATATATGGGTTTGTCACGTGAACAATCCATTACGTTTCAGTTTGGCAATAATTATCGCTGATTTAATGTCACTTTTTCTAGGGCCTCGAGGCCTCTTAAGTTTGATTCAGACTTCTTGTCAAAGTCAAAGTCAAATATATTTATTTCAATTAGGCCAGTAAGCGGCACTTTTGAACGTCATATATATATGAATTAAAATTTACTAGTAATAAAAAAAATTGATTCCACCGTGCATTCGGAAAAGTAGCTTGTTATGGAGAAGAACGCACAAGAAACTCCATACTTACTCTTTTTTAAAAATAGGTGTTTTACAATATTTACATAAGTACATACATTGATAAATTCATATATGTGGGGACGATGCTCCCAAAAATAGCACTAGTATAGCAATAGTTTACTACGTACAGGTAAAAAGTAATAAAAGCATTAACAGGTAAATTGATTAAATTAATAAATAAAAGAAAGAAAGAAAGAAAAAGTATTTATTTGTGACCCGCACAGGAGACACGAGAAATCAGCTCAAAATTAAACAAAATTAAAAATAAAAACCCCGTGCGAGACCAAAAAGTCTCCTATCTCAGAATAGAAACAAACAGGAACATGGTTCTCACATACTTACAAATATTGCAAACATAGGACAAAAACATACTTACAAATATTGGACAGTTATCTATCGAAAAATACTGGATAAGAGTGGTCAACCACATCAACTATTTTGTAGTCTATTTTTAGGTCTGTGTTCATCCCAAAAAAGAGACTACAAAATGTTAGTCGTGGTTCAAAAGTCGAATAAAAACTGTAAGTAAAACCGCGCCCGAAAATAATATCCTCCAATAGATTAAAATGTGAATAATTTTCGTTGTAAAATAATTCAAACGACGCCACCGTTACTTAGAAAGGGTTGTTTTCTTAAAGGGTGGATTTTTGTTTGAAAACATAATACTATTGTGACGCAAAGATTAATTAAAGATGAGAGAGTATATCATATTATAAAGAAACATGGCGTTCGTTGAGATATTATCTTTTTACAGGAGAAATGGAAAGTTTGCAATTTGAAGAGGATTCGGGCAATTCCATTGACGTAATGGATCGGAAGGCTAAAATATCGATTGATACATAAATAGCGTGCAATTCGAGAGACTCATGTCCAGCAGTGGACTCCTGGACTATGGTAATGATGATGATACATGAACTAGGAACACTGATTCTGCTTACAGATATAGTGAAGAAGCTGAGAGGCCTGATCGGCTTCTGGACTGGTGGGCTGGCTGAAATGAGGTCCACCATGGCTCATGCAAAATAGTAAGTGTGGAAACCAACTCCCTAAAAAGAATATAACACCCCTGGACTAATTGTTAATGTTAATTGTTTGTCTAATAATTTTTATTTTCTATCTATGTTGTGTACATAGATAGAAAATGTGTGTATGTGTGTGTTTTTTTATGGATACATACAAAATATAAAAATTGTTTTTGATTTAATAATAAAAGTGATTTCTACTGAGTCTTTATTTATGACAAAAAGTAAGCAACATTTTAAAACTTGACCTATGTCCAACAACGGTGGTCAGACCTGGTCGCTGACCGAGTCACAAAAGTTAAGGTTACACTAGTCGAAAAGTCTAGGGATTATTCCACTGTTTGACGATGTGCGTTCAAAATAAAAAGTGATATCAATTTATTTCATTATTATCTAGCCCTGTATGGAAAAAAAAAACAAAAAAAAGACAATATTTGAAAGTTATGGGCGTCGAAAGTTCCACATTTCGACACTAATTTTAACGCATTTTTGGGCGCAAATAAATACCATCAGAAGACGGAAAATTGCAAAACGGCCTCCATACAGGGATAGATTAGTAGTTCAACAATGCAAATAATTTTATTTTGAACAGATAGATTTAGTCGTTTTTTCATGATATCTAGACTGCCAAAGGTCTGTTTATAAAATTTCGCGCGCTCGGTTTCGTCCTAAATCATTATCCATTTCGCTACAAATTTGCAAAAGTGTGTATTCGTACGCGAACTAGCTTCCTGTTGCTCATCACAGCATCTATCGCTTCCGCACGTGTTGTCGGTTGATATAAAACGCAATTTAACCCCGCGCACAAAATAGTTCGTGCCGTCGACTAGTGTAGGTACCCTTAAGTAAGATTTTCTGAATACCCGTAACGAAATACTGTCGAAGATCTTGAAATGACAGCCGGGACCGACAGTTTAATGTAATTTCCGAAGTATGGAAGAATACTCAGGTACCTATATCAAGAATACTCAGTAGATAAATTATGGGTTTGTGTTGTTTTGTGATGTCAATTGTCAATGAATTAATTATAATTGTATTATTATTATACTTATGTTTGCATGTTATTTATTATGTTAATTTAATGTATTTAATTTAAGCTTAGTGTTTACTTTT
Organism: Orthosia incerta; assembly: GCA_948252205.1. NCBI lineage: Eukaryota > Metazoa > Arthropoda > Insecta > Lepidoptera > Noctuidae > Orthosia > Orthosia incerta. Next base: position 8,189,281 of record OX411759.1, read on the forward strand.
AATGTTAATGTTATGTTTTATGATGTTAAAATTTCGAACACAATGTATATTGTAACTGAATAAATTGAATTGAATTGAATTGAATGGTCACCCATCCATGGCGGCCTTGGTAAGGAAGATCAACTTATGGTTCTGGGGGGGTGACCATAACCTCTTAGAGTAAGGTTATATTGAATGTTCGTAAAGGATAGATGTATACAAATCATATAAAATTTTCCCTTTCAGACACTCAAAACGACCTTACTCTAAGAGCTTATGGTCACCCCCTTGGTCGGCTGGTATTATTGCTACCTACGTCCAATAGTGCACCATTATAACCAGACGAATATTCATTACTATATTGACTCCAAATTAAATTTCTGCTGCAACTTTAAAACTATTCCCTATAATAACGAAAACAATATACTTAATATCTGTATCCATCAAAACATACCAATACCACCCCATAAGTACCAAGTCTAACACATTCAAATCGTATAAGGGGATCGATGTGGATTGTAGAGGCTCCCGTCATCCCGCTGACGACATCCGCAGCCAAATTAGATAATCCACCGCGGATTTTGCAAACATGTGACAATGTTGTAGCTTGGCTGTAAATGACGTTAGCGCTGAGTGAGATTTGTCCTGTGTTGTACTATGTACACGTTGAGGTTTTTGAAGGACTGTTCGTAAATTAACTGTTTACTTTGTTGTGTTTGAATGTAGTTTTGTTTTAAGATTTTCTCAAAACATAAGTTATACTTACCAAAGGATGATTTGATAGTGGTTTCTCGTCATACTAACAGCTTTTTAAGTTACTTAATGACTACAAGATCTACACTAAATTCAATCAACACTGACCTCTTCTTTGGTTCGGATGGTCTTTCTATGCATAGAGAATTGCGACTTCAAATAATGTAGTAGTCTTCTACATTTATAATAGTTAGGGGGGTTACGCACTACACGTCCGTGTCCGTGATCTGTGTCCGTGATTTGAGTTCCAAGTTCAAAATGTTCTGAAATATGAAAGATTATGACGGTTAGAGTTCGTATGTAGTGCGTAAGCTTCCCTATAAGAGGTACTACGGCAACTTTAGAAAATTGACTTGATACTGAAATTTCACGGACAAGGATCGCATGTAGTGCGTTACCGCCCTTACACTTAGAATAGAATACTCTTTATTATAAACACCATATAAATTACAGAAATTATAGACGAAGACTTAATGCGTATTTATCTAGCTCAAGTCTGTCTGAATTTAAAACTACATTTTCAAACAGACTTAAGAACCCCATACTTCTTTTTCCATCTCCAAAATTAGGCGTTGGAACGAAACGCTGAAGCTCAAGACACAGCCTTCTTAAATGTTTGAGTAGCAAGACAAAGCTGCTCCACTTTTTAATTCAAACACGTCTTCCACACACAACACCTGCAATTCCGAAGCCCCCATTATTCAGGAAAGAAGAGGAATACCCCATGAACTTTGCTGCTTCACGCCTCGCATAGCAAAGGGCAGATCGATGGCTGTCAAACAATAAATGTCACGTCCACTCCCTCATGTTAATTCACATCTATATCACCTTCAGAACCCAAAGCATTTTAACCTATATCTTCCTTATGATAAGGATCATGATGACTGCAGAGTTAAGTTGGTGAGTAAACCTCCCGATTTTTCTTTGAGGTGCGAACGATGCCCCAATTTTTGGGCGAAACGTTTGGTATATTAAAAAGTAAATGTTTGGAACGTTGAGCGTGAGCTGTGACGTTGACTTCCTGATATACGGAACCGTGTTTACAACTTGTTTTTTTGCTGACACTAACTTCTATAGAGGTATCGGATTTTAAACTTTTAGGTGGTTTTCAGAGTTGCAGTTTTTCACAAATGTGTACGCTGTGTCAAATATGCATTTGCAAACCTTTACAATAAGAAATGCAAGAATATGCTCCAGTTTTTAATTAATTTTACCTTCGCTAGTCGGAGAAGGCTATGGGGAAAATCTATGCCCAGCGGTGGGTCGGTATAAGTTATCTACAACTACATACTAAGTTAAGCAAAGTTCACAATACATTTTCAGTGATACTCAACTCCATAACATAGGTTACTGCACCTTATTTGAATTCGATAGTCTCTAAACATTTCACATATAAATAAACATTACTTCTCCACACTTAATATATACGACATCTGTATACATAATACGATATTACATCAGACTTATTCAAATATACTGCAAACTTCATTACATACTATTGAATGGCACAGATTTGAAATATCTGTAAACGCAACAATTCATGTCTATGGTTAGTGTTGATTCTCACAGTACCTATCGACTTATCTTTTCTTCGATCGAAGTTACATTATTTCAGAATGTCGACTAAATATAGGTAAAACTGAAATATTTCCCCAGTGTAGAATAAGGTAAAGAATATACTCGTTGTTTTTTGACCAACCACTGACCAAGATGTATCTATCTCTCGGATGTGAACAGTATCAATTCCTTTGAACCCGCAATTCAAGAGGCTAGTTTTTGAAAGATGAATAAGGATAGTTCTATATACACGAAGCCAGAGTGACTAGTTTGCTAGCACACTTACACAATATTTCTATCCTGACTTGAAAAACTAACCTTTTGTATTTCTAGCAACTGCTTAAAAGATAGCAGAGCAATACTCATTTGTTTTTCACTTATGTCATGTCTTGATTCGAACTTCAAACAAAAAAAAACAACTGCCAACTGCAGCATAAAGCTTAAATGACAGCAGAATTTTTTTTTTGTTTTTCGCACATGTCAAGTCTGGATTCGAAATTCAAAAAAAATTGCCGATCGTACGAATCGAACGTTCGATCTCGCATATCCCAGCACTAAGGCATGCGAGCGTGCCCGAACGCATGACTTATGCCAGTTTGTCACATTCGCAATCAGACTGACTCTGTCCCATGCGATGATTAATGCCTTTCTTAATTACTAAGTTATCGTTGGAAACGGGGGGCCGATACATGTGTTCCTGGGCTTAATTTATTGACTTTTGTGGCGTGTTTTAGGGGACGGCTGATTGCTTTAGTTTGTTCGAGCGTGCCTTTTAATTTAATTTTGCTTGTTTTTCTATTTTTAATAATAATATGGGTGTCAGATAGGTAACTAGCTGGCGTTAAAGTGGCTAGGGAGCAGTGGTGGCCCAGTGGTATCGGCCGCGACTTGCAAGTTGTAGGTCGTGGGTTCGAGCCTAGGCAGGCGCGCTTTACTTTGTGTAAATTATTTCATCACCACTGCTCTCAAAACGGTGAAGAAAAACATTGTGAGGAAACCGGCATGGCATAGAACCAAAAAATTCGAAGACATGTGACATCTACCAACCCGCACTGGGCCCGCGTGGTGGATTACGGCCCATTCCCTCTCACAGAGAGGAGGCCTGTGTCCCAGCTGTGGAAACATTAATACGCTGATGATGTGATGTGATGTGAAAGTGGCTATGAAAGCGCAAAATTTCCTAATATGTATTTTTTTCAGTTCAGTATACCTTATTTAATTCAGAGCTGCTATAAACAGCTCCTTTTCAAAGTAAGATAGATTGCTCTATAAACTTCTAACACATAAATATTACATTTATACCAACTTACTATAACCTACTTTTCTCACTCTATTGTCATGGTCGAATGCAACCTTTCAGTGCACCCACAATTTCCCTTCTCGTGATAAAAAATGACCAAAAGCCTCGTGCCCAATCTGCATAATAACAAATTCTTACATAAAAATTGCGTCTTAAAACCGTCACCTTAAGCTTAATACACACGCGCGTCACGTTTCGCGCTCATTTGGAGGCGTTCATCGATCGGAGACAAAGCCTCGCCAGCCCCGATAAACGAATTAAGGAAATGGGAGATTTTTTATCTGGGCCGTGGGGTGGGGGCACGACACGCGTCGTAAAACGCAGCAATACTTTCTTATGCAAAGTCCCTCCGCGCCGATAATTAGGTGAGCTACGTCGGTGTGTGTGCGCCTTTATGCGAGTGTTTTGTTTTTAATTTTTAGAGGGGTGATGGCGACGTGTTTTGTAAGGTTCCCGATTAGAAGCGTGTTCGGTATTTGAAATTTTGGAAGACGAAAATGTTTGGCATTAAAACAATTACGTATCTATAGGTACACATTTTAAAGCAGTGTTTTACTAAAATACCAATGACATTTTGACCACTAATCAAGTACCTAATTATATTGAAGGTTTACATACATATATAGATATGAAATCAATTTCCTCTAGTAGCCTCTCTAGCATTTTCACAACTATTTCGGGGTGGGCTTCTAGTTCATAGTTCAACTGCTTATCTGACCTCCACAACCCAGCTTCTCGGTAACATGATAAGACTGCTTGTATATTTCTATTCCCAAAAATAACATTAACTAAAAAGCAATTCCGCAAACGAGGTAACATAAAAATCGCAACATAAACATTAAACACGTAACTGCGTAACATTTCAATAATATCGCGACACGAGATAGATATCACGGTACGACTGTACCAGTACGAGTACGACATAGATACGAATTACAATCGTTTGCAAATGAACGAGCGAACGACGACTGTCTTGCACATGTCTTCACTTATGACGACTAGTCTTGATACTTTCCATTTAGTAGGAAAATTACTATTATTACGAGTATGTGCGTGCACCAATGATATTCTAATAACGTATCTGTTACGTTATACACTCACAAAACAACCGAAATAAGTGTTCCGCAAAGCAGCGGCAGCACAGATACCTACACACTTTTGGTATGAGATACCTTCTGTTTTATGTACTTTGGTATCATAATTGGCACACCTTCTAAATGCATACGATGGCATTTTTTAAATTTTGTTTGTAAATTCATTAATTTTACTATCGGATATATTGAAAGAAAATGGATTCAGTGATAGTGTGAAGGTTGACATGAGGGTATGGAAGAAGAAAACGTGTTGCACCGAACTCATGTAAAATGACAAGGGCAGGCAGATGATGATTGTCGTTTGAATTTTATGATTAGAGGTGTATGTGAGGTATATATAATATCACGGGAATTTAACGCGATGATTTCGAGTTTTTTTTTCCGTTAAATTCCCGTGATATATTGTTTGTCAATTATGAAACGTGAAAGTTTTAAAGTTTATATTGAATGTGAGGTGTAGATAACTTACCTACTGGAAAATTCCTTGAAAATCAATCACAGACCGAGACACTTAAATAAATACATAGTAATATTACTGCAGTGTTTGTGTGTATGCCAATTAATAAAATCTAGTTAAACATACAGCAGGATTTAAACCACATTAAAACATAGGCACCTACTGCAACATGTTGCTTTAAAGGCCTATGCAACCCCCCATAATTTACCATCATACTAATTCAAAACCTTTAAAACACTGCACCAAAAAACCTATCCAACACCAAAATCCTAAATTAATTAAAATCACCGACACCACAACCCTAAAATTTAACGTGTTCCCATTACGGGCTAAGTACCAGCATAACATCTAATGCTGCGAAAAAAAGATAAGGAATGCCTTAACTGTCTTAAAGTATCAAGAATCACCGTCTACACATAACACTTTTAATTTACCCTCCTTAAAAAAGGGAGGGCAGCGGTGTTTTCGGCCCTAGCCGTGTGTGGGGGTGTACCCCACTCGTGGGGGGAGGCGGTAATCAAGCCACGCAATCTTCGACGAACCCTTAAAAACTTTAAAACTCATCGCCGCCTTGCGATGTATACGGACGTATACATTTGTATATGTGTACATGTGTATCTACATGTTTGTATTTTTTCGGCAGTTTGCCGGTGACTTTAATTTGCGGTAGGATCTTGGGAGGTATCTTTTATTTAGGCTAGGGTTTATTAAGGTTTTGATGCACGACTCTATTGTGTACTCCTTGTACTTGGTAATTTAGTATCAGGAAACTTGCGATAAGATGCAGAACAAAAAGTTCTACAGTCAATTGACCGTTCGTTTTTTTTCCAATTCGAAATTTGTTTTTCAACAAATTTCATATAATGAAATAATTTGATAGCTGAAGTAGGTATGTAAAGAATTTAATTACGATAAATAACTTACCAGAAATATTTGATTAACTATTTAAAAATCAATGCTGGCCGCTTTTATGCTTTACTTCATTCAAACTATTTTCCAAATTCTTTCATGAATGAGTACTAATTCTTTCTTCGAATTAGTTACTGAAGCCTTGCATAGCAATAAAAAAATAGAAAAACAATATATATATAAGACTAGTTGTTGCCCGCGGCTTCGCTCCCGTGGACCACCCCACAGGACACATTTTCGGGAATAAAAAATAGCCTATGTTACTCAAGAATAATGTAGCTTTCTATTGGTGAAAGAATTTTTCAAATAGGTCCAATAGTTTCGGAGCCTATCCGGTACAAACAAACAAACAAACAAAAATAAATTTCCTCTTTATAATATTATATAGTATAGATTAGTATAGAAGAACAGTGTTACAATGTTTAATACAACTCAATCGCCTTAATACTTAATAAATGACAACATCCTAAACCAATTGTTTGGCAAACTCCTCAAATCGTGAAGTGTCACTCAAGCTCCTACTTTTCTTTGGGTCACTGCTTGTGACCACTGCTTGAATTGCCCTGGCAATCGTTCGGTTCAGACGATTAGAGCCCCCACTTCGTGCATTGGCCGAGTTTTCGGTAGATTTTGATGAAGAATATTATTAACTCGGTACAGTCACGGGGTCTCAGCGCTAACAAAGAAAATTTTGTTCAAATAAGATGGCGCGAAACGCATCGATATGTTATTGAATTGTCTGTAAAATTAACATTTTTTAGAATTGATTATAAAAATTGTATGTTCTTGTTTAATCAACTCTCTTAAGCACAAAATTATAGAATATTGGGCTCTTAATTCACTTTTCAGAGATTATTTGAACGGATGGATCATTTAAAATTGATTCCAATAGATGGCGCTGTTTAAATGTTCTGTGCATGCCATTCGATTTTTAAATTAGTATTGTAACACATTTTATTGCAATGAAACTGTAAAAACGTGCAAAAAATACTATAAAACAAATCGTCACTGTATTTAAAGAAAAAATAGTCACGAACCGAGAAAACCCTTTTACTTGCAAGTCGCTGCTATCACCATCTATAGCCGTGGAACGGAACCGAACGCGATCGAAGTATTTATAAAAATAATCAGTATAATCAGACAAAAATGTTGGCACAGTTTGTCGCATACAAAGAAACCGTGCCGACGTAACTAGCGTTTTTTGCGATATGAGGCATCAGTATGCTAGTGTTATATTATTATTATCTGTGGTACAGTACAATACAATAATGTGAATAATTGAATTAATTAAGTAAAATATTGAATTATAAACAGTAAAATTTAATGGGCAACAGACATTATTTTCATTAGTCTAGTTTTTACCACAGTTGAGAATCCCAGCATCACCTCTAACCAGCCTCTGTGGTGCGCGTCCAGTAGTTCTATTATATCCTATAGAAATCTCACTGTAATAACGTGGTTGAAGCGATCTGTCATTTTTTACCATAAGAATGACAGCTACTCCAAGCTCACTTCACCCTAGTTTTCCTGTAGAGATTTTTACAGAATTTTCCGGCTGGACATCTCGCCACCGCTTCTTGAACAGGTAACACTGTCCATCCTCTGGCGTCCGTTGTGTGGAGACTTTTGACCTGCGGTCATCACAATACATGTGGCTGATTTGAACTATCCAAATGTAGAGGCAAATCAAAACAAAAGAAATTAGGAAAGAAATAAGAAAACCACATTTAAATTTGGAATTTATAATAAACAATTACCCAATCTCAATCATGGCTTCATACCATAACATTAAAAACAAAGCACGATCACAAATTCTATTTTCAAATTCAAACTCCCGAACGCATCATAAAAATTCGAACCTATACAAAATCGCACATCCTACCGTGAATAGTTCATTAACTTTTTTACATGTGTGTGCATCTATTAGTCATATTATCTTGTGTGTGTGTGCGTACACAAACAGGGGGTTTTAATTTTTGGGGGTTCTTTAATGACACTTCTTCGCATCGATTTTAGCATTTTACGAAGGGTTCCGCTTTTGTTTTGCGTTATCGATTTGAGTTTTTTTTTACTTTTCTATTCTAATAGAGAGTGCGTGCATACGTGCTGAGCTTGCATGCACACATGGGGGATGTCGGATGTAGAAAATTAATGTGACGTCATCGATTCCTTTTTTTGTGAACTTTGCTTTTTAGGGCTAAGCTAAGCAGTATTGAAGTGTGGTTTATTGGGGAATAAGCCGATGAATGGCTCATACAATAGGTTTTTAATAAAATGTCAAGTTATAGAACTTGTGTGTGAATTAGTTCTTTATACTATAATAAAGTTATCAACAAGTAGCTGGAGGAAAAATACCAAAAATATGGTTACAGTGACAGTTATAATTATTAAAACTAGAGTTTGCAGATTTTACATAATTATTTTAGGTGGCGTGCAAATTTATACGTATTCAATTGATTATTAAAAAAACCCTTTTGAGCGTTACATTTTGATTACAAGGCACTAAAACAAAGTAAATTAATAAATAAACAAGTTTAAGAAATATTCAGTACATTACAGAAAGTTAGTTTGTGTTGTGCCATTCCGCAAAACACTATACTTACCTGCATTTAAAAAGTCAAGAAGAACAAAACCTTTTGATCCTAAAAAATCTGGCTAATATACAAAGCAGACGTTTCTCAACCAATGTACAGCCAGGTTCCAAGCATTACCTCATTATCTTGCACACAAAGTAAACAAAAGCACGAAACCGAAAAAAACGCGATACACATTAAAAAAGCAAAAAAAAATTAACGCAAATTAAAGAAACGAATAACTGGATGAAGACGCGCCAATGAAAGGGGCAAAGTTACCCCCCTGAGCCCCCCTAAAAAATTTAATTCATCACCGCCGTTGAGACATATCTCCTTCTTGTCCCTTCCCCTTTCTTCCACCATTCTTTGCTTTCTTGCAAGCTTTTTCCGAGAGCAAGACAGGCGGGCTCACCCTGTATATCTTTACATAACCCTCACTGCAATCTCAACCTTATTTTTTTAACACCAAAGTTGAATATCGATTGATTTGTAATTGTAGTTAAGACTTTAATAGTAATTCAATACACAGCCCGTTTCATTCGTTCGCATTGAAAGCTTAAAACAAATAAACCAACAGTGAGTGCGATAAGGTTTTCTTGACGTCGGTAGGTGATCAAAAGGCGATATGTCTTATCTTGGGTTAGTACAGAACGCATCATTAGGCTTTTGTAGAGCTCGCATCGATCTGAGAGCAATTACGGTGAGATGTGCTGATGCCTTTGTGTTGAGGTCTTGAACTGAGATCATTTGGTTTAGAATGTTTGGAATTAAAAGGTTATATGTGTGAGCTTCTCTCGTATGTAATACGGTGTGGTAGTAAATAAGGACAAGTGGCAGTGAGCATATTGGTTGCATGGCATTGTTCTATATTTACAGTTACTTTTCATCCTAAAGTTGTACATCTTATAGTACTAAATGCATGCTACATATTGTATTTTGGCTCTTCTCTTCTTCTGAGGACTCATTTCCTCCTTACATAAATCATATAAAGTGTCCAGAATGCCAGATCAAATGCCCAGATGATATAATTGCAATACTGCAATTGTTGTATTTTAGACAACTGCCATTGTTTAACTGATGTTACCCAACTTATAAATAAGGTCATGTTGTCGAAATTAATAACTGCCTATGCCTAGCCTGTAATGTTTGTCTTGGAATAAGGTACAGATGTATCTGACTTGTATACATCTGTCACTTACTCGATATCAAATTGATACCGCTCTAAGAGCTTATGGTCACCCCCTGTAATTATTAAATGGTCTACAGTAAAATATATACTAAATATATTAATTAATTCTATCGAGAAACATAACATTGCGAACCACTTCCCTTTGATCAGAAATAAGTCTGATTGGAACCTACTAGGTGATTCCCCATTTGGTCTATTTCTGAGGCCCTATTGTTTTATCTCGCTACTAAATAGATACGTTTAGTGACAGTACTTAAATTCTTACTAACTTTTCCTTAAGGGCTTACCCCCAAATCCAGAATGAAGAATTTGAAGGTGAGTATTTGTCAAATTTTAGCGTCAAACTTTTGCATTAAGGTTACACTAGTCAACGGCACGAACTATTTTGTGCGCGGGGTTAAAATGCATTTTATATCAACCGACAACACGTGCGGAAGAGATTGATGCTGTGATGAGCAGTAGGAAGCTAGTTCGTGTACGAATACACACTTTTGCAATTTTGTAGCGAAATGGATAATGATTTAGGACGAAACCGAGCGCGCGAAATTTTATAAACAGACCTTTGGGAGACTGGATAGCATGAAAAAAACAACAAAACGTATCTGTTCAAAATAAAATTATTTGCATTGTTGAACTACTATCTATCCCTGTATGGTGGCTGTTTTGCGATTTTCCGTCTTCTTATGGTATTTATTAGCGCCCAAAAATGCGTTAAGATTAGTGTCGAAATGTGGAACTTTCAAACATTAACTTTTTTCACTTTTTTGTTTCCATACAGGGCTAGATAATGATGAGACAAATTGATGTCACTTTTTATCGTACATTGTCAAACAGTGGAATAATCCTTAGACTACGTTTGTATGGAAGAAGTTTCGACTAGAGTAAGGACCGATTGACCATAATTGTAAGGACCGATTTCCGAATTGAATATTTGGATTTAAGAACATGACAAATTTTGATAGGTTTTTACGCTAAAGTATAGTTTGACAAACACAGAACTTCAAATTCTTAATTAAAAAATCAGGGGTAAGACTTGACATAATATGTTTTTAACTCAAAACACTAAATCCAAAAACCGGGCCATATTCTTTTATTTACCAACTAGAAAAGTTAGTACCAATAGACGGACGTGTACACAGTGTTAGCAACAGTTATCTTAAAACAAAATCCTGCTGTAAAATGGAAGCAGTTTTGCGCAGTAATAAAAGGACTTTAACGGTAGTAATCATCATTATCAACTTTCATTACTTGAGAACAAAGTACTAAATTAGATATAAGACTCCCTGGATTTGTCTCTGTTACAAAACTGTACTTAGGTTCAGGTTCTCGTATTTAGACTTAGAGCCTCTAATAATCTCTAAAGTAGATAATCAGTTCAAAGGATAGTTATGATTGCCGACTAGATTTATTTATTTAAGTATGCATGTATAACTTTACAGGTCTAGGCGTTATACAGTGAGATAAAAAATATACACAAACGAAACATAATAGAATTGGGCAAAATTAAATATAAACAAATAAAAACTAATTAAAAAAAAAACACGATACCAAAAAAAAAAAAAATTAAAGGAACAAAAAAATATCTTACAGAAGTAAAAAATGTACAAAGTATACATAAACAATTATACACTAATCTAACTTTTATCCATCTTCTCACAAAAACTTAAACATTCACGACACACATCTATCCACCTCCCAGCAAACAGGTCACACTCCGGTGCTGATGTCAGAAGGGCATTTAGCATTGTGAGTGCCCGAACTAGAGGCGAGTTAGCTCGGGACCCCGTACGTGCCGAAGGTACGGCCAAAAGCCGGTGACTTCGTGGTCTAAGCTGTTGTTTGGGCACCACAGGAACAAACAGCCTCAACAACTGCGCCACGAGCTCCTGACAATCAGACTCTCCCCGCATAATACGGCAGGAGGCAGAAATAATCACTGTATATTTGCTTATTCTAACAACAAAATAAAGTTTGAAAATTTATCTTCAAGGTCGAGAGCTGGGTCATCATGAAATAAAACAAAAAAAACTTTTGCTGGGATGTTTTTATTTATAGCTTGTGTTGACTGCTAAATTTGCAGGGATTAGAACATAAGAACCAATTTCTTTCCCTATACAATGTCATCATCATTTCAGCCGAGGGACGTCCACTGCTGGACATAAAGATTCCCCCAAGTGTCGCCACCTCAATCGGACCTATGTGTCTCGCCTCCAGCGGATTCGCACAGAAAATTATTTCCCATAATATTTGCATAGTTAAATTTAATGTATGTATCGTTATTTGGAATCAGAGTTAAGAAATCATAGTTATATCAACAATAATGAATATTGCCCAATAAATTATTAAAAAAAATACCTACTTTCACCCCCAACATCCCTTTTCTTTCACCCCCATTGCTCCCCAAAAATCCCTTTACATCATTAAGTCCTCACCGGAAGAAGTCCTTGCGTCCTTCAGTAGCCGCTTAAACCATTATTGGCTGACCATGACCCTCATAATATCAAAGGGCCGGATCTCCCAAAGATAAATAAAATCTTTAAGAAAAAATCTGGCAAACTTTTTCAAGAGGGATGAATGTTTATTTTTATAAAGTTTGTGTAGTGTTTGTTACGAAGTTTTACTTTTTTGGATAATTTAAAGAGGTTTTCAATTTTTTTTTTCCTTGTCACAATATAGCTTTGCAATGCAATGCAATGTGTGTGTGTGTTGCTTTGCAATGTGTTTTTTGTATCCCATAACTCTATACCAATATTATAAAGAGGAAAGTTTTTTTTGTTTCTTTGTTTGTTTGTACCGAATAGGCTCCGAAACTACTGGACCGATTTAAAAAATTCTTTCACCAATAGAAAGCTACATTATTCCTGAGTGACATAGGCTATTTTTTTATCCCGAAAACGGGTTCTGTGGTGGTGGTTCACGGGAGCGAAGCCGCGGGGAACAGCTAGTATTCTATAAATGAGTAAAAAAATACAAAGAGTGCGGTCCAAAAATGCATTTTTTCGAAGATATCATAAATCAAAATTAATTTATTTCAAAAATAAGTTGCGTCCTTTCGGAAGCCGTGATTACGCTTAACATTTTGTAAGAAAAAGAAAAATAAAAAAAGACAATTGAAAAATAATTCATGAGTTGATTCTTTGATACGGTCTCATTCATACCCTAGAATTATGGGATATCAAAAAAAACACTTAGTATAGACTAATAATTACTTTAAATAACCTAAACTATTAAACTGTTTTTAATAAGAATTCGTCTAATAGCACTCTTCGTATTGTTTTCAATAATTGTATACATAATTTAGTTATACATCTTTAATCATCCTAAGATTAAATTTTCTTTAAAAACCTACTATAATTTTACAAAGATTTTTCAGAGACTTTCCTCAGTAATAAATGAATTACTAGTCTTTTTCTGTATATTTTAATCCTTTTTAGTTAATTTAAACATGTAAATAATTTGTCACGATTCATAAGATCAAGATGTATTCCAAGAATATCTGTTCCAAATAATGTTATATAGCCAAGTGGCCCACCGTATTACTAAACATATTTTTACAATATCAAGTGGCACTTTGAAGTCTAAAAATAAATTATCAATCTCAACAAAATCAAAATTTTACACAAACTAAAAGTTCTTACCAAAACTTTTCTTACTGCATTATTTTTACGAAGGAGACATGTCACAAAATCAAAATCAAATAGAAAATGTCTCGATACCGCTGTCTTTACCAGGCTCTTATCGGAGAAAACCGCTTTCAATTAACCAGTAAATAACGCTTATGTACTTACTAACTCTTCACATAATGAGTTAATAACACAACACTTACACACGGGCGTACAGACTACAGATGGAAAATCTTCGACACACACGTACAGATCACTCACACACGTACAGAATCCCGTGGCTGTACATAAAACGCGTCTTTCTTCTTGTATTCTTAATTAGCGTGTCGTATGGCTCCGTCTCGCTCTCACTAGGGGTGTTAATTAGAAAGGCGTCCCTCTCTCGCTTTCTTAATACATTCTTCCTCTCCGGGTGTTTCTTTACGTTTTTATTTGTGTGCGTGTCTGTGTGCGGTGGTGTTTAATTTACATGTACTTGTATGTCAGTGTACAGTCGAAAGGAAAAGTGGTTGGTTTACGGCGTAGGCGGAAAAGGGATGTTTGGCAACAATGTGGGGTATTGACTATATTAACGGACTGTGCGTCTGTTGCATTATTTTTGAAATAGTAGTTCGTTAGTTTTTCTTTGCTTAGCAATGTACAACTTTCTACTTCAAAGGTAACTTTTAAATTTAAAATAAAGTAATTAAATATACTGAATTAAAAGCATTTCTGTTCGACTAAAATTCTAAGATTTTTTGTAGTTTTACAAGACTCTTGGTAGTTCCTATTGGATAAGAAAGGTTAAAAAGAATAAGGTGAATTTTCTAGGCGGACGAGATTCGAAATGGAATAAAAATGGTTTTCCTTTGAACTTTTTAGGCTCTAATAAACACCACAAATAGCAAATTACTTAACCATTTCAACTAAAATCCATATCTAATCAATCATCCTAATACAAAACTTAAAAACCCAATTCCAATACGCCCCGACATCCAGTTTCGCCGTCTCCTGTACCGGGTGTTTTATACGAATGTGGGTATGCGCGAAAGGGTGTCAGCGGCGCGGGGCACTCCCTGCGCGGCGCGGGGTGGGTACGTACACATAAACACTTATAAAAGTTTTTTGACAACAACCCCCCTTCGCCCCCGTTCGCCCCTCGAATTCGCTAATTTATGTTGCTTTTTTAATCAATACCGGGGTGTGTACGAGTTATAGGTTCCATCGACTCTCGTTGGATTGTCTCGAGACAATTTTCTTGGCGCTTACGTCATTACTGTTCTGGTTGGGGTTGATGACGTATTTGCTAGGTAGTGGCTTATGATTGACTTGGACGGTTTGTTTTATTGAGAGTATGGACAGGGATGACAGTGAGAAAACTTATTTTTTAGCTGTCCATACGAAAAGAAGTACTCTTTTCGTATGGACAGCTAAAAAATAAGTTCAGAATGTGTTTGTGCTCGAAACGTTGATGTCTGGTTATATCTTTCTGATGGAGAAGTCAAAGCTAAAACTAAATGCTCAAAATCTAGTGATTGTTTGAAGAGAAGATTCGTAATGACGACACGGTCACTGAGTAAGTGGACAAGTCAATGGTCGGCTTTAATAGACTTTCGAATATCCGCACAGGACAGTTTTTTCAAGCAAAATAAACATCATCATCATCATATCAGCCGAAAGACGTCCACTGCTGGACATAGGCCTCCCCCAAGTGTCGCCACATTGACCAGTCCCGTGCGTCTCGCAACCAGCGGATCCCCGCAACCTTCACCAGGTCATCGGTCCACCTGATGGGAGGCATTCCAACGCAACGTCTTCCGGTTCGCGGTCGCCACTCCAGAACTTTTCTGCCCCATCGGCCATCCGTTCTGCGAGCAATGTGCCCTGCCCAATGCCACTTAAGTTTGGCAATTCTTCGGGCTATGTCGGTAACCCTGGTTCTCTTGCGGATCTCTACATTTCTGATTCGATCACGCAACGAAACTCCGAGCACTGCCCTCTCCATTGCCCTTGGAGTGAGCAAAATAAACATACAATTTTTTTTAAAACAATGAGATTTTACCAATAGTGACGTCATATTCATTATAAAGAAATAAAAACATGGCAATATTTTACTTTAGCTACCTACATAGAACTTGGAACTTTATTTCTATTACTGAGTAGGTTAAAAGATCATAGAGATTATAAATAGGACCACGTTGCCAAAAAGAGATAAACATGCTGTTCAAACGTATGTTCATGTCGCGGCCAGAAGCAGGATGGACTGAGTTCACTCAAGCTGGTCAGCTTATGTTTGTATTTTCGCGCAGACGACGGTAAAACGTATCTACCGTAGTATTACATATAACATCATTGCCCTAAAATACGTAAAGATACACTCCAAGAAAAAATATGTCAGTAATACAGCTCATTTTAAATGCTCTTCAAGTGCCACCACCTCATATTCCCAAAACATAATAATCCTGCAAACCTTCGCGCCAATAAACGTAACGAGATAAGCGCGTATCACGGAATATATCACGACTCACCTACTTAAGTCGTCAATCTCATCCTAAAAAATAAAGTTATATCGCAATTTTCCGTTTCGGCAACCGCCTGTACTTACGTGTGACGAAAAAACCGAATTTCGAACAACCTGTATTTTGCCGTT
Organism: Orthosia incerta; assembly: GCA_948252205.1. Taxonomy (NCBI): domain Eukaryota; kingdom Metazoa; phylum Arthropoda; class Insecta; order Lepidoptera; family Noctuidae; genus Orthosia; species Orthosia incerta. Next base: position 8,205,344 of record OX411759.1, read on the forward strand.
GCGGAACTTGAATTTCGAACCTTTTCTTTCTTCGGAATTTGAATTCAGCCGCATGTGGACGTTGGTAACATATTCTTGGACAAACTTATACTTACGTTACGTTATGGGATTTTCAGCTCTAGTTTTTAAGTAATAAGGTTGATGGTGTGTGCAAGCGTGTTTGGTTTTCCTGTAGGCATGCGGCGTGATGGATGGCTTGTGTCACGCGTGACGTCATTGTCACGCTCCTTCACGTGGATGAGTGACGTGGTATTAATACTTTATTTTCGGGTTTCTGGTTGCGACATTTTTATTTTATTTAGGCTCGTTGAATCAAAAGGGATGGAGCACGTGAATTAATCAAATATGGAAAAGAGGAAAATCATGAATCTGTGAAGTGAAAAGTACTGGGAAATTGTGAATAAGAATGAGGATTTTTTTGACGTTTCTTAAAATTTCGATTACTAACTTCAGAAAACCTAAACACCGACAGTGTTTTTAGCTTACTTACCTCACCTTATACCGAGAACTAATAGGAACTACCTATGCATATTAACTGAGCTCATTCGGAACCCACCCTGTTCACTGCCGCAAGTAGGAATAATTTTCTTCTCCTGTGCCGAATTATTACAACAAGGTGACTTTTAATTGGCTAACAATCTTTTAGGAGGTAAAATTCTAATGAATATGCTTTTGCTATGGAACCACCAAAGAGATCACGAGAATAATCAGCTGGTCCCTAAATGTAGAGTTATGCGAACGTAAAATATACTAAACCCATACAGATTTTTTTCTATTTTGATTAACACATAAAGTCTGTTTTTTTTATCTCTGAGTCAAAATTGACCTATGCAAACTTCTTTAAGAGCATGTTATGCCTCCTGTGGTATGTTATATATAACTCCTTTTATACCTATTATTAATAGTATTTAAGACTACAAGACTTATATTTATTATACCTCGAAGGCCTAGTAAGCCCTAAAAGAAGTAATTTGACATTTGTATGTGTCAAGATCGTGTCAGAGATAAAAAAACAGTCTGTAGGTAGTTCTTTTTTCTAATTTGATTGTAAAAAAAGTTAATTAAAAAGATAAAAAACCCGACTGCTTAAGAAGCGAACTAAAAAGACGTAAACAAGAAGAAAATCATGCTATACAGTCGGAGGATACATGCTCACGAGCTGGCTGACCAAAACCAGATGTATCGTCCGACGATTTTCTTTTTGTTTAAGTCTTTTTAGTTCGCTTCTTAAGCAGTCGGGTTTATTGTATTTTTTAATTAACTTTTTTTAATTATAACTATTATTTTTTTATTTTGGAATTAGGTACATTTTAACATATAAGTGTTATATTTTTGAAATCACCTCTTAAAACCCTTTATTTTGATAACCCACACGATGGGTATGTTAAAAAAAAATAGATTTGGGCCCCCACAATATGACACCCAAAATCCGCCATTTTTCTTTCTTCCAATTATTTTAATGTAGACAGTGATACTTGCAAAGTTAAGACGAATCGATTGACATAAGAATCATCAGTACCGGCCAACGCGTTTGGTCTCTAGAACGCCACATAGGAACAAACAAAAATACATACACTGATAAACACATTACCCTACTTCGGCAGTCGAGTAAAAAGTGCCCAGAATGCTGGCAAATTCTTTGGCCGAAGAAAAGCCCAGCCACGTGAAGAGTCTACTAACTGTTTATGCTTTTGAACGACTTGTGTGCAGAAGTCGTGATTAAGGCAGTGTACACAACATAATAATTACAAGATAAAGCCCGTCATAATTCTCCTAGTAGCGACGTAAGACACAATTTCAGTTAGACTACACTCTTGACGTGCATCATTAGGAACCACTCCTCTAGGCAGCAATCAATTGGATATTTTTCTCCTATTAATTAATATTTTAACTAAGGATCTGTCACAGGCAAGGTTTTATTTTATTTTGTCTCGTTGTATATGAGGATATTTAAAGGGTTTATTTATCGCTTTCCTATTTATAGTCACTTTTAATTTTACATCATATGGCTAGAATTGTAAAATAGAATACAGATTGCGATTACTGCTGACCGGCAGGCTTATTACGTATCTTTTGCAAGAGCAAAACGGTAGCGATTTTTGCGCAATAATTTCTCTTCAATACAAAAGTTTTAGAGTTGATGGCGGTTTTTTTTTTTTAATAAAGTGCTTTTGTCAAACAGCGAGCGAGTAGAAAACGATTGTATAGGACCAGTGGTGACTCATCCCATACAAAGAAACCGTGCCGACGTTCTATACTGATTATTTTTTGTACATCGATCGCGTTCGATCCCGTTCGGTTCTTTCATCATATAGATGGTGATCTATCTATCACCGTGGAACGGAACCGAACGCGATCGATTTTCAAAATATAATCGGTATAATCAGATGAAAAATGCTAGTTACGTCGGTACGGTTTCATTGTATGGGATGAGGCATCTGTATGCTAGTATTATATTATCTGTGATAGGACCTACCATACCTACATTGCAGGTAATTTCGACTTTTTGCTCTTGCAAAAGATATGTAATACCTAAAGCCTACGGGAACTACATTGAATTTGCACCAGGATAAAGTCACAAAGACCATCAGATCGTCTTTCCACCAGGTGCTTCTTCGTTATCATCATTTTAGCTAAAAGACGTCCACTGCTGGGCCTCTCTCAAGTGTAGAGACCGAGCCTTCTTCTTCTTTTCGTGTGAGGATGTGGCCACCTTTGGTGTCAGAATCAATTAAGCCGCGTCTGGGAACCCCACAGGCCTCTGACTTGGCTATTTCAGTCTTACATTACCTATATAAGTCCAGGTTTCCTCACGATGTTTTCCTTCACCGTTCAAATTCAAATTCAATTTATTGCATCCATAATGTACATACAGGTAGTAAATTTAAGTTACAGAAACAATTATGGACCCTGTCGGGCACAGCAACATTTTAGATACAGGCAGTGTGTAGGAGAGCGCTAGCGCTAGCGCAGCCGTTGCCTGTGATGTCCAAGATAAACTTAGAAAGTACATATGAATTTGAATAATTCATATTGGTACTTGCCCGGCTTTGAACCCATGACCTCAAGCACGAGAGGTGAAGTCTTAGCCACTGGGCCACCACGAGAACTCGCACATCGAGTGATCCTGTACTTCTGGCATCCAATATATGCCTGCGGCTTCACCAGGTCATAAGTTCACCTAGGCGACCTTAAAAAATTACAAATTCCGGTACGAGGCTACTCCAGATCTACACCATCTGCCATCCGCAATGTGTCCAGCACACAAATATTTAGGTTCAAAATTTTAGCAATCTTTTTCGGTTAGCCCTTGTAGTTTAGGCCTTAGACAAGTGACAATCTACCATCGAAAGCGGGGCGATAGAGATTGTCAAAAATTCAAAATTGTATGGCGATATCGAAAAATCACTTGATCAATCCCTAAAATTTTGACATTTGGATCATCGCCTTCGCTGACATCGAATTTCTAAAGGCTCTTGTCTAGCAAAACTCGCAACCACCTGTGCTGCGTTTCTTAACGACATGATCAAAAACCTTGAACCAGCTATCAATTAATAAACATATCAAGCTCTTAGTAGCGATGTAAAAGTCACAATTACAACTACCGCTAGTGCCACACCCAGACGTATCTGCTCTCATTAAGCATAGTGCACACGACAGCAGCTTGAATCGGCCACTAACTCAACCAGCGCCCGCGGGCCCGCGGCGAACGTGTAATACTGGCACATAAATCTGTTGTATCGGCCATTTTGAGCTGGTTTAAGCGCTTTTTGTGTAGTGTGCTCTTGGGTTTATGAAGTGATGTATAGATAAAAGTAGGTGTTTGTTTTTTATTTGGCTTTTCTATTGGACTAGAGAGTTCTTCTAACCTAATGTTGGCAAATTTTAAAAAAGTTCTTCTATGATCAGACAGGCAGACCTTTTTTGTCAAACAATAGACAACGATGAAGCAGAAGGGCTTAACTTAGAAGAAGCCTATGTTAAGCCGCTGATTAATCCACTAATTGCTAACATAGATTGTTGAAAGGCTGGACATTAAGAATAATACACCAATTCTATTAAATAATTTGTAAAAAAAAAGCAGTCAGTTGTTATGAAGATGAAGATAAAATGCATATAGTAAGTATCAATTAAATACCAATCCAAATATTCCTTTGAAAATAGAACTATCTCAACACACAGGTGAAGTTGCAAGACCCTTATAAGGCTACCAATGCCTACATTCCACACACAACATCCCCAATCAAGCGCACTCATCGCTTTACAGCGCATGCAAGCCCATATTAACTGATAATAGGCAATAAATAATACCGGCCACTCAGCAGCTTCATCGCTTGACGACCGGCACCGATTGTTTACGCGATCGCTATCTCAGAAACTGGGATTTTGTTGAGATTATATCTGGTCTTAAGGCATTTAAGTTTATTGATTGTAATAAGAAAGCTGGATGTTTTATTCACACCGTTATGGAAGTAAGGGATATCATTTTCTTGAGAATTTCTTCCTTAGTATGGTGGAAGTGAAGACTGATTGTAGTTCTATATTGATTACAGGACATCATCATCATCTGCCTAGCCTTTTTCCCAACTTTATTGGGGTCGGCTTCCAGTCTTACCGGATTCAGCTAAGCACCAGTGTTTTATATGGAGCGACTATCTATCTGACCTCCACAACCCAGTAACTGGGTAACACGGTACCCCTTGGCAAGACTGGTGTCAGATCTCAAGCTTCTGACTACCCGTAACGACTGTCAAAGATCTTCAAATAACAGCCGGGACCAACGGCTTAACGTGCTTTCCGAGGCACGGAGGAAACTCAGTATGTTGAAATGGTCACCCATCCACGGACCGACCTCGTCAAGCGTTGCTTAACCTTGATGATCGACCCGAGCGGCTGTTATTATTTAGCCACGAGCTCCTCTATTGATTACAGGACATGATCAATGTTTAAATAGGCTAAGGAGAAAACGAAAGACACTGCTCTATGTTTCATACGCAAGCAACGGAATCGTGTTACCGACGGTATCTGATTTGCAAGACAATTATGAAACTATAGGTCAATTATACATTCGAACTTAGCCTTTAAGGTTACACTAGTCGAAAATTCTTCCATTCAAACGTAGTCTAGGTATTATGCCACTGTTTGACGATGTACGTTCAAAATAAAAAGTGATATCAATTTGTCTCATCATTATCTAGCCCTGTATGGAAGCAAAAAAGTAAAAAAATAAAATGTTTAAAAGTTATGAGCGTCGAAAGTTCCACATTTCGACACTAATTTTAACGCATTTTTGGGCGCGAATAAATACCATAAGAAGACGGAAAATTGCAAAACGGCCACCATACATGGATAGACCACGGACGTCGGACCACTTGGATATTAATGCCGGTGTCCCTCAGGGGTCAGTACTCTCAGCAACTTTATTCTTGCTGCACATTAACGATCTGCTAAAACCCGGTACCTTTGGGTATGCAGACGACAGCACTGTTGCTGATAGATACTTGTCCAACGCTCGTACTACCGGGCCTCAGGTCCAGTCTCTCCGGGAGGCCATGGTGGAGCGCTTAAACCTGTCCTTGCAGGCAGTCTCCGAATGGGGCGATACCAATCTGGTCAGGTTTAATGCTGCTAAAACCCAGGCGTGTCTTTTTACCGCTAAAAAGAGTCAATTTCACCCGGCTCCAACTTTCCGAAGTGTGACCGTGCCAATAACTGACCATCTTGAGCTGCTTGGCGTTACGTTGACATCGACTCTCAATTTTGGCCCTTACATTGAGGCAAAGGCTCAGCTGGCTGCCAAGAAGCTGGGGATCCTTGCAAAGGTGAGAAGGTACTTCACGCCAGAACAGCTGCTCAGCTTGTATCAAGCGCAAGTTCGATCATGCATGGAGTACTGTTCTCATCTCTGGGACGGCTCTGCCAAATACCAACTTGATGCACTAGAGTCGATCGAAAAGCGGGCCAAGAGGCTCATCGGCGATGAGGCATTGGTTAAGACAAAGCTCCAGAGCCTTGAGCATCGTCGCCGAGTTGCCGGCTTGTCGGTTTTTTATCGATTACATTTCGGGGAATGTGCGATGGAATTGCATAATCTAATTCCGCCCAGCCCATTTCATCATCGGACTACCAGACGTACGGCGATGCGCCATCGGTACATGGTGGACATCCCATACGCACTAAACGTTTTGAAAATACTTTTATTATGCGTACAGCTAAGGAGTGGAATTCCCTGCCGGAATCTGTGTTTCCCGATAGCTACAACCTGGGGGTCTTTAAGTCAAGAGTGAATAGGTTACTTCTAGGCAAGCGTGCTCCATCATCGACCACATCATCGCTTACCATCAGGTGAGATGGTGGTCAAGCGCGAGCCTATATAAGATAAAAAAAAAAAAAGATAGATTAGTAGTTCAACAATGCAAATAATTTTATTTTGAACAGATACGTTTAGCCGATTTTTCATGATATCCAGACTCCCAAAGGTCTGTTTATAAAATTTCGCGCGCTCGGTTCCGTCTTAAATCATTATCCATTTCGCTACAAATTTGCAAAAGTGTGTATTCGTACGCGAACTAGCTTCCTACTGCTCATCACAGCAACTTCTATCTCTTCCGCGCGTGTTGTCGGTTGAAATAAAATGCATTTTAACCCCGCGCACAAAATAGTTCGCGCCGTTGACTAGTGTACCCTTAAAGTTGGAAACCCTTGAAAACTTGATAAGGAAGAAAACACTTTTTTGTCAGGACAATCGAAGAATATCTACAGATAACGTCATCAACAATAAAAAAAATATATATATGATAATACTAACAAATTAAATTACTTACACAAAAACCACAGATTTACTGGCCCACTTGCACGGGGGACCCAGCTTGTACTGTCAAAATGTGATGACAAAACGATTCGGGTCCTCCATGCAATGTGGCCCAACCAATGTTAAAATTACAGAAATAAATGCCGAATTAAAAATCGGTAATAACATCTTAGAGGCAGTGGTGGTTTTTTAGTCGGTAGGCACAGTTGTGAATCCGACACTGCCCAAGCTGGCCAAGTTTCGGGCGTCGGAAATGGATGTTGCCACAACTGCCAAAACCAAAATCAAAAGAAACCTCATCACTGGCAACTTTCTATGAAGATATTTTAATGCGTCAGGGATACCCCTATCGATTTACCAACTAAGGTTAACGATGTCTTACAAAGAGCACAAAACAAACTTACACATGTGTCGGTCACTACAAAGAGGATCCACGTAATCAAAAACCATTCAACATATGTGCAGTAAATTACTATACGAAGCTTCTAATTACCGCCAGACTTCAACTACAAGTAAAAACAAGAAGCCTTTAATTAATAATCTATAACATCTCCATACATATTCTATGTAATATAGCATGGTATCGCGTGGCAGCTTAATTGCATATTAATCGTACCGGAATCCGGGCCTGCTTAACTGTAATTATTGAGCGCACTCATATTGTGGCACACCCTAGCCCAGTACGTGAGAAACGTTGATTAGTAGCTTCAATCTAATAGATATATGGCTTATCGATATCTAGGCTTGGAAAACATGGGGGAACTGGTCGTTGGTTAAGGAATAAAATGGGGGTATTGAAAAATGTCGTGTAATTTAGCTGACCATTTGAAGCAACACGAATAGTTAGGCAACATGGGTACTCCGGAATGATACATCCTACTTAAATTATAAATGCAGAAGTTTGGATGGATGTTTGATACTCAATCACGCCAGAACGGCTGAACGGATCTGGATAAAAAGTTGCTACTTTATAGTCTGGTTATGAATATAAATGTGAATGGATGGCGATAGGGGACGGTCAATGAAAAGATGGATGGACTGTGTGAAGAGTGATATGAAAGAAAGGGGAGTCAGTGATGGAGTGACGGGAGACAGGACGGTATGGAAGAAGAAAACGGGTTGTGCCGACCCCAAGTAATATGGGACGAGGGCAGGAAGATGATGATGAGTCTGAATCGCACATAGGCCCCGGTTTCTGAAGGTTATAACGGTACAGTGATCCCTTGGGATGACAAAATACTTTTAACGCGGATGAAGAAGTGGGGTGAAGCTAGTAATTAGATAAATTTAAAATTGTAAACCTACATATATAGCAATACTTAATGATCTCTCAACCTATTATATTTCCTAACGCTGCTGTTGACTTAACCGCCCTCTTTAGTAATGACATAAATTAATTAAATAGTAGTGAAAAAAATTGTCAATTATATTTGTTTTATTTGAGAAGATATTTCTTTTTCACTTTTTGCATTTTCAATGTGAAGATTGAATCTTCAACTCGCACAGCTGAACAAGTGCATAGAAGTCCACTGAGTATTGACTTATTGCTTGACGAATATTGCTTCGTCCATTTCCTTCACAAACTAAAGAATTTACTCCCAACAAAACAGCTTCCCAACAGCGTCTCTCGCGCAGATATTGATAACACACTCTCGTCTTGAAGTGGCAGGTATTTTAATAGGAGCCTGGGCTAGTCACGTTGGCGGCCATATTGCCCGCGCGTGCGCACCCGAACCGCACTGGTTATTGAACCTTTACGGTACCGTTTATTAATTAAATTCGTGATGGTTTAATCGCATCTTGTGGGGTGGTGAAATGGATTTAACGTGTGGTGGGCTGGTTGATTGAAATCCTCAAATCTGCTTGTCTGTTTGACTTGGCGTTCGGACGTCTTAATTTTGAGCTGGTAGATGGCCTCAATTCCATCACGGGGGCGTCTAGTCTTCTTACCCCAATTTATATTTGAGGCAATATTAGTGAGTTGTTTTAAATACGCATCAGTACAAGGCCGAATATTATGTGAGACGAGTAAATATATCGTGGAAGCGGAGGCGTTTGTGTAACTCGAACAAATCAAAATGGAACTGGATTACAATTTGTTTTACTTAACCAAAGCGAACTGGTAGGTTCAGCGGATTTCCGACCAGCCGACAGTCATGTCCAGTGCTTTACCAGCATTACGATGGAACTGCATCGCCAACACCCTCCAAGTACCTCTTTTTTACTCTAGATGGCGTACAATTAAGAAGCTTTAGCTTTGTCACAAATGCTGAAAAAAGATACACAAGTTTCTTATACAAAAATCGTACAGTTTTTTAAGCATAAAACTCGTAACAGACTATGTAAACGTTTACGATCGCCGAAAGCTCCAGAAAGTTGGTGGAGGACATAAAAACAAGGACATCACTGCAGCGAACACGTTCGCAGATAAGGCTTTATGCAACTGTGTTCCACCTGCTAATGTGGACTACTTTGTAAGGTTTAAAGTACCTGGAAGTGTAAAAGTGTTATCTGTATCCTTTTCTTTCTTTACAGGGTATGAAATGAAACGATGGAGGTTGTATCCAGAGTAACGAAAGATATGATAAACCTGGCTGAAATAGTCTTGGTGAAATGACAGAAACCCACTACAAGAGATTTTAGAGAGAAGAGCAGTCTTAACGTTTTTCTTTTGTGTTGGCTTTTTGCTTTGTGTCAAAGCTTTTTTCGTACGACTTGATCGTACGAAAAAAGCTTTGACACAAAGTTTGTGGTGAGCCAAGAATCATCATCATTTCAGCCGAAAGACGTCCACTGCTGGGCATAAGCCTCCCCCAAGCGTCGCCACACTGATCGGTCCTGTGCGTTTCGCATCCACCGGACGCCCGCAGCCTTGACCAGGTCGTCGCTCCACCAAGGGGGAAGCCTTCCAACGCTGCATCTTCATACGCGGTCGCCACTCTAGAACTTTTCGGCCCCAACGGCCATCCGTTCTGCGAGCAATGCGCCCTGCCCACTTCCACTTGAGCCAAGAATACGCTGGCGTAAATAAGAAGTTATTGTCCGTCAAATAGTGATATGATCTGGCTGAATGATGGCAAAAGCTTACCTGTGCATAATCAGTTAGTATAAATGTTCCAATACATACATACATAAACTCATGCCTTTTTCCCATGAGGGTAGGCAGAAACTACAAAACGCCACCTGCTACGATCCTTACATACTTATTTTGCTTCACACACATTCATACATCTAGTCATACACACACGCCAGTTATGAGTACTGCGCAACCTGCCTTTCTGAAGAACATCACCTATAGGATCTATGTATGTATTTCTAGGACGTCCCCTCCCGGCGGCGGCGTTACCATTCACAAAAAAGAATATCAAAACGAGCAGTTACGGCTATCTACCATATTACAAAACTATTATATAGATCGATAAAATACGAAGCAACAAAATAATACAATACCACACTAAAGGGTTTATATGAAACAATGTAAGGCTACTGACTAGTTACTAGTTCACCCCGAAGCTAGAGAATTACCTGTTGCTTTTAGTTTACCATAGTAAGTTACGCAGGATGAGACCCGGCTGTTATTATTATAATAATATCTTGCATTTGTTTATTATTACAAGACTAAGAAAACTCTGCATCGTTTTTTTAAAACGGTAAATAAACCGTTCTGATAACATGGGGCCGTCTTTAACCGATTATGGTTTGATTGTCTTCTAATATCCTTAACTGTGATCAGTATGAAATTCTGTTGACGAATCTCAAGTGAAGGTTTTCTCTTGAGATTCTTCGTTTGCGGAATCTAAAGTTCACTCTGCTTTAGCCTGAAAAGTTGTCAAATTTTGGCATACAAGTAGTATTCACCATCATCATCATCATCGGCCTATTAATTGTACCCACTGCTGGGATACAGGCCTCCTCTCTGTGAGAGGGAATGGGCCATAATCCACCACGCGGGCCCAGTGCGGGTTGGTGGTTGTCACTTGTCTTCAAATTTATGGTTCTAGGACATGCCGGTTTCCTCACGATGTTTTCCTTCACCGTTTTGAGAGCAGGGGTGATTAAATAATTTACACAAAGTAAAGCTCCTGCCTGGGCTCTATCCCACGACCTGTAAGCTGCGGCCGATACCACTGGGCCACCACAGCTCTCTATACAAGTAGTATTATACGCTCACAACTCCAAATTCTTAATTCAGAAACAATCTCTGTCAAACCCAGGGCATTTCTGAGGATGGACCCAAATACACATATATTCTTTACTAGCTTCTACCAAAGGCTTCGCCCGCGTGTAAGTCGAAAATTTTCTCGAGGAAACATATTCCCAGGATAAAAAGTATCATATCTGCTATATTCCTGACTATAATCTATATTTGTGCTAAATTTCATCCTGATCCGTTCAGTAGTTTTTGCGTGAAAGAGTAACAAACATACAAACACACTCACAAACTTTCGCCTTTATAATATTAATATGCCATTTCGGGGAATGTGCGATGGAATTCCATGATCTAATTCCGCCCAGCCCGTTTCATCATCGGACTACAAGACGTACGGCGATGCGCCATCAGTACACCACGACGATGCGCCACCTATGGGTGGGATGTTATGCGCACTAAACTTTTTGGAAATACTTTCATAATGCGTACAGCTAAGGAGTGGAATTCCTTGCCGGAGTCTGTTTTTCCCGATAGCTACAATCTCGGGGTCTTTATGTCAAGAGTGAATAGGTTACTTCTAGGCAGGCGTGCTACACCTTCGACCACATCATCGCTTACCAACAGGTGAGATAGTGGTCAAAAGCGAGCCTACAGTATATAAAAAAACCGGCCAAGTGCGAGTCGGACTCGCGCACGAAGGGTTCCGTACCATTATCGCAAAAAAACGGCAAAAAAATCACGTTTGTTGTATGAGAGCCCCACTTAAATATTTATTTTATTCTGTTTTTAGTATTTGTTGTTATAGCGGCAACAGAAATACATCATCTGTGAAAATTTCAGCTGTCTAGCTATCACGATTCATGAGATACTGCCTGGTGACAGACGGACAGACAGACAGACGGATCGCAGAGTCTTAGTAATAGGGTCCCGTTTTTACCCTTTGGGTACGGCACCCTAAAAACAGCCATTCTGGCTTGATTGAGTAACAAACATACATCCACGCATCCAAACTTTCACATTTATAATATTAAATAGTAATTAAGTAAGAGTAAGATTAATCGAAGCTCATAAACAAACAAAAGATACTACAAAAACTAGGCTAAATAACAAAAAGCCCATACGAACAAAGTACTTGCCAATATCCACTGAACCTGTAAATGGTCAGCGGCGAACGAGACGCCTCACGATCTCAGATATATAGTCGGCCCTCGCTCTAAATAAATCACTTCCTACTAGCGATACAATGCTGTGAGATTTCTAGTAGCTAGCGATTCATAGAATGGACAAATAGTAGCTTTGAACTTGTATGGTCAGTTTCCGGGAAAGGTGCTATTGTAGGAAGGACTGAAGAGATATTGTAGATGCTGTGCTGGATCAAATCAGGTTTTGTGTCTGGGAGGAAGGATGCTTGATAAGACACTTTTGTATAGACCCTTACCTTGGAGATAATCGATTACCATTACCATTCTTGCACTACTTTTATCTTATTCTATGGTGTGCCTTTGCAGATCTTTATTTAATTCTGGATTTTAAAGCAGAAAAGTGTTATAGCCCTCATCATGTCTTCTGCATCAGCATGCTTATTCTCATTATTTCTACTGCATCTTTTCGCCCTCTATTGACACCTCTACGGCATAGTGTGGACCGCTCCATATTTCTTGGTGTGTCTAAGTTGCAGAATAGATCTTTAACAAAAGTTTTTCTTAGGAGTACCTATATCAAAAAAGGAAATATTGCCTGATCATCATCATCATCCTCCTCAACCTGACTTCGCCCACTGCTGAGCATATGCCTCCCTTGTGCCAATCACCACGTTCCTAAGCTCCTTATCTAGGTTCTTCCCACTATGGCAACAATATCGTCAGCCCATATCGTTGCCGGGCGACTGACACAGTCTTCAAGCCCTTCCCTGATACAGAAAAAAATATCAAGATTCCAGACAGAAGCTTCCTTCAAGAAACTCCTCCATTGTCACCTCTACGGCATTGCATAGTGTGCATGTGAGGCGACGTCCGTATGAGGCGTGATATATCGCCCCTGTAGCGTTAATAAGCGAACACGGGACTCGTGATCGCCAATAGCGAGAATGCGGACCATGTCACACGAATCTTGTGTTTAAATGGAGTGATTTGTGGATTGAGACAAAACTGTTAAGAGAGGCACAGTAATATATAAAGTCAAAGCTATTAAATATTTCTTAATTTACTGTGGTCCAATCAAATTTAGATGCATTATGAAGGCATTAAATGTTGGGTAATTAATTTTATAGAAATTAGCATATTTAACACAATCCTGATGAATAGTCTGTTTAGAAAAGTAATACCAGTTGCTTAGTTACCGATTTTAAGGGTGTTTTAACAGGAGAACCAAGGTTATGGACATAAGAATTGCTAAAATACATTGCTTTCAGAACGGTTAGTCGAAAAGTTCTGGAGTGGTGACTGGGTACCGAAAACAGTTTGGATGGCTCCAAGACAAATCAATGATCTGGGGACGATCAAGAAATCCGCTGGATTGGACCGCGAGAAGCTTTGAACGGGACCATGTCGTGACGCTCGGAGAGGCCTTTGTCCAGCAGATGGTGGTATTTCAGCTAATATGATGATGAATTATTAACATTAACGAGCCAACAACGAAGTCCATTGTCTTCCGAAATTCGTCTTAGCCAAGCCGCACCTGTTACATCTAGGTCACATTCGCGCGAAGTGCCCGTGTTTGGACGCGCTGCGCCGGCGCCGATAAATATACACGTCACAGGAACGTGTACCACAATGACAAACATAATTATACAGCCAACGAAGCAAAAAGTATCGCAAATCCAACCTTATTTGGTAAAAAATAAGAGCCGGAGTAATTAGCTACAAATAAAAGTTAAATGTTTGCAAGATGTGACAAGATGCTTATAAAGAAATATTTTTCAGTGCATATTGGACCTTAAACTGCACCTCTTAAAGATGTCAATGCAGTTTAAGATCCGTAAAATTAATTTTGGTAATGATATAAGATCCACACACGAGTGTTTCGTGATCGCCGTGACAAACATTCATTTAAATGATTAAATTTCTTACGTTTGCCTCATCTACCTGTATGGGGAATGGATTTATGTAATCTATTTCAATGTTTCTTTTAATTTTACTAAAATAATACCTTGGTTCCTTCGAACCTGTATTATTTTTAATTATGATTAAGTTCAATCCCTGTAAAACCGGTATTAGGTACGAATAAAGATCGCTGTTTCTAAGTTTATTCAATAAAATAGCATACGTAGAAGAATTATTATTAACAACGAAGAATTCCTGTGACTTATATGATGAAGACTAGAATTCTCAACATCATCATTCAACGCTGTCCACTGCTGGATATAGGCGTCCCCAACGTCATTACATCCAAGGGTTGCTGGGCTGTTGAGTGCTTCAATAGATTCACCAATTAATACAATAAAATAAGCGCCTGATGGTAAGTGATGATGTGGTCGACGGTGAAGCACGCTTGCCTAGAAGTAACCTATTCACTCTTGAATTAAAGACCCCAAGGTTGTAGCTATCAGGAAACAAAGACTCCGGCAGGGAATTCCACTTCTTAGCTGTGCGTACAATAAAAGTATTCGCAAAATGCTTTGTACGTATGGGTGGGCTATCTAGCTATTCAGCATACCATCTATGTATCCATTCATCGGTACGGTTTTTGGGACCTGAGATTTCTATCAGCGTTAACATTTTATTTATTTATTCACAAACAATTAACATTGTGTCGAATATTGGGTACATAATAACAAGAATTGGTAGAACATAATTGCAGTAAAATTATCACTTCAAGATAAATTAAATTATTGTAGCAAAGCGTACATGATTAAAAAAAAAAGATGCAATGTCATATTAATCTAACAAATATAAGTTGCAAACTATTATAATGAATGATAAATATATCAGTAAAATAAAAAAGGGAATGTCAATTTAATCATATATGTCACAAACAATTAGCATATCATTTCAATACAATATATATCACATGCAAACATAATGTCAAATTAATTAATTTTGTCATAAAAACAATTACTAGATTAACGAATTCATTCCAATATCTCACAAGCAATTATAATGTCAAATCAATCAAAATGTCACGAACAATTAGAAAGTCAAAATAATCAATTAATATATCAAATTAATCAAAATGTCACAAATATTATTATGTGAAATTAATCCAGTGTACGACCCAAGCACTATAATGTCAAATTAATCCAAAAAAATATGTCACAAACAAATTAGAATGTCAAATTAATCCAATATTTATGTCACATAAAATTATTATGTTAAATTAATAAAATAAAAATAATATGTCTTAACCAATTACAATGTTGAATATATTTATAATGTCGGATCAATTCAT
Source organism: Orthosia incerta (assembly GCA_948252205.1). Classification (NCBI taxonomy): domain Eukaryota; kingdom Metazoa; phylum Arthropoda; class Insecta; order Lepidoptera; family Noctuidae; genus Orthosia; species Orthosia incerta. The sequence goes on from OX411759.1 coordinate 8,220,691, forward strand.
CTAGTTTTAACTGCTTGACATAAAATTTGACATCGAGTAATAACATTTTTCCAACAAGAAGGTTTTCAACTTGGTTTTAAATATGTGGAAGCTATAAATTAAAAGTTTTAACTCCGTCGGTAACCTATTAAGCAATTCTACTGCTTGGTATCTGGAGCAATGTTTAACTATGTTAAAATTTGGCGATATTGTGTGTTTTAAATCCATCTTTTAATCGTCTTGTGCATTCTCTTAACTTTCGTTCCTCTTGAGATTCATGCTGATGAATATGCTTCGCAAAATGACATAGGATTACCAAAATGTATAAACTTGGTACTGTTAATATTTCTAGTTTTTTAAAGTGATCTTTGCATGAGTCTGCTTGTGAAATCCTGACTATCGTCCTCATGGCACGTTTCTGTAAGATGAACGCTTTCTGACAGTTATAACTATAGCTGCTACCCCAAAACATGATGCTGTATCTTCATCTAGATTCTACCTACTAGCGCGTAATATACAGCCTTTAGTTGTTTTACATCCAAAATATCTCTAAGGCTCCTAAGTGCATAACATGCTGATGAAATAGAGGAGTCAATAGCAGCCAGCTCCCGTTTCCAGTTTAAAAGCCTATCTATATGAATCCCTAAGAATTTCACTTTATCTACTAATATTATCTTGTCTCCTTTGATTTGTACATCTAAACTGTCATTGTTACGTGTTGTAGTCTTAAATTAAATAATGTTAGTCTTACTTGTATTTAGTAAAAGGTTATTGGCTGTAAACCAATCGCAAAGAATTTCTAGGGTTTTATTAACATTTTTGGTCAATTTGCTTAAGTCATTTTCACCAATAATTATATTTGTGTCATCTGCAAAGACAACAAGTCTTACGTCACGCTTAACGTGATGCATAAATTTCAGCAAGTCATTTGTAAATATGATAAATAGTATCGGTCCTAAAATTGAGCCTTGAGGTACACCACGTTTTATGTTTTTAATTTTAGACTTATATACGACTTCGTGATTACTATCATCGATGCTTTTTATTTCGACATACATCCGTCTATTTTGTAAGTACGACCTAAAAAGCTGTAAGGACTTGCCTCTGATACCATAATATTCAAGTTTAGTCAGTAACAGCTCATAATCAACTGTGTCAAAAGCAGAACTAAGGTCGATGAAGAGTCCAGCCACTTTCATTTTGTCATTTAAATTACCAATTATGTCATCTACAAGAGTGTTTATTGCATCTGAGCAACCGACGCCTTTCTGATAGCCAAATTGTCTTAAATTAATAATTTTATTTACATTCAAATGTACCATCAGTCTAGTTTAAATAACTTTTCAAATACTTTTGAAATGGTTGGCAAAAGGGATATGGGCCGGTACTTTTTCGGATGAGTCTTAATGCTTTCTTGAAAATTGGAACTAACTTAAGCCAGTTTCAACTGTTCTGGAAAGATCGACTCTTCGAAACATTTGTTAAAAAAACTCAGAAAGAGGGCAGGCTAATGAGTCTATATTTTCCTTTAAAATGGAAATTGGTTGGTCATCAAAACCGCAAGATTTTTTGTTTGCCATCTTACTTATTATTTTTGTGATCTCAGGTGGAGTAGTCGGATCGAAAGTTAAAACACTTTCAACTCTTTTTGTAGTTTCCGACAAAAAAGATATTGCCCTTTCCTTTTCATTACTAGCTAGGGACGCGTTGAACACAAAACTGTCGATTAATTGATTTGCGACCTTCTGGGGATCAGTTGACACTTTATTATTAACTTTCAAGATTAAATTACTACATAGTTTTTTTGTTTTTGACTTATTTGTAATTTGGTTTACAAGCTTCCACGTCTCTTTGGTTATATTTTTAGCATTATTTAAGTGATTTAAAGTTGCCTGTTTTTTGGCTTGCTGTATAACCCTCCTATAAATTCTAACATAGTTGCTTTTATTTTTTTTTAAACTGGCATTATTTAGCGTACCTGAACATAGTAACCTCTTCATCTTACTTGAAACGTTAACCCCTTTAGTTATACACTTTACTGTTGTATTTTTATATAGCTTTATTCTAACTGACTTGTTTTGATAACAGTCTTGAAATACTTTACCAAGACATTTTATAAAAGAATTTATACAGGTACAGGGTACATATAATATAACAGGTTTTCTAGTATAAAATTGAAGCCTAATCATGTTTTATTTCGGTAACCCAAAGCTAAGAGACATTCTAACAACAAAAACGTTTGGAAAAATTACAATAATATACCAGGATTGGCAACCGCTGTCGGAGTGACACGTGATCAATTCTTTATATTTTAGCATTTCGACGATTGTAAATCATTGTTGCGAAGTTCTTTACTGCGATGTACGATATTGCGAAAGTTTACTATCGCGACGTTCATTGTTACGAAAGTTCTTTACTGCCGTCGCTGACATCGAACAACATAGTCTCAGATCATATCAATACCTTACATATTAGATACTTTTTAGCTGTTAGAATATCACTAATAGTCTTACTAGGCCCTCTAATAATATCAAAAATTACACAAAAACATCCTTCAAACACTTTCTAAACACACTCCAGACTATAAACATGACGTAAGCACTAACCTTTCGACCTATATAATTTAATAACACGGCTATACCCAGTAACCGTATGTTCTAATGAAATCCACTTTCAAAGCAATCTGTAGCCCAGAGGTGTGTATTGTTATCAAACTAATACTATACTATACACGTATTGTTTTGAAGTAAGTACTGAGATACACTGGGAGCATAGAAGTATAAGAATTGACCTAACTGAACTAATATACGAGTAATATCAACGATTCGAAGGAGTTGGCGAGACTTTATTTTTAACCTGGTGAAATGGTCATGCATACTTGGTATTTGATCGGTTGGTAGGATTTTGATAACTTTAAGGTTACTCTCGTGCTGTGCCAATCATTAAACTAATTCGCGTTAATTTTCTTCTTATTCATATAATTATAGGTAGGTAATTTACAGTAGCAATTATAATATTTTAATAAAAAAGTGCACAAAAATCTACCTACTGGGCTCACAGAGTCTTTGGTCAACTGGACCCACTCGAAATGGACCCGCAGGACCACTCAACCCAATCACATTGTAAATAGGTCGACTGGACCCACTGGCACATTTCATTATTAGTACAGACATGGAGTGAAGCTATTATGAATAAAACATCATCGACATTATACAATAATAAATAATAATCAATTCATTAAAACACAAATAATTATTATTAAAAATATTGGATATCGAAATATTGAGATTAAACAGCATAGTCAGTAAAATAAAATAAAAACATCATCAACATTATTACACAATAATAAATAATCAATTTATAAAAATACACAAGTCATTATAATTCAAGCTCATCTTCCTGCTCTATTCCCAGTTTATTTGGGGTCGAACCTCCTTGTGCATCTCCGCCAGGATGGTCTATCCTGGGTTGTCGATTAAGATATATGATGCTCTTTCAGGTCTCTCTCGACCGAGGACCACCAAAAGGTGGTCAGCCGCTTATCCGTTGCGTTGATTTTGAGCATTTTGTTGCTTGGTGTTACTCTTATTTATATTAAGTTGCGTTTTTAATGTTAATAATATAATTCACAATATGCATGAATTATGAACAGACAGGGATGGCCCTTGGCACTGCACCTGTCATTTCTAAAATCTAGATTCGCCTTTGGTGCCGCAATCCGTAAGTATTTACTTCAGCATTAAATTATTTATCTAAATCAATTACAACAAGTTATAATCACAGTATATACCCAAAGCGTAATTGTACAAGGCAAACAACAATAATAATATGAATTTATGTTATCATAATTAGTGATTATAGAATCATCTACCTTTTACAGTCATCTGTTGATAAATTGTAACCTAAAGGTGTTTAAAACTGTCGCTTTAGCAGTCAATTGCGAAATAACGCAGCAGGTGGTATTAGTAATGTAAGAAGAACAAACAAACAAATCAATAAAAATAAGATTAAAACCATTTAGCCGTTTCGTAACGCACTTTTTCGCAAATCCGGAACTAACAGCACGTCATCATCACTTCTTTTCGTGACCATTTATTTTTAAACATTTCAATTATCGACGTAACAATTCTTTTTTCTGTCTTTTACCATCTTTTCCTCATTGTGTCACGGACCTAATGCAGGTTGGTAGTACGGCCCTGCATAGGATGATATAATATAGTCTGTAACACGGATATTGCGAGATAATTCCATGTTCCACTTATTTTACACTAGTTTGAGATCTTGGCTTTGCTCGGACGGAAGTCATGATGGCTTAGAACTATGTAATGAAAGTTTTACCGACACTTGCTAAAGTTCGCTGTGCAGAGGATTCTGTAGTACTGTGTTTAAACTGTTATGAGATAATGTCTTTAAATAAGTTTGCAAGTAGCAGTGGCGTCTGTTTTAAATCTAGGAGAGTTTTAGGGTGCTAGAATAATTGGAGCTAGGATGCAACTTTAGGCATCTTAGTAGAAAATGCGTGTTTTGAAAGATTAAAAAAAATAAAAGGCGTTATTATTGAAGATAAGAAAAATCAAGAAAACCAAAAGGAAGAGAATGATATAGATAATAATTAAACATTGATTTATGATAGACAGGGAAATAACATGAGTTTGTTTTCTCCAGATAGTTATATCTGGTTTAAAAAAAAAAAACAAATATAAAATATTATGCCAAAGCGAATATACCAAAGAACATGCAATAAAAGAGCAAACTCACTCCAAAAAAAAAAATATAAAAACACAGACAGACGAATCAATCCTTTATCAGCTTCGCTGTGGATCCAACGCTCTCCAACTAATGATAAAGCCGTAAATCGGGGGCGTAGGCGTGATTGTTTATGAATTCGTTCAATACTGGGTTTCCAATTATTCGCCCGTTGAGCCAAAGTAATCGAGGACCTATTGAAAACACCCTGGAAGCTGTTTGTAACCCTAAATTATAGCTTGAAACATGTTTTACTACGAATTTGTAGGTTTCAAATTGCAATGATAGATTAAGGCCTTTTGTTTCTTCTATTGCTGTTCGGGCTTTAATGGGTGGTTGGCTCGGTTGAGGCGTTTTTGCAAATATTGTTCGTAATTGGTTGACTATGATATATAGCTGATCTACTGGTATTTAAGAGGCCCTTTTAAAGAGAAAGGATACTCAATAATGATGATGATAGTGTACCTACTGTTGGAGATCCATAAATAAACATCGAAATTGAAAAGAAGAAAGACTATAGAGGAAGAGGAAGTATAAAAGAAGTTGTCTTAAAAGAAATATAAACGACCCTGAACTAAGAGCCTAAGTCACTTAAAGACACCACACTAACAACAAATATCAACAACAAAATATAAGTGTACCGTCTAAAAGCTATCAGATATCTGCCAATAAAAGTCAATTTGAAGCCAGTGTACGTCGAACGGTAGCACATTGTTCAGACTTGGAAGCGACTGATGCTATCGAACCAATGATATATGTGTAACGAACCCCACCGAGGTGGTCCTGAACTCCTAGTTTATGTGGAAACTGGAAAAATATGGGGAAATATAAATGGAAGGGTTTGCTAAGTTTTTTTTTCTGGCGAGCAAACCTTAATTATGACGATAAACGCTATACATGGTGATATAGTTTATCATGTCGTCAATGTTTATTGGTGAACGTTTTCGTCTTTTGATTTGAAATCTACATAAAATATTACTAATTTACTTAAACATAAACAACTTAAACAAGACCATTCAAATCACATTTGATAATAGAGCTACCATTGCATTATTATTTTAAGGTTTGGTTTGAAACATATTTATTTATTGTCACCTTACACCTGTCAGAACCATAATAACCTTGCGCAGTTTGGAATGCTACTTAAATTGAAATCAAAGCTTCAGAGTAAATATTGTCACAAAGTAGCTGATAAGAATCAACCTCATAATAATAATTTACTTTACTGATTAATTTAACTTGAGTCAAATCTTTAACGTCACCAAAATATTTTTCTTCTACAGGTCCTATGTATTCTCTCTAATAGAAACTTTCTATTGATTTATATTGCTATTGGTATCAACGAATTCCTTCAGCAATAGCTTTTGCCCGGGAGCAGGTGACCTCACGACAGATCAAAGTTTATTTATTAGTCCCTAACTTAATACAAAGGCTTTTCAGCTGTCTTTATAGATAAATGCTGAATATGTCGTTAAATTTTCTGCAATAGTTTTAGGTGCGTTTGTATTGAACTTTAAATCTGTGTTGAAGATTGGAGGCTTTATACATTAATATATCATCAGGGAATTGTGCAAATGGAGTAGCTGCATCATCCTTGATCGGAATCAATTTCATTGTTAGATGCAACCTCCTTCCGAAGCAGTGTACTTGGGCAAATGGATGGTGGTATGCATTCTGATCAATTCATAAATTGACTTTAAGATTTCAATCGTATCCAATCATCAATTCATCATCTATAATTCTTCTTTCTTGCGATAACTCCAGTTCAGGCATCACCTACCTGTGTATATCTCTATTTCTTATTTTTTTGGTAATTCCCATTTCTGTTATGCTTTATGCAATAAGTTAAATTCATAAATACGAATAGAGCATTTATGAATAATGTGAACTCATCTGTTTAAAATATAATGGAGTAACACCATCGTCCTTGATCGTTATCACATCATTGTTAGACACAGCCTTCTTCCAAAGCTCAACATTAAACCTGCACAAATGGTAGGCATTATGCATTGCAACCAATTCTTAAATTAAATCCCATATTTCAAGCCAATATCCTAGCAGTACAATTCTAAACCGGACGACATTAAAGCAGCGAACTTTGCCGAGCAATTCCGAATTTCCTGACCATATATCAAATTAATGTCCTTGATTGTGTATGACGGAACAAAATCTAAATATAACATGTTCACACAAGCTGTGTCTCCCAAGTAAGAGATTGCGGCGTCGAGCTGTGCTGTCACATAATTGTGATTAATTTCTAGTGAGCGTGTGCCTGCGGTCACCGTAGGAATGTCGTCCTAGCGAGCGATACTGGTTGACTGAGGATAGAGGCATGGGAGGAGCGGGTAGCGGGAATAGGAAAGTAGCACTTCAGAACTTAGATAGTTCAGATTGAAACCATTATTCGGAACAGGCACAGACAAATTGAGAACGGAGTAAAAAAAAAAATTCGTAAAAAAAAATATCAAACGCAAAAAATACTTACAAAAGTTCCGTATTTAACCAAGACACCATCTTCCTTTCCACTACATCGTCAAATCATAAATCAAAGTTGTAACACCTATCTTCAATCGACATCAAATCTGTAGGCGACGCAATTATATACTTCCTTTTATACAATCGAATGTTCCATTTCAAAATCAGCACTAAATCAGACAAAACCATAAATCCAGAATTAAATCCGGACCAAAGCAATATAGATCACACATCTGTAACCACCTGACCACTGCCCACGCGCATTGAACGTTCAACACAAGTACTTAACGTTTTGACAGAAATTAAGTTGCACAATTAGAAACTGTAGACGCAAACAATATCGTGGTTTGTATTATTGATGGTGGAAACATTCGCATATACTCGTATTCTAGGATTGACGTGGCAATTGAGCTAAAATAAATAGATGGACATTTACTTGATTGTGATTTACGTTTATTGTAGTGGGTCCTAATTATACACCTGCATTGATTGCTGGTAATGAGATTTTGTGCTGTTAGACATTATTTCTTATAAGTTTTTTTTTTACCTTTGTATAAATTCTTTCACCGATTGTTTTGTGAATGTGTGAACATTGTAGGCCTTCTAGATTTCTAGATGCTTGTTAAAATTTGCTAACTTTTATCTCGTTTTACTTTTTTTTTTCTTACGACTTATTGTCGGGCCTACGTTGTCCCCCCATGTCCAAGTACTAATGCTGTAACATGGAAATATTGTAAAAAAAATAAAAAATAAAAGAGTAACCATGGAGTTTCTTGCCGGTTCTTCTCCATAGGAAACGACTAACCCGAATCGTGCACCTTTAGTCGACGTTTTATAAGTGCCCATGTAGGCCTATGTAAAATAAAATAAAATGATTATGATTTTGTGAAGTATAAGTAAATTATGTAGAACATGTCGAAAGTAATGGACAATATGACCTTGTTTAACAACCTACATTCTACAAAAAATTAAGATGGAATTCTCTAAAGTATCCTTAAACATTGTAGTGGCAGCAAATTTTTTTTTACTGCACTCGTCCTTATCTCAATATTAACGTATTTTACTTCATTGGTCTCGTATTTTAATGCATTGTTCTTGTTAGTTAAAGTATTGATAGAATTAAAACCATCATCATTTGTTTAGCTACAATTAATCTGTTATTCTTTGTTAATTACGCTTGCAGCTGCTATTTTTTCTTTCGTATTTAGTCCAACATAGCCTAACCCTTAAACCGCATTTGCTAATAGAAAACTCCTGCGCACTGTATTCTCTAGAATTAGGCACATTTCCACCACTGTGTAATTTGGCAACGTTTACAAAATCACGACTTTTGTGCATCTCGACTCTGATGTTGAATCATATTATAATTTGTGAAACTAATTTGAAAATGGGGTCAAGAAACAAGTGTATTATTATATACCTCGTAAATGGGAATATTCTTATTCATTTAAGTGTCGCTTGCCTAATTTTATAATCTTCTTTGTTTAGTTGGTGTTAGCAAATACAAAAATTTATTTCTTTGATGAAACAACTTTGACACCGTAAACTATAACCAAAAAGTTCTAAAGATTACTTTTGAACTCGCGTTTGAAATACTCAATAAATATTTGACCGAATATTACTAAGATACTTCATGCCAAGAATAATCAGCCTAAACTTTGCCCACTAATGGGAAACAATCCTCCTGTGAGAGGGTGCTCTCAAAGCATACATAAAACTGCTTTAGCCTGATTAAGCCTAAATTCTGTCCAGATTATCGATAAATGGACAGATTTAAACGTACAGTCTAACTACCAACAACAACAACAATAACAAACACAACAACAATTACCAGAAAAGTAATCCCAACGCGTAACCTGTAACTGTTACATCATACATCTTAACTGTCCTTAATATATTCTTATTTCGCAACCAGCATATTTGCCTCATGCAAGGAAATTCAAGAGAAATAAATCAGCATATAACAACTGCACATAACAGCTTTTGTTGCGACAAGTATAATAAAACCACTGACCTGAATACTTACGCATTTTATGACCTAACTTAACTAAATTAGATTTGCTATAGACACCGCACTTAACACAGTCGTATATGAGAACTTACATTTATAGTGTTACGCAATCAGGTTTCGATTGGGAAAATTGTCGTTGAGAAAAATTTATCATCATTTAAAGATTTTTGGAGAATATCGGCATTAGAAAAGAGATTAGGGAACTCGTTGCAAGAAATAAAGACGAAATTTTTGCACAGTTCTTGTAATTTTAATATTTGCAACAAATTCAGCAACAAAATTTTTTTCATTTATAATTTATCTCGTCAAAACTCAAAATAATCAGAATAACCCAAAAGTTACCTGAAAAAGAATTGAACTCGACCTATTGACCCCCATTCTTAAATTAGTAAACAAGAGCCCACAAATCGAAACACAAAAGAAACAAAGCAGGTCCCACCATCAAACCTTACAAAGCACCATAATAAGAGAAAATTCAAAAACAATTTCAAATCCACAATCCATTGACTGGAAATCAATTCATTATCATTATTGTTTAAAAATTGTGGTGGTCGCCACAACATTCCCCAGGCATAGCTTAACACGACAGCAGACCATAATTCCCGTCTCTAATGGAGTCTGTAACACGCACTAGCTACACATCAACCTGGGACAGACAGACGGACTTGTAGAGCCTTGTTTGGAACACCAAATGAATATAAACTTTATTGTTATCGAGTAAGATTTGAATTTCAATGGCGAGAGTTGGGTGTTCAGTGTTGAGAAGTGTGTATATTGTCTGTTGGCTGTTCTGGACTCGTTTGCTTGTTTAGTACAGGAACTTTAAGAGTCCTTCCTCACGCCAAAATTTTCTAATACCGTATTACTTGATAACTTCGCGTTACTGTTTACAAGACCTATTAGAAGAATTTCTAGTCCTCTGCTCTGCCTTATACTGACTTTATTCCAACTTGTAGCAGACAGAAAGATCTAGAAATAGACCAAGCTGGTCCATTTTCAGATATGTCTGTTTGTCTCCTCAGACTTCATCTAATCTATCTAGCTTATTTTGTCCTACTGCGGGTCAAAGATCTCTTCTTACCACACAATCTCACCGATGTCAATTTCTTAAACATGTCATGGCAGAAGGTGCCAATCACCCACAGTTCACATCCAAAATATCTCGGGATTACTCTGGATATATCCCTCAATTACAGAAAGAACTGCGAGAATGCCAAACGGAAAGTGCACAGTAGAAACAACTTGCTGCGCCGCCTAACGACCAGCGGTTGGGGGGCTCCTCTCAAGTCCTGCGAACAACTGTTATAGCGCTCTGTTTCTCCGCTGGTGAATATGCTAGTCCAGTGTGGAGCCGCTCTGCGCACTCCAAATTAGTAGATACAGCACTAAATAAGATGTGCCGGATTGCCACTGTATGTCTTAAACCAACTTCTATGCGAATGCTGTACCCAGTGATCTGGATTGCGCACCGCGAAATTCGCAAAACTATAGCAAGCTGCACAGAGAGGGCGAAACTAGAAAACCGGCCAAGTGCGAGTCGGACTCGCGCACGAAGTGTTTCGTACCATTATCGCAAAAAAACGACAAAAATATCACGTTTTTTTTTACTTAGATATTTATTTTATTTGGTTTTTAGTATTTGTTGTTATAGCGGCAACAGAAATACATCATCTGTGAAAATTTCAACTGTCTAGCTATCACGGTTCATTTGTTTTGTTCTATTATTATTTATTTAATCATTTATGCACATACACATAATATACAGGCAAGAAGAAAGGACAGAAATATAGGTGCAGAGGTTATGCTTATTTCTATAGAAATCTATTCAGCATACCTGCGAAAGGAAATATAACAAAAAAGAGATGTAGACATAGTGTGTAGAGTAGAAAAAAATAAACACATAAAACGGTTCATAACTAAGTCATCATATACAATACTGATAACAAATAAAATGTACTGTCATATACATATTATATTTGTAAAATAAATATTATAGCAATGAATACTAAAACCTATATATAAAAGTTAATAATACATCATTATAAGCAACTATGATGGAATGGAAAGGTAAAGACACAGTCTCACTAATGCGGCCATTTCCGTACACAATTATTGTAATTTGTATACATGTTTTTGTTCCAGAAAAAAAAAAATGTTCTTTTACTCTTCTTTTAAAAACTGCTAAAGTTTGGCAGCCCCTAATGTCAGGCGGAAGAGAGTTCCACAACCACACGGCGGGAACAGTAAAAGAGTAGGAGTAGGAGTCTGTAGTGCGGTAAAGGATTTTAAGGAGATTTTCAAGATGCGACCTGCAAAGTTTATCGGAAGGACGGGAGTAGGAAAAGCGTTCTCGGAGGTAGGAAGGAGATTTAGGATTATGAAGGATGTTAAATAAAAGACACAATATGCGAGAGTTTCTGCGAAGTCAAAAAGGGAGCCACTTGAGTAACTTGCGAAAGTCTGAAACGTGATCATACTTTTTAAGGTTGAAAACAAAAAAGAAACAAACGTTCAAGTTTATTTAAAAGCTCCTCGGTGGCATCCAAACAACAGTCATCGGCGTAGTCGATGATGGACTGAATGTGAGTTTGGGCAAAAGAAATTTTGGTTTTCAAGGGCAAAAAGCTCTGGAGGCATTTCAGCGAGTGGAACGGGTGCACTTTGCAACTGACCTCAGCGACCATGGGCAGTCCACGACAAATAGGACACCATGATTAGCCCCAGATTTTTAGCCGTCTTAGTGTACCCAATCTGAACTCTATTCAACTAGAGTAGAGACAGCGACGCAAAACCGAGCTCTGTGTTGCGCCGCCGATAACGATGGACTGAGACTTCCTAGGTTGATTTGCCGCCCAAAGGACCGCGACCACACCCCAATCAACTCCAGGTCACTGTATACGCCAGAGCAGCGGCTTTCTCATCTGGACTAAGAAAATGATGGTAAAGCTGCAGGTCGTCAGCGTAGAGATGAAAGTTACAGGAGATGACTCAAGTAAGTGAGTTTTCAAAATTGAAAAGAGAAGAGGAGAGAGAACGCCACCCTGGGGCACACCCGCAGTAAGAGAGCACCAATCTGAAGAACACTCATCCAGGCGTACCCACTGCGAGCGGCATCTGAGGTAGGAGTCGAACCAATAATTTGTGGAAGAGGAGAAATTGAAAGATTTAAGGATCCCAAGAAGGATTTCGAAGTTGAAAGTGCTGCTGAAATCAAGAAGCACAAGTGACGTAAGAGATTTGTGATCCATATCCCAGCGGATGTCATCAGTCTCAGTTCGTAGTTTAAAAGAGCATTGACAGTATTTTGACCAGGCCGGAAACCAGATTGAAAAAGACTAAAAAGATCATTACTACATAGAAACAGAGACGGCATCTTCATCAGCATCGTGGGCCATGTCAAGAATTCCAGATTCTTCTGTTTTTCTCTCAAACTTGAGCTATTTTACAATGAAATACAAATATTGACATGATTGATCTTTAATATTGTATTTTTTAGTTTCTGCCCTTTTCCTGTTTTTTTTTCAACGAGTGTAAACTAACCCCGTAGTCTTCCGAAGCGTGTGTCCATTGTTGTGTGTTCTGTGTGACAATGTCTTGTTATCTTTTTCAGTATTTATTTTAATGTCAAAAACTTTGCCATTATCATAATCACTTTCATATTTTTTAGTTTCTGCCTTTCAACCTCATTGAAAAATCTGGGAGTGTTTGTGGCTTTTTCAACTAATGTATAATGATGTGTTCATTGTCTTCCAGAGCGTGCAGATGCGCTTGTTGCTTCATCGTTACTTACTAAGCTCACTGTGTTATCGTTTTCTTCTGACGTCATAAGGGTCCTGGTCCATGTCAAGAATTATTTGTATGATCTACAAATAGTTGTTCCGGCTCTGGGTGCTTGTGTATGTGAGTTTATATGTTTGTAAACGCACCCACAATACAGGAGAAATTCCTAGTGTCGGGCAAAGTTTAAAAAAAAAAAAACTGGGATAACGGATTGAACTATTTTACAATGAAATACTTAAATATTGGTATGATTTATCAAATACTAACTGTTGTATTCTGTTGTTTTTGCCTATTTCTTCATAATATTTTTATCAACGAGTGTGTACCCGCGTCACATCTCAGCCGTCAGAGCCGTCACATAATTCTGCGTCGGAATTAAGTCACAAATCTACACCATGTTCAACTTTCGCTCAAAATGCTTTGGGATTTTGTTACTGCTAGTATACATTCTGCGTTCCTTCTTCCCAGAACCATTGAGACCTCATCTTCTTCATCATCAGCAGTTATATATTCAGTATATATATTCATGCTTGTATCCTTCTGTTCGTCTCTTCTAGCTTCATCTTTTTTAATATGTGACCCGTTAGCTTAAACATTATTTTACATGTTTTGTAGTTTCTGTCCTTTCTTTATATAGTCGCGGTTTTTGTATCTTTTTCAACGAGTGTAAACTCCCCGTAGTCTTCCTGAGCGTGTGCCCGCGTCACATCTCAGCCGTCAGAGCCGTCACATAATTCTGCGTCGGAATGAAGTCACAAATCCTAGCCGTGGATATATCTATCTCCGCGTCGATTCCATACATACCTGTCGAACGAGTCGCCTGAATAATGTTGTGATTTTAAAACTAGGTTAAACGCTATCATTTATTTTGTATGACATTATAATGTTGGAATGGTTTTGTGGTATGTCTGTGAGGGAAATATTGTTTGAATTCTTCATTTGCCTGAATTACACATTAAATTTATCCAAGAAAATCAAAAGAAGAACTGTGTTTTTGAATACTTTTAGTCCTTGAAGACTTAGAAAAAAGGGATTTAAATCAAAGACCAATCGACATCAAATCATTTATACTTATGAATATTATCAATTAATTAGTTTCAATAGCCCAATCTACACCTGATAACTGACAACTTATTACCATTTATAGCAAGTAATTTGCCGCCGTTTACCTTAATACAACGTTGTGAATTAAAATAAAACTAAATAGTAGACAGTTAGGCCATAATATTAGAATATCGTCCATCTAATAAGGTCAATATATTCTGATATTCAATAATTCTATACGCTTCTTAGTTCAATTCGGATCCCACATAAATTGATATTTCAACAGTTTCATGTTATATTATGTGTCGTTATAATGAAAACCTGTGTTTATATTAAACACAATTTCTTTTTACTAATTTATTTTAATGCGTATCTGTTTAATTCAAAAAATAATTTAATTAAAACTGAATTCAAAAAACAAAAAACACGACTGCTTATGATATGAAGCGAACTAAAGAGACTTCAACAAGAAGAAAATCATGCTGTGCAGTCGGCGGATACGTATTCGCGAACTGGCTGACCAAAACCAGACGTCTTTTTGTTCGCTTCTTAAGCAGTAGAGATTTTTGATTCTTTTAACTAACTTTTTTTATTTGTAACTTTTTAGTTAACACTTTTTTTAATTAGGTAAATTTAAACATAAAAGTGTAATATATTTTTGAAATCACCTCTTAAAACCCTTTATTTTGATTGCCCACATGATGGGTTTGGAAGAAAAAAAATATTGGGCCACCACAATGTGGCGCGCAAAAGCCGCCATTTTTAGGGTTCCGTACCCAAAGGGTAAAAACGGGACCCTATTGCTAAGACTTCACGATCCGTCTGTCTGTCTGTCCGTCTGTCATCAGGCTGTATCTAATGAACCGTGATAGCTAGACAGTTGAAATTCTCACAGATGATGTATTTCTATTGCCGCTATAACAACAAATACTAAAAACAGAATAAAATTAATATTTAAGGGGGGCTCCCATACAACAAACGTGATTTTTTTGCAGTTTTTTGCACGATATTAATAACGGAAACAGGTAGACGCTTGAAATATTCACAGAATATTTTGTTGTATATTCACTTCAAAAAATAATAATAATTAAATTAAAATACAATAAATTAAGGGGGGCTCCCATACAACAAACGTGATTTTTTTGTAGTTTTTTGCGATAATGGTGTGGAACCCTTAGTGCGCGAGTCCGACTCACACTTGGCCAGTTTTATTCTATTTTCCAATTTTAATGTAGCCATGCAGTGACACACAAGGTTAAGACGAATCGATTGACGTAAGAATCATCAAAATCGGCCAACGAGTTTGGTCTCTAGAACGCCACATAGGAACAAACATACATACATAGACTGATAAACACATTACCGTCCTTCAGCAGAAGGGTAAAAACAAGAAACCATCGACATGAAGAAGATTTATTAAAGAAAGACCTAAAAAAGATTAAGTATACTTGACATAAAGTACTTTCCCATGTCACAATTTATGAATCGAATACCCTTTCCCATTTCTCAACCTTTTTTATTTACTAGAGTCAAGAGCAAACCCATTACAAATAAAAAAATAAAAAAAGTATATCCCTTTCTTTTTATCGTTATTTCCCAATTGTATGGATTCTATTTAATTAAATGCATGATAAATATTTGTGAAGCAGGGAAAGATTGATCTGTAATTTACCTGAAATTAATCTACGTTCATAACCCGCACCCTGATAATCTTCAAACTACAAAGACGCCACATACACAAACTAATCTACTACAAAGAGATACACGGTTCGTACAATCAAGTCCTCGATACCACATGCGGGTGTATAGTAATTGCGTACAGACGCGTATCAAACTGTTTCATGTAAATATAGCAATCCTTTGCTGCGGTACCAACTTGATAGTGGCTATATATAGTAATGCATACCATCGGAAGAGTAAATGTTGCGTATGTTTGTTAGACGATCTTTGAAAGTTTAGGTTCAGTAGTAAAATTATTATTCTTCACTACCGAGAAATATTTAACCGGAGTTCTTTCTTTGATAATATTACTGATGCTATTATTGCTGCTATACAGCTACCAGAAGTATAGGAACAGTCGATATGACTATGTTTGGGCGATATTTGTCCAGCACAAAACGTATTTTACCTAAAATGATGATGATAAAATGATTGGTGAAATGAGCAGGCCCAATAGTGCCTTAAAATTTAAAAATAGACAAAGGCAAGTCGAGCAAGCGAACATCGACATTGACCTTACAGCAGAGCCTCTAGACAAGTGGCATTCGATGTCATCAACATCATCAAACTATTAATGTTCCCACTGCTGGGACACAGGCCTCCTCTCTGTGAGAGGAAATGGGCCGTAATCCACCACGCGGGCCCAGTGCGTGTTGGTGGATGTCACATGTCTTCGAATTTTTGGTTCTAGGTCATGCCGGTTTCCTCACGATGTTTTCCTTCACCGTTTTGAGAGCAGTGGTGATGAAATAATTTACACAAAGTAAAGCGCCTGCCTGAGCTCGAACCCACGACCTACAACTAGTAAGTCGCGGCCGATACCACTGGGCCAACACTGCTCCTGCACTGCTCATTCGATGTCAGCGATGTCTAAATGTAATGGATTGATCACGTGATTTTGCGATATCGCTTGTCAATCCCGTACAATTTGGCCTATTTGACAATCGCTATCGCCACGCTTTCGATGATATAATGTCACTTTTCTAGTGCCTCTTGCTTATTATCTCCCACAAAATAAGTTGTAGCAAAAAATTATATCAACATTTTGATAACCCAGAACCAAACCGCTAATCATGTTAATTCAACAACAAACTAAATACAGGAAACCCTATTTAGAACTCAGTGTTATCGTATCAGTAATTACTAAAACAGATTTTACACGGGCGGTATACATTCGCTTTTACACAACCATAACATTTTCCATCGGTTTGCACTTAATTAAGGGATTTGTGCGAGCGGCGCCGGGGTGCGGCGCTAGCGACACACAGACTTGTTCACTTGTTAGTTTCAGACGGACAACAATCGCAGACATTCGCCAGCGATAAAAATGTCGCCAGCCACAAAATTGTAGGTATAATAAAGGATAGAATGAGTTAAACACTTTGTGAAGAAATTTGTCTAGAAATGTACAAAATCTGCATTAATCACCAATTGACTACCAGTCAGCGATGGCTGTATTTTGGTTTGAAGAATATACCTTGATATTTTTGTATTTACCTTTCACGTAAAGATTGAAACGCATATCTTATCTGAAACTTGTCCAAATTGACTTCTGCACTGACCATTCACTATCAGATGGACTTGTTTGCCATCTAATAGCGTAAAAATATACCAAGCATACTTATGTTTATATAGGAAAACGCATAATGTAGGATGTTTCAGGAAGACTAATCAAAGACGACCATTTCCTGGTAACATTTTCGCCACTAAATTGTCGTTGGGGCGTGGTCCGTCTGAAAAAAAGCCTTAAATGTGTAACATTTCATAACAGATCTTATCTCATTGTGTTCGAGCCGCGCCTATAAGCTTCCTAGTTTTAATTGAAATGGTCGTTTTTACTCGGTACTTGAATACGCATCCAATGTGACTGAGTGAGTTTTTATTCGCTTTCTGCAGTGAAATGAGTGTTTTACATGCTCTTGATAGTGGAGTTGATCGTGTATTACTTTCTTATCTGTATATGCATATCAAGAAGTTAGTGTAGACTGGAAATAAAGTGTTATGTGTATAGATTCTTACTTGCGGGTTCCTTGGAGTGTTTCTTTATGGGGTTGGGCTATATATAGACATGATTTCTATAATGATATAATTGATTTTATATTGTAAACATTCTGTTTTACTACACATAGACTATAAACATATAGATCAAATCATATAAATATAGATTTGGCACAATCAATATGCAATTATTGATCTGACCTCAAAAAAGTTTTCTACTTCAAAACTGCACCAAAAAATTGGTTGTCTGTAAAGTCGGTTTACGGACGATAGTTTAACGTGACAACGTCATAACAAAACATTGATGAAATGATTGCTTCCTTAACGATACAATTAACGTCATTGTAACGTTACGATTATAACGTTACAATGAGCGTAACGTTACATTGAGTCATCCTTTTTCGTGCGTGCAGCAGGCGTTCATCGATTTATTAGACGTTGTCACGTCAAAATGTTCTCCACCCCGGCCTAATTTTAAGAAAGAACACACACAACTACGAGCTGTTGCGTAACTACACTAACCCGATTCCACAATAACACACTCTGTTCCAAATCTAGCCAAGCTCCTTAACCAGGAACAAAGAAAACACGCAATACCTACGCGGTAACCGTAAGCTCCTACATTATAACAGTACTGACACACAAGCAACGTTAATGCTAGAAGGCGTGTGTCCAATTTAACATATCGTGCGGCGGGCTATATCTCGCAGGAGACAGGCGACAGAGCCCGCAAGGTGCGTAGGACGGCGTAACGGACGCGGTAGTAGCAGCTAAATCAACCATTGTCTGATTGGGTGTAGCTTGCCGCATTCTCCGAGTGGACTAGGCGTGCATAGGAGAGGAATAGGATGCTTTAGTATCCATTTTAGAACCCTGAAATAATTTATAGCTATGATAATTCGGATTTTGGATGCTGCTTTGTTCTTTTTTTTTTGTCTAGTCTGATAATGGGCTGCTTACACAAGCCATATATTTCGTCTTTGGTGTTTAGAACTTCTATGGACCGTAAATGCTTCTTTTATCTTTTGATTCATTTGTTTCAACATATCGTGTGGCGGACTATATCTCGCAGGAGACAGGCGACGCAAGGGGCGTGAGTCGGTGTAACGGACGCGATAATAACAGCAAAATTAACCATTGTCTGATTGGGTGTAGCTTGCCGCACTTTTCAAGTGGACTAGGTGAGGAATAGGATATTATATAAGCCGTTTTAGAGACAAGACATACACATGTAGAAAGATAATTTAAAATATGGATCCTTTTATGTCCTTTAGATATTATCTTGTCTGATGATGGGCTCCCTACATAGTCCAAATACTTGGCCTGTGGAGTCTAGAACTTCTAAAGACATTTTTGATGCTTTTGTCGGTTGAGGCCTAGGCTCGTCTTCTTTTCCATGGTCTTTTTTGCTGAAGATCTCGGCTCTTCACAGGATAAGATAGATGATTTCTTAAATAGTAAGTTATTGTTAGTATATTGGCAGTTTCCATTATAGTTTACTAGCAGTTGAGACCAAAAATTTAATAATAGGATGATAATTGGTGATATGCTTGCTTTTTCATCTTTTTCTAGTCTTGTTTGATAATGAGTTTCTTACAATACAGTTCATTCGCGTTGTATTTGGATACATAGGACCTCTAAAGACTATTTTGACTACTTTGACTTCTGGCTTTTAGTCCTAGGATTAGATTTACCAGTGTTTTTTTCAACCGAGAGGATTTTTTTTTCACGCCGTAATCTTCACAAACCGTTTTAGGAGATGCTTTGTTATTCTAAACAGCTTTAAATGTACCCTAGTCTTACATCTGCTTTATAAGAATCCTGACTTATCAGATATATTTATAAGAATCTTTGCTTTCCAATAGCTCGTTTACTAGCTTTATCCTCTACTAACTCTTACCTAGATACTGACAGCAACTCTGCGACTCCTAACTTAGGTCTAACAATCAGCACGAATATGCTTCACAAATTCGATAACTAGCAAACGAAAAGCAACTCCATGATATTTAAAAAAATGTTAATGCCACAATTTTCCTATTCTTGTAGAGCACACACCGCAATATATTGAGATGGATGTGCAGAGTGACGGGCAAGGATACAGTGAGAAATGAGTATATTAGAGGAAGTTTGAAAGTGGCACCAGTGACAGAAAAGTTGTAAGGAAACCGTTTGTCCCGGTATGGTCACGTGATGAGGAGGGATGAAACGCATGTCAGTAAAAGAGTTATAAATATAAATGTGATTGGATGGAGAAGGAGAGGAAGGCCAAAGAAAAGATGGATGGACTGTGTGAGGAGGGATATGAAAGAAAAGGGAGTTACTGATAGCGTGACAGGGACAAGACGGTATGGAAGAAGAAAATGTGTTGCGCCGGCCCCAAGTAACATGGGATAAGGGCAGGCAGATTTTGATGTAGAGCACACGCCGCTGGAACAAACGGCCGCGTGTCAGCCACTAACCGCTGCTATATATCGGCTATAACTCGCTGCATCGTTGTTCAGGAGTCCAACCAATTCAATGATACTTCATGAAATCTATGATCTCCTGGTACAACTACATTCTATTGTGTGTTATTGTTTATGTTTTTAGACGGCGAATCATTGGCTCAAATAGCTTTTTCTACTTGCATTTCTACTGTTAATTTGTGAATTAAACAAACTCTAACGTGGATGACGCCTTGAGATTCAATTTTGACATTAAAAATATCTATAGAAATACTCCTGCAGCCAGTCCATTCCACAATTTTCCTATTCTTGTAGAGCACACGTCGCTGGAACACACGGCCGCGTGTCGGCGACTACCCGCTGCTATATATCGGCCATAACTCGCTGCACCGTTGCCCAGGAGTCCAGCCGCGTCCATTATATGACTACGCTCGTACACACAATTAAACCTCATAAAACCTATGATCTCCTGGTACTTTGTTGCTGTTTATTACTTTATGTTGAATAGTGTAAGTTTGTCGTTAGTTTATGGGGCATGTGTGATCGGTATAGGAATTCAATGTGGGCTGGTCGGATTTTGTAATGGAATTTTCGCGGTAACTGTTTTGAATTTGCGGTGATGTTTATTGTAAACCTATTTATTACTATTTTTTGGCCTGATAGTTTTGTCTCCCTATTACGATTTGTTGTGTTGATTTGTTACACCCACTCCTATCAAGGTCGGAGACTCTACACTCGAAGTTGTGGACGACTATGTCTACCTGGGACAAACGATCCAGTTGGGTAGGGCCAACTTCGAGAAAGAGGTCAACCGTCGAATCCGACTCGGCTGGGCAGCGTTCGGGAAGTTGCGCGGTATCTTCTCGTCCAACTTACCACAGTGTCTCAAGACGAAAGTCTATGACCAGTGTGTGTTGCCAGTGATGACATATGGCTCTGAGACGTGGTCGCTTACAATGGGCCTCATCAGAAAGCTCAAAGTCACCCAAAGGGCAATGGAGAGGGCTATGCTCGGCGTTTCCTTGCGTGATCGAATCAGAAATTTTGAGATCCGCAAGAGAACCAGGGTAACCGACATAGTCCGAAGAATTGCCAAACTTAAGTGGCAGTGGGCAGGGCACATTGCTCGCAGAACGGATGGCCGATGGGGCAGAAAGGTTCTGGAGTGGCGACCGCGAACCGGAAGACGTTGCGTTGGAAGGCCTCCCACCAGGTGGTCCGATGACCTGGTGAAGGTTGCGGGGATCCGCTGGTTGCGGGACGCACGAGACCGGTCAATGTGGCGACGCTTGGGGGAGGCCTATGTCCAGCAGTGGACGGCTTTCGGCTGATATGATGATGATGATGATTACGATTTACTTTTTATTTTATTTTGTCAGTCATTGATACTCTTTGCTTCGTGTAGAAAAAATATCAACAATTAGGAGAGTCATAGTAATTATCTGTAGCTATATGTCTGTTTACATAATTACTTCTTCCCTCATCTTCTTTTATATCTATGTTAAAATTGCTGGTTGTTTGCCTTTCAAAACCAGTAGCTGCACTGTACTGATGCATTCTCCATAAAAGGTGCAACACTAACTTCTTTCCTACCACCTCATATTTCAATCCCACTTCCGTCACCAAGATCTAGTTATCGGCCACATTACCTAGAAGTGTCCCCTGACTAACATGACGCTTCCAGCCAGGCCTCTTCATCAGTGCTGATATGCTAGTAAGTTATGCATATAACATCGATATACTCTAAGCATTAAACGAAACGAATTTCACATTAAATCCTTTGAGAAGTGTCTGCCAATCGTAAAATTCTAGGATTACTGTTACTTTGTAAGTTTTAACTGCATTACGATGTTCCACATAGTTTATTAATATTAGCCTTTTTAGTACTAGCTTTTCTGTGGCTTTGCCTGTTGCCTGAATTTCTATTAAAAAAAATCTATTACAACAAATCTTTTCACGTTATTATTTTATATATTCGTGTATATTTTGAATGTAATTTTTTCTACAAATAATAATTAATAAACTTAACTGACTGTTGAGGAATGACTTCAATTATTTGGACAAAGACAAGATAGGAATAAAATCAAGTGAAATTCTTTATTTTTGGTCAGTGACCATGGTCATCGTATACAAATTAGGACAAACATAATATCCTTGACTTAATAATCCTACAGCTACAAGATTATCTTCTCAGAGATCTAATAATAGAAATCCATAAAATGTCGGAACTCTCACAATCTAGGTTTATCGTGGTCGTTACACTTATCAAGTATAACGTGACTATAATGCTCATATGTATACGAGGGCTTGGATTACTTAATGGAAAATTCAAGTTCTATACATTGACTTTTATTATCTTGGAGTTAGGCATGGTCTGGATCATAAATAGTGCGAGTCTTAATCGCGACTGTGACGTGCGATCGCGACACGTCTTGCCTTGTTTGGTTGTAAGAGTATTCCGCGTTTGTAATTGGCAACGCGTGTGTGCAATGCGTATCTGCCTAATCATCTGTACTCAGCCTTAGAAAATGCGTTTGTATGAATAGGTCTTAAATGCAGCGGATTGGTTTCTCGCTTGTATTTTCGTCTTTTTTTTCTATTATTCCATCATCATCGTCAATATTTGTCAAAGTTATTGCCAATTCGTGGCAAAGAGCAATAACTTGTGATTTGGATGAACTGACATTCATCCAACATCAGGTTTTATTGAATATGGCCCAAAATTTATCAAAATCGGCGATGTTGTGGTTTACGGTTTGACCAAGAGTTTTACCACGAACACTTTAAAAAGCAAGGCATTATTTATACATCTACAAATTGATTGACAAAATGATGATGCCTAGGGTTGTTAATTCTGTAGGAATTATTACTACAGTTTTTTTTACAGCTCAACTTGGACTATGAATTCAAAATCCCATGGAGAAGGCAAATATACTTACAAAACAACAAACTCAACCACAAGCAAAGATATCGCCAAATCCATCTCACACATCAGTAAACCTTTCATCAGATCCACATACCAATGAATACAGATACATCCATAAATAAGTATACAGCATAAAATACAAGAGGTATTCAGTCCACTCGGCAATATATGACGTTGCGGGCGCCGCCAAGCTCAGCTCATGACTAATGTTTTAGACCCCGCGATGCCATATTTATAACTATAACTGTAACACACGCAGATAAATGCGTTTGCTGGCGGCCAAATTAACTTATACATTTAAATACATTACCTATTTAAGTTAATGAAGCCGTTTGTATGAAGATTTATATGAATAAATAAGTTCATAGGAGCGTATTAGTCTATCGACGGACGGTCGTAATGGCGGCACTTGCGGGTGATATAATAATTATGGCAGGACGTGTAAGTAAGTGTTCATGATAGGTTTTTGCATAATTAAAGAACACTATTAAAGAATCCAATCAAATAAAGATTTAAATGATAATTTGATGCGAAATAGTAGATAAGAATAAGAAGAGAGAATAAATCTAACGCGCAACTTTTTTGTCCTCCTCCAAATATCAAAACAGCAAAATATTGGAAAATAATTTATACCGTTGGTAATTATATATGATAATTTTATTGCTTCTGCTACTGTACTACACTTTGCCTTTAGAAAATACCGCTGTAAATCGTATTTAACATGCAATAACATTAATTTCAGGAAATATTTTGTCTGTTCCTATTTATTTGGTCGCCATTGTGCTGGCTCTATTCAGCTCAGATAGCTTCTGTATCGCGATATACTACGGCAGGTGATTAGCGGCACGAGTCAAGCGCGTATATTATATACATTGTTGGACTTAAACTACAGTGTACCTACCAGTTCACCAGCTATTTTATGGATAGTACTTGGATGTACTTGTACATTAGAACATGCATGAGCGAAATGAAGTTTTTAATAGGAATATTTTATAGTTACAACATTGTATTTTCTCTGTAAATGATTGTGTTAATCTTTTGAGAAAATAAATGTCTAAAACCGTAACCGTAAACTGTATCTTGGATGGGTCAATAATTGTCGCTGCCATTGTAGAGAGCGACTGAAACGTATATCCAAATTAGTTACTGTGGATTTAATGGCAGCAGTAGGTACTGATCTATCAGAGATATAATGACGAAGACTAGATCTTTATACAAACTCAGATACTACACTTACTATTAAACAGAAAAACAAATGTTTGTTTGTTTTTGGGGCTAAGAGTTGCATACTTACTAACTAGTAAATTTTTAATAATAAATCATTGATAACAGTTGAACCGGTAGGGCCAACTTCGAGAAAGAGGTCAACAGTCGAATCCGACTCGGCTGGGCAGCATTCGGGAAGTTGCGCGGTATCTTCTCGTCCAACTTACCACAGTGTCTCAAGACGAAAGTCTATGACCAGTGTGTGTTGCCAGTGATGACATATGGCTCTGAGACGTGGTCGCTTACAATGGGCCTTATCAGGAAGCTTACAGTCACTCAAAGGGCAATGGAGAGAGCTATGCTCGGAGTTTCCTTGCGTGATCGAATCAGAAATGTGGAGATCCGCAAGAGAACCAGAGTTACCGACATAGCCCGAAGAATTGCGAAACTTAAGTGGCAGTGGGCAGGGCACATTGCTCGCAGAACGGATGGCCGATGGGGCCGAAAAGTTCTGGAATGGCGACCGCGAACCGGAAGACGATACGTTGGAAGGCCTCCCACTAGGTGGACCGATGACCTGGTTAAGGTTGCGGGAAGGCGCTGGATGCGAGACGCACGGGATCGGTCGATGTGGCGATGCCTGGGGGAGGCCTATGTCCAGCAGTGGACGTCTTTCGGCTGAAATGATGATCATGATGATGAACAGTTGAACCTTTGTTTAAATATTATGTAAAAACGTTTTGTGTTCAATCGCCGATAACTATCTTCTTCTTTCTTCCAAATGATTTCTCAACATTAAATGTGCGTCCTCCCAAAAGGCAATGCGAATGTATAAATTTTAACTTTTCATCACGAATCCAAAAACATAACTTCCCATAGCCGACCTTAGTCGAGTAAAAAGATTCTTACCCACAGAATATTAGCCAAAGACTGCGCACACGCAATCCTGAACTCAATCTGTGCGCGACAGTAGTGGGGAAGTTTCCCGACACGCGACATGTGATCAGATAGTGGGCACGCGTCGCGCGTCGCGCCGCCTCAAGATCAAGGCTACGAAACCAACGGAGGCCATGCAGGGCTATGCCGACATGTCAGACCGCGCTCAACTATCGCATATGCTTTGAAGTTGTGACCGCAACGGAGTTAGGAGACGCAGAGGTCGAAGCGCCAAACTAAAAATATACGTAGCAAATTTGTCTGCTCTCATTATATCGATTAAAATATCGTAGGGGTCGTTATTAAGCTATATAATGACTTACATTATTGCTTCAACTCTGCGTGAGTGTGCCTTGAGTCCTTGAACCTTCGCTATTATTTCATGCCACCAGTTTCTACCGTGCAAAACCATCGCTTCACCAGTCACATCGTCAGATGTTACAAAGTAGTTCGTTCTCCGTCGCACCAACGAAGCAATGAGGAACACCAGCCGAGCGATTTGGTGGCTATGGTTATCGCCAGAAACGAGTGGCCAGAAATGGTAGCTGTGTAGGGTCGGTGGTGACCGCTGGTTTCGTGGCCACAGGTTAACTGCCTGTAACCAGATGTTCCGCTGAAACGATACCATTCGGGATCATTGTTCGCGTTTCCTTGTGGAGATAGCGTTTTCCGAAGCGAGTTAGCATTGTTTCGCTGTTTAGAGGACAATCATTTTGGTTTCAACTAACATAGCTACTGGGTTCCAATCTAAAAAGCTCTTGCTATTCTTAGAAATCTTTGTCGTGGACTCATACGGAAAAGGTTTGCAGTTATGACCGGCAGTGGACCAAATGTCGATTATATTTTTAAAACATGAAAATGAGAAGAGGCCCAATAAAGTTGAATTAAATTAGAACCAAAGATTATGCCTACATCCATGCCCTAGAAAAACTAATTGGAAATGACGTCAATACGTGCAACAGCAACAAACTGCAATCACCAATCAGCAAAGGTTTGCAATGTCAAAATACATTTTTTGAAAATTTCAACCCTTCAACATCTTCGTAGGTTATCTTTTAATACCTTTTACTGTCCCACTGCTGGACAAAAACCTCCCCCAAATCCTTCTAGGAAATATTTTCGGTGCCATTTAGAAAACTCATATTCCGTTATTTTAAACACATCATATCTAAATCAGCTTCCAACAGTTTCTAGCAAACGCCACATGATCGCATCAGCAGTGAACAGTGACAATACGCAGCTGATTTGAATAATTGCGCCGGAGTCGACGCGATCGCCTGATGGATCGCGAGCCAGATTGTGCGGGATGAGATATGTTCCAATGTTGTTTATGTTTCTCTAGTTCTAATGGATAGGAGTGTGGAGAAGAATCTGAAGGTTTGTTTCACTAGTAATTTAAGCTATGAAGGAAATTATAAATTGATGACAAATACTTTTTTCAAAGAAAACTAGAGTTAAAATAACATCATGTCTGTACACTCATTACCGTCATTACATTACACTACTTAACTAAATAAATTAACTAACAAATAGTTAATTTGTTTAGTTAAGGGTACACTAGTCGACGGCACGAACTATTTTGTGCGCGGGGTTGAAATGCATTTTATATCAACCAACAACACGTGCGGATGAGATAGATGCTGTGATGAGCAGTAGGAAGCTAGTTCGCGTACGAATACACACTTTTGCAAATTTGTAGCGAAATGGATAATGATTTAGGACGAAACCGAACGTGCGAAATTTTATAAACAGACCTTTGGCAGTCTAGATATCATGAAAAAACTACTAAATCTATCTGTTCAAAATAAAATTATTTGCATTGTTGAACTACTAATCTATCCCTGTATGGAGGCCTTTTTGCAATTTTCCGTCTTCTTATGGTATTTATTCGCGCCCAAAAATGCGTTAAAATTAGTGTCGAAATGTGGAACTTTCGACGCTCATAACTTTTAAATATTTTCTTTTTTTACTTTTTTGCTTCCATACAGGGCTAGATAATGATGAGACAAATTGATATCACTTTTTATTTTGAACGTACATCGTCAAACAGTGGCATAATCCCTAGACTACGTTTGTATGGAAGAATTTTCGACTAGTGTAACCTTAAGTAGTGTGAGAGTGAGATGTCCTTACTTGTAGTACTCTCGATTTTTTCAGTTCGAAGTAAACGTATTTTATAACAGTGCACACAATATGTTTATTGAGAAAGAAATAGGTGACTTCTAGGCAAGCGTGCTTCATCGTCGACCACATCATCGCTTACCATCAGATGAGATAGTGGTCAAACGCGAACCTAAAAATTGCAAAAGCCTTTTTTTTACAAAAAAAAAACACTGTATTTGTATTTTTTTGTAAAATTATATTTTATTTTTCACTTTTTATCATGATGGGTAAAACCTACAGTATGTTACTTATAATGCCCAAAGTGATGCCAGAATAGATAAGCCGAATAACATGAAACTTGAACATAACCGGTGGAATGAGAGTGTACCAGGGTGAACTGTACACATCTGTGTACCCCTTTAGAGCTAACTGGCGTGATGCTTTGTTATGAAATGATGTAAAATATAAACAAACATGCGATTGCAGTAGTCTGGAAGATTGCTGCCCTTTATTGAAGAGTTCTGTTGTATGTCTCCGAAGTTCTTCATCAGATCGTCACCAACTTTAAATGGGACCAATTCGGAAACATACTTTTTCAATCAAAAAAAGAAATGTCAAAATCGGTTCACAATGGACGTAGCTATCGGTGAACATACACAAAAAAAACATACAGCTGAAAACATATCTCCTACTTTTTAACCGACTTTCGAAAAATGAGGAGGTTCTATGTTCAACTTTATGTATGTTTTTTTTTTGTGTATGTTCACCGATCCGGTCCACAATTGACCGATCTCGGTCAATTGTGGACCGATTTTGAAAATTATTTTTGTTTGAAAGAGTACGTTCCGAAATTGGTCTCATTTTAATTTGGTGAAGATCTGATGAAGAACTTCGGAGATTTACAACAGAACTCTTTAATAAATAGCGGCAAATCTCTCGGGATTGCTGCAATCGCATGTCCGTTTATTGTTTAGGAACTTTATACCATTTCATAACATAACATCACGCCAGTACGCTCTCAAGTGGTACGCAGATCTCTCATTTCACCGTTTATGATCAAGTTTCATGATATTTGGGTAATCTATTTTGGCGTTATAGGTACCTTACTAAACAACTTGCCTATTAGGTAGGTACAACTAAAAAGTGAAAAATAAAAAACACTTTTTTACCAAAAAAAATACTAACGACTTCCAAATAAAAAAACTACAAAGTGCAAAATAACTTTATTTTTGGAAGTCGGTGTCTTTGGTAGGTAAATTATTTTTGCTTTATGGACACCGACTTCCAAAAATAAAGTAATTTTTCACTTTGTAGGTAGTATTTTTTTGTAAAAAATATTTTTTATTAGAAATTCGGCTTAAATCATACATTGCTTTGCAATACAATGCTGGCTAAGGATATTTTACTTAATTAATAAAAGATCAGCAACACCAGCAACTTCTAAAAACAGACGATAAAATAATAAAACAAGCCAAAACACAACTAACTCAAATAGAGCAACAATCGGCACAAGGCTACTCGGGACACGACACCAAATTCTCCAATAATTTATTCGTCATTACCGCCCACCGCAACTCGTATGAGAATAATAAGCACTGCATACGTTACATACCAATGTTCTACTGTACCGGTAGTATAGTGAACATTGTTGAACTTTATTATTTACTAGCTGTGCCCGCGGCTTCGCTCCCGTCATCTGCCTGCCAACCCTACCATACTTACAAGCCTGCCTGCCTACTCCACTTACTCAAAAATATACATTATACATACTAAATCTACATACCAATTTTTTTTTCTAGGGTCATTCTTTCGCGTAAAATCTTAACACCGCGATTCAGAAAATGACTTTAATTGCACAACGCCATCTATCGAATAGCGAGTTCTACTGTCCGAGTAACTGAATTGCGTGAGCTGTGATAATTTTACTTCTTGAACACTTTAAATTCATCTAACTTTTGATAGAGTGAACCGATTGCGATGAAACAAAAACTAAGTAATTCTTCAAGGTACGCACAATTTTTATGTATAAAAGTTATCTACATTGGTTTCGTACATTTCACGTGATGCGTGCACAAATAAACAGACAAACAGACAAAAATTCCAAAAATGCTAGAAATGGGTTCTGTTGGTTATCCTTTAACACCCTGGCTATTTTTTTTGGAATTTTTTTCGATGTACAAAAAATATTTTTCTACAGATTTATTATATGTATTGATGATGAATATTGAATTGAATGAATGAATATATTGAATTCAATGAATTGATTGATGATGATGACTTAGCTTAGCTTTATTTTTAATCTTCGTGTCTCATCATCATCATTTCAGCCGAAAACCGTTCCTGCTGAACATAAGCTTCCCCCAAGTGTCGCCATATTAGCTGGTCCAATACGTCTGGCATCAAACGGAATCCCGCTACCTTAACCTTTACCAGTTCATCGCTGTGGGAGGCCTTCCAATGCAACACCTCCCGGTTCGCGGTCGCCACTCCAGAGCTTTTCGGCTCCATCGACCATCCGTTCTGCGAGCAAAGTGTCCTGTCCATTGCCAAAGTAACCGAAGCCCGAAGAATTGCGAAATTTATGTAATTTCGCAATTCTTCGGGCTTCGGTTACTTTGGTCCTCCTGCGGGTATCCTCATTTCTGATGTAAGGATACTCCCAGCATAGCTCTCTCCATTTTTTTTTTCTTCAGTTTTTTGGCTTCTGATGAGGCCTATTGCCATCCACTTATACATCCGTCCAAGTGCCATCTACGTGTTTATAAACCCCAAAGTAATGACATTAAATTGTATCTATGGAATCATAGTTAAAAATATTAATTTGCAAAAATACACGAATTTCCGTTCAGGTAGACATACTTTGAGATGATTTTTTATTGGTTTTCTTGAACATTTTCTTGAATGTAATATCCCCTTGTTTCATGTGATGCGATTTCACGATTTAATGCAATGAAATATCACTTTAACCAAATCTTCCCTTTTCACCCTCTTGAAAATTGATTTGTAATTCGCTTTTCTTGGTGCACAGTTTCTTTCAAATAAAAAACGTTTCCTATACATAGCGACAAAACCCAGTGCAAAACATTGTCTTCTACAATAATTATAATGCCTTCCTATTTAGATCGCCGCCCACTCGATCTCGTATGTGAATATTAAGCGACTGCATACGTTACTTACCATTGTTCTACTGTACCGGTAGTATCTATCTATGTTTGAAATTTCTGAACTTGTGGCTAATGAATTTAGACTAATTTTTAACATGACCCATTCATTTAACTACGATTAATCAAGGATTCTTCTTCTACGGAGAGGGCTATGTTCTTAGTTTCCTTGCGTGATCGAATCAGAAATGTGGAGATCTGCAAGAGAACCAGGGTTACCGACATAGCCCGAAGAATTGCCAAACTTAAGTGGCACTGGGCAGGGCACATTGCTCGCAGAACGGATGGCCGATGGGGCAGAAAGGTTCTGGAGTGGCGACCGCGAACCGGAAGGCGTTGCGTTGGAAGGCCTCCCACCAGGTGGACCATTGACCTGGTGAAGGTTGCGGCGATACGCTGGTTGCGAGATGCACGGGACCGGTCAATATGTCGACGCTTGGGGGAGGCCTATATCCAGCAGAGGACGTCTTTCAGCTGATATGATGATGATGATGAAGGCTTCTAATGTAATAGTGCTAATAGTATAATTGACAGTTGGTAATAAAGACAGTGCCAAATAATCATTCGTCTTTTTTAAGGTCGTAAGGGTTCCTTTTTCCCAAAAACACCTCAAAAGGGAAAAAAGAATCCTTATAGGATCACTTATGTGTCTGTCTTTCTGTCTATGTGTAAAGACCTTTTTCTCTGGAACGCCTGGAGATATCAAATTCAAATAAATAACATATACTTCTCTCTCTTACTTTAGGGGTCTTTAAGTCAAGAGTGAATAGGTTTTTTCTAGGCAAGCGTGATTCACCGTCGACCACATCATCGCTTTCCATCAGGTGAGATAGTGGTCAAGCGCGAGCCTATAGGATATATAAAAAAAAAAAAAAAATATATACTTAAGTCTACAATCCCTTGGAGCTGTGAAAATTAATTAACGCAAAAGATACGGCCGTTTATGCCGCATGTTCGACACTCGTAAGGGCACCAAAGTACTTCGGGGTACTTCCCGTTGACCTAAAATCATAAAATTTGACAAGAAGTTCTTATAAAAAAGTCAAAATACGAAAACAGTAAATTTGTAGTGTGTACATCACGAAAAAATAGATTATTATCATATTTTCAATTGTAATCTGACCGCGACCTATGTCAATGTATAAAGACAATTTTTCAACAGCAAAGTTAATTTTGTCTCTCAATCCAGGTTATCTTTTCATTCGAGCAATGTTCGATGCTTTCAATGTTTATGGACTTCAGTAATGTTACTTAATTATTTTGGTGAATATAGCTGTGTTTGTAGAACCCTCGGTGCACGTGTTCGACTCACAATTTGCCGGTTTTTTATATAACTCTATTATCCAATTTCTGGAAATTAATTAACCACGAGTTACACATTAAACGCAAGTGTAGTGATGCAACTTCCAGTTCAAATAAAATACAAAATAATTTAACAGTAGATAAAGAGCATTTGAGGATTTATCAAATTCATTTTTCTATCATAAAAGGCCATCAAATCTCTCTATCAAATTAATTGTAGTTCTAAAAAACTAAAAAACACGCTTTAATGGTCAATTGAACCAAAAAGTCGCTAATCCTGAAGATCTTGGTAAGGCTTATGGGACAAACTATTTAAACGCGCACGGTAGAACCACCTTTTTTTACTTTTAAATTTTATTTTTTGTTTCACGTTCAAAAGTGCCGCTTATTGGCCTATTTGAATAAATATATTTGACTTTGTCTAAATTATTGCATTGTCATCGGTCCTTGATAAGTGTGCAAAGTTTCAAATCAATCCCAAATTTTGAAAGGGGTGAAAATCACGTTCAAAGATTCCGTTACATTGATACATACATACCAAGCTAATAAAAGCGTGTTAAAATAGGCAGTCATGGGGAATGCTGACAGAAGTGAAAACTTAAAACACGTCACATTAGCTTATCAGTTACGCGAATCCATAAGTTTGACGCCCACTAGAAATCGCTCAACGCGGGTAAACAAGCTTTCACTTTTAAAAATATCCATAATTATCCATTCTCAGGTCTACAGTCCTACTACTACTAGATGAGATTTTCTACAAGGCGTGAGAATATACTCTACGTATATCGTAATAAATAACTGTGATACTTAGCAAACATTGCGGTATCGAAGTTCTAAGCATCGCTTAAAACGGGTAAATGAGTGAAGCAAAAACTATAAGCCCACATACGAGTCTAAGTATCAATAAAGCAACGGTAAGCCAATAAATGTTTAACATAACATCGTTACAAGTACCATAGAATAAGGACTTGTAGATATTCCAACTCCGAAGGCATTATCAACGCTACAGTTCCGGAGCCTAAGAAACTAGACATATGATATTCTATCATTACATTCATCATCATCATCATCATATCAGCCGAAAGACGTCCACTGCTGGACATAGGCCTCCCCCAAGCGTCGCCACATTGACCGGTCTCGTGCGTCCCGCAACCAGCGGATCCCCGCAACCTTCACCAGGTCATCGGACCACCTGGTGGGAGGCCTTCCAACGCAACGTCTTCCGGTTCGCGGTCGCCACTCCAGAACCTTTCTGCCCCATCGGCCATCCGTTCTGCGTGCAATGTGCCCTGCCCACTGCCACTTAAGTTTGGCAATTCTTCGGGCTATGTCGGTTACCCTGGTTCTCTTGCGGATCTCCATATTTCCGATTCGATCACGCAAGGAAACTAAGAGCATAGCCCTCTCCGTAGAAGAAGAATCCTTGATTAATCGTAGTTAAATGAATGGGTCATGTTAAAAATTAGTCTAAATTCATTAGCCACAAGTTCAGAAATTTCAAACATAGATAGATACTACCGGTACAGAATGCCTTGTGGCATTAAGTCCGCCTGTATACTCGTACCACTATTGTACATGAAGTTTAAATAAATAAATAATCTACTACTACTACCTACCACTACTACCACTACAACACTACACCACCCACCACCACTACTACTACTACTATAAAATAAATAAAAATAAAAATGTTTATTTCATCAACTTATGTAAATTACATTGTTAATTTTGAAGTCACCTTTTAAGCAAAGATTTGCTTGCATTAGGTGGCTTCGCTCCTCCAGATAACATTAACTATACATATGTGTGAGAAAAATAATAATAAAAACAGTAGATAATTTTGAAAAAATGCCAGAAGACTAACAATACAAAAATACCAAAACTATTTATGTAAGTAAGGAATAAGGAGTGCGCGCGGTGTTATGAGTGTGTGAGGGGCAGTATGTGCGAGGTGGCGGTGTATGTAATAATAATAATAATAATAATAATTTATTTGCAATAAAAAGGTGTACATTTGAACAACATTAGGTTACAGACAAAGAGATGGAGACGTTATACATTAATATGTTTGGAGACTCTAGCACCCTTGCTAAGTTGCCAAGACAACTTGTATTAAAGGTGCTGGGCCCAACCCTTTCATGGGTGTCTTATAAAGAAAGTTTGTCTAATTATCGAGAACATATTTTCATTTTTGCAGCAAGTAGATGGATAGACAAATAAATCATTTAGCAAAATAAGTAGGTAAACAAAGAAAAAAAAAAAAAAAAAGTGAAAAAAGGAAAGATGTAGAGTGTGGGGGTGTATCTAAGTGGGTGTGTGTGAGTGGGTGGGTGTGTGTGGGTGGGTGTGAGTGTGTGAATTAGTGACTGCGGGATTGTATGTGTTTATGCGTGATAGTGCGCTGTGTAGATTTTACCTAGCTGATTGAGTCGACAATAAGAGCTCTGTGTTGTTATAGTTGAGAGTCTGGAGCCAAGTAGATAGTTTCTTTTTAAGAGATGCATTTGGAAGTGAATGGAAGTTTAGTATTTTATTAATTTTATTATACAGATGGGGGCCTTGAAAACAGGAAAACCTTCTTGTAAAAGAGTAATGCGAACGGTAGGGTTGGCCTATTTTTCTTTGCGTCTTGTGGTGATTACCTTGTAGGGAGTTATATGGTGCTGAAACAGTATAGTGTTAAGTACAAACAATTGCCTGACTGTGAGGACTTTACAGTTCTTATATAATTCCTCAGTTGGAAAACGGATAGGTCGAAAGGTACTGACTTTTAGCACGGCTCTCTGAGCTCTTTCCAGCTTTAAGAGTAAGGTTATGTGATGTAGGGGTGTGAATGTTGGTGTGGAAGGTGTGATTTGTGTACTTTTTGTTTAGTCTAGCGACAGTTTGTATCTGTAATTATGTGATTGTATGGAGCAGAGCCTCGATTTCTTCGTAGGTTTTGCTCTTCAACCATTCTGTGAGTGTCTTTTTGCAGTCGCGTTATGTCATTGGGTATATGGTGAGAGTTTTTTTAAGGAAATTGTATAAGCGAGAGGATTGCTTTGTGAATTGTCTTGTAGTGAATGCAGTTTTGACTGGGGTTTCAGGAACTACTTTATTCTCTTTTTTTTTTATTCGTGATGGGTTTGCTCTTGACTCTAGTCTAGGTCAGAGGTGACAGAGACAAAGTCGACGATGGAGTGAGCTTACACAGAAGAAGCCTGTTCACTCTAACTTTGAAGAGATTCGGGTTGTATGCGTTCGGAAACACAGACGCAGGCAGTGATTTCCACTCTTTTGCTGTGCGCATTATGAAGGATGTTTGGAAGCGCTTGGTGCGAATTGTTGGAATAGCAACTAGGTGAGGATTGTAACTTGCAGTGCGTCTAGATGTCCGATGGTAGAAGGGGGCTGGTGGGATGAGGTCGTGGAGTTCATGAGCACACTCGCCAAAATACAGTCTGTAGAAGACCGACAAGCAGGCAACCTTACGGCGATGAGCTAAGCTGTGAAGCTTGGCATCCACCAGTTTGACGTCGCCAATTAGTCTCTTGGCTCTGCGTTCCACCGAGTCAAGCGCGGCATGCTGATATTTAGCTGAGCCATCCCAGAGGTGGCTGCAATACTCCATGCAGGATCGGACTTGCGCTTTGTAAAGAGTTAATAGCTGTCCAGGTATAAAGTGTCGCTTCACTCTGTTAAGGACGCCCAGTTTCTTTGCCGCAATTTGGGCTTTGTACTCGATGGTGGCGCTGAAATTGAGACTGGATGTCAACTCCATGCCAAGGAGCTCGAGCCGATCAGTTACAGGAACAGATGCATCCCGAAAGGTAGGCGTTTGGATGAAAATCTCCCGTTGGGGTGATGACAATCTGGTCTCTTTTAACGCCACCAAAACACAGGCATGACTTTTTACCGCAACGAGGACTTCGTTGCGGTAAAAAGTCATGCCTGTGTTTTGGTGGCGTTAAAAGAGACCAGATTGTCATCACCCCAACGGGAGACAACACTTAAGGTCAAATCAGTACGCTCCACCATAGCCTCTCTCAAGGAACGAACTTCATCCCCGCCGGTTTTTGCGCTGGACAAATCTCTCTGAAACAGTACTATCATCTACGTACCCAACAATACCAGGCAGAAGTAGGTCATTGATGTGCAGCAGTAAAAGAGTTGCAGAGAGAACAGACCCCTGAGGAACACCGGCATTAATAGCCTTAAGGTCAGAGGAGCAGCCGTCAACGACTACTCGGATCGACCGTTCACTGAGGAAGTCTGATATCCAGCTACAAAAACCGGCTGGGATGCCATAAGCAGGAAGCTTGCTGAGTAGACTAGCGTGTCAGACCCTGTCAAAGGCCTTCGAGATATCGAGCGATACGGCAAGTGCTTCGCCGTGTTTCTCGATGGCTTCGCCCCAGCAGTGCGTGACAAACACAAGAAGATCGCCAGTTGACCGTCCCCGGCGAAAGCCATATTGACGGTCACTAAGGAGCTCATTGTCTTCAAGGTAGGTCAGCAACTTACTGTTCAGTACCCTTTCCATAACCTTACATAGTATGTAGGTAATGGCTATCGGACGGTAGTGGGCAGGGTCTGCACGGTCGCCGTTCTTGGGTACTGGTTGTACATTTGCAAGCTTCCAGGATTTCGGCACCTTTCTTTTTTTAAGAGAGAGGCGGAACAAGCGTGTCAATACAGGAGACAGTTCAGGCGCACACTGCCTCAATACTATCGCTGGAATGCCGTCAGGCCCGCTGGCCTTGTTCACGTCTAGGCTGCACAGTACTCTCCGAACCTCTTTAGTGTGAACTGCGATCTCCGGCATCGAAGAGTCACATTGAGGTATATTAGGTGGTTGCTTAGAGCCAGCATCCAGACATGAATTGCTTGCAAAGAGAGATGCAAATAAATTTGCTTTCTCACTTGCAGAGTGAGCCAGCGACCTATCAGGTTTCAGCATTGGAGGCAAAGTGGGACGACAGAAATTAGTTTCAACCGCTTTAGACAGGGACCAAAACTGTTTACTACCCGGAGGGTGCGATGCCAGCTTGGCCCCGATACGTCAAATATGGTCAAAACGTGCCCGACGTAGAACCCGCTTGCAGAGCTTGGCGGCAGAATTAAAGGCTCTTTTCCTCGCTCGAACCCTACGCGCTCTAATTTTGCGGTCGCGGGCCTTGACCCAGGCTTGGTAGGCAGACTCTTTTCGGGCTTCAGCGTGGGCGCATTCTACATTATACTTTGGGGGTAGGTGGAACAGGGTGTAAAGTCCCACAAACCTCCATAGAAAAGGGAGGATCCTCCGACCAGACGGGTGTTGTGTCTGGTCCGGGCAACTGCCCGACGGTTGTTGTCGGACTGTTGTATGTATTCTAATCGCGCTGAAAACTTTACTTGTGCGATGCAGGATTTGTGTGACGTCATGTCATTAGTTCGTAAGTGGCGGCGCTGGTGCCGCTACAATACCAAAGCCGGGATTTGTGACCAAGCGGGATATCGGAGAATGGAATAAAATACTCCATTCCCTGCCGAATCACGTCCGCAACCACGTCAGCACAGCACGAGGGGTCACCCGAGGAGAAGCACACATGCCGCCAAGGATAGAACGCAAAAAAGTGCCGCATCTCATCCCAGTTTGCTGACTCGTATCGCCATACACGCCTCGTGCCTCTAAGAATCTCATCTGGAGGAGAGCAGGTCAAAACGGATTTCACCAGACAGTGGTCAGACGTTCCCAGCGGGGCTGAGACCGATACTGAATGACTGCCCGGATCAGTTGTCAGCAGGATGTCCAAAAAATTGGGTGTATGGCCGTCTACATCCGGTACCCGCGTTGCCACATTCACTAGCTGGGTAAGATCTAGCGTTAAAGCAAACTTGCGCGCCTCCAACCCAGCATGGTCGGTTTTCTGGTATGGGAACAGCCACACCTTATGATGGGCGTTGAAGTCCCCCAGAAAAACAAGCTTCGCTGTTGGGTATCGTTGCTGGGCTACATCAGTCGACTCCACAAGGCTATTAAAGAGCGCTTCTTCCTCCTAGTTTGTATTCTGGGAGTGACAAAGGGAAGGGATTTATGCTTTTTCAAAGTTATCAGGAGGACATAGAGCTTTCTAACTGACAAGAGGTTCGAAGTTGAGTATAGGGTTTCGGTGGAGAATAATCGTGGTTTAAAATACATGACCTTCAGTAAAGCTCTCTGTGCCCTCTCAAGTTCCAAAAACTTTGTTTTTGATGTTCCACCCCAAATTGGTAAACAGTACGTCAGTATGGATTGTCCAAGAGACACATAAATTTGCTGGATAAGATCTTTAGTAGCCACGTGCCGAAGAGTTTTGAAGGTCCAAATTAATTTCCTTACTCTGTTCATTATCAGTTCTAGATGCAAGTGCCACGATAGTCTTTGGTCGAGCATAACACCAAGGTATTTAGTGCTACTTACTTTACTGATTTTTAAACAAGAGCAGTTGGTGTCAGGGGAGTCAGAGCAGGTATGTATTTTAATCTGGAGATCTTGAGATGGCTGAGTACGATTGTCAATGGAGAAACAAATGTAGTTAGTCTTTGAGACATTTAAAGTCAAAAGGTTACGTTCGAGCCAGGCAGCTATCTTAGACAAGCCACGTTCGGCACTACTACAACTACTACTACTATCTTACTTTGTCTAAAACCTGAAATACTTTTAACACAGTGATTATTGTCATTGACTATCGCCACTATGAACACCATACAGGAAAAAAAAAAAAACTCCTTCTGGTACTTACCTACCCAGATTTGTACTTTTTGGATAGATGTTAACAGAGTATTGGGGGATAATAATTATGATTAATACACGACATATTGAACATACACACTACTACTCGACATATTGAATTGAAAAAGAAATAAAAAATATGTGCGTGTGATATTTTTTATTTCTTATTTCTTTAGATATATTTTTACTAGTAATAGGGGCTGAGCATATTGCTCTGATCAGAATGTACAGAACACACAGATATGACCCGTATGAGTCTCATACTACTACTCACTACTCCACACGCACGCACTCTGTACTTTACTTCTTGAAAATATCAAAAAGGCTTTCTTCGTTTTCTTTATAAAAAAAACTCTTCAGATATTACCCCTTCCTACCAAATAACCACTTGAAGTTATAAATTTTAATTCTCTCATAGTAAGGCGTAAGTACTTCTTGCTTTTCTCTGGCTGCCGTTTCATGCGGAGTGAGACTGATTGCCAGGAGCTCGTGACGCAGTTGTTTAGGCTGTTTTTTCCTGTGGTGCCCAAACACCAGCTTAGACCGCGAAGTCACCGGCTTTTGGCCATTACGGTATCCCGAGCTAACTCGCCTCTAGTTCGGGCGTTCACGATGCTAAATGCCCTTCTGACATCAGCATCGGACTGTGACCTGTTCGCTGGGAGATGGGTAGATATTTTTTCTTGTGTTATTTGCACTGTATAACACCTTAGGTGTGACCTGTAACATTATAATGTTATACATGTATACTTAAATAAACAAATGAGTTGACTTATCGTCCTTTATCCCCTGGATGGGGCAGAGACAGTCCACAGTAATCCTCCATCGCGTTCGGTTTTGAGCTTCATGCTTCACTTCACTCCACGTCATTCCAATGCTCGTCGCTTCTGCCAACACGGTGCGACGCCAGAATTGACGGGCCATACACACAGACATACTAGGCCAGAAATTGGAATTGAAGTCAGGTCACCATGTTAAGCAGAATCACATACGTCTACGAAATCATACAAAGGAAAGCACGTTAGTTTCTCTTCTACATAGATTTCCAACTCTATGTCAGAACTAGGCTATCATTACAGACCGTATTCAATGTTCTAAAACCACAACCACACAGTATAAAAACAAATAAAAAAAGCTATCAATTACGTAAATATATCCTACGTATGTAGGTGGATAATAAATGGCCGTTGGAAGCAAAAACTTAGCTATTTAGAGAAAAAAACTATGTTGATTATACGCGTATGTGAAACTAATAATATAGGCACAGTGATAACGGAAAAAAGTATGATTGATTTTACTGTTATTGATAATTTGATTTCATAAGTACGACGGAACTGACAAGACCAAATTAAAAATATTGGTTATTTTTACGTTTCTCTGTATCATTCTGCTAAAAAGCGAAAATACACATAGCTGTAACTTTCATTTTTAGGGTTCCGTACCCAAAGGGTAAAAACGAGACCCTATTACTAAGACTCTGTCTGTCTGTCACCAGGCTGTATCTCATGAACCGTGATAGCTAGACAGTTGAAATTTTCACAGACGATGTATTGCTATTGCCACTATAACAACAAATACTAAAAACAGAATAAAATAAATATTTAAGTGGGGCTCCCATACAAAAAAAGTGTTTTTTTGGGTTTTTTGCGATAATAGTACGGATCCCTTCGTGCGCGAGTCCGATTCGCATTTGGCCGGTTTAATATAAATTTTTCTTTTATAGGCTCGCGCTTGACCACTATCTCACCTGTTGGTAAGCGATGAAGTGGTCGACGATGAAACACGCTTGCCTAGAAATAACCTATTCACTCTTGACCTAAAGACTCCTAGATTGTAGCTGTCGGGTACCACAGACTCCGGCAGGGAATTCCACTCCTTAGCTGTACGCATAATAAAAGTGTTATCTTAAAAGTGTGCAAGCAGCTTGCATGCCATTGTGTCATTCACCAATAAGAAGATTGTGGCACAATGGATTGCATGCTACTTGCATACTTCTATGTAAGTTACAGGCAGGGTATTTTATACTTTTATTTTTTTATACTGCCTATACACCATGACTACTGTATACCCCGAAGGGTTAGGTACAGATATACCTAAAGACGAAAGACGAAGACGAAAGACGAAAATGCTTTATTTCATCTAGACCACTTTTGAACGTCAGAAATATAAATTTAAAGTTAATAATAATGTATTCTACCGTCCATTCGGAAAAGTAGCTTGTTATTTATTTATTTATTTACTAGCTGTGCCCGCGGCTTCGCTCCCGTCATCTGACTGCCTACCCTACCCTACTTACCTTCCTGCCAACCATTTTTAACACGCTTTTATTAGCTTGGTATGTATGTATCTATGTATCAATGTAACGGAATCTTTGAACGTGATTTTCACCCACTTCAAAACGTCGGATTAATTTGAAACTTTGCACACTTATCAAGGACCGATGAAAATGCAATAATTTAAGTAGTTTGACCCATTATTCTTACCAGGATCTTCAGGGAAACATGCAAAATTATAGTAATTACTAGAAGAAGAGGTTTGTAAAGAGTGTAGATTTATGTGTCTGTGTGTGTATGTAGTGTTTGTCTAGTGTAGTTTTTGTCTTGGGTCGTCATTCTAAAATGACTACAAATGCACAACGCCATCTATCGAATATCGAGTTTAACTGTCCGAGCATCTGAATTGCGTGTGTTGTGATAGTTTTACTTCTTGAACACTATAAATTCATCTAACTTTTGATAGAGTGAACCGATTGCTATGAAAAAAAGACTAAGTCATACTTCAAGCTACGCACAATTTTTTTTTATAAAAGTTATCCACCTTAGTTTCGTACATTTCACGTGATGCGTGCACAAATAAACAGACAAACAGATAAACAGACAAAAAATCCAAAAATGCTGGAAATGGGTTCTGTTGGTTATCCTTTAACAACCTGACTATATTTTATGGAAATATTTTCGATGTACAAAAACGACTTTTCTACAGATTTATTATATGTGATATTGATATATTGATAATAAGCACACCAACAGCACTGTCACTTACAATTCAAATAAAATAACAACTTAAATCGGCATTTCAGTAACCATGCAAATAACAGGTATGCATGACATTGACACAATGAATATTAGAGACAAAATAAAATAAAAAGTGTGTCCAGTAGACCTAAATTTAGATCTTCTTATGGAGAAGAACGGACAAGAAACTCCATCTAAGGAAGCTACATTAGTAAAAGTAGCAAAGGTACTGCCTGTAGCTTTATAAATTTTATCTTCTTAGAATTTTTCATTACTTGCGTGCGTGTACGACTAGATATATTAACGTTATCGAAGCAAAAGGAGCAGATATGTAAAGATCGTAGCAGGTCGCTTTATATAGTGGGAAAAAGTTAATTAAATAAATCAAAAAACCCGACCGCTTAAGAAGCGAACTAAAACGACGTAAACAAGAAGAAAATCATGCTGTGCAATCGGAGGATATATATTCGTAAGCTGGCTAAAAACATGTATCCTGCGACTGTACATCAATAATTTCCCCAACCATCAAGAAACTGCAACAATCCTCTACAGAACAGCCAGACATACGTTAGCGAATAACAAACACTCACACGCGCGGGACATGCGATGTGAAGCATCAGTCAATGCCGAGAGACCGAAGCGCTGTCATTCATAATGATGGCACGATCCCAGGATGTGATACAGAGCGGGTTCTGTTCGAGATATTAAAAGATGGACATATGATTTTAATTACGGAGATGAAATGTTGAAAGGCTGTAGCGAATGTTATTGATGACTCAATCGAGAACAAGATCAACATGTTATTATTTTGATCAGGTTTTTTTTGAACGAATTGTTTTTTTTTTCACAGAATATGGAACGCTGTTTACTGATAGAACTTCTTGAGCCTCTAGTGTGTGTATTAAATATTGGGACCAATGTTTGCACATGTTTGGGACCAATGTTTTGGAGCACATGGACAGTTACACAAAATGCAAATGACGTGTTTCTAAAAGTGCAAAAATACAGTCCTTAATTGCTTAAAATAAATTTTGAGACAATATTTTTTTCATAAAAAATTAATAAGTTAGAGTGAATTCTTCTAATTCTTCATAAAAAATTTACAAGTTCAGAGTGAAATCTAAAATTCTTCTAGGCAAGCGTGTTTCATAGCCGACCACATCATCGCTTACTATCAGGTTAGATGGTAGTCAAGCGCAAGCCTATAAAAAATGAAAAACCAGCCAAGTGCGTGTCGGAATTCATACATGTAGGGTTCCGTAATAAACTGCAAAACTAAGTTGGTTGTTATAGAAAAAAAACCGGCCAAATGCGAGGATTCCTTCACCAAAATATATAGCTAACATTAGTTATGTTCATAAAGAATGAAAGCACCCGAACATTGCCATTTAAAAACTCTTGTCCCCATACATCAATATACAAAATGTTTACTTTTTCAAGAACATTTTATAAGTTGGTCGACTATTACTCTTAAACTTGTAAAGCCTGCTTGGGTGTGATAGTTTTCCTTTTAATTTCGTTATAATATATGTTTTGGACCAAGTGATTAATACGGCATTATTCATAATGCCCGGGCAATTTGAAAAATGCCCAATATGATTAGACAATATGATAATAGTAGATTAGTAGCCAAGGGCTGTAAGGCATCAATTGCAGCCCGAGATATTTAGTAAAGTTTGAAGGTGCAATTGGTACTTACACCCGAGCTAACTATTCTGCTTTACATCTCGATTGTGAGGTAAGTAGAAAAAAACCGGCATTACAAGAATAAAATTGATGACTATTATACTCACACGAAGACAAGGCTGAATAGCAAAGCGACCTCTTTGGTCATTGGGCTGAATGCGTGATGTCTATTGCCAGTATGATGGTTAGATGTACGCGAACTTTTTGAAAGAAAGAAGTATTTTTTTTTATTACTTACCGCCCTAGGGCGTTTCTAGCTACATTATTACCCTAGAGCGCTAATTAGTCACCTACAACCATTTGGAGGTAATAAGAACCTACTTACCGAACATGAGAGATGTAAAAACTATTGAAATAATTAAATTGACCAGGCATTCTGAATAATGCCCATCACTGGGCAGGGTAATAAAAAGATGTGTTTTATTAATTATTTTAATGTTGGCATAGTAGAATAGGTAAGTACGATTACTATTTAAGCAACCAAGTTGACAAAGCCCCGC
Organism: Orthosia incerta; assembly: GCA_948252205.1. NCBI lineage: Eukaryota > Metazoa > Arthropoda > Insecta > Lepidoptera > Noctuidae > Orthosia > Orthosia incerta. Next base: position 8,264,457 of record OX411759.1, read on the forward strand.
TGCTCCTTCTTCTGTCTGCAATTTAAAGCTTAATTTTACGTAAATCGAATTAATCGAATTTTCCCTGAATCGAAAATGGTTTTCGCGGACCGTCATATTTGTCAAGACCTATCCAACGATACCCCACACCATTGGGTAGACGAGAAAAAAACATCACCATTTTGTCGGCATGGTTCCTTGTTAACTACGGAACCCTAAAAAAACTCAAACTGCTAAACACCAAATCTAAATGAAAACCCATACAATTATTGTAACAAACATCCTTATAATAAAACACCATCGTCCAGCCTTCTCTCCCACATTTATTTAGTTTAGCATCTCAACAATAGCCATGCGTACACCGACATGCAAAGCTGTCAGTCCAAATGATGCTGCGATGCCAAACGAAGATAGATCCATCTGAACCTCAGTACTTTGTATTCTTTGTATTGTACACACATGATCCTGTTTGTGATTTAATATTGCTATATTTTAAACAGGCAGAAGTGATGGGTTTTGCTGCTCGTTTCTAGGGTTCCGTAGATACATCGTGGAATCAGTTTCCTTGTAATTGTATGCTGTCAAACTGTCCTGATGTTTCATAGTCATTTAATTACCAGACTATTAACGCCATACCAATGATATTATATTTTTATCTTGTTTTTAAAAAAACGTTACCCCGTAGAGGCACCAAGTTACTTACTAGGAATTTCTCATGTATCGAGGGAGCAATAACAAACATTTCAACTCACATACCTACATAAATCAATACATATAATAAATCTATAGAAAAATATTTTTTGTACATCGAAAAAAAATCCAAAAAAAAATTGCCAGGGTGTTAAAGGATAACCAACAGAACCCATTTCTAGCATTTTTGGAATTTTTGTCTGTTTGTCTGTTTATTTGTGCACGCATCACGTGAAATGTACGAAACCAATGTAGATAACTTTTATACATAAAAATTGTGCGTATCTTGAAGAATTACTTAGTTTTTGTTTCATCGCAATCGGTTCACTCTATCAAAAGTTAGATGAATTTAAAGTGTTCAAGAAGTAAAATTATCACAGCTCACGCAATTCAGTTACTCGGACAGTTGAACTCGCTATTCGATAGATGGCGTTGTGCATTTAAAGTCCTTTTGACCCTAGAAAAAAAAAATGTTATGTAGTATGTATATTTTTGAGTGCTTAAGTGAAGTAGGCAGGCAGGCTGGTAAGTATGGTAGGGTTGGCAGGCAGATGACGGGAGCGAAGCCGCGGGCACAGCTAGTAGCAAATAAATATGTTAAGGATGTGAATTCTAGTGAACAATGTTATAGTGAAATCATGAATGATGTTGACTACAATGATGTTTGGCTTCCTATAGAATACAGAACGAACAAAAACCGATTACAAACAAAATATTGTGATATTTCTTCGTGACATATTTGTAACTTCTCAATATTTGGCAAGATACATGTATCTACAACTATATTCATAACTTTGTTTTTCATAGATTCTTTGCGAAATACAAATTTATTTTTGCAGTCGAAAAAATCAAAATTGTGTATGCATGAAAACTCATCCTACAGAATCCTTTATTTATTGTGCGTGGTTCGACACGGACTAATCCGGTTTTTGTTTATTTTTGCGTCAAATCTACGATCTGTGGGCTTCAAATTGGCTCGTTACGTTTGATAGTTATTGAAATGGCTGATTCTTCGCAGATAAGGTAGACTTAAATCATCATACGAGACTAGTGTGCTTGTAATTTTATTGATTGTTTGTTCTTGTGAATTTAAGGCAAATAACATTGGTTTTGGTTCTGAGCCCAACAACACAGCCTTCAACGTTACATGAAACTCTCTCTAAATAGAATCTCTCACCAGCATTGTACACACTGATTGTTAGATGCAGATACAAAACACAGTTCAATAAGTTCAAATACATTTAAAATCAATCTTGCGATCGGAATCAGTATTTTCTGTGATCGAAATTCAATGCTATAAATAAAAACGCAGCCAAAACCCCTTTCATTGCATACCGTTCATATATCAGAAGAAAATATCGTCATCATTTATCTGTAACTAACGCTCTGCTCTACAAATTAAACAAATTAATTCTCCACACTGCACTAAAAGATATAAATAAAGCTAACTGGCTTATCTGTCTTTACAACAATTTCCTTTTTCAACGCCACGACTGGTCTAATACGGCTATAGTAGGCGCATTTTAGCATGTCAGTAGTGGTCACTCACCTCGAAATTAAATGATAGATTGCATGTAGCAGGGATGAGAATATTGAGATGTATGTGCGGAGTGACGAGAATGGATAAAGTGAGAAATGAATATATTAGAGGAGGTTTGAAAGTTGAAAGGAAACCGTTTGTCCTGGTATGGTCATGTGGTGAGGAGGGATGAAACGCATGTTACTAAAAGAGTTATGAATATAAATGTGGATGGATGGAGAGGGAGAGAAAGGTCAAAGAAAAGATTGATGGACTTTGTGAGAAGTGATATGAAAGAAAAGGGAGTCAGTGATAGCGTGACAGGGGACAGGACGGTATTAAAGAAAGACGTGTTGCGCCGGCGACGCTAAGTAACATGGGGTACGAGCAGGAAGATGATGATGAGTAGTCTTTCAAATTCGTGGTGGTAAAAGACTTGCCACTGCCTTAAAACTGGGTCCGTACTCTATCGTGGCAAAACTATTCTTATTATTCTTACTATGATTCCGCTGTGAAAAGGGTTGGGGCCTGTACAGGTACGTCTCTCTTTCGCAGTGGAACTGTGGTAGTAATGATACGTCAATGTCAGGATCGAGGTCCTGAACTCTTATTTATCGTGACCCTCAAAAATGTTTATTAATGAAAAACGATACATAGTTTTAGTGTTTAGGTTCCTAAGATATAAGGTAAAGGCCAATGACCGTTACAACCATGCTAAACTGCAACGAGTATATGCGACTGGTCTAATATGCAAAACTAGATACAAGTTATAGAGGCAGTCATTAGATGGGCAACACATTGTACAGGATGTCTTGAGGCCAACTCCCTAGATCTGATACATACACCGCACCCAGCTTTCTATGGGTTATACTACGAAGACTAGGTGACTGTTTTCTGTTGGACCCATAGAATATTATTATTATATTTATTTTATTAAAGACAACTTTGCTCCACAATAGTTGTGAACACTTAATACTACATATACTTAAATGTATATTCTTTTCCATACAAAATATTCAATAAAATTGAATTAAAACTTATCAGATATCAATATGTTACTGATTAATTTAAATAAAAGAGAAATATAATTTTAAACTTGGACGTTTGTATTGTATTGTATTGTTATTGAGGCATTCAATTTACAAATTCGTCACCATCAGATCCTTTCTTTTTAGGGTTGCGACCTTAGAATTAAACTGGTATCTTTATCAGTTCAATTTTTGTATGTCTGTCATAGAGGTTTTATTTTCAGCAAGTTTTTAGATTAACCGGGTCTAATTACATTCGAGAGTGAATTCCTGAGTACGTACAATTCGTGTTGGAATGGCGGGCAAGTCGATATGAGCCGATCTATAGACGCCAGTGTACATGTACGGATACTGGAGCTGTAGATCAGTATAATTATGTAAGTCTCTTTTTAAATACAAACTGGGCAGCTCGAGTTTGTGTGCATTTGGGCATGGCGTACATCCGTCACTGTGAGCATACTGACTTGATTTAATGTCCTATAACCCCTAGACGGGGCAGAGGGCGTCCACAGATGTCCTCTATCGTGATCGATCTTGAGCTTCACGGTTCACTTCGCTCCATGTCATTCCGATGCTCGTCGCTTCTGCCAACACGGTTCGACGCCAGGTTTGACGGGGACGGACACGCTTTCTTTTCCCTTGGGGATGCCAATCCAAAGCTTGCTTGGGAATGTGATCGGGACCCCTTCGGAGCGTATGTCCAATCCATCTCCACTTGCGACGCTTGATCTGGCGGTCGATCGGACTCTCGTGACATTTCTCCAACAGCTCTACGTTGGAGATGGTCTCGGGCCAGTAAATTCCGAGAATGCAGCGGTTGACGAAGACTTGTATTTGGTGTGATATGTCTTTTGTGACCTTCCACGTTTCGCACCCGGATGTAACATTGGACCTGAAGATTTTGAATTTAATCCTTCGGGTCAGTTTCTGCGATTGCTAAACAGGTTTCAGCTGCGCGAAGGTTGCTCGGGCTTTGGCGATCCGTGAAGCGATGTCCTCTTCACTATCCCCAGTCTCTGACACGACACTTCCGAGGTATGCAGCAAGTGTGAGCATATGGTGCAATTAACAATACAAGGCGATGTACTGACCCTTAGATATATCAAAATAAAACTATGCGTGCCGTTACCCTTATGATGATATAAATTACAGCATCATAAGCAAGAACTGTATTCACGAGAACACTGGCGACAAAGTGTCCTGCAATTTGGCAGAAGATTTGTATGATACCCACTCATGTAAGTTTTTTAAAAATAAATAAATAACATAAACTTTAAATCGATTTTATCAACTGATTTGCAGTTGTCATTAAAATGGAATAGCTAGGATTGCAAAATACTTAGTTTTTCTCCGCTATTCGGAACGGTTGTAGGATCTACTTCAAGAAGTTCTTATCAAAAACCAGTAGCATCCTGCCACTGGTATTTCTAGTCAAAGCAAGTAGATATGTCTCAATCAAGCCCTATCTCTCGTGTCTCGTGTGTGATTCAGACGCACGATAATTAAATTAAGAGCACGTATGTTATTTTTATCTTGTTTCTAATTGACTGCTCCCAACTAATCTCAAGATATTCTTTCGAAATTAAGAATGATAGAAAAATATCGAAAGGTAATTTTCCTGACACACAGAGAGGAGGCGTGACCCTGTGTCCCAGTGTGTGATGAACAGATTTTTCGGGTAAGTTTCAAAATGACGTCAAAAAAAAATGTCTCTCTATTTATAGTTTAATGTAGTATGTACGAGCTAAACAAAATGTTGTCCAGCAGTGGGCTGAGATGCCTGTCAATAACCATAACAAATAACGACATCCAAGTGCACAACGTTATCTCGCACTCAGTTACGTCAAATTATATGTACATAATTAATTATAAAAATGTATAATTCTGTTTTTATTCTTGTTTTATTTTTAATTTGTTGCTTGCCTGCCATGAATGTTATTGGTATCACAATTTGATAATATGTTTCTATTGCCGGGGGGGTGGAATTCTGATGACCTATAATGCAGGTTCTCATTATCTACCACAGGTACCAGAGTTTCATGACCATGTTTGTTTGTTTTGTGTTATTTGTTTTATGCCAATAAAATTATTATTATAAATTAATAAATTATTATGACAATTTTTCGCCCAATTTTCAACATCAAAAAGAAAAAAATAAAATTGTCTACAATTTGTATAAAGCTATACTCATTACACTTTCGGCCAAGATCAGGCCCCATACCATAATAATTTTCACAAAATTTGTCCCAAGTCACAACTCTCAGCGCTCGCGACGTTTGCAGAACACTTTCTATATGAATTGTAGGTGCATGCATTGTAATAGTTACATGATAGATACAGGATTCGAAAGTCTTTCCCTCAGGCCTACGATTACCATTATATACTATCGATTCACTTAACTAGCACTTGCTTAACTTCCGTTTTGAATTATTATGTGGAAAATGGTGATTCTGTAGGTGCATGGTTTTCTTTGTTTAACCTGGTTTAGATTTTTGTAGTTCGACCTAATTCATTAATTTTAGAAACATGAACTGCACAAAATCACAACCCTTTAGCTCCACAAAGAGTTCCCACAGCTATAAAGATTGTCAAAATGTCGAAAATTTGTGAGCTTGACATGCGCTACTAAAAAGTCACGGACTCAATTCCTTTACATTTGGACTTATTGAAAACCTTCTTGACTGATATACTAATTTTATTTTAAAGCAAATTTTGAAGATGTTTTTTTTTTAAATAAAATTAAAATAATCGTAAAAAGTCGATTGAAGAAAAGACAATCGATTAAATTTTTTACGAAATTGTTAATTGGCAACACTTTTTATTTTATCCACAAACCAATAATTTCTGGATTTACCTAATTTCATTTATTTTTTTTTGTACTTTTTTAAGCAAAAATGTTGCAATATTGTTTGGATAAATGAATAAATAAATATTTTTACTGACACAAAGAAAAAGTTATACATTTTCTTGAATACCGCGATTATAAACATAAAACAAGATGCTTTTTTGTAACAAAAACTAATTGTTGGGCATTTCAAGGGCAAACATGGGCATTTTCCTGTAATTTCATTCGGTTTGATTTAGCTGACTGTACCAAATTCGAGTTTTTAGTATTCGTTCACACATTAAATTTAATTATTTAAAGAGTGGTATCCGTTTGGAATTAAAAATAAACATGAGTTGATACAAATACCAGTGGTATTAGTTGTTGGTATTAGAACGGAACAAATCGTTTAAACTACTATTTGCTGCAACAAGTGTTCATATTATTGCAGCTTGTGCATCTGACTTAACTTTGAGGATAAGAATTGGAGTTTGGTCTCTATATGGTGATCCTGATAGCTAACTATGGAAAACTAAATAAGACGAACGATATAAAAAAATAAGTTAATAAAATCAAAAAACTCGACTGCAAAGATGTAAGCAAGAAGAAAATCATGCTGTGCAGTCGGAGGATACATATTCGCGAGCTGGCTGACCGAAACTATAAATATCCTCCGACTGCACAGCATGATTTTCTTCTTGTTTACATCTTTGCATACGGGATTTTTGATTTTATTAACTTTTTTTATTTACAACTACTATACATAAACTTTTTTTTCGAATTACTTTCAAACCTAATCATCTATAAAAACCCTTTAGTTTGATACCCCAATCGATGGGTTTAGAAGAAAAAATTATTTCAACCCCTACAATATGGCGCCCTAAATCCGCCATGTTTCTTTTTTTTTAACGGCACTTATTTAAGAACACTTGGGCGGCCAAGACCTATTTAATGATGTCGTAATTATAAAATTCCGTCAATTGGTTTGAAAGATACGAGATAATAATGAATATTACATACATACATACATACAAGATACGCGCGAAAAACATAACGTTTTCCTTGCAGCCGGGTAATAAATACCTAATACTCATTCACTTGTTTAATTTACCTTAATGTCATGCAATACTTCGGCGTATCGATGATTCCAAAATTAAATATATTTTGACCAGAATTCAGCCACATCAACAGCTTTGTCATTTGCCTCACGATCAGGGTGCAGGTGTTATTGCACAGAGAGCACGACAAAAGGAATGGTATTGTTTGGAACGTGGCTCCGCAACCGCACTGTGGGTCATTGGAATACCCACATCTAACTAAGTTGTGCCTGCAGCGACCCACTTGGCTTCGTAGTCGGTTTAGAAATTGCCAGGTGGGCCAAGGCCAGGTGACCCGCATGGAGCTTTGACCACCTGCACCTCCAAAATCAAGTCTTAACCCTAGAACCCAACAACCTTTATCACCCAAACAATTTTAAGCTCTAATTACAAGAACATATCAAATAATTTTCCATAATACGCTAGTTAGCAGCTATTATGCTAAGGAGATCTGATCAGTCGGCATCGTTATCGCTAGATATCGCTAGATTGGAGCGATATCAGACGGGAAGTTAAATCAATAGTATCTAGACTTGATTCTTCACCCAAGCGTGTGTGACGGAATGTGTGGAATTGACTTTGCTTGTGTTTAAATAAGTATGTGATACTGTTCTGACTGCTTTGTTGGTCAAATGGTCGCAATGAAGACCTTTATAGGTGGTCGTTGGATCAATATACTGTTTTTTAACGACTATTCATTCGTCAACGAGGTAACTGTTTATCATCAATGAAAAAACAGGTTGAAAATATTAGGTGTTAATTTACCTCAACGTTTCAACGGACTATTTCAGTATATACATTAATTTACTCAGTTACAAAAAAAAAACGGACGAAAATATAAACTGTTAATTAACGTCAACGATTCAACGGACTATTTCAGTATAATTTTATTCATTTCTGCGAATCAATTAGTATGTGAAAAGAATACTTCCGAACATGGTCGAAGCCAGTCCTAAGCCTGGAAAGAGTACGAAGGAAATGTCATTATTTATTTATTTGATTTATTATTATTTTTTTTTTTTTTTTTTTAATAACAATTCCTTACTATACTAACAGTTTGTCACCAAAGCGTACAGCAAGCCAATTTTATTGACCGGATCTTTGAAAGGCGTACCAGTGAACGAAACCAACTCGCATAGGCCTTGTTAGACAGTAGGATGAAATGTGACACTAACCGGCGATTATCCCTGTATGCACTAGTCACTACGCAAGAGCACCCAAAGACAATCCCCGGCTGATGCAGGACTATTGCAGAATATGGAGACAAAACACATTGGGGTTTGGGAGGTTTCGTGGATCGATTACCTAAAACTATAGGACTATTGGCCCATGCCTGACCACTGTTGATCTACACGGTTATAAAATGGCAGGGGATGACTTGCACACTCAATTAATGGCCTTCCCTTAAACGGAGGCAACATAGCAACATAGAGCTCGTGGCTAAATAATAACAGCCGCACGGGTCGATCATCAAGGTTAAGCAACGCTTGACGAGGTCGGTCCGTGGATGGGTGACCATTTCAACATACCGAGTTTCCTCCGTGCCTCGGAAAGCACGTTAAGCCGTTGGTCCCGGCTGTTATTTGAAGATCTTTGACAGTCGTTACGGATAGTCAGAAGCATGAGATCTGACACCAGTCTTGCCAAGAGGTACCGGGTTACCCAGTTACCGGGTTGTGGAGGTCAGATAGGCAGTCGCTCCATGCAAAACACTGGTACTTAGCCGAATCCGGTAAGACTGGAAGCCGACCTCAATATAATTGGGAAAAGGCTAGGCAGATGATTATTTAAATAATCTTCTATTAATTATTTTCAACAAAATTGACAATGATTGAAAACATTGACGTAAATTGACGCTAAACGCTACCGATTAAACATTCAAAACCTGTTATTAATTTAACAGTTTTTTTAACCCGTTGACCATTGATGATTAACTGTTAAATTACATTAAACAATAACCAAGTCAATGACCCATGCCTCCTGTCCTGTCCTGTCCTGGGTTCGATGCCTGGATCGTACAAAATGTTATTTGGTTTTTCCATCTGGAATTTCTCAGTAGCAGGTCTGTTGATGGGAATAGCCTTGGCCCCTATCACATAGGACTTACTATGATTGGCGAATTGTGGGTATACTATGGGCGCACTTCTGCCTTACCTTTCGAAAAACACAGGCGTGATGTTATGTTAGGTATGTGAGTCAGAAGCCCAAAAAACTGTGGAAATTATGTTTTTGTTTTCCTACTCCTCCTTTATTCTTTTCTGATTAATTTCGTTGCAGGATCCAAGTCAGTTAAATTCATTCACTGGGATGTCGTCGAGCTTCATTGCTTCGGAGCTTTTCTGGTGGTCGCCACTGTTGATGCTGGCTTTCAGGAGTTGCAGTGGTTCGGGAATAGCGAATGTCCAACAAAAAATGTCTTCAAATGTAGCGTTCCCAGTTCGAAATAACTTTCTCACACTTTTAGACACGTTTATTTGAATCGCTAACTCATATGTAGAAAATGTTCAAAACGTTATTTCCTGTATTCCATTGTCGAACACCCACAGCTGATGGATCTGAAAGAATAAGCGTCACATTTTATTTATGGTTATCCTCAGCCTTCTTTAGTTATCCATTGTATAAAAACAATAGAACAAACACAACCTTCTGGTCAGTTTGTCTCACGGAACTTCGTCTAGACAAAAAGTTTTTTTCAAAAAAGACAAAAGTTGCCAGTGTTGCCTCTTTTTTCTTTCTCAAAGTTTTTTGCGCGAATAACCGATCTTGTTTAAGTTCTATAATGATCTCTTGTTTGTTCTGGTGGGTATTTGGACATGATTCAAAGAATTTAATGATCAAGAAATATAATTTTAACTTAATAAATAAATAAGATCAAAAGGAGTTAGTGGTGTCATGTAATTTTTGCCTACCACCATGGTAAAAAGTTGTGAGTTTTATATCTTTTATCATTACGAATTCGGAGCTATCGCGGATCGGCACATGCGCCATATTTGGCATTCGTCATATTTGAAATACACACATCATCACATCGACATCATCAGCCTATTAATGTTCCCACTGCTGGGTCATAGGCCTCCTCTCTGTGAGAGGGAATGGGCCACCACGCAGGCCCAGTGCGGATTGGTGAATGTCACATGTCTTCGAATTTTTGGTTCTAGGACATGCCGGTTTCCTCACGAGGTTTTTCTTCACCGTTTTGAGAGCAGTGGAATAATTAACACAAAGAAAAGCTCCTGCCTGAGCTCGAAGCCACGACCTACAACTCGAAGTCGCGGCCGATATCACTGGGCCACCACTGCTCATAACATATTTGGGCAGTTTTGGGAAGTTTTTGGCTATTAAATGTTGTCTAACCACCTATTCAAGCCAACATTTCCGACGAAAGGAAACAGTTACAAAACACATTAGAGGAATGTATACTGCAAACCAAAGTAAAATTATTCTGGTTGACTCGAAATAATCTAACGTCAAGACATATTGGGCTCGAAACAAAATTACATTCTATACATTATAGAGATTGTCAAAATGAAAAAACGACAATTGATTTGGATGATCACAAAACATTTCGTTTGTGCATGTCAATGCCATACATTCTGGACATTTCAACAGTCATTATCGCCTATAAAATGTCACTTCATCTAAGGCGTTCTAGCATTTTCTAAGGCGACACCAAGAGGTCATCATCTTCCTGCCCTTGTCCCATGTTACTTGGGGTCGGCGCAACACGTTTTCTTCTTCCATACCGTCCTGTTCCCCGTCACGCCATCACTGACTCCCTTTTCTTTCATATCACTCCTCATACAGTCCATCCATTTCTCCCTCTCCATCCATCCAAATTTATATTCATAACTCTTTTAGTAACATGTGTTTCATCCCTCCTCATCACAGGACCATACTAGGACAAACGGTTTCCTTTCAACTTTTCTGTCACTGGCGCCACTTTCAAACTTCCTCTAATGTACTCATTTCTTACTTTATCCATTCTCGTCACTCCGCACAAGATTACATGTAGCAGAGATGAGAATGTTGAGATGGTCAACATTCTCATCTCTGCTGTAATTTCTTTTCATCCATCTTTATTACAGCCCAACCTTCTGATACATACAGTACGACAGGGGGGTAACCATAAGCTCTTAGAGCGGTATTAATTTGAGATCGAGTAAGTGACAGATGTATACACGTCAGATACATCTATCCCTTATTCGATCTCAAATTGATACCGCTCTAAGAGCTTCTGGTCACCCCCCAGATCTAATCACGGACTTGTAAGTTTTCCGCGACACCAAGAGGTCAGTTTACAATAAATAATTTATGCCACCATTTATAGAGAAATACACCTCTATGCCACTATAAATAACCTTTATCAATGTATTACGAGAGTCAGAATAAGTAAAGAAAACGAGCAGGTAACGCGACAGGCTTTCAAACTTTCTCCGTTTACGTACAAATGTAGTTTAACGAATTATATTGCAGTTGTAGGTGGCATTAGAGTTTCTAGTATCACAATATGTTTCTTACACCTAGGTAGGTCGTCGCTCTTCGTAGTCAAAATCATTCCTAAACTACTTGAAATTTGAGCTTATTGAAATATTATAAAATCATATTGTGTTCCAAAAATAATTTGAATCATCCAAAATAATAAAATAACAAATTGTTTATTTCTTAACCAAATCAAAACAACAAGTTGATGATTGATGCCTCCTTTTTCACATAATAGAACAGAAAAGTGTCGCTTTACTCACGTGATTGTGTGGGTTTGAGTGTGTTTTGTGTGTGTGTGTGTGTGTGAGTGTGTGTGTGTGTGAGTGTGTGTGTGTGTGTGTGTGGATGAGTTTGTGTGTAGAGAAAAACCAAAATCATAAATCAGGGTTTAATTGAAATTCTTAAGTACTTGAGATTTCTTAGACGGATTGGAACAACCAATTAGGTGGTATTTCATACGTCTAGATTCTAGTACGATAATTGTTGTGGACAGACAAAATATGCAATAAACAGTTGCTAGTTGTTTTAAATTGGGACGTCCCAATGTAAAACTAGAATACTACTACGGTACTTAACTTAGGTAGAGGAACTTGAAATCGTATATCGGAGTAAAATACCTATTTAATCTGCTTAGAAAAGAATGCAATGCTTTGAAAAATAGATCTTAAATGAAATAGGCGAAAACATACTACACATAATTTGCGTTAAAGTAGCCTTGATCGACCAATGCTCCTTAAAAATGCCAATTTTCTTCCTATTGTTTTCTTCAACAAATTTCTAATTTCTTCTAAGACATCCACTCCACAGCATTTGCAACTCTTTATCAGACTAATACGCAAATAGAATATATCGAGCAAACCGGAGTTCTCTTACGCGCCGGCACACGGGAGCTACAGGTTGGCGCCTTATTCTGTGACGATACTGTCTTTGCTAATTTTATTCGCATGTAATTTTCTACGTTTTATGTAGAATCAAAAGGGGATTTTGTTAGAAAGAAATCGCATGTTGCTGGGTTTAAAAAATATATGAAGATTCAGACATAAACGAGCTGTGCCTAACATGAAGATCAAGAAAATCTGGTTGAAATTCTATATTTAATACAAAAGACTATTTAAGACAGCAACAAGAAAAGTTTTACGCGAGTCAATAATTTATCTGTATCTACAAGAAACAGATAAATTATCTCGCGAAAACTCGCGTAAAAACTTCTTAATTTGTCAATAGAAATTGATTCAGAATTTTTTTATTCAATTCGATACTTTAAAAAGCATTCCGGATCCCCAGAATAAGGCGTTTGACATTAGTTTTTATTATAATATGTCGTACGCATACATTAATGTAATGGCGAACATTCCGATAACTATTTACCTTCGTAATTAAATGATTATTGGTAAGCACATAATATGCGCTTACGCAGCCCGCTACGTTCGTTTTATGATAATCTTGGACTGTAATTGGATTAAAATGATAGTTCTTACGAATGGCTATCTTCTTAGCGAGTAGGTCAGGGTATGATGTTCGCAAAACTTTTATTAGAAGCTGGTTCTACTGGAGCAAGTTTCACTTCTTGTTTATTGATGTTAAATACGTAATTATTATGTATCTTGTGTTGATTTTAATAAACTGGTGATAGATAATTATATGCTTTTTTGCATGGACCATTAAATTAAGATGATGGTCTTAAACGTCATCTCTTATAATTGCTGTGATGATCAGATTTTCGTGATTATTCAACGAATGCTGTCTTCGTTATTTTTTAATGTTGGTTTTTTAACCCTCCATAAAACAAAAGGGTGTTATAAGTTCCACGGGTGTATCTGTTGTGTCTGTTTGTGGCATCGTAACTTCCAAACGGATGGCCCGTTTTGATTGTTTTTATTTAGATAAAAATATTCGTTCAACTCATAATAAGTACGCTTGACGGTTATTCAGGCTTAAGGTAGTAGTATCAATAAATGAACCAAGCTTTGATTGCCAAAATAACTGCAGTAAACCGTCTGTTTGGTTGCATCACGGTGACCCTTCGGGCCAATACCAAAATGTTCTTCAAAATCAGAATTCTGAATCTGAACTAAATCATTTACAAGTACTTAGAAATATTTTCCAACATTTTGATAAACGACACAACTATAGCAAACATAGGAACGTGTGCAAACAAACACTTTCACCGGCGCCTGGGCACGCGACGACCGGTCCCAGGTTTGATTCCCGATAACAGCACTCTTAATGAGAATACCAGTTAATTGATTTATTGCAGTAGAAAATGTGCGGAGTATTAGAAAAGTGGTTGAAATAAATTATTTCGTGGTGCACTTGTTTGACAATATTAATTCATTTGATACGGTATGTGGCGTCATCTTTATATTAGTTTATCGCTTTTAAGGCGTTTATATTCCCCAATGTTAATGCAGTACTGGCCGTGCGCCCGCTCGGCGCCAGTATATCAATATTGAACCTCATTTTGGACAGTTCTTTTTGCAAAATATTTTTTGATTTACATAATTATGCTATTTTAGTTATGAAGAAATTCTACCCATAATTTTGTATACAATATATTTTAAACATCCAAGTCGTTTTTATGCAAAAAAGCGATAAAATACACATAGGATCAAACATCCATTTTTTACAAGTTACAAGCTTTTATTTAACTTGCAATGTATGTATGTAAGTGTGTTCGGGTCAAATCTTGCAACTGAATTTTAAAGCAGTTATCCTACACCGATTAAAATGCAATTTTGCATAAACGTTTAGTTTGGATGACATTGCATGGTTAGCCTTAGCTAACCATGCAATGTCATCCAAACCACTTATGACGTCATTCGAAATCCAATATGGCGGATGGCCCAAGATGGCGGACTAGTTATTTTTTGTGCACTGCCATGATATGGGTATCAAATGAAAGGTTTGCTTAGTAGAGTACGAAAAAAGCTTGTTTTAAAAAAAATTGTTAATGAATAATTTTAATATTAATATTATAAATGAGAAAGTAAATTATGTCTCTCTGTTACCTTTCACGCTTCAACCGCTGAACAGGTTTAGATGAATATATATAATATATTAGTTTGAGACCCTGGGTAGGACATAGAATATTTTTTATCCCGGTAATCATCCTTCAGGGGTGGAAAGGGGGGCGGGAGTATGTATCGTGAACTAATAATTTCTCATGTAAATAGCCTATTCGAAGTACTTATGCTATGCAGACGAATTCGCGGGCAAAAGCAAGTCAAAATTAAATTTATAATCAAATAAGCTTCGAGTAACCAACCCTTCTCCTATAAAATGTGTTCAAAACATTTCACAATCCAAGGATGTCCGTTGTTTATTAGCAGTTAGTAATTTAATGCTGATCAGTTCTTAATTACGAGAAGTTTCCACGCTAAGACAGCACAATGGAGGATCATGTTACCGCTATCGTCTTACAGATTAGGAGGAGATTAGCTCAATGTTTTGCCAACTTTAAGTATTGTTTTTGAAGGACGCTATCTCGTCAATTTGTCTATTTAATCGGGAATGTTTATTTTAGTCGTTGGAAGAATTTTATGCGTGGTGGAAGAAATGAAATTTAACTGTTGGCTTTTGATTTCAGACTGGATAAAACTTTGGCTTACATTCTTGCTTTAGCTAGATAAAAAGGATCTTGGTCTTTGACTCCAGTAGTTGCTACTTGTCTTTGTTTTGCAGTATAGTGTCAATCGGATTTTTATAAGCAGCACAGTCTACGGATGTTTTTCCTCCATTGGAACATCTTATCTGTTGTGAAGAATCAAAACGAAACAGGGTACCTACCATAAACTTTTGAAATACTTGCCAAGTGCAGGGCAGTTAAACTTAGCATTTTAGCCTGACAGGTTTTGTGTTTGTACCATGAGCATTTCCCGCTGAACTGCATCATGTCAACTTTTGACCTGCTGTCAGTACAGATTATTAAAAACTGACGATTTTTCTGAGAATGTCAAAGAAGACTTGATGTTATGGATATGGTGCAGGTCAGCCTGCTGAAATTCTGTGACGTTGTCACTTACCGGTTTAGATCACGTGGTCGCTGGCTGGCCTGCTATTTGGCGCGCTCATGATACAAACGAACACGACAGGTCATTTTCCGTCTAAAATTGACCTGATATGTTGATGGTAGGGCCCCAGTAGTATGCACACAATGGCATAGGAAGTATTTATGGACCAATTTGTATTAAAGCGATTGATGTTTCCGAAACTATAGGCTGAGTGTATCCCCATTATGTGTAACATTATAATTTGGTAAGTGTTTGTTTTGCTCTCATTATACTCTAGTTGTTAGTTCTTCCTTTTCTTCTCTTTCACATGTTTTAAGTCAAGAGTGAATAGGTTACTTCTAGGCAAGCGTGCTTCACCGTCGACCACATCATCGCTTACCATCAGGCGAGATACCTAGTGGTCAAACGCGAGCCTAACGATAAATAAATAAAAAAACGTTTTAAACCACAGATCTTAATTTTAATTAATTAATTCAGTAACTGACAAAACACAGCCTAAACCAGCGGGTCTAGGAGTCATGATATGTGTCCCAAAAGCTCCTTCTACAGCGACTTCTTGTATACGAATCGATGGAAAACTGTTTAAATATTTTGGGTTCAGTAGGTATCTATAGCGATTATGGAAGGATTTAATAAAAACAATCCTCTAAAATGGATAGGCAAAGATAAGTTTGTAAGGAACGTTGTCATTTTTTCGGTTGGGATTTGGCTTGTTTGAGTATAAATAAAACATGAAACAAAAATGTAGCAATGCTGCCAGCGTTCTGGGCACTTTTTCTGGTGTTTTATTGTAAGTGATCACGTTTACTTATGTTAATAAATGCTAGCGTGTTCATACTTAACCTAATTTTGCATCTGTCAATGTGCTTGCTACGTTTGCAAGTTTCTTACCTGTAAACCGCTACGATGTGCTGAGCTTTCACCTACATGCTTCCGTTCCTTGGCTAAAAAGGGGAAGAAGCTGGTACATCGCATGCGGCTTGCTGCTTGCTACCTACACACGCTGCCAAGGCCTTGGCCTGCCTTGCCTACCGTCACGCTAGCCGAGCCTGCCGAGCAACTACAGTTCCGGAGGCCTACCGCCGAGCCTGTGCTGACATGCCCCCGCGTCTGCCGCGTGCTGCCAAGGGACGGTACCTCTCCTTCCTATAAACAGTGTGTGTTAGATATCTGCTCAAACTGTAGTGACGTATATATATATTTATCCACATATGTATTAACTTGCCCAGCTGTTTTTCTTTACAACTACCTACCAGTTAGCGGGCTGCGCAGCTTACCTATCGCAGACTTAGCCGTTACACTACCACTGACAGCGATATGGACGAACTTTTTGACGCCCAATGAGTTATTTCCTTCTCCCATTTTTATACGAGCTTTCATATAAACAAAAAATAAATCAGATCCGATCAAAATCAACTCCTCACACAGTATCACATTACCAGCCCACACAATATGTGAATAGATAGTCCATCAAACAAACAATTACTCAAAGCAAAATAATTAACTAAACAATAGTGATAAATAAACTGCTTGCATTACGAAGAGGTGGTTCTAGTCACCATACATCTGATCTCCAGGTCCTTAAACAAACTTAATTTTTCACCTGTAAAGTCCCATCCTCACGGGAAATTACCCCTTATTGCGGTGGATTCAAGAGTAGTGTGGTCGTTTTTTGGAGTTTGCGAGGTGTGTTCTTAAGTCGGTACAGGTATAAATCGAGTGTTGGCATATGAATACGGGTGCGCACAATGCTATGTCCTCGCCAGTCGAATGGCAACCTTCGCGTAAATAAGAAAGTAACCTATCAACCCTATCTTTTTAGTGACTTAGCTAAATAGTGGTGGTTTAGTGGGGTGGAGTGGCTTCATGTTTTAAACAAAAATATTTGTCAAAAATCACAAAGTTTTATTACGACGACACTTTTTTTAAATATTTTTCGTCATCAAGGAGATGAAAATTGTTAAAACATATTTTTGTATTACGTTAACTACGATTAATTACTTTTTCTTAAATTTTATTTTCATTATTTTTTATTTTTTACCCTGATTATATTATTTTAAACCACTCTACAGTTTTCACTGCTCTGTCCAAGGACTAAAAGAGAAAACAATTAGTGGTTGTTCTCAAAAGTGCTATAAATTAGCTCTATCTTCTGTTCTGTCCCATAAAATCCCATAGCCATGGTCTTTACTGCACACGAGCTTAACTTTATAAACTCTTTGGTACGAATTTAATTTTAGCTAGAAAACCATGGTGGCTTGTTTTATTGTGTGAGACAATGGTTTGAAGCTACTGTCTGTAATACATTATTAAATGGAAAAAGATGGCATATTGATTTTTCAGAAAGCTTGCTATAACTATTTACTGTCAATATACATTGTATTAAGTGCTTTTTCATAGATTATTATGACTAAAAGCTAAAATCACATTATTATGAAAGTTCTTTTAGCAAGTAATAATGCTGGGATTATTGCAATTCAACTATTCTTTAGACAACTTTTGACGACAGCTAGTGAAGCGAGTAGCCCAATTATCTTCACCACTTATTCTATCGAAACTCTCTAAAACTAAACAAAAACCAAACAAATGTGCAAAATATCCAACAGCAAATAGACTGCCACGCTATAACAGTGAAACTAAACCTCAGTACGGTGAAACTGCCCGATATTACTTGTTAGATATTAATTAACACATGCCGTTGGCGTCCTCTATAAATCTCCGGTGTCGATCTGTCGATACGTCGATGTCGATAAAAGTTGACGCGCGGAACGAGAGCTACACTACGTGGACACTGTTTTACCGGCTCTATAGAGCCTGATAGATTTAGACTTAGTTAATATTCTAGGGCTAAATATAGAATATTGTGGACTGTGTGAGGCTAGATTTAGGTGTAGATTTGTTTGAGTTTTGTTATGTTACAGGTTGGTCTTGTTACTTGGGGGTTGGGTTCCCATCTATCCGGGGTTTCCCGGCTTTCCCAGATTTGTCTTACTTTAGTTGGCGTCCGGAGAGCGTCCGCGCGGGGTTTTATTTGGAGTCTGGGTTTTAAAGTCTTCAAATGACCACCGGTCGCCACGACGTCGCCGCAGACGCGTTAAAAGAGCATATTTTTGTATTATTTATAGTAATGAAAAATGTAGGTCTGCTAAAAGTTCCTTAAAACTTTAAGAAAATTCTGTTTTGTCTTTATTTAAGACTAATTTTAGTTTAAAATTATATGAAAATAAATAAAAAGTCGATTTATATCCAGTTGATTTACAAAAATATACTGAGTAACTTAGAAAAATACTCTGTTCAAATGTCTGGGTTGTCACCTCGAAAAGCCGGGTTTTGCACGATTTCTTTTCCTGATTGGCTGATTAAAGTGATGACCAACCCTACTTGGGGAGGCCTCTGTTCAGCAGAGACGTCTTTAGGCTGAAATGATGAATGATGATGACAGGTTGGTGAAAAGATCGACTTCCAATCTGCAGATCACATTGGGACTATTTAGGCGTTATAGACACAAAGCGAGGCTGAACTGTTATGCAAAAGATACACTACTATCTACTATTGAAAACCTTACAGCACAGCACATCCTGAGGGCCTAGAGAAAGTGAAATTTTATCAGCGATAACGCTTTGCTAATCCAAAACGTTTGGGAATGACCGCGTGACATTTCGGCAGCTCATGACAATCCCACATAATTTTGACATGTTGACAAACATTGTTGTCGCTGATAGAAAGCTTTGTGTGTGACCTCTCTTCAGAGATGTAGCCCTATTACCAACTGAATACTTTTTAGAGGAATGGCAAAAAATCTCAATTAGCTCCACAAGAGAGGAATTGTTACTGGTTTTGAACCTGATGAGCCAGAATTTCATGCATTATAGACCTTATAATAGTTATTACATTTGAAAGCCACAGAATCCGATGTGGCCTTAATAATTCAGTGTAGTGTCGGCGTAGCGCCGATAATAGTTGTCACCGGTAGCGGCAGGCATGCGGCAGCGCCGGTCAGCGCATGCGCACACGCACTTGAAATAGACGTACGGGTAGCCGGTTTCATATGAGGAAACGGCTTTTATACTCACAAGCCTTCTTACAAGGATCAGGAATTGTAGTATATTGTTTATATAATTATATACTAAGGTCCATATTCCAAGTTCGTTTGAAGAAACTCGAGTCATCTCAGTAGCCATGAAACGACTGAGATGGATTTAATTAAAACAGCTGGACTAATGTCAATAAAACCCCAGTGTGTCGTGCTTTGAAGATGCTCAATGTTCTCTTGACTGCCAATCCTGAATGTGTGTGTTTGCGGACGAATGGTATAAACGAATGCGTGCATGTCTGGTGTTCTGTGAGAGAAAGTATGCGAGGGTGTACACTGTTCCATGTTAATTGTATTGTTATTTTAAAATTACTTTTGAATTACGAATTATTGATTTTATTAATTATGCATTTTCACTCCGGACTTTTAGACGACACGGATGGCGTAGGGTTTGAGCGATCGGCTGCTGCGTTGCGTGTCGCGGGTTCGATTCTCGCACGGAACAAATATTTGTATGGCCTACATATATTTAAGATAGTTCCGGATCTGGGTGTTTTGTGCGAGTGAGTTTAAATGTTTGTAAAAGCACCCACGAAACAGAAAAAAAATCGTAGTGTAAAGCAATATTATAAAAAAAAACGTAAGCCATTGTAATTTTATTATATTATTGATTCTATGCGACACAATTAACAACATTGTTATCGCTCGTTTGGTTCGTTGTTGTTGTTTTGTGTTGTTTGTTTGTTGTTGTTCATTGTTTTCAATTATCATGTTTTACTATTTCTATGTTAATTAATGTAATTGGAATTTGTATCGTTTTAATTAAATAAATAAATAAATAAAGAACATACTATAGCTCTCAATTTAATGATTCGAGGTGAATTTTAGTTAGGGAAAACTTGTGGATAAACCTTAAAATAAACATTACGTGCCTTATTATAAAAAAGCGGTTTATTAAAACCCAGGTTTAAACCTTATTTACACCGTAAATTATAGAGGTTTAAGCCTGGGATTTTAGTAAAACCGCTTTTTGAATTAAGGTAGTACGTGATTAAAGAGTGTAGCACAAAAAACAATGCCTATTTTAGGAATTTCTTTGAACAAACGTGTGACAAGCGACTTTTGCAAACCGCCACTACGTTGACTAACAGAAAAAAAACCGGCCAAGTGCGAGTCGGACTCACGAACCGAGGGTTCCGTACAAACCCCAGCTTAAGGCGCCGATTCCCTTGAGTAGCTGATTTTAAAATGAGAATCACGTCTAAATGGCTCGTCGTAATTCTTTGAAAGAAAAATATGTTATATTAGACTATTTTTTTAATAATTTGATCTGAGCAAATTTTGAGTTTTATTTGTATAACATAGTGTAATTAATTTGTAAAGTTATGTCTAAAACAGACAAAAACACGACAATCACACCAAAACCGCTGAGCGTATTGTAATGAAATTGACACCATTTCAAAGACAATTTAATTATCTACATTTTGATCTGAAGCTTTATTTTTTAAAGTTATACAATAATAAGAAAAGTACAAAAAACTACTAAATTTTGGGTCGCGCGGGTGTGAAACGAGTGCGCGTTTTGTTCCCTCAAGGTCGTTGGCGTTAGTCGTCGTCTTAAAGGTATTATAGACCTGAGTATTTATGAATTTCAATTTAATACCTCTGCGCGTTCATGAGGAAAGGGGGTAAAAAGTTTTAAAATTAAAAAAGGGTCTTGACAGACAGACGGACGGACAACAAAGTGATCCTACAGGGGTTCCGTTTTTTCCTTTCGAGGTACGGAACCCTAAAAAACACAAAATAATTTTATTTTTATTTTGTTTAACTACATTACTTTTATTTAGGTATTCTAATTTAGCCATGTATATTTATCCCTTATTATTTTTTTAAATAATTACCTTACTACCAAGAAACATACATAAAATTTTCCTTAAATTAAACCGTGGAATGTGTTAAAACTAAAACTGTTAAACTTTTTTTAAAAGGGTCTGGATGGACAACAAAGTGATCCTATAAGGGTGCCGATTTTCCTTTCGAGGTACGGAACCCTTAAAAGAGGAAAGTTTGTTTTTTCTTAAGTTCGGAAATCGAAAAGTGATTGTCGCCATACATACATTATGCATAATCAGCCTATAGGAAAATGTTCACACTCCCTGGACACATCCTTCCAGGGAGTGTAAACATTTTCCGCTCTGTGAGAAACAGTGGGCCATAATTCACAACCCGTGCCGGTGCAGCTTCGTGGATGTCACCGTTTTTGCTAGCCATACAAATTATATTTTACCAAAAGTGATCCCAAATATTGAATTATCAAAGAGACAACAATTTTCGCAGTAAACTCACACGGTAAAACCACTTATTTAGGGTTCCGTACCCAAAGGGTAAAAACGGGACCCTATTACCAAGACTCCATGATCCGTCTGTCACCAGGCTGTATCTCATGAACCGTGATAGCTAGACAGTTTAAATTTTCACAGATGATGTAATTCTGTTGCCACTATAACAACAAATACTAAAAACAGAATAAAATTAATATTTAAGTGGGGCTCCCATAAAACAAAAGATATTAGATATATAGATATTTTTTGCCGTTTATTCTGCGATAATGGTACGGAACCCTTCGTGCGCGAATCCGACTCGCACTTGTCCGGCTTTTTTATAATTTGCTGATAGCCTGTATCTGTATTAAAAAAACACATCAAGTTCTCATCCGTTGACACACATTCAGGATAAAAATAATAAAATGGCAAAGTGCTTTACATCGTTTTGTGAATTAACGTTTATAACCGGACGTTTTTTAACTGGATTCGTGCATTAAACATAACGATCAGTTTTATTGTCATCCTTCCTTTCGCACGAACCGTTATGTTTTGATGAACTACATTTTGTGTTGTATTTAATTTCTTAGTTTATTAAAGACGTCGTGATACCCCTGATTTTTGTCATCTATTAATAATTTAGAGATGAGTATTTTTCGAAAATCTATAAAGTCTTGGTATTAATAAAATGTATTAATTATATCAATAGACACTTAGGTGCGGTTCCTTAAGCAAAAGTCTCAAAATCTTGTCTCTACAAGAGTTACACATTTTAAGGCGATATATACGCCCGCATGTTAACGCAGTATTGGCCGTGCGCCCGCTCGATGTCTAAATATCAATATTGAACCTCCTTTTGAACAGTTTTGTTTGCAAAATATTATTTGATTTACATATGCTATGTTAGTTATGAAGAAATTCCAGCCATCAATTTTTCTGTGTAAAAATATTTTTAAACATCCAAGTCGTTTTGGAGGAGTATCCAAAAGTAGCGAAAAACTAGTGTTTTGTTAATATTTTTTTTAAAGCAAATCTATTAGTTACACGAAAAAACTTTGTGTTAAAAATTATGTACATGAATCAATAATAAATATATTTTTTTTTCAAACCATTTCTATTTTTTTTTTTTTTTTTTTTATTCGTTGTGGGTTTACTCTTGACTCTAGTCTAGGTCAGAGGTGACAGAGACTAAGTTGACGATGGAGTGAGCTTACCCAGAAGAAGCCTGTTCACTCTAACTTTGAAGAGATTCGGGTTGTATGCGTTCGGAAACACAGACGCAGGCAGTGAGTTCCACTCTTTTGCTGTGCGCATTATTAAGGATGTTTGGAAGCGCTTGGTGCAAATTGGTGGAATAGCAACTAGGTAAGGATGGTAACTCGCAGTGCGTCTAGATGTCCGATGGTAGAAGGGGGCCGGTGGGATGAGGTCGTGGAGTTCATGAGCACACTCGCCAAAATACAGTCTGTAGAAGACACAACACAACACCTAGCCGTTACTAAAGAGTATGCTTTAAAAAGTTACCATTTTACGGCACTAAGACGGATGTAGGCCCTTAATAGCGAGATGCATATACTAAAACCGATTACAATTTTGACCTTTTTTCACCAACGAAAAATCAATCGCCAATAAAAAACAAAAATAAAATCCAACGTACAGTTACTACAAAATCTATTATTAAAATGATCCAGTACTTTCTCAGAAACTACCGCTGCACATCAATAATACATGTATCTCGTTCGCAAACATCAGATATACATAATGAATGTACATATGAATATACATGCTGATATAAAGGGTTTTCTAATCAAAACTTTGTTATTTATCGCTAACTGGTCGAATTGATTTGCATATGCTAGTCTTGTGATAAGTAATGGTGGTTTTGAGATGAGGTTTTACTTTGTAGGGTAAATAGGATTGGTTTGGTGCAGGAAGACGACTTGTTATTTATACCTAAATGAATTGATCCCATAGTGAAAACAATATTTAATTCAAAGAATCAAAAATCCCGACTGCCTCTTGTTTACGTCTTTTTAGTTCGTTTTTTGATTTTTTGAATTAAGTTTTTTTATTTATAATTTTTTAGTTATTTTATTTTTTTTCGTATTATGTACATTTAAACATATAATCGTTTATATTTTTGAAATCAATTCTAAAAACCCTTTATTTTGATACCCCACGCGATGCGTATGAAAGTAAAAAAAATTGGGCCCACACAATGGGCCACAAAGCCGCCATTTTTTAATTTTTCAATTTTAATGCAGCCAGTGACACACGATTAGGGCGAATCGATTGACGTAAGAATCATCAAAATCGGCCAACGCGTTTGGTCTCTAGAACGCCACTTAGGAACATACATACATACATAGACTGATAAACGCATTACCCTCCTTCGGCAGTCGGGTAATAAGTTTGTTCGGCGAAGTACATCCTACTATCAATTGGGGAGAGTCGGCTTAACAGAAAGCTCATACATAGGGCTTTGTCAATTGGAGCCGTACCTGTTTCAATCAATAGAGATCCAATTCCCTAAAAATGTAGTAAGAGTTTCTAGACAGTGACGTCCTATGAGCCATAAATAAAAGTCTAAATTGGACGGCTTGCCCGCGTCATTACTAAAAGGCTATAAATTACAAGGGACACCCGGATGGAACGAAGTTCCTTTAGTATATATATATAAGTATATACATATAATATATATATATGTATACACATATATATTATATGTATATATGTATACACATATATATATGGCGTATAAGTTAAAACACGCACGAAACACGCGCACGCCGCACGGCTTACAACTATAGCAAAAAGTGTCGTTACAAATTTTCGTCATTTTTTTTTCCGTCTAGCCCCCTTTCGCAACGCGCGATAAGGAACTTCGTTCCAAAAACAAAAAGTCTGACTGCTTAAGAAGCGAACTAAAAAGATGTAAACAAGAAGAAAATCATGCTGTGCATTCGTAGGATTGATATTTTATGTTGTACTTTTTGACACTTGTCACTGTCTAGAATCTAGAACCTAAGCCTCTTGATAGTACACGTATCTTTAGCGCACTTTATAATACATGTAAACCCACCTAAGAAAACAACGACATGATTTGTCATCCGAACACTGCAGTAGCTAAACTAACAGTGTGCAGTACGCGAGCTACACAAACACTTGACGTGTTATCACGACGTGCTCCCAGCGCCAATTGACGTTATTAACTGTCATTGTTTACTTAGTAATGAATGACGGACTTACCCACGTATGTGCTTTTAGGTCGTTAAAGTTTTGCGAGTGTATGTAGTCTTCTCTAGGTCTGGCTTTTTTGGTCTCTCAGTTTCAGAATTCAGTAGAGATTTTGTATAAATTATAAAATAACATGTTTTATTTAAGCTTCACGTAAAAACGGTCAACGTAGCCGAATAAAACTGGGGATATTTGTTTTTTTTTCCTCATCCTTTGGTTTAAATTGACTATTATTTTTTACTACACTAGTCAACGGCACGAACTATTTTGTGCGCGGAGTTAAAATGCATATTATATCAACCGACAACACGTGCCGAAGAGATAGATGCTGTGATGAGCAGTAGGAAGCTAGTTCGCCTACGAATACACACTTTTGCAAATTTGTAGCGAAATGGATAATGATTTAGGACGAAACCGAGCGCGCAAAATTTTATAAACAGACCTTTGGGAGTCTGGATATCATGAAAAAACGACTAAACGTATCTGTTCAAAATAAAATTATTTGCATTGTTGAACTACTAATCTATCCCTGTATTTTGGCCGTTTTGCAATTTTCCGTCTTCTTATGGTATTTATTCGCGCCCAAAAATTCGTTAAAATTAGTGTCGAAATGTGAAACTTTCGACGGTCATAACTTTCAAATATTTACTTTTTTTACTTTTTTGTTTCCATGCAGGGCTAGATAATGATGAGACAAATTGATATCACTATTTATTTTGAACGTACATCGTCAAACAGTGGAATGATCCCTAGACTACGTTTGTATGGAAGAATTTTCGACTAGTGTAACCTTAACATAAATAGAGTTTCTTAACATTAGGTACACTTTACTTATTTTTTTTAGTTAAGGCCCCTGCGAGTAAGCATCCGCCAACAATTTCCAGTTTTTTATTGACTTCGGCAACTTTTTCCAGTCCTTTCCAGCATTATCAAATCAAACAGACTATACTGCCTAAAAACGTCCTTAAATATGATCACTAGGCAACCAAACATAAACTACGTCCAAAATCATCAAAAACTCTCACCACACTGCATTCAATTTCACTAAAACCACAGTCTAACTACAACAGTACACCCAACGATAACATAAAAAGCCATTCATACCAATACCGCAACGGAACTGCATACATTAAGCACCAAACATCAATCAATTGTGACTTTCAGCTAACGAGTGCGTTTTCTCCGGGACACACATATGCATAGAGAAACCATAATTTAGACATTGGCCCACTCACTAACTCATAGTAGACTGTGGACAGGTTGATTTGGCATGTACACAAATAATACTAACCTACATGCATATACGCGGGTAAGGGTGTGTTTGCAATACCGTTTAGTCTCGCTTCATGGATTCGAATTTTGTATGGCTATAAAAATTAAAAAAAATACAAATGGTTTTGGTCAGTCAGCTGGTGATTATGTATACTCCGAATTTACAGCATGATTTTCTTCTTGTTTTAAAACGTCTTTTTAGTTCGCTTCTTAAACAACTGGGATTTTTGGATTTTTAAATAACTTTTCTATTAATATTTTTTCCGTTATCTTTTTTTTCAAATTACTTTGTAACATATAAATGTTATATATTTTCTAATCACCTCTTAAAATCCTTCATTTTGAAACCCTCATGATGGGTATGTAAGAAAAGAAAAATTGCGTATTTTGGGACCCATACTGTGGGGAAAATATGGCATCCAAAGTCATTTTTCTTTTTTTCTGTTTTTTTTATAGCCAGTAACACTTGTAAGGTTAAGACGAATCGATTGATAAAATTATCAAAATTGGCCTACGCGTTTGGTCTCCAGAACGCCAAATAGGAACATACATACATAGACTGATAAATTTAGATAACTTTACCCTCCTTTGCGTCGCGCAGTCGGGTAAAAAAAGAGATGGTGACTTAGAGAAGAAAAAGTATGGAAGAAATAATCATGTTTCACCGAACACAACTAAATTCGTATAAGGACATATGTTGAAATAGCTGTGACACAAGGATGTCAAATAACTGCGAAATGCAAGAAAGTGTAGTTACAGAATTAGATGATTGATGTACCAAAGAGTGGTCTTTGGCCTTACCAAAGAGTGGAAATTAAATCTGGCTCTAAGTATAGAAGATGATCTTAAAAAGACTGATTAGAATAAGTAATCCTAAAAATGGTGGCTCTCTCTAGCTTTTGTAGTAGGCTCAAATAGTCTCGTAAGTAGCTTAAGCATTCTGTCAACAAACTATAGGGCCACGTTCTTTTTTCTCAATCAATGATTTTGAAAAATCGCACCATTACTTTCTTAAGGAGGTTTGCCGAATAAGTAACACAAACAGATACAAATGCCACTGCGA
The DNA here is from genome assembly GCA_948252205.1 of Orthosia incerta. Classification (NCBI taxonomy): domain Eukaryota; kingdom Metazoa; phylum Arthropoda; class Insecta; order Lepidoptera; family Noctuidae; genus Orthosia; species Orthosia incerta. The sequence continues at coordinate 8,292,012 of OX411759.1, forward strand.
ATATATTTGCATATGTCTTATATCACATTTGTAATTCTATGTCCACAGCTATTTTGACAGCGACAATATCGCTATTATTTAGGCTCATGCCACTTCTGCGCAACTCCTTAAGAAGGAATCAAGGTCGGACCACTATCGCGGCAACTCGCTTAATATGGAGCAGACGCTATGCAGTTCTGTTAAATACATGCTGATTGTAAGCACGCACCTAATGGTACTTACTCTTAAGGTTACACTAGTCGATAATTCTTCCATACAAACGTAGTCTAGGGATTATTCCACTGTTTGACAATGTACGTTCAATATAAAAAGTGATATCAATTTGTATCTAGCCCATATGAAAACAAAAAAGTAAATATTTGAAAGTTATGAGCGTCGAAAGTTCCACATTTCGACACTAATTTTAACGCATTTTTGGGCGCGAATAAATACCATAAGAAGACAGAAAATTGCAAAACGGCCACCAAACAAGGATAGATTAGTAGTTCAACGATGCAAATAATTTTATTTTGAACAGATACGTTTAGTCGGTTTTTCATGATATCCAGACTCCCAAAGGTCTGTTTATAAAATTTCGTGCGCTCGGTTTCTTCCTAAATCATTATCCATTTCGCTACAAATTTGCAAACGTGTGTATTCGTATGCGAACTAGCTTCCTACTGCTCATCACAGCATCTATCTCTTCCGCACGTGTTGTCGGTTGATATAAAATGCATTTTAACCCCGCGCACAATATAGTTCGTGCCGTTGACTAGTGTAACCTTAAGTACTAGCTTGTAGAGTACAGACAATGTGGGGTTGTCATTGCATGTAGCTTTGTACGAGAAAAAGGATCATCATATGGAAATGTGAAAATCAATACGTTTGTGTTCGTAAGCTTACATTACTCTGAAACTACGGAACCGATCCAAGTCTTTTCTTTTTAATTATATAGTTATGTTACTGGCTAGTAGAAGATTGTAAGTCTGGCAATTAGAACAGCATAATAATAAATAATGGTCTAGATTCTAGAGAAAATTTAGTACAAAGTTAAAAAGTGAAAAACCTGACTATTTCTGGTCAGCCGAGTGTGACAATACAAGTCAGCTCACCCAAAACATACACATCAGTAATACAGGAGACAATAATAAAAACAACATGCTAGTGATTGATAACCAAACCTATTAAGAATTACAAGGAAAAATGGAATGCCAAAAAGATCGCGTGGCGTGCATGCGTGAAAAATATTCAAAATTGCTGCACACCACAGGTGGTCTAAATAGCGTCTTCAAAGGAAAGGGGGTGAGTTAAGTACAATGACTCCCTTGTGCACCCTGCATTTTTCTCAAGGGATCGATTTTCTAATCAGCAAGATTTTTCAAATATGTGGGCAATATCGTGGGTGTAAATATTTGGGCTGTTTCATGATTTCATCTCGATTTCTTTCTCCTTTTGACGATTGAGTAGTGTAGCCTTTTTCGTATCCAGCTTATATTTAGGCAATTTGTTCTTTGTCTAAAGGAGTATATAAGGATCAGTAGGAGTTGCGGGTGAAGCTAGGGTATGGCTTGGTGGGAATCGCTGTTGGTGAGAACAGCATTACCTAAAAAGTGCCAAAAATAGCTTCTGCTGTACTCGTGGCGGAGTACCGTATACAGCAGAGCCCTAGCCAGTCCGAGACATCCACGTCCCCGTCGTTCTCACTGGGACCTGCTGCAATCGCGCCGCCGCGCGTCCGGCACCCCGATTTGCAGCTGAGGTAACGGATGCAGGGCGAAGGGCGAATATTCTGCGCCTTAAAACAGAATCGTCTCACTAGGAAGGGTACCCGAAACCAAACCGAGCACATCCGAAGGCTCAAAAGCGGCATATGGCGGATTAAGGCAAAGTGGGCTAATCACTCGCTTGCCCGACAACTATAGATTCCTGAAACTGAAGCAGTAATAAGAAATTGGACCGATTTTTAGGACTACTGTGGAAGCCCTCTGCCCCAGTTAGGGGTCATAGGATCTTAAGTCAAGTCAAGGATCAGTAGGTGCAGTTTCTAGATTCTGACTCGCCCGATAGGAAAAATACGTGGTTTTATGTGTATGATATTCTTTAAGTCCGTTTGAAAGTGACATTTCGTCTCAGTCTAATCCAGGTATAGTTTATTAACGCTGATTTACTGTATGAAAAAAACCATACCTGTTTGTTAATCTAATGTGTACTGCAGGAGATCGTCCCAAGAGAGACCACTGTCTCCCCCTTCTATATTTCTGCCCTCATCACCATCAAACTTTTAATGTTAGCTCTGCTGGGACACAGGCCTCCTCTCTGTGAGCGGGCATGGGCCGTAATCTACCACGCGGGTCCAGTGCGGGTTGGTTACTAAATCTCGATAACTGCCCCAGAATTCGTTCTGCTACTCAATAAAGTGGCCTTCTACACTTAAGCTCACCAAGAACGTAAGTGAAGCACGATCCAATAAACAGTATGCGTTTATTGGATCGTGCTTCACTTACGCTAAACTAACTAAAACACCAATTTGAAATTACGCTCACATTCCTTCATTAACGTGCAAGTGTGAACAACCCCTAACTGCGCGTAAATAACAATCTGCGCAAACGAGCGGTGTTGATGTTGATACAGCGGTGTCCACAAATCACAGCGGACACTGTAGACACACGATGTGTGCTCGGTTGTGTCCGGAGTTGTGTCCGACACTCTGGCTGCGGTTGGTGTTGTTTTTGAAGTGTGATTTTGTATTTAGAACTTATTTAAATGCGTGTTAGATTGTGATCTAATTCCGCAGACGCTGCGTCTGCTATATTGAGACTATTGCGAAAGATGAAAACTTGTTGAAAATTGTAACATATTCGAAAATAAGAAAAGTGCATTGACATTTGCTGTGACAGGTATCATTACAATTTTTCACCACTTCTATGATTAAAGTAAGAGCTGATTTTCTATATAGATGAATGAGCAAAAACTCCCGAAATAATCATATTTTTTTCTATTACTTCTTCTTGTAATGTCAATAATTTACCAAAGGACAAACAAAGTATTTATTAGGCCAGTTAGTAACATGCAGTGTGTGAATACTGCGGAGACTAAGCCAAGACAAAACCATGCCTATTTTGAAATAATTTTGGTTTAATTCCGAGAATTTCATACAGAAATTAATTCCTCTACAATTTTTGTTTGACTTATGCCCCGTTCGATTGTGTCAAGTGTCGAATGTCGCCAGTGCAGACACTATCGTGACAAAGGTTAGACCTCTACATGCCATTGTCTGAATGAATGTGATATGATTATTTGCTAATCCTGCATACCACAGGTGGATTTATTGGGATTGGGACAGACATATGGCCCGTTTGAACTGAAGGATTGAATTGGATGTTTTCTTGAAAATTATCTCATGATTCTTAATTCCTGTGAAGTTGATCTTATGGAGTAAGTAACTAGTCTACCCATATTCAAATCTTATAGTTTAGCTACTTTAGTTGGGGTGTCACAAATCGACACAGATCTTATGCGTATTAAATTTACCGCCCAACATTTAACTAAGCATTTCTCGTTGAAACATTGTTTTGTCCGAAACATGGTTAACAATCATAATTTTCGCAATGTTAGCAATGTCCTAAGCACTAGAGTATCAAGATTAGTTAGGTTAATAACGATTTAGCATAGTACAACACTTATCTGCGGTACACATCGCTCGCTTAACTTATTTTCTTTCCTAAACCAAGTTTGTTTACCACTACTAATGTCCAAGCAAGTTCTTTATCTCGAGAAATTTATTCGCCTTCGCCAATCAGTTTTGCATACGACACGTTAGCTGTCTGCATCGTAAACCAGTGGTAGGGCCGTTACTCATAATGTTATGATAATCCATCGAGTGGTCCATGTACGAGTGACTTGCGCCACTCACTCGCCTTGTGTAAACGAGGCTTAAGTAAACTTTAGACAGAGCTATTGTTAAGCAAAGTGCAAATGAAGTGGTATGGTTTGATTTGAAATGATTTATGGTCAAAAAGTTTGCATTTGTTATCGATTGACCAGGTGTGCAGACTGCAGGGTTTCGGATATTTTTGCATCAATTAACTATGTGCACTACGTTTGTCGTAGTATCGTATGCTGGTGAACGTTTTCGTAACTTATATTTCACTAGCTGTTCCGCGCGGCTTCGCTCCCGAGGACCACCCCACAGGACCCGTTTTCGGGATTAAAAATAGCCTATGTCACTAAGGAAGGTAGCTTTCTATTGGTGAAAGAATTTTTCAAATCGGTCCTGTAGTTTCGGAGCCTATTCGGTACAAACAAACAAAAAAATCTTTCATCTTTATAATATTAGTATAGATAGATTATAGTATTATAGTATAGATATTCAAAAACAATAAAACCTTGCAAACGATTTCTCCATTTGATTCAATTGCACATGCGATTTACTTTCAACAACGTTTGAATCAACTCTTGTTATTGAAAATCGATACTAGAGTCGCTCTCAATCCCATCGAATTAATTCTCCTCATATCGATATTCTACCGTTATTTCACGAATGATCAATGTATTCTTCTGCCCTACACAGTAACATCACTTTACATAACCTAACAGTGAACTGTTCTCTAATATTTCATATGCCATATGCTTAGCAGCCCCATATTTCAACCTTGAGTCGTAATCAGCATTTCAAAGGAGTTGTCAGCTCATAAATACGATGAATTCGTATCAAGCACACACGGCTTTGCATGGTAAGATGACGGTAAGATTTACTTATGTGGCGCAGATCTCAAATAGGATTTACTGTAAAAGTGGAATTTACTATTTTGGTGACCGTTATTTAGTCAAAGCCAAAGAAAAGATGGATGGGCTGTGTGAAAAGTGATATGGAAGGAAAGGGAGTCAGTGATAGCGTGAAGGTTACTAGGACGGTATGGAAGACGAAAACGTGTTGCGCTGACCCCAAGTAATATGGGACAAGTAGAAGAAGAAGTAGTAGAACGTTATTTAGTAATTGGCGTATGGTTTTGTGTGCTTACTACAGAAGATGAGCGAAGCTACCTAAAGAGAGAACTTAAAACCAATGTTGGCAACCTCTTAGTACGTTTTCTGCGTACACCTTGATCGATGTAACCCCCGGTTTCTTAATCGTGAATTGAAAGTAAAGAACTTGCCTCTACATTTATACCAAGTGACAAATTCTCATGCTTAAGTGAAGTTTGATGAGTTTGATAACTTCGAATTCTACATTCATAAACGATTAGTCTAGTTTTAACTTTTACTTACCCATTTTTGTACAGAAAAAATGTTTTTTAGGTACCGTATCTAGTTTTATTTTGGCCCAAACTGCCTCATTGCTTTTTATTGTCCCGCTAACGGCAATTGTTATTTTAATTTCTATCTGATATAGACTGAACCTTGCAGATAACATGGTTATAATTTCAACAGGCCTGACACAGGGTAATTAAAAGGTGGCGTTAAGGTTGAAAAGCTTGAATACTGTTTCGTAAGGAGGCAAAGGTGATGGAAAATGTAGGGTGCGGAAAAGAAAAGGAAAGTTTATCATGGAATGGTCAAAAGAAGTCTGCAGTTAGTTGAAGGAGAGCTATGGCTTACATATCTAGGAAAAAAACCGGCCAAGTGCGAGTCGGACTCGCGCACTAAGGGTTCCGTACCATTAAAGCAAAAAACGGCAAAAAAATCACGTTTGTTGTATGGGAGCCCCCCTTAATTCATTTTATTTTAATTTAATAATTACTATTTTTTGAAGTGAATATACAATTAAATATTCTGTGAATATTTCAAGCGTCTACCTGTTGCCGTTATTAATATCGAGCAAAAAACGGCAAAAAAATCACGTTTGTTGTATGGGAGCCCCCGTTAAATATATATTTTCTTTTGTTTTTAGTATTTGTTGTTATAGGGGCAACAGAAATACATCATCTGTGAAAATTTCAACAGCCTAGCTATCACGGTTCACGAGATACAGCCTGGTGACAGACGGACAGACAGACAGACAGACAGACGGATCGCGGAGTCTTAGTAAAAGGGTCCCGTTTTTACCCTTTGGGTACGGAACCCTAAAAATTAAGATCACAAACTATTCAGATGTCCAGAACTCAAAGAATCAGAAGAGGTGATTCGTAACAAGGAAGAATGAAAGAAAACATGTTGCACCAACCTGACGTAATTTGGGACAACACATCACACATATCACATCATCAGCCTATTAATGTTCCCACTGCTGGGACACAGGCCTCCTCCCTGTGAGAGGGAATGGGCCGTAAATCAACCCGCACTGGGCCCGCGTGGATCCACCAGTGCGGGTTGATTTGGGACAACAGCAAGAAGATAATGAGGAATAAGAACTGAAAAATACTTTACATAAAATAGAAAACATTGCAAAAATTTTACAATAGCCTTTTATTGATAGAGAAACCAAAAAGGCAGTCAACGTTGTTACCAGCTTACAAACTAATATCCATACCGATACAAAATCAAAAATCTTAAGAGCTCATAACTAAAATTGAATAATAATCCAATGCACAAAACCGTTACGGTGCATAAAGTTTGTTTAATATCATTATAATATTAAAATGATAAAGCTCAGGCACCTTCTAACTGTAACAGCATAGGGTTTTCACCTACCCTAATGATACTTGCGAAAATATATTATTCTCCTGTTGAGCCAGCACCAGCTAGCTTCTATTTCTAAATATCGTCGAAAGATTGCAGATACTTCACTGTTTCCATATTTTCGAGATGACTTCTGTTCATCAAGAGAGACAAAGCATAGCATAAACGTCATCATCATCATCACATCAGCCGAAAAACGTCCACTGCTAAACTTAGGCCTTCCCCAAGCGTCGCCACACTCGATCGGTCCTGTGCGTTTCGCTTCCACCAGACGCCTGCAGCGTTGACCAAGTCTTTGCTCCACCTAGAGGGAGGCATAAGCATAAGTAGTCTTTAATGTTACCCGTGCTAGGACACAAGCAGAGAGGACTACGAGAAGAAGCGGGTGGAAGTAGACTGTACTGTGTACGGCTCTGTGCCCGCGTGATGGATTCACACGAGCACAGAGCGGTTGAAGGCTCGATGCCATGTGCCTTCGAATTTTTCCTTCACCGTTTTGAGAACATCACAAGAGGCAACGTCTGTAAATAAAACATAGTTTTGTTATCGTTTCTGATGTTTATTATGGCTGATTTTTAGACCAATGAAATAGAAATAAAAGCAGCTGCTTCATTGACTTTAGCATAGCCTCTAGTAACTTTAACTATTCAATTATGACTACATCCCGATATCCACCACCTAGGCGGGCTGTGAATCAGTATTGTGGCTATGCTGCACAGGCACACTGCTCAAAAGCTGAGCCCGCTTCGTTGGCTCACTGAAATTCTAGTGTTGTTATATATTTTTTTATTATTAAGACGTTTGAGTTGGCTAGCTTTTTTCTTTTTTTTTCATCTCCACAGCCAAAACCTCACCATTTGCTATAGCACCCTGTCTCCTCATAAACAAACTTGGCAGCCCTGAGCTACGTATGTGTGTTGCGCGCGCGCCGCGTCCGCGCCCGTGGGCGAGCGGTAGCACCCACGATATCGAAGGACAATGTACCGTAAGAGAAGCATATTATACAGCGAGATTGTTTTAACGGCTATTCGTTTTGCTTGATATTTTTGATAGGACCAATTACTTTAGGTTAACTTGGAGTCCATTAGCAAAAATGTTTACTTGGACTTTAATTTTCATACAACATGTAAAATGAACTATGAATGAAAAGGGTGTCAGTGTTAGCGTGACGGTTGACAGATGGAATGGAGGATAAAAACGTGTTGCCCCGACTCCAAGTAACATGAGACAAGGGCAAGCAGATGATGATGTAGAATGAACTTACAATGGCTGTCACACGCTTAATACCTTTAGGTAACTAGCTCAAGAAGACACCCCTTTTGAGTATGTCAACAGTAGGTGCCGACTCTATTGTTTTTTTTTTCTTATTCTTGATGAGCAGGCTCTTGAACTCTATCTCACCTGATGGTAAACGATGGTTGAAGTAGACGATGGAGCGATGCGTCTTCATTCTTGATTTAAAGTTGACGGTATACGATACCTATATTATATGAAGATAGTTTGACGAATTCTATATGAAAACGTTCAGCATTACTTCCACCAGACCTTTTCCATCAGGCGAGCATTTCTCCAATGCTGTTGTTGCCTGAACCGTAAACACACAGACGTAGACAACAAGAAAACAGTCGACCTTGTCTTCTCAAGATCCGTCCCGATGACGCGACGCAATTTAAATTGCGTCGCTAGGCAAAAGGTTTTTCTTTCTTTCCTGCTTTATATCGTCCAAGTATTTTATAAGGAAATTTCAAGTGCAAATCGGTTGAATTGCATCGTATTTCATGTGATCGTACTTGAACTTTCACTTGGTAATAATCGCCTATCGGAGTGAAATAAATCGAATCGTATCGAGCCATTACAGGCCCTAGACAAGTGACATTCTATCATCGAAAGCGTTGCGATAGCGATTGGAAAAATGACATAAATGTATGGGAATGTCAAACGCTATCGGAATGTCACGTGATTTTTTTTTAAATTATTATTTGTGCTTTGCTTTTCTCGTGTCTCCTGTGCGGGTCACAAATAAATATTTATTTCTATTTTTCCATCTTTCTATCTTTCTATCTTTCTATCTTTCTATCTTTCTATCTTTCTATCTTTCTATATTTCTATCTTTCTATCTTTCTATCTTTCTATCTTTCTATCTTTCTATCTTTCTATCTTTCTATCTTTCTATCTTTCTATCTTTCTATCTTTCTATCTTTCTATCTTTCTATCTTTCTATCTTTCTATCTTTCTATCTTTCTATCTTTCTATCTTTCTATCTATCTATCTTTCTATCTTTCTATCTTTCTATCTTTCTATCTTTCTATCTTTCTATCTTTCTATCTTTCTATCTTTCTATCTTTCTATATTTCTATCTTTCTATCTTTCTATCTTTCTATCTTTCTATCTTTCTATCTTTCTATCTTTCTATCTTTCTATCTTTCTATCTTTCTATCTTTCTATCTTTCTATCTTTCTATCTTTCTATCTTTCTATCTTTCTATATTTCTATCTTTCTATCTTTCTATCTTTCTATCTTTCTATCTTTCTGTCTTTCTGTCTTTCTATCTTTCTATCTTTCTGTCTTTCTATCTTTCTTTCTTGATCAATCCCGTACATTTTGGCATTTCGACCATCGCATCGAACGACAGTACTCGTCTAGAATCTCAGGAGGGTCGCTCACTTGATTGACATCGAAATTACGACCGCAGTTTGAATTATTAAATGTGTAAATTTCATTTGTATAAGTTTTATCTCAAGGTACAGTTACTTTACAGTCTATACAATTATTGCCAGTGAATATAATTAGTATTGCGTCGCACCCTGTATCGGTATAGTCCCGTGGTGTTTCCATTCCGCGTTTTATAGGGTACCGGGTAACACCTGATTATCTGCCCGCATTGTACCGACCTGCCTATGCGCAATGTTTCACTAGTATTCGCTTCATTTATAGTCTAGTATGTGTTGTAATTGCAATTAATTCATTTCTTAAAGAAAACGTTAGTCTAATCAAAATATTGGCAGTTTATAAATAGAACTTTCAACTTCATGGTATTTTTTTTTTTTATTCACTGTTTTTTTTTTTAGGAATTTAGTAGTGAACTTCAGAAACTTTAAAAACCTGCGATGGTTTACCAATGAAGTATATATTGAAAAGGTCAAAGATTCAGTCCTAACTAAAATATTTTAACTGAAATAATTACTATAGTATCTACCGAGGAGAGCAGTGGTGGCCCAGTGGTATCGGGCGCGACTTACAAGTTATAGATCGTGGGTTCGAGCCCAGGCAAGTGCTTTACTTTGTGTAAATTATTTCAACACCACTGCTCTCAAAACGGTGAACGGAGTGAACATCGTGAGGAAACCGGCATGTCCTAGAATCAAAATTCGAAGACATGTGGCATCCGCCAACCCACACTGGGCCCGCGTGGTGGATTCCCTCTCACAGGGAGGAGACCTGTGTCACAGCAGTGGGAACATTAATAGGCTGATGATGTGATAGTATCTACCACTCGTAGATAAAACAGGGGTTAACAATAAAATATTTGAAATACCATCATTCTCTTTTCTGTAAAATATATATCTGTAATATTATTTCAAACAATGTTGACAAATGGTCCCTAAAACTTATCGTTTTTTACCTCAATATCTTTCTATACTTCAACACAATATACATGTTATGCGTCAGCGTAGGTTTAGGGTAAGACCGTACCTATTTCTGCATACATTCTAACAATTACATCACACTGGCCTTCGTAACAATGCCTTTATTTATACGGTATATAAATCTAACGAGGTACTGCAATAAAATCTCATAGCCCAAGCTCTATGATCATGTAATTGTTTAATAATGTGCTAATGACTGTAAAAAGTTTTTATGCTTGGCTGAGTGTGAAATTACTGAAGAAGACTTATTACAATGGAACTCGTGAATGTTCTCTACAATTATGAGTATTTGCCTTAATTAGATCTGTAGTGTGAGTTATTTATGTACTTAGATGTAAGATATTTCCTTGCTTATCGTTTTAAACCATAGGTTTGTTTTCAGTTACAGTACAGACAAATTTCTCTGCCTATTCTTTGCCTACCATTGACGATCAAATATTCTAATTGCGAGGTATTGGCTATTGTGATTTTGCTGCTGTGCCTTTATTAAGGGTGCCCTTGTCGGCGGCACGAGCTATTTTGTGGGCGGGGTTAAAGTGCATGTTATTTCATCCGACAACACGTGCGAAAGAGATAGAAGCTGTGCAGTAAAAAGCTAGTGCGCGTACGAATATTTTTTATTATTACCCAAAATACACGATTCAGAACGAAAACAAGTGCGCGAAATTTTATAAACAGACCTTAGGTCATATCACGATACAACTTCTGAATGTATCTGTTCAAAATAAAAATATTTGCATTTTTGAAATACTAATCTATCCCTGTATGGTGACTGTTTTTCAATTTTCCTTCTTCCTATAGTATTTATTTCCGGCCAAAGATGCGTTAAAATTATTGTTGAAATATGTAACTTTCGACGCTCATAACTTTCAAATATGTTTTGATATTTTTTTTTTTTGTTAGAAGGCTAGATAATGATGAGACAAATAGATATCATTTTGGTATTTTGAACGTACGCCGTCAAACGTTTGTATGGAAGAACGATCGACTAGGGCATTAAGGACAATTTTCCATCATTTTTATATTTTTGCTGATTCTTTCTTCATATATCGTTTATCTCTTTACTTTTCTATAATTTATTAATTTTTGATTTACCTTTTTCTTCTTTCCTTGTCTTCTGATTTTATTGTTCGATTTTCTTCACCACTTACCAACATCACTTACACTTACACACATCACTTACCAACATCCTTACCATAACCAAGCCTTGAGATCTAAAATTATGATCTTTCTCTATAGTTCCATTTACTTCATCAACTCCACCAACCGCATTTATTACACCATCTACCATCTCCTAATCTTCGCAGACATTAAGATTCAAAACCGCACCAGCTTCACTTCCTTACTGGCCAGCAATTACAAACATCTAACAACAGAACGACCACATTGGCCTATATCGATACAAGCAATTACAATAAACTGGGTATTACGTTCCCCATCCGTAGTATTGTTGGAAAACGTACGGTTGTTCGTAATATAATGAGATACCACTGCAAAAATCAGCAGGCAATTTTGTTTTTTATGAAATTTGATTTTCCTAAACGATTATTGATAGAAGAAAAGATTACTGCAGGGTTGCCTAGCCGTATCTAGCCGCAACTAGTTTTTTTTTTTTTACTTTGCCCTACACTAGGAACTTATCCTGTATCGCGGGTGCGTTGCAAAATCATCTAGATTTTAGTTAGCCGCACTTTATGTGACTACTCAGGCCCGAAGGAGATGAGAGTGTACACCGACGGGTCGAAAACGGACTCCGGTACCGGAGTCGGAGTCTTCTCACACGACCTAAATATAAATATATCCAGACCGCTAGGAGAAAACACTGTCTATCAGGCGGAGTGTGTGGGCATAATACTGGCGGTCCACGCCCTAGAAGCCAGGAGGGTTACGGACACCCATATACGTATACTCTTCGACAGCGCCTCAGTCCTCCAATCCTTACGGAAAAAATATATTACATCGAAATTAATACTAGAATAGTATTAATTTCGATGTAATATATTTTTTCCAACGCACGTCACAACGCACTAGAACAACTTACTGTATCTAGTTGTAACACGGTGACACTGCAATGGATAAAGGGACACAGCAGATCGTTAGGCAACGACGCGGCTGACGAGCTTGCGAGACGAGGATCCAGCACGGTGGTCTATGGACCCGAACCTGTCTTACCCATCCCCTTCAACCAATTACGTAGGTGGCTACAGGAATTCACCCAGATTCAGGCGGGAAACTGGTGGACCTCGTCACCAGGCTGTAGGCAGTCCAAAGAAGCTATGCCATCTTTGGACAGTAGTCTTACCAGACGTCTGCTACGTCTGGACAGGAATGGCCTGCGCCTGGTGACGGTGACCATCACGGGACACTGCTCACTTAACAAACACTTCCACACAATAGGCATAACGGACAGTCCTCTATGCAGGGCATGCATGGAGACTGAGGAAACCGTTGCGCACGTTCTCTTTGAATGCACAGGAGTCACACAGATAAGAACACAAACTTTCGGGTCACCCAGATCTTACACGGACGTTCTAAGGAAACCAGGAGCCCTAATAAGCTTCTGGAGGGAGGTGGGCTGGTTGGAATAATCCACCCAACGGCCGCCATGGCCCACGCACAATGGTCCACCTGGAGGACTAAGTGCGGAAACCAAACCCCATAACATAGAACATGGGTTGCCAAGTTTTGCAGGTAAACCCACAGATTCACTTGAAGACATTTTATACGTTTGTATCCAACATAACTTTTAATTTATAAGGTAATTACGTCTGGATATTTTCAGACAATCCTGCAGCAATATATTCTACTGTTAAGTATCATTTATGAAAAATAAGTTTAATCAAAAACAAATAACTTGTAGATTTTTGCAGTGGGATCTTAGTCTATAAGTCGAATGGCGCTAGTGGTTATAAATGTGTAGTAGCATGTCACAGTAATGATGTGGGAGAGTAAGGAGAGGTTCACACATGTGGGGATTCTGCTCATTCACTTTTTTATTTCGTGAAAAATGTTATAGGAATAAAGTCTGACACTAAAACAAGAAGTTAATAAACAAGTTTGCGTGGACTGTGTGCTTTAGTAAACAGTATCTCGAATGGTCCATCTTAGTCAATCTTTAAATATTAATTGAGTTTGACTGAGTTTAAACAGTAACTAACAGTTAAGTACTGGTGTTCATAAGAAGAAAAGGATATTTCCGTAACATAGGATTGATGTAATGCAACCTAGGATTTAGATTCAAACAAATATTAGGTAAGTATAATGTCATATTTGTGGAAAGCGGAATCACCACTATTTGAGTTTCAACCAATAACTGATTCTGACTTTAAGTCTTGTCGCCAGATTCAAACTTGTACCGTCCAAGAAAACTGCACTTACTTTCTAAACAAATTCCCCGTTTTACCGTTCCAATGTGACAATAGCCGTATATCCTTATGCAAGTCCACATGTCCACTTATCTGTAACGGTCACGACGCAAGATCGGTCGATTGTTACTTTCGCGTTAAACTTTTATAGTACAACATTTAACCAGCGTTATGCAACCCTAACTCACGACTCGCGTACGTGTTGTGTGGACCCGCCCTTATCTTGATTTTCATTCATGTTTGAGTTAAGTTTAATTATAGTGATATGGTAAACGGTTGTGTGTTTTTTGAGTTGTTTGTTTTGAGGTTGAGATATTTGATGAGTCATTTTGGTTTGTCATCGTCATTTTCGCCGAATGAGTTAGACTACTGAACCTAGGCCTCTCCCAAGCGTCACCACATCGACCGGCCCTGTGTTTCTCCCATACAGATGATTCCTTTTATTATCACTAGCTGTTGCCCGCGACTTCGCTGCCGTGGATCACCCTACAGGATCCGTTTTTGAGGTTAAAAAATAGCCCATGTTACTCAGGAATAATGTAGCTTTCTATTGGTGAAATATTTTTTTAAATCGGTCCAGTAGTTTCGGAGCCTATTCGGTACAAACAAACAAACAATAAAAAACACTTTTTTTATATTAGTATAGATTACTAGCTTCTGCCAGCGGCTTCGCCCGCTTGAAAGTCGAAAATTATCCCGAGGGAACATATTCCCGGGATGAAAAGTATCGTATGTGCTATTCCTGACTATAATCTATCTCTGTGCCAAATTTCAGCCAGATCCGTCCAGCCGTTTGAGCGTGAAGAAGTAACAAACATACAAACACACTCACAAACTTTCGCCTTTTTAATATTTAGTGATTCAGCCGAAAGACGTCAACTGCTGGACAAACGCCTTCCTCAAACGCCGTTTCATCGACAGGGTACAAATATTTAAGTAAATGCATTTTGCTTTTTGTCTCTACTTCTTTAAAAAAATTACTTTAAACCCACTGCTGTGTTAGTATTCATTTAAAGTTTTTTGTATCTATTCCCTAAATAAATTGCCATAAGGGACAAGAAAATGATATATAGCTATCTCTTTTTACGTCCTACGATGATTTATGTAAAATCCGTTGAACTGGTAATAACTAAGACATTCAAACAAAAATAGACAGACAAACAGGCTTATGCGGGATGATGCCTCGTATGTAAAGGTCGAAGTCGTGTATCCAAACGGAAATATGTTATTGCAAATGGTAGTTAACAAGTTTCGATTTCATTTACTTCGACGTCGTATTTAGCAGTTTACGATTTAGTAATTAATATTTTCATAAAGGCATGTTGATTATCTTTAGCTTTCTGGATACGAGTGGAATTACGCCTCGTATTCTGCCTACGTAAATAACTGTAGTAAATGGCTTAGTTAACTGCTCGAAATTGATGAAAACCATCTGATCGTTAAGCCTTTTGTAATAGTCTCGCTGCTATTATTTGTATGTGGGTAACAAGTTTTCCAATAATAGACTATCATAATTCTGTTTTCAAATAGGTATACTACCTGTCGGTCATAACCTCGAGCAGTTGATGATTACTGGTTGATGGCAGGAGGCCGTGGGGTCACAGCCCGATCAGGCGGTCTGACCAAATCCAAATCCGTTCAACGCTCAACACCAAACTGCACGATGCACTGCATGATACAGACACAGATGACGGACTATCATAAAAGAACAATTGAGGTCCCGTGCTGGGGAATCACACCCTCAAAAATGAGGAACATGAATCGAGGAGGCGGACTACCTTTTGCTGCTTGGAAATCTTCAAGACGTTTGTAAATTAGTTCCTTGTGACCTCGTTGGAGCTTTACTAAAAGTTAAGCTTCTGGTCAACTGATGAACTTGTGACCTCTTTTAAATCCTGCAGTAAACATTGAATGTGGAGCTTTGACCCTGGGAAGGTAACGCACGGTGAGGTGTAGAGTTGACCACTATCCATCAGGTTGAAACAAATGTAATACTTTTATGGTGACAAATAAGTATATATTTATTTAAAGATTTATGTACATACTACCTGTGCCCGCGGCTTCGCTCCCGTCATCTGTCTTCCTGCCTACCCTACTTGCCTACCTACAAATTTTTTTCTATAGTCATCATTATTTCGCGGAGAATCTTAACATCGCCATTCAGAAAATGACTTCAAATGCACAACGCCATCTATCGAATATGGAGTTCAACTATCCGAGTATCTGAATTGCGTGTGTTGTAATAATTTTACATCATGAACACTTTAAATTCATCTAACTTTTGATAGAGTGAACCGATTGCGATGAAACAAAAACTAAGTAATTCTTCAAGTTACGCACATTTTTATGTATAAAAGTTATTTACATTGGTTTCGTACATTTCACGTGATGCGTGCACATATAAACAGACAAACAGACAAAAATTCTAAAAATGCCAAAAATAGGTTCTGTTGGTTATCCTTTAACACCCTGGCTATTTTTTTTGGAAATATTTTCGATGTACTAAAATTACTTTTCTACAGATCTAATAAATGTATTGATTGATATTGATGATGATATTGATATAGATCAGACAAATAAAATATGATAAGTGAGTAGGTACACATATGTGAAATTCATATGACTCTCACAACTCTTTAAGGCAACACACACAGGCCTCATTCAACTTTTAATCAGCATAGTCTAGCCACAAAACTAATTCCAAACCCCAGACTAAAATATTAATTACTGCGTTAATTACACACCCAGCTTACGTTTACTGTTGGGCAACACAGACAGACACACATACATTATACATACATTAATTGGTAAAGGGAGCATTACAAAACAAATTGTTACTGGACGGCGCCCGCGCAGTAATTGCGATTGTACTCGTATAGCTAACAAAATGTCGGCGACACTAACGTGCGAAATGTTCTGTCGTGTTTACGTAATCTGTTCTGTTGTGTTGATTGTGCGTAGGTTTGTTAGTAATTATTAAGATTTAATGAAAGCCATCAATCTGAGAAGTTACTGCTACTATAATTTGATCAACAAAGTAGCAATAGTTTCTTTCTTTTCCACCTGTTCTTTTGTTTGGCTTCTCAGGGATCTGCCATCTTGCTAGTTCATATCTGATGAGCGAATAGAAGAGAGAGCTTTATCGATAAAATCCTCAGAAATGAATTCCAATCTCAGAATATATCTTATCTCAAGATACTAGGACAAATCTAATTGTCGGTGTATGAAAATCTTAAAGTTTTTTTTTAATTATTATTATTAAAAACGTTGCCCCACACTAGGAATTTCTTCCTGTATCGTGGGTGCGTTTACAAACATATAAACTCACATACACAACACCCAGAGCCGGAACAACTATCTGTAGATCATACAAATATTTATTCCGTGCGGGAATCGAACCCGCAACACGAAGCGCAGCAGTCAATCACTCAACCACTGCGCCAACCGTGCGCCTATGTAGTATACTCTCCATCTGGAGAATACAGATCGACGCAGAAGAAAAATCAATTTGTTTTCGAAAATTACATTTCCTAGTTTTACAATCAGTAGGTACACGTAACATAATATCACGCCTGTACTCATCGAAGGGTTAAGCAGAAGAAAACCAATAGTACTCCCAAATTTCACCAGAAAAAACAACAAATAAAACATCTTCCTAAAGATTGATATTAATTCTGGATATGGTTTACAGTGAGCAGTGGTGGCCCAGTGATATCAGCCGCGACATACTTTTTGTAGGTCGTGGGTTCGAGCCCAGGCAGGCGCTTTACTTTGTGTAAATTATTTCATCACCACTGCTCTCAAAACGGTGAATGAAAACATCGTGAGAAAACCGGCATGTCCTAGAACAAAAAAATCGAAGACGTGTGACATCCACTAACCCGCACTGGGCACGCGTGGTGGATTAGGGCCCATTCCCTCTCACGAGAGGAGGCCTGTGTCCCAGCAGTGGGAACATTAATAGGCTGATGATGTGATGTGTGATGTGATGGTTTACAGCTAATCACGTTGAACGCTTGTCATGCAACATCTCGCTTTGTATCATCTACAAATAATTATTTTGATAAGAAGTTTCTTATTGGTTACTATACCTAACGTTGCATCTTTTATTACAGAGAAGGGCCTATTGTCAGCTGCCATCCCATCTGTATCACCCACTCCTATATGCATACAATGTTACTCCTACTACTTAATGTTGTATATGTGTAAGAATAAAATGTGTGAATGGTTTTCTATCAATCACGCCTTAAGGGCCTACATACGCTTTAGTGCTGTAAAACGGCAACTTTCTAAAGCATACCCCGTAGTAACGGCTAGGTTAAAAGGTTTGAAAAAATATATATATTTACTATTGATTCATGTACATAATTTTGAACACAAGGTTATTACGTGTAACTAATAGTTTTGCTTTAAAAAAATAATTAACAACACGATAATTTTCGCAACTTTTGGCAACTCCTCCAAAACGACTTGGATGTTTAAAAATATTTTTACACAGAAAAATTGATGGCTGGTATTTCTTCATAACTAACATAGCATATGTAAATCAAATAATATTTTGTAAACAAAACTGTTCAAAAGGAGGTTCAATTTTGATATTTTGGCATCGAGCGGGCGCACAGTCAGTACTGCGTTAGCATTGGGGTGTATATATCGCCTTAACTAATATTTGGATGAAACTAGATATACGGGTCTCAATCTCAGTCAACGATATTTCGCTTGTATAGAATTCTGAATGTGTTTTTCTTTTGTTTGTTTTACTCAAATTGAATTAAAAAATTTACATAGTGATTATTAATAGAATTTTAAATTGTGACATAGTGATTTTTTATTGAATTTAAGTTAGTTTTGACATTGTAATTTCAATTTAATTTAAATTTTGACATAGTGATTTTTTATTGAATTTAAGTTAGTTTTGACATTGTAATTTCAATTTAATTTAAATTTTGACATAGTGATTTTTTATTGAATTTAAGTTAGTTTTGACATTGTAATTTCAATTTAATTTAAATTTTGACATAGTGATTTTTTATTGAATTTAAGTTAGTTTTGACATTGTAATTTCAATTTAATTTAAATTTTGACATAGTGATTTTTTATTGAATTTAAGTTAGTTTTGACATTGTAATTTCAATTTAATTTAAATTTTGACATAGTGATTTTTTATTGAATTTAAGTTAGTTTTGACATTGTAATTTCAATTTAATTTAAATTTTGACATAGTGATTTTTTATTGAATTTAAGTTAGTTTTGACATTGTAATTTCAATTTAATTTAAATTTTGACATAGTGATTTTTTATTGAATTTAAGTTAGTTTTGACATTGTAATTTCAATTTAATTTAAATTTTGACATAGTGATTTCTTATTGAAAGGAAAATCGACTGGTATGGCCACATCCAACGAAGGTCAGTTGACCATATGGTGAAGCTTGCCCTTAACTTGCCAACGACGAAACGCGGACGCGGTAGACCACCTGCCACTTGGTTGACAACGGTTGAAAAAGACCTGAAAGAAGTAAATTTGGACAACAGCACTGCCCAAGACCGTGCACAATGGAGAAAAAGGATAAGGAGGGCCGACCCCAAGTAAATGGGATAAGGTCGCGACTGATGATGATGAGTGATTTCTTATTGAATTTAAATTTTGACATTGTAATTTCAATTTAATTTAAATTTTGATATTATACTTTTTTGTATTGTTTGTTTAGTGCAACTAATTCTGTACGCCATAAATGGCAAAACATGTAGCCACCTCATATTAATATAAGACCTTCATACTGTACTTATGTTTTACAAAATACAAATATTTAGTCAAATTCAAATATATTTTATCCTTGTTCTTTTAGGGTCATCATCATCATCATCATTTCAGCCGAAAGACGCCCACTGCTGGACATAGGCCTTCCCCAAGCGTCGCCACACTGATCAGTCTTGTGCGTTTCGCATCCAACGGACTCCCGCAGGGACCAGGGACCAGGTCGTCGCTTCACCGACGGTGGCCTTCCAACGCTGCGACTTCCAGTACGCGGTCGCCACTCTAGAACTTTTCGGCCCCAACGGCCATCCGTTCTGCGAGCAATGTGCCCTGCCCACTGCCACTTAAGTTTGGCAATTCTTCGAGCTATGTTGGTAACCTTGGTTCTCTTGCGGATGTCTTTTAGGGTATAACTTAACACAATTTTGATGATACTGAATTATACATAAGGTCACCAAAAAAACTCGCTGAATGATACGAATATCATCTAGGACTCATCATAGCTGATGGTCAATGACTTACACACACGTTGCCCGACATACGACTATTCCATTAAGTAGGTTCGTTCTCCCCCGACCGGTAGCCTCGGTTAGCCTGTCAACATTATCGCAGATTACATCAATAAATGATACAACAATTACGATGTTATCAGCTCACATACGGCCTGCCATGCACCAACTGATAAAAGCAGTCTAATCAGCGACGTCAGCCTAATGAAGTAGCAGGCCTGCTCTTAATTAGAAACATGGGGCGTGTAGAGATAACGGTTGTACGAATATGGTGATACATGCTGACAAGTCATGGGAAAACTAATGGGTTGGCGAACTAGAGGAACAAGAGTAGACAGGGGATGGAGATGGACGTAACGCCGAAATATAATGGTGTGTCCACACTACAGAGACTTTCATCAACTTCTAGAATTATGTCTGTGCAACACAGCTGTACAGACAAATGTTGGTTTCAATGTATGTCAAGTTGTGCAGTCTGTGTAGGTGGACCTTCCATATGGGATTTCGATAGTGCCTGGCAATCTTAGTTGTATTATAAAAGTGATAGTTTGTGTGGATGTGTGTGTGGATGTAAGTTCTTTGCTCAATCATGCTAGAACGGCTGAACGGAACTGGATGAAATTTGGCACGGAAATAGATTATAGTCAAGAATAGCTCATACCATTATTTTTTAGCCCGGGTATATGTTCCTTTGGGATAATTTTCGACATTTACGCGGGCGAAGCCGCTGGCAGAAGCTAGTAATATTATAAATGTGAAAGTTTGGATGGATGTGTGTGTGGATGTTTATTTGTTACTCAATTACGCTAGAACGACTGAACGGATCTGGCTGAAATTTGGCACTGAGATAGATTATAGTCTGGAATAGCACATTGGCTTTTCATCCCGGTATAATGATCCCTTGGGATAATAAAACATTTTTCAGGCGGGCGAAGCCGCCGACAGAAACAAGTCCCATATATTTTTGACAATATACTTATTGCGTGCTTTCGTTGATAGAATTTCATTTTTCTAGAGCCTCTGGAAGCAACTTGTCAGTATTTTTCTTTTTTTCTAGTTAATGGCTAAATCCTTAGAGAGTTTGTACCCAATAGATGGCCACGTTAGTTGCAGCATCAGCAGCATTCATGCAGTCCTTCGAAGTGCAGGTGAATTCGCCTGCCTAGCTTACCAGGACGATGACCTTCAGCAAAGAACCTGAATAAGAAGAAGGAATGATTGAAGGGCTGAAGAAGTGGCGAAGTTTTTGACACATTTCCTGTGATATTAATTAGAATGTGCACTGGAATATTTTATGCATTTGACTAGGCGCATTTAGGGATGTTGAAAAAAAATATCTATTCATCTTTTTTTTTTTAATTGTTTTTTTTTGTTTTTATCCGTGATCATGGTGCAACAGCAAAAAACCCCTCAAAATGTCAGGCCATTGTGATCGGGAGCTCGCGTATGATGGGTCGGGTGGGGATTAGCTCTCTTCCTCCTATTATTTTTAATGGTACCGTTATCCCCATCAGCCCTAGTGTAAAAGATCTCGGTCTACAACTTGACTCGACGCTTGGCTAGCAAAGTCAGGTTTCAAGTGTCAGTCAAAGAGTCAACGGGACTTTTCGTGGCCTGTATCGTCTGAGGAACTTTCTGCCTGCAAAAACGAAGGCTATGCTTGACAAGACTTTAATCTTCCCTATAATCGACTATGGTAACGTGTGCTACTTTGACCTGAACGCGGTATTCCTGGATAAGCTTGATAGGCTCCTAAATAACTGCATCCGGTTCATATTCAACCTAAGGAAGTATGACCATGAGTCGAGCTGTAGATCTCAGCTCAAATGGATGCCCATTCGGCAAAGGCGAAATTTACGCGCTTTGACCACGCTTTTCTCTTTACTCAACTCTCCCACCCCTCCTTCTTATCTCATCCCTCACTTTCAATATCTGTGTACTTCACACGCTAGGAATCTGCTTTCGTCTTACAATCTTCTCTTGCTTTGTCCTTCTCATACTTCTGATTTTATTCATTCTTCCTTTCATATTCAGGCCATTCTTCTCTGGAATGCGCTTCCTCTCGATATCAGGACGGCCACCAGTCAATATGCATTTAAGCGAAAGTTGTGACATTATTTTCTACACCATTAGCAAAGTCGTCTCATCACCTCTATATTAATTTATATATGTATATATATATAAAGATATTTATTATAGTAAATATATATGTATGTTTATTTTAGCAACAATATATATATATTGTTATTCAATTTTATTTTTATAATTATTTCATTTTTATGCACCTGCCATGTTATCTCTCCACCACCCTTGGTTGACTGGTAGAGAATGCCTTAGGCATTAAGTCCGCCTATGTACCTTGTATGTTGCATGAAGTTTTAAATAAATAAATAAACAGCACCGAAATATTGGAAACTCGCAACAAACAGTAAACATGGTAAATACCCCGCTTCGAATGTTAATGTTAATATCATCATTTATTTTTTATTTATTTATTGGACACGTATTTTTTCATTTGCCACGTGAACAAAAAATTACGACGTTAAAGTGCGTTGAAATATCGTGTGACGTCACGGTATACTACACTTTATACAGACAAAGTGACGTCACAAGTCACCACTCCTAAAATGTGATGTGCTTTATCTTTGTAATTAGGGTTCCGCACCCAAAGGGTAAAAACGGGACCCTATTACTGAGACCCCGCGATCCGTTTGTCTGTCTGTCTGTCCGTCTGTCACCAGGCTGTATCTCATGAACCGTGATAGCTAGACAGTTGAAATTTTTACAGATGATGTATTTCTGTTGCCGCTATAACAACAAATACTAAAAATAGAATAAAATAAATATTTAAGTAGGGCTCCAATACAACAAACGTGATTTGTTGGCCGTTTTTTGCGATAATGGTACGGAACCCTTCGTGCACGATTCCGACTCGCACTTGGCCGGATTTTTTATCTATTTTACAAAGCTAAAAATACGGGTCCAATATTATTTGATAATCTCACTAACGGATAAATAGAATAATCATTTTTCAACTCAGGAAACAACCCCATTACCGTATTGAAAGATATAAAGATTCATGATAGATTTATCGATCTATGACCGCAGCCGATATTTTGAATCACTGCAACCGTGTAAAAGTTAGAACTACTTAGCATTTAAAGCGATCTTAGTTTTCGAGAAAGTTAATTAATTCTTCAAAGTAAGAGTGAACAGGCTTCTTCTGGGTAAGCTCACTCCATCGTCGACTGTGACTCTGTCACCTCTGATCTAGACTAGAGTCAAGAGCAAACCAAAACCAAATTAAAAAAAAAAACTACAATAGCTAGAACCTCAAAATGTAGGGAAAAAAACATTTAAAATGAA
The DNA here is from genome assembly GCA_948252205.1 of Orthosia incerta. Taxonomy (NCBI): domain Eukaryota; kingdom Metazoa; phylum Arthropoda; class Insecta; order Lepidoptera; family Noctuidae; genus Orthosia; species Orthosia incerta. The sequence goes on from OX411759.1 coordinate 8,315,252, forward strand.
CAGGAATTGTCTAAGTGTTTTGATATTTTAGGTATGAAGGAAACCATCCCACACTTAAAATAATCCAGAGACAGTGGTGACGTAATCAGAATCCTACCCTCTTTATAAACCTAAACACATTGTTGCCACACCCTCAAGCCACAGCATCATACTAAACTTAAGTACCGTGTATTATCATTACCTCAAGCCTGCCTATCCAAAAAAGGAAGCAACCGTGAACTTATAAATTAACACGGCCTACCGCTATTAGCGATTTAAGGCTAGATACATATGAATGAACTACCTGGGGCTCGCTATCGCATATTCTTAAATCTTGTTGTATCTGTATCATTTATCTATAAACTGGATGCATGCAAGATGCGCTAGCCAGTGGCGAGCTACCGTGTATCCATGACCTATATTGTGACGTGGCTTCCTGGCAGGTGTGGTCAACCTTTTTTACCCGACTGCAAGGAAAGTGTTTTTTCTTGTATGTATATATATGCTTTATTACCTCATATCTTTCAAAACATAAGACGGATTTACGTAATTGAGACATCGGTCTAAACTGCCCAAGTGTTCTTAGATAAGTGACGTTTAAAAAAACAAACATGGCGGATTTTGGCAGCTATATTGTGTGAGTCAAAATTTTTTGGTCATTTAGCTCTTGAATATGTATCCTCCGACTGATTTTCTTCTTGTTTATTTATTTTTAGTTCGCTTCTTTTCATTATTGTTATTGCACTTTTCCCATCATATACTAGAAGGCTAATTCCCGTGCTTTTAAAGGCACATTTGCATTCGCTTCGCATTTGCAATCTATCCTGCCAAAGTTCCTTAAAATTGCGAGATTGCATCTCGGTTGATCATTGAAAGTAAATAGAAAGTTTTGAAAAGTTAGATGACCAACTGTCAGATTTAGAAACAAGATTTCAGACGAATGATTGTCAAAAATACTCTAGCTTTATTCTAAGACTACTAATTAGATAGTTTTTACTTTAATTTCCATAGCATTATTTCTAAGATTTTTTAACCAATCATCCCAAATTATTCCTCTTTCAAGGTTGTTCCGCATATCTATTTATTAATAGAAATAGTAAATCAACGTTTGACTTACAAAGGGCTAATTACCGTAAGTCATTCGCATTATTACCACATAAATATTATAATTCATTGGCACACGTAAACAATAAATCATAGCTAATCCAATAAACAAACTCTAAACCAAAGCCTATAACAACAGGTGCAAAACAAAGAGATCGTCAACCTTCGGCCCATATCCAATCTAGTTCACAGCCGCGCCGCAACTGTCTCGAGGGCGCCACCGTCGTCTCACTAATAAGCATAGCCCGCGCACCCGCTTGGCACACATTCCCGCCATTTATTAGCAATTCTGATATGCGAAAGCGATATTGTAGCCTCATAAGAGGACCAACATCGAGCGTACCATTTCATTCTATCACATAGATATTATTGGCGATAGCACGTTTAATAGAACGCGAGTAGTACTCGCCGATACAGCGTTATTGGCCACATAAACTCGTTTGACGTAATAAGCCGCGAGTTTCATATATTTGTCGTACAAATCGACCGTTTTCGATAGATTATTACGCATATAGTCTCATTTGCATATAAGTTAGTTTGCTTTTATTGTACAATTTATAGGGAAATTATCGTTTTACTTAATACAAATTATGCTTGAGTAAAGTATGTATGGAAATTTTGTTTCGCTTAGAATGTCTATTATCTTAGAATGGTCGTATGAATGGGACACTGAAGTTATAGTAATGTACTACTGAGTTTATTTTGTTTAGCCGCAAAGTGAATTCTGAACGAAGGAAGAATTCCTGCTAGAAGTTTGAGATAAAGCGTTTAAAATCTATGCGCGATAAAGTTATTTGTATGTAGAGTATTATTTCATGTTTATGTAATGGAGTAGGTGCGATGGTTTTGTTTCGCAATGTTGGTACTTGTTATGAGCCTTATATCAGTCTAAGTTACTACCCACCTATAGATATAAGTCGTTTAGTTCCTAGCAATGATACTTCTGTATCATTGCTTAGTGCGAGTTTTATCTCACGCTGGATCGCGTAAGGGCTTGTCCCCATCACCACGTCACGATGTCGCCGACGTGGACGCGCCGCGACGTCGTGACGTCACCTCTCTGGTTGTCGCGGCACGGCATGTTTACGTCACTTACTTATTTGCGTAACTGTGTCGTAAAAATGCACGTCTTGATGCCGCTACGTTACACGATGTCGTGCCTCGTATATTTTTTTTCACTTACGAACCTGTGAAATAGCAGTCTAATTCTAGACATTCCTCAACAAGTGATATCAATAAATCAGAATCAAATCAATTTCTGACATTTTTTTTGCACAACACGCACGGCACGGCGCCGCGCCGCAGCACGGTGCCGCGTACGGTGCGCTGTCCATTGCCCCTATTCAGTCGATATTTCGCTGTAAATGCGCTCGAACGGGGGCAATGGACGGCGCACCGTTCGCGGCACCGGGCCGCGAACGGCGCGGCGTCAGCGTCGTGACGTTGCACGGTGACGGCGCCCGCCGTGCATGATGGGGACGCGGCCTACCTCTTTGTCGACGTCTGACGCGTCGTTCCACGGTGACGTTGCCGTACCATACGATAGCAAGGCACGTTAACGCGCTGCGTACCGCACCGCTCCACGTTGACGACGTCGTGACGTGGTGATGGGGTGAAGCCCTTAACGTTAACGTCAATTTGGTATTGAAGCTGGATAAGCACCGTCTGGTGACGGTAAGGAGAAACCTCTTTTTGTATACATTTTGACATAAGAGATCGTTTAGTATATCACAATCAAGTACGTTAAAAAAATCGGCATAAGCACACTGATCATTTTGCGGATGGTCGTGAATTTTATTGGTTTCCTTATGAAATCACTTAACTTTCTACAGAGTGTGCCCAGCCTGTATTTTCCGAAGGTTTAGGTTGAGGTGTGATAGGGGTTGAGCGAATCTATGGCCAACAAACGGGCAGAAATCCATACCATGCGCTGCAACTGAAAAATGTCTGATGAAAGGACCCAATAACAATTTACCCAGCGTACGAATCGAACCCAGAACCCTGCTCAACAGATGTGGTACCTATAGCATATATGAGCAAGCCAAATATCTAATTTGTAAAACGCTTTCTAATTTAAAAGTAAGAGCATGCAACATTATTTTTATTTTTAAAACGACATGACTTTCATATTCTGTTAATAAATACCTCCCTAGACATTTCAACGAGAAACAGAACGACGACAGATATACGTTCACTAAAGAGAAATCAATTTAATATGTGCCATCCTGCTACCAGTCCTACCATACACTAATCATTCCCTCTTTGAAAACTTTCTTGCAATCAGCATTTAAGGCACAGAACGCATTAACGGCCTCATGTTGGCAGCCCCATCACGGGGATATTCATTAAGATTGGAAACGCGCAATGATTAGAGCTACCCGTTAAGCGATTGATCAATAAAGAGATATGGACATATGCAGATGTGTATACGCCCTTACCAAATAAGGAAGCGTGCATGCAGACGGGCAATTTACGCTTTGGGACTGTGTTGCCACAATCAATTCCATTTATGAATATTAAAAATCAATGCTTCTTTTGTTAAATTTGATGATTCAAGTTGACAGTACCAGTAAGTCCTACTTTGCAAATTCTTCATGTTTTTTACGACATAAAATCCAGTGCAATAGCAACCACGAGAGATGAAGAAAAATATTTACATCATCTGCTTAGACCTTACTCATTTCTTAACTACTTTTGGGTGAGCATTAGTATTTTGTTTAGAGCGATTGCCAATCTGACCACAAGGAACGATTGCAGCATTTTTTTTTTTCATGTAGCGTTAGGCACGCGTTTGACCACTACATCGCCAAGCGTAAAGTACCGTCTCATCACCTTTGCAAGGATCCCCAACTTTTTTGCAGCCAACTGAGCCTTTGCCTCAATGAATGGACCAAAATTGTGGTCCATTCATGTTAACGTAACACCAAGAAGGTCGATATACACCACGGAAATGTAGAGCCGGGTGGGATGGGCTCATTTTTGCGGAAAAAAGACACGCCTGGATCTAAGAAGCATTGAAACTGACTAGATTGGCATCGGTCCATTCGGAGACCGCCTCCAAAGACAGGTTCAAGCGCTCAACCATAGCATCCCGGAGAGACCGGATCTGAGGCCTAGTAGCCCGTGCGCCGGACACGTATCTCTCAGCAACCGTGCTGTCATCGGCGTCCCAAAGCGTCTTCTGTATTGTCACCTTTGTATTTTCTTCTGACCATGTCTAGATCATGCTTTCAAATCTATAACAGTTTTCAGGATCCTGTCTAACGGCATGTACTATTAACTATAGCAACACTGTTAATCTGGTGTATTTAGTCATCTGGCAACTTTAATTACGTCCCATACATACCCTAACGATCGTGATGACATACATACAGTAGCTATTTTTCATCTTACATTATCACTTTATGCATCTAATATGGGAATATCCTGTGTTGCCATATAACGGTAATCCGATCAATAAATCTTTGATTGTACCAGACATCAGATTTATCTAAACTTACTGTTATGAAGGAGTAAACTTCTTTGTAGAATACCTGGAAGTACATATTTGAAAAATTATTTCTCTGAAAGAAAGCTACAATGTCACTGAGTATCATACGCAACCTTTTATCCCGGCAAAATACATGCTTCCATGGTCATGCATGGTAGTGAAATCGCGGGGGTAAAACTCGATAAAAACTTATTAACTCAATACCTAAAGATATATAAAATACACAATCGATATTACTATTTAAAAACACTACTAAAATGATACATCTTAAAAGGTCATAAATAAAAATAATAAAAATTTGATTACTTTGTCTCTGGTGTGAACGAGTCCTTAAATTTCAAACATAAAAACAAAGATAGTCGCCGCACGTCGACCGCGTCAACGCGCCGCACGGCGATAGACAATACAATACGTCTAACAATTACCTTCATAAATTCGTAATTTTAACACTAGTATTTATTTATTTACAAGTGATTTGTAATCTTTAGTTATAAATGAATTCAAACCGTTATAAAAACGAATGCATCGGTAATGAATATTAACATGATTGTTTCGAATTCTCTAACAATTTCATCCATACTAATTCAGGTTGGGGGGTGACCATAAGTTCTTAGAGTAAGGTTATCTTGAGTGTATGTAAGGGACAGATATATATGACCTGTATAAATCTGCTTCAAAATAACCTTACTCTAAGAGCTTATTTATGGTCACCCCCCAGTTTTGGAATTGAGAATTTGAAATTAAGAACGTGTCAAACCCTCCTTGGATGCCAAAGTTTAACTAGGTTTCAAGCAAAAATTCAATTTGACAAATAATCAAGAAGTACTTAATAAAATGAAACCTAGCTAATTTCCTCAACCACTTCCTACATTGTTTTTCTCCCCACATCAAAACTAATGCATTTTCTAGTCTACCTACAAACAATGCAGTCTTCCTGCCTCTCATTGGTCATTACTATAATGACCACAGATAATGAACCTCATCAAACCAGCCAATGATCTGAGACAGCCAAGGATATGCAAAAAGATAACGAGGGTTTTTGTTGTAGATTATGTAGGTTTTTAGTACGTACATACGTAGGTAGTGTAGCAACCGTCACGGTTGTAAATGTTTTGATAGTGCTAGAAGTCTTGACTTAACTCTCTCTTATCACAGTCCTAAAATATCATTATAGATTTTCTAAGAACCGTTGGATTAGAGTCCATAGACAAATTGTCAATTTCTGTCAGCGAACACGATCGTCAAAAAATCCAAAATTTGTAAGCTAACAAAATGTCACGCGAACATCTAAAGAACCATTTGGATTTTTGACAATCGTTATCTTCGTCTGTATATAGGGTCCAAGGTCTCACAGTACAAAATCATGATTAATCTGCTCAAATTTTAGGATACGAAATCAATAAATGAAGCAAAATATAGTGCCCGGCACGTAAGTTGGCAAGTTTTGGCGTAGTAGGGATAAGTTCGCGCATATTCCGCGAACTGACCAACCACTAAATAGAGCGAACGGAACGTGGACGCGATACTATTGGTCAGTCGATCCTTGTGTCAACTGACCAACCAATCGCGCGCTCGGAACGGTTTTAAACGTTCCCCGCGCCCCGCTTCACTACCAAAGATACCTAAAAAACGACTTTTGTGCATCTAAAGACTCTTGCCAACTTACGTGCCGAGGATTATACTAACAGTACACAATAGGTTTCGGATAGTCTTTTTCTCGGTTTAACATAGTTTTATATTTTTGGGAACTTTAATGAATTATTAAGTCTAAACATGGCATTTTAAAATCCTTCTAACAGAAAAAGATACATGCAAATCTCACTCACAGGAACTCCATGCCTCCCTACACATCATAATATCTTTTTGAAAACAGAACCTCGATTCTATTACACAAAAGCTTTCCACACTTCCATTTATCACGATTACATTTCGCTGGTGTTGCCATATTATTTTCCGAAGGTGTATTATTTCTGGTCCAAAGACAATAATTCACGCATTCAAATCGCTCGGCGCCATTTTTTATATCGCGTGTGTTTCGCGCCTTTTTCGGGTGCGGGCGTGTTCCTAATAAAATTAGGCTCGGGAATGTAGACGTATAAAGCTGTAGAGCGTATAGGCAAAGAAAATAAAAAACTGTAAGAAAAGTTGAGACGGTAATTTTTATTTAGCTTTTTATACAAACTATAAAATAAGTGCAGTAAGACATTTTAACGTAGGATCTTAAAGTTCAAAATTGCTTATTTAATTACAAAATCAACTTATCAATATTTTTTACAGGCACATTCGCCTGAGTTTTAATAAGTACCTCTCACTCTATTACATAAAATATACGTTTAAAAAAAATGGTCATTAACACACCCATTTTCTTACTCACTATTTCAACAAAAATCATAGATGTATACTTACTACTCAAAGAAATATCAATGGATCTCAACACTCTTATGTATCAAACAGAGACCGTCCGACCGAGAATCTTAATCCATCTTCATACTTAGATTCAGATACATCCACATTTCCACACACCTCCAGAAGTATTTGAACGCCATCGTCTGCTCACTGACAAAGATAAATCGCCAATCGTTTGCCGCGTCTAGCCGCTCCGTACTCTTCGCAGACGCTACCATAAATTGCCGGATTCGTTTCTTGTCTTTGCTTGCTTCGCCCAATGTTGATTTAACATGGTTTTAGTCTTATTGATTCTTTATTACGTAAATATACCCGTATTGTCTATCCGCACGCGAGTTTTGTATGTCTTTTAATTAATATAAGGGTGTTGCTGGCAATTATTTATCGTTTGATTATTACGGGGTATCACGATATGGTAACAGAAACCGACACATTTAGTGTAACAGTCGTAACTATAAATAATGAAAATGAGTGCAACTACCGAGCTCCAAAAATGATCGACGATCCGTTCTACGAGCAATGTGCCCAGCTGCCATTTAATTTGACAATTGCCAAACCAGGGATGTATTGAACTGGAGGCTTAAGGGTACACTAGTCGATAATTCTTCCATACAAATGTAGTCTAGGGACTTCACTGTTTGACGATGTACGTTCAAAATAAAAAAAAATATATCAATTTGTCTCATCATTATCTAGCCCTGTATGGAACCAAAAAATAAAAAAATACATATATGTATTTGAAAGTTATCAGCGTCGAAAGTTCCACATTTCGAAACTAATTCTAACGCATTTCGGGCGCAAATAAATACCATAAGAAGACGGAAAATTGCAAAACGGCCTCCATACAGGGATAGATTAGTAGTTCAAAAATGCGAATCATTTTATTTTGAACAGATAGATTTTGTCGTTTTTTCTTGATATCCAGACTCCCATAGGTCTGATTATAAAATTTCGCGCGCTCGGTTTCGTCCTAAATCATTATCCATTTCGCTACAAATTTGCAAAAGTGTGTATTCGTACGCGAACTAGCTTCCTACTGCTCATCACAGCATCTATCTCTTCTGCACGTGTTGTCGGTTGATATAAAATGCATTTTAACCTCGCGCACAAAATAGTTCGTGCCGTTGACTAGTGTAACCTTAAGACTATACTCAGCTGTGGGTGAAACAAGGCTGCCAACGTTGACGATGATACCTAATCCTTTGGAGGAATGACCCACCCACCAACCACCCAAATGGACTACTTATCAGGATTTTAAAAAGCTCGATGCAGTGTTGCTATTGCAGCCTCGTTAAAAAATTACATTAGTTTTACTATGTTCATCGTCTTCCTCACAAGTCCTTTCATATTCCTTCTAATTTCTGATGCTCTTATCTGACTTTAATCTCTCCATAATCCCTCAATCAAGTGAGTGGCTGTATTACCATACAATTAAATTTAAATTAATTAATTTTCTCATAAATATAATCAGATCTAAGCCGTGACACCCACTTAATTTTAGCATAAAACTAGGCTATTAATTAAAACTTAGATCGAAACACAGGCAGCAAGTACCAGGCAAACAGTCGAACTAGGAGATACATGCAAATCTGTTCGATTATGTGGATTGAGAGACTGCCTTGTTTTAGAATATGTTTTAAGTGGGTTACAACAAATTAAATTTAAATATAACAGTTGCTGTAGTAGAACTGGGTATAAGGTTGAGAAGTATTGCATCTAAGATAATAATATACAATGTCAAGTACTGTAAACCTTAAGGCGAACTTTAAAAAGACGCAGTTCTAGCGAACCAAAAAGGTCATAATATCTATACATTTTCAAATCCTTGCAAAGGATTTGATGTTTTGGTTGCATTGCATTGAAGTTTTGGTATTATCTACAGCAGTCTTCTAGCTAGATAGACTTTATTTTTTAGAGATATCAGAGAGGCAATGCCCGTATTTGTAAGAAACGTTCGCATCTCAGTCACTAACTGTCAAAAACACCTCATGCTTCGCGAATTTTTGTATACGTCAAAATGTAGGCAACTTGAAGGTTGAACAAGGTGTTTTTAACACGTTTTTATTAGCTTGGTATGTATGTATCTATAAATCTATGTAACGGAATCTTTGAACATGATTTTCACCCCCATCAAAAAGTCGGAATAATTTGAAACTTTGCACACTTATCAAGGACCTATGACAATGCAATAATTAAAGTTTGTCCTATTATCCTTACCAGGATCTTCAGGATTAGCAATTAAACTAAATAAAAAAAGGGTTTATAAAACTAAAAAACACACTTTATTAGGAAACCAAACTAAAAAGTAGAAAACAAATTTCTTTAAATTTAAATTAAGAATATTGTAAATAACAAAAAATGTATTTTATTGTAAAAAAGCGTGAGTTGCTTTTTATGACATTTTAAAAATGACCACTTTTACCAATGAGACGACCAATCAAGCACCCCACGTTTTTTTACAACAGAATATTATTTTTAGTTTGGTGTTCTATTAAAGCGTGTTCTTTAGTTTTTGTAAACTATTATTTGTCATTAAGATAATATTGTCACATGAATATGAACGTTTTTAAATTACGAGAATAGACCTTCTGTTTGCAAGAAAGCTTACACTTACAAAACATAGTGCCTAAAACATAGGCAATTTTAGAAACATTAGTTTCTAAAATTGCCTGGTCAATATAGCAATGATGTCATTGTTGCATAAATTCCATAACACTCACTTAACTTATCCAGATTACGATCATATTCGCAGCACATAAGTATAACAACTTACACATAAGAACTTAGGTACTATTTTATTATGTACTTGGAAGCAATATGCCAAACTCCACAATTGATGGACGGAAACCAATTCGATCATCATAAATCAAATGTACTGTTAACCAGAATTAATAACTTCTAAATATAATAATACCTTTGATATACATGTTCTGAGGTTAGATTTAGATTTCCTTACCAACGAAAGGAAAGTAAGGAAAAGCAAAAGTGCCAGTTATTTATCATACTGGCCTAGTTTCAGGAATTATTTGTGGGATATATGCTAGTGGAACCCTGTCAGCGACAGACTTCTTATTAGCTTTGGCACATAGATTATCTTGAAAGCATTCTTTTGTAAAATTATTACTAATTTTATCTGCAAAAATAAAACACAACACTTTCAGTTACCAATTATTTTAACACTACATTATATCTACCTTTTACAGTATTATAGATTTGTTAAAAACTTGTACAATTGCAGGGAAAGTCTCGATTTTTTTTTTACAAACAGAAAGTAACTCCGCAGGTTTATTACGTAAGAAACAGCAATCATCGCGCGATCAAACACTTTATGTCATACTAGCTGTTCCCCGCGGCCTCGCTCCCGTGGGCCACCCCACAGGACCTGTTTTCGTGATTAAAAAATAGCCTATGTCACTCAGGAATAATGTAGCTTTCTATTGGTGAAAGATTTTTTTAAATCGGTCCAGTAGTTTCGGAGCCTATTCGGTACAAACAAACAAATAAATCTTTCCTCTTTATAATATTGGTATAGAAAAAGTCGGAATTACCCACAGTTAGGTATGGTGATCTTACACAATCGTTTGCTGTAGGATCTACCATACCTAACTGTGCACTTATTTCTAAAAAAAAACCCAAAACCTCTAAAACTTCTGTATTATTTATTGAGCAATAATTGCGCAAAAATCGTTATCGTTTTGCTCCTGCAAGATACGTAATAAGCCTGCGGGTTTCTTAATTAAGGTTTTGAAGGTTAGAATGTATCAAACCCTACATTGTGGCCAAGTTTGATAGGTTTTTAGGATAAAAAGGAGTTTGACAAATAGGTACTCAATTTCAAATTCTTAATTCATAATCCGACCCATGGTGCCAAGTTTAAAGATATCTCTCAATGTGAAAAGAATCAAGTATTTCGGTTTCTATAAAAATAAAGATAAGCGTACCCAAACACCAGCTCAGAAAACGAACCATCTTGTGACGTCATCACTCTGTCTCGCTGCATCCTATTTATTAGCAGAAGTTCGTGTTACAAGCCGGCACCGACTAATGACGTCATCAGTTAGTTTTTCCTTGTCAAAGTATATGCATCCAGCTGAAAAATATCAACGTCATAATATCGAACATGATATCTTGAAAATGTTTTGCAATTAAGTTTTTGCAAAGCGGTGTTGCTAATGAATGCAAAAAGCTTGGAACTTGCTACCAAATATCAACCTAATGTGCATGTTATAATACTAATCTAAAAGACGTCCACTGCTGTACATAGGCCTCTCCCAAGTGTCACCATATCGACCAGTTATATGCTTCTCGCATAGTCAAAGTCAAATTGTTTATTTCAATTACTAAGCGGCAGTTTTGACTTTCAAAACCTTAAATTTAAAAAATAATAATAATGATTGATTCAAAAGTCAAAAAGTCTAAAGTACTGTCCATACGCAAAAGTAGATTGTTATGGAGAAGAACGGACAAGAAACTCCACACCTACTATTTTGTTTAAATACAACGTACGTGTACGAAAAACTTACTCTCCCAAAACTCAAATGGCTAGTTTTTGTTGAAGAATTTAAATTATCCACGACTGATTTAATATGTTGTATAAATTATACCTACTAACCGTGATAAGTTGAATTTTTTCTGTCTTAAAAGAAATTGCCGTTGCTGTTATGGTAAATTGTGACTTCACTTTTGATTCTTAACTGTACATACAACGTACTCATTTATCCGCATCAATCAAACTAATTTCTATTTAGTTGTACTAATGAATTTCGGATTTGGCTGACTTGCCCGTTGCCCATCGCCTGGACCAGGTCATAGGCTCACTCTTACTAAATGGGGGATCTTATAATCCCTTCGGGGAATAGTTACGTTATTTCTATTTTACAGCCATTAATAAATTATTCAAAATTTAGTATTAAGTCCTTTATTTAATTTTCTTTCTTATTTCTTACATTTTTAAATATTTTTATAAAATACATACAAAAAAGAAAAACATTTAAAAATATAAAAAATTGTAGCCCACCGGTATCGGGAACCAAGCTAGCAAGCTACCGGTGGTCAGGGCTCCTGAAAGAGAAACCTCCTAACGATCAAGCCCTTGATCCAGCTGCCCAACGAGAGCTGCCTCAGATGTTCGTCGAGGCTCTTGGCTATTATGCCATTGGCCGTAACGACTATCGGCACAATGATCGCTGTATTCACATCCCACATTTCGACAACCTCGCGAGCCAGATCAAGATACTTACTTTTCTTATCTCTCTCAGCCTACACGAGGTTCTCGTATTAATTATTCTTAGTATTAAAGACGATGACAGTCGTTTTTGTCCGTTTTAGACATAACTTTACAAATTAATTACACTATGTTATACGAATAAAACTCAAAATTTTCTTAGATCTAATTATTTAGAAAATGGTCTAATGTAACATATATTTTTTCCAAAAAATTACGACTGGCCTTTTAGACGCAGCTACTCCGGGGTATTTCAGATATCAAATCCATACACGGTCAATACAAAATAAAACCCTGAGTAATAGAAATCACAAATTAAAACATAGAATTATAAATTAGATTATTAAACAATTAAATTATATTCATTCATAATGGCAGTATCCGGTTTCCTTTAGATGAACCAATGCTGACAACTTCCAAGCCTATATCATACACATTAGGCCGAAGGAAGTAATAACATATCTATTTCATATACATGTAGTTTACATTCATTGCATATTCCTATTCGTATATTAAAACAGTCATCTGTATCTAACAATATCATAAAATAGAATCCATTCGAAACCATTTAGCGTTGTTAGATAAATTCTACGCATATAAGGTATTCCTATTATAACGGTGTGGTATTGCAATAGATATAGAATATAGATATGCCTTTATAAGTTGCACACATGCAAACTAAAGATTTCATCGTAGTAATTCTATAAATTTTATAATTCTCTTGGCCTTATGTATGCCATATAACATGTATTTTTCTGTCATACTTCACTATTAGATGTCACCACAGAGTGTAGTCCCTTTTTATAAGATTTTATTCAACTTGCAATGTATGTATGTATGTAAGAGTGTTCGGGTCAAATCTTGCAACTGAATTTTAAAGCAGTTATCCTCCACCGATTTTGATGAAATTTTGCTTACACGTTTAGTTTGGATGACAATGCATGGTAAGTTAGGTAACGTCATTATAAATCCAATATAGCGGCCGGCCCAAGATGGCGGACTAGTTGTTTTTTGTGCACTGCCATTATATCAAATGAAAGGGTTTGCCGAGAAGAATACGAAAAATGCTTGTTGTAAAAATAGTTTTTTAATGAATAATTTTATTTTGCGATAACCTTGTTCCACACGGTCCATACAAATTGGATGATTCTTTGCCCCCTTTTTAGCGATAACCATGTTTCAAACAGTCCATCCATTTTTTCATTAGTCTTACACTAATCTTTTACTATCTCTCTGTTAATATATCTAATACTTCATATATCATGAGATTCTTTTCTCAATGTATCAAAGTCCAATTACACCGCCCTTGGAACAGACAGTCAGCTTTATGTAAATAATATTAGCTCAATCCGACTAGGATGTCAACTATGCAATGTTCCTTGCCTATAAAAAATTAAACCGGCTTCCAAAACAAAACACTACAAAGTGAAAATAACTTTCTTTTCGGAAGTCGTTGTCTTTGGTACCAATTTTTTTGCGTTTCAGACTTCCGAAAGGGAAGTTATTTTTAGTTTTGCAGTGTTTTGTGATGGAAGTAGATTTTTGTGTAAAAAATTTTTACTTTTTCTGTTTTTAGTTTTGGTACCTTATATTACCACGAAATGCATTATTAAGGATATCTCATAAAGTACTCGTAAGATCTTCATCAAATTTAAATAGGAACTCATGAGAAGTACCAGCTTTCAAATAATAATAAGAATCAGCAAAATCGGTTCACATAGTAAAAAGTATTGAGGTAAAACACAGCAGTTGATTAAAAAGAAAGAGAAAGTTAGCGCTTCGCAACTTCAATACAGAACATAAAACAAAGATCCCCGATACATTACAAATGAATATTCAAAATCTCGTAACAACTCAGGAGCATAAATAACCCGCTTCCAAAGAAACAAAAGCAAACAAATGTCTTTTACAAATCTCGTGAGACTTAATGCCGACGCCACCCATATTTCCAATATAACGATGTTCTAGCGTAGAACACGGTCGCATTGCACTGCCATTCACATATCCAACTTACTAATTAAGTCAACAAGCAAGAAGAAAGCTCTAACTTTGACAATGTTCAACATACGTAACAGTTCAAAAGATAACCAATTTATTGGGAGCCTGAATCTCTCCACAATATGTTTTCATATCAGATATAGACACAGATCAAGTGGGATTGGTCGGTGGTAAAAGCAAAGCCGCTGGCATAGATCTATGCTTATTTAGACACGTCCAAAAGCGCACAGTAGCGCCACCATATTAAGTAAACAATAGACCACCAATGACAATCGCGCGATCCCGCGGTGCCCTCATTATGGTCCATGTGTGACTTGACTTGCCTTTTGAAATTATGGATATGAATACGGTGTATTTTCAATAGTGAATGGCCGGTATAATAAATTTTATTTAGCAAAATGAGGATTGAATTGTTGGGACTTTGAATTTATGTCTATATGAATGTCTAATAGTGCTTTTGTTGGTGGATATGCGAGTAATTATCTCAGTATGTTACCTTTTCTTCGGAAACGGATGAATTAGGTTATATGCAAATAAAAGTTTATAGCTAACAGGTTGGTTCTAAACCTAATTTTTAACATAAGGTCTGAATATACGGTAATACGGCTAACGGTAAGTAAGAATTTTTTATTGTGTTCAATACCGCCGAACAAAGAAAAATGGGCGCATCTGTACTTTTAGGAAAATTTTAATTATTGCACAAAAATATTCGGCATCAGGAAAATAAAGCGAAGCTAGTTCTTAATATTTATTTTTACAAGCTTCCGTACTACACTAGTGAAAAGTTTCAAGTTTAGTTTCAACAAATTTATGAAATTTCATATTTTTTCTCCATTTTGTATTTAAGTCAAATTTACCTTTGTTGCTTGTGGCGATAGAATACCAACAAATGTGTTCGTACTCGTTAAATGTGAAAGTTTCTCGATAATTCTGTTATGTACTTATATGCTCGTAGCAAGAAATTTCTTGAACTTTCGCATTTAACGAGTATAAAGTTTAGAACCCTGTCAAATGTCCACCTACTTTCGATTATAATCGAAAAAACCTCCTCTTAATTAATTACACAATAGCCCAAACATCATACCCTTATGAAGCATCATTACCCGAAACTATAGCTTTACCGTGCACAAGCACAGTGCTTCCTTACAACTTTATAGTGTATCTCATTAAGCAGCGCTCGCGTCCGACGTTTTACGTCATTAAATATGTAAATAGTTGGAATACGGCCGTCCATTCAGCTGACATGTCGCGACGGAGACTCTTGTAGACTTAGCGATCTATGGAGATCGACTTAGGGTTCCTTCTTTTTGTTTAAAGTTTATGGTTTTTAATCTCTGTAATTATTTATTTAATATTTACACTTCGAGTCGAATCTGACTCGGCTGGGCAGCGTTCGGGAATTTGCGCGGTATCTTCTCGTCCAACTTACCACTGTGTCTCAAGACGAAAGTCTATGACCAGTGTGTGTTGCCAGTGCATATGGCTCTGAGACGAGGTCGCTTACAATGGGCCTCATCAGAAAGCTTACAGTCACTCAAAGGGCAATGGAGAGGGCTATGCTCGGAGTTTCCTTGCGTGATCAAATCAGAAATGTAGAGATCCGCAAGAGAACCAGGGTTACCTACATAGCCCGAAGAATTGCCAAACTTAAGTGGAAGAAGGCAGGGCACATTGCTCGCAGAACGGATGGCCGATAGGACAGAAAGGTTCTGGAGTGGCGACCGCGAGCCGGAAGACGTTGCGATGGAAGGCAGGTGGACCGATGACCTGGTGAAGGTTGCGGGGATCCGCTGGTTTGAGATGCATGGGACCGGTCAATGTGGCGATGCTTTGGGGAAGGCCTATGTCCAGCAGTGGACGTCTTTCGGCTGATATGATGATGATGATGATGACCCGCCACTTCGTCCGCCTCAAACTCGAAAAACAATACAAATGCCACTATCCTACTAATATTATAAACGTAAAAGTTTGTGAGGATGGATGGATGGATGTTCGTTACTCTTTCACGCAAAAACTACCTACTGAACGGATTTTGATGAAACTTTTCAGAAATATAACATCAGATTAACACATATACTATAATTTATAAAGATATTGGGAGAAGTACTAATACCACGCTTTCTCTTCTTCTCATCTTAGTCGGACACTCTTGGCAGAGTGGTCGTGGTCATGGGTCGGACTTGATGCATGATGGCTCTTGCCATTCGTCTTCATTCGGATCTATTGGACGCAATGTGGGAACAGCCGGTCATCATAGCTTTGGTGAGAACAGTTGGTCATCGCTGCCCATCTGGTCGGAGAACGACCCCGGGATCTCTTGTCCTCCAGTCTGCCTTAGATTACAAGACGCTCCATTGAGTCTTAATTGCAAGTTATAAGCCCAAAGAGTACCGGGCGACAGCTAGTATGCTAATAATTCTACGCTTCCGATTAATTCCAATAAGATCTCATTCATTTATTATTCTTTAAGGCGCTATATACGCCCCATCGTAACGCAGTACTGTCCGTGCGCCCGCTCGAAGCCAAACTATCAATATTGAACCTCCTTTTGATCAGTTTTGTTTGCAAAATATTATTTGATTTACATATGCTATTTTAGTTAAGTATGAAGAAATTCTCGCCATCAATTTTTCTGTGTAAAAATATTTTTAAACATCCAAGTCGTTTTGGAGGAGTTTCCAAAAGTTGCAAAAAAATATAGTGTCGTTAATAATTTTTTTAAAGTAATACTATTAGTTACACGAAAAAAACCTAGTGTTCAAAATTATGTACATGAATCAATAATATTTTTTTTTTTCATACCTTTTAACCTAGCCGTTACTAAGGAGTATGCTTTAGAAAGTTACCGTTTTACGGCACTAAAGCGGCGGTTA
Organism: Orthosia incerta; assembly: GCA_948252205.1. Lineage (NCBI taxonomy): Eukaryota > Metazoa > Arthropoda > Insecta > Lepidoptera > Noctuidae > Orthosia > Orthosia incerta. The sequence goes on from OX411759.1 coordinate 8,332,326, forward strand.
TGTAGGCCCTTAACATAAAATGGCCAAAGCCAAAATTCTGACAGGGCAGTAATTTCATTACTAGAATACTTACTTTTTCTCTACCTTCTATTTTTTGGCCGTGGCCAGTCTGTCGGTTTTTTATTTATTTATTTATTTATTTATATACACTTTATTGTACACCATAATAAACAAGAAAAAAAGAAACTTAATACTAAAAACATACAATGGGCGGCCTTATCGCTTTCCGCGATCTCTTCCAGGCAACCTGGAATGGACAGAGATTACCTGGACATGACATGGGGTTGTCAGTGGTGCGACAATACCAACTATGAAAATAATATTTATACAATAATACTTACTTAAAATAAAATATATACATATGCTAAATAATAGATACATAAATACATACATACTTAATATATAAGCAATGAAAATAAATGATGTACAACAATCATAGGACATTACGTCAAAAAACCAAGAGCACAATCACAGCGACAGGTAATATTCTTTGACAAGTTTTTTAAAAACAGGCAACGACTGAGAACGTTTTATTGAGTCAGGCAATGCATTCCACAGACGAGCAGCTTGGACAGTAAAAGATTTATCCATGAAAGTTGTGGAATGCACTGGCATTTTAAGTCGCAAGTTATCAGATGACCTTAGAGATTTTGTGTGGGAATCGCAGATAAATTGAAAACGATCCTTCAGGTAAAGAGGGGTGGAAGGAGTAAAGAGCACATTAAACAAAAGAGAAAGAATATGAGCATTCCGGCGAAGGCGAATTGGCAACCACTTGAGCTTTACACGAAATTCGGAAACATGGTCATATTTGCGCAATCCAAATATGAACCTTATACAAAAATTTTGAAGCCGCTCAAGTTTATCGAGTTGTTCTTGAGTAAGGTCAAGATAGCTGGCATCAGCATAATCAAGGATGGGAAGAAGAAGAGATTGTGCAAGCGCAATCTTAGTGGCAGTCGGAAGAAAGTTACGCAGTCTCCTCAAAGTTGCAGCAGATGAAAACAACTTGCGGCTGACTTCTTGCAGTTGAGCAGTCCGAGAGAAGCTTTTGTCGATGAGTATCCCCAAGTTTTTAACTTTCTCACTGAAGGGAATTACTGAATTGTCAAAAAGAACTTGGGGAACACACGTCCAGTCAATCCTAGAAACCATTCTAGAACTGCCCACTACAATTACCTGCGTCTTTACAGGATTGACCATAAGCCCATGCCTCTTGCTCCAATCGCAAATGCGAGCCAGATCAAGATTAATGGTAGCAATAGCCTCAGACAGCTTTCCGAGAGGAGCTCGCGAGTATAATTGTAGATCGTCTGCATAAAGATGGTAGGAAGAAATTAGTTCATTGGAGATTGAGTTTATAAAAACTGCGAAAAGTAAAGGGGATAAAACGCCACCCTGTGGTACCCCGGCAGAAGTACTACACCAGGAAGACAACTTCTCTCCGATGTTAATACGTTGCCGGCGCCCGAACAGGTAACTACGAAACCAGTCAACCACCGATGGAGATATATTAAGAGAGCATAGAATGCCAGGCAAAACATCGAAATCAACAGTATTAAAAGCATTACTGAAATCCAGCAATGCCAAGACCGTGAGATTACTGCTTTCCATGGCTGACCGAATATCATCCGTAATGTTGAGAAGAGCTGTGGAGGTGCTGTGACCAGGACGGAAGCCGGACTGGAAGGGATTAAGGAGATTATTTTTGGATAGGAAAGTGCTTATTTGATTATGGATTAACCGTTCTAGGACTTTGGACAGGAATGGTAAGACAGATATTGGACGGTATTCAGAAAAGGATGTGGAATTGGACTTTTTTGGTAAAGGAATTATCTGTGCATCTTTCCATGACAATGGAAAGACACCGCTAGACGCAGAAAAGTTAAGGATGTGGCAAATAACAGGAAGGATAACGTCCAGCACCGGGAGTAACATTTTACGGCTGATACAGTCACATCCTATCGCATTGGAAGTAATTGATAGTATGCTCTTCTTAACATCACTTGCGGTGAATTGACTAAAAACAAATGGAGCATAACTGGGAGTCGGAAGAGATGAAAGATAATCCAATGTATTCAGTTTTACTGTCCTATCGAAATTGGACGAAGCTGTGAAATGATTATTCAATGCATCGATATCTAAATCTTTAGGGATTGACTCTTGTCGCGTTTTACCGACCCCCAATGATCTTAGAAAATTCCAAACTTTGGATGCGTCTCCGTTTTGGACAGAGTTGTGAATGTGTTGGCGATTAGCATTCCTACACACCTTGTTGCAGAGTTTGCGGATAGAGGCATATTTGTCCCAATTCGCATCAGTAGGTCGTCGCTTATATTTGGCCTTCGCCGCAACTTTTTTTATCGGTTACATTTCGGGTAGTGTGTGATGGAACTGCACAATTTGATTCCGCCTAGCCCTTTCCATCACCGAACAACAAGACGTACGGCAATGCGCAATGCGCCACCGGTACATGGTGGACGTCACACCCATACGTACTAAGCGTTTTGCGAATACTTTCATTGTACGCACAGCTAAGGAGTGGAATTCCCTGCCGGAGTCTTTGTTTCCTGATAGCTACAACCTTGGGGTCTTCAAGTCAAGAGTGAATAGGTTACGGCTAGGCAAGCGTGCTTCACCGTCGACCACATCATCGCTTACCATCAGGCGAGATAGTGGTCAAACGCGAGCCTATCGATAAATAAAAAAATACCGTTATAAAACCTACACAGATTTATCGATTTTCAATTCTAAATCCTTCCACATGCTAGGTACATCCCTTGCCAGTAAACACTGACGTATGGTAAATACTGGCACTATTATCAGATAAGCCGCGTCACTTATGGCGTATGTAATCATTTGCGCGTACCTAATCCGCGAGGTAATTATTAAGTACAGTTTGTAAACTGGACGATTAGCTGTATGTTACAGATTAAGTCAATTTATGAGAAATACAGGTTGTGTGAGGCATACATGATCGATGATCTTAGTGGGAAAACTTTTATTTATTTATTCAAACTTCATGCAACATACTTAATAAAGGACGCTGTTATTTTCATTAGTAACTTGTTTCGATTTTCTTAGGTTTATCTTAGTTACTAAGACAAAAATAAATAATAGTTTAAAAAACCGGCCAAGTGCGAGTCGGACTCGCGCACGAAGGGTTTCGTACCATTATCGCAAAAAACGGCAAAAAAATCACGTTTGTTGTATTTCTGTTGCCGCTATAACAACAAATACTAAAAACAGTGTTAAATGAATATTTAAGTGGATATTTATTTTATTGTTATAGCGGCAACAGAAATACATCATCTGTGAAAATTTCAACTGTCTAGCTATCATGGTTCATGAGATACAGCCTGGTGACAGACGGACAGGCAGACAGACGGATCGCGGAGTCTTAGTAATAGGGTCCCGTTTTTACCCTTTGGGTACGGAGCTCTAAAAACACGCTTTAATAGAAAACCATTTTTTTACTTTTTATTTCAATCGATAATCCTGATAAGGCCGCCCATTGTATGTTTTTAGTATTAAGTTTCTTTTTTTCTTGTTTATTATGGTGTACAATAAAGTGTATATAAATAAATAAATAATCCTGATGATCCTGGTAAGGATAATGAGACAAACTATTAAAATTATTGCATTGTCATCGGTCCTTGATAAGTGTGCAAAGTTTCAAATTAATACGATGTTTTGAAGGGGGTGAACATCACGTTCAAAGATTCCGTTACATAGATACATACCAAGCTAATAAAAGCGTGTTAACAATGCGACTGTTCGTGACGAACATTACCAGGAAAAGGTTATACAGATATCAAATATTTAAAACTAGCTGAAATATAAGGTGTTGTAAGTGATGACAAATTGTTAGGCCCATATTATATAAGGAACCCCACTCGACGCAGACTAAAACTTTGATTGACTTGGGCATTGAACCTAGGACCTCGCACTTAGCAGTAGCGCTTGTAAACAACAAACCAGTCCCCAGGTAAAAGAAGTTAAGGGTACACTAGTCGACGGCACGAACTATTTTGTGCGTGGGGTTAAAATGCATTTTATATCAACCGACAACACGGGCGGAAGAGATAGATGCTGTGATGAGCAGTAGGAAGCTAGTTCGCGTGCCAATACACACTTTTGCAAATTTGTAGCTAAATGGATAATGATTTAGGACGAAACCGAGCGCGCGAAATTTTATAAACAGACCTTTGCCAGTCTAGATATCATGAAAAAACTACTAAATCTATCTGTTCAAAATAAAAATATTTGCATTGCTGAACTACTAATCTATCCATATATGGAGGCCGTTTTGCATTGCAATTTTCTGTCTTCTTATGGTATTTATTCGCGCCCAAAAATGCGTTAAAATTAGTGTCGAAATGTGGAACTTTCGACGCTCATAACTTTCAAATATTTTATTTTTTTACTTTTTTGCTTCCATACAGGGCTAGATAATGATGAGACAAATTGATATCACTTTTTATTTTGAACGTACATCGTCAAACAGTAGAATATCCCTAGACTACGTTTGTATGGAATCATTTTCGAGTAGTGTAACCTTAATGGCAATATTCATTGTCCAAATAAGAGACCGTGCTAATTTTTAGGCTACCGCAGAGAGGATGTGTCTGTGCGATTTGACAATGCGACGACGTGTCTTCATAGAAATGGTTCTAAGAAATTTAAATGTTGTTGTCTAATTGTCGCGTCGCAACTGCCTACGGGAGCTATTTATCAAACTAAAGCTATAGCGGAGTAAGGGCTGGACATAAATCACTCCAGCCAGTCATCGATGACAAAATATTGAACCATTTTTTTTCAGCAATTATAGTACTCCTATACTGTTTTTTAATTTCGTAGACTAAACTGACATTTCAGGGGTTGTCACTTTATCGTTACATAAAAATAGTGTCGTATCCTGACTATCCTGAGTGATCGATAGTTAATCGAAAATCGAAGTAGATCGAAAATGGAACTATTTCACGGCAAAAAAAAATACATTTGTTAAGAAACTAGCGGCCATTATTTAGTTTCTTCTCATTTATGCCAGGCTTCATTTTATCGATCGCATTTATTTTATTGTTGATTTCATTAAAAGTTTATGTACTATGTGTATGAATACTGTTATATTTAATATATTACGTTTATATTCAAAAATCATTTTTTTTAACCAATTAGTAAAATTAAATTTAGGAGTCATGTCACATCGATTCGATGAATCACTATTGAGCTTTACCTGCAACACTATGCAACATTTAAAAAAAAAAATTGTCATTGGCAGCTGTCAGTTTTGTCTATGAAATTAAAAATCACAGTATAGTAATTATTATTCACTGCATATTGTTATGTTGCGGCGTAGCAATTTCTGCCTGGGAGTTTTGGCGGGAACGTGATGGCATCTATGTTGCTTCTCTGTTTTATTTTCCTAAAGTTGTGTTTAATTTAAGGCGCAGATACCCTTGAGTAGCTGATTTTAAAATGAGAATCACGTCTAAACGGCTAGTCGTAATTCTTTGAAAAAAATATATGTTATATTAGACTATTTTTTTAATAATTTGATCTAAGCAAATTTTGAGTTTTATTTGCATAACATAGTGTAATTAGTTTGTAAAGTTATGTCTAAAACAAACAAAAATACGACAATCACACTAAAACCGCTGGGCGTATTTTAATGAAATCAACACCATATCAAAGATAATTTAATTATCTACATTTTGATCTGAGGTTTTTTTTTAAAGTCATAGAATAATAAGGAAAGTACAAAAAACTACAAAATTTTAGGTCGCGCGGGTGTGAAACCAGTGCGCGTTTTGTTCCTTCAAGGTCGTTGGCGTTAGTCGTCGTCTTAACAAGCGCTACTGTTGAGCATGACGTCGCGGGTTCAATTTCCAGGTCAGGCAATGTTATAGGGTTTTTTCATCTGGTATTTCTGAATAGCAGGCCGGAGTCTATACTTGTGCTCGGTTGATAGCAATTTGATCTCTCCCTTTTAAATGCACTTAAATATAACTAAATGTGGGTGTACCATATGTGCATCTCTGCCAACTCTTCGGGTAAAACAGGCAAATCCCTTAATTGCCAATAACAATTATACCCATTTTTGATTATTATATAGTGTGAAATTTGATTTATTTCAAGCTTTTATTCCAATTGCAATGTGGAATAAAAGCTTGGTCGGGTCAAATCTTGCAACGGAATTTTAAAGCAGTTATGCTGTAGTAAAATTTCATCATAATCGGTGAACCGATTAAGTTGAAATTTTGCATACACGTTTAGTTTAGATGACAAAGCCTGGTTAGCTAAGTGACGTCATTCTAAATCTTATATGGTGGACGGCACAAGATGGCGGACTAGTTATTTTTTGTGCACTGGGTATCAAATGAAAGGGTTTGCTGAGAAGAATACGAAAAAAGATTGGTTAATGTATAATTTTATTTTTATATAACTCCGTTACTTTCCTTCTTTTTTTGCATGCCTTTGTTTGTTGTATCTAAAGCACTTAACTTATTACTTTTTTTGTAAGCGCATGTCGCATTAATTTATTATGTGGAAAATGTCGCTGGTTGGACCTATTTTTTTTCTTCGTGCTCAAATTGTATGTACTGCTGTAGTGTGTTATCGTTTATTTTCCCAAATAAATAAAATAAAACTCAAACAAGGCTTCACAACAGTACTCCAACACTAGGCCTCCAAAAAGCACTTAATATTTAACATTGCCTAGTTTCTCGCGAGTCGCGAATGACACTTTCGATTCGCGCCAATCGCAGCGGACGTAGTAAATTAATGGCACACGGCCGGCATTAGGCTGTCTCCTACATCATGCCACGACACTTCTTAATTAGTGCCTGTACTGATATGCAGATAACCGACGCGGTTATTATGGGTAAAAGGTTTTTTTTTTATTAATAACATGTTTTCTTCGGTTTATCGCGAAGCACGAAGGGTTCCGTACCATTATCGCAAAAAAATGGCAAATAATCACGTTTGTTGTATGGGAGCCCCACTTCAATATTTATTTTATTCTGTTTATAGTATTTGTTGTTGTAGTGGCAATAGAAATACATCATCTGTGAAATTTTCAACTGTCTAGCTATCACGGTTCATGAGATACAGCCTGGTGACAGACAGACTGACCGCGTAGTAATAAAGTCCCGTTTTTACCTTTTTGGTACGGAACCCTAAAAAACAAAAAAATTGCTAATAAAATTATCTTAACTCTGATTTTTGTTTCGTAGACTGAACTGACATTTGGGGAGCCACTTTATCGTTTCATAAAAACAGTGTCGTGTCCTGAGTGATTTAAAGTTGATCGAGAATCGAAGTAGATCGAAAATGGAACTATTTCACGGCAAAACAAATACATTTGTAAAGAAACTAGCGGTCCTTATTTAATTTCTACTCATTCATCGCAGACATTGATCTTTCGATTGCATTATTTATGTTGATTTCTTATTTATTAATAAAGTTTATTATACTGTTATATTTAATTATATTACGTTTATATTCATTAAACATTTATTTACACCAATCAGTAAAATTAAACTAAGGAGTCATGTCACATCGATTCGATGAATCACTTATGATTGAGGTTTACCTGCAACACTATGCTCCACGCTTGCAACATTTTAAAAAAGTAAGGTCATTGGCAGCAGTCAGTTTCGCCTACGAAATAAAAAATCACAATATAGGCTATTCTAGTATTATATTATCTGTACCTAGGCTAAGAGGATGACTAAATATTGAAAAAAAAACTTGGTTAAATTGACCGATATTCTGAAGGTTGACAAATGTAAGGCCCTTTTTTTAGGGTTCCGTACCCAAAGGGTAAAAACGGGACCCTATTACTAAGACTCCGCGATCCGTCTGTCTGCCTGTCTGTCTGTCTGTCTGTCTGTCTGTCCGTCTGTCACCAGGCTGTATCTCGTGAACCGTGATAGCTAGACAGTTGAAATTTTCACAGATGATGTATTTCTGTTGCCGCTATAACAACAAATACTAAAAACAAAAGAAAACATATATTTAAGGGGTGCTCTCATACAACAAACGTATTTTTTTTGCCGTTTTTTGCTCGATATTAATAACGGCAACAGGTAGACGCTTGAAATATTCACAGAATATTTAGTTGTATATTCACTTCAAAAAATAATTATTATTAAATTAAAATAAAATAAATTGAGGGGGGCTCCCATACAACAAACGTGTTTTTTTTGCTGTTTTTTGCTCGATATTAATAACGGAAACAGGTAGACGCTTGAAATATTCACAGAATATTTAGTTGTATATTCACTTCAAAAAATAAAATGAATTAAGGGGGGCTCCCATACAACAAACGTGATTTTTTTGCTTTAATGGTACGGAACCCTTAGTGCGCGAGTCCGACTCGCACTTGGCCGGTTTTTTTTCAAGTTAGGTTGAAGTCACTCCACTCTACTCAGACGACATGACAACGGAAACTGCTATAATTTTCGCTGCAGGTAATTGTAAATTTGATGATTTGCGATGGAGTTCAGTTGAAGAACATGACTTATAATAGTTACAATGTACGTGTTAATCTCTACATCTATACCAATATAATAAAGGGGAAAGATTTTTTTGTTTGTTTGTTTGTTTGTACCGAATAGGCTCCGAAACTACTAAACCGATTTTAAAAATTCCTTCACCGTTGGGCAGCTACACTATCCCCGAGTGACATAGGCTACTTTTTATCCCTGTATTCCCACGAGAACGGGAACTACGCGAGGCATCCGCTAGTGTAATAAAATAAAGTCCCCCGCCGCGTTTGTACGCGATAAACTCAAAAACTACTGAACGGATTTTCATGCGGTTTTCACCAATAGAAATAGTGAGAAACGCGGCAGGCTTTTGTGTATCATTTGTCACGGGCGAAGCCGGGGCGGTTCGCTAATAAATAATATAAGGGTAAGCCTGCAGATGAAGCATCCATGGGCTCAAGACAAAAGTCTTTCTTTTTATTTCTCTTTAAAACGTTGCCTCACATCAAGCATTTCTCCTCTATTGTTTGACGACACGGTTGGCGTAGTAGTTGTGTGATCGGCTGATGCGCTGCGTGTTGCGGGTTCCATTCCGGCACGGAAAAAATATTTGCATGACGCCAGATAAATAGTTTTTCTGGATCTAGTTCTTTGGGTATGTGAGTTTAAATGTTTGCACCCACAATACAGGAAGAAATTCATAATGTAGGGAAACTTAAAATAAAAACTAACATATAATCTCACATCCACAAACAACATAAAAACTTTTTGCAAAAAAATACTACCGACTTCCAAATAAAAAACTTACAAAGTGAAAATAACTTTATTTTTGGAAGTCGGTGTCCAAAACGAAAAAAAATTTACCTTCGAAAGACACCGACTTCCAAAAATAAAGTTATTTTTTACTTTGTAGTTTTTTATTTGGAAGTCGGTAGTATTTTTTTGCAAAAAAGTTTTTTATTTTTCACTTTTTTATTGTACCTACCTAATAGGCAAGTTGTTTAGTAACCTATAACGCCAGAATAGATTAACTGAATGTCATAAAACTTGAACATGACTGGTGAAATAAGAGATCTGCATACCCCTTTAGAACGTACTGGCGTGATGTTATGTTATGAAATGGTATAAACAATGAACAGAGATGCGATTGCAGCAATCACGACAGATTTGCCGTTATGTATTGAAGAGTTCTGTTGTATATCTCCGAAGTTCTTCATCAAATCTTCACCAAATTAAAATGAGACCAATTTCGATACATACTCTCTCAAACAAAAAAAGAATTTTCAAAATCGGTCTTCAATTGCCGGAGATATCGGTGAACATACACAAAACATACATAATGTCGAACATAGAACCTCCTCCTTTTTGGTAAGTAAAAACTAATGAACAACAAAGTGATTGTCTAACGATTGTTAAAAGTTCAAATTATTTGGGCATAACCACGTGACGTTTCGAAAGCGCATCTCAATCCCATACATTTTGAACTTTTCGATATAATCGTTATCGCTAAAATAATATCTACATTATCTACTACATTGCAGTTTATTTAATTATTATTTCTTTGTCAGTTATCGATATGTATCAACAAATTGCGACAGTAGACTGTCAATAAATAAATTATTCATTAAAAATCTTTTTTTTGTGACAAGGCTTTTTTGCATTCTTCTCAGCAAACTTTTTCATTTGATACCCATATCATGGCAGTGCACAAAAATAACTATTCCGCCATTTTGGGCCGACCACCATATTGGATTTAGAATCATGTAATTTAGCTAACCATGCACTGTTATACAAACTAAACGTGTATGCAAAATTTTATCTTAATCGGCGGAGGATAACTGCTTTAATATTCATTAAATCTTGCAACATTGAAAGGTAAAAAAAAAACTAGTAAAAATACCCCTTTCATCGATCAAAAAAGATCTGTCACATCCAAATACAACTCCTCGAGATATAAGATACCTAACTACAAATTAATGAATATAAAGTGTAGGACTGTATATTTCTTTAATAAACTCTTTGTCAGCTAATCTGCGGCTACAGTGAGTAGGTACGGTAGGTACATCTCTGGTGGTTACCGCACGCAGCCCCGTCATTTCGCCACGCAAATTGCTTTACTGAACGCTAGCGCTGCCTTGAAGCTGGACAGTTTTAGGGTTCCGTGAGACGAGAGGACTTTACTTATCATGTTGATTACCGTTATGGGAGAAAAAGTTTTGTAATAGACGAGTGATTATAAAGATTTTGTTTTAAAGGTTCGAACTCTGGGAATAAGGAATCGTCATTACATTAAAAAACCAAAGCATTAGTTTAAAATTTACAATGAGTACATAGAAACCACTAAAATCAGTAGTAATTTGTAGTACACTACTAAAAGAAATATTCGTCAAAAACAGTTAACAAATATATAGTTGAACATACGTTACATAAATATCTACAAAAAAACATTCACTTGAATTGAGAAGTGAGAACCTCTTTATTTTTGGAGTCGGTTTGAAAAACGTAAAACCAATTATTAATACAGTCAATGGAGGACGGAGTCCAAAAGTTTGAAGCAGCTCAACACATCGGGATATTTTGTAACATTTGCACATCTACAAATTTTAATGTGAGATTGGGCCCAACTTCAACGAGCTTGACCACTATCTCACCTGATGGTAAGCGATGATGTGGTCGAAGGTGAAGCACGTTTGCCTAGAAAAACCCATTCACTCTTGACTTAAATACTCCTAAATTATAGCTATCGGGAAACACACTCTCAACATTTCTTTGGCAGCAGCTTTCTCTGTCTAGGCATGCCCATGTCTCTCGATCCCGAACTGCAAAGCGACTGCCACGTATATTTGAATTACTTCATCCTTAAGACACGGAACCCAACAACAGTAACAGTAAACAAGCATCACACTTTTTTCCATTTGCCGCTAAAATTAGCCGACGGATTGTTATTGGTTAAATTATTCAGAAGGCGTTCGATGCCTTTAAGTGAATTTCGCGATCGGACCGGCAGCCATCGGTACAGTTTTTCTATTCTAAGCACCGTATACACAGTTGCTGACAGAATTATGACGCCGCCAGTAACTGGTTAATGCTGTCTTGTTGTAAACTGAAGAAGTTTTTTAACAGAAGATAAAATGTATTTTTGCTGCTACTGTGTCTGACAATGTTCAGGCATTTTTGGCATGCATATTCGTTATGACCATTTGTTGTGTTGACTCGACCTCTTAAGGCATACAGTTGCCCTCTCTTGGGACAGAGTTGAAACCATTTTGGAATAGACCCTTGAAGACATAAGATTACGGAAATAGACATATTAAAGAAATAAGAGAAAATTTAATGGCAATGAAATGACTCCATACAGAGATTATTTATAATAACGACAAAGAATATTTCCATTCAGAGAAGGCACCAGCATTCATCACCATGCTGTCCATACTTGCTCCAGGCTGGTTGGAGATTTTAGATTTATATAAGGTAATCTGTTTCTATCTGTCAATCAATCTGTGTATTGTCTTGAAAAGATCGCTTTTAGCGATAAGGCCGCCCATTGTGTCACCTAGTGTAATGTTTTCTTCGTCTATACTTTCTGTAACTTATATGGTGTACATAATAAAGAGTGTTCTATTCTATTCTGTGTATATTAGAGGAAGTTTGAAAGTGGCGCCAGTGACAGAAAAGTTGAAAGGAACCGTTTTTCCTGTTATTGTCATGTGATGAGTAGGGATGAAACGCATTTTACTAAAAGAGTTATGAATATAAATGTGGATGGATGGAAAGGGAGGGAAGGCCAAAGAGAAGATGGATGAACTAGTGAGAAGTGACATGAAAGAAGTGGGAGTCAGTGATAGCGTGACGGGTATAGGATGCTATTGAAGAAGAAAACGTATAGCGCCGACCTCAAGTAACATGGGATAGTGGCAGGAAGATGAATTAGGTTATCTGTTTCCTCACGATGTTTTTTCTTTACCGATGTCAGAAATAACAAAGACAAAATTAGAAAGTGAAAATGATCCTAACCTGAAAAAAACGAAGGTTGCGACATCTACAGTCCTTAAGAGGAAACTGGGCCAGAGAGCGCCGACTGAATTTCCTTAGTAAAAAGTCATAATTCGAGGTTTGGCTCTCGTCTCTATCCTCCTCCAATATTGGACCAATTTAAAAGATATTCCGTAAACTGAAAATTAAAGATATATTCTATGTTCTTATGTTTTCCCTTTTGATGATACATTATCGTTAGAAGCACTAGAGCCCTCAAAAAATGCTCAAAATTGCGCTGTCAATAGTGTTGAGGTTTATGAGGTGGACACCAAAGAAAAGAACGGTTTAAGGGTTTGAATAATAACAGTTTAATTACCCTTTGTTTTATATATATCGAAAGGTGCGTGTAGCCGTGTGGATTCTACTAAGTATGACGGAGTACTGTACAGTGCCAGCTAGCATTTCAGTTTTGAGTGTTGACAAGGGCTCACATAATTAACTTTGTTATTTATGGTTAGACAGAGAAGGCTATATAGTGTTGATTTATTTTTGATAAACTTCAACACGCCCCCTCAAAAATTAATCCCTTTCTCTTTAATAACATCATCGTAATAATACATATCTCAAACCATCTTTATACAATAATAAAACACACACCTTTCTTTCTGGGAAAACAATATCATAATGGTCCAACATTCATTGCGCAGGATTAGGAAAACCCAGAAAACCTAATCAGACCAATCAATCATTTCATCTATTGTAATTAATGAAATATTAAAGTTATTCATCTACTTATTACCAAGCTCTTATAATTAAATATCCGTATAATTATAACCAAGCTTTTATTATTAACACATTATGTAATCATCCTTGTAATTATAACCAATCGTTATATAATTAACTTATCCTTTTTATTATAAGTATAACCAAGCCTTTTAACTAACATATCCTTATCACCACATTGCATATACATATTTGTAATACCACCCCGAACTTCATACTCATTCAGAGAAACACCGCGGGGAATTTGTCAGGATAACAGACAGCTGGTTAATAGAAATATAAAACACATTCACACACTATTTCTTAACATGATTTTTATAGTTTCAATGTGTTTAGATCGTCTGTGACTGGTTGGATTGCTGGTGCTTTTGCAACCATTATTATACCTATCAATTTAATTATAATCTAGTATCACAATGCCAAAAGTCGACATCAATTACTTTAACCACAAAGTTTCCTTTACAACTTCATATTGAGCTATGTAAGTACCTGCTCGACTTACTTTACTGCATATTTGTGGCATACAAATCACATTGTGCAATGATCAAATACTACAATTAACCCTTAGTAGGTACTTTTTTTATCAATTAAGTCATAGCCTTTTGTCACAATGAACAAAGCCACTTCCAATAATTTAATTTGTTTATTAACTTGAAATTTATGGTTCGTTTTAAATTTCACAAGAGTCAAGACCCTTTGAAGTGTGACCATAATTAACTATTGTTTTTGCTTGTATACTGACTCAGAATGTTTATATTAAAACTTAGGTCAGATCAAGTGGCCAGCATGATAAGCACACAACGAAATTTCTAAAAGGGGCACTTGTAATTTCACACGACTCTAATACTTCGTAGTTCATAATATGGTTTATTTTCCACTTTGGGTACAAGTATTGACTTATTTACATTATTCACATTTAAACTTCTCAGGTACTGTTTACATACCCTGGACAAAAATAACTTTGTTTTCTGATCTAGTTATTTTGCTTACCAGAAAACCTTTTTTTCGCATTTCCGTCTATCATATTAAAAGTGTTCAATCTGTATGTTTTAGAACTATTTATAGTACATATTTAAATCAGCGATCGTCACAAGATCATCCACATGTAAAACTTAAATACAATTTGAAATATAACTTAACATACATAGCATCACGCCTGTATTAACCAAATGGGTAGATATAAGCCTAGTACACTATATTATAATACATACACATTGTTTTCAGTTACAATAAAGTCTTTTCAAAACATAACTTAACATAACATCACGCCTTTGTTCCCCGAAGGGTTAGGCAGAAGAATATAGTACATTATAGTACATCAGCATGTCACCAGTTATATCTAGGTCCTATGTTATAGGGGCGAGTCTATTGCCGTCAACCGGGCACAAGTCCAGACTCTGGGCTTTACTTGATCTGCATTAAAGATAATAATGCACCGATTCACTGATGAGTAATGAAAATCCCTTTCTATAAAGCTTTTATGTTGTAATGTTCCAACATTTGGAACTAACAGCTTGCAAACTGCTTCAATTAATGTAATGACTTAATATGATATGATAATGAATATAATATGAATATGACTTCTTTCCTTTCGTATACACATATTCAGTCGGGATATGCTTGGAAATATTAATATAATTATGTACTTAGATTTCCTTAATTAATATCCCATTCAAAATGATTTAACAGCCGTATGGTGTACTAGTAAATTAAATTGACTCGCTAAAGATATTAATCTTAAACTTGCGATCTTTGTAACTAATGCAAATGTTTCTGACTAAAACCACTAGCTATTTATTCACAGGTTTTCCAAACTCATCATCTTTAATCGTAAATGCCCACTTACAATCGATCGTAATAGATTTATTATACATGATTTTAGTGTTATATATCAGGTATCATTTACAATAAGTGAATTATATGCCTCACTGATATTTTCCCATACATGTTTATTATACATAGATTTAATTTCTTAATTAATAAAGATCAGCACACAACAAGTCAATAGATATTATTTACCAAAAATACAGTCGTCATCATTTTCATTATTTGAAAGAGATAACATGTTTTGCATCCTAACACTTAGTCTTAATTTGCTATGTTTCATTATTTTACGGTTAAATTAACTCATTTCCATTGTGATAATATGAAGCTCGGTTCAAACGCTTCACTGTTTCTTTAACAGATTTATTAGCAATTATAGCAGGAATTAAAATATATATATATTTATTCACATATATATTCGGCTTTATTCTTATTAGATCCACACCATTTCACCATGGTGTACCAACTCATGCCAATTGCATGTAGTTATGCCAGGAATTAAATCCTATTAATTCACGTGTACATACAATCTGATATATTCTTATCAGATCCACACCGCTTCACCAGGGTGTACCAACTCATGCCAATTGCATGTTGTTATGCCAGGAATTAAATCCTATTAATTCACATGTACATACATACAATCTGATATATTCTTATCAGATCCACACCGCTTTGCCAGGGTGTACCAAGTCAGAATTATCAACAGAGTTATTGCTACTTTTAGCCATAATCCGTTCGGGCTCAGATTTTACTGGCCATTTGATAAGATATTTATCTAATCCATTATCACATCACTGACTCTCACAAACCAATTATCTACCACAACCTACATCTCAGGTATACCATTTCGTTTATAACCAATGAATTATTTCTCTTTGACAATACATTGTCAAATTTCGTTTTCTTCTACTTATTACAAAGTAAACAGTAAAACCAAAACATTGAAATACTTTAGTTGTGGCTTCTTATTATGCCATAACACATAAGGTGTGTTATTTACCTCAGTGCTCTCCAGAACAATCTTATCCCTAAATGATTTGACACATTTAGACACTAATAGTAGAGTACAACTTATTACTAATTACATGTACGACTTGTTTTATATTATTAATTGTTCTTATCATCCATTCGACAATTACATTGAATGCCGTTATACATAGCACTGTAATGGTAACTAATACCATTTCGAGTTCAGAACTCTTTCATTTAATTGGATTCAATTTCCTCTCCATTATCACAACACAAGTTAGGAATAATTCTCAGATCAAAATGAAATCCCGAAACATAACAAAAACATCTGGTCTATCACAAAAAACACAACTCAGTTTTTGTTTTCAACTCAAGTGTCGTAGTCGTAACTCAAATATGAGCACTTTAAATATCTATTTTTAACATAACTTTTGTTTTCAATTTGTCAATTGCCAAACAAGCTTGTTTTCCATAAATACAAGCTTCACACAATTTTTCGTAAGGCACAATATCACTAATAGAAAATAGTTTAATAAATTTAAAATGCAAAAATATAATTTGCCTTTATAGCCTCACATTTCGTTCCACATTAAATCATTATTATTATTTACGAATTTATTTACAAACGTTTGGTAATTAAAGCGTTTATAAAATGCAGAAAATTAACGTCTATTAGATTATTCAAAGTCTTACCCTTTATTACCGGTTTAACATCTTTGAACACAATGACTGCGCCGTTTTATCAAAAACGAGTCATTCCTGCTTGCTGGATTTTGCTTATCGATATTATGGGATCTCGCAGAAAAATACATTCTGGAGCAAACCTGGAACGCCCATCTTACAGGTAACCGGCAGATCTCCTTTCTTCGTCGCTTGTCGCGCCATCATGACTGCCCGTCACGAAGTTAGAACCAGACGTATTTTAGTCATGTGCTTCTGGTTTTGAACTAACCATCTGCATCGTTGTATTGTTCCTTCTGTTGTTTTCAATGGCTTTAACATCTCTCGGGTTCTTGAACGGTTTTTATTGACTTTTGCATTTGTTGATGATCTCTTGAATTGCTTCAGAGTGTGACTTATGGCCTCTAAATTGCGGCCTGAAGTACTTTTAACTTAGATCATGACCTTCACTTTTAAATTTGATTTCATGATCAAACAATCTCGTTTTCACAATCGCTAGTATTATGCTGTCTTCAGTCAATTGTCATTCAGACTCGATTAAGGTGAGAATATTTCTTTTTCTATTCACTAAACTCATGAAAAAGATTCATAACTTTTTCGAAAGCCTTTGACTTTGCACCTACAGCTTCCAGTTCAGCAACCTTTTTCAAGAAACAGGTACGTTGCACTTCAGCACATATTTTCGTCGGAACTTCACTATCGACAATGTTCAGTACTTCAAGTTCACTTAATTATTTTCGATATTTGAAATGTCTACACACTTTACTTATTGCCATCAAAATGTTCATATTACTCATTTTGATTTTAAACAGTCTTATTCATTTTTATTTGTTTCACCAGATGCACATCTCGTTTTTATTATTTAGTGTCCAATAATTATTTTCACTTTGGCTTAGCGCTCTGGGCCCATAACCTGTTGAGGTTTATGAGGTGGACACCAAAGAAAAGAACGGTTTAAGGGTTTGAATAATAACAGTTTAATTACCCTTTGTTTTATATATATCGAAAGGTGCGTGTAGCCGTGTGGATTCTACTAAGTATGACGGAGTACTGTACACGTACAGTGCCAGCTAGCATTTCAGTTTTGAGTGTTGACAAGGGCTCACATAATTAACTTTGTTATTTATGGTTAGACAGAGAAGGCTATATAGTGTTGATTTATTTTTGATAAACTCCAACAAATAGAGGCATAGTGTACAAATTTGACAAATATAAAGGAAAAAAAGAAAACATAGGGACATAGTATATATCTTACTTTACCAGTTTATGGAATATGTTTTAAATTGGTCCAATATTGGAGGAGGAAAGAGACGAGAGCCAAACCTCGAATTATGACTTTTTACTAAGGAAATTCAGTCGGCGCTCTCTGCCCATATTTCCTCTTAACTTCAGGGATTTTTATTCAAACATTTTAAATAAATACAATTCTCTTGCGTAGATATAATATAAGCAAAACTTCTTTCGACATGTAGGGTTCACCTCTAACTTTTTAAATAAACACGTCTGGGTTCGCTCGTAGACTTTAAGAGACAATGATAAATTAGTTTGTCTGTCTGTCTGAAGGTTTTTTTTTTATACTTTTTAACATAAACACTTTGACCTTATGATTTATTCAATGCAGTAATGTTGCGGCTTAGATCGCATGAATTTGGAACGTTGACAAAAAATGTGGGTTCTTTTCTAAATATATTATTTTTTGGAACGTACCTATTCTAAATTATTTCTTATCTTGCGTGCAAATATGTTATTTTAAAATATGATGCTTATTTTTCAACTGCATGGAATCAGGTTTTGTGATTTCATGCGATTTGAAATGTAATTGATGACCTTCTTTTGCAAATGGGAATAACGGAAAACCCGCCATATTGTTACGAATTTTTGCGCTTGACTTAAATCGAAATTGACACTGGACTTAAGGCTTTGCGACACTGTATACGTTCTACACGCTGCGATCCGGTCAACTCGAAGACAGGGTGCGGGAAGTGTTCAAGTGACCGGACCGCAAGACGCAGAACGCATCCAGTGTTGCAAAGCCTTAAGTTTACTGGCAATGTCGATTTAAGTCAAGAATGTGAATGAATATGTGTGTCTATCCTACTCGGATATCTATTGCATAAAACAGACACCCGGACTTTTAAACATGTCAACTACTTACCAGTCAAATCACCAAATGTATCAAACAATGCTACATTCAAGTAAATTATGGCACAAACTTGATTTATTGCTACTACTTTCACTAAAATAAACTATATTTTATCACTGGCCGCCAGTTTGAAGTGTGACACGTGTTAGTGACAACTGATTTACATACCTACCGAGTAATATTTGGCATGTCATATTTAAGATTGCACGTGGCAATAGAGATAACACCTTGTTTTGTTTGTTGTTTGGTAGAACCTGGAAGCTGCTTCAGGGAATAATGTATTACTTACAGTACATCTATTGTTTTAATGTCTCTCGCCAAACTTCGTGTTTCATAAATTTTCAGATTTCTATCAGTTGCCCGTTGCAGTTTGTGCAGACCGGACGCTCTCAATCAACTTGGAAGTCTGGTAAAAAGCCGATGACTGACGAAACACAAAGGTTGGGGGGGGACATTAATTAAGAAAGTACCTGTACATGCATAAACTGACGCCTTTTTTTTCAGAACATTTTTCCAGAAAGGAGTCTGTAAGGATCGTAGCAGTTGACGCTCTGTAGGTTCTGACTACCCCGTGGGGAACAGGCGTGAATGTATGTATGTTTTACTGTTAGTGCAAATGTGGAAATGCATCGCAGACTATGTCAAAAATGCTCGTCCTGCCCCAAAACCTGCAGCAGAAGCGACTCATGGGCTGTCACCGACGATGCTATGGATGTGTGATGAGGGAGTGAAGAATGCTATTTAATTATCCCATCGATACGAAGAAGAAGATTTCTAGACGTGTGGTAAAAGTCGTACGCGAGTGATAGGATATCAACAGCGCTTTATTTTTTATGTGTGCAGATATGCTCATGCATACTGCGCTACCACGTGCAGATAGCGCAGTTATGTGGGACACCAACCCACTAAAATTCCACGGTGTCCTCCTGTGCCGGTTATGGCGGGAACACCGGCACGCGTTAGCACTTACCGCGGAACCACCACTGCTTTCCGTCACCGGATTCCTTTGGGGTGTATCCCCCATTACCGGCGCACCAGAATACAT
This sequence comes from Orthosia incerta, assembly GCA_948252205.1. NCBI lineage: Eukaryota > Metazoa > Arthropoda > Insecta > Lepidoptera > Noctuidae > Orthosia > Orthosia incerta. The sequence goes on from OX411759.1 coordinate 8,352,241, forward strand.
TGCACGTCGTGACCACCCCGGGGACCAAACCAGCACATGGGCGCTAGAAGTCCTCGTGTATGGCACCCATGGTCCCCCTGTGACGGGTCAGATCAGTGGCTCCGCCACCTACTACTTTTCGGCCGCAGGGGATAGGGACCTCCCCTGCGAACCCACCGCGTCCGCCATCAGAAGGTGGCGACCCCGTCCAGGCCGCAGCAGGTAGGGAGAGTGGCGCACCGCTATACCGGCACTCTTCTTCCACCACGGCCTCCAACCCTCAGCCGCGATATCGTATGGGACCTGAGACGCTTCATACGACATCACGGCCCACCTCAGTTGCGATGTCGCCTCTGTTACCAAGCGGCAACGCAACCTATTTGTTGGCCAGTACGTCGTTGGCTTAATCGGCAAAAGCCTTGACGACCGGCCCCTCCTCGGGTTCCTCTTCGCTTCACCGTGGGTGATCAAGCCACGGTTACTGAGCCCCCCCGTCTCGACAACGCGGAAACCCACTAGGGGGGATATCACCAGTGCTGCTGATCTAAAGTAAAGTACCTACTCGTACCTAATCAAGTAATCAACATTGCAGATGACCTGGCACTAAATGTAACTAGATCTCAAAGACTGAACGATATATTGTTATATCGTTGTTTATAAAAGATTCTTGATGAAATGCTATACTTTGAACACATCCCAGCGGCTCTACAGTCTTTAAATCATCAATTTACACATTTTTTAAAGATAAAGATAAATTTATTTGTTCAAACATGTGTAACATGATACATGAATATGCACACATAGATGGAAACATAATTTTACCGGACCAACATGTTTTGCCTCATTCGGCGTACAAAATGAAATAAATTAATGTCAGTTTCATATATAAAAAATTGAGAGTCAGTGCAAAATGTTATCAATAATTCAACATACAATCAGAGTCAGTACAAAATGTAGTCAATATTAATTAAATACAAAATATGTCAATATAGAATAAAATTACTTAGTCAAAATGAAAGTCAAAATTTATCATTTAAAAAATCAACAATGTTATACGAGTAGTAGCACTTATCAGTAAGCAGCTTTTTTTTGTACATAATTCAAATCACTCTGGCTGCACTGTAACTCATAATAAAATAGTTTCAAAATATGGCCGCGACAATTTTCACAGTTAGAATCGATTGAAAACAGTACACTTCGGTCACGTCTAACAGAAATGTTGACAATCCCAACTTTTAGTTTTGCTATTTGTGTGACAAATAGCTATTCTATTATTTTACGGGACTGTGCGTGACTGTTTACTATTATTTTGCAAAATAGAAAACATGCAGCTTTATTTATTTGGTAAATAAATAGTTATTGATTTCAGAAATGCAGTTTTGGCCAACCAACTGGCTAAAAAACATTCATCATCAGCCTCATGTTCTCACTGCTGGGACACAGACCTCCTCTCTTTGAGAGAGAATAGAAAGTGAATTAAGACCCATCCTGTGAGAGAGGGGATTGGCCTAAATCCACCACTCGGGCCCAGTGCCATTTGGTGCATGTTACACGTCCTCGGATTAGCCTTCGCTTCGGTTTTCCTTCACCAGTTTTAGATTCTTCAGTGGTGATGAAATAATTTACACAAAGTAAAGCGCCTGCCTGGGTTCGAGCCCACGACCTACGACACGTAATTCGGGGTCTTTTACTACTGGGCTAAAAACATTGCCGAGGTTTAAAGAAACTGGTCAATCGCAGTCTTAAGACTGGATATTGTAAATGTTAAGACCGATGAAAAAAAAATTAGTCATCAAGGCGCAGGCCACACAAAAATGGCGTCGAGCGCGGACATGGCACGGGCGGCTACCTATTCCATTCAAAATTCAGACATAATGCATGGAAATAAAGCGAGATTTAGGACACACGGTATGTCGTTGCTCGGACGTGGTTAGGTCGCGCCATATCCGCGCCCGCGCTTGATCTAATTGCGCTTTATTGCCATGCATTTTGCATGAAATTTGAATGGCATAGGAAACCGCCCGTGCTATGTCCGCGCCCGACGCCATTCATATGTGACCTGCGCCTTTATGGGCCTAGGCAAAGTGATTACTTATCAGCAATAACGATGGACTAAAATTCATAATTTCTCATCCTCCTTGCGTCGTATTCCTCTGTTTTAAGGGTCGTGAACTCCCTTCTGCATCACTTTCTTTCGTACGATGTTTCTCTATCTGTTTTTGTCTCTGGCGTTGTGGAGAGCTTTGTGAACTGTAAAGGTAAAATTGGTGCGGATCTGGTCAGACCAACGTATTGGGCTGCGTCCACGAGGCCTTTTCCCATCTACTTTACCGGTCACTATGAGCTTCCCGAGGTTGCTACCGTCTTTCCTTGCAATATGACCGAAGTATTCTAGAACTCTGCGCAGACACTCAATAGACAGCCGCGAGAAGATTTGAGCTCTCGCAATAAGAAGACGTTTGTCCGAAATGCTGTCCAAGGGAATTCATAATGTGTAAGATTGACAAAATGCTCTAGACAAGAGACATACTATCAACGAGAGTGTCGTGTTAGCATCAAAATGTCAAAACTGTATGGGATTGTCGTCATCATGTTAGCCGAAAGATGTCCGATGCTGAACAAATGCCTACACCAAGCGTCGCCACACTGACCGGACCCTGCGTCTCACATCTATCCGATCCCCACAACCGCTTGGGATTGTCAAGCGCTATCGAATTGCACCTGATCAATCTTCATCTTCAGCAGTGGCGGCCCAGTGGTTTCGGCCGCGACTTACAAGTTGTAGGTCGTGGGTTCGAACCCAGGCAGGCGCTTTACTTTGTGTAAATTATTTCATCACCACTGCTCTCAAAACGGTGAAGGAAAACATCGTGAGGAAACCGGCATGTCCTAGAACCAAAAATTCGAAGACATGTGACATCCGCCAACCCGCACTGGGCCCGCGTGGTGGATTACGGCCCATTCCCTCTCACAGAGAGGAGGCCTGTGTCCCAGCAGTGGGAACATTAATAGGCTGATGATGTGATGTGATGTGAATCTTCTTCTTCTATCTTCTTCTTCTTATATTATAAAGAGGAAAGGTTCTTTTATGTTTGTTTGTACCGAGTAGGCTCCGAAACTACTGGACCGATTTAAAAAAATATTTCACCAATAGAAAGCTACATTATTCCTGAGTGACATAGGCTATTTTTTATCCTGAAAACGGGTCTTGTGTAGTGGTCCACGGGAGCAAAGCCACGGGGAACAGCTAGTCTGTTATTTTGGCATTTCAATAACCGTTATCATTGACATCGAATGACGCTTTGTCTTCAGCCCAAGTTTTACCGAAATGGCGTATTGGACTTTTGCAATTATTGTCATCGTTGACAGAGTCACACTGTGTCTAGGCTCAGATGCTGATTATACAACCCTATAAACTGGACATCACAGCTTAGTAAGTAATAAAAACTTCATGACCAAACTATCTGGCTATCTACCACATGATAAAAAACTTTTTAACAAAAAATCAAACCTACTTGGTTGGATTTTTTGTTAAAAAGATTTTTATTTTCCTCCTTTTAGTTTTGTTCGGTACCTCCAATTAACACGAAAATCATTTACAGCCAAAGTACATCTCAGGACGATTCCAATAAGCCCAAACTAGGACATATTGTTTTATTTCGAAGTTCCAGTGGCCATTGTGGTCTTCTTCATCAGTTCCACTTCACCAAATGATACTTTCTGAGTGCAAATGATTGCATTATTGATGAAAATACCAAAATAGCCATATTTATGCCTGTAATACTTAAGGAGTTCCATCGATTTATCTAGAATCCTTTCATCAGATCCTAGTTTCCTGGTACCACCCTTGGAAGATCTCCTTTCCAACAAAAAATGTCGGTACTCTTAGCAACATTGTTCTTGTTGCACATAAATGATCTGCTAAAACCCGGCACTTTTGGGTATGCAGACGACAGCACTGTTGCTGAGAGATACTTGTCCAACGCACGTGCTACCGGGCCTCAGGTCCAGTCTCTCCGGGAGGCCATGGTGGAGCGCTTGAACTTGTCATTGCAGGCAGTCTCCGAATGGGGCGATGCCAGGTCAGGTATAATGCTGCTAAAACCCAGGCGTATCTATTTTCCGCTAAAAGGAGCCAATTCCACCCGGCTCCTACTTTCCGTGGTGTGACCGTGCCGATAACGGACCATCGCGAGCTTCTTGGCGTTACGTTAACATCGACCCTCAATTTTGGTCCATTCATTGAGGCAAAAGCTCAACTGGCTGCCAAAAAGTTCGGGATCCTTGCAAAGGTGAGACCGTACTTCACGCCAGAACAGTTGCTCAACTTGTATCAAGCGCAAGTTCGGTCGTGCATGGAGTACTGCTCTCACCTCTGGGACGGATCTGCCAAGTACCAGCTGGATGCACTACAGTCGATCGAAAAGCGGGCCAAGAGGCTCATCGGCAATGAGATACTGGTCGAGTCTAGGCCAAGTTGCCAGTCTATCGGTTTTTTATCGGTTACATTTCGGGGAGTGTGCGTTGGAATTGCATGAACTAATTCCTCTTAGCCCTTTCCATCATCGGAATACAAGACGTACGCCGATGTGTCATCGGTACATGGTGGACATCCCACCCATACGCACCAAACGTTTTGTGAATACTTTCATTATACGTACAGCTAAGGAGTGGAATTCCCTGCCGGAGTCTGTATTTCCTGAGAGCTACAACCTGGGAGTCTTTAAGTCAAGAGTGAATAGGTTTCTTTTAGGTAAGCGCGCTTCATCGTCGACCACATCATCACTTACCAACAGGTGAGATAGTGGTCAAGCGCGAGCCTATCAATAATAAAACAAAAAAAAAGAATCATCAAAATCGGTTCCATAAACGACGAAGTTATCCGCGAACACACATAAAAAAAATCGGTCGAATTGAGAAACCTCCTTTTTTGAAGTCCGTTAAAAAATATTTGAAGGTTTAGTTGAAGAACTAACGCTACTTAAAATTCTGCAAACTAAATTGAATAAGCTGAAAGTTATTAAGATCTTAAATCAAGTCTCCTTTCGGGCAATTAGTGAATTTCACCGTATCATTAACCAGCCGGTTAAAGTTTCTAATTGAATTCTAATAACCACGTAATAAGACTATTTCTATTTAATTTGATAGCATTATATATTATCTTGTATATTTAGGTTACATTTTAATGCTGTTATTTTCACTTTTCATATATTTAATGAAACTGGCTAAAATAGGAGGCGACACATTTTGAGTTAAGTCGCTCTGCCAACAAAGTATAAATCATGCTCGTTATCTTTAATTTATTAAATCTCATAACAAAGCCACTATTAATTTCCTTCGATCTTTTCCTTTCACTATCGTGATACCTGTTTGATCTTTGAGTCTTCAACATCCAAACGTATTATATTATCTTCTTCGTCCTACCATGTCGATAGCAAATATAGTCTCTAAATATTATGATAATATATAAATCACAAAAACATTATTAAAACAACAATCTATAACACCCACGACACGTCCTATGATTAATCAAATAACCCGCCCCTAACTGTTCCCGGTGCAAAGGTGCCCATAACGCTTGCTGCATTGCCGCGTTGGATGGCAATGGCCAACCTTTGAACCAAGAACGAGCCGAAGCGGGGGTCACCCGTTTTGTCACGGAGCTTGTGTCCTATCTCGCTAAATGAGCTTCTTGGCCTCAGTGCCCCAACTGCCCATGGTCTCAACGGCAATGGGCACAAAATGCTAACGGTTTACCAACTGTGCGTACTTCACACTCTTCCCCTCAGCGGCATCTTCTGCTGCTGCTGACGTTGAGAGGACGGTGCGAACAAAGTGGCTGGCGGCTACAGTGCTGACAAAAGTTAAAAAAAATGGACTTTTGTACCATGATAATGAATTCTATGTAAAAAGGTCTAGCTAAGCGATTAGCATACCTAGACCTTATTCCCCAGATTTTTCAACCACAAATTACCACAAAACGAGCTCCAAACAGCCCAAAACGATTTAGTCCCGAACTATCTCTAACCGCCATCTTGAAGGAACCTCGTGGATGTTCGGCTACCCTCGCGTGCTCTAACTCGTAAACCGCGGCCGAGCATTACCAAAATACGTATCAACTCGTATCGTATGCGTGTGGGCGATAAATTATACTAGTTAATACGAAAACCCTTCCACTAGCGTTATTCGGCTGTAATTAATAACGAAACCATACGATACGATCTTTTAGTTAAGTCTTTGCGCTGACACGCACACTGATTTTTTGGGGTGTGCGTATTGGGATACGAGGGCTTTTGGTGTCTTGTGTTGGAAATGGGCCTCATAATAAGACTGGTGTCACAAAAGATCATGGACGTATGCTGTCCTTGTTACTATGGTTTGTATCAGTAGGCGAAAAATAATTCATCATCTGCCTAGCCTTTTCCCAACTATATTGGGGTCGGCTTCCAGTCTTACCAGATTCAGCTAAGTACCAGTGTTTTACATGGAGCGACTGCCTATCTGACCTCCACAACCCAGTAACTGGGTAACACGGTACCCCTTGGCAAGACTGGTGTCAGATCTCAAGCTTCTGACTACCCGTAACGACTGCCAAAGATCTTCAAATGACAGCCGGGACCAACGGCTTAACGTGCTTTCCGAGGCACGGAGGAAACTCGGTATGTTGAAATGGTCACCCATCCACGGACCGACCTCGTCAAGCGTTGCTTAACCTTGATGATCGACCCGTGCGGCTGTTATTATTTAGCCACGAGCTCCTCGAAAAATAATTATAATAATTTTATTTCTTTATTTTCTCATATTCACAAACACATTACAAAATCATTGTAACACTTAATAGAGACTGGTGTCTGCTGTAGGTAAAACCTGTATTACAGATCACCAGGCTTACCCTTAATCGGTCAACTCGCTTATGACTAATGACTGTATTAAAATAACATACAGTTCGTACAATAATAAAACATAAAACAAAAGTGAAACAAAATGGAAAATTATAACTAAAACAATTGTGGTGTCAAAAGTGACTTGGATTTAGGGGATGAGTGCGTGTGGATGTGTGCGAGTGAGAGTAAAAGGGTGTGTGTGTGAGTGAGAGTGAGAGTGTGGGAGATGGTGTGATGGACACGTATCATATATCTTTAAGTGATATCTCATTCACTCCTACTACAAGTTCGCAAAAGATTCATTCCACCTTGTGATAACTTAGAATTATTTTGACTATAATAATTCAATAAAATACAAAATTGTATTTTCGAACATGAAAGTTATTAGAAACAAACTAACGTCGGGAAAATTCTAAGAAAAATAAAACCATACAGTGGCAGTCTACCAAAAGATTCCCATTTCATTACACAGATCATTGACTGTCATGGGTGCACTTCACTCAAAGGACCAAGTCAAAATCACCCGAAAATTTTGCGATCACATTCTCAAGTCGCCCAATACGAACACGTATTACAGCATTTCCAGACTAAGTTAATAGGTAACAACGAACAGTGGCGGTCGTGTTCACACGTCCTGAAATTAAAGATTAATCGCCCCGATAACTTGACGCGTTCCGTTTTCAAAAACAGTGGACAAAACGCCATCTTGGTACGCCATCTGTGTGAAATATTTTCGTGTTTATTTTGTACCAGATTGTTATTTACAACTTTATTTTTTTTATCGCCAGTGATCTGGATATATAAATTGGTATTTTGGCTTGGATTAATATTTGTTAATGGTAGTGATTTTTAACACTAGTAACACACAAGTATTATGTTTAAAAAAGTATAGGTATAATTACCGCGGCACTTACAGAGGTTAGGACCATAGACAGGTTAAGCCTACCAAAATATTGATAGCAGAAGAACACTAATTCTTGAGAGCAGCATCCAAACTATAGAGATCTATTAAGGACTTCTTACAGCCCAAAGAGATTTCGGTGACTTTTACTAAAGTAAAGTTTTGTCTATACTAATATTATAAAGAGGTAAAGTTTGTGAGTTTGTGGCGTTGTAAGGGGTAATCTCTGGATCTAGTGAACTGATTATGAAAATTTCACCAGTAGAAAGCTACATTATTCCCGAGTGTCATAGGCTATGATAAATTTTCATAAAAATCAGAGATCCTTATGCAAATTGCATTAATGTAAGCCAAGGTAGCAAAATGTTGCCTATAAAATTTATTATTTGGCGTGCGCTGAGAAAACTATTGATGATAGGTACTATTATTGATAGTTAGGGTAGGGTAGATAGAGTAAGTAGGGTAGGTAAGGTAGGCAGGGTAGGCAGGGTAGAAAGGTTAGGCAGGGTAGGCAGGGTAGGCCGGGTAGACAGGGTAGGCAGTGTAGGCAGGGTAGGCGGGGTAGGTAGTGTAGGCAGGGTAGGTAGGGTAGCCAGTGTAGGCAGTGAAGGCAGGGTAGACTGGATAGTCAGGGTAGCCAGTTGACGAGAGCGAAGCCCTGCGGGTCAGCTAGTAGCTAATAAAAGCATAATGTCATCAATACAAATGTCACGTATTCAAAAACATAAAAACCTTAACAACTTTATCCACATCAAGTCAAACGCATTAATCCCACAATTTTTCCACATTTCTATAACAATTTGAAGGCAAAAAAAACCCATCGGCTTCAATCGATCCGATCCTCATGTCTTCGATATTTGCGGTTTCAATATACTTAGTGATTGGTATCAAAGTGGCAGAGTTTCACACGTACTCCGATGTACACGGAGTAGATAGGAAATGGAGTACTTACACGCACGTGTCGTCGATTGCACGATTGCTGAATTTGCTTGCCTTTTATAGACGGTCGCCATCGATCGGTGTCATGTCATCTGTACATCTAAATTAATATTTTAAGGTTAATAATAGTAGTTTATGCAATGGTCATATAATAGGGGCTATTAAATCACGAGCGTGGGTTTATCACATGAGGCGAAGCCGAATGTGATAATATTAACACGCGAGTGTTTTAATACCTAATTATATGCCGTTGCATACACTATTTTATCTTCACTCATACAGTTGAAATAAAACAAAAGTGGAAACGGAAAAAATATGTGGTATGGCGGGCAATACAGGTTCTCATAGCACCATAACAGCGCAGCGCGCGCATCCATAGACAGTGAAATTAGTTTTCTACATTAATGTAGAAAACTAATTAATAATAAGTCAATGAGCCCATAAGCGCCAATAAATTAAAAAGTAAAAGTATGCTATAAAAATTAAAAAGTTATTTTATGATGCAGTTGTTTAAAAATCGAAGGAAAATGTTGCACTGTAATGGTTTTTTTTTTTTTTAATTTTACCTATCCACGAATATAAAATACGTGTTTATGCAATATTTTTTGAATTCATATTTGGAACATTACGTTGTGAGTGTAGATAAAAGTACATTATGTCTGAAAATACTGAATGGATTATAGAGCGAAGCCACGTGCAAAAGCACTTCATACTTCGGCTTTGAAATATTGCTATCACTTTCTTAACATTTTTACGTGAGGAATTTTGTAATATACCAGCGAGATGAGCGAATAATCAACAAGACCCTGGAAAAGTAAGATCTGAATGATGAGCCTAGCAAAAACCTAAGAGGCATGTTTCGTGATGGAGGAGGCCTACATTCAGCAGCGGAACGAACGGGGGCCGTACTGTAAAGTGTCAACGCCGTCATGATACCGCTGTGAAATAGGGATAGTCTTCTTCATATTGTATATATGTGCTGTGGAACCATGATATTTGTGACGCGTCAGAATAAGCCACAGTTTTTTATCCGTAGTTAACTTAAACAATGGTTAAATATGCTAACCAATGGTTTAAAATTTCGATAAAATACGTTTATTTATCAATTGTTTGACTACCAAATCGTTAAATAAGTAACTCTTCAACTTATTTGACCATTTTGGAGGCAAATAATTGATGAAAACATTCACACACACACAACACAAAATTCATATTCATTATACCGAAACTACGAATAAAAAACTGGGCGTAAGGCCCCTTTCCTATCATTGATTCTCTAACATCTTAACACTCTGTTCATTCACTATTCTATGTCGATGTGAGACCGCAGCTGATATTATTGTTTCTTTGAAATTTTACTTAGAACTGCTTCTGTTTCGTTTCCAATGTTTTTTTTATGGTTTATTAGTGGTGTGGTAGGTTTTTGCGGCGGACAGACTTTGCGTTTGTTACTTATGTAGTATTTGCTTAGTATCGAGTACCTATCTATCAGAATGATATCTAGCTTATCTCGTTATATTGAAAAATAATTTGATCAATTCAAACATAGCCTCTGACAGAGAGGAGGCTTGTCTATAGACTTTCATAGTTTGATGAACCAAACTTCATCAAACCTATTACTATTACTTTTAACATATTCGTATTCTTCTATCACCTGAGTATTTTCTGATAGTCTACCAAAATTAAAAATAAAATCATAAAAATCGATTTGTGATCAGCTGCCTCCCCCTACTAATTTACTTGTCTAATTATAAAAAAAAAAAAAAAAATATTTACCATTTGTTATTTTAGTATTCTTTTTTTATTTTTTTATTTGATATAATGATACAATTTAATAATTTATTTGTAATTTTAATTTTAATAATATAACTTGACATTTTACTTTTTCTCTTACAGTTATTTAGTTTTTAGGGTAAATAACTGTTGAATTCTAATTTAATCATATATTATTTTTTAATTTTTTAATTCTCTCTTTATAATTTTATTTTAAAATGTACTTACATGAATGTTACCCACTTTAATTTAATTATTTGATTTTATGTTTGTTTTATATTCATTTTATATAAATACATGCGACTTACGCTGTAAATGATGTGCATGCCTGTAAGTGACTTACTTACACAGGATCGTTTCTGGATGTTTCTTTGTAATGTTGATGTGTAATTGAGTCGTTGGTGTGCCTTGTTAATAAATAAATTTATGAGTGTATGTTCTTCATTCCATATGCTTCAACACCATAACCATCATTATCTTTTATTTTTAATGCTAACATTTAATGGGAAATTGATACCCCAACTGGGTCAGCCAGGTGATCTCTATTCCTAATTCCAATATTATAGATAACTCGTCACGACCCACGAAAATTTACCAAACGTCTAAAAAAGATAGTACTCCCAAAATTTAGTATATATTAGGCAAATAAAATACGCCATTCCCAAAAGAATATGCCTTGCATATTATAATTACCTTCTATAGATATGTATTTTGAAAACAAACGCTCGCAAACGCGCAACGATTTTTTGTTTTCCGATTTTTCGCATGTTTTGTGTTTCAATATTTCTATGATAAGTCATTGAAATTACAAAAAAAATACTATATACATATATTTTACTCAATATAATGAAAAATATGGCATTCATTTGTTGCGCTGAGGCTTGTAAATTTTGGGTCACATTTGACGAGTCTTGAAACCCCAGGAACACTTAACAACTGGACTACACGGTAAGTAATCAATCGATTCAGTAACCAGGTACACCGATGCAAACAACGTGGCTACCTACTGGGCCCAAAATAATAATTATTTAAAAAGTTTTACATCGACTCGAAAAGAAGGAATTTTGAATTTTCAGATTCTAAATTTAAAAACTCCACAAAAAACTTGAATTTAGAATCTGCTAATCAAAAACATTCATTATTATTTTTTAAGCAAGCTTTTTTCGCATTCTTCTCAGCAAACCCTTTTATTTAATACCCATATTACGGCAGTGCACAAAAAATAACAAGACCGCCATCTTGGGCCGTCCACCATATTGTATTTAGAATGACATCACTTAGCTAACCCTGCATTGTCATCCAAACTAAACATATATGCAAAATTTCATCCTAATCGGTGGAGGATAACTGCTTTAAAATTCAGTTGCAAGATTTGGCCCGAACACATTTACATACATATATACATTGCAAGTTAAATAAAAGCTTGTAATGTAATAAGTTTTTCCAATAAAAAAAACTCTCTTTAAAAAAGTTTTTTAGCTTACCGTGCATTGTCATCCAAACCATACGTTTTTGCAAAATTGCATCAGGATAACTGCTTCAAAATTCCGTTGCAAGATTTGGCCCGAACACATAAATTGCAAGTTAAATAAAAGATTGTAATGAAATAAAAAAGACTAAATCCTAAAATTCATAATGTCCTCCTAAAGAAGCGAAATGAAAGTACAAACGTCGAAACGGTCATACTCCCGGCGACCGCAAATTTCCTGCAGCTTCCGTCATGATTGCAGGAATCACGCTCGACTCCACACACCTGCCGTTGTGGCTTCCATCGATGTATTTATGTAGCTCACCAGCTTTGTATGTATTTATTGGATTTCTTTTAATGTGATTGGGCATATTGAGTTGGTTGTGGAAGCCGACGGCTCTGCTATATTTGCTACTGGTTTTAAGTTAGCATCTTATTTGTTTTTGCTGTAGTGGTTGCAAGCTTGGCAGTAGCACTTGATAGAGGTTCCGGGTTCGATTCCTGGGTGCATCTGTCGGTAGGCTTTCTAGCTGGTATGTCGCAGTAGCAGCATGGGGTCAGACATATTGCCCTGTTGATGGCAAGAGGCTTTCCCCCTTTACAAGAAATTTTAACTGGAAAATGTGTGTAGAAATAATAGAAATATTCACAAAAAATAAACCGACTTCAAAAGCAAAACACTAAAAAGTGCAAAATAACTTTCGTTTCGGAAGTCAGTGTCGAAAAATCATATAAACAAGAGGTACCAAAGACACCGACTTCCGAAACGAAAGTTATTTTGCACTTTTCTATTACTCTCTTTTTTGTTATAGTACAACATTACTAAAAATGAGAAATTTTTATATAACGGTACCTAAAGGATTGACAAAATATCCATAATAACTCCATTTACACATTCGTGCTGTTTGTCGCTAAGGAGTTCGGTTGTATGCTCCATATCTTGAAAACTGTTGGACCGATTTTAATTAAACTTGCACTATTCCCTAAGTTGAGAGATACTCAATCCAACACAAAAAGAGTGATCACGATCCGATAAGTTTCGGAGAAATGCGTGGACAAACATACATACAAACATACACTTATGAAATTTGGCACACGTGTTTAGAAGCCCACATAGAATAACATATGTGAATATTGTGCAGTTCCAACCATATTACGTACATACGTGTCGAATTGATTACCTCCTTCTTTTCTTGAAGTCGGTAAAAAGATAGGTAAACGTCTGCCTAGCCTTTGAGGGAACTCTGGTGTGATGTTATGTTATTAGGGATTGCAGCATGCACTATGATGCATTATTGTATATTCAGTTGCCCTTTTGATTTATCTATTTAAAAGAAGATAAGTATAGTTAGCTATGTATCATAATAAAACCTTGGAACCCTTTCGGTAGTACCTAAGCCTTAACCTTTAGTGACACGCAATCCAATGCTAGTTTTACACTGACTCAACCCAACCTCTTCCCCTTCGATCCGACACATTTTTCCTTATTTTTCCCCTTCGGTAATTAAGTAACATCATCGTCCAATAACACGAGAAAATAAAGCTCAGTATGATGCAACAAGCACAGACAGCTGGCGATGACAGTCGATGTGACTGGCCTAAAACAACGGACAAGGTATCGCCCGATTGGCCACACTCAACATAATCCACGGCCATAAACCATGGAACGCCACTCCGGCAGCGGATAGAGACGCCATTGAAAATAATTTGGCCACGCATTTTCACTGAGCACTTTTCACATGCATAATTTATAAAGTCAAAATGACGTTGATGTCAACATGACGTTGATGCCATCATGATGTTGATGTCAATAGGGAACATTACTGCCAATTGCACCCGCCAGATGGCGCTTGACGGAGTGGAGTAAATAAATTAACAACATGACAACTACTACTGTTTGTGGTTACCGAACTTTATTAACTGTTTTTAAGAATAATTAGCGTTCAAAAACCAAATAATAATATTGCTAACTGTTAGCCAAGAATGCATCAGTGTTTTGTTTTTCAGAAATAAAACCGGACATTATGATCCCAAAAAGCCGGCCGGCTGTCTTGACAGTTTGGTTTGTTTACTCTGATTCCTGTGGCGCCATCTAAGCTCAGCTTTGCGGATAGTTCCCAATTGCACTAATTTCTGAAACCATAAGCGCTTAACAGGTGCCTAGACCTGAAGTCTCCGTCTACCTACACCTGGTGGGCATAATTCGTTTCGTCCTACTACCTAGTGGATATCATTACAGAAAACCCTCAGTGCTCTTTTAAGTGTCAGCTGTCAAAGGCATAGTCAGAACTGTCAAAGGTCGTAAATTTTTATGAATTATCAGAGACACTTACTGATGCGCTTAATTTGTATGGTCATCATCATCATAATTTCAACCGAAAGACGTCCAATGCTGGATATAGGCCACCTCCAAGCGTCACTCCTTCCACCGGATTCCCGCAACTCTGACCAGGTTGTCACTCCACCAAGAGGGTGGCCTTCCAAAGCTGCGTGTTCTTGTACACAGTCGCTACTCCAAAACTTTTCGTCCCCATCGACCATTCGTTCTGTGAGCAATGTGCAATTGCAAGTTAAATTTTGACGATGCCGTCTCTAGCAGTAACTGTATCGGTGCTCTATGTCCACAACCAAGCATTTTTTGCCCACACGCTGTATCTCCGTGGCAAATTACTGGCCACCACAAGACCAGGTTTTTTGACGTCTCAGGGGACGGTAATAATTAATTAATGAAGGTGATCTTGATACGGGAGTTAAGCGGGTTTGTACCGTGAGTACTTTTAGGGGAATTATGTAATCCCCCTTACTAAGTAGAAAGCAATCTAAAAACTGTAATTATTTTTTACGTTGATTGAATTTCGTATTTTTTGCTTAAGACTGCGCAGAGCGAACGAGGCGCGCGGCATTTAGGTATTTTCTACAGCGCGCTAGTTGTGTGCGTCGTCACACACACAATCACAAGTTCGCTCGAGTCCCGCTTGCAGTTGCACGACAAAAGTTGGTAACTTAGGATTTTTAAAATTTGAGGCGTTGTGTTGAGTGACTTGAAAAGGCGAATATTGATTATTTAGATGTTTATGTAGGTAAATAAAGGCCATAATTAAATCTTATAATCTATATTATATAGAAAATAATGTTTGTTTGTACTATAGTAATACATTATCCGTTCCGTTAATATTCATCCGATTGCGATGAAATTTTGGCGTTGTGGATTGTACGCCCGGGAATTTTACTGGGTAAGTAGCTACCTACTTACCCAGTAAAATTCTAGGTGAGTTGATAAGTAAATTAGATAGGTAGGTGTATTGTATAGTCAAACCAGTCTGTAATAAAAAAACTTTATTTACCTAATGTTATACCTTGCGTGTTTTTCCCATTTTACAAAATCTTACACAAAACCCAGGGAAACGTGGTATATTTATTATACAGAGTGTAACAGAAACGTCATATTTTAAAAATTGCTTCTAATTCTGTAAATGAACAACTATCTCCAGGGAAGTCAAAGGCATTTCCTATAAACTAATGGAAATGGAAAAGAGACCAGAAGGGTAATATCAATCTCATTTAAAACATGATTGTTATTTTCAATCACTGGTGAACACATTATGGAAGAACGTGTTACGTGTTCATGCGATATATTGCATTTGTTTATAGAGGTATGCGAAATCCATTATTCTATTGCCATTTATTATGATCTCGGCTTTGTCTTTAGTTTCTTCTTCTACCAAAATGTTTGAATATGAATCCGTATGTTTTGAAGAATCCTGAAATAAAATAAGATAATTGTAAGTAGTCCCTAAGCCACGGGCAGAAACTAGTACTAAGGCTCATTTAAAAATGTATCTAAGAACAATTAACTTACATCGAGATTGTTGAATGGAATATCATCACTAACTAAAGGTTTTTCACCAACGTATGGGCAAGGATCTTTATTGGTCAGCATTTCCTAAAAACGTAATAAAATATAGTTATTGGAAGTTATTTAAGAAAATTGAGAGCAGCGGTGGCCCATCAGTGGTATCGGCTGCGACTTACAGGTTGTAGGTCGTGGGTTCGAGCCAAGACAGGTGCTTTACTTTGTGTAAATTATTTCATCACCACTGCTCTCAAAACGGTGAAGGAAAACATCGTGAGGAAACCGGCATGTCCTAGAACCAAAAATTCGAAGACATGTGACATCCACCAATCCGCACTGGGCCCGCGTTGTGGATTACGGCCCATTCCCTCTCACAAAGAGGAGGCCTGTGTCCCAGCAGTGGGAACATTAATACGCTGATGATGATTTAATAAAATTATTAAACTGACGTAGTTATCAGATGTATTATCAACCTAACTCTTAAAATGTTGTGAACAGACTAAAAGAAATATAGTATACATAATACATAAATATTTTCCCATGTAAAAGACTTGCCAGCAAACACTAGCAACAAAATAAGTATTATGAATTTAAAATTTCGTGGTGACCCCTTGGCCTCACTTCTCGTGCTTGAGGTCCTGGGTTCAAATCCAGGCAATGCGTCTTTTTCAAATTTATTTTTACTTTCTAAGTTTATCTTGGACATCACTGACAATGGCGAAAAAAAAATCTTCCATCGTGTATTCTAAAATTAATGTCAGAATAGCAATCGGCACCCCCAAATACCCATTACACGATACCCATATCGAATGTTTGAGAAAAAGATGCATCCGCCATCTTGGATTTTAAAAATAATGTCAGATTTGTAATCGGCATCGGCTTGGGTCTAGTATCAAGATGCATGATGAGAGAGTTAAAAGTGGTTAAAGCTGGTAGGGGATGGGTCCCTGATTAAAACACTACCACTCTTATTACAAGGTATTGCATATTTTTCGAGAAAATAACAAAAAATGTTTCTAACCTCAATCAGATAAACAGTGAAAACGAACGTCAAAATGGGCGATTGACAACCAAAACAGCACCAGTATATTGTCTGTGGCGCAATATTTCGAGCAAAATTGTTAAAAAAGAACGTAAAAAAAAACTATGGTTTTTGCGTCATGGGTGACGTGGTTCAGTGTCATTTGTTCTCGTTCATTCCGTTTCTCCCCGAGTCGCGTGAATGTGCGTTTTGTGTTTTTTTTTGTTTTATTCGACGACTTTGGCTTATCTTCTGGACTTTGATTGTTTGTCTTCACGATTGACCAACGCTTGTATACCGGACACTTCATAGTTAAAATAGGTCGAATCTGTTCCAAAACCGAACTGGGGCACCCCGACTTCACGTAGCCTTTTGGCTGCTACCCCTAGAGTGTTTATAAAAACCGGAGGCGCGAAGGGAGAGCAACTCCCGCCCGCTGTAACAAACGTTACGTAAGGGCGAAGGAGTTGCACTTCCCGCAGCGCCGGAGACGATGCAGAAGCAACTTTTAAGTGTTTTGAGGTTAGGTTACAATAACGTGTTTTTCTCAGGAACGGTGCATTACCTTGTAATGGGAGTGGTGCCAGGGGGGAGGGGTAACTACCCCCTTCCCCCCCTCCCCTCCTCTACCCCCTCCGAATGCATCTTGATACTAAATTTTTACCTCGGCATCCCCAAAAACCCATTACACGATACCCATATCGAATGTTTGAGAAAAAGATGCATCCGCCATCTTGGATTTTAAAAATAATGTCAGATTTGTAATCGGCATCCCCAAAAACCCATTACACGATACCCATATCGAATGTTTGAGAAAAAGTTGCATCCGCCATCTTGGATTTTAAAAAGAAAGTCAGATTTGCAATCGGCATCCCCAAAAACCCATTACGCGATACCCATATCGAATGTTTGAGAACCAATTGAAAAAAAAACGATTATATGCGCCATTATGTTAGATATTTTTTTTTTACAAAAAAATACAACCAACTTTCAAATAAAAATATTACAAAGTGAAAATAAATTCAATTTCGGAAGTCGGTGTTCTGTTTTTGATTCTTCGTTTTTTGTCACTGACTGGCGAAATTAAATTTATTTTACATAATATTGTAGTGTTTTGATTTGGAAGTTGTTTTTTTTTTTGGCAAAACAGTTTTTATTTTACTCTTTTTAGTTGTGTACACAATGGGCAAGATCTATAGCCTGAATGAAATTAGAGTGTACCAGGGTTTACTGTATTCATCTGCGTACCCCTTTAGAGCTTACCGGCGTGATGTTATGTTATGAAAATATGGTGTAAACAATAAACAGACATGCGATTCCAGCAATCCCGAGAGATCTGTCGTATTTTTTGAGGAGTTCTGTTGCATATCTCCAAAATACTTCATCAGATCTTCACCAAATTTAAATGGAACGTAATCTTTCAAACAAAAAAAATATTTCTAAAATCTGTCCACAATTGATGTAATCGGTGAACATACACAAAAAAATCCTTCTTTTTGGAAAGTCGGTTAAAAAGGAAATAATGTCACAAAATAGAAATATGTACTTTTTATGAGAACAGATTATTTTTCGGAAATGAGCGCCAACTTTCTTCTTATAATATGTTTCCTTACGCTTTCCGATTATAACTAAAACAAACATTTTAAAAAAATGTTACAGAAATATGCATTGGAATAGTGCATAAAAAGTCATACTCAAAAAACAAAATATATAACTTACCTTATTCAACTATTTGCAGCAAGGTATACGTACACAATAGATCGCGAATTATCGTTATCGGCGCGTCGCTCCACAATGAGACGTGACCACTCTCCGAGCTCTCGTGGGCGACTGAATTGCCGACCGGTTTACGTTTCGCATGATCCAAAACAGCACAACAATTAAGAAAAAAAATAAAACTAAAATAACCGAGTGTCTTTTCGAAAATGTTAAAACTATAAATTGTGGTATGACAATTAGAGATTAATATGAATTAAAGTTTGTGAAAAAATTCAACAGTTTACTATAAATATTCAATAAAACACGAGCATGCTATTTTAATATTTTTGTCCAACTTTACGTATTTTTGTTATTTAAACTAAACAATATTTTTTGTTTTTGCCAACATAGAATCGTTAACACATTCATTGTGGTGTTCATTACATATTTTTTATGGTAATTATGGTAATAATATTGACTAAATCCCTATAACTGTGACGATCGTTTTGGATTATTTTGCTCGGCGCAGTCTTAATAACTTATGTTTTTTTTTTGGTTTCAGACAGATGTCATCGAAAGTAAAAATATAATGATATATTTTACAGAATGAGTTTCAAAATAAACTGATTCTATTCCTACTAACTTAATCGAAAGGCAGAAACTTAGATTTCCGAGACACTAATATTGAATACATCCAAATAATAACTAAAAACGTACCTTAAGGGTACACTAGTCGACGGCACGAACTATTTTGTGCGCGGGTTTAAAATGCATTTTATATCAACCGACAATACTTGCGGAAGAGATAGATGCTTTGATGAGCAGTAGGAAGCTAGTTCGCGTACAAATACACACTTTTGCAAATTTGTAGCGAAATGTATAATGATTTAGGACAAAACCGAGCGCGCGACATTTTATAAACAGACCTTTGGCAGTCTAGATATCATGAAAAAACGACTAAATCTATCTGTTCAAAATAAAATTATTTGCATTTTTGAACTACTAATCTTTCCCTGTATGGAGGCAGTTTTGCAATTTTCCGTCTTCTTATGGTATTTATTTGCGCCCAAAAATGCGATAAAATTAGTGTCGAAATGTGAAACTGCCGCTACTTTCAAATATTTTTTCTAGATAATGATGAGACAAATTGATATCACTTTTTATTTTGAACGTACATCGTCAAATAGTGGAATAATCCCTAGACTACGTTTGTATGGAAGAATTTTCGACTAGTGTAACCTTAATAAGATTGCAAGCCTACATGAATTCGAAAACAACGACCCGCTTGCTTGAAACTTTTTATCTAAAACAAGGCTAATCGTGTACAAAAACAATTCTACGCTAAAGCTACCTCTTTTATTTTGTGTGCCAGTCTAGACCGCGTGAAAGCCTAAAACGGTCTAACGGAACACCTCAAACCAATCTAGATAGGCGAGAAATTTGACTAAATCGGACGAAACTTTTCGTTTCAGCACAGTGCCTTACCGATCCCCTACTAAGTGACAACGCTTTTTGTACATTTTATAATTAAAACTAGTTATTTCCCGTGGCTTTTTGTTTTGCTATCTTGATAGATACTTAAAATTTAATGTGCCAATTTCAATCTATGTAATATAATTTATTTTTGATTAAATAATAATGTATGTTTATTTATTAATCTTAATTTACTTTGACTGCTTGCTTGATGAATATTGCACGCCGAAATTAAAGGCATAATAAGAGATCTGTAATGATTGCTTAAAAACTTTCTGTACCTTATTGACGCAAATAAATGATTATGATTTGATTTTGATTTTTCGGGGGAAACCTACAAAAGGCGTTAGGACTTTTGGGGGAAAAATCAGGGAGTGTGGTATTTTTCCTTACCAAAAGCTGCTTGGTGATCTCCATCAGCACATGGACCTCTTATAACCTCTTAAAACCCCTCTGGAACCCGTGACCCCTTAAAAGACCTCCCTGAAGACCCTATTTATTACCATCCCATTTATACTATTTATTCCCATCGTTGACATTCCCGTGGTCTCCGTGCATTTTTTCAAAATAGCCTATGATACTCAACGATAGTGTAGCTTTCAATCGTGATCAGATCACTTCCTAATTCCAAAGATTCCCACTGATAAACATTCAAACAGGCCAATAATGATACCCCTTTGTAATACTGGTAGGATAAAGTATCAAGATTTTTTACGCTGCATTTAACAACTTTGTCTTTATGTTTTTTTTTTCTAGTTTAATTACTGGCATTAAAAACTAAATAGCTTTTAAAAGGAAAGTCGATAGACATATTTTTTCTATTTCAGTTTTTTTATATGGTTGTTTAATGAAAGTTTGTTTTACGTTTATGTAATGGTAATAGTAATAATGATTTAATAAGTATTTATTCGCTAACTAGCAGCATGATTAATGCTGATCTAGTTACCGATTGAGCGAGCGTGAACACTGGTTTTTCAGCTTATTTATATTTCGAAATAGAAACGCAACAATTGGATTTAATTAGTCCAGGTACAGTTACAATAATTTAAGGCACTGTGACATAAATTTTACTTAACATTTTTATTTTAACTTCAAAACTTTCGCGTTTCATAGTTGAAAAACAATACATCACGGGAATTTAACGCGATTATTTAAATTGTTTATTTAATTAAACAATTTAACCCGACGTTTCGGCCGTGTTGCAACGACCTTGGTCCCAATCTTTTATATATTAGTCTATGCGTGGTCCCGGGTACTCTGGTGTCTCGGTGTACTGGCTCCGTTGTGTCAGAAAATTCTTCTCTACCCTCACATTTCTAGCTACACACAACACTGACCGTGTCCTTATAAAAAAAATATAAATAATCGCATTAAATTCCCGTTTTTCATTTTTATTTTAAATTTTTAAAACTCTCAAGGAAAATATCTCCCTACTACATTTCTCTACCGAAGTTCGAAAAAAAAAAACCAAGACAAAATCCCGTAGTACCGCTGTTGACAAAGCTGGCAGAAAGCATGTTTCCTTCGCCCGGTATTTGTACAAATTTTTACATCTGCACAATGCAGCCAACCATGTGCAATTTTTATTCCAATTTTAAATGCGCTGCTTTTTCTTCCGAGGTTCAAATGGCGTTTAAGTAAATGTTAGGTGCGAGTTTGCATTTAATATGGTTAAAAGAGTTTAGACATTATTTTATGAGCCTTATGCACACGAATATGTACTTACATGAATCTAAGCTTGAATTCAGTTAGTAAGACTACGTTTAGTTGAGCAAAAGTGTTTTCGGAGTTTAGGGCAGTCATTGACAAAACTGTACTTCATCTGAAATTCATTCATAAACATGATTAGATCGTTTTACAGAAGATATTCAATAGGATCCCGTTTTCACTTGTAAGTGTGTTTAAACAACATCTAAACATTTTTGTGTAAAAACAGTTGCCTTTTATTTAGGCTGTACAGTTAGGCGTCTCTTAGCATTAATGAAAACGGACATTAGTGTTACTTCCTGAAACAATTCAATTTAAATAAGTCTTTTCTCCGGTAAAAAGAGCCAATTTCATCCGGCTCCATCTTTCCGAGGTGTAACCGTGCCGATAACGAACCATCTTGAGCTTCTTGGTGTAACGTTGACATCGACACTCAATATTGGCCCATACATTGAGGCAAAGGCTCAACTGGCTGCCAAAAAGTTGGGGATCCTTGCGAAGGTGAGACGGTACTTCAGGCCGGAACAGCTGCTTAAGTTGTACCAAGCGCAAGTTCGATCTTGCATGGAGTACTGTTCTCATCTCTGGGACGGATCTGCCAAATATCAGCTTAATGCACTAGAGTCGATCGAAAAACGGGCCAAGAGGCTCATTGGCAATGAGGCACTGGTCAAGGTGTCAAAGCTCCAGAGCCTTGAACATCGTCGCCGAGTCGCCAGCTTTTCGGTCTTTTATCGGTTGCATTTCGGGGAGTGTGCGATGGAATTGCATGATCTGATTCCGCCAAGCCCGTTTCATTATCGGACTACAAGACGTACGGCGATGCGCCATCGGTACATGGTGGACATCCCACCCATACGCACTTAACGTTTTGGAAATACTTTCATAATGCGTACAGCTAAGGAGTGGAATTCCCTGCCGGAGTCTGTTTTTCCCGATAGCTACAATCTCGGGGACTTTAAGTCAAGAGTGAATAGGTTACTTCTAGGCAAGCGTGCTACACCTTCGACCACATCATCACTTACCATCAGGTGAGATAGTGGTCAAGCGCAAGCCTATTAAAAATAAAAATAAATACTATGAAATTGCCCGAGAAGTCATCGGCAGGCTTATTGCGTATCCTTTGCAAGAGCAAAACGGTAGCGATCAAACGCTTTATGTCATAAAAGTCGAAATTACCTGCAGTGTAGGTATGGTAGGTCCTATACAATCGTTTACTAATCGGTTGCTGTTTGTCAAATGTTTCTTTGGGCCCTATCAGAATATCAGCGCAGCGTTATTTTCTTTTTGATATCGTTGCTCATGCTGAGATAGGAGCCTTTTTGGTCTCGCATGGGGTAATTTATTTTTATTTTTTATTATTGTTTGTGTTTTTCTTATCTCGTGTCTCCTGTGCGGGTCACAAATAAATATTTTTCTTTCTTTCTTTCTTTCTTTAAATGCACTTATTTAAAAAAAAACACCGCCAAAGACTCTAAAACTTCTGTATGGAAGAGCAATCATTGCGCAAAAATCGCTATCGTTTTGCTCTTGCAAAAGATACGTAATAAGCCTGCCGATCTGCCAGATTATCATGATTTTCGACACACATTTCTTCTCCAAAACTTCAAAGATAGACTTCAATCACAGTATTTTCGCAGTCGATAATTTTGACAAACGATTACCAACCGTTTAAGTTTCTCAACTATGTACTTACAATTTAAATAAATGTTCTATTACATGCTTGTTAAGGCTATGTATGTTGTCACTGCGTTGCAACAGTTTTCTTCTTTTATCGAAACCGATACGGTTGAACTGTCACTGACGCACAAAGAAAAACAAATTTTAACACAACGTGGTACGGTTTAAAATCGTTTGATGTTTTTAGGTTGTTGATGTAGATATTTTTTTAATTAATTGCCTGCTTTTTGCTATGGTCAGCAATCTATGTTTTCATAGATAGCCGTAACCAGGTTAATGACATGAAATATAAATTCGTTCGGAGGCTGAATACTGTTAGTTCACGGAATAACTATCAGAGCGAATAGTGACCACGCATCTGGATTTATGCTGGTGTTAATTTAATTAATTTTGGAAACAGTTGAAAATGGTGATGGTCGCATTAATCATGTCCAAGAAAATAAGGCCAAAGCATTCATTCTGTACGCAAAAACTTTCCTCATTTAATCTTTTTTATACTAAGCGTATGAGAAAAAGTACAAACATTGCATAAAACGGGACACACAATCTACTTTCAAGGATGATACTTCACCAAAACCAACAAACAAACATACATCCAGAACCCACGACATCAAAGAGGGCCTAATCTTAAAAATAAACCTCCTGAAATCCCTTAATACGAAAAAGGGGCCTACCTACATACGGAGGTGTAATAAAGGTACCTACACGCGGACGCCTCAAGAATTAAAAAAAAGAAAAAACTCGAGGGCGCACAAAGTCCACAATGTCAAAAAAGTCTCCGTCAACAAACAAAGTAAAAAAAAAAACTCCATATTCTTAATTTAACTTGAGTCACTCTTACATCCCTACTTGAAGCAACAATTAACTGAAGACCTTCCCCACCTCTTTTCAGTCCCACATTATAGATGTCAAAAGAGGTTTAAAGGAGAATCGTAAATGCCAAGTTACGTTGGACGCGTGACTCGAATAGGGAGGAAGAAAAATAAGCGGGTCCCCCATTTCTTAAGGCAATACAGGGCGTTATATGTGTGATACTTAGCCGATTCTGTTCGGGGCTCACCTTAACACACCGTTTGCGGTAACTTATACGGAGAGAAGGAAAACTGGCCTGTTTAATATTCTTTTATTTTTCTTTTTTTTTCAGTTTTCGAAGTATGCGGTTGACTGTTAAATAAAATGAGGAAGTTTTTATGAGGTTGAATAAGAAATTTAAGTCTTGGTCGTGTCGTTTAATTAAACATGTTATAATTTGTATCGTACTTCAGCGTTTGGTTTTTTTCTGAATGAATTGTGTTTCTGGTACGTCAATTTCCAAGTGTAAAACGAAGTCATTAAGCCTTGATTTATTTATAAATTTCTAAACCCTTTAAAAGATTACAACCGCTTATTTTAACTAGTATTTAAAAACCTACTGAAATCTATGCCTTCTTATTAATTACATCGTCAAGCATAATTAACTGAAGAGTTACACAAGAAAATACGAAGCAAAAATAGCTTCTTCTACAAAGATGAAACTCAAAACAAAATCTAATTAAAAAGCTCATAAAAATTCGCCAAGAGTGCCACGATCAATATACCCGAAAAACTCCCTAATCTCCGTCCCTTATCAACTTGTCACAAACTTAAGTAACCCCCTATCACACATGCACACACACAAACACACACACTACTCATTATAAGGGTAACTAATCACTGAGCTGTAGAGAGAAAAAAATTGAGAATTTTTTTATTCATTAACCACCCTCTCTTCTTAGGCTGATGTCCCTGAGGAATAGGAAAATGTTTGGAGACGGATGTAAAAAGTTCTTTGTTATATTTTTTGGACTGTGATGTAAAAGGTTTTGTCAAAAGGGCTTGTGTATGTATTGTGCCTTTGATATATTCTGATTGCGATATTTCATGAGGAATAAGTGATTTGATTTGAAATAACTGTATTTTCATTCCAATCAGCTCATTGATATTGAAATAAAGAAACGACTGAAATAAAGTCATTGCCACAATTTTAGTAGTGAACCATGAGATACGTACTTGTATGGGGAACATTTTATTTTAATGCACAAATGTCAATATGATATCTTTTAAAATAGAATAAGTATGCTGCTTTGAGTAGCTCAATAATATTACATTACTGCAGCGGCCAGCAAAAGAGGCATTGATGGACGAACGTGTAAATGTGGGCCGAGGCGAAGCCGAGCCACACATACGTAAGTTAGCTTGGCCAAGGCTTGTATAGTACTTTTCTCAAATAATGCGCGGAAATTAAAACTAAGTAGTACCTAGAACTCATTTTGTCAAAATCAATGACGATCAACAATAATTGTGCCCGCGTTAGTGTTCTTTTGTTTTTTTTTCTATAAACAGCGTTCTATTTGCAAGCCAGTTCGAAATTTAAATAAAACCTTTGATAAGTTACCTCCTTGGTTACCATGTTTCGGAGTAAAAGATCGTTCCATTTTTAAATTACACGACAGATATGAGTTTACTATGTAATTTATTTGGCCGCTAGACACGACAGATATGGCATTTCATACAACTTTTGCCAGCCGCTGCTCGCATGTATTTGGCTAGTACAGCAATTTCGATTTATCTTGAAGAAGGTTGTCTAAATAATGCTTTTCAACCTCACTCTATTTTAAATTGAATTTCATAATCTCGCTCATCCCTCAACAACTCAATAGCACTAAGAAAGTATAAAAAAATAAAAAGCACAAAGCCGTTTCCACTGCACCCTCTGTGCCATCTCTGCATACGACGCACACTCGCCGCCGTACTAAAGCATGAATTTGCATATTTGCTCACTGACTAAGTGCAATAGCTTGTTTGTGCGTACTTCATACATTCTTCCATCTAACGTTCACGATTCTCTAATTAATACCGTTTTTCAATTTGTTCGGAGTAAACAAATGTTTTTGTTTAAGACGTTTGGTGTACCTTCTACGTACACCGTGTACAGTCGACGCCAATTGTGTTGGGTATTTTTGCTGTAAGTGAGAAACGCGACATCGTTTTTCTTTCTCTTGGTTCTTTTTGTGGTAACCTATCTGCTGCGTTTGTTTTTCTTCCGTACGGTATTTTTGACTTAGTATTTTAGCTGTCTTTATAAATTCTTAACACTTCATTGTACACCAAAGATAACGTAGGGCACTGTGATTTGAAAGTTCATGCAGTACAAAGGCAAGCTTAACCCAAAGCTGAGTTTTCGCCCAGTAAACCTTTGTTGAGTGATAAAGAGAGATCATTCACATTCAGTCTAGTCAAAGGGAAAGAAAATGTCACTATACTTCTTAAAAGATAGCTTGATCTCTGCGACAGCTGTCAGTATCAATACAGTAACAATAGCGCTTGACAGGCTAACAATAACGTATACGTCAGTTTGACAGATGTCGCAGAGATCAAGGTATCATTTATGAAGTATAGTGGCATATCCAACAATATTTGTGTTGATAACGTTGCAGTTCTATTATCTTATAGGATAACCAAAGAGACTTTGCAAACTACAATACCGTCAAAGTCTTGTACGAGTAACAGTTGCAACTATGCGATGGATTTCTAAGAAGACACTTAACAGACTTTTTTTACTTAACTTTGGGCATATGCTCTTAAATTAATTGTTTAGACCTCAGTGTTAATAGAAAAGTTCTTATAGTTTGATTGTCAACAACATTTTTATGTGAATAAATAAAACTGCTGGGCATTTAGTGAACTCAATTCTGCGTTAAGTTTGCCTTTGTTCATAAGCTGTCTTATTGTATTTGTATAAATAAAAACATATTCAGTGAGCAATAGAGAATAAAAAGTCTTTGACCTTTGCGTCGCATGTCAACTGTGCACATGAGGACCATATGGCTGCGTCAGTGAATGGTGTCACTGTAGCTGAATTCTAGGCCAAACATAATATTAAGGGTACACTAGTCGACGGCACGAACTATTTTGTGCGCGGGGTTAAAATGCATTTTATATCAACCGACAACACGTGCAGAAGAGATAGATGCTGTGATGAGCAGTAGGAAGCTAGTTCGCGTACGAATACACACTTTTGCAAATTAGTAGCGAAATGGTTAATGATCTAGGACGAAACCGAGCGCGCAATATTTTATAAACAGACCTTTGCAGTCTAGATATCATGAAAAAACGACTAAATCTATCTGTTCAAAATAAAATTATTTGCATTGTTGAACTACGAATCTATCCCTGTATGGAGGCCGTTTTGCAATTTTCCGTATCCTTATGGTATTTATTTGCGCCCGAAAATGCGTTAAAATTAGTGTCGAAATGTGGAACTTTCGACGCTCATAACTTTCAAATATTTTCCTTTTTTGCTTCCATACAGGGCTAGATAATGATGAGACAAATTGATATCATTTTTTATTTTGAACGTACATACACAAACAGTGGAATAATCCCTAGACAACATTTGTATGGAAAAATTTTCGACTAGTGTAACCTTAAGAAACTATTTTTGCTATCGGCACGCTAAGAATAAGAATGTATCTCTATTGTTTCTACCAGCTTTACCTCCGTCGACGGCTTTATTTATTTCCACGGCCATTCTTATTACTTGAAGTTTGTAATAAACTTTAATAAACGCGAGACGCGCGTCATTTAATAGAAGATGAAAATCAAAGAAAAAAATATCCCGCCGTATAAAGGCCGTTATAGGACGCCCGTCAAACAAACGCTTTTCTTAAGCAAAGCAGTGCCTAATTTCAATATCCGAACGGAACGTGGACCGTTCGGAAACTCTCCTTGGGGAATAAATTACTCCGTCTATTCAATATTTCATCAGGCCGAGAGGCCGACTCTGAATATTCAAAACTAGAGGAGACACGTAAAAGCACGCGCAAGCCATTTTTCGCGCCTATCATCTCGGTAACAAAACGCACTCGTAATTACCCCCTCCCCGCGACTGCCCCCCTAGCCGCGGATACCCCACCTCACCCCCCCGCGCCAGGGAGAGGGGGCCGCCCAGTGACAATTATTGATCAAAAATTCTCTCTCTTCTTTCGCAAAAGAAAACTTGGACGGGTTATGTGTAAACCGGTATAGTTTGATACTTGTAATTAGATTTTTTTTTCTTTCAAATATTCTCTGATTTGCTTGCTGTGTCGTTTTGTCGTAGCATGTATGCAATTTCGAAGCTTTTGTTTGTGTCTATGAGAACCAAATAATTGTTATCATTTAAAAACAATTGCAGGCTACCATGATGTTTATAGGAATAAATAACAAAACCTTGTTATTCTTCTGCGGATGAAATTAAAAACAATTTTGAGTTTATTCCGCAATAGAATAATGCTCTTCCCGTTGCAGAAAGCTCATATCTCGAAAATAATGCGCCAAGCTAATATTTTGCTGAATAAAAACAATTTTAATGCTTCACATACTGTCCTTGAAGTTGCATGCCTAATTGCAGTTCTACATACAAAATCTGACCCAAATGTTCAGATTTCTGAATGACAAAAATTTCACAAACATCAAATTGAGTATTCACCCTTGTAATATACTGAAAACCTAACTCACACCATATCTCACTCCTGAATCCTTACATTTTTAATACCCTCCCAAAAAAAATATCAAGGATCAAATCGCCTCAGTCGGGGTACACGCGGCCGCCTCGGCATATTAATTGCACGCGGCGCTACCGGCGGGTGGCAAGACATGGGGAGGCGCGGCCGCGAGGTCAACCGTCGCCTTGCCATTGTTTTGTGCGTGCGACTGTACATTCTAAGCTATCTATACATTTGCTCGCCCGTTTCTTAAATACAAAGTGGGGTAAAGAGTAAAGAGTTTTGTTCGCGTATATACTTTTGTAATTTTGTATTGCATTCCGTAATGGAAGAAAAACAGAGGTTGTCGGAGGGTTGGTATGATTAAGTATGTATTAATCAGGATTAATTTTGCATTTTTGTAATTGTGTTTCAAATGAAAGATGTTGCAGTTTTGAGTATTCCGTGATAATGAAATCCATTTCTCATTTTTAGGGTTCCGTACCTCAAAAGGTAGAATAACCCTTATAAGATCAGTCTCTTGTCCGTCTGTCCGTGTGTCAACACCGATTTTGTCAAGAACGGGTGGATCTAGCAAGTTGCCTGGAAATACCAGATACTGAGGTCTATAGTCCATATAGAGTCAACACGATAAAAAGATATGTGCAAATTAAGATTTTCGCGAAAACTAACTAAGTACCAAAATTTACCTTAATTTTAACTTTTTTGTTTTTCGGAATTTTCCCTTTACTTGTGCTGTAAGACCTTGCCTTTAACCAAACTTGACAATTCTAGGTTAACCGGAAGTACCCTATAGGTTTTGGGTTCGAAAACCTATATGGTAGTTCCCGTTGACCTAGAATAAAAATTATACCAATTTTATTATGGTGGTATATTGGGTGGTAGGTACGGAACCCTCGGCGCACGAGTTCGACTCGCACTTGACCGGTTTTTTAAGTTAGTCATTAAAATTTCAATAAATATGCGCACAATAAGATTAAATAAAAGTAGTGAATAAAAACTTGAAGTAAAGAAACGTAATTGAGGTTAAAATCATTAGTACGAGTAGCAAGAGTAAATAATTCAAATTAGAAATACCTTCATTTGGACCTATTCCTAAACAATGCCGGAAGAATAGAATTAAAATCGGTATCTTTAGATTCCTGTAACTCAAAAGTTATTTATTTAAATTATTCAAATTATTAACCAAGTATATGATGAGTTGTAGTGATTAGTTTTAATACAAGATGATACCACACAGCTTAAGAAACCAGTGGTACACCTGCCTGCACAGCTCTCTCGGGAATTTATTACGACTATAACAATTTGTAGGGTCATCCACAACTGAGTTGAGTTGAGTCCCAGTGCATTTTTGATAGTCTGTCCCACTTCTAACAATCCTTGCTGACGAGCTCAAGTTTTACTCAGTCCTAAGCATAAAGATGAAAATTTGAATTCAGAATCAGTGTTCAACCTTACCATGCTATAGAGTTTTTTTTAAATATGGCCTTATATAAAAAAAAAAGAATTTTCCATAATTCCATATTTCATTTAGACTGATTTTGAATTCAAATTGTCTATGGAGTATTTGAATTTAGAATCTGCTAATGTGTGTATACATGTTTTTTTTATGTAGGCAATAGTGTTAAAGATTGAATTAAATTGACACCAGAGATTTTTATACGAGGAATTTCACGTGTTTCTCGTTTCTGAAACATGAACCGAAAGAAATAGTTTTGTTTACCGAAACCTACGTTAAGAAAACAACTGGCTCAAACATTTTTTATATCTGGGACATTTTTTGTCGAACTCGACAGACTTTTCAAATAATACCCCTATTTCGTGAGACATTCTTGAAATAAATAAGTGAGCAATGAAAATACTAATAATTGTGTGTTACTGGTCGAATAATGGCCAAAGTAGCCTTGGGAAATGAAGATATTTGACGAGTCGTAAAGATATATGAAAAGACAAGGCTTATTATTTTATGTCTTTTGTTAAAAGTTTAGTAATCATTTGTATTGATTAAAAATCAAAGTGCTTGTGCAAAATGTGCAGAAAGCAACCTACAAGATGGAGCAGTATGTTAGAGTTATACTTCGTGAACAGGTACAATTATAACATAGATAATGGCAGATCCAAGTTTACGTAAGCTCCAAAAAAACTTGTTTAATATGGGAACAAACCTATACTAAAGAAAACAAGTGAATCACTACACTTATGTCATTGGATATTAAAAGTTTTGCTCAAAATCAACCAGTTTTTTCCACACAACACTTCTAAAAATCTCGTCTAGTTCCCTAGACTCGTCCAGCCATAAATTCTACTGCAGTTACAGATCTCAGTGTAAAAATAGAAAGGGGTTCGTATGCTCGTACATTCAGCTGGCAGTATAATGTATTCAGGCTCCAACTCAATCCGTGGCAGTTGATTGTTTTTCCTCCGAAGCTGCACATTATGCAGCGCTTCCCCGATGCAGTCCGCCGCATAAAGCAAATCGGAAAACCGATCGCTTCCTTCGATTTTCCGCGCCTCTGTCCATTATTGTGTTTGTGAGCTCACCACGTATGTAAATCATTCCATCTGCACACACAAATGTAATGATGTCTCCCTCACACGTACCTGAAAGGAGTAAACCAGACAAGGACGGCAACAACCGAATTGGTGTTAATTTACAGTTGGCAATTATAATTTTCGTATTCATGTCCCTTTCTTGCGTTGAATTTTTTTGTTGTCCGTCTCTCTTGCGGCGGGGGGTTAAGATAAAGCGGTGAAGACGCGAGATATGTAGAATTTTTAATAAAAACCGCGCTTCTGTGTGCGCTAAGTGATATGCCTTGTTCTTTTTAATTTCGTTGCGAATGCGAGCGCAGTCGGGATCATCTATCTTGGTTTTTTTATTCCTCTGCCTCCACACGGCTCGCTATAAAGATTTCGCATGGGATATGAATATTGATTGTTTCGTTGCCGACTAATGAAAGCTTGATTGGTGTGCGATGTTGATGTGTAATGAAGCCGCCGGGGATGGGGAAGCGTAAAAGGTTTTGCGACGCGTTAGTTAGCGAGCTTTTTTTATTGGAATGATTCTTTTAATTGTGAATGGCGTAGACTCAGCTGGGACTTAGCGTTTATTTACTGTGCCATTTTAAATTATATACCAGAATGTTTTTATCCACGTAATGGGTCTATTTTACTTTGAATTTATAGAAAAGCAGTGTAAGTGTCTCATACAGTACACCACCTAATGCGGTTTAATAAGGCATTTTAGCAGGTAATCACCCAATATTTTACCTGTCTAAACATACTACATACTAACTTCTACAAGGGCCCCCTAAAATCATTATAAAACAAGCGTATAACAAAATAATAATAATAATAATGTACATATGTAAATAAATAATAGCTTATAACAAAAAGACAAACATTCGACCATCAAAAAATAAATACTGCATGCTACACAATCTCGTAGCACGTAGGTGCTTGGTGCTACGCGTGCGTAGGCGGCTACATGTGTGTGGAAGATCTCAACGCATGAGCGTGCTACGGGCTACGAGAGGTTGAATGACGTAGTGTAGTGTTTATTAATAAATCTTTATTATATACTAGCTTCTGCACGTGCCTTCAACCGCGTAAAAAGTATTTTATCATCCCAAGGGAATACAAATCTATATTCTTCCCAGGGTCTCAAACTTCCTCTATGCCAAATTTCATCTAAATCGGTTATATATCGGTTATCGGTTATCAGGTATTATAGTATATATTGGATTTATTAATTGAATATGAATGAGACTATTGTATTGAACCGATAGTCTGGTTTTACCATTAGGTTAAATCATAGTTACATAATCTACAATGGGGTACACAGGTCAAACCTTTCTTTAATATTTCAAATAACATAATCAAGTTTTTCTATTAAAAAAGTGGCATTATAGCTTTGAGATTTGTGTCGGTACCTATTATCTTTTATCGACACGCTAAGATGAAGAAGACCTGGAACTACAAGTATAGCTTTTATATTCGTAGGTAGACAGTAAAAGCAGGGTGTTAGTTTGCGTACGAGTTATTTTTATCTAAGCTAAGCTAGTTCCCTAATGATCAATTTTTAGGGTTTCGTAGCCAAAGGGTAAAAACGAGACCCTATTACTAAGAATCCACGGTCCGTCTGTCTGTCTGTCTGTCACTAGGCTGTATCTCATGAGCCGTGATAGCTAGATAGTTGAAATTTTCACAGATGATGTATTTCTGTTGCCGCTATAACAACAAATACTAAAAACAGAATAAAATAAATATTTAAGTGGGGCTCCCATACAACAAACGTGACTTTTTTGCCATTTTTGCGATAATGGTACGGAACCCGCGCGAGTCCGACTCGCACTTGGCCGGTTTTTTTTTGTTTTCAATATATTTTAATTATAAATTTTGAAAGAGCTAGTCAACATACTGATGAAATTAAATTACTTCAAAATGGTTTTATGCCGTTTTTTGCGATAATGGTACGGAACCCTTCGTGTGCAAGTCCGACTCGCACTTGGCCGGTTTTTAGAAATTGTAATATGGCTGCGTTTGGCAGACCGATTGCTGTTTGAATTATTATGTAATCATACGCAACTACAACGGTGCCAACCTTGCTGAATTGCTGGATTATCTTTTATCCAAATCATAAGCTTGTTAGCAAACTCTCATTTATCTAGAAGATGGTAGTGTATAAGTGGAAGGACTTATTTTTACATTTATACAAAACAGAACGAACCATTAACACATTTAATTTATTAAAGACTTTTACCCAATTAGAGACATGAAAGTCCGTTCATCATTACGTAGATTTTCTATATACAGATATAATAAATAAGAGTAACTTTGTTCCTTGTAAGAAAGTTCATAATGAAAGCATAATTTAGTTTTAACTTCAGTACGCGCCTCCAAAATGAAGCCCTTCAAGCCTTTTCAAAGTAAAAATTAAATTTTAGATCGTGTTCCGTGGCTTAATTTCTCATTAAAATTCTGTTTATTATACGTATATAGTATAGGCCGGGTTGGACTATGAATATGACCATTATTATTCCGTTTTTTCAATTTTGTACACATTTTATTTTTACATCTTTAAACATTTCTTTATAAAAAACAAATCATGAAAAAACATTTAAAAATAAAAAAATAATGACTGTCCGCCGGTGTCGGGAGCAGGGTCCAAGCTACCAGTGGTTAGTCAAATCCAGAGACAGGAACCTCTTCACAATGCGAGCCGTATCGAGGAGTACCTACTGCTTTCTGTATCAGGCCCTTGATCCAACCGCGCAATGACAGCCAACGACCATTATAAAAATATTATATTATGATATTATCATTATGGCCAATATCTATGTCTTTGACAATCTCGGTCCCGGTTCTTTGAAAGGCGTGCGAGGGGTCAAAGCCTTCTCGCAGATGCCTTGTTAGACATGTATCAGGAAATGTGACACAAACCGACGATTATCTCTGTATACACTGCGCAAGTGCACCCAAGGACAATCCTCGGTTGGTGCAGGACTATTCCAAAAATATGGAAAAAAATGTATTGGGCTGTGGGTTTGGTTGGTTTAGTGGATCGATTATTATGGCCATTATTATTATTTTTACAATCTTTATATTATTATCTTGCAATCGTATGTATCCGGTAACCAGTAATCTTTTTTTCAAGCACTTCCTGTCATGCAATTAAGCTGTTACTTGGCGTACTTATGAAACTTTGGCAACATTGAAATAATATGACTGTTTGGAGCTGGTCTCATGATGGAATCGGAAAGTGGAATATCAACCCTTCAACCAGATAGCACCATCGGTTTGTGATTCATTGGATATGCATTGACAAGTGGCATTTAGTGCCTTTCAGTTCATAAACTCACTTAACTCATCTAATCTAACCGATTATGAATATAATCATTAATTATTTGCTTACGCAATAAACATGCATAGGAATATAGTACATAATTTACATAACTATATGTTCTGCTAATATTTATTTCAATTCTGGGACCTCAGTGTACTGCGGAAGAAATAAATATGACAAACTGAAAACTAAATCATCAAGATAAGTATTGATTACCAATATGACACCAATCATTATATATAATATAGCTGTCCCACGCGGCTTCGCTCCCGTCAACTGGCTACGTACCTACCCTACACCTATCCTACACCTACCCTACACCAACGCTACACCTACCCTACACTACACCTACCCTACACCGACCCTACACCTACCCTACATACATGATTGCATAACTGAAACCGTTTACGCAGCGCACGCAACGGAAGCCCTCAAAAAGTAATATTCTTTCCCGTTTTTGCAACATTTTTCATTTATGCGCCGCTCCTATTGGTCGTAGCGTAATGTTATATAGCCTATAACTTTCCTCGATAAATGGACTATCTAACACAAAAAGAATTTTCCAATTCCAACCAGTAGTTCCTGAGATTACCCCCTACATACAAACTTACAAACATAGAAACTTACAAATTTTACCTCTTTATAATATTAGTATAGAATACATGAAGGGATATGTATAATTTTGACATTCCAACACTTCATTGACTAAAAATACAAAAAGAAAATTGACCCACTTCCCATTGTCCGATTAAGCTTTTTTAACCGACTTTCGAAAAAGGAGGAGGTTCTATGTTCGACTTCTTGTAGTTTTTTTTTGTTTTTTTTTTTATGTATGTGCACCGATATCGCCGTCAATTGTGGACCGATTTTGAAAATTATTTTTTTGTTTGAATGTGTATGTTCCGAAATTGGTCCCATTTTAATTTGGTGAACATCTGATGAAGAACTTCGAAGATATACAACGGAACTCTTCAATAAATAACGGTAAATCTCTCGGGACTTCTGCAATCGCATGCCTGTTTATTGTTTATATCATTTCATAACATAACATCACGCTAGTACGCTCTTAAGGGGTAAGCAGATCTCTCATTTGATTGGTTTTGTTCAAGTTTCATGATATTCGGTTAATCTATGCTGGCGTTATAGGAAACTTACCTAACAACTTGCCTATTAGATAGGTACAACTAAAAAGTGAAAAATAAAAAACTTTTTACAAAAAAATACTACCGACTTCCAAATAAGAAAACTACAAAGTGAAAAATAACTTTGTTTTTGGAAGTCGGTGTCCATAACGCAAAAAAAATGGTACCTACGAAAGACACCAACAAACACATACATTTTAAAGTTTTTTATTAATATATTTAATTGTATAATTTTGACAAGTCCTTGTTATCGACACTTCTATTTTAGTTATAAAATAAGTTTTTTTTTAAACAATAATTTACTAATAAAATTACATTAAATTTATTTAAAAAGCTTTATCGGACACTGGGAAGTAGGTCAATTTTGTTTTTTGTATTTTTTTATAATTATTCAAAATCTGTTTACACTATTAAATTCATACATTGTGCCAAACTGTAAAACTATTTGTCGGCAGTTTCCCTCGTGTCACAAATTATGTACTAACAACTTAAAAAATTATGCTAAATATGTAAACTAAATTAAACAATCGATAAAGAATCCATCAGGATTAGGCAATCCCACATTGCACACCCATGATCAATTTGCATTGTCCATGGTTGCATAACGCGAGTCTTGTTTTTACCCAACTGCCGAAGGAGGGTAATGTGTTTTGTATCAGTCTATGTATGTATGTATGTTTGTTTCTATGTGGCGTTCTAGAGACAAAACGCGTTGGCCGATGATGATTCGTCAATCAATTCGTCTTCACCTTGCGAGTGTCACTAGCTACATTAAAATTGGAAAATAGAAAATGGCGGTTTTTGAGCGCCATATTGTTGGGGCCCGAATTTGTTTTTTCTTCCAAACCCCTCGTATGGGGTACCAAAATAAAGGGTGGTAAGAGGTGATTTCAAAAATGTATAACACTTATATGTTCAAATGTAACTAATTCGTAAAAAAATGTTAACTAAAAAGTTATAAACAAAAAACAGTTAATTCAAAAAATCAACAAACCCGACTGCTCAAAAAGCGATCTAAAAAGACGTAAACAAGAAGAAAATTATGCTGTGCAGTCGGAGAATACGTCTGGTTTTGGTCAGCCAGCTCGAGAATATGTATTGTTTGCAAGATTTGAGTAGAGACACCGGGACATGTGAAACTAAAAGCTTGTAAAAAAAGTATAACACACTAGTTATATCTTTACCCCTCTGAATGGAAAAAAAATAAAAAAAATCCTACTAACATTATAAATGCCAAAGTTTGTTTGAACTTCGAGTTTCAGTCACGCAAAAACGGCTGATAAGATTTGGATGAAATTTTGCACATAGTTCATATAAAAAAAAACTCAAATATCATTTACTCTCTTTTACAAAATATAACGCTAGTTACACATTCGCAAGCGTCAGTAGGTCTCTATGAATAAAAATGTGCAAGAAACTCCACGGACAATCTTTTCCATCAGTTTTAATTACAATGATTCGGTTACATCATTCTTGTTGAAAAATACATGTGTGAGAACGATGAAAAAAGACGTGCACTTAAAAGCGTCTAGAGTAAAACAAACAATGCCAAAATACAATAAATACGTAATTACAAGCCGAAGCAGTTAAGTTATGAGCAATCCTGACTGATGGCGCCCATTCACGAACAAGACGCATGGATTGGCATCACTCAGCCCAACCTTCATGAAGGGAACTTAATGATCCAATACATGTGCCACCATCAGAGAGACATTAGAGAGAGCATGACACACTCAACTGCCAGGGCACACACAAGTCAACGAACGAGACATAGGTACAGTAAATGGTAGATTTACAGTTGGTACAGTTACGTTGGCAAAGTTGGTGGAACTCACACATGTGCTGTGCAGTTATATAATACTAAAAGAAGTTGAGTTTATACAATACAAATATATTCATACAGACTTCAGCAGGTCCAACAATACTTCAAAACAATAATGTTCTGCTTATCACTTGTTGTTGCGCCCTAGTGGTCGTAGAGCAGGTTAAGCATTGAGCCAAGCATTTTTATCAGCGATGTAATCCCGCAACTTATAATATGCCTGCATAGTGTGCGTTTTATACAAGTTTTAAATTTCGTCTCATTCAGTTCTAGAATGTGGGGAGGAATTTTATTGTAACATTTTATACAGTACCCCATGAAAGATGAGGCCTCTTTAGCCAGTCTGAAACCTGGTTGAAATAATTGGTCCCTATTTCTAGTAACGCAATTATGTCTGTCGCCGTTTTTACTAAAAAGATGTAAATTATTTCTCAAGTACATGATGTTTTCATAAATATATTGATAAGGAACCGTCATGATGTTAATGTCCTTATACAGTTCCTCCAGTTGCCTTAGAGAATCGCGCCGGTGAAGATTGTATATCGCTCTGATGGCTAAACCTAGATTAATAATATGGGTTGGTTTTCATGTCGGAATAATGTGCGCTTGGGATACTATAACACTTTTAACGCGAGTGAAGCCGCAGGCAGAAGCCAATTGCTTCATCAAATCAACCCATACACAGCTTACCACATTCTCACCACTTCGTGTCGTAACTAATCCTGTATGTCGGATCACCTATCGAGGCGGAACGCATCTGTGTGATGACGCTGCCGCTTGTGCTTACCCCCCAGCAGCCGCGCGTGAAGGAACGGCCAAGATTGAAAATGGTTTAACACTACTTTGTAACTCTACAAAGAAAATCACACCTTTACTTAACGAAATAGACTTCAAAATTGCGTGAGATGAGTTGTATAATCTAGGATTTGACTGTCGTTGGAGTCTGAACTCTATAACGGTAAAGATAAGGTTGGTTTTCAGTTGTCGTTTTATATGTTAGTGTGAAGAACGGTCAGTGTATTTAAAGGCATCGTTCTGGTCTGCGTGTTGCGAGTCGAATCGTCTTCCGGCGTCAGACGTGATTTCTTGAAGAAAGTCGAATCAATGGACGCACTGGACATTGGCCCCCCGATTGTGTTCGGGATTTGTCCACAAAGCCAGCGGGGAGGCGAGGTGAATGAGTCTGTTTGACGTAACGGTTGTTGGTTAATAAAGATGATGGCAATGAAATCGCCACGGATAAATGCTATTTAGACGAATTACTAGAGGCTCTAGACAATAGGGAACATTACTGCCAATTACTCCCGCCAGATGGCGCTTGACGGAGTGGAGTAAAAATAACAACTTGGCGACTACTACTGTTTGTGGTTACCGAACTTTATTTACTGTTTATAAGAATAATTAGCGTTCAAAAACCAAATAATAACATTTCTAGCTGTTGGTCAAAAATGCATCAGTGTTGTGTTTTTGGATACAGAAATAAAACCGGCCATATGATCCTAACATTCGCAAGCAATGGGCAATTACTATTCGTCGCCGGTCATGGTCTGATTATCTCAATTCTTAGTTAGCTCCATTTTTCTTTCACTATTAGTTTTATATTTTGTATGCATAAACTGCGAAAATTTGTCGCTCGACTTTGACAGTTTGGTTTGTTTACTCTGATGCCCGTGGCGCCATTTGAGCTCAGCTTTGCGGATAGTTCCCTATTGACATTCAATGTCAGCGATGTCGATGGTCGAAATGTGATATTTTGATAGTGTTTGACATTCCCTTGAACTGCCATTTTTTTTTTCGATCGCTATGTCAACGCTTTGCATGACCGAATGTCACTTGTCTCGCCTTAGATGTATGTATGTGTGGTCGCGGATAAATTTGAAAGAGAGTTACCGCGGCCCTGGCTCAAGCAACTGAAAGAACACGGGTGGGTTTTAGTCAGTAAAAGTCTGACACGCCCTCCCGCTTAAACCTGAGCAGGAGAACTCATTGGATGATTACCAGACCCAAATAAAAAAGTGAGTGTGAGTCTATTTAAATGCTATATATATAGATCATGAATGAAGGGTAGTTAACAAAAAATATCTATTTCGTCCGTCAGATAGATAACCTAAAAATATTGGACACGTATTTTTCTTCTGCCACGTAAACAAAAAAATACCACGATACAGTGCGTTGAAATATCGTGTGACGTCACGGTGTGCTACACTTTATACTGACAAAGTGACGTCACAAGCCCCCACTCCTGAACTTTGATGCGCATTATATTTGTCAATTTTTATTTATTTGATAAGTCAAAAAATACGGGTCCAATATTATTTGATAATCTAACTGACGGACTAAGGCCGAGTTTCTCAACTCTAAATTATTGTAAGTTGACAAATTGTCAAACACGCGTTATCTGCTGTAATTGGCTGAAAGAATCTTCAACAGCCAAACAGCAGATAACGCGTGCTTGACAATTTGTCACATTAATTCTAGGATAATTTAGAGGTGAGAAACTCGGCCTAAATATAAATATATTTTTTTCTACCTAGGAAAAATCGCTATTAGAAGACTATAACTTGATGTTATGAAACTATTGAAGACCATTATCCAAACTTTTTGGATTCCTCTCCTCTAGTTTTACTTTGTTCCTTTCCTATATTTAATCAAGTGTTTCGATTCTTAACTAAGCTGTAAATGAATTATTTCAATATCTACAGAGTAAATATTATATTACATAATACAAAAAAAAAAACTTGCCGTCGCGTCGGCGAAAATGAAATAGTGTTCATCGACTTTAATTGATTCGTTGACTGATTATGGCCTGCAATACTGACTGATTACTAAGTGACTGGTGAAGGCAATTGATTGATTGATTGATATCGTTTCAACAACTTCTTAATAAATCGCTGCTTTCATGACCACCCCTTGTTAGTCTACGGCGGTGAATTGAAACTTCTTTGCCTTTGGAGACGAAAATCGAGCGTAATAGGCTTCTATTGAAGCTTTCATAATCCTTACATCCGTGTCTGAGAAAAACTAAATTTGTTGGTCAATGATTCATAAGATGGCCATGTTTCTTTTCGTTTCAGGTGCCTAACTGTTCCTGCAGCCAAGTTCTTATTTTGAGGAATAAATAGTTCTGTTTATAAATTAGATATCATAGCATTGTCAGCATATAATATTCCCACTACTGGAACCACGCGGGCCCAGTGCTTGTGCAGTGTGACATTCACCAACCAGTCTTGGAATTGTTGGTTCTAGGTTTTGTAAATCACTTCATGATATTTTGTTCTTCACTGTTACTAGAAAAAATATCATACCTGTTCTTTTTTATACTGTTGTTAGAGTATTTGATCAACGAAGTCTTAGTTCCTTATAATAAATATAGAACTGGTTTAGATATACAAAATTGATAATTAATATTGATAAGGTGTATCATATCCTAGTGGGATAAACCAGCAAAATAGGCATTAAAATGAACATCAAAACATCTTGAGGTAAACTTTATCCTAGTGCTAAAAATAACAATGCACTAAAAAAAACTTTATTATCATAAAAAAGCTAAACGTCAAAATGCATTTTTATTTTTATAACATTCTCCGGGGTTCGTCGGTTCCATTTTTAAAAGTGCAAAGTGCCAGTAACCTCGGTGCTCCTTTAATTTCAATAGTGGGGTCGCGCCCAAGGTCACCGCCCGCGAGGGGACACTTCACGATCAGCTGATATTCTATTATTATAATATTTGCCACGTTTTGTATTTAGAACACCTGTTTTTTATCTTTTATAAACTTGTTTTTGATAGTTTTGAACAGTTGTTACTATTTTTTTAAGTCTTTTATTTTTGGTACTGAATGACAATCAAGACTTGTTCCTTCTTACTGTTGGGTAGCCCATGATAAAATGAATAATAAACCGAGTATCGTGCAGTGATGTGTGCAAGAAGTTGGCAGGGTGTTAGCAAACTTTAAGAAGTATTAAACGATACCGTTTACCGCAAGTTTGGCTATGAAAGTAAATAGTCCAAAACTATTTAATAAATAGTTACCAATAAATTACGCAACCGCTACCTCCACAGTAAATATTCCTAAATCATAACGAGCAAAGTTTCCAAACTTTTTAACATTCGCAACTTGAAACTACCAGTTGCATCTCAAGTTTAGGGGCTCGATAAAAGTAGCAATAAACCACGGCCGTGGGCAGAGGGCAGCTGAGGGGTGGCGGAGAGGCAAGGAGAGGGGGTGCCGGTCATCTCCCCCTTTTTATCTCCGCAAGTCAAGGGCGCGTGGGGCAGGTTCGGCCGGCCGCCGGCTATTGACATTCTGTTTTCAAATTTACCTACTTTTTTTTCCATTGTCCGTAACTTTTTAATATGGCGAGGTCGACGAACCGAATGGCCAGTGCGGCCTATTGCGTAATCCGTTTTGTAATGTTGCCGTTTTAAAGAATCTTGTTTTGTTTTTAATTGGCCGTTTAGAATATTGACAGTTTTACGTAATTTTATTTTTTTTTGTTTGCGTTTTTATGGTTAGTCCAGTTTAAATCGTTTTGACGAATTTGATTTGTTGAACAGTGGGGTGCACAAAACTAGTAAAAGAGCAAAACAACTAAATAGAATTGGATTACCTATATTGGCCTGTAGAGACCGAATTATATACAACATAAATAAAAGTCGGTATAGTTAGATTGTATTTTAGATTTCTCAAAACATGTTCTAAGCAGAAAAGGAGCATTCTACATCGAAATATGCACGAAATTATGAACTATCAGTAATTTAAATTTTTGGGTAAAATATACAATAATGGACTAAATACTTTTATAACATCACACCTATTATTACCCGAAGGATTGAGCAGAGATGCACATAGCATACGATCCAATTAAAATTAAATGCAATATCACTCTATATTGTATGCCATTTTGTATACAACAAAGAATTAAGAAAAGCATATATTCCGGTATTTAGCTATTAGAAACGATGTTTACCCAATAACTGATTTTCACATACCAACGTGACACATATCAGCAAAAATACAAAGAAATTTCACTAAATGACCATTAGGTATTCCAATAACAACTAAAACAAATAAGCCATAAGAGTAATTATCTAGCAATTAGTATAGACAATGAACAACTGCAGGTTTGGCGCCATGTGAGAGATAATTAACTTATTACGATATTTTGTAATATCGGTGACTAAAAAAATATTTGATAATTTGAATTTAATAAGGATTGCAATGCTTAGGTTTTAATAATAATAATAATAATTTGACGTCGCTTGACAGAGCGTATGAGGTAGCCGACATGCTGTGATATATGAATAATTTTATTTATTTAGAGAGAGTCGTAGGACTTTGAATAAATAAATAAAAATTAACTTACAAACTGTGTTTGCAACTTTTTATTCGTACAGGTAATTTGTAAAAGAAGATCATTATACCCTAACCGTACCTATATCAGCTCTAGATATTATCACAGTCAGCTGTTTGATAGAAGCCGTGACATTCAGTTTCAGCAAATTCAAACCTAACCATTTAGGCCCAGGTTTTTTAACATTTGTTAGTTTGTTAGGCTAAAAACTGATACAAAACGCATTTTAACCGAAATTTGTAACCATAGGTATGCTAGTATTATTATCTGTGTGTGTGTAGGTTTATTTTTAACCTTTTTAATTTTGAGATGGATGTGCGGAGTGACGAGAATGGATAAAGTGAGAAATGAATATGTTAGAGGAAGTTTGAAAATGGAGCCAGTGACTGAAAAGTTGAAAGGAAACCGTTTGTCCTGGTATGGTCATGTGATGAGGAGGGATGAAACGCATGTTACTAAAAGAGTTATGAATATAAATGTGGATGGATGGAGAGGGAGGGGACGGCCAAAGAAAAGATGGATGGACTGTGTGAGGAGTGATATGAAAGAAGAGGGAGATAGCGTGACGGGGGACAGGACGGTATGGAAGAAGAAAACGTGTTGCGCCGACCCCAAGTAACATGGGACAAAGAAAGGAAGATAATGAGTTGAGTTAATTATGGATCTGCGAAAAACTGGGCCTTGTTAAACACCTCCAATGAATGATATTAATCTTAGCTCATAGTGTTAAATTAGCTAAGAATCAAATGAATTATTAAAACAAGTGAATAAGTGAATATTCAAAAGCACTATTCTACTGTTACAATCAAACATATTATTGTATTTCTTGTTGAAGCAGCCAGGACGAAATGACACGGGCGAGCAGAGAAGATACCCGTAGTGCTACCGGCGTAATTACAGACACAATAGAAAAACAATTAAACATACTCCTTATAAGATCTCGCGCCGGCTGAGAGACTTCATCATCATCATATCAGCCGAAAGACGTCCACTGCTGGACACAGGCCTCCCCCAAGCGTCGCCACATTGACCGGTCCCGTGCGTCTCGCAACCAGCGGATCCTCGCAACATTCACCAGGTCATCGATCCACCTGGTAGGAGGCCTTCCAGCGCAACGTCTTCCGGTTCGCGGTCGCCACTCCAGAACCATTCTGCCCCATCGGCCATCCGTTTTGCGAGCAATGTGCCCTGCCCACTGCCACTTAAGTTTGGAAATTCCTCTGCCTATGTTGGTAACCCTGGTTCTCTTACGGATCTCTACATTTCTGATTCGATCACGCAAGGAAACGCCGAGCATAGCCCTCTCCATTTCCCTTTGAGTGACCCTGCTTTCGGATGAGGTCCATTGTAAGCGACCACGTCTCAGAGCCATATGTCATCACTGGCAAACACACACTGGTCATAGACTTTCGTCTTGAGACACTGTGGTAAGTTGGACGAGAAGATACCGCGCAACTTCCCGAACGCTGCCCAGCTGAATCAGATTCGACGGTTGACCTCTTTCTCAAAGTTGAGTTGAAAAAAACTGGATCGTTTGTTCCAGGTAGACATAGTCGCCCACAACTTCGAGGATGAGAGACTTACGTGAAGTGAATTCGAAGAGAGCTGTCAATTCCTAGTACTTGGATAGAAACCTCACTTAGAGCTTAACTTCACCTAAATCATCACGACAAAATGTCTACAGATTCGACCGGCTGTTCATCTTGTTTTGCAGACCGACGGTAGAGAAC
The DNA here is from genome assembly GCA_948252205.1 of Orthosia incerta. NCBI lineage: Eukaryota > Metazoa > Arthropoda > Insecta > Lepidoptera > Noctuidae > Orthosia > Orthosia incerta. The sequence continues at coordinate 8,397,012 of OX411759.1, forward strand.
ACAGACGCTGGCAGATACCTACTTAAAAACTCAGCTTCGTTGCATTTTTTCTCACCAACGTCAATTGAGAATCTAAAGTCCCAAGAACTAAGATAATAAACATCAAGTACACAAGACTTAATTAAGTTAATATTAAGAGATTAGCAGTGTTAAAGCCGGTACAAAACATATTATATCGAGCGCTCGTTATGATGGCCGATACTCGAGATGCGCGCGCGATATCTGTCATCTTACACAACTTAATATCACCAGTACTATCGATATATTACCATCTGTTGCGGTGAAACTATGGGTTTGGGAGGCAGACAGTTTGAGAAGTTATTGATTGTGTAGAATGTGGTTTTTGTAGCTTATATCAGTCTCAGAATATTTTGAACGCTGAGTTAGGCCAATGCAGGTTTAAAACAGAAAAATAAGTAGTGGTAATAGTAGTTAGTTTCTTTAATAATTAGTTTATACGATATAGTATAAAGTTTGCATTTGTTTAAGAACTATTGTAATTTTTCAGATTGAAATAAGCGACGGGAAATGCCACTCTACATCACTTTTCTTCAATTGACTGACGTCTCAATTGTCAAAAACAGATTAGCTGTTTTTGAGTAACGGGCGGACATCCTTACATAGACACGTACCAAATCAAATTCCCTTTCTTTTCTGTAGTTGGGTAAAAACACAAAAGAAGCAGAAATTTCTAAATCACATCTAATGTGAATCTAACTAGAAATTTTACAAGTTTGATCTAGTCATAACCTAAACTGTATCTATTCCAACTTCATCAACAACATATCGATATATCGACGGCCGCACAAAAACTCCGAAAAGTTTGAGTGACAGGACCGCCGTAGAAAAACGATGTCGATAGTCGATAGTGCAACAAAGCACCCGCCAGGCCCATCTCTATTGACAGGACGGCTAGAGCGTGTGCTACGTGTGAATGGTATCGATAATATCGAGATGTGTTCATGTCGATAACTTGACCATTACGTGCACGTAAAAATATCTTGGGAACAGAAATGAGACCGATTTCATCGAACGATACGGTTAGTGAGGTGTATGAGACGAAATATACGCGAGGTGGTTTCGGTTTTGTTAATGTTTATGTGCTAATATTATATTATTATTATCTATTTAATATATACTTTATTGTACAACACTTAAGGCGATATAAACGCCCCAATGTTAACGCAGTACTGGCCGTGCGCCCGCTCGATGCCTAAATATCAATATTGAACCTCCTTTTGAACAGTTTTGTTTGCAAAATTATATTTGATTTACATATAATATGTTAGTTATGAAGAAATTCCAGGCATAAATTTTTCTGTGTAAAAATATTTTTAAACATCCAAGCTTTTCCGTTTAGAGGAGTATCCAAAAGTAGCGAAAAACTATCTTTTTGTTAATTATTTTTTAAAGCAAAACTATTTGTTATACGAAAAAACCATGTGTTAAAAATAATATATGTCGCAAATAGGAGGGCTATCTTGGATAAACACCCGATCTTGTGGGCTTTCGTGGGTATATGCATGCTACAAAGCAGGTAACTTATGCCGATTTGGAGATAGTCCTTGTTCCAATCTTATCAAAGCAGCGAATTCGGCCACCTATTCGTTTCGCTTTCTCTCAACAAAACACACTTTCAAGTTTATAACGCCACACTTTAGGCTACTTCTCAATTATTTCTCTCACAACTCTGTTTTTCAACTGTTTGCCAAACGCGCTCCCGCGCGTTCCTTTTTCTAACTCTTTTCGACCAAATATGGCGGGCGACTTCGCTCAGGTCGCCATCTTGGCTACCCTGCTTTCATTGGTTTTAGAACACCTCGGGCAAAGTTCACAGCTTTTAACATCCAATCAAAATCGAGTATTTTGACATAAGCCAAATAAAGTGTTGTCAATCGAATAAAATCGAACTGAGATTGAATCGTAGGCTAAATGTTGCCAATTAAACAAAACTGAATTAATAAGTTTAGATGCGTCATACTTCTTTGTTCTAGATTATTATTAGTAATATACCTTCTTCCTACATATACATGAAACATTTTTTTTTTCTATCCTTTTAACCAAGCTGTTACTAAGGAGCAGTGGTGTCTCATCTCATGCAAAGAAACCGTACCGACGTTCTATACTGATTATTCTGATTATTGTTTGTACATCGATCGCGTTCGGTCCCGTTTCATTCCGTTCGACGGATAAAGATGGTGATCTGTCTATCGCTGTGGAACGGAACCGAACGCGATCGATTTACATTAAAATAATTGGTATAATCAGATGCTAGTTACGTCGGTACGGTTTCTTTGTATGGGATGAGGCATCTGTATGCTATTATTATATTATCTGTGCTAAGGAGTATGCTTTAGAAAGTTACCGTTTTACGGCACTAAAGCGGATTTAGGCCCTTAATAAGTACAGGACAAACATTATAGTACTTAGTTCGCCTTGCTTCACAAAGATTTTCAAAAGTAGAAGTCAATCATAGCACCGTTTTATAGAAACTTCCAGTTTGAAAAGAGAACACGACAAAAATGGTCACAAAACAGAAGTTTCAATTAAAACTGGCCAGTAACGAAAGCGCAAAACCACCAGAAACAAAGTAAACAGATCGCTCGCTACCACAAAAAAGATAGTGTTCCTCAAGTCAATGCGACAGACAAAACGTGTTCGTTGACCTCCGAGCGGCGCGTGCGACGGACAGACAGATGTGCCAGTCACTTTATAATCATAATGGCGGATAAAATACAAAGCCAAATCAAATCTATGAGATATCTCGACAGGATTACGTTACAAATTTTAACTACAATTATGTTACTGTTAACTCGAGTAACGAGTAATGAACTTCAATCTGATCAAACACTCCAAGACAATGCATTAACGTTCTGACTTACATGGAATGTCCTGACGAAATGTAAACTTTCGACGGAACCAAACGAAAAATTAAACAAAACGAAAGTCCACACGAGACAAACAAAGACTAAGCGAAAATCAATTTAGAAATCGCGCGACGCAATCAAGACGCGCTTCGATTGACGAAATCGTCGCGGACAGTGGGCGTGTGTAGCCGACGAAAAAAACATATCACTCCCACTCCGACCGGTTACACAACAACCATTTTAACGATTCACTAATGATGATAAAATCAACTCTTTATCCCACAGAATAAGAGTCACGGTGCACGAACAGATACGTTTGCAGATTCGCACTGGCCACACCACGCCTCGACACCCGTCATTGGCAGAAATAAAAACGGCGACCACGCGTAACTCGTCACGTCTCGCCGGACAGTGAAATCGTGCGACCGGTGACAATGTGTCACTTTGCCAATTCACCAAGAGCCGTGCCTGCCCCTGCAACTGTTTCACGCACAGATGTCGACACGAGGGTTGCGAACCCCACTAGGGGTCAGCTAAACCTGGACGCGTTATTGTGTGCCGCATTCGTGCCGTTGCGTCGCCGTGCCTTATGAAATGACAGTTGAAGCTTCAATGCGCAGACGTTTACCCGCAAAAGGAAATTTCATCGATCACGCTCACAAATTGCTACGTAACTATCGAGATGTAAATCGCTTATGGCTACCGTTATTTTGAAAAACCGATTCTTCATAATCGATTCGTTACAGTTGCGTTCCGTTTACGCAGTGGAGTGTCCCACGGTCGAGCTGTGTGCGACAAAGTCTCAAGGCGACACAGCGCGACACTGTGACCCGTGTGACGGCACCGTGTCGACCTATCGTGCCACTACGAAATAATCGACTGTAAAATCGTATTTGAAGGACCATTAAATTGCCACACACAAAATTTCCAGAGACATTCGAATTGCTGAATGTTTTTGTCTAATAAACATAGATTAAAATAAAACCTCATACCTAAGTCAGCAACATTGCAACATTGGTTTCTGCTAACAAGGTCCTCAGGTTTCAACTTTCAACAGATATTTGAGAGAAAACTAGTGCATTTGTAATCCGTTCGTAGCGGATAGCTTTATAAGTTCCAAAATTGTTAAATTGTCGGGCTTATCGGCGCGACCTGAAAAAAGTTTCTAACTGTGAATGGATGAATCACTGAAAGCTGAACCTAAAAAACTAAAAAAAAAAAACTCAAACATATTTGGAAATTTGCGGCCGGCAAAAGTTGTACAAAAATCCATATCTGTCGTGGTTTAGAGGCCAAATAAATATCATAGTAGACTCGTATCGGTCGTGTAATTTAAAAATGGAAAGACCTTTTACTCCGAAACATGGCATATTGAAAAAAAAACAAATAAACACATTAACGCGGGAAAAAATATTGTTGTTCGTTGTTGGTTATTGATTTATGATAGAAATTCTATTGCTTCAATCTTGACATCCGATCTTATGCGTCTCAGGTCGAGAATTATATTTGACAAAATGAGTTCTAGGTGCTACTTAGTTTTAATTGCCGCGCATTATTTGAGAAAAGTACTATACAAGCCTTGGCCACAACTAGGCATTGATGGACTTACGTATTACATTTACACGTTCGTCCCATCGTCCATTTATCCCTCTTTTGCTGGCCGCTGCAGTAATCTATCTATATAAAAGAGAAAGTATGTATATATTATGTTCCTTATAGACTCCGAAACGCCTGGACCGGATTTAATGAAGTTTACAGACAGTATTTTGATTGACCCAGCGGAAAATCCTGTATAGTTTGGTGGCCATCGGAGCGTTTTTTTTTAACTTTGAACGCGGGCGAAGCCGCGGGCAGAAACTAGTGTACTATAAAAGTGTACAGTCCATCTTAAATGATGTCAGTTCCACTATAGAGGGAATAATTTAGAATAACATCACCAGAATTAAGCAAAGAGTTATGTATGGTGTTATGAAGAACTAGCATCTTCTATTGGCTACGCCCGCGTAAAGGTCTGAAATTATCCGTATGGAAGGAACTTCCAGAATAAAAAAATTCTTATATAAAATTCATAAATAACTAGTTTGGCGGTTTAGGTGTTAAAGCGTAACAAACAGACAAACAGATAGTTACTTTCGCATCTATAATATAATGCAATTTATAAAGTTGTAGAAAAAATATATACGAGTACATATATATCAATCAATCTGCCTAGCCTTTTCCCAACTATATTGGGGTCGGCTTCCAGTCTTACCGGCTTCAGCTGACCTACACAACCCAGTAACTGGGTAACACGGTACCCCTTGGCAAGACTGGTGTCAGATCTCAAGCTTCTGACTACCCGTAACGACTGTCAAAGATCTTCAAATGACAACGGCTTAACGTGCTTTCCGAGGCACGGAGGAAACTCGGTATGTTGAAATGGTTACCCATCCATGGACCGACCTCGTCAAGCGTTGCTTAACCTTGATGATCGACCAGTGCGGCTGTTATAATTTAGCCACGAATACATATATATCAAATACTCTTAAAATACAAATCGTGTTCATAATACCCTAACAACTTCAAAACGCATGCTAACCTCTAAATCTAAACCACTACAAACTTCCAGCAAATATTTACATAAACAAACGAACATTAAACACCTATTAATCTAAACTCCTAATAACTGTCAAGCCTAATAAGAGAAACATCGTAAAACTAACTTTCAGACGTTGTAAAAAGTATTGCAATAAAACCTAAACTTTTTACGTACGATATGAAAGAACTCACATATTCATACAAAAATAAGCCTTATAACCTTATCGATTTATGTCTATAACTTCATTAAATGTTACAGAAGTTAATAAGGTCTGAATTCACGTGAACGGTCTCATTAGTTTGTATTGGGCATACATTAACAGTCATACAGGCACACGTGAAGACAGCCGGCAATTATACAGGGTGGGTCGAGTACGGCCTGGTACCGAACTACCCGAATTTGCGCCGTTTACACTGTCTACAGGCTGTTTATTTTTTTTAATTGTCTAAAAATACTTACAATGAAAGTAGCAATCATTTTAGCTCGTCTTTCACTACTTTTTAGGGTTCCGTACCCAAAGGGTAAAAACGGGACCCTATTACTAAGACTCCGCGGTCCGTTTGTCTGTCACCAGGTTGTATCTCGTGAACCGTGATAGCTAGACAGTTGAAATTTTAACAGATCATGTTTTTCTGTTGTCGCTATACCAACAGATACTAAAAACAGAATAAAATAAATAGGTAGTTAAGTGGGGTTCCCATACAACAAACGTGTTTTTTGACGTTTTTTGCTACAATGGTACGGAAGCCTAAGTGCGCGAGTCCGACTCGCACTTGGCTGGTTTTTACTTAAACTTTAGTTACACAAAACAGAGCAACTATCTCTTGGACATTTAAAAATGATTAGACATAACACCACTAACTTAACCCGTAGCTACAGAACAATTTACAATATAATTACAAGAATAAAAACGCTTGTTAAATATGCAACCTCTAATAAAGTTATAAAACAAACAAACCTCAATCCACGACTCCAATGACCCAATTATGCCTCAACACTCACAAATCCAAAATAAAACTGCGTTATTAATTACAAACGGCCGTATAATTGCCATCACCCTATAAAGAGTTAATATGAAAGGTTATTCATTTGCATTTGTCGTGGCAAGCACGTGTGGCAGCTCGCGTGCCACCGATGTATTACGAAAAACGAATATTGCACGTACATTCTGTATATACGATACTGAGTATGTAGCGTAGATGTGGAAGTAGGCATAATACTGATGAAATAAATGCAGGTCATTGCTACATCAGAAGGTTCTTCCCCTTCTCGTGTCACTGACATGAAAGTCTATCACAGCGTGGCGATAGCGGTTGTCAAAAGTCAAATATACGACCTGGGGGGTGACCATAAGCTCTTAGAGCGGTATCAATTCGGGGCTGAGTAAGTGACAGATGTATACACGTCAGATACATCTGTCCCTTATTCGATTTCAAATTGATACCGCTCTAAGAGCTTATGGTCACCCCCCAGAGGTTCCTTCTTACACTAATTTGGTCATTTCGATATCGACTGTCGCTAACGCTGATAGGTTAAAACTTTTTCTTAAGCCTCTGGATGGCGCTACCGTTTTCGACCAAGTGGTTACTAACTGTGAAGAGAACTAACTAACAAATGAGCTGTATTTTGTACAATTCATTTCATAGACACTACTATAAAAACTGTATAGGAAAACACCGTAAATAAACTGGAATATCCAGAAACCAAAAACTGAAAGATAAGTGACACAAACATGTTTTTGGTTACAAAACAAAGGTTTGTCGTTAAAAACATGTTTTCAAACCATTAGTGGGTTTCTCCATGTTTGCACTTTCCTCTAAGTGCCCAACTGCATACTGCATACCTATTAGCTAATTATTTCCTGTCATTTAATTATTTTAACACAAAAGATATAGGTATTGATTTGTGTGTCTACGTGCACAGTCATGCGATCAAATCCGGACAAGTACCAATGTGATGTTTTTAATTCATGTGTACTTTTTATGTTCATATTGGATATCGCTGACAATGGTGAAAGAAAATATCGAAAGGAAACCGGTAGGTACTTATAGTTAAAATAAATTTGAAATATCCAACCCGCATTGAGCAAGCGTGTGGTGATCAATGCTCGTGCCTTCTCCGTATGAGAAGAGGCCTTTGCCCTGCAGTGAATCAATAATAGGCTGGTATTTTTATTATTTACTAACTGTTGCCCGCGGCTTCGCTCCCGTGGACCACCCCACAAGACCCGATAAAAAAATAGCCTATGTCACTCAGGAATAATGTAGCTTTCTATTGGTGAAAGAATTTTTTAAATCGGTCCAGTAGTTTCGGAGCCTATTCGGTACAAACAAATAAACAAAAAAATCTTTCCTCTTTATAATATTAGTATAGAAGTATAGATTTATAACAAGATTCAGCCCGTGGCTTCGCCCGCGTAGAAAGTGTTTTATCATCCCAAGGGAATACTAACCAAGTCGTTCCCAGGGTCTCAAACTATCTCCATGCCAAATTTCATCTAAATCGGTTCAGTAGATCCAGAGATTACGTCCGACAACCTCACAAACTTTAGCTCTTTATGATATTAGTACGTAGTAATTAGTATACCACCACGAATCACTTTAATCGACTCAATATTTACATGTCATTACTAAATGGTGGCATGTGTATTTCACTGAATCTAGTATTGTAACATCTCTTGGACCTACCACATGTTTTTACGCAAATAAATGATTACGATTTTCTGAAAATATGACCTATCTACATTTTACAAAACTTAATCTGTACCCAAAAAGCGATTGTAGCACTGTATGGCCCGATGCATCACCCTTAATGAATCACAACCGAAACAGTTGGGTAACCTGCTCATTAATACGAATTGTGTGATCGATATCATGCTTGATACTAAGCTATCGAGCATTCGTGTGTAAATTGTATGTAATTTTGGAGTATGTAGGTCTTATTGGTCGTGAATCGTGAGTGGATTTTGATGGTTAAAGCTATTTGGAGTATAATGTCTATATTATGGAAAAAATATAGCATTTTGTTCTACTAAGATGGCAAGGTAATGAACACATGTATTTGAGCTTCTGTATATCCATGCAAAAGCTTGATTTCTTAGAAGTCCTTCTATGTTTGTTGATATCATGCTTGGTACCAGGCTACCATCCCATAAGAATATGTCACTTTTACAATTGTATGTGAAGTTGGAGTTTGTACTCGTAGTTTTTATTGGTCGTGAGTGGGTTTTGAGTTAAGAACCGCTTGGAGTGGAATGTCTGTTTTATGGAAGATATTTATGGCTGTTTTACGAACATGCTAAAGAAAAGAACATGCGTTTCATCATCCGTTTCCTTCATTTTTATCAACCTTTTATAATCCATCACGCGGACCAATTGCCGGTTGGTGGATGTCACATGTCTTTGAATTTTTTGTTCTAGGACATGCCGGTTTCCTCACGATGTTTTTCTTCACCGTTTTGACAGCAGTGGTGATGAAATAATTTACACAAAGTAAAGCGCCTGCCTGGGTTCGAACTCACGACCTCCAACTTGTATGTTGCGGCGACTACCACTGGGCCACCACTGCTGTACAGAGACCTAATCCATCCAAAAGCTTTAATTGTAAGAAGTTTTACTTTATTTTGTTTCAATCGTTTTATAATTTGGACCAGTGCTGCATACATATTCCCGTATATAAATTCACACCGTTTTCCCATGGGGCTAAGTAGATTACAGAACGCCACCTGATACGATCGTTACATTCTCATTTTGGTTCGTTTATCTTGGACAATTCTATGCTACTTATGATGGAGATTTCCAAATACACATCTTTCCAAAGTTAAAACTAAACGATAAAAGAAAAATGATGTTCTTATACAAAGAGGAGTTCGTGGCTAAATAATAACAGCCGCACTGGTTGATTCAAGGTTAAGCAACGCTTGACGAGGTCGGTCCGTGGATGGGTGACCATTTCAACATACCGAGTTTCCTCCGTGCCTCGGCAAGCACGTTAAGCCGTTGGTCCCGGCTGTCATTTGAAGATCTTTGACAGTCGTTACGGGTAGTCAGAAGACTGAGATCTGACACCAGTCTTGCCAAGAGGTATCGTGTTACCCAGTTACTGGGTTGTGGAGGTCAGATAGCCAGTCGCTCCATGTAAAAACACTGGTACTCAGCTGAATCCGGTAAGACTGGAAGCCGACACCAATATAGTTGGGAAAAGGCTAGGCAGATGATGTCCTTATACAAGGTAGTTCCACTATTGAATATGAACTTACTACAAATAATTAAAAAATACTCTAGCTTCATAAACAGCACAGAGGCACTTGTAAGAAGAATTACACATTAAATCTACCTGCAACCCTCACAAGTCGAACATCCATTGTTTAAGGGTATTAAATATGTGACAAAGCAGGAAGATATGTTGAAATAAATTACCATACAATAATTTTAACAGCCCAAGCTCACTTTCCCTATAAAAAATCACATGCATTCTATGGGAAGACAATTAAAAATAAATTACATACACAGTTACGTAGAGTCCCTTTTCGAAGTCAATTGTTTGGACAGGTACTGCCGGGGCAATAAACATTACCATTTATCGTCTGTGTGAAAATGTCGGTACGTTTGAGCGAAATATGTTACCGGACGATACCGGCAACATATTTATTGTAAACAATAAACTTTTTTACCCGACTGCCGAAGGAGCGTAATGTGTTTATAATTCTATGTATGTATGTTTGTTCCTATGTGGCGTTCCTGAGACCAAACGCGTTGGCAGATTTTAATGATTCTTACGTCAATCGATTCGTCTTAATCCTGCGAGTGTCACTGGCTACATTTGGAAAATAGAAAAATGGCGGATTTTGGGCGCCATATTGTGAGGGACGAATTTTTTTTTTCTTCCAAACCCATCGTGTGGGTTTTGATCAAAATAAAGGGTTTTAAGAGGTGATTTCAAAAATATATAACACTTATATGTTTAAATGTAACTAATTCTAAAAAAAAATTACTAAAAAGTTATAAATAAAAAAAGATAATTCAAAAAATCAAAAAACCCGACTAATTAAAAGGTGAACTAAAAAGACGTAAACAAGAAGAAAATCCTGCTGTGCAGTCGGAGGATACATCTGGTTTTGGTCAGCCAGCTCGCGAATATGTATCCTCCGTCTTTTTAGTTCACTTTTTAATCAGTCGGGTTTTATGATTTTTTGGATTATCGTTTTTTTTTCATGTAAGGGATAGGACATGCAAAAATTATGAGCTACGGTCGTCGGCCACCAAGCTCTGGTTCTGGGATGGTGAACCAAGGAGTGGTGGCACGCGACGAAATTATTCGGTTTCGCTTATGTAAGATGCCACTGGGCCTCTAGCTAAGACCTCGTGCTTGAGGGTAATAGTGGGTTCATAACCGAGCATATTCAATTCATAAGTATCTTAGACATCGCCCACATCGGTAACACATCTTCACTCTTTACAAAGCGCAAGTCCGATCCTGCATGGAGTATTGCAGCCACCTCTAGGATGGCTCAGCTAAATATCAGCTTGCCGCGCTTGACTCGGTGGAACGCAGAGCTAAGAGACTAGTTGGCGAATGCCAAGCTGGTGGATGCCAACCTTCACAGCTTAGCTCATCGCCGTAAGGTTGCCTGCTTGTCGGTCTTCTACAGACTGTATTTTGGCGAGTGTGCTCATGAACTCCACGACCTCATCCCACCGGCCCCCTTCTACCATCTAGACGCACTGCATGTTACCATCCTCAACTAGTTGCCATTCCACCAACTCGCACCAAGCGCTTCCAAACATCCTTCATAATGCGCACAGCAAAAGAGTGGAACTCACTGACTGCGTCTCGTGTTTCCGAACGCATACAACCCGAATCTCTTCAAAGTTAGAGTGAACAGGCTTCTTCTGGGTAAGCTCACTCCATCGTCGACTTTGTCTCTGTCACCTCTGACCTAGACTAGAGTCAAGAGCAAACCCATAACAAATAAAATAAAAAAGGTGATTTCAGAAGAACTAAACGATAAAAGGAAAATAAAGATGTCACTTCAAAGCATCCCCCTATTATTAAGAATGAGACAAGGGCAGAAAGATGTGTTGAAATATAAATTACCATACAATAATTTTAACCGCCCATGGTCGCTTTTCCTATAAAAAATCACATGCATTCTATGGGAAGAGGATTGAAAACAAATTACTTATACTGTTACTTATGAGTCCCTTTTCGGAATCAATTGTTTGGACAGGTACGGCCGGGGCAATAAACATTACCATTTCTTGTCCGTGTATGCGTCGGTACTTTTGTAGGAAATGTGTTACCGGACGATACCGGCAACGTATTCAAATCTTTTTTTTTTATGTAACAGATAGGAGATGAAAAAATTAGAAGCCACCAATCTCTGGTTCAGGGATGGTGAATCTATGACTCACGTGCCAATGAAGGCACGCGACGTAATAATTCGGGTACGCTAATGTAGTGGTGGCCCATTGACTAAGACTTAGAGAGGAAGTACCAATCTGACTTTTTCAATTCATATGTAAGTTCTTCCTAAGTTTATCTTAGACATCGTTGAAGGAAAACGTCGAGAGGAAACCTGTACTTCTAGTTAAATTAAGGTTACACTAGTCGATAATTCTTCCATACAAACGTAGTCTAGGGATTACTCCACTGTTTGACGATGTACGTTCAAAATAAAAAGTGATATCAATTTGTCTCATCATTATCTAGCCCTGTATGGAGCCAAAAAATAAAAAAAATATATGTATTTGAAAGTTATGAGCGTCGAAAGTTCCACATTTCGACACTAATTTTAACGCATTTTTGGGCGCGAATAAATACGAAGAAAGAAATAAATAAGAAGACGGCAAATAGCAAAACGGCCACCATATAGGGATAGATTATTAGTTCAACAATGCAAGTGATTTCATTTTGAACAGATACGTTTAGTCGTTTTTTCATGATATCCAGACTCCCAAAGGCCTGTTTATAAAATTTCGTGCACTCGGTTTCGTCCTAAATCATTATCCATTTCGCTACAAATTTGCAAAAGTGTGTATTCGTACGCGAACTATCTTCATACTGGTCATCACAGCATCTATCTCTTCCGCACGTGTTGTCGGTTGATATAAAATGCATTTCAACCCCGCGCACAAAATAGTTCGTGCCGTCGACTAGTGTACCCTTAAGTGTGAAATCGCCAATCCGCATTGAGAAATAAAAATTTCCATACAATAATTTTAACAGCTCAAGCTCGCGTTCCTTATAAAAAATCACATGCATTCTATGGGAAGAGGATTTAAAACAAATTACATACAGAGTCCCTTTTCTAAGTCAATTGTTTGGACAGGTACTGCCGGAGCAATAAACATAACCATTTATTATCTGTGTGTGTGTCGATTCGTTTGTATGAAATATGTTACCAGCCGATACCGGCAACGTATTTATTTTAAACAATAAACTTTTTTCATGTGAGGAATAGTTAATGATGAAAAAATTTACAGATGTTACAAAAGAAAAGTCATTTTACGTTATGGGTGCGAGCAAGTTGTAACTTGTACACTGTTGTCTTGTTTTTTTTTTCAAGATTTGCTTTGGTTCAGACATGACTTCAAAACAGTGAACTCTATGGATGTAGTCATAGAGTTCACATTTTGGAGGCCTTATTTTGACAAGGAAAAGTGAAATGGTTCTCGTAAAAGATAATACGTATTGTTTTTGACTTCTTCTTACATCCTAAAACCATAATGTAACAAAGCCCTACCTATGTGTATTCTTAAGGACACGTTTATGAAGGTGTAGTAAAGTTATGCCAACTTAAACCTCGAAAAACGAATGGTATATTTTTTTTAAACGTTGCCCCACACTAGTTTTTTTTTTCCTGTATGGTAGGGACGTTTACAAACATTTATACTCACGTACATAAACGTTAAGAATAGGAACGTCAACGAACTGTAACTTGAAAAGTACGGTTTTCATCGAAAACTAATTCGCAGAAAATTTACTCCTTAAAAATAACTCTATAGAAAATTTTAATTAAGAATATAGTATTAGTTATTATCACGCGAATTAGCTCTCTATGCAAACCGTTCTTTTCATGTGACAGTTGACAGATCGAGGTCATTGACGTTCCTATTCTCATTTGAAACGCATAGTAGGTACAGAAACAGTCAGACCCGAAATAACTATCTGTACTGTAGGCTATACAAATATTTGTTCCGTGCAGGACTCGAACCTGCGACACGCAGCGCAGCAGTCAATCGCTCAGCCACTGCGCCAACTGTGCAATTTATCTGGAGATTAAATTGGTTGTCACTCACCTACACCATTTTTATACACAAGGGGGTGTGAGTATAAAAATAGTTCATACAAATAATCCATTTCAAACACATTTCTCCCTCAAAGTTCTATTTTCCGTCAACAACAAAAGAAACTTCAAAAAAAACTCTCAAAATCACGTTTCACACAAAGTTTTCAACATTATTTTCCTTCTGAGTACAAAACCTTTCTATATTTAAGAACAAAAGCTCTAAATTCGACGCTGAAAGTTTCTGAGTAACATAAATAAATGCGACACGTAATACAATCGATAGAGTAGTTACTCATGTTAATTATAAGGTACAGCTACCAATCAGGGGCTCAGGGATGACGAACCTATGACACGACACAAATAATTCGGGCATGCTGATCCTACTTTTAATCATCACTACATATTATAAACTAAACTCCCCCGTCGCTTTTGTACGCGATAAACTCAAAAACTACTGAATGGATTTTCATGTGGTTTTCACCAATAGAAAGCGTGAGGAAGGTTTTAGTGTTTTATTTGTCACGAGCGAAGCCGGGGCGGGTCGCTAAATCAAGATTCTATGGTGGCGAGTCATACCCACATTTTTTTCATATATTTAATGGCACGTGTTCCAAAGGTTCGCCATCCCTGCTCTAAGTAATTCAGAATGAACATGTTTTTTCGTACCCAATATACGCCCACTCGTCAAACAACAGGCTATTTCAGGTTACAGGGCGTTTTAAAAATAGGTGAAAAAGTTTCTGTTAGTAGGGAAATGTTTAAGTAATTTTATTTGAAGGTAACATTCGATTGGTTACAAAAGTCGTTTTTTTTTTTTATTTTTTTTTTTATTTGAGATGGAGTTGCTCTTGACTCTAGTCTAGGTCAGAGGTGACAGAGACAAAGTCGACGATGGAGTGAGCTTACCCAGAAGAAGCCTGTTCACTCTAACTTTGATGAGATTCGGGTTGTACGCGTTCGGAAACACAGACGTAGGCAGTGAGTTCCACTCTTTTGCTGTGCGCATTATGAAGGATGTTTGGAAGCGCTTGGTGCGAATTGGTGGAATAGCAACTAGGTGAGGATGGTAACTTGCAGTGCGTCTAGATGTCCGATGGTAGAAGGGGGCCGGTGGTATGAGGTCCTGGAGTTCATTAGCACACTCGCCAAAATACAGTCTGTAGAAGACCGACAAGCAGGCAACCTTACGGCGATGAGCTAAGCTGTGAAGCTTGGCATCCACCAGTTTGACGTCGCCAATTAGTCTCTTAGCTCTGCGTTCCACAGAGTCAAGCGCGGCAAGCTGATATTTAACTGAGGCATCCCAGAGGTGGCTGCAATACTCCATGCAGGATCGGAATTGCGCTTTGTAAAGAGTTAATAGCTGTCCAGGCATAAAGTATCGCTTCACTCTATTTAGGACGCCCAGTTTCTTTGTTAAATCTAAAGGCCTAATTACTACTAATACCAGTCTGTGACTGTCCCACTGTAGAGCAATGGTCTCTTCTCATACAGAGACGGCACGAGCTTTGATCACGCGCTTGCTCAAGATGATTTGGTGATTTTTCAAACTTTCCTCACAATTTTTTCCTTCACCGCTGTTAGCGATGTAAATAAATAAACAAATAATATTGTCCAAGATAAACTTAGAAAGGGTCTCATATCTAATTGCTAAGACATCCTTTAAATCTTAATAGTATCGTAAGTGTTAGGACTTACTCCTAAAAATCATTTATAATACTTAGACAGTTGTGTTTCATCCCATACAAAGAAACCGTGTCGACGTTCTATACTGATAAATTTTTGTACATCGATCGTTTTCGGTCCCGTTCCACGGATATAGATGCTGATCTACCTATCGCTGTGGAACGGAACCGAACGCGATCGATTTACTAAAAATAATCGATATAATCAGATGAAAAACGCTAGTTACGTGGGCACGGTTTCTTTGTATGGGATGAGGCATCTGTATGCTAGTATTATATTATCTGTGACTTAGCAGTTCCTGAAGGCTAAAAAGTTAATAAAGTAGGTAGGATTCATACTGAAAGTACTACCAAAGCACGAATTTCTTGGCTCTATTGAAGGCTTTGCTTCGAAACTAAACAGATAGGTTTTAAAACTGCATAACTTTGGGCCTTGTTTGGCAAGCAATGTATTTAATAATCAACCTAAAACATAACTGGCCAATCGGGATGTTTCCTGGGTAGAAAAATTATAATATTATTAGTAGTGAGATTATCAAATAATATTGGACCCGTATTTTTTGCTTTATCAAATAAATAAAAATTGACAAAGATAAAGCGCATCAAAGTTCAGGAGTGGGGGCTTGTGATGTCACTTTGTCCGTATAAATTGTAGCACACCGTGACGTCACACGATATTTCAACGCACTGTATCGTCGTAATTTTTTGTTTTCGTGGCAAAAGAAAAAAACCGGCCAAGTGCGAGTCGGACTCGCGCACGAAGGGTTCCGTACCATTATCGCAAAAAACAGCAAAAAAATCACGTTTGTTGTATGGGAGCCCCACTTAAATATTAATATTATTCTGTTTTTAGTATTTGTTGTTATAGCAGCAACAGAAATACATCATCTGTGAAAATTTCAGCTGTCTAGCTATCAAGGTTCATGAGATACAGCCTGGTGACAGAAGGGCAGATAGACAGACAGACAGATCGCGTAGTCTTAGTAATAGGGTCCCGTTTTTACCCTTTGGGTACGGAGCCCTAAAAAAATGACACAGATAAAGCGCATCAAAGTTTAGGAGTGGGGTGGGGACTTGTGACGTCACTTTGTCAGTATAAATTGTAGCACACCGTGACGTCACACGATATTTCAACGCACTGTATCGTCGTAATTTTTTGTTTTTTTTTTGCAGAAAAAAAATACGTGTCGGATATATTTAGGTTATCTAAATGACGTACTAAATAGATATTTGTTGTCCTCTGCCTAACTATTTGAAGACTACGACGTAATGTTACGTTCAGTTTTTCTAAGAACCTGCAAAGGAGTATTCTCCACTTTCCATCAGCAACACCACCACTCAAACTCCCCACAACTTCTTTATCAGAGAGCACCATCAATTAATCACGAGGGGCCAACCAATTACTGGCAACATTAACCGGGGGTTAACTATAGTTAACCGTACTTAACCGTAGTTTGGACGATAGTTTAATCGTTTCGTATAACTCGTCTGATGTTTATGATAGTTGAGTGTTGTGGAATGGGCCAACAATTAATTTTGGTTTTTGATAGGACAATGATGTATGGGGGTTACAAATGGCGTTTCTGGGGGGAAATGGTTCAGATAGACAAAATTTCTGAAAGCCAAACGTCTAAGAATAGCTAAATTATGTTTTTCTTTCTCCTCCGCTGTTCTTTTCCGATTAATTTCGTTCCAAAACAGTTGCACCGTTTCTCCAGGACTTGTTGAACTTCATTGACTCAGAGCTTTTCTGTTGGTAGTCACTGTTGATTCTGGCTTTCAAGAGTTCAGTGGTTATAAATAATGTGGCGGGCTTGTCCAAAAACAAAGTCTATGAAAAGTTAGCCTTCCTACTGGGAACATAAAATGAAGATCAAAGAACTAGATGGACAGTAGCAACTCCATTTCTTGTAGTTTTTTTTGGTGACCTTTCTAACAAATACTCCCGCACTGTGGGGAGCGGGAGGTATCAGACTTTCACTGAAATCCACTCCTGGGGGTTGACCATAAGCTCTTAGAGCGGTATCAATTTGATATGAGTCATATACATCTTTCCCTTATTCACATCACCCTCCTGTTCCTTCAGTTGCTTGTGCCAGGGCCGTGGTAACCCTCTTTCAAATTTATCCGCGACCCACAGTAGCCACTCCTTAAATCATAATGATTAAGTTCAAATATAAGTATATAGATATAACGCAGCTTCCCAGATAAGTTTGGGTCGGCTTCCAGTCATGCAGCTGCATCCAGTTATACAGCTGAGTACCAGTATTTTACACAGAGTAAGTGCCTATCCAACCTCCACACCCCAGTAATTGCGTAACTAGTAGATTGGTGTTAGATACAAGAACCTACAAAAGGAAAAACTTAAATGTAAGAAAATACCATATGTAGGTAATATATCTCAAAAATATAAAAAACCGGGCAAGTGCGAGTCGGACTCACGCACGAACGGTTCCGTACCATTATCGCAAAAAACGGCAAAAAAATCACGTTTGTTGTATGGGAGCCCCACTTAGTTATTGATTTTATTCTGATTTAAGTATTTGTTGTTATAGCGGCAACAGAAATACATCATCTGTGAAAATTTCAACTGTCTAGCTATCACCGTTTATGAGATACAGCCTGGTGACAGACGGACAGACAGACAGACGGATCGCGGAGTCTTAGTAATAGGGTCCCGTTTTCACCCTTTGGGTACGGAACCCTAAAAATATCCGACTTTCAAAATAAAAGTTAACGTTAGCAAAGTTTTTTTTTTGTTTTGGTAGCTTCTTATAACAATTCCAAAAAGTGACTAGGATACATTGTTTTATTACGGAGTGCCGTTACCCACCATCCGGCTTCATTACCAGATCAGTTCGATGGTACCATTTTCATTAGAACCATTTATTTAAATTTGCATGAAGCAAATTCATTTAACTATTCGAGATATCTTATACCCAAAACATACATATCATTAAGGAGTTGCATTGGCCATTTGTGGTTCCTCATCAGTTCCACTTCACCAAATGAAAGTTTCTGAATGCAAATGCTTCGTTGATGAAAATACCAAAGTCGTTATAAAATTTGAAGAGTTACCTCAATTTCCATGGGATTCCCTCATCAGACCCTGACTTGGTCATATTGTGACCAAGTCGTTTTTTGTTTGAAACGGTTTCGTTTTTTGTTTGAAACGGTATCGTTTTTTGTTTGAAACGGTATCGTTTCAACGGTATCGTCGTTGTTTTGTTTGAAACGGTATCGTTTCAAACAAAAAAAAAACTTTTCAAAATCGGTCCATAATTGACGGAATAATCAGTGAACAAATATAAAAACCGGCCAAGTGCGAGTCGAACTCGAGCAAGAAGGGTTCTGTACCATTATCGCAAAAAACGGCAAAAAAATCACTTTTGTTGTATGGGAGCCCCACTTAAATATTTAATTTATTCTGTTTTTAGTATTTTTTGTTATAACGGTAAAAAATACATCATATTATGTGAAAATTATTACCCGTTTTTACCCTTTGGGAACGGAACCTTAAAAAAGAACCTACATACACGCAATCGAACATAGAACTTTCCTTTTTGGAAAGTCGGTGAAAAATGTGTCACTCCGGTCACCTACAGAAAATCTTTTAGTTAAACCAGTATTACCAACAAAAAAAATCCCTTAATCCTCATAAAGCTCGCGTGTACCAACCTTACATTAACACATGACCTCAAAGACATACGGCCAGCATGCTATCGAAAAATGCTAATGCTTCCGATGCTAATCTCAACCTTAACGCGTGCGTCAGACCACGCATACTTGACTAAATGTAACCCTTGAACTATCTGATAACAGCCTTACACTTCCACCAGATTAACATGACCTTCCAAATTCAAATACTGAAGCAAGTTCAAAAAAGATTTGTTCAGGACGTTAGAGGTCTAGTTAGCTTGGGTGTTGCTTACATGCGACGTTTGAAATATGTGTAGTGACGTCACATTTATGTCAGCCAATCCATTAATGTCCTTATCTGGACTTCCGAATTCGTGTGTTTCTTGAAGAAAGTGTGTGGGCTTTATTGACCCGGGACATGACACAGCAGGTTTTTTGGAGTTAGGAGTATCTTTTCAAAGAAAATGTAGGTTATGTGTTTATAGAAGAGAATGAATAGATTTCTTTAAGGCAAGCGTACTCCATCGTCAGCCACATCATCTCTTACCATCAGGTGAGATAGTAATCAAATGCCTAAGTATTAATTACTTTAGCTAACAATTCTTCCCAGTTTTAGCCGGATTTTAGACGCTAACTAGTTATTTATCAAAGACATTGAAATGGGGCGCACGGTTTGGCGCAGTGGTTGAGCGATTGCTGCGCTGCTTGTCGCTGGTACGATTCCCGCACGGAACAAATATTTGTATGACCTACTGATAGTTGTTCTGGCTCTGGGTGTTGTGTATGTGAGTTTATGTTTGTAAACGCACCCACGATACAGGAAGAAATACCTAGTTTGGGGCAAAGTTTTATTAAAAAACAATTTATAATTAAACCATAATTTATAATTTATAAATGTTGTTTTTTTATACAAAAGAATTGAGATAAATAGACCCGTTGATAATTCTGTGACTCATACAGTGTGTGTTCTATTGTACTCACAACTTTCCATTCATGACTGTGACTCAAATATTCTTTAACACAAAAGCGCTAATTACAGAAGATTACCTAACTATTCACAAATGGTATCTTCACATAATCCCTCAAACAAATTTGAAAGTACCGTTAGGGCTTAAAAAGGTTCCCAAAAATTCGCATGTGCCGCTAACGTTCCCGAGTGAACGTAATCCTGAATAGTATTTATTCTTGGAATTCTTGATAAGTTGTGTGTGGCCAGGTACATATTGTTATCGCTTAAAAAGCATTGTGTGGTCGAATCATTAAAGTTATAAAGCCTCTTTGTTTAGTTTGTTAGATTACCATTGATCGTCAGTTGTTTTTTTATATACTCGTATGGTAAGAAGGGATGTTGAAAAGTACTACAGCGAGGATTTAAATAGTTATTTATGCTACAAGTGCGGAAAGTAGGTGATTTCCCATGAGTGGTATTTTTATTTAAGAGCGAGCGAAGCGAGTGAGTGGATAAATCGACACGAGTCGGAAATCATCTTACGCACGTGTATCATACAACATTTTACTATGCATTGTGCGAGGAAATAAAAAAATATATCTGAACCAAGCAAGAAATTAATAAAATGGCGGGCTTATTCAAGGGCGCTCAGCATATCCATAGATTAACTAATAGTTCCTCGGGCATATCTACTGCGCAAGTGCAAATGGCTGTCACGTCGTAACGCCAAAAGGCACGAGCAAAATATTTATTCTGCCAAACATATTTAATGAATATTTAAAATTAATTTATTGATCAAAATCTAATTCTAGAGTAATTAAAAACGCCTTAAATGAAGTATTAGTTTTGTTTTACCTTTTATATGAATGATAATCTGTACAAGAACTAATTTTTAAAACTTATCTCAAATAATAAAAACTCTATGCGGTGGGCTGACGTTGGAGTTAAAAATTAAAAAAAGTACAGGAAAGTAAAAAGCACTAGTAAAAAAAAGTGACACTTTCCGCACAGTTTGGCTGCTTAGAAAACGCTCTTTTCGAGGACATGCATTGTAAAATAGATTACATGAACTGGACGAAAAGAAGTTATGGAACCATTTTTTGAATATATTATCACGTCACCTCCTTTGCCTTTGCTTGCCCATAAGGCACAGCGAACTGCACCTTAGCCAATGTAAGAGAGGTAGTTAAAATCTGGCTGATATTTGACACAGTAGACGAAAGAATAAGTGTAACGTTGGGATGAAAGAGGATGCCTTGGAATCTTCTCTTACATAACATAACATAAATATTGAATTTCTCATCCACAAAGGTGCCTTACAAACTGTCAAGGTGTCCTGCTTATGCAACTACGAAATATGCACCTAGCTCTCATTTAAGAATACGTGAAATAAGTAGCTACAGCATTCCAAAATCCTGGTGAATTACATGTTACTCAAGTCCACACTCACCAAACCCTATTCCCCCAAAAAAATAGCACTAGCAGTGAAGCCCCGAAAAACAAAAACGCATCATTCGCAGTATTCCACTCTTCTACAAAATCGTAGGCAGTAGAGTAAGTTTAAAAACTCTTTGAAGTAGACTAGGAACACAAAACGAAGCAGACACCGGCCTAACTACGTAACTGTAATGGCGAAAAATAAGCAAAACCCACGTGTAGGGGCAACGAGCTTCAGCCAGCTATACCTTGTTACGACAAGCATGTAGGAAACGTGGGCTGAATGGGAAATGTGTTAATGTTATCGTACTACCGTTTTCTTTCTTTCTTTATAACAAGAAACTAAACCTATGGTCTTAAAGTCAAGAGCTAATAGGTTACTTCTAGGCAAGCTTGGTTCTGATTCAAAATTCAATCCATCATCGCGAAAAAAACACAGTTCCTGTGGTAAATTTAAAAATTAAATAAAATATTTACGAGTTTGACGCGGACGAAGTCGCGGGCAACACCTAGTTTTGCAACTTTTAGATAATTAGACTATTTGTACTAAGATAGTTGACAAAAATTTCTATTTACTCCGTCAGTTAGATAAGCCACGTAATCAAATAATTACGACGATACAGTGCGTTGAAATATCGTGTGACGTCACGATTTGCTACACTTTATACTGTCAAAGTGACGCCACAAGCCCCCACTCCCTTACGTATTGCCAATACGTAAAATCGTTTTTGGGAAGGAATCGACTTGTTTACTTTGCAGAATTCACTTACGCAATTAGGCTGCTGGTTGGGACAATCAAAGGGGGCTATAAGTCTGTTAGATATGATTGTGTAACTCTTAGTTAATTTTGATGTTCGATTATCAAATAAAATTAGATCCGCATTTTTTGCTTTATCAAATAAATAAAAATTGACAAAGATAAAGCGCATCAAAGTTCGGGAGTGGGGGCTTGTGGCGTCACTTTGACAGCTTAACTAATACAACCATAAAAACGAAACGTGATATGCTGAAGGTTTGACTAAGTCCTTTAAAAGCCTTTGCCATATATTTTACGTATTGCATATTAATACGTAAAGTCGTTTTTGGGAAGGAATCGACTTGTTTACTTTGCAGAATTCACTTACGCAATTAGGCTGCAGGTCAAGAAAACATTATAAAGAGGAGCCCAAACGGGCAAAATTAAAATATGGCAAAGGCTTTTAAAGGACTTAGTCAAACCTTCAGCATATCACGTTTCGTTTTTATGGTTGTATTAGTTAAGCTGTCCAATCTATCTATACCTACCAAAAAAAACATGAGTATTAAATTGATAGGACCATTCAATTCTTCTAACATTAACATGTTTCCAAAAGATTTTTCAGGAAGTTAAAGTGGTTTATAACTTCGTTAAAAATCCCTCCTTTTGATATTACCTCATCCACCCCAATTCTGACCTCTCAATGTTACAAACACGTGTGCTATGCAGGTACACGGCGCGCCAACGAACGGTTCAAACTGTACGGAAAACATTGAAAATTTGGACGCTTATCAGTGAGCGTGCTAACTTTTATTTTTGGCGCCCGCGGCTCGCTCCGTGTGTGCACGAATTGTTTGTAGAGCCAGTGGCGGATAGAGAAGGCTGTGTTGTATATTTGTGGTGATTTTGATTATTAACCCCTCGAGTCCCTAGAACGTGGATGCACGCGAGGCACGATTTTTTTTTGTTTGTTGCGGTTATGACGGCATTCAACCGGTTAATTTGATGTTTTTATGCCATGAATTAGACAGCTGACAAGTAATTTTAGTTTAAGGGTACACTAGTCGATCTTCCATACAAACGTGGTCTGGCGATTACTCCACTGTTTGACGATGTACGTTCAAAATAAAAAGTGATATCAATTTGTCTCATCATTATCTAGCCCTGTATGGAAACAAAAAAGTAAAAATATATAGGTTTGAAAGTTATGAGCGTCGAGAGTTCCACATTTCGACACTAATTTTAACGCATTTTTGGGCGCAAATAAATACCATAAGAAGACGGAAAATTGCAAAACGGCCACCATATAGGGATAGATTAGTAGTTCAACAATGCAGATATTTTTATTTTGAACAGATACGTTTAGTCGTTTTTTCATAATATGCAGACTCCCAAAGGTCTGTTTACAAAATATCGCGCGCTCGGTTTCGTCCTAAATCATCATCCATTTCGCTACAAATTTGCAAAAGTGTGTACTCGTACGCGAACTAGCTTCTTACTGCTCATCACAGCATCTATCTCTTCCGCACGTGTTGTCGGTTGATATAGCATGCATTTTAACCCCGCGCACAAAATAGTTCGTGCCGTCGACTAGTGTTACCATAAGACAATGCATTGGCCACTACCCATTGTTTTAGGCATCACCAAGGTTTTTTAAAAGTTATCACCACGCATTTTTCTTTGCAAGGAACCGGATTACAGGTCAACAGGCCACCTGATGCAAAGTAGTCGTCCTTCTTCTAACGGGGTAATTAATACCAGTAGTTTTAATGCAGTAACAATAATAGGTAGAGTTCTGAAGTTATGTTTTTGTTTTCCTACTCCTCCTTTATTCTTTTCATAAATTTCGTTGCAGGATTCATTCGCCGGGACTTCGTCGAGCTTCATTGCTTCGGCGCTTTCCAGGAGGTCGCAACTTTTTTTTTGGGACAATCCCATCGCACTATTTACAAACCAAGAGCAGTGGTGGCCCAGTGATATCAGCCGCGACTTACAAGTTGTAGGTCGTGGGTTCGAGCCCAGGCAGGCGCTTTACTTTGTGTAAATTATTTCATCACCACTGCTCTCAAAACGGTGAAGGAAAACATCGTGAGGAAACCGGCATGTCCTAGAACCAAAAATTCGAAGACATGTGATATCCACCAACCCGCACTGGGCCCGCGTGGTGGATTACGGCCCATTCCCTCTCACAGAGAGGAGGCCTGTGTCCCAGCAGTGCGAACATTAATAGGCTGATGATGTGATGTGATGTGATTTCCAAACCACTGCAACTCCTGAAAGTCAGAATCAACAGTGGCGACCACCAGAATAGCGCCAAGGCAATGAAGCTCGACGAAGTCCCAGAGAATGAATTTAACTGTCTTGGATCCCGCAACAAAATTAATCAGACTAGAGTCAAGAGCAAACCCATTACAAATAAAAATAAAAAATAAATAAAAAAACAGAAAAAAAGAGTAACGGTGGTCGCAACTATTGATTCTGGCTTTCAGGAGTTGCAGTGGCTTGGGAATAGTGCGGTGGGATAGTCCTAAATTAAAAAAGCCCTAGGTTGAGTAGCCCAGTACGGATGTACAGATTTCTGTCAATAAGTACTTATTTAGTCATACGAATTGGACTCCGAACCTATTTCCTTATAATTCGTGTAACATCATGTTTATCTAGGTACTCCACAAAAGTTTTGCGTCAACATCCTATTTGCTTACGGTACATATGTGTAATTTAATATGCTTATCAAAACTCACGTAATGTTCAAAATACGTCAGTTAAATTTGCACTTACTTTGAATGACGTCACAAAACAAAAGGCACAATACAGATTTATTCTAATATTCCTGTCAACAATTATTTATAAATCAAACTCTCAACCCATTTTCTCACAATAACTGTAATATTATCTGCTCCCACTACGCAGGTTTTAAAATACGTCACATATTTGTATGTAGGTATCCCCTTTGTTTACGGTGCAAATATATAATTAGTAATTTAATATGTTTATCTATTCCCACGTAATGTTTAAAAGACGTCACACAACTTACACTTATTATCGATGACGTCAAAAACAATAGCCGTGTCATACAGATATTTAAAATCACGGTTTTCCTTGCATCTAATATAATACACTGCAACTTCAATCTGCCTAAGCCTTTCTACCCGACTGCCGAAGGAGATCCATCCAAAGGTTGTCTAGAAAAGATCGCTTTTAGCGATAAGGCCGCCCATTGTGTCACCCAGTGCAATGTTTTCTTCGTCTATACTTTCTGTAACTCATATGGTGTACATAATAAAGAGTATTCTATTCTATTCTATTCTAATGTGTTTATCAGTCTATGTATATATGTATGTTTGTTTGTTCCTATGTGACGTTCCACAGACCAAACGCGTTGGCCGATTTTGATGCTTCTTACGTCAATCGATTCGTCTTAACCTTGCGAGTTACTATAAATACTAGAGGCTACATTAAAATTGGCAAATAGAAAAATGGCGGATTTTGGGCGCCATATTGTGGGAGCCCAATTATTTGTTTTCTTCCATCGTGTGGGGTATCAAAATAAAGGGTTTTCAGGTGATTTTAAAAATATATAATACTTATATGTTTAAATGTACT
This sequence comes from Orthosia incerta, assembly GCA_948252205.1. Lineage (NCBI taxonomy): Eukaryota > Metazoa > Arthropoda > Insecta > Lepidoptera > Noctuidae > Orthosia > Orthosia incerta. Next base: position 8,422,796 of record OX411759.1, read on the forward strand.
AACTTGAACAAAAAAATAACTAAAAGGTTTTAAATAAAAAAAGTTAATTTAAAAATCGAAAAAAACCGACTGCTTAAAAAGCGTACTAAAAGTACATCTGGTTTTGTTCGGCCAGCTCGCGATTTCGCGAATATGTATCCTCAGACTGCACAGCATGATTTTCTTCTTGTTTACGTCTTTTTAGTTCGCTTTTTAAGCAGTTGGGGTATTTGTAGTAGGGATGTTTCCTGGGTAAAAAAATTATAATTCCATTTAGTCCGTCAGTAAGATTATCAAATAATAATGGACCCATATTTTTTGCTTTATCAAGTAAATAAAAATTGACACAGATAAAGCGCAAGTTCAGGAGTGGAGGCTTGTGACGTCACTTTTTCGGTATAAAGTGCAGTACACCGTGACGTCACACGATATTTCAACGCTCTGTATACTTAGTCATAGCAAAAGAAAAAATACGTGTCCTATATTTTTAGGTTATCTAACTGACGAACTAAACAGATATTTTTTGTCAACGACCCTATTCTGAATTCTATATTGTACACCAAAAACAATGTCCAATAATATGATAATAAAGATAATAAAGTACATGTACAAAGGCGAGTTTAACTAAATGTTGAGTTCTCTTACAGCAAAACCAGACAGAGAAAGATGACAAAATAGGGCTCCAGTGTACAATTTCTTTCCCCAACTATGTTCATGTAGATCGGCTTGCAGTCATACATAATGCAGCAGAATACCAGTAGTTTACATTGAACGACTGCCTATCTCACTTCCACAACCCAGTAACTGGGTAACACGGTGTCCTCTGGCAAGATTGGTGCCAGATTTTCTGGCTTCTGACTACCCGTTACAGCTGTCCAAGATCTACAAAAGGCTACCGGGACCAACAACTTTACGTGCTTTCTGAGCCACGGAGGATTCTCGGTATGTGAGAAATGATCACCCATTCACAGACCGACCTCGTTCAGTTATTTAACCACGGAGCTCCTCCAACGAGCTCTAACATTTTCCTTGCTAAAACGTTTAGTGCGTATGGGTGGGATGTCCACCATGCACTGATGACGCATCGCCGTATGCCTTGTAGTCCAATGATGAAACGGGCTAAGCAGAATTAAATCATGCAATTCCATCGCACACTCTCCGAATGTAATCGATAAAAAGCCGACAGGCTGGCAAATCGGCGGCGATGTTCAAGGTTCTGGAGCTTTGACTCGGTAAATGCAAATGAGCCTCTTGGCCCATTTTTCGATCGACGCATGTGTATCAAGTTGGTATTCCTTCATATTAAACCACATTCCCCTGCCGCCTCTACATCATTCCAGTGTAGCAGTAAAGCGCACGCGAGCCAGTATTTACGGCTAGTATTTCGGCCGTGTGTTCTCACACGTCGGCGATACACATCTGATTCATTACCAGCTGTTCTGTCTATACCCGCACACGTAAGCTCGCCTTTGATTTAGATGTAGAGTTTTGGCGCTATTTTAATGGGAATTTTGGTGGATTTTATGGGATGTTTATCTACCAATTAGGAGATTTATTTATAGCATTATACCTGTGCAAGTTATGCTTTTGAACTGATGTGTAATAAAAAGGAGATTTTGGATGTGTTGCCAAACTTAAGTGGCAGCGGGCAGCATATTGCTCGCAGAACGGTTGGTCGATGGGGCCGAAAAGTTCTGGAGTGGCAACCGCGTGCTGGAAGATGCAGTGTTGAAACTTAGGTGGACCGATGACCTGGTTAAGGTGGCGGGAGTCCCGTGGATGCGAGATGCACAGGGACCGATCAGTCTGGCGAAACTTAGGGGAGGCCTATGTCCTGCAGTGGACGTCTTTCGGCCTTTACGGCCGTGTGTTCTCACATGTCATCGATACACATCTGATAAATTACCAGCTGTTCTGTCGATACCTGCACACGTAAGCTTGCCTTTGATTTAGATGCGGAGTTTTGAAGCAATTTTAATATGGATTGTTGGTGGATTTTATGGGGTGACTACTAATTAGGAGAAGTATTTGCCAAATTATACTTAAACCTGGGTAACCTTTGATATGAAACTGTTTTGCAGAATGTTCGATTAAGTCAAATTTTGTCTTAACTGTTTAAGTTAAAATTTATTCCGAGCAGTATTTAGCTAACTGGACAGCTCTGCCATTCGCCTCGTTCAGATTGCAGGCGGATGGATTTGAAGGATAGACAAAGAGGTGGAGTTTATCCTGCGAAGGGGCCCCACACTGGCACTGGTTTGATTTGGCTAGGCGATCAGCCTTTTTTTTTTTTTTGGGTTGTTGGTATGTGAATCATCCTTGTCCTTGTCCATGTCTTCTCCCGGTCTGGCTGAGGCGTGAGAGCGTGTCAGACTTTTACTGACTAAAACCCACCCGTGTTCCTTCAGTTGCTTGAGCCAGGGCCGCGGTATCTCTTTTTCAAATTTATCCGACCCAGAGAGGCATCGGCCCTCGCGGACCCCGTCAGTTCTGCTGACATCTCTTTGAGGCGCGCGTGGAACACAACGCGCCGTCGACTCGGGCCTGGTCCTTATCGGACGGCGAGCTACCCACAGCCGATCGCCTCCACGAGGACACGGCGGTGCCCAGCCCAAGCAGGGCACCGCCGTGTCCTCCGGGTAGTCCACACAATGGTGACACCCGGGCGTTTCCTCCCGCCTAATCCTGAATAGGAACCTCCCGAAACAGCCGTGTCCGGTGAGGACCTGCGTCAGGAAGGTGAGGACGCCGTGGCGCCTCTCAAGCCACTCCTCAAAGAGGGTTTATTGCTTACTTATCGCCGCAATTGTGGCGTGTCCATAGGCGACCAACCTGGGCTCATATTTAGTTTAGAGATTTACAGATTGGCCACTACAGTTCGTATTTTTAATAAAAAAATATGTTTCATGAAATAGTTAAGATAAAACGCATTTGTTAGTTTAGTGAATGGAACAGCCAATTGTAGCTTAAGTCTTTAGTTTTTCTTTCCTTATTTCGAACCATAGATATATATCTTCTACCTTTAGCTAGGTGATTTTTATGTCAATAAATGAAAGCAGTACCGTGAAGCCATTTAAGACTCAGGCAAAGACATCAAGACGAACTAGACTGGTGCATGAGACATTCGTTCGCAACAGCAAACAGTTGTGGGAAGTTGAAGGAATTGAGGGAGGCCATTGGACAGCAATGGAACAATATGGGCTGATATAAAAAATATGAAAATAATGGAATCTGAGAATAAACAAAAATGCAAAGTCTGTATTATAATAAGAACCCACAGCAATGAAAATGGCTGCCAATATATTGCGGACTGTATCACAGTCACATATTTCTTGAATTACTCATAAACCAGTTGTATGTAATACAAAACAAATGATCGTTATCTTTTTATCATTACATTATCATTTGCTACTTGATAAGACATCAAAATCATGTGAAAGTGCGGAAGCGGTCGTTAACAATGACATTCCGAGTCGAACGATTCATATTACTGGCATACTGATTGATGTTGATAAGCAGTAACTATGTATCAATAAGTTTCAAGCTTTCATCATAATATACTTCTATACTTTCAATGTATCTTTTAAAACTTACATTGGCAGCAAACAGTATTATTAATACGAAAACAGCTGTCTGTCTATTTGTTAAATTTTCAGCCTTAAGGTTACACTAGTCGAAAATTCTTCCATACAAACGTAGTCTAGGGATTATTCCACTGTTTGACGACTTTTTATTTTGAACTGTAAGTTCAAAATAAAAAGTGATATCAATTTTTCTCATCATTTAGAAAAGCAAAAATAATTTAGCCCTTTATGGAAGCAAAAAAGTTAAAAAAGAAAATATTTGAAAGTTATGAGCGTCGAAAGTTCCACATTTCGACACTAATTTTAACGCATTTTTGGGTGCGAATAAATACCATAAGAAGACGGAAAATTGCAAAACGGCCTCCATGCAGGGATAGAAGTAGTTCAACAATGCAAATAATTTTATTTTGAACAGATAGATTTGTCTGTATATAAAATTGCGCGCGCTTGGTTTCGTCCTAAATCATCATCCATTTCGCTACAAATTTGAAAAAGTGTGTATTCGTACGCGAACTAGCTTCCTACTGCTCATCACAGCATCTATCTCTTCCGCACGTGTTGTCGGTTGATATAAAATGCATTTTAAACCCGCCCACAAAATAGTTCGTGCCGTCGACTAGTGTACCCTTAACAGCTGAAGCAATTTTGTTCAATTTTAACATAGGGATAAATGGAACCCTGCAGAAGAACGTGAGATTCGTTTTGTCCCCGGAGTATGTCCTTTAGGATAATTTTCGATTTTCAAGCGGGCGAAGTAATCTAGGTCAAAAGTAACTATCTGTATGTTACGATGATGTCACTGCAATTTTTTGTGAAATTTGGCGTAGGGATTGATTGCATGCTGCAGAAGGACATTGGATTATTTTAAGCGGGGGAAGCCGTTGTTAAGTTTACACTAGTCAAAAATTCTTCCATACAAACGTAGTTTGGGGATTATTCCACTGTTTGACGATTTACGTTCAAAATAAAAAGTGATATCAATTTGTCTCATCATTATCTAGCCCTGTATGGAAACAAAAAAGTAAAAATAGAAAATATTTGAAAGTTATGAGCGTCGAAAGTTCCACATTTCGACACTAATTTTAACGCATTTTTGGGCGCAAATAAATACCATAAGAAGACGGAAAATTGCAAAACGGCCTCCATACAGGGATAGATTAGTAGTTCAACAATGCAAATAATTTTATTTTGAACAGATAGATTACGTAGTTTTTTCATGATATCTAGACAGCCAAAGGTCTGTTTATAAAATTTCGCGCGCTCGATTTCGTCCTAAATCATTATCCATTTCGCTACAAATTTGCAAAAGTGTGTGAATACACACTTTTGCTAGTTCGCGTAGAAGCTAGTTCGCGTACATTACTGCTCATCACAGCATCTATCTCTTCCGCACGTTTTGTCGGTTGATATAAAATGCATTTTAACCCCGCGCACAAAATAGTTCGTGCCGTCGACTAGTGTACCCTTAAAGCTAGTTCATCACAATGTTGATATTTGATCAACTTAACGGTCAACCCGAGGTTATCGTTCTGAAATAGTAAAACAAATCTAATTTGTTGTGGCTGCCGGTAATTTCGTAGTGTCGACTGCCCTAACCCTAACTGTTTAGTATTGTTGAGAGAAATAACAAACAGTGATTTTTGGGAATTTCACACGCCTCTATTTTTTAATGTGAAAAGAATATAGTTTTGAAGTGATTTTTCGCTGTCCAAAGTGGTTAAACCGAACAACACAGGCAACAAAAACCAGAGTAAAAGTCAGCAGTTTCGATAGCGTATAAGGAATCTCTTTCAAAACTGCATACGGTTGATCAGCTAATGTCTAAGTACTCGTATGAAGTATTACCCCACTAAATTGCAGGCGACTATACCTTTGCAGTTTGAAGTTGTATTTATTTTTTCGTATGGGTTTTTATGTAATTATATAAGTACCCATACTTACCAGTAATTGCGTACTTAAGTCAATCATATTTGGCAAATCTACAATATACGTTTGTCCCTATTCCATCAATAAAACCAGCGTGCGTATATTAGTAGATGAATGAACATAATATATAGAAGCGAAAGAAAGAAAGAAAGAAAAAATACTTATTTGTGACCCGCACAGGAGACACTAAGCATAAAATTAAACAATAATAAAAAATAGGAGCATATAAGGATCGTAGCAGGTGACGTTCTGCAGTTTCTGCTTACCCCCATGGGAAAAAGGCGCGAGTTTATGACATGCATTACACACATTAAGGCGATATATACGCCCCAATGTTAACGCAGTATTGGCCGTGCGCCCGCTCGGTGCCAAAATATCAATATTGAACCTCCTTTTGAACAGTTTTGTTTGCAAAATATTATTTGAATAACATATGCTATGTTAGTTATGAAGAAAATCCAGCCATAAATTTTTCTGTGTAAAAATATTTTTAAACATCCAAGTCGTTTTGGAGGAGTATCCAAAAGTAGCGAGAAACTAGCGTGTTGTTAATTTTTTTTTTAAAGCAAAACTATTTGTTATACGAAATGCCTATGTGTTAAAAATAATATACATGAAACAATATTTTTTTTTATTTTTAAACCTTTTAACCTAGCCATTACTAAGGAGTATGCTTTAGAAAGTTACCGTTTTACGGCACTAAAGCGGATGTAGGCCCTTAATAGGTAATAATCACCATAATAACTTTAGTATGCCAATATTATATTATCTGTGACTCCACTCTGCCAACAAAAACAGAAATAATAGTCACCAAGTGTTTTACAATACGCATTTGTACAGTCCACCTATAATGACTAACTTAGTCGGTTAAAATGCGTCCTTATCAAATGTACATATTTAGAAGCACAAAACAAAAATGAGCATATGAATAAACAAGTACATTTAACCTTTCCTGTAGCCAAATTATTAAGTGACTCATTATAACGTGTGTCTGACGCATCTGTCTATAACCGCAAAACATATGTACGAACGTATATAACGCATTATCCATTGCAAGACTTAAAAATACTCGCGTATTGTTCCTCATGTAGGTTACAATTACAAGGGCACTTTTGAAACACATCATCGCTTACCATCAGATGAGAAACGCCAAACGCGAGCCAATAAAAAAAACCGGCCAAGTGCGAGTCCGACTCAGGCACCAAGGGTTCCGTACCATCATCAGCCTATTAATGTTTCCACTGCTGGGACACAGGCCTCCTCTCTGTGAGAGGGAATGGGCCGTAATCCACCACGCGACTCAGTGCGGGTTGGTGGATGTCACATGTCTTCGAATTTTTGGTTCTAGGACATGCCGGTTTCCTCACGATGTTTTCCTTCACCGTTTTGAGCAGTGGTGATGAAATAATTTACACAAAGTAAAGCGCCTGCCTGGGCTCGAACCCACGACCTACAACTTGTAATTCGCGGCCGATACCACTGGGCCACCACTGCTCTGGATTCCGTACCATTAACGCAAAAATGGCAAAAAAAGTCACGCTTGTTGTATTGTTGCCCCACTTGAATATTTATTTTGTTATGTTTTTAGTATTTGTTGTTATAGCGGCAGCAGAAATACAACATGTGTGAAAATTTCAACTGTCTAGCTAACACGGTTCATGAGATACAGCCTGGTGACAGACTGACAGATAGACGGACCGCGGAGTCTTATTAATAGGGTCCCGTTTTTACCCTTTGGGAACGGAACCCTAAAAACAGGCCGCCAAGTGCGAGTCGGACTTGCACACGAAGGGTTCCGTACCATTATTGCAAAAAATTACAACAAAATCACGTTTGTTGTATGGGAGCCCCACATAAATATTTATTTTGTTCTGTTTTTAGTATTTGTTGTTATAGCGGCAACAAAATACGTCATGTGCGAAAATATCAACTGTCAAGCTATCACGGTTCTTGAGATACAGCCTGGTGACAGACAGACAGACAGACGGACAGTGAAGTCTTAGTAATAGGGTCCCGTTTTTACCCTTTGGGTACGGAACCCTTAAAAAACGTCTGAAATTAGGTGGATGGTTTGAATTAGCGACCTTCCTACTCAATGCGATCTGATTTATATCACACAAATCTTCTTCTTGATGGCGTGTCGATGGCAATGTTTGGCCCAGTATTCACCTACGACAACACCATTCCCCTACGCAGTCATAAGGTCCTAATAATAAAAAATAACACCTTAGGAGGCTCTCGTTAGGCGGCTGGGTCAAGGGCCTGATCCAGAAAGCAGTACTGCTGGACACGGCTCGCATTGTTAGGAGGTTCCTCTCTCTGGAGCCCTGACCGCCGGTAGCTTGGACTCTGTTCCCGATACCGGTGGGCCTCTATTTTTTATAATTTTAAATGTTTTTGTTTTGTAATTTAATTTATAAAATATTTAAAAATGTAAACAATAAGAAAAGAAATTGAATAAAGGAAATAAATAAAATAACAAATAATAATAAAATAATAATAATAAATAAAATTGCAATTTTGGACCATTTGGGTCCAATTTTATTTGGACATTGCGTCCAAAGCAATTCGACCGAATCGCACTTGAAATTTTATTAGAATGTACGTACGCCATATCGCCTGTTGACGCAATTTGAATTGCTTCGCGCCATCGGGAAGGTCTCTTTGTTCGAATTAGGTATTTCCTATGAAGTAGAACCGACATGAAACACCATGGCTACTGGTTGGTACTGTATAAAAAATATTTTGTCATTATGTTTTCTTGATACAGTGTGATGATGATATGATTTGTAGGGTTCTGAAGTCAACAAGGAACCCTTAGTTTCACTCTGTCCGTCTGTCCGGCCGCAGCTTAGCTCAGCGAATCTAAGTACTCGAAAGCTGTAATTTGGTATGGATACATATTAATAATTCCGACAAAGTGGTAAAATAAAAACATGTTTTTTTTTTTCCGGTACCTCCCATAGACGTAAAGTGGGGATGTATTTTTTTTTTCATTTACACAAAGTGAAAAGAATGTTCATGTACAAAGGCGAGCTGAACTCCAAATGGCGTTTGATGATGATGATCCTTGCATACCTATGCTTTGTCTACGTTCATCATCATCATCATATCACCTGAAATACGTCCACTGCTGGACATAGGCCACCCCCAAGTATCGCCACTTTGATCGACCCCATGCGTCTCTCATCCAGCGGATAGTTCCTTCATCAGGTCATAGGTCCACCTGGTGGGAGGCCTTCCAACGCAACGTCTTCCGGTTCGTCGCCACCAGAACCTTTCTGCCCCAACGGCCATCCGTTCTGCAAGCAATGAGCCTTGCCCACTGCCACTTAAGTTTGGCAAATCTTCGGGCTATATCGGTAACCGTGGTTCTCTTGCGGATCTCTACATTTCTGATTCGATCACGCAAGGAATTTGCCATTGCCCTTTGGGTGACGTTCATACATCTGGTCATATTTTTCACTGGTTGTAAGTAGGTCAGTGTACCTCTTTTTAGGCCTTGTCCACAACATGTGTTCTTTTACTAATCTACTTCGATTCATCCTCGTAACAAAACCAAACTACCTGAGCATACCCTAAAATTGTTGTCCCTACATCTTAAAACAACACCGCACTACGACGTACCTTCCAATAAAGCATGAAAAAACTTCCCACCAAAGTTAGCGAAGTGAACACGACTGTACCTCTACCTACAAGTTGGAAACTAATCTAAGTGGCGAGTACAAGTTGGCAGACAAGTGCCGACGTGGACGGGCCATGTTTTTTTAGTTTTCACCCTTCAGCCAACTGCTCCGAGTGATATGAGCATCGCATGCATGGAGGAGCCACAGAGTAGTTGGGGACAGAGACTAAAAAATATTTATGTTATTTTTTGTGGCATTATATAAAATAATTCAGTATTTAAGTATAAAAAAAAGAAAAGGGTGGGGGCACTTTGGCAGTAGAATTGTTAATTGAAATGAATCATTTAATTTTTGGAAGTTCTGTTTTGAATCGGGCATTCATTGCATACATGACTAATGTAGTTACATTAGGCATGAACAGCTCATTAGCAGTTGACGACATACAAAAATAAATAAAACGATGTCACCTATTCAAATCAACCTAAATTAAATTACTAGAATATCTAACAGCTTTCTAAAAAAAACTAGACAACAAACAAACAACACTTATCTCTATTTTCACCCATTTCGTAACTGTCACGGAAAACCGCAATAAAATAGATGCTAAACCACTTCTTTTTATTATATCAACGACTATGCCTTTCTAAAATGGTGTCAGGTACCAACGTGTTGCAAATATTAATATCTTCTGACAAAAAACTACTTAACAAACCAAAAGTATTCAAATAGAGGATTTTTTAATCCCTCCACCCGATACTAGACAGACAAAACATTACTAACATAAAAACCGGCCAAGTGCAAGTCCGACTCAGGCACCAAGGGTTCCATACCATTATCGCAAAAACATGGCAAAAAAATCACGTTTATTGTACGGGAGCCCCACTTAAATATTAATTGTATTCTGTTTTTAGTATTTGTTGTTATAGCGGCAACAGAAATACATCATCTGTGAAAATTTCAGCTGTCTAGCTATCACGGTTCATGAAATACAACCTGGTGACAGACGGACACACAGACAGACAAACGGATCGCGGAGTCTTAGTACTAGGGTCCCGTTTTTACCTTTTGGGTACGGACCCTAAAAACTGTAATTCCTCGAAGGGTTATGGTGGAGGATCGAGACATTTTACCAGTTATGTTTAAGGTCCTTAAAATCTCTAACATACTTACATAAACTCACGCCTATTTCAACAGTGGTAAGCACAAATGTCTCGATCCTCAAAGAACTACAAATAGAGAAATCGCAACAGCTATCCTCAACCTGCCTGCAACGCATCGTGAGATATTTCGGCCACATTGCCCGCAGAGCAACCAACAACATGGAACGACTTATGGTAACTGGCAAAATAGAGGGTAATAGACCAAGAGGTCGAAGCCCCAAACGGTGGTTAAATCAAAAATATCGGAGCAACTGGAGATACCGATCAGTACCCACTCCACCAGGCTGCTGACCGTAACAGATTGAGAAAAGCCGTTGACATTCTGTAACGGAGTCACGATTCTCAGCAGTGAGAGAGCGATTAGGATGAGAAGAAGGCAGAATTTACAGGACTCCACCTGCTACGAAAATTACATATCGCTAACATGTACTGTATATGCCACAAATAATGAAAATCCTAAAACAAAAACTGCAATCTCTACCCAAAACTACTCTGTGCAAAAACCTTCGAAGACGTCTGGAAGGTACGTGCTGCCAAAATATTCATTTCTTCCGCATCGCCGCTCGCTTGAACGTTCAAGCTTGCATTCTGATTTATACGGAACCCAGTACACCTTGTTATCGCCATATATGTCTTACTTACAGGAGCTCTGAAGTATCTACGGTCTTGGTCGCTGAAGATGGAGTGGTCTAGTCTTTTTTCCAAGACTTGTGGAGGTTGTGTCTGAAGAGATTTTTTAAGAACTATGATTTTTGTATTGTCGTATCATTCTTCATAGTATTTAATATGGATGGTTGAGTTGATCAGAAGGTTATCCAGTACGTTGGTTAAGAGTTTTGACACAAACAGAAAATGTCAGTGTCTACACATCGATGAAGGTAAAAGCTACATCCTAAGGGTCTTTAAGTCAAGGTTACTTCTAGGCAAGCGTGCGTCACCGTCGACCACATCAACGCTTACCATCGGGTGATATTGTGGTCAAACGTGAGGCTATCATATTTTTTTTTAAATGAAACGATGTAGTTTAGTTTAGTTTAGTTTAGACGGGCTGTCTCCGCAACTCCACGACCAAGCGCGTATTTTGCGTACGGGTGAGATTCAGTCGCATCATTCGATCCATCCCAGCTCCTCGAGAAAGGCCAGCAGCGCCCTGGTGCTGCCGACTACCTCCTGCAGGGTACCTGGGTTTCCGAAGTGTTTGGCCCTGTAACCAGCGATTACAGGGCAGCTTAGGAGCAGGTGTGCTGCTGTCTCTTCCTCCACCATGCAAGCTCTGCAGAGTGGGCTGTCCGTGATACCTATGACAAAGAGGTGCTTATTAATGAAACGATGTATCACTAGAACAATTACTTCACTGTCTACTTTTAGACCACAAAGAAAAAAAAATGTTCCATAAGCTCTTAGAGTAAGGTTATTTTGAGTGTGTGTAAGGGACAGATGTATAATCATATACATCTGTCCTTACTCTAAGAGCACCCCCCTTGTTGTAATTTTTCAAGAACAGTTTTTTTTGTAAGGGACGAGCGTATAGTCATATACATCTGTCCGTTACACACACTCAAAATAACCTTACTCTAAGAGTTTATGGTCACCTACCAGAACTAAGAACTCAATTCCTACATTTAAAAAATTACCAAATCTTTTCAAAACAAGCTTTCAATACACCCCTATGGCCTAACCCTCACCAGCGAACCCATGAAACTCATAACCCATATTTAAGCCAATAAATCACGATAAATTATGAAGAAAGCCGTTCTTTCCCCATTACACAGTGAGGTCAGATATTATCAGCAACAATCCCCACATACAGGTTCCACACGTAACTGCTGATTCTGACGTGTGACCACGCACGGGAGGGTTAACGTCGACGTCAGAAATAATTGAACAGCAAAAACCAACCTTATTGCTACGATATAAAGGTTATGTTAGTGCCAAATTGTTGCAATGGACGTACGTTCGTGACTTTTCGTGTTAAATTGGTTGTAAGGTGTTTAATCGGTGCCTGTGTGCACGTATGTGCTTTGTTTTCATTTTTTTTAGTTTAAGGGGTGAATATTTTTGTTGAAAATATCGAAGTAGCCTACCTAAGGTTATTAGAAACAGGTTTTTTTAAGGGTTCCTTATCCGATTGCTGTTACTCACGTGTCCGTCTGTCTGTCCGTCTGTCCGTGGTCTGTCTGTTGACCTAAAGCCATAGAAATTGTCAAAAAATATTTTAAAGGGATTTTAAGGAGAGGTCCAATACAGCGGGTGGCTAAAGGGGGGGTGAGCTTTTTTTATGTCTTTTCCCACCGAGTAGGGTATCTTGTTTAGAGCTCGTTGAGTAGATAAATACTGTATTTTTTTTAAATAAAAAGCAAAGGAATGAGAAGACACCAAAGTAAACCTCTTTTTAAAAAAATTTGCTCCGATTTTTTTTTTCCCTTTGACCTATGAACTTGAAATTGGTGATCATGTTTATTATTACGTATATTTTACTAACAAATACAAATGTATTGACTAATCAGATTTTTTCAAGAAATTCCCTCATTTTTCCTATTACAACATACTTAATTTTGAGGTTTGGTACGAAATGTGCGAAGTCGACTTGACCGTTTTTAGGGTTCCGTACCCAAAGGGTAAAAACGGGAGCCTATTACTAAGACTCCGCGATCCGTCTGTCTGTCTGTCTGTCTGTCACCAGGCTGTATCTCATGAACTGTGATAGCTAGACAGTTGAAAAACTAAAAAGAGATTAATAAAAACATTTTCACAAAAATATTAACATAATTTAGCTAAGGAGTGGAATTCCCTGCTGGAGTCTGTGTTTCCCGATAGCTACAATCTAGGGGTCTTCAAGTCAAGACTGAATGGTTTTTTTCTGGGCAAGCGTGCTTCACCGTCGACCGCATCGTCGCTTGCCGGGTGAGATAGTGGTCAAGCGCAAGCCTATTGATAATAAAAAAATAATAACCGACTTCAAAAGCATAACAACAAGAACTAGGTGTATTTGGTTTTGGCTTCTTGAGTCTTGATTTTTTGACAATCGATATCACAGGCACAGATATGAAGTGACATTGACTAGAGCCTCTGGGAGCCAAGTCTGCTATTGTCATTGATTTGCAATGACAATAGTGCGAGTCGGACTCGCGCACGAAGGGTTATCCGTACCATTATCGCAAAAAACGGCAGCGAAATCACGTTTGTTGTATGGGAGCCCTCAGTAAATGTTTATTTTATTCTGTTTTTAGTATTTGTTGTTTTAGCGGTAACAGAAATACATCATCTGTGATTTCAACTGTCTAGCTGTCACGGTTCATGAGATACAGCCTGGTGACAGACAGACAGACGGACCGCGGAGTCTTAGTAATAGGATCCCGTTTTTACCCTTTGGGTACGGAACCCTAAAAAACTTGTTTTAAAGAAAGATTTTTTAATTATTAATTTTATCCCCACTCACTATCCGAAGCTTTCGTTCCTAGAATGTCACATATCTAGAACATCCAGGCCTCAGAATAAATTGGGCTTTCGGCTCGTTCTCTTGTCTAACAACAACTTCTAAAGCACACACAAATAGGTCAAAGGTTTTAGCACACAATTCATTAATATCCAATTATTATTTATTTGAAAAATATAAGTACTGTTTAATAAAATTAAAAGGGTAAAATTTACAAGTCCGTGATAAGACCTGTCGTACTGTATGGATCAGAATGTTGGGCTGTGAAAAAGATGGATGAAAAGAGATTGCATGTAGCAGAGATGAGAATGTTGAGATGGATGTGCGGAGTGACGTGAATGGATAAAGTGAGAAATGAGTATATTAGAAGAAGTTTGAAATTGGCGCCAGTGACAGAAAAGTTGAAAGGAAACCGTTTGTCTTGGTATGGTCATCTGATGAGGAGGGATGAAACGCATGTTACTAGAAGAGTTATGAATATAAATGTGGATGAATGGGGAGGGAGGGGACGGCTAAAGAAAAGATGGATGGACCGTGTGAGGAGTGATATGAAAGAAAAGGGAGTCAGTGATAGCGTGACGGGGGACAGGACGGTATGGAAGAAGAAAACGTGTTGCGCCGACCCCAAGTAACATGGGACAAGGGCAGGAAGATGATGATGAAATACTCTTTAATAAAATGTACGTTAATTGTGTTGCCAGCTAAGAATATCCAGTTGATTTCACTGCGTGGGTGTCGATCCGTTTACGTGGGTGACGACTTCATTGGAGTAAAAGAAAATCTAAAAAGTCATGAACGAACTTTGTCACTCCCTATACGTTCCATATTTTATTTGTAAGTATAATAGTTACGAAACAGCCTTTCAAATGCATATTTTCATATTTTATTATTCAGAATATTAAACATTTCGGAGGAGCTCGTGGCTAAATAATAACAGCCGCACTGGTCGATCATCAAGGTTAAGCAACGCTTGACGAGATCGGTCCGTGGATGGGTGACCATTTCAACATACCGAGTTTCCTCCGAGCCTCGGTAAGCACGTTAAGCCGTTGGTCCCGGCTGTCATTTAAAGATCTTTGACAATCGTTACGGGTAGTCAGAATCTTGAGATCTGACACCAGTCTTGCCAAGGGGTACCGTGTTACCCAGTTACTGGGTTGTGGAGGTCAGATAGGCAGTCGCTCCATGTAAAACACTGGTACTCAGCTGAATCCGGTAAGACTCCGACCCCAATATTGTTGGGAAAAGGCTAGGCAAATGATGAATGATGAATATTAAACATTTGGGTCGCCACGCCACATATTGTTAGGGCCGCTTACTATTCTGGTGGCAGGGTAACTACCACGCTAGCTGAAGGCGGATAGGCGATTACAAACTAATATTAATTATTCAAGAAAAAAACGTACAAACGAACGAAACAAAAAGTAAATTTGCCAAATCACTACAGCAGTTCTTTATAAGGCGATTGTAAATGATTTCTGAATATTTAAGATATATTGTTGTTAGTTTTTATTTCTTATAATTTCATTAAGTGCAAATTAAGTGTCCGTACTAATAAACTTTATTTTTAATACTTTTTGTGCCGTTCCCGTGAAAACGGTTTTGTGGGGCATAGTTCTTAAGTTAAGATTGTATAAACTTGTACTTTAATAAATAAATAATAATAATAAACCATGCATTGTCACCCAAACTAAACGTGTATGAAAAATTTCATCTTAATCGGTTGAGGATATAACTACATTAAAATTCAGTAGATTTGACCCGATCACACTTACATACATCCATACATACATTGCAAGATAAATAAAAGCTTGTAAAAAGATTATCAACATCTATTTATCCGTGAAAACTCTAAAAAGAAAAAAGCAAAAGAAAAACTATCACATTCTTCAAAAACTCTTACAACATTGCATTTATTCTTCTACAAAAAGTCGGTATGCCGCCATTACAAAATAAGTTTCCCATATTTGAGCCGGCCATTCACAAATTCATTTCTTTTTTTTTCTGCGTAAAATAGGTTCGGAGCCCGGGAAAGTGACGGATGCTTTCACGCTTCGGCTTGAATGAAACCTTTTTACTCAAACCCAACTATTTCAGTCCCACGATTATTATTTAATGGTAAATTATGAGACAATCGGTATCATTTTATATCTAAATAATGAGAGGCAATGGTTTGGATACTGCCCTTGAATTATTTCAGGTTTGAAGGTCAATTGAAGATTGTTGGATACTAAATATTTGTCCGTTATTAAAGTATTTTTATACTAGTTTGATTTAAATTGTCTTTGATAATAAATAGTGGAGTATATTTTGACGACTGACTAAATTTTAAGTCTAGTTCAACAAAAACACAAACCAAATACACAATGTTTAAATGTTGGGTTGTTTATTTGTACATAATATAAGTTTATACCTAAACTAGCTGACCCCCGCGGCTTCGCTCCCGTCAGAATTATAGCCTATGTTACTCGGGAATAATGTAGCTTTCCATAGGTGACAGAATTTTTAAAATCGGTCCAGTAGTTTCGGACCCTATTCGGTAAGAGCAAACAAACAAACAAAAAACCTTTCCTCTTTATAATATTGGTATAGATAAGTTTTTCTGAGTCTATAATTTTAGACGCTACCACTATTTGATTTTCTAAAACTGTTAAAAAAAACGATTACCGAACGATAACCAAAAACAAAAAAATCTTCTACTTATATGAAAATCTTTTCATGCTTCACTCACTGCAAGCAAGGAATTATATGAAAACAGCACTTCGAAGTAAAGAAAGAAGGGAACAGTCTATTTCAATGATCTTTTCAAAAGATGTTATCTGTCGAACAAATCGCGAAGTAACTGCCCACTTATGTTCTGAATAAATGTTTATTTTATTCCGTACATTGCCACGCGAATCGCTAATTAACTTCGTTTCAAATGTATATTAATATAAATATCATAAACTTCGTTGAGAACACTTCGAATTAATGTTTTGATTATGAATTTAATTGTTCACTTTAACGTGTGACCCGGTTTACGCACCCTTTTAAGGGCCCGCAGACATTTGCGACGCGAATCTGCGACAAAGGTGCGTTAAACATTATTCAAAAAAATTCGCCCTGTTGATATCCTTACGAACCATACTTACTTAATCCATCCATAGCCATGTTTGTCACTTTTTCAAGTCTTAAGAGGAAACGGGGGCAGAGAGCGCAGACTGAATTTCCTTAGTAAAAAGTCATAAATCGAGGTTTGGCTCTCGTCTCTTTCCTCCTCCAATATTGGACCAATTTAAAAGATATTCCGTGAACTGAAAATTAAAGATATATACTATGTCCCTATGTTTTCCTTTTTGATGATACATTATCTTTAGAAGCACTAGAACCCCTTAAAAAATGCTCAAAATTGCGCTGTCAACAGACGCTTAGTGTACAAATTTGACAAAAGAGACGAGAGCCTCGATTTATGACTTTTTACTAAGGAAATTCAGTCGGCGCTCTCTGCCCCGTTTCCTCTTAACGGCTGAACGGATTTGGATGTAACTTTAGATCATTTTCACGCGGGCGAAGCCTTTGGCATAAACTAGTAATTAAGTTATGTATCTGTTCTTAATTTATCTAGAGTTTATTATCCCTTAAATCATTTTATCTACACTTACAACGTAATGTTCCAAATATGAATTTAAAAAATCGTGTGATACTATTAACACACTCGGCTTCGCCTTGTGTGATAAACCCACACTCGTGTTTTAATAACCCCTAATATATGACCGTTGCATAAACTACTATTATAATCTTAAGTGTTTGCATTATAAAACGATGAACAATTTCTATGAAAAATGACTGTCGCTTCATTTTCGAAATGACGCGTCGAGCCCTACCTCACACAGAGGTAGCAGATCGAAAACCAGTCATAACCACACATTATGAGTAATTATGACGTATTCAAAGATCCAAAGATTTTTTAAATTAGTCATCGTGAATACTGAGTTACTGACCCAATGTATAGGAAAACCTCTTAAGGAAACGTGGGTCTGAAATCGTCAACGCATAGTGAGAAAGCGTGGTGATTAATGCTCCTTCTCTGTACGAGAAGAGGTCGTTGCCCTGATCAATAAACAAACATAGAATTTCTTATTAATTCCTAAATTCTTTTAAATGTAGTCAACTGTCAAAGTTCATAACAGTATTCTTCAAAAGGCAGGTGACGATAGAGAGACCAAATTTGCCCCGATGCAAACGTGAGTAAGTACAGGTGCCTGTGTGTTTGTGTATCGATCTGTGGCATCATAGCTCCTAAACGGATGAACCGATTTTGATTTAGTTTTTTTTGTTTGAAAGTTGACATTATCGGCAGTGTTCTTAGCTATGTTTGATGAAAATCGGTTTGGCTGTTCAAAAGATATGGGCGTTTTACTGTTTTAATCGGGTTATTTGCGCAAGATATCATGTCGGGGTTTTTAAATTTTACTTGTTAATTTAGCAGGGAAACGAGTGCTGCAATTCAAAGGTACTTAGGGCCCACATTCATTTTTAAGTGCAGGAGTACCGACTCATCATCATAGGTAGGTTATGATGATGAGTCGGTACTCCTGCACTTATCCTAGCAGTAGCATGTCTACTTCTGCCATAATCTGTAAAGAAGAAGAAGAAGAACATCTGGCAGAAGTTAGCATCTTTATAAATTACTAGCTGTTGACGGCGACTTCGTCTGCGTATCATTAGTACTTCAAATAGCCTTTTTTTTATATCGCGCAATAATATTATAGGTGTATACCTTACCTAGAAATTATCAGTTCACCATAGAAACTTCCACCCCCCTTTCCAACCCCTTAAGGATGATTTCCGGCAATAAAAACTATCCTATGTCTTGCCCAGGGTCCCAACTATCTCTTTACCAAATTTCATCTAAGTTCAGCGGTTTAAGCGTGAAAAGGTAACAGACAGACAAACAGAGTTACTTTTGCATTTTTATGTTAATATCGATAGCCTTTGTGTTATGGCGATGTATAAGCTATATTTCTGTAAAGTTGCATCAAAATCCGTTCAGTAGTATTTGCGTGAAAGTGTAACAAACATCCATTCATCCATCCATCCTCTCAAACTTTCACGTTTATAACAGTAGTAGGATGTATTGTTTTCAGGGTTCATGTATGTATATACATACACATACATGAACCCTGAAAACAATGATGATGTTTGTAAGTTTCTTTAACCGTTTCCACTCCACTAATGAGAATTATGCATCATTAACTCAAAAAAAAAAACAATTACGGCAAATTAAAATAAAATGAATGGTTTATTAATGTGTGAACGACAAATATCGACGAAAAGATTGTTTAAAGACCCGGTTCTATATAGCAAATTATCGTGTAAGTATCTTTTAATGATCATGTATGACTTACGAGTACTTATATGTATTCTAAGTATTCATTATCTATTGATAATTATCTCCTAAACTAACGGACTATTATTTATTGGTCATTAGAAAGTAATTCTAATGATTTTAAAAATGCCAATGGTGGAAATTTGTAAAAGATGCATATAAATTACGGATTATTTGTTCGGATGGCCGATGGGGCCGAAAAGTTCTGGAATGGCGACCGCGAACCGGAAGACGATACGTTGGAAGGCCTCCCACTAGGTGGACCGATGACCTGGTTAAGGTTGCGGGAAGGCGCTGGATGCGAGACGCACGGGATGGGTCAATGTGGCGACGCCTGGGGGAGGCCTATGTCCAGCAGTGGACGTCTTTCGGCTGAAATGATGATGATGATGCATATAAATTAATTAACTACGTAATCCTAGACCTCTAAACAGTGTTTATTCCTGTTAGCTAAGGTTCTGGCAGAAATACTAGGATTGTATAGGTGTGTACCAATCCAATACATTTCACCAGCTATGTTATACTCGTAAGGCCTATATTATAGGATGCAACCCTATCGCTACTCGCCTGGTAGATACACACTGAGAATTTCCCATCGAACAAAGGAAATATGGGCAGAGAGCGCCGACTGAATTTCCTTAGTAAAAAGTCATAATTCAAGGTTTGGCTCTCGTCTCTTTCCTCCTCCAATATTGGACCAATTTAAAAGATATTCTATAATCGGAAAATTAAAGATATATACTATGTCCCTATTTTTTACTTTTTGATGATACATTACCTTTAGAAGCACTAGCTCCCTCAAAAAATGCTCAAAATTGCGCTGTCAACAGAGGCTTAGTGCACAAATTTAACAAATATAAATGAAAAAAGGAAAACATAGGGACATAGTATACTCGTATATCTTACTTTAACAGTTTATGAAATCGAACCCAGGACTTCATGTATACTTAGCAGTACAGCTTTGAAAAAAAAACATACTATTTCCTTAGTAGATACGTAGAATATTCGTTCAAGCAACAAAAAAGGTGGTTATTTCACAGTTACCTAACCTACTGCCGTCCTACAACTAGAGTGTCACTATCTGACGTTTGGACGATTTTGGCATTTTTAATACCTCCGTAATCAGCAAAAAATTCTCTATCGATCTCTCTTAGTAGTATTTTTGTACAAGGTATCATTGAATTCCGGATAAAAATTAAAAAAAAAACTCAAATTGCTATGTTTACAAACCTATATTTGATAAGATTTACTTAGTAATTGATTTAAATTAACAATGTGCCTGTTCCAAAGTACGCAATATTATAAAAAAATTGAGTCCGATAACTCTCAGATATGAAAAAGAAAAAAAGACACTATCACTTATATACCTATTGGATAAACAGCATCGATTTTTATTATTTCGCTGTATTTTGCTTTTCATCTATAACTCAAAATGTGAGTTTGTCAGATAGTAGCACTCTAGCTATAGGCCGGCAGCCTAGGAAACATAACACAGGTAGGAAGGACAGTTTGAAACAATGGGTCAGACGAGCATTGTTTCCAAAACTTTACCTGAAGTAAAAGCGGCAATAAGTGGTACACCTATGTATGTTTTTGCACGTGGTATTATGTTAGTTATAATTTGGACGTATTCCACATTGGGCACCCGTTTTAACGGCAGTTGAGTTAATAGCACTTGAGGTATTCCACATTCGGCACCTATCAATATTTTCTGCAGGTGCCGTAAGTGGAATGATTTATTATTAAAAAAATTATTCCACCTTTGGCACCTACGGATCAGTGTTGGGAAGTTTTTTTACGTCAAAATCAAACACGCGATTAAAATTAGTAGAGAGTTTGATAACATGATAAAAAATATATAATTTCCTCTTTTGCTTTTTAAGTTAGATTTTGAACATTATAAGCATTTATGCCCAAACTACTAGGAAGCCAGAATCATAAAGAAGTATTTGTGGGCCTAGAATCATAAACGATAGAGACTAACGGAGTACCAGGAGGTCCGAATCAAAAATCTCCCGGTACTCTTTTTACATCTCATGATTCCAGCCTCGGTAATACCTACTTCTTCATGATTATAATCTCCTGGTAACTACTTAAGTTAGTCTTTACCGGTAATGATTCCAGCCCCGCAAATACTAAGACTCCTTATGATTCTGGCCTCATGATAGTTTGGATATAAATGCTTATAATGTTCAAAATCTAACTAAAAAAACCGACCAAGTGCGAGTCGGACTCGCGCACGAAGGGTTCCATACCATTATCGCGAAAAACGGAAAAAATCACGTTTGTTGTATGGGAGCCCCACTTAAATATTTATTTTATTCTGCTTTTATTTGTTGTTATATTTTTATTTGTTGTTATAGCGGTAACAGAAATACATCATCTGTGAAAATTTCAACTGTCTAGGTATCACGGTTAATGAGATACAGCCTGGTGACAGACGGACAGATAGACAGACAGACGGACCGCGGAGTCTTAGTAATAGGGTCTCGTTTTTACCATTTGGGTACGGAACCCTAAAAAGCAAAAGAGGAAGTTATATTTTTATCATGTTATTAAACTCTATTGATTTTAATCGCGTCCCAACACTAGTATAGCTACTGATCCGTAGGTGCCAAATGTGGAATAAAATTTTAAATAATACATCATTCCTCTTACGACACCTGCGGATATATTGATAGGTGCTGAATGTGGAATACCTCAGGTGCCATAAACTCAGGTGCCGTTAAAACGGGTGCCCAATGTGGAATACTTCATAATTTGATCAGTACAAAATAAAAAGTAGATATTAACTAAATAGATATTTATTTAGTAAATACGTTATTCTCTAGAAAACCCTTTCATCCCGTTAACCTTGACCAGACTAGCTGACTCGATGAACTGTTCCCTATTTTATTTTTTTCATAAAAGACTTATTCAAATCGGTTAAGCGGGTTTTTGAGTTTTAGCGAGACTAACAAACAGCAATTGATTTTTATGTATAGAAATAGATATATAAGCTCGTGTTTGAAAAGCCTTAATCTAACACATGTTATTAAACTACAGGTAGTATCATTAGCAATACCTAAAGGATCGGTAGCGAACAACAATATATTTGAAAATCGGCTTAACGATTCCAGGAAGAAAAGCTTATACATACATACAATGAGACCATTTTTTAAGCCCCTTAATTACTCTTACACTGAAACTGGAATTATTTTAACAATAGACATAGAGAACTTTATTGTTCCTACACTAAGATTGTAACAAGTCTTATAATAATTTTATGGCATCTTAACATTTTCTTAAGACGAAATATTATAAAACTGTTATATTTGTTACCTTACACACATCACACACATCATCAGCCTATTAACGTTCCCACTACTGGAACACAGGCCTCTTCTCTGTGAGAGGGGATGGGCCATAAACCACCACGCGGGCCCAGTGCGGGTTGGTGGATGTCACATGTCTTCGATTTTTTGTTTCTAGGACATGCCGGTTTCCTCACGATGTTTTCCTTCACCGTTTTTGAGAGCAATGGTGATGAAATAATTTACACAAACTTAAGCGCCTGCCCGGGTTCGAACCCACGACCTACAACTTGTAAGTCGCGGCCGATACCACTGTGCCAGCACTGCTCTCTAACCTTTCCTTACCTTACTGCAAGTGAGTATTATATTTATACTAATATGCCTACCCGTACCGGGAATACTGGTTATTAATCATATTCGGAACAAACAAATGAACCCAATTTTACAACCGGCCAGTAACGGACCTTACACAGGTATATTCTTTTTGTTTCTACAGGGCATTTATTGCCATTCATCCTGTACTGGACAAAAAAAATGTTCACAGAAAACTTGCGAAGCGGTGTGATAAATAATTCTTAGGAAATTGTCTGAAGCAATGTTAGGCAAATGTTAAATCTTATTTTTAACTAAATAACCCACGAAAGCAAATGAAAGAAAAGAAACATTTAAATATCAAACATTTAAATGTATATTATGAAACAAAATAATATTCAAATGAATTACAAAACATTTATATCTCCTAAAATATATCCTTATCCCAAACACTTCCTCAAATAAAATCTCTGTAATAATAATATATTTGTTCGTGATTTGTGTAGTATTGCCATCCGTCCGCGTTATCTCGGACATGTCCTAATTTTCGCTCGACCTCGGCTCGACTGGGGGCGCGCGACAACTCCGCATTTTGGATGCAAAAAAGTTACAATCTTAAATTCTTCATCTAAATAACGAAGACATCCGAACAGCCGGTATCTAACTGCTATCTCAGCGTAAAAATTTTGTGTACTTTAAAAAAAGTTTCAGAAAAACTTACAGTAATTTTTCTTTGTAAAACTTCAGAGTCGACAGATAAATAGAGTGTAGGCATACGAAAAGTATATATTGTGAAGGAGGCGTCACATATGTGTAGGTATTCGAGTAATGTGACACATGTGAGGTGGCGGGCGGCGCGGGGGGGAGGCGTGCTCGCCGTGTGTGTGTGTGTGTGCGGGGCGGGGCCGGCCCGCCCCACACCGGCGCGGGCGGCCAGTGCCCGCCGACCGCACGCCGAGCCGATATTCGGCATTCGCGCGCCACCGCCACACCGCGCGCTCGTCTCGTCAGCTCATTCCGCGTCCGCGATCCTCCCGCGACACACGTCTGTGCCGTCCTTGCTCCCGTTGCCACCCTCGACAGCGCGCAGTCACATCGGCGCGAACTGTGTAGTGCTACCAAACTTTTTGGTGACTCAGTGCTTACGGACACAACTGTTGTTGAAAAAAAATCTGTGTGAACTCAAACGGAATAGTGCAATGCGAAGATTGCGGTCCGGCGGGAAGGCGATTCTTTAAGCGACGAAAGGGTTGGGGAGTGCGGGGTGCGAAGCGGGCGGAGGGCGGCGCGAGGCCGCGCACGCGCCCGCTGCAGGGTTGCTCTGTGGAGACACACACGCGTTCACACCGGCGCGCGCGATGGACGATAAACCAACCGCCGTCGGCGGCGAGGAACACTACAGTCTGCGATGGAACAACCACCAAGCGCACTTGCTGCGCTCTTTCGAGGCGCTTCTGCATGCGGAGACGCTGGTGGACGTGACGCTGGTGTGCGCCGAGCGCCGGGTGCGCGCTCACAAGGTGCTGCTGGGCGCCTGCAGTCCCCTGTTTCGCCGGATATTCAGCGAGAATCCCTGTAAACACCCAGTGATCGTGTTGAAGGACTTCCAAGGATGGGAGGTGCAAGCAGTTGTTGACTTCATGTATCGTGGAGAGGTGTCTGTGGCACAAGAACAGCTCGGTACTGTGATCCGCGCTGGAGAGTCCCTGCAAGTGAGGGGACTGGCCGACCAGGACCGTGAGGAGCACAGGTCCCCGCCTCCGACGCCGCTGGCGCGGAGCCCGGTGCACACCACACCGCCGGCGCCTTCACCTCCAGTGAGCCCGGCGAGCCCTCAGCCGCGACGTAAACAGGCCCGGCCTCGTCGTCGCTCAGGAGAGTCGGACACACCAGAGAACCTGTCGATGCGCCGCTCCCCGACTGGCGGACTGAAGTCGGTGCGGCTGTCCAGGCCTCGCTCGCCACCCAAGCAGGAGCCGGAGGAGCCAGAGGCCGAGGTGCCGCCGCCGCCGCGCATGTTCGCGCCGCACCAGGATATGTTCCCGCCAGTGCCACCCGCTGTCTCCGCGCTCTCACTAACACCACCGCACAGTAAGTACACACATCATATTCATATTAGAAAAAGAAAAAATCAACAATATTTTGCTAAGTGTCAATATTTTGAACCACCACTGACTTTAGATTTACTTTAGAGTTATTTTTTTTTGTGTTAGGGCGACGATGAGTACAGAATATAAAAGGATTTATTTATTTAATTTTATTCATTTAATTGCCGCAAAAATCTTTAATTGTTGTCAAATGCATATTAACAAGTGGGTAGCTGCACAAAATCATCGTATATGTCAAAAAACTAAAGGTCGATCATACCAATGCCGTCATGGGCGAACAATTACCAAGTAAACAAAGAAGTGTTGTGGTAAAAACTGACCTCGATCACTCATTGTCAACATCTCCAAAACCAATCTGAAGAAGTTTTTCCCAAATGAATTTTCACCATATTTTAATCAAGTATATGCATTCGACCTACTTACAAACTGTTTACCAAAAAAAGTTATAATGATTTTATCAATAAATTATTATACAAGTTCGAATCTGTTATTGGAGTGCTTCCAAATACGATTCTTCTAATATTTTCTAATTAGAACTCAAAGAGATGTGATCTATGTTACGAACGCTTAACCGGAGCGGTCGATGTGAATAAATCTAAAAGTCTAATTAAACTCGAATCATCAAAGGATCCGTTATCGTTGAAGGCTTATCGATTTCATAAATCGCATACAGGTTACCGGTGATTCGATTAGCGACCGATACCGAGTGTTAACCGGAACGGTTCTCAGATAAATTAAGATCACCTATTCATACGTCGGGTGCATTATCTCTAAGATCGCGTGAAAGGTTTTAACTTTATAAAGTCCATTAAGTGAGCATGTCGCAAACATTCGCCGTAAAATATTATTATAAATGGAGGCTGCACGGTGGTGCTCGAGCCGTGATCGTGTATGGTACCCATAAAGGTGTGTCAGTGTAAATTTTACACCTCAATAATTATTGCTTGTGGGTCTCCTTATGCGTATAAAAGAGGAAGCAATTCCAGCAGTCATCTTGTTTTACGAGCCCTTTTCGATTTCTAAACTTGTTTATGGTAGAAATGTCTCTGATTGTGATAATCTAATTTAGGAATCGTATTTTAATCTCGTCCGATCATTCTCTTTATTGTTGTTATAGATTTTACGATTAGAGTTTGCTATAACATCGAGAAGGATATGTTTCTTTACAATAGGAGTTGAAAAGATTTTGATGATTCATGTTTTCTGTAAACACATTTTCCAGATGTAAACTGAGAAATATTTTGATCAGCCTAACTTCATTCTTAGCGTAAAGACATTAATTTGGTCAATTAAAGTTGAGTGTCCAATCTATTTGAAGGTACACTCATAAATTACAGCTCTGATGTATTTTACACAACGGACCGTAGAGGCTTAGGTTGAAATTAGTCCAAGGAGTGGTTTTATACGTCAATTTTGTTTTATTGTTTCCTTAGTTTCGCGTATGTGCCGAGTGCTTGATTGCGCCATAATAGTCGTAGGTTGTAATGAAGGGGTGCACGCACTCGCCTCTCGCCGCCCGCGCCGACGTGCGTGGGGAAACTAAACCCAAGGGGAGTTTGAACGTTTCCGCACTTGTCATTCCGTTTCGAAAATCAAATTTCAAATTGCCTCAACTTAAAATGTTTATTCGTGTTTTCATTTTCGTATCTGGCAATTGGAACGTTGTGTAGACAAAGCTTTTTCGTTGTGTTGCTTTTTTTTACCTGTCGAATTTGGCGAAGAAAGATTTTTTGATCAGATAATTTTTAAGTGTTCAGCTTCTGTAGCGGTTTTTTTTTTTTTTTTTTTTTTTTTTTTTTTTTTTTATTTTAAAAAACGTTGCCCCACACTAGGAATTGTTCCTGTATCGTGGGTGCGTTTACAAACATATAAACTCACATACACAAACACCCAGAGCCGGAACAACTATTTGTAGATCATACAAATAATTGTGCCGTGCGGGAATCGAACCCGCGACACGCAGCGCAGAAGTCAATCGCTCAACCACTGCGCCAACCGTGCGCCCGGTTTATTACAGATGTATATTTTATTGTATCCATCTCGTGTGTGATGAGCTTGATTACAGTTAATGGTGGTGCGTAAATGTAATGAGGGGTTGGCAGGACTGCTGGCAATCACGGAGCGTCGCGTCGGCGAGCCTTCCTGATTGGACTCGAGCAAATCCGAATTTTCTGGCTGATTCTTTCATTACTGTTTTACTGCTATATGATTTGAAGTAATATACCATTCAATTCGAAAGATCTTAACGCTCGATTACACCTAATGTGCCAGGACCCGTGCTTACTATTGTTTGTATGATTCTTTAGTTGATGATTTCTTATTTTATAACATCGTTAAGATATAGTTGGAGAGATACATAAATAGGGACATTTCTAAGAAGAAACTTGATATAGGTTGATATCCAAACTTCTAAGTCGATGTGGGCACTTATATCAAAAATGTTGTCGACACTAGCACGATAAGTAAACAGCCATCGGACTGAGAGTTGTTATGATTTAACAACCTTGTCAACTTTTGGCCTACTTTAAATATGGAACATCACAAGGACTGTTCCGTTTCCATTGTTTACTCTGAATACATCAAAAGATGATCAACTTTGATAACGAAAAGACGCAGAAAATATTATCTAGTATCGCATGCACTCATAAGTGTACATATAAAACTATCGTCTTCCATTGTTCAAGATATTCACAAACGGAACCGGTTTGAAATGTCTCATTTATAACTTACGTTTTTTTAGCATGCCAATCCAATTACTATTTCATAAATAAAATATATAATAATAAATGTCACTGCAATATAGTTGATAAAGCCACTGATGAACTTTACAAACATAAACGTATCTATTATCTAGGTTAGGTCTTTAAAAAAGCTCTCAGTGAAATGTAAAATGAATGACAAAATCATTTCACTAGAAACAATCTCACAAATACTGCAAATATCAACATTGTAATTAGTAATTTGTTTACATTAATTCATCACCTGACACGCGAGGTTTTACATCAGGTACACGACCTTCAAGGGTGGCAAAAAAAAGAGAGAAAAACTGCGCAGGCGACGACATTGGCACGAAGCGCTAGATACCGAGCGCGCACGCAAGGGCGACTACGGTCGCTATGCGTCACGGCTGTACGGGACAATCTACCTACCTACTACTTGTGACAATCATGTACTTGCACACTGACTAATAACGTTGCTAACTACATGTTTTTTCTTGTAAAACGGCCCATGAAAGGGTTATTTGGTCCGCTGACTTTAATGTTAAGCTGATCCAGTTTGAAGATTTATTTTCTCCGCAATTGAAATTCTATTGAAGATAAGTCTTCAAGTAGATGAGAGTACAAATGTAAAGATATCTTTTGATATAAGAAAGTTAGTATATCATCAGCATAAATTCAGCTGAAATTGTGACCACTGCAACGACGTCATATTCATGGGCATATATTACAAAATACGTAATATTGACAAGCGTACGAGCGCCCTTACAATTACGTGGGCATTAGTGAGAATTACTGTCAGTTTCTAATTAGTCATCCTGTCTATTCCAGCAATTAAACATTATGCTTCAGTAAATTACTGTTGGTTGACACATTTTATAGGATGTACACAAAGTAATTAGTAATCATAATTTGAGTAAACGACCTACCTTATTGATGAATGGATGTCAATCAAAATCATTATTTATTGCCTTGTCAGAAATGCCTAATCAAGTAACCATACAGTGGTACAAATTATTCAGAATGTTTACTATGTTTTTAGCTACTGTTTATCTTTTATTATGAAGATTTTGTTGTCTTATATGGGTTTAGGACCTGAAATAAATGTTTTTTTTTTCAATTTTAATGCAATACTGGTTTACGTACGAGGTTGACTGACAACTATAAATTTACATCAAAAATAAAACAAAACAAAAAAATACCTAAGTCTAAAAAACTAAATTTTCTTAATAAAATTAACCAAAGTATACTTGAAAAAAAAACGTTGTTAATTTACAAAAATACTCCAGTTTGTAATACATAAAAAAAAATATTCGTGGCAAAATACTATAAACTCAAAAAAATAAGCAGAAAGCAATATAGCGAAAAACTGTACATTATAAAAAGAAATAAACAAAAAGTCTTAGAATATATATTTCTTATATAAAAGGCAGACAAAACTCAACTGAAAAAAAAAAAACAATACGATCCCAATAAGAAACAAGATTCCAATTTGTCCTGTTTGTTACCAAAAGGTTGGTCAACCTACAAAGGATGAGAGCGCGGTGTGCGCTCGCGCATTTACATTCAATCGACACTGCGTCTGCCCGGTGACCTACTTGTACATTACGTTTCAGGGTAAACCATGTTTACTGAGAAAATTTAAAAAATACTTAAGAAAACACAATTTTTACTTGAACTTCTTCAAGTAAAAAAATGGTTGAGGTTTTTGTTTTGTTGTTTGAAGAACTCTATGTCTGATAATTCAATCCAATTAGTTCATTAAAAGGCACTTTTAAATATCTTTTTAAATTTTAGTAGCCCGTAAAAAAGGCAGTTGCGTTTTTGTGTTATAAAAAAACCATACTATTATTTTTCTTATCTCAGATTTTATTTAGAGAGTCAATAAAGACTACTCACACTGCGCATATGCAAAGTATGCTCGCGCCCTAACTTCCCACACGTCTAACAATTAAAACACAAAAAAAAGGCCAAACAAAACCACACATGATATTTTTTAAAGACACTATACACGCGAGAGATTCTATACAACTGTTTGAAAAACGTCGTTTCTTAAAAAAAATATGCTTGCAAAAAGACTAAGATCCAAATTCGCTCATTTCCAGAGGGGACTCTTTAGTCTGACAGACTGTCTGGGTGCAGCAACACCTGCCTGTCTGATACTCTGTCACTGACTTAGCACAACTTAGTAACCAAAAGTAAAACCTGTTTTCTAAAACAGATTCTTAAATGTATGTTCTTCATCGGGACATCTTATAACTGGATGTTATACAAAAATCCATTTATAGAAAATTGCACACCAATTAAAAAAACTAAATAACACCTAACGTCAGCGTGAATTCTAATAAAAAATATTATCTGACAACCATAAACGTTTGCTTTACGTCGACAAATTGTTTTAAGGTCATAAAAACAAGTTATAAAACAGGCACACATTACTAATGCCTCAATTATAATCACGTAACATATCTGCGTGTCGCGAGCGCAAGCAATTAACATTCTAATCAAGCATTGTATTACTTGAGCTGAGCGAGCAAAAAAAGCGAGCAAGCATGAGTGTGGATTGTGTGAAAGGGTTCCGTTCGATGTTCATTCTTTCATACAGGCCTTTCATCCACTACCAATCATTTGTCACTATGAAATTTATTCAGAACTGAGAAAATTAAGAAAAAAGATATCATTTAGTACCAAGAAATGTAATTGTAAGTCTAACTCTAAGGAAATACAGAGCCTACAAGTTATGTATCATCTAATTGATTATCGCAGAAAGAAATTCTATAAACTTATTTCTGTATTTACCGAAGAGGAATAGCCACCAGTTAGAGGTGTACCTACAATATACCAATATGAGGTAACCTATAATTCGTATAAACCCCAAAAGATAGAAGACGATCCTTTCGCCCGGACACAATAACAAACTATGAATTTGCTACTATAAAATCTTTATGAGTTAAAACCAATAACACTGCCTAGCATGATGATTCTAACTAGACTCATTTTCTACCACAACGCCAATGAAATAATCAAAGAAAGAGATCGGATAACTACTAATGATTTTGATAAGGAACCCTGAAAGTGATGTGAACTTTTTGCGGCGCCTCCACCAAGCTACGTGTTGATACTTGAGACACGTGTACAATGAATTGTTGATGATATGTAGAACATACAAGCTACTGTAGACCGTACAAACAAATTGAATTCACTAGACACTTCGTTTGAAAAACAAACGAACCAAATAAGTATTTCATTTAAACAGATTCAATTTCGACTTCTCTATTTTTTTTCCTTTGTCATGTTGTGAAGTTCTTGGAAACAGAGCATTTCCTTCTAGAACTAATCACCGTCAGTTGTTATGGCAAATATTTATTACATTTCTCATTTCCGCCAAGTCCTAGCAGACAACCCTATAAACAAAGGAACACTTTCGAAAAACTATAATTATCCTGAGCAAATGAAAAATCAATCCGCACAATAATTATTATAAAAACTTCCGCTGAAAATAAAACTAATATCCTAGTACATAATCGTAGTTGCGATTCGTGGAAAGTCACACTTTATGACATAAATGGCAATTAAAATCGCTCACACAATTACTAAGCATTGATTGATTTAATTTTGCAAAAAAGCAACTGTCAAGTTGTAATCAACAGCCACACCCAAAACCTACAACAAATATCAACTAGAAAAATAATCTAAGAGTACAAATTTAAAGTCGAACAATAATTTACGTGTACATATATATCAGGGACAATATATTCAGCAGGTGACCGCGTCGTGAAAGGTGAGAGTTGCCGCAACGACACACGGCCACACGACCAACTTGAATAAGTGATATCGCGAATTTCAATTCGCGTTTACATGTAAAGGCTGTTTTACTAGCGCGCCCCAGTTTCGAGAAAAATAGGTGGACTAGAGTATGTACGAGTATAGCTGTAAAAGATTTGAAGATACTTTTTGAGGTTGAAATACTAGATGCTCGTAATCGATTTAGATAGTGTTTATAAAGACAGTTTGTGGGTTATGAGGGTTTTTGAAACAGAATATGTACATTCTTCGTCCTTTGATTGAATGGCGATGATGACTTTAGCGTGCTTTCAATTCATAAGAATATTACTACAGAAGATGGTCATGGTAATAATAAAAGAGCGCCATAATGTAAGCACATCTTTAAAAAGCTCGAATTAGATGCGAATCCACCAAATAAAAATATCAGAATAGGAACTGAAACCGTTTCACGTCACATTACCAGTTTTCTACATTTATAGTTCTTGAAAGCCTAGCCACGTTAACAAGTGCATAACAACCGCACTATAACACAACGAATTTAATACCAAAGATAATATGCATCGGACACATAATTACAAAGTTAATATATTAGCAATAAAACCGATTAAAAGCCCATGCGGACCAGATTAAAATTGTATATATCAATTAAAGCCCCATACGTATTCCCTTATTTATTGATCATCATGAACAGTTATGTGAGTAAAACTAAAAGAGAAAAACAGGAGAGGATATTAGCAATAAGGAAGCAATAGAAGACTAAATAAATGATGGATTTCATTATATAGCAAGTAAGGGTTGAATTAGATTTCTGCTGATATATATGTATCGAAGAATGCTGCATCGGCCCCAAATAAATTGTGACAAAGGAAGAGGATGATAATGATGACGGTAGAACTAAAACAGACGTAAAAACTAAAGATACCAGATTAATATAAACGGTAAAAGGAAGTACTTAGCAGCAGTAAAACATACAAGACATACCTACATACTTTTAATTACACTACATTACATTAATGAATAAATAACTTTTTAATTTGAGCGTTAAAAAGTAATAATAATTATTGTTGATGCTACCGAAGAAAAGACTGGATCTCAACATAATAATAAAAAAACAAATGTTGAATGAATTGACTTTTGATAACTCATAAAATATTGACGATAAAGCAGACTCCTTAAAAATCGTATAAAGTATGTAAAGTTGAATAACAGTTGTATTAAATTAAGCATCTTGAAATCATTCATTCAAATAACTATGATATTCACATACATATTAACAACCCATTTACTATTGCACAGGTCTGTCGTAAAAGTCACAAGTAGCGATTAAATCTATCGCATATTAGAATTCCTTAGACTAATTAACTAAAGCAAATTAAAACGGTTTATAGTGGTCTGTTAAAACGTAAAAGCTGAACGCGTATATTAGAAAACAAATTTTCAAAATATGACGCGAACTAACAAATCCTTTGTTGTTTCGTATCGTTTTTGTTAGACGTGTGCAATGAGGCATAAATTTTAAGGTAGGTAATTATTCTATGCGTTAGTCCAACTTACATGTTGCTACGTCCTGTTGTTTTTAACTTGAAGGTTCTACGGGAAAACCGAGAAATACAAAAAAACTTGATACTTTTGTCCCTTTTTTTAATGCTTTTATGAATATTATATTCGAAGTCAAAAGACATCGTTTATCGGGATATGTACGTATTATATAGTACGTATAAGTAATATAATTGGTTTCTCATCAATTAATGAAATGTTATTGAGCAAGGATTTAATTAATTAAATAATTTTCCTTTAACTTTCATTGTAAAGTTCCTGAGTATTGTGGTATTCTTTTACTTGTAATAATGAATGAATTCAAAATATATAATTTATTGAAGCACAATCGTTATATAATACCTACGTATGTATATAGTGACGTCAAAAAACGATTACGCATGATAGAACATATAGCTTAACCACAGGATTGATATGTCGTCAAGGTATAATGCACTTCATATAAATGAGAAAAGAATAATAAAATTCAAGTAAGGCCAATGACACTATTCGGTTATCGTAAGTATAAGCAATTAGCAAAATATATGTTGTTTCTTCTATCGTTTAGTCTTTGTAGAGCTTTCAACATAACAATGATTTTATAAGTCCGATTCCACCAACAGTCACACATGTAAAATCTAACTATAGAGCTATGGTGTCTCCCAGGGAACCATCTTGGGATCAGTTATGAAATTAACCTGAAAGCAGATATAAGAAACGGGAAAGTTATGCCTAATTCAGCCAAGACATAAAGACTTTTGATGCCAGAAGCTTGGGTAGTGGTATATGCATATTTTCGAACCCAGAAGATGAAATAAACCAGGAATAGAATAAAGAAACGAATATCTGCATCTCTCTTTGCATACAGTTATGGCTTCTAGCAGATTGAACTTTATTTAAAAGTCGTAATCAAGGGTACTCAATCAAACGTTTAAGATTATGAAATTACGAGTACAATACTTAGTCATTTCCTGCGCAATAAGATAATAATTATAGTTTAAATTAAATTATCATTGATCGACCAATCAATACTGTATTACCGTCGGTTTTACCAGTAAAATATATCCTCTTTTGCAGTTGGATATATACAATTATTACATTTCTTTTCCTTGACTAAAAATACGCGCTGTACAACTCACATGTATTAAAGACAAAAATGGTTATTATTCATTCATTAATACCTCCACATACATTATTATATATTTTGCCACGAGCTGCGATTACTTTAGTAGGAGTTTTGCTAAAATCGCTTCAATTAAAGTAATGTGATGTGAAGAAGATCTAGTTTTTTAGAAAGGAAAACCATCTACTGCTGCTAATTTCTGTGCCTCTCCAATTATTAAAGATTCGCCATCAACTCCGAACATTTTTTCTTGTTCTTTGCGAGGTAGAAGGTCCTTTCTCATAGGTCTGCCCATTTGTTATCAAAGACTACTAACCACCAGCAACATTGATATAAACTAGAGGTTCTATAGAAAAGATATGTGAAAACAATAACAAAATTCCCCATTAAACTGGCATAAACTCTGAAGTACTGCGAGAATTAGATTCCTTACATGCGCAAGCGCCTGCCGTCAGTCCCGCGTCGTAATTCACGTGCATTGACAAATACTCGCAGTTAATTGGATGAAAACGCGCACTCGCCGCACTCCGCGCACTAAATAACGCGCTTTACGACGACGCACTGTTATCAATAACCCTTGTATTGAAAGCTGTTCCGTTTATATGTTCGTTATTTGATAGGTTCCGTTATATTCGCATATCCGCTTCGTATGTCATTTCTACGGAGTTTCTAGCTAGTACTGCCGAGTGATTTGTCGGTGCGACTGTACTCGCTCAACCCATTCGCAGAACTTTCGTTGTGCTTGCGCACATAACAGCTGTGACACAGTGTTATTTTTCAGGAGTATACCTCATCATAGACTTCATTAACGAATCGTGAATGGCCAGGAATATGGTATTTTCCTTATTTCCGCTCGTCTGGCAGCGCAGTGACTAACAACATGACATGGGATGTAAGTACGTCGACTCTAGTACACATAATAGTACTGCGTCATTCGCTCAGCCGATAACGCCTCGGTGACGACGCTTGTTGTGCGTTTAGCGACGTAAGACCAACAGCCCGCGTCTAGGCTTTTGGCTGGGAAAACCCGCCAGCTACTAAACAAACTACTTATTAAATAACTGTTATGTAGCACATTAAAAACAATCTAACAACTTAACCTGTAATTATTATTTAGTAAAACAACGTCATTAACATTAATCAAACTCGTTTAATAATAATTATAGAAATGTAGATAGCTATCTCCGTAAATACGGGAGCATACAAATTATATGTAAATCATTGCCATTTTAGAATACAGATTTGTTTGTTAGAAAATCTCATAGAGAACTGTTATTCGGGTTCCCATCGTGAAACCGGAACTGAAATCACACATTAGATTTAATTTTATACGAATTTAATAACAAGTGAGATGCGCGCCCGTCCATTGTGCTCCGTGACCATGAGAAAAAAGCACTGCTCGATTTTTTTGTTGCCGATAAAGAGGTGCCGACGTACAATTCGGAGCAAGATTGATGCGCATGCATGATCGTATCTGCCCGCTGTGAGCGCCGCGGTAATAATTAATATTCCATAATCCATTCATCCCCACATTACGCAGCGACTCCTTTCACCGCGCCTCCTGCGGGCGCGCGCCTCTCTGCTCCACTTGCGACTCCTCTCCGGTAGCAACATGTTATCGTCACACATCCGTAATTGATTTTGCCCGTTAAATTCGAAATTTGAATGAGCTCTCGCTGAATGAGAGCCGAAATAAGATCACGAGTGTAGTGCGCTCGGAAACGCTGACGAGTCTCGGCGAAGCTCTCGGTGAGCGGCACAATGACCGCGGCGCACACAGCCAGATCTCTCTCTTGATAAACTTATAAAAAACGTAACGAAAAAACTACATGTCATGCATCTACGTGTGCTAGTCAATTTCACAGCGACCGTCATGGGAATCGAGCGACGAATGGACTTTTGAAAGCAATTAAAATCTGTGCCCACGAAAAGGAACGCGACCAAAAAGTGCGATCGACACATGAAATCGGCGAACACGTCGCACTTTGTGCACGAATCTCTCAAATGTAACTCCGCCGCGGTGCACGGAGCCCGGAGCCGACAAATAGTTCTCAGAACTGAATGATATTGACAAAAAAAAAACATACAACGCACACCGGTAACGAGACATAAAGTAGACAGGAAAAAGAAAATCTAAGAATGATCGCGTCTACTTAACTCAGCGCAATTTTATTGGTTATTATTACTTTAAATAGCCATGAGGCGAATAACTGTTTAACGTTTTAACGATTTTTACCTTGGCACAACAAGTTTTATTTGGTCCTAAATCAAGGAAAATACCTTTGCAAACAACTGTTCAACTTTGTGTACCTTTTACTTAGAAAGACGATACAAAGGGAGACTACTTAGAGACCAAAAGTGGACTTTACTTTTTTACAACCACAAAAAGGTCGGTATGAAATCGAAATCAGATTACGGATCCTGCGATTATAAAGTTTCGGGCGCGGACAAAGGGACGGTAACCACAATTTGTGTCTTCCACCATGCATTATGAAGATACGTTAGTGAACGTACGTGGTACTTCGGACGTGACTTCCGAGATTGAAAACGATGACAAAAACTCGATTGGAAAACAGTTTCCGCACCGTTTTTGGGTTCAGCAGTTTCAAAGAGAAACTTTGACCGCAGAAGTTTGTATGTTGTTGGATATGTTTGCGGGTCATGTCGACATTTATCATGTTGCACAGATGATACCTACTACTTGAATGTTGGAATGTTGTTAAGACTTAAAATGCAATAAATCTTGTAGGCGGACATTCTATTATTTCGTTATTTTCGGCACAATAATGAGAACCAACTGCCAGTAGCTTTATTTAGGTCTCAATTAGTTAATTATATCTGCGAATGAATCAGACCCAAACAATTCGTTGCTGCAGATAATCAACATAATTAATTAGCATGTTACACAAACACCAGCCTTTGGACTTATTGACGTGTTTGACATCCAATTAATCAAACACATGA
Source organism: Orthosia incerta (assembly GCA_948252205.1). NCBI lineage: Eukaryota > Metazoa > Arthropoda > Insecta > Lepidoptera > Noctuidae > Orthosia > Orthosia incerta. The sequence continues at coordinate 8,459,714 of OX411759.1, forward strand.
GTTAAAAACTTTACTAAGAATGAATGGATGTCATTACATTATTCCATGTAATTTAATTACAAATTACACAGATTTATTTATCTGTGCACGAGTGACTCACTCATGTGAGTAATAATGGCGGCGCAAGCGCCGGTTACCGGTGTTGCCAGTCGAACGAGGATTTGCCCATTTTAGGGGACTTTTAATCATTGCTCGGGTGTGTTTGTGGATAAACGGTGGGATGTTTTGAAAGTGATTGCTTGTAAATGATCATTACGTGTAGGGTAGATGATAGATATTCTCGATAAATATAACCAGTTTCATCTTTTCATTTATTACAGTGGCAAGTAATTTAAACTTCATAAAATGTATGCATTATATTAAAGTAGGTGTTAAATACATTTTGAGTATAAGCTGACCTCACATTGCGTTCCATAAAATGATAAGTAATTTTTTTGGTATTGAATGGCTCTACAAGTCGTCATGTTCTGGCAAAACAAACAAGGAGTATTAATTTCTTAACTGGCAACATAGGTTGCAACAAATCATTTGCGCGGTCAACCGCACTTCCAAATGGCAATTTTGAAATCAATCTCAACTTTTTCTATTGCTGGAATATCAATAAACTTTCATTCCATACATATGCTAACTTATAGTCAAAATGGAAAGTTAAACCTCATAAGAATTGCGCATTATTTTTCAAATTGTGTCTCATACAACCTGAATCAATCCTTGTTGTAGCTAAAATGCATCTTAAGAATTAATATACGTGTCACCCAGTGGTATAAAAAAGCTTTTGAAACATCGACACAAAAATTTCGACGTATGTCAGAAAGAAATTCAATGCAACATGTATGTCGGCTACTTACTACGTACTAAGAAGTAAGTTATAAATATCCTATTATTACACAGCCAAACAAGGTCAACCAAAACCATCACAGTCATACAGCAGGCGATCCCTGTAATCACACTTTCCTCATGACGTAATATGACGATGTAAACACGAAAACAAACGAGAATCGGACGCACTATATAACGCAAAACAATAAATAAATACATTTCCCTATACCACACTTACGTATGTCGTTCGATGTATGAACAACACATTTAAACACATTCACTCTTTTGTACAACATAACAAAATTTCATTGCGCTACCAACTTAACAAAAGGTACTTAATTTATAATTGCACCTCACTTTCCATTACGCCAACATAATTTATGTAACATTTGCTTTGTAAAAGAAATAATTTGACATTTCATTTTATAATGAAAAACACGAACATGGACGAATTGATAATGGATTCCGGATTATCTTGATTGAATTGTGTGAAGTGTCTAGAATCTAAATAGACACTTTTGTTGTCTAGATTGGCTACCTAACTATTAACTGGCTAAAAGACTTCAAATAAACTGTACGTGAAAACACTTGGACAGTAGCACCTAATTTATTATGAAACCAAACAGATAGGTACCTACTCTGTTAATTTTATTTGATTGGCTAAAGCTGTTCTCACGATAAAAGCAACTACAGTCTATGACCGTTAAGACAAGATTTGACAGAACTTGCAGTAGTAGGCATATCTGCCAAGCTCTTAACTTTAGCTAGACTATAAGTTAGCTCTGCAATAACAAAAATTCGTTGCATTAATTGCTCCTTCGTTTGCCTAAATCATTATTGATGTTTGGGAATCCAAAGGTGTAAAACTCATTCAATTGCTTTCCTGTTTTGTCCCGCTGGTCTTCAAACCTCCCCAACCATGTCTCAACTTATTTCTACTAAACATGCGTCAAAAACTTTGAGTCGTCGATTTGTTTTTGTTTTTGAATTATTATTGACGTCTCCGTCTGACGCATGACAAGTGAGAAGTGACTTTTGAGTTCTGCCTAGTTGGCAACTTTTCGATTAATTGTAGCTTATCAACAGCTGGCTATTCAACTAAACAAATATATATTAAATAATAGTATTTAAATACTACTACTAATTACTTCTACTTACTATATACATGATTTAAAAACGTTGATAATTATAAGTTAAAAATTACAAAAAAATATATTAAAACCGTACATTCACTTACTCTATATTGACTAGTTTAAACGACAGTGACTATCCTCAATATTGAACATAATAATACGAAGTTTATTGTCCTCAGGATCAATAGGCTCATCTGATTTCAGTGTTCAAGTCCACATAACATTGCTCAATTTATTTTCGACCCAGCGTCCCACGTTACAAAAAAATATTGCTACCAACGTACGAGCAAACAAAACCTTAATTCCGTATTAATTTACCGTTGATAAACCTAACAGAATGAACGCCGCCAAATTCTATTAATATCTCATTGAAAAATTACGTAACAAACTAATTTCATATGAATTACAATGAACTCTTTGTTAAGTTCACAGAGAAAGTCGCTAACACTTTATTATAAACCGTATCAATTTTTTATTTACTCGTATCGTTTTAGCCACTCGGAATCGAATCTCGCGAACGACCACAATCGTTTTGGATATCATTCCACATGCTAGATTACATACGCAACGGAAGCGATTGACCGCAAAATATATTATGAGAAAATGACTTCCATTTGCAAAGACCAAACAAATAATAATTAACTTAATATAGTGCAACGTAAACTAGTTACAAATGCTTATTCAATCTGTGGCAGAAAAATAATGAGTATGACAGTGAAGGCTGTATGACGAATTACTTTTGCCTATAAAAAATAATTGTATGATTCATAACCTCAATAAAAATTAACCCTTTGACTGATTCATTATGGTATTTGGTGCCCAAGGTTTCGCTATATTTCTATGAGACATAGACGTAAGTCTCTTCAAATATGAAATATGGTGGTTGGATATAGTAATATATTTGAAACCTGTGCATGAATATAACGCGGAACTTTGAAAGGACTGAAAGTTATAGTGTACTTAAGCATAACGTACGGTGAAAGTATTATAAGATTTAGCTGTTAACCGCATTATTTATTCATGGCTTGCAGTAAACATAAATCGCATTTTAAACAAGTGCACTTTATAACACTGACTATAAAAACTACTTTAAGTAAATTACGATAGATATTAAACTTCATCTCATGATCTTCTGCACTCTGTGCTGTCTTCCTCACAAGAATTATAACTATTATAGTTAAGTGAAAATCTTTATTTGCTTTTCAGGAATTCACTTTATCTTAAGTATTTCTTAGAATTATGCGAGCTTTTCAACGGTTATTATTTCATGTTCCTGGATTACCGAGGTAATGGTCGACAACTGGTCATTGGTCATCCATTTGTCCATCAACAATACGATTACGCGAATCTTTTAGTAGGAACGTAATCAATATTCTAATTGTCTTTCAAATTAAGTTGATCAAATTGAACCGTTACAGAAAAACGAGGCAAACTCCCAACCGAAATGGTTTCCCTTCAAATCAATCACACATGTAATTAGATGACTGGGCCAATCTCGATACAACAATGGCCAATTCCCCGTTCTAGTGTGAATGCTGTGTGGTCTACTAATCGAGCATAAAGAAATGAGATGTCTGGTATTAAAGCCTCATCTATGGTACTCCGCGAGCATAGACAATGAGCGAGTCATTTTGGATTTGGAAGCTCGTTCGGAAACAATAGAAAGCGGCCTCCTACAACTTCACACGGGACGCGCAACCGGTGGAAAGTTAACGAAAATACATTTCAATAGCTAAAAGCAAAATTGGATGAGTGGCCTTACGAAATTATCGCGTTAGCCGTAATTCATTTGTGAGTGAACTCTCCCAGGCCTCGTGTGACTCGGTGTGGCCGTATGTGATCACGCTAATGTGATCTTGTTATAACACCTCTTGCGCTTCGTTTTGAAACGTTCTGTCATTGTGCAGCTTGATTACAATTCACACATGAACAAATGTTCCGAAATTTTTCATATACATTTTGAACCAGTTCATTTTATAAAACACGATTACATAAAATAACGTTACAAGTAAGCGGGCATTGTTTTATCAGTGATAATCAAACAGTACTCAAGGTCTACCAGTTTTATAAATATTAAGTTGCCTTTATGAGTATTCGCCGGTATTTACACCCCATATTATTTATGTAACGGGGACTTATATTGGACACGCGATCTTCTCGAACAATGCAAGGAGACGATGCCCATCATCATCGGCCTAGACTTCTTTCCACTTTAATTGTTCCTCACATCGATTATAACGTATATTTCACTGAAACAATAGATTAACCCAGTTGAGGCATGTTCTATAATAGTTATGGCGTTTCTCGTCTCGCGATATTATTGCTTTCGTATCCTTGGCGTGAGCGGCTATCTATCATGTGATCTATTGTACGTACAGTCGACATCAGTATTAGATTAAAGCGATAATTAATGCTGATTCCATACGACCTAGATTCGGGCCCGCTCGATAAAGTTAATTTACAGTTATAGTTGTAAATCTCGTTGCAAAATAAACGGCGAGCACGCGCGCCTGCCTGACCGTAGACAACACGCGGAGACTCCCACACACACCTCGATACGTCAGCCCTCCCGCCCGTGTGTGCCACGCCACACCGCGGTGAGCTCCGCGTGAATGGGACCCTTCCCGAACCGTAAACATCACGTCACGTGGCTGCATGCGCGTATAACCCGATCTCCACGAAATACACCCTCGTAGGAACCACCCAACGCGCAACAGGGTATCCTCAATTCCGCCGGGTTTCAGGGAAAACGCACGCATGTGTGACGAGACAGACGAAACAACACACGTGCGTGAACCACGCGCGAGAGAGAGGGTGCGTCACTGTGTCTGAATGAACGGGGTGAAGTTTGACAAGTTGTGTACACATGGCCGCGAAAGGGTTGAGCCAAGTTGCGAACTAAGTTTGTGAACGCTTTCGATTTCTACGCGTGGTGCATATGGGGCGAACGTCGATCGATCGAAAACTTTGTTGTGGAGAAGTTCAGTGGGTAATTCGTTTAAATCAGATTAATGAACGAGAGAACAACTTTGTTAACTGCCCGAATATCTTGCGAAAAGTCTGTTCAAATTAAGTTGTGAAAATTGTGGAAAAACAGTCGGATCGAATCGTCGTCGTGCTAACGTATTGCGTCCACGTCTGTTTATCGGGTGTGTTTCGTAAATCATTGTTTATGGTCGAATAGTTCTCTGAAGGGGTCCGAGAGACCGGAATTAGAAAGCGTCAAGCGCGCCGACTGCGCTACGACTAATTGACCGCAAGGTTTACGCGATTCTGCGAGAAATTGTGACGTAACATCATAATACTGAAAATGGCACCTGTTATACTTGGGGTACCAAAATGAAGTTTATTTTCACGGACGTCATAACTGGTTTACTGATTTAACAACTCAATTTCATGTTGGAGCAAAATTTACAAATAAATAAGAACTATTTCGTCAATTTCTTTTTTAAATCTGACGTTAAATTACTTTAAAAAACTGGCAACTTTCGCGTTAACTCGCTCGTATTTTCGAATCGATATTTCGCTCGATGATTGAATTTATTTCGGATTATATTAAACTTCAAAGGCAGTATAATCTGTAATAAGTTTCGAGTTATAATGAGAAAAGAAGAATATGATTGCAAAAAATGCTACACTTTGCACCAGAAGTGTTTGTAAAGTTACCTAAACGACTTTTTGTTACAACTACGATTATACAATTTAATATGTAATACCTTACATCTCTGAAATTGCATTTAACATAAAAACTTATTGAAGTAACTGTACCTGTACATAAAGTTTTTTTTAAGACACTAACCTTGTGCTTACGTTATAATAATAAAATAAAACAATTAAAGCAATTACCATTATAATAATCAGTAATTGATTTATGTACCGGATAGGTACAATATCTCATAATTCACACCAACTATAAAATTCTACAAATTAAAACGACCGGCAGGCTTATTACGTATCTTTTGCAAGAGCAAAACGATAGCGATTTCTACGCAATAATTGCTCTTCAATACAAAAGTTTTAGAGTTGTTGCCTGTATTTTTTTTTTAATAAGTGCATTTGACAAACAGCGAGCCATTAGCAAACGATTGTGTAGGACCTATCATACCTACACTGCAGGTAATTCCGACTTAAGCGTTTGATTGCTATCGTTTTGCTCTCGCAAAAGATACGTAATAAGCCTGCCGGAGTATTTGCGTCTCGATCTTGATTTGTCTACCTTTATTAGGGTCCCGCAATTAAATCATAAGAACCGTTCATTGTATTAAATTATATCGGTATAATTATACTTCATAACATCTTAAAAAGTTTCGTGTTATGTTATGTTCCTTCGCAGAATGCATAAATCTAACGTTTAAATATTTTGTAACCACCGTTTTAAGTATCTCCGCTTAAATCTTAGATTGCCGCGATAAGTTTAAAAGGGCCATGGAGTGGAGCGTGCCATGTTAGGCATATCATTAAGAGCTTGCAGTCCGAAATACACAGATTCTATGCTGGACCAAATTCCACGGCATCGGGCAACGCGTTTGCTCTAAAATAGTGACAGATAGGACAGTATAAGATGAAGTGAGCGCAGAAAGAGAAACAGAAAAATACTGGCAGGCGATGACAGCTCGCAAAGTGCGGGCATACCTGGGTTTGGATCTGCCCACCATCTTTTAACTGGGAAGGCTTGCCACAAAGGAAAAACCCTAACCCTCTTACTAATAAACGCGGTATAAAGTTATACCAGGTATACCAAAGAAATAACCATACATTTTCATAGGTTTATACTTGGTATAACTTTATACCGCGTTTATTAGTAAGAGGGTAAGAATGTAAACATTAATTAATAACAATTTATCGAATAAACAAGATTGCATTTCGCTAAATAGGTAATTTAAATCCGAACATTGCTACAACAATATTTGTGATTACATATTTACAGTGATCGTAATGCCGGTCCTCAAAGATCCGCTAGTCCTTGTTTTACATCCTTCAGATTCTATGTTAAATTATCCAATTACAACAAACTGCAGTAAACCAATAATTCCAAAAGGTATAAACCACAATTAACTGCAGCACTCAAATAAATAGAGGGAGCCATTGATGTGCAGAACCCACTTTCCACGTCAACACATGCACTTGAAACGTTTATTTTTAAGTCTTCGATCCGAATGTGGACTTATTGATTGTGGGTAATTATGCAAAATAACGAGTCGCGGACTGGCTCGCTGGTCTCTGGTCCAACTAGAGACGTGTATTAACGGTCCGGCAGGACCGTCAGTAGCAAAAGTTAAACCCGACGTTACAAAGACACTGCCTGCGGAAAATTTCAACATACCATACATTTAGCACGAAATTGACCATCAAACGTAAGATAAATACAGTTTCTATAACGAACATAATTCTTCGGTTTATTAGACCTAGATGATGCAGACCGTACGCATTATAGTGGGCAGTAAAACTGCAGTCTGTGCACATATCGTGGTAATGTACCTATCTGCAGTTTACCTAATTATACTCACCGACGTTTAGTGTAGTAATGAAGGCAGATAACATGGGATTATGGCATAAATGAACAGTTACATGTAACTGTGAAGAAAGTTGCTTTTAGTGGCAAAAGCTTCACCGGCTTAATTGGATTTCCATATGAGTTTATGTCGAATGAAGTTGGACATAAATGCAGTGTAGACCTTATTCAATATCGTCAAATAGTCAACTAGGGATGAATGAATTTTACAATATTATGATTAAATAAATAATGATAATTTTTATTGACATTTTACGCCTCTGAAGCCGATTGCAGTATATCAAAGCAAACGGTGGATTTGATAAGCGTGTAACGCTTGTTTAAAGTAACTAAATGCAGATGGTGTCTAACTTTTAAGTACCTATCTGATGCACTAAAACTAAGAACGATTAGAGGCGCAAGATTTCAAAAAATATCTGGTTCTAAATACTGCTAGTCATTTGTTTTTCATTTTGATAAGTGATTTGCCTTTGAGACACAACAAAGCGTGAAATGCTTTAGAAAAGACAAAACTGTACGTTTCTTTACATCATCATTTCCTTGCACTTATTCTAATTTATTTGAGGTCGTCGCAACATATCTACTACCATACTTCTGCATCTTTGCAGAAACACCCTTACTTCATCATCTTTCACAACGTCCATCCATTTTTTCATTTGAATCTTCACAATAATCTTGCAAATCTATGGATTCTACATCTACATCATCTACATAAGTTAGTAAGCTAGAGGTGTCTCGGTGTAAAACAGCGCCCACGATATCGATTCGTCGCACAATACGTTGCTACTCCTTGAATCGCTTCTCATCTGAATACTGAGTATATGCAATTCTTCATTTCTATTTCTGTGAAAGTTTTACTGATTTTTTTAGTCTTTCCTATTTAGCTACGGATCAAACTATTTTTTGAAGTGTCAGTAAACTATGTAAGTTTACACATTGTCTCTTTTTCGGATTTTTTCGGAAAATAATTCTCTTAACAACCCTACCGATGCGATGTTACGTTTGGCTTTTCAAAAAATATAACACTCCAGGTTTTTATGATTGAATAAAGCAATTCATTTATCTATTAATCACGGTTTTGGTTTCCTTTATTTGTATGATTATAACTTGTTAATGAATGTTTATTATAATGTTTGTTCATAAATGAATAGTAAGACTTCAATTATAATCTTAATGATTTCACATTTTAACTATCTAAATCAAACATGTAAAGTTCTAAGACAGACGCAATCTCAACTGTTAGTACTAGGCAAGCATAGACGCTAGGCACTACACTGCAGAACAACATTTCACACTAACTAACCAAATTAAACATACGAAGTTCTAAGACAGACAATCTCAACTGAAAGTACTAGGCATACATAGATGCAAAGCAGTACACTACAGAACAAAAGATTCGCAATAAAGCAACGAAGGCGATCGATTTGTCGCATTCGATTAGTGCGCGACGACACTAGGTAGGTACGCGAGATGTTATTTATTGTAAATATGTATGTAACAGTCTTGTTACCGTACTCTTTAGATCCAGCCCTTGATAGGACGAAATAATTGTAATTAGTGAAGAATTTAGTTATTTGTGTTTGCGTTGACTTTAATTAAAATTAATATCGGCATTAGTCAAGTCATTCTCCTCGTTGATAATGTAAATTGATGATTACTAGATATTAAAATAATAAGCACGAAACAGCGCATATGAAATACAACTACGTATCTACTCTGTGTTTTGTAGATGGTGTTATAACCAGTAAATAACAAATAATGTAATAAGATTTTCTATGAGTGTGTTTAAAAAATAATTGAGCTTTATCATTTCATTAGAAAATATAACATCAAAGTATCAAACCAACTTTCGCAATATAGGGTCTTGAAAGGTTTGCATCGTACAGCTAACGCCATCTAGCGTCGAGTAGCCGAACTACTAGCCGTATCATCAAGCGCTTTTCAATGAGTTATCTACAGTTTCAAAAAATAAACTGAATTCTTATCAATCAATTAAATACTTAGTAAGTTTTTTTTTTTCATAAAACCATGCAGTTTCTCTTATAAAAGATTTTTTACTTGGTACAATCAACCATTTGGAACTCTTAGCTGCTATCGAGTTATCTGGTGGTTGATATGGAATGGTATGGTCTGGTTCTGGAATTAGGAATAGAAGATGAATTTATTTTCCTTATCATGTACCTTTTTTTCATTATCCATGGAATAAATTAAATAGTGTACAGGTAGACAGTGTAAAACAATAGAGTTACTAACTTGAAGTATTGTTGACACAAAAAAAATATTCTGCATTTATAAACCCGTCTAATCCTGACATAACAATAGTATATCTGATCCAAATATACGCGAAGCGTCTTATCAGTTTAGTTCAGGTTCCCAGACTAGCTAGGTTTTAATGCAAATTTAAGATAAACGCAACCACACACAATGATTAAATAGATGCCCCCTAAAACCTTTCAATATTCTTTAGATCACCGCGCTTTAGTTATAGTAAGAATTAGAATTCTTCCAATGCCATATTTCAAAGTGTTTTTATGTTTGAGGTTTCAACCTTAAAAGGACATCGGTAGGCTTATTACGTATCTTTTGCAAGAGCAAAAGGATAGCGAGATGTTTGTATGTTGTTTTGTGGCATTTTTTTTTCTTTTCTTTCTTATCAAACGCTTTATGTTATTAAAGTCGGAATTACCTGCAGTGTAGGTATGGTAGGTCCTACACAATCGTTTGCTTATCGCTCGCTGTTTGTCAAATGCACCTATTTTAAAAAATAACGCCTACTACTCTAAAACTTTTGTATTGAAGAGCAATTATTGCGTAAAAATCGCTATCGTTTTGTTCTCGCAAAACATACGTAATAAGCCTGCGGAACCTTTATACAATCGCTTTTTGTACGATCTGAAGGAACACAGGAAGCAGAGGTTGAGAAAAACACGCGCCCATTTTACTCAGCTTTACGATAACCTAGACCTCTATTTTGGTAAATTAATGCAATGCAATGATTGGTATCATCACAGAATGAATATGATGATTGCTCCTATACCTAGGTTTATAAACGGTGACTAGGGATGATGTCCAAGGCATCGGCTGCATCATCCTCTTTTTTCCAACTGTACGGCCAAATCCAAGATGGCATATCTTGGACAAATAAGCTAAGCAAAGCTAAAGCTAAGTCAAGCAAACAAGCAAAGCGATTAAGATCCAAGTTCGATAGAACATAACTATCCGATTTAAGTTGACAGTTTGAGAAATAAAGCTATTTCAGGTTATTAAGTTCGATGGTGTCTCATGTCCTGCAATTAATACAAATTATCTTCTGTCCTTTTTGCTTTTCCTTGTGTTTAAACCGATTGTCTTACACTCTCTTCTGTATTGTTCCAGTGTTCGGCATGGACTCTCCCCTGGGACTGTTCCCGCCAGGCATGGAGCACAAGATGTACCCGATGATGGACGTGGAACACCGCGCGCAGCTCGATCCACAACTTTATACTACGAAAAAGAAATGTAAGAAAACCAAAAAAAGTAATGTATCTATAAGTATAAGCTTTTATTTTTGTTTTTTAATTTTAAGTAATATGCTCAATACTGAGCATTTAATGGGCAGTAGCTAAAGCGTATGTGTTTTAAGCGGTGCACACTGTTTATCAAAACTTTTTAGCAATAACATTTTTTTTTATCTAATATAGGCTCGCGCTTGACCACAATCTCACCTGATGGTAAGCGATGATGTGGTCGATGATTGAGCACGCTTGCCTAGAAGTAACCTATTCACTCTTGACTTAAAGACTCCTAGATTGTAGCTATCGGGAAACACAGACTCCGGCAGGGAATGCCACTCCTTAGCTGTACGCATAATAAAAGTATTCTCAAAACGTTTAATGCGTATGGGTGGGATGTCCACCATGTACCGGTGGCGCATCGCCGTACGTCTGGTAGTCCGATGATGAAACGGGCGGAATTAGATCATGCAATTCCATCGCACACTCCCCGAAATGTAATCGATAAAAAACCGACAAGCTGGCAACTCGGCGACGATGTTCCAGGCTCTAGAGCTTTGACTTAACCAGACCCTCATCGCCGATATCATAAGTTCTAGCAAGCACCAAGTAATCCCCACCTCAAAGTATAGTAGTAGTCATAAGATAATAGACATTGCTGAGTAAGGCTTCATCGTAAATCTAAGTTCACGGTCTATAGTTCAAACTCCCCAATAAAGAATAATAAACCGCAGGTTTCTGTATTACGCCACAATAAAAGCCTACAGCAAATATTCTTTGAAAGACTCACATACGTATTCAAGTTATCTGTGAACAATGGCGCTCATACATTCACATCACAAATAGTAGACGCGTGCCGAGTCACAACAAAGGATCGAAGCGCAATAATGCACGAGCTGCATCCTCGCGTCCCCATCACACATCGAGTGGTCCCGCAATCTCGCCGCGCGAATGTTAAACGCCCATTGTTTCTGAGCAAATGTTTATTAAGACGATCTGATAGCGTATCTCATAGGGGAACAGACGCCGACTCTAACGTATGCTTTGAATACGCTCCGTGGCTGGTCGCCGACGGCTCCACGGCTGCACCGACCGCACAATAGTCGGCGATCGATTAGCGCCCATCGCTCGAGACAGGCACACGTTACCAGCTCCGCTACCTTGCTAACGAGCTACAAATAGAAAACATCCTTTTTAATTTTCAAAGTTCGCGTGACCCCCGACGACTATTAAAAGAAAAACTAATTTCCATAATAAAATATCATTTCTCCGACGACGTTCCGAAATGTTCCTCGAATTATCTGATCGGAATCGAGTTAACGTGCTCCGTTGAAATTATAAAACTATAAAGTTAGGGGCGACGTCGCCGGCGTATGCATGTCCGCGTTTCTTTTTGACAAACCGCTGTAATAGTCGCGTGCTCGCATCGAATTAATGACAAATCGCCGCCAACAAAATGTCGCCGCAACCCGCTCATTTCGCTCGCTCGCTCCGTACACAGTTATTGCTCAGCCGAAACATGGTTATTAGATAATGGTGCACTCGCGTAATGCCGTCGCGGTGGCGCGCGGCGCGGCACACGGCACATGTCGTGCCGTTTCGCGGAGCCTGCACTTCGTCGCTCGTAAATCACAGAACTCCGCGGTTGTTTCCTTATGTAATTAGTTAGCTAAACATTTCTGTTTCTTGACAAGAAGCCTAAAACCGCATGAATAAATTAATAATTCTTAGTTTCTTCTTCTGCAGGGCGACCCAAGGGCCAACACAGCGCGCCGCGCGGTGGTCCACCTCGATCGTGGACAAATGCTGAGCTAACGGAGGCGCTGCAGCACGTGTGGAACAAGAAGATGACGACAAGCCAAGCATCCAGGATCTTCGGCATCCCGTATAACTCGCTGCTCATGTATGTGCGCGGGAAGTACGGCAAGAGCCTAAAGCTGGAGCAGCTCCGGAAAGACTGCATCGGCGGACCTCTCGATCCTATACTTACTCTCAACTCTGGCAATAACAACAACAATCAACCCTCAAATAAACATCACGACAAAGACGACCACTCACAACGACCAGCGAGCTCCGAGCCAGACATCGCCTCGAATCCAATGTTTAATCCATTCCAGCAAGGGTTCTACCCGGAATTCCCTCCGGGCTTCCCTATGCCGCTCAACATGCTGCATTTACTGCCGCCGAGCGACAAAGCAAGGGAACTATATCAGTCGATGCCGATGGCTCTGGACTCGCTGTCAGGATTAACGAAAGAGGAGGATTGTAAGAGTGACAGGTCAAAGGAGAACTCGGCCGATGAGGAGGGCGACTCGTACCGCGCGCCCTCACACCCGCCGCATCCGCCCGACACGCGCCAGCTGCTGCACCACAACGGGCAGGACTAGGTCCGCACGCCGTCAAGTCTCCGATATGCATGTACCTTCTGTTAACAAACCCTTCAGTGTCAGTATGAACGGTGTGCGGTGTGTACGTTCCGCCGCTGTTGCAGCTAGACATCGTTCCATCTGTTGACGGACTAAAACTGGAATTTAGTTAGTGTATTAATAAGTCTCGTAACAAACACGTGTTTTAGAAAATAATTTTATATCTTGTGGTCGATCACAGGCGACAGAACTTAACTTTGGTGTACTTAGTGGTACTATAGTGAAACTTTTAACAACTTTTTAATGTCTACTAGCCAAATGGTGAGGTGACACGTTATTTAAAATTGGTGTAAGTTACAGGGGTATGAAAAATGAACGGTTACGTTAGACGTAGGGTTGCCAAACATACTAATATAGTATATTTTGGACCAAGATACTATGTACTTTGGAAAAATATATAGTAGCCAAATATACTATATATTAGCATGAGGCACCACTAAACAAATTCCCGTTTGTTACAAGATCGAGTGAATGATACTGCTGTATAGGAGTTTTATTACCTAGGTATAGGTATTTACATAACCTACATACTTGACAAGAGTTTGTCTCTTTCACATTTCGAAATTTTCAACAGGATTCTGCTATCGGAGCGATAACTAGTGTATCTGAATCTTTTTTCACATACACTCGGCGTATTTTTTCTTTTTTAATAAACCTTTTTTTTTTCAAGTCTACTAAAGTTTTTTTTATTGGCACCCGAAATGTAAATCTCCTATCTTCTTCTATCTAGAAGATTTTTGGCAACCCTTGTCGTACGCGTAAAGACATTTTTCATAGGTCTGCGACGCGAACTATTAATTGTTATTACTTTTGTAGAGGTATCACTCGCGAGGAAATCAATAAGATCTGGCGAGGCGGCCACATAGTGTAATATTTCGATTGGAACCTAAAACTCGCTTAATTAACTTCGACGGTAGCTGAACGCCCGTGTCCGTGTATAATTGCTATTGTTTTATTGTGCAATACACTGGAACTTACTATGAATACACTAGAAAGGTTTCAGTTTTACGGATAACGTAAATTGTATTAGAAAGTATTTGTGAATTTCCGGATCGCGACCGGCGACGTCCGTATTAAATTAGTTAAATTTATATTAAAAGATGTGTTAATATTGTAAATGTATATTAATATCGCATACTAAGTGATACGCGATAATTTATTTTGAAGGAGTGCAATAAGTATGAAAGATGTTGTGATTGTTATCGTTAAGACATTCCGAATTTCTTTATTGTTAACACATTCCGTTACATTCCCTAGTTTTAGATAATATACTATAATTTCTTACGATTATAATTATTGAGTATAATGATGCATTGATTTCTTCATTGATAGTGAACCTTTGTAGATATAATACGTTAACGTGCGAATTCACTTCTGCATTTCACCAAAGTTTGTAAAATATTTCGTAATAATAGTTATAATTCGATGATAAACAATTTTTAAATGTAAATAGTTATTGATAAAAATTAATGGGATATAAATTTTTGAATTAACCAGTAAATAAGGTGGACATTTATATGTGTCTAAAATGGTAAATAGTAGTGTATATGTAATTGTTGTAGTGTTAGTGATGTGAATCAGTGAGCTGGGCCGGGTGGGGGACGTGACGTCACAGGGGGCCGCGACGCACTAGTCACACACATCCACTTACCAAACGTTCTGGTAGCGTTCCAAATACAAACGTCAAAAAATTCAACAGACTACCCACGATACAGCACTAACTGGCGCAAAATACGGACGATGTCCAACAAAAAGGAAATATAATTTCATTCAATTTTTTTTTATAAAATTTGTGAGTGAAAGAGCTGGCATTTATTTATCCCTGGTAGCAGACCAAAAGCTAAACTAAGTTCTGTGTAAGCTCGCATAGCTGAGGTAGCTTTACATACTTGTGTGCTGATCGCAAACTACTCATTATACCAAATATGAAAAAAGACCTCAGCAATGCGAACCCATCTAAAATCAGCTTCTCCCTTGGTCTGCACCAGGCTTTAGGTACAGAACAATGTAATGATTTGAAAGGTAAAATGCAATACCTCTCAAACTCAAAGCTAACATCTAACAAATTGCCAATCTCTTCAACTCATCACAGTTTCAATGAATTTCCACAAGAGAAAACGACAGTGCGCGCCACGTTAGACAAATAATGTAACTGCACTCAATGTTCAAATAAAAAGGAGCTTTCAAGATTTTAGTAAATAATGAAAGTTAGAATAAATCGTTCAATATTATCTGGCTTTAGATAAATGTATACAGTGATCACTAGAGATACCGTGTGGTTACTTAGAACTGTTGTAAATATTATTTGAATAATAATCAACTACATCTGTTAAATAGATTGTTTCCTTTACAAGCTACACCCAAATCTAACGGTGTTTTCGTTCTATGACAATTATATTCCTTTCAACATAATGTTCCCGCGTGGTTTTACTCGGAACTATCGATATTTTCATCCAAATTAACTTACTATAGTCGACGGAACATGGAAATCTCTCAACAGAAGACTGAGCACTATTTACGATTCTATTTTATAAAAAATATTGTACATTCCACAAGACAGTACGTACAGCAACAATGGAATCCTCATACCTACATACAGTAGTAACACATAGTGTCACTTCATAATAACAATATTATCATTACAGGGATTTTATATATTAAACGATTAAATATGATTAAAATATTGTAATAGTTTTAACAGATTTTATATTGCTTTTTTTCTCATTCCGTTTACGCTGACAACATTGAAGAATGCAAAAACCGCGCACTTTTGTATTTAAATATAACGGATTCACTTGTAGGTTATAAAGTAAGGTCATGTATTGAATAAATAAACAATTGTCTGTATGAAACGTAAATACATGTGCCAAAAATTGTAAAGAAATGAGTTCATGAGAAGCGTTGACGTTTTTAAGTTACTGTTCTACAAAGTTCTCCGCAATTGTGTTGTGACTTGTGACTATAGATTACGTTCAATATTTTACCTAATTCGTACAAATTCAAGCAGTATTAGAGTGATTTTGTTAAAGTTT
Organism: Orthosia incerta; assembly: GCA_948252205.1. Taxonomy (NCBI): domain Eukaryota; kingdom Metazoa; phylum Arthropoda; class Insecta; order Lepidoptera; family Noctuidae; genus Orthosia; species Orthosia incerta. The sequence goes on from OX411759.1 coordinate 8,476,127, forward strand.
TAATTGAGAAGTTTTTTTTTGTAATTAAGTTTTGTTATTTGTTAATGTGTACGTCCTGCGATTGACGATGGTTATGATAGGAGAATGTTTTAAAGTTCAAACGGAATAAGTTTTGTATATGTCTTTTTGTATATTAATGGTTCTGCGGTTTACCTTTTTACTTTAACACTTCGTTATGTAGTAAATTCTGATTTATTCTCGACTCTTATTCTGCTCTACACGTTCTTGCAAAACTACGTTCAGCTTTTCAGCACTGTTCTCATTAAGCATAGGTGAAATCAGGAGCCAAATGTAATAACGTAAAGATTTAATAGATAATATATTGTACGACATTGAATACTTATTTTTAGTTGATAAAATGTGATTGTATTAATTTTTAGTAAAAATTCAAAATATTAAGTTCCTTAAATTTTTGTTACGAGTACATATTTATAAATTGTAATTGCAATGATTTTTAGGTTTTAGATGATTGTTCTCTACGCTAAAGAGTATAATTAATTGTAAGTTTTATTTTTTGTAATAATTTAATTTGTTGTATTTTGCTTAATATAATGACAAATTAAATTAAATGATATCGTTACATTAGGGTGTAAAAAAGATTATCTATTTGATCTTAAATAAAATACGAAGAAATATTTATGTTCTAGTATCATTCTAACGTGTAATTGAAATCGAGAGATGGAGCGTTGTAGTAAAATTCGTTTACGGTCACCGACGTAAAGTGTAAAAAATAAAAATATGAAATACCAATTTGTCGTTTTATTTTATATGACACCGACACTCACGACTCCAATTTATTCACGTATTGTGTTACATCCCCATTTGTTTATTTTCCTTAATAAGAAAATTCCAAATGACAAGAAAAATATGGATAAGGAATGAGGATACAATCTATTTCAGAGGCACCTTCTTATTTAAAGTTATATTCCTATATAATACGATACGAGTAGTAGGTATGTCGCTCCTGATTGCTTGATTCTGATCGACAAATAAAAAGTAATAAATTGACGCCGAAAAATACAAAGAAACCCAGTATAACACTCACAACGGATCTTCGTGTCTCTAAATTGGCTGCAAGACCTTGCACAGTAGCTATTTTGTCAATGTTGAATGTGGAGATAGCATTGTATAACTGACTCTTTCACTCGCTTACGTTTGTCGCATCATCCTATCTCGCTTACTCTATGCAGTATACTCTGTGACAAACTGTTTCTTGCGAAATGCTTGGCTGAGCCAACTTCAGAGACACAAAGGTCCGCTGTGACCACTATAGTAGGTAGTTGTATTTATAATCGTGAAAATCTTTGACGTTTCTCATTTTACATGCCGCGATAACATTGCATGAACGTCTACGAAAAATAAATTCATAATCCTAATTAATTATTATGTTACCTATACACTATAACAACGAGTATTATTCGTAAGCATCAAGTTTAACTTATATAACGTATTTTAATAGCTGTCAGTACTACTGGGTTTTTTAAACTTTAAGTCAAAAACTTTAAATACTAGGACTTTGCAGTCAAAGTGCCGATAACAGTTACGACCATTATATATCTTTGAGATTCTCGGGACCCTAGAGTCCCAGACCTTTGAATGGGTGTACCAGGGGCCGAAACCAACTCGCAGAGGCCTTGTAAGGCCAGGTTCACATTAGGTCGGACCGACAATTTAACCGTTGGCTGACTATCGCGTAATGGTGTTCATTGTTGCACTATAAGCTGCCGGTCCGACGTAATGTGAACACCTCCGTCGTTAACCGCTGCCCGGCTTGCCACAACGCAGTTGTGAGTTGGCTTCTATGTACAATGGACGACGACGACGTTCTCAAACTCCTGTCTACTACAAGAGAAATCAAAACTTCTATATTAATTTCGTCCTCCTGTTTGTAAACGTGACCTCCCTGCGTGCACGCTGGCGAAACTTCTGGCGAGAGCGGGTTGGTGAGTGGCGGGCGGGTATCTTCGCCTCTACGAGCCGACAAGTGTGAACGGCGCTATACAAAGCAGTATGCCAATATCATATCCGACCCGACAGAAATCGTGGCTGAATGTCCGGTAAATGTGTCGTAGCCGACAGTTTTATCGGCTCGCCCTAATGTGAACAGCGCTATTGAAATACTTACATATGATAATTTGCTTCCGACAGCTTTGTTGTCCCGGTAAAACTGTCGGTCCGACCTAATGTGAACCCGCCCTTAGACATGTAGGATGAAATGTGACACCAACCGGCGATTATCCCTGTATGCACTAATCACTACGCACGAGCACCCAAGAACAATCCCCGGCTGGTGCAGGACTATTAGTCTATAGGTTTGGGAGGTTTTGTGGATCGATTATCCAAAACTATAGAAGGACTATTGGCCCCTGCCTGACCACTGTTGATCTAAACGGCTATAAAATAGCAGGGGATGACTTGCACACTCAATTGGGCCCTCCCATAAACAGTCGCTAGCATTTTACCGACGTAGCGCCAAGGGGACATATACGGAGGTGCTTGAGGAGTGGAGAGGTATGCTACGGCTATCAGGACAATACCAGCAGTACGGTCCAGATCCCTACCAGCATCTTACTGGGTTAACTTCCTTCCTCCGACCACGTTTGCTCTTGCGAATTTCCACTCAAGTCAGCCATTTAAGGCAAGTGAGAGGGAGCTCTGATACCCGTCAGCGTTCACATCGACCGGCAAATAAAGGGAAGACGAGTGACCAGACTTCTCCCTGGAGATCAGGTCCGTGGGGTCACCACTACCCACCAGCTCGCTACAAAGCTGTCCTGCGGATTGTATCTCTCTAAGTCTGGCCCCTCATCCTAGACATTTTGCGGCAAAGTATAATCTACCGGCACCGACCTGGCTACCATTACTGTCTCAGTAGCCACGAGACTCGACCATTATCTGAAGAGACTCATTACAGAAAGCATATTATCGATCAGCCCCCTCCTTGCCAAGTTATAAACGTTTCGTATCGAATCTATTTCTACAATCGTTACAGCCTTCTATGGGTATGGTCTGTCCACGTGACTTAACGTTTAGATGTGTCATTCCCATACATTGATTCATTTATTACTAGCGTTATCGATTGTAGATTGTCAACATGGCTACAGGTGATGGTCACTACAAAAGAAAACATACTCACCAGAATAACTATTCTGCAGTTTAGTAACAGTCGAGATATTATGGCCCCGTTCAAGTAGACGGGCTGGTGGTAGCTTGAGAGAACGGTAAGTTTCCGTGTTAGGTATTACATTCTTCACGCTTCACGAAGGAATTCTTACACATTCAGATCTGTAATGAGATGCTAAGTTAGAGCCAGCTTCCATCAAAGCGAAGAGGATGGAGATGTCTCGTCGTTACAACGAACAGGAGTGCGTTACAACCAACCAACAGGCCGGGAGAGGGAGGATTCTATGATATGACGTACGGGTACCTTCAACACTTTACCTATTGGTTGTTTACAGGACATCTCTCCTCTCCGGTTTGGTGGAAACCAACTGTAAAAGCCAGTCCACACGGCGCGTTGCTGCATTGCCGGCCACACAGGCGCAGCGTTGCTACGACGCAGTCGTAACGTTAAAACGTGGGACGCTAGTCGTAGCATTTTATTAAAACATCGAATTTAGCAGTATGTAAAGAAGCAACGCACAGATAACTGAGCGCTGCCGTTCCGGAGCCGCAATGAGTACACTTCGCCCGCTTCTTCTTGGGGGCTGCAGTCTGTCGTGTGTGCTTTGCTTTGTTATGGTTATTAGTATAACGACGCAGTCACAGCGCTACGTCGACGCAACACTGACGCAACGCACCGTGTGAACCGGCTCTAAACTGTGACTGAGTGCCGTTGAGAAAAGTACTTTCTAATGACCAGGCTTAGTTGGAGTTTTTACTCATGTTCGATCGCGTTAACGTACACGTCAAATTGTATAGAAACTGGATAAGCCCCGTGTAACAGAACATTTACGTTAACGCAATGAGGGCTTCCGTTTTTGTGCACACCAGTTGGCACCACTAGCGAGTAAGGCCCTTAAATATAGATGTTAAACGTTGTTATTACGCGCACGCTAGGAAAGTTTGAATTAAATTCATTGCTAATGCCGTAGAAGTGCTATTAAATATAAAATAGAGTATGCTGCAGTTTAAAGAATATTTTTCGAAAAAAAGAAGGATAACATTTTCCGAAACATAAAACTCTAATAAAGCAGTGGTTGGTAAAACCCTTACCTATCTTAATCTGCCGTAATTGGAAAATATTCACAGTAGTAAAAAACCGGCCAAGTGCGAGCCGGACTCGCGCACGAAGGGTTCCGTACGATTATCGCAAAAAACGGCAAAAAAAAAACACGTTTTTTGTATGGGAGCCCCACTTAAATATTTATTCTCTGTTTTTAGTATTTGTTATTATAGCGGCAACAGAAATACATCATCTGTGAATATTTCAACTGTCTAGCTATCACGGTTCATGAGATATAGCCTGGTGACAGACAGACGGACCGTGGAGTCCTAGTAATAGGGACCCGTTTTTACCCTTTGGGTACGGAACCCTAAAAAGGCTGATGATGATGATTACTATTCAACCGTAGACATCTTATTCTGATAAATTATTAAGGTTTCAGGAAGCGGGGTATTTTGTATTTTGTTGTGTCCTGGCTTTTGAATGACAGGACTAGACACACGCAAAGGCTGAATAGTCGATGATGACGCCACGCCAGAATTACACGACTTACTTTTGATATCCAAGTTGAAGCATCCGAAATGGAACTGGTGAACAAGTTGATAAGTTCATCATCATCATCATATCAGCCGTACCGGTAGACGCTGCGTTGGAAGGTCTCCTTCTAGATGGAGCGACGACTTAATCAAGGCTGCGGGAGTCCGGTGGATGCGAGACGCACAGGACCGATCAGTGTGGCGACGGTTGGGGAGGCATATGTCCAGCAGTGGACGACTTTTGGCTGAAATACTGATGACGACCAAGAAATAGGGGGCGACCCTATTGTCATCAACGGGACAAAGGTACTGAGTTATTCCACGGAAAAACCCAGTAAAACTTTACCCGACCCGAGTCGCAACCAGGACTTCATACTGAGTAGTAGCGTTTGCAACCAACCACTAGACCACAGATAATATAATACTAGCATACAGATGCCTCATCCCATACAATGAAACCGTGCCGACGTAACTAGCATTGATCGTCTGATTAAAATGATTGTTTTATAAGTACTTCGATCGCGTTCGATTCTGTTCCACGGCTATAGATGGTATTAGCAGCGACTTGCAAGTAAAAGGGTTTCCTGGGTTCGTGACTATTTTTTTCTTTAAATACAGTGCGATTTGTGTTTGTTTGTTTTTTGCACGTTTTTACAGTTTCATTGTACCAAAATGTAACATACAAATTTAAATAATCGAGTGGCATGCCTCAGAAATTTAAAACCGCGCCATCTATTGGAATCAATTTCAAATGATCCGTTGAAATAATCTATGAGATGTGAATTAAGAGCCCAATATTCAATAATTTTGTGCTTAGGCGTTGATTAAAAAAGAACATACAATTTTTATGATCAATTCTAATAAATGTTTATTTTATTAGAATTGATTAACACACAATTCAATAACACATCAATGCATATCGCGCCATCTAGTGAAATTTATTTGAACCAAATTTTCTTTGTTAGCGCTAAGACCCCGTGACTAGATCAACGAAATAGGATAAAAGGATAGGCAATAAAACAAAATATTCGATATCACATGAAATCATACCCTTTTATTCTCAGTTTCATTAATTAATATGATTTTATAAATACAAAATTATACACTAACTGAACGGTGGATACTGTCAGTGCTTACACATATCGTACATACTCCTCATTGAGCAAATGCAAGCAGTTTTTATTCATTTTATACACGCTTTTTAATCTGTCTTACAATTTTATATTTTTTATGCATTTCTATCTATTGAAAATAATATCGAATTTGGTTAACCTGTGATCTAAAACAGAGAAAATTAATTGAGAAATAATAATACTTATTTTATTCGAGTTTTCATGTCATCATTATTTTTACGACCGCACCCGAACTCTTGCGGGCAAGCACGTGTACGCACTTCCGTGCGTTAAATGAACAGCCTATATGAACGTAGCATTACAATAAGTAAATACGTACGTATTAATGCCAGGCGTTTTGACGATATCCATCTTTCCACAACACAAGAGAATTATTATTTAGATATTGTATTTTTCATTGCATTACAAAATATTTAATACGACTTTTAAAGTACGAAGTTTAATACGACTTCACAGGTTAATCAAATAATCCCAACCCCTTTACTTACACATTTACGTTATATTTCCCACTTTTAATTCTATACCGACAAGTAAAAAATTGCATATTACTATAACTTGAGACTGAAAGGGCGTAAGTCATATTATGACAATGTCGCTTACGCCGTTTTAACTCGAGCAGTAAATGGGGTACGGAAAGTTTTGAGGTAACTATTTTATTAAACGTATGGGCTATATGTTGAGTATAATCCATCAATATCACACGGCTTTGTTTGTATCAATTTATTAGATAAATATTTTAATTTTATATACACATTATACTGAAGAAATGTTACATAAGTTAATATAATTGAAGTATTTTAAGTACTTATAAACCAATATTAATGTTGTTTTCTTAATTATAAGTTACGTGGAACTTCGCTCATTAGATCGGTTTTCAAATGGACATTAATGGAACATACATAATAATCAGCAATGTTCCCACTGTTGGGACACAGGCCACCTCTCTATCAGAGGGATATGGTACACTTTTATTAAAAAAATATCTCGAAATAGATCATGAGTTGTGTATTTTATAAATTATATTTGCAAAGCTACAGCTAAGTACTCGTAGCTAAGCTACTGGGTTTTTCAAATGATAAATAATTGTTTGATATATTTCATAAGTAAGAAGATTTTAGTTAATTAATAATGTCGCAAAAGCTTTATATAGCCGTTATAATTCTAAATTCTGCAGTTGTCTTTATCATATTCATCATGTTTATAATTGCAACTGCAATTTTCACACCTAGTACAATTTAAATAAAGGTCAATTTCATATGCACCTACTCGATTAGATCAGACATTCACAACTCGTATAAGATCGTATTTACGTCTTAGAAGCTCCCTGTCTTATCAGCAGAATTAGATTTGTATACTCAATTTAGAATCTTATTGGACAATTTTTAAGTTACACTTTACAATGTTAAATGAACCTTTTAGACTAAAAGGAATTATAATCTATTACGACTTAAATTGTAGTATACAAATCAAAAGCTGTACAATTTACTATACATTTTATTTTACTCAACTATCCCAATTTGTCATTGTTTAATTAGTTAATGTTTCTTACAATTTATTTTTCAAGTTTTACAACGTTCATCAATCATCACACATTAGGCCTAATAGACCGGTCCTGAATTTCTGTACCAGTTAAGATTCGCACAAAACATTATAGGCCAATTTCACCATTGAAACTAAACGCGATTAGCATCCAACGTTAGTGAGACATAAGCACCGACGCTGCCTGTATTACGGACACATTTTGAACGACGTTTAGATGTGTTGAACGCGTTCAGTTTTATTGGTGAAATTCGCCACTATCTGGCGTCCTCTTAATAAAAAACGATCATCGCGCTAATCGCGATCGTCGCGTTCATCCATGACGCCCTCTGCCACGTATTCGCGCGATAAACGCATTCTATTAGGAAGATAACGCCTCAGATTAAAGTTCGCGCTTTCTTCACGTAATCAAGTTCTATTAGGCTGAATCTTGATCAATCTCGTATTGATCTTCAATACTTGTGAGCTCAAACAGTCAAAAATACATCTATAACATTCACATCCTTAACATTTTCTATCTAAACAACATCAATATTCCAATTAATTCTTTTAAACACTCCAATAGCGACCCATAAATTCGGATGGACACGATTCCATAAAAATGTCACTGTCACAGTAAAACGAATAATAATTTAAATATAAAATTAATTAAACATGAATGAAAAATGTATCTAAAGTTAACGTTACTGTTAGTACAACCTTATTCTAATTTAAGCAAGATACGTTAGTTCAGCTTATTTGGTAAAAATCTATTCAAAAATCGCAAATCAGTGCATTTTTTTTTACTTTCACACCTAAAAAGCCAAATTGTTTAAAATTTTGGTACTAAAGGACTTTGAATTTTATTCTGAATAGTTTATATTTAATAGGAGTTTTTATTTAAGCTCGACTTATTTGACTGGTCGTTTATTTAAGAAAACAGTTAAGACTATATTTTTTTCGTACACACATTCAATTAATAGCATTTATAAGGCTTTATATGAGCTATAGTTTCCAGTCTATTAAAAGTACTTAATTTTAAATACACAATATTTTATTATTTCACTTGCTTTTCGCCGGGGTTTCCCGCCCGATGATATACGACAGATACTGTATATATTTTTTTCCGGTTTAAAAAGTAACCAATGGGCCACTTAGCAGTAGAATAACTTTCTATCTATTTCTAATAATCTTATAGTAATAGTTTGCTACTCATAAAATATTATTGTTTTGTCGATTTTGTATTGCCTGTCAATGTCAGTGTCTATAATATGACCATAGAGACGGAGTAGCTGGCAGTGCCCGTCCCAAACATATTTGGGTTGTTTTATTGCTATCAGTTTATTTTTTTCGTCTAGCTTACGTACAACACATACAAAGTAAACTTAAAATTATTTTTACATCTGTTAAAATAATGCGTCAAATACTGGCAGAATATATTTTCTTTTTTTCTTTCAGAAGATTTTTGTAAGCCAACCAATAATACTATTCTGTAAAATCTCAGTTTTCACGATGACGTACAGATTAAACTGTCTGTCCTTACAGAGATTGCCCATAACGGAAAACGGAATACATTTCGCCCTCGACCAATCAAATAAGTCGTGAATAGGAGCAAGCACGCATTATCAGAAACGAAGCGAACAGTGACGTATATACAATGTAATATAAACCTTCTGTACATATCACAGACCAGCGGGCTTTTATTTGTTTAGTTTTAAAGCTAACCTAGAAGTCTGATTGACATGCTACTGGAAATGGTATAAATGAAAGGTGACCCTTGGTGCAAGGATCATGATTGATTGGTGTTGCCAATTCTTGGAGTTTTCTCCTCCGTCGTCTGTCACACAATTTTGAACCGATTTTTTTAACTTCTTATTGACTTGGTAACTTGAAATTTGGTGATAATGTTTATTATGACGTAAATTTTAGTAATAAATACCAGTATATTGAAAAATTCGATTTTTTCATTGATACGGAACCCTAATTGTGCGAAGTCCAATACGCTAATAGCCGGTTTTTTTACAAAAGCAATAACCATAACTACGGGGTATAACGGAAAGGTGTGCTAATATTTTAAAAATGGCTTCTGCTTAAGTAAATGAACAACTTTATTTAAGGAACTCGTAGGCAATTCCCAAAAATTTATTTTGATTTTCCATACGAAGTTGTCATCAGATGACCAAAATTTTTATGGGAGTTACCTTTTTTTTCGAGTTTTGTCTGTCTTCCTTCCGGTATCCTGTATACAGAACCCTTTAATTTTGTTTATTATAAGTGTGATGCAGATAGAAACTTTGTAGTATAGAATGTTTGATTATCACAATTTTGCTTGAATTGACATTGATTTCGACAAACCATAAACTGATTATCTTTCTTTGATGTTTATCTTCGGTTTTCACGTTTAGAATCCTTTGCGAACACTCACTGCGTTATTGGATGTCCCTTTTACTATTGCATTAGTTTTCAGCACAATAAACACGGGAAAAAACGTGAATAAATAATGACCTAATCGGCGCCGATGCTGTTAACGGCAATACCCGTGCACTCTCTCGTATAAAAATTATATACCAATTATTGCCATCTCTTGTTCAATAGATTATGACGATCGACCAGACGGGTGTTGGGTCTGGTACCAGCAACTGCCCGACGGTTATTGTCGGACTGTTGTGTGTGTTCCTATCGCACCGAAAACTCTGCTTGCGCGATGCAGGATTTTGTGTGACGTCAAGTCATTAGTTCGTATGTGAAGGCATAGATGGCACTACAAGATCGATTTTTAAATGAAGAATTATTTATAGTTAACGTTCCTGGTTCTTATTTTGTAATCTGACGACCGAATGTAGGAAAACGTAAGATCAAGAATTGAAATCGATTGTCTTGATTACAACGCCATCTATTGTCCAATAGTATGAAACATGAGGATTAAGTACAAATGATATGGCAGCGTTTGACGAGGAACCTTTTCCATGCAATAATGATATAAACTACAGTTACAATTTTTCTAGAGGCATAAATTCTGAGGACATGTTGGTATAGTGATGAGTAGTAATTAAAAACTGTTTTATATACTGTAAGACAGATGGCGTTGCTAACATTTATATGGTCCCTATACAAAAGAGTATAAGAGGTAGGCCTTTTGATATAATAATAAATCATATAATTAAATAATTTAACAAAACCAGTAGCATTTCAATCAAACATTTAATATTGGTAATCTCACTCACAATTTGGCTCATTAGGAATGGTTAATATTCGACGATTATATGGGCAGTGCAAACTTGAGGAAGCACAAGCAACAATCAATTCTTTGTGCCTGAAAATATGGTCGAAATCTTAACATACGCAAACACAATCAATCACACCTTTAGAATTAGTATTGCGGTTTAGAACCTAATTCCAACAGCGCAAAGTTCATTATTGTTTAAACAGTTCTTCGTCAAGTTTGCATCACCCGCCACTTATTACGCACACTTACTCTTTATATTATAACAAAGCCGGTTTAGGCAGTGATCGGTACGTCCATATTTAGGACCACAACATTCGTCTTTTTTATTTTATCGTAGTCAGGGTGATATAGACAGGCTGTAGTTAGGCTTGAAGAACGCAGATTTTTGGCAACTGAAAGTCTAAATACAGTGTGTCTATATTCACCCTTAAGAGCCTCATCCACAATAGATGTTAAGTACTGTGGGATTTATCTACGTCGATTTCAATACATTGTATGCCGTAGCTAGTGATGTCTTTGCATTGAAGACGAAATAATGCCGCACTACGCGATGTTATGGATTATTCGAGCTAACCTGAGCTACCCGCGTTTTAATTTATTTGAGGTGTCTAATAACAGATATACGTCTTGTAGCAAATCTTCACTCTTGGACTGTTCAATAACAAAAAACAATATTTTGTTTCTGTTGTGCTCATAGGAACTCAGCAGTAGCTCAGATTAGCACAATTAATTCCTAAATGATCTGTGAGATGAGGCCTTTCAGATATGATAAAATTCGTATAAACATGGAATGTGTTATTCCGAAGTTTTATCTACGACTTATACTGATGGCAGTTAATACTTATGGTAAATCGATATTAGAGACACTACCGATTTTTAACTCGATACATCATTTAGAATTTATCGATACCGATATCCATTTCGACGTTGTAGAGTGCAACCTTGTTGCGTTTAGATTAATTTTTAAAATACGTTCCGTTAAACAAAGCAATTCGCAAGAATTTTAACTTACAATTCGTGTAATTATCATGGCCGTTACAGCTTCATACATTCGATTATTCATTTTAAATTAAGAAATAAACTCGCTCGCTGATTTGTTCTATTCGTTTACAACCTGCCTTTTCCCAGCGAGTTTTCACACCAACGCAACCTCTTTACGTCACAACAATAAAAAAAAACAAAAACCTAACAAACGTCACAACTCTTCTCTTTTCAAATTATTCATCCTCGAACATTCTGTTGAACAACATTACTCTAAACCTCATTTGTACATTTAACCAGGCTTACTTTACCACAATCAATATGAAACGACAAACATAACATTTTAACTTACAATTTTAGTCCAGCCAACCATTTTGTTGGTTCATTTCTTGGCGTGTTGCAAGTACCTAGAGACAGTAGCGTTGAGTTCTTGCGGTAACTTCGTTCGGTCGTACTTCGTGGAGTATGCTTGGACTATGTGGGTCATTTGCGCGTGTAGATCTAGAAGAGCTTCAAGCCCGATCGTTCGCAGCGTTTTCGCGTTCTTATACACAACGTTATCTAACTCAGTCTTGTTTATCAGAACTTTATCTGTGTCTGAAAAGGATGGATAGATTTTGTTAGTCTATAGGCGGGCAACAACAAAACACTGACTAAAAAGAATTCGATTATGTGCAAAATTTAACTGAGAGTCGAGTCGAGAGTCTGTCAAACAGAAGACCAATAAATATATAGTTAAAAGTATACATACCTCCACTATGGTCATGCCCTGAATTCCTCTTCTTTGGTGATGACTTTGACGGCGTTCTCTCTGTTGACTTTGTGGGACTGAAAACAAAAATAGTTTGTGTTTATTGAAAGCTCCTGATGGATCAATGAAATTATTGGTGAAAGGGTATGACTTGGTGGAAATATTAGTTTTAATAAACTCACGGGCAGGCAAGAGGCAACAGTGATACTAAGCATGATGTAAATGGTGTTATTGTCTTAAGAACGCCGTATCTCGGTATCTTCTAATTCCGCCCAGCTTCCGTTTCATCATCGGACTGCCAGACGTACGGCGATGCGCCATCGGTACATGGTGGAAATCCCCCCCATACGCACTAAATTCTGGAAATACTTTCATTATGCGTACAGCTAAGGAGTGGAATTCCCTGCCGGAGTCTGTGTTTCCAGATAGCTACAACCTCGGGGTCTTTAAGTCAAGAGTGAATAGGTTACTTCTAGGCAAGCGTGTAACACCGTCGACCACATCATCGCTTACCATCAGGTGAGATAGTGGTCAAGCGCGAGCCTATCTATAATAAAAAAAAAATAAAAAAACTTCGATTAAATTCGGAAGTGTTCGTCAAACTCAACTCTCCAATACATGGTTGTTGACCATAGACTGCGCAGTGATATCGAACATGGTGTCATTGTCTTACGGACGTCTTAGCAGCGCTCATCAACCTTCGGGAATCTTCGGCTACAATTGGAAGTATTCGTCAAACTTACCTCACCAACACATGGTTGTTGGCAACAACTGTGCAGTTATATTGAAAATGCTGTCATGGTCTTGCGGACGTCTTAGCGACGTATCATCGTCCAGCCCTGATGACGTTGTACCTGCACCTCGACAATCTTCGGCTAGATTCGGAAGCGCTCGTCAAACTCACCTCTCCAACACATGGTGGTTTACCACAGACTGCGCAGTGATAACCTACATGATGTCATTGTCTTAAAGACGTCTAAGAAGCGGCGCGTCAAAGCCTGATGCTGATAACGTAGTAACTTCACGTCGACAATCTTCGGCTAGATTCGGAAGCGTTCGTCAAACTCACCTCTCCAACATATGGTTGTTGACCACAGAGGTTGCTGTGATATTGAACATGGTATCGTTGTCTTGAGGACGTCTTAGCGGCGCGTCATCATCTGACGCTGATGACGTAGTTACTTCACCATTGGGGAGCGGAGTTGATGTGATCGGCTTGTTCTCTTTGGACTCCTCGTCTGTTATCGCCATGCTTGAGTCTTTGAAGGTCTGTGGACAAAGACAACACGGTGCTGTATGTTACAAGAGAACTGCAGACTGAGTTCGTTGATGGAAAACGACGAAAAATCTAGGGTCATAGCACATTGAGACCTAGTCAAAGCGAAGCGACCCGTCGGTCTATAAATATACATAGCATATTGACCCCTATTGCCACACGGCGGGCGGCCACCAGCGGTTGGAGCGCCACTTGATTCGAGAAATGCTCAAGTGGCTTGAAATACCTTACTCAACTCATCTTGTATACATATTTAGACTGACAGGTCGCTTCGCTTCTACTCTGAGTGTGCTTGGGCTTCAGTAGCGTGGTTACTAGGCTTGCATCTTGCATCAAGCAAAAAATAATCATTAATCGTGCTCTAAAAGTTCCCAATGCGGTTGAGGAGATTTGCAAGTCGCACAAGTACAGTACAGTTATTACACTTTTCCCCAAAGAGTACATACAACCCAAAACTTAATTTGCATTTTTTTTGTAATAGCTAATCTCTAGCAGTACTGGACCGATAAAAAAAAACGGTTCTTGTGGGATCCCGCGGCAAAAAAGCCAGTAAATAATAAATCAAATTAACAGTTCATATCTGTCAATTTGATATGTACAACTTACACCATCATCGCTGCATACCTTAGCAGTCTTCTGTCGCTTGACGACCAGTCCTTTGGACCACGCGTTCATTCGTCTGCGCTTGCGCTTGGCTGATTGCGGATCGCTCTTGTCACCGTTTTGTGGAGTCCGCGATTTGTCACTCACTATTGAATCGAAGTGATCTGTAAAAGAAAGGACTGTATAGTCTGTAAATAAAGAAAACTATTTTGGTCTCAATCAGAGTCCACAAAAGTTCGAAGAATCGAGAATATTTATCTAGAAAGAACGATTACTTGGTCAAACACTCACACAAAAACACAGTTACACTTTTACTGTCTCAAACGAGCGAGAAGTGACTGCGAAGAGAATATAAAACTTTTTTACAAAAAAATACAACCGGCTTCCAAATACAAACACTACAAAGTGAAAAATAACTACAATTTCGGAAGTCGGTGTTCCTGTTATCGTTTCTTCGTTTTTTGACACCGCCTGCCAAAATTGAAGTTATTTTTCACTTTGTAGTGTCTTTATTTGGAATTCGGTTGTATTTTTTTGTTAAAAAAGTTTTATTATATTTCACTTTTTAGTGGTACATAATGGACAAGTTCTATAGTAAGGTACCTATAATGCCCTCAGTGACGCCAGAATAGATTACCCGAATAGCATGTAACTTGAACATAATCGGTGGAATAAGAGTTTACCAGGGTGAACTGGGGGGTGACCATAAGCTCTTAGAGCGGTATCAATTTGAGATCGATTAAGGGACAGATGTATCTGACGTGTATACATCTGTCACTTACTCGATATCAAATTGATACCGCTCTAAGAGCTTATGGTCACCCCCCTGTACACAACTGCGTATCCGTTTAGAGCATACTGGCGTAATGGTATGTTATGAAATGGTGTATACAATAAACAGACATGCGATTGCAGAATACCGCGAGATTTGCTGTCATTTATTGAAGAGTTCTGTTGTATATCTCGGAAGTTCATCAGATCCTTACCAAATTTAAATGGGACCATTTCAGAATAAATATCTTTCGAACATAAAAATAATTTTGCAAATCCGTTTATATATGACGGAGTTAAGCCCGAACACACATAAAAAGAATATACCTATATTTAAAAAAACATCCGAATTGAGAACCTCCTCCTTTTTGGGAAGTTGGTTAAAAACCTATGCAATGTTTCAATGATTGCAAGACACATAAGTATCTCCCAAAATAAATGCCATGTAAATTATAAGCCGTACAACAAAAATCAGCCAAGTTATTAACCGACATATTGTCTTCTTCTTGTATTCTCTTCGCGTTCTCCTGACATTCGAGGTCAAAATCGTAGTCCATCTCGACTCCATAGATCGCGTGCGAATTTAAATCTTATCCCCTTTACATAAGACACAATATCCACTACTTACGTAAATTAGAAGCAGTACAAATAAAGTCTGGTAGATCGTTGTCGGCAATACTCCCTTCTTCCGATCTTTTCTTCGCAATCTCTTGACATTCGAGCTCGAAATCGCTGTCCATCTCGACGTCGATCAGCGCGTGCGCATGGTCTCGTAACGAACATGCTTCGTGACGGATTTGTTTGTCTGACGATGTTCTGTTTTGAAGAAAGAATGGTGTTTATTGGTCAAGTGATCCAATTCAAAGCCAAGTATGTTTCGAGTTGGATGTCTTAAATTGAGTTTGGAATAATGTAAATTTATCTTGATAGTCTAATTAAATATGAACAATAGAAGTATTTCATAATAGCTTGAAAGTATAACCGGCGGGGTCGGATGTTTATAACTTATTCGTGATTTTGTAATTAATATTTATAATTAAAATTTTGGGACCAAAACTCAATTAAAGAATTTTTTATTTTTTTATAAAAACATGCTAAGATCAACTGATGGCAAAGGCGAGGTAACCTTTAAGGTCCGTTTATATCTACAGACATTGAGCGTATCAGACACGTGCCAGGGCAGACACCGTTTATTTACTCTGAGCGTGCCGTGTCAGACATCAACAGAGATCGTTTTCAGCGTCGGGGCCGCTATATAAGCAGTTTATGAATAGCTTTCACAATGTTCAGACACTTATCTGTGGATGATTAATTCATAACTGCATTGTTGCTACGGATGCCGAAAGGTAAAGGAAACAAAAGACGTCTGCCCGGTTCCGATGCTCTGTTTACACTGCCCGGTAGGTAGCTACAGACACGTACAGACATGAATCGTACAGACAAAATATTCTTTCCGCGAATACTGGCCGGTGTCTGTTGGTGTCTGCGCGGCCGTGTAACGATAGATATAAATACGTTAATAGACACTGTATAAAAGAATATTATTTTGTCTGCCACGACACGTATCTGGCACGCTCAGTGTCTGTAGATATAAACGGACCTTTAATTACATATTCTGCATAAGATAACTTTGGATAAATGCACACAATCGCAACAAACATAATCGTGGTACGTTCCATGTACGAGTATGTTAACTATTTTAACAAAAGAACGTCTTATAAGCTAATGCCGAAAGTATATTCGAACACAAGTGTTAGTAACTAAACAAGTACGCGCTATTCGCAGAAACCCACTTATTATTACGTATGTTGCAATTTGCGTTGCATTATGTAACTTACTCTATGGAGATCTACATATATGTAAATGAAACTAATTTTACGATGCACAAAAGATAAACTCACAATAAAATTTTGGGAGTGTTTCTTTCAGATTTTGCCAGCTTACTAAGGGTCAAGGTACATTGACGCACTCTAAGCATGAACCTTAAAAAATTACATAGTATAATTATTGACCCCTATCTCCACAACCACAACTATTTTCTTAATGTCTTTCGGTAATCATCGACTTTAGCAGCTTTCCTTCCATTTTAACACGCTTGTATTAGCTTGGTATGTATCTATGTAACTATGTATCTATGTATCAATGTAACGGAATCTTTGAACGTGATTTTCACCCACTTCAAAACGTCCGATTGATTTGAAACTTTGCACACCTATCAAGGACCGATGACAATGCAATAATTTAAGTCAAAGTACTTATGAAAGTCAAATAAAAATTAAAATTTACAAGTAATAAAAGTTGATATACCGTGCGCGTTTAAATTGTTTGTCCCATTAGCCTTACCAAGATCTTCAGGATTAGCGACTTTTTAGTTCAATTTACCATTAAAGCGTGTTTTTTTAGTTTTTAGAACTACAATTTATTTATAATAAGTTACATTAAGTTAAAAGATTATTAACAACTCATATACTTCCAAGTTGATTGAGAGCGTCCGGTCTGCACCAATTGCAAACGTCAACTGATAGAAATCCAACGAGTGCCAACGACTGACGAAACACGAAGTTTGCCGAGGGACATTAAGAAATTAGTTGAACTGTGCACATTTCTAACGAGATAAAAAAGACGTTCCCATTCGGCCCTTTCGACGACTCTGCGTAAATAGGCCAAAAAATGCTGTAATATTTTAAAATTTTGTGTCCGACCGAAAGTTCGGTTTCGGTTTCGGTCGAGTTTTGTACCTCTCATAAAATTAGTTTCATTTAATGATATAATATAATTATATCTAAGCTTATAAATACTTATGGCTATCTAATATTAGGTTAGTCGCTCTCTAACATGCTATGTCGCTAACTCACTACATGCAAATTGTTCGAAATATTATAATTAGTGGGCAAAAGGTTAGAGGTTGCGACACGGAAGTTTGAAATATTCTAGAGATGTGGCAAACTTAACCGATAAAATCTTATGAATACTTTTTTTAATAATTATTTTGGAATATGAAATAAATACCAAATATTAAGATTATTTGTATGTGAAATTTGAAAAACTCCCAAGACGAAGAAGGTTCATTAAGATTTCCATAGTCGACGGCACGAACTATTTTGTGCGCTGGGTTAAAATGCATGCTATCTCATCCGACAACACGTGCGAAAGAGATAGATGCTGTGATGAGCAGTAAGAAGCTAGTTCGCGTACGAATACACACTTTTGGAAATTTGTAGCGAAATGGATGATGATTTAGGACAAAAACGAGCGCGCGGAATTTTATAAACAGACCTTTGGGAATATGGATATCATGAAAAAACGACTAAATGTTGCTGTTCAAAAATAAAAAAATATTTGCATTGTTGAGCTATTAATCTATTCCTGTATGGTGACTGTTTTGCTATTTTTCTTCTTCTTATGGTATTTATTACCACCCAAATGTGTTAAAATAAGTTTTGTAATATGGAACTTTCGACAATCATAACTTTCAATTTTTTTTTTTTTACTATTTTTGTTTCCTTACAGGGCTATACTCCATTTGCATAACATTAGACGTTTAAATTAGCCCATTTTACAGCCCGTTCAACCGATTTTGAATTCTATTGCGTTGGTGATACGACAAATGGTAGCTGTAGTAAACAATTGGTTTTGGTAACAGGTTTATGTTTTTTATGTCATCCTTATGTTTACGGGATAGAACTCAAAATCAGTTGAACGGACTGTAAAAAGATTTGGAAACATGTCTAATGTTATTTCAAATGGAGATTAGATAATGATGAGACAAATTGATATCATTTTTTATTTTGAACGTACACCGTCAAACAGTGGAGTAATCGCCATACTACGTTAGTATGGAAGAATGATCGACTAGGGCAACCTTAAGAGGTGTTAAGCTGAAATTAATATATCGTAGTCAGTACGCCATCGCCACAACTCTAGATTTACTCAAAACTCCGGGTGTAAAATTCATACATTTATTTAATATCAGCAATATACTTAAATAATAATACGTTCTATTTTAATAATGTGCTATTAATAATAACTGTTATTTACAAAGCGTTGGTTTTGCTCATACCTAAACATCCCTCTAGCCCTTTGATTGGCGCCGGGAATGTGGAAAGAAAACACGTTCAAATAAATTAAAAATTAATGGTCTTGTACACAATGGCGTAATTACGTCAGATATCGAGCTCGGCTTTGATGTACACCAGAAAAGTTGCTTTCAGATGTGGCGTAGGTCTAGCGTAAGCGTTTGTCGAACGTACTCGCTGCGTAAATTCCACGTTAAAGCTACGATATTATCAATACAATCACGTCCATGCTTACGCAGCGTACGAATTTACGCAACGTCTATGAGTCCAAACACACTCAGACAGTCCAGAGAAGAGGAGGCGTCAGTCTTAAAATGTACATAGCACATTGATCAATGTACACAAAGCAAAGCAGATAGGTTTGCAGGGCATACCAACAAAGATTTTAGTGTGTGTAATATCAACGGGTGTATTACTTCTATTTATTAGTGTTTGCTTCACAATAATCCGTTGTCCACGCACACACTTTCAATTTCTTGTCACTATAATGTTGCGGGGAATATGAAGCATACATTTAGCTATAGTAACAATCGTCTCCGTGTCGCATTAGTCGAGCGTGCGGTATGTAATATCTTACGTCCTGGCGCCGTAAGATCGAATACGACTGCCAACAGCTCAATGTTTTTGTATGTTTTAATAAAACCCTGCAAACCTATCTGATTTGCTTTGTGTACATAGCATATTGACCCCTATCTAATCTCTATCAATCGATGTAATGGAGAGCCTACAGTTCTGAAATACAGGTCTAGGCTTGGTTTAGGCATCTCCCACAAATTACAAATTTTCGTCAAACCATCTGTCAACTTAAATTGTGGCGATAAATATTAATAACTTTTTTTAATTTTTATTATTTGTTACCTCCACGTAATCCAAACATCCCTATCAAGATAAATAAAAGACGCACGCATTCGATCGAAGCCGCGCACATCCTACAGAATTTTACGCGTCGCTGTGACTCGACTTTACGTTGTGGAGATAGGGTTTTATATACTATATACTTTTTCCACTACCTTGTCTATTTTACAACACATTGCCTAAGAAATTCGTTTCGAAATATGAACATTTAGACACAAGATTATAAAATAAAAATAAAACAAAATTACATAATAACAGTTACGAAATGACTATTGTATGGAGTTTTGATATCATTTTGTAACTGGCAAAATGATACTGAACCTGTTACCTCTCGTAAAAGCGCGCGTTGATTGTGTGTATATAATCTGTGGTTTTTAGTCTGAACGTTTCTAATAAATTGTTGTTGGAACTTATTTGCATTTAATTAAGTAAGCTCATCAGGTAGTGGAAAAAGAATCGTTCTTGTCTCGTATAAATCGTTCGTGTTAAAATCTCGACTTTTTATGCTCATCACGAAATGTACTATTTTAGATCGATGCGTCACTAAGCTTCGACTACTGTCTCAACATGTTTTGATCTTACACTTCTTCAATGCCTACGCTGGACGTACACCAAGATCTGAGACAGTTTCATGTCAAATGATACCTTAGATTACAATATCGATTTACGCCATTACGTAACAGATAAAATATATGGAATGGTTAAGTAAGTAAACTAAGATGGTGGAAAGAAAATAAATTAACCAAATGATACGTCAATTGTGAAGGGGCCACATTTTCAAAATGTTTTTGAAAAATGTGGGCTGGTGTTTTTATGAGATGCTCGTGAGAGGTATAATAAAGGTGAATCTACTTCGTTCTGTCATGATTTATAGGCATTGATAACTTATTTTTGTCACAAAGAATATTGCCAACTTTGAATACCAATACAACCAAGAAAGAACGATTAGCATTTTCAGATAATTTATATAATAATTTTACCAATATAATTTACATCTCATATTTGGTCAATATAATTTAAATCCCATAATCATTTTGTCAATATAATTTACATCTCAAAATATAATATAATCTGCAGATTTTTCGGTGGAAGATATTTTATTTTCTGCCCACTCATTCATTCCTTTAGATCAGTATTTTAAGTAAACTTAAAAATAACTTAGCACCTCTCATCATATACTATGACGTCACATACCTGTCAGGGTTGTACTCGAGAGCGTTGGCACAAATGAGGTCAATGTCATCGAGGAACTCTTTGGCGCAGTTGTATTTGTGCATATCCACTTTAGTCATCATTGTCTCGAGATCCATCGGCTGTTTTACTATGCCGAGGTAATCTGTCACCTGGGCAATTATATAAGGATAATTTAAGAGATCGAAAAGCAGCAAAGGCGTTCTCTAATTCACAAAAAAATAAAATTATTCATTAACTTTTTTTGAAAACAAGCTTTTTTCGTATTCTTCTCAGAAAACCCTTTCATTTGATACCCAAATCATGGCAGTGCACAAAAAACAAGTAGTCCGCCATCTTGAGCCGTCCGCCACATTGAATTTAGAATGACGTCACTTAGCTAACCATGCATTGTCATCCAAACTAAATGTGCATGCAAAATTTCTTAATCATCGGTGGAGGATAACTGCTTTAAAATTCAGTTGCAAGATTTGACCCGAACACATCATAACATTACAAATTAAATAAAAGCTTGTAAAACTTCTATGGTTTATGGCAGTGCATAGACAGACAATTTGACGTAGCGAAATTACTTATTTTCTGAATTTGTCACACGTAGTATAGAAAGGGTATGCCCGAATGGGGAAACATTATTTGGTCCGATGTACCACTTATGTCACACATCCCTCGCAAAATACTAAACTGATAACACCTTAGCATAGCACTAAGCTAGTTTTAGTTTAGCTCAAGTGTTACCTCTGACCTGCGGTTGACTGTACAAGTAAAGCACTCAGATTACATCGGGCTCGCGGGTTGACACCCGAGAGCCCGATATAATCTGAGTCCACCTACATTTACAACTCCTTTCATATGAAATATAGGTTACTACAGATTTTGTAATAAAATAACTTCTTACCTCCTCCAAATCCACAGGCTTAGTGAACTTATAGAAGCGCCTGTTGGACGCCAGCTTGCGGCAGATGTCCCGCAGGAATATCCTCAGCTCGCGCAGCTTGTAGTCCTCCTTACGCTTGCGACGCGTCACCTCTTCTGCCGTCTCACGGGGTGGCGGGGGTGGGGGCGCTAATTAATGATCATATCGTTATTTACACAAGTTCAAAAAATGGACATAGTAATAGATCTAAGGGCAAAGCTAGTTCTATGCAAAGGAAAAAGTGGCTTGACTTGTCTATACCTAACTTAGATTATGTTGTCGAAAGGCTTTTCATACGCCCAAATATTGAAGTTTGCCAAATAACGGCCAACTACAGCCTTTGGGCATATGTAACTCAAAGTGTATCCTAAGATTAAGCAAAGTTAAGTAAATAATAATACATTCCGTGTCGAGCATAAAAAGTCGAGATTTTAACACGAGCGACGTAGCCAATTTCGAAAGCTACATGCGAGTGTTAAAATAAAGCCTTTTATACCATTCCCCCTCTAAAAAGCTTATTTTATTCACTGAAAACAGCACTTTTACTCACTGTTTTGGTGTTTGAATTTAGAACACTTCAATATATATTCGACGTCCATCTCAATGCTACGAGTATACAACCTCCTTGCGCATCAAATACTATACAAACTGCTTGTGCAAAGAATATTCTACTTTCAAACATCTTCATCAATTTAATTTTCAGTTTGTTAATATTTAGGATTTCAATAAAGATTTTCATGATTTTGATTTTAGTCTGGGATGTTTAGTCAATACTTATTTGGATTGCAATTCTAATATTAATTGCATTGGTGTTTAATTAATTATAATTATGTAACGTAACGGAGGTGGTCACTGGCCCCTGAAACACCGATGCAGTTACCTAGCTCAGCTTCAATTTACAAAAAATGTAAAACTCTGAGAAGGTAATAAAACATTTATTTATTATTATTCCTTGTGCTTTTCGCTAAAATCGCTTCTGTTTTTCTCGTAGTCATGGTATAAAATATAGTATGCAACTCTTGAATAAAACGGATTTATATCGAGGGCCATGAATCACTCGCGTCGCTCAGGATCGTGATTCAGTTTTTAGAATCCTTCACTTGTTCGTGATTCATCTATGGCCTTCGCTTTAAATCCGTCCTTTATTCACTAGTTGCATAATATACTATTTATGCGTGACACGAACGATTCTTTTTTCACTACCTGATGAGCTTACTTAATTATTTTTTTCTTTTATTTATCAATTTTACAAAATAGTAAAGGATTATATCGTATTAAATAGCAACCAAAAACCACTAAGGTTTAAACTTGTGCTATCATGAGTCTATCAATATGTATTTGTATGTGCTACAGCATTCCCTAAAATTAAATTAATTAATTATTAAATGCAAATAAGTTCCAACAACAATTTATTAGAAACGTTCAGACTAAAAACCACAGACTATATACATACAATCAAAGCGCTTTTTCGAGAGTTAACAGGTTCAGTATCATTCTGCCAGTTACATAATGATATCAAAACTCATTTCGTAACTGTTATTATGTAATTTTGTTTTTTATTTATAATAATGTGTCTAAATGTTCATATTTCGAAACGAATTTTTTAGGCAATGTGTTTAGATTATTTCCTAATTTATGTCTTTATCTTGGTTACGATAATATAATAGACAGATGTTACACCAAATAAGATTTTATTTTATTAGTTTTTATTTAATTTCCCTTGTTATTCCAGTTCAACCTCATTTAAAAATACATTCACGATAGATTTCCCAAAATCACAACACAATTCAGGTGTTTCGCATTTCTTCCAGAGAAAAAGTTTTCGGCCCCATCGGCCATCCGTCCTGCGAGCAATGCCCACTGCCACTTAAGTTTCTGTTTTTGTTCTACTGTAAATTAGTAAGTGACCTTACCTCTAGGTAACGGAGGCGGCGGTTCATTGCTCTCAATGGGCGGCGGCTCCAACAACGCGTCCGCGAGCACCGGCTTCAGGAAGCTGATCACTTCCGACGCGTTGGGTTCGCGAACTTTGTATACGCAGTCTTTGTACACCGGAAATAGGTCTTGTAACTGAAAGATAAGTACAAATTTTCGTTCTGATTTCATAGGTGTGTAAGGGAAGGGCCTATGCACGCATTTTAGGCACTTGTCCCACTGCGACGAGTAAGCGATTAGCTATCGACTATTTTCTCGATGAAGAAATGTACAAAAGAAAGAGCCCGTGTCAATAAAAGACACATATAGTAATAGTTGATCGCTGGCTGTTCAAACCACCGACGAGTACTCTCTCACCACGAGTATGTCGCAACACCAAGAGCTATAATAGTTATAGTCACTCAGCGATGCTCGCTCGCTCGCTTGGCTGTAAGAACTCACGCTAAGAGACCAACCAGCGATCATTTCTACCTACAGTGCAGCCGCCCTGAGCGAGTGGTACGAGTCATCGCCCGTCGTACAAGAACACTCGCTTATAGCCGAGAAACAAAACTATCGGAACTATACACTCGCTCTTCGCCAACTCGTTTTTAGTTTCTAGGTTTATTCGCTGATCGTCGGCGGTGGGACAAATGCCTTAGTACCATCTTAGAATAGGATCTTTATCTTAGGATCTTTCGGACTTACGCCGAGGTTAATAAACTTTACCTAACACGTACTTTGCCTTAGTAATGTTCCGGTCTCTTTCTTGCACTTGCAGTTTCAAATTGTGCGACAGTGACAGAAATAATGCTAAGCCAAGTGTAAAATACCATATATTAATCTCAGGGAGAGTAAAAAGACAGGAATCCGTCAAATAATTTAATGAACTTGTTATTCATGTTAGGACGCCGAGGCCTCAAAAATTCTTGGATTAACATGTAAATGATTGAATTTGCGCATGTTTCTATACCAATCTAAATCATAATATTACCTCTATCGGCAGCTGGTCGTGTCGGCAGTCAGCTGTTGCAAGTAGTAAAGTGTTTTCCCCGGCCGCTCGAGCGCGACACAACTGTCGTAATAGTGTTGATAGCACGGCCCACACTAAGACGATGTCGCGAATGAACAGGACGCAGCCGCGGTCCGCTCGGCGGCATTCGGAGAATACCTGCACAAATAATAAATGAAAATAAATGATTTAGGGCAGATTTCACCAATTCTATTAATCGCGATTCCTTCAACTAAACTTAGTTTACGCAAATACAGCGTTCTGATTGGTTGAGACCGCTGAGAAACTACCAATCAGAACGCTGTATTTTCGTAAACTGAGTTTGGTTGAACTAATCGCGATTAGTATCATTGGTGAAATCGGCCCTAAGTGGCAACTCGAAACTGTGACGGTGGTGATGTTGGAACCTTAAATTAGGAGTTATTTGAGACATCCACCAACCCTTTCCAAAAGGCAAGTCAATGTTCCAGCAGTAGGAACATTCTAGGCTGCAAATGCTCAAAAACCGACCAAGTGCGAGTCGGATTCAGGCACGAAGGGTTCCGTACCATTATAGCAAAAAAACGGCAAAAATATCACGTTTCTTGTATCGGAGCTCCACTTAAATATTTATTTAATTTTTGTATTTTTTGTTATAGCTGCAACAGAAATACATCATCTGTGAAAATTTTAACTGTCTAGCTATCATGGTTCATGAGATACAGACTGGTGACAGACAGATGGTGACAGTGGAGTCTTAGTAATAGGGTCCCGTTTTTAGCCCTTGGGTACGGAACCCTAAAAACGACTAATAGTCTAGCTGGTCGATAATACACTACGTTCCTGATAAATTTTACCGTCGCATGCATTGTCTATTTGATCTGAGATTTGTAGTTGGTACCTGTATCACCTGTTGCATTTAATATCGAACGAAGCGAAAATCGAAAAGAGGCAAAGAACATCCAGTCGTTTTCCAGACGGGCTTCCTTCCGCGTCACTGACAGAAAACCGGCTCCAGTCATGATTTTATTTTATTTTTATTTAATTATATTTTAATATAGAGGTGTTACTTAATTCTAAACTCACCAAACTTTTACGGTTTGATGGCGAGTTGCATAGCTTTCATATGCGCAAGATGGCCACCATTTTTGAAACAGTTGTATGTCTAGCAGTGGACTACGATAGGTACTGACCGAAATAAGTGCCTGTTCTTGAGTGAACGTGTGAGCAGAGTGTAGAGTAGACATGCTGAGCTCCTTCACGGTGCAGTGCTCTAGTTGGGCGAGCAGGGCGGGTGCTATGTGCGTTTCTGCACACTCGCCTGTTATTAGTAGCACGCTTTGTGAAAGGGAGGGGTCGCAGGTCCTGTAGAAAGAGAAATAAATATAAGAATATATGGCAATCAATATTGTTTGTACAAGAAAACCTTAGCGAACGATTAAACCCCTTTTCTGATCTCTGTTGTCATCAATCAAATGCATAATAGTACATTTCGTTTCAAGCATAAAAAGTCGAGATTTTAACACGAGCGGTGTAACCAATTTCGACGTGAGGCGAAGGCGAATGTCGAAAGCTACATGCGAGAGTTAAAATAAAACCTTTTAATGCGAGACACGAACGATTCTTTTTTCACTGATGAGCTTACTTAAATGCAAATAAGTTCCAACAACAATTTATTACAAACGTTCAGACTAAAAACCACAGACGATATACACACAATCAACGCACGCTTTTTCGAGAGGTAACAGGTTCAGTATCATTCTGCCAATTACATTATGATATCAAAACTGCATACACTTGTAACTGTTATTATGTAATTGTGTCTTTTTTTAAATTTTATTTTATAATCTTGTGTCTAAATGTTCATATTTCGAAACGAATTTCTTAGGCAATGTTTTTCATAATAGACTAGGTAGTGGAAAAAAGCGTCTTAAGATGTTTCGTGTATTCTCTTCTAATATCTCTTCATGGATACTAAATCACAACAAATATAATTTTATCTCTTCTGTCAATTTTCAAAACATATCATCAAATGAGATGATATGTTTGGTATTAGAACGTTGCTGTAACATACCTCTTCCCAGAGTCAGAGTGTAGCGGGAACACGTTCTGCAACACGTTGCAAGCGGCCTGCACTTGCGCTTGTAACAGCGGCGCGCAGTGTGAAGGTAATCTCTTGGCTGCTAACGGACTTGTTCGGGCTCCGGCTGCTACTAGAGAGTGCATCGCTTCTAGGAGATCGGTTCGTGTGACTTCCACCTGTATGTATAAGAAAAAAAAAAAAAAACAAAATCGGTTCATCCGTTTTAGAGCTACGATGCCATAGACAGACGTGACGCACGTTACACTTTATTTCGTTTACAATTGGTGATAATTTTTTATTGATTTTTTATTTTGTTTTAAATCATCACGCTAAGGTTTTAGTGTCATAAAAGTTCTTTAGAATCTTTTGGGCTATAAATTAAATTAATTTCCCAGCGGGTAGGGTAGTTGCCCCGCTTATTTAGAAATTTCGAACATTCACTGTATTATAAGGCGTAAATAATAGATATTGAAGAGAAAGACAAACTTCAGTTATTGCAAATAAGCCAGCGAGACAGTGAATAATGTTAAAAAAACACATCTTAATACTGCAACACTTTTTTTAAACAAAATACATTTTTTTTTAATTTAAATTGTTCTCGAGTAATAAAGATAAAGCAATACAACCATCTCACTTACATTTTTAGCATCGATCATCAACGCATGTTCACTTTCATAAACTTGTGGGTACACCCGACGCAGCGCTTTGAGCACTGCTTCTGAGCATAGTGCCTTCAGATCGGAACCTGGGAACAAAACGACATAATTCATTACTTTCTACCTATATTCCGTCCAACAGATTATTGGTTTTTTGACAGATGGTCCCAGCCCCCAAACGATTCTGAAGTCTTTCAACATACAATTTGTTCTCGAGTTTGCAAGCATGCGTACGTCTTTTGTATAATCCCCGGCACGTAAGTTGGCAAGAGTTGTTAGATGTGCAGAAGACGTTTTTTTAGGTACCATTGGTAGTGAAGCGGGACGGGGGGAGGGTTTAGGACCGTTCCGAGCGTGCGATTGGTTTGTCAGCGTCGCTATTGTGTCGCGTCCACGTTCCGTTCGCTCTATATGGTGGAACTTAAACCGTTTACGCAGCGCACGCAACGGAAGCTCTCAAAAAGGAATAAGTTTTCCCATTTTTGCAACATTTTTTATTTATGCTCCGCTCCTATTGGTCATAGCGTGATGTTATATAACCTATAACCTTCCTCGATAAATGGACTATCCAATACAAAAAGAATTTTTCAATTCCAACCAGCAGTAGCGCGTTCAAACAAACAAACTCTTCAGCTTTATAATATTAGTATAGATATCAAGAATTAGTTTTATGGGGCTGCTTGTGTTTCAAATGGCATATAAATCAGAAACACCACAATGGGTCAGTTCTATGGCAATGTCGACTAATTCAATAATATAATTAAATCAACTTAGTTGATTAAGTACAAGCCTCTACTTCAACCTTTAACTAGTAGTTTAGCGACGATTTGTTTTATAGTATTTTATGCACGTATTTACAAAATTTAAAAAATCGAGTGGATGCCTCAGAAATTTAAAACCACGCCATCTATTGGAATCAATTTTAAGTGATCCATTCAAATAATCTTTGAAATGTGAATTGAGAGCCCAATATGCCTTAATTTCGTGCTTAGGAGAGTTAATTAAACAATAACATAATTTTTTTTATGATCGTCTCTAGAAAATCTTAATATTAAAAAAACTCAATTAACAAATTGAAGCTTATCACGCCATCTAGTACAATTTATTTACACCAAATTTTCTTTCTTCGCGTTGTGTGCCCATGACGTGATTAAAGGAAAAATACGTGTCTAATATTTTGTGTTATCTACCTGAAAGACTAAAATAGTTTTTAATGACACGAGTTTGCAATAACCTACACACCCGTGTATCACACGACGTTTTTCAATACAGTTGTGAGAAATAGTAAAAACAAATCAAAGAATTAGATTTGTTTATTCACAAAACATAACATTTTCAATATGGCGCGTTTTTGCAACTGGACATATTTTTTTACAACGAAAACAACCTATACAGCCTAATCGATTTTTGACAAACGTTGATGTGAAAATAATTCACTTAAAACTGGTAATTAAACATATTAAACAACTATTTAAACAAAAATTGAGAATTCAATGCTAAAACGTACGGAATCATTAATTTTTCCTCGTATAAAATCGTATCCCATTTTATTCTATGTATGAAAACTCCTTGCTACTAAACTTTTTTAAATTGACTTATGGCGCGTTTTTGCAACTGGACATTTTTTTTTCAACGAAATTGCCTATACAGCCTATTCGATTTTTGACAAATGTTGATGTGAAAATAATTAAATTAAAACTGGTAATTAAATATATTAAACAACCATTTATAAGACTTTTGAGAATTCAATGCTAAAACGTACGGAGTCATTAATTTTTCCTCGTAGAAAATCTATCCCATTTTATTCTATGTTTGAAAACTCCTTGCTACTAAACTTTTTTAAATTGACTTATAAATTTAAAACTAAACTGCAAACATAATGATCGAGCTCGTAAACAAAAGTCACGACCGCGTAACAGAATGATGCCTATGCGTAAGATTTAACTTTCGAATCATAATTATAGCCTCTGAAAGTACGCCATGTTTAACAACTGTATTGAAAATAAATTTTTGTTAATCATCCCTATTTCTGATAATTCAAGCCTCCTTACCTCCATACCCTCCAGTGACTTCCGCCAGATAATCCAAGGTGTCCTCACAGGGTCTCGGCTGCCAGTCCTTAGTATAGATCTCCAATATGTCCCGCCTAGCGTTAGCATGGGGCGGGGGGAAGTGAAGCTCGCGGTCGAATCGTCCTGCTCGACGTAAGGCGGGGTCTACGGCGTCTAAGCGGTTGGTTGCGCCGATTATCACCACTTCGCCTCTGGGAATAGAGGTAGTTATTGAGTGTCAAGTTTTGTGTGTTCAAATTCTTAAATAAGGCAAGAAACTTTTATTGTAATCTGTTTTTGGGTGAAAAGCGATTACACTAGTAATAAATTGCGTTTTCTAATGTTAATAAATATAGATAGCCCAAATGACGTGCGCGTCAGGTAACTCTTATAGAATTGTTATTAAGTATAAATTAGAGTTATAGATGGCCCATTCGTGTAATTCAATATTACCTGTATTATCCTTCCTTTAGGCAAAGGTCTTTGGTCTGGGATGCATAGAAAAATCTACAGTTATTTGTTTCGATTTAACAGTTTAATTATTTTTTTAAGTCTTAATGAAATTTTAAACTTTACAGTTCCAGGAAAAGAGTTCATATCAGCTTCTACACAATACATACCTGTCACACAGCCCGTCCATCTCCGCCAACAATGT
Organism: Orthosia incerta; assembly: GCA_948252205.1. Classification (NCBI taxonomy): domain Eukaryota; kingdom Metazoa; phylum Arthropoda; class Insecta; order Lepidoptera; family Noctuidae; genus Orthosia; species Orthosia incerta. Next base: position 8,506,472 of record OX411759.1, read on the forward strand.
GCCGACGACACTGGTGTGCACTTGTTCTTGTCGCACACTGCGCACCGGCGCGAGCGCATCGATCTCGTCAAAGAATATTATGGACGGCTTCATTTTGTTCGCCTGGAGATTGAAAAAAATATTATAGTTTGTTTAAGAACAACTGTTCTGGACAAAGCAAGGATTTCTGGGCGAAAACTTTGAGTTAAGCGAGACTCGATTTGAAAGTTCATGAACAAGAACTTTCAAATTTCTAACTTTCAAATTATCTTTGGTGTACAATAAAAAATTAAGCATCTTTGTTCGGAGTGTTCAACAGTTTTTGATAAGTTCCACTAAGTCACCTCATTATGGCAGATCAAAAATCTGTTCTAAATTTAATTTATCTGGTAGATGAAGCATACCCATACAATATAGAACAGAAGATTTACACTCGTTCCTTTTCATTTTGATTACTCAACAGTATTCATTGCATGTTTTACGCTGTCGAATAAACGGATTTTTGAACCTATAAACCAATGAATGCAAGGAAAGGATACCATGCGCTATTCTTTGAACTTACACAGTTAGGGTGCAGGTCGATATTTCTCTCTGTAGTATTTTTATAGGGAACACATTGCACATAGCACATGCCATGGACTTCCATAAGCTACTCGTATCTACAAAAAAACAACACCGAAAAATAAAACAAAACAAATCTAACATCAAATCACCTGTTGAAACAGCAACTTCAGGTGTCTCTCGCTCTCTCCAACCCATTTCTTCAGACAATCGGCTCCTTTCCTCATGAAGAAAGCGACCTTCCTTCCTCCAACTAACGTGCATTCGTTAGCCAAAGCCCTGGCTAGCAGTGTCTTGCCTGTTCCTGGGGGACCGTGGAACAAAACACCTTTGGCCGGTCTCGTCTTGAACTTTTGGAATAAGTCCGGGTACATGAGAGGAAAGAGTACCATTTCTCGGAGACATTTTATGTGTTCTTCTAGACCTCCAACCTGTAAGAAAGTCTGTGTTTAGATAGGCGTCATAACACTTAGTAGATTTTTTTGTTAAGAAACTTAGTATTTAACCCATTTAGGGAACCTTCACTTTATTCATAGAACAATGTTAAATACTTAAATCTTTGCACTCAAGCGAGCAAGCGTCTTTGCTTGTTTGCTTTGCAGTTTATCCAAGAAAACTAAACAAACAGACATATAATACTATAGGGGGTTAAATAATTTGAATAATAATGCCAACATTGCCAGAATGTAACTTTTGTTACAATTTACGTTACTTGTGACGTTCTCATGTAACACGACTCAAAATGTAACTTTTACGTTACTTTTGCGACTTAATAAAAAATATTGAAATATTTTCAAGCAAACATAAAATAATCGTGAAACGGAACGCATCTAAGAAAGTTTTCATTCGTCGTGTTGCCGCAGGTAATTTTGTGACACACAAATTGACGTATTGCATATTAACTCACTCACTCACGTGTATTTCTAAATCATCCACCCCGCTTACTCCGGCGAGCGAATTAGCGTATTTGCACAGATAATATAATACTAGCATACAGATGCCTCATCCCATACAAAGAAACCGTGCAACGTAACTAACATTTTTCGTCTGATTAAACTGACTATTTTTTGTACATCGATTGCGTTCGGTTCCGTTCCATGGCGATAGATAGATGGTGTTAGCAGCGACTTGCAAGTAAAACGGTTTACTCGGTTCATGAATATTTTTTTCTTTAAATACAGTGACGATTTGTTTTATAGTATTTTTACACGTTTTTACAGTTTTATTGCACCAAAATGTGTAACAATACAAATTTAAACAATCGAGTGGAATGCCTCATCAATTTAAAACCGCGCCATCTATTGGCATCAATTTTAAATGATCCGTTTAAATAATCTTTGAAATGTGAATTAAGAGCCCATTATTCCATAATTTTGTGCTTAGGGGAGTTTGTTAAATCAAATCAAAATTTCTTTATTCAATTGAGCCATTAAGCGGCACTTTTGAACGTCAAAAAATAATAATTGATTCTACCGTCCATTTGGAAATGTAGCTTGTTATGGAAAAGAATGGACAAGAAACTCCACGCTTACTCTTTTAAAATAAAAAGTGTTCCAACAAGAAATGATGTGTGATGTGTGTGGAAAAGACTAGAGTCAAGAGCAAACCCATCTCGAATAAAAAAAAAAAAAAATAAAAAAAAAAAAAAAAAAATACATATATGTGAGAACGATGTAAAAAGACGTGCAAGTAAAAGCGTCTAGACTAAAAAAAACAGTAAAAAAATAACAATACATAGGTAATTAAAACAGGCCGAGGCAGCTAAGTTATGACCAATCCCAACTGATGGCGCCCGTTCACGAACATGACACATAGATCGGCACCACTCAGATCAACCATCATGAAAGGAACCGAATGATCCATCACATGTGCCACCATCAGAGAGACATTAGAGAGAGCATGACACACTATTAACTGCCAGGGCACACTAGCATAGTCAACAAACGACATATAGGTACAGTAAATGGTAGATTGACAGTTGGTACATAGTACTCACATATGTGCTTTGCAATTATATAATACTAAAATAAATTAAGTTTATACAACTATATTCATACAATCTTCAGTAGGTCCAACAATACTTCAGAACTTTTCTACTTATCACTTGTTTTTGTGCCCTAGTGGCTGTGGAGCAGGACTAGCGTTGAGCCAAGCATTTTTATCAGCGATGTAATCCCCAACCTATAATATGCCTGCCTGCATAGTGTGCGTTTTATACAAGTTTTGAATGTGGGGAGGTATTTTATCGTAACATTTTATACAGTACCCCATAAAAGATTGAGCCAGCCTGAAACCTGGTTGAATTAATTGGTCCCTATTTCTAGTAAAATAATTATGTCGATCGCTGTTCTTTGCTTTCTAACGTACATGATGTTTTCGTAAATATATTGACAAGTTACCGTCATGGTTTTAATGTCCTTAAACCGTTCCTTTAGAGAATCTCGCCGGCGAAGATTGTATATCGCTCTGATGGCTCTTTTTTGCATAATGAAAATTGACTCAATGTCTGCAGCCCTTCCCCATAGTAAGATACCATAAGACATGATACTATGAAAGTAACTAAAACAGACTAGCCTCGCGGTATCTACATCAGTAAACTGACGTATTTTTATAACAGTATAAGCTGCCGAACTTAGCCGCCCCGCAAGGGATATCAAATGAGGACCCCATTGCAACCTCGGGTCTAACGTGATCCCCAGGAAAACCGCTTTATCGACGAGTTCTAGCTTCTCATTGTTTAATATAATGTCACAATCATAACTTTTGACATTAGGCAAGGCAAATTAAACACTTAGTTTTTTTAGCATTTAAAACTAAATTATTAGCAGTGAACTAATTTTGAACTTGCCGCATGGCATTATTTACGTCGGCAACGTTACTCGTACGTCTATTTATCTTAAAAATCATAGAAGTATCATCAGCAAATAACACCATGTTTAATTTGTTTTTCAATAGATGGGGTAAATCGTTAATTTAGACTAAAAATAAGAAAGGACCTAAAATTGAGCCCTGGGGTACCTCCATTTTCACGTTCAACCCCGACGAATTGACACCGTTTATTTGAACTAATTGCTGTCTATCGTTCAAATAGGATTTAACTAAACTTAATGCTGATTGGCCTAGCCCGTAATGCTCAAGTTTCAAAAGCAAAGTTTCATGATTAACGCAATCAAACGCCTTCGACAGGTCGCAGAAGATACCTATGGCATCTTGTCCTTCCTCCCACAACTAGACAGTGGAACACAGTGGTACTAGTAGGGTTAAACAAAACACACAATATTTATGTTCAAATCCAGAAAATGTTAATTTGACACACATTCAACATGAGATGTCTCATGTAATATTTGACTATTTTCCACTGGCAACACTGAATAATGCACTTACCGAGGTAAATCTGACGCTGCCATCAACTTCCACTGGTTGTATATCTCTTAGTGCTCTGTCTGTTTTCTTATCATCCATTGATTTCGACTTCTGCCTAAAAACAAGAAAAAATTTCAAGTATAATTTACTATTTCTTAGTGTTTTTCTACAATGTTTTTGCAGTCTTTATGATTGTAGAAACATTGTTCAGCGTTTAACCCCTTGAGTGCCTGATCCGTGGAACCACGCGAGACACAATGGTTTTTAATTGTTTAGGTAATTACGGGATACAACCGATCAAACAATTTTTCTGCAATCTTTATTATGCAGAAACATTGTTTTAATAACACAATTTGTTTGCGAAGCATGTGGAAAGTTTTTTTTTTCATCTTTATTTGTTATAAGGCGTTTTATCACTAAGTGATAATGTCGCCCCCAAATGTGGAAAGTTAAGGGCAATATTTATATAAATGAGTTGCGTAGTAACTCACCTGCCCTTCGTCTTATTCTTCATAGAAACATTAAGATCCTCCTCCGTATCTGAACTAGAAGTACTACTACTGGTTGAACTAGACGGTGATTGTGCTGTAAAGAGAAACATCCATGTATTTCACGTGTCAAAGTAAAATCAATTTTATGGTAAAGGATGTAAGACTTACATCTGATCGTCTTCCTACGCAATATTTTTGGTTTCCTCTCTCTCAGACAGTATGGCTTTTTTCTAATTGTGAATGTTTTTGCTGGAAATAAAAATAATATTTTACTTGTAAAAACTGAGAAGGCTCAATCGGAAACATTTCCCGAGGGTATTGGAACAGACGTGTACAGAAAAAAATGTAATCGGTTAAACAACGTAGATCAGCGAATGAAGAATAAAAGGCTATCATTATTGGTTTATGCATTTGAATGTTACACGGCTACGTTTCTCGGATCAAATTGCCAAACTAAAGTGGTGCTAGCAGAACGGATGGTCGATGGGGCCGAAAGGTTCTGGAGTGGCGACTGCGAACCGGAAGACGTTGCGTTGGAAGGCCTCCCACTAGGTGACGCACGGGATCGCTCAATGTGGCGGCACTTGAGGAGGGAGGCCTATGTTCAGCAGTGGACGTGTTTCGGCTGAAATGATGATGAACGGCCATCTTTGTGTTTATTGTGTTACATACCTCTAGAGCGTGTCTCGTCCTGCGCAATCTGCACGAAGGCTGGCTTGGGCTTGCGCGTGCGCTTGGAGCGGCGCGGCGCGCGGCTCAGTGTCAGTTCGCTGCCGGACTCCGATGACGACGATTCTGTTAAACAATGCTTATTGTGATTATCTTTGCAATAGGGAATCTTGCGCTAAGCAAAAGGCGCCACGTAAATGTTCTTCTTCTCGAGTCGATGTAAACTCTACCTAGCCACACCGATTGCAGCGTCAGTGGCGAGCATAAGGCAATAACAGCGGCTACACAGCCCCTAGACGCCTAATAACAGGCGAGCAATGTCTGTCAACACATTTCACTAAAATATCTAAAATAATTCTAAAAAATATAATTCTTTTCAAATCTAATATAATATTCAGTATCTCTTCTCCTCAATAATTTCGTAAACAAAACTAGTGGTGCACCATATCCTATGACCAAATCTGTTATCGATAGAACTAGAAATTCTACATATATTTTTTACAAATCTTCTTCTTTTTCGTGTCGATGCTTCCTTCACAAAAAAAATCTTGGACCAGTATTCAGCCAACTAGATAGCCTTAGCGCTGGCCTCACAAAGGTCTTGCATGGTGCAGGTGTTTTTACATAAGTAGCAGGACAGGAGATGGGGCATCTTCTGTGGGGTGGTTCCGCAGTCAACCTGTGGCAGATTGTAGTACCCCCATCTGACAAAGTTATGCCTACAGCGGCCAAGATGGCTTCGTAACCGGTTTAGGGATTTCCAGATGGGCCATTCTTCTTCTTCTTCTTCTTTAAAAAAACGTTGCCCCACACTAGGAATTTCTCCTGTATCGTGGGTGCGTTTACAAACATATAAACTCACATACACAAACACCCAGAGCCGGAACAACTATTTGTAGATCACACAAATAATTGTTCCGTGCGGGAATCGAACCCGCGACACGTAGCGCAGCAGTCAATCGCTCAACCACTGTGCCAACCGTGTGCCCATTGCTGTTTATAGCCCGCTGGGAGATCTTCTGCAAGTTGAACATAGTCAGTTAGAGGGGATATTTGAGGAGCCACAGTCGACTAAAATAATTAATGGCTGTTGTCTTTAATTATTTTAGTTGACTTAAGGAAGCTCTTCCGACGTTTTTTACTAATGTTTAATGTTACTAATAAGAGCCAACTTCCGAAAAGGTATGCTAAGTTTAGAATTTTGATATATATTTTGTTTTTAGTTTTAAAATTTTATGTTATTACTTTAAGTATTATTAATAATAAAAAAGGCAATATTAATAAAAAATTAGTACAGTTACTATTAAAAAAATATCGATACCTTCCTGGTTTTATTTAAACCTGTCCCATCCTTAATGAGGTGTAATGACCTTGGTAAGGAACCCATCAGAGCCCAGTACTCCGTTCCTCATACCTCAGCTAGTTGACAGAATTGTTTTGATGTATTAGATCAAGCTGTGTGGTCAATGGGCCATACACTTTGAAATACCTTAATGCATGTAAATAAAGAGTATACAAAACAAATTAAAAAGCGCGGCAGAATTTTGTGGGTTTATTCAATAGTCAATCGTGTAGGGGAAACATCCAGAGGGTCCTAAGAGTACGCAGTGATATGCTTATTATGGAAATACTAGCGGCCCGCACAGACTTCGCACGGAATAAATTATAAAGAGTGAGTACTTCACGTGGGCGTGTTTAGCCAAATCCGAAACTATTATCTTATCTTATCTTATGGAGGGGCCGAGAAATACCTCGGACACTTCGACCCATTGGGATCTTTTGTGGTCCCCTAGATAACTTACTCCTCCTCCTTCTCGTTGAAAACTGTTTTCATGAGTTTTACAACGAGACTAGGAGATATGAGCCTATAATCTTCTGGTTTTGGGTATCCAACCCCTAGGAGACTCATTCGCTTACCAGCCAGTGCATCGCATGTGCACAGTAGGTGCTCCATGCGTTCCGTATGTTCCCCACACAACCTGCACATGGGTGTCGCGGTTAGACCCATCTTCATGAGCATGTCGTTGGTTCCAAAGTGCCCAGTAAAGGCCCCAAGCAGGTAGCGGATTTGCCCCCTGCTCATGTTCCAAATGCAATCCCGGGCTTTGAAAGTGGAGCCCAGGAATCTCTTGGAGTGTTGTAGACCGGTAGTAGACAGCCAACAAGTTCGTCGTCTGTGATCTGCAAACTCCCTAAATGCGGCTTTTACGAGACACGTCGAGATGCCTACACATGGTTCTGGACCCACAAAATCATTCGCTGAGCCCTCCCTTGCCAGTTCATCAGCCACTTCGTTACCATGGAATCCTTTGTGCCCAGGGACCCACATCAGTCTTACCCTGTTGTGCTTCCCAAGCCTGTTTAGGGTTTGGATAGCATCCAGAATAAGTCCGGAGTCCACTTTATAGGATGCCATGGCTTTGATTGCAGCCTGACTGTCACTAAGAATATATATGGATTTACCTTTGGTCCCTCTATCTATATTCTCTTGAGCACAGGTTATAATGGCATATGTTTCCGCTTGGAATACAGTTGCCATCTTCCCTAAGCTTTTGCTACATTTGTAGCCTTTTGCGTATATTCCCGCTCCTGTACCTGATTCCATTTTGGATCCATCAGTGTACCACACCAGACTATCTTGTTCTGGTGGATCAAGTCCCTTCGTCCAGTCCTCTATTGTAGGGATTTGGACCTTGAAAGACCTCTCAAACACAAACATAGTTTGCATTTTATCGGATAACATGCTTGTTACCCGATCCAGGTCTTCATTCTCATCGAACTTTGTATGGTTAGTCTTTGGCTTAGAGGCATCCCATAGTCCAGCGACAGCGAGACGATGTAATGTCTTCCTTGCCTCGAATTCAACCATCATATGCAGAGGAGGGATATTGAGGTATCTCTCAATCGCTGCCGTAGGTGTTGTCCTGAAAGCACCCGTGATGCCGAGACACACTGTTCTTTGTAACCTGGTGAGTGGCGCTTTGCACGAGGCAAGCTTTGTTCTTGGCCACCACACTATGCTGCCGTATGTGATAATAGGTATTATCATTGTCCGGTACAGCCATCGTATCACTTTGGGCTTTAGCCCCCAAGTTTTACCGTAGGTAGAACGACACATGCCGAACACTCGTAAGGCCTTTGTCGTAATATTTTCCACATGAGTTTTCCACCTGAGTTCTTTATCAAGCGTTACACCCAGATATTTAACTTCGGTGGACCAAGGCAGTTTTATTCCATTGAGGGAGAGCTCTCCTAGGTTTCCTAGTTGTCTCTTCCTCGTGAAGGGAATAATGACTGCTTTGCTTGGGTTGATAGAGAGGTGGTTCACTGTACACCATTCCTCTGTCATCCTCAATGCCTGTTGTAATAATCCAGACACTATGTTCGGGAATTTACCATTGACCATTATAGCTATGTCATCCGCATAGCCTACTGTGTAGAATGGTCCGGTATTAAGTTTGGTTAGTAGCGAGTCTACTACCAAGCACCACAATAATGGTGACAGCACTCCGCCTTGCGGACAACCTCTTGTTGTTTTTGCACTAAGTCTGTCTCCCATTAGTTCCGATCTGACTGTTCTGCTTCTCAGCATATAGTCAATCCAGTTGCACGTGGTATCATTGATGCCATGTTCCTTTGCAGCAGTGCGTATGGACTCAAATGTTGTCTTGTCAAAGGCTCCCTCTATGTCGAGGAAAGCCCCGACACATATTTCTTGTCCCTCTAGCGCAGCCTCGGCTCGACTCGCAACATAGTGCAATGCCGTTTCCGTAGATTTGCCGGGGCTGTAGGCGCATTGTAGTTTATGTAGAGGGAATACTTTCAGAGGACCCTCTCTTAAGTACCTGTCTACCAGTTTCTCCAGAGTTTTCAAGAGAAAGGATGATAGACTAATGGGCCTGTAAGCTTTAGCTTCTTCATAAGTCGGTCTACCCACCTTCGGTATAAAGGTGACTTTGACCTCCCTCCATGCTTTGGGTACGTACCCAAAGGCTATGCAGGCTCTGTAGAGCTTACTCAAATGGGGTATCAAAACAGATGCCCCTTCTTGCAAAAGTATTGGGTAGATGCCATCTGGACCAGGGGATTTGAGTGGCTGGAAGCCCGCTAAGGCCAGCTTCAGTTTATTTTCATCTACCACTTTCTTTGCCGTGAGCCAGTTATTTTTGGACGTGTGCCTTGTAAGCTCGTCCCTTGTGACTGGTTCCTCTTCATCGCTATCGCGCAGTATACATTCTGGGAAGTGGGTCCTGAACATCACGCCCAGAGTGTCCTGTCCAGTTTCCGTGAGTTGCCCATTCTCATCCCTTACAGATGCTAGTGGGTTTGTCTTGGTCATGGACATTGCTTTGCACAACCTCATCCCATTTGGCAGAGTTTCAATGGAAGTGCAATGCTGCCGCCAATTAGTTCTTCTGGCCTTGCGTACCGCCGTGTTATACCTTGTTAGCATGCTATGATAGCCAGAAAAGTCCTTCCTGGCTTTAGCATCATTAAAGGCCTGTCGTGTTTCCTGACGTATTTTGGCTATTTCAGGAGTCCACCATGGTACCTTTTTGCCATAGGCCTTCTTCTTAAACTATTAAGAATAGCGGATAACTTTCAAAGGAGTCACTCAAAACTAAAATCGCATCATTGGATTTTTGAAAAATCAATACTCTTAGCCAGGAATCGAACCCGTTGATTTTACGTTGACCATTCGCTAGTGTCGCTAATAAGGATAAAATTCTGGTAAGTATTTAACAATTTTTTGTTTCTTCAATCTTCGAAGACACACTTACAAATACAATTAATGCAAATAATAAGTAATAATTACCAGTTTCCTGTTGACTGTCCCCCTTCTTAGCTTGTCTGCCGCGGACGCATTTTCTTCTACTTCTTGTGGTAGCTTGATTACTGCAATTTAAAACAAAAAATCTGATAAATCTATGGGTACCTAAAGTACAGGCGGGAGAGAACTCAGACCGTGTTGAGACTCAGAGCTACACATACGTTGCCAAAACCGGTTACTGCCGGTTTTGGGATTTTTATTTTACAACTTTGATATTTCATGAATTTTCAAATATTTTACAACAAAACGAGACGACGTAAACATCCTTAATACAAAGCTACAAAGTCTTATTAACCTGTATTTTTTTTTTAATAATTCTAATATAATACGTGAAAATATTTATTTTTGTGTTATCGATTTTCAATGTGGCTACCGCAGAGACATTGTAATACCTAGACGGAACGTGTTTAAGACGCAATTTTAATATCGGTATTCACTTTCGCACTCACAGATAACGTCATAAGCAAAAAGAGATAGATATACTTTTGTCTATGCCATCTTTTGTGCCAGTGTGGCCGAGTATGCTATAGATACTTATCTATAGACATATATCAGTACTAGATCTGTGCCACTGTCATATCGATATTATTGAGTTTAGTTTTGGAGCGATCTACAAATTTGGTCAAATGTCTGTAAGAATCGTCCCTGACTGCGGCTAATTTTACGTTTTTTTGTAGGGAATCTTTATAATTATTTAAAGAGTGAATGTGTACTCGTACAAAGAGTGAACTTATCAGTCATTGTAAGAGTACAATTCCATTCTTTCGTATTTTCTCTCATTCTCTCTGCGCATTATAAGAGTTGTATAATAATGTTTATTCATACCTTGCGCAAAAACGAGGTACATCATGAGATCAAGTGACAGATTTTGGTACACTCGTACGACTGTACAGACATGTACTGATCGATATACTGATGAAGACTGAAAAGAAAGTTTACAGACGAGTATGTATATAAAAGGAAAAATAAAATAACAATATTGTTTAAATATAATAATTTAATTTAAAACAGTAATATGTAAAAATTAACATGATTCATCAACCTGTGTCCATAAATGGGTCAAGGGATAGCGATAGCACGATTCATTAAAATGCAGTGAACACAAGCGAGAATATAGTGAAGGTGTCCAGTTAGCTCGTTTTATATTCTTGATCCACTTATTTCTTAAATAAGTACTCTTAGGAAACCTGTGCACAATCGATATTAGATTAATAATCACAATAGCAAATAAACTTTATGAAATAAATTAAAGTAAGTAAAATAAAAATACAGTATCGATAAATCTTTCTCGTGACTTTTGTCACATCTCTAACATCAGAACGTAAGTACGTAAACTGTCATAGCTCTATCAGCGAACGTATAAAAGTTAATTATTTTACTAAATAGAATGGTTTAAATGATACTATACGTCCTTGACGTATTTAGAACTTAGATACCTTTATTCCAGACAGCCTATGAAATGTATTCCCTGCACAATAATTTCAGTATGCTAGTCGATAACTCACCTGTGGAAAGATATCCTTTGATTATGTTCTGTTAATACACTCATTCTACTCTTGCAACCGATAGCCACACACGACATGGTTCATGCAGATAATTAAACAACAAAATTCTTCCTGATATAAACGATACAAAGGCTTGAAAACAGCGAAATACTTTGATTAGAGCTGCTAACCGATGGGTTACAACAGTGACTAAAAAGTGGTCTCTTTGACGTTTAGGATGGTAGCGTTTGTCTATGTTTGTCTCTTTCTTTTTCATAGAGTTTCTCTATAAGCAAGAACGAAAGAATTGACAGTTTCTTTTTCGTCGTAAATACGTTCCGTCTAGGTATTACAATGTCTCTGGGTTACCGATTTTCCCTATCAGTGCTGCGACTTTTCACTAGCTAGTTGATTTGACACTGGGTACCTTCGATCAATAATACACTAGATGAGATAGAGAAATAAGAGCACAAATACGGTTGTGGTCTGATTTCAAATTAGTATTGTCCAATCATAGCCAAAACATTAAACATTAAGACGTCAAAATGCGTGTGTGTTCAAAAAATATGCAAATAACCACCGTAACAACGAGATTGTGGAAGCAATATCGTTTTTGGGTTAGTTTATAATTATCATTAAATATTTTTCAAAAAGTTTTAACCGTATTAAATAGTATTATGAATCAATTACCAAATATTATGATTGTTTGATCAATGTTTGCGTCGACAACGCGCCAACTATTGTAACAAATATCGACTGTTCTATGTTCTATGTACGTGAGCCATGGCGGCCGTTGGGTGGTCATTCAATCCAGCCCACCTCCCTCCAGAAGTCAATTAGAGCTCCTGGTTTTCTCAAAACATCCGTGTATGATCTGGGTGACCCGAGGGTTCGTGTTCTTATCTGTGTGATACCTGTGCACTCAAAGAGAACGTGTGTGACGGTTTCCTCAGCCTCCATGCATGCCCTGCACAGAGGACTGTCCGTTATGCCTATTGTGTGGAAGTGTTTGTTGAGTGAGCAGTGTCCCGTGATGGTTCCCGTCACCAGGCGCAGGCCATTCCTGTCCAGACGTAAAAGACGCCTGGTAAGCTTACTGTCCAAGAATGGCAGAGCTTCTTTGGATTGCCTACAGCCCTGTGCCGAGGCCCACCAGTTCTCCGCCTGTGTCTGGGTGAATTCCTGTAACCACCTGCGTATTTGGTTGAAGGGGATGGGTACAACAGGCTCGGGTCCATAGACCGCCGAGCTTTGTCGCATGGTGATGCTAACATCGGTTTACGCTTGATCGCATCTTCCTTTATGCGTATGTGCTTAATTCTGGAGTCTTTATTTAGGGAACCTGATAGGTGGAGTCTAAAGGTGGCAGTCCCAGCATCGCCTGTAGGGCGGCAGTGGATGTGGTTCTCATACTACTGGTGATTGCAACGCAGGCGAACCGCTGCAGTTTCTCGAGATCTCTTTGGGCTGTGCTGAGGTCTGTCCTGGGCCACCAGACCAGCGAGCCATATGTGATGATTGGTCGGATAACTGTGGTGTATAGCCAGTAGGTGACCATGGGGCTAATCCCCCAATTCCTGCCTAGCAGTCGTTTGCACTGCCACAGGGATATGCTGGCTTTTGTGATGATATAGTTCATGTGTCTTGCCCAATTCAATTGTTTGTCCAGGTAAATGCCCAGTTACTTGGTTTCGGTTGAAAGGCTTAGGGTTGTGCCGAAGAAACGCGGCAGCTGCAGTGTCATAGGTTTTCTCTTTTTTGTGAATATCGACTGTTCTGTTTGTAATTTAGACTTTAAAACATGCACATAAGATTAAATTTGTTTTGTGTATGGTTGAGCAACGAAGAAAGGTTGTAAAAAATTATTGCTTTTTGTACATAGCTTTGTGAATGCAACTTTAAGCATTACGTTTAAGGTTGAATTTTCATTAATATATATTTATTTCAACTAGAATTACGTAAACTTCTTAGAATTACGTAAACACCATTGGCGACAGTTTTAAAGAGAAGTTTTGTATGGGATTGTGTATCTAGTGTATTATTGATCGAAGCCGCTGGAACGAACTTGAAAAAGTCCTGACCTCTCACAAATCTTGAAACGCGCAATCACAGTTCTCCGCGGAATTTGAACACATGGGCTGTTGTATAGCCCGAGAACAACTATCGGGCAGTTGCCCACCACAATTTTTAATGGAGGCTCCGGGACATTCACATGCTTCTATAAGTATTGTGTGAATAGAGTAAAGAGTTTCTTCTAGATTCTGAACATTTACAGATTCCAGCGGTGGTGGCCTAGTAGTAACGGCCCCGACTTATGAGTCATAGATTTTAAAAGGCTGATGATACATTTCTCAACATACCTTTCACTATCCTGTCCCTGCACCGGCTGCTCTCCTTCTCCTTCCTCCTTCACTTCCTTCTCATCCTCCTTTTCTGCCGCTGGATCTTCTACCTCCATCGTCTCATCATCTTTCTTGGTCTCTGTGTCTGGTTTCTTCTCGATGACCGTCTGGTTATTGTCCTCGTCGGAATCAGATTCAGTCGCATCCTAGACATTGGGTTACAAACAATGTTTGAGGTTTTTATATTGATTTGTAATACTGTACATGTGAGGACCTTATGGGTGTGTCAGCTAACAGTGTTGCCGTAACTGAATACTGGACCAAACAATACTTAAGTCATTTTAACAAAAAAAAATAAACCGACTTCCAAAACAAAACACTACAAAGCGAAAATTAACTTTCTTTTCGGATGTCGGTGTCATGACACAGACTGCCGAAAAGCAAGTTATTCTTTATATGCTTTATTGTACACCATAATACACATTAGTAAAAAAAAAACTTAAAACTAATACACGTACAATGGCGTAAAACCCATTGCATTTAAGGTTGCCAACGGAAATGGGGTTATTTTTCGGTTTGCATTGATTTAATTGTTATGTTAAAAAGTTTTTTTTATTTTTCTCTTTTTAGTTTCGGTACCCTATATTACCATAAAAATCATTTATAGCCAAAGAGCATCTCATAACAAGCCTAAACACGACTGGGATTCATTGTGTTATTACAAAGCTCTGCTCTCGTGCCCTTAACCCAATGGATTTGGTAAAGGGATTCTTTCATTCTCTATCTTTCTCTGACATTTAAACACGGCAGTAGACTATTCTGGTTCACGAAAGCTTTGAATAAGTTATACCAGGGCTTCCCAATCTTTTTAACACGCTTTTATTAGCTTGGTATGTATCTATGTAACGGAATCTTTGAACGTGATTTTCACCCACTTCAAAACGTCGGATTGATTTGAAACTTTGCACACCTATCAAGGACCAATGACAATGCAATAATTTTGTCAAAGTCAAAGTACTTTTGAAAGTCAAACAAAAATAATATTTACAAGTAATAAAAGTTGATTCTACCATGCGCGTTTAAATTGTTTGTCCCATTAGCCTTACCGAGATCTTCAGGATTAGCGACTTTTTAGTTCAATTTACCATTAAAGCGTGTTTTTTAGTTTTTAGAACTACAATTTATTTACATTGTGACTCCCTTTACATTGTGTATATTTTTTGCGACACCCTTTTTCCATAATAACTGTGTTTTTCTTGTTGCTTGAAAAAATATTGCTTACTAGGAAAAAATGTGCTCGCTTTTTTAGCATAACTTTTCAAAACGGGGCCAAATTCTTGAAATAGTTTCTCTCGTCTTTTCTCAATTCATTTGTTATCAGTACTACGACTTAATTACTGTAACTGCAGTTAACCAGTTTCGCATAAGTAATTACGACGCTGACGTATCTAACGGTAGGTACTAGAATCTTCAGTACTCAGAGTTGGACAATATTGGGCTATATTACTGTGAAATTTAATTACATTGTGTTTGTCTATTAGTATTTATGGAGTAGTTTGTTGCAGCTTCAGGCTCGTATCACTTATACTTCATAGTTTCAACAAATAGTCTTTTTCATTTACGACGCCGGTGAGAGAGCACCGCGACGACCCGGGGCGTCACGACGCACAATTTGGGAACCCCTGAGTTATACTATAAGTTGACAATCATGTGGACGAGTTTTTTGACACCCAATGCGCCCCTTTCTCTCTCCAGCTCCCCTTTTTATTGGCCATTGTGTATAGTATGTATAATATGGGTAAGTCATGTTTTAGTCTATTTATTTTTTGTTGCAATCTATTGTAAATAATTAGTTCTATTTAAAAGGCAGTTGAAAATATTTGTCATAAAGACTCACATTCGTTTTTTTGTTGAACCTAGCAGAAGTTCTTCTTTGTCGAGATAGTTGAGTGTCTTCGTCGGTGTTGGTAGGAGGGTGTCTCCGTTCTGACCGGTTCTGTAAAAATTAAAACCATTATTTAATACCAATTGAGGCTATCTATGTTCTGTTAGGGGGTTTGGTTTCCGCACTTAGTCCTTCAGATAGACCATTGTGCGTGGACCAATTGAGGATTTTTAATAACTTATTTTTGCTCAAGACTTTGTCTGTGTGAAAGTCGGAAAACAGAACTACAACCATTAAACTAATAGATATCGTGTCTGCGTGAGACTAATGTTCGAGGAACGGTTCTGGAGTGGCGGCTGCGTTTCGAAGGAGACGCAGTGTGTTTTGGTCCCACGGTGGTGCATTTGGTAGATGAAGTGACTTATGGGAAACCCTATGTCTGCGTCAGTGGACGTCTTTTGGCGTGAAATCTAACCAACACATATTGATAACTCACCAGCTGCTTCTTACTGGCAACTCGCGCGACCCTGGCTTCATCAGCCGAAGAGAATTCGTCCGAGGAGCTAAAGCCGGGGAAGCCGTACAGGTCGGGATAGCCCTTCACTTTGAGCTCATTTGTGATCCAGCTCTCGTTGAAGTTGTGATGCAGGAGCTTGCGCTTGCGACAGCTGCGCCGGACATCTAGGTAAGGAGTAGAATATTAGATCGTGGGGTTTTCGATTACGAGTTGGTTCCGTGTATAAAGAGACAGTTAATTTTCAAGTTAAATACGACATGCATTATCAAGTCAGCCTCAAAGTATCTCTCCAATAAAAGGCAGTAAAGAATTACAACGCCTTATACAATAGAATATTATCTAGTATCATGCATGATGTGGTTATTTAACCACAACTTGATACTAGGGTAGGAGAGCATCCTATCTACCCATACAGGGCTGGATCTAGGGGGGGTGAGCCGGGCAAATGCCCAGAGTGGCATAAATGAGGGGCGGCCAAACTGAACTAACAGCCATTTTCGTTTTATCAGAAAACCTAACTTATTTGTGGTGTGGTGCTCAAATTTTCAAGCTCGCTTCGCTGTCGAATGTTTTGGTTCTAGTTGTAAACCCACCGTTAAGGCGCCGATTTCCTTGAGTAGCTGATTTTAAAATGAGAATCACGTCTAAATGGCTAGTCGTAATTTTTTGAAAAAATATTTGTTATATTAGACAATTTTCTTAATAATTTGATCTAAGCAAATTTTGAGTTTTATTTGTATAACATAGTGTAATTAATTTGTAAAGTTATGTCTAAAACGGACAAAAACACGACAATCACACCAAAACCGCTGGGCGTATTTTAATGAAATCAACACCATCTCAAAGATAATTTAATTGTCTACATTTTGATCTGAGGCTTTTTTTTTTAAAGTCATAGAATAGTAAGGAAAGTACAAAAAACTACTAAATTTTGGGTCGCGCGGGTGTGAAACGAGTGCGCGTTTTGTTCCCTCAAGGTCGTTGGCGTTAGTCGTCGTCTTAAATAACTTAACATTCACAATGTTGCAAAAACTCTTAGGTAAAATTTTCGAGCTCACTTCGCTCGAAGTTGTCATAAAAGCGGCTTTATCCGATCCGACGTTTACAAACCACTTTTTTTCAATAGATTATATCCTGAAACATTTACCTCCTTATAAGGCGTCATGGTAAGGGCGCCAAAGTCGGCAAATATTGTCTATGCCCGGAGCGAATAAATTGCTAGATCGACCCATCTTTTGTGGGGAACGAAACAGAGCTAAGAACACGTATTGATGAAACAGAAAAACAATGATCCTGTATGAGTACTTACTCTCCTGTATAGGCTTGTCCTCACTATCTTCCATGTAGTTCTTCCTGGGACCGCGACTGCGCCGGATCTTCACGGTTCTATTGGTAGTATCATTGTCATCGGCGAAGAACACTCGCACTTGTCTGGATCTATGAAAACAACATACCATAATATCAAATAAATTACGTTTTTGGACATGCCTATCTTTTTATTACAGTTGGTATAACATTGCCGCAGACCGCGATAAAACGATAGTAGTAGAGAAAAACATGTATGGTGATTCCTGGCAATAAGTAGGTTGGGGTCTAACCGCGAACATCCGTGGCGTAGTGTACAGTCGTGAAATCGGTCTCTCCAACAATATTCAGTGCGTAGGAAATTTTTATATGAATTCATTTACGCTGCCATTGCCGGCCGGCTACTATTCAAATATGACATATAACTGCTTCATGGTCGCTTCACTCTCCTTTGACATTTCAAAATGCGCTGCCGCTAGGCCCAGCATGGTGGGAATCGTACATAAGGCGGCCTTTCTACCAGAGAACTGGAAAGTAGCTACTAGCTAAACTGTACAGCTAAGCTTCGAGACTAAGGTGTCTATTATCAAAAAGAGCTAAGCGGAGCGGGTGAGGTTACGCACGAAACTAGCGGCAAAGAGCAATGGCCAAGTGGCGATCAAAAACCGCAGCCCGATATGTGCTATGAAGATGAGCTTTGCTTTGCGTAGCTGTGCGAGGAAGATGCATGACATTTATCGCTATGCAGCTTAACACATTTCTAGTGGAAATCGATCTCAAAATACCAATCTCTTTCACATTTGCTGCAGTTCAGATTCATATGTTGCTATATTATGATGAAAAATAAGGCTTACCTTCTAGAATATTTTCTATTTTCTGGTTCTGTATCGCTTTCGGGGAACACGATCCGAGGCATCTTGATAGTCCGAAGACGTCGGCTATCTGCAATATTACTAACACATTAACTATCAGACAAGATGAAGGCAAATATTGTGCTGTTTATTTATTTATGTATGTACACACAAAACACTTAACAGAGAAAAGAAAGAATACAGATAGAAGAGAACAAAGGTACTGCTTATTTCAATAGAATTTTCTTCCAGCAGACCTGCGACAGGAAACTTGGATGATAGACGAAGACACAGTGTGTAGAAATAAATAAGGAAACTTAAAATCGACTATTATAAATTAGCTAATTATATATAAATTACACATATACCTTTACTATCTATATATAGAAGCTAAAAATACATACCTACATATAACAAATAAAATTATAAGATGATGGAGAGGTAATGTTCTTTGACCTGTTTCTTGAATAACGAAACATTTTTAGAATCACGGATTTTAGGTGGAAGTGAGTTCCACAGTCGTACTGCATGAACACAGAAGGAGTGGGAATAGAAATTAGTTTTGTGGTAGGGGAAGTTTAGATGATGCTTTAGGAGGGACCTACACTGAACATCGGCGGGGCGAGTAAAGAAAAAGTTTACTAAATGATGGAAATGCTAACAGCGTTACCTACCAGTATTGTCCAATGTTTTGTCGAAAACGACAATACTGGTGAATTATTTACCCTAACAATGAGATTACCAAACACTTTTCGACGGCACTTTATTGCCGGTTGTAGTTTTCGGTTCTGGTTGACAAAATTTCAAAGGCGACGACCCCTACCGTTGAATACAGATGACATACTGGACGTGAACGCAGGAGATGCGAGAGATAGTATAACATAGATAATGCCGTCATGGTCATGGTGATGGCTAGAACCAATCAAAGAAAAGGGGGGAGTAAAGTCTATATACTCTAATAGTAATAAAAAAAAACTGCAAAAAATCACGTTTGTTGTATGAAAGAACCTCTTAAATATTTATTTTATTCTGTTTTCAGTATATGTTGTTATAGCAGCAATAGAAATACATCATCTGTAAATGTTTCAACTGTCTAGCTATCACGGTTCATGAGATACAGCCTGGTGACAGACAGTCAGACAGACGGACCGCAGAGTCATAGTAATAGGGTCCTGTTTTTACCCTTTGGGTACGGAACCCTAATAAACTGAGTACAGACGAGTTAGTTGAAGTCAGAGATAAGTATCGAACACAATATATTATGCAGAGTAATACTTACATTTAGTTGGCCAGCGTTGTATTTTCCTAGTAACTTTATACCGGCTACTCCTCAACTCTCGTGGTGTCCAATTAGATGTCTTTGGGGTCTAAAATTATTTAAATAATTTTACTTTCAGGAACACAATACCACTAACAATAATAAATAAATGAGATATACAGAAAAAATATTTAGCAGGAGCATAACATAGACATTGCCTACAGCTATGGTTCCCTAGAGGAAACTGTGCTGTACCCCACCACACTAAGGTGACAGTATTAGGTCACTTCCTGTGACCAAATACTGTGGGGGGCTAATCTAGTGCATTCCAGGTACAAATACTAATCTGACTAAGTTATGAAAAAAAATTTAAAGCCAATTTAGACTTTTGTGATTTACATGGAATGGAATTTGGTCAGGAATATCACCTGGGCCAAGATCATAGAACATTTATAAAAAAAAGCCCAGATTTTTCAACTGTCAGATTTTATATAGAAAATATATCAAACGACAAACAGCGTTATTTTTCAATAAAAATCATTAAGGTTACACTAGTCGATAATTCTTCCATACAAAAGTAGTCTAGGGATTACTCCACTGTTTAACGATGTAAGTTCAAAATAAAAAATGATATCAATATGTCTCATCATTATCTAGCCCTGTATGGAGCCAAAAAAATAAAAGAAAATATATAGTTAAATAAAAGTTATGAGCATCGAAAGTTCCATTTCCGTTCCATTTCGACACTACTTTTAACGAATTTTTGGACGCAAATAAATACCATAAGAAGACGGTTCATTGCAAAACGGCCACCATACGGGGATAGATTATTAGTTCAACAATGCAAATAATTCTATTTTGAACAGATACGTTTAGTCGTTTTCTCATGATATCCAGACTCTCAAAGGTCTGTTTATAAAATTTCGCGCACTCAGTTTCGTCCTAAATCATTATCCATTTCGCTACAAATTTGCAAAAGTGTGTATTCGTACGCGAACTAGCTTCCAACTGCTCATCACAGCATCGTCGGTTGATATAAAATGCATTTTAACCCCGCGCACATAATAGTTCGTGCCGTCGACTAGTGTTCCCTTAATGAAAGAGTAGCCCTAAATAGGATAAACATTTTATTCAATCTGAATAACTTGGAATCGTATTCTTGACATGGATTCAGAATAATTTAAATCTGATATTATAAGTGCTACATATTTGACAGTAAAACACTAATATAATATTTGAAATAATAACTTAACCACATACACCCCATGCGGATACTAAATAATATATTTATTAACCCTCTAATGTTATAAGATTATTACATTTTGAGGAAACTTAGTAACATGTTAGGGTGTGTGAATATTCCATAGGGTTTAGAGGTGTAGCACTACAATATTCAGGGTGGGGCGAGGCATAAGGCCAGCTCTTGCACTATTTATATGAAGTATAGAAACATGTGCTGAAAGAAGCATACATAATACAGTTTACAACTAAACAAGATAATCTGGAATCCTAACTAAGGCACCTTTCTTGACCGGTTCATTGTGGTTTAGTTTCATTTTCGTTTCTGTACCGAATCTGTACAGATTATTTGTATGAGAGCTTCCTGACTGAGTTGTTAGTAGTTGTTTCAGTACATATTCTTTACCGAGCGCATACGTGCAGTTTTTGGTACATTTGCTTGGTACAGAAAAGAAAACGCACCAACCTGGTATGGAAGGTGCCTAAAGTTTTGTCTGTGTTATAGCTTATTGGGTACTTTGAGGTTTAATGTTATCAGGTGAATTCTTCATATAGTATTGATAAGAAGTGTCATCAATCACATACCCCTATTTTCTGAATTGGATATTTGAAAAGTTGTCTAACTCTAGACTGAAAACCTGGCTATAATCTTTCAAGAATTTTGTACTGGGCTCCATACATAGCAGTGGTTTACCATAACATAGTGTGCTAAAGAGGTGTAGTAACAATAGAATATATTTCAAATCAGGATTATTTTTCAGTTATTGAATTGTGTTTTTGTAATTAATTGTATCTCATTAGTCAAAACTTGACAAGTTAAATATCCCCATGTGTAGATATAAAACAAGGATCAGTGGGATAAATACTTAAAACACTATCTTATGACGGACACGGTTGGCATAGGTAGTGGTTTAGCGATCAGCTGCTGCACTGCGTGTTGCGGGTTTGATCCCCTCACGGAACAAATATTTGTATGGCCTACAGATAGTTGTTCCGGATCTGAGTTTCTTGTGTATGTGAGTTAAAATGTTTGTAAACGCACCCACAATACAGGAAGAAATTCCTGGTGTGGGACGAAGAGCATAAAAAAAACTATGTCTTTGATTTTTGTCAGAGCAACAACAACATTCTTTGCTTCTTTTATGTTGTCAAGTAGAGTAATTTTTCAAACATGAATATCTTACAAAAACCATCCGTTTGTGGTAGAAGGTGCGACCGAAAACTTTATTCCCTCGTACATACTGAATCAGTGTTTATCAAATGATAGTTTACAACATAGAGAAGATATATGGCTATCATTACTATCACTTGCATGCTAGTATTCTAGATATATATGGTTTTAACCGCACTGGTATAGATTGCAAAGTCATAATATTATGATAGGCAATGATGGATCGAAAACATCTACAAATGTTCAGAGATGAACACAATGAACATTGTGAGGTGTGTGTGAACCGTATCTAAATATATTGTTGAAACTTTGTGATTGAAACTGAACTTATATTAAGTAACTGAAGTTTTGAAGCTCCGGCTAGATTATTTTCTTTATATTCTTAATAGAATTCCAATTTAATCCATAAATGTATGCATGTCATATCAATATTTGATAACAGCACTTCTTTCTTTTTCATGTGAGGATATTATGGCCATCTCTGGTGTCAGAGTTAATTAAGCTGCCTCGGGAACCTTAACTGTATAAGTCCAGGTTTCCACACAATGTTTTCCTTCACTGTTGCCTGTGATGTCCAAGAGAAACTTAGAAAGTACATAATAACATGAATTTGAAACAGTACTGTTTTCATATAACTTTTAAGAAATCTATACCAACATCAAATAATTCTTACAATAATGTAAAAAAAAAAACATTCTCTATTCACAACTACTTCACTGTCTGTAGTATTGAATGACATCAGTGATGCAACATTCACTATTGACATAGAATGTGTAAATTAACTATGTGTAGCTTGTATTTGGATATCCATAGTGTATTCATATTTATATAACATACTTTAAGAGTTCTGACATCATATCTATACAAAATCATATAGATATACAACAATTAGACATTAGACATTCAAGTAGTTTGTAGGTTTACAAGTAACCAAAAAGGCAACAAATTATTCACTACAAAACCCCAGCTGTATTCATAACAACAATATATTTCCAAAATTAAGCACTAAAAGCGCATGCATCGACGTGCACTCGCGACATTCAGGTACCTACTGGGAAACAAGGACAGGAAGTCGGAACTAAGTGTAGTATACAAAAGCCTTGATATACCAAACCACTGCACAACAAACTTATGGCTTCGCAACGTCACCTTCTCATCAGTCACGATGCTCACGTCGTTCATAGCGTAATTCCCATCGTCAACCTCCCCGTTTTCTCCATTACTGCGACGGGTTTTCACCATTGCAGTAGCTGTGTCGTAACTTTACATACAAGACCCAAAATCCGTTATGTAACAGCCCTACGATGTTACAAACACACGCAATTCGTAAATCATTAACAACACAAATGTTTTACACTCAAAATATAAAACTAGCACGACAAAGGACGAGCGTTATCGCCCGCACATGTCGTTACACAGCGCCATGTTAAATGAACAATGTACTTCTGCTCCCAGCTACTTTAACAGTTGATAACTCACCAATCGAACGCACCGTGATCTCTAATACACTTTTGATTAAAATAATAAACTATTTCATTAACGAAAACCATGAAAATCAATGAATTAAACTGATACGAAACGAAATTCACAACTCACGATGTTTTTATTGACAACTGTCAAAAATTCCCGCAAATTTGTCATTTTTCAAATTGTTGGGGGAAAACACCGTTGTAAGCATTGCAGTTCGTCGATACTCTTTTGACATGCAGAAAATCGCACTAATTATTGATGGTGCAATTCTACTGTGGTCATGCTCAAAATTGTACATTGTGGAAACCTGAAATTGTAATTTAAAAATATTAAATACTGGGTGGTCCAACACGGGTCCAAAAGATTATTACCTAATTCAAGTAAAAAGAATTTATAAGATGCACCAGATGATTATTCATTTATATAATAATAAAAAACGCTAAGAATATCTTTTGTTTGGTGTCATCAAATTCATGACTAGTAATCGATTAATTTCATGATGACATGATTTATTATAGAGGTATTTGTAAAAAAATATAAATACTGATCAATTATTGATCGAAGTATAAACATTTTAATATTTCGCAGCATCTCTGTGAGCCAGGTTGCTGTTGCTATCCCTATCTAGACAAGTGTTTATTTGAGAAATGATCTGTTTTATATAGTGACAAGTATGTAATATTAGCTTTAAAACACTCGTACGTACGATGAAAGTTCTGCCTCTCTCGTGTGTTTCTGTTAAATAAAAGGAATATATTTATTGATTTAGTATTATTATAAATTATACGATAAAAGACATGCGATTAGGTTTTTCTGCGGTTGTTGTTTGTTGCTTTTCATAAAAGATAGCATGAAATCTGCGACAGCTGTTAGTATCAATGCAGTAACCATAGCGCTTGATAGGTTAACATTAGCGTAACAATAAAGTCATGTGCCATTCAAACAAGAAGTGAAGTGAAAGTATACGTCAGTTTGACATATGTCACAGAGATCAAGCTATCTTATGAAGTATAGTGGGATGAGGCTGAGGCTACAAAGTGAAATCGACCTACGAAGATATTGTGGACCTAAAAATTTATTTGCCAACAATCGATGTTTATTTCGATTAGGTTTCGCCATTTTCAAGACAAATATAAATCCAATTACGGAAACAAAAAGAAAACCATAATAATAATCGATCTTATAACATTTTTAAAGTATCAGGTATAAAAAAAGACATTTATTTTGTTTACATTCAAAAGTTTTCAAAGAAACTGGTTTTTTCATTTCTTTACATGTATTTGTGAAGTACATTGAACTAATTTTCAATTACAATTTGATTCATAACTAAACAGAAAAATCGAATTTTCTAGGGTGATATATCGATTCACTGGATCGATTCAGTACTATATATCGAGTTTTTGGTCCTAAAATGAATACGTCGATTAATCGATCTCATCATCCCTAGTAGAGATGGGTGATTATTGCAAAAAAGAAAACAATCAACTGAATCGAAAATTGTGCTGTTGATTTAGTAGTTCCTTACTTTTATTATTCGAATAACAATTGACAATCTACTAACGTGCGGTGAACAGTGTAAGGCCACGCGGGGCGGTGCATGCGGGACGGTGTTGCGTCAATTGTTTATTTTTATAAGTATTAGTACTTCAAATCGTTTGCTGTAGTTGGTCTTGTGGGAAAACAAATATAATAAATATAACTTTCTTACTTAATTCTTATTTTAGTGTTTTAGTACTTAGTTTTAAACTCCTTAGTCCTTACCTACCAATCTATTCGTAATTTCGTTCCCTCAACTGATGGAGAATTGGAGATTACTAGATAGATCAAATAATCTATTAGCAACAATCGCATAATAGCTGCAGTCGTACGTAATTAGTGGCGCACGAACTTTTAACTATTGATTTGTAGCGTAGCGCACGCTCGCCGCACCATCTTTTGTAATTACTTATTTAGTAGTACGCACAGACTACTTAGAGATACGGTAGTACGCACGTGTATAGTAGTGAAAGTTGACGCGTTAACCGTGTCAGTCATGGTCGCTCGCCGCACGCCGTTAGTCGATTGTTATCGACTAAACTATTATCGATATATATAATTAAATCGACTAATTCGATTAGTTTTAGTAGTAATCGCCATCACTAATCCCTAGGATTGGATGGGTACAGTGACTATACTTCATAAAAGTTAGCTTGATCTCTGCGACAGCTGTCAGTATCAATACACTAACAATAGCGCTTGACAGGCTAACAATAACATAACAATAACCTTAACGTCTGATTGACATAGGTATGTCGTAGAGATCAAGTTATTTTTAATGAAGTATAGTGTGACTACAGTCCAAAGACAGAATTTTATACTGGGTATGCGGCTGTGCATCACTAGAATACGTAGTATCTCTAAGTAGAATACTTAGTATCTCTAAGCTGTCTCTATGTCAGAGAGTTTGTATTACTAGAGGGAACGTATTTACGACGTAAAAGAAGCTGTCAATTCTTTCCGTAGACAGAGAAACGAAACGAAAAAAAGAGAGGTTTCTCTGTCTACGATTCTTTCGTTCTTGCTTATAGAAAAACTCTATGAAAAAAAAGAGCTATAATACCATCCTGAACGTCAAAGAGATAACTTTATAGACACTGCTGAATGACTTGTAACCCATCGGTTAGCAGCTCTAATTAAAGTTTTTCGCTGTTTTCACGCCTTTGTTTCGTTAATATCAGGAAGAATTTTGTTGTTTAATTATCTGCATGAACCATGTCGTGTGTGGCTTATTGGTTGCAAGAGTAGAATGATTGTATTAACAGAACATAATCAAAGGATATCTTTCCACAGGTGAGTTATCGACTAGCATACTAAAACTATTGTGCAGTGAATACATTTCATAGGCTGTCCAGAAAAAAGGAATCTTAGTTCTAAATACGTCGAGGACGTATAGTATCATTTAAACCATTATAATTAACTTTTATGCGTTCGCTGATAAGGCTATGACAGTTTACGTTCTGATGTTAGAGATTTGACAAAAGTCACAAGAAATATTTATCGATACTGTATTTTTATTTTACTTACTTTCATTTATTTCTAGTTTATTTGCTATTTGTTATTATTAATCTAATATTGATTGTGCACAGGTTTCCTAAGACTACTTGTTTATGAAATAAGTGTATCAAGAATATAAAACGAGCTAACTGGACACGTTCACTATATTCTCGCTTGTGTTCACTGCATTTTATTGAATCATGCTATCGCTATCCCTCGAGCCATCTATGGATACAGGTTGATGTATCATGTTTATTTTCACATTTTACTTTTTAAAATGAAATTATTATATATAAACCATTTTGTTATTATTTATTTTGTTACTTTTATACATACTCGTCTGTAAACTTTATTTTCAGTCTTACACAAGGATATTGAAATTGCGTCTTAAATACGTTACGTCTAGTAATACAAACACTCTGCTCTAAGTAGTCTGTGATTCGCTACTAGCTCGCTACTAGAGTAAAAATGTTCTGTGGTGACTATAGATCCGTATAATAAAAGTACTCTGTGTATAGATCCCTGGTCCCCACTGACCTCTATTATACAAGTACCACTGACCTCTAACATACAAGTATTTATTAGAGGTCAGTGACAAGTACGGAGGCCAGTGCTGGACCCTGAAATACCTAGTTATCTTTTATCTTATCTGTGGATCCACTGTCCACTATAGATAGATGTCAAAAACCACAAAATATGCCACCCAACGCATTTAAAATTGTTTTTTCATTTTTTGGCGTGTTAACTGAATAGAAACGTGTAAAATGGTGTTAATTTATTTATAGTGATAAATACTGAAGAACCTCATATATTTAACGCTAGCAATAACTAAAATTGTAAGTTGCTTTTAATCCTCATTTGTTTACATTGTTCATACACCTGCCTGCTGCCGATAAAAACAACACTGATAACATTACCGCCGCTCGGATAAATAGTTTGATAGTCCGTAATTTAACTAAATGATCTACATTTCAGTTTTCACGATGGCCGAAAACCCGAACGTTTCTCCATTGGGAGACCGAAAAGAAACATTAAATGACTCCATAGGCAAACAGCTTTCAGAGATTGATCTGGAAGAAGAAATATCAGCAAGAATGACAGCATCGTATAGCGAAATATCATTCCACTCTGATCAGGAGCAACCAGGAGATCAGGAGAGAGTCGCCGGGCCATCTAGACCCTTTGACTTGCCCTCTGAAAACCGGAAACAAGAAAAGCTTCCCCTTGATATAGATGGACATGTCAGATATGAGGGAGAAATGACACACTATGTAGCAGACGACTTAGAATTCAAAATTAAACTATCAAGTCCGATAGCTAAAAGAGGCGAAACACCTTTATTTGGCAGTTCCAGTGCATCTCGCTCTAGTACACCTTCAGGAAAATTGTATAAACAAATACTGGCTCCTCAGATTGGCCAGATAGACATAACAGTATTACATGACCTAGAATATGAAGCACAGAGGATTGCACAATCTGTAGATAATTTAATTGAGAACCTTTCTAGTATACTGCACTCAAATTCCTTACTTACCGCAGAGAATATGGAGGTGTATAAAGATGCAGTTGGCAAGACTTGTGATGCCATGGATAATAATATCAAGAGTATGTACACTATTCTAGCCAAAGGTGAAGAGGTGTCTCAAGCTATGGTCCCTGTGCAGGCACAAGCGGCGAGAATAGCAGAAATAAAGAGACTCCTACAACTTTTTGAGGATAAGTTCTAGTTATCAATTAGACTATGTTCAGTGTGTATTATATTATTATGTAAGTATTAAAAGAAAGTAATCAAAAACTGTTTCATTTATATACCTGAAATTGAAATATAGAAGTCATTCATTAGTTATGACAGGATTTATATTGAACATATTTTGTCATTCAAAGATATATTTTATTGTGAGATATATTTTATGTGGTGACGCTTGGGGGAGGCCAATTTCCAGCAGTCTTTCGGCTGATATTATGATGATGATATTTTGAAGGAACTTGTGATAGTATGTTTTTAATTTATATCAAAAGTCACAGCCGCAGACCCTAGCCACGCCCTGCTCAAAGTTGGATCGAAATAATTTGAAACAATTTGTTTTTGGACGATTGAAATTAATCCAATATTGCTGGCGTTTCTTAACGAAAAATGAAATGTCAGTATTAAGCATGGTATACACAAGCCAACTTGCTGTTAAAATAATAAATAAACAGTTGTAATAACTTTTATATTTCTTTGCAATAGATGCCATTATGTTAGCTATAATAATCAGGCATAAATTGCTCCAATTTTTGTAATTTATTGATGATCCGAAGATAATTTTAGCTGTAAAATGATATTCGTTAAGTTGATGAATTGTTTAAAAAGTGTAGTGAGCATAAAGCTTTATGATTATTTGCACCCAAAAGTGTTGTCATGCGCGATTTGCTGTCAGATCGTGAGCTTGACTGCTTGACATTGACGTTGACGTAAGTTGTCATTAGCATTCCGTCATATCGCATCGACCGAGGTGGTTGTAAAACTAAAAAGACAGAGAAATGTGTTATAAATCCAGAAAAAATGTAAATTGAATTACTAACATGAATGTTAACATCTTTATAAGATTAAGCGTGCAGTCATTGGTCTCATGACCATTTAGAATTCAGCTACCATACAGAAATAACGTATAAATGGGTGACGTTCTAAGCTTATTTTCTGTGATAATAATGAAATTTAAATCTAAGTTCAATGAAAGTAAGATTTATTTTCACTATGATCTTCCGTGGGAGAAGCTGAAGACGGTAAAGTGGATGAATGAGAAGGCCACCGCGAACAGGGCCTATGTACCCACGACGGTAAGTCTTTTTCGCTATTTCTATATATAGCAAAACATTACAAAAAAATTGTTTACAAGATCCGAAAACTCGTTACTATAGTTATTGTTTGTTTTTTAACTGAAGAAACGGCGAACAATAAAATAATAACGTCAGAATTTTAGTGCCACAATTTTTTTAATATTTTTATTTAAATATCAGGCAGATGTTTGTGCAAGCTGAGTCTAACAAAATTAAGGTGATGGAAGCTGAGCCTCCGATCGCAATTTTTTTATTTATTTCAATGATTAATTTAGTGCAATGCAAACACTTTTAATTAGGTAAACAAATAATGTTTTGTTATCAGTGCCTTATAAAGCTTTTATAATTTTTCTCATTATTTCTTCATTAAAAATGAAGTTGTTGGTTGTCAACCATAGACTGTATAGACACCGAGAATGTGGTTCTGCCACTTCATAAAAGAACATTTTAGGCAAAAAGACAGCCTAACATTAGCTTGATAATAAGCTTGTAAGTTATGACAAAAAGATCAGATAAAATAATAACAACATATGCACAATTGTTATCACAATATATGTTCTAATACTATTATAAGGCTTTTGGCCAACAGTTTGAAAATAAGAACTAGAGAAAATAGATTCTACTTTTAATAAAATTTTAAGTGTGTGATTCTCTGTAAGCAGATTTTCTGACACAAAAAGTGGCCAGTGTCATTATTGATCTAATAATAAAATTGTTTGTCAACAGTTAGCAATAATAAAAGACTATGTTGTTTTGTTATTTTCTTGCATTGTTTCTAACTGGTTCACACTCATGAATAATGGACTGAGCTGATTGTTTAATTAACTACTGTATCTTTTATGCAGATGGTTGGTATATTTGTATTTTATAACAAACTAACCTTTAACAAACCAGTTAATACACAGAAAGTAAAAATATATGTATGTATTTAACATAATAAACATTGTATTAGTAACTTAATGTAAATTAATTTATATTTAAATATTATTGAATTTATCCATTGTTTATATTTTCAAATGAATAAATTACATTACCATGTAACTCATAATTAATTATAATTACAATTAATTATTCCTAAGCAATTTAAATACTTCAATGTTCAAATATAAAGTTATAGGTACTTACTTCAATCAACAATAACCAACTAAAACTAGATAATGGATCACATACAAATTCAAACCTAAATTCTGTACATGAAAATATACTTACTACCCTACATTTACAACACTTATTATGACAAACTGAAAAAAATAAGAGCTCACCTCTCAAGTGAGCTGTTATTTACCGAGACCTATTTCTTGCAACAAGCCTACATCTATTTGGTATTGTTGATCGAAGGGTACATAAGCTTAGTTACACTGAATGAATACAAATGAATTTTGTAATACTATAATGAAGTGAGTATAGTAAATATAGTATGCGTGATAAATCAAATTGCTGTAACAATAGCCATTTCACAATAACTAGGTTGCTACACTGCATTATTAAATATTAATTAAGAGCCCTACAAGTTTCACAAGCTAAATACAGAAAACAGCAACTTTTTCAGCGCAAATTTCTCAAAACGACAAGATAAATGATGAAACATTTAATGCAAATTTTTGATAACTGCTCAAATTAAATTAGAAAAATAAATTCCTAACACACTTTTTTACGAAATCCCGAAACACCAGGTTTTTCAATTGCTTTTTCAGCTTACTGGTGGCGAATAATAATCTGCAAAAAATTGTATGGACTGGGCATATAGTATACTAGTAAGCCATCAATTTTGTTTTTCAAAGTTTAATGTATTTGTACTTAAAAAAAACTTTTGTCCATGCGGAAAAAAGTGTACATAGTACAGTGTCTGCCCTCCTTAAAGTGACTGGCGATATAAGGGCAGGGTTGGAAGACACCAAACTCACTGTACTAGTTTTGGTCGATTTCTCGAACGCCTTCAATACCGTCAGTCACGGCACCCTGTTAGTCATTCTGTCCTACTTGATGGTCTCTCCCGATGCACTGGAATGGTTCACCTCCTACCTTCAGGGACGTCAGCAGTCTAATTATAAGGTAATTAGCAAACTAAACAGGGACTTGACGGCTATAAAAACCTGGTCTGATAGATTTGGTGTTGCAGTAAACCACAATAAGTGTCAGGCGATAATCATTGGGCGTTCTCGAAGCATCGCTAAAGTGGAGAGTGCAACTTTGCCACCTGTTTATTTTTTATTTTATTTCTATTTTTTTTTTTTTTTTTTTATTTTTTTTTTTTTATTTATTTTGATTGTTCCATTCGGCAATGATGTAAAGGATCTAGGCCTGCTTATCGATAATACCTTTAACTGGCGTACTCAAGTCGCTAGTGTGAGTTAAAGGGTCACTGGAACGCTGCGGGCTCTATATCGTTTGAAAAATTTATTACCATCGAACACTAGGGCAATGCTTGTGCAAACCCTTATTTTTACAATCATCGATTATGGTGACGTGTGCTACTATGACCTGAATGCAGATCTACTCAATAAACTTGACCGTCTTTTAAATTACTGCATTCGATTCGTTTTCAATTTGCGTAAATATGATCATGTCTCTGCAAAGCAAAGGGCACTAACTATCTTGTTTTCATTTCTTACCTCTTCCAATTCCCCTAGTTATCTAGCCCCTCACTTCCAATATACTTGCGACAACCACAATAAAAATTTACGGTCATCACATAACCGCCTTCTTCAATGTCCCACTCACCGCACTGACTTCATTCACTGTTCTTTCTTCGTTCAATCTATTTCTCTGTGGAATACGCTCCCCCAGGAAATCAGGATGGCAACCAACCGATTTACCTTCAAAGTTAAAGTTCGCGAGCATATTCGTAAGAAGTTGGCAGTTGTATCGTCACAGCGCTAATATTTTCAATTATTGATCTATTACTATTATGGTATATTTATGTATTTAGTTTATTATTTGAGTATATATTGTATTTATAGTATAGGTATACGTTTTATATAAACGCGATTTGCTTTGCTCAAAATATTGCACCTACCACTATTTGTCTCTGCATCACCCAAAGGTCGACTGGTAGAAAATGCCTAAGGCATTAAGTCCGCCTCTACATTTGTGTGCATGAAGTATTAAATAAATAAATAGAAAAGGCAATTTTATCATGTGCGAAACCGTCGTCTACGCGTAAATGTTGAATATAAAAATAACTGGTAAATAATTTGAAATTTGTGGTGTTTATCAATCGAATCCAATTTTTATATTATATTTTTGAGTACTTATTTTATTTATTTATTTTATTATTAATGTACACACAGAAAATACATACAGAAAACACATCATGACAAAGGAGTAAGGTACTGCTTATTTCTTGAGAAATTTCTACCAGCAGACCCGCGAAAAGGAGAAATGAAGAAGAAATGTAGACAAATAGTGTGTGAGAACAGGAAGAGAAGAAAAGTGAATGACTAACCTAAGATATAAAAACATATAAGTGATACTACATACTTAAATAAATACATAACTCTAAAATATATAGTAAATAAATATATACTAAATATATATAAATATGCTTAAGTATAAAGATCAGATTTGAGAGGAAAGATAATGCTCTTTTAATCGTTTTTAAAAAGCGATATAGTGTCGAGATCTCTGATGCTAGGCGGAAGTGAGTTCCACAATCTTACAGCATGGGCAGAGAAGGAATAGGAATAATACTGGTTTTATGAGGATGGGATTTAAGGAGGGATCTAAGATGTGACCTGCATAATGTATCTCTAGGGCGGGCGTAAGAAAATCGCTCACGCAGGTAGGAAGGATAAGACGAGTTGTGTAAGATGTTAAAGAGGAGACATAAAATTCGAGTGTTTCTGCGAAGACGGATTGGGAGCCACTTGAGTTCCTTGCGAAGGTGAGAAACATGGTCATACTTACGTAGACCATAAAAAAAGCGAATGCATACGTTTTGCAGGCGCTCAAGCTTGTTTAATAGCTCCTCTGTAGCATCCAGGTAGCAGGCATCGGCATAATCTATAATCGGCTGAATAAGTGTTTGCGCTAAATAAATCTTTGTCTTTAAGGGCAATAGACTCTGAAGGCACTTCAGCGAATGGAATGAAAAATGAACCTTACGACTAACTTCGTTGACCTGAGCATGCCACGAAAGATTAGAGTCAATGATTACCCCCAGATCCTTTGCGGTTTCGGTAAAGTCTATGCGAACACTGTCGAGATATAGAGACATCAAAGAAGTAACGTTAGCCGCATTGCGAACGAATTTGCTGCCTATGACCATGGCCTGTGATTTACTTGGGTTAATTTGTAGCCCAAATGACTTAGCCCAAGAGCTGATACATGCCAGGTCTCGATTCATGGCCGCAATAGCAGAACCAGCGTCGTCTGAAGTAAAATGTCGATACAGCTGCAAGTCATCTGCGTAAAGATGGAAACTAGATGAGATTACTCTGGTGACAAAGTTAATGAAGATTGAAAAAAGAAGAGGCGAGAGAACGCTACCCTGAGGAACCCCCTCAGTGAGGCTACACCAATCAGAGAAGGACTCATCAAGGCGAACACACTGAGAACGTCCCCGAAGATAAGAATTGAACCATGCTAAAGCGGAAGAAGAGAAATTGATGGTTTCCAGAACAGCGAGTAAAATGTCGAAATCCACTGAGTTGAAGGCACTGCTAAAGTCAAGCAATACAAGTACAGTAAGGGACTTATTCTCCATAGCCCAGCGGACATCGTCAGTCACTTTTATAAGTGCAGAAACAGTGCTGTGACCCGAACGAAAACCGGATTGAAAGGGAGATATTAAAGAGTTTGACGTCAAGAAATATGATACTTGTCTATGGACTAAGTGTTCGAAGACTTTAGAGAGAAATGGAAGAATAGAAATAGGTCTAAAGTGAGTTAATAAAGAAGGATTGTTGGTTTTAGGTAAGGGTATGATGTGAGCCTGCTTCCAGACCGTCGGAAAAGAACAAGAGGTAAACGAGTGATTGAAAATGTGAGTTAGAACAGGAAGCAATGATGGGAGGATAAGAGTAATCATTCTGGAACGTAACTTATCGTTACCGACTGCTGAAGAAGTTATTGCCAAAACAGACTTCTTAACGTCATCCTCGGTATTTTATTGTAATAAATTGTCCAAATAATGCCTAATAAACCGTTGCGCTCGCGCGACGAGGCATTCAGTCAGTCTCGCTCAAGGGCTTGTAGACGACGGACCTGTGTCGTTTTTATTGTTGTCATTATGTTTTTTATCATATATCTTGTAGTTATTGAGAAATTTTCGCTGAGGAAGTAGCTGTTTTCTTTTTTTGGTTCGTGAAACTTGTAGGGACTCTGAACAAAGTATTTTGATATGAATCTAGTTGTCTGTCTCCAAACTTACCACTCTACAAGTGTTGACTGATTATTTAATTATTTTGTCTAGTTTTTGCTGTCCCACTGCTAGGTAAAGACCTGCCCAGAGTCCTTCCAGACTTCCTTTTCCCGCGCCGTCTCGAACTAGCCCTCAAGTCCAAATCATCTTGCCACCTCTTTCTGAAATTAATTATGAAACAATAATGTATGATATTATTGTTCATGAAATATGTAGGTACTTTATAATGGGACTATTTTTGATAAAAAGTTTATGCCTTTGGCAACTTTCGCATTGTAAGCATTCGTAGAACGAAGAATAAGATGCTCCATTAGATAGAGCAGCAATATAATTTCTTCTAGTTTAACAATGTTGATGCGTAATTTAAAGACAGGTCCTTAAATTACTACAACATTGTTATTATCTCAGAACTCAGCAGGCAACTGATTTGATGATTTCCCGACAGTCAAATCACAGCTAAAAGTTTCATTAATTGTCTGATCTGACAGTTGACATAATTTAACGCGCGTAAACATGTTTTGTAAAACGCTACAGATAACATAAATAAAATAAAATGTCCGCAATGTTAGTTTTCCCGATATGGCGCATGTATAATTCGTTTATAAACATTTCCAATTCGTGAGAGATAACCAAAGCTGATTGTGTAATTGTTTACATACAAATTACACTGTCATACTGTTGGCATTAAACATATAGGTACAGCTATCATTCAACTAACACAGCTGACAAACAGTTCACGCTAGAAAATTAACTTAGAAAGGGTCCATGATCACCAATTCTGTAGCAAACTTTAGGGATTGACATAGTGACCCAATTGCGTTTCGCGACAATCGTAGTTACCGGCCCGCTCAAATCATTAATTTTCCGAACTAGTCCTGGCTAAATGCGATTGGTAAAATATACGTCCTACTATACTATATCATCATCAGTAGGCTATTGGCATTCCACAATATACTGCAGGGACTTTAGGGAGTCTCCAAAGCATCACCACTTTTACCGGTCGTGTGTGGCCCGCATCCAGCGTATTTCTACGAGCGCGATCATAGATTATTACAATATCGAAATTCAAAGTGCATAACAGCTTCATCTGTATAATATCTGTAGGTATAGCGATATCGTCTGACTGAAAATCTGTTTCCGTGTCATGATATCCGACTCATAGCAAGTACGACTGAGGTCAATAAATGCAGATTAATACTAGAAATTTGCCACGAAGGGACTATCTACGTCGAATGAAATTGCTATTGCACAGCATAGCTACGAATCAGTAGCACTCTGTATTCGCCTACCCACGGGCTGTCGGCAACTCAACGGGGCATCAATGACGGAAATTAACAGGTCTAATTTCGATCTCGTTTGAGCTGAAAATCTAGCTGTGCCTAATAGATTCAGGTTCTTTACGTAAAGACAGTGCAGATAAATCAGTATAGAAACAGTAGCTTTTAAAGTTTCTGGTGAAACTCTTCAAACCTGCGGTCCATATCATACTTACTCTTAAATATTTATTGCACTGCAAAAGGAAGCAAAACAGATATTTACACAGTGCGCTCGTAAAGAGAAAAGAAGCATATCTGTATTATAAATATTATGTAACACACATTTACATATAATATTAACTGTATGTTGGTAACTGTCTCGTTGATATGAGGAACGACGTACCTATAATCACGGGCCACGTCACGCGATGAGGGGATGCAACAGTATACGATTATTTCACGATCGTCAATCATGTACTACACCAGTACCCCGGCCTTATCGTAAATATTTCCATTAACATTCGGAATATTGATTGTTACTTCTGTCCAATTCCATTCATGTGAATTGTCATTCAATGGTTATGTCTTACTAGTGTGGTATCGATGTCTGTTTATCTTTATGCTCGCGTAAATCTCGAAAATTGCTGGAACTGCTTGGTTGAGTTTCATTAAACCAGGTTTTTAACGCTTTACTTTAGAGCGCTGGTTTATGATGTTCTCGGGAAAATAGTGGTCGTAAATAAACTAGAAACATCGTTCGCCAGAAGAACATGTTTGTTTTTTTTATTTAAGAAGTTTTCATGAGATTTAGTTCCTTGTTTGTTAGAACAGCTAAAGGCATCGTTAGTACAAGTTGCACGTAACTAAAACTTCGCGAGTAATTCTTGACGCTGATAACTTCCATGTTTGTCTTTAGGTTCTGTAATACGGATAGTGACTTTAAGATGCAAAGGTTTCTTTGGCATAAAACTTCCAGGCTTACGCGCTGTTTTCTGTTGGCCTTATTTATCACTTCGTTTACTTTAATTTCTGGAGTATGCAGCCTAATTGCGTAAGTGAATTCGGGTAGGCGAAGGATTTGATCCTATCAATCGACCAATCACGTGCGAGATGAAAGACGCGTTGTGGCTTTCCGTTTATGTAACACGTTCGGTCCAACGAGCTGAACTGTGCCTAATCTTCAGAGCTATTATCATTCAATATGTACTGAGACCTTCATCACCTTTACGCTCTTATCCCAATGTATATGTTGCAGCCATATCGTATAACACGCCGTATTACAAAAAGGCGCGCCCGATTGAAAAACGTCGCTGTTTTGTAATGCGGCTATTTTCGTTCAGCCGGATTTGAATTCAGCTGAAATAAAGTACGCCGCATTGTATGAGCACTTCGCGTTCGTCAAAGCGGCTTAGTAACGTGGCGCCCATACAAACGGGCGCATCTTCGATACGCTGCTTTGAAATCTGACACGCGCTGCATGATCATAACAACAAAAATGGCGTCGCACTCGACAACGGTGTCACAACAAAGTGAAAATAATATTGAATTTAGAAGTGCAAACGTTGATTCGAAATTGTACTTGACTTTTTTATTTTGGATAGTATTTAAACGAGCGAAAATAAATTCAAATTAAAGGTGTAAAAAATACTGAATATGGCTTACTGAAATACTAAGTGGACGAGAAACAGTGGTCGAAAACAAATATGTATAACAACGACTTGAAAACAAAAGTTTGTCGACGGAGCCCCGCACAGCGGGCGGACGGAGCCCCGCACGGCTTCTTTTTCTGTCTGCAAGGTCTACAGTAACCTAACATGAAGGAGATGACGGGAGCGAAGTTCGCTCCCTTTGCTCGCTTACTTCAGCTCCCGTCATCCCCTTCGAACCTAACCTATCCGTGTCGGGGTGCCCTAAGTTCCCGAGCTCGCTTCGCTCGTTCTTAGACTAATTCGTTGTTCATATATTTATAGTCACCCTACATTGCTTCTTGCTGACAATAAAGCTAAACGTTGAATACTGTAGAACGTATCGCCACCACAATCCGGCTGAATGAAAGGTAGCCGCATTTCAAAACGGCGACGTTTTTCAATCGGGCGCGCCATATGTAATACGGCGTGTTATACGATATGGCTGCGACATATATAAGGTCTTGGATCTTGAGCCTCTAAAATCTGTAACAGAGTAACACATTTAGTTCCATAGAAACTAAAACATGAATAGCCTTCTAACTGGCCCAATTACTGTAATTAGTACAGGTACGCATGTAACAATTTATTCACAGTAACCACATAATTGCGTAGCCTAAGTCACGCCAAGAACGAGTAAGTTATCCAGCCTTGAACGTAAATGTAGTGACTCTTAATATTTCTTGAGAAGTCTTGAAAATTAAATACTTCTAGATCTTATCATTAGCTTGGTAAAGTTGTGCCAAACTCTAGATTGTCCATACATTTTTTTGAAGCTCGACTTAAAAGAAACATATGGATATCTGGCGATTATATATATTGGTTGTCCCTAAATCCATTAACCTTATTCGCTATTCCATTATCTTCTTCGGCATAGGTAGCTACTCTATCAATTCTTACGAAACTACGGGCTACCGAAGTAACGGGCATCATTCATAAAAAAGTCAACATTAAGGATTGTAAGGCCTAGTATTCAGATTTCAAATGCCCCAAAACAGTGCTACAAAGCGAGCTCACGGGATTATTGAATACATAATTTCGTAAGTAGAGTCCCCTAGGTACATTCCATGGTCCCCGGGCGAATCACGACGGCCGGTAGCTAAATTAAGCGGCTCCATAAAAGTCTCACATCAATCGTATTTGCCATTTTCATGCCCTACCCTTAGTGTACAAACAGAAAACTTTCCTCTCTATAACAATTGAATGGGTACGGTCAACAACGAAAGCGTGGGAGGCCCCTATACGGACGGTCGACGACATTAGAAATATTACAGGTCACATGTGGCACCGATAACGGCGGGAAAGTGACCCGAACGAAGACAGGCCTATACTGCATTAGGTAGATATACTGCCGCGTCAACTATAAAAGAGCACATCTAACATTATTTTTAAAATTGAGTTATATATGAATAAAGAGAAAATACAGGCGCATCTGGCAGTTTTTTTTCAAAATTTTGTCTTTATTATCCACAGAAATAATAAGCTCAAAACACAAAAAAAAAATCATCTGATAACTTAAAAAGGCACATTTGACGCCGATCAAGCTGAAAGGCACCAAATTCAATCTATAGTGAATTTTATTTCAATAGAATTTTGATGTCTTGCTAAGTAGAAAAGGCTTCTTTGATATGTGTTAGAATAAAGAGGCCGATCTAACTTAAACGTTCAATGTAAATGCAAATAATAATTGCATTAAAAATACAAATGGTTTCTTTTTTCCGAAAAACATTTAAAAACTTTAAACTCATTTATCTCGAGATTTACAATTTGTCAGTTGACCCTTTTTCTTTGTGACGGCAGTATAGCAGACAAGATGGTTCTTATACCCATGTATGAATGATCTATTTATTTGCCAGAATATAGGTTATTACAATATGGTGTCAGGTACAAAAGGAATATTGTTTGAAGTCTCAATGAATAGATGATAATTTTCATCGATAATATCTTCACGGCAGAGACTGAAAGTCTATTGAGCTTGATCTGTACTCATTACCCGGGTCATCAGGCAGTTAGCTGTAGCTGCCTTATGCACGGCAGTTTATTATTTTTGATAAGCTTTACTACTGTTTCATCTAGAGGATTGTGATGTGGTCGACGATGAAACACGCTCGCCTAGTAATAAGTCAGTATTTAATATAATAACACTTGTAGAGCAGGGTTAGTTTTCTAGAATTAACTTATTCAGATCCCAGATTGTATCCACCTATCAGGCTTCATTAGGCTTTAATATTTAAATAACCCTTGTAGAGTATGATTAATGTATGTGCGTTAACAAAACATTGGTTAGACGTATCAGCGTCCAGATTCCAAATACACAAGTGAGATAATGAGAAGATATTAAATCTCATATGGTACCAAGCCATGATTGAGCAAAACCTATGTCTTAGTTGAATCTACTGAAGATCTTATTTTTAATTAACACCCAACCTTTGATTTCTCTTTATCCTTAGCCATTTGTTATAAATACGCTCTCTATGATTTTCTCAAGGCTGGCTCAAAACAATCATTATTCGTTATGATACCTGTGCTTATAGCTTTTATATCATTCATCATTTACTTCGATGATTTATCGTTCTGTTTTAATGTTGCCGCCAAGATCATAATTTTCTTATTCTTATTTATTAGATTACCCAGTTGAAATATAAAGACTGGCAGGTTTTTCTTTTATGAAATCGCTTGAGACTTGCTCCAGTACTTTTAATGAATTGATAGCTGAAGAGCGGAGACAACTCCTCCATCTCTAGTAGAGTAAAGCCACTCAATGACTAAAGCTTGGCAAATTCGTACGTGACACACCCATGGTCCGCCGGCGCGGGAGCATAAGGCAGCGGGGGTTGTAAAACGTGCGCGCGGGACAGGGGTCAATTCACAGGGCCTTGCGTCGTCACGTCATCGCGCCCTCATGTCACGTCACGTCATTGGGTAGTATCGTCCCTCGCCACCCGCGCGGGCCTTGGGAGTGTCACGTACGATTTGCCGAGCTATAACTATGTATAAGGGACTTTTCTGATGGTGGAACGTAATTTAAATTGCATAGATCCTGATCGAATCCGGCTCGAAGGACCAAAATGTTAGAAGCTTTAAATGGACTGTATGTGATGTAGGCTGATAATTGCCTGTTTTATTCATAT
This sequence comes from Orthosia incerta, assembly GCA_948252205.1. Taxonomy (NCBI): domain Eukaryota; kingdom Metazoa; phylum Arthropoda; class Insecta; order Lepidoptera; family Noctuidae; genus Orthosia; species Orthosia incerta. The sequence continues at coordinate 8,547,175 of OX411759.1, forward strand.
TTTACTGTAACTCACATGAACGGTCGGACATCGACTAGAGGTTATTGAGAAGATACAGATGACAGTTCCTTACACAGATAATATATAGTAACAGATTAACCAAGAAATGTAACTTTGTGTTGCTATCAACACATAGGCGGTATCGTACAACTACGAGTATTTTCTAAGAAAATTTCAAGTGCAAATCGCTCGAATTGCATCGCATTTTGTGTGATTTTCACCAACCCACACTGGGCCCCTGTGGTGGATTAGGCCCCAATACCTCTCTCACAGAGAGGGTGATGCATCGCAATTTGTATGTGAACGTACTTGCAATTTCGCATAGTAAAAATTGCTTATCGGTGTGATATAAGTGGAATCGCGTCGACCCATCAGGAAGGTCACTTACAGTTCTGGAAAGTCCATATTTTAATTAATCTTTACTTCCACGAGGCGATAAGCTGACCTACAGCTATTATATTTTAAATAAGAACATTTCTAAAGCTTCGTTTCTCCGATATTTCCTTTGAAAATAAAGTTTTTCTCATAGTGAAGGAATTTTTAACAGAATCTTATTACAACGGCGAAGTAACACCGAGTTGCTAGTAAGTAAGTAAGTGATGGTTGTACTTATAAGTTGAGCCAATATTTCTACTTGATCCAATTTGAAGTACGTACTCGATTGCTCCATTTTATATATTATTATGACACGGTAATGTTCATTCAGCAAACTGAAGAAGACTTATAACAATGACAGGCTTATGTTCATGGCAGGTATTTTTAATTTGTCTATCTTGAATTAAAAATAGTTTAAATTCATCGCCACCAACTCGAGTATCCACATTTTCAAGTGAGTACAATGATTTGTATTAAGAGCCTTAAAAATTATGGTTTACAATGGACTTTGAACTTTTGTCTTAGTCTTATGTGGCAAACTGTATTGGACCAGAACTTGATAACTATCTCGAATTCTGAATTCAAATTCAGTAATTATTTTTGCAAGTTGCAAACTTGTTGGATGGCATAGAATGCAGACGGTTCCCTCATGCGTTTTTGTAACTAATAGTGTGAAAGAGAACCATGGGTATAAGAAATTCAATAATTTTGTCTTTCTTTCTTATATTGTCTTTGCAGCGGGATTTCACTTTTCTTTCTTTATAATAAAAGCCTTTTCATGTTACTTTGTCGTAGTTTCAAGAAATAAAATTTCTAGTGAAGGAAAAGTATTATTTTTTCGTGACACAGGTGCATCATATCGACCCTTTTCTTCAAACAAGGTTATTTTCACCCGCGACTAGCAACGGTAAAAAAGGGGTGTTAAAAGTTTAACGTGTGTAACTGTGTATTTATGTATCTGTCTGTGGCATCATAGCTACTAAACGAATGAACCGATTTTGATTTAGTTTTTTTTGTTTTGCCGTTCAAAAGTTATGTACGTTTTACTGTTTGAATCTGGGTGTTTTCGCAAGATATCGTGTCATAATTACGTGTTCAAAAAAAAATATTTATTAAAATTTTCGAAATTAAAATTTTAAAACTTTACTTGTTTATAGTAGAATACAAATAAAATTTATTGTGAATTCATGACTAACCATGGTAAAACTAAGCTTTGTGCAATGGAAAAAACAGTTTCGAAATTAGAACCTCCTCTGCTATAAAACTAAAAACGTCCACAACTTGCAGTTCTAGATTTTATTAGGATAGGAGAAAACTGGAAGGCCAACCAACTGTTACCGACAGCTGTCCAGATAATCTACCAATTTGCTAGCCGAAATAGGCCACGTCATTGCCAGACGGAAACGTGTTTGTTTTTGACAAGCCGCCTACAACAACGACTGCCTTAGGACATAACTAGGGTACATCTACCTATCCAACACTTGTTGAACAGGTGCGCCTGCTCCTAAACATATAAGAAGTAGCGTAGAAACCGGCTTAATGAAAATAAAAAAAACCGGCCAAGTGCGAGTCAGACTCGCGCACGAAGGGTTCCGTACCATTATCGCAAATAACGGCAAAAAAATCACGTATGTTGTATGGGAAAAATAAATAATAATAATTCACTTAAATATTAATTTTATTCTGTTTTTAGTTGTTATAGCGGCAACAGAAATAAATCATCTGTGAAAATTTCAGCTGTCTAGCTATCACGGTTCATGAGATACAGCCTGGTGACAGACGGACAGCCACACAGACGGATCGCGGAGTCTTAGTAATAGGGTCCCGTTTTTACTCTTTGGGTACGGAACCCTAAAATACCGGCCATGTGCGTGTCGTACAATATATAATGTCAAACCGCAAATTAAGTTGGTTATAATAGGAAAAATTAGGGAATTGCAAAGAAAATATCTGATTTATCATTATATTGGTATTTGTTAGTAAAATATATGTAATACGAGTAATAAACGCTATCACCAAATTTAAAGTTTATAGGTCAATGCAAAGTTAAAAAATTTGGAACAAAAAACAAAAGCTGACGGCTTCTCCTTCCTTAGCTTTCCGATATTTTTTTAAACACAAAATACTGTATGTATCTACTCAACGAGTTCTAAACAACGATACCCCAACATTTTTGACAATTTGTATTGCTATGGGTCAGCAAAATGCTTAACTGTGAAAGTTGTAGATCCAACCGTTTGGCTGTATAACTCGTGTGACAGACGACGGCCAGACAGACGGACACGTGAGTGACAGCAATAGGTCTCCGTTTTTACCCTTCGGGTACGGAACCCTAATAAAGGGAGGTATTTGCACAGCAATACTATGGTACTGACTACTGACTGTTATAGTTATAAGAAAAATATCCTTTGGCTCTAGGCAATAGTGAAGCTTTCTATCATTGATAGATTTTACAAATTTTACCTGTTCGTAATATTAGTTTCATCGCTCCCAAATTGGTCAAGGCAACATCGTGAAGACACCGGCACCTCCTCAACCAAAAAGACATGTCATCTACAAGTACCGATCCGCACTGGGCCCGCGTGGTGGATTACAGTCTCTCATAAAAAGGAGACCTGTTTCTCAGCAGTGGCAACATTATAATATGGTCTGTGATCTGCTATAATATAAGTTGAGACTAACATAAGTTCTCCTTTGTCCCCAGGTCGAGAACGTAGCGAACGTTTGCACGCACGCGCTATGCGTTGCGCCTGCGTCTCTCGGGGCGCGAGAACTCCTCACCCGCTCCGTAAACGCGCCGCAAGCGATCGCCGCCGTGGTCTATGGGCTGGCTCTATGTCTCCTGTTCGCGGTGTCCACCACCTTCCACTCTGTATGCTGCTGCAGGTCTGATACGTGAGTTGAAATAGTGTTCAGTGTTTTGAGCTTGAATGTTTCTCATCGCTTAGCTTGTGGGTATGAAAGGAACGGGGGCGGTACGGGGTGATGGCAACGGTACACTTTCGTACTGTCGCCATGGCTTGTCGCTCCTTTCGTGCCCGTCAAGCTTAGAGTCTGTCCTTGCTAACCAACACGTCGCAATTTCGAATAACCAGTGTCGGAGCAATTTGCCGAGATGCAAAGCGACGCGTTGCCTAGCTAGAATAGACATACAATATCTTCCTTAAATACATGTTTTTAACACTAAAGTTGCAAACTCAAACGGAGATCGAGAGATTTTGTCTATAACATTTTAGATATCCGAGTTTAGAACCTTTATGTATATATCAAAGGCGGGTTTACCCTGAAAATAGTTACCGTACAAATTCAATTTGCTCATGTTATCTCCTAAATTGTTCTCGGTAACGTCTAATAAACTCATCGGCAAGTACTCTGTAACTGGTTATATAAACGGTTTCAGGACCTTGTTTGTTCAGTAAATTTGGTCCCAAGATAGATTCTAGATATTTTTCAGTCTGTTCCTTTTGGGCTTTGGAATCTTGATGTTCTTAAAATCCTTAGTAGTATTAAAATAAATTCTAGAAATCTGTTCCTTTTGGTCTGCGAAGTCTTAAAGTTCTAAAAATCTGAAGGCAAATCCGAATGCGAAACCGAATTGTTATGTTCCTTGGCTCAAACGGCCAGCGATACTTTACAATCAACTAGTATTGAAAGTATTGTTTAAACTTGGCAGTCTTGCACAAACTTTGGTCGTTGCGCCCAAGTTTAATCCAGCAAACAACAGATGGTTAACGCAAAGCAACTGCGTGGCCTCTTTGCATAATATCTTTGCAATGACCCACCCCATATTTTACGTTTAAATGTAGGGGGTGGCCTCGATTAAAAGCAATGGAACGTAAGTATTGTTTCCACCATGGATGTTATGGGGGCATAATAAGACAGGAAAAACACATACATATTTAGATTGAGCAAGAATAATATCGGAAGGATGGATAGCCTGTACATACAGACATGAATGTTAGGGCAGTAATTCCCAAATGAAGGTGTACCAGGGTAGGGTAGTTACTAGATAAATAAGTTATAACCCCGGCTTCTAATTGAAAACCGGCCAGAATACACAGTCTGACGAGATAATTAAAGTTCCTTGTAACGCAACAACTTCGCGTACCTTACGCGATGTACAAAGTATAATGACTTTTGCCACATAGGTAATATGACCTAGGTTGCTTAGTGAGGTGATTAAAGCGTCAACACTACGGAGCAAAAAACGATGTACTTTATATACCATTCATGACTTGTACCGGCTAAATGCATCTGAATTGATAAACGCCCGATGCTTTGAATTTTGAGATTTGTGGTGAAACCTCGTGTGAACCAAACATGCTCGTCCTCGTTCCGATAAAGCTTTATACGAGGAGTACAAATTTCCTATTTATTGAGCCATAAATTCCCGAACGTATCGGATGGGGATGGATGCTCTCATTAATTAGGACAAGGTCACGTCGAAATGCAAGTAATACTCGCAGTTACAATTCCCCAGCCAGCAATCACAAGAACGGTGGTATTCATACAACGGAATCTCTGAAATAAAACCTTTGTCAACCAATTAACTTAATTATCCTTTAATAAGTCAAGCGCCACATTTTGGTAAAGGCTTTTAAAATTGCCAACGAGTGTTGAATAGCGTCATTACTGTTTGTGGCATTGTTGGTGCCTTGTTTTATCTTTAAAAGAACAAAGAAGACGAACATTTTCAGCTGTTATCCGGAAAGACAACTGAAGTACGAAAAAGCCGTAATTGCAGCTCCCGTGGTGGACTCATTTAGATGTCTTCTACGTAGAAATTGGATCTTTGAGTAGAAAACTGGGATGGTTTATATAAAAGTTCGTAGTTTTATGCTTTAAAGTTGGAATACTTTAAAGTAAGTACTTTGTAAAAGCAACATGGCAAACTTATAGATCTGCTTCAATTATAAGTCCAGTATGAATAAGTAGACAACAAAACTGTTTTTGCACCCTCTCAAACAAGTTTGCAAACGTTTAATCCCAAGACGACGATCTCGATGTCCAAATCAATCGAATAAATTCAATGAACCGATAGAGAGGTCAAAGGATGATTAGAATTAGTAAGAGACCTTTTTTTAAATTGATAAACAATTCTCCAAGAGTAATAAACAGGCGAATACCTCGTTGTTTTTGCTCGGAGTCAAAGGTGACCTATTAAATGATGAGCAAGCAATCATCTACAACTACTTATGAGGTTCAAAGAGTCGTAATTTGCTGATGGAACTAGTTTGTTTCCAAAGAAGGTCACCACCATAGTGAATACCTATTCAAGAAGAATTGCAGAAAGTTATAGCAATTTGAAATACGGAAACAGTACAATTACAGGAGTCAGACTACGTTAAATAATGGCCCTCCAAACGATACTCGCGCTTGGAAGTTTGCCAATTCAGATAATCTCACCATCTGTGGCGCGTCAATCATACTACCAACTGTGGTCTACGATCACCAATATCTTCGTACGATAATCTGCTGCTACAGTACCTGGCCAAAAATATGGCACATCTAATTAATATACACAATCATTGGGATTGGTAGTCTCATCTTCCTGTGTGTCAGTATTTTTCTGAAGAGCTACTGTGTCAGTTTCACGTACAGGTACTGTAGAATTTCCAGTCCATTGCCAGAAGCAGTTTCTCATCCAAGTATGACAACGACAAGCGTATTATTCAAAACGCCACAGTGACAAGCCGCCTCTTGTATACGGATGTCGGTCTCCGCTAGACGTGCAGCTGATTTATTGCCACTTTGCACGTACCCATGTTGGTTCTCCTGACAACTGACTAGATTAAAAAAATAACTCGTCTTCTATCAAGACGAATGTTCATGAATGTGTGATGTGAATTAGGCTTCTTCTTTTTGGTCTTATCCATATTATATGCGACGTTTATTGACAATCGTATGGACGTATATTCTGTAAGAAAAATATTGGATTATTCCTGGCTTTAGGCTCTAGAGCCCGTCATTCACAATTTGTCTCATTCGATTTTTGGTGCAGGCTTCCAGTGATTTATTAAACCCTTTATTAAATTCTTTCACGGATATTGAAAATAGTTTAGCCATAGTTGGAGCGAGTGCGAAATAGTAGTCACTTTAAACTGGTTGAACTTTAATTCAATATTAATTCTAAATAATAGAGGTAGAAATATGCCTCAAGCCCTTGGACGTCTTCGGCCCAGGAGTTTCGCTAAATTGTTAAACTTTGGTAATATCCTGATATTATTATACGAGAGCAGTGGTGGCCCAGTGGTATCGGCCGCGACTTACAAGTCGTAGGTCCTGGGTTCGAGCCCAGTCAGGCGCTTTACTTTGTGTAAATTATTCACTGCTCTCAAAACGGTGAAGGAAAACATCGTAAGGAAACCGGCGTGTCCTAGAACAAAAATTCGAAGACATGTGACATCCACCAACACGCATTGGGCCAGCGTGGTGGATTACGGCCCATTCCTTCTCACAAAGAGGAGGCCTGTGTCCCAGCAGTGGGAACATAATAGGCTTATGATGTGTGATGTGATTATACACGTTTAAGACTTCTTGGAGCCTTCATTATAACGACAACGAGCAGAACACATTTTCGATTAGCTATTGGAAGAAGAGAGATTTAAGGCGCCGATTCCCTTGAGTAGCTGATTTAAAAATGAGAATCACGTCTAAATGGTTCGTCGTAATGTCTAAAACGGACAAAAACACGACAATCACACCAAAACCGCTGGGCGTATTTTAATGAAATCAACACCATCTCAAAGATAAGTTAATTATCTACATTTTGATCTGAGGCTTTTTTTTTAAAGTCATAGAATAATAAGGAAAGTACAAAAACTACTAAATTTTGGTTAGCGCGGGTGTGAAACGAGTGCGCGTTTTGTTACCTCAAGGTAGTTGGCGTTAGTCGTCGTCTTAAGGCCGTACCCTGACCAAAAAATCAGCATGAGATATGAGCATTCCTATTGGCCTAGCGGCACTGTTGGCGCATGAATTACGGTAGTGAATACGCCCAAATTTTATAATAAAATCTTTATAAAATCGAATATTGAGCTTTTGAAAAAAATAAAACTTTCAAAATGTTCGTTATCGAATTGTCTATCCATTAGTGTTAGTACAAAAAATAATTCATTTTTTTTATTAATGAACACTTTACGAGGAGATGCATGCTATCAATAATTATTACACATTTTTATGTTGTTGTTGGAAGGAGATTAGTGATACTACACCTCTTTAAAAAAAAAGTGTACTACAATTTTAGAATCAACATTATGCAGAAATTTAATGTATTTTTATTAATTGATATTTCTTTTTAAATAAAGAGTAGATAGCTCTTAAAAACTGCACAAAAACGACTAGCGCGGCGTTTTGCTCGGGGAGGCGCCTTAAATAAGAATCGATTCTCAAAGATTACTCAGTCATTCCCAGGACCGAGCAACTTCTACAAGAACCAAGGACACACAGACTTTAAATGCAGACTATAAAATGAATATTATATCCAAAAACACAGTGCCTGTTATTAATATAAGCATAGTCGCACGTGAAACTGAGACAAATTCACAAAATAAACAACCAAACTAATTGATAGAGAGACCTAATGAACATGCAATTTTCGTAATAAACATTAACCTAGAAACGAAAACAACAGGCTATTTCATTAACAAGTACCTACGTGCTGCAATTACTACAAAACGCTTTCCTTCCAGTCCGCACGCCTTACCCAATTGTTTCAGAGAATTATTTATTTGTTACCGTTTTGGGTCTTGGCACAGAGGGTCTATTATTGAATTTTATATTTGATCACAGACCCTACCAAGAATTTGCAACATGGGTTATAATTTATAGAACGTGATGAAGGTTCTTTCATTTCTTTTAGTCTCACTATTGGTGTTTGTGTATCAGAGGGTAATCCGTCCGTTTTTATTGAAGTTATATATATTTAGAAAGCAGTTGTTAAGGCTCCAATTATTGAGTAAGAGCAATCTTTGGTCAATGGTCCGTAAAAGTTTAAGAGCTTTTTCGCTCTTCATCCCTAACGAGCGGTAGTTTTCTCGCCAACTCCTTCACTTCTCTGTGTTTCAACTTCAACCATTTCAATTCAAAATGCAATATTTAAACAATGTTATGCATAACGTCGTCAAGGGTTTATTCTTTGTCTATTAAGGCGCCGATTCCCTTGAGTAGCTGATTTTCAAATGAGAATCACGTCTAAATGGCTAGTCGTGATTTTTTGATAAAAATATATGTTATATTAGACAATTTTCTTAATAATTTGATCTGAGCAAATTTTGAGTTTTATTCGTATAACATAGTGTAATTAATTTGTAAAGTTAAGTCTAAAACGGACAAAAACACGACAATCACACTAAAACCGCTGGGCGTATTTTAATTAAATCGACACCATCTCAAAGACAATTTAATTATCTACATTTTGATCTGAGGCTTTTTTTTTTAAGTCATAGAATAATAAGGAAAGTACAAAAAACTACAAGATTTTGGGTCGCGCGGGTGTGAAACGAGTGCGCGTTTTGTTCCCACAAGGTCGTTGGCGTTAGTCGTCATCTTAAATGAAAATTGTTGTCAGGCAACGGCCTTTACAGCCAGTGAGCGAGAGGGTACGCGCAACGAAGCAAGAGGGGTGCAACTGCCTCGGGGACGCCTCAAAGAGATTAATCCTGGTTATAGACTATAGATACAGCTGGGAGTGATATTAGGGACCGGGTCTTATGTACACGTAGTGTTCTATCTATAGTATCTGTTTACAAAGGGCTGGCTAATTTTGGAACTATGCCGATGCCGAATTTAAAGATGAAGTAACAAGGGCGTTCTAACTTTGAAATAGATTCAGCGATTCTGATAAAACATTCTTTATATTCAAACTAAATTGCAACTGGAAACGGAACTGAAAACTGCTTACTAAATAAACAAAGTACACAACGTAATTGCCTTCGGCAAGTTTACAAATGGCTGGTATTCGTATTGGATGATAAATTACTGGGTAATTTCATTGAGCGATGTCGATCGTTTACTAAACGCTACACGGCTACAATATTGTCGCTGAGCACATGGTAGCCGGTGACTAAGTATATAAATTCAATAATAATGACATTGACATTTTACCATTTATCGCTTGTGATGATAATTCAAGTAATTTGTCGTTAAACTTCGTAAACAATAAACATTTAAATATTGACTGTTTGAATTGTCGTTGGAATGTAAACCGCGGCACGAATCGTAAGAAAACTGGCCAAGTGCGAGTCGGACTCGCACACTAAGAGTGCCGCACCATTATCTCGCAAAAAACGGCAAAAAAATCACGTTTATTGTATGGGAGCCCCCCTTAATTTACTTTATTTTAATTTAATCATTGTTATTTTTTGAAGTGAATATACAACTAAATATTCTGTGAATATTTCAAGCGTCTACCTGTTGCCATTATTAATATCGAGCAAAAAACGGCAAAAAAATCACGTTTGTTGTATGGGAGCCCCCCTTAAATATAAATTTTATTCTGTTTTTGTTGTTATAGCGGCAATAGAAATACATCATCTGTGAAAATTTTAACTGTCTAGCTATCACGGTTCATGAGATACAGCCTGGTGATAGACGGACAGACAGACAGACAGACGGATCGTGAAGTCTTAGTAATAGGGTACCGTTTTTACCCTTTGGGTACGGAACCCTAAAAAAGCAAGACAAGTTAAATGGCTTTAGACACTTTCTAATTAACGATGGTTTAGTAATTTATTTGGTGATTTCTAATTTAATGGGCATGTGATAGGGCAGACGATACATAGAATTGATAGCCCGTTGCGGAACACGATTTGGACTTTTGACGAAATTAGGTATGTAATATGAGCATTATTGTGAAAGAACTCATTTAATTAATATAGTATGTGGACCTCTCTATGAACAACAAAGCTTCGTGGCATTTAAACGACGTAAAACAGGCAACAAATAATAAATTGTAGTTCTAAAAACTAAAAAACACGCTTTAGTGGTAAATTGAACTAAAAAATCGCTAATCCTGAAGATCTTGGTAAGGCTAATGGGACAAACAATTTAAACGCGCACGGTAGAATCAACTTTTATTACTTGTAAATTTTAATTTTTGTTTGACTTTCAAAAGTGCCGCTTATTGGCCTAGTTGAATAAATATATTTGACTTTGATTAAATTATTGCATTGTCATCGGTCCTTGATAGGTGTGCAAAAAATCAATCCGACGTTTTCAAGGGGGTGAAAATCACGTTCAAAGATTCCGTTACATTGTTACATAGATACATACCAAGCTTATAAAAGCGTGTTAAAGCACATTACCTGGAACAATATTCCCTAAGTGCTCTACCGCTAAAAGAACGTACTTCTGAAACCTATTACTTAAGTGATAAAATATTGTGAACGGATATTATTGGTATCAGTTCATAGCTTTCAGGAAAATTGATCGTTTCCTCGTTAGATATTATCTTTAAGTATATTTTTAGTACTAGGAGATATCCGTTATTTAAGGATCCAATCCTTTGGTACGACTAACAATTTTGAGTCTAATCTAAAGACCATAAATTCATATATTTAACCCATAACTCGATGTTTGTTCTGTTCGAGAATTTAAAAAAAAACCGGCCCAGTGCGAGTCGGACTGGCGCACGACGGGTTCCGTACCATTATCGCAAAAAACGGCAAAAAAATCACGTTTATTGTCTGAGAGCTCCACTTAAATATTTATTTTATTCTGTTTTTAGTATTTGTTGTTAACGGCAACAGAAATACATCATCTGTGAAATTTCAACTGTCTAGCTATCACGGTTCATGAGATACAGCCTGGTGACAGACGGACAGACAGACAGATCGCGGCGTCTTAGTAATAGGGTCCCGTTTTTACCCATTGGGTACGGAACCCTAAAAAAGTACCTACCCTACCCGTTTTGATATCCCGATTTGTACCATATTCCCCATTTCCTGTTTTATTCCATTCCCTAAGAACTTTCTTTCATTTTCAGGTTGCGAAAGAAAATTTTAAGATTCCTTGGCTTCGGCAGGTAAATAATGTATAAACTTGTCATGCACTAAGAACGAATTAATTTATTTAACACCAGTTAAGTATCGTAGTTGTAACAGTAGAAGTAACGTGACTTGTACGTAACAAGGTAGAAGCGGTAGAAACTTAGCCTGTAAACTACATAGTTTCATCAAGGGTGTTTGATATAAATAGCAACGGTCTACAGTCCTTGTATAAGTCCTAAGGCTTCATATTCTACAAGGTCGGTCGCAGGAAGTGGCTTGTTATGAGACCACGACGACGGTCTAGGCCATTCAGATGTGGCCACTTCGTGTAGATTTAAATTAGTCCTTTGTGTGGGTGCTGAATAGGCAAAGATGGATTACATAAATTGGATTTAAATTTTCCGCTCACGATTGAGAAGGTTGGGAGAGTAGATTTTTAACACGCTTTTATTAGCTTGGTATGTATGTATTTATGTATCAATGTAACGGAATCTTTGAACGTGATTTTCACCCCCTTCAAAATGTGGCATTGATTTGAAACTTTGCACACTTATCAAGGACCGATGACAATGCAATAATTTAGTCAAAGTCAAATATATTTATTCAACTAGGGCATTATGCGGGACTTTTGAACGTCAAACAAAAATTAAAATTTACAAGTAATAAAAGTTGATTCTACCGCTGCGCGTTTAAATAGTTTGTCCCATTAGCCTTACCAAGATCTTCAGGATTAGCGACTTATTAGTTCAATTTACCATTAAAGCGTGTTTTTTAGTTTTTAGAACTAAAATTTATTTATTTTATTGAATATACTTGTTTTGTTGTGTCTTGTAGTTGTATTCCTATCTTGAGTTTTGTTTCTGAGTCAATATTTAAACTTAGCCTTTCTTCAATTTTCGACACCGACGGATAGGGTCCTGAGGGTCCAAAACACATGTTCATATTTGAAGAATTCAGTCACCCAGATCTAGGCCCAAACCTTTTGCCATTTCGTTTTCTTCGTGCCCCTTTAGAACTTCATTTATTGACACAGCAGTATTGGAGATATGAGGTTGGACTTTTATCTACTTCCACAAAGAACCAGGTTTTCTTATCATCCCTTGAAGCATCTCAAATATTTATTGATAACCCTTTCGCTGAATGGGCCTATAATATGGGTCGAGTAGCACCGGGTCAACAAGACTGAAGATAGATTACACAATCTACTCAATGGGCTATTGTTGTCTTTAAATATTCAGCCATTTAAATATTTTATTAGGGACATGCATATGATTGAGATATTAACTGAAGACTCCCCTACTGTCCCTTTTTATGTGTGGTTTAAATGTGACAGTCTTCTTTTTCGTCGTTTCCTCACATCCTACCTACAGGTTATGCGGTCTTTCGCAGTATGGACCACTCTGTGCATGCCGCTTCCAACAGCCTTCGACCAATTTGCCTGCCTTCCCTTTTCCTTGAGCGCGTTTTCCTTCCAGGTCCAAGTATCATAAGCCTTTGCCCGTTACAGAACTTAGGCGAAAGCATTCTGTGTCCGAAAAAGCGCGCTCCGTGCATAATACAGATAACTGCGTGATGATGTTCTTATCCTTTCATGGCGGTCCATGTTATACAAAGAAGATTCCTACTGAGTTTACTACTCATATTTTTGAGTTGTCCTCTGAGCATTGCATCGCTATTTTCCCTGCATTTTGACATGCTATTGACATTGATTGTCCCGGTGATATTGCGATTTGAATGCCAACAATTTTTAAATATGTGAATTGGCCTTCTGGTCTCTTATAAAGTTACAACAGCAAGACAAGATCATATAATCTGAGGGTCATGAAGCACTAGGTAACTAGGTTGCAGCTGCCAAGCTAATTCACATAACACATTGTTATATATACTGACACGTCGTCTTCTAATAGGCTTACGCTAAGCTGTCTGTGCACGACAACAGTTCGGTTGCCTGGTATATGATGGTCTACAATATTTACCTGCTTTATTATATAAGAAAATTAAAATGTTATTAGAGTGCTCTTCCTCTCTCAGACTTATTTAAATTTTACTGTTCCCGGCAGTCCATAATTTATTTACTTTTACTTAGCAGCTGTATGTGTAACATGGATTCAATAAAGATTTGGGATTCAAGAAGGTTAGGTTTTTCGTACCCTGACGGCAATAATTCGTGTTTGTACAGCTATGGGTCTGTACAGCTTTCAAGTCTTATTGGTTTCTCGAAAATTATTGTTCAAAAACTCTAGAATTAAAATACAAGCTTGAATGATCGATCATTTAAGGGTCTTAAATGGTCAAACCATCATATAAAATTCAACTTTTTGTTCTTGTTAAAGCCACAGCTTTCGAAAACTTAAATACAACGCAGTTCTGGGTGCTTACCTTTTACGTTTTACAACCTTCTACCGCTTTAGTGCCGTCTAAAGCATACTCATTAATAACGGCTAGGTTAAAAGGTTTGAAAAAAAAAACCGGCTAAGTGCGAGTCGGACTCGTGCAAGAAGGGTTCCGTACCATTATCGCAAAAACGGCAAAAAAAAACACGTTTGTTGTATGGGAGCCCCACTTAAATCTTAATTTTATTCTGTTTTTATTATTTGAGGCAACAGAAATACATCATCTGTGAAAATTTCAGCTGTCTAGCTATAACGGTTCATGAGATACAGCCTTGTGACAGACGGATAGACAGACAGACGGATCGCGGCGTCTTAGTAATAGGGTCCCGTTTTTACCCTTTGGGTACGGAACCCTAAAAAAATTATATTTATTATTGATTCATGATTATTTATGAAACATGGTTTTTTCGTGTATTTAATAGTTTTGCTTAAAAAAAAATAACAACTCGATATTTTGTCGCTTCTTTTGGATACTCCTCCAAAACTTACTTTTGGATACTTGGATGCATACAAATATAAACACTGGGAATATATACGCCTTAACAACAATGAACTTCCTGTTGTAGAGATTCATTTGCGTGAAGAGCAAAAAGTAAGCTCTCTTATTTGGAGCTTACTTTATTGCTCTTTACAAAAAGGACAAGTGTCCTTTTTGGTCTAGTTGCTACAAATTGCCAGCAAGCCTTGCTCTGTCATCACTGTAAGCTGAACAATTAAACTTGCACTAATTACAAGTGTCCCTCTTCTGTCAGTCCTCGTGACATTATGCGGAACCATTATTAAAACTCGAAAGTTTGGATGCTATCGTGTCACTGTGTCAAGTTTGGTTTTGCACTCTCGTAAGAAGAGTTGAGTAGGCTTATTTTTGGCTAAGGACCTAAGTCCACAGAAGCATTGTCTTCATATGAGAATAACGGTTTCAACGTTTATTTTAAATTGAAGTTAGAAATTTGAATAAGCCTTGAGTAAAGGTTACCAGAAATGGCAAATTTTAATACAAAGTTTTTACGCAAAAAATTTGGAAGGTCTTCACAAATAATTCTAAGTTATTCGGCGAATTCTGTTCATTAAGTTGGTCAAACCATTCATAGTCTCTAACTAGACAAAGTCATTGTGCGCAATCTTCATCTATACTAATATTGTAAAGAGGAAAGTTTTTTTTTCTAAGTAACGAATAAACTTAAAAAAACCGGCCAAGTGCGAGTCGGACTCGCGCATGAAGGGTTCCGTACCATTATCACAAAAAACGGCAAAAAAACACGTTTGTTGTATGGGAGCCCACTTAAATATTAATTGTTGTTATAGCGGCATCAGAAATACATCATCTGTGAAAATTTCAGCTGTCTAGCTATCACGGTTCATGAGATACAGCCTGGTGACAGACGGACAGACATACAGACAGACGGATCGCGGAGTCTTAGTAATAGGGTCCCGTTTCTACCCTTTGGTTACGGAACCCTAAAAACTACTGGACAGATTTCAAAAATTCTTTCACCATTGGGAATCTACACTATCCCCGGGTGACATAGGCTAATTTTTATTTCAGTATTCCCACGGAAACGGGCACTACGCGGGAGAAACCGCGAGGCGTCCGCTAGTATAATCTAAAACAAAGTACCTGTCCGCATCTGTCGACGTGATTTCTGTTCCTCCGCTTATTTCTTTTAAACCACGCAACAAATTTTGATACGGTTTTCACTAATATAAAAAGAGCGGTTAACGAGGGAGGTTTTTGTATATAATTTGTCCCTTACGAAGCCGAGACAGGTCGCTAGTATGTGAATAAATAAATAAATTTTGAACGAAGTTCTCTATTTGCAACTTTAGTGCTAGAAATGTAAAGCTCATATCGACTAATGCACGCTCATCCACTAAGCAATTAATTGATCAGCCTGTTGTACCATACAATCTAGCTAGCGTACTTATACTACTAATGTAAGATACTGACTGACTTTTTATTCATATCCATCTTTCTGGGGGATGAAAGATAGCTTTTATTCAACTTGCAATATATGTATGTATGTAAGTGTGTTCGGGTCAAAGCTCGGGCTCCACCGATTATGATGAAATTTTGCATACACGTTTAGTTTGGATGACAATGCATACAGAGTCGGTTAGCTAATTAAATGTCATTCTAAATCCAATATGGCGGATGGCCCAAGATGGCGAACTAGTTATTTTGTGTGCACTGCCATGATACGGGTATCAAATGAAAGGGTTTGCTGAAAAGAATACGAAAAAAAGCTTGTTTGTAAAAAAATAGTCATCATATCGATAATATCTAAAGAAAATAACGGTGTTTCTGAGATTCTGCAGAGTTTATCCCTCCTTTCACCCTCAGAAAATTGGCAATGAATCCCAAGTCAGCCTGTATAACTCCACTAAACTGTATGTGCTAAATGCGAACTAATTTTCACAGTAAAATGAAACACTTCCTGCACCGTTGCGACCGGGCAATGATTTACATATTCATCGCGAGTTCCTACTTCCCGTGGCTGACGGTCGGGACCCTATCCTGCTGGATGCTCCGAGAACTGCGGTGGGTCATCTGGTTGCTGGCAGTCCTCGGCATCACGTACCAACAGATCTTCCACGAGAGATACAAGATGCTGGAGCTCCTTCTCTATCTGGTCATGGGGCTAGGTCCGGCGGCCATCATTGTCACATCTAATGTACGTCCTTGGCTTAGCAACATGATATTTTCCGCACGGTCACTGCTTTGAGGATAAATCTGTGAGGTTTCCCAATATTTATATTTAGGGTAAAGTTGCGTAATCGCATTAGAGTAATTTAATTAAATAACTGAGTCTGTTTACTATCCACACTTTTTCTTAAGAGCCCCTACAAGTTTCACGAGCTAAAAACAGAAAACAGCTACTTTTTCAGCGCAAATTTCTAAATAAGTACAAGATATATGATAAATCTTTTAATGCAACTTTTTGCGTCACATAGTTATCTAGTAAATGTACATTACATATTTTTGATAACTGCTCAATTTAAATTAGAAAAAATAAATTCCTAACACACGTTTTAACGTAATCCCGAAACACCAGGTTTTACAATTGCTTTTTCAGCTTACTGGTGGCGAATAACAATCTGCAAAAAATGGTATGGACTGAACATATAGTAAACTAGTAAACCACCAATTTTGTTTTTTAAAGTTTATTGTATTTGTACTTAAAAAAAAATATTGTCCTCGCGGAAAAAAGGCTATGTTTATCATGTGCGAAAGCGTCGCCTATGTGTGTAGGCATTCAGTCAGTTTCGCTCAAGGGCTTATAGACGACGGACCTGTGTCGTTTTTATTTTTGTCATTATATTTTTTATCATATTAGAGAAATTTTCGCTAAAAAAGTAGCTGTTTTCTGTTTTTGGCTTGTGAAAATTGTAGGGACTCTTAATGCACGGGATATTTTTCTGACTTACCTCGTAATCTGTTATCGATTGTGGTCAGATATCTGTGCACTGCAGTGCAAATAAACGTGATCTATCAACTATCAAAGGCAGTTGCTGTGCTGAAAATATCACGTGCCGGTGAAGCCTGTCTGTTTGTGCACGCTTTGTACTCTGACTTAGGGCTCGCGTAGATAGAATGCGTTTATTCGTTCGACAATCTGGAACCAAGGGGTATATTGTGAAAGAAGTCCAAAGGCTCGATTCCAGGAATAACTTAGCTATCTATAAAACGATCTGAAAGCATTGTTTTTTTTATCGAGTGCCAGTTTTACAAAGAACGCAATCCGTTGGACGCATTCTCTCCGAGCTCTTAGTTGTAGGTACGCTTTTTGCACGTTTATGTATGTCTGCTTGCTTGCTTGCGGTGATGTAATAAAACTGTATATTTACCCGTAAGTATTATGTAGATTGGATTAATGTTTCTTGTGTAATAATTTTTACTTTTGTGGGTAGATTATAGAGGCAATTTACGTCAGAGTTGGCGTAAGTTTAAGAAGCTCGTATCTCATTAGCGTCTTTCTGTTTTGTTTCATAAATTATTATCGTAATTGCAATTATAGTAGCATTAATTCCTTACAAACCCCTCAAAGCGGCTTTGGGTAAGTTTTGGTATCGAAATTAGTATATTTTATTTATTCAAGCAAAGTTGCTCCATTTGCGAAAAGGTTTTAGACCTTGACCGAGTCCGGTATAAATATTAGGAATTGCCGTTTGGTTTCAAAAGTTTAAATTTCACGCTAGGCTTTAGATATAACTTCGTCGAAATGCAGCCTCTGGAGTGTCGAGATTCACTGAAAACTGGGCTATTCCTAAAATACCGGTATTATTCTGTGCTGGCTGTATTGGGCTCTTCTGGAAATATCTGCAGGTATTTTCCACAGTAAGTTTTGTAAAAAGGTGAACTAGTTTTAGTGAAACAGTTAAATTGCTGCTGAATTAAATTCATGAATACATTCACTGATAGATAAGCAAGCGTGGTCAATCGTCGACCACATCATTGCTTGCCGTCATGTAAGAGAGTGGTCGAAAGCGAGCCTAACAATAATAAAACACCGGCCAAGTGCGAGTCGGACTCGCGCACGAAGGGTTCCGTACCATTATCGCAAAAACGGCCAAAAAATCACGTTTGTTGTATGGGAGCCCCACTTTAATATTTATTTTATTCTGTTTATAGTATTTGCTGTTATAGCGGCAACAGAAATACATCATCTGTAAAAATTACAACTGTCTAGCTATCACGGTTCATGAGATACAGCCTGGTGACAGACGGACCGCGGAGTCTTAGTAATAGGGTCCCGTTTTTACCCTTTGGGTACCGACCCCTAATAAAAACCGGACATCGCACATTTAATAATAAACATTATCACCAAAGAAGATGTGCCAGAAATTGATGAAGCCTGGGCCAGTTCTATGTACAGTGTACACTATATGTGAAAATCGTTGTATAATATAGTAACCGTTTTTTATTGTTAATTTTCTTTAATTGCAATGTACACTCAAATTAATTTTGTCAAGTAGAGCAACACAACATAAAATTAAACATGGCGGATCAGATCAGCACTATGTGAAAATAGTACAATATGGTACAAGTGTGCAATGTTGGTGATTACCGCTGAGGCGCCATTGAGACCCGAGCCGTAGGTGAGGGTCTTAAGAGAGCCGAGGACGGTAATCAAATGAAGAAAATAATACATAAAAATCATTTTCAACAGTAAAAACGAGTTGTGAAAATTTTTCACAATGGCGCGCAAAATTAATTAGTTTTCTTATGCGCGCGCATTTAACAAGACTAAAAGAATGAGGTTTCTTTTTTATTGGCTTTCGTGGACAGTGTTTTAGCCACGTACAAAATAGGAAATTTAAATTTTTCTTTATTACTGAGAAATTAAAAGTTATATTTGAGTGAAAGTTTTATTTATTAAGCACATACAAGTTGAAATTATCTATTTAAATACGAAGTTGTATGAAATGAGCAAGCAATAGGTACATTAATTTATTTGTACTATTGAGTACGACCTTTTTGTATCAAAACTTTTTTAAGAACAAAGCAACTAAACCAATAAAAAAAAACTCTATAACTCACTTGTGAATAATAGCAATGAAAAAGTCACAGTTTTGATAACAGGTATCATATATGAATTGCAACAGAGAAGCAATGAATGTCCGTAGTAGTAAACTGGTTTGCAAAACTTAAACAATCACTCTAAACCGAAACATATCCAATTCAAAGTCAAAGCAAAGAATGCACAGACGACTGAGTTAAGAAAGAAAGACTTAAATATTTCACTTCTTAAAACTGTCAAAGTCGTCAAACGTCATGTCAAAAATAACTGTCATGGCTGCCCTAAAAAAAGGATTAGCTATCTTATTAAAAAACTTTTCAAATAATCATTTTTGTACGCCTATACCCTTCTTCAAATTATTTCTATAGTATATTTATGGAATTCCCCAAATATTTTCCTATTTTATCTATATAGTGTCCAGCAGTGGACGTCTTTCGGCTGATATGATGATGATGATGGTACATAGTGGAGGCCCAAAATCTTACATCTCCTTTCAAATTCATAGGTCAATGGGAAAATAAAAAGTGACAGTAATTGAGCTCCGTTTGGGCTCTACGTGTACGGAACCCTAACAAAAAGAACAATAGACAACGCACATTTTTTTATTTTTGGGGGGTGGGAAATCATCCAATGACTTCTCCCGCTCTGGGTGAAGCGGGAGGGTGTTTCAGACTTACTGACTAAAACCCACCCGTGAACCTTCAGTTGCTTGAGCCATGGCCGCGGTAAACCTTTCGAATTTGTCCGCGATCAGACAACGCACATCATAAGCCGCTGTTTTGCTATTTCCATTTATAACGAAGGTGAGCTGTCACTAAGGAAGGATTTTTGAAAAATAATATCCTATAGAGGGATGTAAGGTTTTATAGAAGTTCGTAATTTTAGCCGATGGTAAATAAACCCCACCGGGCACACAGCTTGTTATGTAAGAAATTCCACAATATAATAAATAGTAGATTTTACAATGAGTGCACAAAACGAACCATTTTTATTCGAGGCGAGGGCTGATAGTAATGTCGAGGATAAAATGGTTTTGTGGACGAGTTATAAACTCTGCTTTTCATTTCGTTTGCGAGGAAATAAAACAGTAGTATAACATAACATTTCTTTAATTAATATTCAAAGTAAAATTAGTTTTAGCAAATTTGAAGAAATTAATAAACGCACGAAAAAACAAGACCTGTTTCCCGCCGCTTTTTTTTAAATCTTACGACTTTGATATTAGGCTTGGGCTGCAGACCTATACAGCTTACTATAATATATATGTTTTTTTAAATTAATAAAATAACCTACCGTATTTTAATTTAAATTTCTTTTGTCTTAAAAACACATAAAAGGCAAATAAATTAAAGTAAATATTATAAAATAACAAATTCTATCTGTGAAATTTTTATTGTGTTTGGCTGTATGGCTCATTTTCTTTGCCTTAATATAGATACATTTATAAGTAGAAACGTTAATGCACTTGTGCACAAAAATCGATTTTGTGCAGCCTGCACAAATAAGCAATTTCAGAGCATCAGAAGTGAAAACAATATTAGTTCTCATAATAAGGTACTTTGCAGCATTTCTAATGCTCTTATAACTCTCCTTTATATGTTGGGTATAAAGTTCATGGCAATTCGTTATCAGAGCTAGGTCACCTAGAAGTCACGCTTATAACGTAGGTAATCAACAAGTAGTCAAGAATTCACCTTTGTTTGAAACTCTTATCTGTTTTAATGTATGAGTGACATGCAAAACCTCTTTGTGTTCCGTTAGCTTTGAAATATAACGCCTCGGTGACCTTTCGTTGAAAATGTGCAAATAAACAGTTCGCTTTTACCAACTTTTCATACTGAAGTATGTGGTCGTTAGGTATTATAATGCTACCTAACTTTCTAATACTTACTTATAAGTAATTTGTCATTTGCATTTTTTAAACGTTTAGCGTTAGCATTTTAGGCACAAATTCCGAGGCCTTTTTTTATCCGACTGCCGAAGGAGGGTAATGTGTTTATCAGTCTATGTATGAATGTTTGTTCCTATGTGGCGTTTTAGAGATCAAACGCTTTGGCCGATTTTGATGATTCTTACGTCAATCGATTCGTCTTAACCCTGCGAGTGTCACTGGCTACATTGAAATTGGAAATGAAAAAAATTGCCGAATTTTGGGCGCCATATTGTGGGCCCCGCAAATTTTCTTTTCTTCCAAACCCATCGTGTGGGGTTTCAAAATAAAGGGTTTTAAGAGGTGATTTCAAAAATATAACACTTATATGTTTAAATGTACATAATAAAAAAAAAAAAGTTGTAAATAAAAAATGTTAAAAGCGAACTAAAAAGACGTAAACAAGAAGAAAATCATGCTGTGCAATCGGCGGATACACATGGTTTTGGTCAGCCAGCTCGCGAATATGTTAAGTTCGCTTTATAAGCAGTCGGGTTTTTTGATTTTTGAATTTACTTTTTTTTATCAATTAATTAGCAAAGTTACCTTAGGTTAACCGATTCATGAATTGTGAATTTACGGTGCTAAAAACTTAGATTAGAGGACAGTCTTTTCTCTAATCTGAGGCTGAAAATATTTCGTGTGATTTCTTATTTATTTCGATTCGAGGATTTTCGGTGAGGGTACCCCGATAAAAAGTTCCTTCCCTGAAACTGAAAACTATTAGCAACTCTTAAATTTTCATTACTGTAATTATATTCGTTCTACGTAGGTGAAACCAGTTTTAATTATTTGTGCAGTTTATAAATAGTGTTTTGTTTATATACTGAGCTGAAACTGAATGGGAGCATCGATTTTAACTAGAATATATCCACGTCTGATGTATCCGAACATTGCCTATATTTTTTTCTTTTTTTTTAATTTAAAATAGGCTCGCGCTTGACCACCTCATACCTGATGGAAACCGATGGTCCGATGTCGAGGTCGACGGTGAAGCACGCTTGCCTAGAAGTAACCTATTCATTCTTGACTTAAAGACCCCCTACATTGTAGCTATCGGGAAACATAGACTCCGGCAGGGAATTCCACTCCTTAGCTGTACGCATAATAAATATATTAAAACGATTAGTGCGTATGGGTAGGAAGTCTACCATGTATCGATGGCGCATCGCCGTACGTCTGGTAGTCCAATGATGAAACGGGCTGGGCGGAATTAGATCATGTAATTCCATCGCACACTCCCCGAAATGTAACCGATAAACTGGCAACTCGGCGACGATGTTCAAGACTCTGGAGGTTTGAATTGACCAGTGCCTCATTACCGATGAGCTTTTTGGCTCGCTTTTCGATCGACTCTAGTGCATCAAGCTGGTATTTGGCAGATCCGTCCCAGAGATGATTGTATAGTCAATTTAATTGATTAAGCATTATGAGAATGATAGCAAGGTTGTATTAAAAATAATTGAATTTAATTCATAATATCATACACGAAGACATGCCGTTGCCTATCGCACATCGCTACAGAGCTATTTCAATAAAACAGTAGTTTCTTGTGTACCTGACCATTACATACAGTGTTCCCGAGTATGTACAACGAATGCACATACAATACGTAACCCTTATGTCAGTTATGTGTATAATATGTAACATGCATACTTCTCTGGCGGATGTACGTCGTAAACGGTTATCGAACCAAGATGTTGCGTGACCAAGTGGTCCACATACATTATGGTCAGGTCACATCACAATGGTAATGGTCCCCGGCATGGCATGTAACTTGGCCAGGTTTTAAAGGAGGGTTAAGTTCGCGCGCGCGAACTGATCAACCGCCATATAGACCGAACGGAACGTGGACGCGACGCGATTGGTCAGTCGATCCTTGGGTTAACTGACCAACCAATCGCGCGCTCGGAAAAGTGCTATTATCTGCTGTTAAGGCGCCTCCCCGAGCAAAACGCCGCGCTAGTCGTTTTTGTGCAGTTTTTAAGAGCTGTCTACTCTTTATTTAAAAAGAAATATCAATGAATAAAAATACATTAAATTTCTACATAATGTTGATTCTAAAATTGTAGTACACCTTTTTTTAAAGAGGTATATGTTTCACTAATCTCCTTCCAACAAAACAGTAAAAATGTGAAATAATTCTTGATAGCATGCATCTCCGCGTAAAGAGTTCATTAATTATGTTTTATACTAACACTAATGGATAGACAATTTGATAACGAACATTTTGTAAGTTTTTTTTTTTTTAAAAGACCAATATTCGATTTTATAATGATTTTATTCTAAAATCTGAGCGTATTCACTTAACGTAATTCATGCGCCACCAGTGCCGCTAGGCCAATAGGAATGCTCATATCTCATGCTGATTTTTTGGTCAGGGTACGGCCTTAATAGTGCTGTTCTCCGCGTCCCGCATGGTAACCAAAGAGAGCTAAAAAGCAAGTTGTTCGCATCTAACGATTCTTGCCAAGTTACGTGCCGGCAACTAGTTGTTATGCCAGGCTTATCTTTGTCACACTACCTGCTTAAAAAACTATTGATATCAACTGAACTTTTGCCCGCTGCAGTAGATAATATCGGTTTTATGACGCTGAAAATTAGCGAGTTGATAATATAATCCAACAGTGTGCCTTTAAATAGGCATTACTTAAGTTGTTACGTAGTGTTATTGAAAACGGACATTAGTCTTTCGCGCAATCTAATAATACAAGACAGATCTGTACGACATAGCGCCACAACACTTATGCCAAAGTGTATTTTTTTTAATAGCATTTCCACCCAGTTACCAATATGTAATGTATCGTACATGGTAAACAAAATATTCTCAAAAGCGTTTAACAAATCCAAACGATCATGGCGGACTAAATAATTTTCAACATTTTTAGAAATTGTATGTTGTAGCTAATTAAAATCCAATTTTAATTACATAGCTCTTATCGGAATACCATTACCTACATTTTTAAACAACTAACAACTTAGCTTGAGATTTTTCTTAAATTCTCACCGGAATAAAACAATGTGCTAACGTAGGTACCTAAATGAGCATTTGGGTCGTTTTTTGTTTGCATTATAAATAGGTATGAGATACGTTTCCACCTTGACCTTGTAGTCACATAACTATTATTGACTATAAGACAAGTACATACTTAATTACGTCTATGTTAAATGTAGTTAGCATAGGGTCGGTTTCTGAATCGAGTATTTGGTGTTAAGAACGTGTCCAACCCTACTTTAATTAATGCCAAAGGACCCAGTGGCTAAAATATGAATAACAAAAAGTTCTTAATTCAAAAATACTTATTTTTACCTACCTACATAATTACATACGTCAATGTTAAATTTTGTTAGCAGGTAGGTAAGTAAGTCAATTCAACAGGGGGGTGACCATAAGCTCTTGGAGCGGTATCAATTTGAGATCGAATAAGGGACAGATGTATCTGACGTGTATACATCTGTCACTTACTCGATATCAAATTCAAATAGTAGTCTATACTATGATCAGTGGGGTGACCATAAGCTCTTGGAGCGGTATCAATTTGAGATCGAATAAGGGACAGATGTATCTGACGTGTATACATCTGTCACTTACTCGATATCAAATTGATACCGCTCTAAGAGCTTATGGTCACCCCACTGACCCCATAGACTACTATTATATACGGTCATACTCGTAGTAGAGAATCTCGTAAGGACAAATGGTTACGGGATTCGTTGGTAGAGATAGAGGTACTACGTGAAAGTGTTTTATAGGGTTCCGTACCCATAGGGTAAAAACGGGACCCTATTACTAAGACGTCTCATTTGAATAGAATAGAATAATGATTTATTTGCACACAAAGTAGGTACAAGATACAGATGTTATAATATTAAATATTTAATGATCCTTATACTTTCTACCTTACGATATTTTCGTTATTAAACTGAAAATATTTTTATTGATCAGTGTAGATATTACTAAAATACCTAATTATATGAATCAATCGGCATTTTTCGGAGAGTTAAAAGATCGGAGACTTCGTACAATTTTAGAACGCAAAATAATATGTTCCTTGCGGTTTGCCTTGACTCGCCTTTAAAAAGTAACTTGCAATGGATTAATTATTACCTACTCAGTGACTCTCAGAAGTTGGTTGAACTTTGTTATAATTTGTTTATTCGTGCAGTTTGTAACTTTGTATAGATTTATGCAAGGCTTCTTTGGGTTTTGCGAAAACAAAATTCTATTGATTAGAAAGTATAGAAAACAGTATATAGTTCTTAAACAGGATTAAATTAAATAACTTAGTGCAACTACACAGACGTAGAATGAGAGTCGATATTCATGACGATAGAATAAATTGTAGTTCTAAAAACTAAAAAACACGCTTTAATGGTAAATTAAACTAAAAAGTCGCTAATACTGAAGATCCTGGTAAGGATAATGGGACAAACTATTTAAATTATTGCATTGTCATCGGTCCTTGATAGGTGTGCAAAGTTTCAAATCAATCCGACGTTTCGAAGTGGGTGAAAATCATGTTTAAAGATTCCGTTACAATGATACATAGATACATACATACCAAGGTAATAAAAGCGTGTTAACAATAAATTGTAGTTCTAAAAACTAAAAAACACGCTGTAATCGTAAATTGAACTAAAAAGTCGCTAATCCTGAAGATCTTGGTAAGGCATTTGGGAAAAACTGTTTAAACGCGCACGGTAGAATCAACTTTTATTACTTGCAAATTTTAATTTTTGTTTGACTTTCAAAAGTACTTTGACTTTGACTAAATTATTGCATTGTCATCGGTCCTTGATAGGTGTGCAAAGTTTCAAATCAATCCGACGTTTTGAAGTGGGTGAAAATCACGTTCAAAGATTCCGTTACATTGATACATAGATACATACCAAGCTAATAAAAGCGTGTTAAAATATCTCAAACTCATGATCTGAAGAAACTACACTACCAGTTATCGTTGACCCCGTAGATCGTAAGTAGTTACTCTAAATTCAAATTTAGTATTTTTGTTTCTTATCATTATATATCCATACCGAGACGTAACGCACCGGATCAACTCAGGATGGATGAAATGGCGACAGGTCACTAGAACAACTTGCGACCCACGGATGACCCATCCGTGGGTCGCAAGTTAAAGGGGAAAATCTACAAGTCCGTGATAAGACCTGTCATACTGTATGGATCAGAATGTTGGGCTATGGATAAGATGGATGAAAAGAGACAGCATGTAGCAGAGATAACATTGGATGTGCGGAGTGACGAGATGGATAAAATGAGTACATTAGAGGCAGTTTGAAAGTGGTGCCAGTGGCAGAAAACTTGAAGGGAAATCGTTTGTCCTGGTATGGTTATGTGATGAGGAAGGATGAAACGCATGTTACTAAAAGTGTTATGAATATATATGTGGTTGGACGGAGAGGTTCCTCTCTGGAAGGCCAAAGAATAGATGGATGGATTATGTGAGGAGAGATATGAAAGAAAACGGAGTCAGTAATATTGTGACAGGGGACAGACGGTATGGAAGAAGAAACCGTGTTGCGCCGACCCCAAATAACATGGGATAAGGGCAGGAAGATGATGACATATCTATACCCATCACGTCTGCGAAGTTTCGCTACAGCTAATGTAATTTGACTCTGGACGTCAATCCCACCGCACTATTCCCAAACCAATGCAACTCCTGAACGCCAGAATCAACAGTGGCGACCACCAGAAAAGCGCCGAGGCAATGAAGCTCAACGAAGTCCCGGAGAAAGAATTTAACTGGCTTGGATCCCGCAACGAAATTAATCAGAAAATAAAAACGGAGGAGTAGGAAAAAATAATATAAATTTCCACTTCCATATCAAGCAGGAGACAGAACATACAAGGCCAATAGGCACAAAGGGTCGTTTACAACTGGGATAAGCCCAGTTGCCTAGCACCACGGATAAAAATTAGCATTAATATTAATGGGTCCTAACATTGTGAGCTGTTACGTCAGTTACAGTGCGTCTAACCTTTGCATATATCTCGCTATGTGCATCTAAGTATGAGTTATCCACTTACAAGTTATTAATATAACTACCTAACCTATCTACCTCTATAATTAAACGTCTTCCGTTTTAGAGTTTTAGCTCGGCTCTGACACGCAAATGCTGTATTTTTGCCGACGACAGATAAATAAACCATACACATTATATAAATCAAAGTGAATCCGTTTCTATAAACAATATAACACTGGCCGCCTATAAAAATGCAAGGACATTAGCCATTAGGCGTGTAAAATAAAAACAATAATAAACAAAGCGTGTAAAATGTATCGTGAAAGTTTCAACATAGTACATTTGATTGCAAAAATAATTGTAATTTTATGCAACCACGTGACGAAATATAGTCTAATTAAAGTGGAATGCTCTGCCGGAGTCTTTGTTTCCCGATAGCTACAACCTAGGGTAAATTTGAAAGAGATTTACCGTGGTTCTGGCACTAGCAACTGAAGGAACAGGGGTGGGTATCAGTCAGTAAAATCTGAGCAATGACTTCGGCCGGCTTCACGCAGAGCGGGAGAAGCCATTGGATGATTTCCAAAAAAAAATATGTTTTCTTTATTTAAGTCATGAGGTGAAGCACGCTTGCCTAGAAGTACCCTATTCAAGGTTACTTCTAGGCAAGCGTGCTTCAGCGTCGATCTGATTATCGCTTACCATTAGGTGAGACAGTGGTCAAGCGTGAGCCAAATATATTTTTAACGACAAAAAAAAAGGTGTTAAAATCGTAGGACACCTGTCGGCTGTCGTTGGAACATAGTTTCCTTTCGCTTATAATTAACGGGCACAATGAAATAGAAAAAGTTAAAAAACAGAAGTTCATCTTCTTTTATTTCATCTTCATTCTGTCTATTATGTACCTATCGCGTCTTTGATTGAAACCTTATGGCTTAGAGCAGTTAGAACTGAAAATATAGGTAAATACAAGCAGTCTTTACCTATGGCTAAGTAACGAGTAATTGTATTAATAAATACACTGAGTCCAGTTAAGACAGAGTCTCTCCGTAGTAACTGGACTCAGTGTCAAGGCCATTGTATGCACTTTATACTCAACCGGAACCACAAACAATACATTCTTGTTCCTACAAAAACTGTGTTAGTCATTAACACTCTGATGGACTCATAACAAGATTTATTATTTTATATTCAAACAAGGCATAAATGTCTAGTCCTATTCTTCTATCTGCCGAGAAATTCTTTGTCACATAATCAATTGCAAAGTGTTTTATTTGAAAATTCGCTTTGTTCGTCGCCTTTCATACCTTTACTTCTGTTCTAATTACTTCTCACCCTATCCACCAACCCAAAATTTAACACTCTTATTCATATGCGTTTCCATCATAGACTAATCCATCCCTCCTGATCATATCACAGAAACACGTTGACGTAATCTAACATACAACTAACTTATGGCATAAATTAGACCATCGTAGCATTCATGTTCCAGAGTTGTAGCACAAAAGTCGGAAGCTCGGCTGTCAACATGTCTCTCACGAGTTACTGAAGTGCCTTTCTGCACCATTCTGACATTAATAGTTCTGGTTTGTGGCGAAGCTTTTAAAAAGTAGTTCATGGTAGGTTGGCAGTCGAGACT
This sequence comes from Orthosia incerta, assembly GCA_948252205.1. Taxonomy (NCBI): domain Eukaryota; kingdom Metazoa; phylum Arthropoda; class Insecta; order Lepidoptera; family Noctuidae; genus Orthosia; species Orthosia incerta. The sequence continues at coordinate 8,576,004 of OX411759.1, forward strand.
GGAATCCATTTTGAGGTCTGTATCCTAGATAGAAGTAGGAACGAAGTTTTGAGTGAGTATAATTGTGGATGTAGGAACGGACTGATATAGATATTTTGAGGAAGGTGTAATTGCTAGAAAGAAAGAAAAAGAAAAAGAGGAATGAGAGTAATGAGACGTATGCACGAATATATGCTTCGCATTATCCCAAATAGGTAAATTAATTACTAAAAGAGCAAAAAGACGATGATGCAAGAATTTAAATCTCAATTTAAAACCTTAAGCATTCATAGGTGATCTCGACACAAACCTAGTTTTAATGAAAACAGTTTCAGCAGACTGCCCTTAAACTTTTCATTGTCATTCCGTGCAACGTCCATGATATGTCGCTCTAATTACATTTTATCTGTTGTCACGTCAAGACCTACCCTCTACAGTCTACCCTCGAGTGTTTGTGTCGTGTTACATAAATTCTATTTAGAACCTGCCTCGTGTCGAGAAATTGAAATGTAGTTAACTCGGTGCTCGGTCGCATTTCCCGAGGAGACTGGCAGCTCTTCGGTATTACGAAGTACATTATTGTGTTCGTTGTTCATATTAGGGCGGATGTTCTCGACTCTCGTTTTATATGAAATAACTATTCAGTTTCATTTAGCTTCTGCTTTCTTTGTGAAATAATTCGTGTTCCAAATAAGTTTTTGATTAAAATAGCAGAAATATTTTCTAAATGTTACAGTATTACTGCACTGAATATTGCCGAGTTTTAGTTTGAAAATATGTATTATTAATGTAGCAACATATACTAATTTTCGAATACGGTTTGAATTTATTTATTTCTTAAGATTACAAATCACTTGTACAGAAATAAATACTAAACATTACTTGAATTATACATTTTTGTTGTCCAGGAGTAGCAAGAGCTTTATAGTGTTAACATTACGAATATAAGAAGGTAATTGTTAAAAGTTTTTTATTGTCTACCGCCGTGCGGCGCGTTGACGCGGTCAACGTGCGGTGCGGGTGCCTCGTTATCTTTGTTTTCATGTTAAAAATCTAAGGACTCGTTCACACCAGAGTCAAATGAATTATATTAGTTAAATTAGTTATTTATTTTATTTATGAACTTTTAAGATGTGTCACTTTAGTAGTTTTTTAAATAGTAATAACGATTGTATATTTTTTATATCTTTTGGTAGTGAGTTATAAAGTTTTGCTTCCTCATGTATTATTGTTTTTTCCCATAGTCAGTTCTAGCACTATACTACATAAAAGATTGTCAAACTGAACTGAAATTTCATCTTTCCAATAGGCTCGGGCTTATACCTCTTGACTTCTAAGAAGATCTGTTTATGGTCAGACATGGCGGATTCTATAATAGCTAGATGTATTTTATGATATTTGAGGCTGGTGCATACATGATCCAATATAGTCTTGGTGGTTGAAATTTCCCTAGTGCCGTATTTAGCATCAATTTTATTCAATATGGTGAATAAAATTGATGCTAAATACTTCAGGAATTACTTATTTTCGGCAGGTCTTGCTAGTATATTCGCCTGCGTAAAAGTCGAATATCAATTCAAGGGAATGCAATGAAGGGAAAGGCATGGTCTACCAGTGATCCAAGTTTAATCCGTTCAGTAGTTGGGGCTTGATTCATTAACACATTTCTAAACATACAGACTTTGCATAATTAATGTTGGAGGGATGTTATGTTTAAATGATTATTTCATTCAAATTCCTGGAACATAATACGTGCCGGACACATCTGAAAGGTCGGAATGAAGTCGTGGTCTTATCGCCCATAAGAAAAGAAAGTTTAGGTGTCCCATATTTCATCGCGGCATCGTGACCTCCGCACCCCGACACAACTTGCACCCGGAAAGAAACTAATGCACGCTAACGAAATTGCTATCTATGAGGCAAACAGCAATAGAAAAAAGATATTCTTTATCTATACCATAGAGTCTATGAAATTATTCTAGAAATCTTCTATCATTGTATATTCGCGAGCTTTCTGACCAAAACCTGATGTATGCTCCGACTGCACAGGATGATTTTCTCTTTGTGTACGTCTTTTTAGTTCGCTTTTCAAGCAGTCGGGTTTTTTTATTTTTTGAATTAATATAATTATTTATAACTTACAACATAGGTTCCACAATATGGCGCCCAATCGTCGCCATTTTAATATTATATTTTCAAATTGTAATGTAACCAGTGACACTCGCAGGGTTAAGACGAATCGATTGACGTAAGAACCATCAAAATCGGCCAACGCGTTTGGTCTCTAAAACGCCACATAGGAAAAAACATACATACATACATAGACTGATAAACACATTAAAGTCAAAAACAAAGATATTTTAAAGTAGTAGTAGCAAGTAGGCCACCAAGCGGCACTTTTGAACGTTACATTAAAATTTACAAATAATAATAGTTGATTCTACCGTGCATTCGGAAAGTAGCTTGTAATGGAGAAGAATGCACAAGAAACTCCATACTTAACCTTCTAAAAAAAAAAAATACAATATTTAGGTACATAAGTACATACCTTGATGAATGAAATTGAGTTTATACTCGTACAATACAAATACATTTATACAGTCTTCAGAAGGTCCAACAATAATGTTCTGCATATCACTTGTTTTTGCGCCGTAGTGGATGTGGAGCAGGACTAGCATTTAGCCAAGCATTTTTATTAATGCCCTCCTTCGGCAATTGGGTAAAAAGTAAACCGTAGAAGTGGCCATGTATGTAACGTTTTTATAAAAAAAACAAAACAAATATTTGATCAGCAGCAAATTGTACGAAATACACCCTACTTGGAAGGCAACTCAATAATGCAAACCTAGAACTAACAATGGTAGTTTCCCAATATGTTAGCGTTAGCCATGATTAGTTAATACCGATCGTGTATAATTAAACGTTTAATTTGTAGCTACGTCAACATTATAGTTAGTTTCTATTTATAATGCTTCTATACTTTCGTTATTTTTAGACAACTATTTATCGTGTATCGGCGATATTTATAGAAGTGTTTGAATATGTGTGGGTTTATTAAATCTTTCGTGTTTCTCATTCATAATAATATTTACTTTTCCAATATCGATTCCCTCCTACATAGAATGCAAGTATGTATATGTAAACTAGGAACATATAACTGCGGATCTTTGCTTCAACATCACCAGCCAAGAGCAGAAGACCAGAGATAATATGAAAAAAGCAAATGAAATCGTCCGTGTTCATTATGGTCATATCATTATGAAGGTTCATCAATACCGTACTATTGATATTGTGTGATATAAATTAATGGTCTTTCATGTGAAGCGATATCGTGTGGCGAGTATAATTACTTTCCCGAGGCCGAAATATTTAATGGAAGCGGTGATCGGTGAAATTTTGGGAAACTGTAATTATAGTAGTTGGTGTAGTACTTGGGGTTCCAGTATTAATAACCCATTATTATCTCTTTATATTCACAGCAATTACTGGATTTATCTGAATATTCAAATCTTTGGTAGGCGGTACAACAGTCTTTCCTAATTCTGATTCAGAACAGACTAGGATCTTACTTAGCTAGTTACTCATTAATTACTGCAGGATTAAGACTTTTCTTTACTAAACTTTTCATCTCACATTCTCCTGCCCTAATCCCAATGTATTTGGACTTTGGAGTATGCGCAGTACATCTTCTTTCTTCCATACATGTAAATCAGCCACGATCTGAATATTAATTACCGCCCAGTACGCCTTCTTCTTTCTTTAGTGCTTTTTCTTATTCCCATTAACTCTTTTCTTGCTCCTCATTCGTCTTCGTCACTTGTTCCTTCGAATATCGTTTACTCCTCAACCACTTTTCCATTTCCCATATTTCGTAGTCACCTGCAGATGCATTATGTTTTCCACGTGAAATGTTTGCTCACCGTAAAATGTTTACCGCCCACTTTCAGCGTGCGGTGTAGTAGCACTTCTGTAGCACAATCAATCAATCAATTATTGAGGAAAACGAAATTCAATAATAAACATGGACCTGTCAACTTTTAATATAACGGTCATTATTCATGTTTGTTAATGGTTACAGTTTAACTTACGTATTTATTTGGGTTATTCTAGTTTCGATCTGGATTGGAGTATTTAGGGGTTGTATAGGACAAGTTATTTTTAGCATTAACGACTTTGAAACTGCATTAATGCTGTATCTCGTTTTAATGACTGTGGTCGATCGCAGTGGTAGAAGTATCACTGATCGCCACTTTATTAAAGAACTTAGCCAAAATCTTGATTGCTCGGTATACCATAAAAAAGTAAGAAGACTAATTTTCCCCTGGATACCATAATTATTTTTAATCGTTTATAAATAATATAGTTCACGCTAGATTTCTTTTACGAGGTAAACATAATTCTTAGCACCGACCGTCACTAAACGTTGGCACTGCTCAAATCCACGTGGATTTGTTAGTGAAGCATTCCCAATTCTTACACGCTGAGTCTTGCCAATATTCATATTTTGTGATTTGTGGACATATAAATAATATTGAAAACGTAACTTATAAAGGAGATTAGTCATATTTAACTTATAGAAGCCTCTCCAATCGAATGCTAATAAACTAGATTCTCAAAGCACTACAAATAGATTATATTTGAAACTTTGAAAGAGGCTATAGTATTGATTCTGTTTTTCGTACAATTCTAAAAATAAACTTTCTATTTTTAATCTTTCTCCTTCGATAAACTTTTGTAGCGAAATTGCCAGCATTGTCAAAGTCAGGGTTTTATGAGTATTTGCTTTGTAAGGCAATTTCGAGCTATGTCGGTTGTTGCACTGTGTCCTTTTCATTAGTTTGTTGATACAGGACTGGGGGTGCCTTTTATTAAACTATTATAGCTTTATTTGGTGTAATATTCTGGTATCTTTGTTTCGGTATGTAGCTTCTATTGCATGGCATTGTGTATTATTATTTTTGTTTGTGTGCAGAAAGGTAGCCAAAACAGGAGGTTATTGAAATCCCTAGTGTTTTTAACTAAGTGAACGTTTCGTTAATAAAACTCAAATCAACAGTTAACGTCTGAATTCTGGTAAAAAAATATTTAGTTTTGGAACCATCGATACGGCGAAGAAGAATAATACCAAACTTGCATTATATTCATGTTTTGAAGCCAAAACACAACAACAGCAAAAATCAGTAGCGCTTGAAAATTCAGAAACATCCGATTTGGCTATGCGTTGCATTCTTGTTTTTTTATGTTGGTAGTATGTTAACGTGCGGCTTTTGTTTTCCAGCATCAGTTCCCGGCGATGTCAGACCTGAAGCTGGGCGGCATGCTGTACCTGGCCGGCGTGTTCTTCTTCAAGTCCGACGGCCGCATCCCCTTCGCGCACGCCATCTGGCACATATTCGTCGCCCTAGCCGCTTCGGTACACTACCTGGCCATCCTACGACATCTCTTCCCAGAACTTAAATCTCATTGAAGACTGCCCGATTAACCTATTGAATCTCCATTATTAGAGCTCTCTAAAGCTATTTTTGTATCCTAACTCGACAACAAGGCCGCAGATTAAATAATTCAGTCGACAATCGTCCGACGTCGGACGATCGACGCTGGTGCAGCTGCGATGTCTGCGGCTTTGTTAACTGGTCTTCGTAATGTGTGTGTGAATCTTTTATGTAGTGATTTGGAATAGACTAAAATAGACTATTTAGGTACGTAAGTTTTATGCTGTCAGCCGGAACCGATCGTAAGTGTATACCTGTGTGACCCAGACTGCCAAAGCAACATATAATCACTGATGGATGTGATATTTTTCGGTAGGGTGAGCGCTATGATTGAGGTCATTATAATGAAAGTTTTTGGTCATCATGAGTTTGGATTACATCTAATCATAATTGCGAAAAACTCATCAGGTTTCGCTTTATCTGTAAGATCTACAAAACACATGATACCATTAAACTGAGGAAAATTCAACATTATATTTTGTGTTTCCGGAGATTTGATTACCATTTTTGCATATTTCTGTTGGGACAGCACGTAGCTAGAATAATTTTGTATGCAAGTAGATTATTATCATATCGTAGAGAGTGCTTCAGTGCTCGGGTATCGGGTAGTGGATATGCCCCACGGTATACAGTTACGAAAGCTTCCGGTCTCTGCGCTCCATACTGCAATCAATATTGTCATATCAAGGTCACACAGAGCAGCATCCATAGTAGATACCACAGATAATGAACTGAACTCGTATTTGAAAGACCATTCTTTGAAATCGATCGATAAATGAGTTGTTAAATTGGCAAAGAATTGTGAATGAAATCAAATAGTTATAGTTGTACATTTCTGGAGTTATTTGACATTTTGATCTCAAAATCGGAGAGTTCCACAAAAACTAAAGCAGGGTGCAGTGATCATAATATTTTCTTATCTAGTTCGTTAAACATGCAGTAACTTTCGTTAACCTTGTTCTGCACTAGTTGGGAGTTCTTAATCGAATAATTGATCGATAAATTCATCAGGAAATTGCGAAGGAAGTTTATCGAGTTACCGCACGGCGGGCACGCCCTCATTCTTGGCCTTATGGCCGGCCCGTAAGTCATTTACTAAAGACCGCTTCAGTCCGTTGTTACTAACTTCTGAAAACTTTTCAAACGGCTCCAAACTCCATTCCATTCTTGTTTATTATTTATAGACAAATGTTTGTCCGCAATGACCGTTGTTGTCCTATCACGAAAGCGATAAACACCGAGCAGGTTCTTCGAAATAGAAAACAATTTAAGTTTCAAAAGAGCAAATGTTCAGAAGACCGTAGTTCATCAATTTAAATTAGATACGCCTTCGCAGTTTCCAGAATTGGAAATTGTTTGTCCTCCATCTGTTTGATGGGTCTGTGAAAGAATCTATCAGGCGATTTGTGTGGAGGGCCCTTGGGAAGTTCTGTTCTCTTAGTGTAAGTTATGTAGGTAGCTAACATTTACTATTCCGTGTGCTGTAAAAAATAACTATCTGCACAACTTGGGAGCAGTGGTGGCCCAGTGGTATCGGCCGCTACTTACAAGTTGTAGGTCGTGGGTTCGAGCCCAGGCAGGCGTTTTACATTGTGTAAATTATTTCATCACCACTGCTCTCAAAACGGTGAAGGAAACATCGTGAGGAAACCGGCATGTCCTAGAACCAAAAATTCGAAGACATGTGACATCCACCAAACCGCACTGGGCCCGCGTGGTGGATTAGGGCTCATTCCCTCTCACAGAGAGGAGGCCTGTGTCCCAGCAGTGGGAACATTAATAGGCTGATGATGATGTGATGTGATGCACAACTTACACTAGGGTTTTAGATGACAAGTGACTACCACGAGCTTACACTGTTCCAAAAATATTGTAAGTTGAGACAGTCCCTTGTCGTGTGAACGTAGCCTTACGGCGAGTAGCTCTGTGTGACGGTAGCCTATTGCAGTGCAGTATGGAGCGCTCACTCACTGATCTGTTTCGAACGCAATCACTATAGATACGAGTATTTATTAAGTAGATGTTAGCAGCATGAACCACGATCGGCCAAACTTACTACAAATGATGGTAAATGTATGTATATTTTGTAAGATATTGTTGAACTTATTGTACTACCTATTGTTGTAGTGTTTGTAGTCGTATCTCAGAATCTCGAGACCAATCCAACCCTTTTTAGAGTAAATATTAAAATAAAATCGTATTGAGGGTTTTTAGAAACGTTTATATACCAATTAACTTATTATACTTATATGAAATCCAGTTTTTTCAGCGAAATCTTTTATACACCTCAATGTGACTTTTTCCTTAGTACCTATTAGTACGTTATAGTGTAGCTAGTTGAATGTATATATATACCATCTCGTGTCTATGGAATAGGATTTTAAATTTTAATATCTCCAAGGTTTATTTAATATTACATTTATTTATTTAGATGTCCCCAATTTAGATTTTTTAAGGATTGCTCAATCGTTCGTGTGACTAGGTGATATTTTGCCAGACTTCCAAACTTTTCACTAGCATTTTGATCATACAGGTGAGTTGTTCAAGAGGGCGAGAAAAACAAAAATATATTTTGTAAAAATTGAGGTATTTCCTCAACTTTGGCGTATAACATAACTTCCCAGAACTTTATCCTTTTTAGCGACTCTAACGGTAATAATACAGCATCTGTATTTTTTCCCAAAAGCAACGGGTTCGATTCCTGGCTAGAAATATTGATTTTTCAAAAATACAATGATGCAATTTTGGTTTTCATCAAAATCGGCCTCGTGAGTCCTTTGTGCGTTTTTCGCTATTTCTCATAGTTTCGGATTTGGCCATCCACGCCCACTTGAAATATTCATCCTGTATATCGAATCCACCGCTGGTGTTAGTAGTTAATGTTTGAGCGTGTATGAGAGTGGTGTGAGGAGATGACGCCGATGTAGTTACCACGCTGACACCGCCGCCATTGTTCACTATCCTCGAGTTACAATAGCTAAACAATTGACTCTGTCCGAAGTGGGACGACAGCACCTCCATACTTAGACAGTTGTTCACACAATGGACAGGCATCGAATACATACTTCAGACCTTTAACCTGTTTGGACTATAAAATACTCTTACTAAAGCGATAGCATACTGTATGATAATATGTGCTAATTCGTAATTATCTTTCAATGGATTACTCGAAGGATTTTTAGTGTCACATGAATTAAGTGCTATATTTTGATTTTGTAATAATTCTAGTCATTGTATTTGCTACAAACATTTAAGTGTGTTAAATGTAAATTAATTTTATGCAATGGACATAAACAGTCGCGTAGTAAAAGATCAATAAACCACCTGACCACGACGGTTAAAATTAGGCTATTTGCGATAGATGCGCGGCTTATGACATTTTAGTGAATTGGTTGAGAATAGAATCATGAAAACCGGTTAGCCAAGGTTATCACAGGGTAATATCTAATATTACAAGATTGCACAAACACAAAAATTGAAAATTAATTTTAAACATATTATCTCACTACAAATAGTTGAAATAAAATGAAATTTATTTTTAAAATTAGGGAAATGGTATTTCTTTTAGATTATACGGTATCAGGTAGAAATTGTAACGATACCTAAGTAGTTCTTATATCATATTAGAGTCTGGCAAACGAAAGTAGACACTCGAATTATTTGCAAACTTTTTATATGGCAATGCTATACTGTCAACCCCAATTTTCCGTATGACGTACTAAGTTGATACTTTGTTTTAATTCGTAATCACTATTTATCTTTTTGTAAAAACATTTTCTCTATTAATTTAATAATTTAAAAAGTGTAGAAAATAATGATTCCTGTGACTCTTATGAATCTTTTCACATGGAAGTCTTAGATTCAGATTTTGATTGATAGTGAATAAACCATAATCATTATAGAATACTGTTGCTTTTTTATTCAGATTGATATATCTAAAGTATTATCTAAATAAATGTACCTATAGTATTTTTATTCAGACGAAGTAATGTAAATAATTCTAAAGTATCAAATTAGGTTATTCCAGGTATTGCATACTAGTTTTTGGGGTTGCTATGCTGATATTTTTTAAATTTGCCGCGCTTTTTCAGTCTGTACTTTCGTTTGCCAGACTCTAGAAGAGGATTCCTCTAAAGTGCAAAGTATTCGTAAGTAGGGAAGGGTAGCGTCGGATCATGTAACTGTAATGTTTCGGATATTATTAGGGTCCTATTATTAAATACGTATGATGGAGACAATTTTCTGTAGTCATTATAATATTATAGAGGAATCGTGTGGCGCCGACAGTACCGGTGTGTTATGCTCGTCGCTTTGATTGTACATTGTACCTAGCCAAATACATGCTGTATATTATCTTATTAAAATTTGCGATAACTTTAGACATTTAAATTAGCTCATTTTACAGCCCGTTCAACCGATTTTGACTTCTATTGCGTTGGTGATACGAAAAATGGTAGCTGTAGTAAACAGTTGGTTTTGGTAACAGGTTTATGCTTTTTATGTCATCCTTATGTTCACGGAATAGAACTCAAAATCGGTTGAACGGACTGTAAAAAGATTTGGAAACGTGTCTAATGTTATTTCAAATGGAGTATAGGTACGACTGTTAAATTTCGCTGTAAATGTTGAAGTTGCTAAAGCAATGATTGCGTGTCTCAAGTCTTCCAGAGATGCTATTGGTAGGTCTTCTAAATCAAATTCACATTCCTTACTTATTCCATAATTTTGAAAGTAATCAAACTTTCTTGTGACCGTCTTCCTTTAGATTTGTTTTTATTTTACAACCACCTTGGGTCGCAATCTCCTCTATTTTCAAAACTGAACTGGTTCTCAAGTAAAATATTTGTCTTTTATAATTAATATTTATATGGAAGTAATGTCAACTGCAGATCTTATAGGCATAACATCTTTAAATTATAAAATTATTCAATTTACCGCTGGGTATACTATTGGCTTTTTGATCATTTTCCACTGATGAAAATTGTACCCTTATTATATTCAAACGAAATAATTGTGACGTCAATATAATCAGTACTAGATTTTGATGTATTACTAGTGGGAATAATCATTTTGTTATAAATACCTTCGCAGGAGCGTCTACCGTACAATTCTGGGTTAAAAAGTTCGTGGGACTTTTAAATTTGTGCTCTGTGAATACTGATTTACGTTTGCATCTCGCGTGTGATCCATTGTATCGGTGGACGCTCATGCGGAGCCACTTGCTGTCTGTACGATGTTTAATGTGATGTAAGGTGTATTGTTGTAGATGGTAAGATAATACAAGCATCAGATAACATAAGTCAGGTAACGCGTTGGACATTTACTTTCAGCAGATGAGCTATAGGTATACAACTACCCTCGGGCAAAAACCGCTTGCACGCGATGCATTTACGTGGAAGTGAGACAGCGACGTCGTGCGAATTCTCCGCGCGACCGCGACGCGAGACCGAGACGTATGTCGCACACACACTCTCCTCGATTTTAGAAGTTAAAATCAGTTATATTGTTGCAAATTATTATTCCACATTGAAATGGCAAGCCAAGTTATCAAATTACTATAGGAAGAAGAAGAATACGATGACATTATATTATTAGTATAAAAATTAACAAAAATAGGCTAATTATGTACAAGTAGACGCCAAAAAATATCGTTTTCAATACCTATCGAAGTCAATTGTTAAAAATGGTTAATTAATTGTTAAATGACAAAATGTTCGGGCATTTCGAGCGTGATTTCTACTGTCGCGCGTCGCTGTCTCGCGTGCAAACTCACTGCCACACAAAGCCTAAGGATAAGTGGTGTCGCGCGTTTCCTGCCTCGGTCGCGCAGTAAACTCGGACCTTTAGTTATTTGTATAGCCCTCGCTAAACTTCTGGGTCGCCCTGAAGTTGGTTTACCGGATGCGCGAGGCACGAAACGGTGCTATTTTTGTATGAGATTTTCTACTGCGCAGCCATTGTAGCCAACATCAGGGCGGCCAAGAAGTTTGGCGAGAACTATACTAATTTGCGGTTATTTATCGATAACCGGGGCGGTTGAATTCCTTATTTTAAAATATGGCACAGTTTTTTGTACTGAGTATAGACAGTATTTGTCGGATTGAGTTATTTTATCGATATTTCAGGCGCAGGCAGCAGTCCCTGAATGTCTGATACGCTATCTGCCTTACAAATAAATTCAAGTCACTATTCAATTTAATTTTCATAACTGATAATAAATAATGTTACCATTGATATCGGACCCTGGTATAGTTTTGTAGAGGTTTTTGGGAACTCAATAAATAAAAATTTACAAACACACTTTTGTCTTATTATTTAATGTACAAACCTTTAGGCATTACTTATATAAATTACTGGTATAAATTAGAAATTGTGATATGCCTAAAACTAAGCACCTACTTTGAGTAGTTACATTTTAGATACTGTTTTGATTCCTAAGATATCTAAACATTTCTCCATGATCCTGGCTGTCACTTCACAGAGCATTAATCTTTCATAGATTATCTTTACGATCTTTCCTTCTTTATCTTTTTCGACACAGTAGCATTTGTCATAGAACTCTGTGAATGCCGAACATATTTCATACAAATACTCGCACAGGCTGTGTATGTATAGATCAGATGATACTTTCAGTATAATTTCTGGGAACCTAATTAATACTTTACCGAGTTTCCATTCTGCTTCATGGCCAAACTTGAAGCCAGATTTTTCGATCTCAGCTGCTAGTTTTTCCTGAGAGATCTGTGCTGTCCTAGCTATTGACCGGATGCGCGTCAAAGCATAGAGCAAGTAGACAGCTGTGTTACCTTTGTCATCTAACATCTTGTCAAATGAGAACACATAGTCATTGATCCTGTTATGAGAGAGATCTGCATACTTGATGCATCCATAGGCTATTGCTTCCTGAGCCTGCTTCAACTCTTCAGGTGTCAAGACTTTGTCTCGTCCTTTCTCAACAAGTTTGTCCAGAGCTCTCTTCAACCCTTCATCAAGCAGTTCAATGAGTTTTATAGTATCTCCTGACCTTGTTTTAAATTTCTTCTTGTCCTCACCTAATACTACTCCAAAGCCAACATGCTCCACTTTTTGATGGTCCTTGAGAATGCCAGCCCTGCGAGCACAGGCTTCAATGATAACAAAATGCGTAGCTTGACCAGCATCTGTGACATATATAAACCTGTCTCCCTTTTCTTCCTGCACCCTTTGTTTGATGGTTGCCATATCCGATGTATCATAAGTGTAACCTCCACCAGATTTTACAACTGTGAGCGGTATACCCTCATGTGTGTCAGGGTTGCCCCACATAATTAACCTGCCTTCATCCTCCTCTAAAAGTCCAGCATCTTTCAGCTCCTGTACCACAACATCCATTCTGTCCTGATAGAAGGATTCTCCTCGGTTAATAATACTGATATCAAGACGATCATATATCTTCTGGAACTCCTGTAGAGATACATCACAGATCAGTTTCCAGGCAGCAATGTAATCAGGCTTGTGGGACTGCAACTCCACCACACATACATAAGCTCGTTTCTTGAATTCTTCATCTTCATCAAACCTTTTTTTGGACTCTTTATAGAATGCTTGCAGATCTGAGATGGGTGGAGAAACAGTTTTAAAGTTGGGGAATTTGTCTTGTAAATGTGCAATCAACATGCCGAATTGAGTACCCCAGTCTCCTAAGTGGTTTATCCTTAAGACACTATGACCCAAGAACTCTAATATGCGAGCAATGCTTTCCCCAATGATGGTGGACCTCAAATGACCCACATGCATCTCCTTAGCTATGTTTGGAGAAGAAAAATCAATAACAATCCTTTCTTTTTTTACTGGAGGAGGTTTTACACCAAACCGTAATATACAGTTCAAAATATGTTCAGCCATCATCTTGTTGATGTAAATGTTTAAGTATCCAGCGCCAGCTACTTCCATCCTCTCTATAAATGGTGAAGTTGGAGTTTTATTCAAAATGTTGTTGGCCACTTCTCTGGGGTTGGTCTTTACATTCTTAGCTTTAAGCAATTGTGAGATGGCCATAGCAGAGTTACATTGATAATCTCCGAATTTAGGGTTGTTTCCAGACACTGTGATAACAACTGGGGCATCCTTCAGGTCAGGATATGCAGATGCAATAGCAACTTCAAATATATTTTTGAGTTCGTCCACTAAACATATGTTGCCTTCAACAGAATTGACGTCAGTGATCAAGGTGGGACGTTTCTTCGGTTCTTTTTTGACAGCTGTTGATTTGGTGCCGGAGCATTCAGCCTTAATCGCATTTTCTAAAATAACCAAGCGATGTTTGAGCTTCTCATTTTCAGTTGATAGTTTCTCTAGCCGCGGGTCACCGATAAAACTGAGATCACCTTTAGAGATCTTGTCTAGTTCCTCTTCAATTGCCTTCGCTTCTCTCTCCGCCTTCACAGTCCTATCTTCTAATTTCTTCTGATCTTGATCGGCCATTTTACCGGTAAAACGTACCTCGAGACAAAGGTATCCGTATCAGATCAAATTAAATTGCTATTATGATGTATTTCACTTAAAACTTGATATAAATAGAATGAGATTTTAGGTTATTTGCCACCGCAACAAGCAAGAAGAACAACACATTGAATTGTCATAGTTGTCACTTGTCAAATATTTCATCATACCGTTTTGACATTGACATCCAATGTTTCGTCCGGAAATATATAAAACCGTTTAACACAGAATTTAATAAAGGCAAAGATTACTATTATTATTATATTATATACTTATATTATATTCTATATACTGGATTAAAGGATTTACGGGCGAGCAGTAGTTTACCCTATTAACCCTATGAAAGCATAATATTGGCCAGGATAATTCAGTTTTTGTCATAAATCGAAAGGTTCGAGAAAGAATATTTTGAACAAATAACGGAACCGTTTCGAAACAATGCTCTGCACCCGGTAGGAATCAGTACCACAGAGTAATTTTAATAAATGGACAATCACTAGAATATGATCAGTACATTGTAACTATAGCAACCAAGGTCAAACAAACAGCGGCAAAAATATGTTTCAAAAGAGGCAAGTGTGAATGAAGACTAAATTATCAATAATATTTATTTATAAAAAGCGTTCTTATTCATTGTTTAGTGTGATAACGTTGATCAGGCTTAAAAGATATTGTTTCAATATCACTTACCGTATTGTGTGTGTGAGTCAAATAATGTGTTTAAAATTCAATAGATTTTTATATTCTCTTCCAAGATAACAATAATCTCATGGCTCAAGGATGGCACATCAACAAAATGGGCTTGACTATACAAACAAGGACAGGGAAGGGCTGCCATACTGGCTTGAAAACCTTACCAAGTAAGTTCGACCTTTTCCTATTAGCACTCAGAATGATTAATGAACTCGTTTACTTTACCTACATAAAGGTAAGACGTCAATATGGAAATTCTTCGTACAATGCACTCTGTAACTTCCGTGTCAAGGCTGGGCCAGTCTATACTTGGGCGAACGAAGCTTAAGAAGGGCTAGCGTTAAACAGTTGGTTGATTACAGGGAGATGAAAGAGACGCATAATCGAAACAGCATTAGTGAATCTCCAATATTGGATGATACAAAGTATACAATTGAAAGTTCTCAATTGGATGCACGCAGGTAAGAAATACCTACCTACTGAAGAAGACATAACAGTTAAGTAAGACGAGACTTACCAAAGTGAGCATATTTTCTTATTTATATTTTAGACTAACGCGTAGGACATCATTGGACACAACGATGGACATCTTAATGAAACCACAATTGGGAGCAGTGGCACACTCTGCTGGTACGATGCGCCAATCGAAAGGTAACCAATGATTTATAGGTACATTTTATTATTATGCTCTGTGTTCGCCGACGGTCCACGGCTTGATCTGCTTACGGCAAAAACTAAGTTTAGCAATTCCAGCTCTAAAATAAACGTTGAAACTAAATGTTCTAGCTTACAGCCAGAATGGGAGGAGAGTATACAACGTTAGAAGTAAATTGGACTGGGGAGACTCTTCAAACGCTTCTTCGAACGACTTTCTCTCAGACTTACTGCCACACTACGTAACACCTCGACACAGAAGGGTTAACAACTCAGCTGACGACGACTTCCATGACGTCATTCTAGGACCTCGTAAGTAGAAATACTGTTTTTATGAATGTAGCACCTTGATGAAAAGCAGCCATATAGACCTTTTTAAATTTTAGGACCTACAGAATTAAAAATCCGTAAAAAGCTTGTCCCAAAAGAAAGTACCATTAATTTACAACAGAGCAACTCTATCAAAAGGACTGGCTCCAAAAATTCGACGAAGAAACCGGCATCATTGAGTTCTTTTCCAACAAAGCACGGCGGACAAAAGGACAAAGTCAAGAACGAGTTCATTATACCTGAATTGCCTGAAGGACGTTTGTTGGAACTGAAGATATTCTCTAATTGGGGGGACAAATATTTGGTTGGCCTGAACGGACTTGAGCTCTTTGATTCGGATGGCATTGCTGTAACTGTTGAAAAGGTATGTTTACTAAGACTTGTTTTACTGTTCAGTCAGTGAACCGCAAAAAATGACAAGTGCAACGCAGGCTTAGATAGTAAAGTTACAATAAAAAAGCGCATGTTTAAAAATCCTAAAGCTAAAATCTGTAGTACCTACATATAAAAATAAAGATCCATTCCTTTTATTTATCTCAGGTTTGGACGGATTCCGACACAGGAGACCAATCAAAGCACGGTCGCGCAGAGAACATCATTGACGGCGTAGTGCGAACTCGTGATGAAAGACACGCGTGGACCGTGCCAGCGCCGCGGGGCAACCCTATAGCACTGTCTGTGTTGCTGTCTGGAAGCGCCAGGCTGGCTCTCATGAGGATATGGGTAAGTGGAAGGCTGAAATAAAGGTTTTAGTAGGACAGTGCAAGCTTTGTGTGTAGTGGTAGTCTTCATAAGGTACAATTCCATGCCCTTCGGCAACAAATAATATCAAGGCCTTGCGTGGCAATCGGCTTACAATTGATACTGTTCGTGGTGTTTTGTGACGTCTCTGTTTGTCTTTAAGGGCTTCGGAAACATGCCTTTAGAAAATGTTGCGTTTTAGCAGACGAGGGTATAATGACGATAGCTCTTGTTCAATCTTTTTTACAGAATTACAACAAATCTCGCATTTATTCGGCCCGAGGCGTCAAGTTGGTCCAGATCAAACTGGATGACCAAATTATATTCCATGGAGAGATAGCGAGGTCGAGTGGTGAACTGAAAGGACCACTGTCATCGTTTGGCGATGTGAGTATCCTGCTAATAGAGCCTTTAGAGCATGCTGGCCCTGCTTAAAAGACGAAAGAAGATTGCTGTAATCTTATAGCTTAGCGATAGAAACATGTGTGCGCGGGGTTAACTTCCTACAAGGTGTGGTAATTGAAAAATTAAATGGGCGTCGATAACTTGATTCCTCGTATCTATGCTGCTATAAACTTCCAAGTCTTTTAATATCAACGCAAATGACATACTAGGGTGCTAGTTATCAACACCTATTAATAAATTCATGAACCGACACATCTGCTGTAAATCGATTTTTAAATTCATGGAAGTTCCGGTGCGGCTATCGATTGCGTAAATGAGATGTTGGTATTTGTTCGATACTCATCGAACACATCATCATCAGCAGTTTTGACTCAAGTAGGTCGCGCGGCCGCACCAGCGGAAAGCGTGAGCTACGCGAGCCAGTGCGCGATCGACCGGCATACTTGTAGCACTCATTACCATCATTAGCATTAATTAGCGTGAAGTTTCGGAATAAACGTACTCTGAATCTTAGCTCAGACTTATCATTTAGCACCCGAAATAGCTAGCAGCACGAACCTTACCGTTCATATTGGTCCTTCGAAACCGTCAAGGACTCCGCGACCGCGACAAGTCGTAACGCGAAGTGCTTGTACCGTACCAGCAACCTGTGGGTTGCCGCGAACTAGATTAGGCGTGAGTTCATAGGGATTCACAACCACCGTGGGAGCTACCCGCGCAGCGACAACAGCGAGCCAGCAGCATAGCAGCAATAGCCGTAGGACAAGGCGGCTTTCAAGTAAGAGCGTTCCGTATATTCTGTCTCGCTTAAGTCTAACAGCAGCACAATGGAGACTTTATACTTCCAACAAACTGAATTAGCAGAGAGCATTGCCAAGGTCCTTATTAATTTCAATAAGGATAGCAAACAGCGTAAGACCATCGACTACTGTAAAAAGAGACTAGATCTTTTAGAGTCGTATTGGAGAGAGTATCAGCTAAACAACGAAAAACTTGTGCCGCTTGAAAAGAGAGGTCATAAGTACTTCGTAAATTCGGAGTTCGAGCGGACAATGGAGTCTTATAAAGCAGCAAAAGACGCCATATCCGAATATTATGACGCGTTATGTCACCAAGCAAAGCCGCCAGGATTCTCTGATCTAGAAGACAACCCTTCTAATCAGCAAGTAGCAGCAACAGCAGGTCCTGCCGGGGGCAAACACTTACAGCACCAGGACCACGAGCCATCCTCAGCATCCGCCAGCCCGGCGCGCGCTCGTGCCGAGGTGTCTAAAGGTATTTATAGCAAACTAGATGATATGATGCGCAAGCAACATATCAATTTCAAAGCATTCGCAAGAACCGTAGAAAGCATAGATGTCGAATCCATGTCCGATAAATGGGAGTTTGAAGACGCCTTGCGATTATTACAAACTCGATGGACAGCCGTGGACAACAGCCATTGGGAACTAATGATGGAGTTAGAAGACGACGAGGCGTACGAATTAAGCTACATTAAACATGAACGTACGTATAACGGCTTGAGAAAGGCTATCAGCTCTAAGATGTGGGCAACATCGTACCGTGACAAGTCCACACCGAAGATGGAAATTCCTGTGTTCTCAGGTAACTATCAGCAGTGGGTATCCTTCAAAGATCTTTTCGATGAAGCAATCCACAACAATCCTTCTCTATCAAAGGCACAAAAGATGCAATTCCTGAAGAGCAAGGTAAAAGGAGAAGCGGAGCGCTTGATCCAGCATCTCCCGATTAGCGCGGACAACTATAACACCTGTTGGGAAATTTTAACTCACAGGTTTAACAACAAAAAGCAGATATTTATGTCCCACGTAAATTCCTTTTACAATCTTGCCAATATACCGCAGCAGTCGTACACAGCCATCAAACGACTTCATGATGTCACCTTAGAGAGCCTCCACGCCATAAAAAATCTAGGCGTAGATATTACGACATGGGATCCTCTTCTTGTATATATACTAGCACAAAAATTGGATAGTGAGTCTTATTCCGAGTATATAGAGTCGTTGAAGAATTCGCGAGAGCTTCCGGTACTTCGGGACTTTTTGGACTACTTAGAGAACAAGTTCACTGCCCTAGAGTCATCTCGGCGACGTCAAGATGGGACAACTAAGGCAGTTTCATCTCAATCATCCAATGGTTCATCCAATTTTAATCGCAAAAATAATTTTAAATTGGGCAATGAATCTAAAAATAGCAAGAAAATGGAAATGGCGAAATCAATGCATGTGTCTGAGTCAGTAAATAAATGCCCTCATTGTTCGGCAAAACATAATTTAATAAGCTGCAAAAAATTTACAGAATTACCAAATGAGCAGAAAATAAAAATAATTAGCCAATTAAATTATTGCGTAAATTGTGTTTACGATCATAATGGCGCAAAATGCTACTCGACAAAAAGATGTCATAAGTGCAATGACGAACATCATACGACTTTGCATGACTATTTCGCAACACAATCAAAGTCTAACAACTTGACCGAGATTGCGAAACAAAAATGCGAAAACAACAAAAGCATCTACGCTTCTCAGCAAGTAACATCGGAGATTTTGCTAGCCACAGCGCTGGTGAAAGTCACAGCAGCCGACAGGACCCAGCACGTCATGCGAGCACTGATCGATCAGGGCTCACAAATTTCCGTGATCAGCGAGAAAGCAGCACAGCAGCTAGGATTAAAGCGAAAATCTTGTAAAGGGGTTATTTTCGGAGTAGGTGAACGTGAAAACAACTGCAAAGGAAAACTAACGATCGCTTGTCAATCGACTTACACCGATTTTAAGTTTTCTACTGATGTTGTCATAGTGAACAACTTAATAAAAAATCTGCCAAACGAAACGTTCGCTAAGCCATATTGGCAACATACAGCACATCTTTGTTTAGCAGATCCAGATTATAACATCAGTCGTCCGGTGGATCTTCTCCTAGGAGCAGAAATCTACGCCAACATCCTTTTAGAAGGATTAATTCGCGGACAAACGTCCTCGGAACCGCTAGCACAGCAAACTCATTTAGGATGGTTGCTGTGCGGTGGCAATACAAGCACCTCATTCCAATGCAACGTGATCTTGCATAACGTTGAAGACATTCAACAATTCTGGACAATTGAAGACATTCAAGAACAGAATTCTATGTCCGTAGAAGATCAGGAATGCCTAGATTTTTATGAAACTACGACGAAACGTCTAGAAAACGGTCGTTATGTAGTTAGGTTGCCCATGAAACCAGAATTAGAAGAGAAGCTAGGATCTTCGAAAGAGATAGCGATAGCACAATTTAAAAATGTAGAACGTAAGTTTAGCAAGAATGAAGACCTAGCGAAGCAATACAAGCAATTTATCCGCGAATATGAGCAGCTGCAACACATGAAGTTAGCGACTTCTAACAGCAAACAGAAGACGGAAATAGAATGTTTCCTTCCTCATCATGCGGTACTGAGAGCAGAATCTAGCACAACAAAGTTGCGCGTAGTATTCAACGCGTCGTCTAAAACTACTTTAGGCCACAGCCTAAACGATCTAATGTACAGGGGTCCAAACCTCCAGTTAGACCTGTTAGAGCTTATCCTGAAGTGGAGGCAATATCGTTTCGCATTCACAGCTGATATTGAGAAATGCTTCCGTATGATTTTAGTCGATGAGCAGGACCAAAGCCTACAACAAATCGTATGGCGACAAAGTCCGGATCAGCCTATAAGAAATTATAAATTAACAACCATAACGTATGGAACTAAAGCAGCGCCATTCCTGACAATGATGACTCTGCGAAAATTAGCGTCAGATGAGCAGCAAAAATATCCCAGAGCAGCTAAATGCATCCAGGAAGAGCTCTATATGGATGATTGGGTATCGGGAGCGCATAGCATCAAAGAAGGAAAGCGGAGGATTACGGAAGTAAACGCATGCCTAAAAAGCGGCGGATTTTCACTAAGAAAGTGGTCCTCAAACGATAAAAGATTGCTTGAAACAGTTGAGCAAACTGCCGACAAACAGCCAGCAGTCTTTACATTTAAAACTGAAAGCTCATCAAAAACTTTGGGGCTACAATGGAACTCAACCGAGGACGAATTCATCTTCAAATATGATTCAAACAGCACACAAACAGCAAAACTGACCAAAAGAATGCTTCTATCCGAAATCTCTAAGATTTTCGACCCTTTGGGATGGTTAGCGCCCCTAACCACAAAGATGAAAATTTTATTCCAGCAAGTATGGCAAGATTCTGAAGTCCAGTGGAGCGACGAAGTTTCTATTAAAACCAAAGAAGAATGGATCAAATTGAAGGGAGATTTAAATCTATTAAATCAGTTCCACATTCCTCGGTGGTTACAAAGCAAAGAGCATGACGTCATAGAATTACATGGGTTTTGTGACGCATCAATTCAAGCCTTCGCCTGTGTAGTATACGCACGAATCGTATCCAATAACTCTACATCAGTAGTGCTAGTAGCAGCAAAAACGCGGTTAGTGCCCTCTAGCAAGGCTGTATCGCTACCTAGGTTAGAATTATGTGCGGCCGAACTACTTACGAAACTCATGTCAAAAATCGTCAAAAGCATCAACAGCTTGGCCGTGAAGATATACGGCTGGAGCGATTCTAAGGTTTCCCTTAGCTGGATTCAAGGATCCCCGGAGCGCTGGAAGCCTTTCGTAGCGAACAGGGTGAAGAAAATTGCTAGCATTATGCCACCAAACACTTGGCATTATGTAAACACCAAAGAAAACCCAGCGGATGCAGCTAGTAGAGGCCTGACGACCTCACAATTGCTAGAACACGAATTGTGGTGGCAAGGACCGACCTTCTTATCTTCATCGCACTTCAAACCTACGGGTCAAACGAAGTATACTACTAACGAAGAGATAAAAAGGCAGGTAAACATTGTTCAAAATCCTATCATGGATAGCAGCATAGTCGACGATCTATTACATCGCTACAGCTCGTTTACAAAAACAACACGCATCTTAGCCTGGGTACGGCGGGCATTGACACCTGTCGTTAGTAAACAGAAAACAAAGCATCTCACTTTACACGAGCTTAGATCAGCAAAACTTATAATAATAAAAAACGTACAGCGCGCTGAATTTAAAACAGACATTGAACGCTTATTGCAAAACCAGGAAGTAAAATCTGATAGCAAGCTACTCAACCTTAATCCATACTTAGATCAGGACGGGATCCTTAGAGCAAAGGGAAGACTCAGGCAGGCCAACATAAGCATAGAAATGAAGCATCCAATCATCATTCCATACAACAGTCGACTGACTGAGCTTCTCATCGCGCAAGCCCATGAGCTCACATTTCACGGAGGAGCTCGACTTACTATGTCCTTTCTTAGACAAAAGTATTGGATAATTAAAGGAAATCGAGCCATCAAAACGCAACTTCACAGATGTGTTACTTGTAGGAAACAGGCACCCAGGAAGCTACAGCAGATTATGGGAGATCTACCTGATTTCCGCACCAACCCAGCTCCAGCGTTTTATCACACAGGTGTAGACTACACGGGCTTCATATCTGTGAAGGCAAATAAAGGGCGTGGAATAAAAACAACGAAAGGATACGTGGCTTTGTTCGTCTGCATGGTTACGAAAGCCGTGCACATAGAATTGGTGTCGGACTTGACCAGCACTTCCTTTATCGCAGCATTGAGGAGAATGTCAGCGCGACGAGGAGCCCCGAAACATGTGTACTCGGACAACGGCACTAACTTTGTGGGAGCTAACAAAGTAATGCAGGAGGAGTACGAGCAGCTAAAACAAGTTTTCGGTGACTCATTTTATAGTGAGATAACGGAAATGGATATAGAATGGCACTGGAATTGCCCTTCCTGGCCTAGTGCGGGAGGATTATGGGAACGATCAATACGAAGTCTAAAGCAACACCTCAAACGAGTTGTAGCGGACCAAGCATTGACGTATGAAGAATATAGCACCATTTTAGCGCAAATAGAAGCGGGTCTCAACTCTAGACCACTATGTCCGATATCTGAAGACATAGACGATTTAGATTTCTTAACACCCGCGCACTTCCTAACCGGTAGAGCAGGTCTAACCGTTATTGAAACAGCCAGTGACGCTAGGACTAGATGGCACTTAATAAACAAGATTTTCCAAGACCTTTGGAGGAGGTGGAAAACTGAATATCTTAGCCAATTATCTGTTCGTAGCAAGTGGCTAAAGCCAAAAAGCAACATTAAGATCGGAAATATGGTGACCATCCACGATGATAATTTTCCTTCTGGAAAATGGCCAGTGGGGAGAGTTGTCGAGGTACACCAAGGGAAGGACGGGTTTGTAAGGGTTGTGACATTAAAGACGAAGAACGGTTTAATAAAGCGACCTATTATCAAATTGTCCGTCTTACCAATCGAGCAAGAGGACGCAGAAAAGGAAGCTGAAGAGCAGAGTAAAAAAGCCAAACCCAAGATCACAAAGGATGAAACAAAAGCAAGTACGAGAAAGCATCGTAATTTCGTCAACATCGTTTTATCACTATTATTTTTTATCAGCATTTGGAGCAGCAGCGAAGCATCGAACCACATTACCCAATTTAGCGGTAATCAATCCTTATACTACGACCCAATAGGTAAATTAAATCTAATACGGGATCAATGGAAAATTGTGTCCTACTACAACATGCAACCTTATTGGCAAGGTGATAAAGCCGGGGACACCTTCATTAAATATCTAGAGCAGACATGTGAACAAATCAAGGAGCCTAGCCATTGTAACATGATTTTATTACAAGTGCAGCACGATTACAACGAGCTCCAATATCACAATCAGCTGCTGCTAAATCAGCATTTCGGCACTCGGTCAAGAACCCGACGCGGCCTTGTCAACGCAGTCGGCTCCATAGCCAATACATTATTTGGAGTACTCGACCAAAGTTTCGCTGATAAATACCAACGTGATATTGAAATTATAAATAGCAACGAAAAGCACCTATTACAGCTTTGGAAAAACCAAACATCAGTGGTAGAAGCTGAGTATAATATTCTGAAACGAACTGAGAAGACTATTGATACTCAGTATAAGCTCATAAATAGACATCTAAACCTCTTAGATCAAGCGACTAAGCAGATACAATTGCAAGGTAAAAGTACATCAATGTTACAAGAATTCACTCTCGCAGCCATGGCTACGACAAACATGATACACAACTTAAAGCGTGTCCAAGATACATTAATCGACACCTTAGCGGATATTTATCATAGTAAAATTAACATGCATCTACTTACTCCAGAGCAGCTCAGCAACGAACTTCAAATCATTTCCGGTCAAATATCAAAAGAACTTACTTTGCCTATCAACAACATCCAGGCCGATTTATATGAAATCTACAAACACCTAAAGATCAAGGCGAGAATGAGTAAAGAGTACTTCATGTTTGAGATCTCCGTGCCACTCATTAGCAGAGACAGTTTCCAACTGTACCGCTTAATACCTGTTCCTCTCCAGGTGGGAAAGGACATGATCAGCATTATTCCCCTCACAGATTACATAGCAACTAATCTGATGAGGGACTCCTATATCGAAGTCAAGAACGACGATCTTCAAACCTGCACCTATCAGGAGGAAAGTTATATCTGTCAGCTACGAGGTCCAGTCAAGCGACTGGGTCTAGAAGAAAAGTTCTGTCAAACCGAACAAATAGGTATCTGCCAGTCTAAGAAAGAAACCTGCAAGAATATGTGGTTACAATTACACGACCTATCGTCTTATTTGTATTTCGCATGCGATACCTATTCATTTACAATCATATGTGACAATGAAACCCGAACGCGCCGTGTCAGCAAGGCCGGGCTCATTCAACTCGATAAAGAATGCATAGCTAAGGGCCGTGACATAACACTTTATTCATATCAGCAGGAAAACAAGCTGACTTTAAAACCTGACCTATTATTAGCGAACATAGCTCCAATACAGCACTATCATTTGGTCAATATTACGCTACCGCTTCTCGAAACAACTACAGAAGATGCACAGATCAACAACACACTAACAAGTCTCGGCAATCAGATAGCCGCTATGAAGAAAGCAGCTTTAGAAGAAGGAACATTAACTACGCATGATATACATCACTATGCCATATCATACGTATTGCTAGCAGCAGTCGTCGCCGTCGTAGCGTTCCTGGTGTTCCTGTGGTGGCGAGGCAAGCAAGCCTCACCCGCGCCCGCGCGTGACCCGCAGGCTCCAAGCGAACCTGCCGCGCCGCGGGCGGCGCCTACCAGCAGTGTGAGTGTTAGTGCTAGTGCGCGTAAATCACCCGTGCCCGAGCAAGGGCCCAGTGTTTGTGGGACCAAACGGTGGTCCAGTTTACGGTACAAAAGAGACAAATCAACGTCACCTATCAGTAAAAGACAATCGGTCTTTACGGTAGATCTAGATAGAGATTAGCTATCACTTAGGATAAGAACATTCAGCATTGTATTAACCTTCATTTAGCATAAACAAATACTGGTTCACCTATGTGTTACTAACCCTCTTAATTGTGTAATCATCTCATCTCATCTTTCCCATTTCCTCCACTCGGGAGCATGTTCGATACTCATCGAACACATCATCATCAGCAGTTTTGACTCAAGTAGGTCGCGCGGCCGCACCAGCGGAAAGCGTGAGCTACGCGAGCCAGTGCGCGATCGACCGGCATACTTGTAGCACTCATTACCATCATTAGCATTAATTAGCGTGAAGTTTCGGAATAAACGTACTCTGAATCTTAGCTCAGACTTATCATTTAGCACCCGAAATAGCTAGCAGCACGAACCTTACCGTTCAGTATTAGTTGGTAGTATATAGATATTGGTAACCCAAGTCTAAAAGATAATAACATAGGTACTGATATATGTACAACATACGTTGAACGTACACACTACATTACGTTGAATGAATAACTCTTGTAACGGATAAAAATTACTAATTCTTTGAGTGGTTTCCCCTACGAAAATATACAACCCAGGCCAAAAATTTCAGACAATCCTCTTCACAAAAGACCCAGCGATACTGGAGTCCACAATGCAAAACGACAAGAACTTCCAAGCACTGATCAAAGACAATGAACCGATGAGTGACTACCCTAACATTATCGACAAACGTCCTCCTACAGCTAACGATAGCAATCATAACATGAGCCCTACGGCTTTGTTGGAAGCCCTAGATATTGAGGAGAAGGAGATGAAGTATGTTGCCAAGAAAGTCAAGCTGACGCTCATGTCTAATTGGGGACAGAGGCATTTAATTGGACTTACAGGTGAGGATGTTGAGAATAACTTGAGAACGTTCTTTAGAGATCCTCACGGTAGCTTACGATTGGATGCTGATGTTACTGTCTGTCTAGGAAATTCTAAGTTGATTTAATTTCAAGCTCTGAGGTTAAGGCTTACGCTTACTTCAGAGTCCCGACCGCCCGACATTTCTGCCAGACTATAAGGTGGCGATGAATGATCGTTATCTTCAAATAGCAGGAGCTTGTCCTCTTTTTTGTACCTTAGTTCTCAGTATTTTGTCGATTTTGTTTTTGATTAAGGCTTAGCAACATTCGGGCGAAGCATATTGCCTGTTTCATCTTTGCTTTGGCAAACCTCAAATTTGACTTCCCTAATCGTAACTTTACCGTGGCATTTCACAGGTATCGAACTCCTTTGCTACAACGAGCCGGTAAAGGTCCACCGCGCGTATGCCTATACTGCCTTCATAACAGAGGACCAGGCGCCAGAACATAGCAAACTCATCGAGTGCAAGGGTTTGTTCAGCGGTAGAAACATCACCACTGACTTCGAAGATATGTGGTGTACGAACTTTGCGGCAGGGACCAAGTTTTGTCATATTGTTATGGAGTTGCTGGAGCCGACTGAGATTACTAGTAAGTGGAACTATAGGTCCTAAATTTCGTAGACTTTGGCATAATCTTTACTGTTGTCAGCTCTTATCTCCTTCATAAATGCGCCGCGGAGGTGGGTCTTATGAAAAGTAGGAGAGCCATAATTATTCCTTTGCGAAAAAAGGGATGGTAATATTCGAACTATAGGTAGATATAGCTTGACTCTCTTTCAGACGACAAAGTATTTTTAAATTGCTATTGATCTCTTTCAGTCCATGTCATGCGAGCTATTTCTGCATCCACTTAATAAACATTGTAAAATAGCAATTTGCCACTATCACCGTCAGATGACTCCGTGCTAAATATTATTTTGACAAGCTTTTATATAAATTGCAATGTATGTATGTAAGTGTCAGTCGGATCAAATCTAGCAACTGAATTTTAAAGCAGTTATTCTCCACCGATTAAGATGAAATTATGCATACACATTAATTGTTTGGATGACAATGCATGGATAGCTAAGTGAGGTCATTAAATTCTAAAGCCAAGATGGCGGACTAGTTATTTTATGTGCACTGCCATGATGGGTATCAAAAGAAAGGGTTTTCTGCGAAGAATACGAAAATAGCTTGTTTAAAAATAATATGACTAAGTTTATTTAAGAACTAAACTGCATCAAAAAGACGACTCAATTAAGTCTTCTTCAAAACATACTCCTCACACAGGTATACGCCTGTGGAACTACAACGCGAACATGGAGCTATCCTACATCGGGGCGAAGCACGCGCGCATCTGTTTGGACGGGGCGGCGCTCCACTACAGGCCTTTGTTGCTGCGTAGGGCTCCCGGGGATACCTGCTACGATTATGTGCAGCAGATTGACTTGCTTTCTATTGACGACAGGTAACAACTACTGCGTAAGATTCTGCTTGCGAATGTGCAATTAGTATCATCTCATGGTGGACAATTCAAAGGAGTAAAAGTGGTTGAATTGAAATAAATGATTTTGAGTCATGATTTAGCGAGAGATTTCTTTTCTGCAAGGTTCGAGGGTTTTACACTCCATATGCTTATTACACACCAGTTGATAAAACTATAATCGGCACCTGCAGCCTAATTGGGTAAGTGAATTCGGCAAGGCAAAGGGTTTGACCCCATGAAAGAGCATGAGAAATACTCTTTAAATAATTATAGGTAATTGCTAAAAATTATTGGAGTCTTTCGAAAAAAGTATCTTCACCAGTAAAAGCGTCCATTTTTTTTGCCGATACCTAATTATTATTTGTCATGCTCTTTCATGGGGTCAAACGCTTTGCCTTGCCGAATTCACTTACTCAATTAGGCTGCTGTTCGGCCACAATGCCACAATGCCTCGCCCGGCGTATGCTTCGAGAAATACTACTCCGACAACCTAATTGCGTACTGAATTCGGCAAGGCAAAGGGCAAAGAGTATAAAAACCCGACCAATCACATGCGAGATGATAAACGCGATGTGGATTTCCGTCTATGTGATTGGTGGATTTTTCATATTCTTTGCCCTTTGCCTTGCGAATTCATTACGCAATAAGGCTGTTGGAGTAGCGTTTCTCGGAGCATACGGGCGAGGCGTTATATGAGCAGTATTACGCCCTGATGCCTACCTATATGGTGCAAGAAAAGCCGCCCTGATTTTGCGGCCGTGCTTTTATTCTGCCGAAAATCCGTATCAACAGCGACTTGCGAATGTTAAAGGTTTTCTGATTCATCCTGTTTTATACTTTTAAAACCCATGAAACGATCTTTTCCAGAATATTTTTAAAACAATTAAGTATTTTGTAATTCCCCTTCGTAGGTTGGACGACGCAAACGACACAGACAGTTTCCGTATGGACTGCCTAGTGTATGGCACTAATCTGGACATGGGTGCTCCGACGGGTTTCGTGCTGCAACTGAACATATTCTCCACCTGGGGTGACCCGTACTATGTCGGACTGACAGGGGTTGAGCTGTATGACCCACATGGAAACCTGATTCCTGTCACTGAGACAAGTAAGTTCCTTAGCTGTTAGCTGTGGCATTTCACGGGACCGCGTCAGCCATGGCAATTTCCAGCTTATTGCCTGCAAGTTTTGCATGAACACTGAACATGGTTTATAATAATGTCAAGGATTCTAAACGACTCCTAAACTGGAGACCGCAAATAGATAAGCGTAGCGTGGGATGCCTCCAGTTACAAGTAAAGAGGCAGGAGATTGACATTGACTGATGACCTTAAAAAAATGGCCGGGACTCGGGCCATACTAAAAGCGGAAGGCGGAGACCCGGGTGTTATGGTATGGCGTAGCTTGGGACAGGTCCATGTTCAGCAGTGAACTGCAATAGGTCGAGTTGATTGGTTGAAGGGGTCAGTTTCCTGAAACATAAATAAAATGGTTTGGTTGTTGTCCACCAGACGTATGCGCGCACCCAGCAAGCGTGAACGTACTGGATCCACGTGCGGCGGATGTACGTACGCCGGACAAGCTCATCGATGGACATAACGCGCGTGTTGGTGATGCTGCACACTCCTGGCTGGCGCCTGTACTGCCACACACGCTCAACAGGTCAGTGATGACCACTATTATCATTGATCTTGTTATCGTCTCGTAATTTCACAGTGGTATTTAGGAAGCCAGGGCAATATTAAAAACCTTTTTGAAATGTTTCACATAAACGCCCGAAGTTACAGTGCAAACAATCTAATAGTCTCTGAGGACCCAAAGAGTATCCAGGTGGAGTCTACGGTCTCGGTGTCTTGGGTGGAATGCAGTCTTCTTGTTTGAGTAACGGTGTAGCATGTCTGCGTTATTATTGTCTTGTAGTCTAGTGGTATATGAAGACCTAAAAAGGCGTCGGTTAGTGTTTATCTGAGAGCTAGGTCTTCTTACAAAATCTTAACTTTTGCAGGGTATACTTTGTATTCGACGTCCCAGTTTCCGTGTACGGCATTAAGATCTGGAACTATGGAAAAACTCCAACGAGAGGTGTCAAGGAATTCGGAGTAAGTAATACTTATTGGCTCTTACAAGGCACCCATATGGGAGACTGGGATGACTTGGTTCTACGGGAGACTAGGTACATACCAATTGTAAAGCCCTTAAACATCAAAAATCAAACCTAACTCTTCAAATTAGTTCTAGTTCCCCGGCTTTATTACTTGAGTAGACTTGGAATTACCAATTTATAGCAATTTGAGATGCTAAGCAGTTTTATTATTTTTATGAACCAAGTCCTCCGTAGGATCAAATCTCCCCAGTCTCCCCTATAACCAGTAGGTACCATTTCATAATAGGTACTTTCTCTATGCGAAGCAATGCGTTCGTGATAATAGGACAGCAACTTACCTTTCCTTGTTCGTCAGGTTTTAATGGATGACTTGCTATTGTACAACGGAACTTTGGACTGTGCCAAAAACGATGAGAACCTCAACTCGCAGTGGTTCTGCTTGCAGAACCTAGATGTCGACACATTGACGCCTTCGTGAGTAAAAGCTTTATTATAGCTAGCTATACGTAGGGCCAGGATTTAATGTACCTATTTATGTCACGGCGAAACATGACAAACGTGGCTTCTCTCAGCATTCATATATGGATGTTATTCAGTTCAAAAGGAAGAGCTCGACGCATTTCTGGTTTTCCCGTCCCACCCTCCTTCAGAGCTTCGTGAATGTTTCCGAACTAAGACTTTTTCAATGTCAAAACTATAATGGTTCGACTGTGAAAAAGGGACATCTGTCCCTTACGCACACTGAAAATAATCTTGCTCTAAGAGGTTATGGTCACCCCCCTGGTAACCTGCAGCATAATTGCGCAAGTGAATTCGGCAAGGCAAAGGGGCTTGACCGCTTTAAATCGACCAATCACATAGACGGAAATACACATCGCGTCTTTCATCTCGCATGTGATTGGTCGATCGATGGCGGTCAAACCCTTTGCCTTTGCTTTGAATTCACTTACGCAATTAGGCGGCTGGTACTACGTATCTTTGGCGTCTCTTTATGCTAATCTCATCTTATTAACTTCACCATGATCTGATTGGACCTTGCTTTTTCAGTTCATCAGACCTGAGCCAGCGCACAACGACAAGCGGTTCGAGTGAGTGCGCAGACCCGTCGGCGCGGCCACACACCAGCGTCCACGTGTTCCACAAACATAGACAATAATGAACACACGGCCCAACACACTCTGTCTAATTTCTGTGCACTTTCAACTTCTAACATCTTAACTATAAAGACGATAATCATCTGCATGATTTTGACAGACAGGCACTTATTTGACAGTTGTGTTATTATACGGTCGGTTTCGGAGTAATCATCATGACAAAATAACCTCTTATTTAAAATGTTGTGTTACAAACGAATTTGCCCCATTTTAGAGGATATGTAACTTATAAGATCGCATTATTTCTTAATGAGTTAAGGCGATGCTTGAAATTGTATAGGCTTTTTGACGGTTTAGGATACAAACAAAAAATGGAATTATGTTGAAACGAGCGTAGACTAATCCACTTAAGCACTTGGTTTCATTGAGAACGTATTAGTTAGTACATGCAGGCATGTAGTAATTTCGTAGACTGCGCACAAGCCAAAATATTTTTTAACTTTATTTATATTCACTTTTACTGTTGTAATTCATAAAGTTACAAAAACCGTAAAAATTAAAACGCTTGGTCGTAGTATTTAAATTATTGTAAGGTTGAAACTTAGTGTAGAAATCATTCCTATGTTAAAGTACGCTGCGTGACCTGAAACAGTGATGTTGCTGGTCGGACATGTTGTAATTTGTTACGTGACCGTGTAACGTGAATTTTTGTACCACAAATAAACGATACTTTATAATTCGGAGGTTTTTCATTTCATTACACGCCACAAACAACACTTTTTCCAAGACGATCTTCCTTTTACTTCCCTACAAGAAGTACTACGGCTACTTCGAAACCGAAATTTCACGACCCTATTACTAAGACTCCACTATCCGTCTGTCTGTCACCAGGCTGTATCTCATGAACCGAGATAGCTAGACAGTTGAAATTTTTACATATGATGTATTTCTGTTGCCGCTATAACAACAAATTCCTAAAATAGAATAAATATTTAAGTGGGGCTCCCATACAACAAACGTGATTTTTTTACCATTTTTATGCGATATTGGTACGGAATGCTTCGTGCGCGAGTCCGACTCGCACTTAGCCAGTTTTTTTATAATGTCAAAAGAGTTGCTTCGCTATTAGGAATGGTGCAATTTCTATTACACTCATCTTTTGATATAATTTAAGGCAAAGGTTCATTGAAAAAAACAACATATATATTATTCAGCTTAATTTATTGTTCAACTACTAACAATCACAGTTTTTATGTTGCATCGCAACTAGATAACAGGACAAAATCGAAGATTTCAACTTTGCCAATATTTGGTTCTACATAAGGTTTATTTTTATTTAAACAAATACATTGCACGAACGGTCAAGTAAGTAGTGTCCTTTAATTTTACCAAATTGGTAGTTAATACTAACACAGCAATTTTTGTACTCTACAAGAGTCAACTAAAATAATATTACTATCGTTATTTGTACGAAAATTCAATCCATTACTGCATGTATTATTATTTATTGGCAAGGCAGGCAGACGTAAAAATATTCAAAGTATCAACTATTTTTATTGTGGTAACAATATGTTTTGTATGGCAGTTAATATGACAGTCAAAATGAGTTTTTATGATAAGGGCTTAAAGATTCAATTTTGTTTGAGATCTTATTACGCTTGGCAGTGATTTTTTTATCGAAACCCATAAAATGCTTTTGTAAATACCAGCTACAAAAGCATGTGAGATAAATTTTTGTTTGATATCTCATTTCGCTGGACAGCAGAATCAAAATTTTTTTCAAATCATTTTCGAATAGAAAATATAACGCATAAATGCTTAAGACTAAATTTTGCTTGAGATCTCTTTGAATCCGGCAGTTTTTTTGTGGGGCTTATTTTGTAAGAACATTTTTGCAATCAGTGATAATAATGGCTTAGATATAAAAATGGATTTTCGTACAAACAACCAGATTCGTAACTACATTATCAAATATTTGAGACAAAACGAACTAAACACAAAGCCAGTCTCAATAAATCAATGGAAGAAGGAAATAATAAGAATGTACAAAATTCCTTAGTATAGTTACCAGTAGTAACAATAATTAGAAAATTACAAAAGCCCTACTTATGCAAATAACCACCACGAGTTAACTTCAGTCTATCCCTAGTTCTTTTTATGGCAACATTTTGGAATCACTGGAATTGCCATCCTTAAAAATACTTGTTCTTTTTTTACATAAGCCACATGGGGTTGTCATTTCATTCAACTTAATCCGTAGACAAGGAAGTTCTCCATCAATCCTTTACTTTGTACAAATCTTTTCTAGTGTTAATACAGTGTAGTATCTTTCTACATTATTTGGTCACAAATCATAACCAAAAAAGAACTGAAATCAATGGCAATAAGACTCAATGAGACTACAAATTGACTCAATCCTTCAGAAGTCCCCGATCGTTGTGCTATTTAAGTGAATCCGGCAAACAATACCCGCATCGCCGCCTCTAGCATTTCTAACTCTGCCTTAGTTAAAGGTAATGTCTTATGCGATATAAGTATATTCATAATACTTTTTATTTTACTCAGATATCAATATTACCAGTTAGTCCTAGAAACTTAAGACCTTAAAAAATAAGAATGTACCCGGGCGTTTTTATGACGCATCGAACTTTAGAACGAGACTGTCACACAGGGATGAGGGACAGAGTGAACGCTATACAAAACCGAAACTTTTCTAAAATTCGAAATGCCATATTTTCAATTAGGTAATGTAACAGCCTTTTCATGTTTTACAGATAAGACCTATAAGTTACGAGGTAGGGAACCCTAAATAGTCAATAAATTGTGATGAATATTCGACAGTTTTCAAACCAATAGGCAATCTCGACTAAATAATATTGCTTCAAGTTACCTAACTGAAGAAGTAGACAGATCTCAATACGCTATTTAGGTCGAAGTCTCCTTTGCTGGGCACTTTTTGTAATAGTTTGTTAACGCGTTTCTTGTTTGCTGCGCCCACACTTCTGTCCTCCAGTTCACTAGAACAGAAGATAAGTTCATTTTATATGGATATTCTTCTTTCATTTACTTGCACCAGAGAGGAAGGAGACTGCTTATTTTATA
The DNA here is from genome assembly GCA_948252205.1 of Orthosia incerta. Taxonomy (NCBI): domain Eukaryota; kingdom Metazoa; phylum Arthropoda; class Insecta; order Lepidoptera; family Noctuidae; genus Orthosia; species Orthosia incerta. The sequence continues at coordinate 8,609,840 of OX411759.1, forward strand.
GTTTGAAGAATTGTAAGGCAGTATTGAAAAACTCACCATTCGTCGTAGCTGTATCGTTTTGAAAGAAATTCTGATAAATCTTCTAGGATTGGCTGCGAGTGTAGAGCCACGAACTGTTTACGGCATATCTGAAAGATTTAAAAAATTATTGGACTGTAATCTGTGTACCTATTTGCTACTCAATGGAACATTGTGTAATTTTCCAACAAGAATGATGTAACCAAATACTTGTAATTTAAACTTATTGATGGAAAATAGTGTCCTTGGAGTTTTTACACATTTTTCTCCATAGAGACCTACTGACGCTTGCGAATGTGCAACTAGATTCATCTTTTTGCTTTTGTTTGACAATTCAAAAGTACATAAGGTTTATTTGAAATATGGCTATCCGTAGCAGACGCACCGGGTGCATGATTTTCGGCCGTCATAGAGTGTGGCCTGCAGGTCTTGGGAGGCTGTTGCCTGAACAGTCAAAGGCAAGATACGATGTGTTCTGCGCGCGCCTCTCTAGAGGTATTGCGGTCGGACAATACCTGGTGACGGAGCATGAAGACATGCGCAAGCACTCCAGCGCTTCGGCCGAAAGTAACTGCAGAACACTGTCTGGTTTTCGTAGAAGCCTGTTGTACACGGGTAGAGTTACTAACTATGCTACTAACTATACCAATGTAGACAGCAGTGGGAGAGTAGAGTATTCAAACTTGAAAGAGTAGAGTGACTAACCCATGGGCAAGCAACTCAACCACTAGCCTTCTCTCACCACGGCGCCCACTCTACTCTTACAATAGTTACTCTACTAAAATATGAATTGTCATGATATATGATATACATGATACGATTTATCAAATTGCCCAACCGTTACGTAGCAATATTCATAATGACTAGAGAAAATTTAAATATATAACGATTTTATGATCCTTGATTAGTTGGATTTGTCTCCGCCCTGAATAGCAAAATAACTATTAAAACATCGGAAAAGTGAAAAAAAAATGAGGAGGCAGTTCATTTTCTCATACATTTTGTACGGAACGGTTTTAACATAGAAATATAAAATACAGGAGAAGTGGCAAGGGGGCGTGTCGGTGTCCGCGCGACATGGACTGACTGAGCATGTCATAGACAAATGGCCGTCACCGCGAACTAGTGCGCTTTCGACCGTGATCGTGAAAAGTTATAAGAATGCCGTGTTGTTCAGTGGTTTCTTGTAAAAACCGAAGCCTAAATCAAAACTTTGTAAATCATGGAATCAGTTACCATATGTAATCACAAGTATTTTATTATATCTGTCTTTAAAATCATGAAAAACAACAAATCGTAAAATATTTCTTGCCTCTACTATGTTATTTTTGTTTTCAAATAGCACAGCGACTGTACTATTTTTGCATTAAATACATTGCTTCTTAACCACTATCTAAGTTTGTCGCTGAGTGACTGAACAAGCAATGTAAAAATCACAAAACGATACTTTACTAAGCGGATGCATCGCGTAGTACGGCCGCTGTTTCTTGCGACGAGTTAGTGCTGTGCTTATGCAGATCCACTAACGTAGGCTATCGACAACAACGTCGATTGACGAATGAAATATTTGCTTTTATAGTTTATTTTTCAATTTTTAACCGTTTTAACCCGGTTGGAAGATCGATGTAAAATAATGTTTATTAATTATTTTACAGCGTGGTAGAGAAATGCGTAACTAACATTTTGACAAAAAATGCCACCCCAGTAATACCAAAGTGTCAAGTGCTGCACAAATACCTCCACTTTACAGGTCATTGACTAAACACCATAGCAGGGTTCAACAATACCTCCTGTTTCAATACGCTATGACAGCCTAAACCAACGTAACCAGATTTTCGATTGTTTGAATTTTTTGATTTACTTAATAATTTATATTTTTAGGTACATATTGTTTATTTTTATTATAATATTTTCTGGGCATGCTGTTTTTAATGTAATTTATTTACAGAACTACAAAAAAAATATATAATATAGTAAATGGGATAATCGATAACTTTCCAATTTAGTCAATCACTAGCGTAAATGTAAAATAAATTGCTTTTGCACAGCACAACGATAGCGACCGATGTTTTTGTGTGCGTAAGTTGTACGGTGTATGGTAAATACACGCTGTGTTGATGAGATAAAGTTTATAATTGACTGTGTAGTACGTTCTGATTTAAGAAATGCGGGTGTGAGCGCGACTGCGTATCTATTGCCTTTACTGAACTGCATGTGTAGTAGTTGCCGTGTGGTAGGGGCAAACTGGAGACACAGGGTTCCGATATATTTTCGTCTACACGCCATATCTCCTTGTTTAATATATCTATGGGTTTTAACGAAACTTGAACTTGAACAAAAAATATTAGTTACTATTTAAGACAAACATTTAATACTAGGTATAAAAACAAATTATGCTTATCAATAAATATAGTGATTACTATATAACAGTATTATTTTTGATGCCACAATGTTCCATATATAACTCACTTTTTCTAAATCTGTCAAATGTAGAATCTGTCATAAGTAGAATCTGTCATATGTAGAATCTGTCAAAAGCAATGAGGTAGGAAAACTATGGAGATGGCATATTCTACTATATGAAGAATAGTTATACAAATATCTATAATATCGACACACGCATGTCAAAAAGCGTTTTGTCTCTTTTTAACTCACCAAGAGCTGCACATGAAAAGAGAGACATCTAAATGTTTGTCAAGGACTAAACTTGGTAACACTTTTGAGTGACGTCAAAATCATGTCTATGCGTGACCGGTCGCCATGTTAATTGCCGAGTAAAATTGGTAGTTGTGTGCCGTATATGTACGTTTATCTGTGTAGTTGTGCTGTCAAACAGTTGCAAATGGCCTACCTCATTGGCAAATGGGCAGCCATCTTAATTGCCCGATTTATGTAGGTAAGCACGCTAATTTCGTAGGTATGGCAAGTCCATAGGTTTATAAGTCAGTGGTCAAAAGTAGACTATGATGTCAAAAGTAGAATCCGTCAAATGTAGACTAAACGTGTCAAATGTAGAATCTGTCTTTAGTAGAATCTGTCTTATGTAGAATCTGTCAAAGGCGACTATGATGTCAAAAATAGAATCTGTCAAATGTAGACTAAACGGAACCCACGACATACGACACGTAAGTCGTGGGTAAATATGCATATGTGGTTACTCTACTTAAACTGGTAGAGAACTTGGAATTTGGTAAAGTATTACGCTATTAGACTCTAGCGTTAACTCTACCGTGTACACCAGGCTTTAGAGTCTGTCAGTAGCCAGCCAGGGGTTAATGTAGTAGTATTTACCTTGTTCATGGTATCGACAGATCTCGGGTGTGTCCAGAAGCAGTCGTGCACGGACACGAAGGTGACGGCGCTGGCCTCACAGTGCAGCCCCGTCAGCATCATATGTGACGAGTCTAAAGAGTGGATAAAGTTGGGCGGGAAGGCGTTGCGCTGCTTCATCGTGCACGGTCGCCTGTTGGAAATAATTAATTACTCTGTAATTATTAAAAACGATCAAATGTCCTAAGAGACTTCGCATCGCAGAGATTAACCGCCCTGCCAGCCATCCAATCTTTCTTCTTGATCAGAGCTTCTGTGATCAAGATCACGATCGGTTGTACAAACAGTTGTAGGCGTGGGCAAATAGTGGGCGAAGTCTCTAAGGAGGTAGATGTTCGAGATTTGTTTAGGTAATGAATGTACAGAGGTATGCGGAACAGGGGTGGAGGATCTTCCGACCGTTTGGTCGGAAGATCCTCCCAGTTGCCCACCAGTAGCCAGGTAGTAGTTAGCAGTAGTATATGTTCAAATCGCACGGAGAACTTTGATTGAGCCATGTAGAATTTGAGTGATGTCTGATCTTTTTGTATTTCGTATGTGACGATATAGATGCCGTCACAAAGGTACGACATTTTGTTTATTTTTAAATAATGATTAATTACTGAGTAGATTTACCACAACCATTGGTTATGAAAGAATAGTTCACGATCAAGGAGTGAATGATTCTGGAAAAGGTGAAGGTTTGATGTAAACTATGATGTGGTTATAAAGATTATCAACATGGTGATGACTGCTTATAAAGATACATAAAAGGTAGGGAAGGCGACCAAATAAGATACAAAAAGGTTGGAGGGTATAGTTGTTGACTTACTGATGCTGATCTAAGGCCGGTCGGTACTGTCCGGTGGTGGTGCCGGCGCGTCGGTAGTAGGGCTGCACGACAGGCAGGCCTAGCGGAGTCACCCATTCTACACTCTCGCCGCAGACCGCTGATATCAACCTGGTGGAAAAAATTGTAATAAAATACTTTGTGTTATCAGGATATTACGGCAATCGAAAAATCGTTTAATAAAAATGTGTCAATAAAGTTACATTTCTTAGCATTACTAAAAATATTAAAAAAAAAGACGTGTGGCACTCGGGGACTGCTGCGGTAAAGCTATTGCATAGCATTCTTTATCAACTTATGCAATTATAATTATTTATTTATTTTTTATTTATGCAGTTTTTTTTTTCAATATCGTATTTTTAAGCAAAATTGAGCTTCCAACTTAGAAAAACTCAAATAACTCCGAAACGGAGCGAGATAGCCCGATTTTGAGGCCGACCTACATAGGTGCCCTCAGGACACCTCCTTCAGAACTCCCCCATCTAATTTAAATTTTAGCATACACTTCATTATTCAGCCATTAATTATAAAATCTTGTTTTGCCAAGCGAAATCCAACCTCCAAATTACAAAAACTCGAAAACTGAGTGAGATAGCCCGATTTTGAGGCCGACCTACATATGCCGAGCCCTCAGGACACCTCCTCCAGAAACCCCTCCCCATCTAATTTAAATTTTAACATACACGTCATTTTCAGCCATCAATAAAAATAAATTATAAAATCCTCCTTGTCAAGCGAAACTGAACATCCGAACTGGTAAACGCGGCACCAAATCTGAGTGACCCTTATTATCACTGTCATAAGGCCGCTTTCAATTGCTACGCAAAAGTGACATAAGGTCGCTTTCTTTGAACACCAATATTATTTAACGCCAGACGTACACAATCCTCCATCACAGGCTGACTCGAGGCGACACTTTACGAGAACCGACCTCGAGCCGCCACTAAGAACGAACCGGCGACCAAATCATAAAAACTAAAAACCTCCATATCTTGGAAACGGTTAGCAGAGCTGGCTCAATTCTGAGAAAAATTTGCCCCCCTGCCCGCGACTCTTCAGGCCGGACAGCAAGATAGCATAACCCCGCCCCCTCCTCCCTAAACTCGTTACCTTCCCCCCGCAAATTTTGTTTACTTCAGTGTAAAAATATCAAAATGAAACTTCTATAATATCGCGTAACAAACCCCTCCCCCCTCACACACTCGGAATCCATTCCAAAAAACAATTTGAGCAAAAAGGTGAGGATCGAAAATATGTTGTTTATTAATTTTTTATTTATGCAGTTTTTTTTTTCAATATCGCCCATCCCTAGTGTGGCATTATAAAGATATGATACCTATACACCTATATACTTTCTCACAAACAGCTGCTTACGTATTCGTCCGATTTCGGAGCAGCTCGTCTCGATCCGTGCAAGCTTCGGGGGTGTTAGGTTTTATTTTCGTTACGGAATTTGTTGATTCGGTCGCCGCGCTCAAAGCCCGCGATAAAAGCTATGCAGCTTAACAAAGTGCTTTCAGCTTTATCGTTTATGGAAACTTAATCTATTTTAACATATGAGACTTACTTGGCACAGTCGGTGAACCAGTCCTGAATGAGCTTGGTGGAGGTGAACATCTCTCGCAGACTGTCGAACGTCTTCGTGGTGAGGTACTGCGAACACGTCCATACGTGTTCCTTGGGGAACTCGTCTATGTCTGTTGACAACAATAGTAGTATTTAGAGGGTAGATAGATAGTTGTCTTCACTTTGAAGGGGTAAAGAAACGTTGGTTACATGAAGTTAGTTTTCAAACTTGTATAGCAAAATTGTATTAGCAATACTCTGGCGTCGTGTACACAAAATGCTAATTGCGTAACTGTTTTGACAGCTTGAAGCACCCACGCTCCTTTTCATTTAAACAAATCAACAGAATTCGTTACGTGTTTTACGCTGTCGAGAAGAACATATGAAGCAATGACAATGCAAGCAAAGGAATCAGAGATCAAAAGAGTGCAGAACTGTCCTCATTTTTGTATGTGACAAGCCAGGGTATTACTTGTAAAGTTGTGACTAACATTGCTGAGTGGCAAATCAATTAAGCCGAGGGTATTATTGCATAGTTTGTACAAACACGAAATTGTGAATTTTTTATTAATATTCTACAATCCTATAAGTGACATACCTTTCAACTGCTTAGCGATCTGCAGTCTGGCGCCGAACTTGGTGACTCCATACACCGTGGTCATGACGGTTTGCTTGATGACTTTCCTTCGCACGAAGTTTTCTAGGATGATGGCGGCGGGAATCCCGGCTGCCGCGTCACGAATTCGCATCTCTTCTACCTGTATCAGACATAATTATTTTAGATTTGCATTTTCTTTTTTATAGTCTCGCGCTTGATCACTATCTTACCTGATGGTAAGCGAAATGGTAATAGTAATTTATTTTAATCAAATGTAGCTAATAGTACATTTGATTGAAATCAATTTCAGGCGAAAGATTTCCACTGCTGGACATAGGCCTCCCCCAAGTGTCGCCACCATAGATATAATAATGGAGGAGATATGGAGGTAGACGAAAATATATCGGAAATCTGTGTCTCCAGTTTGTCCTTACCACACGGCGACTACTACACATGCAGTTCAGTAAAAACAATAGATACGCAGTCGCGCACACACCCGCATTTCTTAAATCAGAACGTACTACACAATCAATTATAAACCTTATCTCATCAAATATAGCGTGTATTTACCACGCACCGTACAACTTACCCACACAGAAATATCTGCACAAGCACATCACTAAATCGACGTAAGAAACAGCGGCCGTACTACGCGATAAGTCCGCATAATAAAGTATCGTTTTGTGATTTTTACATTGCTTGTCCAGTCACTTAGCGACAAACTTAGGTAGTGGTTAAGGAGCAATGTATTTATTGCAAAAATAGCACAGTTGCTGTGATATTTGAAAACAAAAATAAATGACATGGTCACTGTGACCACGTCGCGCGGACACCGACACGCCCTCATGCCACTTCGTCTGTTGTTTAGGGTTCCGTAGTCAACAAGGAACCCTTATAGTTTCGCCATGTCCGTCTGTCTGTCCGTCCGTCCGCAGCTTAGCTCAGAGACTCTTAGTACTAGAAAGCTATAATTTGGCATGGATAAAGGTACATATTAATCACGCCGACAAAGTGGTAAAATAAAACCATGAAAATATTATTTTTATGGTAAATGTGTTGGGTATACTTAGATAGACCATTCAAAAATATTACATGTTTGTGAAAAGCATTTTTCGATTCAGGGATCTGTTTGCGTAAAATTAAGTTTTAAATGGCTAATTTTTGTTAGAGTCAAGTGCCTGCCAGCTAAATAAATGGTTGCTTTTGAATAAGTATAAAAAAAAATATTTTTAGGGTACATGTGTTGGGTATCGTTGGATAGGCCATTCAAAAATATTACGGGTTTGTGAAAAGCGTTTTGTCGATTCAGCGATCACCAAACAATGACAATTGGACAGGCTTATTATATTAAGACGAAAACTAAAAATAGATTGTTTAAATATATAGCGAATTGGAGACAAAAAAAATCATCAAATCCACCAACCTAGCATTACTTTTTTATAATATCGTTATAATACTTGTAGAGGTTTAAATCACAGTAATTAAAAATCGTTGATTTGTTTTTTACAAGTAAAATGTAAGAAATGTAACCTTCTGGCAACGCTGTGAACTACGCACGCCCTTTCATTTTGACAACTCAACGGTATTCATTGCGTGTTTTACCATAGATATAGTATGAACAAGATACACAGAGTCAGATGAAAAGCGAAACCAAAAAAATAAAATCTATGTGTTAGGGAATTTGTCCATGAGTTAGTTAAAAGTGTTGATAAAAAGTCCATGTTCAGTATCGATATCGATACTTGGTGAACACCATACGAAACATGATTAAAGGGTTGTTGGTTATATTGAACTTTAATAAGAGCTGGGCAAAAACCATGCTTAGCTTTAATTAAAATACAAATGATAAAATAATATGTTGTATGTATTTAAAATAAGAAATATTTTTAAGTCGTGTATTTAAAATATAAAATGCATTATTTCAACTATTTTTATTTAAAATACAAATAACAAGATATTACGGGTTTGTGAAAAGCATTTTGTCGATTCAGCGATCCGTTTGCGTAACATTAAACTTTAAATGGCAAATTTTTGTTAGAGTCAAGTGCCTGCCAGCTATATGGTTGCTTTTGGATATGTGAAAAAAATCATGGCAGTAGTATATATATATAACGAAATTAAAAGTAAAACTATCACAGCTAAGTAGGCTTTACAAGCTTAAGAGTAATAGTCAACCAACTTATAAAATGTACTTGGAAAAGTAACAATTTTGTGTGGGGCAACAGTTTTCGAACGGCAAAGTTAATTTTGTCCCTAAGTTAGAGAAATGTTCGGTGCTTTCATTGTTTATGAACGTTAGTAATCATCATCATATCAGCCGAAAGACGTCCACTGCTGAACATAGGCCTCCCCCAAGTCCCGTGCGTCTCGCAACGTTAGTAATGTTACCTATTTATTTTGGTAGATGTAGCTGTTTATACGGAACCCTCTGTGCGCGTGTCAGACTCGCACTTGGCCGGTGTTTTTTAATAAACATTTGATCCAATCATCAACTTTCAGTTAATTTTTGGATTTATTATTCCCTTGTTTCCATTTGTACAACAGTATTACGGTAGATTTTAGGTTAACACGTTCCCTGTGTGTGACCCACATGTGAGGCATTTCTTGGTTTAGATGAGGCGTGAATGCACCACATGTGGGTCACTCCCCCGTACAACATTTTAGTCGTATCAAATTTCGCTTACGTGTGGACTATGAAATTGTTAACAAAAACCTTGAAACACTTGAGGGGTCAATGTCTTCAGTTACATGTGCAAGCATCCTCCACCCTTCTATTCCTTCCTCAATCTTTCCGTCCCCTTCTTTAACTTAAGATATTTTGTAAATTACTGTTAGTTACCTAAATACAAACACAAATACAAAAAGGGGGGCGTAGGCTTTTTCATATTAGGCAGTAGGGAGTCGTGACATAAAATAGTTTGTAAATCCCTGACCTAGAGGGAGGCCTTCCACCGTTGCGTCTTCTGGTACGCGGTAGCCTCTCCAAAACTTTTCGGCCCCAATGACCATCCGTTCTGCGAGCAATCTGCCCTGCCCACAGTGCCCACTGCCTTTTTTAGTTTGGCAATTCTAGGGCTATGTCAATAACCCTTGTTCTCCTGCGGTTATCCTCATTTCTGATTTGATCACGGAAGAAAACTCCGAGCATAGCCCTCTCCATTGCCCTTAGGGTAAATTAAAATAAATAAATAAAATCTCTTTCTTCTAATGTGCTACACAATACGTATGTAGGTTACATGCGCCGTCTAATGCACTCTATAGTGAGCTCTACGTGCTACAGAATACGTACCATAGCCACTACAGCGCTGTACACGTCCTAGCTTATCAATCGGCGCTAGTTTACATACGCCATCTTGTGCACGCTATAGTGAGCTCTAAGTGCTACACAATACGTACCATAGTCGCTATAGCGCTGAACACGTCCTGGTCAATCAGACGGCGCTACGTTACCTGCGCCGTCTTGTGCACGCTATAGTGAGCTCTAAGTGCTACACAATACGTACCATAGTCGCTATAGCGCTGAACACGTCCTGGTCAATCAGACGGCGCTACGTTACCTGCGCCGTCTTGTGCACGCTATAGTGAGCTCTATGTGCTACACAATACGTGACATAGCCGCTACAGCGCTGTACACGTCCTAGTTTATCAAGCGGTGCTAGTATACATGCACTATCTTGTGAACGCTAAAGTGAGCTCTATGTGCTACACAATACGTACCATAGTCGCTATAGCGCTGTACACGTCCTGGTCACTCAGACGGCGCTAGATTACCTGCGCCGTCTTGAGCACGCTATAGTGAGCTCTATGGACAACACAATACGTACCATAGCCGCTACAGCGCTGTACACGTCCTGCGGTCTATCAAGGGGCGCTAAGTTGACTGCTGCAGCGCCGGCCGCGTCACCGCCAAGCGCTGCATAGTGCTGCAAACCGTTACAGGAGCCGTCTTGATGGACTGGAAAGCCACACATATATTCTGTGGGACAGAAAAATACCTTATAAATGTAGGATTTTTTTTAGACGTACACTACTGCTGGGATATAGAGCAAAATAAACAGAAAAATTGCATGACCTCTCAATATTTAAATTAATTTTAACTATGGATGGCGGCATTAACTTTTTCACGCATTTACGGATAAATAGATTTGGATGGAAATCGGCACAAGGATAGACCATAACCGCCAGGTCATACCCATTGAATAGGATATTTTTATCCTAGAAGATAGTTACTGATAAAACTGACAGATATAAATATTCATTGTCACGTCATTTGAAGTTCTATTAATGAGTTACCTTCATGGTTAGGAGAGCGCACTGCGTTAGCGATCTCCATGCAGCACGCCAGCGTCTGCCAGGGTTCCTCCGACTCTGCCCACCAGCGTTCACCTTCTAAGGGTCGGTCGGCTGAGTCCAGGATCTTGTCCATAATACTGTCTGCATACACAAGTCTGTGAAAAAAAAAAAAATATATATATTCTCGCTTTCTGAAAGTCTATGAATCTGATGTCAAATCAAAATCAAAGTTTTACGTAAAGACATACCCCCAAAACGGCCACCCGGCACTACCTAGACTCTAAAGAAAATAGTGCCGGGTGGCCGTTATAAACTCTAGGGCCTAGAGTTATAGCTGGGCAGAAGTGGCCCAAAATACTCCACAGAATCACTTGTTAACTGTTGGAATTGATTCACCAAAAAATATCATCAATCAACATTTTAAATACATTCGCTTAACATCAGGTAAGGTAGTGGTCAAGCGCGAGCCTATGAACAATACATACATAAACTCACGACTTTTTATCATGGGAGTAGCCAGAAACTACAGAACGCCACCTGCTACGATCCTTACATACTTCTTTTGCTTCACTCACGTTCATACATCTAGTCATACACGCACGCCGGTTATGAGTACTGCGCACCTGGTCTTTCTGAAGAACATCACCTATAAGGTCTATGTATGTCTTTCTAGGGCGTCCCCTCCCGGCGTTTCCATTCACGTCTGCCTTGTAAATACCTTTCGTTAGTCGCCTTTCATTCATCCTCTCAACATGGCCAAACCATCTTAGCAAGCATACTTTTATCTTGTGAATAATAAAAAATATTACGGAAGATTCAGCTCGAAGGACCATGTTTAATATTGGGTTTGATCTCAATGAAGTTCTTCGTACCATCAAGTTGGCGAATTTACTCAGTAGGTGCGTAGCTTATGTCTTGAAATGTTTCACATACGTTTAAAAATAGTTTCGGCTTTATTAGTTCCCATTAGTAAATATCAACATTAAAGGACATCATCATCATCATATCAGCCGAAAGACGTCCACTGCTGGACATAAGCATCCCCCAAGCATCGCCACATTGACCGGTCTCGTGCGTCTCGCAACCAGCGGATCCCCGCAACCTTCACCAGCTCATCGGTCCACTTGGTGAGAGGCCTTAAACGACGCAACGTCTTCCAGTTCGCGGTCGCCACTGCAGAACCTTTCTGCCCCATCGGCCATCCGTTCTGCGAGCAATGTGCCCTGCCCACTGCCACTTAAGTTTGGAAATTCTTCGGGCTATGTCGATAACCCTGGTTCTCTTACGGATCTCTACATTTCTGATTCGATCACGCAAGGAAACGCCGAGCATAGCCCTCTCCATTGCCCTTTGAGTGACTGTAAGCTTTCTGATGAGGCCCATTTTAAATGACAAAGAAAAGGTATAATAAATCATGCCTATTGTATAGGATAGGTTCCGATTCCGAAGACTGGTTTTGAAGTCGAACCGAAAGTTCGTAGATGACAATAAATTAAATATTTAGATATTTGGTACAATAATCTATAACAAAGCAACATTCTTGCATACTACACATTTTTTTTACACTTACCTCTCATCAACAGTACTCTTCTTCATGGTACCGGTCAGGTTGATCGCATGTAGCTTCAACCACCTCAATCCTCTAGGTCCTAGCGGCTCCTTCTTGGCGAAGGTAAGCAGTGCCCTCTGTGTGTCGGCGCCGAGAGCTGATACATGCGGACCGCATGCATACACGCGCCCACGAAAGTCTAAGTTGTGGGGCAGCCAAAATATGGAGTCCCTGAGAAAGGTAGTTAGGTTTAGTAGGTGTAAAGTCTAAACGTGTTTTTGGAACATACTTTCTGAACAATCTAAAATTATGGACAAAAGCTGCAGTTGAATCGCCGAGCGTCTGTACTTTAATGGCCTGCGCACACTGGCGGACGGGACGGCGGAGGATTTGAAATTTGACATTTGAATTTAATATTTATCCAATCGAAATAAGGTACCTATATATTTCAATCCTCGGTGCTACAGAGAAAACTGCACTGAGTATTGAAAACTATATAGGTACCTTTTCGATTGGATAACTATTAAAATTCAATTGATACATTTTAAATCCTCTGCCGTCCCATCCGCCAGTGTGTGCAGGCCATAAGCGTCAGATTAGATCGCCAAAAACAAAATGCATTCGAAACAAATTATTCTAGTTTTTCAATTGTATGCACTATTACAATCTTTATTTGCAAACAAGGGTAAAGTAGAATTTTTTATTTAATATTTTTAAGACGAACCGTCCCTTAACGATGTTCGTGGGCCGAACTTGATTCTTGGAGATAAAATCATTGCTCAACCAAAAACATGCAATATTCTGAACATCTTTATATAGGACAAATGCATCCAACCCTCATTTTTCACTCACGGGTTTAATAGCGACACGTCATTAAAAATAAGTTTAACGAGTTTAGTTACGACAAGGTCATATTTATTCTCGTTAATATCCGACTACGTTGGAAGAAGAGTTGTATTTGACTTACCTATAATGGTTAGCCAGTGACAGTTTGTACAGCGCGTCGCACCACAGAGAATGCATCTCGGCCCGCGCACGGTTGATGGCCACGCGGCGTTTGAACGCAGCGGCTGCGTCGGCGCCGCTCGCGAACTGTGACGTGTCTAGTTTAGAGGAGGGCGGAGCTATGTCCAGCTTCTTGTTACCACCGTCCCTGTGGGTAGAAGATAGAATATTAAACCATAGTGAATCAATGAAGTTTATAACTTTTTCCACCACCTTGTCTATTACGTAACACATTGCCTAAGAAATTCGTTTCGAAATATGAACATTTAGACACAAGATTATAAAATAAAAATTAAAACAAAAACAAAATTACATAATAACAGTTACGAAATGACTTTTACAATGCATGTCCTCGAAAATAGCGTTTTCCAAGCAGCCAAACTGTGCGGCAAGTGTCACTTTTTTTTACTAGTGCTTTTTACTTTCCTGTACTTTTTAAATTTTTAACTCCAACGTCAGCCCGCCGCATAGAGTTTTTATTATTTGAGAAAAGTTTTATAAATTAGTTAAGTACAGATTATCATTCATATAAAAGTTAAAACAAAACTAATACTTCATTTAAGGCGTTTTTAATTACTCTAGATTTATATTTGGATCAATAAATTAATTTTAAATATTCATTAAATATGTTTGACAGAATGAATATTTTGCTCGTGCCTTTTTACGTTACGACGTGACAGCTATTTGCACATGCGCAGTAAAAGTTAATCTGTGGATATGCTGAGCGCCCTTGAATAAGCCCGCCATTTTATCCATTTCTTGCTGGGTTCAGATATTGTTTTTTTTATTTCCTTGCACAATGCATAGTAAAATGTTGTATGATACACGTGCGTAAGATGATTTCCGACTCGTGTCTATTTATCCACTCATCGGAAATCACCTACTTTCCGCACTTGTAGCATAAATAACTATTGTATGGATCATAATGTAACTGGCAGAATGATACTGAACCGAAAAACGCGCGAGTTAAGGAACCCCAACCTACCAATATTAGCTTTGTCAGACAATAAGTATTTACTAGATGATTATTTCTCAATTTCCCCACTGCGCGATCAGCATTTATAATTATCTAGAACATGCGTCAATCTGATCACGCTGTGGATGTACTACGTTAGCAATTAAGTTAGTATATAAGATCAATATCTTGTTAGATGAATTAATTACCGTCTTGCTGTAACTGGGATCAAATAAAGTTTATTTTTAAACTCTTCCGTTGTCGCTTACTTAATTGGCGCAGCCGGTAGGATCTCTGTAGTCAGTCTGTCACGTATCCACATCTACGGGAAGCAGCCGACGTCCGTTTCAACGGTTCAGCAGAGATCACCGAACAAACAAATACATTAAGAAGCCACATCAAGCCAGGAGAGGACCAGGAGCCAAGCAGTAATTCAGGGAGCATGGAGCTAGCTGCGGAATTGTGAGTAAATCTTTTTCACCTTCCTCTCAGCTCTTCCATCTATATCCCAACCTTGTAATAGTCTATGTGTTTGTGTATTATTAGGGATTGGACAACGCCGTAATAATATTTGCATAGATTTTAAACGTACTAATATTTTAGAATAGTGATAGTTTAGTAGCACATTAGTGTGATTTTTTTTTCCCTCCGCGTTTGCTCCTTTCATAACATTTCACAATGGAAAACGTAACCCGTGTCCCACAGGAATTGGTTAACATCATACCAATATTCAGCGGCGACACTAGAATGTTGCCTTTATTTATAAAAAAATGTGAATACATTTTGTCTACGTTCTTAGGAACCGCAGCCCAAAATGAATATTTATTTCATGTAGTAACTAGTAGGTTATCAGGCGAAGCAGCCAGTTTGGTAGGCGAAAGAGAAGCTATAGGTACGTGGGACGAGCTGAAGAAGTTGTTAAACCAACACTTCGGTGATCCACGCACAGAGGATTGTTTAGCAATGGAATTAGAATCGTGTAGAATAAATAAGGGTGAAAGTTATTTAGATTTTTGCCATAGAATACAGCGGATGAGAAGTGTTTTATTTGCTAAAATATCAGAAACTATCATTGATGAATCTCTACGTAAGGCAAAGCAAATCATTTATAGTAACAGAGCGATGAATGCTTTCTTGTTTAATTTACCGCCATTTTTAGTTAGATTAGTTCGTTTGCGCGACGTCACAACGTTAGAGGATGCATTAAAAATAGTTTTAGAAGAACAAAACTTCCAGGCAGTCTATGAGTCGAAAACAAACGACAGACGTAATTTTAGCAGAAATAACAGACCCAATTTGCCTAATAACCAAAATGCAATTGAATCTAATAATCAAAAGAAAGATTCACATAGCATATCAAGTACACATGTACCGAATAGTGCTACAAACAGCACATCTACACCGAACAATCCGCATCAGCCCAGACATTATAAACAACATAATAATATTCAAAGAAATCAAGACAATTTTAATCGTACAAACAACAATAATGCGTCACCGCAGTCAAGTAGGTCATTTGTTCCGATTGCACAACCGAACCAACAGTTCGCGGCACATGCACCGAGCACGCCGTCTTTTGCAGCGCAAGCATCTACGTCGGGTGCGAATACTGATGTCACCATGCGTACTGCAAGGTCGCGACGTGTTAATTACATAAATAATTCTAATAATAATGAACAGAGTTCAAGTTATTCGTACAATGAGTGCCAAGAATTTTCTCCTGAAGAACCCGGGGCGGGAAATTTTTGCATAACGGCCTCTACCCTAGAGAACGAATAAAAATAAATTGTAATAAACGCTTAAATTTACCACATATAGTTATACCAGAATTAAAGGCAGTTTTTATGATAGATACGGGGAGTGTTAGATCGTTTATAAGCCCGTATATAGCGAATAAATATTTTAAAAATTATCTACAGTATGAACCCTTCGAAGTTGTTAGCACTCACGCATCGAGTGTTCATAGTGAAACGGCTATTATTCCATTACCGGTTACCTTTGGAAGTCAAGAGTTCCATAAGTTTTATGTCTATAGTGTCGACGATAGGTATGATGGGTTAATAGGTAGCAATTTGCTGAAGCAATTACAGGCAAAGATTAATATGGAAAATCAGATATTACATTTAAAAAATACTGATATTCCTATCATATATTCACCGCCTATGAGAGAGGTATATAATCTACCATCTCGTAGTGAACTTAGAGTAAGACTCCCAGTCAACTTACTGAACGGGGAAGCTGTGTTAGATTTTAAGCAATTTACGGAAGGGATTCGAATGCCCGCCGCATTAGTTACGTGTATTAAAGGTTACGCATCAACCGTTATTCAGAATTATACGGATGAAACCAGAACCTTAGTGGTAACAGGACCTTTTACGGTCGAACCTTACAGGCAGAACCCATCTGTTCACATTAATTTTACAGAAAATAACATAGAAATAGATAGGATGCTAACAGATAATTTAAAAAAATTACAGTTAGACCACATGAATTCTGAGGAACGTAAAACCATCGAAGGGCTATGTAATGATTATAAGGACATATTTTATTGTGAGAATATTCCATTAACGTTTACAAATCAAGTAAAACATAGAATTAGAACAAGGAATGAAGATCCTATAAATATTAAAGCACATAGGTTACCTCCCATTCAATCGAAAGAAATTAGGAATCAGGTAGATAAAATGTTAAGGGACAATATCATCCAGGAATCACACTCCCCCTGGAGTGCTCCCGTACATTTAGTGCCAAAAAAATTAGATTCATCAGGACAGCAAAAATGGAGGATGGTAGTTGATTATAGACGTCTCAATGAAATTACTACCGATGACAAATACCCCTTGCCCAACATAAATGATTTATTTGATATGCTAGGCAATAGTACCTATTTTACTACCTTAGATTTAGCTAGTGGGTACCATCAAATCGAGGTCCAGGAAGAAGATAGGGCGAAAACAGCTTTCAGTACACCTTCAGGACATTATGAATTTAACAGGATGCCGTTCGGGTTAAAAACAGCACCTGCAACATTCCAGAGGGCTATGGATAACGTTCTAAGAGGTCTCCAGGGCTTACATTGCCTGGTATACCTTGATGACGTCATAATTTTTTCTAAATCGCTGACTCAGCATGTAGAAAAACTTAGAGCAGTTTTTGATCGGTTTCGGGCGACAAATTTAAAAATACAACTCGACAAATCACATTTTCTTAGAAAGGAAGTTCTTTACTTAGGGCACACTATTACAAGTGAAGGATTGAAGCCAAATAATGATAAAATTGATGCAATCTTAAGATATCCCATTCCAGAAACAGTTACACAAATAAAAAGCTTTTTAGGACTTATTGGTTATTATAGGAAATTCATCAAAGATTTTGCAAAAATAACTAGACCTTTAACAGCTTGTTTAAAGAAAGGTCGTAAAATAATTATTAATGATGAGTATAGGGAATGTTTTGAAACATGTAAAAAACTTTTAACAAACGCACCTTTATTACAGTATCCCGATTTTAGTAAAAGTTTTATTTTAACTACCGACGCATCGAATTTTGCAATTGGGGCTGTATTGTCACAAGGATCAATAGGCTCAGACAAGCCAGTAGCATATGCTAGCAGGACTCTGAGTGACACAGAAGTAAAATATAGCACTATCGAGAAGGAACTTTTAGCCATAATATGGGCAGTTAAGCACTTTCGACCGTATTTGTATGGTAATAAGTTTACCATATTTACAGACCATAGACCATTAGCTTGGCTGTATTCATTGAAAGAGCCCAATAGTAAACTCACGCGATGGCGGTTAAGGTTAGAAGAGTACGATTTCGAAATAAAATATAAGAAAGGCCCTCAAAACACGAATGCAGATGCTTTATCTAGGATTAAGATTAATGCAATTGACGACGATTTAGATTCAATATTCGTAAATATAGGAGATAGGCAGGAACGTATACAAAAAATTATAGAAAGCGAATTACAAGACCCCGAAACTCCAATAGAAACGATAGAACTTTCGGATTCTGATGATGGGGTCACTGCCAACTCAGTTTCAAATAGAGAACACGAAGGCATTCCTAGTTTAAACGAAGCTGTCGATACTAAACCAAAACAGATTTTAATTCATTCATGGTTTAAAAATAAATTAGACGTAAAAGATATTTCAAATAATAAACAAAAAATTCTCGAAGTTCACTTACCGACAAATAACGATATATTAGTTAAAGACTTTTTGAAAGAGTATATTGATCCAAAACATAAGTACTTTATATACTTCGAACACCCATCTTTTAGAAAAACTTTTTCAAACATGGTAATTAAGTTATTTAAAAAGGATTCAGTTAAGTTAACCGAGTGTACAGAAAGAGTTATAAATTTGACAGGATCCGAAGAAGATCAAAAAGAAGTTATTTTAAAATACCACGACGGGAAAACATGTCATAGAGGTATTAAAGAAACTTTAACCAAACTTAAAAGACATTATTGGTGGGCAAACATGAAAGAGACAGTCACGGCAATCATAAATGCTTGCGAAACATGTAAACGCATGAAATATGATAGAAAGCCGATTAAACCCCACATTCAGTTAACACAAACCCAGGATGCCCCTTTTCAGGAAGCTTTTATGGATTTATTATATATTGAAGGGAAATATTATTTAACTATAGTGGATGCATTTAGTAAGATAGCACAAGCCATAGAGGTACCGAATAGGAGTACACCAGAGATAGTTAGAGCATTGATTAAATATTTCAGCAGGTATGGTCTGCCTAGAAAAATTAGTTGCGATTCCGGTACAGAATTCAACAATACTTTGATTAAAGAAATGTTAAGCTTTTACAAAATTGAACTTCATATTGGGACGCCAAATAATCCCAGTTCAATGGCAATAGTAGAAAGGTTTCATTCTACCATTATTGAGATTTATCGTATAGCAAAATACGATAAAAGCGATTTAGATGCAGCATCAGTTATGACTTATGCCATCATGGCTTATAACAACACCATACATTCAGCAACAGATTTTACGCCTTTTGAACTAGTATTTGGTCACACTTATTCCGAAAATGTATTTAACGTGGATAGAGAGAAGAACTTAACTCAGAAATTATTGTTAGATCATAGAAAACGCCTTAAAATACTCTATGAATTCATAACAGAAAAATTAGAATCCGATAAAATTAAAATAATTAATAAAAAAGGTGGCGAAACGACACCGATACTCGAACCAGACGATAATATTTACATGAAAGACACTAGGATTAGAAAAGCCAAAGAAAAACCTCGATATGAAAAAGCGAAAGTAATAGGTGAAGTTGAAAGAAATATAGTCCCAGTAGAAGTAAAGAAAAGGAAAACTAGAGTAGCCTTAAAAAATGTAAAACGTCCTCCACAGATCGTGCCTGGTACTTCTGGTACTAGTGGTGCCAACACTCACGCTGGACCTCCAAAACCTCGGTCAGAATCCGGGGATAGCAGCGATAAAGCGGGGAGTAGCAGTGAAGAGGAATAGTTATTGGACAATATACAAAATTGTAGATTTAGAATCATTACACTTACAAATAGATAATAATATTCGGGATTTTATTAACTTGAAAATTAAAATTAAGGAAAATAGTCTTAGTAACGAAACTATAGGAATAGAAAGCCAAATAGAATATCTTATTAAACTAACTAAGGATAGATTTTTTCAAATCTTACCTTTCCATTATAGAAACAAAAGAGCTTTGTTTAATCCATTAGGCTCACTTGTAAAAGCTATCACAGGAAATTTGGATGAAGACGATGCAATTAAATATGATAGAGAAATCCAAATGATACAGAACAAAGAGCATGTGGTCGAACGTAAAGTATCATCAATGCAAAAAGCTTTTGATAAATTAGTAAATGACTCTGAAATAATAAATTCAAATATTAAAAACTTGGGTTTACATACCAATGAAATGGAAAAATTAGTTGAACATGAGTTCAGGTTTAACAAACTTTTCCAAATATTAAATACTATGTATCAAATTTTAAATAACTTTCGAACCTGTTACGAAAACATACAAGAGATTGAAACGGCAATAGCCTTTAGCAAACTGAATACATTGCACCAATCCATTATAAATAGTACAGAATTATATAATACGTTAGAAGTCATTGCTAAACATGCTAGAACAATATACCCAGTAAACAAACATAATTTAATAAAATTAGAACGTAATATCATACTTAAATCATATATAAATAACAACAAGTTAGTTTTTGTTTTAGAAGTTCCCCTAATAAATAACGAAACATATAATTATTACAAGGTTATACCCATCCCTATATTCCATTCTCCAAATACCTTTACAATAATACCCAAATATCCTTACCTGATGGTGAATAGATTGAAATACATGCCCGTGGTAAGCCCATGTACTGAGATTGAAAATGGAAAATTCCTTTGCGCTGAAACTAATTTAGCCCAGTTTCCAACCGAGACCTGCATTGAACAAATAATGCTGATGAAGAACAACTACAAAAACTGCATACAGAACCATATTGAAATAGAAAAAACTAAGATACAGAAAATAACCGACAACCAATGGTTGGTTTACTCAGAGGAAAATCTCATCATCACCGAGAATTGCAATACAGAAATCCTGAAGTACACTATCCTTGGGACCTACATCGTGACACCTGGCCAACAATGCGAGACACAAATAGGCGAAGTCATCATTGCCGCCACCACAAACACTACAGTTTCCAGTCTCCAGCTGCCATTGATCCAGATGCCAGACCTACAACAGGACATCCAGAGAAGATCAAAGAAAGTGGATCTAAGAAATGTGGACTTCAGTGATGTGAAAGAAGTGTTACAAAGTGCAAAATTTGGTGAAATAGACGATACGACACAAACAGTGACAATAGAAATTAGTATATGGACCATCTTAGAGTATGTGGTTATTGTAATAGCAATAGTTATCTTTATAATGTATAAATTTCAGTTCATAAACTTTTGTCGAAATTCTCCGAAACCGTCTGCGACACCTTCGGATAATTTCTCTCTTAGGGAGGGAGGAGTTAAGGAACCCCAACCTACCAATATTAGCTTTGTCAGACAATAAGTATTTACTAGATGATTATTTCTCAATTTCCCCACTGCGCGATCAGCATTTATAATTATCTAGAACATGCGTCAATCTGATCACGCTGTGGATGTACTACGTTAGCAATTAAGTTAGTATATAAGATCAATATCTTGTTAGATGAATTAATTACCGTCTTGCTGTAACTGGGATCAAATAAAGTTTATTTTTAAACTCTTCCGTTGTCGCTTACTTAATTCGCGCTGACTGTGTATATAGTCTGTGGTTTTTAGTCTGAACGTTTCTAGTAAATTGTTGTTGGAACTTATTTGCATTTAATTAAGTAAGTTCATCAGGTAGTGGAAAAAGAATCGTTCGTGTCTCGCATAAAAAGGCTTTATTTTAACACTCGCATGTAGTTTTGGTTACATTGGCTACATCACTCGTGTTAAAATCTCGACATTTTATGCTCGACACGAAATGTACTATTTAAAGATAATACAGTGGTAAAGTTTATGACAGTAAATTTTCGTTTGCACAACAACCAAATACCAAATATGTTATGTGTATAATACTGGCTATTATTGTTTTAGTCATCCGTATATACAAGTGATTTATTCTAAGGGTGTTTCTATTGAACTTCGCCTTTAAAACCCATAACGTATTCGAATAGACTAGTGATTTTACCTTTCAACAGGTAAGAAAAGGCGATCCTTCATGGTAACTTATTCGTCAGCCTGTGTGCGTAACATAATGAAGGTTACAAAATATGTTAAGTACTTATCAGCCAAATTGTCTATTGTGAAGTTTGGAAACCAATTTAATTTACGATACGACATTAGTGAAGAACAAAGCTCTATAGAATAGCGTACTCATACAAAAGAAACTCACCTAAAGATCTGTATCTGCAGATCCAGTATAGGCTTGTTGATGACCCATGGCACCTCCCCCAGCTGGTTGAGGCTGTCCAGCACAGGGTACAAAGTTTCAGCCGGCGCGGACTCCAGCCGCTTCCACTGACTCATCACGTAGAATGGCATCCTAGATGGGTAGGAAGCAAGTACTTAAAAAACATTATCTTTGAAGTACTGAGTTTTTTTTTTTTTTTTTTTTGATAGATTGGTTATTGAATATGGGATGGTTAAAGTTTAAATTAATATCAACATCTAAAGTTTTGGCATTGGTTCAGCGTAGATATTGGCTAAGACATACGGTGAACGTATACGCAGCGTAGACGCGGCGTAACGAACACGCCTAAGTCGCGTGAAAACGACTTATTTTCAAACAATTTTCAGGAATTGTTTATTTATATGTTTTATCTACTTCGGTTTCGTTATAATCGAATTACAAAATTGACAGCGGTTTCATTATGATACCCCTAACGACATCGGGTTGCATTATGCGAATTGTCATTAATTCTAAAACACAAGGAAAGACATTCTGAACATACAGCCAGGTACCTATAATAATACTTCGAAATCGAGACAATGTAAATGATGTTTTTAAAAATGGAACAAGTTTAGAACAAAAGTATTGTATACTATTTGGCTGTTGCGGCTACAAGATCTTTGTCTTATACCTAATAAAGACTAAATAAAAAAATAAAAAAAAGAGGACGCGAGAAAAAAATTCTGAGTGAAATATTATTCCAAATTTTATTAAAAATGTCTTCAAAATCAAGTGATATTGAAAATACTACACCAGATATAACAAATAGAGCAGTTGCGGCTACAAATAACTTACTACCAGAAAAATCAAGAAATGTTATGAAGATTTCGTGATATGGCGGGAACGTAACAATATTTGTCTATAACTGTGTTTTATTCCTTCCTTCGTAGATAAAATCTTGTATGCAACTGTATTTTTGGTTGTTTATTTATAATTGGTCTTTTAATAACTCGTGCCCAACTAAACAAAAAAAAAAAAAAATGGCTCTCGTATTAAAAGACCGTCCATAACGTGACAGTAGCATAAATAGCTATTATGTCACTATAGAATAGCGTCATTTGAGACGGGCTGCACAGTCGGTGTCATTTTAATAAAGATGTTTGCTAGCCTGCCTACGGCAGCCCACATTTCACATGATAACATACCTGACTAGTGGTGTAGGAGTGACTAGATAAGCTCCCCTCTGCGTGGCGGCCCAGGGCGCGGGCGGTGCAGCCGTCGGCGTTAGTGCGGCGCGCATACGAAGCCCCGCGGACGCCGCCCCCGCCCATACGCGTGCCAGCACTGGGTGTGGCTTCAGTTCTAGACGGACCATGCGGCCCCAGGGGCGGTGAACTTTGTATACGGCTGGGAGCTTCTTCCTGTACGGGAAAACGGTGGTAACACCATTTTTTTTAAATAGGTTTTAACAGATACGACAAACGACAGGTGCGAGAGGATTCAAATTGATAAAGGTCCAAAGGTCCAAAGGTTTTGTTAAGGGTATCAAGGTTTTTGAGCATGGTGTGCTAATAACAAAAATGTAGTCAATTTTCAAATCCAAGACAGAGAATAAAATAAAAAAAACATAGAATTCTTCCTCTGGGCGCCAATGGCTATCTGGTAGTCAATATATGACCAATGTGATGATTAAACACTTTCGAAACGCTAAAACAAAATTAAATTCAAATAAACCTGTAACTTACTCTTTAGCAGCTTTGCTCTTGAACATGTTGACGTCAATCTTCACATCATTTATAATAATGTTATACAGGAACTTGCCCACGTTCTGACGCATTTCCATCGGCCACTGCATCTCCTCGATATCCTGAAGAAGAAAATAATGGCAACAATATGAAATATGCAAGCAATTATAGACTCTAGAGCAAACAGTATTTCAACAGGGACTGGGATAAAATCGCTTGCATATGTTTTATAAGATACAGACTAAGATCAGTTTTTTTTTTTTTTTTTTTATTTGTTATAGGCTCGCGTTTGACCACTATCTCGCCTGATGTTAAGTGATGATGTGGTCGAAGGTGAAGCACGCTTGCCTAGAAGTAACCTATTCACTCTTGACTTGAAGACCCCTAGGTTGTAGCTATCAGGAAACAAAGACGCCGGTAGGGAATTCCACTCCTTAGCTGTACGCACAATGAAAGTATTTTCAAAACGCTTTGTGCGTATGGGTGGGATATCCACCATGTACTGATGGCGCATTGCCGTACGTCTTGTAGTCCGATGATGGAAAGGGCTAGACGGAATCAAATTGTGCAGTTCCATCGCACACTCTCCGAAATGTAACCGATAGAATACCGACAGGCTGGCAACTCGTCGTCGGTGTTCAAGGCTCTGGAGCTTTGAGTTGACCAGCGCATCGTTGCCGATAAGTCTCTTGGCCCGTCTGTCAATCGACTCAAGTGCATCTAGTTGGTACCTGGCAGATCCGTCCCAGAGGTGAGAGCAGTACTCCATGCATGACCGAACTTGCGCTTTATACAAGTTGAGCAGCTGTTCAGGCGTGAAGTACCGTCTCACCTTCGCAAGGATCCCCAACTTTTTTGCAGCCAATTGAGCCTTTGCCTCAATGAAAGGACCAAAATTGAGGGTCGATGTCAACGTAACACCAAGAAGGTCGAGGTGGTCCGTTATCGGCACGGTTACACCACGGAAGGATGGAGCCGGGTGGAATTGGCTCTTTTTTGCGGAAAAAAGACACGCCTGGGTCTTAGCAGCATTGAAACTGACTAGATTGGCGTTGCCCCATTCGGAGACTGCCTCCAAAGACAGGTTCAAGCGCTCAACCATGGCCTCCCGAAGAGACCGAATTTGAGGCCCGGTAGCCCGTGCGCTAGACACATATCTCTCAGCAACAGTGCTGTCGTCTGCATACCCAAAGGTTCCGGGTTTTAGCAGGTCATTAATGTGCAGCAAGAACAATGTTGCCGAGAGCACTGACCCCTGAGGGACTCCGGCGTTAATACCTAACTGACCGGACGAGCAGCCATCAATTACCACTCGGATGGACCGATCCCTCAGGAAGTCTGCAATCCAGTCACACAGGCCACTAGGCAGACCGAAGGAAGGAAGCTTACCAATAAGGCTCTCGTGCCAGACCCTATCAAAGGCCTTCGATATGTCAAGGGAGACAGCAAGCGCCTCCCCGTGTTTCTCGATGGCCTCACTCCAGATGTGGATGGCATACGCTAGAAGATCCCCAGTTGATCAGTGAGTATTTCGTACACGAAGACTGACTCCAGGTGAAAGTATATCCGAATTCAGTGCTGGTTGCCCCTTTACGAGCTTATTTACTTAAAACTTCATGCACAAAGGTACAATGGCGTACTTAATGGCGTAGGCATTCTCTACCAGTCAACCAAGTGTATTGGCTAAAATACGTCTAAATGGCTACTTGGCTAAAAGTCTAAATATCTATTTAGCTAAAAGTCTAAATGGCTACTTGGCTAAAAGTCTAAATATCTATTTAGCTAAAAGTCTAAATGGCTACTTGGCTAAAACTCTAATTGACTACTTGGTCAAAAGTCTAAATGGCTACTTGGCTAAAAGTCGTTTAAATGGCTAAGTTAAAAGGCTACTCGGCTGAAAGTCTAAATCGCTACTTAGCTAAAAGCCTAAATGGCTACTTGGCTAAAAGTCGAAATGACTACTTGGCTAAAAGTCGTCTAAATGGCTAAGTTATTGAAAAGACAAGTATAAATAAGAAAGATCATAATACGTCCGTCTCTCTCGCACTTTCATCTACAAATGGATTCAGTAACTAATTCAGAGAAGTGAGATCAGAGTCCGGGGCTCTTGCTAAAATGACAAATAAATTCAGTCAAGTGAGACCCCTTTACTCTGTGAATATATCTTTAACGAGCTGAGATATCAAGATAAAAGGGCAACCAAATGAAAGCTAGTGCAGCGCCATCTATGCCGCCACTTACGCCAAAGTCAAAGTCAAAACATTTATTGCGAACTAACTGTATAATGTTGGTGTTATGTTATGTTAGTACTTATGACTTAGTAGTCTTTTACAAGCATTGCAATTATCATTCTCCTGTCCTTATCATCCGAAATTAGCATGCATTAAACAATATTATTAATTATTTTATTTTACATTAATAAAATCATACACAAGCATGGCGCAAGCAGTTTTCGTCGCGATTTGAACGTATACAACAACTTGCCGGCTGTTGCCCGGACCAGACACAACACCCGTCTGGTCTGAAGATCCTCCCTTTTCTATGGAGATTAGCGGGACTTTACACCCTATTCCGTATACCTCTAAACTAGAAATAATGCTATACTGTGATTTTTAATTTCGTAGACTAAACTGACAGCTGCAAATTACCTTATTTTTTTTAAATGTTGCAAGCGCGGCACATAGTGTTGTAGGTAAGGCTAAATCGTAAGTGATTCATCGAATCGATGTGACATTCCATAATTTAATTTTACTAATTGGTGTAAATAAATATTTTATGAATATAAACGGTAAAGTAAAGTATTAAAAAGTAAAGTAAAAGTATTGTAAAATCATACACATAGTCCATAAAGTTTTATTGTGTTAAATATGAAATCAACAATAAAATAAATGCGATCGATGAAATGAAGTCTGACATAAATGAGTAGAAACTAAATAAGGGCCGCTAGTTTCTTGACAAATGTAATCTTTTTGGCGTAAAATAGTTCCATTTTTGATCTACTTCGATTTTCCAGCACTCAGGATAGTCAGGATACGACACTATTTTTATGAAACGATAAAGTGACAACCCCTTTCAGTTTAGTCTACGAAATTAAAAATCATAGTACAGTTCTAATGTCACTCACCAGACTGGCACCGTCTCTGTTCATGTGTACGAGAGCTTGCCACGCCTGTCGCCCATTGTACGGCAATCCTGTGTCATCCACAGACTGTCGGCGAACATACCATTCACAGTACTTCTCGTAAACTTGTTCTATCTTTTTCAAAGTGCCGTTACGACGGTATTGCTCGATTTGGTACCTGATCGTGGAAAAAAATTGTTGTTGTTAAGAAAACTAGCATATATCCAAGATTTCGGCTTAGTGCATCCAAAATCAACCTTATGTAAACGGAACAAGAGCGATGAAAAATCTATTTGCATTTCACATTTATTCAAACAGATTGGGTGGGCTAAAATTTAAATGATTGTTGAAGTGTATATAATTACAGTATTGGAGCCACTTATTAACAGCAACTTGTTTCAAATTGTTTGATTACATAAATAGTTTAAAATGTAAGATAATGATGGTTTTTTTTCTTTCTTTGTTTAATTAGGGACTTTTATAATCGCTATGCGTATGACAGACCCATCATACCCTAAACTAAATACACACTATGTATCTACTATTCATCAGATTTGGGTCATGAACTTGAACAGACTCTTCGCTTCATCACCATTTGGTTGAGACATAAGTCTATGGAACGTGCCTACATCAAGTCGGTTCAACCTCAGGACCCTAAACAAATCGTTTCTTATATACTCATATCACATACAGTCTATCAATAAGTGCTGTAGGTCCTCGACAACAACACACTCGACACAATTAGGCGAGTTAACTTTTTTCATTAGGAACGCAAACCTATTACATGGAATGTGTCCAGATCTGAGAGTCTACAAGCAGTAAAAACTAATTTTCTTCCATGAAGTTACCACTTACTTCTGATATACTTGGGTTCCTAGATCTCTCTGTAACAGTTTGAGAGTAGGACTGTAAGTTTCGCTGCCATCTACCAGCTTGCTTAGTTCGCCCATTATTAGATCTACGAATTGATCTACCTGTAACAATATAAAAAATACTTTGTAGTGGTCAAACTTAATGGCAGCTGTGAAGCCGCCACTAAGTTTGGCTGGTACAAAGTGACACTTCACAGTGTGTTAATCGGTGCGCAGTACCCCACCCCTCACCCCCACGAATTTGCTACTGCACAGTAACTCGGGGAGTGTTCCGAGCCGAATTGTGGTAAAACAGAACAGACATTCCATGACTTGTCAAAACTATCATAGTTCGACTATAAAAAGGGACAGATATATACAAGTCACATACATCTGTGTCACACTAAAAATAAACTTGCTTTAAGAGCTTATGGTCACCCACCCGGAGCTAGGTTTTGAAATCCACCCTGCAAGTATTCCTCAAAAGAAAAGTGGGTGGTGGCTATCGATGCCAACGAGACATCGATGGTTTCAAAACATGATACTCTTTCTGTTTACCCGACTGCCGAAGGAGGGTAATGTGTTTATATAATCTATGACTGATGGAATAACAGACAGAAAATGCGTTATGAGGCTAAAATGTAACCAATCAAATTAAAAACACACTTACCTCTAAAACTGTCAGATAAGGGTACAGCGTGATGGCGGAGTGCGAGGCGCAGCTCTGCGACTTGAGCGTGCCGAGGTTCCGCACGAACGACTCGCGGATCACACCGCGCCATTCCGCCTCCGTCTCTGATAACTTCTTCCTCTGATAGATAAAAGAAAAACAGTAAGCACTTGTGAATATTTCAACTAACTGTGCTCCTGGCTTCTCTCCCGTCAACTGGCTACCTACCTACCCTACCCTACAAACCTAACCTACCCGACCACACCTACCTATCTAATTTTTTTTTTAAACCTTCCCAAAACGTATGGGTAAATAAATTTTCTAAAATAAAATTTTCGTTAATTTTACCGATGTTTTAATAGTTATTCGTAATTCGGGACGGAGATAAATCGACTAATTAAAATTTATGTAAATCGGTCCAACCATTCCAGAGTTATAAATGGTGTAACAAACCCGACTTTGTTTTATAAATACATATATATATAGATTTATCATAATACAACGTGACACCTTCGTTGCATTCATCGAACGTATGCGCTTTGCAAACACGAAGCAAAATTTCGGCAAAATAACGGCTTCTTGTTCTTTGAGAGCTTTCTTCAAAATATATTCTTCGTTCTCCTCTCAAATGACTACGTCATGTGTATCAACTCCAGTTGTGATCCAAACCACAAATAATATAATACTAGCATATAGATGCCTCATCCCATACAAAGAAACCGTGCCGACGTAATTGGATTTTTTCATCTGATTAATCTTGTTATTTTTCTAAGTACATCAATCGCGTTCGATACCGTTTCACGGCAATAGATGGTGTTAGCAGCGACTTGCAAGTAAAAGGGTTTACTAGATTCGTGAATATTTTTTTCTTTAAATACAGTAAAGGTTCGTTTTATAGTATTTTTTTGCACGTTTTTACAATTTTTTTGCACCAAAATGTGCTGTAATGCAAATTTTATCAATTGAGTGGAATGCCTCAGAAATTTAACAATGCTCCATCTATTGGCATCAGTTTTATATGATCCGTTCAAATAATCTTTGAAATGTGAATTACCCAATATTCCATAATTTTGTATTGTGTAAGTGTAAGTGTATTTTTATGTTCAATTCCAGAAAATGTTAGTTTAACACACAATTCTATTGAATTGTGTGTACATGTCGCGCCATCTAGTGAGATTTATTTGAACCAAATTTTCTTTCTTACCAATGAGACCCCGTGTCCAAACTAAACAAATTATGTCGAAAAACATAATTATTTAAAAAAAAACTGTGCATATATAAAAGCAAATACTCACACAAAATATCACAGACTCCGACTGCTCATCCTTGACGCCAATATTCTGTATTTCAACCTCCCCTTTAATTTCTATATTCAACTGCTCTTTGCCTTTCTGTATCATCTCGTCCAGAGACAATAGACCCTCTGCAGGTGACGTTAAGAGTCCTTGTCTATTCTCCACGTGGTCAAGCGTGATCTTGTCTAGTAAGGGACAGTTGTAGTCTAGAACGGGCGCTGTGTATTGAGGCTGGAAGTCTGGTTGTATTCTATGGATCGCTTGGAGAACCATTTCGCGTTGGTCATAAAGGAATTTTGTTTTGTCTAGTAAGTCGTTTAGTGTAATATTCTGGAAGCAATAATCAAGAATTCAATTAATGAATAAATATTTTTTTGAGTGCATTCAATTGCGTGATTTGGTTTCGAATAAAATTATGTTTTTTTATGGCAGCAGTTTATTTTTAGCAAGTCAACCATCTTGATGTTCATCAATATTTTACAAATTTTATCAGTGTATTGCTGAAAGGGCAAAAATTCTCTAAATCTATCGGGATACATGGACAATTAAACTTGACAAGACACAAAAATAATTTCAAGACAATACATACCTTTTGCTCCATCTGCTCTTTATAATACTCAAGTTGGTCGATTTTATCTTCTACAGTACTTCTCTCGATGCACTCGAATACTGCGGCGAACGTCTGCGGGTTAACTTCCACACCGTCTTCAGACATATTCGAGAGCAGTTGTTTTGTATTGTCCAACATTCCCTGAGAAAATTTTGACAACTTTATACTTATAATATAGGCTTGTTTTTGTTTTGGTAGTTTTGGCGGGAACGTGATGGCGTCTATGTTGCTTCTCTGTTTTATTTTCCTTAAATTGTGTTTAATTGAATATTAAAAGTGTAAAAATGGTGGTTTTTTATTCCAATAATATTAGTGAACGTGCACTAGTGTGGACAAGTAAAACACAGCGGTAGAACATGAGTTTATACACGTTGTCAACAAAACTCCGTAGAAGCATCCAATAAAGTTACCGCCATTTTATTGGGGCCTAACTAGGACATTGGACTAAAATTTTAAGAAACTAGAAAATCTATTCTAAACGTGACACTGGCTAAATGCACAAATCGTGCGAAGCCAAAACATAAACAATAAATAGGCCTGTTTTTATTCATTCGGAGAGTTATGGATTAGGAGATAGAGGAAGTTCTGTGAGTTCTATTTAAACAAAGCCAGGTATAGTGCCCGGCACGTAAGTTGCTTCACTACCAAAGATACCTAAAAAACGACTTCTGCGCATTTAACAACTCTTGCCAACATTCTTGCCGGGGATTATATGTGTCTAATAAATCATTAATTTGTGAGGAAAAATATCTTGATAGACCAATAGACAAAGAAAAAGACAGTGTCAAAAGGCTGTTACGTTGTCCAAAAACTTTCAAACTATAGACCAGATTTCTAAAGAACAGGATTCAAATAACAAGAGTTGCTGGATAACCAAGATTTGCAGTTTGGAAATAGGCCATAGAAATGATAGTTTATGATACTTACAGAATGTGCGTATCCATGCAAAAGAGTGTTATACACCTTGACATCATTGAGTTTGGGATGATTGGCGACCCTCGAGCCTCTCTGTCTGTAATACTGTAACACTTGATGGGCCTGAAACAACCAATATTTAATTTTTATGTCCATTTACATATTTGAAAATGCAAAGTAAACTTTATACTAGAAGAAATAGGGTTTATTTTGTATTGGCTCAGTAACAAATAAGCCAATAACAGAACTGCCAGTCATAATAGGCTTGTCTCTGCAAACAAAGTAGCCATCATTCTGCATGTTTTTATATGTACAAAAAAAAAAACACGCTTATGTATGTCGTTTGTTTTGTACACGAATTATTTACTAGCATTTGCCTACCAGGTCATTGGCATTCAAATATTTAGAACACACAAACATAATATTGTGATCAAACAGACGTAATGCTCAGGATTATGTTCTCAAATCAGGCTTATCTTCGCGCCTGTCGCGGTCACCGACATCCGTGATAAGATAACAGAGATTTCGCATTAAAACTAGGTTACAAGTGGTTCGTAAATATTTGAGATATCCAAAGAGACTTCACAAATTTCGCGCACCCCTGGTCGCGCAGTCTCTTTGGATGTATTTAATTTATATTATATTTTTGTTATTTTAATATCAATTAAAACCGGCAAAGTGCGAGTCGGACTCGCGCACGAAGGGTTTCGTACCATTATCGCAAAAACGGCAAAAAATCACGTTTGTTGTATGAGAGCCCCACTTAAATATTTATTTTATTCTGTTTTTAGTATTTGTTGTTATAGCGGCAACAGAAATACATCATCCGTAAAAATTTCAACTGTCTGTCTCTCACGGTTCATGAGATACAGCCTGGTGACAGACGGACAGACAGACAGACAGACGGATCGCGGAGTCTTAGTAATAGGGTCCCGTTTTTACCCTTTGGGTACGGAACCCTAAAAATCTATACTTAATACTAATATTATAAAGTTGAGTTTGTTTGTTTGTTTGAACGCGCTAATCTCAGGAATTACTGGTTGGAATTGAAAAATTATTTTTGTGTTGGATAGTCCATTTATCGAGGAAGGTTATAGGCTGTATAAACTCACGCTACAACCAATAGGAGCCGAGCATAAATGAAAAATGTTGCAAAAACGGGCAAAAATATTCCTTTTTGAGAGCTTTTGTTGCATGCGCTGCGTAAACGGTTTAAGTTACGCAAATATAATGTATGATGGAATTGTTCTTCTTTAAAAGTTCTAAGAAAAAGTCCGCGACAGCATATGTCTATCTTTTAAGATTGACTCACAATAGCAGCTTTTATGTCCTAAATTTTAATTAGATCGCCGCCGCCGCGGTAGAAACAAAAGTTTACAGGTTACATTCGTATAGTAGTAAGGGTAGGTAGGGTAGGGTAGGGTAGGTGTAGGGTAGGTGTAGGGTAGGTGTAGCGCAGGTGTAGGGTAGGTGTAGGGTAGGTGTAGCGTAGGTGTAGAGTAGGGTAGATAGGATAGGGTAGGTACGTAGCCAGTTGACGGGAGCGAAGCCGCGTGGGACAGCTAGTCAATAATATTATTATGACAAAACTAATGATCCAATCATCATCCAATCATTACGTATTACAAAATAAAGTTCCCCGCCGCGCCTGTACGCGATAAACTCAAAAACTACTGAACGGCTTTTCATGCGGTTTTAACCAATAAAAAGAGTGACAAACGAGGAATGTTTATGTATATAATACTCAGTTTAGAAACCTGAGCTAAGACATTTTCAAATCTTGAATTAGTTATTCAAATACTCGTAACCTACTTCCAGTCCAGTGGTCACGCGTAGGTGTTATGAGTATGCTAATTGACACAGAAACTCCATACTAATGTCCGCAAACAATAACACTAACAACAGAACATGAACTTTGTAAAGGAAACTTCGTTTTCTGAAAGCAAATAGCTCTTAGAATGTCCATCTCAGTTACGTCCATCCTCTGTAAGAGTATGGAACGGGTGCTAAACTCCAAGCTCCTGGCATACCTAGAAGCTAACGACATCCTCAGTGACCGCCAATATGGCTTCCGCCGAAATCGGTAAACTGGGGATCTTCTAGCGTATGCCATTCACATATGGAGTGAAGCCATCGAGAGGCACGGGGAAGCGCTTGCCGTCTCCCTCGACATCTCGAAGGCTTTTGACAGGGTCTGGCATGAGAGCCTTATTGGTAAGCTTCCGTCATTCGGTCTGCCCGGTGGTCTGTGCGATTTGATCGCAGACTTCCTGAGGGACCGGTCTATACGAGTGGTTATTGATGGCCGATCGTCTGACCAACGGGATATCAACGCCGGGGTCCCTCAGGGGTCGGTACTCTCAGCAACATTGTTCTTGTTGCACATAAATGATCTGCTAAAACCCGGCACTTTTGGGTATGCAGACGACAGCACTGTTGCTGAGAGATACTTGTCCAACGCGCGTGCTACCGGGCCTCAGGTCCGGTCTCTCCGAGAGGCCATGGTGGAGCGCTTGAACTTGTCCTTGCAAGCTGTCTCCGAATGGGGCGATGCCAATCTGGTCAGGTTTAATGCTGCTAAAACCCAGGCGTGTCTTTTTCCGCTAAAAGGAGCCAATTCCACGCGGCTCCTACTTTCCGCGGTGTAACCGTGCCGATAATGGACCATCTCGAGCTTCTTGGCGTTACGTTGACATCGACCCTCAATTTTGGTCCATTCATTGGATATTGGTCAAGTCTAGGCTCCAGAGCCTTGAACATCGGCGCCAAGTTGCCAGTCTGTCGGTTTTTTATCGGTTACATTTCGGGGAGTGTGCGTTGGAATTGCATGAACTAATTCCTCCTAGCCCTTTCCATTATCGGAATACAAGACGTACGGCGATGTGTCATCGGTACATGGTGGACATTCCACCCATACGCACCAAACGTTTTGGGAATACTTTCATTATGCGTACAGCTAAGGAGTGGAATTCCCTGCCGGAGTCTGTATTTCCTGAGAGCTACAACCTGGGAGTCTTTAAGTCAAGAGTGAATAGGTTTCTTCTAGGTAGGCGCGCTACATCGTCGACCACATCATCACTTACCATCAGGTGAGATAGTGGTCAAGCGCGAGCCTATCAATAATATAAAAAGAATGGAAAATGGTTTGCAAATAGGAACTTTAAAAGCATTAATACATAGTCCAGTTTCAAATGGAGCAATGTTGATACTTTTATTTTAATTCTAATATAAAACCATCTTATTCCTCGTAACTTTAACATAACTACAAAAAATGCTACATTCAGCTGATATTTTTTTTTTCTTTACCCAAGTTAAGTACAGTGGCGTTTCATACGAAAATGAACCTTATTCATCAAGCCTAATGTTCATATTCATTTGAAATACTTGCAAATATTATCTCACCTCCTGTATCATGTTAAGTGAGCAGAGTAGCTGCAGATGGGCAGTGAGCACACGATGCAAGGACTCCTGCTTGCCGCACCGTTCCAAGTCTTTGATGTCATGCTTCATGCTCAACTCTTGCTTGGCTCGGCGCTTGTCGCGTTTCGCTCTGTTCTTGTCGCGTAGTGCTTTTTTCCTGGAAAGAAATAAGTGAGCAATGTTTAAACATGTTAGTGTGGTATTGTAGTTTTTTTTTATTGTAACACAATAAAGAACGGGGAAGATTGGAAGGCTATGGGGAGACATAAGCCCAGCAGTGGGAAAGGCAAATATAAAAAAAAAACCGGTGTTAACTTCATTTTAAGAAAGGAAAGATTGTTCTGTAACCTCCCAGTCTAAACTTTTATTAAGACTGAATATTGTCTCCAGGGGGATATAATAATCTTTGAAACTACAACTGGTCGATTATGTAGACATCTCACTGTGATGACTTAGCTGGAGCACAGATAATATAATACTAGCATATAGATGTCTCATCCCATACAAAGAAACCGTGCCGACGTACTGAACTGATTATACTGATTATTTTTTGTACATCGATCGCGTTCCGTTCCACGGATATAGATGGTGATCTATCTATCGCCGAGGAATGGAACCGAAAGCGATCGATTTACAAAAAATTATCGGAATAATCAAATGAAAAACGCTAGTTACGTTGACACGGTTTCTTTGTATGGGACGAGGCATCTGTATGCTAGTATTATATTATCTGTCGCTGAAGTTAGTTTTCATTAGCTGTCATTTCAATCGATTTGCTAGGGATTGATAGCTCAATTCACCAAAGTCACCACTGTGAGATTTTTAGGCCTATTACTAAGACTCCACGATCCGTCTGTGTGTCTGTCTGCCCGTCTGTCTGTCTGTCATCAGGCTGTATCTCATGAACCGTGATAGCTAGACAGTTTAAATTCTCACAGATGATGTATTTCTGTTGCTACTATAACAACAAATACTAAAAACAGAATAAAATAAATATTTAAGTGGGGCTCCCATACAGCAAACGTGATTTTTTGCCGTTTTAAGAGATAATGGTACCGAACCCTTCGTGCGCGAGTCCGACTCGGACTTGGCCGGTTTTACAGAATAGCACTATTGAAGCTATGATATGACAGCACACTTCTCCAAAATTTTCACATTGTGATCTATACAGAATAGCACTGCAGATTCAATTAAGT
The DNA here is from genome assembly GCA_948252205.1 of Orthosia incerta. Classification (NCBI taxonomy): domain Eukaryota; kingdom Metazoa; phylum Arthropoda; class Insecta; order Lepidoptera; family Noctuidae; genus Orthosia; species Orthosia incerta. The sequence goes on from OX411759.1 coordinate 8,645,741, forward strand.
AAATCTTTCACTTAGCTGCATTACGCTGGTTGCCACAGGCTGGGTGGGATACTCAACTCCAAAAACCAAAATATCAACACCATATAATCAACAGTTTAATTTTTCAATGAATCAGAATAACATTAGGTTAAAACATAAACGGTTGAAAATGTCAACACTTCAGATGAGCAATGAATGTGAATAACATTGATTTGTAACATAAATAGTTCAAAATACGAGTATCAACACTTTAGATAATCGACATATCTGAATATCACTGATTTATGTTTTCAATTTGTCAAAAGCTAATGGTATTTTATCAGGTGGTAGAAATTCTAGCGCAAATATATGCCGAACTCGCTATTTTGGCGAAAAATTAAATATAATGTTTAGAGAATTAATGAAAGAACAGATAGTAACTACACAGAAAATAGAAAGACTATTAGCTAATATCCCAATGACCCCTCAAAGAAGAAGGAAAAATAGCAGTTTGTAAATAAATTGCGACAAATTATAGATCAAAGAGAACAACTAGAAGAATCAGCATTCTTAAAAAAAATACCAATAATTGCAGCATTTAACAATGTCTATAACTAATATTATGTTATGACTGAATATTGCACGATATTTTGTTAAAATTAGATTTTCTAAAGTGTTGATTAAATAAAAATATTTACGTTATAAATCAGTGATATTCAGATATGTCGATCATCTAAAGTGTTGATATTTTGAACTATTTATGTTATAAATCAATGTTATTCACATTCATTGCTCATCTGAAGTGTTGACATTTTCAACCGTTTTTTTTTTTTTTTTTTTTTTTTTTTAAAAAAAAAACGTTGCCCCACACTAGGAATTTCTCCTGTATCGTGGGTGCGTTTACAAACATATAATTTCACATACACAAACACCCAGAGCCGGAACAACTATTTGTAGATCATACAAATATTTGCTCCGTGCGGGAATCGAACCCGCGACACGCAGCGCAGCAGTCAATCGCTCAACCACTGCGCCAACCGTGCGCCCTGGTTATAACGTGCGCCTTATGTTTTAACCTAATGTTATTCTGATTCATTGAAAAATTAAACTGTTGATTATATGGTGTTGATGTTTTGGTTTTTGAAGTTGAGTATCCCACCACCCACCACAGGCTACTTATTTCCCACCAAAATGCATGCTGTGGGTTGGGCCACAGGAACAAACATAAAAATTTAAGCCAAATAAGTTTTATACTTGACTACCATCAAAAAAGCTGCTGCTATTTTGTGTACTCCTAACAACAATACAAAATTGTCATTACCTGACCAAAATTTGTATGGAGATACAATTTGTTTTTTTAGTATTGACTATGACTTAGAGAAAGTTGTTCATATTATATATTGGCAGAAGAAGTTTTTAAAATATGATTGGACCTCTCTATTATAACAAAAAACTTACGCCTGTTTAATTTTCAAGGGGTTAGCAGGTGCAGGGTCCACATGATCTAAATCCAAGTCCTCCCTGGTATCAACTATTTCATTGTGCAGTGATGGGTCATCATAGATGTCGTCGATTGCTGGATGAGCAAGGCCTTGTGCCCTGAAAATATTGAACAAAGTTAACTTCTAGCCTGTAAGTCATTGAAGAATGATAATAACAACAAACATCATCTACCACCAAGCCACCAAGAGTTTAATATTATTCACCTATAGTTTTATCTTTTAGTTATACCAAAAAATAAAGATCAGAATTAATTTTAATAGAATCCGAGGACATGGTTTACAGTTCAGTCAAAATAACTATTTGATGCCCGTATGGAACAAATATTTGTATGGCCTAATATTTATGCCGGATCTGGGTGTCTTGTGTATGTGAGTTTAAATGTTTGTAAACGCACCCACAATACAGGATGAAATTCCTAGTATAGGGATAAGCTTCAATAAAAAAACACTGAGCAACCGAAATGTCGAACAACTGAACTCCCGCCTACAAACGCGGCGCCCCACGTTCGCCTCGTGAGCTATTAGCGAGAGCCGAACATAAAGAGTACATTGATATTTCGGGTGCTCAGTTATTTTGACCATGTAGTACAACCAGACATCTACTTTTAATTCTATGATTTAAAATAGTCCATAGCTCATACTAGTAAATTAAAAATATACTTACTGCATATTAGTGATATGGCTCATGAGTTCTTGATCATAGCTATCCAATTGATTATCTACAAACAATTCCCTGAACACGGCATGTGCACCCTTAGGTATAGGACTAAAAAGGTTTTCAGACATGAGATCAGTTTTACTAGAACTTGTCTCATTCAGGTTGAATTCTTGATTCACACCCTCATTTATTGCATACCTCAGGTCTTGCAACTTTTGATCATAAAGAGTAGCTTTTTGAAAATCATAATAGCTCTCTTTTATCATATCTATGTATTGTTTGGTCTTGAATTTGTCTTCTAAATTTGATAGTTGGCTTGTATATATGAGAGCACATTTATCATCTTCTAATATTATATCTGACAGGTTCTTTCCAGTGACTGCCTTAGATTTTTTTGCAGATGTTTTCTTCAATATTTTGTCCCTAACAGTTTGTAGTAACTCAGGGTCGACTTCAGCAACTCTCAAGTTCTTTGCAGGCTTTGTAGTGAGCTGATGTAACTGACCGAGGGAAACAGGACTAGAAGCTAACTTTGAGAGATGTACGGCTCGTAGTTTGCTTATGGACACCTTAGTTTCAGTCATAGCTTGGTCGCCAACTAAAAAATATTAAGAAAATATGAACAAAACCATTTGTTTACTGCAATAGGTCAGTGTTAGGAATGTAAACAAACACTTACCTTCAAGTAATTCTCCATATTTCTTATAGCTCTTATGTTTAGACTTTTTTCTCAGTGAACTGAGTAGATTAGCCGTTCTCGTAGATTGATGTCTCGCAATATAAAAGTTTTCTATAAAAAAATATGATTATTGGATATGTTATGCAACTCAATAACCTAAGTATAGTACAGGTATTTATTTTATGTTATGTATGAAGCCCAAATAGAAGTATTTTTGATAGTTTAAGATAAAATTACCTGCACCGAGGCGACCTAATAAAATCCTTCGGCAAAACGAACATTTTATTTCCGTATTTGACGCACTTTTTATTGAATTGTTCGCGGGCAGCGAGACTCCATGAAAGGAACTCTGATAAATATTCCTAGCAGACGCAAGCCGATGCATTGTCGCCAATTTAATTCAAAAATACAAGAATAATAAAGTGAAACATGCCGAAATTTGTAAAACCACGTGAAAATTGTAGGACGAATCGCAGAACCAAAATACTATTCTAGTGATGTCCAATAAAATGAACTTATGTCAAACCAACACAAATGTCAAACCGTACATTTATTTCGGTTTTCCAAAGTTTTCCTATTTTAGTCATAATTATACATAGTCGATTGACACTAAAATGTTGCCTACTACAAATAACTGTCAATCTACGAAAATAACAAAACAATTCGCCTTCGCCAACTTGTCATAATTTTAGAATTTATCAATTTAATTTATTATCGAATTTATTCAAATAACTGCATTATTTCCCATTATTACTTCCTATCAAATGATTAAATAAATCTAAATTCTCATTATGGAGGATAAACCTTTCGTTTGTGAGTAGATAAAACCAGTGGAAACATAATATTGGCGATTCTATTTACTCAAGGATTTAATACATTCTGTATGTTTTAGGGACGTCTGAACTCAATAAGAGATTGTTTAAACTTCGTTTCGAAAATGACTGGCTTTTTAAAAGTAAAAAGCAGCCGTGGGCGTAAGTATTCTTAAATGTTTTGCAATTCTGTTGTTATCTGAATCAGTTTTAATAACACTTAAGTTTACTACAAATGAAAATTTAAGGTATACGTCGATTATCTTAATCACATAAGTAATTAAGGCTGGGCTAATAATTACCACCTGACTACCAATTTCTATAGTTTCTATTTTACTTTACAAAGCTATGTTGTTGAGTTCTATGTTGGTGCTCATTTGTTTCCTCCTTCTATATAGATATAGTCAACCACACATCTCTGATAACACTAGCACTATGGAAATCAGTCTTACTGCTATTACAAAGGTGCTGTTATTGTTAAAATGATATGAATGATGTACAGATGACAGTATTTATTTCTTAGAACATGGTATTACTCAATAACTTTTTTCTAAAACTTAAGTGTTTTTTAGAGAATTTCACAAATTACTGCTGGAAAAAGGATTTCCCAGCGAAATGACTGTTGGCCATGTCAGAAAGAAATGGTCTTACACCTATGATGTAAGTAATGTTACTAAATACAAAATAAAATATATAATTTAAAATCAATTATAGTTGTTGGCACATAACTTGGCAAGAGTCTTTAGTTGTACACAAATCGTTATTAGGTCTCTTTGCTTACCAAGCAGGACGTGGGGAACGTTTAGCACTGTTCCGAGCGCACAATTGGTTGGCTAGTTGACACAAGGATCGACTGACCAATCGCATCGCATCCACACTCCATTCGCTCTATATGGTGGTTGGTCAGTTCACGCAAGCCCCCACTATGCCAAAACCTTGCCAAGTTACATGGGACTATACAAATATTTATAATGGGTCTGTGATAATGTTCTATTCTATAAGGGATCTACAATAGTAGAAATTTCAGATTGTATAAGACTAATACTGTATAATATTTTTTTTTTTCAGATGTACAAATTAGCTAAGAAAACAAATAACAAGAGCTGGCAGCATTTTAAAATATTTGACAAATATTTTGGCAAAAATGAAATATTAGACAAATATGAATCTTGTAAGTATCCATTCTAAGAAGAATCATAGTGACAACAAAACAAATTACTTCATCTCAAATTCACAATCTATACCTGTATAATATTATAATAAAGAGGTAAAGTTTGTTAGTTTGTTTTTAGCACTCTGGAACTACTGAACCAATTTAAAAAAATATTTCACACACAGTTTCTGGAATAATGTAACCTTCTACTTAGAAGGTTACATTATTCCTGAGTGACAGGCTTAAAATAATGGGTCCTGTTGAGTGTGCCACAGGAGCAAAGCCGCGGGTAAAAGCTAGTGTTACATAAGTCTACAAAAATATTAGATATCTGAAAAATAGGGAAAACATTTCAATGTGGTTAATGTTTTCCCTAAAGGAAAAAAACTATAAATTACCTCATCTCATTCATGCATAACACCTGATGACTCATCTCAAAAGTCTCTCTTATATTTGTTTGATTATGATTTTGCTTTTTAATCATTGAATTTTAATTTGTAATTCTATTTTAATTTTATTTTTGATTTTAATTTCTACCTTTATTTTAATTTTATTTTTGATTTTTAAAGTCGTCACAATCTAAGAAGTTCGTTGACGTTTCTCATTTTACATGCCGCAATAACTTTATATGTAAGAAATTGAAATATCAAATTCATAATCCTAATTAAATACTTTGTTACCCATACACTATAACAACGAGTATCATTTGCAAGCATCAAGTTTAATTATTATTGAGTATTTTTATAGCTGTCAAAACAGGCCTTTTATTTTTGTCAGCTTTAATAATTGATTTAATTTGTATTGTTATTTTTTGTATTTTTATTTATTGATTTTAATGATAATTGGTATTTCCTTTTAAATAATGGTGGAGCTTTGTAGTCTTCCTCCTGGAGGTGGGTGTTTATGGCTGTGACACAGTCTCACTAATGCAGCCATTTCCACAAGCCATGTTTTTTTGTTCCAAATAAAGATGGTGACTGCATTGGATTGTAATGCAATTGCAATTTTAAATTCTTTACTTGCAGGGAGTGATGAATGGCGTCTAAAATTAATAATTTGTGTGACAGAAGCCAAGGAAATGAAGCTTGATCCTCTCACCATGTGGAGGTAAGTTGAAAATACTGGACAACTGAAAAAAAAAATTTACTTCAGCTGTACGAAGTATGTTGGAAGTGGCAGTTCTCCATAATCCGAGCTGTGTAAAACCCGCTGTTCTGCAATATAGCTTCGTTGTTTTATCTGGCCATGTGTATTACAGGACTGTTGAAAGAGCCATGCGGTGTCAAGACCTGCCCTTAGACTGCTGTGTTCAAGACATGAAAGGATTGTGGCACCATATCAGAATGACTTTTAATGTAAGTTAATTTTTATTATTCAATTAATTAAGGCTGTAGCGGGCAGTGCTTTAGCTTTCAAACGCATATGTTCTCACAGCGGATCTTTGTGTCCCTGAAGTTGACTCTGCGAACCAGCGCGCAAGAAACAATGTGTCATAGAGTATACTGGCATAGAGTAAGCGAGATAGGACGATGCGACAAACTTAAGCGAGTGAAAGAGGCATACAATGCTATCTTCACCTTCAACATTGACACAATAAATATTGTAGTTCTAAAAACTAAAAAACACGCTTTAATGGTAAATTGTACTAAAACGTCGCTAATCCTGTAGATCCTGGTAAGGATAATGGGACAAATTATTTAAATTATTGCATTGTCATCGGTCCTTGATAAGTGTGCAAAGTTTCAAATCAATCCAACGTTTTGAAGTGGGTGAAAATAACGTTCAAAGATTCCGTTACATTGATACATAGATACATACATACCAAGTTAACAAAAGCATGTTAAAAATAGCTACAGGGTTTTGCAGCCAACTTCAGAAGCACAAAGATCCGCTGTGAGTATTATACTCTTATGGACCAAACTGGAAACCGTTTCATGCACCATTCAGTTGCTGACCAATCATAATTTTTTTTCGATAACTAAATATTCGACGTAGTTCAATCAAACCAATAAATGTTAAAAGCGAATATAATGTCAGTTACTTCAGTTGGTAGAAATTCCCTTTTGACTTTTATGTTGCTTGAAGTTTTAATAAATAAATTTGAGGTGTCGAAGTATAAATACTTACAGTTTGTTTTTACTTGTTACAGAGAAAACATCGCATAAAAATAAAGAAAGGGTCAGAGCAAAGCGATTGGCCGCTGTATGATGATATGTTGAGTTATAATCAGAAGTTCGAACCTGACCATTTGGCCTCTTTAGATGCTCAGGATCCTCACATGTGTAGAATAAGAAGCTCTGCCAGATACTCCAAGCACGGCAAAAAGAATATTGACAAGAATGACGAAGATGACGAAAATGAGTTCCATTGTAAGCTGATGTTTTGTACCTTACCATGTTTCTATTATATAAGACAAATATCAGAATCGGAGTGCCCCTTTAAGGAACTGTACGACTATATATAATATAGAATTCATTATTTTAGGGTTCCGTACGCAAAGGGTAAAAACGGGACCCTATTACTAAGACTCCGCGGTCCGTCTGTCTGTCTGTTTGTCCGTCTGTCACCAGGCTGTATCTCATGAACCGTGATAGCTAAACAGTTGAAATATATAATAAATTTCACAGATGATGTATTTCTGTTGTAATAACAACAAATACTAAAAATAGAATAAAATAAATATTTAAGTGGGGCTCGCATACAGCAAACGTGATTTTTTTGCCGTTTTTTGCGATTATGGTACGATACCCTTCGTGCGCGAGTCCGATTCGCACTTGGCCGGTTTTTTAGACACAGTAGTCCATAATATTACATTCATAAGCATTACATAAAAATTGCTCCATTCGAAATTAAAATAAAACTAGAAGAAAAATACTGATATACTGACTATGTCCAGCCCCTTACCGCTATATTCCTAATTGATTCCAAGTCATATCCTCCAAAACGACTCTCTCAAATCACCAATTGATAGTTATATCTTGTTAGTAATTTTATTGACATTCGTCGAGGTAGTTATTTGTTTCGGAATATTTACCATGTATATTTAGATTTTTGTTGAGAGCTCGATATTTCGGCACCGTTACAAGCGCCATGATCACAATAACTAAAGTCTTTGCGGGTGGGTGTTATTTACGAGCAGACATATCTGTCTACCCTCTTCCTCACTCGTTTTTCACGCACGATGCCGCTACTACCAGAACTTTTCTCACTAGTTACTCGACATTGTTCACGACAGACGATGCTCACTGTCTCCACGTTTGACACTCGTTCAGTAGTTCAAAATATACATGTAAAATATCCCGAAACAAATATTAATTCTAATGATTGTAACCATGTCAGCTTAAAAACTTATAAAATGTCTATCATTAGCATTAGACAAGAGAAGAACCTTCTCTACCGAAGAAGCTTCTTACCGCTATATTCCTAATTGATTTCAAGTCATATCCTCCAAAACGACTCTCTCGAATCCTCAATTGATAGTTATACCTTGTTACTTATTTTATTGAAATTCGTCGAGGTAGTAATTTTTTCGTTTTTTAATGCGACCCTTCAAATTGACTTGGCATTTGGACATAAAGGGCCACTCTAATAGCCTGCCTAAGTCATCACCGTAAAAATCATGAGCTACAAACTCTCGAAGCTAATACGTTTCGTTTGATATCTGTTTTTCTTTGTTGAGAATATTTTGCCTGCTATACGGACAAACTAACATTCACGGATTCTCTGATCTTAAAAATACATACCTAAAACAATTATATATTTGAGGAAATCCCCGAATTATAATCAGCCCACGCACCCCACAGATATAAAAAATTTATACATAAAAATATTACAGTAATATAAAATGGTTTTTTTCCTACAGGGTCTAAAGATATCACGGAATCGTTCATTCAGATTAGGCTGCAGCATGACTGGTTGTTTAGACAAAAGAAATGGGCGTGGAAGTAAGATATTCCTTATTACACTAATATCATCATCATTCTCTCTTTCTTTATACCAATTTATTTTGGGTCAGACCAACATGTTTTTTCTCTTCCACATTTCTTTAATTGTCACCCTCTCTTTTTAGCCATAACATACAAATAATCACTAAATTTCAAATATCAAAGTTAAACTCTATAATAATATGTGTGGCATTAAGCTTGTCTCCAGTGCATGTGTAGTGAACCTTATGTAATGTGTGACACATTCTCAATTTTACGCGGCGTATCTCTCTTCTATGATTCTCTATTATTCATGATCTCAGTAGTAACCCCTTTCTCGCTATATTATCTTTGACACAGTCCATACATCGTTTCTTTGTCTTCCCCTAAACCTATCCACCATCCATATTTTCTGTATGTCGAATACCTTTACTATGAAAATAAAGCCTCAGTCGAATGCCTTGTGAATAAAGATTAACTTGTACAGCAGTCTTTTGTAAATATTAATCAGTCTTATCTAAATATGTACGGATCAAAATTATAAAAAAAAATATACATGTCCAAGAAAGAAAAGCTTGAACATCGAAATGATTCAGGCCGCTGATACTGTACAGTTTACCACAGGCACAATGCTCGATATCGTGGGAGCAGAAGTGGCCAAAGCAATGATCCTTGAGGGACACCTACATGAGAGGAGGTGCAGAAACGTGATTGCGGTCTCAAAACCAAAGCAGAAGCTAAAACTTTGGCAAACATTTTTCAATAACTATCGCAAGACGGTCTGACATTCCAATTTAATAGAGTGTAAATGTTGCATTGTTGAGATTTACTTTGTCAAAAGCTTCGGACACGTCACTTTAAACTGCTGACTAACAAAGAGCATTAACATTCACTGAAATAGCACTAAAAGTCGATTATCATGAACAGTGTCAAGCGATTTTGCTTTGCAAATTTATTACCACACTTTCAAGATATTGTTTACTGTAGAGTACTAAGTATGGTACATTTATTTTGCATTGCACCTGTAACAAAAATAAATGACATTCTATTCTATTTAAAAAAATGTAGTAACTAAATATGGTGTTATAAATTAATTTATTTCTTATTTCAAATAGCGAAATGTTAAAGATCATGATAGAAGAATACGGATTTCCCAAAACGTTAACGTCAAGAGAGTTGGGAAGAAAATGGGCGGCGACGTTTTCGGTAAGCATTCTTTTGTACATAATTCTACGGTAACCGGAAGTAAAAATGTCACGTCGAAATTGACTACGGATGAAATTTTACTTTTAATTCAATTTGCATTTTGTATGTTTACGGCCGGGTACTTTAAGGGCCAAAGTCCATTGAGACAGTCGAAGTGAAGCGACGGCAAAGCATCGATATAAGACTCCTATAACTCCATAACATAAAATTGAGTCGAAGCGACACGTCTAATTCTTTATGACATGTGCGTATTCGCGAGCTTTCGAAGAAATTTGCGCGTCTTTTGCGGTGAATATGCTATGTACATTTTTATACTGACGCATCATTGCTTCGCTTCGACTCTTTCTGAGTGTGTTTTGAACCTAAAAGTCTAGCTAGAGTTAATCTGGAGAGTATTTTTTATAAGTGTTTTTTTTCTACTAGGAGTTCCAGAAAGCGAAAGCGACAAACAACAAAACTTGGGTGTACCACAACTTGTTCGAACTGTACTTGGGTGAATCATCCAATCTCAGTCTGAATCCCCTCGTTGATTGTAAGTATCAATAACACTCCATCCTGTCCAGTTACATTTACTTTTAATGCTTGACTTAAAACATCAAACAGGTATTTTATAACGGTTCATTAATTCGGTGAATTTCGTTATATTTAATTTAAAATGGAATACCTAATTCCGAATGAGTGCTATCGTTCTTGGTCGTTCTAAATTTTCGTCAATCTTTAGTTCAATTTATTCAACGTGTCGTGCAGTTTAATGTATGGTTGTGAAATACTTTTTTAGGGTTCCTTAGTCAACAAGGAACTCTTATAGTTTCGCCATGTCTCAGTCTGTCCGTCCGTCCGTCCGCAGCTTAGCTCAGAGATTCTAAATACTAGAACTAGAAAGCTATGATTTGACATGGATATACATATTAATCACGCCGACAAAGTGATACAATATAAAAATCGGGTCTGTGAAAACCATTTTTCGATTTAGGGATACATTTGCGTAATGTTAAGCTTTCAATTGCTAATTTTTGTTAAGAGTCAAGCGTCCGCCCTCCCTGCCAACTAAACGGTTACTTTTGGATATGTGAAAAAATTCATGGAATTAGTATATATAACGAAATTAAAAGGAAAACTATCACATCCAAGTAGGCTTTACAAGTTTACGAGTAAAAGTCGACCAACTTATAAAATGTACTTGGACAAGCAATAACTTTGTATATTTGATGTATGGGGACAACAGTTGCAAAGTTAATTTTGTCCCTTCGTTAGAGCATTTTTCGGTGCTTTCATTGTTTATACACGTTAGTAATGTTACTTATTTCTTTTGGTGAATGTAGCTGTTTATACGGAAGCGGAACCCACTGTGCGCGAGTCAGACTCGCATTTGGCTGACTCTTTTTTGGGTTCCGTACCCAAAGGGTAAAAACGGGACCCTATTACAAAGACTCCGCGATCCGTCTGTCTGTCCGTCTGTCACCAGGCTGTATCTCATGAACCGTGATAGCTAGACAGCTAAAATTTTCACAGATGATGTATTTCTGTTGCCGCTATAACAACAAATACTAAAAACAGAATAAAATTAATATTTAAGTGGGGCTCCCATACAACAAACGTGAATTTTGTGCCGTTTTTTGCGATAATGGTACGGAACCCTTCGTGCGCGAGTCCGACTCCACTTGGCCCGTTTTCTATTCTTAGGCGCCATGCGTTCATAATGTATTCTTTTTTTAAAAATAATAACATATTATTATTTTAATTATATAAACATAATTATGTAGACATAAATAGTAATAAAATATTTTTTGTACAGGGCAAGAAGAATGGGTTTTCAACTTGATCAGTGCCAGGACGGACCTAGAACATACATTCAAAACATTCAAGGACCCACTTCATGGATGGCGGTATGTAACACCTTTTACCTATTCGTAAGATTCTGATATTGATAGATAATAAATATTTGCTTTTTTTCTTAGCGAGGTCGAAAAATCGTTACGGAGTATCGGAATACCACTGGATCACAGTTTGCTAGACCTGCAGGAAATCTGGGTTCATCTGATAAAAACTTTTAGGGTAAACTTCTTTTTTTAATCTAAACGACATTTGCTTTGTGTAAAATCGCTCATAATAAACATACAATAAACAATTATTCATTTTCTTTGTAGTGGAAAACAAAATTCGCGAACAAAGGTATTCTAAACGAGCAATGGCCTTACTTCGAGGCTATGGGTCGTTACTCCGAAGTTAAAGAAAAGAACGCGATCAAAAAACAAAAGATAACCGAGATACCAGAGACAAATGATTACGCCGACACCGCAAACGATGATGATGATTTCGAAGATGATATGAAGTTATATGACCTTAAACAAAAGCTGGAGCTTCAAGTAAAACCTAAGTTTGAAGTAGACGAATCTGATAGATGCAGGTCGTGCTCCATTCTAGCAGCTGGTGTGGATATATTCGAGCACAAATATGACGACGGTTTCGATGTGGCTTACAAGCTGAAACTTATTGGCGGGGTTGAGGTAAGATATTATTAAATAGAAACTTTATCTTGTAAAATTTGATAGAAAAACACTTCTTACTATTTTGTATTAATCTGCCGTAGGTGGACAAAACGGACACTTTACCATCACACATGTGTATGGGATGCATTCAAGAACTAGAAAATGCTTACAAATTCAGGCGGAAATGTCAGGAAGTCGATAAAATGTTCCGTTGTGCACCGAGACAGATCAAAGTCGAAGTTATCGATAAAAACGATATAAACGAAACACAAATCGACATCACTAAAGAAGACCACGATAGTCACGATGACGCAGGCGATATTGAAATCACCTACGAGCCTGAAAGTGAACCAGTCGGAATAAATCAAGAAATCGTTGCTAAACCCAAACTAAAGAATGAGAGAGTTAGAAGAAAGAAGAAAAAAGTCCGAAAACTAAGATACGACTACTGGAAAATTTGCGAAGTGTGCGGCAAACATACGAGAAACCTCGTGGGTCATCTTGACACACACGCTACCGACAAACTTCACTCGTGTAATGTGTGCGACAAAAAGTTTAAATTCAAAAGTGGTTTGATTATACATAAAGCGTGCCACGAACCCACGCCGAGGAAAACTTGTGAGGTTTGTGGAAAGACTTTTCATATATTAGCTCAGTATAGAAGACATTTTGTCTATCATGCTAACGAGAGGAAATATGGATGTGAGACGTGTGGCAAAAGATTTAATACAATCGACATATTGAGAGTTCATCATCGAACTCACACGGACGAAAGACCCTTCAGTTGTCCAGAGTGTGGTAAAACGTTCAGGACGGCTGGTTGCGTCAGTAGACATAAGAGAATTGTACATACTAAAACTAAAAAAGTTCAATAAAATCTATAATAATATGGCAAGTGGCCTTGTTTGATTTGATCTTGCGACCTTTTATCGTGTGTATTGCACACATCGTTATCATTTCTTTATTTCTCTGATGCGTTAGTTTCCTTGATATTATGACTTCACTGTTTAAGAGGAAATATGGGCAGAGAGCGCCGACTGAATTTCCTTAGTAAAAAGTCATAATTCGAGGTTTGGCTCTCGTCTCTTTCCTCCTCCAATATTGGACCAATTTAAAAGATATTCTCTAAACTGGCAAAGTAAGATACTATGTCCCTATGTATACTATGTCCCTATGTTTTCCTTTTTTCATTTATATTTGTCAAATTTGTACACTAAGCCTCTGTTAATAGCGCAATTTTGAGTACTCTATTGCTTCTAAAGATAATGTATCATCAAAAAGGAAAACATAGTGACATAGTATATATCTTTAATTTTCAGTTTACGGAATATCTTTTAAATTGGTCCAATATTGGAGGAGGAAAGAGACGAGAGCTAAACCTCGAATTATGACTTTTTACTAAGGAAATTCAGTCGGCGCTCTCTGCCCCGTTTCCTCTTAATGATAATATTTACAAACTTGACATTAAACAAGGCGATTATATCAGTATTTTGCGGGGTAATAAATCTGTAACTTTTAACTGGGCTAAAAAAATATAAGCGCCTTCTTCAAAAGATATCACCTGGCGCCAACACTTATGTTGACTTAGCCGAAATTAAAAGAGCAATGTCCTACCTGATGTTTGTGATGGAATCATCAATAGAAGTTATCTACTCGAACAACAAAACATTGTTAAGATCTTTAATGAGGCTTTAGCTGTGAACAGTTCACCATTTGAAAGGGGATTAACAAACTGTATGATATCTGTATCTTTATTGATTGATGGATAGTGTCCGAAAATACAGGCTCTCAACCCTTGGAATGTTGATCGAAATAATACATCAATAAGTGATTATAAGCAGGCGCATTGGGCACAGACGGAGTTGCAGCGGCGCCGGCGCAAGCTCTATAAAGTTCATCCTGTTCATCGTCAGTTCGCAGCAGACAGCGCTCGCGGACGCCGGCCCGCGCTCCATAAGCTAAATAAGAATCATCGCCGCGCACGTCCAAATCCAGTGCTATACTAAAACGAACAAAGGGTGCTTCCTAGTTTAATTTAGAATTAAAAGGGCGACATGGCGATATATAGCCCGGTGAGTTTATTTTTCTTTTCTTTTTAGTGTTGTCTTTTTAGTCAAGATAGATTATAATAAGCACTTACTCGAACGTGTCGTAAGTGATTACCATTTTAATGTGATGCTATAATAAAATATCACAGTGTGGATAGTCTTTCATAGGCATCGGTTAATTAACTACATTCTTTCTTTCAATATTGTCAATATTTTTTAAACATTCTACGTTGCGAAGTTTTATTCAAGATATCCGGTAAATTTAGAGGCAGATTAAATATTTTAATTAAATACCTAACACATTCTGATTGAATAATTTATTGTTAACGTTATCGTCCTAAATAATATAAAAACCAAGATTTTGCTTGCATTACGTAAAGGAGTTCAATTGGAGCTTGACCTATAGGACGGAAACACAATCTCAGATAATGTGCAACAAATGCTACAGTGCCTAAGTAGCTATTTGTTACTAATTAGTAACCTATTAACATTGCTATTTAGAATTCTCAAACTAATCTAAAAGGGATACAAATGCAAATAATCCAGTTCGTAGAAATAGGTAATTGTGATTGTTATGTTAAATTAATCAGAATCTGACATACGGGTCAATAGAATTGAGTCACACATTATTAGCGCAAAGACTCACTTATCAATGCTTAATTACTAGAAAAACAACAAAGTGACATATGTATAGCGTTAAGATTACAATAATAACATAACTTTATTGTCGGGAATGGCGAGCGTAACGTGCGTGAGATTGTGTCCACCAAACACTTGTGACATTATTGTCCAGTAGCCATCAATACGAAAGTTTATTGCCCTAAGGTGTTGCATTAACGCGTGCTTTTCGCACCTTCTCAAGCACGTTCTGCGCACGCGCATATTTAACGAGCACTTAGTTTGTTTTGCGACAACGATAATTGGACTGAATATGGTATTTTGTTGCTTTAAACAGGTACCTATTTCTTTATGGGACTGTACCATTGGTTTTTGAACCCTGGTTAAGCAATAAATATCAATCACCAAGGCGTTAAAGTTTCAAAGTGCGAGGTTTGCGATAGTTGTTTTAGTTTAGATAAAATTTTGTGTCAATAACAAATTGAATGGAGTTGTACTTAACTTTATAATAATTATATTGAACTATTCATCGAAACATAAAAAAACCTCTAATGTCTTTATCTGTGTTTACAAAAAATAACAAGACAGATAAATACAGTATACCTAAGCAATGAACGGACGTGAGTACTTTTCCAAAACAGTCTCTTCTAAAGACAAACTAGATCTAAATGCTAATCAGCTTAGTTAAATATAGGAATAGAAGGTGTTACAGTTACAAAGATGCGCCGGCGCCACGCAGTGGGTCACACATTAGATAGGATTCACTACACTTCACATGCACTGGAGACAAGTTTACTGTCACGCGTAGATAAAAGATTTCACTTGAGCAGTTGATATCTAGTGACTTTTTGAATAATGTGGTTAGAAACGGGGTAACAAATGAAGTGATGACGAAAGGATGAGAAGTATGAAAGAAGACTTGTTATGCCAACTCTAAATAAATTGTGATAAGGATAAGAGAATGATGAATGAATTATGATGACTTTTGTGGGAGAGTAAACCCACAATCAAATTTTTTTTTATTTTTTTTTTGCCTATGGCTACCTCCTGTGTAGACTATCTAAATCAATATCATAGAAGGGTCAGAAGTGAATCTCCTGAACAAAGAGTTGCTATTTCTCAATCTGGCTGATCGCCTATTTTTTCGCAAAGTCCACTCTTGTAACTTATGCATTATCTAGATACATGTAAAACAACATACCCTAAACAGAAAAAATATGATGTGGATCTGCAAAAACCCCAAAATACTTTAAATAAAAATAGGCTTTAAATAAAAATTAACTCAAATGGAATTTTATCTTTTGTCTTCTCACAAAAGATAAAATTCCATTTGAGTTAATTGTTTTAACATCAGTCTTTGTGGTTCTAGACAAAACCACCTATTTAGATAATCCTATTTTAGAGCAAACATGTCACAAAGCGAAAGGAGCCTAAGCTCCCAATCGGCGAGTGAGACCTTGGCCGGGATCCAGGCGGCTCCGGCAAGTCATGCAGACGGACAAAGCTTTCAACGAACTATGTAATTGATTGGCCTGTCCTACCAACCAGCATAGCTGTGACAGCTGAGAAGCCATATGTCACGGTTATTGGACAGTATGACATTGGGCCTGTTGCCCTATATAGAGAAACTAGCTGACCCCCGCGGCTTCGCTTCCGTCAACTGGCTACCTACCTACCTACCCAATTTTCTTTTATTTCCCATAACTACCCTACCCACCTACCCTATCTACCCTACCTACTCTACTCTACCTACCCTACCCTACCTACCCTTACTACTATACGAATGTAACCTGTAAACTTTTCTTTCTACCGGCGGGGGCATCTAATTAAAATTTAGAACATAAAAGCTGCTATTGTGAGTCAATCTTAAAAGATAGACATATGCTGTCCCGGACATTTTTTTAGAACTTTTAAAGAAGAACAATTCCATCATACATTACATTTGCGTAACTTAAACCGTTTACGCAGCGCACGCAACAAAAGCTCTCAAAAAGGAATATTTTTGCCCGTTTTTGCAACATTTTTCATTTATGCTCGGCTCTTATTGGTTGTAGCGTGATGTTATTTAGCCTATAACCTTCCTCGATAAATGGACTATCCAACACAAAAAGAATTTTTCAATTCCAACCAGTAGTTCCTGAGATTAGCGCGTTCAAACAAACAAACAAGCAAACTCTTCTCTTCAGCTTTATAATATTCTCTACGTAAAAAAAATAAGTACAAAATCTAAAAACCGACTACTGAAAAATCACGCTCTAAACAGTATGAAACAAGAAAATATTCTCATCTGAAATTGTTATGTACAAACTATTCCTTAGAGGGGATAACCGTGGTCGTATGCCACTTTGCAGAATGTATGGTTTTGTAACGGTAGGTGGCAGTAGTTGGGTTTTAGTTTTTGAACTTATTTTTATTTAAAGTATTTTGGGGTTTTTGCAGATCCACATCATATTTTTTCTGTTTAGGGTATGTTGTTTTACATGTATCTAGATAATGCATAAGTTACAAGAGTGGACTTTGCGAAAAAATAGGCGATCAGCCAGATTGAGAAATAGCAACTCTTTGTTCAGGAGATTCACTTCTGACCCTTCTATGATATTGATTTAGATAGTCTACACAGGAGGTAGCCATAGGCAAAAAAAAAATAAAAAAAAATTTGATTGTGGGTTTACTCTCCCACAAAAGTCATCATAATTCATTCATCATTCTCTTATCCTTATCACAATTTATTTAGAGTTGGCATAACAAGTCTTCTTTCATATTTCTCCTCCTTTCGTCATCACTTCATTTGTTACCCCGTTTCTAACCACATTATTCAAAAAGTCACTAGATATCAACTGCTCAAGTGAAATCTTTTATCTACGCGTGACAGTAAACTTGTCTCCAGTGCATGTGAAGTGTAGTGAATCCTATCTAATGTGTGACCCACTGCGTGGCGCCGGCGCATCTTTGTAACTGTAACACCTTCTATTCCTAGGTTTAAGTTACGCAAATGTAATGTATGATGGAATTGTTCTTCTTTAAAAGTTCTAAAAAAATGTCCGGGACAGCATATGTCTATCTTTTAAGATTGACTCACAATAGCAGCTTTTATGTTCTAAATTTTAATTAGATGCCCCCGCCGGTAGAAAGAAAAGTTTACAGGTTACATTCGTATAGTAGTAAGGGTAGGTAGGGTAGGGTAGGTAGAGTAGAGTAGGTAGGGTAGATAGGGTAGGTGGGTAGGGTAGTTATGGGAAATAAAAGAAAATTGGGTAGGTAGGTAGGTAGCCAGTTGACGGAAGCGAAGCCGCGGGGGTCAGCTAGTTTCTCTATATAGGGCAACAGGCCCAATGTCATACTGTCCAATAACCGTGACATATGGCTTCTCAGCTGTCACAGCTATGCTGGTTGGTAGGACAGGCCAATCAATTACATAGTTCGTTGAAAGCTTTGTCCGTCTGCATGACTTGCCGGAGCCGCCTGGATCCCGGCCAAGGTCTCACTCGCCGATTGGGAGCTTAGGGTCCTTTCGCATTGTGACATGTTTGCTCTAAAATAGGATTATCTAAATAGGTGGTTTTGTCTAGAACCACAAAGACTGATGTTAAAACAATTAACTCAAATGGAATTTTATCTTTTGTGAGAAGACAAAAGATAAAATTCCATTTGAGTTAATTATTTACAAGATCAAAATTTGCGCAATGTTAGTCACGGGGTCAATGATATGAATTAGGTAAATACAAAAAAACTCTGGGGACTCTGTGAATGTAACAATATTTGCCTATAGAAAACATGTATACTTATTTGGCTAAACATTCCTAACAAGATGGAGTAAATAAATTAAACTGCTTCTGGAAAAAAAGAGTCCTTTTTAGCGAGTCCGTCAAAAAAGGTTTAGGTACTTTAATTTAACTGATGAGCCGTAAAATAAACGTGAAAGTGGCGAGTCATGAAGTTTAAAAGTGAATCTAAATTGACGTGTACGGTGAACATAACTTATTTCAATCTGTAAAAAACATAGAGGCGCACGTATCCAGGATTTAAACTTGGAATACTGGGACGCTTTTTAATTATAGGACTATAAAAAAATATTGAGTCGATGATTCTTAGGCAACAGAAGAGAATTTACAGAAATATAATATAAAATAGAAACAGTAAACGTGAAGAAATTTAGAAATCAAAAGAGCGTAGGCATACCTAGTTATATTTGGCGTACCTCATGGTACGTCGTTGGCCCACTCGTATTTATACCGTCTGATCAAATTAAGACGACCTTTATGGTGTAACTGTAAATAAAATTAACGCATCTATCAAAGACAAAATCATTTGCTTTATCATTAAATACACGTGCACAATATATTATCACTTCATCACAGTTCATGATAATCATGGTACTAAGCCCTGACTCCAAAGCGGAGAGGAGACGTTTTGTACATACAAATATTTTATCTTTATCATTAATTATCCAATAGAGTTAATAAGTTTATAAACAAAAGTATTCTAACAACATGAAACTGCCGATTCTGCCGAAGGGAGAAAAGTTTGATATGTAAGGATTAGCCAGTACCTAAATTTGGTATTTAATTTTAATCTTACTTTTCTTTACTAACATAATTTAAATACTTACTAATATTGGATACCGTTATGGGTTTAATTTAAGATGTCGAAAATTTTGTTTGTCGTTTTTGTGGCGAATAAACACTTTTTCTTTCTTTTCTTTAAATACGATGCAATTATGAGTAATACACTGCAAACCGGCCGATGTCTAACGTGTATTTATATCTAACTATGATAGTTAATTGCTATACCTACTTGCATATTTGAGTTGCGATTAGTACATCGTGATTTCATCTTTCTCTTGCATAACTAGCAGCAAGTTGGTATCATATCAAGATGTTATAAGTAGGTCTATCTGAGTGAGAATT
The DNA here is from genome assembly GCA_948252205.1 of Orthosia incerta. NCBI lineage: Eukaryota > Metazoa > Arthropoda > Insecta > Lepidoptera > Noctuidae > Orthosia > Orthosia incerta. The sequence goes on from OX411759.1 coordinate 8,665,694, forward strand.
TGTCTAGTCTGTGTACAGTCGTCATGATATGTTGCGATTAACTTCATTCTTATTTTCCTAATCATCATCTGCCCCTTTCTCAATTTATTTGGGCGCGGTGGCCATAGTATGTCTTCTTCCAGTGGGTTTTTCTCAGGAGTCACTCTTTTCTTGCAAATTATATCGTCTTCATTGACTTAAGCATCATCATAATTTCTTTGATCTTTCACTTCTTAAATTTTAACTACAATCTTATCTAGAATCTATTCTCTAAACATTCCTCACATTGCGATTCACAACATCCAATGATTATAGTTTCCCTTAACGACAACACAACATCAATCAATTCTTATATCACAGTTTCATTCATCTCCATGTCAAAACTATTTAACCAATAATCAAAATCGATGGCTATCGATAACTTTCACTGGTTACGTCCAACAATTGCCTCATGGCTCCCATCAAACTGCACTGGAACGATGAAAAATGATTATTTTATTGACCAGTTACGAACTTACGACATCCCATATGCACTGACATAATTGAAGATCTATAGCCAAAATTATTAGAGCCCCCATAACGAGTTGTGGACATCGAATCAAAGGTCTTGTGTAATTGATCTTCCAAACGAAAACTCGTAGTTGGCCCTAATCTTTATGCCCACAACAGGTTCATATTGAGTCCATGTCTCGAATGTATTCATTGAAATGTACTCAGACAGATACAGCAATATTTTACCCTTATTAGGTCAAGTTACAAGTTAATGCTAAACAATACTTAGTTGCTGTAGATAGTTAATGTTGAATGAATGTGTTGACCAAGTCGATTTATCTTTTGCTAACGTCGTTTCGTATCTTATACTTGTTAACTTAGTAAATTTATGTTTTCCCGTGGGAATATAGATAATTCTTAGCTGTAAACGTCTTCTTAAGTCGGTAGCGTTTTCTTGGTCTATCATTTCGACGAGCTTCTAGCTGTTCAGAAAGTCATTAATTCCGAATGCAATTACGGTTTTATTAAAAGTAGTACTGTAATAATTAATTTATGGTGTTCATTAAATATCTGATTTACGTGTTATTTATTCAGATTAGGTAGTTAAAGTCAGCTTTCGCCTGGAGTCAGTGAAGTGATGGTCTCATTATTTAGTGGATAGGTACGCGCTCATGTGCTTAGGAATTCATTTCCGTCCATTCTTCTCTTAATTTAATAGCTTGGGTCTCAAAGCGCTCGCTTATGTATGAACGAAAGTTATAGCTTTCAGAGTGACTAGTGGCGGATGTTAATTATAGGTGCACCTACGTTAGTAAAACTTTAAAATAATATAATTATTTATTAAGGCCGTACCCTGACCAAAAAATCAGAATGAGATATGAGCATTCCTATTGGCCTAGCGGCACTGGTGGCGCATGAATTACGGTAGTGAATACGCCCAGATTTTTGAATAAAATCTTTATAAAATCGAATATTGGTCTTTAAAAAAAAAAAACTTACTAAATGTTCTTTATCAAATTGTCTATCCATTAGTGTTAGTATAAACAATAATTAATGAACACTTTACGAGGAGATGCATGCTAATTGTAAGGAGATTAGTGAAACATCCACTTTAAAAAAAAAAAGTGTACTACAATTTTAGAATCAACATTATGTAGAAATTTAATATATTTTTATTAATTGATATTTCTTTTTAAATAAAGAGTAGATAGCTTTTAAAAACTGCACAAAAACGACTAGCGCGGCGTTTTGCTCGGGGAGGCGCCTTAAGTAGTTTTGCCAATATAGTCAGCGAAGTGTTAATCAGTTTTAAGGGTTCCGTACCCGAAGGGTCCTAACAGAGCCCCATAATTGCTGTCACTCACGTGTCTGTCTGTCTGTCGCTGTCTCACAGGTTTTACAGCCAAACGGTTGAAGCTAGTCTTCAAATTTTCATAGTATAAGCATCTTGTTGGTAATTCTCAAAAAATATTTGAATGTTTTTATGGGGTCGGGGGAGAGGGAGGGGGTGCTATACAGATTCTTTACCTGTATGGGCCGTAGACAAATACTGTATTTTTGTTTTAAGAAATATTGGAAAACAGCGAAGGAATGAGAAGCCACTCACACACACACACACACAGTTTATAAAATTTTGTTGCGAATATTTTTTTAACTTCCCACTGACCTGTGAACTTGATATTTAATAAGTTTTTAAACTGTCATGGTCACTAACATTCACATTCGAAACGTTGTTGTTGTTTTTTTGTTTGTGTGCTTGCAACAGCAACGAATTATCGGAAACTCGCAACAAACAGTAAACATGGTAAAATGCCGTTTTGTTAGTGTTGATATTTAATGTTTATTATTACGTATATTTTACAGGTTATCACCACCTAGTTTGAGAGGCAGGGTTTTAAATTTTTTAGTACAGATTAACCTAATGAAAATTGTATAAATCTTCTACCCATTAATTGTTGATGTAACTATCTGTAATTTTTAATGAATAAGCATATGTTATTATATTATTACCAACAAATACCAATATATTGAAAAAAAAGTTTTTTTTGAATTTTTCTCATTTTGTCTATTAAAACCAACTTGATTTTGCGGTTTGGTTTGGTTCGGAACCCTAAATGTGCGAAATCCGACACGCACTTGTCTGGTTTTTGATGTTAGCAATATGCATTAGTGGTTTAGTCGTAAGCAAGTGGTACTGCTAAGCATGAGGTCCTGGGTTCTATTCCTGGGTCGGACAAAATATCAGTGGCATTACCATCAGTGAAATTTCTCAGTTATAGCCTGTAATCTGGCTTTCAACTCGGCGATGTGTGTGTGACTGTGTATCCTATTGGTACATACCTAACTCGCTGCATATGCTGAGATAGGAGCCTTTTTGGTCTCGCACGGGGTTTTTATTTTTAATATTGTTTAATTTTATGCTTTTTTGCGGGTCACAAATTAATAATTTTCTTTCTTTCATCTTTCTAAACCTCTGCTTAAAGTCTTAAACCTTTGGAAAATAGAGGTTTTATGTAGGAGGTACAGCCACCACGGGTAATGTTAAAAACCAATAATAATAATATTTTTAATTGTTGACATTTTAATATAATTTTTAATGTTTTTAATGACATTTTAATTTTTTTGTCATTTATATATTCTTTTTGACATTTTTAATATTTTATTCGTGGTTGTAATTTAAATTTTTCATTTATTGTTATTTTTTAAGCAATAATTATTTTTAATTGTTTGTTTATTTGTATTGTTACTAAGAATAGTTCTAAGGTGTTTCTACTAACAAATAATCACGTTGTTAGATGAATAAAATAAAATTAATTAAATACATCTGCAATTCATTGAGGATTATTAAGTATTTCGTATTTTCATCTCATTCTCAGGTATTTTACCTCGATACTTATGTTATACGAGATCCAAGATAAAGATCGCTGTACACAATACATGTAATTAACATTAACTTATACTTGTAATTAACATTAACTTATCCTCACCTGTTAAATATTTATTGCTCATTAAGTAAAGTATTTCTATTAACTACGCAACCGTTTAAATTGTAAATGCATTTATTTATTAGAATGTCAAAAAGCACATGACGTAAAGTTTACTTTGGGCAATAAATGCTTCACGTAGACTAGTAGAGGAGAGATAAAATTAAACACTGAATAGATAACCAGGGGTATGTATACAATTATTATACATCTGTCCCTTATTCGATCTCAAATTCATACCGCTCTAAGAGCTTATGGTCATCCCCCTGTGCTCCCAATAGCAGGCCGGTTCCTTAGTAATAACGCTCTACAGAAGAAATGATTGACCCCTGCTGCTTGAACCCTTATTCACTCTTGTAAATGGTAGGCAACCCTAAGCATGTTCCCTCTGCTGGGACACAGGCCTCCTCTCAGAGAAAGGAAGTGGGAATCTAACAATTTCATCGTCACACCGGGCATAGACAATATTTGCCGCCCTTGGTTGGGGCCCTATAAAATGACGCCTTTTAAGGAGGTAAATGATTCAGGCTATTACCTATCTATTGAAAAAAAAACTGGCCAAGTGCGAGTCGGACTCGCGCACTGAGGGTTCCGTAGAAACCGCTACATTCACCAAAATAATTAAATAACATTACTGAAGTTCATAAACTACGAGGGCACCGAACATTGCTCATTTCAGTTTGGTAGCCCCTCAATTATGCCGTTCTGGGCATTAGCCCGGCTCATGGCTTCGAATTTTAAGTTCTAGGACCTGCCGGTTTCATTGCGATGTTTTCCTTCACCGTTTTGAGAGCAGTGGACCACGACCTTCGATTCGTAAGTTGGGGCCGTGCCCTGGGCTACCACTGGTCTCATGGTAGTTCCTAATACATCTGGTAGGACGATTTCCAAATAGTGTGTGGATAACTTGTCAGCTGTGGGTCAGCTATAGCAGCAGGAACATTACTTGCAGCCTAATTGGGTAAGTGAATTCGGCTGGGCAAAGGTTATGACTTCTTGAAAGAGTATGACAAATTCCCCTTAAATAATTAGGTACCTATTACCAAAAATGCTTGGACGCATTTATTAATGAAGATAATCTTTTTGAAAATTTCAATAATTTTTAGCAATACCACAGAAATATAATACTAGCATGCAATACCTAATTATTTAAAAGGAATTTGTCATACTCTTTCATGGGGTCAAATCGTTTGTCTTACCGAATTCACTTCCGTAATCGCGCTGATGTTAAGGCTCAGCACGCACTGCGATTTTTATTCGCGCGAATTATATTCGCGCGAATTTTTTTCCGCATAATGAATTTGACTAACACGCACTGCGGATAAAATTTCGCGCGATTTTTGTCTCCTTCTACCTGTTTATAGAGTACAAAATATTCGCGCGAATTTAATCTGCTCGGTGTGCGGTGGATTCTGTGGCAAAACACGGATTTCTAGTGATATTATTTCCGCGCGATTTTTTTTCCGCAATGCGTGCTGCTTCATACAATTCCATAGGTCGCAGAATGTGCGGATAAAATTCGCGCGAATAAAAATCGCGAAGAAAAATCCCAAAATCATTTTTGCCTGATCGGCAGGCTTATTACGTATCTTTTGCAAGAGCAAAACGATAGCGATTTTTGCGCAATAATGGCTCTTCCATACAGAAGTTTTAGAGTTGTTGGCGGTTTTTTTTTAAATAAGTGCATTTGACAAACAGTGAGCGATTATCAAACGAATGTGTAGGACCTACCATACCTACACTGCAGGTAATATCGACTTTTATGACATAAAGCGTTTGATCGCTATCGTTTTGCTCTTGCAAAAGATACGTAATAAGCCTGCCGGTTATCATACCCCATGCTCAGCAATAGCGCTTGCAATCACTAGACAAACGAGACAGAACTTCTACGACTATTTACCCGGCTGCAAGGAAAGGGTTTTTCGCGCGTATCTTGTATGTATACATAGAAAGTACGAGGTAATAAAGAATATTACATACATACAAACATGTATGTATTTAATATTCTGTATTACCTCGTATTTTTCTTTCCCTCGTATTTTTCGAGTCCCGCAGGGCTCGATTCTTGGTCCTTTCTTGTTTCTTAATTATATTAATGACTTGCCTTACCTCATAAAGAATAACCATGATATAGTGTTGTTTGCGGATGTTACTTTACTTTTGTTTAAACTAAACGTCAGCAGCTGGTTACCTACTGACGATGTAAATAGCGCGATCTCAAAAGTAGTTCACTGGTTCAATGTTAACAATTTACTTCTTAATGAAAATAAAACCAATTGCAATAAGTTTACCCTACCTCACGTTATCACGTTAGGCAGGTGAAAACTGATGTGTTGATAAAGTGCGAAGAATTGAACCCTGAAAACAGCACAGTATTCTTAGGCTTAACTTTGGATGCTAAGCTTCAGTAGGGCCCACATGTAGCCCATATGCTGTAAGAAAAGTTCGTAATTTAACTGACATAGAGACAGCCCGTTTAGTATACTTTAGCTATTTTCATAGTGTAACGTCGTAACGGTATTCTGTTGTGGGGAAATGCCGCCGACATCCAGACTATCTTTATTTTGCAGAAAAGAGCTGTTCGATCAATTTATAAATTAAGCCCGCGACACTTTCGGAGAGAAATTTAAGGAGATTAATGTAATGACTGTGCCTTCTCAGTATATTTATGAAAATCTTTTATGTGTCCATAAAAATATAAAATTGTTTAAAAAATACAGTGATATCCATAACATAAATACTAGGAACAAACACAAATTTGTAGTACCTACAACAAGGCTCAAGAAAATAGGTGGCTCGCTTTTATAATAAGCTTCCAAGCCACGTACAAGATCTAAGTCTTAATAAATTCAAATCAATCATTAAGCGTAAGTTGTGCCAGATAGCGTTTTAATAATTGTTTTTAATGGTATTTAAAGATTACGTTGAGGAGAAAAAAGCTTGGAATTGAGCTGCTCCAATTAATTCAGATTTTTTATATTTTGCACCGTGAATTTTGTTTTTTTTTTTTTGGTTTTCTTGCAATCACAAGAATATTAACATTTTAAAGTATCTATTATATTATTTTATTTTAATTATTGTGAATGTGAAGACTATGGGGATCACTATTTTTTTTGTCTTAAATTTTAATTTATCTAAGTTAGTAATCATGGTCTAGCAGTTTGAGTAGTTTATGCGGCCTATCCGAATGTCCTTTCTTTGGTATTGTTCGTCGAATCGTTGAGCTCCTTAAATTCTGAGTTGAGCTGCTCGGTTATTGACAAATGCGTGCACTGACTGGACTGGTCCACTCAATCTGGCTGGTTCTTTCCTCAAAAGACCATTTCAGACATCAGTCTACATGGTCTTCACATGATCTAACCAAGATTTTGTCTGGACTTTAAAAGAGACGTGACCTCTGAGTTTGTTTCGTCCTTTCTTCTCAGAGTAGTCAGATAGGAAACGCCGACCTCATCTAGTTTTAAAATCGACATGTAAAAGTGTTTGTACAAACCATCTTACAGAAATAAAATCATTTATCATTTACATGACGGATTTTTATAATTAAGACATCGTTAGATTGGTCTTGGCCGCCCAAGTGCTTTTAGATAAGTGCCGTTAAAAAAAGGATCATGGTTGATTTTGGGCGCCATATTGTGAGGGTTGGAATTTTTCTTTTCTTCCAAACCCATCGAGAAGGGTATCAAAATGAAGGGTTTTTAGAGGTGATTACAAAAATATATAACACAAAATGTTTAAAAGTCATTCGAATAAAAAAAGTATAAATAAAAATGTTAATAAATTCAAAATCCGGCTGCAAAGATGTAAACAAGAAGAAAATCATGCTGTGCAGTCGGAGGATATTTATAGTTTTGGTCAGCCAGCTCGCGAATATGTATCCTCCGACTGCACAGCATGATTTTCTTCTTGTTTACATCTTTGCAGTCGGCTTTTATGATTTTATTAACATTTTTTTATTAATATTTTCCTCCTTGTTCTGAATAGCATAATTATGCCTTAGAACACCTACTTAGAGAAGATAAGTATCTCTGTGTCATCATCAGCCTATTAATGTTCCCACTGCTGGGACACAGGCCTCCTCTCTGTGAGAGTGTATCTCTGTGTAATATTGAGTAATTCCTTAAGTACCCGATGTTAAATCTCATCGGCTCTACAGCTCAGTGCCGGAACTTATTAGCGCCGTATGCGTTCATTCATGAGTAAGCAACTCACATACCTACCTAGAAAGGAGAAGGTATATTTTTAGCCTCCCGTGCAGTGACTCCTACCTTTAGAGATTATATGGTGCATAAACTAAAAGAATCACAAAAGTCTACATCTACAATGATAATGAACGTATACTATCAAAAAATATATAAATAAGCCCATAAAAAATTTTGGCCAAGGCCCAAAGCGGGTGTCTGGAATGGAACAGGTGCGTTGCTTGCAGACTTGCAGCAGTATTTGTCTCCAGTCTCCACCTTGCCATACCGTGGATGTTTAGCTTCGACACCAACAGCCGCTCACCTCCAATTTTCTCAGAGATAAACTTAAAATATTCACGAGATTCTGAATGATAGGATACAAAGGTCAGTACAGGCGCAAACACAGGAGAGGGCAACAGGGAAAATTGCCCTACCCTGGGCCTCGACCAAACTGAGTCTTGCAGGAGGTTACTAAATGCAGGAACAGCATTTAATAATCTGAGAGAGAGACATAGTGGCAATTGGAGATAGTCAACATCAACAGGCGTTCCCAGCAGCTGTTTATATCTTAACTTAGTTACCGGTTTAAGTTTTTACGATACAAACTGACAGCTGATATAAATATTCAGCTAAGCAGTAATATAGTGCGCCTCGTTCGTCGCCTCTTGAAACCGCTAGAAAGTGAATTAACAAATTCACACCGTGTTCACACCTCTATATTTAACTGCTGGAAACTCGGATTAGTTTCACATTTTGAAGTATTCTCACAATCCCACCTTCTTGGCTGGCTTACATAACAATTCTGGCATACACGGGGTGGGCAAAAATCGTGGATCAAACGAAACAGGGCGATAGTTGGGGTTATTTGGATTTTAGAGTAGGTCCTAAAGTACATACATTGCTGCGTCTTGTATGCGCAGGTCTAGTGATAGTATCCCGGATGCCAGTGCCGAGTTAGAGAGACAGTAGGTACGGTAAGAGTTGCAAAGCTTCTGGACGAATCCTCGTCGGACAGAGCCTAGCTTCTTCCGTATCCCAAGCTCTTTCGTGGCGGGTGAGTGTTGGTTATGGTCATCGCACAGGTTGTGTGCGGTGCAAACCTCAGCTTATTTCTGACGCCCCATATATGGACATAGGTGAGGGCTGCATTGGCAGATATTGAGACTTCGGTCGCCGTGTCCCCATCCACGACCAAGACGATTTCATCCGCGAACAAAAACAAAGATGCCACTACTCTGAGTTCTGCCGTAACGGGTCGAGAAGGAGGTTCCACAGGATCGGACCACCGATTTACCCTTAAACACTGCCTTTGCCAGTCTCTCTCGTACATTTCTCCACGGCATAACGAACCCTGACCTTCCTACTGTCGAGATAGCTATCTAGGAGCCTCCTGATGTTCACCCGGCACTTTTCCTCAGTCAGTCTGTATTTTTTTTTACTGCAAACTATCGTCCTGTTTCGTTTGATCCACGATTTTTTTCCCACCCTGTATATGACATGTAACTATGTTCTAGATAACATGGGCGTACCCAGGGTGGGGCACCCTTCACTCTGACTCGTAACTAAAAGTTTACTGTTCAAGAGAAAAATACAAGATGAACACAGAAGTTTACAATCACGCGAGCGAATCGCCTTTTCATTTGACATTTTTGATTGTCTGCGTACTTGTTAGAGGGGCCCTATTTATTTTTGCCACCCTGGGTCCCGACAGACTTGGTCTGCCACTATTCGAGTTTCCTTACTTTTGCTCCACCCCTAAGCTAATGCTAGATACGCCCATGCGAGATAAGTGTTGTGTTTGTTTTGTCTCTTTGACACATTTCTTCCTGACAAGAAATATGTGGCATTCCCGTCATTTTCCTGTCTTCGGTAAGGCTCTAGGGAATTATTCAGAGTTTTCGAGAAAAAGAGTAGCAACGTCATTATGTAGGCTTCTGCTCCTCATGTCTTATTTTATACCTATGCAAGTTGCTCTTGCAGTGGTGTACAATTTTGGCCATATGCTAGCTGGATCTAACGGGGTTGCCTAGGTTGAGCCTGACATACCTGGAATAGTATCTATCTGTACCGTCTCTGCCAGTTATAACCATATGGACCAACTCTCCTGTGTCTTTAGGTAACAACCGTTCACCTTTAGTAGTGTACCCTCTACCTTGAAGCAAGCTAGCAACTCGTAGAATAGGTAAAGTTGTATTAAACCAATAAACACGCCGATTTCACGGCGGTAGGCGAGATAGTGTTACGTCACCATCGAAGGGTCACATTATCGTGACCTCACGCTCAATTATTCATGAGTAAATCATATTTCACACTGCGACACGGTTATAACGTAGGGGCTAGGGCGGAATTTATCTTGTAATGTTACCGTGAAAAAGATAAGTTCTATATACATTAGTTAGAAGGCGAGAATTGCCTACTTTTTAGGGTTCCGTACCCAAAGGGTAAAACGGGACCCTATTACTGAGACTCCGCGATCCGTCTGTCTGTCTGTCTGTCCGTCTGTCACCAGGCTGTATCTCATGAACCGTGATAGCTAGACAGTTGAAATTTTCACAGATGATGTATTTCTATTGCCGCTATAACAACAAATACTAAACACAGAATAAAATTAATATTTAAGGGGGGCTCCCATACAACAATGGTGATTTTTTTGCCGTTTTTTGCTCAATATTAATAACGTCAACAGGTAGACGCTTGAAATATTCAAGGAATATTTAGTTATATATTCACTTCAAAAAATAATTATTATTAAATTAAAATAAAATAAATTAAGGGGGGCTCCAATACAACAAACGTGGTTTTTTTGCCGTTTTTTGCGATAATGGTACGGAACCCTTCGTGCGCGAGTCCGACTCGCACTTGGACAGTTTTTTTTAAGCTCATTCAGAAATTGTTCAAATCCATCGCAGTTCGCAGTCCAATCTTGTGTAGTCTGTAAGCCTGTAAGCCTGCGGCTGGGCATAGAAGTTGCGGTTAAAATTATATATAAATTAGTAAGTAGCGGTGTTATCCATGGCCCAGTTTAAACCAAAACAGTCAGATGACGGATCAAGTTAGGTAATCGTGGCAACTGATGTTAGGACCCATTAATATTAATGCAATTTTTTTTCCGTGGTGCTAGGCAACTGGACTTATCCCAGTTGTAAACGACCCTTTGTGCCTATTGGCCTTGTTTGTTCTGTCTCCTGCTTCCCTCTGTGCCTATTGGTCTTGTTTGTTCTGTCTCCTGCTTCCCTCTGTGCCTATTGGCCTTGTTTGTTCTGTCTCCTGCTTCCCTCTGTGCCTATTGGCCTTGTTTGTTCTGTCTCCTACTTCCCTCTGTGCCTATTGGCATTGTTTGTTCTGTCTCCTGCTTCCCTCTGTGCCTATTGGCCCTGTTTGTTCTGTCTCCTGCTTCCCTCTGTGCCTATTGGTCTTGTTTGTTCTGTCTCCTACTTCCCTCTGTGCCTATTGGCCTTGTTTGTTCTGTCTCCTGCTTCCCTCTGTGCCTATTGGCCCTGTTTGTTCTGTCTCCTGCCTCCCTCTGTGCCTATTGGCCTTGTTTGTTCTTTCTCCTGCTTGATATAAAAGTGTATTTTTCCCTACTCCTCCGTTATCGTTTTCTGATTAATTTCGTTGCGGGATCCAAGACAATTAAATTAATTCTCCAGCACTTCGTCGAGCTTCATTGCCTCGGCGCTTTTCTGGTGGTCGCCACTGTTAATACTGGCTTTCAGAAGTTGCAGTGGTTTGGGAATAGTGCGGTGGGATTGTCCCAAAAAAAAAGAACGTGGCAACTAGCAATAGAAAACGATCCCACAAAAAGAATGAGTGGTTTTTTTCTTCCACATCGATCTTTCTTAACAAACCGAACATACATTGATTAAAACGGAAGGAAGAAATTATACACGGTCGCCTTAGCATGGACTTAATAATAGTCGTCCCGTAAAAAGCGCTCGATTACAAATAGATGAGATAAGCTCATTAGTTGGAGTATAACGAATAAATTAAATACGATGGGCTTTATCCGGGCACAGGATACAGCTCTACATAGAGGTCGTATAGAAATGTAGTAGGTACCTATGTATGTACCTAGTAAGTTAATTAAGGAATACGGATTGCCGTCGACTTCATCAAATCAAATCATTTGTTTACATAACTGGTTTAAAAAAAACTTGAGAGGTGTCAAGGGACACCCGGATGGAACGAAGTTCCTTTAGTATATAATATATATATATATATATATATATATGTATGCATAGATATACATACACACATATATGTTTATATATTCTCTCGACTTCGTAAACACAACAGCGTATAGGTTAGAACACGCACGAAACACGCGCACGCCGCACGGCTTACAACTATAGCAAAAAGTGTCGTTACAACTTTTCGTTAGATATTTTTACGTCTAGCCCCCTTTCGCAACGCGCGATAAGGAACTTCGTTCCAAAAGGTCAAACTTCGAAAACGCATTGAGCGAAAAAATTGCTCAGTACATTAATTTCGAGTTGTGTGCACTTTCCGTTCTGCAAATAAATTCTTCACTGCCAAAACGCGTTGTGGCCGTTTGAAAGGAGCCACAACGCGTTAGGAGCATTTTTCTCTGTAATCTGAGGCTACCTCTTTAGTAGCCGTAGGTAATAATAACGTAGGACACAGTCAGACATTTTTGCAATTAGTTTAATGGTGTAGGTATTTCAATGTCCTATAATGGTCTGCGATATGGCTCTACTCGTAGGTACTTGGCAAAAAGATAACAGTCTTAAAACTTATAGATCCGTCTATCTTAATGTAAGCTCGGTACATTTGTACTGTCAGTATAGCAATTTATGTGCTCCGATAATGTCATCTAAATGCACTCGGCTGCCTAACGATCTAGTTTTAGATTTATGTAAGATACTAACTAGATCAATGCTGACCACTAAGGCACTTTATAATCTTAAAAAAAACATCCTCTATAGATATAGAGAATGTTTTTTTAAGATTAAACAAGTGACAAAGTGCCCAAAAAAAAAGTTTCAGCTGTTTTGGAAACATCATTCACAGTTTGAAAGAACAATTCCAAAACAGCTGCAACTTTTTTTGAAGGACTGTAAGATGTACCTATTTGCTTAATTGATATTTTAAACTATCTAGGTACGATTGCATTTTTTTTATTTGACGTCTCGCAGTTCAATCAGTGATTCATGTGGGGACTAAACTAGAGCCTCCATCCAGGCACAAAAACCGAAACCTAAGCGACCACGCTGAGGGCTACATCAGTAGGGATCATAATTGCCAATATTGAAGGAGCACATGTTTATATAGAATTACAAGATTATTCTGCCCTAGGATTTTCCGTGGGTGCACTCCCGTGACCTTACAAGTATAAGAAATTTTTATCGCAATAGTAGGCACTCTCGGCGATAAAACCTACCAAAATTAAAACATACAATTTTATTATCTGCTAAGTATAATTATAGTTCAGAAATTAAGTTGCAAAAAAAAGCGGTCTTCTGCAATTAAACCGAACGCATTCAACCCGAATCTCTTCAAAGTTAGAGTGAACAGGCTTCTTCTGGATAAGCTCACTCCATCGTAGACTCTGTCTCTGTCACCTATGACCTAGACTAGAGTCGCAAACAGATTACAAATAAAAAAAAAAAAAAAAAACATCATTGATTCCTTCACCATGAGGCCATAGACAGACATTACCATAGGTCAAGGAGCTGTCAGATATTATCATAACATCAATTAGTGTGGCATAAAGCTCCGCGTGAGCTCATCATAGCTCACGCAGTCACGACTTTCTTCAATCCTAGCATAGTTCAGCTAATAAATGTTGCATTTGTCCCCAGAGAATATGGTGGTTCGCCGTGGCACTGCTACTGTGGGCCCCACACACACACTGTCGAGAATTCACGTAAGTATACATGTACAAAAGAACTGGCTGTTTGGTTAACAGGCAGCTAGTTTGCAAGTGCTTTAATTTTATGTTATGAGTGTTATGAAATAATAAGAGTAAGTTTGTATGTATGTAGAGTACACTCTCTTAAGAACCAGTACTCATTAACGTAGTACTCTCCACCTATGTAATATCTAAGCTTAAAAATTACGCACACAATAACAAAACCCGATCAAGTGCGTGTCTGACTTCGCACATTCTTTTCCATTTATAGATTTTTTATTTTGAACCTATATTGTCCCACTACTGGACGTCTCCCCCATAGCTTTCCACTCTTCCCGATTAGTAATATACATAATTATTAATATAGCATATACGTATACGATTAGTTATATACGTAATAATAAACATTGAAACCAAATTTCAAGTGCTTAGGTCAATGAGAAGTTAAAAAAATCTTCGGTACAAAATTTGTGTAACAGACAGAAAGACAGACAACAGATGTACACGTGAGTGTCAGCAATAGGGCTCCATTTGGACCCTTCGGGTACGGAACCCTAAAAATTAATATTGACAGTGTCTTTATTGGAAAGATAAATCCCACATTATTGGGTTCTAACAAAACATCGCTTTTTATTTGCTTAAATTGATATAAATTGGAGTCCGCAAAAGCAAACAATAATTTTAAATAACGTGCAAATCGCCTTCAAAGTGTAGTTTCTTATTCCCCCTCCTCTCACCCACCCCGATTTCTATTCACTTCATTTTACTGAACATATTTTTGCCTGTATACCAAATAACTTTCTTAACTGTACAATTGCACATATGTAGCTAAGTTCGGCTTTGTTACATTTCTATTTGAACCTCCACAAAGCTTCAATGGAGTGTATTGAATGCAGTATTCATGTGAGGAGGCAGTCGCATTGCAGTCTTACTGAATTATTTAAAATCAGAGCCACAATACTTGTGGAATGTCGCAAGACAAGGCAATGCTCTGTACAGTTTCAAATTAAATTAAATAAGGAAACTCCGCAGTCATTATGGGTATCGATATCACTAATGACTATAAAATTAAACAATATAAAAATTGTAAACTTGCATCAAAGGCCTCTGGTAGTGTTACTTAAAGTTATTATGAGATTAAATTTTAATGTCATCGTCCTACTTTTATAAATCTAATTCATCACGTTTGCGAAGTTTCGCTAGTTAGTTTAATTTGGCTCTGTATTATGTTTGTGGTAGTGTCTATAACAAAGAATCTCTCCTGCTCAACACAAAGAATCTCAGATATGCCTGTCCGAAAACGTTTTTTACTGACTGTTTACATTTATACAGCGGTCAATGAAACAAAACACATAACTTTTACAGGCCGTTAATATTTAGGTGGTTATGCTAAACTGAAAAAGTCGTAAAGTTAACTAACGCGAAACAGTTTACGGGGCAATAATCGAACATTTTGCGTAAACCTAACGTTTGATTATTTGAACTAATTCTACTCAAAATGTGAGGACAGCTAACAAAACAATCTAACTAAACAAAAAATCTTTTAACCTTTTAGCGGTTGTAAATTTTATGTAAAGGGACTCATAAAACTAATGTAGAGATTAAGGAAATACGTTTTAATGCCTAATAAACTTAAATGAATTTTAGTAGACATCTAAATCTAATCGAGAGAATCAACGAAGGACATTAAATATCAAAAGAAACCGTTATGGCAATAGCTATTAAAATTCGAATATGGTTGAAGTGCACCAATGAGGCTAGCCATAAATCTTCAAATAATATTTTTATCTGTCTGTAACTGAAGTGCATCCACAGATTGATAATGCAAGAAAACCCATAAATCTTCATTAAACGGACCGCTAGGAAGAGACCATAACCAACCGATTCTATTTAAGTCCCGATTGAAGATCTATGAATAGAAAATAAATTAAAACTTTATTTATTTAGTGGACATGCGTAGTTTGATCATTTTACGATGTATAACGTTTTTACGACATTCAATAACGAGATATAAAAATAACCGATCTTGTTCTCTTTTGCATAAAGGTGAAAGACCAGCCTTTAATAGCTGACGTCAATTAATGAAAATCCCAAAGAAATCGTCAATATATGAAAATTAATTAGGGGATAAAAAGAAGCATATTGGAGCCTGGCTGGTGATAGTATCGATTTCTATGAAGAGTAGGAGTAGTAGGGACGTCTAGAGATTAATTCCTGTAAACAATTTTACCTCTTTAGATCATGCAGTATTTATTTGACACCCGTACTTACCTACCCAAAAGTTAAGACACAATTTTTACGAAGCATTAACAATTAGCGTACTGGTCGGCCTTTCATCTTAGTCTACGATGCACAAACTATTGCACACACAGCGAACTGTATTGTGTTGCCAGCTGGAATGCATTATTCTCCCGTGCAGTTTAGTAACTAGAACTTGAGTTATTAATACTACACTGAGCCAGTTCTGTTTTCTGCATTTCGTTGTATTTTAGGCGTAGTGTTGCCTGCCTTAAAATAGCTTCGACAGATCTCGAGATGCGTTTTACGGCCTGTGACATCGAGCTTGTAATTTGAGTGGCTAATTAGTTTAAGCGTGAGGATGTCTACTTTGTTTATAGTTTGCTAAGGCCCAGTGTTTTGATCCGTAGTTAGCTCAAACAATGGTTAAATATGCAGACATGCTAACCAATGGTTGAAAATTTCGGTAAAATACAATTTTTCTTCAGTTGTTAGCCTCACAAAAGGTAAAATAATTTGGAGAGTAAATTTTTTGACGATTTGGTAGACTAACAATTTAAAAATCGAAATTTGAAATCTTTGACCCTGCTCACATTTTTAGGGTTTGTAGCCGAAGGGTCCAAACGGAACCCTATTGCGGTCACTCACGTGTCCGTCTATCAATCCGTCGTCGGTCGACTGTCACACAATTTTGTTATGATGAAATTTTTAACCACCTTGAACTTGAAATTTGGTGATAATGTTTATTATTACGCATATTTGACTAACAAATACGTATATTGATAAAACGGGCTTTTTCTTTAAAATGCCCAATTTTTTTCTATAACAAGCAACTAAATTTTGCCGTTAGTTTGGTACGGAATCCTAAATATGCGAAATTCGACAGTCGACACGCACTTGGCCGGTTCTAGTTATGTTTAAGTCACAAATAAAAACCTATAACACTTTTTGCCCAGCCCGGGTATTAAGCCAGGATGTAAAGCTCACCAGACCAATATCGCTTGCAACCACTAGAACGAGGTTTTCTGTACGTCTATTACACATCTGATTTTCTGCAGCAGATAAAACAAAACCAATAACTAAATTTTATGCAAAGAAAATTTAAGTAAAATCACTCATTAATTGTCACCACTTCTAACAAATTGCTGATCATCAATTATCAATCTATCTATCTAATATCTTTAAACGAGCAATTCTTGTATATATGTCGTATATAATCTGAATCTCGGAAACGGCTCCAACGATTTTCATGAAATTTTGTATGCAGCGGGTTTCGGGGGTGATAAATCGATCTAGCTATGTTTCATTTTTAGAAAACGTCGGTTTCTCTATTTTCACCCTAGCAGAGCTCGGTCGCCCAGGTACTTTTATTTAACTCGCACTAAGCATAAACAAACAATTTCGATACTTGTAATCTGATTTATGACATAGTCTATTTTTAGGGTTCCGTACCCAAAGGGTAAAAACGGGACCCTATTACTAAGACTCCGCGATCCGTCTGTCTGTCACCAGGTAAAAACAGAATACAGTTAATATTTAAGTGGGGCTCCCACACAACAAACGTGATTTTTTTGCCGTTTTTTGCGTTAATGGTACGGAACCCTTCGTGCGCGAGTCCGACTCGCACTTTTTTAAACGTAGGAAGAGTTTGGGGCTTGGGTTCTATAAAAGCTTCAAAACATCAACTTTAAATTTAATTTACTACTAATACAAATAAATCTCTAGCGACCATTGTTTAGGAGGACGTCGAGATTGCCAAAATTTTAAGTGGAATGAGTGGGTAGTCCTAACCTACTAAAGAAGTTTTTGTTAGTCATATCCTTCCTTAACTTTCTACATGTTTACCTAGACATTGTAAAAAATCAATACAATTTTCTAACAGAAGTTTTAACGGTAGATAATTTCGATCCTGAGTGTTTAACTTCTAAAGTGGACACCATATTTCACATGTTGCTATGAATAAGGAGTCTTCCTACGCTAACCAGTCTGGCCACCTCCATTTCTTTGAAAGTGAAATGTTTAAGCATAGAATTAGAGCCTCTTTTGTTTGAATCATCACTCTCAAACATTAAGGTCGTTAACCTCTACTTGAAAGACTTTAGAAAGAAAAACCGGGCAAGTGCAAGGGACTCACGCACGAAGGGTTCCGTACCATTATTGCAAAAACGGCAAAAACATCACGTTTGTTGTATGGGAGCCCCATAAATCTTTATTTGATTCAGTTTTTAGTATTTGTTGTTATAGCGGCAATAGAAATACATCATCTATGAAAATTTCAACTGACTAGCTATCGCGATTCATGCGATACAGCCTGGTGACAGACAGACAGATGGACAGTGGAGTCTTAGTAATAGGGTCCCGTTTTTACCCTTTTGGTACGGAACCCTTAAAAATAAAGAATACATTGAGAGTTGAGGTTGAGACCCGATACGCGAAAAAATAAGATAGACGTAGTATTTTGGTCTAGAGATAACTTAAGATAAGCAGGTAGAGACGATAATTACTTCGCAATAGCTAATCAGAACTAATATTAAATTGTTTATGTTTTGCACTGTAGGTAAGTTACTTTCCTGATGGCTCAACACGATTCGATTTAAATCACACTGATAAGCGATTTTAATGAGCGAAATTTGGAAGTACGTGCACATTGACGCAATGCGATGCAAATGGACTAGTTTGCATTTGAAGTTTACTTAGAAAATCTTTTTAACAAAAAAATAAGGCGCAGGCCACACAGAAATGGCGTCTGGCGCGGACATGGCACGGGCGGCTTCCTATTTCATTCATATTTCATACAAAATGCATGGAAATAAAGCGCAATTTAGGACTCACGGTATGTCGTCATAACCACTGCCGCGCCTGACGTCATTTCTATGTGGCCTGCGCCTAAAACTGACTTCTAAAGCAAAACACTACAAATCGAAAAAAGATCCGAAGTCGGTGTCTAAAAAAAGAAAAACAGTAGGTACGAGTATACCAAATACACCGACTTCGGAAAAAAAGTAATTTTACGATTTGTAGTGTTTTGATTTAGAAGTCGGTTTTATTTTTTTGTTAAAAAGTTTTTATTTTTCACTTTTTAGTGGTACATTATGGACAAGTTCTATAGTAAGGTAGGTACCATAAAATGCCCACAGTGATGCCAGAATAGATTACCCGAATAACATGTAACCTGAACATAGCTGTTGGAATGAGATTGTACTAGGGTGAACTGTACACATCTGCGTACCCGTTTAGAGCATATTGGCGTGATGGTATGTTATGAAATGGTGTAAAAAATAAACAGACATGCGATCGCAGCAATCCCAAAAGGTATGCCGTCATTTATTGAAGAGTTCTGTTGTACCTATATCTTCGAAGTTCTTCATCAGATCTTTACGAAATTGAAATGGAACCATTTCGGAATAAACTTCTTTCAAAAAAATAATATTTTTGCAAATCCATTTATATATGCGGAGTTATACATAATATATATATATATATAAACATCCGAATTGAGAACCTCCTCCTTTTTGGGCAGTCGGTTAAAAATACGTGCGCGACATCGCCTATCGACGCAATTTGAATTGCGTTGCGCCATCCGTAAAATCCCTTAGAAAGCACAGAATTTTTTTTTTTTATTATCACCATCTACATACTATGCATACGCATATTCATGACTTAAGTACGGAATAATTCTCTGGGGAAATTGTGTAGATAGCAACGATTTGTTTATTCTACAAAAATATGTATCAGAATATTGGTTCACATTGCTAACGATGAAACGTGTAGACCGCATTTCAGGCAATTAGAAATTCTAACTCTGCCATCAATCTACATTCTAGAAGGGTGTAAATTTGTGATGCAGATCCCAAACTTCTACCATCAAATTACTGAACAAGATCGCCGATATGCACCGCGTTCACGATATGAAAACACACTCGTAGTACCATCATCAAAGTTAAAATTACATAGCACGGGTCCTAATATAATGTCTATAAAAAAATACAACCGACTTCAAAATAAAAACACTACAAAGTGAAAAATAACTTAAATTTCGGAAGTCGGTGTTCCTGCTTTTGTTTCTTCGTTTTTTTTGACACCGACTTCCGAAATTTAAGTTATTTTTCACTTTGTAGTGTTTTTATTTTGAAGTCGGTTGTATTTTTGTAAAAAAGTTTTTTTTATTTTTTACTTTTTAGTTGTGGTTCATAATATACCAGTTCTATAGGTTAGGTACCTATAATACCCAAAGAAAAGACAAAATAGATTAACCTAATAACATGAAACTTAAACAAAACCCATGGAATGAGAGTATACTAGGGTGAACTGTTCACACCTGAGTACCTTTTTAGAGCGTACCAGTGTGATGTTATGTTATGAAGTGGTGTAAACAATAAACAGAATAGCTATTGCAGCTATCCCTAGTGATTAGCCGTAATTTTTTGAAGAGTTCTGATGAATATCTCCGAAGTTCTTCACCAGATCTTAAAGAAAATTAAATGGGACCAGACGACAAGCACCAGCTTTCAAATAAAAAAAGAATCATCAAAATCAGTTCACCCAGTAAAAAGTTCTGAGGTAAAACACATAAAAAAAAAAAAAAAACAGTCGAATTGAAAACCTCCTCCTTTTTGGGAAGTCGGTTAAAAATAAATAATAAAATACCGAACGACATCAAAGTTGAGAAAAACGACAAAATATTTATTAAACGCCTCAAAAAATGGTTGGTTGATAAATATACCTCCATTGAACGAATTTTGTAATGATGACTTTCGTATATGACTATCAGAGGCGTTCACATTTTGATTTGACATGCTAATTATTTAATTCTGTTTTGACATATTGTATTTTGATTTCTTTATTTTGTGACATTACCATTTATTTAGATTTTTTATATTGATTGACTTTTCACCATTTTATTTTATTTTATTTGACTTGTATCTAAACCTTGACATCTATTCTATTTTACAATTTATTCTATGGCATCATAATTATAATTACAGTTAAAACTTAAGTAAAATTATTCAAAGTTCAGGTAATATTACCTGAACTTTATGCTATGTATTTATTAGATAATACTCTAAATTGCTGTGCCCAACGTATTGACATATTGTATTTTGTTTTATTTATTTTGTTGACATTGGCATTTTTATTTAACTCATTTATTGACTTACCATTTTTTTATTGTTTTATATCACTTTTATCTAAACTTTAACTGAAATTCATCGTTTTATAATTGTCATTCTGTAGCATAATTTAATTACATTTAAAGCTTTCATTATAATTTTTCAGCTAGGTATAATAATTACTTTAAAATAACCTAGGTATTTATTCCTATACTAGCTGTGCCCGCGGCTTCGCTCCCGTCATCTGCCTGCCAACCCAACCATACTTACCAGCCTGCCTGCCTACTCCACATACTCAAAAATATACATACTACATACCAATTTTTTTTTTCTAGTGTCATTTTTTCGCGTAAAATCTTAACACCGCGATTCAGAAAATGACTTTAACATCTATCGAATAGCGAGTTCAACTGTCCGAGTAACTGAATTGCGTGAGCTGTGATAATTTTACTTCTTGAACACTTTAAATTCATCTAACTTTTGATAGAGTGAACCGATTGCGATGAAACAAAAACTAAGTAATTCTTCAAGATACGCACAATTTTTATGTATAAAAGTTATCTACATTGGTTTCGTACATTTCACGTGATGCGTGCACAAATAAACAGACAAACAGACAAAAATTCCAAAAATGCTAGAAATGGGTTCTGTTGGTTATCCTTTAACACCCTGGCTATTTTTTTTGGAATTTTTTTCGATGTACAAAAATTATTTTTCTACAGATTTATTATATGTATTGATTGATAAATTGCTGTGCCCGACGGGGTCCATGTGAACTATACTACTGATATAAGATCTTTGTTATACACGTGTGATATGCAATAAACAATTGAATTGAATTGAAAATAAATCAATAAAACGAAACTTAAAACTGACATACAATGGGCGGTCTTATCCCATTCCGCGATCTCTTCCAGGCAACTGGTATGGACAGTAATTGCCTGGACATGAAGTGGGGTGCCCTTGGTGTGACAATAGCAGTATTAAAATACTATATTATAATAGTTACACTTACAGATAAATACTTAGGCTAAGTAATATGTCATAATCAGGGCACTATGTATAACGCCCGGGCATTATGAATCTAGTCAAGTCAAATCGGGCAATGTAATGAATACTGATTTAAACTTCTATATTTATCACATTGTCTGGTCATTATGAATACGTAATGGTTGGGCAATTCGATAGTTATGGTCAACGATTAAGGGTACACTAGTCGACGGCATGAACTATTTTGTGCGCGGGGTTAAAATGCATTTTATATCAACCGACAACACGTGCGGAAGAGACAGATGCTGTGATGATAGGAAGCTAGTTCGCGTAGGAATACACACTTTTGCAAATTTGTAGCGAAATGGATAATGATTTAGGACGAAACCGAGCGCCCTTTGGCAGTCTAGATATCATGAAAAAACGACTAAATCGATCTGTTCAAAATAAAATTATATGAATTGTTGAACTACTAATCTATCCCTGTATGGAGGCCATTTTTGCAATTTACCCTCTTCTTATCGTATTTATTTGCGCCCAAAAATGCGTTAAAATTAGTGTCGAAATGTGGAACTTTCGACGCTCATAACTTTGAAATTTTTTTTTTTTTTACTTCTCCGCTTCCATACAGGGCTAGATAATGATGAGACAAATTGATATCACTTTTTATTTTGAACGTACATCGTCAAACAGTGGAATAATCCCTAGACTACGTTTGTATGGAAAAAAATTCTACTAGTGTAACCTTAAGTCCATGAGCAAGCGAAGCGAGCTCGGGAGCTTAGGGCACTCCGACATGGATAGGTTAGGATTGAAGGAAATGACCGACATCTCCTTCATGTTAGGTTAGTTTAGACCCTGCAGACAGAAATAGGAGCCACGCCGACTTTGTTGCATAAATAGTAATCGTACTTGCCTATTCTATATTAAATCAATGTCAACATTAAAATAATAAAAAAAACACCTATTTTTATATTACCCTGCTGATGCGTGATGGGCATTATTCAGAAAGCCCGATCAATTTAATTATTTCAATAGTTTTTATCATATTGTCTACTCAAATGAGTTGGACATTTTTTAATTGCCCGGACATTATGAATAATGGCGTATTAATCACTTGGTCCATAAAATAACATATACTTATATACACACATACTAAATATAATGATGGGCGCACGGTTGGCGCAGTGGTTGAGCGATTGACTGCTGCGCTACGTGTCGCGGGTTCGATTCCCGCACGGAACAAATTTGTATGACCTACAGATAGTTTTTCCGGCTCTGGGTGTTGTGTACGTGAGTTTATATGTTTGTAAACGCACCCACGATGCAGGCAGAAATTCCTAGTGTGGGGCAACGTTTTTATAAAAAATAAAATAAATGGTAATAAAAATAATTGACGGCAATCCATCTATAATCAACTCCTGCTTGAAATCGACACGTTAGGACGAAGACTGTGACAGGTAAAGTTCCTTTACGAGTCTTTTGAACACAGGTAACGTTTGAGCACGTTTGGTTGGATCAGGCAATGCATTCCACAGACGAATAGCCTGGGCAGTAATGGATTTGTCCAAAAAAATTGTGGAATGCGTAATATTTATGGTAATGATATAGGATATGATTTATGTTATGGTTGTTAGTTGACTTCCACGCGGACATAGTCGCGTGCAGGAGATAGTATTTAATTACCTAGCCTATCCATTGACAACAACATAGTTTATTTCCTTAGTACCTACAAAAGTAATCACTGTGCCCTGCCCCTAACCACAGCACAGATTACTTCGCCCAACACTAAGTTCTAAGAATCTGTCTTCGACTAGCCGGAATGTAATTATTAGAATGGTTCAAACTTTTACTTGTTAGATTTCATCACAAAAAGTGTTTGCCTTCTGCAATTAGTTAGGTAAGTTAAAGCTTATGCTCTTAAAAGTAGTCAGTTTTAAGGATCTCTAGCATGTCGTCAGAAACGCAAGTGGTTAAATACGCATTTTGCCAGAAAACGCATGTTGACAGAAATGCATCTCGTCAGATTTGGACAAAGGACAAACACGCAACTTGAAAGATGCGCGTCTTGACAAACACACAACTTGACAGATGCGCGTCTCGTATTTAAACGCGTGTTGTAGTCTACAAGCGTTTAAATCTTATTTATTAATTGACTAATTACGCAATTAGTCAAACAAATTAATCTACTATTTCGTATTATATCATAAAAAAATACGAAATAGTAGATTAATTTGTTTGTTTAACTTTTCTCGGCGGTAGGTGTAAATAAAGTAAAGACGCATGTTTGTTGCGCAATTTTGATTAAAATTAAAATCAAGTATTTTTTACGTTAATATTGGTTGAAAAAACCACGAATAAGCACAAACTTACATTAGTAATAAAGTCCACGTAAGTTAACAAAAAATCATCACCTACCAGCTGTTCACTAGTGCTTTCAAAGACACATTAGAAGATACCACTAAGAACCACAGAAAGAACTACTCACCTCAAATTATAATGTCTCAGCTAGACAACATCCAATCGGCACAGAAGAACCTAGGAGATTGTTTCATCAAGAAGATGAATGAACTTGAGACGCAGATTCAGTGTGCTGGACCGGCAAAGGGCACCGTCGCCAAGATTGCTGAGGAGTTCCAGACATTTAGGGAACTGATGTTCGGAATGGTGGGACTTCTTCGGCGGCAGATCACAGAGTGCTCCTTATTCTAATGTGGACTGATTGGAGACACGTTCACGTCGTAAGGCGCTGATGTTCACTTGACTGGCTGGACAAGGAGGACAGCAAGGCTCTGGTGCTGGACATACTGGCATACTGCACAGTAAACTAGCTCTGTCAAATATTACTGGCTCCTCCATCAAAGCATGTTACCGGCTGGGGGTATCGAGCAAAGGTCCCACGCGCAGCAGACCAGTTTTGGTGAGGTTCTCCAGCTTGGACTATAAAAATCTGCAGTCTGGAGGGCGAAGTCTGCCTTGAAGGGCTCCACGATTACCGTCAAGGAGTTCCTAACCAGGAGTAGACAGACTGTTATTGGTGCGGCGCGCTCACACTTCGGGATGCAGGCATGTTGGACACAGGACGGGATCATAGTTGTAAGATCGCCCGACGGAGCACGGCATGTAAGATTACTTCCATGAACGAGCTCAATATCTTGTTGGCGAAGTACCCAAGGACGGCACGTGTACCATCTACTGCACCGGGGAGCAGGCCACATCGAAGTGCGTAGAAATTAGTTTTACAGTCTTACAATATTCAGTCGTCACTTCAAGTACATGTACACTATATTCACACTAATTACACTTATCTATCAATCTCACTCAATCTCTCTATCATTTGTTCTCGGACGACATCATTCACGTAAACATTACAATTTATAATGTCTATAATACACGTCTACCCGCTTAATATTTTACATTTATATACTTATACTTAATTATAATAACGTTGAGGGTATTTGCGCAAGAAAATGAATTGTTTTGTTTTTACATGTTTCGAATTTACAATAATTTCAATAGACGACCTATCTAATTTATTTAAAAAACCTTAATTATTGTTAATGTGAAGTCTCATGTACCGTGGTTCAATATTTATTTTGTGTAATTTATTAATCGCGTTTTGTTCTAGCTAAATGTAACTTTTTCTGTATAATTTCGCTTCACTTTTTTGTTTTGTGTTTTCTCAATTGCGTTTCGTACTTGCTGTATGCGACTGTTTGAAGTGTCGCTTCTTTTCCCGCTTGTACCTATTACGGTACTGTGGGCCATGACGATGTCAGTCGTTACATGGTCACTTTAATCCTCTACTTCCTTCTCCCACCGATTACCCACATCATCAATTTTTCCCTCGATTCCGGAAAATTACAATCCCTGTGGCGTATGGCACAGGGATAGGAATTGTCACACATACATCCCATTCTCCCTTTCCTATACAAAGTGCTCGAAGTCTGAGTACACAAGCAGTTTTCGGGGTTTATTAACCGAAACAATCTTATAAGCTCATTCCAGTCTGGATTCAGACCTGGACACAGTACAACCTCTGCTCTCCTTAAAGTGACTGGAAGAAGCTATGAAGAATACTAAGGTAACTGTGCTAGTATTGATTGATTTCTCCAATGCCTTTAATGCCGTCAGTCATTATATATTCCTTTCTACTCGTGTCCTCTACCATCTTAAGGTTTCTTCCGAGGCGTTGGAATGGTTCTCCTCTTATCTTTGGGGGCGTCAGCAGTCGGTTCGCGTCGATGAGAGTTCGTCGAATTGGCGTGACCTAGATGCTAGTATTTTTATTTATTTTTTATTAAAAAAAAACGTTGCCCCACACTAGGAATTTCTCCTGCATCGTGAGTGCGTTTACAAACATATAAACTCACATACACAAACACCCAGAGCCGGAACAACTATTTGCAGATCATACAAATATTTGTTCCGTGCGGGATTCGAACCCGCGACACGCAGCGCCCAAATTCCACAAGGCGGTATTCTATCCCCATTATTATTCTCAATCTTCATTAATTTTATAACTCACTGTCTTCGGTGTTCGTATCATCTTTATGCCGATGATCTTCAACTGCATACAGCGGCGCGGATAGAAAATTTATCGGATGCAATAGAGGATTTAAATTGGGACTTGAATGCTATCTGATCTGACAGATTTGGGGTGTCCGTAAACCCCTCAAAATGCCAGGCCATTGTAATTGGAAGCTCGCGCATGATGGGTAGAGTGGCGGTAGGCTCTCTTCCGTCAATGGTTCCAGCATTCCCATTAGCCCTAGCGTGAAAGATCTTGGTTTGCATCTTGACTCGACACTTAGCTGGCAAAGTCTGGTATCTAGTGTCAGTCAGAGAGCCAACGGTACTTTGCGATCCTTGTATCGTTTGAGGCGATTTTTGCCTGTAAAGACGAAGACAATGCTTGTGCAGGCTTTAAGTTTCCCAGTCATCGACTATGGGGACGTGTGCTACTTTGACTTGGTACAATTTTGGGTCACGCGGGTGTGAAACGAGTGCGCGTTTTGTTTCCTCAAGGTCGTTGGCGTTAGTCGTCGTCTGGAAATTGTGGATTTATTTTCAACACAAATAAGCAGAGTCATCACACTTCTGCTACTTCTTAAATAAATATTATATGTATATTTATATAGGTATATATTATATGCAATATGTACGTATATTTTACCTATTTTAGTATAATAACTACTAGATTTTTATTATTAAACTATGCACCTGCCATATTTTCTCTTCACCACCCTTGGTTGATTGGTAGGTAGAGAATACCTGAGGCATTAAGTCCGCCTTTGTACCTTTGTGCATGAAGCCTAAATAAATAAATAAATAGGTACTTATAAATGCCTACTTCAAAACAAAACCCTTATTCTAATCTAATCTCACTGGTAAAATGGATATCGTTACCCCGGAAGAAACAGTTTGTAAGTGGTGCAGTTACCCATTAGGCAAATTGGTGTATTTACCCTCTCATACCGGAACAGTGCTGTGCCTATTTATAAATAATGTATGTTCTTCGAATCGGAAATCGATTTGTAAATTGTGTAGTTAAATATTTACTGTTTTGCTTGTAGCATGGACCAACAATAGTAAAATATAGCTAACTATAAATACGTAAGTTTTAGAACTTTATCCATAATAACATGCCCAAACCCACCGCCCTATTCCTAACCTCTGCAACTCCTGATAACATGTCTGTATTATTCTGTTGTTGTATTTCGTAAAGAGTAATCAGGCCGGGAGGTGTTTACGTAGGCACCTACATTTCTTCAGTTTAAACCACAGATAATATAATACTAGCATAGTTTAAACCCCGTTTAGCGGCAAGTCCGAAGTCCCGACAGTTTTATCTGAAGAGACAATTTTTAGGGTTCTGACCCTATTACTAAGACTCCGCGGTCCGTCTGTCTGTCTGTCCCTCTGTCACCAGACTGTATCTCATGAACCGTGATAGGTAGACAGTTGAAATTTTCACAGATGATGTATTTCTGTTGCCGCTGTAACAAAAAATACTAAAAAC
Source organism: Orthosia incerta (assembly GCA_948252205.1). NCBI lineage: Eukaryota > Metazoa > Arthropoda > Insecta > Lepidoptera > Noctuidae > Orthosia > Orthosia incerta. The sequence goes on from OX411759.1 coordinate 8,693,563, forward strand.
AGAATAAAATAAATATTTAAGTGGGGATCCCATACAACAAACGTGATTTTAACGGTACGGAACCCTTCATGCGCGAGTCCGACTCGCACTTGGCCGGTATTTTAGTCAGACTTGTATTGACTAAAACCAGATGTGTTCCTTCAGATGCTTGTGCCAGGGCCGCGGAAAGAGAGTTACCCCACCCGGGGTTTTAGTCAGTACAAGTCTGACACGCCCTCCCGCTTCACCCAGACCGGGAGGAATCATTGGATGATTTCCCACCCAAAAAAAAAAGGATCGCGGTAACTCTCTTTCAAATTTATCTGCGACCCAGCTGGCATCGGCCCTAGCGGACCCCGTCAGTTTTGCTGACATCTCTTTGAGGCGCGCGTGTAACACTATGCGCCGACGATTCGGGCCTGTCCTTATCGGACGGCGAGCTACCCATTACTCGCCGTCCGCACAACCGCGCCTACGGTGGCCGGGAATCGGCTTGCGACTCCCAACGACCAGGGCGCGTCCTGCGGTAGCTAGGGCTGCATAAGCTATGATTTATTCTGTGGCATAAGTCTCGGTTCGTGCTAGTACAACTAGCATATTGCCTGGCTGATGGTCGTTGTGCAAGTAAACCACTAGTTAGCTCAATGGGCGATCACTGCAATATTGGCTCCAAGACCAATAAGATAGTCTGGTAGTTAATTTGGTTTTTAAAGCAGTTTAATAACTTACCTAATTTTATTTTAGGCACGAAGACATCAGAGAAGCAATGCTGTCACTAGTCCACATGATCAGAATGTCAGAAGACAAACTGGAGAGGCACGAGTTCAGAGAGAAGGCTCTCGGAGAACAGGTCAAAAAGATGCTCAACGGCCTGGACAAGAAGCACAGAGCTTTGGAACCCTTGAAGGGCATGATCTCAAGGTTGGATGAGAGACTGTCAAATGTAGAAACTATACTTTTACAGGTTTGTATAATTATTGGCTACTTCAACTTTTGTACTTCTTTTTACCCGACTGCCGAAGGAGGGTAATGATTTCGCACACCTAGATCTAAAGAGAGCTAACTCTAAAATCTCAATTTTTGAGGTATGCATTCCATCGAATTCCTTAACTCACTTTCTAGCTACCAACAAAACAGATTCAAAAATATTTCCATTACTCAACGCTAGATGGCGCCGGAAGCCCTTTTTGCTGAACGAGTGAGCCGCACTCCTCTCCACCAAAACAGGGACATCGCTAAATGCAGCCAGAATGTCATGCATAACGCACGTACCTGTCGTAATCAAATAAGCGTCATTTTGAGTTGATTCCGTGTTGTTAAGTTAACCACGACATTGTACTAACATTATTTCGAGTTGTCGCCGTTTTTGTGTAGTTAGTGCTGAGTAAATTAAGTTACATTTTGAGTTGAACCAGTGTTGATGGTAAGGTGAGTAAAGTTTCTGTTTTTATTTAGAATTACTACCGTGTTGATGAAATTTTTAATAATTTATAGTTGAGTCTGTTTTGTTGACTCATTGTTTAAACTCTTATATTTCTTTAGAAAACAAATGAAATTGAACTTTTTTGCTAGTGGCGATTAGAGGATTTTCATCTTAATTCTATTTTATTTTCGTCCTAGAACTACACTGCTTGTTGTATTTTTACAGAACAGTTTTTAAGTTAGAGCTGTTTAGATAGACTCCGGTACGCCACGCATCAAATTGCATTGCATCGAAGCTCATGAATTCAAGCACGTTTCATCGATGGCTTATTATCTTTTGGGTTAGTGAAATTTACACTTTCTCTTACAGATAAAGTATGAATCGTAGACGATTTTTAGTAAATATGGTTGAAGAAAGGGATAAAGCCCTAGCTTACTGACTCAAAATGAAAATACGCAACCAGATACTACACCTTTAGAACAGGATTTTGAACAAATACCACAGATCTTAAAAACTAAGGTACTTGTAAACAGACCACAACTAGAAGATGACTCAAGATGTCATTAAGCGATGAAGACCCATCGACAGAACCTCATGCCCCTTATCCGTGGTTGATACATCTATTCCGAGAACGTCTAAACAACAACAGCCTGGTACATCAAATTATAACATTTCACCAATCCGAAGTGACGAAAGTGACTTTGACAACTCAGATGAGGATCCCAATTTCCGATTAACTCACAAAAGTAAGACACCAGCTAAGGTTGTGCCTTCTAGTTCATAGTTGTCTTCGTCTAGTACCAGCAGTAGCAGCTCTGAGAATTCATCAACTTCTAGTAGCTCGTCGGACTCCGAAGATAATAGTGCAAATGTACAACCTCAACCTCAAGATGCTGTGGTTGCTGAAATAATTGCGCAAGATCGCGTGATAGAAGAAAAAAAAGGGTAAAAAGAGAGTACTAAAGCAACGATGTGGAAATTGAAAGTTGCAAAAGTGCTGAGAAATTCTGGTAAAGCGTACCAGTCTTTGTCGAAATCGAAGATACAAATGCCAGAGAGAAAAGTTGGACCCCAACATTTGTGGAGAAAAATGTCGGCTGAAATGTAAAGATAAGATCGATGCAATAACAAGGCAAAAGCTTTTTGAAGAATTTTGGGGACTCGGCCATCTTGAATGGCAGATAGAATTTGTAGTACGAAACTCCCAAAAAATAAAGCCCAAATATCGATACTCAAGCACACAAGATTTTAGAGCTCTTAACACCGCATTTTATTTTGAGGTTGATGAATCCAAAATTAGGGTATGCAAAGTTTTTCAAATTCACTCTTTACCTACTTGAGTAATAAAGCAATACAAACCGCACTTATAAAGAAATCGGAATCAGGGGGGTGACCATAAGCTCTTAGAGTGGTATCAATTTGAGATCAAATAAGGGACAGATGTATCTGACTTGTATACATCTGTCACTTACTCGATATCAAATTGATACCGCTCTAAGAGCTTATGGTCACCCCCCAGGAGTCCTACAAGCTGATTTGAGGAGAAAACACGGCCATCAAACAACTATTGATCCACTTGATGTGTATTTTGAATTATTTTTCATGAAAGGTTCCATTAAGTATTTCGTTTATGTCGTGTTACTGTTTTATAAGATAATTTTATTTGAACTATTTACATAATTATGAGACATAAGAAGCTTTTATTCATTAATTATTATCTAAGTAATGATGAATAAATAAAATGTTTCATGTGAGTACTTAATACAGTGTTTTCTTGCTAGTTTATCAACCAATATACTTCTACTGTTGGTCACAAACCCGTCTATGAGTTGAATTGTTATAAAATTATTCAAAATGATGTTAAATTTAAGTTTATATTGAATCTTCAAAAGAGAGCCAACTAAAACCTAAATTCAGCAACACGGGTTCAACTCAAAATAACAAAAAATATATACAAACATTGTTAAGCAATACAGAAATAACTACAAAAATACAATTCATTTTCAGCTCCAATATACGATGAAACCACAAGAATCTTATAACATCATTGTTCTATCTGCGTTTAAAAAGCATTGATCAATACAACAAACTCCTGCAGTGCACAGGGAGATGGTAATCAGTTTTTTCACTTTTCTGAAAAAAGTGTTTTTTTGAGTTAATCGCTGTTTAGATCTAGGTGTGCGATTTTATCAGTCTATGTATTTATATATGTATGTATGTTTGTTCCTATGTGGCGTTCTAGAGAACAAACGCGTCGATTTTGATGATTCTTACGTCAATCAATTCGTCTTAACCCTGCAAGTATCACTGCCTACTTGAAAATAAAAAAATGGCGGATTTTGGGCGCCATTTTTACTAGTTACTAAATGCGACAAAGGTCCAGTGGTTAGAACGCGAATTGACGTTGTGAGTTCTGTCCTCAACCGTCGTTTTATTGCCGTGGATATCTCTACCACAAAGTTATTTTGTTTGTAGAACATATATCTATATTATAATTTAACTACTCAGATTTAGTTTGAGCGGTTCACAATGTCACAGAAAATAAATACTGTTGCTATTTATTGTTACCGTGATTTTCTCTTAAAGTCGCACAATGGACTGTCTTCTTGTTAGGGTTCCGTACCCAAAGGGTAAAAACGGGACCCTATTACTAAGACTCCGCGATCCGTCTGTCTGTCTGTCACCAGGCTGTATCTCATGAACCGTGATAGCTAGACAGTTGAAATTTTCACAGATGATGTATTTCTGTTGCCACTATAACAACAAATACTAAAAACAGAATAAAATAAATATTTAAGTGGGGCTCCCATACAACAAACGTGATTTTTTGCCGTTTTTTGCGATAATGGTACGGAACCCTTCGTGCGCGAGTCTGACTCGTACTTGGCCGGTTTTTTTCCTATATCTTCTGATTCTATTTCTAGGTAAAGAGAAGGAGAAATATTTACGTTTCTAATGATAACGTTGCATTTTCTCATAATTTTATTTACTTACAGAAAGAAGAACGTGAAAAGAGCTCCCAGGCCAAGATAAATGATGCTTTAGAAAGTATACAAAAAGCACTAGTATCATTGACGCCAGCTGCGGCACCTCCTGCAGACTTGGACAATAACCTGTCAGCCACTGATGACGCTTTGCAGAGGAGGCTTGACGCTACTGACTCGAAGATAGACGCGGTTAAGAAGGAAATCAAGAGCTTGAAGAGTAGTTTAAGTCCGGTGAGTTCATAGAATAAATAACTTACAGAAGCATTTTGTGCATGACTGTATTGATGACACTCATCATCATCTTCCTGCCCTTATCCAATTGTACCTATATCCTTATTTATTTATTTATGTACACACAAAACACTTTACAGAGAAAAGAAAGAATACAGATAGAAGAGCACAAAGGTACTGCTTATTTCAGTAGAAATTTCTTCCAGCAGACCTGCGACAGGACAGTTGAATAAAAGACGAAGACACAGTGTGTAGAAAGGAATAAGGAAACTTATAAGATATATATAAGATATATATAATAGACTATAGCTGTACCTATTATAATGCTTCTGTAGCTTGTACCTATTTTTCTACCATACATCACCCAAGTCATCTCAGAATTCTTGGCCACATTGTCTTTGACATAATTCATCCGGACTTTTTGGCGGGAAGTCAAATTAAGCGGGAGCTTGAAATTTTGTCTCCAATAATTTCATTTTATTTTCGTTTTAAAGTAAGGAAAACAGTTTTAATTTAATAGTTTTTGACACGTTTTCGCCCCAAAATGGGGTCGGACAGTGACGGGGATGATGATTCCTCGGATCGTAAAAGAAAAATGCCGAAGATATCCAACCCAACAGATGAGGAAAGGTACAAAATGTATTTTAAAACTAATTATACAAGACTTTTCCTTGAAAATACCTCCAATGTTGACTATACAGTCTACGTGGAATCTAAAGAAAAGGAAAAACTTGGTAACAAAAACCCCATAAAACTTACCAAATTATTTACCGATAATATAAAGGGTATAACAAGCGTTTATCGTATAAATGCCTTTAAGGTGGGCATTATATTCAAGAAAGCAGCTGCAGCTAACAGCTTCCTAAAGTTAGACAACTTTTTAATTAAGTATAAACTTCGTGCCTTCATCCCCGCCCACTTGGTGGAGAAAGTAGGCATTATCAAATTCGTTCCCATTGACATGTCCAATGAGGAAATCTATAGAAATATTACATCCGATGCAGACGTGATCTCAATAAAAAGATTTATGAAGAGAGATGCTGACCGAAAATTAGTTCCTTTGACAACAGTGGCTATCACTTTTTCATCTACAACTTTACCGAAATATGTTTTTATAAATTTATTTCGATACCAAGTAAATGCTTACATTCCACCTCTGGTGCAATGTTACAAATGTTTCAAATTCAATCATTCTGCGAAAATATGTAGAAGCGAACAAATGTGTTCATCATGTTCAGGAAATCATTTATATAAGGAATGCTTGGTAGATACCTTATTATGCATTAACTGCGGTGGGGCCCACCTTGCCATATCTCGGGATTGTCCGATTAAAAAGAATAAATTAGAAGAAAAACGCAATTCAATATTAAACCAACACAGAACATTTGCCTCTGTAGCTAAAGACGATAATAATTTCCCTATTTTAAAATCTAAGCCTGCACATAAAAATGTAAATAAAATTGTAAATAACTCTGATAATGTAGTAAATGACTCTACTTTTGTAAATAAAAAAACCAATGTAGTAGTAGAAAAAAAGAATGAAATTGAACAAATTGCTAATAATGAAATAATTTTAAATGCCATAGTTAAGTCCTTAGTAGCATTAGCAAATTCATCTGGAACAGAGCCGATGACTTTAAATAAAATAAAAGATGTTTTTCTATCTAATTTACTTTAATGGATAATATTAGATCTTATAACAAAACTTACAATAAGACATATATAACAATAGCTCATTTTAATATCCAGAGTGCTAATAATAAAAAACCATTATTAATTAACTTTCTTTCTGATAATGATATAGACGTTTGCTCATTGAATGAAACATGGTTCAAAGAAGGGAGCACTTTCAGTGTTTCAGGCTATGATATTATAAAACAGAATGGTCCTAATGGTTATGGCGGGGTCGCTATTTTAATCAAGAATACTTGTAAATACAAGGTGGTTCATACTCCTTACTATGATAATCTTCAAACAGTTGCTATTATTGTTAAGACTGGTGTAGGAGATTTGTCTATACTTAGTGCATATAGTCCTCCAAGAGGTCGATTTAAATGTAGAAAATTAAAAAAGATTATTGACGATTTGGCCAAGCCTAACATTTTATTAAGTGACTTAAATGCACATCATGTTGCATTTGGTTGCTTGTCATCGAATTCGAGAGGTAATGAGGTCTATAATTTATTAGATGAGTGTGATCTTTGCATTTTAAATACAGGAGTTCCAACTACTGTGGGCACCATTCATCATAATCCATCTGCTATAGACATATCATGTGTGAGTCCTGTTCTAGCTCCTTTGTGTGACTGGAAAGTGCATGACGATCCAATGGGTAGTTATCACCTTCCAACAATTATAAATATTCAGACTTCTGTAGAAAAACATGAGATAGGTTATCCATCGGAACGCTTCATATATAGCCAGGCTGACTGGTCCAGGTATAACTCTGAAAGTGAAAAAGCATTTGATCATTTAAACTTTACAACAGCTAGCTCAATGGATTTATATAACAGTTTTTGTGATATACTGAACAATATAAAACTGCAGCATATTCCGAAAATTGTGAACAAATCATCATATAAAATTAAAAAACCAGTTCCCTGGTGGGACAATGAATGTTCCATTGCTGTCAATAATAGTAAATTAGCATGGATAAACTATACATCCTATCCTACAATAGATAATTATATACAATATAAGAAGGTTGATGCGAAAAAAAAGAAATTACTTGGTGATAAAAAGAAACTTGGTTGGAGATTGTTATGTGAAGCTTTCAATAGATACACACCTGTTAGCATGATTTGGAACTACATCCGTAGATTTAAACGCGTGGCATTTAGAAAACCTCCTAAAAATGATGAATGGATTCCCTCTTTCCTTGACAAATATGCTCCTATGTCTCCACCTGAAAAAGATATTGACACAACAAGGTTAAAATACATTTTTGAATTAGCTGGAAACATTGAAAGTCGCTTTTTATCAGAGCCTTTTACATTAAGTGAATTCAATATTGCTCTTAAATCTAGAAAGGATACTACTCCTGGTCTTGATGACATATCCTATAAATTAATTCGTAACCTCCATACTAAAGCAAAACTAACATTACTTAAAATTTACAACTTGTTATGGTTATCGGAATCTGTCCCAGACTCTTGGAAAACTCAGTGTGTGATTCCAATTTTAAAGCCTGAAAAACCAAAAAATGATTGTAATTCATATAGACCAATATCTCTGTCATCCTGCTTAGGTAAGCTATTTGAATGTATGCTAAAATTTAGATTAGAGTACTATAGTGAAAAACATAGCATCTTACCTGAACAACAGTTTGGTTTCCGCAAAGGTAAATCTGCAGCAGAAAATTTCTTGTCTCTTATATCAGATATCAAAAATTCCTTTCATAGCCACACTTATACAGCCTGTAGTTTTCTTGATGTTAGTGGGGCCTTTGATAATGTTAATCCTTCTGTACTTATTCAGATCTTAAGTGATATTGGTGTACCAGGTAAAGTCTGTAAATGGATATTCACATTTCTGTATGATAGGGTAATGTATGTTAAATATAATAATATTTTACATGGACCTAGACACGTGTATAAAGGAACAATGCAGGGTTCTACTATTTCTCCATTGTTATATAATTTATATACTTCACAAATTAATAAATATTTAACAGAATCCTCTGTTAAGTGTTTATTGTTTGCTGATGATATTGTTGTTTATAGTGTAAATAAAGACATAAATAAGGCCATAAGTAACTTGAACAAGGGTTTACATCAGGTTCATAGTTTTTACAACAGTTTAAAACTAGATATTAATGTCAGCAAAAGTGGTGCTATGTTATTTAGTAAAAAATTCATTGAACTTGATGAAATTCCTTCTATTTATTTTAATAATAACTTGTTGAACTGGTTACATGAAAAGAAATTTCATGGTGTATGTCTAGATACTAAATTAACTTTTGAAAGTCATATTGACATCATTTTAAGGAATGCCAGCAAAGGACTAAATATTTTACGTTCTTTAGCAGGTATTCATTGGGGTTCAGATCCAAAAATTCTGGCTATGCTATATAAGAGTATTGTTAGGAGTCATTTTGATTACAGTTCTATAGCATATATGAATGCAAATATTAGTCACCTCAGAAAATTGGACATTTTACAAAATAAAGCACTTAGAATTATCACTGGAGCCATGTGCTCAACACCAATAAATGCAATGGAGTCTGAATCAGGTATAATACCACTAAAATTCAGACGTTTACAGATCGCAGAAAAATTTTGTCTTAAATTACTGGCTACTAAAAATTTATTTGTTTTAAACAGGATTTTACCAAAACAGGCTCTTCCAAACAACTTAACTAATAATATCATTATAAATGCTCAACAGCTTGTGTCTGGACATTTACCAGAAATCTTATGTATAACATTAAATATCAAAACTTTAACCAATAATGTATACTCTTCAAATTTATTACCACTATATACAATTGATTATAACTGTATAAATAGTGATTTTATTATTATTGATTTTGAAAAGGTTTCTGGCCAGTCTGAATTTTTAGAGTACCTACACAGTCAACCAAATATTTATAAATTGTATACAGATGGATCAAAAGTTTTGAATAGAGTTACTGCAGCATATTATGATCCACAAGTAAAAGAAACCAAATGCTTTGAATTAGACTCTAATTGTAGTATTTTTACAGCTGAATGCTATGCAATATATAAAGCATTATTGTATGTAAATTCTGTAAATAGTTCTAAAATTGTAATTGTATCAGATAGTAAAAGTGCTTTGCTAGCTTTAGAAACTAATTCCTATAGATATAATCTGAATTTTATTTTGTTTAACATTAGGCAAACTTTATTAGAGTTAAGACAAAGAGGCAAATGTATTAAATTTAAATGGGTACCTTCTCACTGTGGTATCTCTGGCAACGAAATGGTGGACAGGGCAACCCGAGGAGTTTGTGATGAAGATCACTCTGCTTTGCTTAAAGTTCCTTTTACAGACTATCATGAAAAGTTATCTAGGAACCTAAAAATATTATGGCATGAGTATTGGAAAATTATAAGCCAAGAAAAAGGCAAGTGGTACACAAAAATTCAGGAGGTCCCGCCGCTAAGACCCTGGTATCATAAAAACAAAGAAGCTGATAGCAGAAATTTCATAACTACAATTAATCGATTAAGATTTGGCCACTGTAAAACTCCAGCTCATCTAGCAAGACTGAAAATTATACCTGAAGGAAAGTGTGATTGTTGTGTCAACGAGGTCGCTAACCTTGATCATATAATAATGAAGTGTCAAAAATTTAACTTTGAACGTTTGGTCTTAGTGTCAGAGTTACAAAGTGTATGCGTTAAGGAAGTGCCGAACGATTTGCAAACAATTTTATCAGAATCTTTGTATTTTAAACCTTTGTATAAATTCATTGTTAGTACTGTAGGAAAATTGTAATACAGATTTGTTTTAAATAGTTAAGTTAGGCTTTAAGGACTTGTATCCATGGCCGTTAAATAAATTGAAAAAAAAAAAAAAAAAAACATAATTCATCCACCTTTTCCTTGGTCATCCCCTTTTCTTACAGTCAGAAAAAAATAACACACCTTTCCTTTTTAGGGTTCCGTACCCAAAGGGTAAAAACGGGACCCTATTACTATAAGACTCCGCGATCCGTCTGTCTGTCTGTCTGTCCGTCTGTCACCAGGCTGTATCTCATGAACCGTGATAGCTAGACAGCTGAAATTTTCACAGATGATGTATTTCTGTTGCCGCTATAACAACAAATACTAAAAACAAAATAAAATAAATATTTAAGTGGGGCTCTCCTACAACAAACGTGTTTTTTTTTGTCGTTTTTTGCGATAATGGTACGGAACCCTTCGAGCGCGAGTCCGACTCGCACTTGGCCGGTTTTTTAACACGCTTTTATTAGCTTGGTGTGTATGTATCTATATATCTATGTATCAATGAAACGGAATCTTTGAACGTGATTTTCACCCCCTTCAAAACGTGGGTTGATTTGAAACTTTGCACACTTATCAAGGACCGATGACAATGCAATAATTTAGTCAAAGTCAAATATATTTATTCAACTAGGCCAATAAGCGGCACTTTTGAACGTCAAACATGACTTTTTAGTTCAATTTACAATTAAAACGTGTTTTTTAGTTTTTAGAACTACAATTTATTTATTCCTACCAAAAATAAGAAATTAGGTAAAGTCCAATATTTTTGCAGACTACTTAAACCTCGTCTGTTTTCCAGGAGTCCCTCCGTTCCATGTGTTCAGAAGTATCGTCAGACACGAATCCGTTCGAAAAGCACCTCACTGAAGCAGAGAATCTGCTCAATAAGTTTGAACTGAAATTGCATGAGTACAACTGCACCAAGATGCCGAGTGGGCTAGACTTGAACGAAGTCTCGCTAGCTGACGAGGCGTGGCACAGCAAGATGAGTGAAGGTAGGTAGATAGAATCTTTATTGGTCACCATATCTAATGCTGGTACTATACTTGGCGTATTTGCACAAATGTTTGCTCCAAATCTCTATTACAAAGTGAACTTCATTTCAATATCAGTAAGGTATGTTTTGCATTGCCCAAATTTTGCAAATATTTGTTAAAATATGCGAAGTAGTATTATCTGTTATTATCTGTGGCCAAGTGTAGAGCCAGCATAACAAATTAGCATTTTGTCCGTGGCTTCGCTCTCATAGCCAACCCCACTGTTCAGGATAAAAAGTATAGCCTATAATACTCAGCGATAGTGTAGCGTTCTCCATCTGTGAAAGAATTTTTAGTTCCAGAGATTACACATTACAAACAAACATACAATTTTACCTCTAACTATATCTACTCTTTCAAACTAGATTAAAGTTATGGCTTTACTTTTAAGTACAACTTTCGTTTATAATTTCTTGTTTAATAGCGTTCTTTGATTGGTTAATGTTCGCGACGAAGCGTCATCAACCATACTAAATGGTTCATAGAAATTGAAGTTTGTATGTGTAGACATGTCTGCTTACCACGGCGCGCCACCTGATACTAAAATGAATTTTAGAGACACGTTTATATTTATACTAAAATTTTACCTACATTTTTTGAGATAGTAGTATAATGTTTTTAGTGTTTGTCAGTATGTTATAGGGTTCAATAGTTCACCCTTAACAGAGTAAAATCATTAGAAAGCATACTGATAAGAGTTATCATAGTAAAAAAACATAAATTTCTGTCATACGATACGTCTGTGCTCGGCGACGGATTAGTTCCGAATGAACCGTGAGAGGGAACCACACGTTATTTATAGTTTTGGTGGTTTTTGAAAATATTATAGTAATTAAAATCATGTTTTTAAGGGCTTATCCTATGTACTGGACATGAAATCAGTACATAATGATGAAACTATGTGAAGACCACATAGTTTCTGCTATGTAAATAGGAATATTGACTTGATATCTCAAACACCAAATATATGGTTTTAGGTCATTTTAGGGTATATGGGGGACCTAGACCGGGACAGGAAGCCTATATACACCTCATAGTTAGCGTAGTCTTTTATATAAAGCCCATTTACTTGAGATATCAAGTCAGTATATAATAGAAAAACTGCTGTTTATCTGGTTTTTGGCAATCGCTTACGGTTTTAGGTGCCCTAAGTACCTAGAAACATATAGGTGTACTGGTAAAAGTACTACCATTGGAAAGCCTGCTAAAAGGGCTTCCAGGCGGTTTCTAGATGGGAAGAATCGCTTGGATAGTCAACGAGATAAGCAGTCGTGAAAAATGTAAACAACGTAAAACGTTGAAATTTGTAGACCCTTCAGGTGGAATAACTCCATGAAGGGAATAGATGTACTCATGGTGTAAGTACTTTCGGATGGCTTGCTGGACTAGCTACCAAGCCATCACTTTGGAGCGAAAATCGCTCAAGTAGTTTAAGTACAATTCCAGAAAATAGGTTTCTGGAAATGTAATTTTTAGTCAGTTTTTGGCACTCCCCGGGACTATACACCCCTGGGAATTCCGAAAATAAGGAATTTTTGGGGACCTCCCGATGGTCCGTTAAACGCACCATCGTGTTGTCCCAATCTTATTAGTGTTTTTATATCTAATTTCTCTGATAGCTGGGCGCAAAGAAAGTGACCAGCTATCAAATTTGTACATATCAAGGCACCTTATGTGCATATGACCTAGATAGACTTACATAAACACTAGAAATGTAAAGTGTGGTCTATTGGCTACCAGAATCCCCATAATAGGCGGTGATTGTCTGGTTAGCCTAAGTAGGAAGTCCTAAAGTCGGTGAAATGACTTAGGAATTTATAGATTCGTTACATAAGGGATGATATCCCATAGAAGATTCCCGAAAATAAGCTTTTTCTAGACGTCAACAGACAGCCTGCTATTGGCACCAGCAGGTCAACCCAACCTATAGATATCCTTAGGCTAGGTTAAAAGCTATTAAGGTTTTAACTGGGAAATAAAGGGAATTGTCCTTTTATTTCATGGAAATAGTCTAGGGAAGCTATCAATACCTGGAAATTAGGTATATTGATTAGATACATAGATAGGGGGCGTTACTGTGTTACAGTACGAAGGAATCCAGCTATTGATAGCACCATGGAAGGGGTGCGGTAACCCTATTTACCAAATATGTATAAGGGTTTTTTACATAAATAAAAATTATTTTCGGCGAGAATTTGCGGGGCTCTCAATAATGGCACGATGCGAGGGTATAAAGAACCCCCGGGCCCAAAATAGAATTTGTAGTCATCCAAAGCTAGTCGCTTGTACTTGTCTTAGTAAATAAGAAGTAATTCTTATATAGAATCAAGTCTCAGAAATTGTTGAGAGCCCTAGAATCGTGCCGTGTACTGAATAACTTAGTGTTTCATTTAATTCATCGACTTCAACCCTTATGAAGACATCCCTTTTCGATCCTGTCGAGCTGAACCTCGGAACCTGGACACCAGGAGTGCTGATCCAGAAGTAGGCAACCCGGAATCTGGAAATAACTCAAGTACAGCCAACACATCGTTGAATCGTTAGAGTCGATTTGCAACCCTACGTCACTGCTGCAGCTAGGCATCCAAGAACCTTTGTTTTCGTTGATGTGGATGGGGCGTTCAGCGGCAATGGCCAGAAGGTTTACGCCCTTCTTTTCTCGGGGCCAATGAACACGCTACGTCCTGCACATTTAATGGTCCTTGCGAGCCAGATTTTGGAGCCTGGCGTCCCGGCAAAATTCGACGACGGACATATTTAATGGTCCTATCGAGCCGAATTTTGGAGCCTGGAGAGCCCCAGGACGTCGGGAACAGCAGATCCAGAAAAAACAACTGGGTGCCTGCATATTAAGTCGGCTACGTGCAACACAACGTTGACCCGTTCGAGCCGAAATTCGAAGTCTGGAGCGCCCCAGGACGTCAGGAAGAAACAGTGGTGGAATTAATTTTTCGAATTTTGGAGAAATTAATTTCACAAATAAACCAAAAATCGACGTGCACTGCAGGGAACAAGTCCTACGTGCCCTATTTGCCGCTGGATCCAAGAGGTAAAATTCTGGAGACAGTTATTGAAAATACCCTATTTTTTCAATAATTGTAAGAAAATAGAAGAAATTTTCTGTGAGCCGCAAAATGCTGTATGAAGACAGATGCGCATCCTTGAAGCCCCAAGAATAGTTCCTGAAGACTTATCGCTGAAAACTACCCTATGTTATCAGTGATTTGTTCTAGAACTGAACGCTTGTTTATTCAACCAAGAATACTCGTTCAGAAGATTGGATTACGTCTTTGACGCGGAAGAATAGTTCCTGAAGACTTATCGCTGAAAACTACCCTTATGTTTTTAGCGATTTGTTTAAAAAACGAGCGCCCGTCAGAAAAATACAAGACGTGCGTTTAGAAGGCTGATGTGCATCCTTGATGATTGAAGAATAATTCCTGAAGCCTTATGACTGAAAACAACCCCTATGTTTTCAGGAAAATTTTGAAGACTGAATTTTCGTCAGTGAATGGAAGAAACGTACTCTGAAGACTTAGATACGTTTCGGATGTACTGACTATGCGGTTCCTGAAGCACTATCACTGAAAATAACTTTGACGTTTCGGTGATTTATTTGAAGATTGAATTTTCTTCAATCAAGCAAGATACGTGCTCTGAAGATTGATGCACGGCTCTGATGCTTTGGACAAGCAGTTCATGAAGCATCACCACCGAAAAGTAACCTTGACTTTTCGGTGATTTAGAATTTGATTGAATTATAGTCAATCAAATAGAACATACACGTTTATGGGAAAAATAAACTTGTATAGCAAATGCCTGAAGTTTCCTGAAGACTTATCACTGACCGTAAGTTTTTAGTGATTTTTTATTTGAAGATTGAATTATAGTCAATCGAAGTGGAGGTTAACTTCTGGAGATCGTCGGTTTGAACGCTGAAGCCCGGAACTGGGATTTATCTTTGAAAACTAACATCGAGTTTTCAAAAGAAAATATTTCAACAACAATGCCGATAACCAGATCCAAAGGCAAGACGCCGGAGGCATGGACCGTGGAGTTGGATCAGCCAGCTGGCATCAGACATGAGCTGCCGCCGTGTTCACCTTCCACAACCGAAGGGACCGAGCCGTCGGACGAGCAGCGCCATCTAGCGCCTCAAACTGAAAGCACTCCGACGCATCAACCAATAGAAACTGATCAAGCGGTTTCTACCAGAGTAACCAGATTAGAAGGAGCTTCAGACACAACATTGAAACCTTCTCAGAAAGAGAAGATTTTCGAAGAAGACAGACGTACAGCGATGCCGATGACTACCCGGGGTGACGCCCGTATCGAACATAGCCGTCCGCCGTCAACTAGAGTGACTCGGTCACGAAAAAACATAGACAAAGCTCGCGAAGACTTACTCAAAATTAAGTTGGAGCTTGCACAACTGGCACTTCAGAGAGCGGAGGAAGAGGGTTCCGAAGCTGAATACCTGGATGACAGAAACTCGAATGACGAGTACGTGCGTTCATGGCTAGAAGAGGCACCAGAACCTCAGCCTGAGAAGGAGGATAACGTCGTGGAAGGGGGAACCAGAAATTCTATGCATAGACCCCTGACTGCGACCGCCACCAAATCGCAAATAGAAGGTCAGCATCCTAAGGAAAAAGAAGTGCGAAAACCTCCAGTTGCAGCGTCAGCTGAGTGTACAGGAGGTCAGAGGGATAGTCTCCGTCCATTCCTGACGGAGTTGACGTCCGCTATAGCGTCGCTAGCCGACAGAAAAATAGAACAGCGGGACCAATCGAACCCCTCTGCGTCGAAATTCGTCATGACATTGCCGAATTTCAATGGTTCTCATACTGAATGGCTATCATTTCGGGCCATATATGAGACAACTCGAGCGTATTTTACGGACATCGAGAATACAGCGAGGCTGAGGAGAAGCTTACATGGACGTGCAATGGAAACCGTCAGCTCAGAACTCATCGGACATGCCAGGCCCGATGACATCATGAAGGAACTCGAGCTGCAGTTCGGCCGTCCAGACTCCATAGCGCAAGCTGAAACAGATAGATTACGCGGACTGCCGCGCTGCAGTGAGTCACCAAGAGACATCTGCGCGTTTGCAAGTCGCGTAAGAGGTGCTGTAGTCACGCTCCGCGCGTTAAAAAAGGGTCATTACCTTATGAACGCGGAGCTTATGCGATTGTTAACAGAGAAGTTACCCAATTCGCTACGAGCACAATGGTACCGATCATATTCGGAGAAGTACCAATCGGTGCCAGATATTTCATTGTTCAGTAATTTTATATCTGAACAGGCACACTTCTGTAGTCCATTCGCCCCACCCGAAGGCATCGCTTCGGCCGAGGCGAACACCAACAGACGCGTCACACAAAGGACGCATATAGCTACGGACCAACCGGTAGGAAAATGCCGTGTTTGCGACGTGGGACATCACTACGCCACTGGATGTGCACAATTCTGGGGCGTAGCTGTCGAGAAAAGATGGGAGCTAGCGAAAAAACACAATCTATGTTATCGCTGCCTTCAACATCGACGAGGCAACCACACTTGTAAGAGAAAACAGTGTGGCCAAGACGGGTGCAGAGATACGCACCATCGGCTTCTTCATAGGAAGAAGCAACAGCAGAGGGAAGCCAACAAGAAGCCCGATGTTCCTGAATCCCGCAAGGATCCTCAGGAAACGGTGGCCAGTTTCGGGTCACCATCGAGCCAGGCGTACCTCAAGATAGTGCCGGTCCGGGTAATCGGACCGGCGGGAGAGGTAGCAACATACGCTCTCCTAGACGATGGGTCCACCGTTTCGCTGATGGATGAAGACATCGCGAGGCAAGTCGGGGCAGAGGGCCCTGTGGACCCGCTCAAGATCGGTGCGATAGGCAACACCATGCTCACCACCCCATGCTCAAGAAGAGTCAAGGTGACGCTGGTTAGCCCGCAAGAGAGAAGGGTACAATTTAAAGCACGTACTATACCTAAACTCAGCTTGGCAAAACAAACAGTGAGCGATAGGGTTGTCGCACGCTGCAAGCATTTAACCGACTTGAGAAAAGAGTTGATGTACAACAATGGCGTGCCAAAAATACTCGTCGGCCAAGACAACTGGCATTTGTTATTGGCCAGCGAGATTCGCAGAGGTCCAAGACACCAACCAATTGCGTCACTTACAGCAATGGGTTGGACACTACATGGCGCGCACAGTAGTTTACTACGACAACAAGTACATCATGTCAATAGAATAACAACTGATGACAATTTGGATCATCAGTTGCGCGAACATTTCGCCATAGAATCGTTGTGCATAAACCCACAGCGACCCGCCTCTGACCCGGCAAGAAGGGCAGAGGACATTTTGAATCGATCAACTGTCCAATTAGAGAATGGACACATCGAAACCGCCATGCTTTGGCGTAATGAGCATGCTGAGATGCCAGATAGCTTTGAGACAGCTCTGAAGAGGCTCGTCTCAACAGAAAAGAAGCTGGACAAGAACCAGGAACTTCTAAGAAGATACTCAGACCAGATGGACTCGCTAATAGCGAAAGGGTACGCTGAAAGGGCACCCGCAATTAGCACGCCGGGCAAAACTTGGTACCTCCCACACTTCGATGTCTTCAACCCAATGAAGCCAGACAAACTTCGCATCGTACATGACGCTGCCGCCAAATCGAGAGGAATGTCACTGAACGACTTCCTGTTAACTGGGCCCGACCTATTACAGTCGCTGCCAGGCGTAATGATGCGGTTTCGCCGCCACTGCGTCGCAATAACCGGTGACATAGCGGAGATGTTCATGCAAGTGAAGGTGCGGAGCCAAGACCGAGACGCGCTTCGCTACCTGTGGAGGGGAAACCGCAGAGAAGGAGCGCCAGAAGAATATAGAATGACGTCCATCATTTTCGGCGCAGCCAGTTCGCCTTGCACAGCAATTTTTGCAAAGAACTGGAACGCAAACAAATATATAGAGAAGCACCCTGAAGCTGTGGATGCTATACTACGTAGTCATTATATGGATGACTACCTAGATAGTTATAGAACTATCGAGAAGGCGGCAGAAGTCGCTAGTATGGTGCGAAAAATACACCTACAGGCGAGGTTTGAACTCAAGAAATGGGTTTCAAATAGCTCGCAGCTCCTAGAAAAAATGGACCCATCGCACATACAAACTGAGATGGTATCCATTGGAGATATAGATACGTCGGAAAAGATACTCGGCCTCATATGGAGGCCAGGCGAAGACACGCTGGGTTTCAACCTCACACTCGCGCGTCTGCCTGAGGGTATCTTGGACCGAGAGGCGCCCACCAAGCGAGAGGCGCTCAGAATAGTAGCGTCGCTATACGACCCACTCGGACTCGCCTCACCAGTAACCATCAAGGCGAAGCAAATATTGCAAGAAGCATGGCGGCGAGGCGTCGACTGGGATCAGAGGCTAGATGTTGACCTAGCATTACAATGGAAAATTTGGGTACAACATTTACGCCAACTAAAAAACGTTAGCGTACCAAGATGCTATCCTGGATATAGCGACGCTATAGAAATGCAGGTGCATGTGTTCACTGATGCAAGCGAGATGGCATATGCTACCGCTATATACTGGCGGGCCACGACCGTGGAAGGCAAGCACTTAATAAGCCTTGTTATGGCGAAAGCGCGGGTGGCCCCACTGAAACTGCTTTCGATACCGAGACGCGAACTTCAGGCCGCGGTATTGGGAACCCGCGTAGCCGCAGCAGTGATGAGTGAACACGACTGCAAGCCCACGTCAGTAACGTATTGGTCAGATAGCAAGACCGTACTGACCTGGATTAGAAGAGGAGCGAGAGTATACAAACCTTTCGTTGCTCACCGAATAGCTGCTATTGAAGACAATAGCAAAGTCGAAGATTGGCGATGGATACCCACCAAGATGAACATCGCTGATGCAGCAACCCGTGACGTGCCACTGCGGTTCAACTCGGACCACGAGTGGTACTGCGGGCCGAGTTTTTTGTCTCTTGGGCCCGAATTATGGCCCACAGAGAAACCTCCGACTACAAACGACACGGGAGAAGAAAAAACTTTCGTTGTCACAGAAGGGGACAAGAAGAGCTTCATAGAAGCCGTTCCAGAGCCAAGCAGATTCTCCAGATGGGAGCGACTGCTTCGTGCGACCGCCACAGTTCTGCGTTTTATATCTCTTTGCAAAAATAGAACAGAGATAACGTCCTATAAACGGACGAGAAAAAACGCTAAAAAGGACCCAGACTGGCGCAAGAAGCCCGCTGTACCTGCACAGAAGCAGAAGCAGGCATGCAGAGCACCAACCCAGGTCAACAGACAAATCATAGAAGCAGAATTTCTCCAAGAAGCTGAGAAAATACTTGTCCAGGTCGCACAACAACAATCGTTCGCTTCAGAGTTAGCGAATGTTGAAGAAATAAATAAAAATAGCTCGCTGCGACCTTTACAAATTCAGGTCGTCGACGGCGTGCTGCGACTAAGAAGTCGCATAGCAGCTACGCAAGAGGTAGCTGAAGAAGTGATGCGCCCGCCTATATTACATGGCGACCATCACATAACGCAGTTGTACATAGACTGGACACATCGCAGTCTACAACATAGTGGCACCGAACTCACAATTAATGAGGTACGGCAGCACTACTGGGTCGTGAAGATGCGACCAACAGCGAAGAAGGTGATAGCAAGATGCCTGCATTGCCGTATACGCAAGGCACAGCCACCAGTACCTGCGACCGGCGACCATCCGAAAACGCGCCTCGCTCACCATAAGAGGCCGTTTACATATACCGGGCTCGACTATTTCGGCCCGCTATCCGTCACCGTCGGTCGGCAGCATCAGAAGAGATACGTAGCACTATTTACGTGTCTCACATCAAGGGCGGTGCACCTTGAAATCGCCGCCAGCCTTAGCGCAGACTCCGCCATATTGGCGCTGCGCCGATTCGCCGCACGCAGAGGATGCCCAGCTGAGATACACTCAGACAATGGCACCAACATGCACGGCGCCGACAGAGAGCTGCGAGACGCCTTCAAAACAGAGGCAAGTCGTAGAGGCATCGTATGGCGCTTCATAACGCCATCAGCGCCATTCATGGGAGGCGCCTGGGAGCGCCTAGTTCGTTGTGTAAAAAACACACTATACAATGTACTTACAGAAAAACACCCCACCGAAGAGGTGTTGTCCACACTGATTTGTGAGGCAGAGTACATTGTAAATAGCCGACCATTGACACACGTGTCGGTAGATGGTGATGATGATGAATCCATCACACCGAATCACCTTTTACTCGGTGGGTCAGCCAGACTACCTACACCTGGCACGTTCACCGAGCAAGATATAGACAGCAGGAAAATATGGCGACGATCACAGATCCTCGCTGATATGTTCTGGAGTCGCTGGGTCAGAGAGTACCTGCCGGAGCTCCAAAACCGGCGGGAGCCACATAGTAGTGGGCCCAGATTTAAAGTGGGTGACCCTGTCCTGATAGCCGACGGCCAGCTGCCCCGCAATACGTGGCCGCGAGGCCGCATTGTGGCCGTGTATCCAGGAATCGACGGAGAAATCCGGACCGCTGAGGTACGCACGCTTGGCGGTACCTTGAAGCGTCCGGTGAAGAAACTCGTCCCACTGCCCCAGTAACCAGAGATGCCGGAGCGGCGACCGTCCTCTCGGTGGGCCTGGCCGGCAGCCGAGAAATGCCGTCCGTCGCTCACCGAAGGAATGCAGCGCCGCGCCGACAACACTTCGAGTCGACACAGCACTGCACGGCGGGAGATATGTTCGCGACGAAGCGTCATCAACCATACTAAATGGTTCATAGAAATTGAAGTTTGTATGTGTAGACATGTCTGCTTACCACGGCGCGCCACCTGATACTAAAATGAATTTTAGAGGCACGTTTATATTTATACTAAAATTTTACCTACATTTTTTGAGATAGTAGTATAATGTTTTTAGTGTTTGTCAGTATGTTATAGGGTTCAATAGTTCACCCTTAACAGAGTAAAATCATTAGAAAGCATACTGATAAGAGTTATCATAGTAAAAAAACATAAATTTCTGTCATACGATACGTCTGTGCTCGGCGACGGATTAGTTCCGAATGAACCGTGAGAGGGAACCACACGTTATTTATAGTTTTGGTGGTTTTTGAAAATATTATAGTAATTAAAATCATGTTTTTAAGGGCTTATCCTATGTACTGGACATGAAATCAGTACATAATGATGAAACTATGTGAAGACCACATAGTTTCTGCTATGTAAATAGGAATATTGACTTGATATCTCAAACACCAAATATATGGTTTTAGGTCATTTTAGGGTATATGGGGGACCTAGACCGGGACAGGAAGCCTATATACACCTCATAGTTAGCGTAGTCTTTTATATAAAGCCCATTTACTTGAGATATCAAGTCAGTATATAATAGAAAAACTGCTGTTTATCTGGTTTTTGGCAATCGCTTACGGTTTTAGGTGCCCTAAGTACCTAGAAACATATAGGTGTACTGGTAAAAGTACTACCATTGGAAAGCCTGCTAAAAGGGCTTCCAGGCGGTTTCTAGATGGGAAGAATCGCTTGGATAGTCAACGAGATAAGCAGTCGTGAAAAATGTAAACAACGTAAAACGTTGAAATTTGTAGACCCTTCAGGTGGAATAACTCCATGAAGGGAATAGATGTACTCATGGTGTAAGTACTTTCGGATGGCTTGCTGGACTAGCTACCAAGCCATCACTTTGGAGCGAAAATCGCTCAAGTAGTTTAAGTACAATTCCAGAAAATAGGTTTCTGGAAATGTAATTTTTAGTCAGTTTTTGGCACTCCCCGGGACTATACACCCCTGGGAATTCCGAAAATAAGGAATTTTTGGGGACCTCCCGATGGTCCGTTAAACGCACCATCGTGTTGTCCCAATCTTATTAGTGTTTTTATATCTAATTTCTCTGATAGCTGGGCGCAAAGAAAGTGACCAGCTATCAAATTTGTACATATCAAGGCACCTTATGTGCATATGACCTAGATAGACTTACATAAACACTAGAAATGTAAAGTGTGGTCTATTGGCTACCAGAATCCCCATAATAGGCGGTGATTGTCTGGTTAGCCTAAGTAGGAAGTCCTAAAGTCGGTGAAATGACTTAGGAATTTATAGATTCGTTACATAAGGGATGATATCCCATAGAAGATTCCCGAAAATAAGCTTTTTCTAGACGTCAACAGACAGCCTGCTATTGGCACCAGCAGGTCAACCCAACCTATAGATATCCTTAGGCTAGGTTAAAAGCTATTAAGGTTTTAACTGGGAAATAAAGGGAATTGTCCTTTTATTTCATGGAAATAGTCTAGGGAAGCTATCAATACCTGGAAATTAGGTATATTGATTAGATACATAGATAGGGGGCGTTACTGTGTTACAGTACGAAGGAATCCAGCTATTGATAGCACCATGGAAGGGGTGCGGTAACCCTATTTACCAAATATGTATAAGGGTTTTTTACATAAATAAAAATTATTTTCGGCGAGAATTTGCGGGGCTCTCAATAATGGCACGATGCGAGGGTATAAAGAACCCCCGGGCCCAAAATAGAATTTGTAGTCATCCAAAGCTAGTCGCTTGTACTTGTCTTAGTAAATAAGAAGTAATTCTTATATAGAATCAAGTCTCAGAAATTGTTGAGAGCCCTAGAATCGTGCCGTGTACTGAATAACTTAGTGTTTCATTTAATTCATCGACTTCAACCCTTATGAAGACATCCCTTTTCGATCCTGTCGAGCTGAACCTCGGAACCTGGACACCAGGAGTGCTGATCCAGAAGTAGGCAACCCGGAATCTGGAAATAACTCAAGTACAGCCAACACATCGTTGAATCGTTAGAGTCGATTTGCAACCCTACGTCACTGCTGCAGCTAGGCATCCAAGAACCTTTGTTTTCGTTGATGTGGATGGGGCGTTCAGCGGCAATGGCCAGAAGGTTTACGCCCTTCTTTTCTCGGGGCCAATGAACACGCTACGTCCTGCACAGTTAACTTAATTACCTTGCCGCATGTTTTTTATTAGACATGTTAGTGGTGAAACTATCCATTCAGAAGTCCGGTTTTCAGCTTTGTGTTTTGTGCGATTGATGGTCAACGCGCAGATACCCCTGAGTAGCTGATTTTAAAATGAGAATCACGTCTAAACGGCTAGTCGGAATTTCTTGGAAAAATTAAATGTTACATTAGACCATATTCCTTATAATTTGATCTAAGATTTTTTTTAGTTTTATTCGTACAACATAGTGTAACTAATTCTTATTATTCTATGACTTTAAAAAAAAGCCTCAGATCAAAATGTAGATAATTAAATTGTCTTTGAGATGGTGTTGATTTTATTAAAATACGCCCAGCGGTTTTGGTGCTATTGTCGTGTTTTTGTCCGTTTTAGACATAACTTTACAAATTAATTACACTATGTTATACGAATAAAGCTCAAAATTTGCTTGGATCAAATTATTAAGAACATGGTCTAATATAACATATATTTTTGCCAAAAAATTACGACAAGCCATTTAGACGTGATTCTCATTTTAAACTCAGCTACTCAAGGGAGTCGGCGCCTTAAGTCAGCTTTTAGCGAAACTTTCGATCTGAAACGTGGAAATACTATGTACACATAATAATTTATCTGGTCAGAGAAGCTCGCGTTGTTGTATAAAGTGGTTTTAGCTTCGTAAGCCCTTTCTTCATATCATGACTCAACTTACAAGACTCGAGATTTAATTGCTTCTGAATAATTTATCAAGCATAAATTCTTAGCCATTACCATAATGAATATACGTTTCCATTTCTACATATTTGTTAAATCAAATATGCATCTATTTAATAAAGTGTCCGAAAATAGAAACCGGCCAATCAGGAGACAGTACAAAAATTTGCTAATTGTTAGTGGTTCCGATACCGCCCTATTAAAGAAAAATATTATATGTATGGGTCCGATAATATTTAATAATATACCCGATGTAATAAAAAATGAGACATTTCTACTTTTCAAAAAGAGATTGACAGATCTATCATCAATACATATAATAAATCTGTAGAAAAATATTTTTTGTACATCGAAAAAAAATCCAAAAAAAATAGCCAGGGTGTTAAAGGATAACCAACAGAACCCATTTCTAGCATTTTTGGAATTTTTGTCTGTTTGTCTGTTTGTCTGTTTATCTGTTTGTCTGTTTGTCTGTTTATTTGTGCACGCATCACGTGAAATGTACGAAACCAATGTAGATAACTTTTATACATAAAAATTGTGCGTATCTTGAAGAATTACTTAGTTTTTGTTTCATCGCAATCGGTTCACTCTATCAAAAGTTAGATGAATTTAAAGTGTTCAAGAAGTAAAATTATCACAGCTCACGCAATTCAGCAGTTACTCGGACAGTTGAACTCGCTATTCGATAGATGGCGTTGGGCATTTAAAGTCATTTCCTGAATCGCGGTGTTAAGATTTTACGCGAAAAAATGACCCTAGAAAAAAAATTGGTATGTATTAAAGACTTCCCAAAAAGGAAGCTTTTTCGTTTGAAAGGGTATGTTCCGAAATTGGTCCCATTTTAAATTGGTGTAGGACTGACGAAGCAATTCGAAGATATACATCAGAACTCTTCAATAAATAACGGCAAATCTCTCGGGATTGCTGCAATCGCATGTCTGTTTGTTGTTTATACCATTTCATAACATAACATCACGCCAGTACACTCTTAAGGGGTACGCAGATCTCTCATTTCACCGGTTATGTTCAAGTTCAAATAGGCAAATTGTTTACCCCAAATGTCATGACATTTGGGGTAAACAATTTGCCTATTTAGGTAGGTACAACTAAAAAGTGAAAAATAAAAAAACTTTTTACAAAAAAATACTACCGACTTCCAAATAAAACTACAAAGTGAAAAATAACTTTATTTTTGGAAGTCGGTGTCCATAACGCAATAAATTGGTACATACGCAAGACACCGACTTCCAAAAATAAAGTTATTTTTCACTTTGTAGTTTTATTTGGAAGTCGGAAGTATTTTTTTGTAAAAAGTTTTTTTGAGTTTGTGGAGTAGGCAGGCAGGCTGGTAAGTATGGTAGGGTTGGCAGGCAGATGACGGGAGCGAAGCCGCGGGCACAGCTAGTTAATTAATAAATGTTATTACTCAATTAGCGAATTTCTGACCGATAAGAATTTAAATTGATAACATGACTTCTCTGTTTTCCTGATTTGTACTTAATAATTTTATTTATTTTATTTTTTATTAGACTATATTGACGAATTTGTAATCCCTTTTTATTAAAATTGACATTGTGTATTGCATTGCCTATTTCAAATTACTTACAGAATTTGATCTTGACATGGTAAATTTGTATTTGATTTAATTGAATGTTTTAATTATTTATATTAATTGGGACTTTATTATAGCTAAAACTGTTTGCATGCCTTACTTAAGGTAGTTAGTATAAGGATCATTACATTAAAACTTAACAGCTGTAACTTGTACCTACTTTCTGTGCAAATAAAGAACTATTCTATTCTATTCTACGACATTTTATTTCCCAGTGATGGAGCGTCAAGAGATAGAAGTGAAGAAGATTCAGCGCTCACTGTCTGACGGTGAGAGCATATGGAAGGATCTGGCCAGGCAATCTGACCTGCTTCGCTTCACCAACAACACTATAGAGACTATCAACAAAGCCACTGAAACCATACTTATTAATAACGAAATGGGTGAGTTCATATTTATGTTAAATACTTGTATTAAATTTATTCAACTGCATGCTATGTTGGCTAGTCTGGAGGCCGTGCGTAATTTAGTTGGAAAAAGGCTAAATAAATGATGGATGGATGAGATTAGCTGGTATCAAGTTCTGGTACTGTGGATCTGTGCCGCCATCGCGGGTATAAGGAGGGCCCCCCCCCCCCCTCCTTATACAAAGAGACAGATGTATATGACTTGTATACATCTGTCACTTACTCGATCTCAAATTGATACCGCTCTAAGAGCTTATGGTCACCCCCCAGGGCCCTGGGCCTCAACCAAAGTAAGCCTAAAATCTTTTTGGTCTCACACGGGGTTATTTATTTTTATTTTTTATTATTGTTTGTGTTTTTCTTATCTCGTGTCTCCTGTGCGGGACACAAATAAATATTTTTTCTTTCTTTCTTTCTTTCTAAAACTCCAAATTAGACACAAAGATAGCTTTTACCTATTTTTTTTTTGAAGTAATGAAAAATAGGTGCCGAAGCTCGGCTAATTGTGAGATTTTTTTCACTCAGGGCACAGTCAGGCACCCTGTGGCCAAAGCAAAAATAAGGGCCATAGGTTGCTACAATCATTAACTTAGATAAAGGTATGACTGTTCAAAACATAAAAACTAATTTCCTCTCTACCTTTTAGGGGTAGGTATGTTGACAAAGCTTCGTTTATAGTAGTACGAGTATGAATGGTGGACTGGTAGAGCACTGGTGGCCCTGTGGTTACGGCCCCGACTAACGTTTCGTAGGTGGTTTTTTTTCAATGAACCCAGAGATACATTTGCCCCTCCTCCTTGAGCAAAATCCTTGATCCGCGCCTGGTTGGAAGGATATTCATTAGTTCCAGTTGCCCCTATAATCACACAGGACATAAGACACTCAGGCAAACCACGCATAGCTGTGACTGCGATGCCTATAACCCGCGGCAGCATTAGTTACCGACAGGCGACGATAATCATTTACCGTCAGGTGGGTGGGTCATCGATATAGTTAGCCATCCACAAAAGTAAGTAATTAGGTATATAAATTACTTACTTTTTCGTAATGAATGATATTTTGTCAAACGAAGTTTCTTCAAGCTACCTTGAAAATGCGATGGCACTACGTCCATGCATCGATTTCTTTGTTTTGATTTACCCAGTCATGGTACCTACCTACAATATTAACATTCGCCCATGGGTTGACCTACTTCGGTTACTTATCTTCTGCATTCGAATGGTGAAGGCAAGTACTTGTACGGTCAGCAAAAAAAAATCGGTTTACCGCTGGCATACCTTCCTGCGTTACGTATGCGTATAATACGTTGCCTCGCCTTTATGTCAGTGTTCTACATCTGACTGCGAATATGTACCTGCAATCTGCACATCATATCTTATGGGAGTGTCCATTCTTTGGCAGAATGAACGCAATACTATGTTGAATAATGTACAGGCTGCATCAGGAGTTGTTTACTATACGGACCTTATGGAAACTAGAACAAATTGCCAATTTTTTGTTCTCTAAAATAAAATTTGGGCGAATCGCCTACTAAATAATTTTGGAGTGGTCGATTGGCCCACCGATAAATTAACTTCGGGCGAATCGAAACAGAAAAATTAACATTTTTAATAGTGATCGATTCGAGTTAAATTCGGGCGGATCGTCCAATAACCCGAAATTCTAACACTTACATAATTATATTTCAAGAAGGAACACATATCGTATGTATAAAACTTAAACCATGAGTTTTTAAATTTTTAATAAATCGTTTTTAGATACGTGTAATTTGGTAGCTAATAGTTTAGTTTGATCTTGTATGGAGCAGTATTATAGTTTGTATTATCTTATTTTAATTATGAACATAAACTGTTAAAAATATAATTGCTGACTGTACCTGCTATGTCCAACGTACCTAACTAATCGTGTGTGTAGCAAAAGGTACCCAAAGTAGCAATAACTTTTGAATTTGAATATATTTTCCAATTAATCTTTGGCAGGTTTTTAAATGTCTGGTGTATGATGATGTTTTTCGTAACTCAGTGGTAATTGGTAGCAATCAGTAGGTACCTATCCGAGACGCAATTATCGAATGCCACGATTATCGATTACGACAATTGGTACGAGCATCCGTTGCTTGACCCAAAGAATTTTTATGTCTATCCCTTTAAGCGCTAAGGACATTAGTCACATGAAACAAAACTTTTGTGTTACCGGATCCATCTTATTTTATTACTTAGAATATCTAGCACAAATAGATGCCAGAGTTTTATGTTTAGTTCTCGCCAAACTTCTTGACCGCCCTGAAGTTGGGCTGCAATAGCTGCGCAGTAGTAAATCTTATACAAAAAAAAACAGCACCGTTTCGTGCCTTGCGCATCGGAAAGCCAACTTCAAGGCGGCCCAGAATTTTAGCGAGCACTCTATCTAAAAGTCTCTGGAGATCGCCAAGTCCTCAAGATAAACCGAGACCATAAAATAGCTCTTTTTACCCGACTGCAAGGAAAGGGTTATGTGTTACGCGCGTATCTTGAATTTATGTAACCTATGTTTGTTTGTATTTATGTATATTGCAAACCGCTAGACGAATTTATGTAGTTAAAACATCTTTAGATACGTCTTCACTACCCAAGTGTTCTTAGATAAGTGACGTTAAAAAAACAAAAATAGCGGCATTTGGGCGCCATATTGTGGTTCTCAATTTTTTTTTACTTCTATACCCATCGAGTGTGCGATGTTAACTAAAAAGTTGTAAATAAAAAAAGTTAATTTGAAATCCCGACTGCTTAAGAAGGGAACTACAAAGTTGTAAACAAGTAGAAAATCATGCTGTGCAGTATAAGGATCAGATCAGGTGGTCAGCCTGGTCGCGAATATGTATCCTCCGACTCCCACAACCCGTAACCTAAAGGCAGACGATTGGTCCCCGGATTCCTACAGCAATTTTTAAAGTGCTGATTTTATTCCAGCTGTAACAAAGATAGTGTCGAAACTCCGTGAGATGGGCGACCGCCTAGTAGCCACCAACGAGGATGTGCAGCGAAGCCTCACGCAGAGCAACACCATGACAGAACACGCCTACAACGACATCTCCAGGAGCTATGAGACTTTAAGGACTGAGGTAACCACAGCATCCTAAACCATCCTTTTTATATGGTTGCGAATGAACGTTTCGCTCCCATGAAGCTGTCATCGATTTGACAGCTTTCGATTGAGTTGACAGAGGACTTGTAAGAACGTGTTTGCCGGCGCTAGACGTGACGATTTGGCTTTGGGCTGGTCTTGTTTGAAAATTAATAAATAACCAGTCAATCGTTCACTGGAATTGTGTCTCCGTCCGCGAGTGGTATTGTGCTCCGCCTGTGCATTGGTTTTTGAGTATATTTCACGCGCAGCGAGGGAATTTTGGCGGGAGCGTGTCCAGGTGTCTGCAGGGAATCTCGCCTCAGACCACATCCCTTATCCCTTTATTATATATTATATCTTCCACTATAAACCCCGACCACACGGGATTGACCAGGAGACCACCTCGGGAACAAGGATAAGTGCATAGTATTAGTAGCACTTTCCACCTGTCAGACAGGAACCAGTATCTCTAAAGAACAAAACCCCTAGCTTTCCGCTGCTGCGCATCGCAGTTTCGCGGGTATAGACCTGATAGGATCCAAGAGTCGCAGCACTGCTATGGGCCCCAGTGTTCGCCTCTTGGCTTTGTGATCCGAAAGCTTGTATTTAACATATATTATTTGTGGTGGTAGGTAATTTATGGTGACACTTTAAAATTACGACTGTATTCTGCGAAGGGCTATACATGTGTAAAGTTATCTACTCTCTTATATACTATATCTCAACTCAATCTATATAATTGTAGGGAGCAATGAGCAAGCGTGTTACCATTTACCAGCCTAATTGCGCAAGTGAATTCGGCAAGGCACAAAGGGTTTGACCGCCATCAACCGACTAATCACATAGACGGAAATTCACATCGCGTCTTTCATCTCGCATGTGATTGGTCGATTGATGGCGGTCAAACCCTTTGCCTTACCCTTTTTCTTAATGGCAAAACCCAATAACACTTTTATCAATGTGGGAATCGAACCCATGACAAAAACTTAGAAATCGCGCTTGCGATCACTTGCATCATTAGTGCCTAGACCAATGAGGCACAGTAGGTCCATTCAATACTACTTATATTGCTATCATAACGTTAGCCCCTTCCGAAGAAAGAAATGCATCGACGTAAAAGCTGACGATGACGTCGGCTAGTCTGAAACCTCGATTGATTGAATAAGATGGCCTTTATTAGGTGTTTCGTGTCTGTGACACAGATCTGTGTGGGTCGAGTGGCAGTGATCTGTGTCGAGTGGGTCGCGAAGCGCGAATCTGCCTGCCAAGCACGGGTCGCCGGGCTTTCCTCAAGAGCTTTAGCGGTCAATGGGGACGTTCTGACTTTTAATGCGGATCGGCGATTTGCATAGTTTTTTAAAGGGATTTTACTGTTTTGCTGCTTCGTAGTTAAAACATTACTTGACGTTGGTCGCAATTAGGAAACACCTGTTTTTCACGAAGCAGCAAAGATAGGTGACAGAGTGTGGCTGTGTAGGCTACTTATTTACTTAGGCTACACCGCCCCACTTCTGTCACCTCTCTTTGCCGTACGCAAAATACGCGCTTGGTAGTTGTGGATACCAGCCCGTTTTAACCTAACCTACCTACTTAAGCTATACATAGTATCCGGAATGCTACTGACAAATTCCTAACATCCCTTTACCCAACTCGGGCATCGAACTCAGAACCCCTTTAGCTAGTTCAATTTGAGTAACGCATCTGCTAACCGAACTATACTCGCAGGTTCAACTGCTATCGAAGAGCGAGCAAGTGATCTTGGAGACGGCTGACAACGTGATAGCCACTAAGAAACGCTTCGAGTATGGCGTGCACCAGATCTTGATGGAGGTTGGCGAACTCATCAAGTTGCAACACAAGAATATGAACAAGACTGTTAGCGTCAAGTGAGTAAAACATTTTTTTACTTTTCTTTTTTCCTACTATTTATTTAAAATAGATTCACCAACAGTATAACTACACTAGCTAGAACAGCATTTAATCAAATGCAGTTATGAACTTATGCCAATTACGCCTCCATTTTTCACAATTATTTATTTATTTGTTTACCCTCGCACTGGAACGGCCTTACAGCAATTACACCAATGGAGCACAAACTTACAAATACTGTCTTATAAGTCCAGGTTTCCTCACAATGCCTAGGTACTTAAAAAAATATTTGGTGGACTTACCTACGCAATAAAAAAAGGCTGAGCCAAAAAATGGTTGATAAAATAAAATTATTAACAATTCTTTTCGTTCCTTCTTCTAAAAAGTCATCTCTCCTTAGTGACTATCTAAAGACCATACAAATATTGTTTCCGTGCGGGTTTCGAACCCGCGACACGTAGCAGCCAATCGCTCAGCTACTGCGCCAACCGTGCCGTGAAAATTATGAATTTGTGAACGCCAAGTTAAAAATAAAATCTTTCTCCTATTCTAGACTGGACCACATCGAGACAGAGATAACAAAGAACCAGACCACCGGACTTAATGCGTTAGGAGCCAAGATCGAAGCAGAGATGTCACAAGTGTGGCGGCAGATCGGCATCATGCACCAGCAGATCATGATGAGCAGCCAGGCTTTGAACAAATTGTCTGTAAGTGTTACTTACTCTTCAAAATCGTTCATACATTCTTTTTCTGATCGTATCGATGGCAAAAAGTTCAAGAATTTCTTCACCTGCAGCATTTTTTTTCTCTTGAATTAGCATAAGATAAGTTTATGTTGAAGCTTTATTTTCATTAGGTAATCGGCAAGGCAAGCATTTATTGTGTCTTACTACCCAGGTTCCACCAGATGTACCTGACCTAAAGAAAGTTTCCGGTCAACTACTTTTCAACCTTACTGCTAAGGGTTAAAAACTAAAAGTGATTGACCGGGTAATTTCGCGGTAGCAGCAGCGAAGTTTTGGTCAAATGTCCCCATGAGGCCATGATGAGGCAGTTAGTCGTCGGTTAGCGGGGCTGACTGACTGTTCAGGATACGTCTGGCGTGCGAACCAAGTTTCAACAAAAATTATTAATAGGCTCACGCTTGACCACCACCTCATCTGATGGTAAGCGACAATGTGGTCGACGGTGCAGCACGCTTGTCTAGAAGTAACCTAATTCACTCTTGACTTAAAGACCCCCAGATTTTAGCTAATAGGAAACACAGACTCCGACGGGAGTTCTACTCCTTAGCTGTACGCACAATTGCTGCGAGATACTGCTGTATGACGGTCAAGTGCCACATATTTAACGTTGTGGTCAAGTTGTGTACCTAGTGACTCACCGCAAGGTGCTTAGCGTTACTATGTAAACCAAGCTTAGCATTTTATGGGTCTCCAAGGAGTCCAAGCAACGACTCCGCGATGTACGTAAGCACTACTTTTGGGTTCATCCACAGATATAAATCTGACTAGATGACGCGATTGTATGTACTTCGCGTGTAAAAAAACGGAGTAAAATTTAAATAAATTACGATCGATGATCGTACTTTGAGCTTTTCATTTAGCATTTTCGGCACCGGAAATCCACCGAAATCTAGAAAAATGCTTAATTATGGCATATTGACCTGTAAAGACTGTTTAGTCAAAGTTGGCCGAGGCATTGGAAATGTTTTCTTTCATTGGTACCTGAGTAAATTTGTTGGACTTGCGTTATCTAGTTAGTTTTATGTCTGTGGGTTCATCACTGAAATGTAATTTCTTTAACTACTTACATTCCTATAAAAACGGCCAAACATTCATTGAATAAAGTGAATAGCTTGCCCTATTTAATTGGAATAAAAATCAACTAATGAAAACTTTCGTCCACAGGGATCCTCAGAGGAGTACGTTAATGCTAGTACAGCGACCATGGACAATGTGAAAAAGGAGGTAAGCTATAAAGCTAACGACCTTTTATGGTATTGCAATAAGCTCTGTGGGTACCGGGTATCATTAAACCGATTGTGTTCGTTCCCAGGTGACCGGCATCACGACACGCATCGTTGAGTTGCAAGGCAACCTGAACTTCGTACTGGGTGAACTGTCGGTCGCCAGCCAGGAGTTCCGGCAAATGGCGGCCGGACTGACCAAAGCGCTAGATAAAGCTAATAATAAGACCACCACTGCTTTACCTATGATTGAAGGTACATAATTATAGTAATTGCCCCGCTAATTAACCACGAATGAGGCGAGTGTAATTGTATTTACAAGCGCATTCAAAGTTCTGTAATTACTCATTCATTAATGATCATTCCCGTCCTCAATGAGACGAGATGTTAATGAGACTTTAATAAACCTTTATTCCAGACGCTGGCCCCGGACCTCACAAGATCGCGAGCGAAGAGAAAGCATAAATAATTGATACCAAATAACATAGAGTTAGTTAATTAACAATTAAAGATAAGTTCTACCTTAGAGATTAATCGTAAGTCGACTGATGAGACTTGAGAGGTGTTTTGTATGAAAATGAAATAAAACTCATATGATATTAACTTTTGCAAATATTTAATCTCTTTTATAATTGTGGATCTATATATTTATATTGTACAAGTTATATGATACAATGAAATTTATCGTGACAGATATCCCAACGTCATATACAAGTGAATGCATAAAACCAACAATATACAACTGACGGGGATCCTCTAAGAAAACGTGAATCAACTGTACAATCATAATATTGATATTAATTAATATTTATTATTGATCTTAAATAATATACACACAAATTATTTGTCATCCATTTTTGGTTATTTTTATTAATCCTGAATACAACCTCATTTTCCTATGTGCAATTAATATTTAATGTCACAAATTAATGATTCTTATTGATTTGTTAAATATGTAAATAATTAGATAAAAATCCGTGCCCTTATTTATTGAACTGTTCCATTATATAATACGAACATTGAAAACAGAATACACATTACATCAGAGAACAAATAAATACTCGATACATAAGTCTTAACATCGGCTATGTGTCTAACAACTGTGGTTACGTATTGTTTATGGTTGTACATAGTTACTGTATAGATTATAACTCGGAATGGAGAGTTGGGAGTCCACTTATAGGTAAAATACTAGACACATTCGTTGTTAGTGAACAGCTTAACTTGGGACATCTCTAACCTACGATATCACGGAACAACAAAACATGCCCCGGGACAGGAATGACAAACAAAAAGAAATGTAATTATTACATTACTAGGCGAACCAGTCGCTTCTTGTCTTTGGAAACTTATCTACTAAGTAGGATTTCTTCGGTTTACTATAAATGTATTGTATGCATTTTATTAATTTTATATTTAATGACTTTAAAATAACAAAATTTCAAATCGATCATGAACCCAACGTAACAAACAGGCAAATCTTATGGCAGTGGCATACGTAACACCCATACACGAATAGCACTTGAACATTTTTACATTATGAATCATTATGTACATGGATAAATGTACATGTACACTATATTAATGCAAAAAATATTTACACTTCCTTAATTAATTATGTGTTAAAAAGCACTTAACAGCCAACCCTTTGCTCACACCCCTGAGAACAACCCAAAAAGTAATAAAAAAGCAATCAATAATTATAACATATTATGCAGTAGAAACAAACAATATATCACGCGAAACTAGTAAATTGTTTCATAGTACATTGAATGCATAGTAGATAAAAGTTTAATATTGATAACTAATAAACAATATATCCAATCGAAGCATAATTAAGCTTTATAAAGCTGTTTAGATAATTCCAAAAACATTTCCTATGTCTATATGATCAAAAAAACTTAAAAAATCGTAAAGTTTAACGTGAATCTATCAAAAGCCCGAATATGAAGGTACAACAAGCTCCCTAAGTGAAGTAAGTCTAAGTAGTCCATGAGATGGACGTCCGTCCGTCCGTCCGTGCTGCGGCGACGAGAGACATCTACACTTTGTACAATGCGGTATCAAAACAAGGTGTGCACGGCGTGACGGGCGGGTCGCGTGTCGCGTGCCATGTCAACACCGCTTATATTTACTTAACGCAACTGTACCCTACTATTTATAATTTATTAACTCCTAACTAAGTTTCAAGTGTAAAATTGTGCCACACAAGCGATCTCGATGGGACATCTAAAGCCGAACGCAACGAAACGGTCGCAAGCGCACCGCGTCACTAGCTCCGCTGATGATGGAATGTCGAACATGGAATGAATATTATAAATTCCTGTAAAACGACAGGGTTCTTAACCCTGTAAAATGAGTGAATGAATTACATTGTGTAATTTCCACTACGACTCGTATCATATAAAACACCAGCTACTGATTACTCCACCTTGATAACTATGTATAATATGACTATGCTCAAATTTAGATTCAATTTAGAGCCCCTATCGCGATAATTTTATTACATTATTTAATTTATATAGATGTGGCCGGATATAAAGGTGATGTTTGTATACCCTAATACCGTTCACATTGTTACATTATACCGACACGTTACGCTAACTTGTTCTTATGTGATGGAACTTACATAGGAAGACATACATATACGCCTTTATAGACATTGCGAAACTAAATCGTTTTAACTTATCTTGTAGTACATTTGGTAATTAAAGAAATTATTGCATCTGTAATATAAACCACGTACAACAATAAATGTATGTAAACGTTGCAACAGATGAGTGGGTCTGTGGGGAGCGAACGGAACACTTTAGGAGCGCTAGTGCGCCGCAGCTGTGGTTCAGTCTGTCTGGCACGACTCTTACCAGTTCTCGGAACAGAGTCTGCAAATTATACGTGACCACCCCATAAATCCGAGGCACTTACATGATCTTAAGAGTAATGATATACAACTACTAACTAGTGGTACCAAATGTTAGCTCATTGTCATCCCGCGAAGGACCCGTTGATACAACGGGTGTGACACAATTAAAGCTATGGACATGTTCCACGTACTAATCGTTAATAAGGTCTAACCTAACACGGAGAGAGAAGGGAGCTATCGTACAAGTACTTATCTATATAATCCTACATTCAGCTCTTAATACTTACACGAACTGACCGATAACCAGTGCGATTACATATAAAATTGGTGTCAAATGAGTGTCCGAATTCATAAAATGTCTAACGTGCTGCCATGTTAAAAAATATAGTGTCTCCCAGTGTACATTGAAAAAATTGAAACGAGTGCAGTAGTGAAAATATTCGATTCATTCAAATCATTACTCCTATCTCATACTTTGTCTTAACATAGTATATGATTAATAATGGTGAGAGTAGGTGCCACATGAACCTCTTCACGACCGAACCGGACCTAAGAAGCGGATGTCACAACGTCCACGCGTGATCTATGTACATTATATCGACAAGTTGCAATAACAAAACAACAATTACTTTAGGTATACTTTAAAACCATCGCACATAATGTTTATGTACAAGTTCAACGGGCCCAGTACTACCGCCTGAACGTAATATTTAGGTTTCAGTGGTCGCACGGCACCTCGCCTCAGGAGTTCAGGACGCGGCTGGGCGAGCTACTGGACGCCGAGGCGCCTTCAATTCCTAGGACACTATATTACAAGTAGGAGCCCGGCCCGCGCGCCTGGAGCCGCAGCTTCCGAGAGGCGTCCCGCGCGAGGTGGCACGCGAAGCGTTACAAAATATTAATCTTATGTACATATTGTCTTCGAAGATAAGAGTAAGAACTATGTCTATATTAGGTGCGGGATATAAAAGGTGTCGGCGCGGGGTTTACCTCCGCGTGCTTTTGGAGGAGGGGCGCGAGTGAGAGTGTGTGTGGGGGGTCGCGCCCCCCCCCCGCTCCTAACTGGAACACGACGCGGCCGACACGGGCGACAGCGGCGAGTCGCGCGGGCAGCCCGACAGCGTCACTACCACCTGCACACAAAAACACACTATTAGGACCAGCCACCAACAGATACAACATCTAACTTCAACCACAAAGTTTTTTTAATCAGACCAATCCTCATCACTGTCTCGATGGTCCAGTGGTCAGTGTGAGTCTGGATTAGTACCTGGTTGGTGGCAATAAGCTGACCCCTCATTAAAAGGGAGTTGAAACTGTCGAAATGTGGGAGTACAACAAGTATGCCTCTGTAACATTAGAGAAATCTCTCTGTGAATAACTCTGGTGTGAGAATATCTGTGTCCTTAGAGACTTCTATACTAATATTATAAAGAGGAAAGATTTGTATGTTTGTATGTAATGAATAACTTAAAAACTACTGGACCGATTACAAAAATTCTTTCACCATTGGGAAGCTACACTATCCCCGGGTGACATAGGCTACTTTTTATCCCTGTATTCCCACGGGAACGGCCACTACGCGGGTGAAACCGTCGTAACAGGCGTCCGCTAGTATTGTGTGTTCTAGTGTTGTAGTATTTTAGGAGCCGGTATTTATATACAATTTCGTCACGTTAATTACAAGATGTAGGGTAGGAGATCTATAATAATATTATGCTACCCACTTGTAGAAGTTATCGACGAGCGGGTCGATTTTGCACGTAATATAAATAACGCGCGTCGTAACACAACATTAGTTGTGTGTCCGCGCGCGTAGCGCGTGGCTGTTGATGACAGCTGCTACAGTATGTTATAAATCCTCATCCTTCTGAACACTGCCACTATTTACCTAGGATCACTATTTACCTTACCAAATAACACTCAAATTCAACTTGTTCATACTGCTAACTTTAGGAATTTAGCTTGCTAATTACTTAACAATAAATATCTATCAATAAAAAATAATAAGGAAAAAAATATTATCTCCAAGTTTTAGTCTAATAGTTTTAATGCTGACTGATGTGCTTCTGGTCCAGGGGACAGGGAGTATTATTGGGTTATACTAAGGAGATTCTCAGCAGCAGCCCAAAGTCTAGGCTTGACAGACTTGTGCTTAATATAAATGGCAAAATGCTTAACACCCTCACTGTCGCTCCAGTAGACAAATAGAAAATTTATTGTTTGACGGTCACCGGTGACCGGAGCGGCAGCGAACCTGTTAAGATATTTCAAAAACTGGTGCTGAGTTTGGTTAAAAACCTCAGCCTTAAGATATATAAAATGATTAACTCCTAAACCAATCACTATTAGAAAGTTCATTATACCTCAAATTATTACATAAAACCATTTTGAAGTAATTTAATTTCATCAGTATGTTGACTAGCTCTTTCAAAATTTATAATCAAAACATACTGAAAACAAAAAAAACCGGCCAAGTGCGAGTCGGACTCGCGCACGAAGGGTTCCGTACCATTATCGCAAAAATGGCAAAAGCGAAGCACCAGCTTTCAAATAAAATCAAAAACCGGCCAAGTGCTAGTCGGACTCGCGCATGAAGGGTTCCGTACCATTATCGCAAAAAAAACACGTTTGTTGTATGTGAGCCCCACTTAAATATTGATTTTATTCTGTTTTTAGTATATGTTGTTATAGCGGCAACAGAAATACACCATCTGTGAAAATTTCAACTGTCTAGCTATCATGGTTCATGAGATGTCTGGTGACAGACAGATCATGGAGTCTTAGTAATAGGGACTTGTTTTTACCCTTTGGGTATGGAACCCTAAAAAGGTTTTATAGTAAAAAGTTAATTTAATAAATATTACCTTTCGGCTGCCAGCGTGATTCCTATGCTCGCAGAGCCAAACACCTTGCCAGGTCCCCAAGTTTAGCTTGCCATCTGTGATGGGGATTGTCAGGGAAGACCCAAGGAAGCAAGCTTTCACATGGGCAGGCTGTGAGACAAAAACACAAACATCAATGATAAGTGTTCCAGATTTTCCAACAGAGGTCATTATGGCCCAATAAAATGCCACAAATGATATAAATAAACTACTAATATACAGCTTTAACCTCTGTTATCAGTAAATAAGACACCACAAGGTTATTGTTGCATATGAATTAACCTTTAACATCACATGATTAGGAATAAGTTAATACACAAGCAGATGTCTAAGTAGGATATATAAAATATTTTCCAGTATGCAAACATACTCACTCTACAGTAAATATGAATAGTTAACAAATGTTAATTACACTAGTATGTAAATATTACCTAACAGTTGCATTCAAAACAGAGTAAATTGCAAATTTGCAATGCATTGTAAATGCTGCTAAGTTACAGACTCTGCAGTGAAAGCTGGTAAGTTAAGGTGAACTACACGTCACAATCACACTGCACTAACATTAGCACTTCAATTGTTATTCAGTTAACACAGCAACAAACAAGATCTCCCAAAAAACAAATGAATATTATACATTCCAAATTCAAATCAACCATGCTGCAGTGTTATGCATGGGTCATGTGAATTGTGATAGATCAAAATGTTAATGAGTGATTAGCACAACAAACACTCACCATGTCGTCAGGTCCCTCGCACGAGTGTCGATAAGGCAGGCCCTCTGGCACTATTTTGTTGAGCATCATCTCCATATCGTCTCTAACATCAGGGTCCCAGCTCTCGTTGAGCGCGAGACTCGCCGATGTGTGCATTACTGGAAACAACATCCATTGATCAGCTGGCTACCGTGCGTCTATCACATTTATATGATTTCACAACACTTGCTCGTATCACTTCACTTTGCACTATAAAATAGCGCGAGATTATAGATAATAATATGTAGAGTAAAATATGACAGTCGGCAAGGATGCAGCATCGGCGGCAAGACAAGAATGCTGTCAAGGCAGTGGATACTCACTTTGGATATGGCAGAGGCCGACAGCGAACTGCGAGAGCTCTGGCACCTGCTTGAGGATCTCCTCAGTGACGAGGTGCACGCCCCGGTGCTGCGGCCTCAAGTTCAGCTTCCGTTGAAACCACGCGGATCCGATCTGAATTCCTCGGTTCGAGGCCATGTTTAATTTTTTAAAACGCTACAGAGTGATCGCAAGAACACAAACGATCTTACACAACATCACTTAGAACAACCTTTACATGAATTTATCCACAATTATCATAAAAGATTCATCTTCGATCTTTAAATAGTAATAAATATAACGGAGGTTATAGGACAGATTCGACACCCTATTTTCTGCGGGAAAGTGAAACAGAACAGTCTTCAAACGAAAGAGAAAAACGAATAAATGTTGTCAATGTAAAAAAAAAAAACTGAACCATGAATTTCATTCATAAAATAATGAAGACTGGAGCCTGACCGAAAATTTAATGTACCTATATATAAAATACTGCTTGAATTAATGAATTTGTTGATCAGCCTTAAAAACTATAACTTCTTTATCAAGGTTACAAGAGAGAACTTAATATCTCCCTAATATCTGTACAATAATTTTATATGAAATTATACGAATTGTTTGTGGTTGAAACTATTTTAATAAAAACAATAACGAAATTACTTTGATTGAAATACTTACCAAGTTAAACTGTTATTTTTATTTAGGATACATTTTGTTTTATTTTCAGTAAAAGCTAGAAAAATCATTGATATTTTGCCGCAATGACGTCTCACTCACAGACGGACAACAAAAAGAACAATGGCGAATTCTTAGCTGACTTAAATTTGAGCGTCTGAAAGTGAGTTAAATACGAAAGAAATTCCAATAATTGACTAAGTTTTTTGAAACTATAACATTAACTGGTTCATTACGGATAAAAAAAAACATTATAAAAAAAAAGTTATTTGATTTTTACGTTCACTCTCATTAGCTTAGTGTTGCCATTTTACACTCATGCTGCAAAGTGACAAGTAGTTACTGTAGTAAATATATCATTATTGTATTTGTTAAAACGGAGCAAATGAATGTCAATACAGTTTATGTCTAAGTGTAGGTGTCCCAAATGAATTACTTACTTGCATTAATGACAGGCAAAAAGACTAGTATCCTAGTCTAAAAAATATAGCTTGGTTGTTGACGATGACCACACGTCAAAGTAGCTTAAATAAATAAACTAAAAAAAAAAAACTCTGTAAAATATACTCTTTCCAAAGAGTATATTTTACATTTCATACTGAAATAACTAGGAAAGGGAAATACTAATGCGATATTGGCCCATTTACTTCCATGAAATTGAATAATATTACCTATTAAACACATTATTTATAGTTACCCAGACATAACCTACAAAAGTTCTTGACTGAATCTATTATTCTCGGTAATCTTGAACAAAAATTCTTGCACAAACTGATTCAGAACATGACCCTGAATTAAACAAGATATTTTTCATCTAGAGTCGTAGGAATTTAATCTCAGCTAAAATAATGTATGGGCTTCTGCCATTGTCCTTTACACATTTTGTAAATGTAGCAACATTCTTTACAAAAAGGAAGAGGTTGGCGCGAATTTTTAAATATAGATGAAAAAGCTTACGTACTTTTCTGTTTACAACATGTTTCTAAGTAGTAAAATTGTAACAAGTCTAACCAGTTCAAAGAAATGGTTTGGCTTATAAATCCTGAAAGCAAATAAAGTGCTGATAACAGAGTGGCCAATTATGATACTATGGGAGTGCCGAGGGGTGATATTTCTAGGTGTGGCAAACAACCACTCCTTGGAATTGAAACAATTCTAATTAGTGCCCAACGCAATCGGGATCTTTGCGGACGCGTTCTTGATAATTTTGTTTCTATTTAAGATATTCATTTGTTTCTGCCATCACAATGGATCCTCTTATGGACATTATCAACAATTCTGAGGAGCCAGAGTGGCTTGAAAAGAGAGTAGCGGGCGACTTGAGACTATGGCAAGTTATGTTTCTGATTGTAGCTTGTCTTGCTTCTCTGGGTAAGTTTCATACAAACTGTTAGATGTGTTCTTAATCCGTAGTTATTGTTATGCTAGTCTGAATTCGTACCTTTACTTACTTACCTACTAAATTTATTTCAGTCGTGATAGTTTGCTGCTGCTTCCGGTTCCGAATTCCTCGAACGAAACAGCAGATTGAGGCAGATTATCAAAGGCGGAAAATCACCACCAAGTTCCGCGCGAAGTTGGAGACTATACAGGATGCTAAGATGGACGCGATGTCGTTAAAAGACGGTAATAATATACATAACTTGCTTCTGCCATTGTCCTACGGGCACTGATCATTTTGTCGAGATAAAAAGTAGGTTATTTGCTTTTCCAGACTATAATCTATCACTTTGCCAAATATTATCTAGATCCGTTCAGCCGTTCTGGCGTGATTGAGTGAAAAACATACATCCATCCATCCAAACTTTCGCATTTATATTATAAGTAAGATTTCATATCGAATAGAGATCGTTTATTCCTAACTACGAGAGATACAGTTAGGCAGGTACTAGGAACCTGTCATCATCATCATCACCAGCCTATTAACGTTCCCACTGCTGGGATACAGGCTTCCTCTTTGTGTGAGGGAATGGGCCGTAATCCACCACGCGGGCCCAATGCGGGTTGGTGGATGTCACATGTCTTCGAATTTTTGGTACTAAGACATGCCAGTTTCCTCACGATGTTTTCCTTCACCGTTGGTACTAGGAACCTGTAGTTATTACTAATAATAACAAGTTAATTAACTATTGTTGTTGTTAGTTTAGCTATTGTTTATGTGTTGTACAATAAATTATAATAATAAATAACTAATGCGCTTAGGAAGTCTTGATTAATTTTATTACGCACGCGGCACGATAAAGTAGTGATGTTTTTTTTAGTCTCTACCTAAAGTTAAAATACATTTATTTATTTATTAAAACTTCATGCAACATACTGGTGTACATAGGCGGACTTAATGCCTGAGGCATTCTCTACCAGTCAACCAAGGATGGTGGAGAGATAACATGGCAGGTGCATAAAAAATAGAAATAATTATTAATGTAAAAATTGAAGAATATATATATACATCATTCTATGTTTGTAAATAAAAATGTTAGGAAGTCTAATCTTGGAAAAATCATCGCATTTTATACACAAAGCTAAACAACGAAGAGTAGAGAGCCCTCGCCCTCCTTCTGGGGCAGTCAATTAGAAACTAATTACAATCAAGAAACAAATAAAACTTTGAATTTTTTAAGCAAACACCAAGTAGTCTACATATCACCTACTTACCTGCCCGTCACGATCCACTCTACATCACATTTATTTGCACGGAAAAACATCTAGAGATAAGATAACAAATACATTAACTCAGGTATTCTCTCGTGTGTTGCAGCCTTGGATATACTTCACCAGCAGACCACTGTTAATATGGAAGGAGAAAATCAGCAGGGATCACAGCCAAGCTCTATCATGTCACCGCAACAGAGTAAGTAGACTTTTTTAAAGTATGGATTAAGATGTTACTTTTTTATAAAAGAATACCTCTACTTCTTTTCTGTAGCTTCCCCAGCAACATCTAGTTACTATTCTAAAAACTAACTGTCGAATAGGTGCAAAAGATGGCCGAAGTGGTAAAGCACCAAATTAGAAAAAAAAATTGTCCTTTATTAGCCAGAACAGTTATCTGTAAAGCCATAAAGATTTGCCTCGATCAACAATATCTTACTTGCCCTCTATTACCACTTTAATATACTTACAATGTATGGCTTGTAGTAATTAAACTTTAAGGCCGCTATATACACTTAATTTTATCCATAAAAAACTCTGTCCATATTGCCGAATCGGGTTAAAACAATGGTTATTCCTATTGTGTCTGCTAATTGACACTTGAGTCTATATGGAGTATAAGCCCCAAACGTTTTAATTGCATAATTCCTAAAATTCTGCAACAATTATTAGGCAAAAATGCGCAGTGGTCCTTTAAAGGCAACAATAAAATTTTAACTAATTGGTATATAGCTGTGACTCTTATGTCAGTGTGTAGAACAACTCAAAGACTAACAAAAACCTCACAAAAGACATGGTGTTAATCCTTAGAAATTTGCAGAGTTGTAGGAATTGCAATAAAAATGTGTGAAAGATTGACTTTTGTGATTGTTTGTGTTATTTTTTTAGATTTTGCCGTAAAAGTAACATCAAATGTACGCTTTTAAGAGACCTGGGTTCAAAGTTACGGTATGAGTATATAATAATATAGCCAAATAAAACCAAAAAAATAAAAGAAGTATTACAAACTATTATAAGACATTCCTTATTAACTAACTAATTAAACTATTTCATGCCGTAAAGCTGACAATTCATATTTCACATTTAAATTAACTATATAAAACCAATATTTCATATCACATAGTATAATTGGTGTACAATAAAGTGTATATAAATAAATAAAAACAAATTTTATATTTCAATTCATTTAAAAATTCATAGATTTTATAGTAGCTATTTATAAATTTAGTATTTTTAATTCATACATTTAATTACGTATATACATTTAATAATGTAAGTCATCAGGTACAATTGCTCTATCTTTGAGGGTGTGGTGATTGCACCCCTTATGTGGGGTGTGTTTTACGGCTTTAAAGTTTTGTTACTACATGTCCGAACATAATTGTATGTATGTATGAAAGTGTATAACCAAGTTCTTATGTCTTTTCTGACAGGTTCACTGGATGCATCGTTCCAACCTGAAAGCGGTCAGAAGCCAGAGCAACAAGCGTCAGGCCTAAGCTTCGTCAAGTTCGCGTCCAAAGTGGCCACACTGTCCAAATTAGGGCAACCCAAGTCACCGACGTCGCCCACACCCTCCGGTAACGACAACAAAATGGACTTCTAAAAGGAATTTGGATGTATAAATGTGCTTTACTCATTATAAAATGTTTTTGATAGAGATTTATTGGTTACTGTACAAAATTATTGTGTAAATTGTGAAATATTATGTGTATAAAAATATTATATTTAGAGATTGTTTTTGATGTTATAAAAAAGGATTTGTTAGGTGTCTATAAATAAAATAAACTTTAAAATGCA
This sequence comes from Orthosia incerta, assembly GCA_948252205.1. Lineage (NCBI taxonomy): Eukaryota > Metazoa > Arthropoda > Insecta > Lepidoptera > Noctuidae > Orthosia > Orthosia incerta. Next base: position 8,738,369 of record OX411759.1, read on the forward strand.
GTAAGTTTTCTTTAATCTAGAAAATAAAAATACAGTATAAACGGATTTTAAATCACAAGAATAATTACATATTCACAAATAACTTCGGTATTCTGCGCTGTTTACATAATCTCGCATTAAAACTGACCGTAAAAACAATCTTCCAATGTAAGCGATAACTTTAAAGCAACATTTAACTTACACTTTATAATACATAAATAATACATCTTGCAAATAAAAATTACATAAATTCAAGTTAGCTAAGTTTTTCATTAAATAGTTAAATCGTTCTACATACTTGTATTACGTTCCATCTTAACCATATATTCAATATGTTGCTTTGAGAACCTCAAGTTAATTCAGGTTTAATGTCACTAACTTTTCATTTATCTGACTTAGTGAATTATATTAAAATTTTATTGTAATCCCACTGACTCGACACACTTCAGATATCCTAACCTTTCAGTCCATGACTCAATATAACTTTACCACAATCTCATCCAAACACATGTAATAATTTATTAATCGTATCTTATACACTAGACATCGCATCTACTCCATGCTGTACGTTGTTCTATTGTTTCACTCTGATATCCTAGCTCCTTGGTGTTCGCAATATTTTGAGCAATTATTAATTGTTGGTGCAAATGTGACACGAACACAATACATACTTGCGTCGAATGAGAAGTGTTTAGATAAAGGACGAAACTAACTACAAAATAGACTCGAAATGTGAAATAAATTTTTGCTAGAATGTATTTTATAGAGTTTTTATTCTCTGTCTAAAACTAAAAATGCAATTTGGAATAATAAGAATGTTTTGTGTAATAATTGAATTGCACTTAAACGTTAGATACATAGTGTATCATGTTCTAAACTAGCGAATCTATCGGACCGAAGCCCCGACGGCTCCATGAACAGAGCAAACTGAACTCAAACTCCATCATAAATAAGGCCATTATGATTTGTTCATCGAGTTCCTTTTGACTATGGAAGAATCTATTGAGAAATACTATACACTTTCACTTACATTATAATTGAATCGGACCTACCTAAAACGTAAGGGTGAAACTCTTAATAAAATTATTGTTCGTATATATTGCGTAGCATTATTAACTAAACATAGGAGCGGCGTAAAATTATTAATTGAATATAATTCGTACGAGTTTTGTGCATGATACCTGTCTCGATATTCCAGTGATATACATTTTTACAAGTTTGTCAACCGAAACGGTAAGTATAGGCTAGATTTTATAATACATTTTACCCTACATGAGGATTGGTAATGTCATAACTTACAACAAAATTACGTAAGCTACAAGTGCGGCTCGCTCTCCTGAGTCGATGGACACTACGTTTGTCTAACGCGTAACGTAACAATGTATAGTTCTCGCCGAACTTCTTGGTCACCCTGAAGTTGGCTACAATGGCTGCGCAGACTACTGCTGTATGAGATTTACTAAAAATGACATACAAAAACAGCACCGTTTCGTGCCTTGCGCATCTGAAAGCCAACTTTAGAGCGGCCTAGAAGTTTGGCGAGCACTATAATGAGGGTGTATGCTAAACATTTTAGGAACCCAAGTTTGCATGTCGCAGAGCCACCACTCTAAATAGAACTCTCGTAATAATAAAGCATAATTTTGTTATCAACAAGAACTACGGCAACATTATTTATTGGCTTTAACGCTATGCTTGAAGAGTTGACAATAAATATTTATGATAAATACAATGTGCACATTTCTTTGCTAATACAAACGTCGATGGGCAGTACATAAAACGTTGAGCACAACTGTGAATATTTGGCAATTTTATTTTATTAGAAATGGCATTGAGATGATTGTTAAGAATAAGTACTTTGTGACGTTTTAATGAAACACAAACAATGTATTTTAATAAATAATTATCGTATATGTCATTTCATTTAAACTTGGATATATGAAATACGCACATTGTCGGAGTTTCTTCGTGGGTAACGCGTCCACTCGAATAATATCTCTTATCGTGGGTGATAGAGGTTCATAACTTACAATGTCGGGCGTGTGGGCGGTATGTGAGTGGGCGAGTGTCCCTCCTAGTCCTGCGCGGGAGATGTTACCGGGTGCGGGCTGGCGCGCTAGCAGAGAACGTAACGTAACTAGTGACAGCTGAGCTGTGCTCGGCGCCTACGTCCCGCCGCCGCGCAACACTCAGTCTCGCCTCACAAATGTTTTTCCCCTGTGTGAATAGAAAATACACGGGTCTTATTAATTATTTTGTAATCGGTTGAAGTGAAGGAGAGATGAGGAGCAGATCCTTGCCTCATTCAAAGAAATCGTGGCAAACCGAATGAAAAATCGAAACGTTATCTCCCAACATACACCTATCAGTCCGTTGGTATAGTGGTCACTTATGTCAATGTTGGTTTCTGGGTGATCCAAAGGGGTCCTGGTTTCGATTTTTAGGATAAACTTTACCTCCAGAAAACTCATAATAGCTGATATTTGGGAGTACAAATACGCCTTCCTTATCAACCACAGCTGGAGAAAGGCATCTTTGTATTCCCATCACACACCATTGAATTCGTTTCCTGTCAACTCTCATCCATCTGTTGCCGTATGCCCGTCGTTTCGATGGCAAATATAAGTAAAATAATACTAACGTGATAGTCTTGCGCTCAGTAGGACGCGACGTGTTCTGCGGACGCGCTCGGTTGAGCACCTTGAGCAGGTCGCCGGCCTTAGCGCGCATGCGCGAGTGCACGTACACCTTGGAGCACTTGATGTGGTAGTGCAGGTAGTCGCGGAACATGTGCAGCAGGTCGATGGTGTTGTCGCGCGCCGCCGCGCACGTGTGCCGCGGGAATAACACTGCAACAAACGGTACGGCTCATCAAATTCAACGAAGACTAAAATGCAAAGTTATGTTACAAAGTAAACATCGGAATATACATACAATTTTCGAAGTGTTATTTCGACATAACTTCGCTTTTATTAATAGGAGAAAAGGTTTTCTTACAAAATTATAGATAAAGTGATATATTTCTTACAAAATTAGTGATAAAGACCTTTGTGAGGCAAATTAAAACGCTATTGCCGTGGCTGAATTCTGGTCAAAACGTATTAATTTAGGAATCATCGATACGACGAAGAAGAAGAAGACTAGATAAAGTGTTGTTTGTGTCTCTGAATTGGCAGTAAGGCCATGTGCAGTAGCTATTTCTCTGTCAATGTTGAAGGTGAAGATAGCATTGTATAACTGTCTCTTTCACTCGCTTACGTTTATCACATCGTCCTATCTCGCTTACTATATGCAGTATACTCAATGAGAAAATCAAACTTCAGAGACACAAAGATCCGCTGAGACTACTATAGTAACATAGGCCTTGAAAAGAAATACAGGCGTTCATCAGCCATTAGCAGATGCCTTTTCGGCTAAAATATAATATTTTGTCTGTATCATCTCCTAGGCTTTCAATTGTCTTATTGTATTTCAAGCTATCACCACTATTTTGCCGAACCCTGCTTATACAAAAAGTTTAATATTACCATCAAAGACGTTTGATTACTTACCAAACGTAACATAACTGATATTGTCGCCTACTCTCGCATCCGTATCCATTAGTTCTAAGGGCGGTTCCTTATGTGAAAACAATACCTGAAAATAAGAAAACAATTTTGCAATAGATAAAAAAACAATGAGCACATTATAATATCTAAAAGGCTCAACAGTCTAGACAGGCTTTTGAATATACATAATATTACGTGAGTATGATACTTAATTATATTGATATCATTCAAGTGTTTACATAATAATTTGTTTAAAACAATCCAAGCTTCTTTAAAAAATGAAAATCATCAATAATTTTGATCAACACCTTTTTTTTAAGTTTTCATAAACATTGAGTTGGCCCAAAACTTAGCGACTTGCTCGATGCGATTCGATTTTATATCACAATTATAAGCATTTTTTACTAAGTGAAATTTCAAGTACGTTCACATAGACACAATTCAACCAACTTGCACCAGAAATTTCCTAAAAATCCGGCCAAGTGCGAGTCGGACTCGCGCACGAAGGTTTCTGTACCATTATCGCAAAAAACGACGAAAAGATCACGTTTGTTGTATGGGAGCTCCACTTAAATATTTATTTTATTGTTATTAGTACAGAAATACATCATCTGTGAAAATTTCAATTGTCTAGCTTTCACGGTTCATGAGATACAGCCTGGTGACAGACAGACAGACGGACAGTGGAGTCTTAGTAATAGGATCCCGTTTTTATCTTTTGGGTACGGAACCCATAAAAGCATCCATAGGGCGCCATCAGGAAGGTTCCTTATTTTACACAGAAGGCATAGCCCAAAATTCTAACTTTCGATTAGGACCTCGGTGTCAATTTATGCGGCGCTACAGATTAGAACTCGTCAAGTCAATGACCTCTTCCCAACTAGCGCGGGATACGTGCCATATTGACGCTCGGTCGCCGCGCTGACAAAAGGGGAGATGTAAGTACGGCCAGGAGAGCTCCACTCAAATCTGTATGGATGGCCCTTTCATTATCAGACCGTTTCAGAAATTAAACCTGCATTGTTTGAATAAAAGTTTTGACTTTAGAAAGACCTTGTCACCTTGACTTTGAGTGACCTTGCCCTCTGAGTTTGTGTTGGTGTTAGTCGGTCGGGGAACACTACCTATTTCATCTAAGATTTCTAAAATAATAGAGTTATCTACATTTTTACTACAAATGCAGATAACTCTATTATTTTAGAAATCTAAACTTATCTCTATTTACCCCTTACTCTGCAGGGAATGACTTTCGCTTCCATTCTATGCTAATGCATGTTATTTATTTCGGTAGGAATCAAGCTCGTTTTCACACGTTGTTCTGACTTGGGTTAGACCCCAAACCTACTTTACTTATTGAATAAATATTGAGAAGAGAGAATATGAGCCACTGACGTCGCAATCGACGTGGCTAGGTATGCACCCAAAATATTTAAAGAATTTTCCATCACCTAGAAGAAGATTATTATATGACTTACTTGTGGCGCGGTGTGCGACGCTCTCCGTCCTTCCTTGAGCTCTTGCATGAAGACCTTGCCGATGACCATGTCGTCCTCGTGCCGGAACACCGTGGAAAACACCACTGTCACGCGGTCTTCTTGCGCTTCCACGTATCTGGAACAACAAATAAATTGATGAGAAGAAAATTAAGAATAATTATTCCACCAGAACTGGATGGAGGTGGAAAGAGTGGAGGCTCAGGAGTGGGATAGAAAAATGGGATAGCTGGCAAAAATACCAAGTAACTCCAGAATGAAGTCCACATTGTAAATTCATTAGTGTTCGTTTTCACTGAGGCGGACACGGGCAGAGCGGATCGGGGACGTGCAAGAATCGACCAATCACTTTTATTTGCGAGTCTCGCCTCGTCTTATTCAAATATTACACCAAGCTTCTTATTCAAATATCATAGAGTTCATGCAAAAGCTTTTAGTTAGTAGTCAAGAGGCATAACTTAGTTGAACTCTCAAGACCAATATGGATTGGCCAGTGACAATGTTCATAGCTTTATAATATACACTTCCGCCGCGGATACATAATAATAGCAGCGCGCATACTTTAAAATATGCACTTTTTGACATCTACCAATCTGCACTGAGCCTACGTGGTGGATTATGGCCCGCTCCGTTTCACAAAGAGGCCTGTCTTAGCAGCGGGGATGTTATATGCTGATTATGATGACATACTTTTTCTAAACAAACTGCAACTATGAGAAAAAAAGTTAATTATTTAAATTTCGAAAACTAACAGCGTCTCGTCCTGCCGGTAGTTGATGACGGCGCGTTTGTGGCTGACGTCGCCATCTTCCTGCAGCCGGAAATAACGCTCGAACACTGACGCGAAGCAGTTCCTCTTGAGAAGTCCGACCTTCTTCACTACGTCCTCCCAGTCGTCGGGAATGTTCTCCAAGTCGAGCAGCAGGGATATGTTGTAGCCTGTGGGCGGTATTTTTCATGGTTAGATGGGAAATGTGTTTACTAACTTTAAAGTCTAGAGCAGGGGCGACCTTAAACGCGAGGCCTTTGCCCTTTTTGCAATACATGTGATAAAGTAATGATGATAGACGAGAAATGCAAAACTTGGCACTTATTATTATTAATAATTTACTATGAAATACTTAACCAACTTTATTTTATTGTTATGAAAAATTTTTGTTATGGATAAAATGAAAATAAAAATTTTGGGTTGTCGCGCGAGGCTACCCTCTAAGGCCACCACTGGTGTTGAGTTAGGCGCTGGCGTCTTTGAAGTAGATCGGATTTCGTGCGCAAGTTACGCGACTATCTGCGCCAGTTTGTACACTTCCATGCCCGTTAGTAGACACAAGCAACGCAAAAGAATTTCGTCCCGCATTCCGCCCGGTATTCGGCTCAGTTTGGCCAGAGCTTTATATTTGTTCGCTTGATCAGCAGGTTTGACATCCCTGCTGTGTAACCACACAGGTACGTAAGTACACATTGAGCTAACGGTGTGTCTGTTAACTTTACTAGATTTCGTGTCGGCGCGATCTTGTTGAAGAGATACGTTCGGATCCATAGCCTACGTTAGTTTATTCTGACATGAGCATTATAGTAATCAATTTCGTTCGGTACGTGATTGGACTAGGCAGGAGTAGCGCATTTCGCCGCTCCATAACGACCGCCAAAACACGTCTGTGCAATATAATGCACATTCTGCACACTTCATAACTGTAGCAACTTCATAGTAACATTGTAAGGCTTAGTACGCACTGCGATTTTTATGCGCTCGAGTTTTATCCGTCCATTCTGCGACCTATGGAATTGTATGACGCTGCACGTATTGCGGGCAAAAAATCGCGAGGAAATAATACCGCAGGAAATCAGTGTTTTGCCACAGAATCCACCGCACCGCGGCGCGGATTAAATTCGAGCGAGTATTTTGAACTCTATGAACTGAATTTTATCCACAGTGCGTACTGATATAAAAATCGCAATGCGTGCGTGCTAAGGCTAAGCGCGTCAATATTTCCATAAAACATTTCCCCTAGAGACACAGTTATTTTGATGATTATAGCAAAGGTGTGTCACTTTATGACTAATCGATACTAAAGTTCAAAGTACTACTTTATCATTGGCAGCGAATATTTTTTATGTTAACAAATTGTCGTTATAAGGGCCCCGCCTAAATATCAACGACGGCGATTGATTTGACCGGCTTCTATATTCAAGTACTTTTGTAGGTCATTAGAAATTTATTTCAGAAAACCATTAATTTATACTCAGTGTTGCGTCAGCTCTTTGATAATACGAATAATATTGGACACGCTATGATGTAAATTAAGTAAAAATGCTGAAAAGGAAATTCGAACTGAAGCGAAAAATACAGCCATAAGATAAGCCACTAGTTCGAAATTAAAACATTTATATCTTATCATGAGTTCCATACTTGCCAAGTAATCTTATCAAAATGTTTCCAATATGTATGTGTATAAATAAAGAGTTTTATTTTTGTTATAATAAAATAACATAATACATAGTTGTTGATGTTACCATTTCAATCAAATGCAGTTCAGAGTTACTGGCTTTATATCTCTTGTTGAGATTACTTGATGACCTAGACATAAATAGGTTCCAAGTGATTGTGCAAGTATCTAGTACCAATATATCCTTATATGGGTATTGTTCTCAATACAAATAAATAAAAGTTTAGTTTATGGTTGGTTCAATTAGACATAAAATTAAGTCAATTTCGTATGTATGTACGTATTGGTTAGTGGAATTTTAGATTTGATATGGTGTTTCACAGTTTATTTTAGAGTGTAAAAATATATTTGGGTGTGTGAACCTTTTCTCTTATTTTGATTGATGTATACTTTCGTAGGCAACATTAATGAAGCCTTTAATTTACTATTTTTCTACATATCCAAGGAAACTAAGTGAATACTGACATGTTATGAGGCTTTTTAATTCTAATAAACACATAAAAACAAAATAATTACGACTTTTATCAAATTCGTGACTCAATAAGGAAGTTCATGCACATATGGCACGCCTGTGACAATAAATATATTTTCCTTAAAAGCTAAGGAAAACAAGTAGTATTATAATATATTAACTAACATATGAACTCGAACAATAACTGCTCCAGTGAACACTGGTAATTATGCAATGCATAAAAACAGGCTCACTTACTCGCTTTCATTTTTATGCAACAGTTGAAGAACAAGTTTTTATGCTGCATTGGAAACTGTGCATTGACTTAGACTACAGATTTATTTGATATTGTGATTAATTAACAATAGTTTAGTTTGGACTTTTTTACCAAGAATAAAGGTCCTATTAATTTTGTGTATTGAAAAGCTGAAATAAATTGTAAATGAATGATGTTTAATAAACTGAAATTAAATTTTTGGTATGCTTAACAGGGTTTTGTATTTTCCTTGTAGGCAAACACATTATTCAAGGTGTTCTGTATATTATTCAGAGCTCACCTACATAAATTCCTGTTATAACAGAACATAATATTATGCCTGTATTGCAGACCTAATTTGTATGCTGACATTTTGTTACAGGGGTTGGACCAGTAGCTTTCAGCCTGGCATAAAACATGACCTCACGAATTTGCTTATTTCATTATGTGTTTCTATTTTGTTTATTATTGTTTTAATTATGTATTATTATTTTAATCGCTCCATGTAAAACACTGGCACTTAGCTAAATCTGGTAAAACTGGAAGCCGACCCCAATATAGTTGGGAAAATGGCTAGGCAGATGATGATGGTGATGATTGTTTTAATTATGTATGTTTCTTACCTGACTCTGCCTCAGTGAGGAGTGGCCCATATACTCTTTTGAGCAGTTCATCTGCTCCATGTTCCTCTAACTGCTTGTAGAACTTCAATGATATACTAACCTGTAAGCAAAATGGGTGTTATTGACATAGTTCCACAATTTACTAAGCTGGAACACACTTTATTCAGTTGTAAAGTTTCTGATAAGAAACTTATTTGGTAATATGAAACTTAACAACTAAATAAAACTGCAATCAAGTAAAAGGAATATGAATTTGAAGGATGTATTTATAAATTCTTAGGCATGACAAACTACAGTAAGGTAATTTTGAGATTCTTGAAACTGTAATGGCAAGTCTAGAACATTTTATTTTATAGTCTAATAATAGGGAAGCATTCTTTGGCTTGTTAAGAATTATTATGATTACTCTGAATACTTGTTGACAGTGAACTAATAAACACAACCTTGAATGAGTAACTGTTGAGGTATGTTTCTAACTGGTAGATGTTTTGTTTTAAAATTGGAGAGATGTTTTGGTATCAAGTTCATCACTTTAGAAGCATTATTGACAAGTTATAATTCAAATAGAAATACAATAATTATAGATGAATTGTAGATACATACCCTAACTTTGGTTTTATCTCCATTCACATTGGATATATGAAAGAGTACTCCATCAAAATCTGCAACTTTCACATCTATTGACTCTGGCTTTAAGCTGCAAACAACAACAATAATTATATGTTTGTGGGATGACAAATCAACACCAAATTACTCATATCCTGGGATATATCACCATGTTATTATCATGGCATACTTGCACTATAGCAAATGGTTATCAATATCACATATCAGATTCAGTACATTGTTTACCACCACTGGAATCCAAAAACATTATAGGACGTATCCGCACGCACACTAGAACACCAATAAACAACTGATATGACTCATACATGCTGAGATAGCCACTATCACGTCATATTCACTACATGACATAATCCACACTAAATCACTATATGCCCTGCTGCTATACGATTATGTGAACCCTGTGATGGTTGCGGTCAACGTGGGCCCACCCCAGGAATTTGACACTTGTCAAGATACTCCCGAAAAGGGGTTATGGCCAGGAATCACCCCCTCGTAGATACTTCCAATGCAGCAACCGTGTAGCGAAACTCACGCATATGGACTGCATGCTCGTTAAACACATCACAATTATGAAAAAACAGTACACTTTCTAAGCGTAACGTACTCACCGCGCCAGTGCATTTTTATATTTAACTGTTAAAGTTTCTTCTATAATTCTATTATTGATCTCGAGTAAGATCATTATTTAACAATTTATAACCTACAGCTTTTTCATAAAATCAACGCTTATAGCACCTTCATTTAATAATTTATACGGAAATCTTCAACGATGACCGCCCGTATATAGATATCCATAAACGACAGAAAGAAAAGGAAGCTCCAAATGAATGAAATAGCGGCCATGTAACCATAGAGCATAGTTTATTTTATTACCTCAAGTACTCACTGGTATAATTAAATTGTGTGTCATTATTTTGATAAATAAATATGAAATCAGACTTTAGTAAAAATATTAACTTTGAATTTTTCATTTTCGATAAATCGTAAGATTTCATGTTGAAAGACTGGGCTCTGAAAGAAAACCGTAACTTACTAAAACAAAGACTAAGTGTACATCCCTAGTGTTTTGACATTTGAAAGTAAAAAACAAAATATTTTTCTTAGTCTATGGTCGTTTTCGTTTCGGTGTGGAGACTAATTTGTTTATTTATAAATTGAATGAAAAAAAACGCGTAGTAAGTTACGCGAATTAATTTGCACGTGCATCATGAAATAAAACAAAACAAAGATGTCCAGTCAAGTAGGTGCCTTCGTTGCGGGGCTGAAGTCCCGGAGCGTGGAGGTCCAAATCAAGACATCTCGGGAACTCTATCATTTCGCCAAGACGGAGCTTCGAGAAGTTCCGCAGGAAGAACTCACTCAATTCCTCGATGAGTTCAATCACCAGATCTTTGAAATGGTCTCCAGTAACGATGTCCACGAAAGGAAAGGAGGTGTTTTAGCAATAGGTAAAAGACCACGATCTTCGTGACTTGTATTTATACACTCAATATGTAGATAATAATGTTGTTCCTTCCAATTTTCAGTATGTCTCATCGGAGGTGACTGTGACACTACTAAAACTCGTATCACTAGGTTCGCCAACTATCTTCGTAACTTGCTGCCTTCATCTGATGTGGGGGTGATGGAGCTGGCCGCTAAAACCGTTGGGAGGCTAGCTACGGTGTCGGGCGTCAAGCGAGCTGAATACGTCGAGTTCGAAGTCAAAAGAGCATTTGAATGGTTGTCCGAAGAGAGGAATGAAGGCAGACGTCATTCAGCAGTGCTGCTGTTAAAAGAACTGGCCATTGCTATGCCTACTTACTTCTACCAACAAGTCTCAGGGTTTTTCGATCATATCCTTGTAGCCTTGAAGGATCCTAAGCCTCAAATCCGTGAGGCTGCTGCCAAAGCCCTAAGGGCTGGCTTAGTAGTAACAGCTCAGAGGGAAACTGCAAAGCAATCAACTGCCAAACCTCAATGGTACATGCAATGCTATGAAGAGGCTATGCTGTCATTTGAAGATATCCCTCTGAAGGAAAAAGGAATGTCCAAGGAGGATAGAGTTCACGGAGGATTGTTAATTTTAAATGAGTTGCTAAGATGCTCAAATGCTGTGTGGGAGAAGAGGTACTCCTACCTAATGCAAAGTTTGGATACACAGAAGGACAACACAGTATCTGACGATATTATCTTTATAAGTGCCAAATTGCACAGTCCATCAGTAAAGAGAGGGTATCTGTGTGATGGGTTCAAGACTGAAAATGTTACATATCCAGTTCCTATTTATGAATCTGAAGTCTGCCGTAAACTATTGAGTGAAAAGTTTGACAGAATTTGTAAAGGTAAGTTGCTTGAAGATTTTTTTTCACCTGTGTTCAAATCAAATAATTTATTTGCGAAATATGGGTAGTTTTTAGGTTGACATTTATATAAAAGTTTTTTAGACCATATCCTACCAGCAAAAATATTACAATAAAAGGAATAAAATATTACATTATTAAATTATGTATTATTTAACAATTGCATTATCTATACATTATATAATTCTATTATTGGATAATGATGAACAGAATAATAAGCTTTTTTGTACTTATCACATTCTTTTAGTTACTAAGTTGGTTTATTATATTTTCTAGGGCCCATGCAAAATGCATTCTTATTAAACATAGCCATTCTATGGCTTATTGAAATGAGTGTATGTCTTGCACTTTTTAAAGTTGCATATTTATTTAGGTTATTTCTTATGTACAACGCTAGTTCATAGATGTAAAATGATGGGCAAGTCAATAATTTTAAATTTAAAGACTGCAGTTTTTTGTTTGTTTTGTTTTTGTGTCCCGTTGTAGGGCAAGGGCCTTCTTTTTTAGGGTTCCATACCCAAAGGGTAAAAACGGGACCCTATTACTAAGACTCCGCAATCCGACTGTCTGTCTGTCCGTCTGTCACCAGGCTGTATCTCATGAACCGTGATAGCTAGACTGTTGAAATTTTCACAGATGATGTATTTCTGTTGCTATAACAACAAATATTAAAACAGAATAAAATAAATATTTGATTGGGGCTCCCATACAACAAATGTGATTTTTTTGATAATGGTACGGAACCCTTCGTGGGCGAGTCCGACTCGCACTTATCCGGTTTTTTTTCTATTCTTAAATTGTAACAATTTGGTCTATATGGGTGAAGCTCTTTTAAAAAAATATTGTATTGATTAATAGTATATTACTTGAACCTTTTTATTATTGACAAGCAGCCAAAACAAAAATGTTGACTCATAATATGTTTTCATTATCTTTTATTGGTCAAAAGGTCAAATGAATTCTTGTGATAGTTCAGTTCACTTATCATATGGGCTAATCTATTCATTTAGAGTTTCAAAAATACAGATATTGTAAATAACATGTAGTAAATTTAAACTTGGTGCTGAAATCATTATCATAAGCTAGGTAGCTTACCTGGGAACCAAGAATGCCTAAAATAAAGCAATTTTCACTAACTGACATAGTATGTTAGTAGATGGACCTACAATAAAATTTTATACTTTTCCTTCAATGCAGTTGTTTTTTTTTCAGATGTTATGAGCCAGCGTATCCTCAAAACTCAGGGAGTGCCACAAATCCTTTTAGTCATAATCCCAAGACTAGCTGCTTTCAACAAAGACTTTTTCTTAAAGAAATATCTTACTTCTACCATGAGTTACCTGCTTTCCTGCCTTCGAAGCAGAGAGAAGGACAGGAATATGGCTTACACCACCCTAGGCCTCATGGCTGCTGCCATCGAACATGATATCAAGAACTATATCCCCAGCATAATGGATGTCATCAGACAAACACTGCCTGTAAGGGACACACAATCTAAAAAGAGGGTCTGGATAGATCCTTCCATTTTTGCTTGCATTACCTTACTAGGAAGTTCAGTTCAAGATCTGGTGGTCTTTGATATAAAGGAGTTATTAGATGCTATGTTTGCTACAGGCCTCAGTCCATCCTTGACCGTCTGTATGCGGGAGTTGAGTAAAAACCTTCCGTCCCTGAGAACAGAAATATCAGAAGGATTACTGAATATGCTTTCTCTTGTATTGAGAAACAAACCATTCTTACATCCGGGGGTACCAAGGAGTTTGGAACAACAGATGAGTAATATGAGTTTGGTAATAGAACCGCAAGACACTGCCAGTATTGTTCTAGCACTAAGAACCCTTGGGTCATTTGACTTTGAGGGTCAACACAGCTTACTAACGTTTGTTAGACGTTGCGCTGATCACTTTTTGCAAAGTGAGCAGCAGGAAATTAGATTAGAGACTGTAAAAACTGCTGCGAAATTATTAGCAGATTCTACCATCAGAACTATGAACACCCCTTCGAGGACACTTACTCTTCTGACCGCAGAAGTAGTAGGCAAGTTACTGGTTGTGACAGTCACAGACCCAGATTACGAAGTTCGTTACTGGGTACTAGAGTCTCTGTATTACATATTTGACACCCATTTGGCCCAAATAGAGAACTTGAGTTTCCTTTTTATGGCTATGAACGATGAACACTTGGCTATCAGAGAGTTAGCAATCTGCACTGTTGGTCGGTTGAGCACAGTTAATCCTGCTTACGTCATGCCGGGGCTTAGAAAGACTCTAATACAGTTCCTGACTGAACTAGAACATTCTGGAATGAGCAGGAATAAAGAGCAGGCAGCTAGGATGTTAGATAACCTCATAAGACATGCTCCCAAGCTTGTAAAGCCTTATATAGAGACAATTCTAAATGTTCTTGTACCAAAGCTAAAAGAATCTGACTCGAATCCTGGTGTAGTCATCAGCGTTTTAAAAGCTATCGGAGATCTAGCCGATGTACATGGCGATAACAGTGGACTCAAGAAATGGCTGCCAGAACTCCTAAGCATTCTTCTAGAACTGCTATCTGATGCCAGTGCAACGGAAAAGAGGAGTGTTGCTCTCTGGGCGTTTGGACAACTGATCAGCGCTACAGGCTACGTTGTCGCCCCTTACACTGAGTATCCAACCCTTATGGATGTACTCTTGAACTTTTTGAAGACTGAGCAGCAACCAAAGGATAGAAGAGAGACCATTCGTGTTTTGGGTTTACTAGGAGCTTTGGATCCCTACAAACACAAGATAACTAGAGGTCTGATTGGTGAACAGCCTGATTCCAGCTTAGTTCCTGTCGCCGATAGCAAAGCTGAAGAGAATAATTTCGATATGACGACAAGTGAGATGCTAGTCAACATGTCTTCCCCTGTGCTAGACGAATACTATCCAGCCATAGTTATATCTACACTTATGAGAATATTGAGAGATCCTACGCTGCAGCAACATCACACCAGTGTGGTGCAAGCAGTTACCTTCATCTTCCAGTCTTTGGGGATCAAATGCGTCCCATACATATCTCGCGTTACGCCGAGTCTCCTATACGTGGCGAGAGCGACTGATAATAATAATTTCAGGGAGTTCCTGTTTACTCAATTAGCAAGGCTAATTGCTATTGTAAAGCAGCACATTCGTAATTATTTGGACAAAATATTTGACTTGATCAGGGAGTTTTGGACGCCCAACAGTCCTTTCCAACCAACTTTGATATTGTTAGTTGAGTACATCGCTGTGGCTCTTGGATCGGAGTTCAAGGTCTACTTGCCTCAGTTGATGCCACAGATTCTACGTGTTCTTGCGCATGATGCCAGCAAAGAGCGGGTAGTCACCGAAAAACTGCTTTATGCTTTACAAAAATTCGAAGACAACTTGGATGACTACATGCATTTAGTAATACCGTCGATCGTCAAGTTGTTCGATGCGTCAGACTGCCCAATAAATGTGGCAAAAGTAGCCATGGAAACAGTTGACTATCTCTCTGATTCCTTGAATTACAGTGAACTGGTTTCCAGAATCATTCATCCTTTAGTTAGAAGCTTGGACACTTGTGCCGCGTTGAGAACGACTGCAATGGACACACTATGTGCCTTAATAGTCCAATTAGGCCGCAAGTTCACAGATTTTATTCCATTGGTTCAGAAAGTGGTGGTAAAACATAAGATTCAGCATCAAAATTATGAACTGTTGCTATCTCGGATGCAGTCAAGTCAAACTTTGGCAATGGACGAGTTCTTGCAAAGTACGAGGCGAAGGCCGAGGAATAATAATCAAGAGGTAATTGTAACTTTTATACCTATTATTTTGTAATTCTGCCTGTTATGATGTCTTTCTCATGTTTTTGCACATGCCGTAATAGTATCTCACACTGTCAACGGCACGTCAATAGTAAAACCGCCCTTATTCCTACGCTATAAGTACGCTTTTCTTTTTATATACAAACTTTTACCATTGACGTGTTATTTTTTTCTGTGTAGCAGCCACAATCCTGAGAATAAGTTAAATAAGAATAGTTCGCTAAAACAGACTGAGTATAATTTTTTTTAAGTGTCAAATCATTTATTTCAATTAAAAGTTTAAAATAAAAACTGATTCGAGGAAATAACTGTTGTCCATTCGCAAAGATAGTTTGTTATGAGGAAGAACGGAAAGAAACTCCACTCTTATTTATTTAAAACAACGTAAATGTATTATTTTATTAATTACTAGCTATTCCCCTTCGCTCCCGTGGACCACCCCACAGGCCCCTTTTTTGGGATTCAAAAATAGCCTATGTCATTCAGGAATAATGAAGCTTTCTATTGGTGAAAGAATTTTTTAAATCGGTCCAGTAGTTTCGGAGCCTATTCGGTACAAACAAAAAAAATTGTCCTGTTTATAATATTAAATTTAAATTTATTAATTATACGTGAGGACGATGCACATAAATAATACTATTACTATTATAATATTTAAAGGTACAAAGTAATACATGAAAATATTATTTATTCATTTGAAACATGGTCCAAATATTACAATGATGACCTAGACTAGAGTCAAGAGCAAACCCATTACAAATAAAAAAAAATGAATTTATTATTAATTCAACAACAACGGAACAGTGTGTGAGTTATTTATAAAGTAACCAAGCTTTTATCTAAAACCCTACTAAAATAATACCTTGCATTCCACAGGCCCGTATCGGCTACAATTGCGACACTTCCCAGTCGATTCGCAAGCTATGCGTAAACGCGCACAACTTGAAGCTCGCGTGGACAGTTAGCAGCCGCGTCTCCAAGGACGACTGGCTGGAGTGGCTGAGAAGGTTCAGTATCGGATTACTGACCGAGTCTCATAGCCCTGCACTTAGGTAAATACTTACCCTTCCTTGTTCTATGTTAAGGGGTTTAGTTTCCGCACTTAGTCCTTTACACGCACAATGGTCCACACCATTGTGCGTGGGCCATGGCGGCCTTTTGGTGGTTATTCCAACCAGCCCACCTTCCTCCAGAAATTAATTAAACACTTACCCTTATATCAAATCGATTTTTTAAACATTCTTAGCAGTTTCGAGACTACTTATAGTCGTCCTGGGCAGAGCTAAGTGAATAACGACATGGTTGGCGACACGCTGCGTGTCGCGGGTTCCATTCCCGCACGGAACAAATGTTTGTAAACACACCCACGATACAGGGAGAAATTCAAAGGTGGCAAGGTTAAAATAAAAATAAATAAATGAAGTAACTTATCACACCCGAATACGAATGTAATGGGATGCAAATACTCGTAGAAAGAGAATCCCCAAAATATTTTACAGTTAAAATACAAGAAAAGTTTATTTATTAATTTACGTTTCGACATTTAATTTACAGGGCATGTTTAGCCTTAGCTCACAACTACTCGCAACTCCTCCGAGACTTGTTCAACGCAGCTTTCGTCTCCTGCTGGACGGAACTCGACAACACTTCCCGCACCGAGCTATCTAATGCTCTAGAACAGGCGCTGACCGCCCCAGACGCGCAGGAACTGGCCCATACCGTGCTGAACTTGGCTGAGTTCATGGAACATTGTGAAGGAGGCACTCTTCCGATTTCAACTCATCTGCTTGGTGAAAGGGCTATGCATTGCAGGGCGTATGCTAAGGCCTTGCATTATAAGGTATGGATAACATTCTTTAGAAATACTTCCTTCAATAATGTTGCCGCAAGGTTTACGTTACTTTTCAACTGGACCACATAATTACAAGTTTTTATTTAACTTGCAATGTATGTATGTATGTGTGTTGGGGTCAAATCTTGCAACTGAATTTAAAAGCAGTTATCCTCCACCGATAAAGATGAAATTTTGCATTTACGTTAAGTTTGGATGACAATGCATGGTTAGCTAAGTGATGTCATTCTAAATCCTTTATGGCGGATGGCCCAAGATGGCGGACTAGTTATTTTTTGTGCACTGTCATGATATGGGTATCAAATGAAAGGGTTTGCTGAGTAGAATACGAAAAAAGCTTGTTTTAAAAAAAGATTCTTTAATGAATAATTTTATTTTTGATAGTTTTCTCTGTCCCACTTCTGTGCAAGAGCTTCCTTCTATTCCTAAGATAGATTCCAAGCTCTCCCTTTTTTGACTACACATAACATTAATTTTTTTGTCATAATCTCTATTTATGTTTTCGTAGGAAGAAGAGTTCCGTAGCGGTGCAACTTCTCAAGTTGTAGAGGCTTTAATCCATATCAACAACAAGTTACAACAGAAAGAGGCTGCAGAAGGCCTCCTAGAAAGAGTCATGGCACAGCGCGAAGCCGGCGACGCCAACCTTAAGGTCCAAATTAGATGGTACGAGAAACTACACAACTGGGAGAAAGCCCTTGATTTATATGGAGAGAAGTTAACTGACGATGGAAGTGATATTGACTCTTATCTCGGGGAGTTACGGTGCTTCGAAGCTTTGGGAGAGTGGGTCCAGCTGTACAATACAGTTTCCAAGAAATGGGTCAAAATGACCAATGAAGAGAAATTCAAAGCAGCAAGACTTGCGGCTGCCTCCGCTTGGGGTCTCAGCGAATGGGACTCCATGGCCAAATACGTCAATTTCCTACCAGACAATACCCAGGATGGTGCCTTCTATAGGGCAGTTCTCAATATCCACAGTGGAGAATTTGACAAGTCAAAATTATACATTGATCAAGCGCGTACTTTGTTAGACTCTGAATTAACTGCTGTTGCTGGCGAAAGTTATCAGAGAGCGTACGGTGCTTTAGTAAACGCTCAACTATTGGCGGAATTAGAAGAAGTCATCACTTACAAATCAGTAATGGAGAGGAGAGAATCTATCAGACAAGCATGGTGGACGAGACTGCAAGGTGGCCAAAGATTAGTTGAAGATTGGCGAAGGATCCTCCAAGTTCGCAGTTTAGTTCTGACTCCACAAGAAGACATGGCCACATGGCTCAAATTCGCCTCATTATGCCGGAAGAGCGGTGCCCCTCGCCAAGCTCACAAAACATTGGTTATGTTGTTGGGAATAGATCCCAGTCAGAACCGAGACTTGCCACTGCCAACACACGAGCCAAGACTGACCTTAGCATATGCCAAACATTTGTGGGTCGCTGGCGACAAACAATTGGCATACGATCAACTTCAAAGATACGTTGACACGACTGAAACGGGTGACGCCGAACACTCCAGACTTTTAGCCCGATGCCATTTAAAACTAGGATCGTGGTGCGAGTCCCTACTCGGTATAAACGAGCTCTCTATTCCCGAAATTCTCAGGAATTACGCGGCAGCCACGGAACTGTCTTCTGATTGGTACAAAGCTTGGCATGCTTGGGCCTACATGAACTTTGAGACTGTCCTGTTTTACAAGCACCAAGATGCTAATGGAGCTGTCGGACAGCCAGAAAGGAGACCTTCCCCAGAGTGTATTCAACAGCATACAGTACCAGCAGTGGAAGGTTTCTTCAAGTCTATCAAGTTATCCCACGGCAGTTCTCTCCAAGATACTCTAAGGTTGTTAACTCTATGGTTCGACTACGGACACTACCCATCCGTTCATGAAGCCCTTGTTGAAGGCATAAGAACTATAGAAATCAACGTCTGGCTTCAAGTGATACCTCAGCTTATAGCGAGAATCGACACGCCAAGAGCGCTCGTCGGGAAATTGATACACTCTCTTTTAATCGATATTGGAAAATCACATCCTCAAGCGCTGGTATATCCTTTGACGGTTGCTTCTAAGTCTTCATTCATAGCTCGTAAAAACGCAGCTAATCAGATTTTGAAGTCAATGTGTACTCATTCAAATAACTTAGTCAACCAGGCTGCTATGATATCCGAGGAGCTTATCCGGGTGGCTATTCTATGGCATGAGCAATGGCATGAAGCGTTAGAAGAAGCGTCAAGGTTGTACTTCAGTGAGAATGATGTTAATGCCATGTTTAAGGCGTTGGAACCCCTGCATGCTATGTTGGAGCGCGGACCGCAGACTTTGAAGGAGGTGTCGTTCAGTCAGGCGTATGGAAGGGATCTGAATGAGGCGCAGGAGTGGTGTAATAGATATAAGGTATGTTCTACGTTTCCAATTAAATTATTGTGCATTTCTTTTTTAGATTTTTCTGCCAACTTTGAATTCGCACTATTCATAAAATATCGTATTTTACGTTTTTTTTTTTGTAAGAGACTGGCATCTGCTCTAGGAAATCCTGTAACACAGATTACCAGGCCCCCCAACAGAACTGTGATTATTAGTCGATTTGATTACAATTATTGCTACCTTTGGTTAAGTACACGGAAAACAATGGAATACATATTATTTTTAAATTATTATTACATTTTTTATATTAAAGTATTACTAAATTCATATATTCTTAAATTATTATTAATTATTATTACATTACTGCACTTAATGCTACATTTTATACTAGTTATCGTTATAAAACAGTTTACTAGATTTCACAACAAAAAATCGTGTAATCTGTATTCCAGTGCAATAAGGTCCAAATTATCTGTATTCCAGTGTGATAAGGTCCGAATTACAAATATGCCAGTGCAATAAGGTAGAAATTATTTTGTTCTTTTTCAGGAATCGGGCTTAGTGCGAGACTTGAACCAGGCTTGGGACCTGTACTACCACGTGTTCCGCCGCATCAGCCGCCAGCTGCCACAGCTGACGTCGCTAGAGCTGCAGTACGTCAGCCCGCGCCTGCTCAACTGCCGCGACCTCGAGCTGGCCGTGCCCGGCTCCTACGTGCCCGACCAGGACCTCATCCGCATCGCGCACATACAGAGCAGTCTGCAGGTGAGTGCTCACGTACTAGCGTGTGTGACGTCACTGAGCTGCAGTACGTCACCGCGTTGGCTCAACTGCCGCGACCTCGAGCTTGTGTGAACCAAGATAAACACTGTCTATTATTGTTTGTCTTGTAATGATTTGACCCGTCAAGTTTTTGAAGTATCTAAACAAAATAATGTCTCAGTGTTGCGAGGTAGTTACTAGTTACAATATCAACAACAACTTAAATTGTCTCACAGGTTATAACCTCAAAGCAGCGTCCTCGCCGCCTTTGCATCCGCGGCTCCAACGGCAAAGACTACATCTTCCTACTCAAAGGTCACGAGGACTTGCGTCAAGACGAGCGGGTCATGCAACTGTTCGGTTTGGTCAACACGCTGCTGCAGGCTGACCCTGACACCTTCCGAAGAGATCTGGCCATTCAGAGATATGCTGTTATTCCACTGTCTACAAACTCTGGCCTGATAGGATGGGTACCGCATTGTGATACTTTACATTCGCTTATAAGGTTCGTTTTGCATTTGGATTACTCATATATTATATAGAGTTAAATATTGTCAAGAAATGCTTTATACAACTTGATTTAAGTTTAAAGGCTATTCAATTAATTTAAATAAAGTAATAGTAACGAGTTGTAGAGATGAATTAAAACATGCTCTGGTTATCAATGCTTAAAAAAATTGTATTCAACATTGTTGTTAATGAAATAAGGTTAAGAAAAAAATTAACTTTAATTGCTAGTGTACAGTGCGTGCCACGAAAGATGAGAGACCGCCCCCGCTCTGTCCAGCGCCCCCGCTTTGTCCACTGCCCCCGCTCTATCCAGCGCCCCCGCTCTGTCCACCGCCCCCGCTCTATCCAGCGCCCCCGCTCTGTCCACTGCCCCCGCTCCATCCAGCGCCCCCGCTCTGTCCACTGCCCCCGATCTTTCCAGCGCCCCC
This sequence comes from Orthosia incerta, assembly GCA_948252205.1. Taxonomy (NCBI): domain Eukaryota; kingdom Metazoa; phylum Arthropoda; class Insecta; order Lepidoptera; family Noctuidae; genus Orthosia; species Orthosia incerta. Next base: position 8,759,866 of record OX411759.1, read on the forward strand.
GCTCTGTCCACCGCCCCCGCTCTATCCAGCGCCCCCGCTCTGTCCACTGCCCCCGCTCTATCCAGCGCCCCCGCTCTGTCCACCGCCCCCACTCTATCCAGCGCCCCCGCTCTGTACACCGCCCCCGCTCTGTCCACCACCCCGCTCTGTCCAGCGCCCCCGTTCTGTTCAGCGCCCCCACTCTGTCCACCGTCCCCGCTCTGTCCAGCGCCCCCGCTCTGTCCACCATCCCCGCTCTGTCCAGCGCCCCCGCTCTGCCCACCGCCCCCACTCTATCCAGCGCCCCCGCTCTGTACACCGCCCCCGCTCTGTCCACCGCCCCCACTCTATCCAGCGCCCCCGCTCTGTACACCGCCCCCGCTCTGTCCACCGCCCCGCTCTGTCCAGCGCCCCCGTTCTGTTCAGCTCCCCCACTCTGTCCACCATCCCCGCTCTGTCCAGCGCCCCCGCTCTGTCCACTGCCCCCGCTCCATCCAGCGCCCCCGCTCTGTCCACTGCCCCCGATCTATCCAGCGCCCCCGCTCTGTCCACCGCCCCCGCTCTATCCAGCGCCCCCGCTCTGTCCACTGCCCCCGCTCTATCCAGCGCCCCCGCTCTGTCCACCGCCCCCACTCTATCCAGCGCCCCCGCTCTGTACACCGCCCCCGCTCTGTCCACCACCCCGCTCTGTCCAGCGCCCCCGTTCTGTTCAGCTCCCCCACTCTGTCCACCATCCCCGCTCTGTCCAGCGCCCCCGCTCTGTCCACTGCCCCCGCTCCATCCAGCGCCCCCGCTCTGTCCACTGCCCCCGATCTATCCAGCGCCCCCGCTCTGTCCACCGCCCCCGCTCTATCCAGCGCCCCCGCTCTGTCCACTGCCCCCGCTCTATCCAGCGCCCCCGCTCTGTCCACCGCCCCCACTCTATCCAGCGCCCCCGCTCTGTACACCGCCCCCGCTCTGTCCACCACCCCGCTCTGTCCAGCGCCCCCGTTCTGTTCAGCGCCCCCACTCTGTCCACCGTCCCCGCTCTGTCCAGCGCCCCCGCTCTGTCCACCATCCCCGCTCTGTCCAGCGCCCCCGCTCTGCCCACCGCCCCCACTCTATCCAGCGCCCCCGCTCTGTACACCGCCCCCGCTTTGTCCACCGCCCCGCTCTGTCCAGCGCCCCCGTTCTGTTCAGCGCCCCCACTCTGTCCAGCGCCCCCGCTCTGTCCACCGCCCCCGCTCTGTCCACCACCCCCGCTCTGTCCAGCGCCCCCGCTCTGTCCACCGCCCCCGCTCTGTCCAGCGCCCCCGCTCTGTCCACCGCCCCCGCTCTGTCCACCGCCCCCGCTCTGTCCACCGCCCCCGCTCTGTCCACCGCCCCCGCTCTGTCCACCACCCCCGCTCTGTCCAGCGCCCCCGCTCTGTCCACCGCCCCCGCTCTGTCCACCGCCCCCGCTCTGTCCACCGCCCCCGCTCTGTCCAGCGCCCCCGCTCTGTCCACCGCCCCCGCTCTGTCCACCACCCCGCTCTGTCCAGCGCCCCCGTTCTGTTCAGCGCCCCCGCTCTGTCCACCGCCCCCGCTCTGTCCACCGCCCCCGCTCTGTCCACCGCCCCCGCTCTGTCCAGCGCCCCCGCTCTGTCCACCGCCCCCGCTCTGTCCACCACCCCGCTCTGTCCAGCGCCCCCGTTCTGTTCAGCGCCCCCGCTCTGTCCACCGCCCCCGCTCTGTCCACCACCCCCGCTCTGTCCAGCGCCCCCGCTCTGTCCACCGCCCCCGCTCTGTCCACCGCCCCCGCTCTGTCCAGCGCCCCCGCTCTGTCCACCGCCCCCGCTCTGTCCACCACCCCGCTCTGTCCAGCGCCCCCGTTCTGTTCAGCGCCCCCACTCTGTCCACCGTCCCTGCTCTATCCAGCGCCCCGATGACGCCCGGTTTTTTCCCGCACGCAGACCTCATACCGCTAAAAAGACTTATAATCGTCTACCACAAATTTTTCAATTCAAACCATGTGGTATGTCAAGTCTCACCTTTCATGGCACGCACTGTACTCTAGAACACTAGCAAAAAGTTCTAAAGCATCCAAGCATTCAAAGCATCTAAGCAAAGCACGCAGTTAAATTAATTTATTTTATACTTTATTCTAACGCTCACAAGGTTTAAATTCGTGATAGTTGAAACCGTGCTTTGATGTACCTCGTGAAATATATCGTGATCCTAATTAAAGTATTTAATGTAACAAACTGAATAAAATATAATTTATGTTTTAAGGGATTATAGAGAGAAGAGGAAGTGCCTGTTGAACATTGAGCACAGAATCATGCAGAGAATGGCCTCTGACCTGGACAAACTGATGTTGATGCAAAAGGTTGGTTTTCATAATGTTCTTTAGTTATTTATGCATATTTATCACATCTAGCATTACAGGATCTCTCAAAAAGATAAATGCGCTTATCCTAATATAAAATACTGAATATCTATAATAGGGATAGGGATGTTTCCTGTGTAGATAAATGATAATTCTATTTATTGTCCGTCGGTGAGATTATCAAATAATATTGGATACGTATTTTTTGCTTTACCAAATCAATAAAAAATTACTAAGTTAAAGAGCATCACAGTTGTGAAAGTGGGGTCTTGTGACGTCACTAAGGGAGTAGTTGTTTGTATGAACGAGTTCACACTCACAACAGTATTAAAATACTGATCCGTTTTTTCGGACGTCCATCCTTGTAGAAAGTTGTTTGGTGTGAACATTACTCCCAGTAGCGACGGATCCGTTAAAACGGTACTGTAAATGCGGTGTGAACATCACCTCCAGTATCGACGGATCCGTTATTAACGATCCTGGAAATACGGATGTTCTGTGTGAACGTACCTTTACAAATTACACTTTTAAGGAGTAATTTAATTATAAATATTAAATATTTATTTGTATTTCAATAACGTATTTTATATTACAAGTAATTCAAATACTGCCCAACCCTGAATAGGTATATCAGGTTGGTCGGCCCCCACGAAAAGCAACATGGCGCACGAAAAAAATCCGCGAGTCATTTCTCACAAACATTTGTTACAAAATACTTATACTTACTTACTTGTACATATGAAACTTTATTAATTATTCTTCGTATGTTAAAAAGGTTTTGGCTCCATAATCTTCGTCAATTCTGCATCGGATACAATGGCGAAAGCAAATACAATTGACTAAACTTTCCGTTTTACTGACTATACTTTTTGCAAATACATTTCTTGCATAGTAAATAGGAACTGCTTGTAGCAGTGTTCTTCTTCTTCGTCGTATCGATGATTCCAAAATTAAATATATTTTGAACAGAATTCAGCCACGCCAACAGCGTTGTCATTTGCCTCACAATAGTACATTGTGATACAAGGGTGGAAAGTAGGTTATTGCAAACGAGCTGTCATACAAGTACGCCATGTTTAACAACTGTATTGAAAAAGACCTTTTCAGTTGAGTTTTAAATTTATAAGTCAACTAGCTGACCCGCGGGGATTCGCTCCCGTCAACAGGCTACCCTGCCTACCCTGCCTATCCAGCCTACCCTGCCTACCCTGCCTCTACCTGCTCTTCCTGCTCTACCTACTCCACCTACTCTATCTACTCTACCTAATCTACCTTCTCTACCTACTCAACCTACTCTACCTACTCTGCCCACTCAACCTACTCTACTTACTTCACCTACTCTACCTACCCTACCTACTCTGCCTACCCTACCTACCTAATAATTTTCTATCTATCATCAAGTTTTCTCGGCGCACGCCAATGAATGAATTTTATAGGCAACATTTTGCTAACTTGTTTTCTTTGTAAAAAAATATGTCCAGTTGCAAAAACGCGCCATATTAAAAAATTTATTTTTTTGTGAATAAACAAATCTAATTCTTTGATTTGTTTTTACTGTTTCTCACAGTTGTGAGATATTGAAAAACGTCTTGTGATACACGGGTGTGTAGGTTTATAAACTACTTTCCACCCTTGTATCACAATGTACTATTAAGGTGCAGGTTTTGTTGCACAGAGAGCACGACAAAAGGTGAGGCATTGTTGTAGCAGTGAAAATATCAAATACTAAATGTACTACTAATGCCTTATTTTTGTTAATTTTCCTAGGTGGAAGTCTTCGAACACGCCCTCGAACATACAGCTGGCGACGACCTAGCGAAACTACTCTGGCTGAAGAGTCCATCTTCCGAAGTGTGGTTCGAGCGCCGCACCAACTACACGCGCTCCCTGGCCGTCATGAGCATGGTGGGCTACATCCTGGGGCTCGGAGACAGACACCCCTCCAACATTATGCTGGACAGAGTCACCGGAAAGTTCCTGCATATAGACTTTGGGGACTGCTTTGAAGTAGCTGTCACAAGAGACAAGTTCCCAGAGAAGATTCCGTTCAGGTTAACCAGGATGCTTATCAATGCTATGGAGGTAAGATTCAAGTTTTATCTTAAACTAGCTATCCGCCCCGTAGCCTTATTGCATAATGAATTCGGAAAGTGCAAAGGGAAAAGGGTATGAAAAATCAATCAATCATATGCTAGATGAAAGACGCGATGTAGCTTTCCGTCTATTTTCTTGCATACAATTCATGTCCTTACAATTCCGAACATAATAAAGAATTAGCCATAGGAGCAGCCGCTCTGAAGTGATGCGCTTACATTAAGCAATTGCTTATTCGGTTGCTGCAACAGCAATTGATTTTTGGTTATATATCTATACCAAAAAGTAGGTCCTAGCGCTAAGAAAGAAAATTTGGTTCAAATAAATCTCACTAGATGGCGCCATATGCATCGATTTGTTGAATTGTTTGTACATTATCTAGAATTGATCATAAAAGTTGTATGTTCTTGTTTAATCAAATGCCCTCGACTGAACTTTAATATTAGGTACCTTACTACTACGCTTTCGCACGCAATGATACCGTAACATATTATAAGTATCTGTATAATGTATGTACCTAATTTCGGAAGAAATCGATGACTGTTGTTGTTTTAAAATGCAATTATTTGTAGGTACGACCACGACAGCTATGCAGGATGTTTCATTAAGGTTACACTAGTCGATCATTCTTCCATACAAACGTAGTCTGGCGATTACTCCACTGTTTGACGATGTACGTTCAAAATAAAAACTGATATCAATTTGGCTCATCATTATCTAGCCCTGTATAGAAACAAAAAAGTAAAACATAAAAATATTTGAAAGTTATGAGCGTCGAAAGTTCCATATTTCAACACTAATTTTTACACATCTTTGGGCGGAAATAAATACCATAAGAAGAAAGAAAATTGTTAAAACGGCCTCCATACAGGGATAGATTAGTAGTTCAACAATGCAAATCATTTTATTTTGAAAATATACATGTAGTCGTTTTTTCATGATATCTAGACTCCCGAAGGTCTGTTTATAAAATTTCGCGCGCTCGTTTTCTTCCTAAATCATCATCCATTTCGCTACAAACTTGCAAAATTGCTAATTCGTACGCGAACTAGCTTCTTACTGCTCATCACAGCATCTATATCTTTCGCACGAGTTGTTGGTTGAGATAGCAGGCATTTTAACCCCGCGCACAAAATAGTTCGTGCCGTCGACTAGTGTAACCTTAATTCACAATTCAAAGATTATTTGAACGGATCATTTAAAATTGATTCCAATAGATGTCGCGGTTTTAAATTTCTGAGGCATGCCACTCGATTTTTTAAATTTGTATTGTAACTCAATGAAACTAAAAACGTGCAAAAAAGTATAATCTGCATAGTCTCTCTCCAAATCTCGAAGAAGTTACGTTTAATCTAAATTCAATAAACTTGTTGTTAGCGACGAATTAACAGATTAAATTGACAAGGGTCTTATCCATTGTAATCGATGTTAATCAGAATCGATAAAACGTAATCATTTTCTTCCCCAGATAACATGGTCAAGGTCATTTGAGTTTGAATTATGCAGATTATTACCTACTCTTTATGCGCTAAAATATTTGTAACTATGTGATGTACAATGTACATAGCTTTCTTTGTATAGTATATTTTCATGGTAAATGTCTCTATATTTCTCTAGAGGTCTCGTTTGTAGAGGCATACGACGAAGAAGCTTATACCAGTCCATGTATGTCTATGTGCGGCACGTGTCGCAATTTTTTTCACAAATATTACAGCTTGATTAAAACTTAAGGCTGTGAACTTCCCTACTTGCTGCGCTGTGCCCCATCCCTAACACCCGCTGTCTCATATAATTGCTACTGCGCAGCGATTCGCAGAGTTTTCTAAACCGCCATTATGTTTGAATCAAAGTATAGTATGTCTGTGTAATGCTAGGGGCTAAACGACAAACGTGGCGGTAATTAGCGCACGTAATCAAAATTTGTTTTTTTTTATAACATTTTACTTTCTACAATGGCTACTTTCTTTTAGTCAGTTCAATCTTTTTAGTATTCCGTACCCAAAGGGTAAAAACGGGACCCTATTACTAAGACCCCGCGGCCCGTCTGTCTGTCTGTCTGTCCGTCTGTCACCAGGCTGTATCTCATGAACCGTGATAGCTAGACAGTTGAAATTTTCACAGATGATGTATTTCGCTATAACAACAAATACTAAAAATAGAATAAAATAAATATCTAAGTGGGGCTCCCATACATACAACAAACGAGATTTTTTTGCCGTTCTTTGCGATAATGGTACGGAACCCTTCGTGCGCGAGTCCAACTCGAACTTGGCCGGGTTTTTTTATTATTTAATGATAGGCCCGCGTATTTTTTTTTTTTACTATCTCTGTCTCATGGTCGCTTGGCTGCTGACTGGTAGTATGATTGCCTCCCCTAAACCTCTCAATTTTTCTCTAGGTAACCGGCATCGAAGGCACGTACCGTCGCACCTGCGAGTCAGTGATGGAGGTGCTCCATCGTCACAAGGACAGCGTCATGGCCGTGCTAGAAGCGTTCGTATACGACCCCCTACTGAACTGGAGGCTCATAGACGCTGGACGCCGTTCAAGAGCCGACGCTGAGGTCTGTTCCACATCCGACCCTGCATCCCCACCACAGCCTAGCAAAAGCAAGGTACACATAGGTTTTAATGATACTCTTGACCAACCAGCAGAGAGTAATCTAAACAAAAAGGCGTTGGCTATCGTGAATCGAGTGCGGGACAAGTTGACCGGTCGAGACTTCCCGCACATCGATGAGATCGTCACCGTACAGAAGCAAGTGGATCTGCTCATACAACAGGCTACGAGTAATGAGAACCTATGCCAATGCTATGTGGGATGGTGCCCGTTCTGGTAATGCCAAAGGATTATGAAAGGAATGTTTTCTGTCTACTATCTGTTTTATAAGTGCCTGTTTCACTATTATTGGACGCTATGTACAGTTGGGGAAATTAATTGTTTATCACCTTCGATTGGCTTCGGATATAGATTTGATTCGGGATGAGCAAGACTCATCTTTAAAAGATTAGCCTTTGATCGCGTCACAGCTCGAAAAGAGGAAGGGAGAAGGGGCCTATGCAGTGACACGATAACGGTTGATAAAAAAATCTCATTGAGGAATGCCATTTGCACGTCATAAAACGTCATGGTGAATTTGTCTACATTCTTAACCTCGATGAAGATTTAATTTACTGGATATGGTAGTATAAAGTGGTAAAGAATTAATTTTCCTTGCTAAACAAACTAGAATTACAATGTAACTGAATTTTTATGATATAAACTAAGGTATTTTTTCAGCAAGTGTTGATACAGGCCATAAGTATATCATTGTAGCACCTCTTTTCGTTATTGAATCTGTATTGAATTTAGGAAATGTGGACGCACATAAGTTATTTTTTAAGGTAGCTATAGGCATAGCTACCCCTTAGGGTTAAATAACATTCGGCAAGGAATCAATACTTTGAAAACACAAAGTAGTAAATAAATGAAGTGCTAATCGTAAGCACGATTAAAGTTAATCCAATGTCTATTCATATTGTATAATAGTGAGAGACAAAATGGCGGGTGCACCATAGCCGATTAAATTATACGAATTACCTAAAATATACTATTTTGTACCTAGATCTAAAAAATCTGTACCTCCTTCAGAACGAAATTAAGGTACAGTCGCCATATTGACATCAAGATTGTTGTTCTATAATATTGTATTATTTAACCATGACTCATAAAATATACACCAAAAAATTGTACCTAAAAAGTACCTCAAGTAAAAAAAACACACTTGATCGTAATTGGTATATCGCCATTTTGACTCTTATGTATAATAAGGGCGTTGTTCTATTGAATGCTATTTACTAGTGATTCAAGAAGAGCTACACTGTAATTCCATCTATACAAGGTTAGGCAAGAATGGCAATATAATAGCTTAGGTACTAATTTGGAAGTAGCGTAAACTAGTAAATAGCTCTCAGTGGGACTACGCCCTAAGAATGATCGCATTAGCACGCACTGCGGTTTTTAGCCGCGCGGACAAAAACGCAAATTCATTCAATTGACATATGGAATTGTATGAAGCTGCACGCACTTGCGGTAAAAAAACCGCAACAAATCTGTGTCTTGCCACAGAATACACCGCACCGCGGCGCGGTTTACATTCGCGCGAATATTTTGAGCTCTATGAACAGGTAAAAAGAGACAAAAATCGTGCGGCATTTTAGCCGCAGTCCGTGTTAGTTATGATTTAGTACCTACGCAGAAAAAATCCCGCGAATAAAATCCGCTGAAAACCGTAACGCGTTCTAAGCCTGTATGTCAAAAATATGTTTTACTTCCATATGTTGGACATTGATTTTCGTGAGTATTGCAACAAAATTCATTTACTACTTTCGCGGTTTTGGATCGCAATAAACAGTTTGATTTTGATTATTTAACTCAATAAATTAAACGTGACACATAATCTGTAATCTAGTGGTAAATGCATTTATAAAAACTGCACTCAGCATTTAGTCATAACTCATTTGATAAAATTAAGTGTAATTAAACTACTTCATTCAGGAGTCTTGTATCCCAGCATTGGGAATATTATAGGCTGATACATCATAAATCAGCAAAATTGTATCTTGACGCCATCGAATAATGTTGTAGGGAAATTGTAAAAGCGCCGTATGAGGGTTTTTGGGTCTACGTATAAGTTATTATGTGAAATATGTAAGGGGTCGGTTAGCTAGAAACGCGGAACTATAACGTTAATTGCATTCTTTTGTTTTGTTAACATTTTAGTCGACCTCGTATTGGCATTACCACTATAAGATTGAATTTCACTTGCACGTCGTAAACCGTAAAGGAATAATTTTGAAATTTTACTTAAAGATTCTGCCCTCGAGATAGAAGACACAGTAACTTGTGGTAAAGCGATTACGAGGTCGACTAATACATAATATCGATGCACAAAGTGATTCCAAAGATTACACTGCACATCGGTTCTTGGTACGCATTGCAATGCACTGCTCAAAAACTCACTGATAAAGGGCTGTCGCCAGATTCACAGTTATATCAGCTAACTACCTCATACTATTTATGAATTAATTTACGAGCGTTGTTTGTATAACCCAGGGAAGTTTTTTTAGAGCTCAAAATCGCTACTACAAGACCAGTTTCCTTAGAAAATGTTTTATTTTCTAAGGGAATCGGTCTGGGCTCAAAAACATGGTCAAATTAAACTAGCTAGCAGAACTCCGCAGATGTGATGTGTATACATTTCTAATGACCAAATAACAAAAACAAATTCTAAACTCTTATTTTGAAGTAAATAACTGTAGCCGACTAGGATTGTTATAAGATATCGGGTTGGTGGTTTTCACTTGTCTTCGAATGTTTGGTTCTGGCATAATTATGCCAGTTTTCTCACCGTTTGAGAGCAGTGGTGATGAAATAATTTACACAAAGTAAAGCGCCATCTGCAGCCTTGTTGCGTAAGTGAATTTGGCAAGGCACAGGGTTTTGACGCCATCAATCAACCAATCACATGCGAGATGAAAGACGCGATGTGGATTGCCGTCTATGTGATTGGTTGATTGATGGCGGTCAAACCCTTTGCCTTGCCGAATTCATCGGTGTTACCACTGCTTTTCTAAAATTCGGAGACATGTGACATCCACCAACCCGCACTGGGCCCGTGTGGTGGATTACGCCCACTTCCTCTTGCAGAGAGGAGACCTGTGTCCCAGCAGTGGGAACATTACCTATAGGCTGATTATGATTATGCATTGGTTATCGTTATCCTTCAAGTGACCGACGATATCCCGTCACATTCGCTAGCCAACTTGATTTGACAATGTATTTGTAGATAAATATTATATGAAGCTAAAAAAGGGTTGTGTTTTTTTCATATAACGACGACATTTAGTTAAGTTAGCGTAGGAATAGGAACAAATGGTATGTAACGTTCTTTCGAAAATATAAAATTGTGCCTATTTTGTGATAATGATAAAATGTACATCATTTCCTTATGGAAAAGATATCATGCTACTTGTAAATAAGCTATTTTTATGTCCTTAATTAGATGATGTTTTTTAACTGAATAAACGATTTCTTGTTATTTTCGTGGTTTTCTTTTCATAATTAAAAGAAAGGCAGTTATTTCTAACTCCTATGTATTTATAGGGAGCGGGCCTATTGCGATCAACGAGGCACAAATGGAGAGTACGGGCTGTTCATGAAAAATTCTATATGAAAAAAATACCAATGACACTGCCTGATCGTGTAATCCAATCCAGGAGAAGTATTTTAAAAGTACTATAAAGGTCAAAATTGCAGTCACACTACCGATACAGAAAAGGCAATTTTTTGTAGGCAGCAGAATTTCAACTTTTCGCGTTTAGTAGGAATAATTTTAATTTCTATACAAAATATTAAATTAGTTGTGGATAATTTAACTTCTTCTACAAAAACTAGCCATTTGAGTTTTGGGAGAGTATGACTGCACTTTTGACCCTTGACTGTACAGTAAGGGTCAAAGTACATTGAGACAGAGAGAAGCGAATGGATAGGAAATGCGTGGATGTACGCGTGTTTCGTTTATCTTGATTAGGAAAAAGCACATGCGCGACCTACCGCATGGCTTGGCACGATTCGATTTATATGTTATATCCTCCGTGGTTATATCACAACGATAAGTGATTTTTACAAAGCGAAATTGACAGTACATTCGCTTGGATGCAATGAGGACTACCGTTTTATTGCTCACCAGTTGGCGCCACTGTTGAGTAAGGTATAGATGTTATACGTTGATATTACGCGCACGGAAGCAAAGTTTGAATTAAAATCATGTCCAATGCCGAAGTTCTATTAAATATAAATCAAGTAAGTATTTAGTTAATCGAATCGTTTATCGAGGAGTAATCAGTATTGCGTAGCCACATTTTTCCGAAAAAAAAATTTCGTCGATAGCAATATCGTATCGTAATTTAAGTTGCGACGCGCCATCACGAAGGTCTCTCACGTGGTGGAGTCAGAGCTCAATTTGCTATGTACATTTTTAGACTGAAGCGTCGCTTGAGTCTGTTTGGGTGTTTTTTTTATCCCTAGCTGGTCTTAAAGCTGCAATTTATAAGATTAACATTAAACTTCAATCAACACTCAATTATCGCTAATTACAAATAGTCGAGTACCTTGATAACGCCTGCACTAATCTAAGTGTGAGTGGGCTTCTAGTCGTTAACATAACAATGATTAAACAAATAGATTATTAATTTATTCTCTTTTAATATTTACCAGCCTGTAACTGTCCCACAGCAGGGCAAATGCCTCTTCTTATATAGAGAAGGCAAGCCTTAATGTGTTTTTCACCGATGTCGGTGATGTCCAAGATAAACTTAGAAAGTGCATTTATGAAATGAAAAAAAAAAAGTCATATTGGTACTTGACCGGCTTGGAACCCGAGAGAAACCCCCTGGACCACCACGAGTACGACACTTATGTTTAATCACGTTTAATTGATTAATTTGAGCGTACATAAAGTGCGTATCCGTGATTTGCTATGTTGCAATTCGATTACCAACTTATCAAGGACACGACCTATTCATTGGTTGCATACAAGACACGGCAAAGATTGACTCTATGACTCATTGCAGTTGAAACTTGAAACGTACGATTTATTAGGAAATCAAGATATTGGCATTGAAAATGCCCTCGACTGAACTTTAATATTAGGTACCTTACTACTACGCTTTCACTCGCAATGGTACCGTAACATATTATAATTAGCTGTATAATTTATGTACCTAATTTCGGCAGAAATCGATGACTGTTGTTGTTTTAAAATGCAATTATTCGTAGGTACGACCACGACAGCTATGCAGGATGTTTCATTAAGGTTACACTAGTCGATCATTCTTCCACACAAACGTAGTCTGGCGATTACTCCACTGTTTGACGATGTACGTCAACACAAAGTTATGAGCGTCGAAAGTTCCACATTTCGACACTAATTTTAACGCATTTTTGGGCGCAAATAAATACCATAAGTAGACGGAAAATTGGAAAACAGTCACCATACAGGGATAGATTAGTAGTTCAGCAGTGCAAATAATTTTATTTTGAACAGATACGTTTAGTCGTTTTTTCTGGATATCCAGACTCCCACAGGTCTGTTTATAAAATTTCGCGCGCTCGGTTTCGTCCTAAATCATCATCCATTTCGCTACAAATTTGCAAAAGCGCTAATTCGTACGCAAACTAGCTTCTTACTGCTCATCACAGCATCTATCTCTTTCGCACGTGTTGTCGGTTGATATAGCATGCATTTTAACCCCGCGCACAAAATACTTCGTGCCGTGTGTAAATACTAGTGTAACCTTAAGATGGGTTAGTAAAGTATGAATGACGGTGCTGTCCGAGTAGCTACACACTGGTTGGAGAACATCTGAATGGTTGAGGCCATAGTTTGAGGTTATCGACACGAAAGAAAAATAAGGTAAAGTATGGGTAAATCTGAAACTAGGTAGACCATGTTATTGATCATGCGTATTACTCTGACGGTTTTCCTGTAAGTATAATTCAATTGATTTATTTAAGTAAGACAAACCTGAACACGCAAACGACATAGCATTTATACCTACCTACAACAAAACGTATTCACGTTTTCTTACCAAAAATTTGAAAAAAAAACTTTTTTTACAAAAAAGATACAATCGATCGACTTCCAAATAAAAATACTACCAAGCACTGACTTCTAACATACTGTATGATAGAGGTCAGTGCTACCAAGTGAAAAATAACTTCGGCAGTCAGTGTCAAAAAACTAAGAAACAAAAACAGGAACACCGATCGAAATCGTTTATATTTTTTTGGAAAAATGTTTTATTCACCTTTTAGTACAAAATGAGCAAGTTTAATATAAGGTACCTAAAATGCCCAAAATTATGCCAGAATATATAACCCGAATAACATGAAACTAACGATAACCGGTGAAATGAGAGTGAGATTGTACCAGGGTGAATTCTACAGATCTACGTACCCCTTTAGAGCGTACCGGCGTGATGTTATGTTATGAAACGGCGTAAACAATAAACAGACATGCGATTGTAGCAATCCCGAGAGATTTGCAGTTGTTTATTGAAGAGTTCTGTTGTATGTCTCCAAAGTTCTTCATCAGATCTTGATCAAATCTACATCTACACTAATATTATAAAAAGGAAAGATTTGATTGTTTGTAAGTTTGATTTGTAAGTTTCTTTGTAATGGATAAACTCAAAAACTACATATCCGATATTTAAAATTCTTTCACCTCTGGCAAGCTACATTATTCTATTTTATGTTATTAGGTACTTTTAAGAAGGCTTACAGTCTAATTACAAATAATAATAGTCTTTTGTTTATTGTGGAGTAACATAGGCTATATAATATGTTTTTCAATAGAAATCCCTACAAAAATAGCAATAATGTAACAAAAGATTCAACAATTTGCTTATAAATGCATTATTTGGTGTGCACTCCGAAATATATTGGTGATAGGTACATAAAATATTGTAGTACATGTTGCAATACTCTAACCGTACAAAAAAGTCAGCGATGCTGCATTATATTTGAGCAACAATAACCCATTTATGTTCATATTAATAAACACTAGTACGATGTAAAATTTTGACAAGCGTATCATGAGTACTATGCCATAACCAATTAAATATTTTTATAATTATAACTAATTATGTACCTCTAAATTCCTCTTTAAATTATTCGAGTTGGACCTTTCCTTTAGAAGTTACAAGAGGTTTACTAATGCTAAAAATTTGAAAAAGCCGCGGAGTGTGCAAACAGCCCTTACCCTTAATTTATTGTGTAATTTAGAAAACTACATAACTGATTTTGAAAATTCTTTCACCAGTAGAAAGCTACATTATTCTTGAGTGACATAGGCTATTATTTTTATCCCGAAAACGGCTCCTGTGGGGTGCGCCACGGGTATTTATTTATAACAAGCTTTTCACCGCGACTTCGCTCCTGAGGCCCACCCCACAGGACCGAAGCCGCGGGGAAAAGCTAGTTGTAAATATATAAATGGGACCACACGAGAAGCACCAGCTTTCAAATAAAATCAAAAACCGGCCAAGTGCGACTCGGACTCGTGCACGAAGCGCTCCGTACCATTATCGCAAAAAAAAACGTTTGTTGTATGGGAGCCCCACTTAAATATTTATTTTAGTATTTGTTGTTATAGCAGCAACAGAAATATATCATCTGTGAAAATTTCAACTGTCTAGCTATCACGGTTCATGAGATACAGCCTGGTGACAGACGGACAGATAGTCATACGGATCGTGGAGTCTTAGTAATAGGGTCCCGTTTTTACCCTTTGGGTACGGAACCCTAAAAAGAATCATCAAAATCGGTTCACCTAGTAAAAAGTTTTGAGGTACCTAACAAACATTAAAAAAACAGTCGAATTGAGAACCTCCTCCTTTTTTAAGTGTGTTAGTAAAAAATAAAAATGCTAAAATTACATCGCTCGCCGGATTCAACGCGATCCCCTCATGCGTGAAGAAAGTGACTGTTTCCAGTGTGAGCCCGCGCCGGCCGTTTGAAACACACGCTGTTTGTCACAAGGGATATTCAATCATAAAGCACTATCTAATCTACGATCGTTTGACTTAATCAGTTGGCTGGTGACCGCAGAGAGCGCTGGTCGCCCCTTCGACTGCTCCGTACGAAATAACACGCGAACGCGCGCACATGGCTAATTACGAAATTCGTGACTTCAGCTCGCTGAGTAAGTTTTGTAATATTTATTGCACGATGCACGATTTTTTAAATCGTCTTATATCTTGCTTAATTTTTGCTCAACACAATGGTCTAATGTTCAAGTCTTTATTTTATTGTGTCCAGTTATAGTTCGCAATTTTGGATCACTTCAATCTAATAAGACATGGCCAGCAGCTTAATTGCGTAAGTAAATTCGGCAAGCCCAGGGTTTGACCCCATGAAAGAGTATGACAAATATTCTTTAAATAATTAAGTATTACCAAAAATTATTGGTCTCTTTTGAAAAGAGTAAATTTACCAATGAAAGCGTCCAATATTTTTGGCAATACCTAATTATTTAAAGAGAATTTGCCATAATCTTTCATGTGGTCAAACTCTTTGCCTTGCCGAATTCACATACGCAAGTAGGCTGCTGGATACACTAAACATCAGATATGGAGACCAAAACAAATATTTTAGTGACTGTTAGTGTTTAATAACATTGATTGCGGTAGCTAACTCGTTACCCTTCAAATCGACTCAAGTGTAGTACAACAAGTAGATTTGCATCAATGTTAGATCAATACGGAAACACTCACTATTTCCTTGTCATTCTTATTTATAACTGCGATGCTTATCTAAACAGTTTTGTGATAGTATGTTATCCTAAAATTGTAAAATCGATTAGGTATAGATTATTTTATCATCATCATATAATAAATCTGTGGAAAAGACGTTTCTGTACATTGAAAATTTTCCAAAAAAAAATAGGCAGGGTTTTAAAGGATACCAACAGAACCCATTTCCAGCATTTTTGTGTGTTTATTTGTGCACGCATCACGTAAAATTTACGAAACCAATGTTGATAAGTTTTATACATACAATAAAACATACTTATAAATATAAATTGTGCGTAACTTGAAGTATATTTTTGTTTCATCGCAATCGGTTCACTCTGATAAAGTTAGATGAATTTAAAGTGTTCAAGAAGTAAAATTATCACAACACACGCAATTCAGATACTCGGACAGTTGAAGTCGATATTCGATAGATGGCTTTGTGCATTTGAAGTCATTATCTGAATGGCGGTGTTAGATTCTCCGCGAATGAATAATGATCCTAGAAAAAAAATTGGTAGGCAGGAAGGAAAGCAGGGTAGGGTAGGCTTGGTAATAAGATTGTCTATCTATTTATCAGGCTTCAAGATTAATTTATGATATTGTAAGGCAAAGAGCAAATAGGAAGATCTTGTTTTGATGAGCTAGCATTGCATTGTACTGCAGCTAATGCATAAATATAGCATGTACAATAATATAAAGTTTTCCTTTTAACTGTCCATTAGTGTCAACGTTAGTCGTGACTGCAATAAGCAATTTTTCATTGTCATCATAATAATTTTAAATCAATACATAAATTGACGAATCGAGTAGCGCAGTGGTTGCACGTTTGGCTTCTAATTTTTATTTTTATTTATTGTCTATAGGCTTGCGCTTGACCACTATCTCACCTGATGGTAAGCGATGATGTGGTCGACGATGGAGCACGCTTGCCTAGAAGAAACCCATTCACTCTTGACTTGAAAACCCCTAGATTGTAGCTATCGGGAAACACAGATTTCGGCAGGGAATTCCACTCTTTAGCTGTACGCATAATAAAAGTGTCCCCAAAACGTTTTGTGCGTATGGGTGGGATGTCCACCATGTACCGATGACGCATCGCCGTACGTCTGGTAGTCCGATGATGGAACGGGCTGGGCGGAATTAAATCATGTAATTCCATCGCACACTCCCCGAAATGTAACCGATAAAATACCGACAAGCTGGCAACTCGGCGACGATGTTCAAGGCTCTGGCTCAGCTTTGACTTGACCAGTGCCTCATTGCCGATGAGTTTCTTGGCCCGCTTTTCGATCGACTCTAGTGCATCAAGCTGGTATTTGGTAGATCCGTCCCAGAGATGAGAACAGTACTCCATGCACGATCGAACTTGCGCTTGATACAAGTTGAGCAGCTGTTCCGGCGTGAAGTACCTTCTCACCTTCGCAAGGATCCCCAACTTTTTGGCAGCCAGCTGAGCCTTTGTCTCAATGTATGGCCCAAAATTGAGAGTCGATGTCAACGTAACGCCGAGAAGCTCAAGATGGTCCGTTATTGGCACGGTTACATCACGGAAAGTTGGAGCCGGGTGAAATTGACTCTTTTTAGCGGAAAAAAAGACACGCCTGGGTTTTAGCAGCATTAAACTTGACCAGACTGGCATCGCCCCATTCGGAGACCGCTTGCAAGGATAAGTTCAAACGCTCCACCATGGCCTCACGAAGAGACCGGATCAGCGGCCCGGTAGCCCGTGCGTTGGGCAAGTATCTCTCAGCAACAGTGCTGTCGTCTGCATACCCAAAGGTGCCGGGTTTAAGCAGATCGTTAATGTGCAACAAGAACAATGTTGCTGAGAGTACGGACCCCTGAGGGACAATTGGTCCGACGAGCAGCCATCGATAACCACTCGAATGGACCGATCTCTCAGGAAGTCTGCAATCCAATCACACAGACCACCGGGTAAACCGAATAAGGCTTTCGTGCCGACCCTATCGAAAGCTTTCGAGATGTCGAGGGAGACGGCAAGCGCTTCCCCATGCCTCTCGATGGCCTCACTCCATATGTGAATGGCATACGCTAGAAGATCCCCAGTAGACCGATTTCGGCGAAAGCCGTATTGGCGGTCGCTAAGGATATCGTTAGTTTCTAGGTATGCCAGGAGCTTAGTGTTAAGTACACGCTCCATACTCTTACAAAGTATGGATGTTACAGAGATGGGTCTGTAGTTGGCCGGGTCAGCTCGACTGCCCTTCTTGGGCACGGGCTGTACGTAGGCTTGCTTCCAAGCATTCGGCACTGTTCCAGTCTCATATGAAAGGCGGAATAGGCGTGTCAAGATCGGAGACAGTTCAGGCGCACAGGTTCCAAGAACTATAGCTGGTATGCCGTCAGGGCCGCTAGCCTTGTTCACGTCGAGGTTGCGCAGCACCCTACTCCTTTTGATGGATGCGAATGTCCGACATACTCGTTTCGCACCCATCAGGAGAAGGAGGGGGCCGCGAATCACCAGGATTCAGACGCGAAGATTCCGCAAAAAGAGAGGCAAATAAATTTGCCTTCTCCTCAGCGGTGTGAGCCAGTGACCCATCGGGTTTCAGCAGTGGTGGCAGTGAGGGACGGCAGAAGTTCGACTCGACCGACTTAGCCAGGGACCAAAACGCTTTACTACCTGCTGGGTAAGAAGCAAGTTTGGCCCCTATTCGGCCAATGTGGTCGAATCGAGCCCCACGCAACACCTTCTTGCAGGACTTGGCAGCCCTGTTGTAGGCTTTCTTCTTCTGACCCACGTCACTCGCTTTACGCGACCGAGCGTCGACCCATGCCAGGTACGCCTCATGTTTAAGCGCGTCGGCGCGATGACATTCGGCGCCAAACCATGGCCGGTCAGCGCTGGAAATCGTTATGTCAGAGAACGGAATGTAGTACTCCATTCCCTGACGCAACACATCAGTTACGGCGTCCGCGCACGACGAAGGATCAGCCGAATAAAAGCAAGTAGGCTGCCAAGGATAGCAAGCGAAGAAAGATCGCATGCCATCCCAATCCGCTGACCTGTACCGCCAAACCCGCCGGGTGCCTCTTGGGCTGGGATCGGGCGGGGAATAGACGGAAACAGACTTCACCAGACAGTGGTCGGAACTACCCAAGGGTGAACCTATCGACACAGAGTATCTGTCTGGATCTGTTGTCAGCAGAAGGTCCAAGCAATTCGCTGTGTGCGAATCAACATCCGGTACCCTCGTTGCCCCCTGGACCAGCTGGGTGAGGTTTAGCGCTAGCGAAAGCTGACGCAACTCCCGTCCAGCATGGTCAGTGCACTGGTATGGGAAGAGCCACTCCTGATGGTGGGCATTAAAGTCCCCCAGTAACACTAATTGGGCGGAAGGGTACCGTTGCTGTGCCGCATCAGCCGCCTCACTAAGGTACTCTGTGAGCCTGGAGGTCTCCTGATCTCCGCTGTGCGAGCGGTAGACACAGGCGTAGATAATTTTATCCAGACCTGTGTCCACTAGAGCCCACAGCGTTGAAAATCTTGAGTCCTCAAGGTTACGGAGACGCCGATAGCAAGTGTCGTCACGGGCGTACATACACACACCCGCGCGCGGTTTATAATTGTGCTCCAGGGTAAACCCTGGGTATGATAGGTACGACGCGTCTGACGGACTCGCTATCTGCGTCTCCGTAAGAAAAAACAGCGCTGGTTTCTCAGTCTCCAGGTGGCAGTGGACTGCAGAGAGATTTGAGTGCAGACCTCGAATGTTGGTGAGGTGCACTTTGAGGGGGAGGGAGTGCAGCCGCTGTTCAAATCTATTCATCCTTTTCCTTGCCATAATATTTTATAAGAGAGAATGGAGGAGAGGAGTTGGAAGTGAGACGAGGTTCCACGCTGCTAACCTTCAGACCCGCACTGAAAGGACAGCATCATTGGGGAACTAGTCCGGAGACTGCGGGGACGCCCGAGCCCCCTCGGAATGTCCATCGGGCCCTCCCCATCTGGTCGCCAACCAGCACGACGGCGCATCCCGGGATTTTTCGACAGTTGGCGGGGCAGCCTTTCATGTGTGGCTGGCACACTACTTGGGCCCCCAACTACCTGCGGTCGGCCAGCGGCGCACCGTGCCTCGGATCCCGCTACCCTCCGCGACCAGTCTCCCGATACGTCCATACCAGTGCGCGTCAGGCTGGTCAGCCTGCAGTGGAACAGCTCTCTCGACCCAACTCCTCTTGTGGCTACACCGAGCATCGTACCGGAACACGGCTAAGCCGCTTGGCGGTACGTCTTTGCCCGGTGGGTGGTCGCAAGCCTTCGGCCGAAGCCTACCACCAGTTGGTGTCACCTGATTTGCACCACCCGGGGACCACGTGTAGGGTATCGGAATGGGGTACACTCCTACGGACGTGGGTGACTCAGCCCTCAAAAGCTTCTAAGTTTCGGGTTCGAGTCCAACCGGAGCGTAATTTTGTATAGTAACCCTACGCCGCTTGTTCAGGTTTTGGACAAGCTACTCAATTATTCTAGGGACTATTCATATTGAATATAAACTTATACGGATTTAGTTTTGCATCATGTACAATGAGTACGGTCTACATAAATGTTTATTTTTTTAAATTAGCGTTAGGCTCACGTTTGACCACTACCTCGCCTGATGGCAAGCGATGATGTGGTCGATGTCGAAGCACACTAACCTAGAAGTAACCTATTCACTAGCAAAACAGGAAGGAAACCAATTAAGTCATTACCGTCCTTATCGACACAATATAATATCGACTCAACTGCAGCAAAACAAGGATTAATGAAGTTTGATCGGTTTACAGGTGAAACTGTACAAAATCTACTGAAAGCAGCAGCAGATGTAAGAAAAAATGCATACTGTCCGTATTCCAACTTCGCCGTAGGATCTGCAATATTGACTGAAGAAGATGGGAAAGTTTACACAGGATGTAATATAGAAAACTCGACGTTATCCCCGTCCATGTGCGCCGAGCGGACTGCTATAGGAAAGACGGTATGTGACGGGTACCTCAAGTTCAAGACTGTAGCTGTCGTGGCCCATCAACAGAACTTCACCGCCCCCTGTGGGGTGTGCCGACAGACCCTCAGCGAGTTCAGATCATCAGATGGAGACATCGACATCTACCTCGGCAAACCATCGCACGACAAAGTCCTCTGTACAAAGCTATCACATATGCTGCCTTTAGCATATGTAAGCTATAAGAATGACAGTATTATATCGTAACATTGTATTTTTAGAGTGAAGTGACACGTATTTAATAAATCGATATCGACAAGTTGTAATACCCGCTGGAAGGTTTTAATTGAATGTGAAATAAAAAAGTACGAAGAGCTTTAACGTTTTTTATTGCGTAATATATTTACAAAACTTATAACTAATAGTATGGGTCCAATAAACAGCGCAATGGCGACGCGTTTAACGTGTAGCACTTATCTATACTTAATAGGGTATTTACAATAACAGAACCAACAACGATCATTCGTTTAGGATAATTATAACAAATGCAATCATAGTTTAAACAAAATACTAACATAAAAATTACAATGCTTTTTAAATTTTCAGGTTTTATCGGACGCTTGATGCATCCTTCAGGGGCCCTTACTCTGACTTGTCAAAACTACCATGGTTCCACTGTGAAGGAGAGACGGAGCTATACAGGACGAAAAGCACTATCCCTTTTCCTCATTGGAATCATGGTGGCGTTGATACGTTATAGTACGGCCCCTGTTCTCCGTGTGTTCTTGCGACGTCAATAATTCAAGATTTGTGGCAGTTGCAGTCGTAAAATATGCGAGTAAGACGGTGAATATTTAGGCTGATTTTAGAGTTACGCTGACCGACGCTGATCGTCAGCGTCGGTCAGCGTATAGTTAGTAGTATAGTTCTCGCCAAACTTCTTGGCCGGGTTGAAGTTGGCTACAATTGCTGCGCAGTAGTAAATCTCATACTAAAACAGCACTGCGCCGCGCCTTGCGCATCAGAAACCCAACTACAAGGCGGCCCAGAAGTTTGACGAGAACTATACAGTACAAACATTTTCTTAATGTCCCTCGGCAAACTTCGTGTTTCGTCAGTCATCGGATTTCTATCAGTTGCCCTTTGCACTTGGTGCAGACCGGACGCTCTCAATCAACTCGGAAGTATATAGAGTTGTTAATACTCTTTTAACATAATGTAATTTATTTAAAAAATAGGAGGAAAGCTGCTATTTTTACAGCTCTATATATTTCACACGGAAATCAAAACATCAATAAATTACTTAGTTCTGAATTTAAATTATTATACACGATAAATCTAATAATTGATGGACATGGAAATTAACATTCGTTTATATTCGGAAATGCGATGATTGCCGAGGGACATTAAACAAATAGGTTGTACTGTAGGTGATTTCTGACAACTTCATATTGTTTGTTTGACGCCTCGTGCCCGCGTTTTATGGCCTCGACTGTCATGGACGTTTGTGTTTAGATGAGTCGAGGCTGTTTATTAATATTTATATTATTTTTCAATACAGTTGTTAAACATGGCGTACTTTCAGAGGCTATAATTATGATTCGAAAGTTAAATCTTACGCATAGGCATCTTTCTGTTACGCGGTCGTGACTTTTGTTTACGAGCTCGATCATTACAGAGACGTGGTAATACCTAGACGGAACGTATTTACGACGAAAAAGAAACTGTCAATTCTTTCGTTCTTGCTTATAGAGAAACTCTATGAAAAAGAAAGAGACAAACATAGACAAACGCTACCATCCTAAACGTCAAAGAGACCACTTTTTAGTCACTATTGTAACCCATCGGTTAGCAGCTCTAATTAAAGTTTTTCGCTGTTTTCAAGCCTTTGTATCGTTTATATCAGGAAGAATTTTGTTGTTTAATTATCTGCATGAACCATGTCGTGTGTGGCTATCGGTTGCAAGAGTAGAATGAGTGTATTAACAGACCATAATCAAAGGATATCTTTCAACAGGTGAGTTATCGATTAGCATACTGAAATTATTGTGCAGGGAATACATTTCATAGGCTGTCCGGAATAATGGTATCTAAGTTCTAAATACGTCGAGGACGTATAGTATCATTTAAACCATTCTATTTAGTGAAATAATTAACTTTTATACGTTCGCTGATAGAGCTATGACAGTTTACGTACTTACGTTCTGATGTTAGAGATGTGACAAAAGTCACGAGAAAGATTTATCGATACTGTATTTTTATTTTACTTACTTTAATTTATTTCATAAAGTTTATTTGCTATTTGTGATTATTAATCTAATATCGATTGTGCACAGGTTTCCTAAGAGTACTTATTTAAGAAATAAGTGGATCAAGAATATAAAACGAGCTAACTGGACACCTTCACTATATTCTCGCTTGTGTTCACTGCAATGAATCATGCCATCGCTATCCCTTGACCCATTTATGGACACAGGTTGATGAATCATGTTAATTTTTACATATTACTGTTTTAAATGAAATTATTATATTTAAACAATATTGTTATTATTTTTTTTTTTACTTTTATATACATACTCGTCTGTAAACTTTCTTTTCAGTCTTCATCAGTTTATCGATCAGTACATGTCTGTACAGTCGTACGAGTGTACCAAAAACTGTCACTTTGATCTCATGATGTACCTCGTTTTTGCGCAAGGTATGAATAAACATTATTATACAACTCTTATAATGCGCAGAAAAATTACGAAAGAATGGAATTGTACTCTTACAATGACTGATAAGTTCACTCTTTGTACGAGTACACATTCACTCTTTAAATAATTATAAAGTTTCCTACAAAAAAAACCTAAAATTAGCCGCAGTCAGGGACGATTCTTACAGACATTTGACCAAATTTGTATATCGCTCCAAAACTAAACTCAATAATATCGATATGACAGTGGCACAGATCTAGTACTGATATATGTCTATAGATAAGTATCTATAGCATACTCGGCCACACTGGCACAAAAGATGGCATAGACAAAAGTATATCTATCTCTTTTTGCTTATGACGTTATCTGTGAGTGCGAAAGTGAATACCGATATTGAAATTGCGTCTTAAACACGTTCCGTCTAGGTATTACCACGTCTCTGGATCATTATGTTTGCAGTTTAGTTTTAAATTTATAAGTCAATTTAAAAAAGTTTAGGAGCAAGGAGTTTTCAAACATAGAATAAAATGGGATAGATTTTCTAAGAGGAAAAATTAATGATTCCGTACGTTTTAGCATTGAATTCTCAAAAGTCTTATAAATGGTTGTTTAATATATTTAATTACCAGTTTTAATTTAATTATTTTCACATCAACATTTGTCAAAAATCGAATAGGCTGTATAGCTGTATAGGCTGATATCGTTGTAAAAAAATAAGTCCAGTTGCAAAAACGCACCATAAGTCAATTTAAAAAAGTTTAGTAGCAAGGAGTTTTCATACATAGAATAAAATGGGATACGATTTTATACGAGGAAAAATTAATGATTCCGTACGTTTTAGCATTGAATTCTCTATTTTTTTTAAAAGTTGTTTAATACTTTTAATTAACAGTTTTAAGTTAATTATTTTCACGTTAACGTTTGTCAAAAATCGAATAGGCTGTATAGGCTGTTTTCTTTGTAAAAAAAATATGTCCAGTTGCAAAAACGCGCCATATTGAAAATTTTATTTTTTGTGAATAAACAAATCTAATTCTTTGATTTGTTTTTACTGTTTCTCACAACTGTATTGAAAAACGTCGTGTGATACACGGGTGTGTAGGTTATTGCAAACTCGTGTCATTAAAAACCCACGCCTTCGGCTCGGGCTTGTTAATGACAGCTCGTTTGCAATAACCTACTTCCCACCCTTGTATCACAATGTACTATTTTTACATTCACACATAATTTATGTAAAACCTGAACTGAGCATGCATTCGTTTTCAAATTATCGCGTATAACAACTTATTTATGTCCGTGTTGGTTATAAAAATAATCGTAAAATCGTCGATCATAATTCCAGCCCGATAAATGGTTAAACGGTATTCCACGTGGATGGCCCATTAAATACCCGTAGTTGACAACGACTTTTGAACTACACTTCGGTGGCAAATAAAGATAATAAAATAAAATACTGGAGTCGTAGAATAAATGCTATAAAGTTTATAATGTAATATGTAAAGCTGACCACATTAAATGACGCCATCTAACGAGATAAGTAGATAATTAGGTAGTTCATAATCTGACTGAGAAAACACAATTCGCCAATTACTAATAATTAATATAAACAAAGTATAACAAACTTAAAACGTAAGTTCCTTAACGAATACTAATAATATCATAATATAAATAAAATAATTAGTCTTATATAAGTGACTATATTTTTACATTGTAAACACGAAGGTGCAAATAGAGATAAAACAATATAATCGTCGTAGTAGTAAAACTATGTTTACACCTGGGGGATGACCACAAGCCGGTTATTTTGATTGTGTGTAAGGGACAGATGTATATGACTTGTACACATCTGTCCCTTATGCACACTCAAAATAACCTCACTCTAAGAGCTTAAACCCCCTAACGTAATAAAGTTATTTACATAAAACCGCGAGTTTAGATAATCACTCACGAAAGCATTCAATACTTTCGTATAATACCATAAAGGCTAGCGCACATTAGGGCGTACCTCAACGCAACGCTTTACAAAAATCATTCTCGTACAGTCAGGAAACTTGATTGTTGAGCAGATTGGCAACAAACGGACTATTTTTCTCTATGGCAGATGTCAACCATTCTGCCATGTCGGATTTGTTATGCATCAACACAAATTTTAAATAAAATGATTTCGAAACACTATACCGCGCTCCAAAACCAAGACAGCTGATGTGGCTCAAAAGGCTTCACAACTCAAATGGGGCTTGGCAAGATATGACTGCCGCAAGCGGAACAAACTGGGTCAAAGTAGCCCAGAGCTGGTACCTTTTTCAATGCGATGCGTTGTGGCACGATGCTACAATAATATGCACTAGCCTAAATAAATGCATAGAGAAACTTCATCATTCACTCACCAATAAGGGCACCACCCGATGTAACACTGACACAAATTCTCATTGTTCGTGGCCTGTTTGATGAGCAAGTCCACTTGCTTAGGAACACTGACCACTGCCTCTACTTGCGGGAAGTCTCTTCCAGTCAGTTTGTCCCGTATCCTATTGAGTATAGAGAGAGCTCGCTTGTTGAGGTTTGCTTCCGGAGGTATTTCTATAGATTCATAGTGTAGATGGTTGCGGGAACGACTTGGAAGCGTGTAAGACGAGTCTATGTCTGAAGAGAAGGAAGATTCGGTGAGGGAATGATGATCGTTGTCAACGAGCCTCCAGTTCAGCAGCGGGTCGTACACGAAAGCCTCTAGGACGGCCATCACGCTGTCTCGATGTTTGTGTAGAACGTGCATCACGGATTCACATGTTGAACGGTACGTGCCTTCGATGCCGGTTACCTATGAGAAACAAGGTAGGTTTCAAAAACACAAATACTTAGGTACACTTATTTATAAAAATCTCGACGGTGATTTTTAGGATCTGAATTTAGAATCTACTGATCAACTGAAAAGAAGCAAATTCTCTATAGTTGCTAAACAGCGTCGACCTCTAACAATTTTATATAAGGACCATTATATGTTTTAGGGCGGTTTTTCAATAGTCTCATAACTTTTAACCGAGGAACAAAAATGGCCGTTTGACATTCACATCACATCACATCATCAGCCTATTAATGTTCCCACTGCTGGGACACAGGCATCCTCTCCGTTTGACATTGATGAATAAAAATGGCCGTTTGACATATTTTCTATACAAAAGCTGTCAAACCGCCATTTTTATGTGTTTTAAGAAAACTATATCGAAGTTTTCTAATTATAATAATGTTCTTATTAAAACTCGTTGTACGTCGGCAACATTCACGGCAACAAAGCCGTCGGGCGCGAGCTACTTCTGGAAGTAATTAAAATTTTTTTTTATTTAAACATAATAATAGTCCTTTATCTCATTATCTATTCTTAGTGGTCACCGGGGAATTACATTTAATACGTCATACATGGATGCATAATGCATATTGTATAATTGCATATATATTTTGCATTATATCGATATGGGTGGGCCTTATCGCTGTCGTACAACCGTATTTGAACTTGGTAAGACTAGCCTAAAAAGGAGCATCACACTTGACTATAATATTATAAAGGCGAAAGTTTGTGAGTGTGTTTGTATGTTTGTTACTTCTTCACGCCAGAATGGCTGAACGGATCTGGATGAAATTCGACACAGAGATAGATTATAATCTGGAATAGCACATAGGATACTTTTTATTCCGGGAATATGTCCCCTCGGGATGATTTTCGACTTTCACGCGGGCGAAGCCGCTGGCAGGATCTAGTATACTATAACTATCACTACATAATTATTATAAAACTAGTTGTTGCCCGCGGCTTCGCTCCCGTGGACCACTCCACAGGACCCAATTTCGGGATTAAAAAATAGCCTATGTCATTCAGGCATAATGTAGCTTTCTATTGGTGAAAGAATTTTTCAAATCAGTCCAGTAGTTTCGGAGCCTATTCGGTACAAACAAACAAACAAAAAAAAACTTTTTTCTTTATAATATTTATTTATTTATTATATTTACACATTTTTACATTTTTAAATATCATTCTATAAAAAATAAAATAAAAAACAGTTAAAAATACAAAAATAGTAGCCCACCGGTATCGGGAACAGGGTCCAAGCTACCGTTGGTCAGGGCTCCTGAGAGATGAACCTCCTAACGATACGAGCCGTGTCCAGGAGTACCGCTTTCTGGATCAAACCCTTGATCCAGCAGCCCAACGAGAGCCTCCTCAGATGTTCGTCGAAGCTCTTGGCTATTATACCATTGGCCGTCACGACTATCGGCACAATGACTGCTGTATTCACATCCCACATGTCGACAACCTCGCGAGCCAGATCAAGATACTTACTTTTCTTATCTCTCTCCGCCTTCACGAGGTTCTCGTCATGGGGGACCGCTATATCAACAATCATTGCACGACGCTCTAGTCGGTCTATCACCACTTTGTCAGGCTTATTAGCAACAACAGTTCCTGTCAGTGATGATAGACCGATTCCAATACAACGTGACATTGCCATTTTCGAGAACTGGGTCGGGCACATACTTATATTAAGGCACTTCCGATTCCACAAGATTGTATTTAA
The DNA here is from genome assembly GCA_948252205.1 of Orthosia incerta. Taxonomy (NCBI): domain Eukaryota; kingdom Metazoa; phylum Arthropoda; class Insecta; order Lepidoptera; family Noctuidae; genus Orthosia; species Orthosia incerta. Next base: position 8,787,835 of record OX411759.1, read on the forward strand.
GAGCAAGTTGCTGGTGGATAATCCTGGCTACAAGGTTGTGTATATGCAAATAGTCTCCGTTAGCCAGACTAGAACAACCGGAAATAATGTGTCTCGATTGATTTCCTCGGCCGGTGACATGCCCGACTCAACCGTGCCGTCCTTCACAATATATTTTCACAATGTATTTAATATTTATGTTTATTATAAAATAAAGTTCCCCGTCACGTTTGTTCGCGATAAACTCAAAAACTACTGAAAGGATTTTCATGCGGTTTTCAGCAATAGAAAGAGTGAGACACGAGGCATGTTTTTCTGTATAATTTGTCACGGGCAAAGCCGGGGCGGGTCGCTAGTTGTATGATAAACATTAATTTAACTTTCTTAAAATACAAACGCCAGCGCGTTCGTCGGAGGACCCATAGAGCTATCTGATACCATTGTCGATTTTTGTACGACCTTCGAACGCTTATAATAAAGTATATATCATTATAAGTTCCTCTGCCCTGCGCGTAGCTTTAGCAGCTGATGACACGATTTAAAAAACAACATCAGCTGGTTAAATAGTTCATGGTGTTTTAAATGAACCAATTTGTGCTAAACTCGAGGTCGGCGAGATCAAATGGATTTATATAAAGGACGCAGTTGCCAGTATTGTGTCACTCGTAATTTATCCGCTAGACTTTAATGCGTAACCCGAAATTACAATGCTACTAAATGTTGGTAATAAAAATTCTTGAGAAGAAAAATTGCTATCATGATTTAAATAATTTTGTAAATATTATTGTAGCATGAATTCTGTGTCTCGTTTTTTTATTACATAATAACTTATATCAATACATATAATAAATCTGTAGACAAGTAATTTTTGTACATCGAAAATATTTCCAAAAAAAATAACCAGGGCCCAACCTGTTAAAGGATAACCAACAGAACCTATTTCTATCTGTGGAATTTTTGTCTGTTTATTTGTGCACGCATCACGTGAAATGTACGAAACTAATGTAAATAACTTTTATACGTAAAAATTGTGCGTAACTTGAAGAATTACTTAGTTTCATCGCAATTGGTTCACTTAATCAAAAATTAGATGAATTTAAAGTGTTCTTGAAGTAAAATTATCACAACACACGCAATTTAGATACTCGGACACTCGATATTCGATAGATGGCGTTGTGCATTTGAAGTCATTTTCTGAATGGCGGTGTTATGATTCTCCGCGAAAGAATGATGACTATAGAAACAAAAATGGTAGGTAAGTAAGGTAGGCAGGAAGGTAAGTAGGGTAGGGTTGGCAGACAGATGACGGGAGCTAAGCCGCGGGCACAGCTAGTTATACATATTTTTGTCAGTTATTATTAATAACTGGCCAAAAAAGAAGGCTATTTTTTATTTTGAATCTGGATAGTTAACAGCGCGTTTTATTACATTTGGCGAAAAATACAAATATTTAAAAATCTTATCTTTTTATATCATCATATCGTAATGCCAGGTTTTAATCATCATCATTATCTGGTCAAACGAAAGTTAATTATATCACAATAACATCTAGGTTAATAATGTAATCTAATCGTAACACTTTTTAGGGTTCCGTAGCCAAATGGCAAAAAACGGAATTATGGATTCGTCATGTCTGTCTGTCCGTCCGTATGTCACAGCCACTTTTTTCAGAAACTATAAGAACTATGCTGTTGAAACTTGGTAAGTAGATGTATTCTGCGAACCGCATACAAAAAACACAAAAAAGAAAAGAAACAATAAATTTTGGGGGTTCCCCATAATTAGAACTGTAGCCCAATTATTTTTTCATACGTTTAGGGTATCTATGGATAGGTCTTCAAAAATGATATTGAGGTTTCTAATATATTTTTTTCTAAAATGAATAGTTTGCGCGAGAGACACTTCCAAGGTGGTAAAATGTCGTGTGTCTCTGTAACTTCTAAAATAAGAGAATGATAAAACTAAACAAAAATATGATGTACATTACCATGTAAACTTCCACCGAAAATTGGTTTGAACGAGATCTAGTAAGTAGTTATTTTTAATACGTCATAAATCGTAAATCGCCATTTACCAAGTACGGAACCCTTCGTGCGCGAGTCCGACTCGCACTTGGCCGGTTTTTAATTCCAAAATTCTTTCTCAAGGCATTATGGACTCTATTTTTCTCTCGACTAAGTACAAAATCAAATAAAATAAAAACTCACCTCCATAGCAGTTATAAGCATCCTGGTTAATCTGAACGGAATCTTCTCTGGGAACTTATCCCTCGACTGAGTTACTTCAAAGCAATCGCCAAAGTCTATATGCAAGACTTTCCCGGTGACCCTGTGCAGCATAATATTGGAGGGGTGTCTGTCTCCGAGCCCCAGGATGTACCCCACCATGCTCATGACGGCCAGGGAGCGCGTGTAGTTGGTGCGGCGCTCGAACCAGGCTTCAGCTGATGGACTCTTCAGCCAAAGGAGGCGGGATAAGTCGTTCCCAGGAGTCTGTGAGAGCGTGTATTCGAATACTTCTACCTGTGAAGGATAAAATTATTGTTTAATTCGTTTTTAAATGTTCACTGTTACTTATCCGAAGTCGACGTAGATCTATTGCAAACTTATTTGGGTTAACGCGTTTGAATTTGCCTCTAGGGGCGCTGGTGTAGAGTGAGGTCTTCAAAATGTCAAATTTCTTAGATTTTTGGCTTTTAGCGCGAGATTATTTACTAATTTATTTATCTTAATTCTTATTTATTATTGCGAATATTTGCCAAATATGGCAAATTAAGGTTTTACCAACTGCTACTGCTTTAATAGAGCTCTAAGGTGCAGAAAAACTAATCAACATTTAAAAAAAAAAAAAAGTGGCTGGGCGAAACAACAGCACTTGATTGAAATAGGTATACTCGAATATATTTTAATTAAAATTTTCCTTACGTGCGCGTTATGACCTTACTAGCAAATGGCGCCAACTGGCGGGCACAGAAACGGAAGCTCTCATTGCTCATCTAGGTACCCAACAAATCTAAATCGCGCGCACCGTGGGCGCACGGTTGGCGCAGTGCTTGAGCGATTGACTGCTGCGCTGCGTGTCGCGGGTTCGATTCCCGCACGGAACAAATATTTGTATGACCTACAGATAGTTGTTCCGGCTCTGGGTGTTGTGTATGTGAGTTTATATGTTTGTAAACCACGCACCCACGATACAGGAAGAAATGCCTAGTGTGGGGAAACGTTAAAAAAAAAAAAAACACTTTGGTATCTCAAAACGGTACCAGAAAACAACAAAAACAAACGATATTTTTCCATGCAGTGGAAATAACAAAACAATATGTTTTACAGAAACCTTTAGAGAAACTCACCTTATGCTTCAACATCAACTTCTGGTAATCAGAAGCCATCCTCAACATAATCTGCTGCTCCGTACTCAACGCCATTTTGTTCGACTTCTTATCTCTATAGTCACTAATGAGGTTGTATAGAGTATCACACTGGGGCACCCATCCAATTAACCCAGAGTTAGGTGACAACGGTATAACGGCATACCGTTGTATGGCCAGGTCATGTCGGTAGGTATTCGTATCAGCTTGTAGCAGCGTGTTGACCAGCCCGAACAGTTGCATAACTCGCTCGTCTTGACGCAAGTCCTCGTGACCTTTGAGTAGGAACATGTACTGTTTGCCATCGGAGCCTTGGATTGTAAGGCGGCGAGGACGCTGCTTTGATTTTATTACCTGTGAAATTGTAAGTATTTTAAAATCAGTCACAAGAATAGAATCAATAAAAACTTCTCAGTCTTTCAGTCCTACCCAAAGGATGCACTAGCAATAGTACATTGTAATACAAGGGTGGGAAGTAGGATATTACAAACGAGCTGTCATTAACAAGCCCGAGCCGAAGGCGAGGGTTTTTAATGACACGAGTTTGCAATAACCTACACACCCGTGTATCACACGACGTTTTTCAATACAGTTGTGAGAAACAGTAAAAACAAATCAAAGAATTAGATTAAAAGATTAAGAAACAAAAAAGATTAAGAACAAAAAATAAAATTTTCAATATGGCGCGTTTTTGCAACTGGACATATATTTTTACAAAGAAAACAGCCTATACAGCCTATTCGATTTTTGACAAACGTTGATGTGAAAATAATTAAGTTAAAACTGGTAATTAAATATATTAAACAACTATTAAAAAAAATTAGAATTTAATGCTAAACGTACGGAATCATTAATTTTTCCTCGTATAAAATCGTATCCCATTTTATTCTATGTATGAAAACTCCTTGCTACTAAACTTTTTTAAATTGACTTATAAATTTAAAACTAAACTGCAAACATAATGATCGAGCTCGTAAACAGAAGTCACGACCGCGTAACAGAAAGATGCCTATGCGTAAGATTTAACTTTCGAATCATAATTATAGCCTCTGAAAGTACGCCATGTCTAACAACTGTATTGAAAAATAAATAATTGTGTAGTTGCAGTGGTACGATAGGATTGTTTGATTAAATTTATTTAGCTTTTACTTAAAGTTGTAACCGCAAGCAAGATCAGTATTTTAACTAATGTTGAGAAGCTGTGTTGCGTGTCCCATTTGGGCGCCATTAGACTCCTAGTGGCGCCCGAACGGGACTCGCAATATATTATAGCCTATGCCAATCACGAGCGCGGGTCGTGCCACTTTTTTAGCATTGACATAAGGTTTAAATTGCAATGATTATCACGCGTTCGGCAATTCACATACTATAACTAAAGATCTAATAAAAATACTCACTTGTAAATGACTATGTATGTGCGATATCCTTATAACCTTCTCATTGGGCACATAGGACCCCGGCACAGCCAACTCATAGTCCTTACACGTATGGAGACGTTTGCTGACGTACTGCAGTTCCAGTGACGTCAGAGAGCGGAACTGTGCCGCGATGCGACGGACCACGTGGTAGTATAGGTCCCAGGCTTCGTTTAGGTATTGGTTTTCACCAGTCTCCTGGAAAAGGACGAGGTTTTTATATTTTTGTTGAGAGATAGGTTGAAATCTTTAGTTGCAGTAGGACTAAAACAATACCATGACCATTTTAACAAGACTGCGTGAATTCGGCAAGGCAAAAGATTTTGATCCCATCAATCGACCAATCACATGCGAGATGAACGATGCGATGTGGCTTTCCGTCTAGGTTGATTGACGGGGTCAAAACACTTTGTCTTGCCGAATTCACTTACGCAAATAGGATGCTGGTCATTCACGCACGCCTATTATGAAGAAACCAATAAGAACTGTGTTTGTCCTGTGGGCATCCTCTTCTAGCGTTTTCACTCACGTCGGCCTTGTAAATATCGTTTTTAGTCGTCTTTCATTCATCTTCTCAACATTACCAAATCATCTTTTTAATTAAAGTTCTATATTCTGAATAATTCCCGCACGGAACAAATATTTGTATGACCTACAGATAGTTGTTCCGGCTCTGGGTGTTGTGTATGTGAGTTTATATGTTTGTAAACGCAACCACGATACAGGAAGGAGGAGGAATTCCTAGTGTGGGGCAACGTTTTATTTAAAAAAAAAAAATATATTCAATATTATTATGTATCATTGATGAATACGTACTTTGTACAGTTCCAACCATTTATGGGCCTCCTGCAGATCTCTCCCGTACATCTGTAGGAATGACACCTCTTTCAATGTTTCCGGCGGCCGGTCCAGCATCGCATGCATCTTGTCTAACGTCTTGAACATTCCACGATAGTCTTTTTCACTGAAATATAATCTGAAAATATTGAAATATTTATTTAATACTTAGAAAATAACTTCGGTTCTTATATTATAAAAAAATATGTTATTCAACAATAACACATAATCATGGAAATTGAATGGACATCATATTTACCTAGAAGCTTCATCCAGCGCAATAAACACTTGATCGTGCCACAAGATGGCTACCTTTATGAGTTCCTCTGATATGACAGCGGCTTCATTCACTAAATTCTGTGAATGTGCACACATTGTTTTCAAAATATAGTTGGCAGCATTCTTCCTGTTCACGAAGGAGGATTTGGTCGCGACCGTCAGAGGATAAACCAACGCTTGCGGGTGCAACTTGCCGATGTCTATAAGGAGTATATGAACAAGCTTGGCTACTAAACTCCTTGGTGAATCGATGCGGGCGATAAGCTGTGGTATCACCTGCAACCATATCTTCACATCTATTTGTCGTATACCCTCGAATAATGCGTCGTATACCACCGGGTGATGACCGTGGTCGAACCATAACGTAAGCAGTCTGAGCGTATCTTGCAATGCACTACCATTCGACAAGCTGATCGATTTAAAGAAGCCTTCAATAGCAGGTATAGTGTAAGCATTAATAAAGTCTGCTCTGGACACTTTCTTCTCACCAGAACCTCCAGCCAAACTACTCTCGGATATATTGTCTTGCTGTTTGTAGAACAAAACTGTTTCGAAGTTCATGCAAGCCCATGCGTGGCACGCCTTGTACCAATCCGGAGCACGAATTGCCGCAGATAAATAGTTTCTTAGTATCTCAGGTATAGACAACTCATTGATTTCTTGAAGTGATTCGCACCAGGATCCCAGTTTTAGATGACAACGTGCTAGTAACCTGCTGTGTTCATCGTTTTCAGATTCCGAGTTATCTAAGAACCTTTGTAAGACGTCATAAGCGTATCTTTTGTTACCAGCATCCCACAAGTTCTTACTATAAGCTAAGACTATTCTGGGATCCTGCATTCGAAGCAGCACATCAGGGTTTGTGATAGGATCGCATCCTAATATTGAAAGAACTATTTTGTGAGCTTGATTTATAGAGCCGGTCTTCCTACACAAGGACGCGAACTTGAGCCAAGTCTGGAAGTCTTCCCGTGGAGACATAACTAGACTGCGAATCTGTAGCATCTTCCTCCAATCTTCGACCAACCGCTGGCCGCCTTGAAGTCGTAACCACCAACACTTGCGGATAGGATTTCGTCTCTCCTCTATAAGTTTGTATGTAACGACTTCTTCAAGTTCCGTCAAAAGTTGGGCGTTGACAAGAGCTCCGTACGCTCGTTGGTAGGTCTCGCCGACTACAGCTGCTAGCTCAAGGTCTAACATACTTCTAGCAGAGTCGATATAGTGCCTGGATTCCGGCCAGTGTCCTTCATGTATAGCAAGTATGGCCCTATAGAATGCGCCTTCTTGGCTATCCTCTGGGATGAACTCTACGTATTTACGCATAGAGTCCCATTCCTGCAAGCCCCAAGATGCTGCAGTTGCTATTTTAGCAGATTTGTTCCTGATGTCCTCAGTAGCAGTGTCCCACTGTTCAGCATTGTGGTTGTATATCTTCCTCCATTCCCCTAAAGCCTCGAGGCACCTCATCGTTCCCAATCGAGACTCTTCGTCTAGTGGCTCTACTTCTAACTTCTTGCTATATAGCTCAAGTGCTTGATCCCAGTTGTGCAGTTTCTCGTACCACCTAACGTGAACATTTAGGGATGTGTCTCCATTTTTCTTCTGTGTTATAACTTTCTCAAGCAGACCGTTACTCGCTTCGTTTCTTTGGAGTTTGTTATTAATGTGTATGAGTGATTCTATGACTTGTTTGGTGGGATTTCTTTTGTACTCTTTTTCCTGTAAAATTTAGACGTTGTTGTAACTACATGTATCAAAAGCACTTTGGAGTTGAGTTGGAATGACGGAGATGCTTTCAAACCAGAGTCTTGCATTTGCTTTCACCTCAAAATCTCAATTTTAGGTACAACTTAGAGACTGATTGTTTACAAAAAATATTAAATCTCACCTTATAATACAACGCCTTGGCGTACGCTCTGCAGTTGATAGCCGTATCACCTAACAACTTGATAGGTATAGGCAAGGCTCCCTTCTCACAATGTTCCAAGAACTCAGCCAGGTTCAGAACAGCTAGTGCCAACTCCGGCGCATCGGGCACCGTGAGAGCATGCTCTAGAGCTAAGACCAGCTCTTTTCGCGACTTGTCGTCGAGTTCCGTCCAGCACGACATGAAGGCTGCGTTGAATAACTCGCTCGCTAGCTGTGGGTAGTTTTGAGCAAGAGTTGAGCAGGCTCTGGGAATGAAAAACAATTAAAGCTTATTAACAAGTTGGACAAATGATTTTTTTATGAGAGAACTTTCGTGTCAGCGACGACACAAACAACTAATCATGCTAGGACTTTATTTCAGTTTGAATTAGTTGCTAGTCTTGGCATGACATGATTTGCCTTGAATCGACGATTAGAGATATATTATAGTCGGGACTCGCAGCCGATACCCGGCCACCGTAGGCGCGGGCTTGCGGACGGCGAGTAATGGGTATATCGCCGTCCGATAAGAACAATGCCCGAGTCGACAGTGCGTAGTGTTCCACGCGCGCCTCAAAGAGATGTCAGCAAAACTGGCGGGGTCCGCTAGGGCCGTTGCCTGTCTGGGCCGCGGATAAATTTGAAAGAGAGTTACCGCAGCCCTGGCTCAAGCAACTGAAGGAACACGGGTGGGTTTTAGTCAGTAAAACTCTGTCACGCCCACCTGCTTCACCCAGAGCGGGAGAATTCATTGGATGAGCAATCATCCAATGAATTCTCCCGCAAACAAAAAAAAAGAGATATATAGCCATATGACACATGTTATTATTGAAAAGACATTTATCATCACCAAGAAACTACTAGATAGATTTTACCTCACTGGAAAAAGGTGTGATTGTATGTATGTTGTTATTTCACTACCCGCTTACCTTATAGCAGGGCTGTTAGACTCCGTCAAAAATCCCACACTCAACTGTCTCAGCCATTCCATCCAGTCCTCTTTGGACACTATATTCTTTATTGACCAACATTTGCGTAAGTTGGACACATTCAGTGATAATTTCTGTATGGTTTGGATGTCGCCTGGACCAACCACCTAAGAATGAGGATAAAACATTAGGAACAAATCGCTTATTTTTAATATGAGTTTATTTAGTCTTGAGTCTAGATATACTTACATCAGTCTTTTGATTCCTCAATCGAAGTCGAGTTTCATCCAAATAATCATCATCAGACGCCAATGTAGATATAGCTTGCAATCTCGTCACCAAAACGATATAGTTAGGACATTGTATCTTATGCTTTATCAGTATTCTGTCCACCGACGGTATGTAGTCAATGTATTCACGGCCCAGTTGAACAATCAACGCGCAAAGCGTATTCATGGCGGTTTGCCGCAACGCAGGATTGTTGTCCAAAACTTTGGCTAGAGCTTGTATTATAACCGCCGAATAAGGTCTGAAATATAAATACATAGACAAATGCTCCATAGTCTCCATTGCAAGCTTCGATATAGACAGCGGAATGTTTCTGCCGTCAAAAAGCCCAGTTACAGCAGGCACTATGGACAACAAAACGTCGTCCAAATTATTCTCAAACTTCTGTATGGTCAACAACAGCTTTTCAGTCAAAACTTTGTCCTTGCTGTTGTCGTACTTCAAAACCCTCAGAATATTAGGCAGAATTTTCCGAAGGTACACCTTAAACTCCGGTCCAATCGCTATAGTGATGTGTTCTACCAACATGATGAGCGTCGGCTGCAGGTGACTGTTTGGAGTCCAATACTCCTTGATTATGTCAAATATATCTTCCAAATAATTTCGTATTTGTATTTTCACTACGGATATGAGTTGGGCCAGTTGAGTCAACAGAAACTCGCGGAAGGTGCTATTGTCTGTTGTGCGTATTACATTGAGAAGGCACGGCGTCACTCGCGATATGTAGGGCACGCATTTGATACCAAGAGATTGGAAAATGAACGTAACTGAATGCACGACGCTCGTATGATGTTGTGTCAACATCGGGTCGCGAAGCATTCTCATCAGCGACGTGAGAACAATAGCCGGGTAAAACTCATCAAGAATAAGCGGTGACATGTTAACAACCATCTCACTAATATTTACGTCTATATTCTCATTGGTAGTGTCAGAGACGGGAATCAATGTGGACACGGTTTGAAAATCGATCAAACCCTGATTAACTTTGTGTTTGTACGGGTCGAGGGCTCCCAGCAAGCCTAAGACGCGAATGGTTTCTCGTCTTTCTCTGGGCTGCTGTTCTGTCTTCAAAAAATTCAACAGCATATCCATTAAATGCGGATACTCCATGTAAGGAGTCACGACGTGACCCGTGGCACTGACTACTTGACCGAACGACCAGAGGGCTACGCTCCTCTTTTCGGGCTGATTAGGGTCCGAAAGGATACCAATCTGGATCGACATGAGTTCCGGCAACCATTGATTGAGAGCAGTTCCGCCCCCATTCACTTCCGCTAAATCGCCTATTGCCTTCAATATTGTTGAAACCATAATAGGGTTATCTGCTTCGGCTTTCAACTTCGGTACTAGAACATTGAGTATGGTATCTACAAATTGCCGCGTGATTCTCGGTGCATGGGAAATTATGTTATTCACCATTCGAAGCGCCTGTTCTTTATTGCGAGTGGATTCTGAATGTTGGAGTTCCATCAATACTTGCACAAAGAGCTGGCGTAATGTCGGTATGGTGTAGCTAGGGTTTATGTTGCTCAGCCTTCCAACTAAACACAGCGCTAGTTCACTAACATCGTTGTTCGAATCATTAATTGCAACAAAAAGACAATTGAGATGTTCTTCTACAGCTAAATATCTATCAAAGATAGGATTAGTGAATATTTCCAGCACTCTGTACCTGACTTCATGATCAAAGTCGGAGCGACCCACGGATAATAATTTACCGAGAGACTCATCAACGATCACGGTCAAAGTCCGCGAATTAGTTTGGGCGCATCGTTCAACCGCTTTTATTAGTAACTTTGACGCAGTTTTTACAGCTTCTATTCTGATGTCATGCTGTTCACTTAGAAGATAATGGTCTGTACATCTTCTTATGAATGACATGAGTGTATTGTTCCACTCGAAGTCAAACGAGCCGAGCGTGCGTAACGCTAGAACTAACTTGGAAGCGTCGTGTGGCTCTACCAACATAGCCGTCGTAAACATGTGAACTATTTGGTTCTCCCCATTACTTGGAGCGTACGGCTTCTTCCGCAATATCAACGACAGCATGTTAAGAAGCCTGTCTGTTATTTCTTTCTTCAGAGACGGTAGATTCTGACTAAGTTCTTTGAAACACGTCGTAAGTTGTGGACTCAAGCCAGTTGCACACATTGGGTCCAGAAGTTCTTTAACTTCATTTGCAACATCTTCTTTCATAGCAAAGCCTAATAATGTCACACAATTAAATAATGGAGTGTCAGATCCATTACGCTTTTTGGGAGTGTCTTTGAGTGGTAAAGTCAGTTTAATAATTTCTATGATCCTGACCAAGTACGATTGGACATCGGACTCAACTGCTACACAAATAAGGCCTAATGTGGTGAATGCCATAGCTTTCTCCTTCTCTCGACCACGCAAGAAGGTTATTAAGTGGTTTATGGTGGACTTAAGATGCTTTTTAGCATATGCTTCTCTATTAAAAGCAGCCAGTCTTGGAATCATTAAGAGAAGGAGTTGATGAACATTATGTGCTCTTGATATTTGTTGAGCCATCACATCTGTAAACAAACAAATATTATTCAGCATTTGCTGACCCCATCTAAAGATACAAATGCAAGTAATATATTGTAATTTCTAAAGCAAATTGGATTAGTTCAAAGTTAAATAAAATAATTTGGCAATTTTATGCATTATGGCAAAACTAGACAGGAAAATGCGAGAAAGGTAAATTCTGAGGCTTCCACTAAATACACTACATGTGCTAAATCCATCCAAAACCATACAGCTCAGCTCTGAAGTTACCTAGTGAAAATTTTATTGGAAATTTCACTTACCTAAACATATCTTCTCATACTGCTCTGCAATCAATTTTTTACAAATACTTGATTCATAAACAAGTGTATGTTGACTTTTATCATCAGGAAACTGTTGAGCTGTCCAAGAGTTCTGTACCTTCGAGTTCAGTGAGGTCATCTCATCTGATATGTCTTGTTCTGAATCAAGTTTCTGCATAAGTGTTGTGTATTTCTTTTCCCAAGTAGCATTGGAGCATCTCAGTAGTTCATTCAGTATCAAGAGTGCTCCATGTACATGGTCATCTCTACTCAAGCCCCTCTCTCTCCCCGGTTGTTCAGCAAATGATAACATGGATTGCTCATAACACTGTATGTACCAGTGAGCCTTGTTACTCTGCTCAGGAATCTCTCTCTGGGAAGTTATTACTAAAGCAGCTCTCAATGCCTTTGCTGCAGCTTCCCTAATCTGCTCTTTAGGATCTCTTAAAGGTATCATGATATAGTTAAAGAAGCCATTTATATGCTGAAAGAAATATGATGGCATAGATATTGCCAGCTCTCTCAGAATCATCACAGCTGACAGCCTTTTTCCTTCATTTCTTTCCTCTGCTAGCCACTCATAAGCCCTCTTTAGTTCAGACTCCACATATTCTCCTCTCTTGATGCCAAGTGTGACAGCAAGTCTACCCATAGTCTTAGCCCCCAATTCTAAGACATTCAAATCAGTAGACGGGAAGACATTTCTGAGGTAATATGCATAGCGAATATTCCTTGTTTTTGTTGTTTCGGTATCTCCACCAATCAGGCAGACTACAACAAAATAACAGACTACAATAAAATTTCAAATCAAAACAAAGTTGTTTTGAAAGTAAGTAGAACAACAAACAATGTAAATTGCTTTTGGATTCCTGTGCATGGCTTTAATGAATGTAAAACAAAAAAGATCGTGATGATAATACAAGGACAACTTTGTAATATCCTCTAGTGATGTATATCAAAATAATATAACCTATAAAATACACACCTATAGTCAGGATTCCTGCTTTCTTCTCGTTGTTGTCGTAGCTGGAGGTGAGCGCATGTATCTGTTGGTTGAAGTCATCGAGAACCTGCGTCAGAGACTCCTGAGACATCTCCCGAAGGTCTGTTTTTGTGAAGTGCAACAGTTCTCGAATGGCCTTATGTCGCGTCTCCGCATGGCGCGACTTCAGCCCCGACACCAAATCAGATACTTGATAACTCGTCATTTCGTTAAATATTAATCACAAATCCAATCCACAAAGATATTAATTCTATCATAGAATTACATTATTGACAAACTTTAAATGCACTTCACATAATTAAATCAATATCATTTCGTTCATCTTTAGTACTAAACGTAAAGATGAAATTAATTTAAATTTACATAAAGTACTCACAAGAAAATGTAAATAGTATAGTAATAAAACAATTTTATAACAATCCAAACGTAAACAAATTATGAATAGGTACATGCGGCCATTGACCACAAAATTTTCGTTCTGAAATATATATTTTTATGAGGTGTATTGATATCTAAATTGTACTGAGTTAATTTTTTATAAATACCTGGCTGATGCTTTCGTAGGAGAATAAAACTGACTGAAATGAAACAGTTTTTCTTCATCTTTACAAGCAACCGACCAAACCAATATTCTAAGAATATTATTTGTAAAACAGATTTAAAGTTTTAGAACGAATAATTCTAATGTTTTTTATTCATATCGGAAAACATTCCAACTCGATGTTAATTGGAAACTTTGCATAAGTGAAAATAATACGTTAAATTTAATTAGCACTATGATTATAATTTGATTAAAAATAAATAGCCTACCTTTGGAAAAAAAACCATGAAACCGAATACGCTTTAGTATACATAATAAAACATTAAAGCCAGTATACATAGATAGATATTATACACTAATAGTTATCTCTTTCAGGCATAAGCAAATTTACGGTGAAAGAAAGAGAGAGATAATATAAAGCTTTTGTTGGGGCTGGAGTTCGAACAAGGATGACGCGTGTATTTTCAATACTTTCTCGTCATTGTACCAACCACAAACGTCAAACAGCTGAGCGAGGTGACTGACTCGCCGTTGTGTGGCTTGCTCTTCTTTCTTATCCAAATTTTTGAAACTAAATTCAAAGGAATAGTGGTTTCAATAGTTAGTGCTCAACGTGCATAATAGTAATCTTCAATCATGAGTGAGCTGAGTCAAGAAGAGGTAAGTAGAAAATTTGTTTTGTAAACGAACCTTGGCATAATGCGTATGGCCAATCTAATTTCGTAACAAAACAAAGCGTTGGTGTTTGACGTTGTGCGCGCATAAGGTTCACACACGTGCTGAAGAACCCCATGTCGGTTGTTGCAGATACGGAGACGTCGCCTAGCGCGCCTCGCCGCGCTCGGTGGTGCAGGCTCGGCGCCGTCACCCGCCAGCCCTCCGGCCACACCAGGCGCATCGATGCCCTCGCCAGACCTGCAGACCTCCTCACAAGCTCGCTTCTCCCCTGGACCAGTTCCCCGCGGCTCCACAGAACCCTCCACTCCTGACGCCAACACAAACAAAGAGCCAAATTATTCAGATGGAGTCAAAAGTGAAGTAGAAGAGCAGACAACAAAGATAACAGCTGATGGGTTAATTGTCACTGAAAAGGCAGACAATAATCTGTTAGATGAAATGCCTGATACCAAAATGACAGATCTGTCACAAACAAGACAGTACAACAGTTTTGACTCCATGGGTGATGACACATTGTTGAGTTGTGGATCAGTGAGAGTGGCCAGTTTACCACAATCTACAGTGGGTGGGTCAGAAGGCGCTTCAACGAGAGAGGACAGCACATCGCGGTCAATATCCCCAGCACAGTTTGCCGAGCCATCACCAGTGCGGCCACGGCCCAGTAATGCCTCACCCAGTTGCTCTCGACGGTCTCTCTCCATGGAAGTTGATGATGTGTCAGAGAGGAACTCACAATCAGAACAACAGCAGGAAGCAATGGAGGTTAGTTACTTACATAATAATACAATCAACACTAGGTGACATAAGTTTTAACTTCTGAAACACATGTTTATTTGTTGAAATTGTGTTGTTTTTTTAATTTAGCATTATGCAACAATTGTAAAGAATCTTGTTGTTATGAGTAATCGCAATACTGAAGAAAATCTTATAAAATTACCATTCAATGACAATAATTCATACCTGGGATTATACAATCTGCCAGGTGTTGACTGTTGAATTTCATATATTATTATTGTGTATAATTTTTCAATATTATCATAAGTATGAGTTGCCTATTCGAAGACGAATTATTATATTCTTCTCAAACCCATAGTTTTAATAGTCTAATCATAATCAATTTTATCTGTTGTTAAATGTTATGACTGCATGTTATTATTTTCATGGACCAATCATAACAGGTAACATGAGATCATTACGTTTAAAGAAACAGAAACACTTAAAAAAAAATGAATTTGCTATAGTTCAAGATTGCATTGCTGATAACAGAATGTTTTGTAATGGTCTTTATCCAAACAAATATCAATCACATAACATTAAGAGGCTGGCAGGCTGGAATGAACTACTTTTCGTTTGATTTCATATAATATATAGACAATCTCTCTGACAATATAAATACAACAAGTATTATTCTACTGTGGGTGTACTACCAAGGTACAGTTCTGACTAACCCTTCAAGCAATACAGGTGTAATGTTATGTATGTGTAATAAATAATATAGCAATAAGTACTGATTTGAAGTACATAATTCCTATTCATTATTAAGTACAATAAGATTTAACTTAAGTCGAAACGCAGTGTGTGCCCGAGGATGAACGTCGGCCCCGAGGCAGGCGTGTGAAGCGCGGGCGAGGCGACTTAGACGACTATCCCAAAAATCTACAGGTGAAAGCAATATAAAGAAAAGTTTACATGTTACAAAGCAATCATTTTAGATTAGCTTCCCGATGACATACATAAAAAAAAGGATTTGTTCTAAGTGATCTCTGCTGTGTACTTGAGAAAACTGAAATAGTTGTAAACTATAACTGTTTAAAGCTTATAAAACATATGGCCTCCATATTCATATTATATAGCTCTACAATAATATATAGCTTGACCTCCATGAAAAGTATAAAACTAAGTAAAAAATTAAAAATACCCTACATTTTATTTGCTGCCTGCAGACAAAAGAGAGACTCCTCTATGGAATGGCACAAGGAAATATTTATTATGATGATTGTTCATTATTACTTTGGTCATCCAAACTTGCAGTTAGCAACAACAGTCACGGACTTCATTTTCAAGGCACAGATACATATTTTTAAATTCTCTTCAACAATTTCATCCAAGTTGTTTTACAATACATCAACACTAACCAATCTCACGAAAGACTGAGACGCTTTATTAAACATCAGAATACTTTGCGCCAGGTGGATGACAGTGACACAACGGCGTCGCCGGCTCGCAAGATCCATCGGTCGCGCACAGTGAGCTGCACTGAGCTGACAGAGGAGCAACTGAGGAGCATCGTCGCCAAGATCCTACAGGTGTCCTGGTCGGAAGATAGTGCAGGTTTGCTAAAAAAAAAAAAACTGTCTTGTCCTCAAAAAATCTTATTTATAAAAACTTTTTAAACACTGATTAATAGATTCTTAATTCATTTTTCCTATACTCTCTGGGTCCGGGTTAGCTACTAACTCGGAGTTAGTAAGTTAACCCAAGGTAGTGCACGTGGGCCGTGTGTAATAGATGTCATCGATGTCTAAAAGAGGTATCAGCAAGTTCACCTTGTTCTAGACTGTAGGTAGTTAGCGCCCGGACGACGCGCCGCGGTCTGGGGCGCTGCGACCTTGGTACACTTTTGTATATTCTTCCGGGATGTTAAAGGATGCAAGGCTCATAAGACATTTTATTTCTAAAGATTCAAACTATCTTTTGTTTTTCAAAAGGAATTCTTATCAAAATAAGAATAACGATTTCTGAAGCCCGAAATACCAAAAGCCTCTCTTTCATAAAGCTATTTGTTTCAGGTGGCATATTTGTACCGTCGGTCGCAGCATCACTTCTCGACAACCCTAAACTAAGTTTAGAAGAACTGGCATCAGAGGCTTTGATTGACGTTATTACTCAAATAGCGGATGGTTCAGATCCCCTCAACCAGAAACTCATAGCGATTACCGAAACTACAAAGAGGCCTAGTGAAGATTGCGGGGACGATATGTTGACTAGTGGACAGGTCGGTTCGGAGACCGAAGCTGACAAGGCAGACTGCCCCGCGCCTTCACTGCCTTTACCCAAGACGATACCGACACAAGGTCTGGCTGTGAGCTACATAGTGCGATTCTACACGAATATTAATTCCTACGAACGAGAGTACTCGAAGAAGAGTTCAGAGCCGCCTTTGAGCGACTTGCTTCAGAGTTTAAGAACATTACTAGTGAACCATTTAGTGCTAGTGCTGCAGGGCAGGTTCGAGCTGGAGAAGTGCAGGAAGTCTGCTCTGCTGCCGTACATGCTGGTGGTGTCGCCGCCGACCGGGCTCATACCAGAGCTGCTGCTTGCTACCTATAATGACAAGGAAGTGTTTGAGGAGGTGAGTGTAATCATTGTGCCATATTTTCTTCTTGATTTTGACACATTTTATAACCTCAAGATTTTTCATTTCATTTAAATGAAAGGAGTTATTGAGTTTACATATCTTTCAGACCCTTTGAAAGCGGTAAATAAACTGGGTTAAATATGACCATCAAATCAATGAGGACCTGTCAAGTATCCCATTCTTTCGGAGCATATCCATTGACCAATAAAACCATACTAAATGACAGGATCAATCGCAGTCATAAAACATGTGAACAAGACGATGTTTCACTATCGAGTTTATTAACATTGAGGATGTTTGTGCAGGTATTCATCCCACTAGTGATGGGCATTCGCGAGGAGATGCGTCGCGCGGTATCCCCGCTCGGCGGCCGCGGAGCGTGCGGCGGGGGCTCCGCCCTGCGAGCCCTGCGCGCGCTGTGCGAGCTGCGCGCAGGCCCACGGCACGCGCGCCGCCCGCTGGCAGAGCTGCTGGCGCGGCTGCCCAGCCTGTGCCCTGACCCTGTCACCACCGCCGCCGGGAGGGAGATTGCGCGCGTCAGCTTCCTCGGACCTTTCTTTGCGGTGAGTGTGACTTGATGTTATACTTATTATGTGTTGTTGTGTAACAATGGTCATATCAGCCCTCTTTGGGCTAGGTGGACCCCAAGCAAGGTTATAGTAGATAGATGAGACTAGCACAGAATAGTGTTATCGAAGACCTTTGTCGAGCAGTAGAATGCTATAAGCAGATGGTGAATTTTAGAAATCATACACAGCTGTATAGCTACAAAGCTGGGCTCACGATACCATTAAGAGCTCATTGAGCCTGAATACGCAGAATTCTTATAAATAAACTCCTTTCTGTGTGAAAACGTACGAAAAACACATTGTTTTCATTTGCGGAACCGTAAAACTCTGCAGCATGTGTTTACGTACGCGTAGTCTCCGTTCGTAGTAGAGAACTTAGGATCAATTCGCAGCCATGATGTCAACAAACTACCAAGTGCCGACGATCCAATTCGAATAAGATAGAGTCTAGCAAACGAAATTAGACACTCGAATTATTTGCTGCATGGCAATGCTGTTATAATGTCAACATCAATTTTTGGTGATTTGTTGTGGTCTTGATAATAGCATTTATTAAGTGAAAAAATAATAAAACAATTAAAAGTGGATTACGGGAGATGTTGTTTCGCATGATGTCTAAATATCAAGAAAAACATCAGGCGAAAGACGTTGAATTCAAACAAAAACAAGATTGTTTATGTGTGGTGTTAGATTTCATAAGTTAGAATGACGCTAATAAGTTGAATAAACCAAAATTATTATAGAATACTGTTGTTTTTTTATTGAGATTGATACATAATATCTAAAGTATTACCTATAGTATTTTTATTCAGACGAAATAAAATAAATAATTCTAAAGTATCAAATTAGGTTATTCCAGGTATGTCATACTAGTTTTGGGGTTGCTATGCTGATATATTTAAAACTTTCCGCGCTTTTTCAGTCTCTACTTTCGTTTGCCAGACTCTAACAATCACACTAAAAAGATCCAAAAGTAACATCAACATTTTCAACAGATATCGCTGTTCGCCGAAGAGAACCCGCGTTTGGCAGAGCGTTTGTTCGCGACGGGTTCGGGCGACCGAAGCCTGGCGTTCGCTCTGCAACGCGAGGTGGAGGCGAGCCGCAACACGTTGCATAACATCTGCCACAACATACTGCTGTGCCCCGACGCGAGGGAGCCGCTGCTCAACTACTTCGCCGCGTTACTGCAGCGGAATGAGAGGAGAGCGCAGCTGCAGACTGATGAGAGATCTCTGGCCGGTGAGTTACTTTCTTATACAACTTTTGTTTACAGTTTTC
This sequence comes from Orthosia incerta, assembly GCA_948252205.1. Taxonomy (NCBI): domain Eukaryota; kingdom Metazoa; phylum Arthropoda; class Insecta; order Lepidoptera; family Noctuidae; genus Orthosia; species Orthosia incerta. Next base: position 8,807,083 of record OX411759.1, read on the forward strand.
CTCGCGGCTTCCTCCCGCGTGAAGGGTAATTTTATATATGGTGCTAGGCAACTGGGCTTATCCCCGTTGGAAACGACACTCTGTGCCTATTAGCATTGTTTGATCTGTCTCCTACTTGGTATGGAGGGAAGTGGCAATTTGTATTTTTTTCCTACACCTTCGTTATTCTTTTCTGACTAATTTTGTTGCGGGATCCAAGACTGTCAAATTCATTCTCCGGGACTTCGTCGAGCTTCATTGCCTCGGCGCTTTTCTGGTGGTCGCCACTGTTGATTCTGGCTTTCAGGAGTTGCAGTGGTTTGGGAATAGTGCGGCGGGATAGACAGAATTTAAAAAAAAAATGTAGACGTACTACCGGGATTAAAAGTATCCTCTGTCCCACTCCCAATCCAGTATTAGTGTGATTAGGATACATATTCTTGTATGTTCTGGGTTCAGTACTAACAGTCTCAACATAATACTCTTGGTGCTCCAAGCATGGACAGTCCACACTACCATCTCGATGACGAGTTTCAGTTTGAGCAAGTGAATATTATAATAGTGGAACCTACTGTGAACTTCACTTGAACCTTATGTGATTCAATAATGTTTTTACTTTCATTAATCTTGTGTCTTCGATTTCACTGACCGTTTTACATAGCGCGACTCGCGTCTCGTATCTTTTGTGTAAACAAAACTTTCATCTTTATAAACACAAAGCTTGTACTGAATAAACAAGGTAACGGGAAAACTCGTTGCTGAAAATAAATTTAACGGACAAGATATTATCATGAAACAGTAAAGAAAAAGAAAGAAAAAGTGTTTATTCGCCATAAAAACGACATACATAAAATCAAAATAAAATTAATATGCAGGAATCTGTTGATCGCTTCTCAATAAACAATACAATGCACGGAAAGCGTTCGACGCTTGTGCAAAGTATAGCCCATGGGCCATGACTGCGTACATTTGAGTATTTCGGTACACCAACTGCATACACATTTCACATTTGATTTTACTTTGTTCTTTTATTTATAAATGTATGCCAAGACCTTGTTGATAGCGGTTGGGGTGCTATAACTAATTGACAAAGACATTACTACAAGTTTATCAGACGACAATATAATAAATCGATGCGTTATGTGCGTAGTTAGGCCTGGTAGTAATGTCTGGCGAAAATAGACTACATATTTTGTTCAAATGTCGCTCACCTCGCCTTGTCTATTAGACGAATTTGTATTGGCAATCGTCCAAATAATTTACTTTCCAAGATTCAGATCGAAACATTAAGCGTTACTTGTTGACGGTTCTCAGTAAATATTTATGTTTGTTACGTTGTCAGGTGGACGAGACAAACAGAAATCGTTCGCCAACACGCAAACTATATTACGAATGTTATATTTGTATGTGTTATTTGCTCTCCTAGAACTTCGTGTTGACAAAAAACTGTTCGTAAACAACTGTATAATTCTATTAAACATAATAGTAAAAAACATCTCCTGTATGTTGTGTGTTATTTCCCTAACTATTTGTCAAGCGCCAAAGTACTAAAATATCACAGTAAACAAACGAATTACAGGAACAACAAGGAAAACTGCTTATAGTATTTCGTCGTTCTATGAACTGGTAACTCACAAACATAAACGTACCTATTCTAATTTCTGTCGTCATCATCATCATATCAGCTGAAAGACATGCACTGCTGGATATAGGTCTTCTCCAAGCGTCGCCATATTGACTGGTCACGTGCGTCTCGAATCCAGTTGATTCCCGCCACCCTCACCAGGTCTAATTTCAATAAAATGAGAAAATTAGTACACGGCAAGTTCTACTGCACTGGCGAATTAACGATCGATAAAAGTAATTTGCAGAATCAAATACGTCATAGCCATTCCGTGGAATATAATTATTCGGTTCGTAATAACTTAATCTGTATGGTAGACATCACACTTGCTCATTGAACTAACTACATAACTCACAACACTTTTTTGCTGCCGACTGACCGTAATAATGTACAAGAAGTACTCAAGTTAAGGTCACTCCTGGCTTATAATGGCATGAGAGGTAAGGAGTGGCATTCCCTGCCGGAGTCTGTGTTCCCCGATAGCTACAACCTAAGGGTCTTTAAGTCAAGAGTGAATAGGATACTTCTAGGCGTGCTTCACCGTCGACCTCATCATCGCTTACCAGGTGAGGTAGTGGTCAAGCGCGAGCCTATCGATAGTAAATAAATATGTAATAATAAGTAATTAAGTATGTTTGTTGAGGCCTGAAACCCTACAGCCTTATTGCGTAAGTGAATTCGGCAAGGCATAGGGTTTTGACGCCATCAATAGACCAATCACATGCGAGATGAAAGACGCGATGTGATAGGTCGAGTGATGGCAGTCAAACCATTTGCCTTGCCGAATTTACTTTCGCAATTCGGCTGCTGGATACACTGGCTTACTGCCGGGAAAAGGATGCCTCCAAATTCTAAAACATTCATACCTCTTCTTCTTTCATCCATTTCCTAAGCCACTTCAAAGCAGGCTTTACAGTATTCGCCCATTCCGTCTCGCCGTCAATTTCTGAAGCATTGAATACAATAAACTTTTATTAACTACAAGTAATAACGATGCTATGTATTGTTTCAGGCGACGGCTTCATGCTGAACGTATGTTCAGTGCTGCAACTGTTGTCGGTGCGCATCAAGTTGGAGCGCGTGTATCCTCTTTACACCTTCCAACCCGACTCGTGGGTCAATGTCCGCGACGAAACCCGGCTGTACTTCACGGCCCAAGAGGCTCAGGACTGGCTGGATTCACTCAGTAAGTAAAGTGAGGTTTTATTTGAATAAGAGATTCTTCATATTCTTTATTGTACACAAAGCAAACATATACAAACACAGAAGCAAAACTTAGACGAGCTTAGCCCATAATTGGGTTCTCCTATAGCAAACCTCAGTGTTATAGCGATATTTACACTATTAGGACAGTTAACAAAAGTGCACAACAAAAAAAAAATAAAACAAATGACAATTTCAATTCTTACTACTTAACTAAATACAATACACAACCTGGCATGAATAAAATTTCGCCTAGAATCGTAAACCAAGATTTGATATTGATGGTACCAAACTGAAGAAATGAGCCGATTTACAAAAGCAAGCTTAAATTCTCAGTAAACAGCGTGTTGCTATGCGGACATCACAATCCACCATAAACATTGTGCAAACTGTACAGTTATAAACACAACAACTGTACCCCGCTTGTCAGCGCTTCTCATCTGATTATATCCTTACAGTATTGTGTACATTAAAACATAATGAATGACCTACGTGCAAGCTCGTTGACCCCTAAACGACATCATGGACAATTTAATTTTAATTGACAGTCGTAGAACTAAGTTCATGGCAAGAGCGAACTATCTTTTGCTGTACAAATAAAACTTTTTTAACGCAACGATAACGTATAATTTTGAATTAAATACACAAACACCGAAAACATGAAAATAGTAAAAAAGTAAACATGTTATTTTAAAAAAGGAATGACGCAATAGTCAATATCGTTTAAATTATTTTTAGTATTTAGTAAAATAAACATATGAGTGAAATTATGGCAAGGCATAAAAGAATAAAGCGGAAATCACGTGCCTAATCTTCAGACATAGTTGCAACCAGTCCAATGATGGCTTAAGCATTCAATTAAAGTACGATACCGTAACATGACACAAGTAAGGTAATAAAAGTTTTTAAGTACGCTAACTTAAAATGTAAGCTACATAAATATAAACAAAAATTTCAAAGAAATATGAAAGCAGACAATTGTTATTGGATGAACCAAACCGTCTTCCGTAGAACCTCTTCAACCATTCACGATTTCTTTAATAGAATATGTACGGAACCCGTTGAAAGATGTTCGGAACCCCGAAGACTGCAGGTACTCCTGAGGTAGTTCGTTCTGTCCCGGGGTAAAGGGCCGAAAGTCGGCTCAACTGATATCTACAGACAAGGAAACGGACCATCAAAATTATGGAACCAAAAGGGTCTGAAATACCAGAAGAAATCGACATTCAAAAGAACAATTAGTAAAAATAGTCATTACATACCAGTTTTGATTCATGATGCATAAACACTTGTCAGCGACATGGTTACATTTATGATAAGCTTGTCATCATTGTTTTGGCTGGACTGCCCTATTCTTCAATCTGTCGAACGGCAACTATGAGGCATGTCCTGGTAGCGAAACGATAGTTGGTGTCTCTGACAGAGCTCAATTACAGAAACATGCGGTCCGCAAGCTCCGGCGCGCCCGTGGACCCGAATATCACGTACCCTTGGCCTAACGACAAATAATGGTTTCCTGCCATTTCCGTACAAGAATGGACATAGCTATGGTCATATTGTCGCTGGCAATTTAAAACAAACTATTAAACAGTTACTTTAAAAAAAATACCAATAATAAATTTAGTAGTGGATAACAGAGCCAAACATTTTATCAAAATTCTTTGTCACAGTCTTAGAAAAAAATCGTCATCTGTTTTCTTGACAAACGAAATATGAAAATTTGAAAAATTATAACTAGCCTGCTTTGACAAATTAAAAAAAAGGCTAAAGCAAAGCGTCTTGTAGCGATCACGCTACAGATATCACAGTTTATCAATTATGTACTTATTAGTTTCTGCCAACGGCTTTGCCCGCGTGAATGTCGAAAAGTATCCAGAGGGCACATATTCCCGGGATAAAAAGTATCCTATGTGCTATTCCAGAATATAATCTATCTCTTTGCCAAATTTCATCCAGATCCGTTCAGCCGTTTGAGCGTGAAGAAGTAACAAACATAATAACACACACTCTCACAAACTTTCGCGTTTATAATATTAGTGTGATAGTTTCATCGCCCATAATATTTGAAGGGACTTAGAAAATATGTCAATTGTTTTTTCTATACTAATATTATAAAGAGGTAAAATTTGCAACTTTGTATGTAGGGGCACAGATAATATAATACTAGCATACAGATGCCTCATCCCATACAAAGAAACCGTGCCGACGTAACTAGCGTTTTTCATCTGATTAATCTTGTTATTTTTGTAAGTACCTCAATCGCGTTCGTTCCCGTTTCACGGCTATAGATGGTGTTAGCAGCGACTTGCAAGTAAAAGGGTTTACTAGGTTCGTGAACATTTTTTTCTTTAAATACAGTGAAGATTCGTTTTATAGTATTTTTTTGCACGTTTTTACAGTTTTTTTGCACCAAAATGTGTTACAATGCAAATTTTAACAAACGAGAGGAATGCCTCAGAAATTATAAAATGCGCCATCTATTGGCATCAGTTTTAAATGAACCGTTCAAATAATCTTTGAAATGTGAATTAAGAGCCCAATATTTTATAATTTTGTACTTAGGAGAGTTGATTAAACAAGAACATACAATTTTTATGTTCAATTCCAGAAAATGTTAAGTTTACACACAATTATATTTAATTGTGTGCACATGTCGCGCCATCTAGTGAGATTTATTTGAACCAAATTTCCTTCCTTAGCAATGAGACCCCGTGGTAGGGGGTAATCTCAGGAACTACTGGTTGGAATTGAAAAATTCTTTTTGTGTTAGATAGTCCATTTATCGAGGAAGGTTATAGGCTATATAACATCACGCTACGACCAATAGGAGCGGAGCATAATTGAAAATGTTGCAAAAACGGGAAAGATACTTTTTGAGGGCTTCCGTTGCGTGCGCTGCGTAAACGGTTTCAGTTATGCTATCATGTATGTAGGGTAGGTAGGATAGGGTAGGTACGTAGTCAGTTGACGGGAGCGAAGCCGCGTGGGACAGCTAGTTCATAATAATTCGATGTCTTTTATCTTAGTTTTTCGCCAAACCAGATGTCTAGATCAACCAATGTGTTTGCGCTATTTTGATAACACTCAGTTTAGCGTCAATGCAACAATTCCCTATTGTTTGTTTAGAAGATATCTTTCATTTCTGTTTGTGGTAATCGTGAATTCGTGCCTCGATCACATAAGCTTTGCCCACTCTTACGATTCCTCTGCGAAAACCCTGACTTTGACCAACACCAAAAAAACTAATAGTACTCAATACCAAAAGACATTTTTCCACTACCTTGTCTATTATGTAACACATAGCCTAAGAAATTCGTTTCGAAATATGAACATTTAGACACAAGATTATAAAATAAAAAATAACAAAATTACATAATAACAGTTACGAAATGACTTTTATATGGTGGTTTTGATATCATTGTGTAACTGGCAGAATGATACTGAACCTGTTACCTCTCGAAAAAGCGTGCGTTGATTGTGTGTATAATTATAGTCTGTGGTTTTTAGTCTGACCGTTTCTAATAAATTGTTGTTGGAACTTATTTGCATTTAATTAAGTAAGCTCATCAAGTTCTGGAAAAAGAATCCTTCGTGTTACGAAATGTACTATTATACAAATTAGACTGAGAGGCAGCACTTTTTGAACCTCAAACTTCTACATAAAGACATTCCCCCAAAACGCCCGCCTATACTGGTAGACTTTGATGGGACGTGTTGTTTCATCATCATCATCCGAAGGACGTCCACTGCTGTACATAAGCCTTGCCCAAGTGTTGCCGATTGACCAATCCCGTGAGTCTCGCATACAACGGATTTCCACAACCTTAACTAACGGGAGGCAATCCAACGCAGCGTCTCCGACCATCGACAGCTGTTTATACCCTTCTAATAGAACTCCTTTTATTTACAATCAGATAAAGACCCGGCTCACAAGTGGCCCGAAGCGAAGTTCCAGACAGTGTGCTGGTTCTTGACACTGCACATGCATCATGTGGCCCTCATCCCAGCCCTGCACACTCATCAGAGACGCATTCGGTAAGAGAAGGACTACTCGAATGGAGAACTAAGTATTTAAAAACTAAAAATTGATTTAGTTGCTACGTTTAACAAACGCATGTCAATCGTTGCAATTTAAACCTTATATCAATGATCTAAGAGTCACATGACTCGCGCACCTGATTTGCAAGGACTAAACGAGAAAATTGAGATAATTCTTTGACTATGCGCGTCTATGCTTTTAAATGATTATAATATGCATTTGCGGTAGCTTGAACACGACTATTTGTAATAAAAAAAGAAAAGACTTAATTCAAAATTTCCTTCAGAGCATTCCGGGATCTCCAAAAAGTGATTGAAGAGCTGATGGCTGCCGAGCCACAGTGGCGAAACAGTTTCTCTGCCTTGCGGAACCGCGAGTTGCTGCGCAGGTGGCGCCGCCAGATAAAAAGACTACACAGGTAAGGAAACAACTAATTGCTATTTTGATACAAGTAGCCAAACTTTTGCAAAATGTAACTATTCATCTAATATGAGTTTTTTAATAAATATTATTTCACTTGTTGCTAAGCTAAGCTCAGACTGCATCGGTGGTATATCTTATAGTCAGAATTCGCTGATTTTGGCAAACTTTTGCAAAATGTACTATTCGTCTAGTAGGAGTTTGTTAATAAATATTATTTAATTTTTTGCGAAGCTCAGGCTGCATCGGTAGTCTAAATTATAGTCCGAATTCGCTGACTTTGGCAAACTTTTTCAAAATGTGCTATTTGCCTTATAGGAGTTTATTAATGAATTTTTTTTTTTTTTGCGAAGCTCAGACTGCATCGGTGGTCTAACTTATACTCCGAATTCGCTGACTTTGGCAAACATTTTCAAAATTCGTCTAATAGGAGTTTGATAATAAATATTATTTCACTTGTTGCGACTCGTGCCTCAGAAAGCTGGTCAAGCAAATTTTCCAGGCTTTCTTTAATATTTAGACAGATTTAACGTGTAGTCAAAAACCCGAAAGCATGACCAGTCTACAACTTTGTTGGTCAAAGCTACCCAGATGGTAATATTTTTCTGACAAACTATTTCGTTGTACAGGTCCAAGCAGTGCGCAGAGACAGCACTGCTGGAAGGCGAGCTGATGCGCCGCAGCCTCCAGTTCTACGCGTCAGTGTGCGCGCTGCTGACGTCGGCGCTGGACGCGGCGCGCGACGGCGGCGGAGCGCTGGCCGACGCCTTCGCCGCCACGCCCGAGTGGTACGTCGAGGATATCGCCGAGTTCATGCTGTTTGCGGTGCAGTGAGTATCTTTCTTTATCAAATAGTCCATGTATTCTTGATGAAATAAAATGGCACTGTTTTAAGTTTTGACTAACCTGCAGCCTAATTGCGTAAGTAAGTGAATTCGGCAAGGCGAAGGATTTGATCCCATCAATCGACCAATCACGTGCGAGATGAAAGACGCGCTCTTTGTTATAGGGATGGTTGGGTACTATAAGTTGAAAGTCAGGCGTAACCTCGCCCTTGTAATAGTACATTGTGATACAAGGGTGGAAAGTAGGTTATTGCAAACGAGCTGTCATTAACAAGCCCGAGCCGAAGGCGAGGGTTTTTAATGACACGAGTTTGCAATAACCTACACACCCGTGTATCACACGACGTTTTTCAATACAGTTGTGAGAAACAGTAAAAACAAATCAAAGAATTAGATTTGTTTATTCCTAAAAAATAAAATTTTCAATATGGCGCGTTTTTGCAACTGGACATATTTTTTTACAAAGAAAACAGCCTATACAGCCTATTCGATTTTTGACAAACGTTGATGTGAAAATAATTGGTAATTAAACTTAAAACTGGTAATTAAATATATTAAACAACTATTTAAAAAAAAATTGAGAATTCAATGCTAAAACGTACGGAATCATTAATTTTTCCTCGTATAAAATCGTATCCAATTTTATTCTATGTATGAAAACTCCTTGCTACTAAACTTTTTTAAATTGACTTATGGCGCGTTTTTGCAACTGGACATATTTTTTTCAACGAAAACAGCCTATATACAGCCTATTCGATGTTTGACAAATGTTGATGTGAAAATAATAAAATAAAACTGGTAATTAAATATATTAAACAACCATTTAAAAGACTTTTAAGAAGAGAATGCAATGCTAAAACGTACGAAATCATTAATTTTTCCTCGTAGAAAATCTATACCATTTTATTCTATGTATGAAAACTCTGCTACTAAACTTATTTAAATTGACTTATAAATTTAAAACTAAACTGCAAACATAATGATCGAGCTCGCAAACAAAAGTCACGACCGTGTAACAGAAAGATGCCTATGCGTAAGATTCAACTTTCGAATCATAATTATAGCCTCTGAAAGTACGCCATGTTTAACAACTGTATTGAAAAATATGTTTTCATGGTTTTTCGTGGTATGCTAAATAATCCACAAATATTACAATCGTTGGGATTGCTCGTTCCAAACAGGAAGCTACGGTTAGGACCGAGGGAGGAGCTGTTTAAAGTCCCGTCAACCCGCACTAACGTGTTAAAGTTTGCACCAGTGACTCGATCAGTTAGAATACTGAATAGCGTCTCTCTGCGTTTGGACATATTTTCTTGCTCTTTGGCGGAATTCCAGAGGGTGACACTTAGTGAGTTGTCCACTGTGTAACTTGTGCCTCTACCTAGACCCGTTACTGAGACTGGCCAACTGGCAATGTATGACTACGTTTGTTAACTTGGGTCTTACCTGTAAAAATAAATGTACGTGTTAATAAATAATTATCATGAAAACTGCTGAACCGATTTTGATGAAACTTGCACTGTTCCCTAAATTGAGAGATACTTAATCCAAAAAAGAATTATCACGATCCGATAAGTAGTTTCGGCGAAATAAATGGACAAACATACATACATAAAAACATACATACACATATGAAATTTGGCACACGTGTTTAGAAGCCCATACAGAGTAACATAGGTGAATCTTGTGCAATTCCAAGAATATTACATACATACGTGTCGAATTAATTATCTCCTTTTTTTTTTGAAGTCTATAAAAACACCATAATGTGTATTGTGTTTTTACAGACTTCAAAAAAAAAAGGATGTTTTTATACCATTGAATACCTACTTACATAGTTTTAATAATTATTTATCACAGTGTTTTAGTCATTTGTAAATAACATCCTTCATATTAAAGATAATAAAAGCAACATAAAATTATATTTCCAGATACGTCCCACAAATAGTGGCCGACTACATCGAAGACCCGATCATAACTTGGCTCCTCAGTGCCATCTGCCACTCTCGGCTCTTCAAAAACCCTTACTTAGTGGCGAAGATTGTGGAAGTTCTCTTTGTGATCAACCTATCCGTGCCACTGAAGCTGAAGAATGTATATGAGAAGTTCATGGACCACCCCATGTCACAGACTGCCCTGCCAAGTGCGCTCATGAAGTTCTACACGGATATAGAAACTACTGGACAAAGTACAGAGTTCTACGACAAGTTCACCATTCGGTTCCATATCAGTATTATACTGAAGGGGATGTGGGAGAGACCAATACATAAACAGGTCAGAGATTTTGACTTTAGCACAGATTTAGTCGAGCATAAAAAGTCGAGATTTTAACACGAGCGATGTAGCCAATTTCGACTTGAGGCGAGGGCGAACGTCGAAAGCTACATGCGAGTTTTAAAATGAAGCCTTTTTATGCGAGACACGAACGATTCTTTTTCCGCTACCAGAGGCCTTAGTGCGAGTTTTTACTCACGCTCAATCGCGTTAACGTAAACTTCATTTTGTATTAGAACTGGATAAGCGCCGTCTGGTGACGGTAAGGAGAAACCTCTTTTTTTGTTTACATTTTGACATAAGAGATCGTTAACGTTATCACGAGTGAGTACGTTAAAAAACTCGGAATAAGCTCACTGATGAGCTTACTTAATTAAATGCAAATAAATTCCAACAACAATTTATTAGAAACGTCCAGACTAAAAACCACAGACACACAATTGACGCGCGCTTTTTCGAGAGGTAACAGGTTCAGTATCATTCTGCCAATTACATAATGATATCAAAACTCCATATAAAAGTCATTACATAACTGTTATTATGTAATTTTGTTATTTATAATTTTTATTTTATAATCTTGTGTCTAAATGTTCATATTTCGAAGCGAATTTGTTAGGCAATGTGTTACATAATAGACAAGGTAGTGGAAAAATATAATACTAGCATACAGATGCCTCATCCCATACAAAGAAACTGTGCAGACGTAACTAGCGTTTTTCGACGGTATATTTACTAAAAGTACATCGATCGCGTTCGGTTCCAATCATATCGTGGTATCATAGATGGTGTTAGCAGCGACTTGCAAGTAAAAGGGTTTATTTGGTTCGTGACTTTTTTTTTTCTTTAAATTACACACACACACAGACAGTAGTATTGTTTTGCACGTTTTCACAGTCTCACTGTACCAAAATGTGTTAAAATACAAATTAAAAACATCGAGTGGCATGCCTAAGAAATTTAAAACGGCGCCATCTATTGGAATCAATTTTAAATGATCCGTTCAAATAGTTTTTGAAATGTGAATTAAGATCCCAATATTCCACTTAGAAGAGTTGATTAAACAAGACCATCAATGTTTATAATAAATTCTAGAAAATGTTAATTTTACTCACAATTCAATAACAAATCGATGCATATCGCGCCATCTAGTGATATTTATTTGAACCAAACTTTCTTTCTTAGTGCTGAGACCCCGTGACTTTAGCAATATGTTTTAAATTTGCTTGTGTAATATCCGAAAAATCATGCAACTAGAAAGCCATCTTTAGATTATCAACCTTATTTCTTTGGCATTAAGAATGAAAAAAATTAAAAGCACGATTAATATTTCTGTTGTGTTTGGTAAGTACACACTTACCAAACACAACAGAAATATTAATCGTAAAGTGAGAGCAATAAATATTAAAATAATGTAATTGTTCCACAGGCTATAGTGAAGGAGTCTCGGTCGGGCCGTCAGTTCGTCAAGTTCATCAACATGCTCATGAACGACACCACATTCCTACTCGACGAGTGTCTCACGGTTAGTATTTTATTATTAGCTAGTTAGTGACTTGTGTGCAGACGATATTGTTGACATCGCGGGTAGAACCTGGAGCCTTTTTTTTTTTTTTTTTTTTTATTATCTATAGGCTTGCGCTTGACCACTATCTCACCTGATGGTAAGCGATGATGTGGTCGACGATAGAGCACGCTTGCCTAGAAGAAACCTATTCACTCTTGACTTAAAGACCCCTAGATTGTAGCTATCGGGAAACACAGATTCCGGCAGGGAATTCCACTCTTTAGCTGTACGCATAATAAAAGTGTCCCCAAAACGTTTTGTGCGTATGGGTGGGATGTCCACCATGTACCGATGACGCATCGCCGTACGTCTGGTAGTCCGATGATGGAACGGGCTGGGCGGAATTAAATCATGTAATTCCATCGCACACTCCCCGAAATGTAACCATAATGTGGTGCCTTACCATAATGTGTCAAAACTATCATGGTGCGGCTGTGAAAATGGAAAATGGAACAGAGATATTTTTCTTGCATAGCTCCGTCTCTCTCTCACGGTGTTTTGACAAGTCATTGATTTATTAGTTTATCGTCGCACTGGAACGCCTTGCAGCAACTACACCAATGGAGCACAATCTTATAATATAGCAACTGATATCTCATCTCTATAAAAAGGTTGTCTATAATGGCTGCTGTAGTATACCATGCTATTGTTGTTTGCAGTACCTGAAGCGCATCCACGAAGCACAAGAGGGCGCAGCGAGCGGGTCTACCAGCGGCGAGGCACGCGCGCGGGCTCTCGCGCAGGACGAGAGGCAGTGCCGGTCCTACCTCACGCTCGCGAGGTAATGTTACGAGTACCTCTGCAGGACGAGAGGCAGTGCCGGTCCTACCTCACGCTCGCGAGGTAATGTTACGAGTACCTCTGCAGGACGAGAGGCAGTGCCGGTCCTACCTCACGCTCGCGAGGTAATGTTACGAGTACCTCTGCAGGACGAGAGGCAGTGCCGGTCCTACCTCACGCTCGCGAGGTAATGTTACGAGTACCTCTGCAGGACGAGAGGCAGTGCCGGTCCTACCTCACGCTCGCGAGGTAATGTTACGAGTACCTCTGCAGGACGAGAGGCAGTGCCGGTCCTACCTCACGCTCGCGAGGTAATGTTACGAGTACCTCTGCAGGACGAGAGGCAGTGCCGGTCCTACCTCACGCTCGCGAGGTAATGTTACGAGTACCTCTGCAGGACGAGAGGCAGTGCCGGTCCTACCTCACGCTCGCGAGGTAATGTTACGAGTACCTCTGCAGGACGAGAGGCAGTGCCGGTCCTACCTCACGCTCGCGAGGTAATGTTACGAGTACCTCTGCAGGACGAGAGGCAGTGCCGGTCCTACCTCACGCTCGCGAGGTAATGTTACGAGTACCTCTGCAGGACGAGAGGCAGTGCCGGTCCTACCTCACGCTCGCGAGGTAATGTTACGAGTACCTCTGCAGGACGAGAGGCAGTGCCGGTCCTACCTCACGCTCGCGAGGTAATGTTACGAGTACCTCTGCAGGACGAGAGGCAGTGCCGGTCCTACCTCACGCTCGCGAGGTAATGTTACGAGTACCTCTGCAGGACGAGAGGCAGTGCCGGTCCTACCTCACGCTCGCGAGGTAATGTTACGAGTACCTCTGCAGGACGAGAGGCAGTGCCGGTCCTACCTCACGCTCGCGAGGTAATGTTACGAGTACCTCTGCAGGACGAGAGGCAGTGCCGGTCCTACCTCACGCTCGCGAGGTAATGTTACGAGTACCTCTGCAGGACGAGAGGCAGTGCCGGTCCTACCTCACGCTCGCGAGGTAATGTTACGAGTACCTCTGCAGGACGAGAGGCAGTGCCGGTCCTACCTCACGCTCGCGAGGTAATGTTACGAGTACCTCTGCAGGACGAGAGGCAGTGCCGGTCCTACCTCACGCTCGCGAGGTAATGTTACGAGTACCTCTGCAGGACGAGAGGCAGTGCCGGTCCTACCTCACGCTCGCGAGGTAATGTTACGAGTACCTCTGCAGGACGAGAGGCAGTGCCGGTCCTACCTCACGCTCGCGAGGTAATGTTACGAGTACCTCTGCAGGACGAGAGGCAGTGCCGGTCCTACCTCACGCTCGCGAGGTAATGTTACGAGTACCTCTGCAGGACGAGAGGCAGTGCCGGTCCTACCTCACGCTCGCGAGGTAATGTTACGAGTACCTCTGCAGGACGAGAGGCAGTGCCGGTCCTACCTCACGCTCGCGAGGTAATGTTACGAGTACCTCTGCAGGACGAGAGGCAGTGCCGGTCCTACCTCACGCTCGCGAGGTAATGTTACGAGTACCTCTGCAGGACGAGAGGCAGTGCCGGTCCTACCTCACGCTCGCGAGGTAATGTTACGAGTACCTCTGCAGGACGAGAGGCAGTGCCGGTCCTACCTCACGCTCGCGAGGTAATGTTACGAGTACCTCTGCAGGACGAGAGGCAGTGCCGGTCCTACCTCACGCTCGCGAGGTAATGTTACGAGTACCTCTGCAGGACGAGAGGCAGTGCCGGTCCTACCTCACGCTCGCGAGGTAATGTTACGAGTACCTCTGCAGGACGAGAGGCAGTGCCGGTCCTACCTCACGCTCGCGAGGTAATGTTACGAGTACCTCTGCAGGACGAGAGGCAGTGCCGGTCCTACCTCACGCTCGCGAGGTAATGTTACGAGTACCTCTGCAGGACGAGAGGCAGTGCCGGTCCTACCTCACGCTCGCGAGGTAATGTTACAAGTACCTCTGCAGGACGAGAGGCAGTGCCGGTCCTACCTCACGCTCGCGAGGTAATGTTACGAGTACCTCTGCAGGACGAGAGGCAGTGCCGGTCCTACCTCACGCTCGCGAGGTAATGTTACGAGTACCTCTGCAGGACGAGAGGCAGTGCCGGTCCTACCTCACGCTCGCGAGGTAATGTTACGAGTACCTCTGCAGGACGAGAGGCAGTGCCGGTCCTACCTCACGCTCGCGAGGTAATGTTACGAGTACCTCTGCAGGACGAGAGGCAGTGCCGGTCCTACCTCACGCTCGCGAGGTAATGTTACGAGTACCTCTGCAGGACGAGAGGCAGTGCCGGTCCTACCTCACGCTCGCGAGGTAATGTTACGAGTACCTCTGCAGGACGAGAGGCAGTGCCGGTCCTACCTCACGCTCGCGAGGTAATGTTACGAGTACCTCTGCAGGACGAGAGGCAGTGCCGGTCCTACCTCACGCTCGCGAGGTAATGTTACGAGTACCTCTGCAGGACGAGAGGCAGTGCCGGTCCTACCTCACGCTCGCGAGGTAATGTTACGAGTACCTCTGCAGGACGAGAGGCAGTGCCGGTCCTACCTCACGCTCGCGAGGTAATGTTACGAGTACCTCTGCAGGACGAGAGGCAGTGCCGGTCCTACCTCACGCTCGCGAGGTAATGTTACGAGTACCTCTGCAGGACGAGAGGCAGTGCCGGTCCTACCTCACGCTCGCGAGGTAATGTTACGAGTACCTCTGCAGGACGAGAGGCAGTGCCGGTCCTACCTCACGCTCGCGAGGTAATGTTACGAGTACCTCTGCAGGACGAGAGGCAGTGCCGGTCCTACCTCACGCTCGCGAGGTAATGTTACGAGTACCTCTGCAGGACGAGAGGCAGTGCCGGTCCTACCTCACGCTCGCGAGGTAATGTTACGAGTACCTCTGCAGGACGAGAGGCAGTGCCGGTCCTACCTCACGCTCGCGAGGTAATGTTACGAGTACCTCTGCAGGACGAGAGGCAGTGCCGGTCCTACCTCACGCTCGCGAGGTAATGTTACGAGTACCTCTGCAGGACGAGAGGCAGTGCCGGTCCTACCTCACGCTCGCGAGGTAATGTTACGAGTACCTCTGCAGGACGAGAGGCAGTGCCGGTCCTACCTCACGCTCGCGAGGTAATGTTACGAGTACCTCTGCAGGACGAGAGGCAGTGCCGGTCCTACCTCACGCTCGCGAGGTAATGTTACGAGTACCTCTGCAGGACGAGAGGCAGTGCCGGTCCTACCTCACGCTCGCGAGGTAATGTTACGAGTACCTCTGCAGGACGAGAGGCAGTGCCGGTCCTACCTCACGCTCGCGAGGTAATGTTACGAGTACCTCTGCAGGACGAGAGGCAGTGCCGGTCCTACCTCACGCTCGCGAGGTAATGTTACGAGTACCTCTGCAGGACGAGAGGCAGTGCCGGTCCTACCTCACGCTCGCGAGGTAATGTTACGAGTACCTCTGCAGGACGAGAGGCAGTGCCGGTCCTACCTCACGCTCGCGAGGTAATGTTACGAGTACCTCTGCAGGACGAGAGGCAGTGCCGGTCCTACCTCACGCTCGCGAGGTAATGTTACGAGTACCTCTGCAGGACGAGAGGCAGTGCCGGTCCTACCTCACGCTCGCGAGGTAATGTTACGAGTACCTCTGCAGGACGAGAGGCAGTGCCGGTCCTACCTCACGCTCGCGAGGTAATGTTACGAGTACCTCTGCAGGACGAGAGGCAGTGCCGGTCCTACCTCACGCTCGCGAGGTAATGTTACGAGTACCTCTGCAGGACGAGAGGCAGTGCCGGTCCTACCTCACGCTCGCGAGGTAATGTTACGAGTACCTCTGCAGGAGGTGCAAACTTTGTGCAGCGGATATTTTACCAGGGTGAAACGTAGCTGCTAAATGTGAACCAAAGAGCGCACGGTTGGCGCAGTGGTTGAGCGATTGACTGCTGCGCTACGTGTCGTGGGTTCGATTCCCGCACGGAATAAATATTTGTATGATCTACAAATAGTTGTTCCGGCTCTGGGTGTTTGTGTATGTGAGTTTATCTGTTTGTAAACGCACCCACGATACAGGAAGAAATTCCTAGTGTGGGAGAATGTTTTTTTAAAAGAATAAAAAAAATAAGATGATAGAAGAGGCTCCCAAAGTAGATTGCTATTTTCTATGTATAAGGTGATGTATAAATGTCACACTGATTCTATTTCAAGACAGGCATTTTGCTTTAGTGATCCTTCTAAGTTGGCCATATCGTGTTGCAATTTTCTAAAGCGCCTTATAGCTGATTAAATCACAACGCGTTGTTGAAATGTTTTTAACTTAGTATTTTTGTCCTTTTGGTCTGATAAATTAAAACCAATTTATTAAATACCAATGTTATTGTTTCTCACAGGGAAACCGTGGACATGCTCGAGTACCTGACTGTGGAGATCAAGGAGCCGTTCCTGCGCGCCGAGCTGGTGGACCGCCTGGCCTCCATGCTGAACTTCAATCTGCAGCAGCTGTGCGGACCCAAGTGCAAAAACCTCAAGGTATTCATATTATTCTCTCTTCTTTTTCGTCTTGCTGACTCGCTTTATAGAGCGGTTTTGGTCATAAAGTAGCGACTTTTGTTGAAGCAGATGTGATTAGCCATCACAATCTTTTGACAATTCTCCTCGATGGCGTTCTGGTGCACTCGTGCACGATATAGATGTCGGCACGTTACTTGGCAAGAGACGTTAGATGCGCACAAGTCGTTTTTTAAGTCTCTTTGGTTACCATGCGGGACGCGTGGAACGTTTAGGACCGTTCCGAGCGCGCGATTGGTTGGTCAGTTGACACAAAGATCGACTGACCAATCGTGTCGTGTCAGCGTTCCGTTCGCTCTATATGGTGGTTGGTCAGTTCACGCACTATTCGCGAACTTACCCCCTTTACGCCAGAACCTTGCCAAGTTACATGCCGGGGACTTTACCACGGTAGACTTCATTGGGTCGCTTTTTCGCTTGGGCGACCTTCAGCGCACTCTAGTGCTAGTCTGGTGGGGAACTCCCAAACGGTGGTTGTATACGTTCAAATCGAGCAATATTATTAGAAAAATTCACATGCATCCACACACATCGGGCGTGTCGTCTGGTATTAATTTTACCCGACTAATGAAACGAAGGAGAGTTATATTTGTAGTTCGTATGGGGGTATAGATGCCGCTACATGCTTATACAGCCCTTTTTGATGTTTTTATAACCCTTTTGTGTACAGGTCCGGCGGCCAGAGAAGTACGGCTGGGAGCCGCGTCGTCTGTTGAGTCAGCTGGTGGACATCTACCTACACTTGGACTCACCACAGTTCCATGCCGCGCTTGCAGCCGATGAGGTAAAGTAGTATACGCCTTAATTTTACACTGAATTCTTTTTTCCCGGCTGCAAGGAAAGGTTTATGTTTTTCGCGCGTATATTGTATATACGTATGTTTGTATGTAATATTCTTTATTACCTCGTATCTTTCAAACCACTTGACAGATTTTTATAATTAATACATCGAGATAGGTCTTGGCCGCCCAAGTGTTCTTAGATAAGTGCCGTTTAAAAAAAGAACAAGACGGATTTTGGGTGCAATATTGTAGAGGTTGCAATATTTTTTTCTTCGTAGCCCATCAAGTGGGGTATCAAAATGAAGGGTTTTTAGAGGTGATTACAAAAATATAAATCACTTGTATGTTTAAAAGTCACTCAAAAAAAAGAAAAACTAAAAAAATGTAAATAAAAAAAGTTAATAAAATTAAAAAACCCGACTGCAAAGATGTAAACAAGAAGGAAATCATGCTGTGCAGTCGGAGAATATTTATAGTTTTGGTCAGCCAGCTCGCGAATATGTATCCTCCGACTGCACAGCATGATTTTCTTCTTGTTTACATCTTTGCATTCGGGTTTTTTGATTATATTAACTTTTCTTTTTATGTGCCATTTAGATTGTACTATCCTGTGGCTCATGCCGCTCGCGTGGAATAAGTACTACCCCCCATATTTTACTCGTATAAGTTTTTGTTACTGTAAAGTTGATAACTGTACAGTTTCATCAAAATCCGTTCTGCATTTTTGCATGAAATAGTAGAAAACATCCTCGCAAACTTTCACATTTATAATATTAGTAGGCAGGATTGTTCGTTACATTTTTAGGGTTCTGTATGAGAAAGGAACCCTCACTGTTAGGAACTTAAATGTTGGTAAATGGTAGTAATATACTAATGGGTATTAGTAGTAGTGTCCATGATTTTCTAACACGTTCTTTTACATAGAGATCTTCATATAAGAACATACAAATTGCTACAAATTTCTGACTGACTAACCGACTCCTTGAAAAGTGCCTGTACATTATTTTTGCAATACCATTGTTTAATCATACAAAGAGCGTACAGCAAAGTCTTAAACACACATAACTAATAGAAGTGGGTTCAATTTTGTTTTCCCAACAAATAAACATTCAGTTGAACCTAATAGTTAGATGAGTACGCGTGAAAAGGCCTTTTAGAAAAAAGTCTTTACAATGCATGTCCTCGAAAAGAGCGTTTTCCAAGCAGCCAAACTGTGCGGAAAGTGTCACTTTTTTTAGTAGTGCTTTTTACTTTCCTGTACTTTTTTAATTTTTAACTCCGACGTTAGCCCGCCGCATAGAGTTTTTATTATTTGAGAAAAGTTTTAAAAATTATTTAAGTACAGATTATCATTCATATAAAAGGTAAAACAAAACTAATACATGAAGTATTAGTTTTGTTTTACCTTTTATACTCGAGATTGAATTAATTTTAAATATTCATTAAATATGTTTGGCAGAGTGAATATTTTTCTCGTGCCTTTTTGCGTTACGACGTGACAGCTATTTGCACATGCGCAGTGGATATGCCCGAGGAACTATTAGTTAATCTGTGGATATGCTGAGCGCCCTTGAATAAGCGCCATTTTATTAATTTATTGCTTGGTTCAGATATATTTTTTTATGTCCTCGCACAATGCATAGTAAAATGTTGTATGATACACGTGCGTAAGATGATTTCCGACTCGTGTCGATTTATCCACACACTCGCTTCGCTCGCTCGTGAATAATACCACTCATCGGAAATCACCTACTTTCCGCACTTGTAGCATAAATAACTATTGCACGCGTAGTTTTACTTTGGCAGAAGTTTAACCCAAAGCTTGATAGATGGCGTTAAGCGCGTTTTAGAAGTCGCTATGGTTTTGTTACGAGCCTCTAATATATACTAGAGTTGCCTGAATACTTACTTGACAATCTCATCATCATCGTTAGGTAAATTGACTTTTTGTGATAAAGCCTACCGGCGTGGTGGAAGCACTTTATATTATTTTCTTCCTACTGCCCTCGGCTCCGCTCTCGTGACATTAGTACTGCCCCCAGCCCCACAATATTTATAAAAACCGGCCAAGTGCGAGTTGGATTCGCGCACGAAGGGTTCCGTACCATTATCGCAAAAATCGGCACGAAAATCACATTTGTTGTATGGGAGCCCCACTTAAATATTTATTTTATTCTGTTTTTAGTATTTTTTGTTATAGCGGCAACTGAAATACATCATCTGTCAAAATTTCAACTGTCTAGCTATCATGGTTCATGAGATACAGCCTGGTGACAGACAGACAGACAGATCGTGGAGTCTTAGTAATAGGGTCCCGTTTTTACCCATTGGGTACGGAACCCTAAAAATGACTTATAGCCCATTTTTGTATTCTATATTACTGTAAAGTTTCATCGAAATCCGTTCAGTAGATTTTCTCCCAATTTTTGTCATTTAGTAGAGTAGAAAATAAACAGTCAGTGCATAACTTTATAAACTAAATTGAAGTACTTTAATCATATTCAAAATCACAGAAAATTTACAGTTTACCGCTACTTATTCAGCGTTATTTTTGATTACATTGGCATTTGAATTTCGCCACGTATGAGTATGTTTCCTTCTTATTCTGTATTGTGACGCTTGGACCTTTTATATAATACGGACAAAAAACAGACTTCACTTTGGTCATTGGTATAAGTCATCATAATCGTGTTCTTTTAATAAAACTTAATCGTTCCGTTTCCAGAGATCATTCCGCAAAGAGTTGTTCGAGGAAGCTTCGGTGCGGCTCGCCAAGTCGTGCATCAAGACCCCCACAGAAATTGAGCGCTTCAAGTCGCTCGCTGACAATGCATATCAAATCGCAAGTAAGTTTATTATTATTCTTTACACTCATGATTTTTTCCTATGAAGGCGGGTAGAAACTACAGAACGTCACCTACTACGATCCTTACAAGCTCTATTTTGTTATTTACGTTCATACCTACATCTAGTCTCGGTTTTGAGTACAGTGCACCCGGTCTTTCTGAGGGCCGATTTCACTAATTAACAAATCGCGATTAGTTCAACTAAATTCAGTTTATGCAAAAACAGCGTTTCCCAGCGGTCTCAACCAATTAGAACGCTGTATTTGCGTGCGTGTAAACTGAGTTTAGTTGAACTAAAACTAATGCCGATGAATTTCATTGGTGAAATCGGCCCTCAATATTTCCAATAAGGGCCGTGTACGTCCTACTAGAAGTAGGCGTATCCACTCATGTCTGTCTTGTAAATACGTTTTGTTAGTCGCCTTTCATTATTCAGTATGGTACTCAAAACATTCAATGGATATTCAAATACAATAGGGACAGCTCATGTACAAAGTCGAAAATCCAGAATTGGGTTCTCTAACAGCAAACATTTCATTTTATATTGATAGCTAGTTTCTTTCCGCGGCTGTACTCCTTTTACTATTTATTATGTTAGTTTAGATAACTGCCAGAATACATTTGGCTTTCTGGTAGTAGCTGGTGAAACGTTGACGTCGCTTAAACGCCACGCTACCGTCAAGTAGTCGTAAATTTATCGAAAATTACGTTGCGCAGACGCAGCGTGAGGATCGCATTTTCAGTTAACTTTAACAAACGCCGCTGCTAGATGAAATGCCTTAATATAAGACTAATTGATACCAATGATTGATTCTAATTTATACCAGTTGAAATATTTGTTATACTTGAAGATATGTAACAGCTTTGTTTTGTTTCAGTATCCAATCAGCAGAAAAGCGACGAATTCGCTGACGCGCCTGAGGAGTTCAGAGATCCGCTCATGGACACACTAATGACTGACCCAGTTTTATTACCCTCTGGGAAGGTGAGTCTTCGGACATCTGACCTATATTACCTACTCATAAATATGACTTATCCAGTTTTAAAAAGACTCTCTCACAAAGGTATGAATGACAGAGATGGAGTTCTACAAAGTCGAACTTTAGTTAGAACTCGATGCGCCAAAGAACAATGGCGAAATCTTAGCTGACTTAAAATTGAGCGTCTGAAAGTGAGTTATATAAGAAAGAAGTTCCATTAATTGTTCTACTTCGTTTTTGTCAAAGTATAACATTATCTGGTTAACCACGAATAAAAACATTATAAATGAAAGTTATTTGATATTTTCGTTAACTTTCATTAGCTTAGTTGCCATTTTACACTTTTTCTGCTAAGTTACAAGTAGTGACTAGTAAGTATATCATAGTTGTATTTGTTATTATAATAAAACAGAGTAAATTAATAAACAATACAGTTTATGTCTAAGTGTAGGTGTTTCTTGCAGGTAGGTAAGAATATTGTAGTGTAGTAGAAATAAATGAATTACTTACTCTCAATTAATGATAGGCAAAAAAAATTGGATGCAAGTCTAAAAAAAGATAGCTTGGGGTTGTAGACGACGACCTTTTGATACACGTCAAATTATAAATATATAATTACATTTCATCCTGAAATAACTAGTTAAGGGAAATACTAATGCGATATTGCCCTTTTACTTCAACGAAATTGAATAATATTACCTATTAAACACATTATTAAAAATTACCCAGACGTAACCTACAAAAGTTCATGACTGAATATCTATTATTCCCGGCGTTCTCGAAAAAAATTCTTGCAAAAACGAATTTAGAACATGACCCTGAGTTAAACCAGATATTTTTCATTTAAAGACGTAGGAATTTAATCACAGCTAAAACAAACGTATGTGCTTCTGCCATTGTCCTTTACGGCTGGTTACTTTAATTATGCGATTCTTTACTTACATTGTTCCTATGATGAGTTTTTTTGTAAGTAAGTTTCGATAATGTCGTACAGTCAATCACATGTCTGTAGGATCTTGAAAGTGGGATAATTTAGTAGGCCGATATAACAAATAATCTTTTTATACTCGTATTAAACCTGAAACATGTTTCCAGATAATGGACCGGTCGGTGATCTTGCGGCACTTGTTAAACAGCGCCACCGACCCCTTCAACCGACAACCTCTCTCCGAAGATCAACTAAGTCCAGGTACACTTACATTTATTAGCTTAATATACCAATAATGCGCGCTGACCATGTGAAATCATCTCTCAAGACACCTTAGACAAGTTCTTTCTATCAACTCAAGCGTCGCGATAGCATTTGGAAATATACCGGGTTATTGGTAAAACACTAACAATAACTTTGATCTACGACTTTAAACTTTTTGGGCGCACGGTTGGCGCAGTGGTTGAGCGATTGACTGCTGCACTGCGTGTCGCGGGTTCGATTCCCGCACGGCACAAATATGTGTATGACCTACAGATAGTTGTTCCGGCTCTGTGTGTTGTGTATGTAAGTTTATATGTTTGTAAACGCACCCACGATATAGGAAGAAATTCCTAGTGTGGGGAAATGTATTTGTAAAAAAACAAACTATTTTATTTTTTATTTTTTTAGTCAAAAGTTGTTGTTTATAATGATAAACAACAACTTACCACAGATTAGAGAAGTTACTACGTAACAGATATTGCACTCTCCGAGATCAAGTACACGATTTTGAACTCAATATCCGTGACGGTTGGGTTGATCCTTGTCGGCTCGTTTCTTGTGAAGCTGCTCGAACTAATCCCCCCGCGCCCACCAACCACGCACTGCTCTCGCACGGGCGAGCGGTGACGGGACCGCGCGAAAGTGTAGACATTCATCGCTGAAGGAGGCCTGCAGCCGAATTCGGCTGAAGGCCTACTTCAATAAGGCGAACGGTTTGACCGCTATCAAATCGACCAATCACATGCGAGATGAATGACGTGTTTTGGATTTCCGTCTGTGTGATTGGTCGATTGATAGCGGTCAAACCCTTTGCGTTGCCGTATTCAATTACGCAATACGGCTGCTGGTACTACAGCCCTGCAAGGTTGTTATTGTTTTACCAATAACCGTGTATATGGGATTGTCAAGGGCTATAAAAATTTTACGTGATCTATTCCTTATATTGTGGCATTTCGGTAATCGCAATCGAATGACACTTTGTCTATAGATAGACTAACGAGTACTATTTGAGCCTAACGTAAATCTTGAATTGTTTCAGCAACTGAGCTCAAAGAGAGGATCATCCAATGGCAGCGCGAGAAGAAAGGGTCGACGTCGTAATCGTCCAAGGCCAACACTAAAGTCTGATGTATATAACGTAACCCATATATAAAGACTACCGGACGGATTTTTCCGCCTTTGATGGGACTATTGTCCGTATGCATGAATGTGAGATTATTCCATGTATGTTATTCAGTGCGAATGTTTCGTGAAGTTGAAACTACGAGTATTGTCTCGTTGCCGACCTAACGGATCATTTTCAGTTCACATACAGGTGTTAATTTAAATATCTTTCGCTCTTGTATTGTCACAAGATTCTTCCATTAGTATTACTTACTGTGACAAGAACCAAATTTTATCTTAACTACCACTAAATTAATATATTATACAACTAAATTAAAAGCTTTAATTCTTCACGGAGTATTGAACTTGGCATCTATTTTTTTAGCTTTAACACAAACAATGCACGTGAAACTCTAAATTTTATATCACTACATTTCTTAAAATTAAATTACTAAAATCTAATAATAAAAACTTAAATTAACATCTGTATCATTATTTAACCTTTGAAGTTTGGCGTTGTGGAGCGCTCAATGCGAATGTTTACTGAAACTACCATCACATGTAGATGTAAAGGCCTAAATTCTAAGAAACAACATGACATTTTGTGAGTAAGATAGGTGCTTTTGTCTCGACCCCAAACTTGATGAGTATGAAACATGAGCACAACATTTAGAGTATTTGGTGTGAAACTTGTAAGGACGTCTTTCTGCATTTTATAGGAAATCTCTGTAACGAAAATCGTCAACAAGTAATTTCGATTTAGATTGGTTAGCCCTGCATTAGTTTAACTAATGGTTATACATTAGGATATAAATATATAAACGTATAGGAATTGTATGGAATGTTGAAGACTTCTTATTTTTGTGCAAAATGAAAATTAGAAAATTGTATTTAATTATATTATGGATTTGATTACTATTTGATTAATAGTGATATTATGTTTAGTCTTTGTTAGCAAACATGATTTTTGTATTATCATTTAATACATTGTGATTTGTTCCTTTATAACTTTAGTTATGTTTTGAAATGGATTTTCACTTGAGAATTAGGGAGTAGCATTCATTATAATATCATTAGCATAATTCGATTAATAATATAATTAGAATCAGTAACAGCCTGTCAAATTCCTGCAATGTAAGGAACTCGCGGGTATGTCCTCTTGACTTAGTATGTGAGATGACGAAGGCAAACTTGAAACATGCATAATATGTTTCCACAGAGGGCAGACGTGTTGAGGCGCATTATCGAGGCGCCGCCGTATCTGAATATAATATGTGTGTTACAATGTATCTCAAGCCATTCATATATCTCCAGTCACTGCCAATATATTCAATGTAGTTTTTAGAACAGGCATTCCTGAATGAAATCCATTTCTTTAAATTACATGGTCTCACTTGTATGATAATTTGACTTGTAATTTATCATTATATTATGAAGATTATATTATAGAGGTCTCCTATGTTGATTATATCAATAAAATTAAATAAATTGAAAATAACATTGTTTTTGTCATCATATAATAATAAACAAAGCTGACTTCTTCATGAATTATATTTGACTAAATTTTATTCTTTACTAGCTAATAAATAAATTATTGTCAATTCACATTTAAGAGATTTCATTGTATTCAAATAACAAAAGTACTACAACCACAATTTTGATAAACATCAATAGCTCTTAGATATTATAAGAGGTAGATCATATATTTAGAACAGTGTAGGTAACATAATATAAAACTATAGCAAACTCACAAAAGCATTCAGATATGATATGATTAGCTTGACTACATTCACCATTGAAATTCAGACTATATTCTACACAATAATAATAGTTTAAAGCCAGTAGGTTAATGCTACTTTTGTATTCACAACAAGTACAATTTAGCATTTGTTAGAGGGAAGGGTCATTGTCAGCAACCTATATACATGACTATGCTGCTGTGAGGTACATAACATAACAAAGCCATTTACAATCATGATAAACATGATTCACCATAACAAAGAAATAAAAAGAAAATTTTGACCTTGGTATACTACTTCCGCTCATAATTTGAGGAAAACAACCCACAAATAATAACATCTTCAAATCATTTTCATGTTAAGCTAGTGTTATAAATTACTTTTTATTCATACAACAAATCTTAAATTCTAAATAAAAACAGGACTTGAAACAATGATGATTGTGCTCAATTTTTTTTAAATTATGATTTCTTACAAAAATATACAAATTTAAATATGATGACTTTCAAAACTGGTCAGTCACACTCTATAATCAAGCAACAATGATTCAAAAGGCCATTCTTGTACATTTATTTCATAAGCTCAAGAAAGATTATGAAGAATTAATTTAATGTTTTCTACTTAAATGATTAGAAACAATCAATATTTCACCGTAGAAGGAACGGGAGACGATAAGCAAACAAACATGAGATCATGTACAGCATGCCAAAATAAAAGTTGAGCCTGGCTGTTTGCCTTGGTACATATCTCATTGTCTCAGGGCTTCTAAACCTTCTTTCAATTTCAAAAGCTCTGGGCAATGTCAGCATTGGAATTAAAAACCACAAAGAACAGCGCACTGATGCTACTACAAACATTATATACGGAGTAAATAGTAAGAAGGCATACAACAAGTATGAAGCAGTTCTCCCAATCAATATTGCTAATGTCACAATTTCTGCTTTACTGTCTGTTTCCAGGTCTCTTGTGTTGTTGCTATGTAAAATAGCCTCTGTGTTAAGGGCAAGTGGTATTGCATAGTAAATTATGGGCCAGTCCACCCTACCCGTCTGAGCTAAGAAAGCAAATACAACTGACACGGGGCCAAATATAACTAAAACTAGAATATCACCAAGAGCTATATACTTTAGTCCAATACCACCAGTATACAAAAATGAAGAAGATAATCCACCAAAATATACAAGAGCCAAATGCTCCATACGAGCTGGAGATAAAATTACCAGTGGAACAAACGAGGCACATCCAGCTAGATATAAAATAGCACCTAGGGAGACTACCTCATCTATACTCAAAATATGATCAACAAGAGTTCTGTCATCAGATTTACGGTTATCTATTCCTTTTACAAAATCAAAGTATGTATTGACAACATTGCCTGCACCATGAACTGGAATAATTGTACATAGAGTCAATAACAATGTGCACCAACTGAAGCCACTGTCGCCGGGCAGACGGTACGCGAGCGCAGCCCCCAGCAGAGTCGGCAGCAGACTCGCACTCAGCGACCATGGCCGCAACGCAAGCACATAAGTCCGCACTTTCATTAGCGGATTTCGAGTTGGCAAAGTTTCCTCTTTCGGTTGTTGTAAGAGGTTTCCTTCAACGTTTGGTATGTCCATATCTTTAGTTTTCTTATTGTGATCCATTTTGATTCACTGAGATGTAGAAACTAAAAAAACAAGCCGCTGTTCACGAAACTTGTGCACACTTAGATCATTATTTTATAAATAAGATGGTGGTTATACTCATCATCAAACTACGTTTAGATCAAAACTGTTTGCTCATAATCCTAACGGGATTATTGGTACCGGTGATGACCGATATTCAAAGAGAAATCATAAAATAAATTCTGTAAACCTTGAATTTGCAAGTTGATCTGTCAACTAAACTGTCATATTGACTTCTGTCAACACCTGTTTCTGTTGTGATTTCTGTGGTAGTAGTGTTGTGCAAAGCGTGAATCGATTTATTGTCTCGAATATCGGTTTTTAAAAGTCGACATGTGATTGATTACAACGTGTACTCTATCTATTTAAGAATAGAAATTCACACAGCACAGCATCAGTACCACACATGCTAACTCTTAAATTACATTTATCTCGGGCGAGGCGATTGACTTTTTAAACAACGAAAGAATCGCCAATTCAAAATAGCAGGTAAAAACATTTGTTTTAATGTTATTGTATGATCTATGTACCTACTTCTGTAAATTCAGTCTTTCGCTAAAAAAAATAGCTAACTAATACTTTTTCGTTCAAGTGATATATTTTTTTCATGTACCTAAGATCTCTCTTGATCTGAAAATAATGCTACGGATTGAGCAGCAGAATTAAAAATCACCCGAAAAATTTACCGTGGTAATCGTTGTCGGGGTTAACAACCTAATAACATCATTGTTATGATTCGGTTAAAATAAACATACAATGTCATTAACAAGGTCGTTAGCTGTAGCAATAGTAGGGTAAGGGTACCTGTAGTCAGCACTAAGACAAACTCAATAAAAGAAGAACAGCTGTTTCTTATCATTTTATTTATATTCAGTAAGAAGATTGCTAATTAGACGGGTAGATATAGTTTACCATAGGTACCTATACCATGAGAATTTGAAGTATTCTACTTCAACTGTTGTGTGCTCAAGTGTCTCTTCGGTGGTTCAAGTTCGATAAAGTTAATTAATAAATAGGTACGAGCATGCATAGTTCAGCTACACAGTTTTTGAAGAATATTAAATAAATTAGCGTTATTTTTGTAAATTTGGGATTTAACATTTTTTTTTAAATCGCAAAGTTTATGAGTTATTATTCCAAATACTTATAAGTACTATTATAATTAGCTTATATTTGGTTCCGTGTCGTCTATGTAAAATTTAAAACAATATAGGAAGCTAGGTATATCGTACTAGAGTCTGGCAAACGAAAGTAGACACTGGAATTATTTGCAAACTTTTTATATGGCAATGATAAACTAATGTCAACCCCAATTTTCCGTATGACGCTACTAAGTTGATACTTTGTTTTAATTCATAATCACTATTTATATTTTTGTAAAAACATTTTTCTATTTAATAATTTAAAAAGTTTGATTATTAATGTAGAAAACAATGATTCCTGTGACTCTTATGAATCTTTTCACATGAAAGTCTTAGATTCAGATTTTGATTGTTAGTGAATAAATCAAAATTATTATAGAATACTGTTGCTTTTTTTTATTTAGTTTGATATATCTAAAGTATTACCTACCTAAATGTACGTATAGTATTTTTTTTCAGACGAAGTAATATCAATAATTCTAAAGTATCAAATTAGGTTATTCCAGGTATTGCGTACTAGTTTTTGGGGTTGCTATGCTGATATTTTTTAAATTTGCCGCGCTTTTTCAGTCTCTACTTTCGTTTGCCAGACTCTAGTCACGGCTTCACGAGCTTACAAGGTTGGCAAATAATTTAAATTGTCACGACATCGTTCATAACCACAGTTAATAACATAAGACAATGTCGCGAGGGGTTCTAAAATAGGTCGCTTCCTATTTTGCGGTGTATTTATGAAGGACATAAAATTTTACGAGAACTCGAGAGGTGATACATTGATGTATCGTGTTTTTAATAAAATAAATGTTCGTAGTCAAAATAAACGGTTACATGCTAAACAGCAGATGGGAACATGAATCACCGATTTTTCTCCATTCAACCAACTACTTGATTTAAATGTGCTTTCTGCTATTTAAACTTTTTTGGATTAAAAAAGTAAAATCACAATAACGACAGTAAAAAGGCATACATTTATTTTTTCTTTTTATTTGCATTAAGTTTAGCTTCTATTAATTTAACCCAATTTTCGTACTGTTCGTTATCTTCTTCGTTTAATTCATTACAGAACTTGTCAATATCCTCGTCCTTTATATCTTCTTCATTTTCTTGAGGAGACTCTTCTTGATTAGTTCGTTTTCGTTGAACTGGGACATTATTAACTTCAACTGCTTCATCATCGTCATCGTTAAATATTATTTTTTTATTTTTCTTTACATGCCCGACGTCAGTTGACTGTGGTTTATTTCTCTTTTTTCTTTTAGTTTGTTTGTCCTCAGTAGTTATAATTGTTTCATCTGGCTTAGATTCATTATTTTCTTCGCTACAATCGGACTTATTTTTTTTATTCTTTGCATGTTTGCCTGCAACCACTAAACCAGGTTCATTTGTAGAGTACGATTCATTAATTTCTTCGCTACAATCGGACTTATTTTTTTTATTCTTTGCACGTTTGCCTGCAACCACTAAACCAGGTTCATTTGTAGAGTTAGATTCATTCATTTCTTCGCTACAATCGGCCTTATTTTTTTTATTCTTCGCCCGTTTGCCTTCAACCACTAAACCAGGTTCATTTGCAGTGTTACCCGATTTGCTTCTTTTCCCCATGGTTCAGTGTTCTGAGAAAGAAGACAGATGATTTTATTTGCAAATTTTGGTTATTGAGATAGTAATACAGCCTGCATTTTATGCCCGAGTTGCTTAATACAGCAGGGGCAGCTAGCTCTTGCATCAAAATCAAGTACTTTATCGAAATACGTATTCAGCAATTAATAATTATAAATAAATTTGTTACCAATATTAAATATTGAAAAAGTATAAAATTTTACTAATTATTTAGAATCCATGACGTGATATATTACGTAAGATATCTCTGTCCCAGTCCTATGCACCATTTTTACAGAATTGGCACACAAAACGTCTAAAAAACAATTCGGTCGCAGATATTATTCTTGGTAAAAGCACATAATATTAATTATTGTCGTCGACTCAATGTGGTGTTTTGATTGTAAATAAAGTTGATCAATTATTTTGACACATGATGACAGAACTCTGACGTCAGTAGCCTCTGTTATCACTATTTTAGACTCGGATGGATACTACAGTAATCTCTAGAGTGTGGTTCGCGTTTCTTACAGATTGATTAATTATTTAGATCAATCAGAGAAAAGAGCATACCAACGAAGTGCGTAAATGTTTACATGAGCAAACAAAAAAAAACAATTTGTACCTGTTATCGTAAAACTAATATCAACTGAAGTTATTTATTAGCTGTAAGTCAGTGAATCGTTGAAGTGTTTGATAAACATCGGCCACTAAATGAGATAAGGAATACAAACCTACCTTTACGTAATAACTAACACGAGGCCGATGCGGGCGCATTGCCACCAGACGAGACCACCCGCCACCCACTTCTCATGCGGGCTGCCGTGATCGGGCAATCGAAACAAATTGCCGCGCGGTTTGTGTCGTCTCACTGCTTTATCGAGTGTTTAATTTTTTAACTTCCAATTTCGTTTTATTAACAGCACCATGGCTGAGAAGAGTTATATTTTGGGTATGGATATTGGAACGACATCAGTGAAAGTTTGTGTTTACGATCCTAACGCGAAAGAAATTGTTGCTAAACAAAATAAGGATACAGCGGCAAACATACCGAGTGACCAGGGTATTGAAGGTAACAAGCAAGATGTGCCAAAAATAGTGTCAGCTGTTCACTACTGCATCTCCCGTCTTCCGAGAGATGTATTACGAAATGTCACAAAAATTGGGGTGTGTGGACAAATGCACGGAGTTCTGTTGTGGAAGAAAGGGTACGTTTTTAAACTAAATGATTTTTTAACGTTTATTATCTACTAGTTAATTTTACTTTATTGCCCAGGTTTAGAAATAAAATATGTTTGTTAATTTTCGCTGATACTCGAGATGAGTTTTGTTTTTGCCAATTTTTTTATCTATAGCCGTGTGCTTCTCCTAATTCTGTCAAATTAATTATAGGGTCCTATAAATCCTACCATAATCGAGTAACTTATATAAAAATGTTAGTACTGTAGTCAGAAATAGAATACTATCATTTAAAGAATTAATGCAATTTTGCTATTGTTTCAGCGCCTGGGAAAAGGTTGAAAAAGATGGAGTAGTAATGAGATTTGAGGGAAAGAGAGAAAATATGTCGGCGTTGTATACCTGGCAAGATACAAGATGCAAACCAGAATTTTTAGATTCACTCCCAAAGCCTGATTCACATCTTAATTGTTACTCAGGATACGGGTGCGCCACCCTTTTGTGGATGCTAAAGCACAAGCCGGAAAAACTGAAGAATTTTCAATATTCTGGAACAGTACAAGATTTTATAGTTACTATGCTTTGCGATTTAGAGGCGCCAGTTATGTCTGACCAAAACGCTGCAAGTTGGGGCTATTTTAACACTGAAAAGAATGAATGGAATATCGATATTCTACAATCAGTCGACTTTCCAGTAAATCTTTTACCTAAGATCAATAAAAGCAGGGAATTTGCAGGAAAGTTAAACTCTTCCTGGAATGGGATTCCTACGGGAACGCCTGTGAGTGTTGCTATGGGTGATTTACAATGCTCTATAATTGCAACGCTCGAAAGTCGAGAGGATGCGGTATTAAACATATCAACTTCAGCTCAACTAGCATTTGTGGTAAATAATATGTCAGACTTAGGCTGTAAAACAGTCGAGCATCTGCCATATTTTCACAGCACATATTTAGTTGTTGCTGCATCTTTAAACGGAGGCAACGTTTTGGCCACGTTTGTTAAAATGCTGCAACAATGGATGCTGGAACTAGGATTTCCTACGCCACAGTCAAAGGTATGGGAAAAACTAATTGCTTTGGGTCTCGAAGCACAGACATCAAGTATGCAAATAATTCCACATTTACTAGGTGAAAGACAGGCTCCAACAGCTAAAGCTTCAGTGGAAAATATCGATCTTTCTAACATACATCTGGGTAGCGTATTTAAATCTCTCTGTGAAAGTTTGATACAAAATTTACACCACATGATGCCTAAAGAAATATTGCGAAGCGCCAACGTAAAGAGAATTGTAGGAAATGGTTCGGGATTATCCAGAAATGCTGTATTGCAAAGAGCTGTGGAGCATTATTACAGTTTACCACTGGAATTTACGTCCGGGGGTGATGCAGCGAAAGGTGCAGCTATTGCTATCTTATAAGTTGATAATAATTTATTACTGTTTTCACGATCTTATCATTGGTCATAAAATAATTTAACTTATATTATATTTACCTTTTCTTTAATTAGAAGCAAGGTCACATAGAGTTATATCGTAAGCTGCGATAATTAGGCAGCAAGCAACGTTAGATCACGGCTTGAGGAAGCAAGCAAAATTTTTAGAGTAGAAAATTTATATCGTCTTCTATTATTCTTGAAATAAGATGTTTAGTTATTATCTAACAATGGCTTTATCCCAGTTATGATAGTGTCAGCTTCCAGTCTAACCAGATAAAGTTGACTACCAGAATTTTACAAGTAGCTTTGGCTATCTGACCTCCACAAACAAGTTAATAGGTAGCACAATATCCCTTGGTAAGACAGTTTTTTAGAATTTTGGGCAGATTTCGGGCTTCTAATCAAGATGAACGTGTTTTTCGAGTGACGGAGCGATTTCGGTATGAAATGGATCATCACACATTCAAGGACCGACCTTGCCAGGCGTAGCTTAACTTTATCGACCGGCGCGTGCCGCTCTTATTTCTAAGCAACGAGTTTTGCATAAAATATTATACAATATCACTATTTATTTCGAATACAAGTTCCATAAATCATAATATAATAATACGATTAGGAACGCTTTCAATTTAATATAACGGTTCTGCAGACATTTATAGGGAATAATTTCGGTATTTTACGACAGATCATTCCATTTGATTTATTATTATCTCACAGTTCACACCAAAGCTATTTGCATTTCTATGCAGACTGCAGTAGGAAAGCCTAAAGCCGCAAAGATATCCATATTTATAGTATTAGCCTCTGGCTTCTAATATTTAAGTTAAGTAAACTGTATCAAAATAAACCTTTCCATTGTTGTTTTTTTTACTTTTCTTACTTTATTGTGTTATAATTATTAAATCTACTTATAAAACGAATGCAGTTGTTCATCATTTAGTGTTACCCAATTCCAAGACCTATTTTTAGATACTCGTTTGTCATTCGCAGTTTCGTACTCATTTCTATCGTAGCCGATATAGCTAGCTGTATCGCATCAACAGTGCACATGCCTAGCACTACTGTCTCAGATTTGTCTAATCTGAGACTAACAGTAATAAATGCCTATGTCAAATGTCCCTGCATTTGATTTCTCTAAAGTTTACTATGTTTAGTAAATCAACTGGCTGAATGCATAAACCGTGCGAAGATAAAGGGGAATAAAAAACCGGCCAAGTGCGAGTCACACTCGCGCACGAAGGGTTCCGTACCATTATCGCAAAAAAACGGCAAAAAAATCACGTTTGTTGTGTAATGGGGCTCCATTTAAATATTTATTTTATCCAGTTTTTAGTATTTGTTGTTATAGCGGCAACAGAAATACATCATCTGTGAAAATTTCAGCCGTCTAGCTACCACGGTTTATGTGATGCCTGGTGACAGACGGACGGACAGACAGACGGATCGCGGAGGCGGATCCTCTGGGTACGGAACCCTAAAAAAGGAAAATACCTACATGTCACAAACCGAGAGTAAATAAAATTATGTGTCACAAAAAAGAATCAAGTGGTAGTTTTTTTAAATAAAGACGATCCATTTTTTAAAAATTGGCGGGGATTTCTATATAATAACAATTTTAGCTATTTACCAATGTAATTGAACGTTTTAAATAAAAATAGGGCCTAACTGGATTATTGATATTTATTGCAATAGAACATAGAGCCATTGATAAGTGCTGTTTCCTCAAAATAAATATAATTACTTACCTGTTGAATTTTTTATTCCTTGATAGAGTTTTTTCTAATGTTTCAGTAAACTCTGAACATCTTTTACTGTCACCAAAAATTAATGAGCATTAATAACGTTTCTTGAAACAGTTGATGGATAGAAATCTATTGTTTACCGACTGATTTTATAACATAACCTCAAAACTGTAAAAAACACCTTGTTGTAAACATTTCACTAGAGACAGAGTGTGACAGAAAACCGATTTCTATGAAAATCGTAAATCGTTTTATCGAATAACGAAAAACGACAAAACTAAAACGAACCTCGAAGGCTCAAGGCCAGAGTCAGTCTGCGGACATTAATAATATTAATGTAAGTACAAACTTGGAAAAGAGTTTCAAAGAAATGAGGAAATTAGCATTATCATTTGCGCTAAATTGTATGAAAAACAAAAGCTGCCTGTGTGTACTGTATTAGAATGTAGTGTGTGTTGTATGTGACTACTATGTTACGTGCGTTTCAATTCTGTTTTCAGTTCAGTTACCAACGGTACAAGCAAGGCTCATATTTTATTTTTTTCATCTATTTTTATTTTCTGACAGAATCGAAAGGATATTCAGTTAGTCAATTCATATTCCTAGAATTTTGGGTTCGCCTAAAAATACGTTTTATACGTTACCACAGAACAAAAAAAACGCCTACTACGTTACACAGCTGCTAGAGGGGCAACCACGGTAGGTAATCTTCAAGCAAAATATCCCTACCGTATGTCTATGGTATTGTTTATGGTGCTCATATCTCATTTGACAGTTTCCGCCCCTCCCGCCTTCCGCACTTCTGCCTGAATGACGTCATGTTTGTTGATCTGTCAATTCTGTCATAGCTTTTGAAGTTTGAAGTTTGTTACAGTTGGTTACAGTTTCAAAGTTGGTCGAGTGAAGTTCTGCGTTGATTTATTTCCGTAACTTATCCTCTCAATTTCTGAAGCTGTAATATTATCGTCCAACATGTACAACAAGTGTTGTGTTGTGACCTGTGCTAGTAGACAAAAGGACGACAGTTTTCATATGTTTCCAAAAAGTGAGATAGGACTCAAAAAATGGTTACTGTGCATTAACTGTGAAAGACTGCGAAGCTTGAGCTTCCAAAAACTTCGCAAACACTATGTGTGTCGGAATCATTTCGAGAAGAGGTTTCTTTCAACAACCCGCGATAGAGTTCGTCTTTGCCCTGACGCCTATCCAACGTTGTTTACTGCTCGCGAGATATCCAGTGGTGATCCTCTGACCGATGCATTAATACCCGACAACTCTGGTACGTATCTATTTGAATATTATCACTTAGTCAATTTATATTTCATTTATGATTTGCACAAATTTTACTCTTCGCACTACACGTAAAATTGCACAGTTTATAAAAGTATCATAATATGTCCTATTCCAGGCCATTGGCTACCCGTGTGCCAAATTTAAATAAATACATGTACATTCAAATCCTCAACAATATTTTTACTATGCATAAATTTATAAATGAACTAGCTGTTGCCCGCGGCTTCGCTCCCGTGGACCACCCCACAAGATCCGTTTTCGGGATTAAAAAATAGCCTATGTTACTCAGGAATAATGTAGCTTTCTATTGGTGAAAGAATTTTTCAAATCGGTCCAGTAGTTTCGGAGCCTATTCGGTACAAACAAAAAAATCTTTCCTCTTTATAATATTAGTATAGATGAGCTCTGTTACTTGTTAAATTGTAATTTTATATTATTTTATTTCAGGTGAAAAATTGCACTACAGTGTTCAGCAAGACAGTAGCTGCTACATTGTCATATACTGCTCAGTTTTGTAAGTTGCTATACTGATGTTTTTTTTTTAAGAATTTTGTTTATGACCTTAGTATTGACTAAGTATTATTTAATTATTTTATTTGTTGTAGCTCATAATGCAGATGGAACCGAAGTAAGCTCTACACTAAAGAACACGGCTGAAGTTGTTTCTTTCTTTGACAACCTGTTTGATTCAGTCAATGGAACAGGCTACAACAAGACTTCCAAAGGGAAACCTTTAAGGCAGGTGGTAACAGAAAGATCGCCGCACCACGAATTTTGGTGGGCAGCTATAATAAAACTAAATAAATATGTAGACAAACACGGTAAGGAAACATCTGTGCCATCGTTAAAAAATTGGATTACTACTTTGGAAAGTTACCAGAGAGTGTGGCAATTCTTAAAAGATAAAAATATTAAAATTATGCGCCCGCGATATTTAAATTCAGAT
The DNA here is from genome assembly GCA_948252205.1 of Orthosia incerta. NCBI lineage: Eukaryota > Metazoa > Arthropoda > Insecta > Lepidoptera > Noctuidae > Orthosia > Orthosia incerta. Next base: position 8,843,991 of record OX411759.1, read on the forward strand.
CCCATTGAAAACTTTTTTGGACAAATGCGGGCCTATAATTTTAGAAATTCAAATCCAGATTGCCATGCTTTCAAAAGTACCTTCAAATCACTGCTAATCATGAGGTTTATAAAGTTTCACTCTGATAGCTACAATTGTGAAGAGGATTCTGGTGAACAGATATGTATTAAAATTAAAATCACTTTTTAATAAAGAACAAACTAACTCAGAAACAACAAGTTTTTCACTTGCGGATTCTGAGTTAGTTTGTTCCCCCAAGACCTCTGAGCTATCCAACTGGGTTGAAAGAAAAGCGTTCAAAGATCAGCAAGGCAAGAAAGGCTAAATGTCCACTCACGTGCATTTACAACTGGGTGGGTCATAAGAAAAATATTTCAAAAAATAAAGTGCCATCATTGTGAAGAAACTTTAACTAGTAGGGAATCCAATTATGATAAAAGTAATGTCAATAATTGGATTTCCTTTAGAGAGTTCAAGAGCATAAAAGAAAAGAAATTGACCTACCCTTCAGAAAATGCTGTGAGATTTTTTGGAACCATCATAGAAGAAACAAACAAATACTTAGAAAATCAACCTGAACGGAGTCCTATTATAAAAAGTATGAAAAATCATATCAAATCTAAGTATTTGTTTGACTTTATAAATTGTGAATTGTATAAAGATGCTGTTTCTGAATGCTTTCTCGCATTAACTTTTAGATTAGCAGTATTTAATTGGTGCACTGTAATTAATAAAATCCTTAAAGGCACAGATGTCTTCAGATTGCAAAATAAATCTTTGTTGCCGCAGATGCAATTAAAAGCCTTATATAAATATAATACAAAATTGAAAAATAAAAAGAAATGAGAGTAATAAGAAAAGTATTTTTTTTCCGTAACATTCCCTTTCTAACAACATAGAACATATTATATATAATGTAGAACATATTGCAATAACATTGGAATTATTGCAATATGTTAATAAAATCAAACAACAATATGCCTAGCAAGAAAATCTTTTTAGGCTGACGCCTTACCACGCCTTTGCCGCGCTGGATGCAATGCAAGATTAAAAAAAAAAAAGCTGTCATCCATGATAAGTTCACCTTAGGCGAGTCGAATTTACTCTATGAGAGTGCCCTGTCTGATACGTAGTATCTCTAAGTAGTCTGTGGGGGCAACACTTGTAAGCAGGCTAACATTGACACATAGTTCAGTTCAGATTGATTTTAATCAATTATCTTACATTATTTGAACTCTAATAAAATGAATATAATAAAATACGTACATGTATTTTAAACCCATGGCTTTCATTTTCATTTGGATTCATTCAAGATACACTGGCCTTTGTCATAGACATTTTCTGTCTCAATGGTCTCTTTTTAAAAAGTCGAAACATAAACATCAAGCCTTGTCAACGTCAAGCGACTGAAGCGACAGCTGTCATTGTCATTTGTCATGCGTTTTGCGTAGAAAGAAATCGCATCTAAATCAAATCAACATTGATGATTGCACGTGCGGATTATATACAATTTATATAATTATAGTTATTACGTGTTTGTTTAGAATATATGTAACATGACAAGGTTTGCTAGAGCCAAAGGCTCGAAGTCTTCAAATGAGAGAACTCCTGAAGACAGTACCCCATGGGAGGTTATGAAAGAACAGTTGCTGCAGGCCAAGAAGGATGGTGATGAATCCAAGAAAAGGAAAGAGGTACATATTTACTATAATGTTTATTTCAATCAGTAAATTCATCATTAATGATACTTTTAAACCCTGACAAAAAAGAGGTGTGTTGAGTTTACACTGAACCATGAACTCTACCTCTGAATAACACTTACTGAACTGTAAATTTAATCTTTTTCTGTTGTCTAATTCCAGGCTGAACAGCAACGCATAGAAAACTATGAGAAATTCCTCAAAGAGCACAAAACTCAAAAAAGAAAAGCAACTTGGTGTGATTTTCCCGAAACAGAAGGCAATAAGACAAATGGTTCACCTGCCAAATCTAAAAAGAAAAATAAGAAAAAAGATGCCAGTACAGTGGAACCATCTGATGCTGTTGACTTTGACAATAGTCCACAAAACCAAGTTTCTGAGAGTACTCAGGGCACAGAGAAGAAGCCTAAAAAAAAGAAGAACAAATCCCAAGCTAGAACAGAGCCACAGAATGAAAATAATTCTGCAGAAGTAACAGAACAGACTGTTGAAAGCCCTAAAAAGAATAAAAAGAAGAAGAATAAACAAAATGCTAAGCCTGCAGAATCTACAGAGGCTTCTAATAATAATGCTGCCATTAGTTCTTCAGAAAATAATAAAAATAACAATAGTTCTAACCCTAAGAACAATGAAGCAAGGCCTAAAAACAAAAAGAACAACAAATTAATAAATGGCAAACCTGTACGCAGGAAGGAGATTGATGACAACAGCTTCCAACTAATTGTTCATGGCAGGGAGATAGAACTAGTCAGATTTGATGGCTTTCCAGTCATGAAGAAAGATGCTGAAAGATTGCAAGAATTAAAAACGAATATGATCAAGAAAGGAATTCCGAAGAGTGAGGTTCAGAGGACAATGAAGTTGGAACGAAGAAGGGCTGAGAAAGCTTTGGCGAGGATGAAGAGGGAAGTCTGCTACAACTGCAGGAAAGGAGGCCATGTGCTCTCTGACTGTCCTGAGTTGAAGTCAAAGATACCAGGCGATACAGCAGATGGAGTATGTTTCAAGTGTGGTTCCACAGAACATCGGCAGTTTGAATGTAAAGTTCAAAGAGAGGAGAGTAAGGAGTTCAGATTTGCTACATGCTTCATTTGTAGGGAGCCTGTAAGTAAATCTATTTTCATTTATCAGCTAAGTTCTCAAACATATTACTTCTATATTCTGTACTAGCCTGTATTGATCAACTTCATAAGCTCTTTCACTGAGAAAGCAGTGTGATCATTTGCTTTCATTTATATTTTCAGGGTCATATAGCAAGGCAGTGTCCTGATAACCCCAAAGGCCTGTACCCCAATGGTGGTGCCTGCAAGCTTTGTGGTGATGTCACACATTTGAGGAAAGATTGTCCTACTGTAAGTAACCATTTAAAGGAGCGTCCTCACTGGGAGCATTCTTTGTGAGCATTTGTTAACAAGCAATCGTAGGCGAGCAACAAATTCTTTCCAGCGAGCCCAGCATTCACGTTTGAGCAAAACTATGAACGTTCGAGTCGTACATTCCCTTGCGAGCTTGGAGCATTCAAATACGATCTCATTAAATGTCATTCATTCGATAATACGATTGACCAAGAAGGTCACAAACATTTAAGATCAAGGAACTGTTCCTTGCTTTACAAGAGGCCAGTAATATGCCTACATACATACTCATTGATTTAATTATCTGAGTATTCGCTTTCGAGCGTTTTATTTGCGTGAACATTCGAATGCGAGCCGTTTCCGCGAAAATCGTTGCGACGTCTACACCAACCGAAGTTCGCGCTTGCCTGTAGCTTTGTAACGAAGTCAAAGTCAAAGTCAAAGCACTTTATTTCAAGTAGGCCAGTTACAGGCACTTTTGAATTGTCAAAAGACAAAATAAAATATTACAAAATTATGGTGCTACAGTCCCAGTCACAAGACATAATAACTGTGAAAGTACCGTAGATGCCCATTCCAAGGCGTAGATCTCTATGGAGAAGAACGGGCAAGAAACTCCATGGACACTCTTTTTCAATTAGGTAATTATTACAAATCATTTGTTACATCATTCATGTTGAGATTACACATTATGTGAGAACGATGTAGCAAGTTAAAAGTGTCCATAGTAAATATAAAAAGACAATTCAGAAATAAAATTAGAATCAATTAAAATAAACCATGGCAGCTAAGAGATGACCAGTCCCAACCGACAGCGCCCGTTCACGAACATGACACATGTATCAGCACCATTCAGCTCAACCATTTTGAAGGGAGCTAAATGATCCGACACACGCGCCACCATCGGCGAGACATTTGAGTGGGCATGACATACTCTCAACCACCGGAGTCATTCAAGTCAATAGAAGACGTAGGTATCTAGACAATGATAGCTCTGAAGTACATGGTACTCACACAATGCTGGCTATGCTGCTATATAATACTAGAAAGATTAACTCTATATAATGCAAAGATAGTAGCAATCCTCATCAGCTCTGACAATAACAGTAAACGATACCTACGACAGTCTTACCAAAAAATAAAATTTAAAAAATACACATAAAAACGAAATTAAAAAATAATAATATTTAACCTGACAGCAAGCTAATTTTGGTAACAGTAAACGCTCGGCTCAACGTCTATATACCACTTGGTTATTCAACGTCGAATGCTCAGTCTTATATATAGTCTATGGTCGAATGCTCATTACACGTGAATGCTCTCAGTGAGGACGTTTCTATACACATAGCCATTTAAAAAACATTCAAAATTCTAGCCTTGCACTGAATGCCAAGACTTCTTATTGATTACCAGTCGTCGGTTTTCATTCATACAGTTTGTTTTAGCTGTAAGTGTTACATGCTGTAGTGAATAAATAAGTAAATAATCGGAATACTAATGAGAGAATTTCTTCTGTTTCTAGGTTATGGACAAAAAGGAGGAGTCTTCAGTAAAACTTCACACATTAGACAGTTCAGAAAACATTGAAGATGTAGTTATACAAAATAATAAATCCGCAACTGCTGAATCAAGCAAAAAACCCAAGAAAATAACATTCTAAAGTGTTATTATTTTATGAAATAAAACAAAAGTTATAATCATAGAGAGTACTTTTTATTCATTGAGAAATTCATAAACGTGATTTGTGAGAGATCATTGTAAATTTGTCTTTTCATAGCTTTTATCAAGTAATGTTTGAAGAATGTACCTAGAACATACAACTTAAGTTAAACACGTAAAATAATAAATCAAGGAATGGATACTGGGACTGCTGGGACTTAAAATACAGTTATAGAACAACCATCTCACGAAATTGGATTAGGGACACTGTATCGAATAGAAAGTATCGATACCGTACTCATGAGTAGTATCGAAAAAAAATATCTTACTCATAAAAGTAATGAAACAAAAGTATCGACACTTCAAGTTATCGAGTACTTTTCTTTCATAAGCATAGGTTTCTTTCAATATCAGTCAGTAAATAACACGGAACAGAAAAAACAGTTTTTTCTGTTCCGTGTTATTTAGTCAGTTTAACTTCAGTAGGGCAGGACATGAAAAAACAAATGTTATTGGTACACAAATTTAACACGATAATAGAAAAAGACACACAGACTGTAACTTCAAAAATAAATAGAAACAAAATTTAATTATTTTGTACTAGGCATATAAATTAAAGTTCGCAGAAGGTTCAGAACTAGTGAACTAGATGGCGTTGCCATAACTATAAACATAAGCCTAAGGTATATATATATAACATGTAAGGTCGCATGTTTTAAATAGATAATTGCCCAAAGATTACCCATTTAAAACTTAATTTCTTATTCGATACAATACCTGCCAAAAAGTACTCATTGAGTAAAAGTATCGAATGCAAAGTATCGAGTACAAAAGTTTCGGTATCGAATGGAAAGGTACTCGATTCCACAAAGTACCGATACTTTTTTCGTATCCCTAAACCAGATGAATCTTAACAAAATGACTCTTATTTCGACGCCATAAAAGTCACGATCCTGCGGTCCCGCCTTCGTAAGATAGAACAATTTTACCAACTACAAAGTAATCTCATTGAGAACCCGTGGACTAGACTTTATAAGCAGTCAAGGCTAGCTTTAAGTTGCTCCATGGACTGCTGAGCGACTAGCCCAGTGATTCCTTCGGGACTGTGCGCGTCTTCTCTCATCAGTATCCTCGCGGCTTCGGCTAAACATTGGATGGGGTCTTGCAACTTTTCCTTCAATTTATCTTTAGTGATGAGGCCGGCTCCAAACTCGTTTCTTGCTAAGAACATTAACGGCGCGTGTAGCTCGTATAACATCATACCTGGAAAAAAGTAATCACAATAAGTAAAGCTTAAGCCCGTTTACATTAAAAAAAGGCGACACGTTAATGAATGCGTAAAAGCACGCTGTTGAATTTTCTACTTTCGGTGCTGAGCCGAGTGTTGAAAGTCCAGCATCGAGCAATTGTAACATTTCATAATTTATTACGACACAGAAGTCATAAACTTGTTACGCATTAACGCATGATGTGCCCGGTCAATTAATACGAACAATTACATAAGTGCATACAGAGGCGTCTCTAGCCTATGTAGCGCCCGTGTGCAATCATTACCCTAGCGCCCTCTAGTAAGCGCGCGGTCAAAATGGAATGGGCAGCAATAACAGCACATTACCACAAACTTGTCAAATTTGCCCAATGGATAATAAACTCTATTGTTTGGAGATTAAATTGAAAATCTATTGAAGACATTTGCCAGTTGACTGTATTTAGAATTATACAGAATGTTTTCCAAACACTGTGTTTTCAATAGTGAACGGAGATCCAAGTGCAAAACTGCAAATGGTGTAATTTTAAATAATGTAGGGAAACAACAGATACACACACAAACTCTAACATAAATACTGGGCTTCGAATCAAGCTGCCCACATCTATCAAATTTCTTCATTCTAAGGGTTCTATCATACCATTGAGCTAGGAAAAATATGGAGGCGCCGCGATGTTCTATACATACATTAGCTTATACAAATATGAGTGAAATACGATACAGAATGTGAAATATCGTTTTGTTTCATTCTTTCTAATGTAGTAATCGTATTTGACAAAAGAGACAACAATATTTCAGTTGTTGCTCATTATGGTAACATTTTGTTATGACGTAGTGACAGTAGTAGGTACGTGCCATATTCGCCATGTTATGTAACGGATTTTGTGGTTGTGTTCGTGGTAGTCCTGCTCTCAAATGGTTGTTTACTTTTTGTATTATTAATGTGTGTGTGTTCCGTGATTCACACAACCATAGCATCGGCAGCCATTTTAAGTGCCATTTTAAGGTTTAGGTAGGCATGTTTTTTTTATAGGTATTTCCAGTCCATACTATTTAATATGTCTATGTATCAGACAGAGAGCGGTCACGCGGTTAACCGTTCAAGACAAGAGCGTTCTTTGTGTTGTATTACGTTACATAGATATGTAGAGCGTTCTATGTGTGATACGTTACATCACAGAACAAAAAAAACGCCTACTACAATAGAAGTCGCAAGTGGGCGGGGCCCGCGTACCCCGAGTTTTGCGCAGTTCTGCATAATTATGTTTCCTTCCGCGCACACACTACGCACATCAGTCTTGGTACAACCGTCACGGTGACAAAAACTTGAAAAAAAATACAAAAATGCCTTATTGTGCTGTTTTAGAATGTAAACACGATAGCAGAACCAAAAATGTATCAAATGTAGGTATATCTTACCATCGGCAAGTCCTAATTTATTTTATTTCGATAAAAATGTAAAAACAATATTTTATTAAACAAGATAAGTAAAAGTTGATTTTATGATGTTAAATTTAAGGTCTACTTTCTTTAAAACTCAAACATTGTTCTCGAAGATTCCAACTATGCACATGTCACATTCAGCTAGTTACTCAATTAGAGATTATCAATATCGATAATGAGTTATCGATACTTTAAACTTACAATATTCGAAAAAATCTTCTTACGCGCGAAAAACATAACCCTTTCCTTGCAGCCGTGTAAAAATAAAGATTACGATGAATTGAGAACCTCCTCTTTTTTTTGAAGTCGGTTAAAAAGACAACAGCCTTCAAAATCAACAAAGTGTAATCATAATAACACATGAACATAGAACCTCCTTCTTTTTTTAAGTCAGTTAAAAAGTGGCTTATGTGTTAGTCTGAAATTTAAGATCTACTGGTGTATAGACCTAAATTTCATCAGTTCATTAAGGAGTTAGTCAAGCTAATCATAATAAGAGTGTAGCCGCAGGTGAAAGCGTAAGCTTCCCATATCAGTAGGACGTATTGCATTTGTAGTGTAGTCTATCGCATCATCATCATCCAATCAATACATATAATAAATCTGTAGAAAAGTATTTTTTGTACATCGAAAATTTTCCAAAAAAAATAGCCAAAGGTTAAAGGTTAAAAAATAGCCACTGACCTACCTCGTCAAGCGTTGCTTAACCTTGATGATCGACCCGTGCGGCTGTTATTATTTAGCCACGAGCTCCTCCGTAAGTAATCGTAAGTATTGGAATAAATTTATATAAAAACTTGATTACAAACATAATAATATTTATCGACTCTAGTTATTGGGCGCACGGTTGGCGCAGTGGTTGAGCGATTGACTGCTGCGCTGCGTGTCGCGGGTTCGATTCCCGCACGGATCAAATATTTGTATGATCTACCGCTCACTGCCTGTTAAAACCCTAATTACGACCTCATGTCATAAGTACAGAGTTAAATATCAATTGAGAACATTTGACAGATTTGGGAAACTTAACACGAGGCCCACTGTACACGGGTATAAAATATTTTAAGATAGGAAGGAGTGACAAGAATAACAAAATACTAATTTTGGTTATTTAAAAGCTCTGACCCCGGTGAAAGTCACAACAGTTGTGGCAGTTAATAACAAATCTTACTTAATAGGTATATTTTGATCAAAAGAAAAGCCGATTTACTTCTTATTTACATATATGTTTACTCAAATATAATAATTAATCCATTGCGTCAAGGCTAGCTTCGCAAAATTACGTGTAGCGGTAGAACACAAAGTGCGGCACGCGCCACGCGTACACACGCTTTTGAGAAATGTCGCGCGCATGACGTTCGTCCATGGCAATTTGAATTTAATTTTTATTCTAAACAGCCGAATTCAGGATTCGCAATATAATTGTCGGTATGTTTTCTTACGAATTACAACAGGTGCCGACACGCGCCTTTGGTAGCGATGCGACACTCACTGCTAAACCAATATAATCTGTAATTATCTGTTTTTAGCATAGAAATGGTTTTTAGGTTTATTGTTGTGTTGTATAAAAGTTACAATTGTAGTAAGTTACATTTATATAAGAAGGGCTCCAGTTGCCAAACAAAATGTATGCAAACCGGAGCTCTTTATACATGGGTCATTGAAAGTGCCGCGAGCGGAGAGCGCGCGAGTTGCGCACGGCGCCCCCTAGGGCGCTGATCTATCCTGCACTATAGGTAAAGCTGCCCCTGAGTGCATAGTTAGGTAGGTAGGTACTTCAGTGGCCTGTAGTAGATTGAACAAATAAGGTCGACTTACGGCATCCTCACCTTCCGCCTGACACAGGTCCTCACCGGACACGGCTGTTTCGGGAGGTTCCTGTTCAAGATAGGGCGGGAGGAAACGCCCGGGTGTCACCATTGTGTGGACCGCTCGGAGGACACGGTGGAGCATACGGTGGAGATCTGCCCTGCTTGGGCGGAGCACCGTCGTGTCCTCATGGAGGCGATCGGCGGTGGCGACCTCTCGCGTCCGGCCCTGGTCCAGGCCATGGTACGGAGCGAGAGGGCATGGGAAGCTGTCTCCTCCTTCTGCGAAGCAATAATGCTCGCAAAGGAGGAGGCGAAACGCATGAGGGAGACGCAAAGGAGACGCCCTCACGCCCCTAGGCACCGCAGGAGACGCCCTCACGCCCCTAGGCACCGCAGGAGACGCCCGGGCGTCGGGAGTCGCCAGCCGATTCCCGGCCACCGTAGTCGCGGGCTTGCGGACGGAGAGTAATGGCGGCTCGCCGTCCGATAAGGACCAAGCCCGAGTTTACGGCGCGTAGTGTTCCACGCGCGCCTCAAAGAGATATCAGCAAAAGTGACGGGGTCCGATAGGGCCGATGCCTGTCTGGGTCGCGGATAAATTTGAAAGAGAGTTACCGCGGCCCTAGCACAAGCAACTGAAGGAACTCGGGTGGGTTTTAGTCAGTAAAAGTCTGACATGCCCTCCCGCTTCACCCAGAGCGGGAGAAGTCATCGGATCATTTCCCACCCAAAAAAAAAAAAAAAAAAACAAAAAAAAAAGGTGACATCAGTGCAGTATAACACATTGCATTTTTAATTACGTTATTGATATCGATAGATACCTGATCTCTTAATTTGAAAAAATAAGACTTGTTTTGTTTTTAATTGGAAGTCTTATATATTTTTTATAAATAAAATCAATTTGAAATTATGTATTAATTTAATTATGCTCATTTCGCGGGCATTGGCGGTCGGGCCTCTTTATAATATTATCTTATAGAAATTTTAAATTACTTATTTTCTTTTGTCGCTATCAATATCCGACCCGACTACATCACTAATAGATACTTAATATTTTTCCAACTTCACGTGTGAAGTTTATAACTACGTCTTTAGTGAACATCGTCCTATGTGGGCCCGTTTTTAGACGTTGTGAGCCGCTGAAACCGTTTTAATGTTCATGTAACAACAAAAAACCCTCTTCTTAGTCCGCGTTATTATGCAACTACGGAACCCTATTAATGCGCGTTCCCCGACACGGACTTGGCCGGTTTTTTTATTTGTTTTTAACGCAAACTAATAAAAGAGAGTATCTTCGCTACGGATGAATGTCGTTGCTTACTGTAGACACCTAAGAAAACTCAGAAAAATAAAGCAGCCATGCTCCTCGGTACCTCTCATCCGGGTCTCTCCCGGCGTGATAACATCCAGGGTCTGGAGCACGAGGCGGCAGAACTCCGCCTTCCTCTCCAGCATGAGGTCAGGCAGCTCATCGATACCGTACCCTTCCACTCTGCCATACAGCTGTGCAAGCGAGTGCTTCAGGGACAGGAGGAGTGCATGCCGAGGGTGGAACACCGATTTGTACTGGAAAATAAATTAGGATTCCGGTTAGACTGGTAGGTGATCTCTACTTAGTTGGAAAAGGCCAGGCTGATGATGATGACATGTTGATAGTTCAGGAGCTTCATCAGCCTCATGTCCTCTCGCTCCCACATTTCAGGAGTGCACTTACTGTGTTATCGTTATATAGGTAGCTATCCTTCTCATAATACCCAACTATGGTAGATAGTCCCCTCGTGGTATTCTATGTTTGATAGTCGGCTGTTTTGAGACTCAGAAACATGAATCTATAGTTACTGTGACTCTAGCGAAATGTGGTTGTATCTTATAGACCTCTGCCTACACTCCCTATTAGGAATGTTACGGAAGTGATATATCGGCACCGAAGTCGGTATAGGAGGTTTTAATTTTGCTTTATCGGAATTGGGGGCGGATCATGGTTTTTAATTGGTTTCAGCTCAAACACAATACCTACACCTAGCGAGGCCTTGAAAAAAAAAACAAACCAAGTACTGCAGTACTTACTACCTAAAAGTTTGTATACGCGTTGTTTGAAGCCGCGTTCTGCCGAATCCCTGGGCATCGACCTCCAATTTAGGGCTCCCACACATAACTGCGATGCGATACGATGCGTTTTACATAGATTTAGTACGTGCGAGCTCGCAGATAATTGCGATGCGTTGCGAATTCGCAGTTATGTGTGGGAGCCCGGTGTGTCGGAACCGAAATCGAAATCAGAGATTTAAAAACAAACGGAAGCTCCGACTTTTCAAAATCGCAATCGAACCTCCTCCGTAACATCCATACTCCCCATTTATGTGTCGGTATGTACCTACCTTATTAATAGTAGCCTCTCTCTGTTCAATGGCTCCAGGGCCGGGCTCCAGCACTTCAAGTTGATCGATCTCTGCCTGCACTACTGCTAACATTTTGCGCATCGCGACATTGGATGTTTTGAAACCACAGTTTTTGTCCGTACACGTCCATGTAGTGTCGTTGTCTGAAAACATGTAATGGAGAATACCTTAAAAAATCCATCAGAGTCAAGATTAAGGTCAAGTTTACAACACTATTTAGCACTATTTAGCTGGCTAGATGCTGACAGTTTTGTGATATAACCAACCAAGAGTGACCTGTGGGACTTATGGGTCTTAGGCGCAGGCCACATAGAAATTGGCGTCAGGCGCGGACTAGGCACGGGCGGCTTCCTTCCTATTCCATAAAAAATGCATGGAAATAAAGTGCAATTTGATCAGGAGCGGGCGCCGAAGTGGCGCGTCATAACCACGTTCGAGCAACGACATACCACGTGTGTCCTAAATTGCGCTTTATTTCCATGCATTTTGCATGAAATTTGAATGGAATAGGAAACCATCCGTGCCATGTCCGCGCACGACGCCATTTCTATGTGCCCTGCGCCTTACTATATTGGCTAATAGACAGTTTCGACCACGGTTTCGACTATGTTGTGAGTGTGGCCCAATTTCTTAGTGCTCACTGCTTAGGTCCTGAACCATATTTTCTTTATTTATTTGCGTTAAAAATCCAACACATAGCATAGTATTAGCGATGAAGTCATGATTGACAGTAGTCTAATTAGCTTTGTCAGAATGTAATTCCGGTATTGTCAGGGTTAACCCACTTTTGTCCGTCGTCGTAACTAAATGATCGCGACAGTTTTAGCTTGTTTTAAAATTACAATTAGGTTGCCGACGTCAGCGTTGGCTGGTATTCAATCTTTTATTAAACAATACAAATTATACAACCCATAAATCAAGTCCATTAGACCTTTTGACAAGATTTATATAAACGTTCACGAAAATGTTTCAAAAGAACCTATTCTAAATTTCTAAAACATTTTATTTAGTTTACATTGAGAGCACCGGATAATGCAGTTGCTTAGTGGTCGAACTTTCAACTGTTAGCTCACTCCCATTGAACTGCAAGACAGCGAGATGCGGAGTCTAGTGAGACCTTCTTGTAATTTTAATTATTTTATCACAACTAAGTGCTCGTTCACACAGAGATCCGTTTTACAGGTCCGCTTTATCGTTTAAGTTTTTATTCGGCGCTGATGTATGTAGTTGCGAGTTCACACACATGCCAGTATTCTTGATTCAGTAAAAAATACCGATCCGACAAAATTATTATATAGCAGTCCGTTTTACAGGTCAGCTTAATCGTATACATTTTTATTCGGCATTGGCGTAGGTATATGTATGAGCGATGTTCGCGACGAGGCGTCACATAGCTTATATACTAGCATAGGATATGTATGTAATAGGATACGTAAATAAAATTTAATTATTACTTTTTTTCGAGACCCCTGTAATAACGGGGATTCAAGTAGTGGTATGTGCGACCCACTGACACAGGGTGGCGCACCAATCGTAATTTTTAATCTTACCAATTACTTTGTTATGAAACACAAACTTGGTGTTCTAACTTATTTACCCTACCTATGTTTATAACTGATAAACAGAACATAATAACGGTACATAGCAAGGGCTATTGGAATCTCACCCTGGAACGGTGAAAGCACACTCATTTTCCTTTAATAAGTAGTCAGTAATCATGTTATTTTCGTTTTAGCCCTTCTTGGTAACCTAGACTTGTACCTAGGCCCTGTATTTAGATTAAACTCATGTAATTCTAGTATATAAACGCCACTTAGTTGAGGTAATGTGTTTGTATGAACCAGTACAGAGGTTTCTAGGAGCCTGCTAGCTAGCACGTACTCTGGACCATCCATGGATGATGAACATTGCCTGGATGGTTCAGGGGAAACCAATTTATAAGATGGTGGGATCGCTCAATCTTGCAAAGTTAGCCGCTTTTAGGTGCTCTAAGTACTTAAAGACTACCTGTTGAAGTACTACCACTTGCTAGCTCATTCGCCTGTCTTCCCAACCACACTTCTGGAAAGAGCATAGCTCTGGTGGTTTGGGTGATACTCGACTTGCAAGGTTGCGGGGTTCCACAAGGTTTTCATAGACTCAACCCTTCCAGGGTGAGTACTGGCTCGAGGGTTAAGGGTGCACCCACCAAAGTGCTACTCCAGGGTGGCCTGTCGGGATAGCTACCGGGTCGTATTTGGTGGGTGGAAATCCAAAAGATAGTTTAAGTACAAATTAAATTTTAATGTTATAAAGAACAATGGCGAAATCTTAGGTGACTTAAGAGTCCCTACAAGTGTCACAAGCTAAAACAGAAAACAGCTACTTTTTCAGGGCAAATTTCTCAATAACTACAAAATATACGATAAATCTTTTAATGCAACTTTTTGCGTCACAATATAGTTATCTAGTAAATGTACATTATATATTTTTGATAACTGCTCAATTTAAATTAGAAAAAATAAATTCTTAACACACGTTTGTACGTAATCACGAAACACCAGGTTTTTCAATTGCTTTTTCAGCTTACTGGTGGCAAATAACAATCTGCAAAAAATTGTGTGGACTGGGCATATAGTATACTAGTGAGCCACCAATTTAGTTTTTTAAAGTTTATTGTACTTGTACTTAAAAAAAATTGTCCACGCGGAAAAAAGGGAATTTTATCATGTGCGAAAGCGTCGCCTACTTGTATGAATATGATGGATATAAAAATAACTGGTAAATCATTTGAAATTTGAGGTGTTTATCAATCGAATCCAATTTTCATATTTTATTTTTGAGTACTTATTTTATTTTAATAAATTGTCTAAATATTGCCTTATAAACCGTTGCGCGCGTGGTATTCAGTTTCGCTCAAAGGCTTGTAGACGACGGGCCTGTGTCGTTTTTATATTTGTCATTATATTTTTTATCATATATCTTGTAGTTATTGAGAAATTTTCGCTGAAAAAGTAGTTGTTTTCTGTTTTTGGTTCGTGAAACTTGTAGGAGATCTTAAATTTGAGCGTCTGAAAGTGAGTTATATACGAAAGAAATTCTATTCATTGTCTACATTTCTAAAAGAATAATTGGGCTGGATCAAAACGGATAAAAACAAGTCATAATAAATAATAAGATAATTTATTTTTAATTTCTTTAGCTTAGTGTTGCCATTATAAATTATCTATAAAATATAATTATCTGCTAAGTGACATGTAGTAACTATATTAAGTAATACATAATATCATTATTGTATTTATAACACGATGAATACTACCTATCTCCAACCTTACACACAAACACCATCAAACACTCACAAACTGTCTTAAGAATTTTAAGCTTAATTTTGGTTTTATTGTAATTTTGATTTTGTTACATTTTGATTTTGAGTTTATTTTGTTTTAATACTATTTTTTGTTTTTTTATTGAATATTTTTGACATTATGTTATTGTGATTTTAACTTCACTTCATGTAATTGCAATTAGGAATCAATTTCAGTTTATTTTATTTTATTGCAATTTTGTATTTATTTTAATTTTATTGAAATTTTATATTGACATTATTTTACTGTGATTTATTTTTAATATTATTGTAGTTTTGAATTTATATTGATTTTAGTTTTATTTAAATTAATTGCAATTTGGAATTTACTCTGACTTCACTTTTTTCAGAATGTTTTTTTATTTTTTTTTTATTTTAATCTTAGTTTGAGCATGATTTTAATATATTTATTTTGTCACTAATACTTGTAAACAAGCGTCAACAATGGGACTGACTTCTGTAAACAGGTTTTTGCCTAGCTCAGAAGTCAGGGCTTCAATTATTTTGGTGTAAACAATTTATTTGTCAATAAAAATATTTGATTTCATTTGATTTTGATTGCAGTAAATGAGATAACAATACAGTTTATGTCTAAGGATAGATGTTCCTTGCAGGTAGGTAAGGATATTGTAGTGTAGTAGAATTACTTTCAATTAATGATTGGCAAAAAGACTAGTATCCAAGTCTAAAAAAAATATAGCTTTCTTGTTGACGACGACCTTTTGATACACGTCAAAGTCACTTAGTTGAAATAAATATACTCTTTCCAAAGAGTATATTATACATTTCATGCTGAAATAACTAGGTAAGGGAAATACTAATGCGACATTGCCCTTATACCTCCACAAAATTGAATAATATAACCTATTAAACACATTATTAAAAGTTACCCAGACATAACCTACAAAAGTTTATGACTGAATATCTAATATTCTCGACATTCACGAACAAAAATTCTTGCACAAACTAATTCAGAACATCACCCTGAGTTAAACCACATATTTTTCATTTAATGACGTAGGAATTTAATCTCAGCTAAAACAATGTATGGGCACCTGCCATTGTTCTTTGTACTTTTTCGCCAATCTTTTTTTTTTTTTTTTTATTATCGATAGGCTCGCGGTAATCTCACCTGATGGTAAGTGATGATTTGGTCGACGATGTAGCGCGCTTATCTAGAAGAAACCTATTCACTCTTGACTTAAAGACTCCCAGGTTGTAGCTCTCAGGAAATACAGACTGGCAGGGAATTCCACTCCTTAGCTGTACGCATAATGAAAGTATTCCCAAAACGTTTGGTGCGTATGGGTGGGATGTGCACCATGTACCGATGACACATCGCCGTACGTCTTGTAGTCTGATGATGGAAAGGGCTAGGAGGAATTAGTTCATGCAATTCCAACGCACACTCCCCGAAATGTGACCGATAAAAAACCGACAGACTGGCAACTTGGCGCCGATGTTCAAGGCTCTGGAGCCTAGACTCGACCAATATATCATTGCCGATGAGCCTTTTTGCCCGCTTTTCGATCGACTCTAGTGCATCCAGCTGGTACTTCTTATTCTTATTTTCGAGTCGATGGGAAACTCTTCATAATTTGCTAGCTGGTACTTGGCAGATCCGTCCCAGAGGTGAGAGCATACTCCACGCATGACCGAACTTGGCTTGGTACAAGTTGAGCAACTATTCTGGCGTGAAGTACCGTCTCATCTTTGCAAGGATCCCCAACTTTTTGGCAGCCAGTTGAGCTTTTGCCTCAATGAATGGACCAAAATTGAGGGTTGATGTCAACGTAACGCCAAGAAGCTCGAGATGGTCCGTTATCGGCACGGTCACACCACGGAAAGTAGGAGCCGGATGGAATTGTCTCCTTTTAGCGGAAAAAAGACACGCCTGGGTTTTAGCAGCATTAAACCTGACCAGATTGGCATCGCCCCATTCGGAGACTGCCTGCAAGGACATGTTCAAGCGCTCCACCATGGCCTCCCGGAGAGACCGGACCTAAGCCCGGTTGCACGTGCGTTGGACAAGTATCTCTCAGCAACAGTGCTTTCGTCTGCATACCCAAAAGTGCCGGGTTTTAGCAGATCATTTATGTGCAACAAGAACAATGTTGCTGAGAGTTCCGACCCCTGAGGGACCCCGGCGTTGATATTCAGTTGGTCAGACGAGCGGCCATCAATAACCACTCGTATAGACCGGTCCCTCAGGAAGTCTGCGATCCAATCGCACAGACCACCGGGCAGACCGAATGACGGAAGCTTACCAATAAGGCTCTCATGCCAGACCCTGTCAAAAGCCTTCGAGATGTCGAGGGAGACGGCAAGCGCTTCCCCGTGCCTTCGATGGCCTCACTCCATATGTGAATGGCATACGCTAGAAGATCCCCAGTTGACCGATTTCGGCGGAAGCCATATTGGCGGTCACTGAGGATGTCGTTAGCTTCTAGGTATGCCTGGAACTTGGAGTTGAGCACCCGTTCCATACTCTTACAGAGGATGGACGTAACTGAGATGGGTCTATATTTGGCCGGGTCAGCCCGACTGCCCTTCTTGGGCACAGGCTGAACGAATCTCATATGAAAGGCGAAACAGGCGAGTCAGGATCGGAGACAGTTCAGGCGCACAAATTCTTAGAACAATTGCCGGTACCCCGTCGGGGCCACTAGCCTTGTTCACGTCAAGATTCCGCAGCACCCTACGGACGTCTTTTTGATGGATGCGAATGTCCGACATACTCGTCTCGCATCCATCAGGAGAAGGAGGGGGCCGAGCGTTACCAGAATCCAGGCGTGAGGATTCCGCAAAAAGAGAGGCAAACAAGTTTGCTTTCTCCTCAGCAGAGTGGGCCAGCGTTCCGTCGGGTTTCAGCAGTGGTGGTAGTGAGGGCCGGCAGAAGTTCGATTCGACCGACTTAGCCAGGGACCAGAACGCTTTACTACCGGCTGGATAGGAAGCAAGTTTGGACCCAATACGGCTTATGTGGTCAAACCGAGCCCTTCGCAATACCCTCTTGCAGGACTTGGCAGCCCTATTGAAGGCTCTTCCACTGGCTTACGTCGCTAGCTTTGTGCGTCCGAGCATCAACCCATGCCAGGTACGCCTCATGTTTCAGCGTGTTGACGCGATTGCACTCGGCGCCAAACCATGGCCGGTCAACGCTAGACATTGCTACGTCAGAGAACGGAATGAACTCCATTCCCTGACGCAACACGTCCGTCACGGAACTGACGCTTTCAGGCGGTTACGCGCCTGAAAGATTTAAATATTGTAATGTGTTTCTGTAGCCTTATAGAAGGGCTACAAGACTTATGTAGTAACCTAGTTGTAAAATGTATAGTTTAAGAAGAAATAAGCTTCTAAGTTGAAAAATCAACAAAATTTCCCTTCATCCCTCATTCAGTTATTCTAACTGGAAAATATCTTCAGGGGATATAGTCACGGACCTGATTGTGGATATGATGAATAGGGATGAAGGGTTTTTGTTGATTTGTAGGTTATGCTCATGATGAAAAATACCTAAAATAAAAAACTAATTTGCAAGCGATTTCAAGATCCTCAATAAAGTAAAGTTTCGGGTACGATAGTGCGCATGCGCGTCGACCAATTTGTAGCCATTGACATTAGAAATTAGTTTGCTTACTACTCCTCCTGTTCCCTGAGGACCTGCATAATCGCTTAAAATACTCATGAAGAATCAAGTCTTTTATTTCCTACGTAAGAAGCCTTCACCTCTCAACACATAGCAGCCATCAATCAACACCTCAGACTCAGGCATCTTGGAAACCGAACTATAGTTACAGAGGGCGTCAACGCGCTTGGGCAGGAGTCTTACACCCTCCCGTATACAGAGCTCAAGCGATCATGTCCGCCCGGTACAAGCGAATTCACACACACACCAGTCGTAGTTCGTTTTATCGGAACTCCATCCATCCTTGTAGAAAGTTGGTTGGTGTGAAAATTACCCCCAGTAGCGACGGATCTGTTAATGCGGTGTGAATATCACCTCCAGTAGCGACGGATCCGTTAAAAACGATCCTGGAAATACGGATGCTCTGAGTGAACGTACCCTTACCTAGAGGATTAGTCGCCAGTATAACGCCGTTATCACATTTACTGCACTTGAGTGTGCTGAGGTGCGTTCCAAGTTCGATAGGATCAGCACAGCGCGTGCAGTCGCACTGGAAGAACTTGGACTCCGCCAGAAATTCCCGTCGGACCAGTGTGGGGGATAACGAGTGCGTGTAGCATATATGGATAGCGTCTCCTGCCTTTATCGGGACAGCTGCTCTTATTTGCACTCTGAAAAATTTTATAGGAGTTATCAATTATTTTACTTTGGTATATAAGGGAGGTAAAGGAGCATAGGTATTGGCACAAGAAAAGAGATGCATATGCCCAGCAGTGGGTGAAGTTAGGCTGCGGATGATGATGATGATGATGATTATAAACGGGGTCAACGGGGTGTCGAGTCAAGCTCACGAGACGTTATAAATTTTGCAAATATAAAATTCTACTAAGTAACGTAGCGGCAATTCAATCAACAACAAATAAAATAATCCCAAAAACCAACTCTAACAAGGGCGGATTTAAGGGGGGGGAGGCACGGGGGAACGTGCCCCTTCCAGACGGTATTTTTGTGTACTGTAGAGATTCCATCACAGTACATACTAAGAAGAAAATCAAATTATGAGAGTTGTTAAAATATATGAATAAAATATTTTTCTATAGTTTTGACACTTTTATAAACCTTCCTATACTTGAACTGTTGTTATTTTTGCCCGTCGGCCCTTTGTGCCCCTCCTAGAAAAAAATCCTGGTACCCCCCTTGAACTCTAACATACTTGTAATACGAAACATATTATCTGTGACGAAACTAACAAGCTACTGCAACATGTCTACCACAAAACATTAGACGACAGCGATAAAATCGCTAAAATATAACCCGACCAAGTGCAATTGCTTGATTGTCGCTACGTAACTTAATAGAATTGTTTATTTACAAAATTTATAGTTTCTCGTGACGAAGACTTTAGGTTGGCTGTTGCCTGATTGATACAAAAGCCTTACCTAAATTAATTGTAGATATACTTACTGGTATTCATTCTGCAGTATGGTGTGGACGATGTTAGGGACACAGTTGTGCGCTGCAATAGCTAACCGAGGATAGAGAGCTCGTATGCTAAAGCCACCTCGAGACGGGATCTCCACGGAATTTACCTGTATACATTGACGCTAAGATTAGCAGGAAATCCATACGATTACGCGGAGTGGAAAAAGAAGTGGTCTGGCTGCAACTGCTGGAAGTCGGTAAAGACTAGCTTTCTTAAGAATAGGTATATAGCTTTGTGGATGCACAATATCAAAAAACCGGCCAAGTGCGAGTCGGACTCGCGCACGAAGGGTTCCGTACCATTATCGAAAAAAACGGCAAATAAATCACGTTTGTTGTAGGGGAGCCCCACTTAATAATTAATTTTATTCGGTTTTTTGTATTTGTTGTTATAGCGGCAACAGAAATAAGTACATCATCTGTGAAATTTTCAGCTGTCTAGCTATTACGGTTAGCTAGACAGCTGAAAATTTCACAGAGATAAAGCCTGGTGACAGACGGACAGACAGACCGACAGACAGACAGACGGATCGCGGCGTCTTAGTTATAGGGTCCCGTTTTTACCCTTTGGGTACGGAACCCTATAAATAAGAAAGGTCTTATATAAAAAAATATTGAGTAGAATCGGGCTTTAGAGGCTATATAACTACGCAAACCGCCCATTTCCTTTTCCGGTAGATATGTGTCGCATTGCGGTTCTTGAATTTTGGTTCTAAACATAGACACAAAATATCGAACCCTCACTCACCTCAAGAATGCCGCAAACTTTCTGCACCAGATTTTTATCAAATCTCTTGCCAAGTTTGCAGTGATCCACAAGAAAGTCGGCGATGTTGACTTGGTCCGCGCCCCAGGTTGGCCTCAGCTTCCGTTCTTCTGTGTGGGTCTCCATGACGTCCACCTCGCACTGCCATCTATCTGGGTCTTTATCTTTTGCCAAAAGTATTCTGTTACGAGAATAAATAAAGGTAAAATTACAAATCAAACAAACAGTGATCGATATCTACTGATTAACGTTGCCTACGAATTCAAGAGCCTGAATAAAAATATTGTAGGTACCTACTCGTATTATTTAATTGTATCGGCTGGCGTAGATCTAGGTTACCACTGGACTGGACATGCACTTCCAATCATCCATCCTTGCTGATTGGTTAATTTTAGGCATGCCTAAAATGTTGTGCTACCTCAACGAGAAAATTACCAACAGTCGTCAAAACGAAATAATAGTACGAAATGTAGAGTAGTGTAGGTACCTGTATACAGCTTAAGGGGCCTACATACGCTTCAGTGCCGTAAAACGGTAACTTTCTGAAGCATACTCCTTAGTAACGGCTAGGTTAAAAGGTTTGAAAAAAATATCTATTTATTATTGTTTCATGTATATTATTTTTAACACATGTTTTTTTCGTATAACAAATAGTTTTGCTTTAAAAAAATAATTAACAACACGCTATTTTTTCGCTACTTTTGGATACTTACTTCTCAAAAACGACTTGAATGTTTAAAAATATTTTTACACAGAAAAACTGATGGCTGGAATTTCTTCATAACTAACATAGCATAATTATGTAAATCAAATAATATTTTGCAAACAAAACTGTTCAAAGGGAGGTTCAATATTGATATATCGGCATCGTGCGGGCGCACGGCCTGTACTACGCGTATATATCGCCTTAAGGGCCTACATACGCTTTAGTGCCGTAAAACGGCAACTTTCTAAAGCATACTCCTTAGTAACGGCTACGTTAAAAGGTGTGAAAAAAAAAAAATATTACTGATTCATGTACATAATTTTTAACACAAGGTTTTTACGTGTCGCCTTAAGATTTCATTGACAAATGCCTTTACCTTAGCGGTGTAATACAATCGAGTTGCGGTGCGCTGGCAGTCCAGTCTTCAACCGGCTGGAACTTTACCCTGGCGGCGGAGAAGACACCACATTCACCGGCATGTACGGGAGCCTTCGCGCACTCCTCGCTGCAGATCGGCCATCCGCAATACGAGCAGAGCGTATTCTCCACAGGGCAGTAACAGCTCAGACATAGAGGTGGAGTGTCTGTAATAAAGAAATTCTTTGAATGTCACTATAGGTAGTTTCCAGATTTAACTATGCCGGGTTTTATACAGAATCTCGCTCAAGACTCTAGTTCAAGGATCTAGACTCAAGGTTTCAAGTTTTTGAAACCAGTTTTAAACATGTTAGTCGAAAGATGTCCACTGCTGGTCATAGAGGGAGTCTAAGGGTCGGCAGTCCTGCGCGCTTCTCGCATCCATAGTGTTCTCGCGGCTTTTACAAGGGATGACCCACAGATATAAATCTAACTAGATGACGCGATTGTATGCAGGTACTACGCGTGTCAAAATAAAACCGGCCAAGTGCGAGTCGGACTCGCGCACGAAGTGTTCCGTACCATTATCGCAAAAAATCGGAAAAAATTATTTTATACTGTTTTTAGTATTTGTTGTGATAGCGGCAACAGAAATTTACATCATCTGTGAAAATTTCAACTGCCTAGCTATAACGGTTCATGAGATGTCAGCCTGGTGACAGACGGACAGACAGACGGATCGCGGAGTCTAAGTAATAGGGTCCCGTTTTACCCTTTGGGTACGGAACCCTAAAAACGGAGTAAAATTACGATCAATTATCGTAATTTGAGCTTTTCATTTAGCATTTTCGGCACCGGAAGACTGTATAGAAAAAGTTGGCCGAGGCATGGCAATGTTTTCTTTCATTGGTAAGTATTTTTTTTATTGGTTTTCATACAGATGGAGGTCATGGAGGGACTTGCGAGATTTATGTCTGTGGGATGACACAGCCTAATTGCGCAAGTGAATTCGACACGGCAAAGGATTTGACCGCTATCAATCAGCAACAAGGCTGCTCTGGTAGATGCCGTGATAGTCCTCTAGCTAGCTCATCAAGATGACGAGCACCGATCTTGAGGTAGGAGTCGAGTATTGAGTCAGATCGGTGCTCGTAATATATTTTAGTACAGGGATTTATCTATGCATGGGCGAATTTACCCTAGGGCCAAAAGGGCCATGGCCCAGGGCGGCAGGTTACGGGGCGGTGCAAGCCGTACCTCGTACTCAGCTTTGTGCGTTTTGCCTTTGACTTTATACCCCTGAAGAAGTTTAAAGAAAGCCTACCGAATTAACGAAAACTAAAATTTATTTAGTTGTGAGTTAGATTGTCATCAAAACGCGAGGCTATCGTCTTACTGACCGGTGCCGGGGCGACCGCCGCAGCAGCGGCGTCCCGTCTCGGGATCTACGATGTTGGCTACGGGCTCTACGATTTTGGGGGCTGAGTCACCCACGTCCGTAGGTGTGTACCCTATTCCGATACCCTACACGTGGTCCCCGGGTGGTGCAAATCAGGTGACAAAAAAAAAACTGGTGGTAGGCTTCGGCCGAAGGCTTGCGACCACCCACCGGGCAAAGACGTACCGCCAAGCGGCTGAGCCGTGTTCCGGTACGATGCTCGGTGTAGCCACAACAGGAGTTGGGTCGAGATAGCTGTTCCTCTGCAGGCTGACCAGCCTGACGCGCGCTGGTATGGGCGTATCGGGAGACTGGTCTCGGAGGGTAGCGGGATCCGAGGCACGGTGCGCCGCTGGCCGACCGCAGGTAGTTGGGGGCCCAAGTAGTGTGCCAGCCACACATGAAAGGCTGCCCCGCCAACTGTCGAAAAATCCCGGGATGCGCCATCGTGCTGGTTGGCGACCAGATGGGGAGGGCCCGATGGACATTCCGGGGGGGCTCGGGCGTCCCCGCAGTCTCCGGACTAGTGCCCCAATGATGCTGTCCTTTCAGTGCGTGTCTGAAGGTTAGCAGCGTGGAACCTCGTCTCACTTCCAACTCCTCTCCTCCATTCACTCTTTAAAAATATAATGCCAAGGTTAAGGAATAATACGAAATTTAAACAGCGGCTGCACTCCCTCCCCGACAAAGTGCACCTCACCAACATTCGAGGTCTGCACTCAAATCTCTCTGCAGTCCACTACCACCTGGAGACTGAGAAACCAGCGCTGCTTTTCCTTACGGAGACGCAGATAGCGAGTCCGTCAGACGTGGCGTACTTATCTTACCCAGGGTTTACCCTGGAGCACAATTTTAAACCGCGCGCGGGTGTGTGTATGTACGCCCGTTACGACACTTGCTATCGGCGTCTCCGTAACCTTGAGGACTCCAAATTCACAACGCTCTGGGTTCTGGTGGACACAGGTCTGGATTAAATTATCTACGCCTGTGTCTACCGTTCGCACAGCGGAGATCAGGAGACATCTAGGCTCACAGAGTACCTCAGTGAGGCGGCTGATGCGGCACAGCAGCGGTACCCTTCCGCCCAATTAGTGTTACTGGGGGACTTTAATGCCCACCATCAGGAGTGGCTCTTCCCATACCAGTGCACTGACCATGCTGGACGGGAGATGCGTAAGCTTTCGCTAGCGCTAAACCTCATCCAGCTGGTCCAGGGGGCAACGAGCGTGCCGGATGTTGTTTTGCACACAGCAAATTGCTTGGAAGGTCCAAGCAATTTGCTGACAACAGATCCAGACAGATACTCTGTGTCGATAGATTCACCCTTGGGTAGTTCCGACCACTGTCTGGTGAAGTCTGTATCCGTCTATTCCCCGCCCGATCCCAGCCCAAGAGGCACCCGGCGAGTTTGGCGGTACAAGTCAGCAGATTGGGATGGTATGCGATCTTTCTTCGCATGCTATCCTTGGCAACCTACTTGCTTTTCTTCGACTGATCCATCATCGTGCGCGGACACCATGACGGATGTGTTGCGTCAGGGAATGGAGTACTACATTCCGTTCTCTGACGTATCAATGTCTAGCGAAGACCGGCCATGGTTTGGCGCCGAATGTAAGCGCGCCGACGCGCTTAAACATGGCCAGGTACGCCCTGGCTTGGGACGACGCTCGATCGCGTAAGGCGAGTGACGTGGGTCTGAAGAAGAGGGCCTTCAACAGGGCTGCCAAGTCCTGCAAGTTAGTGTTGCGAAGGGCTCGGTTCGACCACATTGGCCGAATAGGGACAAAACTTGCTTCTTACCCAGCAGGTAGTAAAGCGTTTTGGTCTCTGGCTAAGTCGGTCGAGTCGAACTTCTGCCGTCCCTCACTACCACCACTGCTAAAACCAGACGGGTCACTGGCCCACTCCGCTGAGGATAAGGCAAATTTATTTGCCTCTCTTTTTGCGGAATCTTCACGTCTGAATCCTGGTGACGCGCGGCCCCCTCCTTCTCCTGATGGATGCGAGACGAGTATGTCGGACATTCGTATCCATCAAAAGGACGTCCGTAGGGTGCTGCGCAACCTCGACGTGAACAAGGCTAGCGGCCCTGACGGAATACCAGCAATTGTTCTTAAAACCTGTGCGCCTGAACTGTCTCCGATCTTGACACGCCTATTCCGCCTTTCGTATAAGGCTGGAAAAGTGCCGAATGCTTGGAAGCAGGCTAACGTACAGCCCGTGCCCAAGAAGGGCAGCCGAGTTGACCCGGCCAACTACAGACCCATATCTGTACGCGTACTCAATATTAAGCTCCTGGCATACCTAGAAATTAACGATATCCTAAGTGACCGCCAATACGGCTTCCGCCGAAATCGGTCTACTGGGGATCTTCTAGCGTATGCCATTCACATCTGGAGTGAGGCCATCGAGAGGCATGGGGAAGCGCTTGCCGTCTCCCTCGACATCTCGAAGGCTTTTGATAGGGTCTGGCACGAAAGCCTTATTGGTAAGCTTCCTTCATTCGGTTTGCCCGGTGGTCTGTGTGATTGGATTGCAGACTTCCTGAGAGATCGGTCCATTCGAGTGGTTATCGATGGCTGCTCGTCGGACCACTTGGATATTAATGCCGGTGTCCCTCAGGGGTCAGTACTCTCAGCAACTTTATTCTTGCTGCACATTAACGATCTGCTAAAACCCAGTACCTTTGGGTATGCAGACGACAGCACTGTTGCTGAGAGATACTTGTCCAACGCTCGTACTACCGGGCCTCAGGTCCAGTCTCTCCGGGAGGCCATGGTGGAGCGCTTGAACCTGTCCTTGCAGGCAGTCTCCGAATGGGGCGATGCCAATCTGGTCAGGTTTAATGCTGCTAAAACCCAGGCGTGTCTTTTTTCCGCTAAGAAGAGTCAATTTCACCCGGCTCCAACTTTCCGAAGTGTGACCGTGCCAATAACTGACCATCTTGAGCTGCTTGGCGTTTCGTTGACATCGACTCTCAACTTTGGCCCATACATTGAGGCAAAGGCTCAGCTGGCTGCCAAGAAGCTGGGGATCCTTGCAAAGGTGAGAAGGTACTTCACGCCAGAACAGCTGCTTGATGCCAACTTGATGCACTATAGTCGATCGAAAAGCGGGCCAAGAGGCTCATCGACGATGAGGCATTGGTTAATTCAAAGCTCCAGAGCCTTGAACATAGTCGCCGAGTTGCCAGCTTGTTGGTTTTTTATCGATTACATTTCGGGGAATGTGCGATGGAATTGCATAATCTAATTCCACCCAGCCCGTTTCATCATCGGACTACCAGACGTACGGCGATGCGCCACCGGTACATGGTGCACATCCCACCCATACGCACTAAACGTTTTGAGAATACTTTTATTATGCGTACAGCTAAGGAGTGGTATTCCCTGCCGGAGTCTGTGTTTCCCGATAGCTACAACCTAGGGGTCTTTAAGTCAAGAGTGAATAGGTTACTTCTAGGCAAGCGTGCTCCATCATCGACCACATCATCGCTTACCATCAGGTGAGATGGTGGTCAAGCGCGAGCCTATAAAAGATAAAAAAAAATAAAAAAATGTTTTCGAACCGGGGCAGAAACTTGGCTGTGGCGGCCCAGCTTTCTCCAGCGTTTGCGGAGCGCCTGATTTGCAGTTCTGATGGACCGCACTAGGCTAACTATGAATATACCTCCTGCCCGGCCTGTTTTGAAATAAAAAAATCATTGCTATAAGCGATCTCGAAAATTTTGACGTCTATTTCTTTAAAAAAGATGAGTAACATTTTCTATTAGAATTCATAACCACTGACATAGAAGTCGTCAACTCAGAGAGAGAACTACATAAGGATTCAAGCGCGAGCAAGGCGAGCTCGAAAATCGCCTCGAATAGATAAAATTTTATTTTTTGCGTTTATTTTATTTCTATGAAATGAATGTATCCTGTGTCGCGGATAGGTTAGCTTTTCTTTTGTTAGACAAGAAGACAAAGTGGCGGGCTAGAAGAGCATAGTAGTACTCGTCTCAAAGTAGTCCAGGCTAGTAGGGCAAATAGGGCTAAATACTCTGCTTGATTGCAACTGAGACCTGACACTGACTGTATTTTACGCGCAAACCATTAAATTTATAAATATTATTCTGTAAATAAGTAGTGCTTCCACAGGGAAGCTCGGCACCCCTCAGTCCTTGCTCCCAATGATTATTATCACAAGATCTTGTGGTACTCCCGATAATTGTTACGAAGCGAAGTGTTGTCAGATTAGGCGTCTTTGCGCTATTTAGGCTACCACTTAGGTTACGAGGGTAATGTTGTTTATCAGTCTATGTATGTATGTTTGTTCCCATGTGGCGTTCTAGAGACCAAACGCGTTGGCCGATTTTGATGATTCTAATGTCAATCGATTCGTCATAATTCTTCGAGTGTCACAGGCTACATTAAAATTGGAATATAGAAAAATGGCGGCTATTGGGCGCCATATTGTGGGGGCCCAATTTTTTTTTATTCCAAGGCCATCGTGTGCGGTATCAAAATAAAGGGTTTTAAGAGGTGGTTTCTAAATTATAGAACACTTATATGTTTAAATGTACCTAATTTAAAAAAAAAAAACTAAAAATTTTATTCAAAAAATCAAAAAACCCGACTGCTTAAAGGCGAACTAAAAAGACGTAAACAAGAAGAAAATCATGCTGTGCAGTCGGAGGATACATCTGGTTTTGGTCAGCCAACTTGCAAATAATATGTTTCATTCCACTGCACAGCATGATTTTCTTCTTGTTTACGTCTTTTAGTCTTTTTAGTTGGCCTTTTAAGCAGTCGCATTTTTTTAATATTTTATTTTTACGATTACTACTACAACTATTCGCTAATTGGGACTTCTCAGAAAATTGGTCGGCTTTAGGCGACTTCAAGATTAGACTGTCTAACTTTCATAAAACATTATCAGAGAAACGATGAAAATGACTGGTACTATTTATCAATTCATCATTATTTTTGTTAGTACTTCAATCGCGACATTAGAGAAATGTTTGATGCAGCATCAATAACAGTTCTTGTGACTAACGAAATAAAGTTGGCATTACCTTATAGTGAGTTGAATGATGTTATTCCAATTCACTTTTAGGTACGCTACAACAAAACAATTGAAATTAAAGTTTCGAAGAATATGTCGTGGTTTTAGTGTATAGTAGTCGTCTTGTGTTTTATAAAAAAAAAAAGCTTGAGAAATAGGTATATTAAACATTGTTAAAAGTGGGCAACATAATCATCATTCATCATCATAATTTTCAGATATTTTGTGACGAAATTTCAAACTATGTATTTACTTATTTAATTCTTTTTCTTTTAAAAACATGAACAAGAACTAAATTTTATTACAAGGATTATAAATGATTTCTTTTATAAAAGTAGTGGTTAATTTGTTTATCAAAAGTAGCTTTATAGATTTTTAAATATTTATAAAATAAAACTAATTTGACAAAATCACAATCGAGAAAGTTAAAAAAAAAATTGTTGAACGCTTAATAGAATTCTTCTTATATTGAAGTTAGTCAAAAGCATGGAGCACACCAGGTCAAAAGTCAAAGGAAATCAACGCCAAAACTCAATATTCGGTGATTTTAGGTTAATTTGCATTATAATTGGGCGAATTTAGGCTACTTAGGAAGACTTTTTGGGCGTTTTGAGGCTCAAAGTTCAACAAGTCTGGCAACACTTCAATATGGAGAATACGTAGTAGCATTACTTATAATTCGGGCATTAGTTCTATACTAAATTAATCACTTGCCTGGTTTGGGTCCCACAGCGAAAAAAGTATCAGTAAATATTAATTCACCGGCAACTAAATCCTTATGTGCGATCAAATACCGTCCATATTTATCGTTCTGCTGTATTTCGTAGTGACGCACGTCTTCACTCATTTCGTTCGTAAACTACACAAGTGCTCCTTGGATTGATCAGATAGAGATTGAGCGGCCGAAACTGTTAGCCGAAATGCCGACGAACAATATTAGCGTCTAAAATAAACTTCAGTCCATCCGAGAATTGGGCCGCTCGAACTTTCTAAACGTTCCCATATGATACGATATTGGTTTACATCCAGTAACATCTATTGTTTTCTATTTTTATATATACCTATTTATAATTTGTATATGTTATGGACCAAGTGATTAATATATTATATACATATTATTCACTGTGCCCGGGTAATTTGGCAAATGCCTAATATGAGTAGACAATATGATAAAAACTATTCAAATAATTAAATGACCGGGCTTTCTGAATAATGCCCATCAGATAATGGGCCGGGTAATAATATGTGTAATTTTTTAATTATTTTAATGTTGACATTAGTTTTTTTTATTTTTTTTTATACGTTGCCCCACACTACGAACTTCTCCTGTATCGTGGGTGCTTTTACACACATTTAAACTCACATACACAAACACCCAGAGCCGGAACAACTATCTGTATGGCATACAAATATTTGCTCCGTGCGGGAATCGAACCCGCGACACGCAGCGCAGCAGTCAATCGCTCAACCACTACGCCAACCGTGCGCCCGCGCGTCCGTAGTTTTAATATAGAATATGTAAGTACGATTACGGGAAAAGACGGGAGCTGCTGAGTTCGCTAGCTTTGCTCCCTCACTTCAGCTTCGTACCTAACCTATCCGTGTCGGGGTGCCCTAAGCACCCGAGTTCGATTCGCTCACTCTTAGACTCTATTTCATTGAAATATTAATCATCGAATTGCCCAACCGTTACATAGCAATATTCTTAATAACCAGCAGCCGAATTGCGTAAGTATATTATCCAAAGCAAAATAATCGATTCCTTCCCAAAAACGACTTTACGTATCAATATGCAATACGTAAAGTCGGTTTTGGGAAAGAAT
Organism: Orthosia incerta; assembly: GCA_948252205.1. Taxonomy (NCBI): domain Eukaryota; kingdom Metazoa; phylum Arthropoda; class Insecta; order Lepidoptera; family Noctuidae; genus Orthosia; species Orthosia incerta. Next base: position 8,874,214 of record OX411759.1, read on the forward strand.
CGATTCTTTTGCTTTGGATAATATACTTACGCAATTCGGCTGCAGACAATGTGATAAATATAGAAGATTTTAAATCAGCATTCATTACATTGCCCGATTTGACTTGACTTGATTCATAATGCCCGGGCATTATACATATTGCCCTGATTAATCACTTGGTCCATGACATATACCTACGTCTATTACTAAAAATATCTGGCGTCCAAGACAACAAACGGTCGAATCGCTAATTGAGAGAGCCAAGCCGGAAATGCTCAAAGATTTTACAGCGGATCGGACTTGATAGACATTCATTTTTCAGCCTGCTTGACTACTTATATACTTTAAACGGCGGTGGCTAGTTAAGATTGTATTATTTTTATTTTATGTCTTGCACTACCTGCAGCCTTATTGCGTCATATATTCGGCAATGCAAAGGGCAAAGAGTATGAATAATCGACCAATCACATAAACGGAAATCTTCATCGCGTCTTTCATCTCGTCATGTGAATGGTCGCTTATGCGTACTCTTTGCCCTTTGCCTTGCCGAATTCATTAGTTACGCAATAAGGCTGCTGGTATTTATTCCAATATTTTGATCTCTACAAATCAAATTGAAGATGGAATTTGTTACGGTCTTTCGGAATAAGCGCCTGCCAAGCGCAGACTCATAACAGATGTTTAGATCTGGCGTCAGTGGAGTGTGGAGCAATGCCAATAAGATACTAGGTATTCCATCTATAGACTAACACGCGGAAAGGTGGTCCACGGTACGGTCCGGTCGTTCACACATGCATGACTATCTCGGCATGCCTACCAGCATCGTAAATTAAATAACGAGTTTTTGCATTATAAATAACAAACTTAAACGACCAAGGGATTCAGGGGTTGAATTTCGAAACCCCTTTCTTCATTTCAGAAAATTGCAAGAGTGCAGGTTTACCGGAAATTCAATCATGTAAGACCGGAAGATCTTTTTTTTTTTTTTTTAAAACTTTGCCCCACACTAGGAATTTCTCCTGTATCGTGGGTGCGTTTACAAACATATAAACTCACATACACAAACACCCAGAGCCGGAACAACTATTTGTAGATCATACAAATATTTGTTCCGTGCGGGAATCGAACCCGCGACACGCAGCGCAGCAGTCGATCGCTCAACCACTGCGCCAACCGTGCGCCCGTACCGTAAGTACCGTATCTACTTTACCTACTTACTATGCTTATTCATAAAAATGAAGCAATTATGGTACATATATCTACCTAGCCTAGTAGATTTATTTTATTTAAAATTCCAAAAAAAACAATCTAGTCGTCCTCTCTTGTCATATATTTTTCGTTACAATATTATAGTAATTTTAATGTATTTTTCTTAATTATGTCATATTTTGACCAAGTATTTGATTACGCTAATTCCGTATTTGAGGACTGTTGGCGTTTCATAAAATTTCCTATAGTAAGCGCAACAATTTTTCGAGAAACCACTCCATGCATTTCAGCAGTAAGTAGTTCCATCGTACGATCTCCCATCCCAGCATCCCAGCAGTAGCTGGGACTCGCGGAGGCTGTATTCCCAGCTGTCAAGTCTCTGAGAGAGCTCTGTGCAGATATACCGATACCGACTCCACTCCTATCATATAATATGGCAAAATAAGTGGTGTAGTGTAGCTAGGTAACTCCAGGAACCTACTTAGTCCTTAGTATCCAACTATCCGTAATGTTTTCAAAAGGTTAAAACATGGTTAAAAATAGAAAGTTTATTTTATTCATAGGATGGCACATTGACTACAGAGGATACCTGCAGGGATGAAAATGGGGATATCGTTGATTGTCCACGAGACGATCGAGAAGATGGAGACGAGTCATGTGGATTTCTGTGTAAATTTTCAGAAGGCCTTGGACTTGGATCCACGGTAAGTTTAAAAAATGGGTTTAAGCTATTTGATGCGAACGTTCAGTATAGGTACTAGTTAAAAAATTCGTATAGGATATGTGCAGAGAGCAGTGGTGGCCCAGTGTCGGCCGCGACTTACAAGTTGTAGGTTGTGGCTTCGAGCCCAGGCAGGCGCTTTACTTTGTGTTAATTAGTTCATCACCACTGCTCTCAAAACGGTGAAGGAAAACATCGTGAGGAAACCGGCATATTATGTCCTAGAACCAAAAATTCGAAGACATGTGACATCCACCAACCCGCACTGGGCCCGCGTGGTGGATTACGGCCCATTCCCTCTCATAGAGAGGAGGCCTGTGTCCCAGCAGTGGGAACATTAATAGGCAGATGATGAGATGTGATGGGATAAGTCCAGCAACAAAAGTCTATTATCATTTCAGTTTTTCACGTCTTAATTATTGTGCAAAATATTCATTAAAATCTGCACCCGTATTGCGTTAGTGAATACCTACGGCAACGCAAAGGGTTTGACCGCAATCAATCGACAAATCTCACAGACGAAAATCCACATAAAACCCTTCGCCTTGCCGCATTCGCTTGCGCAGTTCGGCTGCGGCACTCCCAAAATGCTACTAACTAAGTAGGTAGCTTCTGCATTGGAAAGGATCAGCATGGAGTTGGGTCTCAAAATCAATCATCCCAAAACTGAAATTATGGTCGTAAAACCCACCAACTCGCTCCATATCACAGGTCCCCCAGGTATCCTTCGAAAGGGTGGACGACTGCATAAACATGGGCGCTACCATCAGCAACATAGGTTCTTGCTAAAGAAAAATCAGGAGACGTATCGGTAGGGCCAAAAGCGCCGATTCCGACTATCGCAGATATGGAAGGATCGCAACATATATCGGAAGGCGACTTAGATCAGTGTATTATTGATCGAAGGAAGGCGAAGATGAATTTGGCGAACTCCTTAGTGTTCTCTATCTTTAGGTATAGGTATGGCTCGAAAATATAGACATTATAGAAGGCTGACCGTGATCGTGTTGGAGAAGGATGTTTCAAATTCTGTGGACTGCATTCCGCACAAACAAGTCTATCCTTCGTCAACTCAACATCAAAGCCAGACTTTCCACCGACTGTCCGCGGCGAATCCTAGAATTCCTTGCCCACGAAGAAGGTCATAACCAAGTAATTGATGGTAACTGGTAAGGCAAGTGGTCGCGGGGCAGCCCGGTCAGATGGTCAACGCTAAACACCAATTTGCACGAGTATAAGATAAAGGTTGATCTCTCGTCGGGGTAGTGAAGACTCTCAGTAATGAGGAACAAGATGCGAGGAAGCGGGGGAGTTTATGCTAGCCACTTCGCCCGCGTGTGTGTCGGAAATAATCTTATACGAGTAGTATAGCTCTCGCCAAACTTTTTGGCCGCCCTGAAGTTGGCTACAATGGCTGCGCAGTAGTAAATCTCATACAATAACAGCACCGTTTCGTGCCTCGCGCATGCGAAAAGCCAGAAGCGGCCCAGAAGTTTGGCGAGAGCTATAGTCACAGCGGATCTTTGTGTCTCTTTAGTAGGCTCTGCGAACCATTGCGAAAAAAACGGTTTGTCATCGACTATACTGCATAGAGTAGGTAAGCGAGATACGAGGACGATGCGACAAACTTAATAAGCGAATGAAAGATGCACTTATACAATGCTATCTTCTACTTCAACATTGACACAAAAATAGCAACTGCGCAGTCTTGCAGCCAACTTCAGAGACACAAATATCCACTGTGACTACTATAATCTATCTATCTAATCTAATACCTTTAACGAGCAAATCTTGTATCTATATAATCTGAATCTCGGAAACGGCTCCAATGATTTTCATGTAATTTAGTATGCAGAGGTTTACGGGGCGATCATTAGGGGCGATAAATCGATCTAGCTAGGTTTCATTTTTAGAAAACGTCGTTTTCTCTATTTTCACCCGAGCAGAGCTCGATCTCCCAGGTACTAATATTATAATTGTGAAAGTTTGGATGGATATGTGTGTGGATGTATGTTTGTTACTCAATCAAGCCTGAACGGCTGTACGGATCTGGATGTTTAGCTCAGAGATCTCAGAGAATCTGGAATATATATCTAATTCCGCCCAGCCCACATTACAGCTAAGGAGTGGAATTCCCTGCCGGAGTCTGTGTTTCCCGATAGCTACAACCTAGGGGTCTTTAAGTCAAGAGTGAATAGGTTACTTCTAGGCAAGCGTGCTCCATCATCGGCCACATCATCGCTTACCATCAGGTGAGATGGTGGTCAAGCGCGAGCCTAAATAAGATAAAAAAAAAAAAAAAAAAAAAAATTGCACATAGGCTACTTTTTTATCCCGATATAATGTCAAAGTCAAATATATTTATTTCAATTAGGCCAGTAAGCGGCACTTTTGAACTTCATACATATATGAATTAAAATTTACAAGTAATAAAAATTGATTCTACCGTGCATTCGGAAAAGTAGCTAGTTATGGAGAAGAACGCACAAGAAACTCCATACTTACTCTTTTAAAAAAATAGGTGTTTCACAATCATCATCAATCATCAATATCAATATCATCATCATCAATACATTATAATAAATCTGTAGAAAAATATTTTATGGACATCGAAAAAAGTTCAAAAAAAAATAACCAGCGTGTTATAGGATAACCAACAGAACCCATTTCTAGCATTTTTGGATTTTTTGTCTGTTTGTCTGTTTATTTGTGCACGCATCACGTGAAATGTACGAAACCAATGTAGATAACTTTTATACATAAAAATTTGTGCATATCTTGAAGAATTACTTAGTTTTTGTTTCATCGCAATCGGTTCACTCTATCAAAAGTTAGATGAATTTAAAGTGTTCAAGAAGTAAAATTATCACAGCTCACGCAATTCAGTTACTCGGACAGTTGAACTCGCTATTCGATAGATGGCGTTGTGCATTTAAAGTCATTTTCTGAATCGCGGTGTTAATATTTTACGCGAAAGAATGACACTAGAAAAAAAAATTGGTATGGTAATATGTAATGTTTTGAGTTTTGAGTATGTGGAGTAGGCAGGCAGGCTGCTAAGTATGGTAGGGTTGGCAGGCAGATGACGGGAGTGAAGCCGCGGGAACAGCTAGTATTTTACATAAGTACATAATGCGCACAGCAAAAGAGTGGAACTCTCTGCCTGCGTCTGTGTTTCCGAACGCATACAACCCGAATCTCTTCAAAGTTAGAGTGAACAGGCTTCTTCTGGGTAAGCCAATGAGGAAGGAAAATAAAAAAGGTTTATAAGTCAGTGGGGTAAGCTCACTCCATCGTCGACTTTGTCTCTGTCACCTCTGACCTAGACTAGAGTCAAGAGCAAACCCATCACGAATAAAAAAAATATATAATATACATTGATAAATTCATTTATGTGAGGACGATGCTCCTAAAAATAGCACTACACACTATACTACGTACAGGTATAAACTATATACTTTTAAATTGGTCGAATATTGGAAGAGGAAAGAGACGAGAGCCAAACCTCGAATTATGACTTTTTACTAAGGAAATTCAGTCGGCGCTCTCTGCCCCCGTTTACTGTTAACTAGCTGTTCCCCGCGGCTTCGCTCCTGTTAATTGGCTACCTACCTACCCTACCCTGTCCGAATTCTGTTCAGTAGTATAGGCGTCAAAAGGTCACAGACAGACAGACGGACAGAGTTACTTTCGAATTTATTTATTTATTGGCCTATCTACAATTGTTACACTGTTTATTCTAATAATACAAGCAATATGATACAAGCATAGATATGATGCGATAGACACAGCATGCAATTTATAATATTAGTATGGACAGTATTATATTTATTATTAAAATAATGCACTACTTTATCGATTTACTCAGTACTTCGAAGATTCAGCCTTGGTTCCAAGTTCCTATCCTATATGGAGTTAATAAAATAAAGTATTGTCATCTGTGGTATTGTGCAACTCTTTTAAAAATTCGCGCTTTTACGATGCTGATTATGGCGAACGTGGATCGTGTATTTTTAAATTGCCCAGCACTAAATTTCTCAAATATGACTTAAAATTAATGTAAAATCATCTAATACTTTTCATAGGATTTTTCAAGCATTCAAAAATAAAGTGATTCACAAAGTAGGATAAATACATATATTAGTACATCAAATTACACAGTAAGCTCGTCACAAAACGTCACTGAACCATTAAGAGTCAATAATTTACTGATAAAAATTGAATATGACAAAGAGGACCTCAAGTGGGTTTATAAACTGTACGATATTTTTTATAAAATAATAAACTTGTATAATATTAAAAATTTTACTTGCAAACATAGTGAAATAATTATCAATAACGTGAGTTCCGGAAATCACGCCCTCTGTCGACGTTTTGTCAAAATTGAAATTGTCTTGTGGTGTGGTAGAGTGTAGGAGGTCTTGTTCTCGGTTTCTTAGTATTTTGCCTGGAATTCACTGTGAAATTGTTCCATCATGGGTGTAAGTATTCTTCAAGCTCCTCATATTGCTTTTCAGTCATGATAGGAAAAGGTTCAAAGTCATTAAGAAGTTTACAATTATTTGCGGGATGAACCGGTGTTAACGGGGAACAATCGACGTCATTTACCAATTTTATTTATTCTTTGCCTCCTACTCCAATTAGAAAGGGTATAAGAATCATTTATACGACAAGGTCTTTACTGTTTTCAATATATTGTCCATTATTTCTCTCTATTTGCTTAACTGTAACCCCACCGGGGTACAGCCTAATAGACGCATGTGATTTTTGAGCTCAACTTGGGCCCTTTTCTCGAAGGTCAAGTTTACGGCCTCACTTATGCTTCACTGTAGGTATTCATGGTATCTCTGTGCTGGAACGTAATAGTAGTACAGCTCCTGTCATAATGCATTGATGTTATGTAATACCTTGTGTAGTAGTGGCTTGTAAATAAGTCACTAAGCCAGTTTCGACCCTGACACAGCTGGCACAGATTGCAATTTCGCGACTTTGCTAAACGTGTAAAGCTTCACCTTGGTTCATGTGATAAGGGCCTGCAGCTGAATTTTTCAATATAGTAATTTCATTGGTACCTACTATTTTAAGGTTAATGACCTGTTAGCCACGTAAAATTTTTATAGGTCTCATATCCCTAATCTTAAATTTAATGTTCTTTAGGATGAATCAAAACCTACCCCGCACTATGCTGACCTTGGAAAGAAGGCCAGTGATGTCTTCTCCAAAGGCTACCACTTTGGTGTGTTCAAACTTGACCTGAAGACCAAGAGTGAAACGGGTGTTGAATTCACCAGTGGAATCACCTCCAACCATGAAAGTGGGAAGGTAAGTAAGGTACAAACGCGAATATGAAATGATCTGTAGCTATACTCATTTAGAAAATGTATCAATGAGCTAGCTATCATGTCAAAAGCATATTTATAGTTATACCTGTACATATCTCATTTATTTATATCTATCAATTTAATCATATTGAAATTCATTCTAATATCACTATTTGACTTTAAAGTACATTCATTTAAAATAAAAGTAGATAACTAGTACAAAGATGTAAAAATAATGTCAATCAGGATTTTGGTAATGATGAATCTAAAAACCAGAAAAGCAACCATTGCTGCATCAAAGAAAAAACTTGAAGTAAATTATATTTTCAGGTGTTCGGTAGCCTTTCATCGAAATATGCAGTGAAGGACTATGGTCTCACATTCACTGAGAAATGGAACACAGACAATACACTTGCCACAGACATTACCATTGCAGACAAAATTGCTGCTGGACTTAAAGTTACCCTAGAAGGAACCTTTGCACCACAAACAGGGTAAGAAATAAGAGAAATAAACGTGGGAAGGATGAAATAATTATTATCTTATTCCTTGCTTTGCCAATTTTGAATGCTATATAAAAATGTTTCAGACGATAGTATAATCAGAAAAGTTTTGGCTATATATTTACCTTCTATTGTCTATTAAAATCAGATTCAAAAATGATGGAAATTACAAAACAATATAATTTGCAGATCCAAGACTGGTAAACTGAAGACCTCATTTGCCAATACCACTGTTGCCGTGAACACCATCTTGGACTTGGACCTGGCTGGTCCCGTCGTGGATGTGGCTGCTGTCCTCGCCTACCAGGGCTGGCTCGCTGGTGTGCATGGACAGTTTGACTCGCAGAAGGCCAAGCTCTCCAAGAATAACTTCGCTCTTGGTTACCAGTCCAAGGACTTCAACCTGCACACCAATGTGTAAGTGATTTTTCTTTGGACATCATTATATTCATGTGTATCAACCATACGTGAACATCCTTCCTATACTATACATGTTAAACTCAGCATGTTTGTTTTTATTTGGATATTTTTTACTCAAGCCTTAATTGGCTGAACTATTTTGTGAGAATTGTAGATTTGAGTCCTGGAAAGATTTTCTGACCGTCTCCCGGGCGAAGCCTTAATCAGCGGCTTGACTGTCAGAAAATCATCCCAGAAGGCTAGAACTTATAAGAAAAAACAATACATTCACTACAGTCTAGGTCTATAGGGTACTTATAGCTAGAAGCTGAGTCACAGCTATTGATTTTATATGATTGCATAACATATGGTCTAGAATAGTCTAGATTGTTAAGGTTTTGCGAAGGATGTCATCTCTCTTGTTATGCAAACCAGTTATAACAGTCATTGAGATAAATTGTTCCTTATACATTGAAAGGAGTCTGGTGAAATCTAGCTCATACTTTTGTGACTTAACATGCAGACTAGACTGTCTGGAAATTCAACTGTTGTATCTTTTGAATACAGCTAAATGTTTTTGTAACTAGCTATTCAAACAATGAATGATCACTGTTTTATTTTAAATTAAACATAATATGTTTTCATTGCATACAATGTTGTTTTCTTATTGGGCATAGTGACAACGGAAAGGAATTCGGTGGTTCTATCTACCAGAAGGTATCGGACAAGATTGAGTGCGGTATCAGCATGAAGTGGACCTCTGGCTCCTCTGACACACTGTTCGGAGTTGGCACTAAGTTCGCGTTGGACGCGGACGCGTCGCTCCATGCCAAGATCAACAACAAATCTCTCATTGGTCTTGGATACCAACAGAAACTTCGCCCAGGTGAGACTTAATCATTACTATTTCATAAGCTTGAATGATAGGGATATCATTCATATTTTTATTCATCTAATGATTAGGTATTGATATGGCTTGATAAATTAGTATAAACAATGATGAAATTGTGAAAAAAAAATCATCATATTTTGAAATATAAACCAGTTCTGCTACTTATGTTTACCATTATTTCATATACTTACTTCTACATTACTATTTAGTGATGAGATCGCAAATAATACAACATACAGAAACATTGTTCTGTTATATCAGATCATATGATCTAGCTAGGTAAATCACTGTCCTGTTTTCTCATGTGTGTGATATGAGTTATCTTTATTATCAGTTATCACAGAAAGCCTACTGCAGTGGAGATGTTACATAATGTTGTCATTATTTGCAGGCGTCACGCTAACGCTGTCGGCGGCCATCGACGGCCAGAACTTCAACGCTGGTGGACACAAAGTGGGCGTCGCCATCGACCTCCAGCCCTAAGCACTCGGAGGCACTTCGGCTTTTAGTCTTGTAGATAATACATAATGCCACATTTACTGTTATATAATAATAACAGAAAAAGCGTAACTATCAATCAATTTATCAAACAGTATCTTCAAGTGTTCTATGTATAGTGTATTTTGCGTTCAAAACGCAACAATAAAATTGTCATACACCTAATTACTTGTCTTAATGCAAGTTTGCGCCGTCAGTCAATATTATAATTTCTATTTCAAGACGGCGGACGCTTTTTTCCCAAAATGTTATTATTAGAGATCTTAATGTATTATGTATTAGCACGCGGCGTATAAGCATCCCTGTTTTGCTAAATATCAATGTAAACCTACGTCTTAATAACGTCACCCACGCCAGTTGTCTTGTAAATAAGCACCGATGGTGTATTATCCTATTGATTGAATGGTAATAAAAATGAATAGTCTGTTGAAATCAGCGCGAACTTGTTTTATTAGACCTGTGCCTACCTATTCGTTTGCTAATAATTCCCTTCCTCATGTATGTCCGCTATTCGTTACAATAAGTGTGGTTTTTAGAAGTTTTTTTTACTGTGTTAATATTTATAATGTTTTGAAGTTGTACAATAAAGATTTTTTCATATAGTTCTGTTTAAATGTCTTGAAACTAGTATGATGATAGTAGGATTTTTAACCGACTTTCGAAAAAGGAGGAGGTTCTATGTTCGACTTCTTGTATGTTTTTTTTTTTTATGTATGTTCACCGATATCTCCGTCAATTGTGGACCGATTTTGAAAATTCTCTGATTTGAAAAGACTTCCAAAAATAAAGTTATTTTTCACTTTGTAGTTATCTTATTTGGAAGTCGGTAGTATTTTTTTGTAAAAAAGTTTTTTTATTTAGCTGAAAGTATTGGTGTTGCGAAAAGAAAAACTATAGGTACTGAAAAGATTTGTATTAGAAAGAACATTTTCATAGGGGTACTCGTACTATATCAAGAGTGCTACTGAATCATTTCCTCCTCCACGAGTTTCGCCATCCACTCTGGTTCGGCAGCAGCTATCTTCTCTATCAAGCCGTTCACCTGGTAACACAGACTTTGTATCTGTTTGTCCCACTGCGGTAAGATCTCACGTGCTGAAAACATGTTACTATCAATAGAGAAAGTTATTTATCTACATTAATATTATAAAGAGGAAAGATTTGATTGTTTGTAATGGATGAACTCAAACTACTTAAGACGATTTTGAAAATTCTTATTCAGTAAAAACTTGTCGTAGGCTATATTTTTATCCCGAAAACGGGTCCTGTGGGGCGGGCCATGGGATCAGCTAAAGCTTTGCAAATTCGTACGTGACATTCCCGTGGTCCGCGCCGGTGGCGTAGGCCGTTACTACCCAATGACGTGACGGCGTGATGACGCGACGAAGCTCCCGTCCCGCACGCACGTTTTACCATCCCGGCGGCCGCGGACCATGAGAGTGTCACGTACGAATTTGCCCAAGCTCTAGTAGTTATACAAAGTTACCAAGTGGTCTTGAATGACATGACAGATATTGAAAACAAGGAAAAATCGGAACAGGTAACATCACGAATGTATTCCCCAAGGCGTTAGGCAGAGGCGAATAGTACAACAAAATTAACAGATTAGGTGCTAAATTAACCCCGCGAGTTGGATCCCTAAAGGCCCGTGCTATTTTGGCACGTATATCCCACAAATATTGTGCCACGTTTCGTACAAGAACGTTCTCAATAGGTACTGGATCGAGCTAGTTTCTTATTACCTGACTGGGCAAAAAATCTTATGAAGGATTGACATTAACTCAATTTACACATTCGTGCTGTTGTCGCTAAGGAGTATGCTCCTTATCTTGAAAACTGCTGTACCGATTTTGATGAAACTTGCAATATTCCCTCAGTTGAGAGATACGATCGAACACAAAGAGAATGATCACGATCGGATAAGTAGTTTCGGCGATATGCGTGGACAAACATACATACACTTATGAAATTTGGCACACATATAATATGTGAATATTGTGTGTGTGTAGTTCCAACATTATTACATATATACGTGTCGAATTGATTACCTCCTTTTTTTGAAGTCGAGAGAAAATAGATGGTCGATGTGACCTAACTTTACACAATGATGTAATTTCGTGCAATAACTTGATGCTAAAAATTTCAGTGTTTGATGTTTGTGAAATCGTTTTTTTTTTGCTGACTGTAGTTTGTAGGTAGGTACTCCTAAAATCACCGAAGCATTCTTTCATTGACGAGATTCGATGGTACCTAATAATTAGTTTGCTAGTAGGTAGGGCTCTTGTTTACTTCTGAGTCAGCGGGGCATTTTATATTGGTCGATGACGTGTAAGAAACGTACGCGAAAAGTATAATTAGTTGACACGTCTGCCGTATCATTATTATTAGCCAAAGAACAGGTGTGTTATCTATAGGTAAAGTATAATTAATATAATATAAATAATATCTTCGGATGTTTTTATTGTTTAATTCCTACCCAGTTTTGGCATTGATATTGGTCGTCGATTCGTTGAAATAATACTGGAAATCTATATATATAAAAATGAGTCCCTATTTCCCTTGGTCACGGCATCGGCATCACGAGTGAACGGCTGGACCGATTTCGCTTATTCTTTTTTTGTTGTGTTTGTTATTGTTAGGAGAAGGAACTTATGAAAAAAAAAATGGTACCTTGCCTACATTGGTAGGGTTGGTAAGATAGATGAATGTTTGGTGTTTTTATGGCAAAACAAAGTTTGCCGGGTCAGCTAGTCATTTATAAATATAGCTTAGATGGAAACTAGCTTTTTTTTCCATAATCCATTAAACTATGGTATACAAGGTGGAATAGGGTAGTTTACTGAAAATTAGTTTTTTGTCCGTCAGGTAGATTAATAAAAAAATAATAAATTAATTAATAATATGGGACACGTATTTTTTCTTTTGACACGTAAACATAAAGTGACGACGATATAATGCGTTGAAATGTCGTGAAACGTCACGCCCATAGAAATCTATACTAATATTTATATAATATTATATATATCTATATACTAATATTATAAAGCTGAAGAGTTTGTTTGAACGCGCTAATCTCAGGAACTACTGGATGGAATTGAAAAATTCTTTTCGCGTTAGATAGCCCATTTATGGAGGAAGGTTATAGGCTATATAACATCACGCTACGACCAATAGGAGCGGAGCATAAATGAAAAATGTTGCATAAACTGGAAAAAGTATTCCTTTTTGAGAGCTTCCGTTGCGTGCACTGCGTAAGCGGTTAAAGTTACGCAACATTCATGTATGTAGGGTAGGTAGGTACCCAGTTGACGGGAGCGTAGCCGCTGGGGACAGCTAGTATAAAATACAGGTCACGCCGCTAATACACTTTATACCGCCTTAGTGACGTCATCACAAGCCCCCACTACTGAACTTTGATGCGTTTTAACTTTGTATTTTTTTATTGATTTGGTAAAGCAAAAAATATGTGTCCAATATTATTTGATAATCTCACTGACGGAGTAAATCTATACTAATATTATAAAGCTGAAGAGTTTGTTTGTTTGAACGCGCTAATCTCAGGAACTACTGGTTGGAATTGAAAAATTATTTTTGTGTTGGATAGTCCATTTATCGAGGAAGGTTATAGGCTATATAATATCACGCTACAACCAATAGGAGCCGAGCATAAATGAAAAATGTTGCAAAACGGGCAAAAATATTCCTTTTTGAGAGCTTTTGTTGCGTGCGCTGCGTAAACGGTTTAAGTTACGCAAATATAATGTAATGATGGAATTGTTCTTCTTTAAAAGTTCAAAAAAAAAGTCCGCGACAGCATATGTCTATCTTTTAAGATTGACTCACAATAGCAGCTTAATTATAATTAGTGCGCCGCCGCCGGTAGAAACAAAAGTTTACAGGTTACATTCGTATAGTAGTAAGGGTAGGTACGTAGCCAGTTGACGGGAGCGAAGCCACGTGGGACAGCTAGTAGAATTATAATTTTCTACCTAGGAACCTTGCCCATTGAAATAATTGAGTGCAGTGATTTTACTTGACCAAACCTAAAATCGCGATAAAATTCAACTGTTCGGTATATTTTGTCGAGATATATATGTTTAGAGCAGCTTTTTTTAGCGTTTTTACAGCTTGTTTGCACGGTATTATGCCACGTAACCATTTCTGATATTTCTGTCTTATCAGCGGCATCAATGGATTGTAGGATACCTACTTGTTGTTTAGTGTTTATCACGCGTTTATAATCTAGCATTTACGTTACGCCCGTTCGTTGAAAGATTTTGATTGATTATTATGTTGTGTCGTATGATCCAGTATGTTTTCTTTTATTGACATTCTTATCAAAGCTGATAAAGAACTTTCGATGTGGACTGACATTTGACCGATTTAAGTTCTTTGAATCGTAGAAGTGGACATAAATAAGTTAGCTATTAGGGTGAGGCCAACCAAACGAACCTAGTTTTGTGAGTTGTGAGTTGCGTAAAATGCATCGCGGAATTTACGCTGCATTCGGTTTCATAGTAAAGACCTGTTTGTGCCACACGGCGATGCAAAATGAGTTGTCTGCTGACTCACGCACATTATTTCAACCGAATTGCGAGGCAAGCGTCAGCGCCCCGTACAAACGTAGAATAGCAACTGAAATTACGTCTGTCCGTCTGGCTGCCCGACCGAATTTCAGTTGAACGTAAATTCCGCGACTCATTTTACGCGTCTCACAATTCACAAAATTATGTTCGTTTGGCCTCACAGTGTTGGTAGGTATGTACGACTCCTCCAGCCGTCACCGACGCGCGACGACCACATTTTATTGATTAAAAATCGTTTTTTTTTTAAACGTCCATCTCTACGAATTTCTCCTGTATCGTGGTTGTGTGTACAAACATTTAAACTCCAGAATTCCCATAAGACTGATTGGTACTTCAACGGTTGGTGGACCTCCTATTATTAATTGGGAAAATAACTTACTTTCGAAATGTACAACAGAGCTGATCTGATCAATATATCCATTCATCCGGCCTTCACTGATCATGTGACTAGCGATCCTCTCCGCTTTAGCAGGAGGAGTCTCCAACAACGCACCCAGCTCTTCAAAAGTTATATTATTGTATAGTTTGCTGGCTGAAAGTAGATTGTGTTCGAAAACCGCGCGATCCAGGATCGTCGTTCCATCTGAAGTTGAGGCCTGTTGCAAAAAAAAAAAAAATAACATCAATAGGGAACTAGAGTGTTGAAGTACACAATATCACAATGTAGAGGCGGGCCATAAAGTATAACGCTAGATCCAAGCTGTTTGAATGTGTGTTGATGTTTTGATTACGTGTAGAAGATAATATAGATATCTTTTTTTTTATAAATTATTCTATTCTATTCTATTCTAAAAGTGATTAATAACAAGAACTTAGATAAAAGGTCAGATGCGTAATACTCACAGACATAAATTTAACTAGATAACGCAAGTCCCTCTATCTGTATGAAATCCAAGCGTGGCAATTTTTCACAAATTTACTTTATACCAATGAATGAAAACATTTCTAATGCCTCGGCCAACTTCTTCTATACAGTTTTTACAGCTCAATGTGGCTTAATTTGTTTTTTTTCTAGATTTCGCAACACACGCAATATTCGGACAGTGGACACGATATTCGATAGATGGCGTTGTGCATTAGATGTCATTTTCTGAATCGCGGTGTTAAGATTCTCCGCGAAAGAATTATGACTATAGAAACAAAAATGATGAGTAGGTATGTAGGGTAGGCAGGAACAGGAAGGTAACTAGGGTAGGGTTGGCACTGTTGGCAGACAGATGACGGGAGCGAAGCCGCGGGCACAGCTAGGCTAGTGCTAAATGAAAAGCTCAAATTACGATCATTGATCGTAATTTTACTCTGTTTTATTGACAAGCGAAGTACATACAATCGCGTCATCTAGTCAGATTTATATCTGTGGTAATACTCTACCAGTGCTACCACTAGCGTCACGTGTGTACATATAAAAGCAAAAGTGGATAGTAGAGTATAGATAGTAAACATGAGGCTATTCGTAAGATTCTGCCTCTACGCTTTAACAGGAAATGTGTAATGTAAAGTACCAATATTTTCTTAATGCCCCTCGGCAATCATCGCATTGCCGAACACAAACGAATGCTAATTTTCATGTGCATCAATTATTGGACTTATCGTGTATAATAATTTGAATTCAGAACTAAGTACTTTATTGTTTTTTTGTTTAGATTTCAATGTGATCTATATATAGCTGTAAAACAAAATAAATCTTCCTTAAGCAGCTTTCCTCCCATTTTTTTATATAAATAAATTACATTAAGTTAAAAGAGTATACACAACTCTATATACTTCCAAGTTGATTGAGAGCGTCCGGTCTCCACCAAGTGCAACGCAACTGATATAAATCCGACGACTGACGAAACACGAAGTTTGCCGAGGGACATTGCGAAAATAGTAGTACTGTAAGTGAATAATATAAAATCGAGATGCCAGTGACCATTGATTGTAGCAAAAACTCCATGAACCCCTCGTTCCTACTTAGCCTGTACCGAATGATAAATATGACAAGTTGCCTTCTGGTGCGTCTGCATCAGAGCTTCAAACTCGTGCAGTTCTGAGCGCCGGATTATGCGATCCAGATACATTTTCTCCAAGATAGAGTATGCTGGTAATTGTTGACATCTTTCGTCTTTGAACAGGGTGGCAAGCATTCTGGAACGCTGCTGACCTGCAAGGGGAAATGCTAAATAAGGAAAATATCACGCAATACTAGGTTTATTGTCACAACGTCGCCTAGGCTTTTCTCAATAGGTATGTTGCCTGGATAGAAAAAATATTATTTATGGAATTTAGTCCACCATTGAGATTATCAAATAATATTGGACACGTATTTTTTGCTTTACCAAATCACGGGGTCCCAGCGTTAACAAAGAAAATTTGGTTCATATAAGTGTCACTAGATGGCGGGATATGCATCGATTTGTTATTGAATTGTGTGTATAAATTAACATTTTCTAGAATTGATCATAAAAATTATATGTTCTTTTTGAATCAACTCTCCGAAGCACAAAATTGTGGAATACTAGCTTCTGCCCGCAGCTTCGCCCGCGTAAATTCTCCGTGGTATTACTTAACCACGGGCCACCTGTGGCCACTTTCATATTAAGCTACATAAAAGAAATGTAAGACTGGGGTAACATTGATTACGTGCTTCCATCAGCGGCTTCGCCTGTGTGCAAAGTATTTTATCATCACAAGGGAAGGGAAATTATACCGGGATAAAAGTAGCCTATGTGCCAGATTAGATTTTCTAGATTAGATTGCCTAGATTCCAGACTATAATCTATCTGCGTGCCCATCCAGATACGTTCAGCTGTTCTGGCGAGATTGAGTAACAAACATACATTATAACAGTAGGTATACTAAATTTGTTATCAGTATTGTTTATTAGTTATTACTTAGTTTTGAATCGTTTTGTGTTAATTATTTTTCAACTCTACACACTATGTCTACATCCCTTTTTTTTCATCTTTCCTTTCGCAGGTATGCTGGAAGAGATTTCTATAGAAATAAGCTTCACTTAAGTACCTATTTTTCTGTTTCTTCTTCTTGTCTGTATATTATGTGTGTGTGCATAAATGGTTAAATAAATAAATAAATAAAAATACATCCATCCACCCATCGAAACTTTCGCATTTATAATGTGAGTTAGGTTAGATAATAGCGGCAGTGTATGATGTCGCAAGACGCAGGTTTTTATGAATTTTCATAAATATTGACTGCTGAAATGTGAAGAATCAGAAATCATATCATACTATACTCCATTTGAGATAACATTAGACATTTAAATAAGCCCATTTTACAGCCCGTTCAACCGATTTTGACTTCTATTGCGTTGGTGAATCAATAGAAATTCTATTGCTTCACTTTCGACATCCGACCTTATGCGTTGAAATGTATTGTAAAAAAAAAAAAAAAAATGTAATGATGACTTATAAATTATATGTCATCATTACATTTTTTATTTTTTTTATTGCTGTTTCCACAACTCGGGCAATACAATATTACATAAGTACTAGGTAAACATAAAATAAATAAAAAAAAAACAAAAAAATGAAACTGCATGCCCTAAAATAGTAAACACAGCATGCACAATATATGAGCTAGTTAAAAAAGGGATAGAACTCAATATCGGTTGAACGGACTGTAAAAAGGGTTTGTAAAAATTTCTAATGTTATTTGAAATGGAGTATAAATTGTTCTGGGCTAAAATAATTTCGACCTGCTGGAGGTTTTCGAATTTATCGAATGGATAAACAATTTTTGCTAGCCTACTCAGTTCCACTCCTGGGCCTTCCTCCTTCCAGTTTTAGCGAAAACTATACAAGTTGTATAATATTCACAACGGATCTTTGTGTTTCTGAATTGGCTGCAAGACCCTGCGGAATATTTGTGTCAATATTGAAAGTGAAGATAGCATTGTATAACTATCTCTTTCACTCGCTTACGTTTGTCGCATCATCCTATCTCGCTTACTCTATGCAGTATACTCGATGACAGTTTCTTGCACAATGGTTGACAGAGCTAACTTCAGAGACACAAAGATCCGTTGTGAATATTATATTTTTTTAAGTTTCGTCATCTTTCGATGGCTCGATCATACTGTGCCACGGTACTGGTTTAGTTGTTACTTAGGTTACCAAAAAATACTAAACAGATAGATACTTACTTCCTGCAGAAGCCAGCACGGTACAGATGAGGGCGTTCCTGAGACACGTCATGCGTTCGTCTTCGTGTATGATGTTGCGGTAAGACAACTCATTGTATCTTTGGGCTGCTTCTATAAACTTCCTATGTAAACAATGAAGACAAGAGTTAAATTTATTGCGTTTAAACATTCTAAGATTTTTCTTAACCAATGTAAGGCATACAATTTACGGGGCAGTAAAATTTTAGCAAAAGAAGCCGATTTTTCGAGCAGAATAAACAAGATTTGAGATGATTAAAGCATATGACCCTTAATAATAAACGGTGTAAATTATGAATGGGTAATCTGATAAACTCAACCCATGAAATGTATGGGAAATTATAGTAGAGATCATTTTACGTCGAATTTATTAGTAACCATCACATCATCAGCCTATTAATGTTCCCACTGCTGGGACACAGGCCTCCTCTCTGTGAGAGGTTGAAGGGTGGGGAGGTGAGATTTATTAGTAATGGGGTATAAGAAAAGCCTTGAAACAAAACAACATTTAAAACAATATTACCATTTTTTTGCAAAACACAATGTTTTAAGCAAGTTAGACCATAACATGAACCAAGCAATCATCATCTGCCTAGTTTGTGCCCAACTTTGTCGGTCTTCCAGTCTGACCCAGCTGATTACCAGAATAGAGCGTTTTTCAATTACTGGGCAGAGGCGGATTAAATGTCGTGAGCGCTCTAGGCAAGCTATACGGATGGCGATCTGAGATCGATTAATCAACTAATAAAACATTTTTTTATCAATATCTGGTACTGAATCGAATCTGGGTCTCCAGCTAGTTCTCGCCAAACTTCTTGGTTGCCCTGAAGTTGGTTTTGAAGTTGGTTGGTTTTTGTATGAGATTTACAACTGCACAGCCATTGTAGCTAACTTCAGGGCGGCCACGAAGTTTGGCGAGAAGTAGCTGTAGAGCAAGTTGTATCTTGGCAACTTCTATTATGAAATCAGGCTATGTCGGCATAATCAAGATGGCTTCGCACGCTTCAGAAGTTCTACATCACTATAGAATTAAAGAATCTTTTATATAGTGTAAGTACTTACGTGTAGGCGCTTAGGTACTTACTTACAATTAATTTTATGTTATTTTTTTTCTTTGTTTAGAAACTGCCGCATGCACGGGGCGCATAACCAGACGCCCCAAGGCACGTGCCTAATTTGCCTTAGGGATAATCCGCCTCTGTGCCTGGGCAACATTTGTCAATGCATATCACAATATAAGTCAATATCGCTAGCAATACCTTCTGTAATCCAAGACCCTGGCATAGCAGACTTTATAGTAGATCTGTAGCTGTTCATTTGTGGTCTCCGCCTGTAGCAGTGAGGCTCTGTTAACGAATGCCTCAGCCTGCACCGGGTCATCCACCTCCAGGTACAACCGAGCTATCTTCAGATATGTTTCTAGCTTATAATCTACTGAGTATTGTCTGAAACCAAAAAAAACCTTACTAATTAAAGAGCAATATTATCAAGACCAATCGATGTGGCGACATCTCTCGGCTGATAATGGTTATTATAAGTTTTGTGTAAAATATACATTTACTTCTTGTTAAACCCAAAATTAAACATCAAAAATAGTATTTCTAGTTTATTAATTAGCAACTTAAGGTACCCACCTTAATTTAGACTTAATTATAGACTATATCAATTACTTGTAACAGAACATCAAGCACTTGCTGTTTTTAAATTTACTTGAACCACACTTCGAACATGACGCTCGAGGTTAAGTTACAAACTGATTTTAAAAAGCATCAAGCGTTTTGGTGTACATTTTATCGAGCAAAGGCAGAGTGATGTCAATAATGAATGCAAGGTACAATGAAATGTTACGGGTAAATGCTCACTCGCCGTGAGCATTACGTTGGAATAAGTTATTGAGAACATGTCCAGTCACTCTCAAAATACTGCATGTTAGTCACATTTTAGAACATGAAATTGTAGTAAAAGCACTTACTTTTGTCCAGTTTCCAATGGTATTCCCACTAGCACATTTGCAGCTTCCTTCCAATTTTGATTCCTTTCATAAATATCTGCTAAGTGCTGTCTGATACTGGCCACCTGAAAAGAGTGGAATTCATTGTTATTGTTATGTTAGATGTCGTTTAAATAAACTGAGGATATTCTTGAAATAAAAAGATTTTTATTTCAGTACAGTATAAAAATAAGAGGGAAGATCAAATAAATATAATTTGTAGGGTTTCAATTTCAAAAGAAGGAAAAAACTTGACTTTCTGTGAATACAAGGCATCTGCGAAAAATACTCTTTAAATTTTATTTAAAAAATACCCTCTTCTAACAAAAATTCGATTAAAAGACAAGGCCAGGCTAAATCCAGACATGCCCAACTATCCTAATACTAATCATAGTTACAATAACAGCTAAATAAAAAGAAAAAAATATGTTTGTTATTCACCTGTTCTTCAAAAGAAATTACTCTAGGTTGTATAACATCCAGTGCAAAGTGTGACACATCCTGGGACACCGGGTCAGGCAGCAGAGCCAAGTGAGTGCTCACATCTGTCAGTAGCTGCCGAGATATCACCAGGCTCACATTCTCATTGACAACTGGAAAAAACAAAACAGCAATTGAGATTACAATTTCAATTAGTGTGTATTTGAATTTATTTGTGGCTTAATTAACAATGTAAATGGTACAGTCAGAGAGTGGATTGCTGTGCAAACAAGCTGTGAAATACTGTAGAATTAAAAGAATGTGCTATCTGAAATATCACCCTTTCTTTGTCTTTAGTTTGTCATATTCATGTATTAATTTCGACGGCCATACATAAAGTAGCAAGAAATATGAATATATTTCAAGACAGTAACATCCCACAACAAGGAAATATCTAAGGTTCTAGTGTTTAAATGTTTTAGCAAACAAATTTAAAATTTATAAAATAATACATACTTGCTTCCACAAAAGCTTTTAGACAATCAGCCAATTCTGGTTCGCTTTTCAGTATTTCCATAAGAACATTGCGGTACCTAAAAAAACATTAATCAATAGATATACAATAAGTTTTCACATGTAGGTAAATATAACTATAGTAATTTATTTAACACTTTATTTATTAAAGAATCTTGTATAAAATAAATTTTATTGTAAGAAGCATTAATATTATCACACCAAGTAACTGTTGAACTTACTTTTCGGCTTGGTCTTTGTGCAAGCCTCCAGAATTTCTCAATTCACTTAGATACTGTCGTACGCCTTGTAAATTAATAGGCATAATGAATATCTCAGAATTTATTTACTTTCGAGTAGCAAAATACAATTTTTATGCACATGAAGGTTTGACAAATGACTTATGACATACGTAGTATCTCTTAGTAGTCTGTGCATACGACAACAAAAAAACAGGTATGAAAACCACAGAGCATTTTATTGTACGATACCACAGAGTTTTTTTTTTTTTTTCAAAACTACGGTTTTTATTAGGCGATTTTTTTATACGGATTTTTTTATATGTAATTATTTGTAAAATAAAAAACCACGGTGAATGAGAAATGATGGTTTGAATGAATACTATGGTCTAACCAGGGGCCCAACCACAGAACACTTTTTTTATGTACTTGATCTTTACCAGCGCTACCCTGATGAAGATTGATTAGAACGTGTCCGAAAGATGCCTGTTTACTATTGTTTTGAACCAACCAAAAACTTAGTAGCTCGATTTTTGTACCTGTATTTATACTTGGCCTTTGACAAGGGGCACATAAGTCATTCCAGCAGATTCCAGCTAATATTATTTTTTATTGATCCTTCTTGCACACTGACCTCTATCATACAAGTACGCTGGACTACATATATTAGATGAAATGACAGTTGATTTTTGTGCCGAATCTAAGCGCCCCACTCGAGGTTCTCAGGAACTAAAATTGACACATTTAGAGATAGGTTAATACCGATATTTCTCAAGATTAGGTAAAACTTATATATTCGCCAGGAAATATTATATTATTTTAACTAATACGAGTAATATTTTTAAATTACACTAATATCAATATAGTAGACTTGGCAAGGCGTATCACTCATCTACTGTATTGACTTCTCATAATATGTTGCAACTAAATATCTCTTATTGGTATTAGTAATGAATGTTATATGAATGCCTAATAATCAGTAATAATATGTTAAAAAGCAATGTGTAATACTAAATTCTGGAATCATCATCATGATCATCCACAGTCCGACTTCGCCCACTGTTGAGCACAGGCCTCTCTCTTCTTGTATCAATCACCTCGTTCCTGTCTGGAATTAATTCTGGAATAATATCATGATAATTATAATAGTATTAACAAATGTTTTTAAGTCAAACAATTTATATCTGCATCTGAAACAGAGTTGAAAACTGATATAAGTCTTCACGTCGCTGGAATGCGATGTCACTCTTATTTGCACCTTAACACTACAGAGACAGGATCTCAGCGATAAGAGCGAGAAATATGTCCGTTGTAAATTATTATCCATCTCATTCGTACGCAAATATTTGTATGAATGATGTTCCAACCGAGTGAATCCAAACTATTGTAAATGTAAATATTAACTAACTATAGTATACTTGAGCGAGCAGATACTTGCTCAAATATATTAGTTTTAAGGATAAGTTGTTAGCCTATCCCCTAAATCTCACTGATCTGACAGTAATGCCCTATAACTTTAGTAGCACGCTATCCACTAGTTTATAGCTTGCAATCTGATTGAAAGTATTTTTCAGTTAACCTTTACAGCAAGTTTTCTATTACTTAGAAATGAATCTCAATTAAAATAATTGGGATTTTCTTGTTCTCCGAAGTATTAAATTATTCTCACGTATTTGTATACCGAAGGCTATGTCCCATCTCTAATATTAGTTCCATGGAATCTCACGTTAAGTCACGTTGCTATCAGCGCCAAAATGGCGAAAATCAAATGTCTTAATTTTGTCATCGATAATATGAAGTCCAGCGTACTTGTATATTAGAGGTCAGTGTTCTTGCACTAATCCAACGGGGACAAATCTCCTCCTACTGGTAGCTCGCTCTGTGTAGTAGGTTGTGGGAATATAGCTAACCTCTTTTATTTATAGTATTAATACATTTCATTCCATTTTTCTGCCAGCGTCTTTATACACTCTCCCTACAACATGAATCTTCTTCAAACAGGGCACAATTCGGTCAGTGGTTCACAATCACAAGACGTCATAATTTGTTGGCCAAAGCGCGTGCGTGACACCCCCTGTGAAGCGTGTAACGATATGTGTCCAGTCCAGGGCAGTTCTAGTTTGTAAGGCAAAATATTGAGATCTAGTATATCTTGAGACTTGCTATTCTAATGTAGTTCGACATTATCTTGGCCAGTTATCTTTAAATAAGTAAAACTAGCAAAGCAAACTAGCATGCTGAGATAGGAGCCTTTTTGGTCTCGCACGGGGAATTTATTTTTAATTTTGTTTAATTTTAAGCTGATTTCTCGTGTCTCCTGTGCGGGCCACAAAAAATTTGCACAATTTATTTATTATTATTTTGCACATTATTGACGTGACAACGTCTAATAAATCGATGAACACCGGCTGCACGCACGAAAAAGGATGACTCAATGTAACGTCTTATTGTAACGTTATAATCGTTACGTTACAATGACGTTAATTGTATCGTTAAGAATGCAATCATTCATTTAATGTTTTGTTATGACGTTGTCACGTTAAACTATCGTCCGTAAACCGACTTTACATACAACCAATTTTTTTTTCACAATCAGTCTGCCTAGATTTCACCCAAATATGTTGGGTTCGGCTTCCAGTCTAACCGGATTTAGCTGAGTACCAGTACTTTACATGGAGCGACTGCCTATCATACCTCTACCACCCAGTAACTGGGTAACACGATACCTCTTGGCTAGATAGATTGGTTCCAGATAATTATTTAGCCGCGAGCTCTCTAATCGATATAAATTCAAATCGACTAAAGTTCGTTTTGTCAAGTTGGCAAATTGTGACATCAAAAAATTGAAAGAAGCGCCATTAGAATTTTTCTCGCATTTGATGCATTTTACGAGCAATTTGTTTGTTTTGTTCACATTTAATGCATCACAAACTGAAGAATAATTGTTCTTTTTTGTGTATAAGTGATAGATACTGAGTGTTTTGAAGATTTTTGTCGAAAAATATCGTTTTAAGTTTGTGTTGATTTGTTTTTAACCGTGGAGGGCTGTGTCGGAGGAATTTGACAACTTAAAATGGCGGCCTCTTTTGAACTCAAAAATGTTTTTGATTTTATCACAGTTTAAGCCACACACTGTGTATCTAAACTATTGAGTTGGAACTTCAAGTCTAAAACTTCATCATGGAACACAATTTGGACGACTCACTCAACTTGGAAAGCGCTATGGGTGGTGTAAGTAGTGAAACAAAGATTTCTTTGAATTACTTTAGTTTTACTCAGTCTTGTTGCTAGTAAGTAGTTATTCCGTACTCACTGAAGTAATTAACATCCACGTTTTGAATACAATTCGTACTCGCTATAAGTTATAGTGTTTTTTCTTATCATTTAATGTATTGCTGCACTTCAGGTCTCATTCTATCTTTCAGTGCAAACTGTATGTATTACAGTCAAAATAGCCAGTGTTTTTAATAAAATAAACAGTAGTTGTTTATATTTTCTAATTTACATGGTTAGCAATTATAATGTCCAAGAAATGTCTATGAAATGTATTGCTGAACAATGTTTTCATTTTACAATTCATATAGCTTCTAAGTTTTTGACATTACTTTTTTTTACTAGTTGTTAGAAGCAATATGAATTGTATTTGCCATTATTTTGGGTACCATCTTCTTCCCGCCCCATTACCCGCTACCATATCAAAAGTAGTTGCTGACCATACAGACACTTCAGCTAGTGATAGGGTCATCTCATCACTCTTTAGTCCTACACAAAACTTGCCATCAACAAGTTGCAGGCAAGCAACAGTGCTATTTGCAGTTGATAATTACAGGATGATGTATGAGAAATTTAGGACAATGATGCTCCTGGCACTACTCTAATGTTTACTGCAACATACATAAAAATGCAAGCAACAAATAGATACCCGCTGAAAGACATTTCTGGCAGTGCGCTGCAGGTTTAGTGTATCACAAAAAAAAAAATAAGCATATTTAGAAAAATATAACAGTTAAATACATGTAGTAAATTCATAATTTTATTGCAATTTCCAGATGGACTTTGACCACTCGGAAGTTGTGGTGCATGAGGACGATATCTCCTTAGAGACCACGGGTCATGAACCAGACATACCGATGGAATTTGAGAACATTACGGAGCAACAGATGCTCATGGATACTGGAGGCGAAGAAATTACAGGTACATATGTCCCGTAACTAATAACACTTTTAATTACATGCAGCACACATAGTGAAAATTTTGATATTGTCAACAATAGATCATCAGTTAAGTTCAGGCGCAGTACCCTGGTTCGAGTGCCTGCCTCTCTAGGGAGACATTGGTTGTGGCCCTCAGGTTACGGGCTGATCATGTTCTGCTGAACAGGTTTTATTTTCTTATGGGCGTGAGATCGTCACCATTCTGTGACCTGCGCCATAAGCCAGAGGATAAAATGCATGTTTTGTAGGAATGTGATCGATATTGTGACCTGAGACTGAAGTTACTGTTGAATATTGGTCTGTTTAACAGGGGAATCAATGCGATGTTAGGCAAACTTTTGTCTAAAGAATGCATGAGTATTTATACCTTTTTGAAATTATGTGTGAAAGAAAGCAATGAGAGAGGGAAAGAAAGGAATGAGAGATGAAAGAGGGAAACAAGTCGGACTAACGTACGAAGGGTTCCATACCATTATCAGAAAAAAACTACAAAGCAAAAAATAACTATCTTTTCCGAAGTCGGTGTCTTTTGTACCCATTGTTTTCCGTTTTTTGACACCGACTTCGGAAAAGAAAGTTATTTTTTGCTTTGTAGTTTTTTGTTTTGGAAGTCAGTTTGAGTTTTTGTTAAAAAGTTTTTTATTTTTCGCTTTTTAGTTTTGGTAGGTATCTCCAATTATTTATAGCCAAAGTACATGTCATGACGATTCCAATAAGCCCAAACATGACTAGGATACATTGTTTTATATCAGAGTTCCAGTGCGTACCTTCCGGCTTCATCATCAGATCAGTTAGATGGTGCCATTTTCATCAGTACCATTTATTTATAAGTATTTGTTTCATCATAGTGGATTAACTATATGAGATATCTAATACCCGTGACATACTAAGCATAGGCGTTCCAGTGGCCATTTGTGGTCTTCTTCATCAGTTCAACTTCACCAAATGATACTTTCTGAGTGCAAATGATTGCATTGTTGATGAAAATACCAAAATCTCTATATGCTTGCCTATAATATTTGAGGAGTTCCCTCGATTTCTCTAGGATCCCATCATCAGACCCTGATGTGATGACTATGGGACCAACTAGAAAGTATACCCTTCAAAACTAAAGAAGAATTTTTGAAATCGTTCCAGGTGTCTTTGAGTAATTGGGGTAACATACATTAAAAAAAAAGATTCTGACGAATTGAGAACCTCCTCCTTTTTTTGAACTCGGTTAAAAAATGGCAAAAAAGACACGTTTGTTGTTTGGGAGCCACACTTAAATATTTATTTTATTCTGTTTTTAGTATTTGTTGTTATAGCGGCAACAGAAATACATTAATCTGTGAAAATTTCAACTGCCTAGCTATCACGTTTCATGAGATACAGCCTGGTGACAGACGGACAGACAGACTGATCGCGGAGTCTTAGTAATAGGGTCCAGTTTTTACCCTTTGGGTATGGAACCCTACAAAAAAAGAATGGAATGAGAAATGAGAGAGGGAAAGAAAGGTATAAGAGGAAAGAGTTGTGAGTAGATACTAGTAGTGTACCGGCTGCTGGTGGAATCGCTGTGGAGCATGCGCATAGTATTGGTTACACTACTTTTGATTGTTCCTATGAGGCTGGCATAGTCACCCAGAGTGCACTGAAGCCTCAAAAATGAGTTATGTTTACTCTTGCAAAGCAAATTTTACCTTATAATTGTAAGTAGATATGTATCAGAATTAAAATATGTGACTTGTAATCTGATGTTTTGGAGTTTATTAACTAAACTGTCATAATAAATTATAGCTCATTACCATAAACTCATAATTTAAGCATTACTAACTTAACTTTGAACCAACCAGAAATTGGGTTATGAAGGTCACATGGGAAATATACTAGTGTGATAATTATTAAGATAGAAAAAAACAGAGAATTTGTTTATTTAAATAGTACACACACTAACTGCAATGTAAGGAGTTACAATAACTGCAGATTTGGTGATAATTCAACTTTTTCACATGCATGTGCATTTTTGCATGCTATTATTGTAGTACTAGTATGTTCAGCCAGTTATAATTTAAGTTCTTCAGTAGAAACAAACAACAACAAATACAATCCTAAATAGAAACTTAACTCACTATTGCAATTAATAACTAAATTTACCTTCTCTTTAGTTTCAGACTTCATGAATGACCAGTACACATTGCAAGAATATTCTGTTCAAGATGATTCGGTTCCTGAAACAAGTGTATTGGATGAGAGCCATGTACGTATTCTATCTCAAACCATAAAAAATAAAATCTAACCAACATGACGGATCATGTCAGGCAAATTGCTACACTGTCATTGACAACTTTAGTCGTCATTCAGAAAATCGAATAAATTGTGCCTGCTTGGTATGATTTTAGGTATTATTTCCCATCACAAAAACACATAATTTGCTTATGTCAAATGAGCTTTTTGTGTGGCTTAAATCAGTAAACTTACCATTTGATTGCTTGCTGGAGACCAACCGATTAGTCCAATGGTAATGATGAATTTACAGGGTATTATTGTAATTTACAGGGTCTCACTGTACGAGGAGAATCAATGATCGACTTGCAGTTTGAGTCAGATATACCTCATAGTATAACTCAGGAGGTCACCACACAACAACCTAAATATATTTCTGTCAAGGTAATTATTGATTACAAACCTATTTGGTTCGAAATATTACAACAATAAAAAAAGGGAAATTATTAACCGAGGGAAAAATATACTGAATGGGCGACTATTATACTAAGTAAGTAACTATCTAGCCGGCTTGAGTAATACCTTTTAGGAGATTTTTGTGAGCTGCGGTAATAATATTGTTACATACTTTAATTGTATTTGGGGTTCTATTTTTTCTATTTTAGCATATTATTCTTTTGAAAATAGCTGGACAACTATCGAGGCGACATCACTGTGCAGTGCGGGAGTTCGGGTTTATTCGTGTCCAAGAGCGAGCGAAGCGAGCTCGGGAACTTAGCGCACCCCGACACGGATAGGTTAGGTTCGAAGGGGATGACGAGAGCTGAAGTGAGCGAGCAAAGCGAGCGAACTTAGCTCCCGTCATCTCCTTCATGTTAGGTTACTTTAGACCCTGCAGACAGAAAAAGGAGCCCTGTCGACAAACTTATATTTTCAAGTCGCTGTTTTAAACATTTGTATTCGCCCACTGTTTGTCGCCCACTTAGTATTTCAGTAAGCCATATTCAGTATTTTTTACACCTTTAATTTGATTTTTTTTTCGCTCGTTTAAATACTATCCATAAAAAAATACCCAATATTTTTCTTGAAAAATGCTGAGTTTTCTTTGAATATTCTTTGACTTGGTTTTGTAAGATTCCGAAAGAGTGCATTGACTCTTGCGCAGGTAAATCAACTAGCCGAGGAGTCGGTCAAATGTAAATAAAGTGTACTGTTAAATTAAAAAAAAAAATTTAAGTTTACCACACAAACATCTAAAACAAATAAAAATTACTTTTTCAGGCAGCACCTGTGCGTAAAAAGAATGAAACCATAGTGACCAGCAACCCGCCACGGCAAGTAGCAATAGCTCCGAAGCCTCCCAAGTTGGTACCCTCCTCGATGTCCGCAAACTATTCGACGGGGAAACAGTATGCCATAGCACCCAAACCGGTAACTATGGTCAGCAATAAGAACCCTAGTTTGGTCAAGAAGATGTCGCTAGCAAGCGTCTTGCAGAGTGGAATGAAACCTGGAAATTTGCTAAGTAAGTACTTCTGTTTAGTTGAAAACTAATAAAATACTTTTTGGTCATCGTCCAAACCAAATCCACATCTGCCTGCTCTTGTCTCGTATTACTTGTGGTTGGAGTTGAAGCAATAAAGACATAGACAAAATTCTTTATTTCAATTAGGCTATTAAGCGGCACTCTTGAATGTCAAAAATTTCTATTGGAAGTAATAATAATTGATTCTACCGTTCATTCGGAAAAGTAGCTTGTTATGGAGAAGGGCAAGAAACTCCATATATATTCAATATATATTCTTATTCTATGTTTCCCTGTCAACTGCCACTTTCATTCACTCCCTTTTCTTACAAGTCATTCCACACTCACATCCTATAAAATGATAGGTGGCGGGCGAATAGTTCCTGAAGGGTCCGCAATTCCCTTTCCACTTGGCCTTTTCGCCACCGATGGAGGACAGGATGCTAAAAAAAATACTATGTTTTACGTGAAATATTTCGTCCTCAGTAAATTGTATGCCTAAACAATTTTTTTTTTATTATTACAGCTCAAATAGGGAAGCAACTGGTGATGGTGCCGACTGGTTCTGGTCAGAAACTTAAATTAGTCACATCCAGTTCAGGGGTGCAATCAGTGCAATATGTGCGAGCTAACAATGATCAGGTATCTACATATAAATATCTGCAATTATATACCAATACTTAATATAAATTGTAAATAATTCATACCTTTTTCTAATTTGTAAGGTATTGAAAAAAAATCTTTTATGTTTTCAGGCTGAACTGATCAAACATGTTGGTGGCAATACACAGAAGCCAGTACAATTAGCGAAAGTAATTGTGCAAGGTATGTATTGTAAATTAATTTATCAGATCCTAACAACTAGTATTCAAAATAGTACCCAAGCCTTTTCATATGGTTGCACAAAGTTCTAATTCTCTGATGGCAATGTAAACGCTATTTTATTCCTTACCGGGAGTATTAAAAAGTGCAAAATTGGGCAAACATCAGCTTCGATTTACAACAATCAAACGGCTCTAAGAGCGTTTCTCTTTTGTTTTTAGGACGATAATAAATCAATGTCGCTAGTAACTCTTCCAGTTTGCACTCCATTCAGTCTGCTATGAGCCTTGGGCGCGTATTTCACTTAATCTTTTAAGTTTTTGTGTCTGTTCTTATCATTATAATCTGTTTCCTTCGTTCAACAGGGCAGCCGAATGTTGATTCGATGGGCCAATCAGCGGTGATAACTAAATTGATGCCTTCATCTTCAGGTCAGGCCACTACGCAGACGCGATACGTCATGCAACAGAAAACTGTGCCCATCTCTATAGCATCTAATAAGGTGAGCTGAAATTAGTCAACGAAATAGAAATCCATATTTTATGTTAGACCTGTTCTGATTTAACTTATAGAATCATGCTCTTGATTCATTCAAATTATTAATTTGTTATTAGACAATTTCTCAAAATTCGTTTTGAAAGTTCACTGACATTTTGGGGATTTGACTGCAAACCCCAAATTGCTGAGGCATAAAGTCCGCCTATGTACATTAAGGTTACACTATTCGACGGCACGGACTATTTTGTGCGCGCGGTTAAATTGCATGCTATCTCATCCGACAACTCGTGCGAAAGAGATAGATGCTGTGATGAGCAGTAAGACGCTAGTTCGCGTACGAATTAGCACTTTTGCAAGTTTTTAGCGAAATGGATGATGATTTAGGACGAAATCGAGCGCGCGAAATTTATAAACAGACCCCAAAGGTCTGTTTATAAAATTTTGCGCGGTCGCGTCTAGATATCATGAAAAAACGACTAAATGTATATTTTCAAAATAAAATTATTTGCATTGTTAAACTACTAATCTATCCCTGTATGGTGGCCGTTTTGCAATTTTTCTTCTTATGGTATTTATTGCCGCCCGAAGATGCGTTAAAATTAGTGTTGAAATATGGAACTTTCGACGATCATAACTTTCAAATATTTTCTTTTTTACTTCATTATTTCCATACAGGGCTAGATAATGATGAGACAAATTGATATCATTTTTAACACGCTTTTATTAGCTTGGTATGTATGTATCTATGTATCTATGTATCAATGTAACAATGTATCAATGTAACGGAATCTTTGAACGTGATTTTCACCCACTTCAAAACGTTGGATTGTTTTGAAACTTTGCACACTTATCAAGGACCGATGACAATGCAATAATTTAAACAGTTTGTCCCATTATCCTTACTAATAAAGCGTGTTTTTTAGTTTTTAGAACTACAATTTATTTATTTTGAACGTACATCGTCAAACAGTGGAGTAATCGCTAGACTATGTTTGTATGGAAGAATTATCGACTAGTGTAACCTTAAGCACAGTATATTCATTCGCGTTATTGTGTATGTGCTTTATTTTATTATATATAAGTACATCTTTAAGTAATAACTAAATAAATAATACACATGATTTTATGCTTCTCAAAGATTTTTGTACCTAATCCTTTTGTTGGGATAATATATTAATACTAGCTGTCCCACGCGGCTTTGCTCACGTCAACTGGCTACTTACCTACCCATCTACCCTACCTACCCTATATACATGAATGTTAACCGCTTACGCAGCGCACGCAATGGAAGCTCTCAAAAAGGAATAATTTGTCCAGTTTTTGCAACATTTTTCATTTATGCTCCGCTCTTATTGGTCGTAGCGTGATATTATATAGCCTATAACCTTCCTCGATAAATGAACTATGCAACACAGAAATATTTTTTCAATTCCAACCAGTAATTCCTGAGATTAGCGCGTTCAAACAAACAAACAAACTCTTCAGCTTTATAATATTATAAATAGTTATGTAGTATAGATTAGTAATGTGAAAGAAAAATAATACATTTAGCTAGATACCATCGGGGTGAGCAAGGCCTACTGTGACAGGCTGTTACAAATTTTTATCACAGCTTGGGAGCAAAAACCGTGATAAAATGCGTGACTAAAGCCTATCACAGAGGCCGTGCTCGCCTCGCTGGTATCTAGCTAAATGTGTTATTTTTCTTTCACATTATTAATCTATACTATATAATATTATAAAGCTGAAGGGTTTGTTTGTTCGCATGATGCCTAACAAAAATATCTAGTTGTATGTGCAAAAGTAAAATAGTAACCATTTAATTTTTAGGTTTTGATGGCGTCTCCAGGGAAACAAGGAGTGAAGTTCGCCAAGAAGCAAATAATATCCATAAAATCACCGACGCCTAAACTAATGCCGATGACATCACAAAGTAAGCGTTTTTATTTGTTACATTCGTGTCTGGTTGCCTTTTTGCTAACCCAGAAATGATATCATGTTTGATACATACATACCAAACATCGTAAACTATACGAGTGTTCCAATGGGGGTAGCAAAAATTACAAAGCGCCACCTGCAACGATAAACATCGTGTTTGATGTTTGCATGATTTTCATCAAGACCACACCTTATCCATAGACTATGATCCTTTATAATAAACAACGTAACGATTGCATATGCGTATTGGATTTAAAAATAAAACGCTAGTTTCTCTCTCAGAGAGCAGGGCGTGTCTGTGTCCCAGCAATGGGCACATTGAAAGGCAGATTATTTTTATTATTTTAAGGTCAGACTGATAGCTAGAATCTAGGGGCTTTTAGTCAAGAGTGAATAGGTTACTTCTAGGCAAGCGTGCTACATCGTCGACCACATCAACGCTTACCATCAGGTGAGATAGTGGTCAAGCGCGATCCCAAAGTCAAAAAAACTCCCGTCTACCAATGTATTCCAATATTTCAAAACGATACGAAAAAAAATATAAAGACAGTGTCGCTACCACGATCAAAACATACGTATCGCGGTAAGGGGCGACCTTGACCCTTTCACTTGGAATTCAGTAATGACTTAATATCTCATAAACGTGTGTATTTAAACGGATAAAATGGTGCTATGCCTATACCTTTCATTTGAGACCGAAATTATCAAAATATTTCCATAAACAAAAATCATAGTAACTGAACGCGGATACTGAACCGCGATACCTCTCGAAAAAGCGCGCGTTGATTGTGTGTATATAGTCTGTGGTTTTTAGTCTGAACGTTTCTAATAAATTGTTGTTGGAACTTATTTGCATTTAATTAAGTAAGCTCATGAGGTAGTAGAAAAAGAATCGTTCGTGACTCGCATAAAAAGGCTTTATTATAATACTCGCATGTCGTATTTCGACGTTCGCCTTCGGCTCAACGGCTACATTTTTATGCTCGACACGCAATGTAATATTTTGGTACAAGTCGGATCAATGACTTTTATTTTTTTGTTATCTGGCGGAGAGTTTACCGACAATAATAATTTAAAAAAAAACATAAAAGGCATATCAATTGTGTTACAGGTGCCGCCACTACTACCAAAAAGGTTCTTATAACGGCGAATCCAAGTCAAAACGTGATATTGAAGACCACTGCCCCTCCTAAAACTGCACAGGTATGTTACGACCTTCATGAGATCATGATTATAAAATTTTACTTTTTACAATTTTATTGCAAAGTGGAAACAACGACCGCTATTTGTTCGAAAAGGAGCTATCAAATTGTTAAAGAAAGATAAATTTTATTTTCTACACCACATGACAATCTTTCTCCGATTTTGCGAGGAATGATATTAAAGAAACGTCACACTTCTAGCTGAGTGAATTTTTTAACAATTTATTTAAATTGAATGTCTTTGTGTACAATAAAGAATAAAAGAAAAGGCATTTGGTGATAGGAAGACGGAATGGTAGAGGAAAACTTATTGTACCAACCCTAAATGTGAGAGTTGGGGCCACGACCGCGACGCGAGACTGCTATTCACGACGGTCGCGCGTCGCGGTCTCTGCTGGTGTACGGTGAGGCGAGACCGAGACATGTGTCGCACATAAACTCTTGACGATTTTAATGTCAGTTATATTGTAAAAAAATATTATTGCACATTGTATTGGAAAGCCAAGTTATCAATGAATTATATACAACTAGAGGCCATAAATTATCGTTTCCAATTGGTTCAATCAATGAATGGTTCTTTAAGTATTTAATGACAATATGTTCGGGTATTTGGACCGTCGCCAGCACTAGTCCATGAGCGGGACCGGCTAGCGGTCTTCGGGCGCGCGTCAATGTCTCTCACGCGAACTCAATCCCATACAAAACGTAGGGACAAGAAGTGTCGCGCGTCGCAGTCGTGCAGCCAACTCGTACCTTAAGAAACATGGGACAGACAGTGGCAGGCAGATGATTTTGTTGCCTATCTTTCTATGATTTACGGTTCCAGACAAAATTGAAAATAAATATTGTTTGTTTTGCAGATTACTAAGGATGGCAATGTAGTGATTCAAGGAGGGCAGCGGTCGCAGCTTCACCAAATAAATGTACCTGGAAAGGGCGTAAGTATGATAAACTTGTTACAAGCAAAAGTAAAGTGCATGGGAGGAAAAATTACTGTAACATTACACATTGAAATTTCTAATAAATAGAAAATATTAATAATGAATCATTAACACAGCGACTATACAACTTATCGTATGGTATTTTGTGTAATGCTGCCATTGCCAAAAAGGAGGTATCTGGAATGAAGGTATGCATTTTGCGATGTCCTGTCTTGTTTATTTTATGAGAATAACAAAGTTTACAATGCAATAACACGAGACTTAATAAATGGAAAACTGATTTACATTAAGTGTGAATAAATTATATTTAAGAAATAAACTAAAAAACATGCTCTATCAGAAAACCAAACTAAAAAGTAGAAAATAATTTTCAATAAATGTAAATTAAGAATACCGTGATTAACAAAAAAAAACAATTATTATCAAAACCGGCCAAGTGCGAGTCGGACTCGCGCACGAAAGGTTCCGTATACCATTATCGCAAAAAAACGGCATAAAATCACGTTTGTTGTATGGGAGCCCCACTTAAATATTTATTTTATTCTGTTTTTAGTATTTGTTGTTATAGCGGCAACAGAAATACATAATCTGTGAAAATTTCAACTTTGTAGCTATCACGGTTCATGAGCTACAGCCTGGTGACAGACAGACAGACTTTCGGACCGCGGAGTCTTAGTAATAGGGTCCCGTTTTTACCCTTTGGGTACGGAACCCTAAAAATCGTGTTATTTATTTTATACTTTTTAGTTCAATCGCTAATCCTGAAGATTCTGATAAGGATAATGGGACAAACTATTTAAATTATTGCATTGTCATCGGTCGTTGACAAGTGTGCTAAGTTTCAAATTAATCTGACGTTTTGAAGGGTGTGAAAATCACATTCAAAGAATTCATTACATAGATACATATCAACCTAATAAAAGCGTGTTAAAAAATATGTTCTTTCCCATGCTGTTTGTGTCAAGAATAATAATATTGTATTTTTGTTGTAGATCCAATATATCCGACTGATAACCAACCCCACTGCCGCGCAACAGAAGATTGCGGCCAAAGCACAAGCACCTACAATGGCCGTTCCCGGTAAAAGTTTTGTGTTGACTGATAGTAAAGGTATGTCAATGTTGAATGCTGCTTAAACGTCGATTACCAGTACAAATTGTAATTATTTGTGGGCGTCCAAGCAAAAAGGGGCCAGTAGTGGGGTAGTTCAGACTAGGTTCGGTATCTCATCATCATCAGCCTTTTAATGTTCCCACTGCTGGGACACAAGCCTCCTCTCTGTGAGAGAGAATTGGCCGTCCACGCGAGCCTAGTGCGGGTTGGTGGATGTCACATGTCTGCGAATTTTTGGTTCTAGGACACGCCGCCGCCGATTTCCTCACGATGTTTTCCTTCACCGTTTAGAGAGCAGTGGTGATGAAATAATTTACACAAAGGAAAGCGCCTGCCTGGGTTCGAACCTACGACCTACAAATTTATAGTCGCGGCCGATACCACTGGGCCACCATTGCTCTGGTTCGGCATCTAGAATAGTCAATTAAAAAAATATTCAAAAACTGGCACATTATTTTTTACCTTTGAAGTTGAAACCGTTCCTTGTGTTGGTATTAGGGCAACTATACAAAACTGCGTATACCTTGGAAATTAAATGCCGAGAACTGGACCCTTTTTACGTGGACGCCCACATTTATTAGACGCAATATTTCTTATCAGGCCCAGTTAGTGTAAATGCGCCCTTACATACATATGTACACTCAGGGCTTTTTCCCATGGAGGTAGGCACACACTCCTTTTGCTTCACCCTTATAATTATTGTAAAAGTATCACTTCGACATTTTAATAGGTTGTTAAATGTTTCAGGTAATCTAATTCAAATGACAGCAGAGAAAATGATGAGTGGTCAACCTCCGCCTTTAGTATTAACTGGAAACCCGAGTGCCAAAGGTAGGTTAATAATTTAATTATTGTGCCAACTTAGGCCCACTTTTTTGAGCATCACTAAAGGTCAAATTAGTTGGAGAATCATTTAATTGATTATTTGTTACACTAACAATTGATGAATAAACGCGTTTTACCGTAATTTGAAACCATTGGTTAGCATATTTAAACCGTTGGTTGAGTTAACTACAGATCAAAAAACAAGGCCTTAGTCCATCGCAGTTAATTGTTGGACATAGGCCAAACCCAAGTAGCGCCACAAGGTTAACGAGAACTGAGTTAACCATATTGAAATTAGTAAAAAGCAAAAATCGATGAAAACACGAATGGTATTAAAAACAACTTCACACTTAACTTTTTCATTGTGTGACAACTTGCAAAAAAATATCAATTTTAGAAAATGGAAAACCAAAATTCAAATAATGTTGACACCCAAATCTAATTACGAAATGTTTCTCTATTTGAAACTTTAATTTGAAAATATTAAACATGGAACTAACTTTGGAATAATTTTAAAATCTTAAAAGTCAGTTGTCAGTATATGTTTGAATATTTTGCTGAAGAGCTTTGATCGTAATAAATATTTCTTGTTTTGTTGTGTAGTGGTGACGAAACCCCAGAAAAAGTTGGTGCGAATAGCGCCCGTGACTGTGAAACCTACGCAACCCGTGCAGGTACGTTAAACTACAGCAAATTAACGAACCAAATATACATTTTTGTTTCGTTTCCTGT
The DNA here is from genome assembly GCA_948252205.1 of Orthosia incerta. Lineage (NCBI taxonomy): Eukaryota > Metazoa > Arthropoda > Insecta > Lepidoptera > Noctuidae > Orthosia > Orthosia incerta. Next base: position 8,911,661 of record OX411759.1, read on the forward strand.
GAAAATCTCTGTGATAGTGAATTTATAATAAATATTTACGTTTCATAACATCTTTTTGGCTATCCATGCGTGAAACAAACCTTTACAAATTTAAATTAGCTTTTAGTTACAGACCGCAATTACCGTGATGTACAAAGAAGTTACATTGAAATAAATCATTTGAAACACAATATTTTTTTATAGTACAAGAGCGCCCTCTATCCAGGGGTATTTTTCTGTAATATTGAAAGACGTGTATAGTTGTCGGCACTTTACTTGGCAAGAGTCGTTTTAGGTCTCTTTGGTTACCATGCGGGACGCGGAGAACGTTTAGGACCGTTCCGAGCACGCCATTGGTTGGTCAGTTGACACAAGGATCGACTGACCAATTGCGTCGCGTCCACGTTCCGTTCTCTCTATATGGTGGTTGGTCAGTTCGTGCACTATGCGCGAACTTACCCCCACTACGCCAAAACCTTGCCAAATTACATGCAGGCACTGACCTCTATCATACAAGTACGCTGGACTAAATATATTAGATGAAATGATAGTTGATTTTTGTGCCGAATCAAAGCGCCCCACTCGAGGTTCAGAGGAACTAAAATTGACACATTTAGAGATAGGTTAATCCCGATATTTCTCAAGATTAGGTAATACTAATATATTCGCCTGGCAATATTATATTATTTTAACTAATACGAGTATATGAGTATTAGTAATATTTTTAAATTACACTAATATCAAAATAGTAGACTTGGCAAGGCGTATCACTCATCTACTGTATTGACTTCTCATAATATATTGCAACTAAATATCTCATATTGGTATTAGAGATGAATGTTATATGAATGCCTAATAATCAGTAATAATATTTTAAAAAGCAATGTGTAGGTAATACTACATTCTGGAATCATCATCATGATCATCCACAGTCCGGCTTCGCCCACTGCTGAGCACTCTCTCTTCTTGTATCAATCACCTCGTTCCTGTCTGGAATTAATACTGGAATAATATCATGATAATTATAATTGTATTAACAAATGTTTTTAAGTCAAACAATTTATATCTGCATCTGAAACAGAGTTGAAAACTGATATAAGTCTTCACGTCGCTGGAATGCGATGTCACTCTTATTTGCACCTTAACACTACAGAGACAGGATCTCAGCGATGAGAGCGAGAAATATGTCCGTTGTAAATTATTATCCATCTCATTCGTACGCAAACATTTGTATGAATGATGTTCCAACCGAGTGAATCCAAACTATTGTAAATGTAAGTATTAACTAACTAGTATACTTGAGCGAGCAGATACTTGCTCAAATATACTAGTTTTAAGGATAAGTTGTTAGCCTATCCCCATATTTAAATCTCACTGATCTGACAGTAATGCGCTATAACTTTAGTAGCACGCTATCCACTAGTTTATAGCTTGCAATCTGATTGAAAGTATTTTTCAGTTAACCTTTACAGCAAGTTTTCTATTACTTAGAAATGAATCTCAATTAAAATAATTGGGTTTTTCTTTTTCTCTTACGTATTAAATTATTCTCACGTATTTTTATACCGAAGGCTGTGTCCCATCTCTAATATTAGTTCCATGGAATCTCACGTTAAGTCACGTTGCTATCAACGCCAAAATGGCGAAAATCAAATGTCTTAATTTTGTCATCGATAATATGAAGTCCAGCGTACTTGTATATTAGAGGTCAGTGCATGCAGGGGAGTATACTAGCTACTTGTCAATTTGAATTTGACATCATTAGCAAAACATCATCACACATGTATTCTTAGCAGTGGTAGGCGCGTTCACTTCACCAATATTTTGCCAAAACAGTCAATATATTTTTTTTTCACCAGCAACAACAACCATCCCGTTCGTCACAAAGTTTACTCGCTCCCTTATCACCAATGGCGGAACCGAGTTTGGACGATGTATCAGACCTTATGGAAAGTCGAACGTTGACGGAAGACGTAGAGATTACCCTCACCGAACAAGTAGAGCGGGCAGCGGAGCATAGAGCGGAGCGGAGCGAAGACGTCCGGGAGTCCAAGGCCGCCTTGCGGGCGCTCATAGCGGACGCGGTGGGGGACGACTCGCAGGAGGGGATGCATGCCATGCACGAGGTCGAAGTGGACTTTGAGAGACAGGAGGTAAATAAGAAAGTATGGGTAAATCATATATACCCTTTTCGACCTAAAATTAGGAGACTTTGTTTGTTGTTTTGTCTTTTTAAGACTTGGGCTAATGTTTCCAAAAAAAATTGTTGCACTGTACACGTGCAGCTTGTGGCTTGACTACTGAAAGGGCGTACGGGGTCCTCCGTGTCCAGTACAACAACGCGTGCCGGGCAGTGCTGGGCCTGCCCCGTTTCTGTATCGCATTAGGGATGTTCGCAATGGCACGCACTGATTGTTATCACGCTGCTATGCGCAAGCGTAGTGCATCACATCAATAAGTATGCATATTCTATGATGCTTCATGTGTTGTTTCCAGACTGCAGTGGACGACGAGAGCAGCATGGAGCACGACAGTAGCCAGCGCTCAGACGAACACCCGCTCATAGTGATACCTTCCGGCTACGGGAAACAACAGAACCAGATGAGGGTAGGTGAACACTTTAAAAATACACTGCAAATCGTCATTCCTTTAAAAAGTCACTGCAAATCGTCAAACCCGCGACTCCGCCTGGGTTTACCAGCATAACTGACTAATGAATTGAATTCTGTGCACAATTTAATGAATTATTATTTGTGCTTAGCTTGTGCTAAAATAAAATTTGTCTTAGTAACTCCTTATAATGTCAGCTATTTGACATTATAAGGAGTCGGGTGTTCCTGTTTTCGTTTCTTCGTTTTTTGACACCGCCTTAAGAAATTGAAGTTATTTTTCACTTTGTAGTGTTTTTAATTTTTGGAAGTTGGTTGTATTTTTTTGTAAAAAGTTATTTTGCTCAATTTTTTGTGGTACATAATGGACAAGTTTTATAGTAAGGTACCTATAATGCCCACAGTGATGCCAGAATATATTACCGAATAACATGTAACTTGAACATGAATATAAAAAAAAAACCGGGCAAATGCGAGTCGGATTCGCGCACGAAGGTTTCCGTACCATTAACGCAAAAAACGGCAAAAAAAACACGTTTGTTATATGGGAGCGCCCCACTTAAATATTTATTTTATTCTGTTTTTAGTGTTTGTTGTTATAGCGGCAATAAAAATACATCATCTGTGAAAATTTCAACTGTCTGGCTATCACGGTTCATGAGATACAGCCTGACAGACAGACAGACGGATCGCGGAGTCTTGGTAATAGGGTGCTGTTTTTACCCTTGGGGTACGGAACCCTAAAAAACAAAGCATGTATAGCAACGTAGCATAGCACAAGTCTGGTGGAAAAGCAGCCGTAGGTACCTTCTTGTTATTGACCAGCATGATGCCTGCTTTCAGGAGGATGGATCAGGCTACTCCAACATGGAACAAGAAAACATGCCGTACCTCTCACCGCGTCAGTCACAAGCGCTCTCGGAAACTGGTAAGTTAACCAAAATTCGTTATTTCTTATTTACCCGACTGCCGATGGAGGGTAATGTGTTTATCAGTCTATGTATGTATGTTTGTTCCTATGTGGCGTTCTAGAGACCAAACGCGTTGGCTGATTTTGGTGATTCTTACGAATCGATTCATCTTAACGTAGCCAGTGTCACTGGCTACATAAAAATTGGAAAATATATAAATTGCGGCTATTGGGCTAAAAAGTTATAAATAAAAAAATGTGAATATTGAAAAATCATGCTGTGCAGTCGGAGGATACATATGGTTTTAAACAGCCAGCTCGCGAATATGTATCCTTCGACTGCACAGCATGATTTTCTTAAAGTTTACGTCTTTTTAGTTCGCTTCTTATACAATAACTTTTTTTTTAATTTATGTACCAAGAGCACGGTGCGGCTCCGGTGCCGCGCACGCAAGACAGCAGGACGACTAAGTGTGTGCATAAATTGTATAGAAAAATCAACCGGTCATGCGCAGTACGACATTTGCACCGCTGCGATGCCGTAGCAGTCCGACACGAAAATCTATATTGAAAGAGCACTAAATCGTCGCTACAGACGATCGTGATCATATTTTTGCTATGCAAATCTGATAAATCGTATATTGAGCAAAAACCGTCAAAATCGAGCAAATATTTAGGGCACCTTGAAATTTACTTCATGCACAACAAAATCATCACCAATGTTTCCTTCCAGATTTACTATCCGGCGACCTCGGTCTCAGGCCGCGCAAGGCATGCAACTGCACAAAGTCGCAATGTCTCAAGTTGTACTGCGACTGCTTCGCGAACGGCGAGTTCTGCAACCGCTGCAATTGTAACAATTGTCATAATAACCTGGAGAATGAAGAGCTGAGGCAGAAGGCTATCAGAGCGTGTCTGGACAGGAACCCTAATGCTTTCAGGTAGATACATAATAGTTTGTGTTTTGAAACATTTATTAATGATGTCTTAAAATTTTAAAACCATTATAATTCCGGTGTGAAAGCGAGATGGAGCAAGACAAGACGAGTAACTGTAGCACTATAGGCCAACCGCTTAACTGAGACCGTTCCTAAGGTAACAAGAGTGATGTTACTAACCATCAACGAACTAGAAACTGACAGGTCACTACACCTGCGGCGACACAGACACTACACACAGTCCTATGTACTTTTATGTTGTATGAAGTTTTAATAAATAAATATACCACATTCCGTACCGCGCAGCTACTTCAGAATGGTCTCTGTTGATTTGTCTATACCCCTTGGTCACAATGGAACGTGATGCCACATCGTAGTACGTTACCGGTTCTTGTTTTAACACTATCAGACGATCGATTGTAGTTAATGATAACTGAGAATAGTTACTCGAGGAAAGCTTTTGTCAATTTCGTATTCATATGATCTTCGAAGGTTCATGTTCTTCATATTTCTTTGACATTTGTACTTGAATGTTGCTACAAAATAATATTTAATTTTGTGTTATTACAGGCCGAAGATAGGTAAAGCCAAGAGTGGTGGTCCAGATATTATAAGAAGGCATAATAAAGGATGTAACTGTAAAAGGAGTGGCTGTCTCAAAAACTACTGTGAATGCTATGAGGTAAGCAAAAACTTTTTGAGCATTGTGATCTTGTCGACTTACAATATTGAATATTATTTTTCAATACAGTTGTTAAACATGGCGTACTTTCAGAGGCTATAATTATGATTCGAAAATTAAATCTTTCGCACAGGCATCTTTCTATTACGCGGTCGTGACTTTTGTTTACGAGCTCGATCATTAGTTTTGCAGTTGAGTTTTAAATTTTAAGTCAACTAGCTGACCCGCGGGGCTTCGCTCCCGTCAACTGGCTACCCTGCCTACCCAGCCTACCCTGCCTAACCTCCCTACCCTGCCTACACTGCCTCTACCTACTCTACCTACTCTGCCCACTCTGCCCACTCAACCTACTTCACCTAATCTACCTACTCTGCCCACTCAACCTACTTCACCTACTCTACCTACTCTGCCCACTCAACCTACTCTACCTACCTACCTAATAATTTTCTATCTATCATCAATAATTTTCTCAGCGCACGCCAATGAATGAATTTTATTGGCAACATATTGCTACCTTGTTTTCTTTGTTAAATATATGTCCAGTTGCAAAAACGCGCCATTTTCAGAAAATTTAATTTTTTGTGAATAAGCAAATCTAATTCTTTGATTTGTTTTTACTATTTCCCACAACTGTATTGAAAAACGTCGTGTGATACACGGGTGTGTAGGTTATTGCAAAGTCGTGTCATTAAAAACCCTCGCCTTCGGCTCGGGCTTGTTAATGACAGCTCGTTTGCAATAACCTACTTTCCACCCTTGTATCACAATGTTCTATGAATTTTGGTGTTGTTATAAAGTCTTTCAATTTTATTTAAATATGAGAGTGCTGGGCCGTACCATAAGCTCTTAGAGCAAAGTTATTTTTGCGTAAGAAACAGACATATATGGCTTATGTATAACTAGAAATAACTGTTGTTTGATAAGTGACGACTCTTTTTTTTTTTACTCTTTGAATTAGTCAATTTTTGTTTAAGGTTTATCATAGAATCATGATAGAAGTTTTCAAACCCGTTTTCTTCTCCAGGCTAAGATAGCTTGCACAGCGATGTGCAAGTGCGTCGGCTGTCGCAACGTGGAGGAGACGTTAGAGCGGCGTCGGGACGCCATGCGGCTGCGCGACAAGCTGTCCGACCCTATGTTCAGGCCGCCGCCTATCGGACAAGTCAAGTGAGTGACTAATGTGATTGCACAGGGATTATTATCATCACTTCAGCCGAAAGATGTCCACTGCAGGCCAACCCTAAGCGTTGCCCACAGTGATCTTATGGGTCTCGCATCGGATTCCTGCAGCCTTAACCAGGTTGTATAAGGATGATTTTGATAAACACTGCTGTTTGGCAAAATTATAAATAATACCGGTTGGTAAACCATAATATTAAAAAAAAATGTGTTTATCAGTCTATATATGTGTGTATGTATGTTTGTTCCTATGTGGCGTTCTAGAGACCGAACGCGTCGACCGATTTTGATGATTCTTACGTCAATCGATACGTTGGCTATGGCTACATTAAAATTGAAAAATAAAAAAGGGGGGGGGGGCGGGTTTGGGGTGCCATATTGTGCGGCACCAATTTTTTTTTCTTCGAATCCCTTCATGTGGGGTATCAAAACAAAGTATTTAAAGAGGTGATTTCAAAAACATACAACACTTCTATGTTTAAATGTAGCTAATTAAAACAATTATAACAAAAAAGTTATAAATAAAAAAAATCTAAAACCCCGACAGTCTTATTAATAAAAATGGCGTATTCCCAGCTTATTCCGAAGTTACTCTTGGACTAGCTAATCCCGGAGTAACTAAGGAGTAACATAGATCTAGCAATGCTATTAATAAACATGGAATAACCTCGGACTAACTATTCATTTCTTAGTCTTGGATTTACGCGTAAGCTCTGGCAACCCAGTTGAATTTAAAAGTAAAAAGAATGAACTATTGAATGAAAAATAAGCAAGTTGAAGACATTATGTAAGAAAAAATACTAAAAACTACATCTGCCATAGAGATTTGACAGTAAAGGTGAAGGATCACTCCTTTTCAAATTATCGTATTACCTTTAAACTTAAAAATTACATAAAATGATGATTAATTAATTAATTAATTTGTTGACTAAAGCTAAACAGCTGCCAATGACCTTATTTTTTTTAATGTTCCACATCTACGAAATAAAAATCAGAGTCTATGTAATAATCGTGGTTGCGAGAGTTTTTGGCGGGATTTTTTCGAGTGTAGTTGAGCGGCTGTTAATATTATTTGCAAATTGATTCCTAGTTGATATTGTGATATTAAATTGGTGTAGTTTTATGTCTCAACTGTCTACGCAACTGGTCAATCTGTGAAAGCATTGACAGAAGCGATCTCGGAATAGTGGAGCGGAGAATTTTATTGTAGTATTGACTACCTCCCGCAAAGCTTACTGGGAAGGCTTACTGGGAAGGCTGACTTGATACAATTTGCTGCCAAATACTCCAAAAAACATTAGAATCTGTTGCATCCGCATTCTAATGCATACTAAAAAATTCAAGAAGGATATTATGCACTGAACACGAGGCGGTATGGTCTAAGACCTTAGCCTGCCCGAATAGGGCGATGCAAAAAAATTAAAAAAAATGTGGTTGCCATAGTTACACTACTCTTATTCCGACCTTAAACTAGCTGGCACCATGGTTTAACTTTTAGTCCGAGACTAGTGTCAGATTAGTATAATCCCTCCTTATTCCGTGTTTATTAATACGGATTTGTTTTAGTACCAACCTAATGCTTGGAATAAAGTTATTCTTACCTTAGTCCACGTTTATTAATAAGACGGCGACTGTTTAAAACGCGAACTAAAAAGACGTAAACAAGATTTTTTATTTGTATTGACTATTATTACGGCTTTAGCATGCATATGTATAAACGGCAAATAACTTTACCTTGGAGACCTGTAGGCTCCTTCAGCCTGAATTGTGTAGTCATCTCTCGCACCTTTTTAATTGGTATCAATTTTGTGCTAGACTGGTGTCTGCTATTATAATGTATGCCTTGACAGCTGTATTTCTCGATCTAAAACTGACTTGGTTTTCCTTCCACAGACAACCATGCAGTTTCATGACGTCCGAGGTGATCGAGGCGGTATGTCAGTGTCTCCTGGCGGCGGGCGTGGAGGGCGGCGCGCCCGAGGAGCCCCCGCGGCCGGAGCCCGACCCGCTGCATGACGTCATCGAGGAGTTCGCGCGCTGCCTGCAGGACATCATCGGCGCCTCGCACCAGTCCACTGAGCTCTCTATGCTCGATGACGTGAGTCGCCACTACTTTATTTGAACTATCTGAATATTACAACACAAAGTTCATACTTCATAGTAGATTGCAACAAAAATGTATTATTTACAAATGGTCACACAGAGTAAAATCAACTTACACGACGTAACTGTAATAGAAGTTCATGATACTGTTGCATAATAAGGGGTATTAAAACATGAGTGTGTGTTTAAAAACCGAGCCGTAGGCGAGGTTTTTAATAGTATTCACACGAATGTTTTAATACCTAGTTATGTGCAGTTTCATACACTACTTTATCTACACTCATACATTTTGGGATTGAACTTACTAAATACCTTTTTTTTTTTTTCATAAAAGCATCATATAATAATCTCGACTTTGCTGGTAAGAGATTATGAGTAATTTCCTTCGCCGCATATAAAATATTTGGCGGTATCAAATTTTCTTCAGATTCACTAATATCAGACATTTTAAGCAAGAATTAAAAAAAACTCATTAAATTCAGTACAGGCAAACCTGCAAAACAAAACGTATGAATGGCGCCTAAACCCATCACATCACCGCATTATCCGCGCATGCGCTAAAGCTTACACACGCACTGCGATATTTATTCGCGAAATTTTTTTCCGCCCATTCTGCGACCTATGAAATTGTATGAAGCTGCTCGCATTGCGGTAAAAAATCGTGCGGCAATAATACCGCATGAAAGCCGTGTTTTACAACAGAATCCACCGCATCGCGGCGCAAATTAATTTCGCGCGAATATTTTGAGCTCTTTGTACAGGTAGAAAGAGACAAAATTCGCGCGAATAAAAATCGCAGTGCGTGCTAAGCCTAAAGCGGGCATTGTCACAGACAATTTAAAATTGGAATCAAATCTTTTTATAATAGGTACTAAAATGGCATTACAAAAAAATATTGATGGAAACTCCTTAGTGATTAACTTCTTGGATTTGTCCTGTACCGTAATAGAAAAAAATTGTTTTATAGCATTATTTTGTTAGAGAAAAAGTATTATAATGAGATTCTATTTTTAAATTTCGGTATTGCGTTTATAAAGTATGTCAATATAAACTCGTTTTGAAGTTTATAATTCGAATATTACGATATGAGAGTAGAAAAAGTAAATAATGAAATAAGTAGCAATGCATTCATACATCTTTATGTGCGTTTCATTAGCGTTGCCGCAACGTTACGATTGTCAAAACGTCATCCTAAGGGTACATTTACACAGAACAGCTGTATTTCCAGGATCGTTTTTAACGGATCCGTCGCTACTGGAGGTGATATTCACCATCGTTTTTTAACGGATCTATAATATTGTTTTCTTCCAACTATGCTTTAATTTCATCACAATCACACTAAAAACTCAGTACAAAGCGAGTCTTTATTGCTCTAGAGCAATAAAAATGTATGCAATTTCATTATTGCAGTTTTTTTTTAATCGCACCAAAAGGTGCCAATCTCAATGGATTAGCTCTATTCAGCCAGCCGATATCAATACTTTTTTTTTTACGTACGTATTATTCGTTTCTATCCTACTTGTTCCAAATTTAAAAAATGATTGCTGCTAACTCTGATTTAAAAATGAAAGAAATTTAAAAAAGTGATTTTCGACATCGCCGCGCCCGTGGCCGCGCCCATCTACTTCCCGTGATAACGACTTCATTGTAACAAATCAGCCAGGCCCATCTAACTCGTCTGATAATATTATTCAGTCCCAAGTTAAACAAATAAATATAAATTTGCCCAACAAAACTTAACCTTACGTTTAATAATTGCTCAAGTATAACTTTTAATTTCAATAATTAAACTTCTATTTGAATTGTTTGATATGAGTTTCTTTTATCTACTATTCCTATAGGTAATAGTTGAAAGAAAAGCAGATTATGCACCTTGCCTTAAGTAATTTATATTGCCCTCGTGCCTGTTAGATTAGAGCCCTCGCTAACGCTCGGGCTCTAAATCAGGCACTCGGTGCAATAATAAATTAATTTGTGTTCGATGCAATAATCTACAATTTTTCTACTACCTTGTCTATTATGTAACACATTGCCTAAAAATTCGTTTGACACAAGATTATAATATAAAATAAAAAGTTAAAAAAGCAAATAAAATAAAAAGTTAAAAAAAACCAATTATCATAATAACAGTTACTAAATGACTTTGTATGGATCATTATGTAACTAGCAGAACGATACTGAACCGCGATACCTCTCAAAAAGCGCGCGTTGATTTTGTGTATATAGTCTGTAGTTTTTAGTCTGAACGTTTCTAATAAATTGTTGTTGGAACTTATTTGCATTTAATTAAGTAAGCTCATCAGGTAGTGGATAAAGAATCGTTTCGTGTCTCGCATAAAAAGGCTTTATTTAAACACTCGCATGTAGCTTTCGACGTGAGCCGAAGACGAACTTTAAATTGGTTTCGAAATTGGCTACATCGCTGGTGTTAAAATCTCAACTTTTTATGCTCGACACGAAATGTACTATTGTGTGTAAACTCGCTCATACAATCTCAGCAAGTTTATTTTGTCGGATCGGTATTTAATTACTGGATATGGAATACTGTCATGTGTGTGGTGAACTCGATCATACAACTACATACGTCAGCGCCGAATCAAAACGTACCTAAAGCAGACCTGCAAAACGGATCTCTGTGTGAACGAGAACTAACCTACCCAAAATTAATCCTCTCTTGCCTTGCCAAACAAACACTAGATAAATAATACCCCTCTTTATTAATTTTGTTGAACTCTAATACCAATAAATATTCTGTAACATTTTTTTTTTCTTTCTTTTTCAGGGACCAGCGTAGCATAATTATAATCAATAGCATAAGCTGTCATTGGATAAAAGTGATTTTAGTTTTAACTATGGGATGGACTCATAGGATGGCAAATCTCAATAGTGACAGAAATGGGCGTATCCACAGTGGGGCAGGGCCCTCTACACTGAAGCTGAACATTTCATTTTCGCCAAATTAAATCAGTAAAACGCAGTTTGAAGTTCATCCATTCCGAGGCCATCACTTATATAAAATATAAACAAGGGGTGTCAATATGTTCGATGTCTATGTTCGATTTTTCATCCTGCGTTCTCAGTTACTCAGACTTTTATGCATGAATTTAGAAAGTATCTGCTATTTCTGAATGAAAAGTCTGTAAACCTGCATCGTACGTAAGTTGATACAGTAGATAAATATATCAGTCCAAATTTTTTACAAGCTGCGAGCTTTAAAAAATTCATGTATTATTAGGATGTTTACGCATTGTATCCGATCTTTATCCGAATCCGAGATCAGAGTTTCATCCAAATTGGAAATGTACTGATTTTAGACGGACGTAGTTCGCAAACAGTGCGTAACCTTCCCTACAAGAAGCACTACGGTTACTTCTGATTGAAATTTCTCGGATTCGGACCTCTAACTGCCACACTCAGAGACGTTAACGGTTACTTAAATCTCTCCTTAGTATAGATTTTCAGTACAAAATCTTTACTAAGTAGCGCCTTAAGTAACCATTATATGTCTCTGAGTGCGGCAGTATGTTATATGAAAGGTCAAAAGAAAACCCAAAATCTTAAATTCCAAAGACAAGAACCTAGCATTTTTGGAGCTTGCTTCGCGCACCCTTTCATGTCAAATTCTGCATACTGGGGCAAGGGTTCCCATCGGCACTGAAATGAATTGTTAACACTTCTTACATTTTCCCCACCCCTAAGCGAATGGAATGTACGCCCATGATAACAAGATGATTCCGTATGTAATATACTTTAATTCATGTGATTATAACAATACTGCAATAACTAGCTAATTATAACACGAATAACATAGAATAGCTCCCACTAACACTACTTGTACCGCTTTGACAAGACTGTTGTAATTATTATTGCGATGTTTTCGCGACACACATAATTATGCACTTATATCCATTTCAAGAATGGAATAAAACTGTACATTACTTTAGCGAATTTTCAGATTTTTATAAGTTGTTTTTTATAGACATGTACATAATGTTGTTGTAAATAAATATAGTTTACTAGTCATAAGATTACCTTTAAAATAAGGTAGACATTACTGTAAATATATCATAATAAATATACATAATTTCTTTCTACGAACGCCTTTCATTTATAGCTGTAGAAAACATTCACTAGCACTACACTTGCGAGCAACAAAACCGGACACAAATTACGATACATTAAACGGTTAATTATAATGTAATCGCGTGAACATAAAACAATAGACAGTGTACGAAATCAAAGCATCTGCTGTCAGAACTTCGCGCTGTAGAAGAGATCGGACCCAAAAAAATTCCATATACTGTTTATTATATTGCACATGTTTTTTTTTAATCAGTGATAGGCCTTATTACGAGGAGATTCTGTTAGGCACAAATCCCACTTTTGAGTTTTTATGGAGAAAAAAATGAAAACGATAATTTGAAGAAAAAAAAATGACTGTCCCTAGAGGTGATTTTCCAAAAATAAAAACTAACAAACATGCGCCTAAAAATCCTTCATTAAACGGTATTTATTTGAAGGAATAATCTTGGTCACACTTTTTTAAGGGGGTCACGTAAGTTTTATTATTTTTAACCGACTTTCGAAAAAGGAGGAGGGTCTATGTCCGACTTCATGTCCGTTTTTTTTTGTATATGTTCACCGATATCTCCGTCAATTGTGATCCGATTTTGAAAATTCTTTTTTTGTTTGAAAGAGTATGTTTCGAAATTGGTCCCATTTTAATTTGGTGAAGATCTGATGAAGAACTTCTGAGATATACAACAGAACTCTTCAATAAATAACGGCAAATCTCTCGGGGACTGCTGCAATCGCATGTCGATTTATTGTTTATACCATTTCATAAAATAACATCACGCCAGTACGGTCTTATGGGGTATGCAGATCTCTAATTTGACCGGTTTTGTTCAAGTTTCATGATATTCGGGTAATCTATTCTGGCGATATAGGAAACTTACTAAACAACTTGCCTATTAGGTAGGTACAACTAAAAAGTGAAATTTTTTTTTTTTTTCAAAAACCATAACGCAAAAAAATGGTACCTACGAAAGACACCGACTTCCAAAAAAATTGTATATTATGCAACTAGTGAATAAAGGACGGTTTTAAAGCGAGGGCCATAGATGAACCACCAGCAAGTGAAGGATTCTAACAACTGAATCACGACCGTAGGGAGTGATTCATCATGATTCAAGTGTTAGAATCCTGAGCGACGCGAGTGATTCATGGCCCTCGATATAAATCCGTTTTATTCAAGAGTTGCATACTATATTTTATACCATGACTACGAGAAATCACAAGGAAAAAGACTAAATAAAAGTTTTATCACCTTCAGAATTTTGAAAAAATGTGAAAACTCAGGGTTTCACATTTTTTCTAAATTAAAGCAGAGCTAGGTAACAGCAACTGTGTTTCAGGGGCCAGTGACCACCTCCGTTACGTTACATAATTATAATTAATTAACACCAATGCAATTAATATTACAATCCAAATAAGTATTCACTAAACATCCTAGACTAAAATCAAAATCATTATTAAATTCAACATTAACAAACTGAAAATCAAATCGATAAAGGAGTTTAAAAGTCGAATACTCTTTGCACAAGGAGTTCGTATAGAGTATTTTATGCACATGGAGGTTGTATAGCATTGAGATGGACGTCGAATATATATTGGTGTGTTCTAAATTCAAACACCAAAACAGTGAGAAAAAGAGCTTTTTAGAGGGGGAAAAAAAAATGAGCTTTTTAGAGGGGGAATGGTATAAAGTTATTTTATACTATTCCTCCTCTAAAAATCTTATTTTATTCACTGAAAACAGTGAATAAAAAGCACTTTTACTCACTGTTTTGGTTTTTGAATTTAGAACACACCAATATATATTCGACGTCCATCTCAATGCTATACAACCTCCATGCGCATAAAATACTCTATACGAACTCCTTGTGCAAAGAATATTCGACTTTCAAACTCTTTTATCGATTTGATTTTCAGTTTGTTAATGTTTAGGATTTTAATAATGATTTTGATTTTAGTCTGGGATGTTTAGTGAATACTTATTTGGATTGTAATTGTAGTATTAATTGCATTGGTGTTAATTGATTATACTTATGTAACCTAACGGAGGTGGTCACTGGCACCTGAAACACAGTTGCTGTTACCTAGCTCTGCTTTAATTTAGAAAAAATGTGAAACCCTGAGTTTTCACATTTTTTCAAAATTTTGAAGGTTAAAAAACATTTATTTAGTATTTTTTCTTGTGATTTTCTATTAAATCTTTCTTTTTCTCGTAGTCATGGTATAAAATATAGTATGCAACTCTTGAATAAAACGGATTTATATCGAGGGCCATGAATCACTCGCGTCGCTCAGGATTCTAACACTTGAATCACTCGCTATGCTCGTGATTCAATCATCATGAATCACTCCCTACGGTCGTGATTCAGTTGTTGGAATCCTTCTCTTGCTCGTGGTTCATCTATGGCCCTCGCTTTAAAACCGTCCTTTATTCACTTGTTGCATAATATACTATTTCACTTTGTAGTTTTCTTATTTGGAAGTCGGTAGTATTATTTGTAATTTTTTTTTTTATAATAAGTTGTAGTTCTAAAAACTAAAAAACATGCTTTAATGGTAAATTGAACTAAAAAGTCGCTAATCCTGAAGATCTTAAGGCTAATGGGACAAACAATTTAAACGCGCACGGTAGAATCAACTTTTATTACTTGTAAATTTTAATATTTTTTTGACTTTCAAAAGTACTTTGACTTTGACTAAATTATTGCGTTGTCATCGGTCCTTGATAGGTGTGCAAAGTTTCAAATCAATCCGACGTTTTGAAGTGGGTGAAAATCACGTTCAAAGATTCCGTTACATTGATACATACCAAGCTAATAAAAGCGTGTTAAAAAAAAGTAATTGAAATTGTCACTTGGGTGTTCTACTCTAGCATTGAAAATGCATTTCTTGATCAGTTTACATAATAAACAGCATAGGGAAATTTTTTCATCAAACTCTGTGCCGCGTACCGCCGCGGTAGGCGGTGAAGCGGATCTCAGGTCGCATTGGCCAATAATAAATCCGTTGATGCCTAACACAAGTACACCGCCCGACCGAGCGGTCGAGCGGTGCTCTCACCCTCCGCGTCCGCGGCGGTGCGCGGTGCCGTTTGTAAATCGCCTAAAAATAACCCACCGGCTATTAATACTGGCAGTCTTCAGTTACTCGCGTCCGTGTGTGGTTACCGGTTGGTTCACCTGTGCTTACATTGTGTGGCAGGTACGGCAGGATGACCGCGCCGACGACCGCACGGTATGAGGTGAAGACCTCTGAAAAACTCGGCAGGTGTGTTAGACCTCTTATAAAAAGAACTTGGTGAAAATACCTCGCATGTGTCTGTTGTGTATTTTATCGGTAACTCGTCAAAAACTTGGCTACCTACCCATCAATTAAAAATAAAAACTATTTTATTACGATAACATAATTTAGTTTAATATTTCACCGGACTGACCAACCCCGGAAGTAGCACGACGTGATTTATTTCGGACATGCGCTCTCTGCTCTGACATAATGATATAGTGTCTGCAACAGAATAACTTCTGGCTATTATTATAAGCGTTGGATTCACAATGAGGACAATACTTTTTACGAGTAGAACTATGGAATTTCGTATCTTTGCTAAAGTTGGAGAACTTATATCGGGGTCGGGGGCTCGCATGATGGAAAAGATTAATGATAGTTGCAAATCAGTGGAATGTGAGGATCAGAGCATGTGGTATCTTTTTGTTTTTAACCGACTTACCAAAAAGGAGGAGGTTCTATGTTCGACATTATGTATGTTTTGTGTATGTTCACCGATATCTCCGTCAATTGTGGACCGATTTTGAAAATTCTTTTTTTGTTTGAAAGAGGATGTTTCGAAATTGGTCCCATTTTAATTTGGTGAAGATCTGATGAAGAATTTCGGAGATATATAACAGAACTCTTCAATAAATGTCGGCAAATCTTTCGGGATTGCTGCAATCGCATGTCTGTTCATACTGGCGTGATGTTATGTTATGAAATGGTATCATTTCATAACATAACATCACGCCAGTATGCTCTTAAGGGGTACGCAGATCTCTCATTTCACCGTTTATTTACAAGTTTTTTTGTATTTGGGTAATCTATTCTGGCTTTATAGGTTACTAAATAACTTGCCTATTAAGTAGGTACAATTAAAAAGTGAAAAATAAAAAAAACTTTTTTGCAAAAAAATACTACCGACTTCCAAGTAAAAACTACAAAGTGAAAAATAATTTTATTTTTGGAACTCTGTGTCCATAACGCAAAAAAAATGGTACCTACGAAAGACACCGACTTCCAAAAATAAAATTATTTTTCACTTTGTAGTTTTTACTTGGAAGTCGGTAGTATTTTTTTGCAAAAAAGGTTTTTTTGTTTGACCATATTCCAGTGTAATGTGAACAAAAACATATTGCTCCATCCATAGTGACTAATGAGACTGACCGTCTACTTATTACCAGAATAAAAGAAATTAAGTCTATTTTAGTTCAAGCAGTTCAAGATAATAATGTAATGGTAGGGCATTTGTTAACGATCAACAGTCGCTCATTAGGTAAACATAAATATTGTTTTCGTTAAGTTGTACAAAGACGCAACTAGATGGCGTTGGCGTCGAATTGGAAGTCACAAGCAAGATTGTTTCTCGATTTAGTATAGTGCCTTGTGAGTTTCAACAAATATATACTTACATTACTTAGTTCAGTATACAGTTTGGTAGTTTTATTTATACCTTCAATCCTGCTAGTATACACATTAGTTCAAACTTAAGTACTGAGTACCATTTTAGTGTTCGGTATTTAACATTGGTCCATCGAGCCCGATAAGTTTCGGTTTTTTGTGAGTTCGTCCGTGATACTCGTAGTGGATCGCTGCGGCAAAGTACACGGTTCCCCGCATCGGCAGCGACAGCTTCGTCCAGTGTTGTGGAACGGGGTAAGCAGCGGCGGAAAAGTGACGTCAAAGAGGGCGCCACTTGCAACCAGTTCTAAAGTGAGGTGACTGGACGTCATCCTCGCGGAGCTCAACGTGTCGTCATAAGGACGTCACACACCCAGTTCAACGTGACTTCAGAGGACTGACGTCACATCCAAAGTTCGACGTGTTGCCACTCGCCACCAGAGTGCGCCACATACACCATCATCGTGTTGTGAGAGTAAGTGAATGATTGTGAGTACATTTTACTATATAAACAAAGGAAGTTAGTGACAAGCCATTTTGGACTTTATTTATTTGGACATTTTAACTTTGAAGTTTTTAGAAGAATTTTGGACATTGAAGAATTATTTTAAGTAGATTTTTAGACTTAGAAAATTTTATGTTTAGTTTTAGAGAATTGTATTTATTTGTGCATGTTAGTTTGGAACTTAGAATAGTTTCTTATAAAACGACGGAACGGGAAACCTATGCCCGATTTCCGCCAGATTATTAAGTTGTTCCAAACACTTATAAAATTTTGAGCAGTTTATTGGAACTTAGAATATTTTGGTCATTTTGGACTTATATTTTATTTTGAATAAGTTGACTTTATTTTAGAAAAAAAACATTGTTTTTATACACTGTTATCATTAGTTTAATTTATTTACTGAACTTATTATTATTTTATTAGATTTTATTGAGTGTCATACCGATTTAAAATTGTCATTTATACACTTTTGACTCAGTTTTAATTTAATTGTTTGCATTATGGAGGGATTAATAAACTTATTAAAATGTTTTCAAAACGTCATTACTAAGGGATTAGCTAATTTTAAAAAGAGTCCACAAGAAAGATTAATAATAGAATATATAGAAACTAGATTAGAATCATTAGAAAAAGATTGGGAATCGTTTCAGAGTGCCAATAGTAAAATTTATCAAAACTTCAAATTTGATGAGGTTGAGCAAAAGGTTGTTGAAATTTATGATTTAACCGAGGACACTTATTTTACTTATAAAAGTTTAATGAAAGCAATGCTCAATAAAATCAGAGTTATAAGTGAACCAGTCCATGAGGATGGTTCTTCCAATAGTGCGTTTAAGTCTGTCCACTCTCAAGTCAAACTGCCAAAAATTTCTATTCCAACGTTTTCTGGCAAATATGAAGAATGGACGACATTTCATGACCTTTTTGTATCGTTAATTCATAAGAATAGTTCATTAGATAATGTGCAAAAACTGCATTATTTGAAAAGCCACTTAACTGGTGAAGCTGAGCAATTAATACGGAATACTCCAATAACTGATGCCAACTATAGTAAGTGCTGGGATCTGTTAGATAAACGGTACAGTAACAAAAGATATCTCGCCAACTGTATTTTAAAACGGTTATTTAGTATTAAACGTATGCAGGTTGAATCGGCGACAGAATTAAAGGAGCTTTCAGACACCACCAGTGACTGTTTAAATGCGCTAGCACACTTAGGAATAAATGTGAGCACATGGGATGTTATTATCATACACATCGTGACATTTAAATTAGATCCTGAAACGCGTAAGCAATGGGAATTAAGTGTCAGTAGTAGAGATTCCAAAAATAATTTTTCTACCGTAGATCAATTTAAAATATTTTTAGAACAACGATTCCGCGCGTTTGAGTGCATAGAACCAAAAAGAGGTTCAGTTCACCAGGTCAGTTACAATCATACGCCTAAAACACTGTTAGCCACCGACTCGTCATCGCCATTGAAATGTGAATACTGCTCTGAAGGTCATAAGCTCTGTTTCTGTAAAGGCTTTGCCAAACTATCTCTCGAAGTCAGACGGAATTTTGTAGCTAAGAACAAGATTTGCTCCAATTGTTTAGGCAGTAACCATACAGTTAAATACTGCAGAAAGAACACCAGTTGCAGAGTTTGCCAAAAACGCCATCATTCGTTGCTTCATTTGGATAGTAAAGACCCTGAAGCAAGACCTCCTACTGATAGTGCTAGTTCTGCAACTAGTGCTACTCAGATAGTGTCTCACTTGTCAACAGGGAATGTAGCAAAACCCTGTATAGTTAGGTTACCTTTTCGAGACGAAGATCCTCCTTGCAAGTCGGGCAATCCACGTGGCATAGCTAAGTTAAGGTTTAAAGCATTAGAAAAAGATTAAACTAGAACAAACGAAAATAAAAAAACAACTAGATCAAACTAAAACAAATAAGAATAAAGATCAAACAGATCAAAATAGTACAAATGAAAATATCACAATAGAACAAAAAAATATTAGACAACATAATAAATAAAGGAAGACGATTTGCCGCCAAGTCGTTGGTAGATAGGTCGCGTAATAGATGAACATCCCGGTGATGATAATATCATCCGTGTGGTCACATAGCACTCTAAGTCTGCTACCATTCCAACTCCAAACTCGTATGTTACTGGTTACTGATCAATGAATTTATTATATTTTTTTATGTTAGGTCAACTTTTACAAAATTTTATTCATACAAGATTATCCATGTTATGCTTTATTACATTGTTTACATTTTTACAAGGACTGTTATTATTGTTTAGATGTATTTACACATTAAAATTGTATATTTTTACAACGGTATTTTACACTTAGCCATTTATTTTCCGGCAAGTGTAACTTAATGTTTGTAATTTAGTTCACGTTAACCATAGTATGTAAGTTATACCTAGTTGTAGGTTTAAGATTTTAGATTAAATTTTTAAGATCAATAGTATGTTTAAGATCAAAGTTTTCTGAACACATTGTTTGCTACCTACAAATGCCGACCTATAATGTAGTTCAAAAAGGACATTCCGTCAATAATGTCCTTGGTGGGCGGTATGTTAACGATCAACAGTCGCTCATTAGGTAAACATAAATATTGTTTTCGTTAAGTTGTACAAAGACGCAACTAGATGGCGTTGGCGTCGAATTGGAAGTCACAAGCAAGATTGTTTCTCGATTTAGTATAGTGCCTTGTGAGTTTCAACAAATATATACTTACATTACTTAGTTCAGTATACAGTTTGGTAGTTTTATTTATACCTTCAATCCTGCTAGTATACACATTAGTTCAAACTTAAGTACTGAGTACCATTTTAGTGTTCGGTATTTAACAGCATTGAAGTCGCTACCTCACGCCCTGCAACCCAAGTTTTAGCCATTGAGCTAAAGCACCTTGTTGCACACAGATTTGTTACTACACAAACATACTTTTCCGAACTACAAAAATATTTTATTCTTTCTTCAAGATACCTAGTAGCCGCAAAAGACTTAAAACCAGGGGAGACAATCCTATCAGATGAACCATTCGTCCTGGGGCCCAACTCTGATACTTCGTTAGTATGCTTCAACTGCTACCTGCCGCTGATAAGCAAGTTCGTCGTGTGTAAAAAATGTGCGGTCGCTCCGATATGTCCTGGGGAAGGGTGCCCTGAACATTTTCATAAAAGTAAGTATTATAGAATGCAGGTATGGGTCAGTGGGTCGTCTTAGGAGCGGTGACATTATTTAGTGTTCATTATATAAAATTATAAATGCTTGCAGTTACTCGTTTACTAGAGCCATGGTTTTTGAACGAAGTTCCTTATCGCGCGTTGCGAAAGGGGGCTAGACGGACAAAATCTCACGAAAAGTTGTAACGACACTTTTTGCTATAGTTGTGTGCGTGCGGCGTGCGCGTGTTTCGTGCGTGTTCTAACCTATACGCTGTTGTGTTTACGAAGTCGAGAGAACAGAGATATATTTATGTATATTTAGTTTCTTAACGCCAGACGTAAAAAACCCTCCACCACAGGTACTCGAAAACTGACCCCGAGCCGCCACTAATAACGAACCGGCGATCAAATCAGAAAACCTAAAAACCTCCATATCTCGGAAACGGTTGAAGCTAGCTCAATTCTGAGTAAAAATTTGCCCCCCTGCCGCCGCTCGCTTCTGGCCGGAGAACAAGATAGGATAACCCTAACCCCCCCCCCCCTTAACTGTTCACCTTCCCCCCGCATTTTTTTTACCCCATTCTAAAATATCAATATGAAAAGTCTATAAAATCGTGCAACAAAACTTTCTACAATAACCCAGATATCTGCTGTGATTTATGTATACGGGTGAAATTTTCTGTTCTGAAATCTAAATAGGTAAAGATTTTGCACCTAGGCGAGTCAATGTTTGGGTTACTTCCAACAGTGGACATCTTCCAGTTAAAATTATAAGGCGTTTTGTTAACAATGTTACTTTTTCCAGAATGGCACTCCGACAAGGAATGCGACTTCTTCAGGAGTGTAAAATTATCTAATGGTTTACATCCGATGACGATGGTCCAGAATGTAGGATCCTTATTAGTACTGCGCGCTTTCATGAAGAGAACTGTTGATACTCAAGCTTGGAAGGAGTTCATGCAATTAGAAACCCATCTGGAGGAAAGGAAGGGCACAAATGTTTGGGAGTTTTCAGAAAATACTGTTAAGGTGAATAGACTCTCTCATTATAGATAAGTAGAACTCTTTTTATACGTGGACAACTTAAATACCGAATGGGCACTGGTGAGAGTGCAATGATATTTTTGCCATTATTCATTTTTATTTTAGGGTGCGTTTGGCTTGCCCCAAAATTTTTAGGCCTATTGCATTGTTGGTTGTTGCGTTGTTGTTTACTTTATTTTATAAGTAGTACAGTCATATCGGCCGCGACTTACAAGTTGTTGTTCGTGGGTTCGAACCCAGGCAGTCGCTTTACTTTGTGTAAATTATTTCATCACCACTACTCTCAAAACGGTACCGGAACCGAACATTCGAAGACATGTGACATCCACCAACCCGCACTAGGCCCGCGTGGTGGATTACGGCCCATTTATTAGTTATTAACCGGGCCACAGATAATATAATACTAGCATAACCGGGCACAAATTCTAGACTCCGGGCTAAGTGTCAAACTGTCAACCAACATTGCCCGACTTAACAGTAACGACTAGATTGAGTATGTACCTATTTATTAATTGAATAGGTCCCAAGTAGCACAGAACTGCATTATAAATTGTCACATAAGGCACACAACGTTAATCTAAGCATTTATAAAGACTTATTAGTTTTCACCCGGGCTGCAACAGCTGTTTAGAAAAAAACGAGGCTTACTATAATGCTTTATTCTGTACGGTAATTCTATTAAACACCACAAACATGCCACAGAAGTCACTGTTATTCAGCGTCTAGTAGTGCAGTACACTATCAGCTGCAAGAGCGCATGTTTGTGAACACAAATAATGCAGTTTTCTGAATAATAGCCCACGCGTGTACTATAAAACCGTTGCATTTTAAGAGAGAACATATGAACCACTGTAACACAAGCAGTTACTTTGTGATGTTATTTAACAAAAATTTAATGCTTTATGCTGCATACAGATAAACTTTTACCCTATTAGTCAGTTGTTACCATACACTCCAATAACAGCATTTATCTAGACCAAGACAGAACTTACAGTGAACTTTTATGCAGTTACTTAGCAGCGAACCTGTCAGCCATTCTGTCTTGGGCTGAATAATTGAACTTGCGTAGGCATTTAATCTGCTGATTGAATTATAGGAGGTAACCATGAAATGAATATTTCTATACCAGGCCATTTTCACCGTTTGTTGACATCTTTAGTGTCGTATTACAAAATGTGGAAAGCCACATAATTAGCAAGAGCGCATCTAGATTGAGATGGCATGAATGTTTCATCCGAATCTTATATTAGTTATGGCGAAGGGACGGCAAGCGCGCATCGAGTACCTATTGGACGAAACGGGTTCCGTATGTTATATTTACAATGACGAACGTACTCTAACAGAATGTCCCGATGATTCAGACAGTTCATACATGAGTGACTGTGATATAAATTATAAAAGACAGGAATTTCAATACAAAAATGGACATTATCAAAAAATATTGCACAAAGAGCCTCGAACGACCTAGCAAAAATAATAAATGATTTTTTTCCAAATACACCAGCGCCATTTTAGGGACACTCAGTTTATCACTTAAAAAAAAATTGTGGAGGTGAATACTGGCACAACGGAATATTTAATCCTTTAAAAAAATTGCTTTCCTGTGTGTTTGCCAATTTTTAAGAGTTCCAAGAATGAGTTTTGTGCAATATTTTCGAAAATCCTTTTTTTAGGCCTTTTGTGATGGGTATTTATTTTGGACAAGGAAAATCGAAGAATATAACTTGGAAGATTTTATTAATGAAATGAAGCAACTTGATCAAAATAATGTTGAGCGTCTCTCAGCATTATTTTGATCAATTAAAAGTCCACTGTCTCAAGTGGCCAAAAGACTAACTGAAGAGTGGAATAACAATGGAATCAATATTCAAAAAGAAACAAAAATATCCTTACTTATCCAAGAGCAAGAAAAATATTTGCTATCTAAATTTTCGGGATTTATATTGTTTTCCAAAACAAAAGACATTGATTAACTGTTCAAATTGATATATGTAGTTGAAATTGATTCAATTGAAGAACTTAATAATATTGTGTCAATAAAAGGTTTCCAGTTGAACAACAAAGAAGAAGTTGATTTATAAAGTTTATTTGACTATCCAATAAAGTCATCCCGATTTGGATTATATAAATCAAATAGTCAAAAAATAGCCATACCAGTGTGGTTGTGCTAAATCCTAAAGATATAAAATTTTAATGTGTGTGAATTAACATACAACATGCATACTGAATATTTTAACTTTTATTTTCTTTTCTCATTAAAAAATGAACTTGCACATAGCAGTGTTTAATCATTCCTGACAAATAATCAATCATACAAAATAAATTTAAAAATCTGCCGCAAATTCTACTGTAAATACATGGCATAGACAAAAAACGTTCTGCCGAGGATGCGTCTTATAGTGAAGTAACATTAGGTTGGTCCTGTGGTATTTGTCTGATCTGTTGGATCTGTCTCATTGGTTGGCAAGTTTTAGATGTTATTGGAAAACTCATAAATTCGTTTTTCTGATTATCTGTACTGTCCGTGTTTTTCTTCCATAATTTAGGTCGCTGTTAGCATCTCCATAGGCTCGAATGTTATTCCTTTTTAAAGTACATTTTAGTGTGTCCCACTCTGGTCCAGGCCTTGAATTTTCATACTTTAATAATTTCAAGGGGGGGTAATTAGTACTTCTCGGTGGCCAACGTAGAAGTCCTTAATTTCCCAAAATGCAGGAACAACTGACAGATTAGCAACACCTCCCTCTATAGTCTGAACTATTTTGAAAGGCATGTTCTGTAAAAAAAAAACAGATACTTATAAATACCTAGGTATTATTCAAGTTTCACAAAATACATACGTGTCGAATTGATAACCTGTTTTTTTAGAAGTCGGTAAAAAATTCTATTCAAACCGTTTAAATACTGTGTATGTGTGTCGTGTCAGATATTATTACAGATCACCAAATAAAATCATCACATGAACGTAATAAATATTTGGTCGCACATTGAATAATTAAATAGCTTATGTATTATTCATATACTAAAATTATAATACCAGCTATTTAAATTACATTTTTAATTCAGTACTTATCGTCAAATATTAACTAAAAAGGGGAACAAAATGGTTTTAATAGAACCACGGCGGGACCCTAAAAGCTTGGATCCATAATGGTAGAGATTACTAGAGATCGGTTTACTGACGCAAATGTGAACCACTAATACTCTTCACATCGATCTATGGCTGATTTGTGTATCACAAGTGCTAAACTATTTTACTCTTTGCTGAATTACAGGCCACATGTGACCGCTCGTATAGACGTTAGAATTAAATTAAGGTTACAACAGCTCACTTGCCATCCGCCATTTTCACTGCGTGACTGTGTATTATTGTAAAATTTTATCTTAACGTTTTGGTTTATTTTAGACGATATCAATTGTAATTGATTTCGATTACAAATTATTTACACAAGAACGGTTTTTTATCCGTTTCTTTGTAAAAAAACAAAAACATTTATTTTATTTACAGCCCATATCTCTTAGTTTTATTTTAGTATTTAGTGGTATTCTGAGAGCGCGTGAAAATTTTGAACTAAATATGTATGGTATTTCACAGTAAAGTTACCTCCCCAATAAGATTTCAATCCTAATAGGAATAAATCGAAGTTTTACTTACCTTAAATTTTATTTATTTTCTTACAAATGGCGCCAGAGATCTTGCATACAACACTATACATTTCATATTTAACAAACTGATGGTCCATAATAAAGAAAAATAAACAATATTAAGTTATTGCATTCCACAATTTCGTTCAATGTGTACTTTCAACTGTGTAAAAGCATCTAAAATGTACGCATTCGTCTTTCTTGCTGCTTTGTAGGTAACACGTGCCTTGGTAATCAGGCAATATTCAGCTCTTGGGGTAACTGTTACACACATAAATGCTAATATAATGTTGTTATAATTCAATTATTTGTTAATGGGAATTCTTATACAGCTATGTGCTGAATAATTTGTGCCCAAATTAGAGTTATATCAGCAGAGGATGCGCTGTCTACGCTGTTATTCAGCGAGTTTATACAGCCAATGTTTCCACTGTGCACTGTAAAAATGCTGTCATAAAGCACTTTTGTGCTACTTGGGGTAGATTACTAATATTATAAATGCGAAAGTTTGGATGGATGTGTGTATGTTTGTTACTCAATCACGCTAAAACGGCTGAACGGATCTGGATGATATTTGGCACATGATAGATTACAGTCTGGAATAGTATATACTTTTCATGGCACATGCTTTTCATCCCGAATTCCCGGTATAATGTTTATTTATTTATTTAAACTACATGAAGTTTGGTTATTGGAGTACAATGGTTATTCATAGGCGGACTTAATGCAGCAAGGCATTCTCTACCGGTCAACCTTTGGGTTCAAAAAGACAAAACAGTGGCAGGTGTACTAAATAAAAAATATGAACAATAATTAAATTCGGATATTAATAAACTGCCTAATTAATAAAATACATAAATAATTTCTAAAATAATAGAAAATGTTCCCTTGGGTATGCTAGTATTATATTATATGTGCCTTGGGGTAAGAAAACACTTTTCATACGGGCGAAACTTTTGTAACGCCTTGCAATAATTACACCAATGGAGCATATTCACAAACTCATAATAACTATTAAGATGTTTTTATTCACCGATATCAGCGATGTCCAAGATTAACTTAGAAAGTACGTATTTTTTAATAAACATAAATTATTACATAGCAAACAGTTTGGTTTTACAAGGGGTCGTTCAACTACTGATGCCGGTGTTGAGCTGCTAGGACATATTTATAATGCATGGGAAGATAGTTGCGATGCCTTGGGAATCTTTTGTGATTTGTCCAAGGCGTTTGATTGTGTTCTTCATGAAACGCTAATCAGGAAACTCCGCCACTACGGGATCCGGGACAGCGCTCTGGATCTTCTTATTTCATACTTGAGTAATAGGATTCAGAGCGTTGACGTTAATGGAAAAAGATCTCCCGGATCCATAGTAACAATGGGAGTCCCGCAGGGCTCGATTCTTGGTCCTTTCTTGTTTATTATTTATATTAATGACTTGCCTTACCTCATAAAGGATAACCATGATATAGTGTTGTTTGCAGATGATACTTCACTTTTGTTTAAACTTAAACGTCAGCAGCTGGTTACTGACGATGTAAATAGCGCGATCTCAAAAGTAGTTCACTGGTTCAATGTTAACAATTTACTTCTTAATGAAAAAAAAACCAAATGCATTAAGTTTACCCTGCCTCACGTCAGGCAGGTAAAAACTGATGTGTTGACAAGGGGCGAAGAATTGAATCCTGAAAATAGTACAGTATTCTTAGGCTTAACCTTGGATGCTAAGCTTCAGTGGGGCCCACATATAGATAAATTGTCAAAAAAACTAAGCTCCGCAGCATATGCTGTTAGAAAAATTCGTAATTTAACTGATATAGAGACAGCCCGTTTAGTGTACTTTAGCTATTTTCATAGTGTAATGTCGTACGGTATTCTGTTGTGGGGAAACGCCGCCGACATCCAGACTATCTTTAATTGTTTTGCAGAAAAGAGCTGTTCGTTCAATTTATAAATTAAGCCCGAGACACTCTCTCAGAGAGAAATTTAAGGAGATTAATGTAATGACTGTGCCTTCTCAGTATATTTATGAAAATCTTTTGTATGCCCATAAAAATATAAAATTGTTTAAAAAATACAGTGATATCCATAACATAAATACTAGGAACAAACACAAATTTGTAGTACCAAAAACAAGGCTCAAGAAAATAGGTGGCTCGTTTAGATGTCAATGTGTGCGCTTTTATAATAAGCTTCCAAGCCACGTACAAGTTCTAAGTCTTAATAAATTCAAAACATTCATTAAACGTAAGTTGTGCCAGAAAGCGTTTTATACCATCAAAGATTACGTTGAGGACAAAAAGGCTTGGGATTGAGCTGCTCCAATTAAATATTAATTTTGTTTTTTTATATTTTCCACCGTGAATTTTGTTTTATTATTATTTTTTGGTTTTCTTGCAATGACAAGAATATTTACTTTTTAAAGTATTATATTATTTTAATTATTGTGAATGTGAAGACTATGTGGACTATTTGTTTTTTTTTGTTTTTAATTTATCTTAGTTTTTAATCGTGGTCTGGCAGTTTGAGTAGTTTTGCGGCCTACCCGAATGTCCTTTCTTTGGTATTGTTCGTCGAATCGTTGAGCTCCTTAAATTCTGTGTTGAGCTGCTCGGTTATTGACAAATGCGTGCACTGACTGGACAGGTCCACTCAATCTGGCTGGTTCTTTCCTCAAAAGACCATTTCAGACATCAATCTACATGGTATTCACATGATCTAACCAAGATTTTTGTCTGGACTTTAAAAGAGACTGTGACCTCTGAGTTTGTTTCGGCCTTTCTTCTCAGAGTAGTCAGATAGGAAACGCCGACCTCATCTAGTTTTAAAAATATGATCGACATGTAAAAGTGTTTGTACAAACCAACTTACAGAAATAAAATCATTTATCATTTACATATGAATTGAAAAAGTCACATTGGTACTTGCCCGGATTCGAACCCACGACTTCAAGCACGATAGGATAGATCTTATTATAGCCATTGGGCCACCACGACAAAAAAAAACACGACCAAATTATTGCATCAGGTTTAATTCTAGGTTACTTTTCATTCCAGTTCATCAAATCACTCAGCATAATGGACGATATCCCGGACGCAGACTTGATCCAAAAGATTTGCGCGGCGATCGACGTGAACAGTTTTGAAGTCCGAGGCCCGCCCCTCCCGGCTATCGGTTGCGCAGAAATTTTGCGCGGAGTGTACTTGAAAGCTGCACTATTGGCCCACGATTGTGTGGGCAATACGCACATGTCTATCAATGATAACAATATGTTAGTGTGCCATGCTAGCACGAATATTAAGAAGGGGGAAACATTTTTTTATAATTATACGGATCCTTTGAAGGTGAGATCAAGAAGGTATATTAGTTAAGAATACCGATTACTGTAAGCTTGCAGCCTTGTGTAATCCCACTGGTAGGCAAAGGCTTCCCGCATGACTTCCAGTTGATTGGAAGTCGATAATGACTGGTGATGAGACCATAACTTAAAAAAAAATGCCGATTTCAAAACGTTCAGCCCTCTCTGGGTAGACGGCCCTGTTTGTGTTCCATAACATTACATAGGAATGCAGGGGTGAATGGAACTGGGTCGCAGATAAATTTGAAAAAGAGTTACCGCGGCCCTGGCTCAAGCAACTGAAGGAACACGGGTAGGTTTTAGTCAGTAAAAGTCTGACACGCCCTTCCGCTTCACCCAGAGCGGGAGAAGTCATTGGATGATATACACCCAAAAAAAAAAAAAAATGGTGTGAATTTCCATTCGGTGTGAATGGAAATTCACACCATTTTTTTTTTTAAGAATCATTTTTTTTACAAAACTGAGAAGGATTTTAACTGTGATATCACTTTATTGGTTTCAAACAACGCATCGTTTTTTTTAAATAATTATTTAATACTTTGAAGTACCTACTAAAATGCTGCAAACAATTTTGAAATAACGTAAAAATTCCCTTCAAAGTTTTCTTTCTATTCACCCATGCGCTCCTATTCACCCCGTTTGACGATATCATCCCGTCAAAAAAAAATCCCCACAACATGAGCTATCTACGCATATAGGCTGCTGCCACGAGAGTTATGGCAGAATCTTTTAAATTATCTAGATATTCTCTGTTCAGGGTACTGCGATACGCCAGCAACATCTAAGAATCGGCAAATACTTCGAATGCACCTGTGACAGATGTTTAGACATCACAGAACTAGGCACTCACATGAGCTCCGTCATTTGTCCTGAGTGCAAGACCGGATATGTCTCCTTGACAACCCCTGAAGAATGGACCTGCGACAAGTGTAGCAAAACCTATGAAGACAATAATATTGGGTTCAAAATTAAATGCTGTGTGGATAAGCTTGGAGTTATAAGTAAGTAGATAAGCAAAACCCTTTTCACTATTAAGCAAACCCACAGAAAAGTCACAGGACGGTCATTCCGGGAAATGTATTTCCTGCCGTTTCCTTTCAATAGGTAATTATTATTATTTAAGTTTTCCTTTACATGTCTGATGCGACTAGATCACAAAATTTTTCGAAAAATTAAATAATGCCCACAGAACTATATTATAATAGTCGTCACAATCTAAGAAGTCCGTTGACGTTTCTCATTTTACATACCGCGATAACTTTGAAAAATAATTTATAATCCTAATAAATGTACATACTTAAACACTAAACAAAAGTAAACTTTACAAAATTACACTTAAACTAACTACTTACAGTATATACAAAAGAAAGGTACCTACACTTAGGCGTCGAAGTACTCCTCCACATCGCTGTCATCCGGGAACGTGCCCAGAAGACTGGCAGCATTGCCACGTTGAATGGCAATGCTGATTCTTTGCGCAAAGAAAGAGCCAGCTCTCTGGTCACGCACAGTGTCGATTAGTCGGCGAGAGATCTCCTTAAAAAGGAGACGTGCACTTGGGCCCCATGACCCAAGCGTTTCGACCCCAAACGGCTCAAAACTGTAATTGCCAATTAGGTTACAGTATTTGCGCCGCTTGAGGGCCTCAGCAATTTAATTAATTAAAATAATTTAATAACAATTTAATCTTAATTAAATACTATGTTACCAATCACTATGACAACGAGTATCATTCGCAAGCATCAAGTTTAATTAATATTAGGTATTTTTATAGCTGTCAAAACGGGCCTTTTATTTTTGTCAACTTTTTCGCTTCAACTTGCTTCTTGAACCAGATGGGCATTTGAACTATCTTATCTTGTGGAGGGGCCGAGAAATAACTCTGACACTTCGACCTTTTGTGGTCCCCCAGATAACCTACTCCTCCCCAATCTTGTTGAAAACTTTCTTCATGGATTACAACGAGTCTAGGAGATATGAGCCTATAGTCTTCTGGTCTTGGAAATCCTACCCCTAGGAGACTCATTCCCTTACCAGCCCGTGTATCGCATATATGTGTATAGAAGGTGCTCCATGCGTTCCGTATGTTCCGGATGTTGAGGTATCTCTCAGCAATCGCTGCCGTAGGTGTTGTCCTGAAAGCATCCGTGATTCCGAGACACACTGTTCTTTGTAGCCGGATGAGTGGCGTTTTGCACGAGGCTAGTTTTGTTCTTGATGGCCACCACACTATGCTGCCGTATGTGATAATAGGTATTATCATTGTCCGGTACAGCCATCGTATCACTTTGGCTTTAGCCCCCAAGTTTTACCATAGGTGGAATGACACTTGCCGAACACCCGCAGTGCCTTTGTCGTAATATTTTCCACATGAGTTTGCCACCTGACAAAGACAAATACAAAGACAAAGATATTTTATTTCAGGTAGGCCACCAAGCGGCACTTTTGAACGTTACATTAAAATTTACAAATAATAATAGTTGATTCTACCGTGCATTCGGAAAGTAGCTTGTAATGGAGAAGAATGCACAAGAAACTCCATACTTACTCTTTTAAAAAAATATATATTTTTTACAATATTTAGGTACATAAGTACATACCTTGATGAATGAAATTGAGTTTATACAATACAAATATATTTATACAGTCTTCAGAAGGTCCAACAATACTTCAAAACAATAATGTTCTGCATATCATTTGTTTTTGCGCCCTAGTGGTTGTGGAGCCTGAGTTCTTTATCAAGCGTTACACCTAGATATTTAGCTTCATTGGACCAAGGCAGTTTTATTCTACTGAGGGAGGGCTTTCCTAGTTGTCAAGTTTTTGCGCAAAGTGTTTCCCATCAGTTCCGAACTGTCTATTTTGCTTCTTATCATATAGTCAATCCAGTTGCATGTGGTATCATCGATGCCATGTTCCTTTGCGGCAATGCGTATGGACTCAAATGTTGTCTTGTCGAAGGCCCTTTATGTCAAGAAAAGCCTCGACACAGATCTCTTGTCCCTCTAGCGCAGCCTCGGCTCGACTCGCAACATAGTGCAATGGCTGTAGGCGCATTGTAGTTTATGTAGAGGGAATTCTTTAAGTGGTCCCTCTCTTAGGTACCTGCCTACCAGTTTCTCCAGAGCTTTTAAGAGAAAGATAAATTCGAACTAAGTATATAAACTTTTTTATTAAACATTCAACTTTTCCACAGACAAAAAAGATGAAAAAGAACTCGAAGAATACATAAGAAATGTATCCCTCATTCTTGCTCCCAATCATTACCTACTTCTGGAAGCCAAGCAGCGACTAGCGGGAGTTTTAAGAGACACAATTAACAGAGAACCAAGACCTACGAAGAAACTAATGAGACGTAAAATGGAATTATGCAAGGAAATATTACCAGTTCTTGAAACACTTTGTCCTGGAATATCTAGGACCAAAGGTATGAAACTACCGATCAGGTTTTGTACATACCATGATATAATCCTACCTGTACCTCGCTCCACGCGTTCCCGAGATAAAGGGTATTGACAGACAGACGGACAACAAAGTGATCCTATAAGGGTTTCCGTTTTTCCTTTTAAGGTACGGAACCCTAAAAAAGAATGATCACGATCCGATAAGTCGTTTCGGAGAAATGCGTGGACAAACATATAAACACTTATAAAATTTGGCACGTGTTTTGAAGCATATAAAGAGTAATTTATTTATGTGAATATTGTGCAATTCAAAGAATATTACATGCATACGTGTCGAATTGATTACCTCCTTTTTTTTGAAGTTGATAAAAACAGCAGCGCGCCGTGCCTTGCGCATCGGAAAGCGTATGTTCAGCCCAAACCAAGAATATTGGGCAGTACTGTACACACACACATTTAAAAACAAACAAAAAACGTTACCTCTTCATAGTACCTATTTATAGTTGAGAAGTTTAGAAAATTGAATTGATTGAGATTGTTCTATTACAGCAATCACATTATATGAACTACATGCTGCAATGGTCCAGTTAGCGAAAAAGCTCTTTGACGGGCGAGAAATCACAGGCACCGCGTATTTGGTAAGAATGCAATAATAATAGTTATTTGTTATACAAGAGTGCAAAGTAGCTTTTTAACCGCGTGCTCAATTTTTATGACCGAGCAAGCGAAGGATTCTAAAGTTGTATCACGAGCGCAGCAAGTGATTCAAAAATTAGTCAAAAGAGCACGAGGTTTAAAATCTTTGCACTCGAGTGCAACACGTAACTTTTCTTCCCACCTCAGTCAGCGAGGAAATGACTAAATGCAAAAAAAAACATTTACAATCACAAGATACTTTTATTTCAGTTTAGGTATTAACTACTACATTATGATAGGTAAATACTACATAATAATCTTTAAATTATAACAAATAATACTTAGGTATAATTGAAAGTAACAGTTAGGTACTTAAGTTGCAAAGCAAATTAAAAAAAAAGTACACCAAGAAGGTTCCGAGTCTGAGTTTTCAACAAATTAAAAAAGGTTGTATGATAAATTCGGCTCCATGGAGATAGAAGTAAATAGGTTTAATGATGTTTTGAATTCACGAACTTAGTGCACACGATGTTCTAAATTCAATTTACTTTATCCTCTAGCGGATAAAAACGGCTTTTGCACTCAGATATCGAAGAGCAAAAATACTCTTTCCGAGATGGGGGGATGAAAAGTAATAAACGTAACCCTCGCCGGGTTTAATTTTAGAGCTCAGGTGTGAACTAAAAATACGAGTGTTGTTTACAGGATGAATTAATGGCTGCCGAGAAATATTTGAAACGGTCTCTAGAAATGCTATTCATCGAGCCAGGCAACTCTCCGGAAGGCGAACTATGCGCAAAGGCACTTGAAGAGTACAGAGCGTTGAAGACCAACATGAATAGTGTGCTAGACGCTATTCATGCTGATGGAAAATCATATGTCAGTGCTGCATAAAGAAATAGCTCCGAATAACAATAAATGTACCTATTTTTACCATAGAAGTTTTCTTTGTTTCTTTATTTTTCATACTGTGACCGCATTCCCTGCCTATCCTATTTTCTAAGAACTGCGTTATGTAACAGACGTTCAAAAATATTCGTCTAAGAACATACGATACGAGTACGAGGACTTAAGTATTAAATAACTAGCTATATAATTTATGAGATCAACATGATAACGGTGAATGTTTGTTATTATTATATAATAGACAATAAACAATGTTATTTATTTAGATAAAATTATAAATTAAATTAACACTGTTGTTATTAATTATTATTAACATTACGTTTCTAAACTGAAGACAATCTGTCAAATGAAGTGAAAGTGTTTAAATGTCATTTGGATAATGCTATTTGTGCGAAATCGAAAAATCGTCGATGTAAGAATAAACAGTAAATTAGCTGGTATTTGACCGGCGCGAATTAAAATCTAATATTAGAGTTATCAAATCTTGTGTTTACCATAAAATATAATTATCCATTCATCATACCGCTAATCGTGAGTGTTCACTTGGATTTGTGGAGGTGAATTGAATTGTCCCTAGTTTACTACTTGCGGTTACAATTATCCTAATAACCCGTGATATTTCTTCAGTCCAGTTATGGCGGATCAGTCGTCAGTTTTGGCTTTGGTAATACTGGCTGTTGGGATTACTGTGCACTTCTCCTTGCATAAAGTGGACGAGGGACATGTAGGGGTGTATTACAGGGTAAGTAACATCTACAAATATACCTTACTAGTAGTAACCGGTTTGAAATTCAACAGTTTGTAATAATCTGGTTGGAAATAGTATTTAGAACATTACTTGGCACTTTGCCAGATCTTATCCTGTCAAGAAAGAACAAACAGACTTTTCATAACAAACTATCATGCATGTTATCCAGGCTATCCCTGAACCAAGACTTGAGAGAGCAGTGTTTTCTGTGTCTGTATAAGCTTCCTTGTATTATCAGACAAACCTGTTGCTCTATCAGCCTAGATAAAGATATATGTAGATGCAAATTGTTTTTAACTATGTACTTTAAATTTAATATTTGTAATAAAGTAATGACTATTGTTAAATGAAGATAAAGCCAGTGTTTTGTTCTCTACTAGACAGCATGAGCAATACATTAGTGTTGAGTGGATAAGCACAAAGTCCAAGATAAAAATTAGCTGACATATTTGTTAACTAATCTACATTAATTGCACTTTGTTATTTATGGTATTTTGTATACTCTGTACTGTTTAGATAGTTAAGCAAATACAATGTATTTGTATGCAATGCAACATTTTACTGAAGGTGAAATGTTGTTTTATTTGCATACCCACCATACAGGAAAAGTTACTAGTAGGTACGGTAGATTTGTAATCTTTTTATAACATAGACTCTTAATTGTTGAAACTTCTCATAGATAGAGAGGGATATAAGACTAGCCTAGCCTTATAAGAATATGTGGTGTATTCAGGAGTACCAACCTCTGCAGTTAAATCTGACTTTTTTTACTTGACAATATTTATTTTATGTTAAATCTGTTGCATGACTACTATTATAATACCCATATTTATTTTTTAAATATTTCCTCATTTGCAGGGAGGGGCATTGCTCCCAGTAACCAGCCAACCAGGTTTTCATATGATGATCCCGCTACTAACATCATATAAATCCATACAGGTATTAATACTTTCTTTCCTTCGTTATTTAGGTACATTCAGGGAAATTAATTGTTTATCACATTAAGATTGAATGTCACAAATAAAGACAAGGTCTATGTGACATTAGATAGTTTCAAACTTAGTGTTGTTACATTACCATTGGCCTTGTGTCAACCATAAACCAATAAATTACCAAACATTTCTTGATACAATTGGGAACAGCTTTGGCTTATCAATTGAGAGATTCAATTGACTAATATGGATACAGTTATGTACTTTGTTGATTAAGTAATTGGTAATCATAGTTAAACTGTTACCATGGACAACTGTTCAACCTACTTCTATGCCCAATTATTGGTTGCTGATTGATTGATATTCTGCCTCAAAACATTTTATTTATAAAAAAATCGAAGCTTTTTAGCAATTTTATTGCTTAGCAGATGTTTAATTTAACTTTTCTATAAAAAATTTGAATTTACTATCTTTTAATCAATTGCTAAACACCATTGCAATTTTTATATTCATAGATGTATGTAATTTGCTTGGAAAAATATTTTTTTTTGGCATCTTTGTTAACATAATCTGCAATGTAGTAGGAATTATATAGGGTGGCGGCAATGTTTTAGAAGCTTAAGCTATGTTTTATCATACCAATATAAATTGTAACTTATATAAGTGTAGGGAATCCAACAAGTTTTTACCATTTAATCTGTAGCATATCTATCAGAATCCAATTAGTTTTTAATTACTCACTGATTAGACCTTCATAAAGTACATGACTCTCCCATGGTCCGCGGGCGCAGGGGACGTAAGGCAGTGGGTATGGTAAAACGTGCGCGCGGGACGGGGGTCATCCGACGGGAGCGTCGTCGTCGCGTCATCGCGCCGTCATGTCATTGGGTAGTAAAGTTAACGTCGCCACGCGCGCCCCACGGGAGTGTCACGTACGAATTTGACAAGCTATAGTCGACTCTAATTAATTTCTGAAGGAATGACGTTCGACTTCTACAAGACAAGTGATATTAATTAATATGCTTACGTTTGTAGACAACTCTTCAAACTGATGAGGTGAAAAATGTGCCGTGCGGAACGAGTGGCGGCGTCATGATATACTTCGAGCGGATTGAAGTTGTAAACAAACTGGAACCCATCAGTGGTAGGTATCTATTAATCTTTTTCTCTTACTTCACGACTGTATTCTGGGGGGTAGGCAGAGGAACACCTACATTCTACTAATGGCCAGTAGTGATGAAAGTTTTGCACTGTAATGATACGATACAAGCCTCTTTCCAGTGACTAAGCCCAAATCGAATTTGGTTGCTTCTGAAAATTTCATTATGCTTTTGGGAAACACAGCCATGAGCATTATGCATAGGTATTTTTGGCTTCTCTGCTACTTTTTAACCGCCGACGGAAAACTGTTCTTAGCTATGTTTGATGAAAATCGGGTCAGCCGTTCTAAAGTTATGGGTGTTTTACTGTTTGGACCGGGGTGTTTTCGCAAGATATCGTGTGTTCAATAGATTGTCGATCGAAGCGTGTCTACTATTAGTTATATTACGTAGCATGAAATAAAAAAATGTCGGGCGTTTTCAAAATTTTACTTATTGATGATTTATCCTAAATGGAAATAATATTTGAAAAACCTTCTTGTTTCCAGTGCTGGACATGGTGCGCAACTTCACGGCGGACTACGACAAGACGCTGATCTTCAACAAGGTGCATCACGAGCTGAACCAGTTCTGTAGCGCGCACACGTTACACGAAGTCTACATCGATCTTTTCGATCAAATAGACGAGAATTTACGAACTGTAAGTGCACGTCTTTTCTTCTCTTCTCACATCTTGTGTTAATTAACTTGTTTCTCCGCCACTATTATTTTGCTGCAATGAGCTACCATGCGAAGATCGATCGGCGCTCTATGTAGCGCTAGCCTGTCGACATCCTATCCTACTTATGCCGAGTCACAGTGACTCACTTTGTTAAGCAGGAAGTTACTGGTTCCGTACTTCCGTTGCACAAATTTCATGTTATTGAAAAAAAAAAAAAAATTTTTGCAGGCGCTACAAAGAGATCTACACGAAATGGCGCCAGGGCTGGTGGTGCAAGCAGTCAGAGTAACGAAACCAAAGATACCAGAGTCGATCCGCAAGAATTATGAGCTGATGGAAGCAGAGAAATCTAAACTCCTTATTGCTGCACAGCATCAAAAGGTAAAAAAGAGAGAAAAACCTTGTGTTTATTTTATGTCCTATGCCATGACATCTGCCAGATGAATTATTTGGAGGTGGTAAATCAACAATATATTAAATATCTCAAATATTAACATTTGTTTCTGTCCATAGGTTGTTGAAAAGGAAGCAGAAACAGCAAGGCGAAAGGCCGTCATCGAAGCCGAAAAGGAAGCTCAAGTCGCGAAAATTCAATACGAACAGAAAATCATGGAGAAAGAATCTTTGCAGAAGATAGAAGTTATTGAAGACAGCATACACAAAGCTAAGCAGTATACGAAAGCAGAGGCAGACTTTTATCATCTGAAGAAACAGGCCGAGGCACACAAACTGTTGTTGACGAGAGAATACTTAGAACTGAAGAGGTACGACGCTTTAGCCAAAAACAATAAGATTTACTTTGGCAATGATATCCCCAACATGTTTCTGCAGGCGACCGTCGGCGACAGTGTTCCTATACCAAAGGGTGACCAAGTTGAATGAGTGTTAATTACATTGAATCACCTGCTAGTCACGGAATAGGGGCATAATAAGTCTGCAAGATTGCGTATCAGTGATAAGACATGAACTTGAAGCCTCAATATGTTCAAAATGTTGTGGTCCAAGGACGATAAAGGCCCTAGCAGGCGCTTCAAACTATGTGAGCATCAGTTCCATGATGTTAGATGTGTACAGACTGCTTAACTTTTAGTTTCCTTATCTCCTTGGAAGTTTGTAAACAAACATTCTCCTATCAATGGTAAATGCAAGATCTATGCATTTTGGCTGTCTAAATACTTGTCTACATGCAATATAATGACATCTCAAAGTATTGTGTGGTTGTTTGTCTTTATGAGTGCATAATCATTGAAATGTTTTATGAATTGTGATATTTGTTATAAATGCATACTATATTACTAAATGTTCAAAAGACACTATATGTAGTGAGAGTTATCAAATTATAATTATAGGCATTTTGTAAATTTTCATGAAATACATCACACTGTCTGCACTCGAGTTTATTTGACTGACTATTATTTTGGTGTTAGAATAGCTTTTTTAACTGTATAGTAAAAGAAATATATGTGGAAAAACTTTGATTTTATTCAAAAGTAAACTTAAAATTAAATAGGCTCAACATCTTAGATCTTGTTGAAAGCTGCAATATCAACAGACTGGACGAAATCTTCGTTTTCCTGGATCTTTTCTGTCAGGAGGTCTACAGAGACCTTGTCGTCTTCAATGACACACATGATCTGCAGTTTGTTGATACCATACCCAACAGGTACAAGTTTGGAAGCTCCCCAGAGGAGACCATCCATTTCGATGGTACGGACATTTTTCTCCATTTCCTTCATGTCAGTTTCATCATCCCAAGGCTTGACGTCAAGGAGTATAGATGACTTGGCAATAAGGGCAGGTTTCTTGGATTTCTTGGCAGCGTATGCTTGGAGGCGTTCCTCACGAATTTTCGCTGCCTCTGCGTCCTGATAAACAAGAGCATATAATTATTGATTTTTGGAGGTATGGTATTAAGTATAAGTGAAACTATTAACAGGTGAATGGTTACTGACCTCTTCCTCGTCACCAGAACCGAATAGATCGACGTCATCGTCGTCGTCATCTGCGGGCTTAGCGGCGGCTGCGGGCGCTGTGGTGGTCTTTCCGCCAGCGGTCAGCGGGCTAGCTCCAGCAACCCATGCCTTACGTTCTCCAGCATTGTAGGAAGCGATCTGGTTGTACCACCGGAGGGCGTGGGGCAAGCTTGCGCTCGGGGCCTTGCCGACTTGCTCGAACACTTGAACATCGGCTTGAGTTGGTGTGTAACTAAAAATAACCAAGATCATCGATGAATATGGCTACTCACTATCTTACAGCTGGTGGCCAAGGTCAGGTTAATTTGGTCATAACAGCTGGATACAAAAAAAAGACTAATTAATAATACCGGCTTTTCGAGTTGAATTCGGAATTTATAATTTCCAATAGGTGCATTTGAGGTTATAATCAGTTTCTTACAATCTGTGTCAGGTTGACGTGGATCGGTAATTCATTTTATAAAACCACTTACCCGGACACATAACTCTTATCAGCCAAGTATGTGTTCAGCTCGTTGAGGCCTTGTGCGGTTTTTACGTCTCCTACTGCCATTTTTATACAAAAAACTTAATCTTTTCAAGCAACAACCACACGCCCCGGCACAATGTGAGCGAGAAGGAAAGAAAAGGTTGAAAAATTTGACAGTTGCTGATTTTTTTTTTTTTTTTTTTTGTTTGTTCCTTACGGAACAGGCTAAGGTCTGAGACCATGCTGCCTAGTCATCATTATTTTTCTTGAATTCATTAGTAACATTAGAATGCGGATGTAACATATTCTAATGTTTTTTGGAGTATTTGGCAGCAAATTGTATTGAGGCAGCCTTCCCAGTAAGCTTTGCGGAGGTAGTCAATACTACAATAAAATTCTCCGCTCCACTATCCCGAGATCGCTTCTGTCACTAATT
Organism: Orthosia incerta; assembly: GCA_948252205.1. Lineage (NCBI taxonomy): Eukaryota > Metazoa > Arthropoda > Insecta > Lepidoptera > Noctuidae > Orthosia > Orthosia incerta. The sequence goes on from OX411759.1 coordinate 8,951,850, forward strand.
TCACATATTGTCCAGTTGCGTAGACAGTTGAGACACAAAACTACACCAATTTTATATCACAATATCCACTAGGAATCAATTTGCAAATAATATTAACAGCCGCTGAACTTCACTCGAAAAAATCCCGCCAAAAACCCTGACAGTTGCTGAACGAATGACTGAATGAATGACGGGGTGATTTAGTGACGTCCATTGTATTATTATTTTAGGTGAAACCGTCAGAAAAATCGACTCGACTAGTTTTTATCAAAACCGTAATTTCCGCATGTGAGTTTCACGCTTAAGAGGGTACTCTATTGGGCCTTTCTCCATACAAAAACATTCCGCTGTTTTCTTCGTGGGTAATGCGTCCAGAGCAATGATCTTTTCCCATAAAATCAAGGTCTAATTAATACGTGCCCCTGTCATTTCCTTTTTTCGAAAACATAATCACTAAAAGAAATATGACAATCCAAAACCCCGAAAAAAATGCCCGTATTTATCGCCATGTTCAGACGACTTTCAGACAAAATTGATAAGTTTTTAACAAAAAAGAAAATGATAGAAGCATAGATATACTATTCCTATAAATTTTGATATAAGAATTTTTAAGATCAGGCGAGTTTTGAAGAAGAAAACGGCGGAATACGAAACGCCTTTTAGCCAAGGTTTTTGTAGGTAAAATCAGCCTGAGCTGCAGTTGTCCCTTTCGCACTTTACGGGGGGAGGTTGGAGGCGAGGGAGGGTAAGGCTTACACGTACACTAATAGGGAAGTGGCGGTTGTCGATATTTTTATCGATTTTCTAGTGATATACACCGATGTCGATATTTACACTATACAAAGATTTTATTTAATAAATCGTGTGATTGTGAGTATTACATATTATTGTTGAAGGCACTTGTCGAATGATTAACTTTGGCATGCATAAGATCTGAAAAATGCAGTTGCGAATACACGATCGAAAGTTGTTTAGAAAATTAAGCCAGGATCCAGAATAAAGCTCGGTACAGACCAACCGAACGAACTAACAAATGTTGTTGAAAAGAAATAGCTGATTTTTGTTATTATAGATAGGCTCTCTCTTGACCACTATCTCATCTGATGGTAAGCGATGATGTGGTCTACGGTGTAGCAAACTTGCCCAGAAGTAACTTCACTCTTGACTTAAAGACCCCGAGGTTGTAGCTATCGGGCAACACAGACGCAAGGAATTCCACTCCTTGATGTACGCAAAATTAAAGTATTTCCAAAATGTTTAGTGCCTATGGGCGGGATGTCTACCTTGTACCGATGGCGCATCGCCGTAAGTCTTGTAGTCCGATGATGAAACAGGCTATATGGAATTAGATCATGCAATTCCATCGCAAAATCCCCGAAATGCAACCGATAAAAACCATCAAGCTGGCACCTCTGCGACGATGTTCAAGGTTCTGGAGCTTTGACTCGACCTCATTGCCGATGAGCCTCCTGACCCGTTTTTCAATCAAATCTAGTGCATGAAGCTGGTATTTGGCAGATCCTTCCCAGAGACGAGAACAGTACTTCATGCAAGATCGAACTTGCGCTTGATACAATTTAAGCAGCTGTTCTGGCTTGAAGTACCGTCTCAACTTCTTAGCAGCATGTTGAGGCATTCCTCAATATAATGGTCAAAAATTGAGTGTCGATGTCAACGTTACGCCAAGAAGCTCCTCAATATGGTCCGTTATCGGCACGGTTACACCTCGGAAAGATGGAGCCGGATGAAATTGGCTCTTTGTAGTGAACAAAAGACGCTCGCTGTATAATATAAATATAATAAATTTATTTTTTCCAAAGGTTCCCTTCTAGAAATGGTATTTGACCTTTTTCGGTGCAATAACTTGCAAATAAAATGTTACTTTAAAATTGCAATATAAAACAAATTCATAATACGAATGGTATATTGCATCTTATTTTTTAAAGTGGCTGCATACGTGCTCACTGCCCTCTGCGACCAGTCTCCCGATACATCCATAACAGCCTGAGTCTGGCCAGCCTGCCATCAGTGGAACAGCTATCTCGACCCAACTCCTCTAATTGCTGCATCGGGCATCGTAACCGGATCAAGGCTAGGCCACGTGGCGGTATGTCTTTGCCCGCTGTGTGGTCACAAGCCCTTCGGTCGAAACCTACCACCAGTTCTTCACATGATTAGCACCATCCGGGGACCACGTGTAGGGATTCAAAACGCTTATTTTCCTACGGACGCGGGTGACCCGGCCCTCAAAATGATGGCTCAGATCTTCTGAATCGTTCGCTCACCTTACGTCCTGTCTGCTGATTTGCAGTCTTTCGGTTGGTCTTACACCCAGTATTATGCAAACTAAATTTTGATTTCTTAAAAAGCAGATACTTATAAAAATGATTTATGAATTTTGGAGAAGTGGGGTTTGTGGGTATTTAAATTAAAATATAGAATTTTAAATTAAAATAATAAAAAAAGAATTAAAAACACGCTTATTAATTAAAAGCACTTTTTGACAAGGCAGCTTGTCGAAAAGTGAATGAAAAAATTGAACAAAAAATTAAAAACAAGCGAAATTATTTTTGTGTTGAATGGGCTCAACTGAAAACCAATCTTTTCAACGAAGTCGGGGGACCTGTAAAAAACTGATTCAAGGAACCATCCCCCGACTGCAAGGCAGGCGTGTTTTTAATTATTTTTAATGATTTATTTTTTATATCATACCTCTTTTAGTAATAAAACGATATTTTTGGAAAAACAATTTATTTTATACGTTTTCTATGGGATGTTGAATAGTACCTACTTTCATATTTAGTAAATTTCTTTTGGTATGTTATTAGGGAAAGAATGATTATTTAATACTACTGTTATATATTATTATTTATATACTAAATAAGCTCTAGAATAGCTAGACGATGATAGAATAGGTAGTGTATGTAATTATTTTATGAAATACTTTTTTTTTCCTTTTTTTCCCATTAGTTTTTTTTAAGTTTTTAATAACGTTACGCTTCTAAAGATACCACATAAATATATTAGACTAGCTAGAGGATGATAGAATAGGTAGTATTTTTTTATGAAATACTTTTTTTTTCCCATTAGTTTTTTTTTTTAATTTTTAATAAAGTTACGCTTCTAAAGATACCACATAAATATATACCGGTTGAGCCGTTGAGAATTTATGGTGGAATAAAGAAACTCACAAACATACATGAGCCCTATAAACATAACACTCCTCTTTTGGGCAGTCATGTAAAAATGTGCATTTATCTATCGTAATTTCAATCCTTTCACTTGCAGGTAAATTTCGTGGTATACGACCATCAATAATTTCTGGCGGAAGGCATTTAAAAAAACCGGCCAAGTGCGAGTCGGACTCGCGCACGAAAGGTTCCGTACCATTATCGCAAAAAACAGCCAAAAATTCACGTTTGTTGTATGGGAGCCCCACTTAAATATTTATTTTATTCTGTTTTTAGTATTTGTTGTTATAGCGGCAATAGAAATACATCATCTGTGTAAATTTCAACTGCCTAGCTATCACGGTTCATGAGATACAGCCTGGTGACAGACGGACAGACAGACAGACAGACGGATCGCGGAGTCTCAGTAATAGGGTTCCGTTTTTACCCTTTGGGTACGGAACCCTAAAAAAACTACATTTCTCCAAAATTCATCGTCTCTTTAATTTTTTTCGTAAAGTGTAAAGCGGCTCGGTACTCGCGGCGAGGGCGCGTGCACCGGCGGAGTCGGTCGGCCGCTCGGCGCGCTCTTACACACACAAATACACTTCTCGTTCACACATTGATAGCTCGCTTGGTCGGGCGCAGCGCGACGGCAATAGTTTCTTCAAATACCTATTTTTCAAATTCTTGTTGACTAGAGTCCGCTCTTAACATATTTGACACTGGTGACAGTTCTTATATCTGTCACACTCTGTCATTATCTAAAGATTTTCGATACATAATTTTAGGTACGAATTTAAAGAAAATACGACGTAAATTATATTAAGTAATTATTTTTATGTGTATTTAAGCGTGAATTTATTATAAATAGAGCAGAAATCACCTTAGTTTTCATTATATTTATTTAGGTTATGTGTTGATTCTTATGTAATAATAACAGAAGAATTGCTTGTATTTGGAGTGTTTTAGAAGGTTTTTCATGTCGTGGTGGCATCGTACAGCTAACAAGATATTAGTAGAACAGATTCAGAGTGTGCACATCTGTGAAAAGTTATCCAATTAGTGTGACATTAGTTGTAAACGTATTGGTGTTTGCTGCAGAAAATGCTGCGCCAGCCTCTATCAAGGGCGCTTACGCTGAGCTCGCCTGTGCGTGCAGCACCGCTGGCGGCTCGCCCTTACGCCGCACAAGTCCAGCCTCCGCCAGAAAAATTCGAAGTCTTCATTGATGACAAACCTGTCCAAGTTTTGCCTGGCACCACCATCTTACAAGTAAGTTATTGATAAATACTTCTCAGAAATGTAGTTTAGAATATAACATTATTACGGTTTTAATTTCCTATTTGTTATCTTCAAATAATATAGTGAATGTTGTTTCATATCATTGGAAGTCTTGCCAAGTCTTGCTTTCTTGTAAGAAATATCTGATTTACTTTTAACTGAGTACCATAAAAGCAGACATTAAATTTTGCTAAATGGTACCTGAAAAATGAAAGTGCTTGTGCAATCAATAATTCCAAAAGGAATGAACACCAGATGCTTTTAAGTTTAAAACTAGTCTATCAAGGCTATCTTATCTTATGGAGGGGCCGAGAAATAACTCGGACACTTCGACCCATTGGGATCTATTGTGGTCCCCTAGATAACTTACTCCTCCCCAATCTCGTTAAAAACCGTTTTCATGAGTTTTACAATGAGATTAGGAGATATGAGCCTGTAGTCTTCTGGTTTTGGATACCCAATCCCTAGGAGACTCATTCACTTACCAGCCAGTGCATCGCATGTGCACAGTTCAGCCATTTGCTTCATCAAGCGAGATCTTACGAAATCTGGATAATCTATCACGTACCCTATCCGATAATGACATTGTTATTCTCTCGGTTGGTAAACATGATAAAAATCCCTACATGTTATTAACTAATCTATGTAGAACTCTGTGTAGTATAAGTAATTGTTCGATATTGATTTTGAATATTTCAGAAAATAGATACCTTAATGTCAAAAAACTAAATTACGAACTAAAATTGTTCACAAAAAACTTTAGGAATTGTAAGTTTATTGAAGTAAATGAGTTGGATTTAAGTTATCATAAGCTGTCAAATTTAGATTTAATAACCTACAAACTAAATATAGAGATCGATTTTATTCGATATGAAAAGGAGTTTATAAAACTGAGTTCAAGTGCACGCAACTCACTTCATGATAATAGTAAAAATAACAAAACGTTTTTTCGTTCGTAAGTCCTCCATTAATAATACCACTATTAAGTATGACAAATCAAAACAGGATTGCCGAAATAGTAAATTACGAATCTTACACCAATATAGCCGGCATCTGCAGCAAACTGGACATGTTAGAAGTAACTTTAACTGAATTGGTAGAAAAAAACCAGGAGGTTCATATACTTTGTTTTAGTGAAACTTTTGTGAAGCAAGGTACGGAAGCTAATATTAAACTAAATAACTTTAAATTGGCTGCAGTTTTTAGTCGAGATAAATGTAGAGGGGGTACTTGTATTTTAACTAATAAGATATTTGACACAAAAACATTAATTATTCCTTCAGGTATAGCTACAGAATTTTATTTTGAATGCTGTGGCGTAGAGATAATAGGTTTGAGCCTGATTGTTGTAAACATATATAGAATACCAGATCAGAGAAAAGCGCAAACAGGTGTATTTCTCCATAAACTTGATCATTTGTTAAATTATTTGACGGACCAATACAAGAAAATAATAATTTGTGGTGATTGGAATATCGATATTTTAAAACACAACGCCGCAACAAAGGAACTTTTAGGTATACTAAGTAACTATAATTTTGAAGCACATATAAAATCACCAACTCGGGCAAACTCTTGCATTGATCAAATCGCCAGTAACGTAAAGACGTGTTCAGCCTGAAATTCATCATTTCGGCCTGTCTGATCACGAAACAGCACAATCAGTTACTGTAACAACAAATATACGCAAAAGAATAACGTGTTGGTCAGAATTAAGGCGTGACTACTGTATAGAAAACCTTGATAAATTTCGCGAGTGTATGTCTGCTCTTTCTTTTTCAGAAACACTTAACTCAGACACTCTAACCGAAGCTTTTAATATTTTTTATGACACTTTTAAATTGTATTACGATCTGTGCTTTCCGGTGATTAAGGTTAAGGTTAATAATAAACCAGTTACACAAAACTGGATAACGAAAGGCATAAAAAAATCTAGCAAAACAAAACGTCAGCTTTATCTAAAATTTAAAACAAGTAAAATAAATAAAAAGCAAAATGAAAAATCCTACAAAGTTTATAATCATATGTTTAGGCGATGTGCACAGCGAGCGCAAAAACTTATGAATACTAGACGCATACAAAGGGATAAAAATAAATGTAAAGCTACATGGAATGCAATCTCCTCAACAATAACTGGTAATCATTTGTATAAAAATGACATTGACGAAATAAATTTTAATAATGTAACATATAATAATCCATCAGACATGTGTAATGTATTTAATAACTACTTTATTAATTTGACATCTAATCTGCCTTTAAATTCTAATAATTTCAATAATGCCAATAATTCCAATAATCCTAATAATTCTAATAATTCTCGTAATTCTAATAATTCCAATAATTGTAATCCTAAACAAATAAACAAAAATCTAAATACTATTTTCTTGAATCCTGTAGATGCAAATGAAGTGTATAAAATAATTATGTCCCTGAACAATAGCAAAACTAGTGGGTATGACGGCATCGCCACAAAGGTCTTGAAAGCTTGTGCTAGTTGGATATGTCATCCACTAGCACATGTTATAAACTTATCTTTTTTGGAAGGTGTATTTCCTGACCAGCTTAAGATGTCTGTTGTGAAACCACTATTTAAAAATGGAAACAAGTCAGACCCGAATAATTATCGGCCTATCACGATAGTACCGATTATATCGAAAATTTTTGAGAAGGCAATGCTTGTTAGGTTAAATAATTTTCTCTGTACGCATGACATACTATGCAAAGAGCAGTTTGGTTTCCGTAAAGGTAGTTCAACTGCTCTTGCAATCTTTAACTTTGTTAAACTTGTAACAGAAAGTATTAACAGTGGCGATCCTGCGGTTTCTCTGTTTTTGGACATGAGTAAGGCCTTTGATTTTGTTAGCCATTGTAAGCTACTAAACAAATTAGAATTCTACGGTATTAGAGGAAAAGCATATGAATGGATATCTATCTAGTTATCTAGGAAACAGGCAGCAGTGTACCGAAATATCCAAAGTTGTAAAGAAAAGTGAAAGACTATATTCCAAAGAGAAGTTCAAATCAGTAGCGGTAATAAATAAGTGTGGCGTGCCTCAGGGAAGTATTCTCGGTCCCTTACTTTTCTTACTTTATATAAACGATCTTCCAGAGGCCACTTTGCAGAAATGTATACTTTTTGCAGATGATACTACAGTTGTCATAAAATGTCAGGATAAAAGTGACTACAAATCAGCTACGGAAAAGACCCTAACAGATTTAATAAGTTGGATGAAAAATAATAACTTAAATATAAATGTTAGCAAGACAAAACTAATCGAATTTAACTCCTATAATAGCAAACCATTAGCTTTGGATATTCTGTGTAATGGTGAATAGCTACAACAAGTGGATCAATTGAAATTTTTAGGAATTAATGTTGACAAAAACCTGAATTGGAAAAGCCATGTGGAGCATATATGTCAGAAACTAGATAGGTTCGTGTTTGCTTTAAAAAAGTTGAGACAAAATGTGTCGGTAGAAGCTGCTCTTGCGGCTTACCATGGTTATGTATCATCTGTTTTAGGCTATGGTCTAATCATGTGGGGTAACTCGACCGATACCGACAGAGTCTTCAAGCTCCAAAAACGCTGCATCCGGGTAATAAACAGAGCATGGTTCTTAGATAGCTGTAAACCGCTCTTTCAAACATTGAAAATCCTTCCACTGCCCTGCATGTATATTAGAGATATCTGCACTTTTACAAAAACACACTTGAATTATTTTAAGCAACATACCGACGTTATACCACGACAGAAAAGGGCTAAGTTTCGCAACTTATTATATCAGCCAGCTGCACATAAAGATATTTATAAGAAAAATGTGTTCAATATGTGTATAATCATTTATAATACGATACCAAACGAATTGGAATTGTTGCAGGGTAATGTTTTTAAAACAAAATTGTCAGAGTGGTTACAAAAAAAGTGTTTTTATAGCATTAAGGAATTTTTGGAACATAAAAATCAGTGTGTGTGTGTGTGTTGTTCAGTGTATTAATTAGTGTACCTATTGTAAATAAATTTGTGACATTTGTATGTAATAATGTGTGATAATAATATGATAATAATGTAATAAAAATGTGTGATAAGAATGTAATAATAATGTACTAACAATATAATAATATTTCTGCATAATGATATTTAAACATAAATAATTTGCACGCTTGCTTGCAGGCAGAATACAATGACTTTAAGGCTGTAAGATCTTCCCTTGTAAACTATGTATTTTCTTGCAAATAAACATTTTGAATTTGAATTTGAATTTGAATTCAGTAGGTGCTCCATGCATTCCGTATGTTCCCCACACAACCTGCACATGGGTGTCGCGGTTAGACCCATCTTCATGAGCATGTCGTTTGTTCCAAAGTGCCCAGTAAAGGCCCCAAGCAGGTAGCGGATTTGCCCCCTGCTCATGTTCCAAATGCATTCCCGGGCTTTGAACGAAGAGCCTAGGAATTTCTTGGAGTGTTGTAGACCGGTGTTAGACAGCCAACAAGTTCGTTGTCTGTGATCTGCAAACTCCCTAAATGCGGCTTTTACGAGACACGTTGAGATGCCTGCACATGGTTCCGGACCCACAAAATCATTTGCTGAGCCCTCTCTTGCCAGTTCAACAGCCACTTCGTTACCATGGAATCCTTTGTGCCCAGGGACCCACATAAGTCTTACCCTGTTGTGCTGCCTAAGCCTGTTTAGGGTCTGGACAGTATCCAGAATAAGTCTGGAGTCCACTTTGTAGGATGCCATGGCTTTGATTGCAGCCTGACTGTCACTAAGAATATATATGGATTTACCTCTGGTTCCTCTATCTATATTCTCTTGAGCACAGGTTGTTATGGCATATGTTTCTGCTTGGTATACAGTTGCCATCTTCCCTAAGCTTTTGCTACATTTGTAGCCTTTTGCGTATATTCCCGCTCCTGTACTTGATTCCATTTTGGATCTATCAGTGTACCACACCAAACTATCTGGTTCTGGTGGATCGAGTCCCTTCGTCCAGTCCTCTATTGTAGGCATCGACTATACAGCCTCTAGACGCCTAAAGCTTGATCGAATACATCAAAATAATTCTGTTAACTAGCTGAGGTATGAGGCACGGGACGACTGCGCTCTGATTGGTCCTTACCAACGTCATTTCGCCGAACTAGGGATGGGAGAGGTTTAAATAAAACCACGAAGGTATCAATATTTTTTTAAATTGTTAGTGTACTTAATATTTTTATTTATTAATGTTAGCTACTTTTATTATTAATTATACAGTAATAACATAAAATGCAAAAACTAAAAACAAAATTCTAAAGATAACATATATTTTCGGCGGTTGTTTCATAATAGGTATTAAATATTAGTAAAAAAAACAATCAATAGAAAAAATACCTAAATTCTAAAATCAAAATAATTATCTATAAAATACAAAAATCAGTCTACAATATTTCCACTGCTGGAACAGAGGCCTTTTCTCCGTAAGAGAAAAAAATTCTAAGAGAATTCACCTATTTTTTGTGCAATAAAAATCACCACTATACTAATCATTTTCAACCACTATACAAATCAATATTCGTTTCACAATTAATTTAACAAATAATAAACTATTTAATTTAATGTCTCTTTTTGTATAATTGTATGTAGGTTTCTAGTTTTATCCATAACAGATTTGGTCATAGAATATGGTGCATCACTAGTTTTGCGTACCAAATTATAGAGGAAAAGAGATAGATAAAAAAGTACATTAAAAAGAAAGAGACGAAAACACAAAAGACATCAACGAGCGCGACAAAATTTGTGCTGTTGCAGTTTACACCTACAATAATGACCAGTACAAAATGAACTCCGATAAATAATATCAGAAAATAAATCTGATTATGATTATGTAACTATTAACTTACCGATGAAATGTTAAGCCATTTTTCGGGAAACTCGAGTTCTGGCTGTTGTTACCACACCAACGTACGCTACAAGGGGCCATTATAATATTTATTTTACCAATTTGTAATTGCCTGACGCGGCAGTGTTTACGGCTCACGGAAGTGGTCGCTACTAATTCGAAATTGTCGAGTGGCGACCTATATTACCAGTATATGATTATTTTAGTCATATGTGTTGACAGACATCGCTCGCCTGTTGTTAGGCGTCTACAGGCTGTATAGTCGATGATTGTAGGGATTTGAACCTTAAAAGACCTTTCAAACACATACATAGATTGCATTTTATCGGATAACATGCTTGTTACCCGATCCAGGTCTTCATTCTCATCGAACTTTGTATGGTTAGTCTTTGGCTTAGAGGCATCCCATAGTCCAGCAACAGCGAGACGATGTAATGTCTTCCTTGCCTCGAATTCAACCATCATATGCAGAGGAGGGATATTGGATATGAGGAGGGACTTTGGGCTTAAGCCCCCAAGTGTTACCGTAGGTGGAACGACACATTCCGAACACTCGTAAGGCCTTTGTCGTAATATTTTCCACATGAGTTTTCCACCTGAGTTCTTTATCAAGCGTGACCCCCAGATATTTAACTTCGGTGGACCAGGGCAGTTTCATTCCATTGAGGGAGAGCTCTCCTAGGTTTCCTAGTTGTCTCTTCCTCGTGAATGGAATAATGACTGCTTTGCTTGGGTTGATAGAGAGGTGGTTCTTTGTACACCATTCCTCTGTCATCCTCAATGCCTGTTGTAATAATCCAGACACTATGTTCGGGAATTTACCATTGACCATTATGGCTATGTCATCTGCATAGCCTACTGTGTAAAATGGTCTGGTATTAAGTTAGGTAAGTAGCGAGTCTACTACCAAGCACCACAATAATGGTGACAGCACTCTGCCTTGCGGACAACCTCTTGTTGTTTTTGCACTAAGTCTGTCTCCCATTAGTTCCGATCTGACTGTTCTGCTTCTCAGCATATAGTCAATCCAGTTGCACGTGGTATCATTGATGCCATGTTCCTTTGCAGCAGTGCGTATGGACTCAAATGTTGTCTTGTCAAAGGCTCCCTCTATGTCGAGGAAAGCCCCGACACAGATTTCTTGTCCCTCTAGCGCAATGTAGCGCAACATAGTGCAATGCCGTTTCCGTAGATTTGCCAGGGCTGTAGGCGCATTGTAGTTTATGTAGAGGGAATACTTTCAATGGACCCTCTCTTAAGTACCTGACTACCAGTTTCTCCAGAGTTTTCAAGAGAAAGGATGATAGACTAATGGGCCTGTAAGCTTTAGCTTCTTCATAGGTCGGTCTATCCACCTTCGGTATAAAGGTGACTTTGACCTCCCTCCATGCCTTGGGTACGTACCCAAAGATAGCCTTTGGGGCTCTGTAGAGCTTACTCAAATGGGGTATCAAAACAGATGCCCCTTCTTGCAATAGTATTGGGTAGATGCCATCCGGACCAGGGGATTTGAGTGGCTGGAAGATCGCTATGGCCAGCTTCAGTTTATTTTCATCTACCACTTTCTTTGCCGTGAGCCAGTTATATTTGGACGTGTGCCTTGTGAGCTCGTCCCTTGTGACTGATTCCTCTTCATCGCTATCGCGCAGTATACATTCTGGGAAGTGGGTCCTAAACATCACGCCCAGAGTGTCCTGTCCAGTTTCCGTGAGATGCCCACTCTCATCCTTTACAGATGATAGTGGGTTTGTCTTAGTCATGGACATTGCTTTGCACAATCTCATCCCATTTGGCAGAGTTTCGATGGAAGTGCAATGCTGCCGCCAATTAGTTCTTCTGGCCTTGCGTACCGCCGTGTTATACCTCGTTAGCATGCTGTGATAGCCAGATAAATCTTTCCTGGCTTTTGCATCATTAAAGGCCTGTCGTGTTTCCTGACGTACTTTAGCTAGTTCAGGAGTCCACCATGGTACCTTTTTGCAAAAGGCTCTTTTCTCTGGGCAGTTATCTTCCCATGCACCGATGGTGCCCACCTTGATTCTGTCCGCTTCAAATTCTATATCTAGTATGGAATTAAGCTTACCTTTAGTGCTCCCTAGATTTACTTTTAGGTCCCTCCTGTACGAGTCCCAATTTGTATGCCTTGGGTTTCTCCTTCGTCTAGTTTCGGCGTCTCCCGCCGTTCTAAACCTAAAGCATATATAATAATGGTCAGACAGAGAGATTTCGTCCGATACATGCCAATTTTCAATATGAGTGCTGGCCCTGTTTGAAGCCAGTGTCAGGTCAATAACTTCAGTTCTCGCAGAGGTCCTGAAAGTAGGTTTATTGCCTGCGTTAAGGATTTGTAAAGAAGAGCTTACCACAAAGTCCAACAAATCCTCCCCTCGTTTGTTGACATCCGATCTGCCCCAAACGACGTGGTGTGCATTCGCATCGCAACCAAGTATCAGGTCGAGGTTTTCTTGGTTGCCGTAGTCAACCAGTCTCCTGATTAGTGGTGTTACTGGTTCCTTTTGTTCATATGGGAGATAGGCAGAGACAAAGATGATTTTCCTTTTCTCTGTTCCCGTCCCCACTTGGATCAAAGTTGTTGTGAGATCCCTGTAACAGAAAGTACGTAAGGGCATTGCCTCTATACCGCCCCTAATATAGATGCATGTCCTCGCGTCATTAGTTGGACAGTCATAGAGCACCATGCCCCCTGTGCCACCTAAGCCTTTTTTAGTCCCTTTATACAAATAAGGTTCCTGTATCAAGGCCACGTCGTATGTATTGAGCTTCAGTTGCCGAGCCAGAAGGGCAGTAGCGGCTCTGCAATGATGCAAATTGATTTGTACACACCTTAGTCCCTCCATCTTGGATGTCTTGATGGGTTTGCGCCGTTGATGGAGTGCCTCAGTTTTGAGGTTCCCCCTCCAACTCTTCCTCCTCGAGAGCCGCTGGCGACTCAATCCCCAGGGTGTCGAGGCCCTCAAGGATGTCATCCTCGAGGTCCGCCTCTGCCGCCCCGGTCTGGATCGCTGACTCTCGCGCTAAGTCGTGAGCAGCGACCTTGTCGATGGCCTCCTCACACTGCGGTGGACCAGCTTCGGAGGGCTCCACTTCTGCTTCCGCAGTGGGTCATTCTCCCTTGTCCTCGTCCAGGAGCTTGAACGAGTATCGTTCAATTCCTCCTGGAAGAGAGTAGCCCGCGGCCTTGATGACCCCAGCGGACACCCCGTCCATGAGAACGATACGACGGATGCCGGTCTGCTCCGTGAGAGCATTCACCTATCAAGGCTATCCTTGATAGACTAGTTTTAAATGAATTCTATAATTCACACTCATTACAGCCATTATTCTTCATCATATCCATTCCTTGCAATAATAATTATACAAGACTGATTGAGAAAAATGTAAATAATAAAAACGCAGGCCTTCTTAAATTAAATTTTTCAATGGGATGTTTAAAAGCCAGGAAATGGCTTATTAACCCTGTTGCAAAATCTGTCTTTGCTAAGGTCTAGTGAACTATAACAACCTTGAAATAAAATCAGTTCAATATATTTTTCATGATGAAAGGAAATCATTATAGGATTAGATGAGTGAGTTAGAAAGCAAACAAACAACGTGATCATATTTGATGATCACGCTGATAAAGTTTTTTGGATAAAAGAAGTATGGTATTTACCATACTTCTTATATCCAATAAAACTTTAACATGTATACAAGTCCATATTTCATTTTACTGATGTTACAAACAGGCAGCAGCCCAAGTTGGAGTAGAGATCCCCCGTTTCTGCTACCATGAGCGTCTCGCCGTCGCCGGTAACTGCCGTATGTGTCTGGTGGAGATTGAAAGGTCCCCCAAGCCTGCAGCCGCCTGCGCCATGCCTGTGATGAAGGGAATGAGGGTCAAGACCAACTCAGACCTGACGAGGAAAGCCCGTGAGGGTGTGATGGAGTTCCTCCTGGTCAACCATCCCCTGGATTGCCCTATTTGTGACCAGGGTGGTGAATGTGACTTACAGGATCAGTCCATGGCTTTTGGATCTGACAGGAGTCGCTTTACTGATATCCATTTCTCTGGCAAGCGGTGAGTATTGTTTTTTAGTGTTTGTTTTAGAATTAAGGATCTACATAAATTGATTAATTATTTTGTTGTATTTTTATTATATCTACATGTTGAATCACGAAATGTGGTTTATAAAAGGAATAAATTTTTGGACCATCTTTGAAACAATATTAATTCCTATTTATCTGCAACAACAGGCGTAGTGTGCGGCTTGCAGTGCTCTTTACTATATTATATGTCTATTAATTTAATCTATGAAACAGCACAAGAAACAAAAAGAAAGCACACTGATTAATGGATACTGGCCAGCCCCATTAAACATTGTACTATCTGAATATTTTATTATTTTATGTTTCCTTACGAAAGTGCCGTCGAGGATAAAGACGTGGGTCCCCTGATCAAGACTATTATGACCCGTTGCATTCACTGCACGCGATGCATTCGGTTCGCGTCCGAAGTTGCTGGTGTAGATGACTTCGGTACCACTGGTAGAGGCTCTGACATGCAGGTTAGTGATTGATTTACTTTATTTGTCAAAGGTTGACTGGTTGAGAATGCCTTGCTGCATTAAGTCCGCCTATGTATCACCATTGTACATAAAGTTTAAATAAAACAAAAAAATAAAAAAATAAATAAATTTGTAATAAAGTGCAAATATGAGCTCCATGGGATCTTCAGAAAGATATACGAAGCATAGAGTTAAAGTAAAAAAATAACGATGTTTTTATTTTAAAATAATTTAAAAAATATTCATTCAAATAATTAAAAAAAAAAACATAAACTCGAAAAAGTGAGTAACAATAGTAACTTGTAGGTACTAGGTACTACTCGCGTCACCACCGTGTTATTCACCGTAGTACCTAGTACCTACAAGTTACTATTGTTACTCACTTTTTCGAGTTTATGTTTTTTTTTTTAATTATTTTAAAACAAAAACATCGTTATTTTTTTACTTTAACTCTATGATTCGAAAGTACTCCTTAAGGCAAGTCGTTCTGCCGCGGGAAAACAACCACTTAAATTTCACGGTGTATAAGCGACATTCTACAAGGGCAAGCTTTTTTTTAAACTCATAGGGCCATGCTTACGACCATGTTGTATCTTGTTATTACTACAAGAAGAAGAGTTGGAACATTACGAAATGCTAAAGAGTAAGTTAATGGACCCGCCTTTTGTACAGTTTTAAATACAGCTGATTGCCGACCTTATTTTTGCAGAATTTTCGCCTTACGGGAATTTAGTTCAAATATCTTCCATTTCTCAGGTTGGAACATACGTGGAGAAGATGTTCTTATCTGAGCTGTCCGGCAACGTTATCGACTTGTGCCCCGTGGGCGCCCTCACCTCCAAGCCTTACAGCTTTGCTGCACGACCCTGGGAAACCAGGAGGGTAAGATATTTCACCTACACTTTGTCTAAAACATGGAACATGTATTCAGAAAGAGTAATAGGAATGAATACAATACATGCAGATTTAATAGAATATTAAAAATATTTTATGATTGACTTTTATTTAGAAAGAATTGTGTGAATATTACAGTATCAAGCTATTTACTTTAAGTCATACAATACGAAATACTTCGAATACTGTAAGTCCAGATTAGGCACTACCAATCAATTACTCGTAAATGCTCGCATGGCGTAGTGTTTTATAAGTTTGTTTGCAAATCATCTAATCTAATACTAGTTCTCGAACTTGATAGCTAATAATGAAATAATTGTTTTAGATTGACTCTGTAGATGTTTTAGACCCCCTGGGTAGCAACATCGTCATCGCTACGCGTACGAATGAAGTGCTGCGTATTCTCCCGAGGACCAATGAGGTATGGTTTCTCTTTTACGATTTTTTAAATAAAATATGTTTATTTCCCAAAATATTTATTAGTTACTCAAATTTTTTTCGTAATCACCATCTCCCTGATCTTCCAATTTAGTTGGGCTCGTCGTTTATCTTAAGTTTCTAGCCACATAATCTTTCATTGTTTTATTGATTTGCCTCTATTCCTACATTCCTACGTCACATTTCTATAAACTTAAGTTCGAGTTTTATGGCGACAGTAAAAATTCGTCTCGATATATTTATCCACTGCCCATAATAACGATCCCTCACAAAATGTTTGTCTGCAGGAGATCAACGAGGAATGGTTATCGGACAAGTCCCGCTTCGCGTGCGACGGTCTCAAGCGCCAGCGGTTGGTGACTCCTATGATGACGGACAGCCGCGGGAACCTCACACCCGTGGAGTGGGAGGACGCCATGGTGGCTGCAGCCAGGGCGCTGAGGGACTGCCCTCCTGGCAAGGTAGGATCCCGTTATAAACCCTTGGAAACTGCACAATTTCATGACTAATTCATCTGATTTAGGAAAATAAACTTTAATGCTCAAGCATAAAGTTTCGATTCCCCTGCAGTTTGAATATTAATTACCTTTTCGTCAACTTAATTAACATATGAGCAAAGTCGATATGTATTTGTTTAACAAGTTCACAGTTCACAGCCCAGAAAACAATAGTTAAAACCTGTTAATTTTGATAATTTTAACCATGAAAAGGCAGTGTTGCCACCATAGATATAATAAACAAGGAGATATACCCGGTAAACGAAAATATATCAGAAACCTGTGTCTCCAGTTTGCCCCTACCACACGGCAACTACTACACATGCAGTTCAATAAAAGCAATAGATACACAGTCGAGCCCACACCTGCATTTCTTAAATCAGAAAGTACTACACAATCAATTACAAACCTTATCCTAACAAACACAGCGTGCTCGTAACTCGTCGCAAGAAGCAGCGGCTGTACTACGCGATGTATCCGCTTGATAAAGTATCGTTTTGTGATTTTTACATTGCTTGTCCAGTCACTTAGCGACAAACTTAGGTAGTGGTTAAGGAGCAATGTATTTATTGCAAAAATAGTACAGTCGCTGTGACATTTGAAAACAATTGCCTATGACCTGGGTCATTGTGACCATGTCGCGCGGACACCGACACGTTCCCTTGCCACTTCTCCTGTTTTTTTATATTTCTATGGCTGCCACTTTAATATAAATTTAACTCCATGTGGTAATACTGCAAGGTAGTTCCAAATGCGATCACTGACCAAATATGCAACATTTGTTTTTATTAGGGTTCCGTACCTCGAATGGAAAAAAACGCAACCTTTATAGGATCAGTTTGTTGTCCGTCCGTCTGTCTGTCTGTCAAGACCCTTTTTCTCAGGAACCCGTGGAGGTATCAAGCTGATATTTATATCAAATACTCAGGTCTACTGTCCCTTAAAGCTGTAATGAGCTGAATAATCAAACTTCTAAGCCTACGCAATCAAAAGATACAGCCGTTTATGCCGCAAATTTCATATAATTTTCGACACTCGCAAGGGAATCAAAACCTACAGGGTACTCAGAATCTTAAAATTTGTTACGAAGGAACGTCTTATAGCACAGATAAAGGAAAAATTTCGAAAACCGTATATTTTTTGTTACATCATACAATAAAAATATTTTTAACTAGCTGTTCCTCGCGGCTTCGCTCCCGTGGAAAACCCCATAGGACCCGTTTTCGGGATAATTTTAAAGATTTTCGGGATATAGCCTATGTCACTCAGGAATAATGTAGCTTTCTAATGATGAAAGAATTTTTCAAATCGGTCCTGTAGTTTGGAGCCTCTTCGGTACAAACAAACAAACAAACAAAAAAGTAACCTAAGTAAGTAAGTCTCTTTATAATATTAGTATAGATTATTTTAAACTTACTACCCCTTTCCTCATGAACGCGTAGAGGTATTAAATTGAAATTCATATCAAATACTCAGGTCTATAATACCTTTAAGCTGAGGTTTGTACGGAACCCTCGGTGCACTAGTCCGACTCGCACTTGGCCGGTTATATATACATAATTCTAAACACTAGGCAAACATTGTTCAACACTAAACTCGTTGTACTAATTAATTTTTCTCCACCTCCAGCTCCTAGCCGTAGCTGGTGACCTAGCCGACGCAGAGTCCCTGGTGGCCCTGAAGGACCTGGTGAACCGCCTGGGTTCAGAGAACACGTGCACCGAGCAGTACTTCCCACTGGAGGGCGCCGGCATCGACCTGCGCTCCTCATACCTCTGCAACACTAAGATCGCCAGTGAGTTTTAAACTAAAACCTTTTTTCTCTGCAACGCACAGTTATACCAAAACATTAAAGCTACAAGATATGGAATGTAGTCACAAGTAAATATATCCCTTAGGTAAGTTACATAACGTCGGAGTTTCTACACCATGAATATTGGCAGCCGTACAAAAGATCTAACACATTCTCTCTGCAAAAATCAAAATTCGATCTCACAGGTGAATTACAGTGGGAGGGAACAAAACATGGCAAAGGAAAGGGAATATATTTGTTTCCGTTCTAAACCGATGGTCAACATCATACGTCAGAATTCCATTACCATCAAACTTGGCAGCTTAACAAATTAGAATTATCAATGAATATTATGAATATGAGTACTCTGATTAACCAACCAAGTCAAAACTGGCACGGGCACCCAAAGCCAAGAAAGTCAATTTGGATCAAATAAATTTCACTAGATGGCGTGATAAGCGTCGATTTGTCTTTTTTTTGTAGACTTGTGAAATATTATGTTTTTTTAGAGACGATCATAAAACATGTATTGTCTTGTTTAATTAACTCTCCTAAGCATAACATTAAGGAATATTGGGCTCTTAATTGACATTTTAAAGATTTGAATGGATTATTTAAAATTGATTCCAATAGATGGCGCGGTTTTAAATTTATGAGGCATCCACTCTATTTTTAGGGTTCCGTACCCAAAGGGTAAAAACGGGACCCTATTACTAAGACTCCGCGGTCCGTCTGTCTATCTTTCTGTCTGTCACCAGGCTGTATCTCATGAACCGTGACAGCCAGACAGTTGAAATTTTCACAGATGATGTATTTCTGTTGCCGCTATAACAACAAACACTAAAAACCGAATAAAATAAATATTTAAGTGGGGCTCCCATACAACAAACTTTTTTTTTTTTGCCGTTTTTTGTGATAATGCTACGGAACCCTTCGCGCGCGAATCCGACTCGTACTTGGCCAGTTTTTTTTTATTTGTTTCGTAACACATTTTGGTACACTGAAACTGTAAAAACGTGCAAAAAAATACCATGAAACAAATATTCGCTGTATTTAAAAAGTATTCACGAATCGAGTAAACCCTTTTACATGCGAGTCGCTGCTAACACCATATATATCTGTGGAACGGAAACGATCGCTATCGATGTTCTAAGAAAATAATCAGTTTAGTCAGACGAAAAACGCTAGTTACGTCGGCACGGTTCCTTTGTATAGGATGAGGCATCTGTATGCTAGTATTATATTATCTGTGACACTGCATGGTCACCAAATTTGGATGCTGTGTCGTAATATAGATTCATGCTCTGCCAATCAACCTGAGATCACCCAATATTTGGTTTCCTTCTCGTGATCTCGCGTGCGACTAAGGGTAAACGCAGACAGCACCAAATAACAATTATCTGTTTTGATAATGCACTAATTCGAAACAGCGTGCAAGAAATGAGTTTCACTCTGAACTTGAAAGTGAAGAAAATGTTTGAGTATCTGAGATCTATCTGAAAAATCAAGTTGTTTTTCGGGTACTTGCCTTGCTATGAACCCATCAAATAAGGCTTGTTAGTGAATAACCAAGTAGTAGATATTTAAAAACCAAGTATACTTGGGGTTTGGACAGTAGAATCAATTTATTATTAACTTTTAATTTTGACATTCGAAAGTGCCTTTGAAGGGTACACTAGTCGACGGCACGAACTATTTTGTGCGCGGGGTTGAAATGCATTTTATATCAACCGACAACACGTGCGGAACAGATAGATGCTGTGATGAGCAGTAGGAAGCTAGTTCGCGTACGAATACACACTTTTGCAAATTTGTAGCGAAATGGATAATGATATAGGACGAAACCGAGCGCGCGAAATTTTATAAACAGACCTTTGGCAGTCTAGATATCATGAAAAGCGACACAATCTATCTGTTTAAAATAAAATTATTTGCATTGTTGAACTACTAATCTATCCCTGTATGGAGGCCGTTTTGCAATTTTCCGTCTTCTTATGGTATTTATTCGCGCCCAAAAATGCGTTAAAATTAGTTTCGAAATGTGGAACTTTCGACACTCATAACTTTCAAATATTTTCTTTTTTTACTGTTTTGCTTCCATACAGGGCTAGATAATGATGAGACAAATTGATATCACTTTTAATTTTGAACGTACATCGTCAAACAGTGGAATAATCCCTAGACTACGTTTGTATGGAAGAATTTTCGACTAGTGTAACCTTAATGGCCTATGCCGCCTAATTGAAATAAATTATTTGACTTTAAAGTTCCTTAAGTAATTATGATATTACCATCGTATTATTTCTGCAGACGTGGAGGACGCTGACTTCGTGCTTCTGATCGGCACTAACACCCGCTTCGAGGCGCCGCTGCTGAACGCGCGCATACGCAAGGCCTTCATCCACAAGGACACTGATGTAGCGCTCATCGGGCCTAAAGTAGACCTCACTTATGACTACATGGTAAGGAACATAATATTTCATACTTTTATATTTTCTCCCTATTTTGTAGCCTTTTTCGTTTTCAAACTCGGCTATTGAAAAAAAAACAGCCTTCGTATTTTTAAAGGTAAAACTCCGAAAAGGGCTGTGGCTAGGTGGATGAATACAACCGTTACTAGAATAAGAATAATATATTGTAGTTCTAAAAACTAAAAAACACGCTTTAATGGTAAATTGAACTAAAAAGTCGCTAATCCTGAAGATCTTGGTAAGGCAAAACAACAACAAACACACAAACAAACTATTTAAACGCGCCCGGTAGAATCAACTTTCATTATTTGTAAATTTTAATTTTTGTTTGACGTTCAAAAGTGCCGCGTATTGGCCTAGTTGAATAAACATATTTGACTTTGGCTTTGACTTTGTCTAAATTATTGCATTGTCATCGGTCCTTGATAAGTGTGCAAAGTTTCAAATCAATCCCACGTTTTGAAGGGGGTGAAAATCACGTTCAAAGATTCCGTTACATTGATACTTAGATACATACCAAGCTAATAAAAGCGTGTTAAAAAGTTTGGTGATGATAGAACACTGTAGTATCTCATCTTTTTGCCATAATTAAGAACCAGATATTCCATAATAATTGTCATCAGCATCTTCAGCCAATAACGCCATTGTATCTTCATCCCACAGCACGTAGGTGACTCAGCATCCGTAGTCAAAGACCTGGCCACCGGCTCCTCATCGCACGAAGTCCTGAAGCGCCTGGAAGCTGCTCAGCGCCCCGTGGTAATCTTGGGTGCTGACCAGCTCAAGACACCAGAAGGTGCCGCCATACTTGCGTACACGCAGGAGTTGGCGCTGCGTTTGCAGGACAAGCTAGCGGATAAGAAATGGAAGGTAGGTTGGATTTGGAGACCCATCGAGTGCCCGACAAGCTGTTCTTTATTTTTTGGTTGAATTAAATTCTTTGGTATGGAAATAAAACTACGTGAGTGTTGCTCCTAGCTATATGTGTCAATAGCACTGATATCAATATTGATACATCCGAGTACAAAAATAATCAGCCATGTTAATTCTCGACCACCGTTGCTTGGCTGGTAGAGAAGCATGCTTTTAAATCCGCTTTGTATGTTGTTGTATAAAATTCAAACTGAAGAAAAATCCTTAGGTGCGGGCCACATAGAAATAACGTCGGACGCGAACATGGCACGGGCGGCTTCCTATTCCATTCAAATTGCAAACAATATGCATGGAAATAAAGCGCACTTTATTTCTATGCATTTTGTTTTAAATTTGAATGGAATAGGAAGCCGCCCGTGTCATGTCCGCGCCCAACACCCTTTCTGTGTGTCCTGCGCCTTACGGACCAACGTCGAGACATGAGACGTGCGACGAAATGGCTTTAGATATTAGACAATAAACACTGTTTTGTGATGACGGAGCTAATTATATTTATCTTCTTCCAGGTGTTAAACGTACTCCAACGCACTGCATCCCAGGTGGCAGCTTTAGACATCGGCTACCAGCCCGGAGTAGGCAAGGTTCTGGCAGACGGACCCCAGGTCGTGTACCTGTTGGGAGCCGACAGCGGCGTAGTTTCACGCGACCAGCTGCCTAAGGGCGCTACTGTCATTTACCAAGGTAAGAGTCTCTGCTGGATACAATATAGCTTTTATTTAAAGGGAAGTAAGGTTCGTTTTCGCATGTATAAACCATTTCCATTTCGTTCAATTCGGATGTTGCAACCTTGCTTAAATTTAGATCATTTCAGCAGCGTTAAGTTTAGTTTGCAGTAGTGTGCTAGTTGCTATCATCATCATATCAGCCGAAAGACGTCCACTGCTGGGCATATGCCTCCCCCCAGCGTCGCCACATTGACCGGTCCCGTTCGTCTCGCATCCAGCGGATCCCCGCAACCTTCACCAGGCCATCGGTCCACCTGTTGGGAGGCCTTCCAACGCAACGTCTTCCGGTTCGCGGTCTCCACTCCAGAACCTTTCTGCCCCATCGGCCATCCGTTCTGCGAGCAATGTGCCCTGCCCACTGCCACTTAAGTTTGGCAATTCTTCGGGCTATGTCGGTAACCCTGCTTCTCTTACGGATTTCTACATTTCTGATTCGATCACGCAAGAAAAACGCCGAGCATAGTCCTCTCCATTGTCCTTTGAAGTGACTATAAGCTTTCTGATGAGGGCCATTGTATGCGACAACGTTTCAGAGCCATATGTCATCACTGGCAACACACACTGGTCATAGAATTTCGTCTTGAGACACTGTGGTAAGTTGGACGAGAAGACACCGCGCAACTTCCCGAACACTGCCCAGCCGAGTCGGATTCGACGGTTGACCTCTTTCTCGAAGTTGGCCCCACCCAATTGGATCGTTTGTCCCAGGTAGACATAGTCGCCCACAACTTCGAGTGTAAAGTCTTCGATCTTGATAGGAGTGGGTGTTACATGGTCATTCACCATGACATTGGTTTTTTCCATGTTCATTTTAAGACCCACTCTTTCGGAAGCTCTACTGAGGTTATCGAGCATTGTACTGAGGCTCTTCATGGCCTCAGCCATGACCACCATCTCGTCGGCAAACCGAAGGTGAGTGATGTACTCGCCATTAACGTTGATGCCTAGTCCCCTCCAGTCCAGAACCTTGAATACGTCCTCCAGCGCGGCAGTGAACAGTTTCGGAGAAATGACGTCTTCCTGTCTCACGCCACGCTAAAGAAGGATTGGTTTCGAGGTCTGATCCTGAAGACGGACTGACATGGTGGCGTTTTTGTACATACACTTCAACACCTCAATGTACCGGTAGTCGATCTGGCACCGTTGGAGAGACTGCAGTACAGCACAAGTCTCGATCGAATCGAAGGCTTTCTCGTAGTCCACAAACGCTAAACGCTGCCTCTCTGGCAGGTTGTACTCTTCGGTCTTCTGAATAACCTGCCGCAGCTTATGTATGTGGTCTACAGTTTTAAAGCCTTTTCGGAATCCGGCTTGTTCGGGAGGCTGGAAATCGTCAAACCTGCGCGTGAGACGATTCGTGATTAGTCTTGATAACAACTTGTAGACATGGCTAAGAAGTGAGATGGGCCTATAGTTCTTCAGCCGGGCATTGTCGCCCTTCGTGAAGAAGTGAAGAAGAGTACCACCACACCACTGCACCATGCCTGTGGGTGGCGTTTTGTCCTCGAGTATGACGGAATCAAACAGCTTCTGAAGGGCCTTAAGGACCGGTTTCCGAACCACCTTCAGGAGTTCAGCCGTGATTCCGTCGTCACCTGGCGCCTTGTTGTTTTTAAGCTGTTTCAGAGCCATCCTAATCTCGTACGGGCTGACGTCCGGGATATCTTCGGTATAGTGTCGGGTCAATCTAGCTCTTGGGTCGTTTGCTAGATTTGCAACGGGCTTCCTGATTGATGTGTACAACTGTCCATAGAATGTCTCGATCTCCCTCATAAGCTCCGGTGTGGCGGACACGATCCTGCTATTGTCGGTCTTCAGTTTCGTGAGCTGGCTCTGCCAGTGGCAGTTGCTATCATTGAAGTTATATCTTAGGTCTCAGACGAATCGAAAGATTTTTGCTTTTTACTTCACGATACGTTAAGTGAGAATGTGGATTCTATTTACTAGAGGGCAACATTCAAATTCCTCGGAAACATAACGGTAGCCGCAAGGGCGCCGCTAAAAAACTAGCGTCATCTGAGACAGTACGAAGATGCACGACGAGCATTTGTTTTGTTTCTTTGCTCTTTTAATTTAAATCTTAGCTGTTAAATAAATAGAGAGCACTTTGCTATAGCAACGTGGTTTCCGTGAGGCAGCGCGGCCTCCGTACGGTGAGCGCGTTGTATTGGTGCGAACCAATTCGCTAAGGCTGGGTAGAGACACGATTATGAGCAGAGTGTCTGATAACTGCTGGATGAGAGAAGCCGAGAGTCGACCTAAATTTCGTGCCATTGCAGACGATTATGACCAGTATTAGACTGTTATAATCGGACGATAATTCCTTGTGCTAGCTTTAAGTATCATTATTATTTTCTAGATATAAAATATGATATTTTACAGGTCACCACGGCGACGCAGGCGCAGCGATGGCCGACATAGTGCTCCCGGGCGCCGCCTACACAGAGAAGCGCGCCACATATGTGAACGCCGAAGGCCGCGCGCAGCAGACTCTGGTGGCCGTCACGCCGCCCGGGAAGGCTCGTGAGGACTGGAAGATCATCAGGTATACGTACTACATAGTGCTCCCGGCGGTAATACTGGGTCAGGCAAGGGAATCTATGTTGGTCATTCACATGCCAAGAAGAAGAACTGTAAACAACAAGCACAAAGACCATGTCTTAAAGTTTTCATAAGGTAGCGAGGGCCTCTAACAAACGATAAGTTTCATGAGTCCAAGCTAAGCAAGCAAAGACTTCACAGCCGCTTCGGGGTCTAGGCTGAGGAATGCATGGATGCTCATCGTGTCTATCTCTACTACTTAGAAATTTCCAAAATCAGTTTATGAATTCGAAACCTTAACGTTATGGGAATAAAGTTTAAAATACAAAAAAACTCTCGGAATGATCAAGCTCGGACTAACGGGAATACCTGTTAAGACCTTTGGGGTTCTAAAAGTGGTTTCACTTGATTTACTTCTGTATGTTTTCTGTATATATATAGATTGAGCGAACAATATATATATGTAAAAGCGAAAGGTCACTCACTCGTCACGAAATATCGAAAACCGCTTGACGTATAAAGATGAAATTTGGCAGGGACGTACCTCAAAGGACTTAAGTGCGCACTAAGAAATGATTTTTGGAAATTCTACCTGTAAGGGGGTAAAAAGGGGGTTGAAAGTTTGTATGAAATTTCTACCGATTGTAAGTCGTACACGTGAAATTTTAGATTTACGCTGATGGTTGATAAAAAGAATTCATGTATTTATTGGTTTTTGTCAATTCCACCTGTAAGGGCGTAAAAAAGGGGTTAAAAGTTTGCTCGAAATTTCTACGCTTTTAAGTGTGACACGTGAAATTAAATATTTACGCTTTTTGTTGATAAAAAGAATTCATGTATTTATTGGGTTTTTGGAAATTCTATCCCTAAGGAGGAGAAAAGGTGGCAATTTTTTGGGCTTATATATATATATATATATATATTTGAAACTTGGCATAAATACTAACCTAAGTAAATAGTAAAGATTTTATTTAAGAGTTTTTCAAAACTAGTACTAAAATACGATTTAGGGGGTGTTGAAGATTTTTAAAGAATTTTACTCTACAGGGCTTCTTTTTATGATGTAGGGAAGCACTAAGAAGAGATTTTTGGCAATTCAACCTTTAAGGGGGTGAACTAAAAAGTCATCTGTAGGATAAAATACGGATCACGCGAACGAAGTCGCGGGCGAAGTGCTAGTATCTTTATAGTGTGTTTTCCTGATGTATAAGAGTTACAAACATCCATCTTCACAAATTTTCGCATTTATAATGGTAAAAGAGGATTCTACTTATTTTATTTATTTAAAAACCGTGCACACGTGCACACCGTGCAACTTGTGTCTCCTATAATTTTAAGCGTAATATTATCTTCCCCACAGAGCGCTATCAGAAGTAGTAGGCCAGCGTCTCCCATACGACACCTTAGACGAGGTCCGAGACCGTCTCGGTGAGATCAGCCCGGCGCTGGTCACGTACGGAGACTGTCAGGACAACAACTACTTCGCGCAGGCTAGGTCTCTTGCACAGGTACGTAACATAATATGGGGCTGCATATACTGTTAGATATACTGCCATTGGGTAACTGGTATCGGTTAAAGATTTTAAGAACAATCGCAGATTGCGCGTATCCTTATGGACCATCTTATCTTATCTTATGGCCGAGAAATAACTCGGACACTTCGACCCATTGGGATCTATTGTGGTCCCCTAGATAACTTACTCCTCCTCAATCTCGTTGAAAACTGTTTTCATGAGTTTTACAACGAGACTAGGAGATAAGAGCCTATAGTCTTCTGGTTTTGGATATCCAACCCCTAGGAGACTCATTCGCTTACCAGACAGTGCATCGCATGTGCACAGAAGGTGCTCCATGCGTTCCGTATGTTCCCCACACAACCTGCACATGGGTGTCGCGGTTAGACCCATCTTCATGAGCATATCGTTGGTTCCAAAGTGCCCAGTAAAGGCCCCAAGCAGGTAGCGGATTTGCCGTCTGCTCATGTTCCAAATACATTCCCGGGCTTTGAACGTAGAGCCTAGGAATTTCTTGGAGTATTTACTTATGGACCATACATACATGGTGTGTTTTCCAAGTACGCGTGAATGGTCAAATCCAAAACTATGAGGAATACCGAAAAACACTAAAAGGAGTCACGGATCCTATTTTGATGAAAACTACAACTGAAACATAGAATTTTTGAAAAATCAATATTCCTAACCAGGAAAAGAACACATTGATTTTGATATAAAAAAAACACCGTTTTCTAACCTCACTTACCCCCAGTTTCACAGCTCTAAATTATCGGAGAATTAATGCACACGTTTTGCTGTGATTGGCTGTTGGAAATTCATTCAACCAATCACAGCAGATAACGCGTGCTTGACAATTTGTCACATTAATTCTCCGATAATTTAGAGCTGGAAAACTGGGGGTTAGTGGATCAATAAACCGTTCAAATGAGAAAGCGATGACGAATTTTCAGTCAATCATTGCAATTTACACCTTAAAACAATTCCTAAAGATTCACATGACGCGTACTCACGATTTGAAAGGTCTATAACTCATAAAATTTTCGACAGAGCCTTCAAAAGCCAGTATCGGGCAAGGTAGATGTGCAGCTGAAGAAACTAGAAGACTTCTTCATGACCGATACCATCAGCCGCGCCTCGCCCACCATGGCTAAGTGCGTTCAAGCTGTGATCAAGCAGAAGTCCTCCAAGTACTAGACCACAAACAAACTAGGAGTACGACACACGAATCCAAAAACAAAACTTTTTTTTTTAAATTAGAGGGTAACAACGCCTTTGTATACTTCCGGTAAAAACCTTTTGAAAAAAGAAATACGTACTTTTTAAAGCTTTTTCGGGATTTTGTGTGTTGTACAATTTATTTAAGAATATTCCCATCTTATTTCGCTTGAGTTTTGTGTATTAACGCCGTTTCTGGTATTGGTATAGTTTGTACGTTTTAGAGGGTTGTTGGTGCAGAAAACTCAAGGGTCTTAAGTTGTTCTTAGGGTAATTATAAAATTTATATTTCGCCTTTCTGCAATCATTTTTACGAAAGAAATACTACAGAAACGCAGCGTGGTCAAGAGTCCATGTTACCTCCGTACCTCAACAATATTAATAATGGCAAGAGACTTTAGACCACGTGTGTACATTGTGATTTCTAGCTATTTATTTTGTTATTTAATAGAATAAGCTTTACAGTGTTTCAAAAATATCTAAAATTGACATATTAAATTATTAATGGAACTCATCAGAAATGGATTGGAGAAATGAAACAGCTCGTACTTTGTATGTAAGGACAGATATTTTGTAAATAGTAATGTTTGTAGTATAAAATAAAACGTAGTATAATGATTGTCGAAATCGTTTTTTATTTCCACACCGAAATTTACAAATACATGAAATAAACAAAATTAAACTTTCTAATTATAATTCTCGAGGCGTATGGTAGTCTCATCCAATGCGTTGTGTTTTGTATATTCCTGTAAAAATAAGCTACATTTTAGTAGTGATGAAGACCTCTGCGTCAGACCAACTCTATACTAAAGTCTATTTAAAACGCTAATGGTCTCCTATCTGACTGGTCTGACATCTAGTCACTCATATTGAACTATTCTGCGTTCGCAATTAAATTTAGAAAAAGGTAAACAAATATGTGTATTTAGCCAAACAACTTTAAAACTTCCACATAAGGTTAAGATTGCGTTATAACAAATTTAGAATATAGATTTCATCTAAAATCTACTTAATAACATTGCTATAAGGTTGGTGTTTGTTAAGGTGGTCAATACGAGACAGGTACCCCACTGACCATCGCAGGATTCAAAAAAATACACTTATATTTCTAAAGGTTCCGTAAGGTCGGCTGGCAACACTCAAACAAACGATAAAATACACACAGTCGAAGCTAAGCGGCACGTCATCGTCAACCTAAAAATTAAGAAAGCATATTGACCCCTATCTCCATTACGTGAATGGACACATTTCTATCGAGATATAAAAAAATGTGCGAATTCTTGCACATCGTACAGAATTTGACG
Source organism: Orthosia incerta (assembly GCA_948252205.1). Taxonomy (NCBI): domain Eukaryota; kingdom Metazoa; phylum Arthropoda; class Insecta; order Lepidoptera; family Noctuidae; genus Orthosia; species Orthosia incerta. Next base: position 8,981,058 of record OX411759.1, read on the forward strand.
TGTTGCTTCGACTCGACTTTACGTCCTGGAGATTAGGACCAATATTCTATGTACATTTTCAACCGACGTGTCGCTTCGCTTCTTCGACTCTGACTCAATGTCCTCAATATATAAGTGGCGTAAAAAAAGTAATAGTCTTACTTTAGCCACGGGGGTCCCAGCGCTAAGAAAGAAAATTTGGTTCAAATAAATATCATTAAATGGCGCGATATGCATCGATTTCTTATTGAATAGTGTGTAAAAAAACATTTTCTGGAATTGCACATAAAAATTGTATGTTCTTGCTTAATCAACTCTCGTAAGCACACAATTATGGAATATTGGGCTCTTTAGGTTACACTAGTCGAAAATTCTTCCATACAAACGTAGTCTAGGAATTATTCCACTGTTTGACGATGTACGTTCAAAATAAAAAGTGATATCAATTTGTCTCATCATTATCTAGCCCTGTATGGAAGTAAAAAGTAAAAAAAAAAAAAGTTTGAAAGTTTTGAGCGTCGAAAGTTCCACATTTCGACACTAATTTTAACGCATTTTTGGGCGCGAATAAATACCATAAGAAAACGGAAAATTGCAAAACGGCCTCCATACAGGGATAGATTAGTAGTTCCACAATGCAAATCATTTTATTTTGAACAGATAGATTTAGTAGTTTATTCATGATATCTAAACTGCCAAAGGTCAGTTTATAAAATTTCGCGCGCTCGGTTTCGTCCTAAATCATTATCCATTTCGCTACAAATATGCAAAAGTGTGTATTCGTACGCGAACTAGCTTCCTACTGCTCATCACAGCATCTATCTCTTCCACACGTGTTGTCGGTTGATATAAAATGCATTTTAACCACGCGCACAAAATATTTCGTGCCGTCGACTAGTGTACCCTTAATTCACATTTCAAAGATAATTTGAACGGTGCCAGCTGGCGACTGGATGGGAGGACCCGGTGGCCATATCCGGGGGGGTTCGGGCGTCCCCGCAGTCTCCAAATGAGTTCCCCATAGGTTGGGTTAGCTCCAGTTTTCCACTTGGTTCACTGAGCAGCGCCTTGACAGTTCGACTTCTTCCCCACCATACTCTAACACAATGACCAGAAAAAATAAGAATAAGGTGAAACAACGGCTGCACTTCCTCCCACTAAAAGTGCACCTCACTAACATCAGGGGGTTGCACTCTAATCTCGATCCGGTCCACCACCACCTCGAGACCGAGAAGCCGCACCTGTTTTTTCTAACGGAGACGAAGATAACAACCCCGTCGGACGTGGCGTACCTCAACTACCCGGGTTACTCTCTTGAACACAAATTCAAGAAGCAAGCTGGGGTCTGTGTGTACGTCCGCGATGACATTTGTTGTCGTCGTCTCCGTTGCTTTGAGAAATCGGGCTTTTCTGCCATATGGCTACTTGTGGACACTGGCGTGGAGAAGTCTCTTTACATCGGCGTCTACCGATCGCACTCAGGTGACCAGGAGACGACAGCGCTTTTTAATTGCCTCGTGGAGTCGGCTGACATAGCCCAGCAACGGTACCCAACAGCGAAGCTTAATTTTCTGGGGGACTTTAACGCCCATCATAAAGAATGGTTGTACCCATACCGGAAAACTGACCATGCCGGGTTAGAGGCGCGCAAGTTTTCTCTATCCCTAGATCTAACCCAGCTGGTGAATGTGGCAACGCGGGTACCGGATGTTGACGGCCATACACCCAACTGCTTAGATCTTCTACTGACAACTGATCCGGACAGTCATTCGGTGTCGGTCTCAGCCCCGCTGGGATCGTCTGACCACTGTCTGGTGAAATCCGTTTCGACTTGCTCCCCTCCAGATGAGAGCCCTAGAGGCACGAGGCGAGTATGGCGATACGAGTCAGCAGACTGGGACGAGATGCGGCACTTTTTTGCGTCTTATCCTTGGCGGCATGTGTGCTTCTCCTCGGGTAGCCCCTCGAGCTGTGCAGACGCGGTTGCGGATGTGATTCGGCAGGGAATGGAATATTTCATTCCATTCTCCGACATTCCGCTCGGTCACAAATCCCGACCTTGGTATAATGCAGAATGCGCCCATGCTGAGGCCCGAAAAGAGTCTGCTTACCAAGCCTGGGTCGGGGCCCGCGACCGCAAAGTTAGAGCGCGTAGGGTTCGCGCGAGGAAGAGAGCCTTTAATTCTGCCGCCAAGTTCTGCAAGCGGGTTCTGCGTCGGGCACGTTTTGACCATATTGGACGTATTGGGGCCAAGCTGGCATCGCACCCTCCGGGTAGTAAACAGTTTTGGTCCCTGTCTAAAGCGGTTGAAACGAATTTCTGTCGGCCCACTTTACCTCCGATGCTGAAACCTGATGGGTCGCTGGCTCACTCTGCAAGTGACAAAGCAAATTTATTTGCATCTCTTTTTGCTAGCAATTCACGTCTGGACGCTGGCTCCAAGCAACCACCTACTGTACCTCATTGTGACTCTTCGATGCCGGAGATCGCTGTGCACACTAAAGAGGTCCGGAGAGTATTGTGCAGTCTAGACGTGAACAAGGCCAGCGGACCTGACGGCATTCCAGCGAGAGTGCTGAGGCAGTGTGCGCCAGAACTGTCTCCTGTGTTGACTCGCTTGTTCCGCCTCTCTCTTGTAAAAGGGACGGTGCCGAAATCCTGGAAGCTTGCAAATGTGCAACCAGTGCCCAAAAAAGGCAACCGTGCAGACCCTGCCAATTACCGTCCGATCGCCATTACCTCTATTCTGTGCAAAGTTATGGAAAGGGTACTGAACAGAAAGTTGCTGACCTACCTTGAAGACAACAATCTCCTCAGTGACCGTCAATATGGCTTTCGCCGGGGACGGTCAACTGGCGATCTTCTTGTGTATGTCACGCACTGCTGGGGCGAAGCCATCGAGAGACACGGCGAAGCACTTGCTGTATCGCTTGATATCTCGAAGGCCTTCGACAGGGTCTGGCACGCGAGTCTGCTCAGTAAGCTTCCTGCTTATGGCATCCCCGCTGGTTTTTGTAGCTGGATATCAGACTTCCTTAGCGAACGGTCGATCCGAGTAGTCATTGACGGCTGCTCCTCAGACCTTATGGCTATTGATGCCGGAGTTCCTCAGGGGTCTGTTCTCTCTGCAACTCTTTTCCTGCTGCACATCAATGACCTACTTCAGCCTGGTATTGTTGGGTACGCAGATGACAGTACTGTTTCAGAGAGATACTTGTCCAGCGCCAAAACCAGCATGGATGAAGTTCGTTCCTTGAGGGAGGCTATGGTTGAGCGGACAGATTTGACCTTAAGCCTTGTCTCCCAGTGGGGTGATGACAATCTGGTCTCTTTTAACGCCACCAAAACACAGGCGTGTCTTTTTACCGCCAAAAGGAGTCTGTTCGATCAAACGCCTACTTTTCGGGGTGCGTCTGTTCCTGTGACTGATCGGCTCGAGCTCCTAGGCATGGAGTTGACATCCAGTCTCAACTTCGGCTCCTCCATTGAGAACAAAGCCCAAATCGCGGCCAAAAAACTGGGCATCCTAAATAAAGTGAAGCGATACTTTACGCCTGGACAGCTTTTAACCCTATACAAAGCACAAGTCCGATCCTGCATGGAGTATTGCAGCCACCTTTGGGATGGTTCAGCTAAGTATCAGCTTGCCGCGCTTGACTCAGTGGAACGCAGAGCCAAGAGGCTCATTGGCAACGTGGAACTGGTGGACGCCAAGCTTCACAGCTTGGCTCATCGCCGCAAAGTTGCCTGCTTGTCGGTCTTCTACAGACTGTACTTCGGTGAGTGTGCTCAGGAACTCCACGACCTCATCCCACCAGCTCCCTTCTACCATCGGACATCTAGACGCACTGCAAGTTATCATCCTTACCTTGTTGCCATTCCACCAATTCGAACCAAGCGCTTCCAAACATCCTTTATAATGCGCACAGCGAATGAGTGGAACTCACTGCCTGCGTCTGTGTTTCCGAACGCATTCAACCCGAATCTCTTCAAAGTTAGAGTGAACAGGCTACTTCTGGGTAAGCTCACTCCATCGTAGACTCTGTCTCTGTCACCTATGACCTAGACTAGAGTCAAGAGCAAACCCATTACAAATAAAAAAAAAAAAAAAAAAAAAAAAAAGATGGTGCGGTTTTAAATCTCTGAGGCATTCCACTTGATTGTTTAAATTTGTATTGTAACACATTTTGGTGCAATGAAACTGTAAAAACGTGCAAAAATATGCTAAAAAACAAATCGTCAATCTATTTATGAGAAAAATATTCACGAACCGAGTAAACCGTTTCTGTTTCTTCTAGTCGCTCCTAACAACATCTATCTATCGCCGTGGAACGGAACCGAACGAACTCGATGTACAAAAAATAATCAGTTTAATGAGACGAAAATCGCTAGTTACGTCGGCACGGTTTTTTTTGTATGGAATGAGTCATCTATTATATGCTAGTATTATAATATTATCTGTGCTTTAGCAAAGCCGCTGGTAAAAGCTAGTGTACGGTCTCATCACCGTACATTTTTCTGCATACTTGCAACCCACTTTAGGCCAACGATGTGCGTCATAATTTGACCGTATAAAACATCATAACAAAGCAATCAACGGAGATAGTGATCTTATAGCCGTGTTGTTATCAAACCAAGAGAGAGAAATAGTCGCCTTCCATCTAAGTTATACTGTAGTTTAGTTAACTAAAATATATTTAACATAATCAAAGTATTTAACTAGTGGATCTAACTATGACGTGTTTCTCTCATAACAACTAACGGCGAATCAGTGTACGGACTTACAACCCGTACAGCTAGTAAGCTAATAATGATTTATTACTAATCAGTTTCTAAATTCGTGATCATTTAAGTCTTGTAGGAGCTATGGCTTAATAATAACTGCCGCACGGATCGATGATAAGCAAAGCTTCCATCCATTACATACCGATACAATTCCGTGCCTCGAGTGCACGTTAAGTAGTTGGTCCCGGCTGTCAATTGTAGATCTTTGATAGTTGTTACGAATAGTATGAAGCTTGAAAATCTGACACCCAGTCTTGCCAAAGACTACCGTATTACCCAGTTACTGGGTTGTGGAGATCAGATTGGCAGTCATTTTACATGCAAAATACTGGTACCCAGCTGCATCCGATTAGCCTGGAACCCAACCCCAGAAGAAAACAGAGTTGCGAAAAGGGTAGGCAGATTGATTTATTAAAAGCAAGTCTAAGATACCCACATCAACGACTTTCCTCGCCGGTATCTTGTACTTGCACTCGCCGAGCGTTTTGTCGGCGTTCCTCATGAACAGCACGTGCACCTCCTGCGCGCCGGTCCACGGAGGAGGCGCCTTCTCGCGACGATGCACTGCCGCCGACAACTTGTTGCAAGGGCCGAAGTATGGTGGAGGTGGTTCTATTGAACAAGAAATAGTATCAAGTTTAGTTTCTCAGGCAAATGTGCAGTAAACCCATATTTTGCCAGTAATATGTTCTGACTAATAATTACTGTATTATTTTTGCCACCCCTCTTACAATTAGTCGGGATCGAGAGTCCAAACTGCTACTTAGTATATTCTGTTGAAAAAAAATCCTTAAAATAATGCACGGCCCGAGGATTGCACCTTGTGGGATTCCTCGTTTGCCAGTCATACGGCGCTTAAACTAGGCCAACGAAGCAGTATTCTGTTTACCTTATTGCTTTAGAACTTGTCAGATTCACAAGTCTCAGCGCTTACGAAAAAAGTTTAAGATATTGTCAAGACAGGCTGTAAAGCCTTTATGGATTTTCACGAAGCTGATATACTGGGAGATAGCACATTTCGTTTACAGAATCGTGGCGGAAAATGAGTGTAATTTGATTTACTTGCGTTAATGTGATACTTACCCGCAGGTCCAGGTTCTATTTCACATTGACCTTTCCTTACAACATGTGGTTTATCAGATTTTGTTATTAAACATTGGCGATCACAGAAGCATTTGTTGCTGCATTGTCTTTGATTCACGTATTCAGCCATTGATTTATTGATCTCTGCTGTAGTCATTGTTTTGTTACGATCTTCTTTAATTTTATCTTTAGCTCTTTGCTCTCTTTTAACAGCTCTAGAAATGTTTTTGTTATTAGTTTTTATATCATATTCATCATCATATTTAGCCCTTTTGTGATTAGTAAACTCTTTTACCATCATGTGTGGCAGTCTTGTTCCGCCTACTGCTAAGTGTAGGTAAGTAGGCCTCCCATGTATGAGTATGGGTAGTCTCCCTGGTGTTTGTTGTTTAGTACCTCCAAAATCAGTCTGGCCATGTTTATAACATTAGATAGTGAATTTTGACACTATGGGTTTTTTCATATTCACGCTAGATTGTCGCTGAGGTATGTACAAGACACGTAATAACAAAGCACATTTACCTTTCTTCTCCTTTCTTAGTACTTTTCTCAATAAAGTCTTCGTAACGTTTATTTTCTTCTTCTTGACATTTTTTTACAGTCTCAAACGTTTTAGATATTCCTAAATCTGTTTTCTCTCTGACTAACTGCCCGACAATTTACATATTAAATTAATTTAATAATAATAATTATACGGGGCAGTTTTGGTCCTTAAGTGGTACTTATAAAACTTTTATAGGTCCTATCTGCTATTTTGACCAGGCGTGAGCTGATTCTTAGTTTTACTCTCCACTTCAGTGAGTGTGTGTGTGTCCACAGGTTGATACATTATAACTTATGTAAAAATACACACGTATGGTTCAAGATTTGTGAAAATACACCGTTTAATTTTGGTCGTTTAAATCCCGCGGAGGGCCACTCTGGCACATGAAACAGTCGGTGTTACAAAATGATAAAACCAGAGGTACCAAAGACAACGACTCACGAAATGGAAGTTATTTTTGAACTTTTTAATATTGTGCTTTGGAAGACGGTTTATAATATTAAGATTTTATTACTTTTTTACATTTTATCTTTACAAATCGATAATATTTCATATACCGGTTCGACCCTCCACGGAATTTAAACAACCAAAATATAACGGTGTTTAGGTACCCTACTAACGTTAAACGTACCCGTAAGTGTACTTTTCTAATTTTACAATTCAATTCTTCTTGCTTTCTGTGGCACTTTTCTATTTTCGCGTAATACTCTGCATCCCATTTGGCTTTTTCCTCTTTTGTCTTTAAGTGTTTAGCGGCATACTCTTCTAGTGCTTGCTTTTCTATCAGTTTCATGTTATCCTACAATAAGTGACAATGTAATTTAGTAACGCTTTCTTTAATGTCTTTTTCTAGATCTCGTAAAAACGAGAACCGAAGACAACTAGAAATAGAATAGAACTTTACAACTTTTGTCGTTGATATTGCCATGGCCTTCGGGTGTATTACCTCAGCCTCCTGTTCACGGTCGAGAAGATACTTCATCAGTTGTGCATCTGTAAGATCTGCCAGCTTTTCTTCTTCCTTTGCTTTAGCTTCGTCTTCTTTTTTCTTCTCATACCTTAAAGTAGAGTTTGCTTAACAATTATTATTGTTTTAATCATACCCGTCATTACTTCTTTGAAAGTTGCTCAGGCGGATAAAAACTGAGATCTCGGCTCATGATGAGCCTGCGATATCAAAGTATTTCTAAGTTCTTACATTTCTTTATTCTCTTTAGCGTTTTGTATCTTTTTACATTTCTGTAGGTCCTCCATTGCAGTTTCATTTTTGTCCAAATCGAAGGTACAGAAAGTCACTGTCTTTGGCTTCCGTTCTAGTTGGGCTTGTTTCTCTTTTAATTCTTTGGCAAATTCTATTTGTGCATCTCTTTCTTCAAATGTTTTAGATTCACGAAGGGCGCTGCAAAAAGTTAAGAGTAGGGGGAGTAAATAAGGTTGTGAGTAAAAGTTTTCTTGTCTACTTCCTTTTTCCTCCAAAAGAGTTAGTGAATTTCCACTCTGATTCTTCTTGAACCAAGGTAAGTCACAGATAATATAATATTAGCATTCAGATGCTTCATCCCATTGACAGAAATCGTGCCGACGCGGCGACGCAATGCCGACCTAACTAGCGTTTTACGTCGGACTAATCGGATAAGTACATCGAACGCCGTTGGTTATGTGTTCTGTCCCAAGCGATAGCCAGTGACTTGCAAGTAAAAGGATTTACTCGATTCGTGTTTTTTTTTTTAATTTATATACCTTGAAGATTTGGTTTAAAGTAGGTATTTTTTTTTTTGCTTGTTTTACAGAGTTTTGGAGTGGCACGTATACAGAGGGGGGGATAGTTGGGATTTATCCACCCCCGAAATCTGACTGAAAAAAAAGCCACCAAACTGCACGAAGCAACCCTCCCAGCGATACTCCTGAAGAATACTTCAGAAGAATTATTTTTATACTGTGCACGGACGATTTGATATCTGGCATGAAAGATAGATTTGCGAATCAAAGAGAGCTGCTTTCTTCATTAGAAATTATTCTGCCGAAAAATGTGGACGAGAGGAAGATAAGTGAATTAGAAAATATGAAAATTTATTGGGAAGAAAGTGCTGGAGAATCACTAATAAAAGCAGAGTACAGTATGTGGTGTGCCAAGTGGAAAAACACAGATAAGAAACCAGTCCAAATTATGGAAATTTTAGACACTGTTGATTAAACAAGAGCATCATCATCATCATCATTTCAGCCGAAAGACGTCCACTGCTGGACATAGGCCTCCCCCAGGCGTCGCCACATTGACCGACAACAAGAGCATACTTAAAATGTCTATGATCAATTCTAGAAAATGTTAATTTGAAACAAAATTTAATTACATATCGATGCATATCGCGCTAACTAGTGATATTTATTTGATCCAAATTTTCTTGGTGGCTGGTGCTCTCAGGTTTGTAAACGACTTCTATAATTTACCGTTAATTAGTTGCCTATTGCCACTTTGTTTATGTCCTTTGATCGTATTGTATTGTTATTCAATACCTACCTTATGAGCTTTGTGCCATAACAGCTTCTATCAAAGATCGTTTGTTTTGCCTCTTGAATGGCTTTCGCGTTGATTTTGCGGACTTTCTTCTTTGTGAATGCTGTGACCGCAGCTATATCGTCAGCGCGCTGTTTTTCTTTTTGTTTTCTGTGGAGTTCTACATACCCCTGAATATTTTAATAAATATTAGAAATATGTTTGTGTGGATTCAGATAAGAAACAGGTGAAATGGTGTTGTACCATTCGAGGAATACCTACAAGTTTTTTTTTTCTAATACTCTACCGCGAACATGTGGCAGTCCGCGCTCTTTTTTTACCGTGTTTATATTTTGTATTTTTTTTTTCATAAATGTTACATTTGTTTGACTCCTACGTCAAACATAATTTTTAGGCTTACTTAACTAACTTAAGTCTACGTGAGTTCACATCTCATCACATCATCAGCCTATTAATGTTCCCACTGCTGGGACACAGGCCTCCTCTCTGTGAGAGGGAACGGGCCATAATCCACCACGCGGGCCCAGTGCGGGTTGGTGGATGTCACATGTCTTCGAATTTTTGGTTCTAGGATATGCCGGTTTCCTCACGATGTTTTCCTTCACCGTTTTGTGAGCAGTGGTGATGAAATAATTTACACTAAGTAAAGCGCCTGCCTGGCCTCGAACCCACGACCTACAACTTGTAAGTCGCGCCACTGCTCTGCTCATGTTAGCAAATTTTTTTCACTCCGTTTATGAGAGCTCCACTTTTAATTATGATACATGGTCGCCTCCTGAAGAAAGTAATGGACATCTTACTCATATCACAAACATTAGTTTTACTGCTCAACAAATTCTTAATGTTTTAAAAGGCTTGGATTCTACTAAAGGTCCAGGACCTGATAACCTGCTCCCTTACTTTTTTAAAAAGACTGCGAATAGTGTGTGCACACCCTTTCACATTATCTTCAATAGATGTGTGTCGGAAGGCACTTTTCCAGAAATATGGAAAAGTCGAGCTAACATAACTACGGTATATAAAACCGGTTCAGGACAGGACGTCCAAAATTACCGTCCCATATCTAATCTGTCCGCCTTGTCGAAGCTTTTTGAAAGGCTTGTCTATAATGAGATACACAAGAAAGTCCACAACTACAAACCTGTTAATTTTTACTGAGTACTTATTTAATAACATGGATCAGCAAGTTTAAGTCGATACTGTTTATACGGACTTCCAGAAAACTTTTGACAAGGTACATCATGAATGACTGCTTACAAAAATAGCATATACTGTATCCGCGGTGATTTGCTTCGTTGGTTCTCATCTTATATTTTAAATAGAACTCAAAAAGTAGTTATCAGAGGTTTTAATTCTGCCACCATAAACGTTACTTCTGGCCTACTAGACCGATAGCGCTAGGTTTTGAGGTTTTAAAAATATTAAAGTTGTTTGTGTTTTGCATATAGTTTCCGGACCATTTGCCCAACCTAATACCTAAGTTTGTGTCATCCTAGGTATTTGCATAGGTAGAAATTTAGGTATTTGTCTTTTCGACCAGTATTGGACGAAAAGAAAATTAGAGATGAAAATTTTACTTTCATGATAATAACGAAGTAGTAACTGATGTACATAAGGATTTTGTGTCATCTCTGTCCACGGGAATCCTAATACTTAACCAGTACCTAACACGCAGCCCAACTAGCTCTAAAAGAATATTATAATAGGTAAAATAGGTGTTACGCGTTTTTCAGTACTGATATCTGTTGTTTAAAATATTTTGTGTCGAATTCATCCACGGCTTTTATAGATATTTAATTTTTTTACTACAACAACTTGTAATATCCACAAAAAAAAATGCAAGTTATTAGAGTTTAAGTACTTTTGATTATTATGGTATAACAAAACACTATTCATAATTTGTGTCATTTTTATCCACGATATCATATTATTTAAAAAAAAAACTAGACTTCTTCGCACGAAGGGCGAGCGCGTGTAAAAGCGGGGGCGCGGGCGCGGGCCGCGGGCGGGTGCCGGCCAGCCAGACGCGCGGCGCGTTTCTTTGTTTACATTCGGTATTTGTAAGTTGCAACAAAGAAGTGCGTGCGTTATTTATGATGTATTCGATTGATTAAGGCCCACTTGCACGAAAAACTTTCAGAATTGCTAACATGAGGTTCAATTGACAATATTGTATATCAAACTGTCAATTTAACCTAGTGTCAGCAACTAACTCTGATTTAAGTATTTTGCGCAAGTTAGTTATGAAGCTGTGAAAGACTTAAATGCAGGTATTGTAACTCATTAAGGCATGGTTTTCAACACAGCATTTTTTTGCATTGTTTATTATTTATTTTCAGCTGCAGGCATAAGTTGTTTTGTACAATTGTAGGTTTCATGTTACTAATTTTAATTGCTCTTTCAGTTTTGTTAAAATCACTCCAAGTATGATTTTTGCAATGTTACGATGTACAGATTTTAAGCATTTTTAATATAGCATTGTAACTACCGTTACAATGGGGTCATGAAAACTTTTGAAAGATTATTTCTGTGAATATTATTGTATCTTATTGTACGATTCAAAATTATACATACAACATCTTTGATAAATATTATTGTAAGCATCAATTACAATGTGTGTCAATGTTACATTCGGATAATAAGACAGGTTGGAATTGGAAGAGCTAATAAAACTCGATTTTTAATAATTATTGTAATTCAATTAATATTCATTGAAGCGGCTGATGTGGCACAGTAGCGGTACCCTTGCGGCTAATTAGTGACACGGGGAGCTATGCAATGCTCACCACCAGGAGTGGCTCTTCCCATACCAGTGCATTGATCATGCTGGAGGAGAGATGCGTAAGCTTTCGTTAGCGCTAATCAGCCATCTGGTTCAGGGGGCAACGGCAACGGGGGATGTTGATTCGCACACGGCCAATTGCTTGGAACTTCTGCTGAAAACCGATCCAGACCGATAGGTACTCTATGTCGATAACTTCACCTTGGGTAGTTCCGACCGCTGTCTGGTAAAGTCTGTGTCCGTCTACTCTTCGCCCAAGAGGCACACGGCGGGTTTGTAGGTATAAGTTGGCAGATTGGGATGGGATACGATCTTTCTTCGCATGCTGATCCCTCATCTTGCGCGGACGCCGTGACTGATGTGTTGCGTTGGAGAATTAAGTACTACATTCCGTTCTCTGACTTACCAATGTCTAGCAAAGGCCGGCCACGCAGACGCGCTTAAACATGAGGCTTATTTGGCATGGATCGACGCTCGAACGGTTAGTGCGAGTCACGTAAGTTAGAAAAGAAGGCCTTCAACAGCGCTGCCAAGTCCTGCAATAAGGAGTTGCGAGGGGCTCGGTTCGGCCACATTGGCCGAATAGGGACATAACTAGCTTCTTACCCAGCAGGTAGTAAAGCGTTTTGGTTCCCGGGTAAGTCGGTTGAGTCGAACTTCTACCATCCCTCACTACGACCACTGCTAAAACTATCGACGAGTCGCTAGCCCACTTCGCTGAGGAGAAGGCAAACTTATTTGCCTCTCTATTTGAAGTTCGTAGGGTTCGTACTCTGCAACTTCGACTTAAACAAAGCTAGTGGACCGGACGGGATACTAGCACTTGTCCTTAAAACTTGTGCGCCCGAACTATCTTCGATCTTGACACGTCTATTTCGCCTTTCGTATGAAACTGGAAAAGTGCCGAATGCTTGGAAGTAAGCTAACGTACAGCCCGTGTCCCAGAAGGACAGTCCATCTAACCCAACCAATTACAGACTCATCTCTACGTGTGCTGGCATACCTAGAAGCTAAATACGGCTGCCGCCGATATCGTTCTACAGGGGATCTTCTACATTTACATCTTGAGTAAGGCCATCGAGAGGAAAGGGGAGGCGCTTGCCGTCTCTCTCGACAACTCGAAAGCTTTCGATAGGGTCTGGCACGGAAGCCTTATTAGTAAGCTTCCTTCATCCGGTCTGCCTGGTAATAGTATGTGTGATTGGATTGCAGATTTCTTGAGGGATCGATCCATTCGAATGGTTATCGATGGCTGCTCGTCGGACCAATTGAATATGAATGGATCCCTCAAGGGTTGGTACTCTCAGCAACTTTATTTTAGCTGCACATGAATGATCTGCTAAAAACTTGGGTATGCAGACGACAGCACTGTTGCTGAGAGGTACTTGTCTATCCTTGTCCTTTGTGATGGTATGGTGGGGCGTTTCAGTTTATCCTCGAAGGCAGTCTCCAAATGGGGCGATGCCAATTTGGTCAGGTTTATGCCGCTAAAACCCAGGCATGTCTTTTTCCCGCTAAAATGAGCCAATTCCACTCGGCTCCTTCCCTCGGAAGTGTAAACGTTGCGTTAATGGACCATTTTGAGCTTCTTGGCATTACTTTTAACACGTTCCTCAATTTTGGACCATACATTGAGGCAAACGCTCAGTTAGCTGCCAAAAAGTTGGGGATCCTCGCAAAAGTGAGACGTTTATTCACGCCAGAACAGTTGCTCAAGTTTTATCAAGCGCAAGTTTGATTATGTATGGAGTACTGTTCTCATTTCTCGGACGGATCTGCCAAATACCAGCTTGACGCACTTAAGTTTATCAAAAAACGGGTCAAGAAGCTCATCGGAAATGAGGCACTGGTCGAGTCAAAGCTCCAGAGCCTTGAACATCGTCGCCGAGTTGCTAGCTTATCGGTTTTTTATCGGTTGCATTTCGGGGAGTGTGCAATGGAATTACATGATCTAATTCCACCTAGCCCATTATATCATCGGACTACAAGACGTACGGTGATTTGCTATCGATAGATGGTGGGGATCTCACCCATACGCACTAAACGTTTTGGGAATACTTTCATTGTGCGCACAGCTAAGAATTGGCATTCCCTGCCGGAGTCTGTGTTGCCCGATAGGTACAAGTTGGAGTTTTTTGGAGTTTTTTGAATAGGTTACTTTTAGGTAAGCGTGCTTCATGTTCGACCACGTCATCGCTTAACATCAGGTGAGGTAGTGTTCAAGCGCGAGCATATCAAATATAAAAAATACGTTCCCCCATTGCAATGCATACCACGCAGTGGATAGTAGAACGATGGTAGATGATTAATTATTATTATTATAGCAGTGATGGCCCAGTGGTAACAGACGTGACTCACAAGTATGGTCGTGGGTTCGAAACCAGGCACGCGCTTTACTTTGTGTAAATTATTTCATCACCACTGCTCTCAAAACACAGAAGTAAAAAAAAAAACGAAGACATGTAACATCCATCAACCGACACTGGACGCGCGTGGTGGATTACGGCCCATTCCCTCTCCCAGATAGGAAGCCTAAACGCACAATGGACAAAATGGTAGTCTAAGTTCGGAAAAGGGGGACCATGTATCCTATCCTAATGCTTACCACGCCTATCGTTTGCAATTACTTCTTCACATTTTTTTCTAATCATTCTCCTTTATCACATATCTGTAATATTGAATGAGTCTAAAAACATTACTATATATATACACTACTCTTAGTTTTTCTCCAAGGCCATTTATGCTGATACGATTATATTCAAATGATGAACTAAAAACCTATTCTCGATGTCAACACCATCTTTCTTAACAATGATAACATTTAAAGTAAGTGATTATATTTGAGAATAAAAACATTGTAACTTAAAATTACAATTATGGTTAAAATAACACATCACACATCATCAGCCTATTAATGTTCCCACTGCTGGGACACAGGCCTCCTCTCTGTGAGAGGGAATGGGCCATTATCCACCACGCGGACCCAGTGCGGGTTGGTGGATTTCACATGTCTTCGAATTTTTGGTTCTAGGACATGCCGGTTTCCTCACGATGTTTTCCTTCACCGTTTTGAAAGCAGTGGTGATGCAATAATTTACACAAAGTAAAGCGCCTGCCTGGGCTCGAACCTACGACCTACAACTTGTAAGTCGCGGCCGATACCACTGGGCGACCACCGCTCTTGTATTAAAATATAAATAGTCCAAAATTTAAAATGTATTATTACATTGTATGTCATTTTAAAATGAATTTAACACAAAGAAACCGTTGTTACCCAAACTTTTGTGTATTGGAACTTGATTTACAAGTATACTTTAGTAGAAACATTTTTCATTTTTAATTACAATGAATTTATTTTATTTTACAAAAGTAGTTCTTATTGGCACAGAAATACGGTTAAAAGGCAGAAATAAAGTTCTGTTCTTGCTGATTTCATCTATACTCTAATATTATAAAGAGGAAAGATTTTTTGTTTGTTTGCTTGTTTTTACCGAATAGGCTCCGAAACTACAGGACCAATTTACAAAATTCTTTTACCAATAGAAAGCTACATTATTCCTGAGTGACATAGGCTATATTTTTATCCCAATAACGGGTCCTGTGTGGTGGTCCACGGGAGTGAAGCCGCGGGCAACAGCTAGTATGACATAAAGTTGTAACCCAATGTGTAACTAAAGATACAATGTTATTCATATTGGGTGTCGATGTGTGGTCTCATACTAGACGTTAATACAGTGATTGTTAAAGAAAGGGGATTATTGAAGTTCATAAAATCGAACATTGTAAGGGATGACGGAAAAGCAGACTGTTTTAAGGAGCGCGCTGTAGTAAAACTAAACTTAATCACTATCACCACACAAGAAAAATATCTAGAATTTTTTGCTTCGTGTATATTTTGTATTGCTGACTGTACACTGCCTACTCGAAGCGGGGCGCGGGATATCGAGAAGCCGTATAACAAAAAAGCGGTAGGTAGGTACGCCGATACCTAGCTACCTACCTACCGCTTTTTTGTTATACGGCTAATTTGAATCTGAAAGCTATATAGGTAGGTATGCCGATACCTACCTACCTACCGCTTTCAGGTTCAAATTCGAAGCGAATCGAAGGGTCAATCTAATATTATATTTACCATATTGACCGTCTTCTTAGCATTGAAAATTGACATTCGTAGGCAATGAAAATGCAGATACGCGCGCTTTGTACATAATTCGCACGTCATTATTTTCATCTCTGTAGGTTACCTACACATTTGTTTATTACGTGGCGGAGATAAGAGTCAATAATTACTCAATATGATAGTTATGTTATTTATATAGGAAGCCTTCGCATCTAAAAAGAAATCGTACCGAACGAACATGATTGTGTGCGTGCGTAATGCCGCCTGACCGCGTCCGCCCGCTTCGACTGCCTGCTTCGACCGCAACCATTGTTTTTGTGTTTTATTCATTTAAATACTTATCGTGCATGAAAATGACACAAATTTACAATGTCGATTTTTCATGCATTTATGATATTGATTATGTGAACTCTAATAATTATAATATTTTTTTGAAGCGTTTGTAGCTTGGAAAAACAAAACAATTGAAAATCTTAAAATTGCGTGCCCTAATTTGGCACAAATTTAAATAATAGGCATATATAAGTGATCTGAGAAGGGAAATAGTTATTTCATAAACTTTAATTTTTTTTTCGCACTGTTTTTACATACTGACCCTATTTCAGTTTGCACTGGGCAAATATGACACAAATCGGGTTTGCACACTCCACAGGCTATCCTAGATATGATACCATAATTATTATAAACTTTAATTCTTTTTTGCCAGTTTTGATTTGAATAAAAATTATCAACCACAAATCTTCGAATAACTGAAAATGCAAGTAACAGATGTGACACAAAACGCAATAATAAGCTACATAGGTACGACTTTATCCATAGGCAAAAAATCAGAAACTTTAGAATTTTTTAAACTTATGACATCAAAATTGGCCAGCGCTATCGGTCTATACCTCAGGGATCGATTTTGGGTCCCCTCTTGTTCATTCTATTCATTAATGACATCAATGATTGCTTCAAATTTTCAAAATTATTATTATATGCCGACGATTTGAAAGTTCGTGGCTAAATAATAACAGCCGCACGGGTCGATCATCAAGGTAAAGCAACGCTTGACGAGGTCGGTCCGTGGATGGGTGACCATTTCAACATACCGAGTTTCCTCCGTGCCTCGGAAAGCACGTTAAGCCGTTGGTCCCGGCTGTCGTTTGAATATCTTTGGCAGTCGTTACGGGTAGTCAGAAGCTTGAGATGTGACACCAGTCTTGCCAAGAGGTACCGTGTTACCCAGTTACTGGGTTGTGGGGGTCAGATAGGCAGTCGCTCCATGTAAAACACTGGTACTTAGCTGAATCCGGTAAGACTGGAAGCCGACCCCAATATAGTTGGGAAAAGGCTAGGCAGATGATGATGATTTGAAAGTTCTCAAGTCAGTTAAGGATCATACGGATTGTCAACATCTGCAAGAAGATCTAGACCGTTTTTATGCCTATCGTGTTCAAAATAAACTATATCTCAATATTCCGAAATGTTCTACGATCACATTTCACAAAAAATAAAATATCATATGGAAACAGTTTGAATGGAATGGATCTAGCAGAGGTTCAAATTACACTTTGTCCAGCACATTCATGAAATAATTAGCAGTGCCTACCGTATCTATGGATTTTTTATGAGAGCTACAACTGATTTTAAACGTGCTAGTAGTTTCATCCATCTGTTTAGGTCACTTGTAAGGTCCATACTAATGGAACCCTTATTATAATAAATATGCAGATAGTTTGCAGAGGGCCCAGCGAAATTTTTTGAAATCAGTACAATACCGCTGTTCAAAATCATCAAAATCAAATATTTTTATTTTACATAGGCCTACATGGGCACTTATAAAACGTCGACAAAAGGTGCACGGTTCGGGTTAGTCGTTTCCTATGTAGAAGAACCGGCAAGAAACTCCATGGTGACTCTTTTAATTTTTTTTGTTTACAATATTTCCATGTTACAGCATTAGTACTTGGATATGGGGGGACAACGTAGGCCCGACAATAAGTCGTACGAAATTGAATAAAAAAAAAACAAACAAAAAAAATAATGCACGAAATAAAAAGTTAACAAATGTTAACAATCATCTAGAAATCTAGAAAGCCTACAATGTTCACACATTCACAATAGGTAAAAGAATCTATACAAAGGTAAAAAAAAAACACAACACTAAATTTAACATGTGGCACAAATACTGTAATCAGTGCTGTAACTATTCTTAGCAAAGGGCTATAATGATGATTAAAAAATATTGTAAAAAGTCTAATTAAAAGAGAAAAAAAATGAGATTGAGAATAGTTAGAGATATCCATATATTTGTGCCGTTTATGAGTTACCAGGGAAGCCGCATGCGCAGAGGGTGTCAAAGCCAAATTTTTTATCTTCAACGTAGTCCTTGATTTTATAATATGCTTTTTTAATAAGGACACGTTTGATGTAGTTTTTGAACTTTCCATCGGTCAGTTCTATAACTGACTTAGGCAACTTGTTATAAAAGCGTATACTGTTTATAAGAAAAGACTTGCTAGTTTTCGTTAATCTGAATTTGGGTATTACAATTTCGTGCTTACTGCGTGTATTTAAATTATGGAAGTCACTTCTAGTTTTGAAAAGCCCTCGATTTTTGTTACCGGAACTTCCCGTCGTATAATGACATGCTAAAAAAAAATAATGTAATGAGCCTAAAGTCTAGAAGATTATACCTTGAAACGATGTTCCTTTATGATGTGTGTAATCACAGATACGACTGCTCAGATATTACCAATAGAGTACATTACTTTGTTCATACAAACTATAAGCAATATAGTAAGAGCAATATAGCTAGAGTATACCTAATAATCCCACCTGGAAATCTTTAAACCGACTCCGAAGCCAAGTGGATCGCTGCAGGCACAACTTAGTTAGATGGGGGTACTCCAATGACCCGCAGTGCGATTGCGGAGCCGCGTCCCAAACAATGCCTCACCTCCTATCGTGCTCTCTGTGCAACAATACCTGCACCCTGAAGGACCTTTGTGAGGCAAATGAAAACGCTATTGCCGTGGCTGAATTCTGGTCAACACGTATATAATTGAGGAATCATCGATATGATGAAGAAGAAGAAGATACCTAATAATGCGTGCATGCTATAACTCTCATGTAATTTTTTTTATATTTTCTGTCTATCATGCTCTTTTAGTATAATATTCCCTGTTGTTGGAGAGGTCTGGCTCTTGTGATACAGAACTTCCTATTACAAGAGCCTGGGCTGCACTGATATTTGTGAAATACAGTGTGTTAATAAATAAATTTTAGCTAGAGCAATTCAGCTAGATATAGATAGCTAGAGCTAAGTAGTTATCAGAGCTACAATACAATAGCAATAGCATTAAAATAGAACAATACATCTAGAGCAATGTACCTAGAGCTAGGTAGCTTTATTGCTTCTGCTGTATAGCTCTAGCTCAAGCTCTTAGCAATATGCTAAGATAAGCTAACTCTAGTTATATGTACCTACCTCTAGAGCTAAGTAGCTAGAACTAGAGCTAGGTAGCTAGAACTAGAGCTAGGTAGCTAGAACTAGAGCTAGGTAGCTAGAACTAGATCGGCGGTGGCAACCTTTCGTGTCCGGCCCTGGTTCAGGCCATGTTACGGAGCGAGAGGGTATGGGAATCTGTCTCCTCCTTCTGCGAAGCAGTAATGCTCGCGAAGGAGCAGGCGGAACGCGTGAGGGAGACGCAACGAAGACGCCCTCACGCCCCTAGCCACCGCAGGAGACGCCCTGGGCGTCAGGAGTCGCGAGCAGATTCCCGGCCACCGTAGGCGCGGGCTTGCGGACGGCGAGTAATGGGTAGCTCGCCGTCCGATAAGGACCAGGCCCGAGTCGACGGCGCGTTGTGTTCCACGCGCGCCTCAAAGAGATGTCAGCAGAACTGACGGGGTCCACGAGGACCGATGCCTGTCTGGGTCGCGGATAAATTTGAAAAAGAGTTACCGCGGCCCTGGCTCAAGCAACTGAAGGAACACGGGTGGGTTTTAGTCAGTAAAAGTCTGACACGCCCTCCCGCCTCACCCAGAGCGGGAGAAGTCATTGGATGATTTCCCAACCAAAAAAAAAAAAAAAAGGTAGCTAGAACTAGAGCTAGGTAGCAAGTGCACTACTTTAGAAGTAATGGTGAAAGAGCGTGCGGCCCGAGTGGAAAAAAAAAATTGTCGATCTTCGGCTTTTATTTGGCAAGAAATGCACCTCCACTTTCCAAGGATGACGATCGAACTATTTATCAATATCTAAGTTATATATACAGTAATGAAAAGGAAACCGTTTGTCCTGGTATGGTCATCTGATGAGGAAGGATGAAACGCATGTTACTAAAAGAGTTATGAATATAAATGTGGATGGATGGAGAGGGAGGGGACGGCCAAAGAAAAGATGGATGGACTGTGTGACGAGTGATATGAAAGAAAAGGGAGTCAGTGATAGCGTGACGGGGGACAGGACGGTATGGAAGAAGAAAACGTGTTGCGCCGACTCCAAGTAACATGGGACAAGGGCAGGAAGATGATGATATACAGTAATGAAAATATAGGCTACAGCTATCTTTTGTCCAATTTAGAGTATTATACCCAGTTCGGTCGAGGCCAAGGACGGAGGGGTTATTGTCTAACTGTATCCGTAACTGAAGAGAGGTAGATATCATATGAACTTGACGTACTTGTACAGTATCCGGCCAAGTTTTCACCCATGTCTGCGACTTCTCTATCAAATCTTTTATGTAATCATTTTCCTGTTGCGTTGGTTTCTCTAGAGCGCTGGCTTGTTTCTCCAGTCTGTCCCATTCGCTTCTATGAAAAATAACCGTGCTTGGACCACCTTTAGTATTTTTACAATAGTATATTTTTGCAGGCGTCATGTCTGAAATTGAAGCTTTTGAAATCTATGTAGCTTCGACGTTGTTTTCAATTTGAATATGACTAAGTACATAAGAATGAATATGGTTCCCTACTAGATGTTGTATGCAAGTAAATGCAAGTAGAAACCTTGTCGTCACAAATGATTTTGACAGAAATAGGGAGGTGAAGCTTACTTATGAGTTGTCCTTCGCTTCATGTTCAATTGTTGAATTATTTTTGTATATTATTTAAATTCATACACAATATTGTCACATTGTTTACGTACGTACTTATCTTCAAGGACTCTCTTCCAATTTCTGATACCGTAATGACCAATGAGATTATAAATGATCACTTTAAATAAATTACGTTTGATAATTAGTATTTATTATGTAGAACATAAATTCTAAGCCAGTTATCAGCTCGAAGGTTCCAAGAATCGGATTGTCTTGTTTAAGATAGTCCAACCTTTTAGGTCAAATGGACGATGTATTGGAACTTATGCATTCATTGACCCCCTATTCAGAGCAATTTGGTTTATTGTCTCAGCCACGAAATTCCGTTAGGAACATACTTTGTATCGATGTTCAACTGTCCACGCAAAGCACACTGAATGAGATTCAGTTTTTTGCTAATCTTTGTTCCATGAAGGCTTAGATAGACACTCGGGTAGATCATAGCTAACACGTAATCGTAGGTAAGTAATAAAAATCTGCCATAAATCTAAATCTAAAAGTAACAGACCGCAACTAAATCATTACTATGGGTAGGTACACCATCGGTATCAGTCGTACAGACAAACCACAGTCTCATTTATCCCTACATCAAATGCTGAGGCTCCTTCATGTGTTTATTTCGGTAAACATTTAGCTCTTTGATATAAAGTTTTATTTCGCGCCGGATAGCGTTAATCAGATTAAATAACTGCCATGCCATGGAGTGGTATAGGAAATTGAGCGGAGCGGTGGACGGGCGCCATTTGAGCCACCGTGGTGGACTCATTCGTCAATGTCACCCGACAACGCTGTTTGCAGTATATTTTTGCATAAAAATAACTTAAACAGCACTAGGAAATGCTGTGGAAATGATAAATTGTTCAGTCCCTGTACGCGGGAAATGTGAATAAGATGTAAAATCTCGTAGCTACTAGCTTTTAATATTTTGTTGTTCAGTTATTGGTAGTTAAGATTTAATGGGACCATAAATTACTTAAGCTTAACGTTTATGTTTACTTTCATGGTAACTTACCTACAGGGTAAATGGTGTTCTAAGATGTATTGAATATTGATTGTTTTCATAAGAACAGTATAAACAACATAATTTACAATTCTATCTTTAATGTTGTTAGAAATATAAGTGTCGCCCATGGAGCGTCGTAACGATCCCAAAGCAATCTCAATCCCATTCATTCCGAATTCAAATTGTTTCTTTACGTCCATACAAGTCATAAAACCTGCACACGTGTCGATATCAGTAACACGATTGTGGAAACGCGTCGAGTGGGACAAATAGACGACAAATAAACAAAACGCTCGCCCCTCGCGATTCCAAGTTCCGACACATGTGAGATTGTGAGCTTTGGCCGCTTTGTAACTGTCCTAACTTTTTATGCATGCTTGGTACCACACTGCCATCTATTTAAATTGCATTAGTTGCATGTAGGTTTGTTAATGTGAGTAATGCATTGAAGTGTGGTCTTGGGTACGAATGGGACCACCCCTTTTGCTTGCTGTGGATGTCGTAAAAAATATATTCAAAGGTCTATCTATAACTTTGTAGAGGATGTGAAGCGGATGTTATCAATCCTCAATTACACCTTTGCTTAAAAATATTGGTGGTTTCATGATTCTGGTAAAAAAGAACACTTATACAGTTACCAAATAACATTTTCATAAAATACCTCCAAGTTTTCGAATCCGTCAGGTACACACACCTCCAATTCGAGCGTCTAAGGAATCCATCGCTTTTGAAATAGAAATACGAATAGCAGTGAAATACAAATTGAATTGAGCGCCAATTCCTTAGACGTAGAATTTGTGTGTGTAGTAAGGGAACTCGACATTTTAGAGCTGACGTTGCTAACACTAAGTATTAATTTATTGTTAGTTACCTGTGCTTACTTATAATAAGTTCATTGATGGTGTCCCAATTAAAGGAATGTTTTGGGATTTTGTTTTGTTTTTCGTACTTTTGTGGTGGACATGGTCTTTTCGTTATGACCAGGGTCGAATACAATGTGATTCCAAGATACCTTATTATTTTATTCGTAGTCAAGAAGAAGCTATAGTATTAGTTAGCCTTTATAAGCTCTATTTCTAAAAATGTATCTAGAGTACTATAGACCTATAGTAGAGTAATGATGTAGACTAGAGTAGACAGTGTATACTGACTTAATCTATCCAGAGAATACATTAATTTTGGAATGATAGAAAGCATATTGCTCATTGAAGTTTACTTACAATACAACTCATTCCGAACAAGGCGTAAGGACCACCCCTGAGTAGCTGATTTTAAATTGAGATCACGTCTAAACGGCTAGTCATAATTATTTGGAAAAATTATATGTTACATTCTTTTTTTTATATTTTGATCTAAGAAAATTTTGAATTTTATTCGTATAACATAGTGTAATTATCGCCGGGCGTATTTTAATGAAATTTTCACCATCCTAAAGACAATTTAAATATCTACATTTTGAAATAAGCTCTTTTTTAAAGTCATAGACTAATAAGGAAAGTACAAAAAACTACTGGATTTTGGATCGCGCGGGTGGCAAACGAGTGCGTGTTTTGTTCCCTCAAGGTCGTTGGCGATTATTGTCGTCCCTTACGTTTAGGGCGGTGTTTTTCCGTACACACCTTGAACAAACACAGGGCAATACCCATTCGTCATAATTTGCATACGTTTCTTGTATTTGGGGTAACGCGATAACATCAATGTTACACCATACCACACCGTACCACTCCCACCAATAACCTTATAAGGGATCCTAGGGCATACAGGCTTGGATCGCGGATAGATTTGAAAGAGCGTTACCGCGGCCCTGGCAAAAGCAACTGAAGGAACACGGGTGGGTTTTAGTCAGTAAAAGTCTGACACGCTTCACCCAGAGCGGGAGAAGTCATTGGATGATTTTCCAAAGTCGGGACTCGGGAATAATCCCAAGGGAAAAAAATAATCTTATGTCCTAATCCAAGACATGGTCTACCCGGGTTCTAAGTTTCACAAATTCAAATTCATATTCATTTATTGCTCAACACAGTAAATAAAATTACACTTCCAGATGTCAGTTGAATGCGCAGTCAACCGTGTTCCACCAATTTAAGCATGCAAAATTATAATTACAATAATAATTAAAATAATACAATGTTACAAATTAAATTATAAAATAAAAAAGTAAATCTAAAAAGTATTCAATGTCATAAATAAAAAAAAAATTGGTATAAAATGTCATAAATTAAAAAATGCTATAAAATGTCATAAAATTAAAACGCGTTCAATGTCACAACTTAAAACGCTTGCAATGTCAAAAATTAAAACATATCCAATATCATAAATTAAAATACTATACAATGTCATTAATTAATATTAAAACGTAAACAATGTCATAAATTAATAAGTATTGATAAGTAATGTCAGATTATACAAATGTCTTGGTAATTAACAAAATAGTAAGTAAACAAATCGGACCCAAGTATCCACCCCAATCACACCACTTATAAAGATAAATTTCTGTCTGACAGGTACTCATGTATTGTGTAGTATGTCTTTCCTAATAATAAATTATTCAATTGTTTTTTAAATATCCAAATCACCCAAATCCATTAAACTCAGGTAGATAGCACGGGTTACTTCGCATGTATGATATTGGTAGGGATGTTCGCTAGAGCCAAGAATGAGAGAAAGAAGCTATAACCATGGAACTGAGACTCGAGGATTGACAAATATATAAAGGCAGCAAGTAGTAATTTTGTAAAGCCAGCCTTGATTTTGTCGAGTGTTTGCTGGTGGAGTACAAGAGATTTCGTCCGTAAAAAGAAGAAGAGTCTGTTGAAAGCAATTGCAACAGCAATTGTGGCAGATAATTTTGTCCGGTTCCGAATTATGTGGCTTGTTGATTTTTTGCCGCTGTCTGTATTCGGGCGATTCCGATTGTGTAATGCCTCATCAAAGTCATGAAACATCTTGTAGACTATCTAAGTTTAGCATTGCAGTGATCAACAAGGTTGGTGTCGGGGAGTTGTGGTTGACTGGTTGGCTGTCCAAGCAAGCCATCTACTACTTTAGTTTTTAATAAGTGGATATAGTCAAGTCGGAGTTTTTTATGTCTGCTCTTCTTGGGTTGGGCAGTCGAACAATGAACAAACACTCAATCTCTTTAAAAATAACTTTAAAACAACACCTGAAAGAAAGTCAGACAAAGACAATAAACATTACTAGTCCTATGGTTTCCTATTTATACATTTAAAAATGTTGTAGACGGCATCTGTGCGCCCCAGTGTGAGCCTTATCAGAAACCTTCCGATTATAAGACAACTAATTCTTCTCTTGTGATGCGCTCAACGAAAATAACTCGTGAAGCTTAACAATCGCAAGAATATGGAATCAGCTCGACGAGACCACGAAGGTTTCTTTTATACTAGCCTCCGCACGCGGCTTCGTCCGCGTGAAATTTGAAGTTGTCTCAAAAAATACGGTTAATTTTTTTCCCGGATAGAAAGTACAATGTGTGCTATTCTAGACTCTGTGCCAAATTTCATCCAGATCCTTTCAGCCGTTCTGGCGTGTTTGCGTGGCAAAAAACATCCATCCAAACTTTCATATTTATAATATTTTACAAAGAAGTAAGATTTGCTGCTTATTTAAGGTAGTTCAGTAAACCACATAAATTCACTTAAAAATAAGTCTATTTTTATTTGTAACACCTTCAGGGTCCAAGAACCAGCAGACGACAAAACAATAAATAAACATTATTTTGTCCTATGATTTCTTATTAAGTTTTACATTTGAAAATGCAGGAGACGGCACTCAAGCTAAGCTTATGTAGTCCCTGGCCCCAGTGTGAGCTTTATCGGAAAGCCGTGAGATACGTCTGCGTGACTTGCATGGAAATTTATTCATGGAAGTGTGTTTCTATGCATTGATACGGATCTGTGCAATAAAAAGTGTCTTTGTACATCATGTGATGGATGTGAATAACTGAAGTAGTAAATGTTGTAATGGTGCGTGTGCGCTAATTTGCGTGTTTTAGAAGAATGTTTTGGATTTGAAAGTCACGCGATTGGTCGATTCTTCATACTCTTTCATGGGGTCAAACCTTTTGCCTTGCCGAATTCATTTATACAATAAATTGTAATTCTAAAAACTAAAAAACACGCTTTAATGGTAAATTGAACTAAAAAGTCGCTAATCCTGAAGATCTTGGTAAGGCTAATGGGACAAACAATTTAAACGCACACGGTAGAATCAACTTTTATTACTTGTAAATTTTGATATTTGTTTGACTTTCAAAAGTGCCGCTTATTGGCCTAGTTTAATAAATATATTTGACTTTGACTAAATTAAAAAACAGTATCCACGAAAAGCCAAAAAAAAAGAAACCTCATTCTTTTAGTCTATGGCCGATCGCCATTGTTAAATGCGCGCGCATAGGAAAACTGATTAATTTTGCCCGCCATTGTGAAAAAAATTTCACAACTCGTTTTTACTGATGAAAATGATTTTTTAGTATTATTTTCTTCACAAGTGTGTTGAAAAACGTCGTATGATATACGTGTGTATTGATGATTACCGTCCTCGACTCTCTTAAGACCCTCACCTACGGTTCGGGTCTCAATGGCGCCTCAGCGGTAATCACCAACATTGCACACTTGTACCATAATATACTATTATTGTACACCATAAAATTATACACATTTTCAAGAAAATCTTATTTCTACGGGTACAAAGGCGGTCTTATCGCTGACAGCGATATCTACCAGACAACCTTTGGATGGACTAAAAAAACTAAGAAGAGAAGAAAGTAAGAAAGTAGAGTTTTCCTCTGAAAACACTTTTAAATTATTCAACGTTTAGGTAAGTGCTACTTATCTACCTACATTCCTATTGGAAAAAGGTCTGTATTCGATAGACGATGACATATCAACGTTTTAAAAATTGATATTAGTTAATGTGAGACTGGGTAATATTAGTATGTAGTAGCTTGTAATATGATTTAATTTAGAACTGTATTCAATGTTTAATTTGTAATAGGAAAATAATTATTGTAAATATTATGAATGTCAGTTTTATAACTTTTATTTTCTTTAAAAATTTTTTTTTTTTTTTGAATGTGATTTTATTTACTTATGATTTCAAACACAATGTGAATTGTTCCTAAATAAAAAATAAAAAAAATAATACCGAAGAATAAGTTTAAGTTTAAAACAAACTATAATTTAACTGTAAGAGATTGCCTAGTGCGATAAGACCGCCCATTGTACACTTGTTATTGTAAACGTTTGTCCTTTATGTTTTTTGTGGTGTACAATAAAGTATATAATAAATAATGTACAGATTCATTGCAATAAGAATATGGTTCGACGATAGAGTTCTTAGTTCAAATTCAAACACAACATTCTTTTTTTTCAATTTCTAAAATTAATTTTAGTTTGCCTTAACAAGTGAAGCGGGTGCATTTGTATAATTACAGCCGTATTGCCTGGCGCCACCACCTCTCGACTACTCAAGTGGATTCGTTCTGTCCGTTCGTTTGTCCCACGTTCGTAGCACTTGACTTTCAGCAGGTAGCCGCCCGGAGCGCGGCGCTAACAAGGATTCCAGCCATTCTTCTCGAGTATCTCAGTTTTTTTTTTTTAAATTAAGAGATTACAAAAAAAAAAACAGTTTTCAGAGATATTTTTTAAATGTACAATGGCTGAAACCGTCGACGTCGGCTAGTACAAAATATTATGACATCTGTTATATTTATTAAATTTAACTAGTGCTTGCTAATTGCACATTTTACAACGTACACAACAAACGAAGTTCCTAATTAATCAAAAATTAAATAAGTAATTTATTAATGCATGAGATCTTAAGTGCTGTAAATTATTTACTTACCAGATGTTAAAGAAAAATGTTGGTATCTTCCATTAAAATATAATTTCAAACAGCCATAAATCACAAGAACTAAGAAAAAAAACATCGAAACAGTTTATTACCAAGCTCTGTAACTGAACAAAATTGGTCACATCTGTGCACTGTTTAAATTAAAAGTAATTTTCTTATGCAGAATTAATTAATGACTAACGAGCTCAATAGGGTTCATCAGGCGGAAGCGTTAGAAAGTGACAGCAATATACACTTACTCAACCGAGGGACAAAGATGGAGTGTGTAGAAGCTGGAGTTGAATGAATTTATGCCGGTCTATTTAGTAACGCGTCAATTTGGCGCGAGAAAGGTTGTGGGGGAGGTTCCATTGAGAACATTACGAAAAGCGCGCGAATTATACTATCGTGAAAAGTGTCTGTGGAAAATAAAAAAAAGTGAAATTTAAAAAAATCATTGTTTATTATTTTATTTCTGTTTATTGTTGCCTTTAGGCGCGAAGTTGGTGTTGTGTTGTGTCAAATTTAAAAAAGTAAACTAGTAAATAAGCAGAAGAATGATTAGGAATAAACAATGCAGATAAGACATTGCCGGGACAAAAGTTTGAAGCCACGAGAGATGAAACGGACTATAAATAACACAAAGATATCAGAAAAACCCACACTAGACTGATATTGGTAGGTAAGTACCTAATTACACATTTCAAATATTTTTATTATCAAAGGAAAAACTTAAAATACTCACGTAATTATACTCTTCAAATATTTTTGACAAAATATTATAAATTTTTCGACCAATGACTTCGGCAATCTCTGTGATCTAATTTCCCAAAGAAAATGTTTCCTTTGATGTTTTTAATGACAAAAGACTTAAATAAATTATGCTTAAAACATGTTAGATGCAAGAATTCTGAATTAGCTTCTAAAATTATAGTATTTGTTCTTATCATGTAGTTATTTCAGACTTTTAATGAGTCCGCGTCTGGATATTTTTGTAGACTGAATGTGTATTTTTTTGGAATTTTTAATAAGTAAAAATAGATACTTTTTGATAGACTTTATCATACAATTATGTTACAATAAAAATGGTTGTTTTGGTAGAATTGACGATATGTTGCTTATGATTTTTTTGATTTCTCATTCTCTGTTAGCGCTTGTTGTGAAGTAAACAAGAACAAGGCTTATTTTTTATAATTTCTGATAATGTCAATCAGTTGCAGTTGACAGGTCCACTGATATATTGGTAAACTTAGATAACATAGGCATTATAAAATAAGTACCTATCTATCTATTTAGGTTAGTACCTAATGATTTCTGGTTAGCAATCGAGCTTTTTTCAGTTTACCACTGATTTGTAATAAAGTATAGATTTTATTGATAAATTAATATGGATAGGTGAACAAATAAAAACAATCTGACGCATTGAGAGCCTTCTCCTTTTTTTGAAGTAGGTTAAAACATCTTATAACTGTAACGCCTTTCTCTAAATAATATTTTCTTCAGCAACGAACGCACGTCACCTGAATTCCTCGGGGTTTTCAATTCTTTTGAACTTCAGTCATTAACATACTTACTTTCATGCCTATTTCTTTTATGAAGGCAAACGTACTTTTTACTCTTCTTAGTTGTGTCTTTGGGAGCAATAAAAAGTTAAGTTTCATGGCTAATGTGCTAAGCCGGATTCTTGGTACATTTTCTACGATTTATTGTCGCAATATAAGCATATACTTAATTTTATTAGAAGAAGCTTAAAAGCTTAGTGATAATAATCCTTTCTATAAAAATCTACATAAAATAAAGTTGTCTACTACCACAGCCACAGCCGTAAACTTTTTAATTTGCATTACGGAAATCCAAGTTTAAATTCCTTTTCAAATATTTACGGAGGTTGCTATAACATTCTCAAAGACAAACTTCTACAGTCTTATTAATAAAAATGGCGTATTCCCAGCTTACTCCGAAGTTACTCTTGGACTAGATAATCCCGGAGTAACTAAGGATTAACATAGATCTAGCAATGTTATTAATAAACATGGAATAACCTCGGGCTAACTATTCATTTCTTAGTCTTGGATTAACGCGTAAGCTCTGGCAACCCAGTTGAATTTAAAAGTAAAAAGAATGAACTAGTGAATGAAAAATAAGCAAGTTGAAGGAAGACATTATGTAGAAAAAAAAACAAAAAATTACATCTGCCATAGAGATTTGACAGTAAAGGTGAAGGATCCCTCCTTTTGAAATTATCGTATTACCTTTAAACTTAAAAATTACATAAAATGATGATTAAAAAATTAATTAATTTGTAATTTCGTTGACTAAAGCTAAACAGCTGCCAATGACCTTATTTTTTTTAATGTGCCACATCTACGAAATAAAAAATCAGATTCTATGTAATAATTGTGGTTGCGAGAGTTTTTGGCGGGATTTTTTCGAGTGTAGTTCAGCGGGTGTTAATATTATTTTCAAATTGATTCCTAGTGGATATTGTGATATTAAATTGGTGTAGTTTTATGTCTCAACTGTCTACTCAACTGGTCAATCTATGAAAGCATTGACAGAAGCGATCTCAGGATAGTGGAGCGGAGAATTTTATTGTAGTATTGACTACCTCCCGCAAAGCTTACTGGGAAGGCTGACTTTATACAATTTGCTGCCAAATACTCCAAAAAACATTAGAATCTGTTGCATCCGCATTCTAATGCATACTAAAGAGTTCAAGAAGGATATTACGCACTGAACACGAGGCGGTATGGTCTAAGACCTTAGCCTGCCCGAATAGGGCGATGCAAAAAAATTAAAAAAATTGTGGTTGCCATAGTTACACTACTCTTATTCCGACCTTAAACTAGCTGGCACCATGGTTTAACTTTTAGTCCGAGACTAGTGTCAGATTAGTATAATCCCTCCTTATTCCGTGTTTATTAATACGGATTTTTGTTAGTACCGACCTAATGCTTGGAATAAAGTTATTCTTACCTTAGTCCACGTTTATTAATAAGACGGGAGTTCTAGACAACACTTTACGGCGTAAAAGCCTAAGTTTACAGGGAGTTAGTCCGCGTAGAGCGATAAAGCATTTTTATTTTAGTTTGGTAGATTCACACGGTCCGCCAGTTTTGCTTTGATTTGTGCGAAAAGTTGGGACGAATGTGCACGCAAATGGTCCACGTACTATACATTAGTGTGAGCACATGTTATTGTGGCCGCTTAGATACATGTGTTCTTGTACAGTTGTTACAGTCAGACTGTTTGATACGCCGACTATTTAATTAACATTTGGATATGGGTCGACATAGCTGGCTTAATAAATTAGAACACGATTTATTATAAAAAAATAAAAATATATCTCGTCAGTTATTAACGCCCATGTTCATCTCTCAAAAGCTGACGACGACGCGCCGGGAAAATGAAAATATTTTTCCGTCAGTGTTCATTAATTTACTAATGATTTCGTTATCCGGTTTGGTCCTTGATGTAACGGTTTGTTTCTTTCTGCCGGTCATTTTCTAACACCTCACTCACTCACTGAAACCGAATACAGGAAAAGGAACAAGCTTATTTCTGTAGATGTTTAATTAACTTTTTCTGTTGCATTCCTTAAATAAATAATTTAATTAGACTCGATATTGGCTCAAAGGAGCACTTACAAACTTGGCATCACTCTACACACCGTTTACAGACTCATAAAATGTTCAATTACGCGTGCGATGTAAACTGCCGAATATGTCTGTTCTCTATTACATTTAATCAAGTGCAAAGTATGAGTCTCGGCCGTGTCGTACTTGTAAACGAGAACGCGCCCTAATTAGTCCCAACACGGCGATAAAGGCGGTAATGTGATAAATTAACGACTGTTCCTCTCACCGACTTTGATATCAAAAGCTTACGTTACACGATGGTAGGGCTCATAAAATAGTATGTTTAGACACTAATATGATTTGTTGACGACCTACTAAAGTGAAGGGTTAATTATTTTTCGTGTTCACTTAATGACACTTTTCTTGGCGACTGTTCATGTTTTGCATCTGTAGTAATACAAGTAAAGTATTTCGCTATTCGTGTTGGATGTGAGTGTACTTAATCGAGCATCAATCACACAGGGATTGCTTGATTTATTGATGCTATTGATTTTATTGGCGATTCGATCGACGATGACTCAATGTAGTTGTATTGTGATTGTAGAGCACTCAAAGTAGATACCCTGCCTATTTATGACCAGCAGATTTTGTGTTCATTCACCATTTAAAGTAAATAATGATTGAACTATTTTCTATCAAGGTATAGCAGCGATAGCTTTGTCATTTAAATAGGTTCGTATGGGTACAAAGAATAAAAGAAAAGTAATATATAAAATGAAACATTAAGTCACATAGAAAATAATCCTGAAATAGGAATCCACACAAGTACTTAAGTAACTATAGTAGGAAAAAGTCATTCAGTTAAGCAATTTTATTTTGCAGATGTAGAAGAATATTGTGACGAGGATTTGTAAAATATGGAGACCATTAAAAGTTGTAACAGATTTCGAAGAAGACACGCAGATATGCTGAAATCCAGCTTTGTATTCGTCGTTGTTACACTGGCCTGTGTAAACTCGCAAGGTAAGGAAAACTCCCTGTTTTTACTATTTAATGTTTTCTTTCATTCAGATTAGCATTACCCATTATTTATCGATCTGAGCTGTTATGTAACTAAAATAATTATGCACATAAATTTTGGTGGATAGTGAGGGGTGTGAATATCATAAAAGAGATGGGTGGAATGTGCGTGGATTGATATGAAATGAAAAGGATCAAATAATAGTAATGAAAGACTGGCGAATGGAAGCAGAAAATATTTTGCGCCGACTCCATGAAGAACACGAGCAGTAAGATAAAATAATATTCATTACGAAAAACTTCCTCGAAATCAAATAGTACTTTATGCAATGGTCATATAATACGGGTTATAAACACAGCCATTCGTCGTCGTCGTCTTCGTAGGGAACAGCCCTTTGTCTATCTCCATTCTCCTTCCGTTCTGTCCATCCAAAGGTTGTCTGCTAAAGGATTGCCCTGTGCGATAAGATCGCCCATTGTACACTTCTTTATAAATGTTTGTCCTGTAATTATTTAAGTGTACAATAAAGTATATAATAAATAAAACATCGAACAATTTGCAAAAGAAAATGCAAACCAAGTGAATAAAGATATGCTTAACAGGCGAATTTATCAAGGCAAAGACAGACGCGATGAAAAGAAAATGTAAAAAAAGAGTTGCTATTACGTTTCAATAGAGCTAAATTTCTTTGTAAACTAAAAAGAACGTCATACGTTCAAATTATGTCACATTGAAATGACATAAGTGCGGCGGAAAAGTGGCGCCAAACTGCACTATTCACTACACTTTGCTTCCAGTGCAGCGGTTCAACTTTTCTCGTAATTTCAACAAGCGTCTCACTTGGAATTCGATCAGTAAATATCCTTATCGCGTTTCTGGTATAAAGAGGAAATTATTAATAGCCCTTTACAACTATATTTTGCATTGAGTGGCGGTACCATTTATCAGTGTATTATACACTTCAAGTGATGTAGGTTATAGTAAAGACATGGCTTTATAGAATATGACGCGATTATCCGGTTTAGCAACAGTGTAATAATAAGTTTGAACTGAATTATCCTTCCATAACGGCCTGTGTACACTACCGTCTCTAGTGGTTTTGATAACGCTTTGTTTTCAGAAGCGGCAGGAAAACAGCCATTAATCAAATACTTAGTTCTGTCTAAACATAGAATGCAGAGAGAAATCGTTAACTTTTAATAGATTGCTAGATGTGACTGCGGTTTTATTTCAACTGCATTATTTTTACACTCTCTTGGAAATATTTAGCCAGTGTGTTTTTTCAGGCGAGCACGGTTAAATTATTACTGGCTCATTTCAGTTTGTCGCATGATTATTTCATTAAAGATATGTTTTGACCTTCATTTTAAGTGCGTTTCCAAATCTTGTAGAACCCTAAGTATTAATATTTAAGACAGATACACATCGTTATAGAATTCAGTTCCCAAACACAAACGTCCGAATCAAATTTGATTACGGTCCGTTCAAATATTTGTGTTAGGAGCTCTGAGATCCGAGAACGCGATAGTGTAAAGCTAGCTTAGCTATGGGTACTCCTAGGTACGCTAGATCTGGTATACTTCCTATAATTTGGATCTAACAAAATCGGGCTCTAGGGGATTGGCTTATTAAACTGGTTTGCCGACAACTTTGTAATCATCTACTGCTTTCTCCCTGTTATTGAAAGTAATTACGTCGTATCGTGCAAAATACTGTATAGTTTGAGATTTCATTAAAATATGTTGATTTGCCTTACAGCACTTCACAGGTTAGGTAAGTTGACACTTTCGTCAGAAATTGTGGTTCAAAACCCATCATTGATCATGAACAAACTATTAATGTGTATTTACTGAAAAAAAGTTAGGTATCAAAGGATTGCTATTTGCTAGTTAGTCTTGTATTATTTTCTAAAAGTCTACTCAAATTTAATGTTACAAAACGCTTCGGTTATCCCTTTTTTCTCAGTGTATAAAAAAATGTGCTATCTTCGAAATAATGTACAACAAAATATTTTTTATAGATAATATATGACCACTATCACCGATACTAATATTGTAAATACAACTATTTATTAGCATGAGAACCACAATCACCAGGTCAAGAACGTCCATTACACTGGGGCTGGTATTCATCCCGATATCTAAATCGTGCAATAACCGGGAGTGATATGAATAAAAGCGGTCGTTAGAGGAAATAGATCAAAAGCTTTATACCGTCATCTGTAACTGTCACAGCTACTTTATTGTGGTCTGGCACCAGCTGTTGTACTCCAGCCGACTGATCCCTCGCCTATACAAATAACTTGGGTGCTATAAAACATTCTGTATTCATGTTTCTAATTTGGTTTCAGACATAACAGCTTGCTGTGACAAAGCCGAGGGGACGTGTCGCAGTGTTTGTGACAAGGTAGGTGATCTTCATCACTTGACCGCATTTTCCAGTGTCGTAGCTCTGCATGTTAAAGCTGCGATCTGATCGATCGCATTTTCCCATGTGCGCCGCTGACCGTGTCATATCAGGCACGTTCCGTATAAGCATTAGGATTCCTTCGTTTCGCGTTAACGAAGGATTCCTACATGCTTAAGCTCCGACATTCCCACTATGTACCCTTCGTCTTCAACCGTTAAATCTTAAATCCCTAAAGATTTCCAATCAAAGTTTTCAGTGGAAAGCTAAATTGACTAATTAAGTAGATTTATTGCTTCCACCAAAACTTTTCGGTCGTCGTATATTTTTATCCGCGTCTGCCGAGGTCATTCAATATTTTGTTCAACATAATGGTATCGTACTGAAACCACAAAAGCAACGTGAGTCTTTGAAATCTTTGAGTTCCTTTTATAGTGTCCGTCCGCGTCTTTGATGTAACGTTTCATCTAAAACAAATAAAGAATGCGTTGACACCAGTCATCTATGAAATCATCTAAGATTTCCTCGGTGGCGTGTCTTCCTGCGTTATTGAAATATTATGCTAAGGAAATTATTCGAGTCGGCGCGTCGATCCTAATCAAGAATCGCGTCACAGCGCGGTCCGTTCCGAGAAAGCGCGTCGAGTGAATAAAAGTTAAATTATTAAAGCGCGTAAGAAGAGACGACGCCGTGCTGGTGCTGCCGTGCACTAATACATTCGTATTTAATTCCGTCTTGTTAGGGAACACCGCGTGACGGCCGCTTCCTCCCCCGCGACACTGTTTGAATAAGTTACGCGCCACCATCGATACTTTGTTACATTCATAAACGTACTCGATAAACTTTTATGATGGCATGCACTCTTAAGATATTCAATATGATGGTGTTAAAGATACTTTAACATGCACATAACATTACTTTGTAACTTTAACACCTCATTTCTCCGATTCGATAAAAAGTTCGTGACAGCTGTTATCCTAGTTGATAATCGATAGATATAACGCCACAACCCTACTCATCCGGTGATTTGGTACGTCACAGCTCAGCGGGGTCGAGACGGAGACAATCTAAATAAAGTGGCTCCTCGTTAAACCAGCTATTAAACGTATTTAACCCCTTGTAAAGGGACTTTGACAATTAATTGAGCCGATATAAAACCATATACTTTCTATGAATAGATCAATAACTAAGGGACGAATAGATCAGTCTGTAATTTGAGGTATATGGAAATGTTATTGTTTTCCCGCGTGTAGGAATGTAATTGGTGGTAGATGACAAGGCAGCTATACCCAGTGTAATAGCTTAATAACAGCGTCAGCCATTTTGCTGTGGGGTGGACGGTGGACAGTACAGGGTAATGGCATCAAAAAGTAGCCGGAATAAAAGCTATGCAGTATTTCATTGGGTTTTTCCCAATTTCCTGAAACAGCACTATTAACGTTAATGTTATGAAGCTATAAACTTTAATGTAAATAGCGGGGCTATCTGGTGACTGGTGACAACGAAAGGGATTTTATTTTATTAGGTGCAAAGAAGTTGATAGAATATATGGAGGCATTCAATTAACTCTTGAAATAGTGTCAGCTAGTTTCCTTTCATGTTAGTTTAGAATCTTCAGAAATATCTGAAATTGAAGGAAACGGGGCTTTTGTAAAAAAAGAGATAATATGTTTTTTAGAACACGGCGACACTTCATCCGGTGTCTACAGGATATCACTATTAAGAACAAATAAAAAACAAATTATTCACATGCTATTTATTACATGGTTGATTGCGTCTATCTTAGAACATCTGTGTGGTTTATTAAGATGTTACAATCTCATAAATTGTTGTGGAATTTGTAGTGTGGCAGTGATGAATTTAGCGACCGCGACACACAATGAACTTAGCAAAACACAATCAAGCTGAAATTATCACAAATTCCTGTGTTATCAACGAGTCACGCGGCTTCTAGTATGTAGCACATCATTACAAAAGAATAAAAATAAAATTAAAAGTAAAAACATGTTCAAGGCAAGCTTTTAATGGATTAAAAATTGCGAAATGTAATAATTTTTGCTTGTCAATAAACAATCAATGAAACCAAACACGATGGTAGCTATCTTGTCTGGCTGACGAGTTGCTATGGCTACCTTCCGGCTCCATCATGAGACCAGCTCCATAGTACCATGTCATTTCAATATTTCCAAACATGCATAAGTACGCCAATTTTCAGCTTAATTTGATGCCAGGAAGTGGTTGAAAAATCGATAATTATATAGATATTAACTTTAAAACTATCACGGGAATTTAACGCGATGATTTCGATTATTTATTTACCTTTTCGGCCGTGTTGCAACGACCGTGGTCCCGGGTAGACGGGAATAAATAATCGAAATCATCGCGTTAAATTCCCGTGATATATTGTTTTTTCAACTATATAGACACACATGAAATCAAGGTAATATTAAGGTTGTAATAACTAATAAATAAGAATAATATAGCAAACAATTTACACAAGAGAAAACATATCAATAACTTCAATAATGATGTCTGACCGAAGCATAACGTTTGTTTCTGGCTATCTAAAATTGATAGTAACTTTGTCCTCTATGTCAGGGATTGACAACCCTATCGCCGTAATGGTTTACTCGACCTATGAACAAGCGAGTTTATTGGATACACGATGCGCAATCTTGTACTTGTGTTACTGTTAGCATTCATTGAAAGTGATGTTGTTTATTACGCGACTCGTACGCCATTGACCGAATGAAAAATAAATTTTATTAATATTGTTAGCTGTAAATAGCTCTGCACAGAACAGTTTCAGCCGACTAGATCAAAGGCAGCGGCTTCTTTGATTCGCGCTACGTATGACTCAGGTTGTCACGAGACTTTTTTAAATATGCTTGTATACCATAAATATTTTGACACAACATACGCGAAAATGAGAATGAAACAGAAAAATAATTTATCACCGACATAAAAGTGTCACCAAGTTGTCGGACCTGGATTACGTCAATGTGAATTGATGGTAAGGGCATATGGAGTCAGACAACCGACAAATGTGTAAAAAGTCCTTGTTTTCCGTAATGGGGTTATGTGATGTGTCGCGTTCATGTCGTCCCATTAAATAACATGTTCATACGCGGTGTAATATGTTTTGATTTAGAGTTAGTTTGGTCCCTGCTGTACAGATAAATTAATGTTAAGGCGCAAAACGCCGCGCTGGTCGTTTTTGTGCAGTTTTTAAGAGCTATCTACTCTTTATTTAAAAATTTAAATTAATTAATAAAAATACATGAAATTTCTACATAATGTTGATTCTAAAATGGTAGTACACTTTTTTTTAAAGAGGTGTAAGTATCACTAATCTACTTCCAACAACAACATAAAATGAGTAATAATTATTGATAGCATGCATCTCCTCGTAAAGTGTTCATTAATTATTTTTTGTACTAACACTAATGGATAGACAATTTGATAACGAACATTTTGTAAGTTTTATTATTTTCAAAAGACTAATATTCGATTTTATAAAGGTTTTATTCTAAAATCTGGGCGTATTCACTACCGTAATTCATGCGCCACCAGTGCCGCTAGGCCAATAGGAATGCTCATATCTCATGCTGATTTTTTGGTCAGGGTACGGCCTTAAGAAGCCTTTCTTTATAACACTGTCCGACTACCATAAATATTCAACAAAGCTAGCTGAATGTTCACGAGTAGTCATGTCAAGTCAACTCGTCCGAACATTTACATGATGTGTAGGGACTGGATGCACGTGACATTTCGTTGCAGGGATCGTCAACCGTGACAATCACGCCACGGTCTCGTCGTATCGGGAATTTGTTAAGCGTGATCGGGATGCCGGGACCGAGGCCGAATCTGTCGGATGCCGAGCACGTACCCTCAACTTTAGTGGCGTTTACCCGACATTCACGTTGGTTGTCCGCTCGAATAATTTGTAACAGATGTCCAGATAAATGTATGTTTCTTTGGTAATAAAACTATCCCGAAATCCCATTGAAAATAAAATGTATACCTACTAAAGTGTATTATGACTTATTTCCTAAACCGATCCCAATTATTTTTTATTAACAATTAACAAGCCCGTATGACTAATGAAGTTTCCAGAATTAGTAAACATGTTGTCGTAAACTGGTACTCTTAACTGCCAACCTAAAAATGATTATGACACGCAATAAATTACGAAATAAAGTCCCAAAGTAATATCATAATCCGTCGCGCATTCCCCTTCAACTTGAAAGTTGCGAATACAAACAAACAAATACGTCCGATGGTTCAAAGCGGGTGAAAATAGACTCGTCTGAAATCCTTTCATGTCTGTCCGTCCCACGTCCGCGACACCGCGACTCTTGGAATACGATACGTAATATCTTATTAAAATTGACACTTTTGACTAGCTAAAGAGAGGTAGTCAGTCCTCACCAGCCATTAAATCCACATTTGCGTTTCTTGACGAAAAACTTATTCTTCATTTTAATGAAATTCTCCTCGAAACCATATCTTCAAAGTATACGAGACCTGCACCTGCAAATATATTATTAGTTCACGATTTCGTAGCACGGCCAAATTTCCAATTAAAACTATGAGAACTAGGCAAACTTATTTTCTGCGACAATTCCATTTTAAAATCTATTAGTCGACTGCCACGACGACGCCGACGGTGAAATTGCGACGGGGAACAAATTCGTGCCATCAGTATCAAAAATAAGTAGTTCATTATATTCATTAGGAGGAGCACTCGACTGATGGACAGTTTTTTTGCGTCTAGTAGATTTTTCTGAGTAGAGCAGCGAACTCACTAGCACGTCTGGGAAAATGGGAGAGTCCGTGAAAACGGAACCTACCGCATTATTGTTGTATCAGACAAGAACATCTCCGGGGGAGGCTGCGGGAGGAAGGGGAATGTCACCAGCTCGTTAATCACTGCTGTCGCCGCTCTCGTGACGGCTCCTACGTTTTGGCCAAACTTTATTGCTTCTCCGACAAAAGAGTTTAGTGAAAAAGACACACGTCGTAAATGTCCTCACTGTTTTAAAATAAGAATTCACAAATAAAACAGCAACATTACGGTCTACTTGCGCCTTGCTTGGATATTTTAATAACAAAACTTCTGAAGTTCGAAAATTCTTCAGGTCGAATATTATGTTTACGAACTATCTTGGTAGAAAACCACTGATAGTTGGCGCGTTTGAAATACTCGATTCAAAGTCTGTTATTTCCGAAGGAACCGTGTAGGCTGGTATGTAAATCAAGCCATAGGAATGGCATCAAAACACAAAGAAACATCAAAGCTGTGACGGTGCCGCTGGTTTGATTCCGTCCTTTGATTACTGGCTGAGTTTGTCCCGGGTTTGCTATTTTGGTGCTGTTTGTTGTAGCGTGACGCTGATAAATTGGAACAATACGAAACAAAAATGTTCGGAATACTCTGAACGGTTTTGTTCATGTCGAACATGGTTGAGCAATTGAAACATACATTCGTGTCGTGGCAATTGCATTCGTGACAGCCCTGGCACATCAGAAGCTGGTCGCCACGCGCTGTCGGCTTCCCCGTGGCAATAATTACAGGCGGGTAGTTGCTAAACTATTTAGGGCGTCGTTCAGAGTACACTGCTTGCGTCGTTTTATTATGTCAACTGAAAACCCTTTGTGTTTTAATTAGCCCCGAAATGGTACTCGAGATCTTTATTGGGTGTTGCGGTGTTTTAAGATATCATTAGCTGGCGGTTGATTTATTGGCATATTAAATTGATGTATTGATGTCATATGTAGTTTATTGATGTATTGTCGAGTGATGATGAAGATCTTTTGCTTCTTTATTGTTGTTTTTTAAACTTCTTCTTTAACGATCTGTGTCTGATTATAATTATCTTCTCTCCTCCGCTTGTCTTTAATTATATTCGACAGAGTATTCAGCCCTGTGTACGTTTGCTTAAACAATCAAGGCTCAATCAGTGTGATGTATGCTTGACACCTGGTGTTTACCTGCGATGGCACGTAAGGTAATTCACACATCACAGGTGGCCTTATCTACCGCAGTTGTCAGGACTTTACACGCAACACCTTTACCTACATGTTATGGTGCGTTTTCTCCACTTGTTACATATTTTGCACGAAACTCCATGTAAATGATAATAAAAGTGTGCATTGCATTCACAGATTTCTGAAAAAGCATTTTCCATCGTACAAGCTAAAATGCTTAGCAAGCAAATAAGTGGCTTAATAAAGTTGATAGGTAACTTCGCCTTATTTAAATGGCTTTGTTCTTAGGCAAGTTCCACTGGAACATTGTGGATTAATTAAAGATTTATCTCGACAATAGACTGCGTTAAAGTAAGTGTCACTTGAATTCATTAATTATTCCCAGAATATTTTTGCAATCGGTGAAAGCAATCGTGAAATTATCTTTAGCAAAATGCAAATGAAAAAGACGAAGAGAGTGCAATGAAACAGAACTTAAGCTAGCTGATTTAAAAACAAAGAATGCGTAGTTGCGCCCTTGCTATTATGGGTACATACGCAGGAAAAGAAAGTTCAAGTTATAGCTGAGCTCGGGTGCAAAATAGCGGCTAATTTATAGATTCCAGTTTCTACAAAGTTAATGAACACATAAACCGCATAGTAATCAACACTTACCAATCGACAAAGACCGGGGTAACGCGCGAATTCACCGCAAAACGCACTGGAGAGCAGTTAAATTTTATTACTGTTATACCTATTATTACGTTGTATATGCAGAATGGTGACCGTGCGTGCGTTCCGAATTCTAATAGATTCATTGTCTTCGCGGTTCCTTGAATGGTGCTATTTGTCACAAAACCTAGGTCGAGGACCTCACTGTTATCAACTCTTCATCGCTGATCATGTGCACTGCGTTACCGGACTTCGTCTGAATGTTGATCGTCGGCTATTTGTGGACAGTGGCAGCCTAAAAAGTACGCGGCAAAGTGAAAGCTGACAACTCCTCCTGTTTACAAGATACTTCTTTGATTTATGGTCTGATGCAACACTATCATGGCCGCGAGATACCGATGTGTTGTGTTGGCTGTGTTGTCTTCTAAGCTTGGAATAGACAAACTTAATTGTTTTCGCGCCGAAGTGACACAAGATTTATGGTCACAATATAACCACGCTTATGAGCGATTACGGCAAGACTAATAAAAGTAGAGACGATTGCTTGCTTCTAAACACCCGAGAATTATAAAGGAACATTACTTGTCTCTGTGATCCTGTCCTTGTATAAGCTGTATTTTTTTCCTGTTTGTGAAGTTAGATGTATGTATTTATTTATGTATCTATTTTTGTAGTTTGTTTTTAGTACCTAATTGTACTTAGTAATAATAACAATTTGAAATTTGCACCAAGTGCAACCCCATTTCGTGTCCAGGCTATCTGTATCCATTCAAGGTTGCCTGGAAGAGATCGCAGAACGCGATAAGGCCGCCTGTTGTATGTTTGTTTAATTTTAATGTCTCCTTTTGTATTTTTTACCTTGGTGTACAATAAAGCATATATAAATAAATAAATATAAATTATCATAAAATAATAATAGAGAAACAATAAAACGAAATTCAACGGATCAATTTCAGCTTCATATCAAATGATAGTGTCTACTAAAATATCCAGGCAGCAGCAGTGATGATTGAATACTTGCATAAAACTAAAATTCCGACCACGTATATCACAGGACGTGTCAACTGTCATGGCGTCAATGCCAGCGCAGTGATGTCAACCACATCCGATTGTCTCCATGCT
Organism: Orthosia incerta; assembly: GCA_948252205.1. NCBI lineage: Eukaryota > Metazoa > Arthropoda > Insecta > Lepidoptera > Noctuidae > Orthosia > Orthosia incerta. The sequence goes on from OX411759.1 coordinate 9,023,570, forward strand.
AATACCATGGGAGACCACCTTAAAACATTGTGAAACAAACGAGGATTTTTTATTCTCTGCCACCATTGACAAATTTTAATGTCCCGTGCAGATTGAATAATAAACGTATTTTTTTGGGGATCAAACGCTTGTCTGTCGTCTGAGCTTCCGCAGAAACATTTTCGTGTCTGTTATTCGGAAGCCTGATATTTAATTATTGTCGTATGACGCCATTCCGCGATTAATTCTCTTAATTTGTACTGTTTGCTCTTGGCATGCGAATGGGAACTGTAATATATCTGGCTTAGACTGACTTTCAATAATTTGTCTTTGAACAGTGTGTGATCGATCAAGTTCAATTGGTGTAATGGACGTTATCGTCTTTATCATCATCTAAATTTCAGTCGGAAGTGACATTGTTTATAGACCTACTTTACTTTAAGCCAGTTTCCACGGTGTTGTGAATTTGTACTTAGTTGGTTATCTAGCAAAGTAAATTGAACGTTATCGTCTTTATCATCATCTAAATTTCAGTCGGAAGTGACATTGTTTATAGACCTACTTTACTTTAAGCCAGTTTCCACGGTGTTGTGAATTTGTACGTTTTGTTAATATTAATCCCTTTTCGTCCTTTACCCAGAAACGGCCAGAATGTTACACAATGTTGGTAATGCTGGTATTGTTAGAAATGAATACTAACTAAAAGTTCTCGAGTCTATTCTACGAGCGTTTAATTGTGTCTGTCGCATTAGGAAGTTATATCGGAGTACGGCGGTGAATGCTGCCAACACTCATAGTATGTCGGTTAAAAGTGTAGTGACTCACTCTGACAAAACGATCTGCACTTAAAAATAACGTCTCGTTTGTATTTATTAATTACTTAATTTGAAGGCATACCATAATTGCTGACAAGTAGTGAAGTTACAATCGCCATGAATATATATTTTAAAGAATGTGTATTCAATAAACATACTTAATACTATAAATGCGAAAGTGTCTGCAATGTCTGTTTGTTTGTTAAATTTTCATGATTAATTGAATTAAACTTTCCACATGGGTAAACTATGTTTTCGGTTAGGACATTGGATACTTGTTATTTCGGGTGAATATTCCCAGGGGACAATTCTCGACTTCCACGCAGACGAAGCTACTGGCAGAACTATTATTCTGTATAACACATTATTCGCATAAAAAGAGAATGAACTGCTTCAAACGAATTGAAGGATGAACCTCAAAGAGCTTAAATTCTTAAGTGGGCGTTTAAATTATGAAATCGCTGACGCCGAGAAGGCAAGGCACTTAATTTGAATTGGCATAGTAATGAGTTAGAACAGGAATTCATTAATAAAGCTATGCAATCCTTTCTGCTTATTTCACGAGGACTACGCGGTCTGGGTACTGATGTTATTTAAAATAAAATATGACATTAACATTCAACTTGATGTTGAATATCAATTTGCAGTTCGTAGATTGTCGGAGTATCAACCGTGATTGCAGATTGTGTGGGTTGAATTAGTCTTGTTGGCACCATCTGATTTGTATACAATGATCATTGTTCCGACACTTCACGTGCGAGCCTCGGAGCCCGTAGTGTGCCCATAGGTTAATCGACGACATTATTCGATACCTCGGGACTTGTGACGTAAGAGCCTTTAACATTAATGTCTTAAAAGCCCTTTGAGTTCAAAGGTATCGTTATGTTATACTCGTACTATCACAACTTAATATTTACTCTGTGATCTTATTGTGACAGCTTTATAGTCGAGAAAAAAGTATGCATTCTGTTTTTTATTTTATGGTCGTGTCTTCGTGTTCGTATTTTAAACACTCTCGCCTTAGCCTTTCGTCACTAAGGAAAATATCATAAATTATGCACTCGGAATTGTCAGCATAGACGATTAACTTCTAAATGATGGCTGTTTCTTTTTTGCAGAAGTGTGTCGCTGTGTCGCATAATAATTATTGTTATTCGGTCCCTAATGTTCTTTACGATTGTTTTCTTAAATAAAAAAACTTTTTTACAAAAAAATACTACCGACTTCCAAATAAGAAAACTACAAAGTGAAAAATAACTTTATTTTTGGAAGTCGGTGTCTTTCGTAGGTACCATTTTTTTTCGTTATGGACACCGACTTCCAAAAATAAAGTTATTTTTCACTTTGTAGTTTTCTTATTTGGAAGTCGGTAGTATTTTTTTGTAAAAAAGTTTTTTTATTTTTCACTTTTTAGTTTTACCTACCTAATAGGCAAGTTGTTTAGTAAGTTTCCTATAACGCCAGAATAGATTACCCGAATATCAAGAAACTTGAACAAAACCGATCAAATGAGAGATCTGCTTACCCCTTAAGAGCATACTGGCGTGATGTTATGTTATGAAATGATATAAACAATAAGCAGACATGCGATTTCAGCAGTCCCGAGAGATTTGCCGTTATTTATTGAAGAGTTCTGTTGTATATCTTCGAAGTTCTTCATCAGATCTTCACCAAATTAAAATGGGACCAATTTCGGAACATACTCTTTCAAACAAAAAAAGAATTTTCAAAATCGGTCCAAAATTGACGGAGATATCGGTGAACATACACAAAAAAAAAAAAAAAAAAAAATCATACAAGAAGTCGAACATAGAACCTCCTCCTTTTTCGAAAGTCGGTTAAAAATACCGTGGTTTTAAGAAAATAAATAAAAGGCAAGCAATCTCTAGAGTATTTTTAACTTTGTTGTCTTAGACGAAGTGTTGTTTTTCTTTATTAAATAAATGATACCGTTAATAAATTCGACAATATGAAAGTTTCATTATTTTGTGAAACGTTGGAAGTTTGCAGAACTTTTAACAATCTCCTGCCTGAGTTGTCTGGCCTTTTGTGAACTCCCAGTACTTAGAAGATGTTATATTAGTAAAAAATTATTAAACACTCGTTATCAGCAGCCAGACATCGTGTGTGTTGATGTTTGTGTGCTCACCTCTACAACAACTGCTGATAACCCTGTAGCGCCGTCTGAGAGATAACGCGACCCACCAGATGCACATCTCAGTATATTTATGCATATTACTGTGATTTCGTAAGCTCCGTATGGTTATCTAATAAATGTGATTGCTTCCATAAATTTTGACATAACATTAAGATATTTTTTCTTCGAATTAAGTGGACGAATACTGCTGTTTGTTGATGTGTCAAATTGAGAATTGATGGCATAACGGAATGGACATTTTTTAATCCCACGTGTTCCATGTTTTACGTGAAGATTATTTATGAAAGCAACATTAACGTAACATCGTTGTAATATTAAATATAATGGCAATGAAAATAACTTTGATGTTTAACACAATCTAAATAGTAATTTGTCATAGTGACCTAACGAAAACAAGAGCTAATAAAAGTTAATAAAACAACACAACGAAATGATGTCAACATAATTTACGAGTATTAGACCCGGAATTATTTTACAACAATAAAGAATATATACAAATTTTTTTTAACAAAAATTACAACCGACTTCCAAACAAAAACACTACAAAGTGAAAAATAACTTCAATTTCGGAAGTCGGTGTTCCTGTTTTCTTTTCTTTGTTTTTTGACACCGACTTCCGAAATTGAAGTAATTTTTCATTTTGTAGTGTTTTTGTTTGGAAGTCGGTTGTAATTTTTGTTAAAAAGTTTTTTATTTTTCACTTTTTAGTTGTGGTAGGTACATAATGGACCAGTTCTATAGGCTAGGTACCTACCTATAACGCCCAAAGTGAAGCCAGAATAGATAAAACCAATCACATGAAACTTAAATAAACAAAACCGGTGGAATGAGAGTATACCAGGGTGAACTGTTCACACCTGCGTACTCCTTTAAAGCGTACCAGTGTGATGTTATGTTATGAAATGGTGTAAACAATAAACAGATATGCGATTGCAACTATCCCGAGTGATTTGCCGTCATTTATTGAAGAGTTCTGATGTATATCTCCGAAGTTCTTCATCAAATCTTGATGAAAATTAAATGGGATGACACATGTCACATGACAAACACCAGCTTTCGAATAAAAAAAGAATCATCAAAATCGGTTTACCCAATAAAAAGTTCTGAGGTAACAAATATAAAATAAAAAAAATACTATCGAATTGATAACCTCCTCCTTTTTTGCGAAGTCGGTTAAAAACAAACAGCCATAGCCAATGAACTTCAACTTAACAAAATAAAATGCAATGAAACAAATCTATTGCCCGATGCACAAACTGCTAATTAATAAAACCAGTGAGAGACATCTTAATTGATAACGTAACTGGATCTTTTAAAAGGGACGTGGTACGACGGTCGCGTTGGTGTTGAGCAATGTGTAGCGATGTGTCCGGACATCAATTAATATCATTAAGCGGGTGTAATGCGTGCTTTTATGAAACAGACATGAACAGAAAATCTGGTACGCACAATTTGTGGATTCCATGCATTTGGGTTTTTGTAGATGATCCTAGAAAAAAGCAGATGTAGATATGATAGAAGAAGAGCTTGCTCTTCATGATAACTGAATTCATCGTGCTGTTCAAGATGAAACCATCTTTAATACTAGCTTCACAGTCACAGTTCTAAGGGATACTTGCTTTGATATTAAAGTCGATTCTACTGTAGTTCAAGACTGCAGATTTCGGCAACAAGTTCAGTTTGAGTTTCTTCCAATTTCATGTCTTACTTCGGACAAAAATGACTACCTCCGTCCGAAAACTATACACAGAGACATTTCCTTTCTGAACTTTCTCATGTGATGGTACTTCGTCTTAACCGTAGAGAACACGTGTTTATTTACCACTAACATGCTCCCCGGCAGTTGCGCAACTTTTATTACCTACATCTTATTCGGTGCTAACATTAGTAACATCAATGTTGTAATTACGAGGATGTGGATACGTTTTGCGTGATGCTGTATATTTTGTGGATTGCTGGCTAGGAAAGCAGATGTGCAGGGAAATGTTGGGAATGTATATTGTAATAAATTTTAATGGTTAGTAGCAATAAATTTCGATTAGCTTTTTATTGACCCACAAAAACATACAATGTCATGTTTGAATTCATGCACATCGGAAAAAGGTATCAAGCTACATTTGATTGATGATAATTTCAGGATCTTAAACATCCTTGTAAGCACGTATAGCGATTTATTTCGTTCTAATACCAACAACTAATACCACTGGTATTTATTTCAACTCATATTTATTTTCTATTCCGAACGAATACTATTGTTTAAACTAACACCAAAACAAGTTCAAAGATATAAGGTACAGTCAGTAAAAATGCTTTGTATGCAATTATATGACATTTAATTGAAAACAGAATCAGTTAAATACAAAAAAAAATGTAGCTAGCAAACGTCTAGTTTAATAATACTACTATTTAAATAATTAAATTTAATGTGGGAACCCACATTAAATTTAATTATTAAAATAGTAGTATTCGTTACGAATAGAAAATAAATATGAATTGAAAAAAATACCAGTTGTTGGTATTAGAACGGATTTCTCATTGCGTTATGTTTGTTTCAGATGTCCTTAGTGGAGATAGCGTCAAACACATCAACGTTCGAGCAATGGGTACCAAACATCTACAGATTTTGTACACCACGATTAGTAAGTATGCACAAACAGCAATGTGAAGTGAAGAAAATATCAGAAAAGATTTTTTCTTTGCTCAAAATAGAGAATTAAAAACAAAACCTCCTATTTTCGACGTTGACTCCATATGTACTTTCATATATACAAAATCCTGTGCTACACAATCTTCAACAACCACAAGATGACGCCAAACCACTTCAAAACACTTACCAAAAACATTAGGCCACGAATAAACGTTAGCATCAAGCGGGATCGTAGGCGGACCACAGTAAACCGATACCATCCATTCAGACAATCACAGTTTAGGCCGCCATTCAGTTCATTCTCTGAAATAAATCTTCATTCATTTTTGTCAATAAACCGCCTATCAGCATTGTATTGTAATTGGGGTGGGTATAGAATTTCCTGCCCTTACAATGCAGTGCCCAAGTATAGAGTTACTACAAACAATGGCGGACAAGAAAAGAAAAGATAAAAGACGTAATTTGATTTACAAATGATAGGTTGTATAGGTAAGTATGCCATGTGCTGTGATTGTAGTCTCATGTGCTGTTTTCGATTCTTTCCAGATTGAGTTTTGGATATGCATGAACAAGACGATTCAAGGTAACATTTCTTGTAACTATTGTAAAAATTCGCGCGAATTACAATCGCATTGCGTGCTATGCCTTAGGCGGCTTACACACGGCAACGCGCACCGCCGCGGTAGGCAGTGAAGCGGTTCTCATGTCGCACTGGCCTCTAATAAATCCGTTGATGCCTAACACACGTACACCGCCCGACCGCGCGGGTCGAGCGAGCGGTGTACGTGTAAGGCATAGCACGCAATGCGATTTTTATTCGCGCGAATTTTTTACCGCCCATTCTGTGACCTATGGAAATGTATGAAGCCGCACGCACTGCGGAAAAAATATTGCGCACAAATTGTACTAAAAAATTCAAAAATCGCAGTGCGTGTTAAGCCTAAGAGTGTTCTGAATCAATAGGGATGTTTTCTAAGTAGAAAAATGATAATTCAATTTAGTCCGTCAGTGAGATTATCAAATAGTAGGTATTGTACCCGTATTTTTTGCTCCATCAAATAAATAAAAACTGACAAAAATAAAGCGCATTAAGGTTACACTAGTCGAAAATTCTTCCATACAAACGTAGTCTAGGGATTATTCCACTGTTTGACAATGTACGTTCAAAATAAAAAGTGATATCAATTTGTCTATCTAGCCCTGTATGGAAACAAAAAAGTGAAAAAAGTAAATATTTGAAAGATATGAGCGTCGAAAGTTCCACATTTCGACACTAATTTTAACGCATTTTTGGGCGCGAATAAATACCATAAGAAGACGGAAAATTAAAAAACGGCCACCATACAGGAATAGATTATTAGTTCAAAAATGCAAATAATTTAATTTTGAATAGATACGTTTAGTCATTTTTTCATGATATCCAGACTCCCAAAGGTCTGATTATAAAATTTCGCGCGCTCGGTTTGGTCCTAAATTATTATCCATTTCGCTACAAATTTGCAAAAGTTTGTATTCGTACGCGAACTAGCTTCCTACTGCTCATTACAGCATCTATCTCTGCCGCACGTGTTGTCGGTTGATATAAAATGCATTTTAACCCCGCGCACAAAATAGTTCGTGTCCGTGTCCGTCGACTAGTGTAACCTTAAAGTTCAGGAGTGGGGGCTTGTGAAGTCACTTTGTCAGTATAAAGTGTAGCATACCGTGACGTCACACGATATTTCAACGCACTAAATCGTCGTTTTTTTTGTTTACGTGACAAAAGAAAAAATAAGTGTCTAATATTTTTAGGTTATCTAACTGACGGACTAATAGATATTTTTGTTAACTACCCTATTATTGCTTAAAGAAGGTCCTTCTGCTTGTTGCTAATAATATAAATGTATATAACTCTCTACAAAGCTCTACTTTAGCTTTCTACGTCTAAACTAATTAAAATTATGATTTTGATGTTTGTTTATGCGTTTGTAAAATGTATCTTTGGCAGTTCTGAGTCGATCACGAAAATGATTTCATTGACGGATAGCTTTACTGTCGTTCAATGTTGTACGCTTCTTTTTATGCCGTGGAACATGCTACTGGAGCGAAGCTGCGTGAAAAAGCTAGTTATTTATATATCATGCATTGTCATCAAAAAGAAAGTGCTTACTTATAAATGTTTGAAAGCTTTACCTTTGCTACCATTAAACAATTGCTTCTACGCCATCTTTTTCCAGGAGACACTTGATAGTCGTCCCATTATAATTTCAAATTCCATTTTCAAGCAGAAGTGGTTTCCGGGTCCGGTTGGTGGGGTCGCGCGTGTTGCTCATTGGGCCGCCTGACGTCATGCAGGCACGCATGCGCGATGGCAGCCAATGAGAGTGCGCTGGTCGGCGCGGGCGCATGCCGCCGGTCTGATGAGATCGCCTTCTTCGACTGTGTGCAACGGCAGGAGGAGGCGCAGCATTGCTGTTGTGAGTAGCTTAAGAAAAAGAACGGGAGATAGACGAATAGCTCGAAATTTCGGCACAATACGAGGGTCAATTATTTTGGTTAAATCTGTGAAAAAGTAATGGTTATGCCATTTATCCACCCTATGATGAATTCACTGAAAATTATGTCCTAGATGACGCTAGTTGTATAAGCGGCATTTATAAGGTTTAGTACAGATCTAAGACTCAACATACAGGTATTCAGCTGTAGTATCCGGTTTGACTGGAGGCTTACCCCCCAACTTAGTTGGGTAATGGCTAGGCAGATTATGGGTGCGGGTTCTGTGACATCCGTTTCCAGTAATACACTTAATGGTGGATTTATTGGAGAGAAAAACAAAATAACTCGGTAAAAGGCCACCTCCACCCATCAGGTGAGATAGTGGTCAAGCGCGAGCCTAAACAAGATAAAAAAACCTCCATTAAAAAAATATTCATTAAAAAATCTTCTTTTAAAACAAGCTTTTTTTGTATTCTTCTCAGAAAACCCTTTCATTTGATACCCATATCATGGCAGCGCACAAAAAATAACTAGACCGCTATCTTGGGCCGTCCGCCATATTGGATTTAGAATGACAATGGATACATAACGAAAATGTATTTTTTTACTAATTTGATTAAAGGTGTACCTAGGTAAATCTTATTTTTTTTTCCAGAATATTGTTCTAAACAATACATGTTTTCTTCCGTCTTCCCGCAGCGCAGACGCAATCCATGACATGTCACGAGGAGTGTCAGAAAGCGCTATGGCGTCTCGGTCAGTCTAAAGTCGACTTGCAGGCCAGAGCTACTGCACTGCAGTCTTGTGAGGAGTCCCCTGATCTCATGAGGTGTCTAAGAGACCTCACGGATTCTGTTGTGTCTACGGATACTACTACATGTAGGTAACCTTGAGACTATTATTATATATTAGTCTCCATCCTCCTAGTAATTCAAACAAACCCAGGAATTAATGTCTGAATCTAATATTCGAAAGATGTCAACTCAAGGATCAAGTGCTCTCATCTCTTCAATAATCTCTTTGACTCAAGCTAGATTTCAGTGAATACCACTCTCGTTCTCTTGAACGAATTGTTTGTTTTGGAATTTGAGAACTGATACATACCCACTCATTTTAATCCAGATCTCTCCTGCTGTCGTGAATCAAATAAGCCAGAATGCCAGCCGACTTGCGAACGAGTCTTGAAGAGTAAAGACGCATTACAAGAGATCGTAGAGGCTTTGGAGGTGGACTGTGGAGCTCCTTTCCTACTTGACGGCTTCTGGCAATGTTTTCTGAAGAAAGACGCACCGCCCGAACCTAAGGATTTGATTCCGCACGATATTGCTAAACTACATTGCTGTCAGAAAGTAAGTTTTTAACGATTTTAATTTATTTATCTGCGTAGTCTGTTTCTACCTTAATGTCCTTATGTAGGTAGGTATGTGTTGTTGCCTCGTTTCACACCCGCGCGACCCAAAATTTAGTAGTTTTTTGTACTTGCCTTATTATTCTATGACTTTAAAAAAAAGCCTCAGATAAAAATGTAGATAATTAAATTATCTTTGATATGGTGTTGATTTCATAAAAATACGCCCAGCGGTTTTGGTGTGATTGTCATATTTTTGTCCGTTTTAGACATTACTTTACAAATTAATTACACTATGTTATACAAATAAAACTCAAAATTTGCTTAGATCAAATTATTAAGAAAATAGTCTAATATAACATATATTTTTTTCAAAGAATTACGACTAGCCGCTTAGACGTGATTCTCATTTTAAAATCAGCTACTCAAGGGTATCTGCGCCTTAAGGATCTTCAATACCTTTTTACAAGCTTTTAATTAACTTGCACTGTATGTATGTATGTTTGTATGTATGTATATAAGTTTGTTCGGGTCAAATCTTGCAGCTGAATTTTAAAGTAGTTTTCCTCCACCGATTAAGATGAAATTTTGAGTACACGATTAGTTTGGATGACAATGCATGGTTAGCTAAGTGACGTCATTCAAAATACAATTTGGCGGACGGCTCAAGATTGCGGACTAGTTAATTTTTGTGCGCTACCATGATATGGGTATCAAATGAAAGGGTTTACTGAGAAGAATACCAAAAAAGCTTGTTTAAAAAAAAAAAAAAGAATAAATTATTTGTCTAAGACGGATGGATTTCTGTTATCCGAATTTTTAAATAAAAAAAAAAATAAAAAGAAATAATGTTTAAAAACAACAATCACATCTAACTTTTTGTGCTCAATTTGAGCCTTGGAGTTAATATTTTCGAGTATTTCGAACGTCACGTGTCCTTGATCCACTAGGGGATCAAACTTTCGGCTTCACAGAATTCTTCAAAAGAACTTCTGATTTCTTTAGCAAAAGAAGTTTATTATGTGCCAAAGAAGTATTGGCGAAAGTAAATACGAAGCAAACTTTGTTTCAGGCAGTGCCAATAAACTGTCGAAGATTATGTTTCGAGACGTTCAACTCGGGCTGGCAAACTAACTGGCAGAAGTTTTACTCGGAGTGTTTGGGCGATCCCCAGGAGATCACGTTGTCAGAGTGTATGGATGATGGTAAGTTTTTATTTTTGATAGGCTCGCGCTTGACCATTGCACTATCTCACCTGATATAAATAACCTATTGACTCTTGACGTTAGGACCGGAGGTTGTATGTGGATACTTGACCGATTTTAGACCATTTTGTTTTGTTGTAATTAGGACTATGAAGTAAAATATTCTATTTGTCGACCTCTAGAGATAAATTTATTGAACAGCCCTTTTCGTCCCCGTGGGGTAGTAAAAGGTGATTAAGAAATTGCGTCAGAGGGATGGGCCTGGTAATTATAATACAAGCCTGTTACTATCCTGTTGTAAAGCAAAGGCCTCTGTTGGGTGCAAATGCAAATACACCTTAACATTAATTAGAATTATTATCAATGCAAATGTCAGTGAAATTTAATTTGTCAGTGAGTGCCAACGGGCATACTCAAGAAATATTAAAACAAGTTGTCCGATTCAAACCACGACTATTAGAACACTAAATTATATTTTGTTGATGCATCACCCTCTGCATGCCCTTGTCCCATTTTACTTGAGATCGGTGCAACACGTTTTCTTCTTCCATAGTATCCTGTCCCCCGTCACGCCTCTCTCTTTTCTTTCATATCTTTCTCAAGCAGTCCATCCATCTCTTCTTTGGCCGTCTCCTCCCTCTACATCCATCCACATTTATATACATAACTCTTTTAGCAACATGCGTTTTATCCCTCCTCATCACATGACCAAGATGTAAGCCTATTTATTGCACAACTCATTACTTACTAAACAATTCGTAACGTGTACCGTAAATCCCTCTCATACAGAATAGGTACGAGCAATAAACACCATACTAGCTCAAGGCGTGTTGGCGATTGCAAACTAATATTAACTACTCGTATAAGTCCAAGTTTCCTCGGTAAAGGAAAACATCGATATCTGCCTTTGCAAAAGATTTTAACATGCATAAGCACGCAGTATTCATTGCTACTGTTAATTTTATTATCAATTTCCTAAGTACATAGTGACCAGAGGCCTTAGTGCGAGTTTTTACTCACGCTCAATCGCGTTAACGTTAGCGCCCATTTGTATTGAAACTGGATAAGCGCCGTCTAGTGACGGCAAGGCAAAACCTCTTTTTTTGTATACATTTTGACATAAGAGATCGTTTACGTTATCTCGAGTGAGTACGTTAAAAAACTCGCACTAAGCACACAGTGGTGGCCCAGTGGTAGCAGCCGCGACTTACAAGGTCGTGGGTTCGAACCCAGGAAGGTGCCTTACTTTGTGTATTATTATTTCATCACCACTGCTCTCAAAACGGTGAAGGAAAACGTTGTGAGAATATCCTAGATGACCTAGAACCAAAAATTCGAAGACATGCGACATGATGATGATGATAGTGACTTAACGGGACAAACAATGTAACGTGTCCTTTAAATGATCTTAAATCTTTCCTGCACATTCTATAGCTGCAGTGTCCTCTATCTTTGCTATTCACACACATGCTGCAAACAGAAAAACATGCTGAATCGCTCGCATCCATATTAATGTGGCATTCCCGCGCCTTGATGAGACGATGCGTCTACCATGCAGATTAGGCGCTGACTAGAATATGCCGTTCTGATTACCTACCTGAGCTCTTTAGCGGTGCTTGTCGGTACTTTAGATTCTGTGTTAAGCGGTTGCAGATTTGCAATTGTGGCATCATCGGTTCAGAAATATCTATTGCAATGCTTAGATGCACAATAATGTGGGATGAGAATCCAGTAGAAAACCTTGGATTCTGTATTCGAAGAATTTTGTAATGGGCTTAATTTTTTATCATTTGGATGAGTTAACAATAAGTGAAGTTTGTTTGTTACTCCCCAAGGTCAGCCCCAATATCATTAAACTTGTTGAAATCGACCTCTTCTTCACCAATACAAAGTAGTTATTCTCGTAAAGCTCGCCACTTCTCTAGATCATTTTAGGTCTAGTGTAGTGACGTGTTAAATTCTGCTTCATGAAGTGCATGTTGTTGAAGGATGGATATTTATTGTTTCTTTTTCACTTTAGATTCAGCATCAACCATGGGAGGTTAATGAAATTCAGCAGCTCAGCCCTATCTGGTTGATGCTACTGTCATTATAGTAGAACTAGAGTCTTCTTAAGAAACTTTTTCGAAAATGTTTTGGTGTTTACAGTCCTATAGAAATTTCACTAATTCCGTTTCCACTTTCAGTGGACGCGCCCTGCTCCCTCGGCTGCGCTGGTCTGACGTACTGCAATCAGCTGAACAGTAGACCAACGACTCTGTTCAGATCTTGCACGGCGCAGGCAGACCTCGAGGCACATCTAGCAGTCGCCGAGCAGAAGGGAAGTGGGTAAGATTTTAGAAGAACGATATGCCACGAAGATCCCTCTTAGACTTATTTATTACGACCTCCTTCTGATTGAAGTCTGTTAAGAACTGCAACTAGTTGCAATGATATTAATGAAGAGAATGTTAGGTCTTCGGATAAAGATGAATTTATGTTCCAATCTTTACCTGAGGAAATAATCTTACTTCCTTTAGTTCTTCTTAGTATTGCAAATCAATATAATTCAAAGTAACATGTCATCTGCAAGATAAGGGAAATTGACAAAGCATTTTTAATATTTTTTATGTTGCAGAGTTCTCATCATATCCGGTATGGAATTGCCTCTGAAGAACTCAACACAGTGTCCTATTGATATTTGGAAGAGCGTAGCCTGCGCGTTACACGTCAAACCCTGCACAGCAAAGGTTAGCAACCCTTATAAAATATTCAAGCATAGCAACACATCGATTTAGAACGTTTCGAGCATTTTATAAATAAACTCAGTGACCGCTCTTACCACAGAAAATGGCCATTTCAATACGGATAAACTCTGACCTCATAATTTATTTTGGGGGTTAAATTGTTCTAAAGCTTCAAAACCCCACATCACATACACATCACCAGCCTATTAATGTTCCTACTGCTGGGACACAGGCCTCCTCTCTGTGAGAGGGAATGGGCCGTAATCCACCACGCGGGCCCAGTGCGGGTTGGTGGATGTCACGTCTTCGAATTTTTGGTTCTAGGACATGCCGGTTTCCTCACGATGTTTTCCTTCACCGTTTTGTGAGCAGTGGTGATGAAATAATTTACACAAAGTAAAGCGCCTGCCTGGGCTCGAACCCACGACCTACAACTTGTAAGTTGCGGCCGATACCACTGGGCCACCACTGCTCGTCTTACAATTCACTCCATCCTGTATCGATTGTTAAAAAGTGATACAGATAAATTACTTCAAATTACGGATTACTTGCCCGCAGCCGTATTGCGTAAGTGAATACGGCAACGCAAAGAGTTTGACCGCTTTCCAATCCACCAAATCGACCAATCACACAGAAGGAAATCCACATCGCGTCATTCATCTCGCATGTGATTGGTCGATTGGATAGCGGTCGAACTCTTTGCGTTGTCGTATTCACTTACGCAATACGGCTGCGGGTAGGTAGGTCCTACTCAAACCAATTCAATTTGATTGTATTTTCAAACTCGAGGTTACCCTAAACATAATTCAAAAAGGGCCTCTGTTGTTATGCATGACCTAAGTTTTATCGTCGCAGTTAACACTAAGGCCTACTTGCACGAAAAACTTAACTGAGAGTTAGGTGCTAAACCGAGCTTAAATTGACAGTTTGTCATACAATATTGTCAGTTTAAGCTCGTGTTAGCAACTAACTCTGAGTTAAGTTTTTCGTGCAAGTGTGCCTAACAAAATTCTCATAAATCTCTTTCCAGGGTCACAGCAGCCTTCTGTGTGCCGAAGAGTGTGCAAGCCTGGTGTCATCCTGCGTGGAGTGGTCTCGAGCCCCTCCCACACTGACGGCGCGAGCTCTATGCGCCAGACTGACTCCTACTGATACCAACGCACCGTGTGTACCTTTGCATCAGTTCATGTCTCCTAGTAAGTGACACCGTTGAATGGTTTATTGGTATTGTTTCCACCAGGAGCAGTCGTGGGTAGATTGGGGGGATTAAACAGGGTCAAGCAGGTACGCAGGCTGTTTAAGCCTTCAGGTCACATTTGAGCCAAATATATTTCATCAGTTACAATTATTAGGGGTCTCGTGATATTCTTGGAGTCTCCCTTTTTTTTTGTGTGACGTCTCGCAGTGTCAATCAAAGTGATTTATTACTGCTTAACCGGACTTCCCTGTGGAGACTAAACTATATAGCCTCCAGCTAGGCGCAAATTTCTAAACCTAAGCGACAACGCTGAGGGCTTTCCCAGTTGGGGGTCGAACCTCGGCTCAGGGCGTCGCTGGGGGATAGCTATGGCTGGATCTAGATTAATGAATTTACCTTCCGTTCGTAAACTAGCTAAGTGGAGAAGAACGGATAAGAACTCCTTTTATATCTAATAATTTTAACTAATGCTCAGCTAATCGCGGGCTGGCGGGATTTTATTGTAAGAACACGCGTCGGGCCTGGACGGCGAGGAAGGAACGAATCGGTATGATTTTTGGAGTCTTCCGGTCCTAGACTGGTATATATGCTGAAGTGTTCGGAAGCCTAGTATTTTGTTGCGTAGAGTGATCTCGAGCACCTTCCACACTAGCGGCACGAGCTGTATGTGGCAGTCTGACTTCTACTGATCCCAACGCACCCTGTGCACCTGCATCAGTTCATGACTCCTAGTAAGCAGTCAACTTATTAGCGAAATTTTGTATTTGGATCTTATTCTAGGTAAGTGTGGTGGTATACAGAAGCGAGAGACGACGACGTCAGATAGACATATAAAATACTGGTATAGAATGAACTGCAAACGGTGTTGGCTCCTTCAACATAGTTGGCAAAACTACGCAGATGATGACGTGGTCTTGAAAGAACAGTTTCCTTTAATTTTCATTCCTCATCTTTCCAGGTACAGAAGCTCCATTACTGTCTGCGAAGGAGGTTGTAACTTCCCCGTGTTCAGGATCTCCGTGCACTTCGCCACAGACATGCGTCATCAACAGGAACTGTCTGCACGGCGGCTCCTGTCCGCGGTACTACTGCGTCGATGGCTGCCCGCTCGGTAACATTATAGAATTTACCTTACCCCTATACCTAGAGAAATATCGTTGATAGGTTTTGCCTTGGCCTTTACTAAATCTTCGCGGTTGGATCCTGCATGGTTACAACGCACACTCTATGGAACACCTCATTCTGTCGAATCTATTTGATCTCTACCTACTTGCGCAATAGTTTGCGGACTTTTTACCTGACTGCTGAATGAGGGTAATGTGTTTATCAGTCTATGTATGTATGTTCCTATGTGGCGTTAAAGAAACTAAACGGCCGATTTTGATGATTCTTACGTCAATCGCGTATGTCACTGGCTACATTAAAATTTGAAAATAGAAATATGGTGGATTTTGGTTCTTCTAAACCAGTCGTGTGGGTCATCAAAAATATATAACACTTATATGTTTAAATGTATCTAATTCGAAAAAAAAAATCTTAACTTAAAAGTTATAAATAAAAAAAGTTAATTCAAAAAATCAAAAGGCCCGACTGCTTAAGAAGCGAACTAAAAAGACGTAAACAATAAGAAAATTATGCTGTGCAGTCGGAGGATACATCTAGTTTTGCTACCACATCGGTTCGGTTCGCTTCTTAAGCAGTCGGGTTTTTGTTTTTTTTTTTAATTATTTTCTTTCATTGTAAATACCCATTCAATAGGGAACATTACTGCCAATTGCTCCCGCCTGATGGCGCTTGAGGGCTTTGAGTAAACAAAAACATAACAACATGGCGTCTACTACTGTTTGTGGTTACCGAACTCTTTTTTACTGTTTTTAAGATAACTTGTGTTCAAAAACCAAATAATAATATTGGGGAAGTTAGTTAGCTTCATTTTTCTTTCACTTTTAGTTTTATATTTTGTATACATAAACTGCGAAATTTTGTCGCTGGACTTTAACAGTTTGGTTTTTTTTTAGGGATGTGTCCGCTATATCTAAACGTAACTTATATCGGACATGTGTTAGATATCATATCGATATCAAAATAACCGATATTACAAAAGCTGTATCTAATAAAAACCTTACTAGCGTATAATTCAAAACTTAAAACCGTAACAATGCGAAAACGTACGAACTACGAACAAAACGCAAACATCACAAACGTTAGGAACCATGCGCTACCTATCTTTCTAAGTATTATTTCGTGTTCGTTGTTAGTTTGCTCATCTAAATAACATTTTAACTTTTGCAAACTGTACTTCTGATATCGATATCTGAAAACCGTTTTCGATATCGATATGAAAACACATACATAACCGTTTGCGTAAAAAACCGAAAACGCCCTTCTCTAGTTTTTTTACGCAGAAACCTGTGGCGCCATCTGAGCGCAGCTTTGCGGATA
Organism: Orthosia incerta; assembly: GCA_948252205.1. NCBI lineage: Eukaryota > Metazoa > Arthropoda > Insecta > Lepidoptera > Noctuidae > Orthosia > Orthosia incerta. The sequence continues at coordinate 9,040,563 of OX411759.1, forward strand.
GTTCCCTATTGCCAAAGCATATTTTGACTTGCAAGTCAGTCCGTTGCTGGAAGCATCTGCCTTCTGACAAATACTCGTCTAAAAGTTTCGATGTTTGAACTAGTTTGATTTAGAATAAAAACTGCTGATTTATAATTACGAAATTACTAAATATAAGATATTTTTAAGGGAGGTTCGATTAAAACCCTTGTTTCTTTTCCAGGGGACAGTTCTTCTCAAATCGTACCAGTTGGTTCCTGGGTGCGGGTGCCGATGCCTTCCTCCCTACACAAGGCGTGCTTCAAGATCTGTCGCTGCGGTCACAAGGGACTGACGGACTGTCAGCCTCTACCCTGTGTTGAACTGGAGAACTGTCAGTTACATGATAGAGAAGTTAAGCAAGGTAATATCATCCATTTTAAACGCTTCATATAAAGCATAAAAAATGCAGTTGATTATGATTTGTACTGTATTCCAAAAACTCTACAAGGCCAAAAGTCAAAGTCAAAGGCAAAGGAAAAATACAAAGTCAAAGACCAACGCCAAGGTCTAAATCAATGACTTCTAAAGAAAGTAGTCATAATCATCATCATCATCATTTCAGCCGAAAGACGTCCACTGCTGGACATAGGCCTCCCCCAGGCGTCGCCACATTGACCGATCCCGTGCGTCTCGCATCCAGCGCCTTCCCGCAACCTTAACCAGGTCATCGGTCCACCTAGTGGGAGGCCTTCCAACGTATCGTCTTCCGGTTCGCGGTCGCCATTCCAGAACTTTTCGACTCCATCGGCCATCCGTTCTTCGAGCAATGTGCCCTGCCCACTGCCACTTTAGTTTGGCAATTCTTCGGGCTATGTCGGTAACCCTGGTTCTCTTGCGGATCTCCACATTTCTGATTCGATCACGCAAGGAAACTCCGAGCATAGCCCTCTCCATTGCCCTTTGAGTGACTGCAAGCTTCCTGATAAGGCCCATTGTAAGCGACCACGTCTCAGAGCCATATGTCATCACTGGCAACACACACTGGTCATAGACTTTCGTCTTGAGACACTGTGGTAAGTTGGACGAGAAGATACCGCGCAACTTCCCGAACGCTGCCCAGCCGAGTCGGATTCGACGGTTGACCTCTTTCTCGAAATTGGCCCTACCCAATTGGATCGTTTGGCCCAGGTAGACATAATCGTCCACAACTTCGAGTGTAGAGTCCCCGACCTTGATAGGAGTGGGTGCAACATGGCCATTCAACATCACCTTGGTTTTTTCCATGTTCATCTTAAGACCCACTCTTTCAGAAGCTCTACTGAGGTCATCGAGCATCGCACTGAGGTCCTCCATGGTCTCAGCCATGACCACTATATCGTCGGCAAACCGAAGGTGAGTGATGTACTCGCCATTAACGTTGATGCCAAGCCCTCTCCAATCCAGAACCTTGAAGACATCCTCCAGCGCAGCAGTGAACAGTTTCGGAGAAATGACGTCTCCCTGTCTCACGCCGCGCTGGAGAAGAATTGGTTTCGAGATCTGATCCTGAAGACGGACTGACATAGTGGCGTTCTTGTACAAACACTTCAACACTTCAATGTACCGGTAGTCGATCTGGCACCGTTGGAGAGACTGCAGTACAGACCAAGTCTCGATCGAATCGAAGGCTTTCTCGTAGTCCACAAACGCTAAACAGAGAGGCAGGTTATACTCTTCGGTCTTCTGTATAACCTGCCGCAGCGTATGTATGTGGTCTACCGTGCTAAAGCCTTTTCGGAATCCGGCTTGTTCGGGAGGCTGGAAATCGTCAAACCTGCGCGCGAGACGATTCGTGATGACTCTTGAAAACAACTTGTAGACATGGCTAAGAAGTGAGATGGGCCTATAGTTCTTCAGCCGGGCATTGTCGCCCTTCTTGAAGAAGAGTACCACCACACCCCCGCACCATGCCTGTGGCGTTTTGCCCTCGAGTATGACGGAATCAAACAGCTTCTGAAGGGCCTTAAGGACCGGTTTTCCACCCGCCTTCAGGAGTTCAGCCGTGATTCCGTCATCACCCGGCGCCTTGTTGTTTTTAAGCTGTTTCAGAGCCATCCTAATCTCGTACAGGCTGACGTCCGGAATATCTTCGGTATAGTGTCGGGTCAATCTAGCTCTTGGGTCGTTTGCTAGATTCGCAACGGGCTTGCTGATTGATGTGTACAACTGCCCATAGAATCTCTCGATCTCCCTCAGAAGCTCTGGTTTGGCGGATACGATCCTGCCATCATCGGTCTTCAGTTTCGTGAGCTGGCTTTGCCCAATTGCCAGATCCCTTGAAAAAACCTTGGAGCCTTTATTTCGCTCAATCGCCTCTTTAATACGCTCGGTATTAAAGCGGCGGAGGTCTCTTTTCAAGGATTTAGAGATCTGTCTATTGAGCTGCCGGTATTTGCACGCCTCATCTGAAGACTGCAGGATCAACTCACGCCTCTCCTTCATAAGCTTGAGGGTAGAATCAGAGAGCTTTTTGGTTCTATCTGTACGACGGGTCTTGAAAAACTTAGACCCGACCGTATGGACAGCTTCCACGAACCCGTCGGCGTAGTTGTCCACGGAGCTCCCTAGGCACTCGAAACGATTTTGGAGTTCGAGCTGAAAGCTCTCGGGGTTTTGGATTGGACTTCATCAGTCGAGACCTTTCAAGCTTAATATTAATGTTCAATGTGCCTCTTACCATGCGGTGATCGCTCCCGGTTTTCACCGAATTGATCACAGAGACATCATTGAACATTTGCTTCTTGGTTGACATGATGAAGTCGATCTCATTTTTTGTTGCACCATCGGGGCTCTGCCAGGTCCACTTCCTGTGTTCACGCTTTTTGAAGAAGGAGTTCATCATAAAGAGGCCCTCCTTCTCCATAAAACTGGCCAGTAGGTGACCCCGGTGGTTCCGTCGTCCAACTCCAAATTGCCCCACTTGCAGCTCATCCTCGTCTCGTTTGCCCAGTTTTGCGTTGAAGTCCCCCATGACAACGGTGAAGTGAGTTTTGAAACCATGCATGGCTCTGGAGATATCCTCATACATGGTCTCTACCTCGTCGTCGGGGTGTGCCGAGGTTGGGGCGTAGACCTGTATGACCTTCAGCGAATATCTTGAGGATATTCTGAGTATAAGGCACGCCACCCTGGTCGACACACTCTCGATCTTCACCACGTTGTTCACAAGGGACCTGTGGACGATAAACCCGACACCACCCTGGGACTGCCGGTCACCCTCTCGGAAATAGAGCAGGTTACCGGATTTGAGGATTATCGAGTCCTCCCCTTCTCTTCGGACTTCAGATAACCCTATAATACTCCATCGCAACCTGCTCAATTCCTCTTCGAGTTCGGTGATCTTCTCGTCGGTCCGAAGTGTACGCGTGTTGTACGTAGCCAGGTACAGTCGTCGGTGATTTTTTGGGTAGCCGGATCCCGTCCGGAGATTCTTGGCACCCCTTGCCATGCCGTAACCTCGACCGCTACCGTAGTCGAGGGTAGGCAGGCTGCCGGGCACTAGGGGCCATTTTTTATTTGTGCTATTCATGGGGGGTTTTTGCCATAATCGCCACGCTTGGCAGGCGGGTTGGCGATCGCAGTATGGTTGTTGTAGAAGCACAGAGAACGCTGCTGCCCATTCTCTGGTTTGTCCCTTAGTCGCCTCTTACGACACCCACGGGAAGACATGGGATGGTGAAATTCTTTACGTCCGGCACCATACGGAACAAAAATAGTCTACCTTAATAACAAACAATGACAATAAAAAACAAAACATTGACATATAAAAATCCGAATGACATAGTAAATGCATTTACAATTATTTTATTGATGATTGAGAGTAATATAATTAAGAATAAGAATAAGAAATTTTATTTGCTCAATTAATGAAATTAATGAAATTGAATGAAATAATAAGCGTTTTTTCAACAAAAAAATAAAAAGTACTTTATAACTCAATATACCAATATTTTACCAAATTTAACATTTAATGCAAAGAACAAAATTGTTTCCGAAAAAATAAGACTGTTAACATTGCTATATTTGTTTTTTTTATAATGTTTAGTCTGCGGTTGACGAAAAGACTCCCATCTACGGTAACACAGGCATGACTAAAGCCTTTGACTATGTGGATTACAAAATACTATTAGATAAAGTACACAGTTATGGCATCAGAAGTAACATTCTAAGATTACTGGCATCATATCTTTGCAACAGATTGCAATGTTTTGAAATCACAAGAGTGTGCTCAAAGACAAAAGTATAACGAACAAATCTGTTCAAATTCAGGACTATAAAATATGGAGTACCGCAAGGAAGCGTGCTTGGGCCACCACTATTTCTCATTTACATTAATGATTTGCCAAATTTGACACAACATCAAATGCTTTTTTTTGCACTGCCATAGAAAAATGCAAAAATTTTAAAACCTATCAATTTGAAGGTACACTTACTGACATTATTAATTGAAAAGAGTAAAAAAAAGAGTGTTCTGGGTATGGCTCACGTATTTACAATAAAATTCCAGACGCCGTAATAAATTTAGATTTAATACATTTCAAGAAAAAAATTTTATGTATTAAATCTAAATTTTTATCGGGCTGTAACCCTGGTTCTTCTGCGAATGTCTTCATTTCTGATTCACGAAAGTAAACTTCGAGCATAGCCCTCTCCATTGCCCTTTGGATGACTTTAAGATTTCTAATGAGGCCCATTGTGAGCGACCACGTTTCGGTTCCGCGTGTCTGAGTATTAACATACGTTTATTTTCGTGGGTGCTAAATCCTATGTCTCCTTTGTACAGGTGAGAAGTACTACATGGAATGCAACGCATGCGCCTGCAGGGGAGGAGAGCGCGTGTGTGCGCGTCGTGCGTGCGCGCGCGCCGCTTCTCTCCCGTGCTACTGTCCGCCACACCACCTGCCTGTGCGCGCCAGGCATACTCCGTATCCTAACGCGTGTCTAGCCAAGTAAGTTTCATGTTACAGGTTCATATTAAATTAATTGGCGAAACTTCACAAGCTGTGATGGCATCACAAAAAATATCAATCTATCACTATCAACATCCTAAATTAATTTAATATTTTATGTATATTCAAAATTCCAGATGTGCAGGCGCTTCAGACGGAGAGATAGAGTTCGGCACAAACTCCCCCTGCGCCGGCGCCACGTGCGGGCGGCGCCACGTGTGCATGCCGGCGCCTAACGTGTGTCTGTCGCGCCTGCAGACCTCCTGCCCGCAGTACTATTGTGGTAAGTGTCCTGTAGTGTCATCAGACGAAGAGATAGAGTTCGGCACAAGCGCAGGCGCCACTTATATACAGGTGCTGAAAAAGTCAAATTAGTTGTGTAACTTGTTGCGAAATCTATAGTTTTTCACGTGAACTAATCTTAAAGTGAACTAAGTAAAAATGGAGCATGACCTGTGACCACATAGAGTTGCAAAACGTTCAAGCAAATTTTGACTGATTTTGACGGGTATCATAGTCACTCTCGTATATGTCGATTACTTTGCCTGTGACCACATAGAGTTGCAAATCGTGCAAGCAAATTTTGACGGGATTTATAGCCATTCTCGTATATATCAATTACTATGTTTAACAACAATATATCTGTTTTTCAGTGAGCACGGTAAACTGCAACTCTCAGCCGGGCATGCCAGTATGTGACACAGATGCTCGCACACACAGCAATCCCTGTCACCTGGTCATGAGTGGAAGGAAGTTTGGCTACTGGGGCGTCTGTCTTGAAGGTTGTTCTGCTGTGAGTATCAATCATTTGGCAGTATACAGTCTTTCTAGATGAAACTCAAATTGTGACTATTTATACCTATTCCTTGCAATAGCGTAGTGCCAGTTTTTGTTTTTTTTTTTTAATCTTTGTTATTAATTGACTATTCTAGATACCGAATCTAGTCTTGACTCAATACCCCACTACTTGACCCTTTTTGCATGGACGCCCACAATTTAGTCCGTGAGTACGATTATCGAAAAATATTGAACACGATTTTTTTCTTCGCTCACTTAAACTAAAATTCGAGTCATGTTACGTCTTGTTACACTTTTTACCTAGAAGTGACGTCACAAGCACTTTATCTTTGTAAATTTTTGTTCAGGAAATATCCCTATTTCTTTACACACTCAAGTGAGTAAGATTCTTTGCTTCATTTTTAGCGAGTACTCTCCTTATCTATGAAATACGAAATAATCCTTTAAATTCCCACAAAATTTTCAGGCTGGTCCAGTATGCGGTGTGAACGGAGTGTCTTACATATCAGAATGCGCTGCATGGTCAGAATACGTCAGTGTGGACTACGCAGGTCCCTGCCTCGCCGTAGGCCCTATATCAGATTTAATGGAACCAAAGTGTGCCTTGATAGACAGAATCAACTGCCCTACACTGAAGAAACCAAACTGCCAAGGATTCACAGCCCCTGGGGCTTGCTGTCCAAAATGTGGAGGAGCTCTAAGAATATTATATTCCAAAAAACAAATCGACAGAGCGTTGTACGGAACCAATATTTCCGCGACAGTTATAAACCTCAACAATATCTTGAGAGCTCTAGAGAGGCATGTCAAGATAGCCGAGTGTGCTCTCAGAGGGTACCTCACTATAGAAATGGAAATATTCGTCACAGTTGAAACAATGCTGGACAACCCAACTGACTTACAACTGAATGTATGTATCTTAGAAGCAGAGAAGATCGCAGACATGATAAATAGAGAGAGTGTGTTGATAACTAGTGATTTAGGTTTAAGTTCATTATCGTATGCGTTAACCGTACATACGTATCCCACACAAGGTGCAAGTACTATAGGTCTATCCATAGGTGCTTTATTAGCAAGTATAAGTATCTACGTTTTGAGGTAGTCATTTTGTATAGCTTTAGTTATTATGTAAATTTGTATAGTAGCTGTAAATATTGAATGTAATATAGTGCCATCGTTAGAAACGTATACAAAGAATTCAGAGATTATGCTTTGGTTTGCTTTAAAATCAGGCGCAAATTATTTAGTCATGTTGATCACGTGAGTTCGTTGTGCCATCGTAGTTGTAATGAGAGTAATGTCTTTGACTTATACAAGTAATGCACGATAGACTGCAACAAGCATTTTATAACATTTTTACAAAAGACATTTTTATAAAGTACTCGTAGTCCTTAAACCAAATATGTACTACAATTATTACTTTGTTGTTAATTTTTAGATGTTTAGATATTTTGGAAATGTGAATATTGTTTACAAGCTTAAAGATTATTGAAATAAAAAATACCATTATAACAAACTACTTTTATTCTCCAAATACTTGTTACGCTATTCCTACCATTACTGGCTCTAGGTTTTAAATTTAATTTGAAGGGCAAGAAGATACAAAACAGTCGTCAAGTCGTAAGCGGAGTAAGTAAAAATATAAGATTACAAAAGAATAAATATTGAGTACTAATTTTTTTTTGGATTTATAAATGTTTTAAGACCGGTACCTATATTAAAATAATATAAAACTAATTTACTGGATTGAAGTTATCTAACGTACTGTAAATTAGTACGATTATAATCTGCTTTCGAATCAAATGTTACATTTTTAGCTTAGGTCTGATAGACTACAAGGTTAGGTTAGCTCTGAAACGCTAGAATAGAATAGAATAATTATTTATTTGCACAGAAAGTGGGTAAAAAAAATGCAGATGTTTTATAATTAAAGATCCATACATTCTATCTTAAATTAAGAATGCAAACATTTAGCTTCAAGGTTAGGTTAGCTCTGGAGCGCTACAATACACTTGTAGCGCACCAGAGTTAGCTCTAGAACACTACAAGGTTAGGTTAGCTCTGATACACTACAAGGTTAGTTTGGCTCTGATACACTTGTCTCACAGAAGGAGGCTGCGGAAAGGGAGGAGGAGATTTCATCCGCTCACCTGATCCGCAGCAGATGCGCCGGGCGTCGGTGAAGGGCGGATAATGACCACACGCATCACACACCCACATATCTGGACCCAAGGTAGCGGCGTGTAGTGTTCCACGCGCGCCCGTCTAAGACGTCGCGGGGGAATCAAACATCTCACTCCCCCCCAACCCGAGATCGAGGCCCGCAGATACATACATAGATACAGATTTCAGCAGCGCGTTCGATAAAGTGAGTAATCCACTCATGATAGCAAAACTTGGGGTTAATGGTGTCCACGGATCTTTGTTGAGATGGTTTGCATCCTAACTTATAAATCGCTCACAGTTCGTTGCTGTCAATGGCTATGTTTCTTACGAATTTCATGCACGCTCCGATGTCTCGCAAGGGGGGGCCGTGGGCCAGTTTAGTTTCTACTATTCGTTGATGACATAGCAAATCATATCAGGCACTGTCAAACAATGTTGTTTGCAGATAACATACTGCCAGTTTCACAGCTCTGAATTATCGGGCTGTTAACGTAATCGAGGATAAATCGCCTGTTAATTCTACTTTCAGTTTCTCAAGTCCCAAATGTGACAAGCATTTAACAATTTGTCACAATTGACAAAATCTCGAATTAACCACATGTTACAGCAGTTTTGGGTTTCTGAGAACCTTTTTCAATGTTAATCTCTTGTCAAAGAGCCCAATTTATAATTGTTGGAAATTGGTCGATTATTCGCAGATTAAAATTAATATTATGATTATAAAGGCTTATATTACGATAAAAAGATAATAGGGGGTCGGTGAAAACTATGGTTTGGGTTGAGTTATAAAAAATATGTTAATTTAGATAAATTATTTAATTATCAAGATTTAAAAAAAAATAGGATATTACAAACTTTTAAAATTAATTACATTATAAAAACTTGACAAAATTATCAAATTTTTTTTTTTTTGTATTTATTTAAAAAAAAAGACAAACTGTTACTGATCTGGGAATCGAACCTTCCTCACGCGCATTAATGTTGACTGTACCCTGTACTTAGTACTTACCAAGGTCAGTTTCTAGATAGGTTTGTGTTTAACTTGAAGCGGCTGGGGTGGTGACCGCGCCAGGGTAAGCAACACTTACCAAGGTCAGTCTTGGGATGGGTGACCACTTTTTTTTGATCGCTTGTTTATGGATCGGTAACCCCGCCAGGGTAAGCAACACTAACCAAAGTCAGTCTTTGGATGGGTGACCATCACCACAATTTTTTTTATCACTCATCCTAAAGTCACCCCGCTAGGTTAAACAACATCTACCAAGGTCACCCATCCAAAAAAAAGGGAACCAAAAAAAAGTGGTCACCCATCCCAAGATTGACCTTCGTAAGTGTTGCTTACCCTGGCGGGGTCAGCCATCCAAAACAAACGAAACAAAAAAAAGCGGTCAACCATCCAAATACTAACCTTGGTGAGTGTTGCTTAACCTGTGTGGGGTCACCTACCCAAAAATAAGCAAACCCAAAAAAGTGGTCACCCATCCAAACACTGACCTTGGTAAGTGCTGCTTACCCTGGCAGGGACACCCATCCAAAATCAAGCGAACCAAAAAAAACGTGGTTACCCATCCAAAAATCATCCTTGGTAAGGTTTGCTTAACTTGGCGGCTACACCAACCCAGCCGCTCAAGATAAAATACTATTTAAAGTTACTGAGGCCTTAGTGCGAGTTTTTACTCATGCTCAATCGCGTTAACGTTAACGCCAATTTGGATTGAAGCGCCGTCTGGTGACAGCAAGGCAAAACCAGTTTTTCTGTATACTTTTTGACATAAGAGATCGTTTACGTTAACGCTATTGCGCGTGAGACAAAACTCGCACTAAGCCCACTGATAACTTTATAGTAGTGAAAGAAATGAATGAATACCAGCTAGGGTAGCCAACCGAAATAAATTAATGCCGAACATTTAATGTAATAAGCGATTACATAATTTCTCGATGGTGAAGTGTTGAGAAACCCACTAACAACTGAGGGCTGGTTAATTTGTGACAAATTGTCAGCTGATTTGAGCTGTGACGTCGACTTCAGAAACTGGCCCTTAGAGATTTACAAAAAAATCACTGGGCCTGAAGACATCACGTTTATTCAAAGCGATTTAACAAACATCGAAAATTGGTGCAAAACCAACAATATGACCTTAAACCCCCAAAAGTGCTTTCACATCCGTTTCTCTAGAAAAAGTCACCATTCCCAACGACACACTATGCGACACCTCGTTGGCAAAGGTTGGAGAAAACCGGGATCTAGGTGTTCTGGTTGAAGATGGACTCACCTGCAAGCCAAGACACACATCAACGTCGTAAAGTCTGCGCAGATGTTGGGTTTTGTTAAACGCAACACAAGAGGGTTCCAACAACCAAATACCAAAATAGTTTTGATTATCACCCTGGTGCGAAGTCGGTTGGAATACGCCAGTGTCTCCTAGAACCCACTCTACGCTGTTTATTCGCAAAGACTTGAAAAAATTCAAAGAGCATTCATATCTAGGGGAATTAGTAATTGCTGGCCGTATGTACAACGCCAATTTTTTTTCAAAATAAAGACTGCGTGACCGTCGCCGTAGGCGTGATCTAATTTTCCTTTGCAAAGTACGGGTTTATAAAATACAATGATTTAGTAGAATGTATCCAATATTCAGTCCCTTCAAAACTACCCAGACATCCCATCACAAAATGACTCCATATTCCATTCTGCAAAACCAACCTAGGTCTTAAAAGGTTACACTAGTCGATCATCTTTCCATACAAACGTAGTCTGGCGATTACTCCACTGTTTGACGATGTACGTTCAACATAAAAAATTATATCAATTTGTCTCATCATTATCTAGCCCTGTATGGAAACAAAAAAGTAAAAAATAATAATGTTTGAAATTTATGAGCGTCGAAAGTTCCACACTAATTTTAACGCATCTTTGGGCGGAAATAAATACTAGAAGAAGGAAAATTGCAAAACGGCTTCCATACAGGGATAGATTAGTAATTCAACAATGCAAATAAATTTATTTTGAAAATATAAATTTAGTCGTTTTTTCGTGATATCTAGACTCCCAAAGGTCTGTTTATAAAATTTCGCGCGCTCGTTTTCGTCCTAAATCATCAAATTTGCAAAAGAGCTAATTCGTACGCGAATTAGCATCTTTCTGCTCATCACAGCATCTACATCTTTCGCACGTGTTGTCGGATGAGATAGCATGCATTTTAACCTCGCGCACAAAATAGTTCGTGCCTTCGACTAGGGGAACCTTAACGCTCCACTTCTCCGCATGTATAGAAGCTACAATAGTTTTTGTACTTACAACACCAGATACTGAATTACACGGTGTTTCACTCAATACGTTTAGAAGAGCAGTCTCGGAGGTACGGGAGTGCGCAAATCCTTCATTTTAGGCTAATTACAAATTTATTTTTACTTTCCTTTGTATACCAATTCTTTTATACACCGTTTTTTTTCTTCCCTTTTCTCTTTTTTTTTGTTTTCTTTCTTCTTGAAGGGGTTTGACAACTGTAGTAAATAGAGGATTGGGACACAGAATTGTAAAAAACGTATTTTTTACCTATTTGCATTGTTTTATTTTGTTTTCTGACGCAAGTGATAAATTTGACGCTTATGTAATATTATTTATTAACACGCTTTTATTAGCTTGGTATGTATCTATGTATATATGTATCAATGTAACGGAATCTTTGAACGTGATTTTCACCCCCTTCAAAACGTGGGATTGATTTGAAACTTTGCACACTTATCAAGGACCGATGGCAATGCAATAATTTAGTCAAAGTCAAAGTCAAATATGTTTATTCAACTTGGTTCAAATTTACAAGTAATGAAAGTTGATTCTACCGTGCGCGTTTAAATAGTTTGTCCCATTAGCCTTACCAAGACCTTCAGGATTAGAAACTTTTTAGTTCAATTTACCATTAAAGCGTGTTTTTTAGTTTTAGAACTACAATTTATTACTACTACCTGGGAGCCTTTCAACAAAGTTTTTTTTAAGAATTCTGATAATACCCTAACCTGTTATACCTTGTTAGATACCCAATAAAACGTAGATATTTTAAGCACATCTACTGCATAACTGTCATAGACTTTTTTTTTAAGAAAAAGATATGCTGTTATTTGAAGATCTTTGACAGTCGTCACGGGTAGTCAGAAGCTTGAGATCTGACACCAGTCTTGCCAAGGGATACCGAGTTACCCAGTTACTGGGTTGTGGAGGTCAGATAGGTAGTCGCTCCATGTAAAACACTGGTACTTAGCTGAATCCGGTAAGACTGGATATATGGATATAGTTGGGAAAAGGCTTGGCAGATGATGATGGAAAGAAAAAGATATACTTACGAATTTATTTAAATTTATAACTATCGGTCGTCTACTACGACCCAGTTGGTTCAGTTAACTGCACACAACAAGTTTTTTGGGCAAAAGAAATATAACATAGTACAAAATAAATGAGAAATTTTCCTCTCGGCTGCGCCAAATAGAGTTCAGCAACATGCCAGATAACAAGTACCTGACGCTGGTTTTCAACAGAAGAATAAGAAGAAGTAGGTAACAAGCTTTACTTGAGCTTATTGTTGTAATGGTAGGATTAAATAAAAAACAAACACCATTATAATATGATTGTATTTTCACATAACACCGAACAATCGAGGAATATAATATTATAATGTGAATTTTATAATATCACAATTAATTGATCACTTATAATTAAGTTCAGATAAGTCTTTTTTATCGAAAAATATATTGATTCTATCGAGTAGTTGTGGGTCAGTGACGGTCTTGGCAAGCTGCACGAACCCACTCTGCAATACTGGGTGAATCAGTTGGAACCTCTCCAACGAAAACGTCAGGACCAATTCCAGATATGCCATTAAAATATTTTGGAAGCAATTACGTTGAACCTCAGTATCCTGAAAAAAAACCGTTAGTATTGATATGCCAATAAAAATATTTGATTTGATTGGATGTACGGCAACAATTGGTTTCAGAAAGGCTGTTAACCAACTAGCAACGAACACTATAGCATTCAATGGTCAACCGAAACAAAAACCCTTCAGTAAAATTACTCGAAATGAGATTTTATCAAAATTTCTAACTAATTAGGTGAGATAGTGGTCAATCGCGAGCCTAATATTAATAATAAGTAAAAAAGTGATTATTAGAGGAATGTTTCTTACCTTACTAATACTCAAAGCTCGTTGTTGTTCAATTTCGGGAGGCACGGGCTGTGGTGGTAATATCGGTTCAGCTATCTTGGTCTTCTCATACGAAGGCCCATCACAGATCGTTATATTCACTTTACGAGTATCTATGTTATGATTCTCTATTATATCCGGCACGCTGCCTTTTTTTTCCTTTATTGGAGTCTCTTTGGTTATCTCTATTTCTTGTGTTACATTACTATTTATAGGTTTATTATCATTGGCATCGCAAGCTTGGTCGTTGTCTATGTCAGTGTCGAGAGTTTCCTTAACTGAGTCTTCCTTAATTTTCTTATTTGATGGTATGTTTTCAGTGTGGATCTCTACAGTGATAGATCCTTGACTATTAGCTTTAAAATCAGCGAACGTGAATGGTTTTGGTTTTTCAACACCCTTCTCTGGTGTCATATTGAATTTCTCATTGATAGCTGGCGGTTCTTCAGAATTTTCATTTGGTTCTTGAGCATAGTACTGGTCGTAATGATTTGACGAGTTATCACTGTCCACGGAACTACAAGACATTCTTTCTTTAATATCATGATCATCAAAATCCGATACACTTATCAGATGTTTCACATAGTTGTGACATAGCAACTCCCATGTATGTTTAAGATCAAATATTTTTGTCACGAATCGATCATATTCCAGCGTCAAATTCAATGTGGTCGTATAATTGTGCAATATTATGGATATATCTGTCGATTTTAGTTTAAATCTGTGAACGCCATTGAAGAATATTTCGGTCAAAGCAATGATTTTGATCAGCCATGAGGATGTAGTTTGTTTGTATAGGTTGGCAGCGTGATCTAAATTGGACACTTTTTGAACCAGAAATTTCAAGCCAGGCCTTGAATCAAATTGCATAGCTCTTGTGAATGATAATTCCAAACTCCTTAGTAATAAGTCCGTGTTGTCACAGTTTAGGAAGAACTTGTAATTGCAAACATTGGAGCCAGTCTTGAGGCTATCCAATAAGATGCTGTTTATACCTTGGAAGACATCGGACGATGCTTGGATGAGAACGGTAGCAATTATTTGAACTAATATTTGATGGGCTAACAACCCAACTACCAGTCCTCTATGAGGGATTCTTACTGTATACAGCTCTGGGTTTAGAGAGTTCACTGACTCTTGAAGATAAATTAGGAATATATAACTCCGATCATCAATCAACATTAGATTCTGCGATGAATTCTTAGGAGTTATCTTAGCATGACCATCCCCTTTCAGCTGCTCAGTTAGGAACACTTGTTGCGCCATTGCATGCAGTCTTACATTATCGTTTACCGAACAATCCCGTCTTGCAGCTACTTTGACTATAGCTAAATCTCCGTAGAAACTGTTGGAGTTCTCTTTGAAAGCATAGGTCAGTTGCTTGAGAGGCGTCAGGCTTACGTTACAAGCTCTGTGTAGACTTGTGCAGACGATCTCCCATTGATTGTCTGTGAGAAGATGTCCTGATGTCAAAATTATATGTCTTATGCACGACGCTCCTAGCCTAGCTATCGGTTCTTGAGGTTGAGCAATACATTCGACCAGAATCAGCATTATTTGCTTCAAAGCAAAAGTTGCTTCTACACTCTCAATAGGTTCTATTTCCTCTCCATCACCTTTCTCATCAACCGTTGATCGTTCGATGTTTATTTGCTGTAAATGATGAATGTATACGACAATAGTATCTGTGGTCATACCACAGCATTGCTTAAAGTTTGGCATCACACTGTCCCAGTGAGTATTAACATTTGCGATCTGCCGAAGCCAGTTTTGCACTGTTGGCAGAAGAAGATGGTTTATGCAGTGTAAACCAAAATGAGTACCAGGTACTTCTACTGTGTTCCTTAGAAGTTTGAACAATGTTTCCATAGCCGCCGGTTGATTCTTCTTCGAACAAACGACGGTAGCTGAGATCAAGCCCTCAATAAGTACGTACCATACTTTTAGTATGTTGCTTGGTTTATCAAGTTTTAAAAGGCAGTTGTTAGTTGTATTAGAAGGAGGAAGACTTGTTGATAACTTTCTGTATGAGATGAGATCTTCTTCGTAATGATCATTAGAAATGAATTTGGTGATATCAAGAGAAGCACTGGGTATTATCGGATCTACCACGCATAGCGGCATATCTCCTTTGATTCTGTTACCCGTATTGAAGATAGGACATTTTGGCATGTTGTACATCATTGTCAATATATCTGCGCAGCTTTCCAAATGGTACAACGCCTCTCTACACATATCCACGATAACTTTTTCAGATTTCTCTTCACTGAGGGGAATGAATTTGCTATTCTTTGAGAATTTCAGACTTAGGCTAGGTTTCGGTTGAGTTGGTGTGGTGGCCTTCTTTGGCTTTACTTCAGTGGCTTGGACTTCTTCAAAGTGTAGTCCTTTGATATGGCTTAAAAGGCACAGTATACAGTCCAAAGCTGCGTTTGCGAAGACCAGCGTGTTGTCTGTGCTGAGAAACACTTTGAATATCTCCAGTATAGCGGAGTATTGGTTGGAGTTGTTGGCCGCTCGCAATGTGTTGAAGAGTGGTCGCCAGCCTGACCTTATCTCCATTCTGTTGGTTTCTACAAATTCGCAGATGCAGGATATGATTTGTTCCTGGAAACAAGAGATGATGAATTTGAAAAACCATACTTAGAAAATAACTTTAATAGATAACTTATTTTTACCCGACTACGGTGAAATCCAAAGGAGGGCTGCGTCATTAGCCACAGCTAAGTATATTTTCATATTACATACTTTTCAGAGCGTGATTTTTTGTAGTCTGGATTTAGACATCTTTAATTTTATAGGTCTAGGTATAGGTAGTCTAAGCTAATAAAGGAGCAAAATTATGATTACGAAAATTCTTTTAATGATGAGCTTCCCGAAAATTGCAAGGATCCTTTGATATAGGCCACAGGAGCGATGCCGCGGGGAAACCTAGTAGTTAATATTTACCTGTATATCATCATCGCACAGTTCCAAGCACAGGAGATTCTCGAAAGGCTTCAGCAACGCTTCGTTGAAGTGGAAGTGTGGTAACTCCACTTGTTGGTTTAGGAGTGCGGTGGCACAGTCGTGCAGACACTGGATAGCTAGGCTTGCGATCTGAATGTCCTTGTGGCAGGCCGCCTGTGGAATTTAAGAAAGGGATGGTCTTTGAAGCAGTCTACATACTGCTTTACATAGCGCTCTAAGGCGATATATGGTCTGGTGTGCTGGTGCAGAACGATTTAGGTATGTTTTCCTAGACGAAATTTTATATAGTTTCACAGATGATAGCTAGCATAGTAGTTTAATTTGATAGCATTTTATTAATATGAAAATCTTTCTTTCACTGTTAATCCAATAACGTAGGTATTCTAAAGATCTAAATGAGATCTGAAAAGGTTGAACATGCTTTCCGAAGTTTGTTTCAAAATGTGCTTTGGTTTTATATAATATATTTTTTGTATTTTAAATGGACAAATTTATTGGCAGTCGCTCCATGTAAAACAATGGTATTCGGTTGGTTAGACTGGAAGCCAACAAAAAAGAAAAGACTAGACAGATTAATTAATGAACAAAAATTTATGAAATTAGTTTAGAAGGAAGTATGTCTAAAGGAACCTTTTTTGTACAAAGGCTAATCTTTACCTGCATAAAATGCGGTCCCACAACAGTCCATATGGCCATCCTGTGCGCTAAAGGTCTGGCAGCTCGCAGACACCTGAGCGCCACATCCCCCGCGCGACACAAGGCCCTGGCCGCCTCCCCCCCGGCGCCCCGGCCTCCACCTCCCGCGGCTCCACGGCGCCACCACCACACGTTGTTGTTGGCTACGTCTGCTTCCCATGAGCAGAACAACTGACGAAGAAGGTGGTTAGATAGGGGATACTTCAGTCGACACAAAAATCTAGATAGAAAAGACGTGCAAAGTGAAGATATGTGGTTTCACTTATAGAGTCATTGACGGTTATCTATTTAAAACTACTTGGTTTGCATTAACTTAATACATAAGTAAGGAGATAACTACAATAAGGAGATAACAACAATAAGGAGATGCATCTTTAGATAAGGTAGTTACTCATCCCAAACCTATGAATCTTATGGGATATATTGCTTCCAAACACTTAAATTTGTTGTTCGTCAGTTCACGGGCAAAATACCGTTAATCAAATCAAACGATAAAGTGAGTAATCATACATCACTCGGTATGTAAATATTCTAAGAATTATTTTTCAGAATAAAAGTTCAAGTAATAAAGAGTACAAAGCATTGAAATTAAAAGAAAACAAATGCTTACTAATCGATGTTGATGCGCCACCAGCCGCTGCAGCGCTGCCTTCAGTGTGGGCAACGTGGTAGTGGCTGCTAGACGTGTGAACAGCGTGTCGGCTGCAGCGGTCAATGCGCAGCATACTCTGGCTGCACCAGAACCAGATATTACGTTGCCTCCCTGGAATTAAAATAACGTTATAATAACGGGAATCTGTTCCTGTCATGATAGTAATATAATGATTTTCTGAAATAAATAGACTACATTTAACCTTCTTATTATTTTCGAACAAATGCTCACACTGGAATTGTCGCGTTTGCAAACATTTAAGATCAGATCAAATACACAAACAGCCAGACCCGGAATAACTATTTATAGGCCGTAGAAATATTTGTTCCCTGCGGGAATTAAATCTGCGACAAGCAATGCACTATGCAGCTGTCAGTCGCTTAGTCACTGCGCCCACCGTGCCGTCCAAAACTTGATTTGATTAGTTAAAGTTCATATTCTCTAATGGCTAAAATGAAAGGTATATATTTTTAAAGCCGTAAATGATATTCTAACTTACCTCTTGTCTGCATGTTTCTACTATTTTTGCTACTGACATGTCATTGTTCAAATTATTCTCGAAGACTGGCTGCAAAAAGTTGAAGACGTCCACACTGGAGAAAACAGATGAAGTTGTAGTAAACTAATGAACATTTATCAAAAACTAGTTGAGTGCTGTCTAAACAGACGTTGTCCTATTAAAATCTAGAAGTTTTTATGAAAAATCCATTGAAAAAAGTTTTGCCAGATTTTCCCATTTAGAGGAAATGTTTTCAATTTTCTTCCTAGATTTTTTTGTCAGTCTAGAAGATAATTATGTAATATTTATTATTTGCTGTAAACTTACCAAGTTTCATCATCCCTTCCATCTAGTCCTAACTTAGCATCAGCTTGAAGTATATTAACGGTTTTATTCCTGCCAGTCTGCATCGTCACTATTGGAGTGGCGTTGTTCCCTTGATGCCCGAAGAGAGAGTGTTCGAAACTTGACACGTATTGACAAGCTGCGAAAATGTGTTCCCAGCATTCTGGAGCTTTGGATCCGAGTTCTAGCCCACCTAAATAAATAATGTGATTAATTGTCTATATTGATGTATAAAACATTGATTGACACAAATTTATACAATGGCGCCCAAACAGGGACCACATTAGTAAGATGGAATTCTTAAATCATCGCGGTGTCTAACTAATAGAATCTTGAAAGTTAACCACTAAAATACAAGAAAAACAATTAATAACATAAAATTAGTTAATCTGTTGCTAGAAGAATTTTGCAGTAAGCGGTCCCAGTTGGGCGCCATTACTCAATTTTTTTCTACAATAAAAAAAGTCTCGATATTAACTTACCAGTAATCAGTATGTCCAAAGACAGAGCGTGTGTCGATAATATCTTGCCGTTAGGTGGCTGTGAGATGGCAGAGTTAGCCAAGAGAGCCAGAATACTACTGCAACGATTTTGTAAGCTCAAGGTATTGCTTACTCGGGCAGCCTGAAATTGTACCAACACGGTATTTTAATAGGTGTTTATTGTAAGTATTGCTCAAAAACAAAAGTGTCGTTTGACTTTGCCAGGCAGGCATTTCAGATTATTATATAATACGAAAGATGCAGCTTTAGAAGGCCTTCCACCCGGTGGACTGATGACCTGGTGAAGGCTGCGGGCATCCACTGGATGCAAGACACTCAGGATCGGTCGATGTGGTGAGACTTGGATGAGGCCTAAATCAAGCAGTGGACGACTTTCTGCTGAAATAATGCTATAGTATTTTTGTACAACAATACCTTATGGAGTCCTTCAAGACATTGTATTGTTAGCCCTTCCCAAGCAATCCTCTTTCTTTTTCCGAAAGTGTTTATTTTCTTAGAAATCATACCGTGCAGTTTTTGTTTTTTGTTACCATACCCTGTCAGAGGCACACTTAACACTGTGACCATTGAATCCCAAATACAGGTCAATATCCTGAAAAGAAGCATTCAAATTTAAATATTTCAAATTATTCAATAATAGGCACTTTTGAATTCAAATTCTTTTTTTGAGTCAATCAGTTCTAAACACGAAGCTAGTTGCGCATTCCAAAGCGTAGGTAGATCTCTATGGAAAATAAAGTGCAAGAAACTTCATGGACTTCCATCATTATTTTTTATTCTCTTAACTAAAATCATCATAGTGACATAACAATGCATTATCATATTTTATTGCTTTACCTTCTAGCCCATCGCAAGCTAGCGTCATGCTGAGGGGAGTCTATGGTGTTAGTATATAAACAGGACACCTCCTTTAACTTCTGCCAGTCTGACATAACTGGACTTTGATCCAAACCGCCGAGATCTGTTGAGAAAAGATTAAGATGTCATCCAGGTAAAATCACTTTGTAAACTAAAGCTATCCAGAACTAAGGTTGATATACATTACAATTTTTTTTTAATATGAATTTATCGATCTTCGTAATTTAACATAACACTAAAAAACACACCTTGGCTACTAAAATATAGACCATACTTAGAAATTATATTGTAATTTCAACTTGATAAAACCTTTTGTCCAATTCCAAGAAGTACATGTGTACTAGGTGTGTGTGTGTGTGTGTGTATGTGTGCTAGGCTGAAATTTCTTGTGTTTTCTAAATTACTTAGTTAATCCTTTTTGACGATATTTTCTTGTACATTACTTGTCTACATTTCGAGATCACTCAGATGATATACCCGGTTTGAATCTCCTTACCTGACAGTAAATGCACTAGAGGATGATCAGTAGTAGGCACTTCTTTCAGTAAATCAGTCGCAAGCACTTGTTGATATAACTCCCTGAGCCATGTTGCTGATAGATATACCAACACACCGCTGCCTTGCACTTCTTCTACAAATTCGTCTTCTGTTAGAGATACTTGGACTTTCTGTAATAATAAAACTTTCGTTTAGCTCGGTATACAGTTAGAAACGTCCTCAGTAAAAAATAGACTTGGCATACACAACATAACCAAAGGAAAGAGGGAGGGATGGACTGTGTGAGGAGTGATATGAAAGATAGCCAGTGATAGCGTGCCAGGGAAACCGGCATGTCCTTGAACCAAAAATTCGAAGACATGTGACATCCACCAACCAGCACTGGGCCCGCGTGGTGGATTACACACCATCCCCTCTCACAGAGAGGAGGCCCGTGTCCCAGCAGTGGGAACATTAATAGGCTGATGATGTGATGTGATGTGTGATGTGATAGCGTGACGGTTGACAGGACGGTATGGAAGAAGAAAACGTGTTGCGCCGATCTCAAGCAACATTAGATAAGGGCAGAAAGATAATGATACATAATCCTAGTATTTTTTCTCGTGCTGGTTTAGATAATTAAAAATGATAAAATTAGTTAGTTACTTACGCTCGGTTGATTATAGTAATTAGTTCTCCTCTGCTTGAGAGTCAGTAGCAAGGCTGCGTACGTAGCAAGGTATACTCCATCTGCGTTCATGATACACGCCGTAGCTGGTGGTTGGGCTGCGTTGTGCTGGCAGCATTTTGATGCAAACTCTTGCATTGCTTCATCCACCTGAAATTAATGAAATAGATGATTGTACAAACCATTAAGAAGGTATTTGAAAGTAGAACAATGAGAAAGTTGAACCAGTACGAATGGATTTTGATAAATCATAAAGGCAGATAGAAATACACACAATAATTTCAACTTTTAAGTATTTAGCATAGATATAATTAAGTTTTATAGTATTAGCTATTAGCCATATTGCACTTGATATTACGTACCTCTATACAAGTTCGTAGATTCAGCAGCTTCGGAAGAAGAGAGTTCTGTAGAGTTTTGATGAACTGCCGAGCGTTGTGCCTTTCCAAATCTACGTTGCATTCTGTTATGGTGCATCTGAAATAATACTATAAATTGCTTTACCCATGATAGTGTAACCTTGTTGTATCCCTTATAGATCAACTAAAAAGATTATTATCAATGGATTTCCACATTGGCCTCGGGCATTAGGACTGTCAGGTTTAAAGTTTTTTAATTATCCTGAGATTGATAACTAAGTCTTACCTCCCCAGGTTCAAAGTCTTCGGCACAGCCTTAGGCTTGTCATGGACAGTATTCTTGTCGTTATCATTGGATGTAGGGTTACTGGCGCGAGATGGTAAGAATACGTTGTCAGCGTCTGAATCTGCTTCGCCGTCGCTGCCAGAACTTACGTTTTCTGGGCCAGATGTATCTGCAAAGCAATTGAATAGGTTATTTTCCAACTTTATGTTAGTTCCTTCCGTAAATTCATTTTTATCGATATGTTTGTATTTGTGGTCTTTAAATCGTCTAGGGTAAAAGTGTTCTGTTCTGATTATATCGTTTAATGTTAAATGCTTATAAAGCTTTTCGCATTTAACGTGCTATATTTATTTAAGCCCTATAGATGATAATGCTGAATAAGGCTGAATTCTGGGCCAGGCAAGGCATTTAACTAAAAAGAGTGTTTGTCATCGACAAGCTAAGAAGAAGAAGATGATAATCACGTCAAGATTAATAAAAAGGTCATACCTGATGAATCATGTTCCTTTGGTTCACTGTTTTGTAATACTGCCACGACATCTCTGAAATAATTTATCGTTCATCAAAACAACATATTTGAACACTTTAAAAATAATATAGATCGTGGCAGTTCTGTTTCTTAGGGATATTATAATATTATTTATATGGTTTCGATCTTACCTATACGGACTAGGCAGCCTAGCCAACGTCTGATAAGTCAGCGGCCCCGTATAGTCAGCATCGTGCAACTTCGGCCAGTGCCCCAGTATGAGCGCGGCTATCTCCGGCGATATATACTCTGTGGAGCCGGAACATAGCTTCTCCAGCGCGTCCAGTAAAGACACCACGCATTCCACTGCCGCAGCCACTACTTCTGGGTTACCGCTGCGTCCACATTCTTCTATGCCATCCATTATTCTGTAAATATTAAGGAAGGAACTTAGAAAGTACAATTCACGTAACAAAAAATCGATGTTATTAATTAAAATAAACTGTTGTTATGTTCATAGTTTTTATATACAGGGTGTTTGGAAGGGAGCTGTACATACGCCTAGGGTAGAAACTAGGGATAGTCTGCTACCTACCCCCGCCCATTATATTGACCTTGGCCTCAAGGTTTTTTTTTAATTTATTATTATTTTTTATTTGACTTTTTTATGATTTTTTGACTAAAACTACCTGTAGCTCAAAATCTATCCATGGGACCGGTCGGCTAATGGTCTTGTTTTAATCGTTAGAGTCTTAGGGTCCTGCAAAAAATTATTTTACACCAGAAAATTGTGGAGAAGAAAAGTTATGGGGCCTGAAGTACCGTAGTAAGGTAAAGAAATAATTTTAAGGGCAACTTTCTATGGGGTTTAAAAAAAAACTAACAGGGTTGGAGTTCTTCTGATTTTTTTAAAACATCCTCAGTCCATGCCCTTTCTAACGATATGCTAAAAGTGTAATTATCACTTTTAGTTTTAAAGTTATTAAATTATTTCTTTACCTTACTACGGTACTTCAGGCCCCATAACTTTTCTTCTCCACAATTTTCTGGTGTAAAATAATTTTTTGCAGGACCCTAAGACTCTAACGATTAAAACAAGACCATTAGCCGACCGGTCCCATGGATAGATTTTGAGCTACAGGTAGTTTTAGTCAAAAAATCACAAAAAAGTCAAATAAAAATAAAAATAAATTAAAAAACCTTGAGGCCAAGGTCAATATAATGGGCGGGGGTAGGTAGCAGACTATCCCTAGTTTCTACCCTAGGCGTATGTACAGCTCCCTTCCAAACACCCTGTATATCAAAAATTGGGTGAAAAATTGTAAAGAAAAAATAAAGTTATTTAAAATGATGTTTCATACATAACGTCATTGTAGATACTGCCATCCTTTGTGTCTAGCACAATGATTAAGGCAAATGGAAAAACACTCAGTGATGAAATTTTCTTTGTTGTCTTGATATGACTGGTTCCGAGGTCTATGGTCCATATTGCATTTATGAAATTGCTGTTATCAGTGCAATTTATTTTACTCAGGTAGGTACATCTTTTTGCCTTCTTCATCTTCTTTTCTCATAGGTATTTTTTACATTATATATGAGAGAAGAGAGTGCAAAATAAATTAAAAGAATACGTACAGTCTAACTATAGCCATGTCATCGCTATGCCTCTCGTGATGGTCCACTTTCTTCAGCAGCACCAGCTGGCACAGTCTCTTGGGGTTCTGCAGCAGCTCGCGGGTGCTCCTCAGCGGCTCCACTCGGTGGGACACCGGTGGATACAGAAGCATGCGGTGGTAAAGCGCTTCTAGCACTGGACGAAGGTTTGAGGTGGAACCAACCAAGCGGACTAGTTGGTTTGCTATGCTGAAACATTGAAAGAAATTTTATAAATGGAAGTGGTGCAGTAAAAAAAGTTCCCACTGCTGGGACACAGGCCTCCTCTCTCTATGAGCGGGAATGGGCATCATCCACCACGCGGGCTCAGTGCGGATCGGGGGATGTCATATATATGAGTTCTATTTTCTGGTTCTAGCACATGCCAATTTCCTCACGATGTTTTCTTTCACCGTTTTTGGAGCAGTGGTGATGAAATAATTTACACAAAGTAAAGTACCTGCCTGTATTCGCAACCACGAACTACGACACGTAAGCCGGGGCTACTACCACAGGGCCACCACTGCCCTTACTAAAAAAAACAAAGTTATTTATTTGTTCTGGATATTGTTAGTAGTTTTTTTTATCAAAATAATGTCCAAAACGTTTTTTTTATTAGTCTGCGGATTCTTGTAATTATTCTCGATGTTGGTATTTTTCTTGTAAATGCTTAAGAAACCCATCTAGTCGGGGAAGGTCGTAAAATTTATTTGATAATATGTTATATTTTTATAAATGTACCTGTATATAGCTTTAGCTTGTTTGCTGTTGAAGCTGGGTGCAGAGTTTAAAGCTCCTGACCCTCTACCGGAGTCATCTACCAAATGGCCGTCGTGCTCTCTGAAAACATTTTAAAATTTATGAATGCCTATAGTTAACAATAGTAGATTATTGCATCGAGCACAAAGTAATTTATTATTGCACCGAGTGCCTGATTTAGAGCCCGAGCGTTAGCGAGGGCTCTAATCTAACAGGCACGAGGGCAATATAAATTACTTAAGGCGAGGTGCATAATCTGCTTTTCTTTCAACTATTACCTATAGGAATAGTAGATAAAATAAACTCATATCAAACAGTTAAAATAGAAGTTTAATGATTGAAATTAAAAGTTATACTTGAGCAATTATTAAACGTAAAGTTAAGAGTTTTGTTGGGAAAATTTATATTTGTTTGTTTAACTTGGGACTGAATAATAATATCAGACGAGGTAGATGGGCCTGGCTGATTTGTCACAATGAAGTCGTTATCACGGGAAGTAGATGGGCGCGGTGATGTCGAAAATCACTTTTTTAAATAATATCTTTCATTTTTAAATCAGAGTTAGCAGCAATATTTTTTAAAATTTGGAACAAGTATGATAGAAACGAATAATACGTAAGTAAAAAAAAGTATTGATATCGGCTGGCTGAATAGAGCTAATCCATTGAGATTGGCAGCTTTTGGTGCGATTAAAAAAAAACTGTGCAATAATGAAATTTCATACATTTTTATTGCTCTAGAGCATTAAAGACTCGGTTTGTACTGAGTTTTTAGTGTGATTGTGATGAAATTAAAGCATAGTTGGAAGAAAAAGTATTTAAATAAAGTTCAAGGAAAAATTATAAAAAGAGGGTAACGATAGATAGAACAAAGTAAAGAAATGATTGGGCAAGCAAACACATAGAAACGAAAAATAAAATATCGCCCTTCAGAGCCGAAGTTCAGCCGCGTAAGTGCTTTAAATACAGCAAATTTTAATAAAACAATTGTAACTGACGTTCGTAGACTACTCCAAAGTGTTTGATAGCTTATCACACATAGTCATATTTAGAACACTTAGGAAACAAGAAATGGAAGCCACTTATATTCAGTAATTAGAACGAATCTACTAAAATAGTACAGCTGCTATACGTTTAGAAGCATCCTTTCCAATCAGAAAAGGAGTCAAGCAAGGCAATCCACTATTTCCAAAACTCTTCACAGCAACGCTTGAAGAACTCTTCAAAAATTTGGATGTACACTGGCGGGACAAGGACATTGTCGCTGGGGACAGGAGAGTAACTAATCTGTGTTTCGGCGACGATATTGTCCTTTTCTCTTCTTCGGCTGAGTTAAGCCTTACGCTTGAACAACTGAGCCACGGCGTCGGACTCAAAATGAGCATGACGAAAACGAAGTTAATGACGAACAACTCGAAACTGGAAATCGAGGGCGCGGAGGTTAAAAGTGTCCATGAGTACATATACCACGGCCAAATAGACTCTTTCCAGGCGTGGCAAGATAACAAGTTGCTCGACGCACTGAAAACGCCTCGAAGAGCTATTGGTCGATGAAAAACCTAATGAAAGGACTACTTCTTCTGTCCCTCAAAAGGAAACTCATAGACATGTGCATCCTTCCTACCGTCACCTACGGAGCGCTAACGTGGTCATTAATGAAACGTCAAAAGTCAGCACTCGCGCTCTGCCAGCGAAAAATGATACGAAGTATTCTTGTAGTCAAAATCACAGACCATATACGGAACAGTATACTTCGTTCCAAAACACAAATTGTAGACGTAGGCAACACAGCCGCTAAACTAAAGTGGAACTAGGCAAGGCAGGCCACATCTGCCGCATGTCGCAACAGAATTGGGCGAAAGTAGCCACTGATTATGGGCTCCAAATAATAGGAATCGGCGACGCGGCAGGCCCAGAAGTAGATGACGTGCCGAGTTAGACTCCTATCTAAAAGTTTTGGTCAGATGTAGGAAAAGACCTAAAAAAGTGGAAAGAGGGAAGGGAGGTCTTTGCCCTGCAGTGGACACAACAGGCTCATAATAATATTATATTAATATTATTCAAGCTCCAATGACTTCGTTACTTATAAAAAGAAGAAAGAAAACATTTATTTGACACAACACATCACATACAAACAAAATAAAATAAAAAAGTAAATGTCTTAGGCGCGGGCCACATAGAAATGGTGTCGGGCGCGGACATGGCCTGGTGTGGCCTGCGCCTAAGAATAGCATAGTGTGTGTCTCACGGCTGCGCCAAAAAGGCCAAAAAGAAAGAAATAAAGAATAACATTTATTTGACACAGCACATCATAAACAAACAAAATACAATAAAAAAAGTGAAAGTCTTAAGAATAACATAGTATTTGCCTCACGGCTGCGCCAAAAAGGACAAAAATAAATAAAGAAAGAAAAACATTTATTTGATACAGCACATCACATACAAACAAAAAAAATGAAAAAGTCTTAAGAATAGCATAGTGTGCGCCTCACGGCTGCGCCGAAAAGACCCATTTCAGGAATGTTGCCAGACAGAAGCTGTCTGATGCTGGTCTTCCACTGAACCTTAGGGGCAAGTGACGGAGAGAAGAGAAGTTATATATTTATCAAAACTAATATTATAAAGAGGAAAGTTTGTAACTTTGGACATAGGAATCTTTGAAACTACTCAACCGATTTACAGATAGATTAGCGCTGTGTGCCATAGGCTACTTTTTATTTCGCAAACGGGTCCTGTACGAGGGTGAAGCCGCGGCCATAAATCTAGTAAATAAATAAATGACTAAAATTACGTCGACACTTACCTGGATTTAATATTCTTATCCACTCTCGGAGTTCCGAGGAAGGAGATGAGCGATGGACAGAATTTCTGCCACAGGAACGTGGTGAAGTGCGAGTTGCCGCTCACCCGCTCCGAGAGGCTCGACATTAGAGTCAGCAAGCAGTCGAGGAAGAACAGCGCTAGAGGATTCTGTTTTGGGGTCCTGTGGATTGGTGAGGTGATATTTTATTATTGAAGCTACCGCCGCTATATTATTTTTTACAGCTACCGTTTCATTGGTTA
The DNA here is from genome assembly GCA_948252205.1 of Orthosia incerta. Classification (NCBI taxonomy): domain Eukaryota; kingdom Metazoa; phylum Arthropoda; class Insecta; order Lepidoptera; family Noctuidae; genus Orthosia; species Orthosia incerta. The sequence continues at coordinate 9,067,950 of OX411759.1, forward strand.
GGACGAAGATGGTTACTTATTGTATTATCACTTGGAATAAATAACTTATAGGTATATCTTAAAGTATACATAGTGATGCATATTGCATAGTCAATAATTATTGAAGTGTTCGACCACCTGCGGTGCACCTACCCGTGTAATAAAACTTAATTTTTAGTCGCTTGAAGAAGTTATGTGATAAACAAACGACTGTTTTATAAAATTAAAGAATCAAAGAACTTATAATAAATTACAAAATAATGATTACTAAAACAATTTGAAGTGTGATCTGAAATGCTTGTGACTTTCTGTCACTGGCTTACTGTGAGGTCCAGACACGGACGTCCACACATGTAAACCTTTTCATATTATAATAGCCCATGTAACTTAGATTTAAGTGTTCTTCGTATTATAACGCTCATGCTGAACACACGTGTAATTAATTAAATAAATATATTTTTAAACAAGTCTTGCGCGTTCATATTTGACTACATTTTTTTAGCTGTTAGCTGACTACGTGAACGCATCTAATCTGAGGGGTGCGGGAGGTATGCCAGTGTAGGTATTGTACTAGGTAGTCTGGCTCTTGGGAATTTAGGCGCTATGGACCGTTTCTCGGGAGCGGACCGCGCGCTGTGCGTGCGAGAGTTTTACAAAAAATCCAGCCAAGTTTCGTTTTCGTTATTCGTTTCGTTCGGACTCGCGCACGGACGGTTCCGTACCATTATCGCAAAAAAACGGTAAAAAAACACGTTTGTTGTATGGGAGCTGTTTTTAGTCTTTGTTGTTATAGCGGCAACATAAATACATCATCTGTGAAAATTTCAACTGCCTAGCTATCACGGTTCATGAGATACAGCCTGGTGACAGACGGACAGACAACGGATCGCGGAGTCTTACTAATAGGGTCCCGTTTTTACCCTTTGGGTACGGAAACCTAAAAAAGGTGATTCAGTGACTGTAGCGTAGAAAATTTTGCAGTATTGGAGGTTTTCGTCACATAAATGAAGCGCCAAGCATCCCTCTCATTAAAAAATGGGTCAAAAATTTGAAGAGATCGATTCAACACTAGAAAAACCAAAATCTGGGCGGCCAAGGTCATCAAGAACGGCAGAAAACGTAGAGAGTGTAAACCAGTCTGTTCGTATGGATCCGTTTCTTTCAATTCGGAAGCACGTGTTAGAACTTGAAGTACGTGTGACGTCATGAAATCATGAATTTTCACTTTTTAAATCACAATCGTTTGCTACATAATACAAACTGTCATAATTATTGAGCACCTACCGACAAATGTCGAAGTACCTACCTAAATAATTATTGTGTTGTCAACTACCTACAATTATTGGAAAAGAGTACCCACCTAAGTAAATATTGTTGTGTGTACAGGCAATAACTGTAATTTTACATTTAAGCCACAATGATGATATATTCCTATAAATTATTACGTAATTTGTAATGACCATTATGATGTATCCTGGATTTTATATTGCTATTTTAGTTTTAGAAGACCTTTGAGAAAATTAGTACAAGACTGTAAATTTTTTTCAGTATTCATTAAGAACGACTAAATAGGCGATATTAAATTCCTTAATTGTCTTGATACGTTTTAAAATGGATTCAATACTATGAATATATAGAAGATATATAGAATTAGATCTATATTGTGATAAACGATCTTTACATGATTGTACAATATCAATATAAATACAAAAAAAGAGCTTCCGTGGAGTTTCTTGCCCTTCTTCTCCACGAGAACTAGTTTAGCGAAAACGGTGGTAAGCTCTCTGAGCCTTCTCAATATGAATTAAATGATAAGTCTAATTGAAATAAATACCTAGTCTCGTCTTTCTGTGCTTTTCTTCATAAAACCCTTCCCGTATACACTACATACATAGGAACTCTGATGCACAGTAAATAACCAACAACCATCTTGACATTCCAAACTTTTTTATTATTTGGTAGATATCGATACTTTTATATGGAGTTCCTTCATGATTCTAACACGCGCATGTGCTTTAAATGTGCATAGATCATCATTTGGCCGCATTTTCTTGGTGCCAGAACTGCAAATCTATTCCCTGGCAAATTGATTTCCAGTCCTGATATTTAACTGCTATGGAGTTTTTCTGAGGGGTTATCTCAAATCAGTTTATAACAATAAACCGACTTCTCTGGCGCATTTAAAATAAAATATTCGATACGAAATCGCAGCCATCACGGAATCGACCTGCCGGGCCGTCATTGCCAAGTTTTACATTTAGACGAAATAATTAAAAAACACTTTTTTTTTCTACTTCTTTTTATTGATTATCTGATCTACATTACTGAAGGTCGTGCCCGTCTTGAAAAGCTATGACGGAGTCATTGACGAGCTGCTTCTAAGACACTCTGTCTTCTGTTCTTCTCAGGGCAGTGGTTCTGTAATCGTCCTGATCTCGTCTTACCATCGAGTGGGTGAACGTCCGCGTGAACTATTCCCATCCACTTTTCCCACAACAACACATTTCTCCTTGTTTCCGAACAATGTGACCAAAGTAATTTAAGACTCTTTGGTAGCAGATCGTGGTGTCTACTTTTGATGATCAACTGGTTGAGAATGGACTTATTTATGCGTTTTACTGTCCATGGTATGTGCAACATTCTTCTTCAGCACCACATCTTGTGACAATTAAAAACATTTTTCTTTCTTTCTTTCTTTCATCTTAAAAGCCTCAATCTTTATTCGATCCACCGGGCGTTTGATTATTTATGATTCGCGATCTAAAGAGTCTTTTCATGGAGTTATTAGAGATGATTCCTATCTTGCCATATCCTCGACATCTTGCTCATAGCAATTTTGGACATCTGCGTACCTACGCCTCCGAATTTTCCTATTCTGATTTACTGATCGCTGATTCTACATGTTTCTCCTATAAAATTTTATCCCAGCCTGCTTTCCTAAATGTCAGGCTAGAAAATTAAAGATAAAATTATTACAAAATGGATTGTGGAACACTTACAGTTGCGTTTCAGAAAGTCGGCTGCATAGATACTGTATGACAGGTATCACTTCGCTGTAGCAGCCCACGGCGACTATGTGGTTCCTTCCCAGAGGAGATCCCTCCGACAGGAGTTCTTGGCACTCTTCATCTAAACAAAACATTAACAATATGTCAATACCCCATTCCAACAGCATGATATCGTTTATTAGTTTAATAGTAGTCAAAAGATTACTGAAGTCATAAATAAAGGAACATCGCAAAGAACTTTTAAGAGATGAAACCGAACCGAACCGAACCGATTAAAAATTATAAGAATTTCTCCCTACTCCGAGACAGTGTTGTCAAAATTTACACAGTTTGCTCTAGATAATCAGCTATTGAGAAATTCAAACAAGAACAAGTAGATTTTCAGAAACATATCTAGATCGTATTTTTTTTAATATCCAAGAAAAGGACTTCGTAAAATAGTGCCTCTAATTATTTCTACTAAATTATATACCCAGAGGTTGAGCAGCCGCAGCTCTAGCAGCTTCAGCCACATACTAATGTTGAAGAATAGTTATTCTAGCTTTAAAAACGTCTTCTTTTCGTGAATACCCAACAAACTTCAGCATAAGAATCTGTTTCTATTGCTTTTAACACAATTAGTTGCACACGACGGTAATTTCGTACTTATAGCGGTTTATAGTAGTTATAACATCTATCATAATTTCTGTAAAGTTACTATATGCTTCATAACAGAAACAACACTAATATACTGCAGCTGAATAACTGTCAAGATGTGATGTGTAATACAGCTAAAAGAGAACAGAACCTAAATTATCCAGTATCATGCTTGATAATGGAATTTTATACCACTGTTATACAAAAGGTTACACACACTCTTGAGTAACAGGTCTGTTTATGATGACTATTCAGCTTTAAGAAATAAAATCGGCATATTACAGAATTAACTCATCTAAGAGCATTATTATAGCAAAAAAAACTTAAATACAGAACTTGGCAATACACTCAGCTTTTATTCATTTATAATAAAGCTAAAGCCTGCATAAAGTTAAATGGTTGGCCAATTATCTGACTTGTGTGCTGCTTGGGAAGGCCACAAGTACAGGCCACCGTTCATTGGTACGCTTTACTCAAAAATGGTTGTTCCAAGTGTCCTAATATTACCCTAATTTCTTCTAAAACCCATCACTTACCTAATAGAGTGCAGTCGCGCAATAAACTGTATGTGTATGTGCTTGACCACCCGCAGCTCTGAAGCCTCATTGCGGAAGTGAATGCGGCAAGGCAAAGGGTTTTGACCCCATCAATCGACCAATCACATGCGAGATGAAAGTCGCGACGAGGATTTCCGTATATGTGATGAATTAAATGTTTAGGCGTTCAGTCAGAGCTTATTTAGTAGGTACTCACTATAGTGTCCGTTCCATACTATTTTCCAGCCAATTCTCCTTTTTAATATACTCACCTAATTGAGCGTAGTAAGTTCTAAGTGCTTGAGCAGCAGTAGCTCTGGAGACTGTTTAGGCGTACAGTCAGAGCTCATTTAGTACTAGTCCCTGTTTCATCGTATTTTCAGACAAGTGCCTGCAGTTATTAACCACTCACCTAATTGAGCACAATAAGCTCTAAGTGCTTGAGCAGCCGCAGCCCTAGCAGCTGCAGCCACATGAGGTGGTGCAGCCGCGGCCTCCCCACAGCGACCGCAAGCCCAGACGCACAGACGACCGTTCAGGGTACGCCGCGGAGATAGCGCCAGGGAGAGATACATGCGGAAGATCTGGACCTGGGGAATTGAAAAGATTTTCCTTATTTATGTAGATGCCCACTACAGAATGTATTAAATGCGGGTATTAAACCTCCAGAGAATATAGGCTTGATGTTTTTTTTAACCATTTTAGGGTTCCGTACCTCAAAAGGTAAAAAGGGAATCCTTACAGGATCACTTTGTCACAGTATAAATATTGACGTACGGAAACTACCCACAAACGTGCGCATCGACGAGACCCCTGCGGTTGTCGCGATGCTGTATTGCTGTCAGTAGTGCGTGCCCCTCTCGTCGATGCGCATGTTTGTGTGAGTGTGCCGTTTTGAGCGTTTGTAGGTAGTTTCCGTACTGTTCGTCCATATTTATACTGTGACTTTGTTGTCCGTCTGTCTGTCAAGTCCCTTTATCTCGGGAATGCGTGGAGGTATCGAGTTGAAATTAATGTCGAATACTCAAGTTTGCAACTCCTAACAGCTGTGAAAAGATTAAACTTCTAGATCAACGCAATCAAGAGATATTACATATTTTACACTCGCACTGAAATCAAAATTTGCAGAGAGGACCTAAAATCATGAAATTTGTCAAGAAGCAATGTCTTATATAGCACAAGTAAAGGAAAATTCCGAAAACCGTAAATTTGTGCCTACATGAAAAAAAAGATTATTAACTTATGGAAGGCTTAGGCTAAGAGAAATTAGTTCATGCAATTCCATCTCACACTGCCCGGAATGTAATCAACAAAAAACCGACAGGCTGACTTGCCTATTAGTTAGGTACAACTAAAAAGTGAAAAATAAAAAATCTTTTTTACAAAAAAATACTACCGACTTCCAAATAAGAAAACTACAAAGTGAAAAATAACTTTAATTTTGGAAGTCGGTGTCTTTCCTAGGTACCATTTTTTTGCGTTATGGACACCGACTTCCAAAATTAAAGTTATTTTTCACTTTGTAGTTTTCTTATTTGGAAGTCGGTAGTATTTTTTTGTAAAAAAGATTTTTTATTTTTCACTTTTTAGTTGTACCTAACTAATAGGCAAGTTGTTTAGTAAGTTTCCTATAACGCCAGAATAGACGACCCGAATATCATAAAACTTGAACAAAACCGATCAAATGAGTGATCTGATTACCCCTTAAGAGCGTACTGGCGTGATGTTATGTTATGAAATGGTATACACAATAAACAGACATGCGATTGCAGCAGTCCCGCGAGATTTGCCGTTATTTATTGAAGAGTTCTGTTGTATATCTTCGAAGTTCTTTATCAGATCTTCACTTAATTAAAATGGGACCAATTTCGGAACATACTCTATCAAACAAAAAAAGAATTTTCAAAATCGGTCCACAATTGACGGAGATATCGGTGAACATACATAAAAAAAAAAAAAAAAAAAAAAAAAAAAACATACAAGAAGTCGAACATAGAACCTCCTCCTTTTTCGAAAGTCGGTTAAAAAACCGACAGGCTGGCATCTCGGCGCCGATGTTCAAGGCTCTCCTAAATCCTCGAAAGATTCCGTCATAACCTCTTACCTCTCATCGATTGTAAAAATTTCAAAAATGTATGGGTTATCGAAATCAAGGGCTATCGAATGTCTCGTGATCAATCCTTCACTCGCTGAGAGACTGTCATTTAGTCCAGATTGCCAGAGCCTCTAGTGATTTATAACAGAAAGTTTCTAGGGCTCTGAAGTCACCTTAAATAATAATATCTTGAACATTGTTTAACCAATCTCTAATGAAGTTGTACGATGATTGGAAAACCACCAAATACTGAGAGCTGATTAGTCATCACCATTTTTTCGAATCGCTAACCTAATTAATATGGATCTATGTGTATGATTTTACCTGTGTATCAGGTAACTGGTACATAACGGAAGCTGTGGCGCATAGCAGTTGGGAAGGCATCCATAGTGAGTCATCTTCGGGCTCAATTCCACGGTGGAATCTGTCATCTCGGAGTATTTTCTGCAAGACAAAAATAAACTGTATACGAGTAACTTGTGGGTCTGGGATATACTAGAGAGTATATCCTAGATTCACAAGTAGTTTAGAACTCTGTGTAGGGTCATTGACATTATTAATTATTCAAGATAGCTTTTGGCGCCGCATCGTCATCTGTATTGACCTACTTGCTTGACCCATTTATCTGATAAGTTCGATATAAGGATTGAGTCCGAGTGATCTCTGTTTGAAAAAATTATAGTTAGCCAATAGAGAGAACTGAGTTTCACAAAGGCCAATTGCATGCCAATTCACTCAATCCTCGGCCACTCTCATGTAACTACCACCTTTCCCGCAAATCTTGCTATCTACTTTGTTATCTACAAAGGAGGTTACTTACATGGAACCCCTGAAGGGCGAAGGTTACCAGGCGGGGGCGCTTGCTCTCCAGCGCCGTCTGCAGGGGCAGGAGGCACGCGCGGCGGAGCTCGTACGACGCACGACGTGCGTTGTTCTCTTGCATGCACAGTAATTCTACACAAAAATACACCGATCAGTGTCACCTCACATAAATCGCCTAGTAGACTTCTTGTTAATACAAAGCAAATATCTCTTCTCATACACAGTAGGAACGAGTATAGTTTACCACGCCTTCTTCACACACAAACTCGGGTCGCGCGGTCGTAAACTTTCGAATAATAATTTAAATATAATAATGTATGATATATCGATCTTGAAGAGACTGTCCAGTTTACTGACCACTTTGTTTGAGCCTTTCTATAAAAGTTAAAAGGTAGAAGATGAAAATTTCATTGCTAATGTCATACATTCGCGGCAGTTCACAGTAGTCACTGATATAGATAAAGCTTTTGATTAAGTTTATCGTAAAGACCTTGTAAACGAACTCGAGAATAGGTATTCTCTTTCGTTCCAGTTGGAAATATTCAAGAATTAATCATCATCATCATCATATCAGCCGAAAGACGTCCACTGCTGGACATAGGCCTCCCCAAAGCGTCGACACATTGATCTGTCCCGTGCGTCTCACATCCAGCGGATCCTCGCAACCTTCACCAGGTCATCGGTCCACCTGTTGGGAGGCCTTCCAACGCAACGTCTTCCGGTTCGCGTTCGCCACTCCAGAAACTTTCTGCCCCATCGGCCATCCGTTCTGCGAGCAATGTGCCCTGCCCACTGCTACTTAAGTTTGGCAATTCTTAGGGCTATGTCGGTAACCCTGGTTCTCTCGTGGATCTCTACATTTCTGATTCCATCACGGAAGGAAACTCCGAGCATAGCACTCTCCATTGCCCTTTGAGTGACTGTAAGCTTTCTGATAAGGCACATTGTAAGCGACCACGTCTCAGAGCCATATGTCATCACTGGCAACACACACTGGTCATAGACTTTTGTCTTGAGACACTGTTGTAAGTTGGACGAGAAGAAACCGCGTAACTTCCCGATCGCTGCCCAGCCGAGTCGGATTCGACGGTTGACCTCTTTCTCGAAGTAGGCCCTACCCAACTGGATCGTTTGTCCCAGGTCGACATAGTCGCCCACAACCTCGAGTGTAGAGTCTCCGACCTTGATAGGAGTGGGTGAAACATGGGCATTCAACATCACCTTGGTTGCAGGATCATCTCACACCACTCCTCCATGAGCTTGAGAATAGGATCAGAGAGCTTTTTGTTCCTATCTGTACGGCGGGTCTTGAAAAACTTAGACCCGACCGTATGGACAGCTTCCACGAACCCATCGCTGTAATCGTCCACGGAGCTTCCTAGGCACTCGAAACGATTCTGGAGTTCGAGCTGAAAGTTCTCGGGGTTTTGGACCTGGAACTGTGCTGAACGGAGCGTGGACTTCATCAGTCGAGACCTTTCAAGCTTAACATTAAGGTTCAATGTGCCTCTTACCATGCGGTGATCGCGCCCGGTTTTCACCGAATTGATCACAGAGACATCATTGAACATTTGCTTCTTGGTTAACATGATGAAGTCGATCTCATTTTTTGTTGCACCATCGGGGCTTTGCCAGATCCACTTCCTGTGCTCACGCTTTCTGAAAAAGGAGTTCATCATGTAGAGGCCCTCCATCTCCATAAAACTAGCCAGTAGGTGACCCCGGTGGTTCCGACGTCCAACTCCAAATTGCTCCACTTGCAGCTCATCCACGTCTCGTTTGCCCAGTTTCGCGTTGAAGTCCGCCATGACAACGGTGAAGTGAGTTTTGAAACCATGCATGGCTCTAGAGATATCCTCATACATGGTCTCTATCTCGTCGTTGGGGTGTGCCGAGGTCGGGGCGTAGACCTGTATGACATTCAGCGAATATCTTGCGGATATTCTGAGTATAAGGTACGCCACCCTGGTCGATACACTCTCGATCTTCACCACGTTGTTCACAAGGGACTTGTGGACGATAAACTCGACACCACCCTGGGACTGTCGGTCACCCTCGGAAATAGAGCAGGTTACCGGATTTGAGGATTATCGAGTCCTCCCCCTCTCATCGGACTTCAGATAACCCTATAAGACCTACTCCATCGCAACCTGCTCAATTCTTCCTCGAGTTCGGCTATCTTCTCGTCGGTCCGGAGTGCGCGTGTTATATGTTCCCAGGTCCAGTCGTCGGTGTTTATTGGGGTATCGGGGTCCACTCCGGGGATCTTTGCACCCCTTGCCACGCCATCGGCTCAACCGCTACCGTAGCCGAGAGTAGACGGGCTGCCGGGCACTCGGGGCCGTTTTATCTGTGTGCTATTCTTTTTTGTTTGGGGGGGTTTTCCATAATCGCCACGCTTGGCAGGCGGGTTGGCGATCGCAGTTTGTTGTTGAAGTGCACAGAGAACGCTGCTGCCCATTCTCTGGTGTGTCCCTTAGTCACCTCTTACGACACCCACGGGAAGATATGGGATGGTGAAATTCTTTACGTCAGTCATCATACGGTACCGTCACTATACGGTACATTCAAGAATTGGTTACATCTAAGTCTACCTATACAAGTCGAGTGAGAGACGCAGAAGTTAATGAGATTTAAAGAAAACTGAAATGGAGTTCTTCAAGGGCGTGTATTAAGCTCGTTTCTTTTTAGGCGTATTTCAGAGCTTATACTTTAGCTCTGAAACTTAACTTTATAATATATTTATGAAGGCAAAACAATCCTAGAAATCTGTACCCTTTATGTGGAATGGAATGTCCTTGACATAAATGATTAATCAGATGGATAAAGTAAAGATTGTATCTAGTTGCGGAAAATAACAGATTGATTTTAGCAATAATAATTTAGTAGTAGCTACGATCTTGCTACGATTAACATAAAAATGTTATAGAAAATCATTAATTAACTATTATAAACATAATGTAATGACTATGGTATTGTAACTCATAGTTGAATGTGTCCATATTGTAATATTCACGATGTGCACGCCTGTAACTGACATATTTTCACAGGACTATCTTGTAAATTAAAGTTAACCCTGTAATGAAATTGCAAATATGTTGTTGGTATGCGTTGTCGAAATAAATAAATATGAAAATCAAATAAACATTTTTAGAAATGCCTCGAAATGAAATTACTATATAATAATAGGACACCACAGTACTTATTTAAGCTGGCTTTAGAAAATTGGAAGAAAAAACTGCATTTCCGATCACGATACAGCGCAGGCACGGTCGTTATTGCAAGTACCTATTGATTAGTGTCTCAACTGCACCTAGGGCGAAGAATACCTAAAATTTTGTACATAACTAAGAGACCTCGAAAACTGAATCCAGAAAGTCAGCTAATAAATCTTTACCTACCTAGTGCATCCTGACATGATTTCCTGAGAGCCGTAAACTTAACACCCGATGCTTCCTTGAATATGTCCTGGAGAAGCTCCTCCATTTTAGCTCAAACGAAACATATGACAATGACTCACTTCCCTACATTCACAACACACAATCGGTTCACATTCTTCCCAAACTAATCAAACTTCGAGAAACAATATTGGAAACAGCTTAGCAGTCAAATGTTTAGTAAAACATGGATAACTGCGAAATAACGTTATTTGAGTGGGTGGTAGTGTATCTTATCTGAGTTGTACGTAAGCACAGCTACGGAGCATGCTCAGTGCGGGAAATCAATACTTCCCGAACGACGTAATGTTTGCGAAAAAACTTTACCAACAGGTGGTTTGGTTGGTATACTTCACACCACACCACACTTTATTTACGCTACGGCTACGTCGTATGTATTTTTCTTCTAATAAATACATACGACGTAAGATATTAATTTTGAGTTTTTCCAGGTACTTACTTACTTTTGTTTTTCTTTGCTCTACTTACGAAAATAAATTAAATGATTTATCTTCTTCTACGTTACTGATAAATAATATGTCCATGCACTACCAATATGGAAATATATTTATCATACCTAAACTGGTGAAAGAAATACGCCTATTTTTCGATAGTAGGAAGGTTTACTATAGAAAAATAGGAATTATCAATTTTTTCACTACTATTTAGAAATAAATGTGGGCTCGTATGAAAGCTTAACCCATTTAAAAAAAACCCACACAACAAACAAAGAGCTTAACTAAAATACCTTTAGAAGGAAGCCGAGTATATCTAAATGCCTAAACAAACATGATTACGTACTGCCCGAAATGTGAGAGTCCTAATAATCTCTATCAGCCTACCCTTTCAGAGGATACTAGCGTGATGATTAAAGCAAAATAATTAATTAGTCACACTTTTATTGAATATGGCATATTTTGAAGATTTTTAGCTGGCTTTATTGCAGATTCTTTATTTTTGTGCAAAATATTTCTGAACTTTCGCGGGTCACTTGAATTTAATTGCCATTCTCTTAATAGATACAGCACTGACAGCCAACAGTCAACAAATTATGATTTCTTGCGAATTTAGCAAGATTTAATTTACTCATATTTTATGAGTTCTCTAATGATTTAATTGTATTCTATATTTTTTCAAATCTCATGTGATTCTATTAAAACAATAGTTCAAACATGTCTTTAGGGCATATTCGTTCGAATACTTTTTTTTCTTATCATGGCAGCACCGCCAGTAGAGATGAGCGAGTGGAATAAATATATCGACATTTATCGTATCGACAATTATCGAGTGAAAAATATCGATATATCGTCAGTTTTCGCTTGATTATTCATACCACAGACATAAATCTAAATAGATAACGCAAGTCCCTCCATCTGTATGAAAACCAAGCGTGTCACTTTTTCACAAACAATTTAAATACAAATTTACTAACCAATGAAAGAAAACATTTCAAATGCCTCGGCCAACTTTTCCTATACATTCTTTACAGCTCAATATTGCATAGAAAGGCATTTTTCTAGATTTCGGTGGATTTCCGGTGCCGATACTGCTAAATGAAAAGCTCTGATTACGATCATTGATCGTAACTTTAGTCCATTTTTTGGCACGCAAAGTACATACAATCGCGTCATCTAGATAGATTTTTTATGTCTGTGATTCATACATATTCCCAAAGCATTAAAAATCGTAAAAAAATAATAGACATGAAGAAAATAGTATATTTTATTAGTGCTCCAACTTAAACCTTTGCAGCCAAACCACAGTGGGTACCACTCAAGTCAGTGGACTGCTTAAGGCCCAGTTTTATTTTAGCCCATTTTTTATTTTTTGCAAATAAGCAAAATGATGCTTAGTTTTTAGATGAGTGGCCAATTGGTTGTCACACGTTTTGTACGTCTTGCTGCACAAATTGCAAGTAGTCAATTTGTTGCTTTTTTTGGCAGTATCTCCACACACAAGACTTCGTTTATGTTTTTTTTAAACAGAACAATGCAATTTAACTCTAAGTCTATTGCCCATTGTACCCGTCTACCCACCAAAATTTCGTAAAATCCTATACAGTAAGATCAAAGACAAAACAAAAGCAAATGAATGCTTATGTTTTGCCCATAGTCTTACTCTGATAATCCATTTCATAATTATGTGGCGGTATTTTTTTAAGTAAACTGCGCGAGGAGCATGCAAGGAGCATCTAGTAACATTAAACTCGAAACCAGAATTGCATTAAAAATAAATATCGAAATTGATACAAATTCAACCCTCTAAAATAAATATCGAATATATATTATCGCGATTTTATTAAATAACCTCGATATATTATATCGATTATTAAATAAAATTTGATATGTCGATATTTTTTGCCCAAGCCTAACCGCTAGCATAATTTTGACTTGACACTTGAGTCTTGACAGCAGAAAGACAGAATCTGTCAAAATATTCTGCAATTCCTGACAAAAAATGGTGTCTTGGAGTGGCCTGGGCCGATCTTTCGGCATAAGCTTGCTTAAAAACAACACCAAAACACTAAATACTGTCCAAAATGTAACCTTTACAACAAGTAAAACCTTAAGGGATGCCCATGGGCACAAGACTTTCGTGCTGCAGCCCTCCAGGTAAAGATCGTTTTCAGTGATTACCTAACCAATTTTTTTTGTCATTGTTTGTTATTTTCCTATTATTTTGTGACTGCCCAAAAGTGCCATGTTCAGGAATAGCTAAATTGCCCTATTTTGCTATGTTTATAGTTTGTTTTATTTTTCGTAATTTGGTTAATAAATCATAACCTAAACTCTTGTTTGGCAGATGGCAATGGCACAAGTTCAAGGATATGTTCCACTTCTACACCATGCTGGGCCTGTTACCGGTTGGTGCCATCATCTTCTACACCAACGTGTTCATCGGATCGGCCCAATTGACTCCAATCCCTGATGGTTATGAACCAAAACATTGGGAGTATCACCGCCACCCAATTACGAGGTTTATTGCCCGTTACATACATCAGAGTCCCCAACAGGTAACTGTTCCTTAATAAGCTTGTAATGAATATAGCTTCATGTTGTCCAAATTGCTCACATTATCAATAGTAACTGGGCGAACGACATCAAGCAAGTGAATTTTCTCAGATACTTATATATTACAAATATATATATTTACATGTAATATATGCCTCATGTAATAGTATAGGATAAGATGGAGAGTGAGTCTGACTCGTTGGTTTAGTGATCACACACACAGCTGCTGCATCAGTGTTGATTCCCAGATGAGGCAGTGTTATAAAGTTTTTCCATCTGGAATTTGTAAGTAGCAGTCCAGTCTAGAATTGTGCTTGATTTGTTTTTGATTGATGGTAGTAGGCTTGACTGGCTTGCGCCTTACATGTTCACCTAGTTTAGTTTCGATGGGCTGTTTCCGCACTCCACGACCAGGGCATATTTTGCATATGGGTGGGATTCAATTACTTTATTTGATCCACCCCAGCCCCTCGAGGAAGGCCAGCAGTGTCTTGGTGCTGCTGACTATCTCCTGTAGATTACCTGGGTCACCAATGTAGCTTGCGAATACAGGGCAGCTTTTGAGCAGATGTGCTGCTGTCTCATGTTCACCTATTACGTAGGACGTAAACACAGCTAGGGAAATGTGGATGTACTATAAGCCTATACATAGGTACATGTGCCTAACTCGTTGTGGAATACAGGTGTAATGTTATGTGTAACATTGAAATAATTTCATTCTTTGCACAGCGTAATGGATATACAACTAGATATTAGTAGGAAATCCCCATACTACTATTACTAGTAGTATGGGGATTTCCTTTTCTACGAATTTTTAGTTTAGTTTAGTTTCGACGGGCTATTTCCGCAACTCCCGTACGCAAAATACGCGCTTAGTCGTGCGCGTAAATTGCGTACGGGTGGGATTAAGTTACAATATTCGATCCAAGCCAGTTCCGCGAGAAAGGCCAGCAGCGCCCTGGTGCTGCCGACTATCTCCTGCAGGGTACCTGGGTCACCGAAGTATTTGGCCCTGAAGCCACCGATTACAGGGCAGCTTAGCTGCTTATTAGCAGGTGTGCTGCTGTCTCGTCTTTCACCATGCATGCTCTGCAGAGTGGGTTGTCCGTGATTCCTATGACAAAAAGGTGCTTATTGAAGGTCCCGTGCTCAGTCGTTACTTTGACTGCACGCAACTGTGGCTTAGTTAGTCTTAGGGCCCTTTTCGTGAAACGGCCGTCAATGAAGGGCAGTGCCTTCTTATCCTGCCTTCAATCGTATCGTCAATCCATAGCTTGCTGTGTTGATCACTGGTGCGTTTTCTTACTAGACCGTGTAGGTACCAGAAGGGTAAACGCACTATGGGCTCTGGGCCCACTGGTGCTATATTAGAGCCACTTCGGGCGAGCTCATCCGCAGCGTCGTTCCCTCGGGAGTCGCTTTGTCCTTTGATCCATTGAAAGGTTACTGTATTTTGCATACCGACCTGGTTCAGGCGCCGGTGACAATCAGCCCTGAGTAGACCGAGTGGCTGTTAAGTGCTTGCAGGACGGCCATGCTGTCCGAAAGTATACGTATAGGGAAATCCTTTACCTCTCTAGCCAGGACCGTAGAGGCTGCCATGGTAATGCCCAAGCATTCGGCCTGGATCACCATGATGTGGATCCCCAGTGGTGTGGCTAAGCGGATGTTTAGGTCCTCTGAGAAAACTCCTGCACCTGTGCCTGTACCTGTTTTGGATCCATCCGTGAAGATCCGCAGTTCATCAGGGCTAAGCCCCTCGCAGCGGTTATCCTCGTGTAACCGGATTCGATTTTTTTTGTATTTTTTTATCAAAAATTACTTGCTTGGGTACTTTTTGCTCATAGACTCCCATCTAATCTATTGTGCGTGGGGTTTTGGCTATCATAGCCAGCCTTGGTCTGCCTTAAAGCACAGAAGCTTCCTTGGGGCTTCACAGACTCCTAGGAGCGATTCACTATTTCATGGATTTCTGCATGTGAAGCCACTGCCTGGCTTTCTACAATTTCGTGAGCGGCTGACTCCTCAGCGATAAATCAGCCCTTGCAAATTAGGCTCTCTGCGGCGATAGTGACGATAGTTGAGGGGATGGTGGTCCGTAATTAGTAGTAAGTAGACCATTTGTCATCATGTTCATCATGTTAAGTAAAAAAAAAACCATAAGGTACTATTTTCACTGTCAATCTTTTCTTATTTCGATTTTTCCAGTTTGGTATATTTGTTAACTAACAGTTAAGGGGTAACTTAACATTATCCGAGTTTGTTGACTAAAGTTTGCCAAACCTAAGCCAATGGATAATGTTAGTGTGATAGTGTTGGGTAGACCTAGATGTACAAAGATAATCATCATCATCAGCCTTTTAATGTTCCTTTGCTGGGGCACAGGCCTCCTCTCCGTGAGAGAGGGAATGGGCCTTAATCCACTATGCGGGCCCAGTACGGGTTGGTAGATGTCACATGTCTTCGAATAATCAATAACACTAACATTATAAAACTGTTATTTGAAGATCTTTGACAGTCGTTACGGGTAGTCAGAAGCTTGAGATCTGACACCAGTCTTGCCAAGGGGTACCGTGTTTACCCAGTTACTGGGTTGTGGAGGTCAGATAGGCAGTCGCTCCATGTAAAACACTGGTACTTAGCTGAATCCGGTAAGACTGGAGGCCGACCTCAATATAGTTGGGAAAACGCTAGGCAGATGATGATGACTAACATTATAAAACAAAGATAATCGCCAAACTTAAATTTATTTGTGATTATTTGGACTGTATCCAAAAGCTTTACTAAATTAACTTGGGTAAACCTTGGTTACTTCTTCTAGCAATACCTGTAAGATGTTCATATCTCATTATATTATGGCTTCCAGTGTCATGGTAACAAACTAAGTCACTTACATTATGCAGCCAGTGTGATTTGTAATTCTTAGAAACATGCACAGTACAAAAATTTTAAATAGCAATTTTTATATCCAGACATCTGTTTTTAAGGGTTATTGCCTGCTCAGTCAGCAAACTAGCACTGACGTCTACATTTAATTAAATGTTATTTATTGAGATGTTTGTTTATTTCAGGACTATGAGAAGTTCATGCACTTCCTTGATGAAGAAAAACAGAAGCAGAAGCTGCGTAAGTTGGAGAGGGAGATTATTACGAAGATGGGTGAGCGCCAAGATTACCAGGCCTATTATTACAAACCTATGATCAACAAATACCTCCGCATCAACAAGAAGACTGGAGAAGAAATGTGGGACCGCGTTGGTGACGACTACAAAGATTAAATGCACTACCATGAAAGTTGTGTTGACCGTAGAATATATTTAGTAATCAAGTGAGTTGTTACATAATTCTGTGTAGATAAAATAAATTATTAATTGTTTTTTAACAATTTTATTTGAACAATTCAATTTATTACATCTGGCAACCCAGTAGTGCTATACAATCTATGGCACATTTTGTAAATGATTTTGTTGTTGTTTATTTCCTTACAATATTTTTTTGTGCTCCCAAGAATGTCTTTATGATGTTAGTTGAACTGTAAATGTACTGAAGATATTGGGTATAAATAAAACAGTAAGGCTTATGGTAACATTGTTATTTATTTTACAGGAAATTTCTAACGATTGACAATAATAAATTCCGACTCGTGGAACCCTTACAAAATTAATGTCAACACTTACCTAGCAGTATGCTAAATGCCTGATATGATGCTACTTATTAAACTTTAATGCATTAATAGGTAATGTTACTGTGGTCATATGGATTCTGTAGAAATAGGAAAAATTTATATCTCTATTGAGGAAAATTATTTTAGGTATCCAAACAGATGGGATAAGTTATTTTCAATCATGAAGATTTAGAACTGTAGAGCATAGAAAACTATGGGAAAATCATATCTTTATTATTAGCACTCAATTATTACATTTTCAATGTTGGAACAGTAAGTCATTCTGAAATTAGTCAGTAATCAATATTCTAATATAAGCTTCACCTACGGACAAACTAAGATCGACGAAAACTACATAATAAATAAATTCTTCGGCGGTGCGGTATGCACGAAGCTCTTAACTTTACTGTTACACAATTAAATTACAAAACGATATGATTTCATTATCCCGTTCTTTCAGTCTTCGCAGTTTGTAGAGTTCCAATTATGACCCAACAACTATGTACCTACTTAGATTGCTTCTCATAATAACATTTTTTGACTTTAAAAATATTTTCAACATTCCTAAGTTAAATAACAATTTCGATTTGAAATTGCAACTAAGCTAGATAATTATAACAAAATTGTAAAAATCAGTATCAAAGCGTAAACACAATCATCATATCCGATCGAAGTAAAAAAATAAAATATAAACTAACAGTATCTAATTTACTGTAAGTAATATATATGGACTACAATAGACTGTTAGATATACACTATTTAAAATTGTTTTTACGATTTCTCAATGATAACAATTTTCAAATCTAAAATGTAAGACGGCTACGAGTTTCTACATTGTAAAATTTAAACGTTATAATATTCTATTTGCTTTTTTCCTTCTCGGCTTGCGCGGCGAGCTTTGCTTCCTTTTTGGCTTTTTTCTTTTCTTCCTTCGCTTTTAGTTTGGCTTGTTTCTCTTCCTCCTTAGCTAACAGTTTAGCCTGTCTCTCCTCTTCTTTAGCTTGAAGCTTAGCTTCTTTTTTCGCCTCCTTCTCCGCCTTAAGTCTCAACTTTTCTTCTTTCTTTTTCTCTGCTATTTCATTTTTTCTATTGTCACTACTTTCATCTTTTTTGCTTTTGTCTTCCTGTTTTGTATTTTCATCATCCTTTTTCTTTTTATCCTCTTTTTTGGGCTTTGATTTGGGGTTATCTTTTTTCCGTTCAGTCTCTTTGCTGTGGTCTCTGGAATCGGGCGGGTCGTCTTTATTTGAAGGTTTTAGTGGCCGGAAGAAGTGTTGTTTGTCTTTTTGTGGCGACGTTTCTAGTTGCGTGACAATTTTCTGGGCACACCTGCAATGAAATAAAAAAAAAATATTACTTAGTTATATAATAGTTAATGCAGGATCTGAAAATACAATTAAAAAATACTTTTTTAGAGTTACAAGACAGAGAAGCTTGAATGTTTTTGGTTTAGTCTATTCCAATCCAATCCAATCTCATGTCCTGCCTTCTGGGGGGTGACCATAAGCTCTTAGTAAGGGACAGATGTATCTGACGTGTATACATCTGTCACTTACTCGATATCAAATTGATACCGCTCTAAGCGCTTATGGTCACCCCCCTGTTTAGGGATTGACCCGTTTTGAGAAGTATTCTTATCTATTATGACAAGTAGGTATGTTTCTTTTGTTTTCAACTTACAAAATTATCTCAGCAACCTTAATTAGTTATGTACGAGTGTTGAAAGTTTACCTTATTCTAGTAGAGGTGGAGGCAGCGGCGGCACTCTCTCTTCGTCCCTCGCGGAATTCCCTCTGGAACTCTCTGATGGGCGGTAAGCGGCCTGAAGGCTCCCCTGCCGCCGGACCTCCCGTGTAGCTATGGACTTGATAATCTTGTAAACGGGCCTATGAAAAGAGATTGATTTATAAGATTAACAATCTGATGGAAAGCTATCATCATCATTTCAGCCGAAAGACTCACTGCTCACATAAGCCTCCCCCAAGTGGGTCACATCGACCAGTCCCGTGTTCTGGCGTGGCGAACGCATATATACCGGAAGACGCAGCGTTGGAAGGTCTCCGACAAGATGGACCTATGACCTGCAGCCTTACTGCGTAAGTGAATACAGCGACGCAAAGGGTTTGACCGCCATCAATCGAACAATCATACAGACGGAAATCCACATCTCGCATGTGATTGGTCGATGATGGCGGTCAAACCCTTCGACTTGTCGAATTCACTTGCGCAATTCGGCTGCTGGTAGGCTGCGGGAATACGCTGGATGCGAGACGCACAAGGCAATCTTAAGGTTCTAAAATAGATAATATCTAACCATGCTTATATTTTATATCATTTTCGAGAGGTGTTGTATAAATATATTTAAGAGTTATCTCAAATTATATTCGTAAATTATCTTGAAGGAAAGATATTGCAATAATATTTACTCGTGTTTTCACACATGGGAAACCCAATGCGTTCGTGTTATCTTCGACCAACAAACATGGACGAGATGATTCAAGGTAACTTGAATATAAACAGGGTGCGCCTCTTGGGTACTAAATAATGCAAGTAAATGGAGTTTTCGTAGAATAAGGGATTTTGATGATCGAATAAAAAATACAGGAAAATACCTTGGATGCTTTGCTCAAATGGTTCTCTATGCCAAATCATATTTTTTCTTCAGAAGTTGCATGGTTTGCATAATAATTTAGTGTGCTCGACGTAAATCCCCTATGTTACAGAGACTAACCACTTTGATACTGCGCAGTCAGTTATGTTAGTTGGGGTAAGGAAGTGGTGGTTTGCCGGGAGTTTATTGGGCCACTTCTTCTCAGCTAAAACACTAGAAAGTAATGACGGGCGGGTCTTTTGAATGTTGACGTTCAAAAAGTGCTGATTCAGCCTAATTTGAATTACTTAATGACATTTGATTTTGGTTCTGTTCTTGTACCTATCTGCTGGTACTTATACTACCTTCATACTATGATGCTGCGAGCGTCTCAGCGAGTTCGAGGCAGGTTGCCTAGCGCGTGGCGGCACAGACGCTCTAGGCACTGCGCCCAAGCAAGCTCCCCCACACTTGGCGCCGCCGCATAGTTTCGTTGAACAGCTGTTGGCGACGTTGCCTCCGCTGTTTGAAGACACAGAAGACACTCCTGGAATCAGAAAAATCGGATAAGTATCGGAAACGATGTATTTTAGTACCTACGTAACTAAATGTTATTGGCAGTTAACTCTGCAGTACAGAAGCTTGAAGCGCGGGTTGGTTTGGTACCTGCAGAACCTACAGGTACAACTCATAGATTTAAAAGCTATGGTATAGCTTTTGTAACGCAGCTGTGTGGCGTTGGCTTTGTGGCTGTGTTCACCAGGTACAGACTGAAAAGATTGACGTTAGAGGTTTTTTAATTCTTTAGGGCTTTTGCTCTTTTTGCTGTACCAAAAATATTTTGCTTGGGTGAACTTACCAGAGAGGGAAGACTCGCCACTGGTAACAGAGTAGAGCGAGGCCGACGCGGGCACGGAGCGAGCACCCACTGAGTAGCTGGACACAGATCCTGGCACGCCCCACGACTTTGCACTGCCGCTTGACACCTGAAACGTACAGCAATGGGTATTGAGTATGCAGTCTGGCTAGTTTGCTTGCATTGATTGCTTTATATGTATAAAAGCCGTCTACTCGACTAAATACTGAAATGTCAAAATGAAACAGTTTGTGATTGATTCTAATATATGCATTTATATGTTACGCAAATAGGCTTCTCGTCTTACAATATCTATGAGTATAAAATTACAAAATGCTGGTTCTAATATCAACTCAGTCTACCGTCAGGCAGCACCACGAGCTGATCTATTGATCTTGCTAAGGTTTGAGGATAGTCAGTTTGTCGTGTAATATTATGGTCTTAGATATTTAATTGTTTTGCTTTGCACCGTCGTTGCTACCGCCTGCAGTGAATCCTTTCGGCTGATTTTGCAGGAGACGTAGACTTCTCAAATTTTCATACTTAAGCGTCATTTCATATTTTGAAGTTTTCTTAGTTGGTTCTCACCTGCCAGCTCTTGCTGGTAACAAGCCGCGGTGCCTGCCGCAGCCGCAGGATCTTGGCTCGGCAGATGACGCACCGTAGCGGCAGCAGGCGCTGGCTGACGGCCATCTGGATGGTCTTCACGAAGCACCGCCGGCACACCACCCGGTGCCCGCATGGCGACGTCTGCATCGTCGCTTTCGCGTTCACACATAT
The DNA here is from genome assembly GCA_948252205.1 of Orthosia incerta. Taxonomy (NCBI): domain Eukaryota; kingdom Metazoa; phylum Arthropoda; class Insecta; order Lepidoptera; family Noctuidae; genus Orthosia; species Orthosia incerta. The sequence goes on from OX411759.1 coordinate 9,089,364, forward strand.
TACACACTGGAAAATAATTTTAATAGAGTCATTAGACAAGTAGTTATCATCTTCTTTTCGAGTCGATGGTTTGACCACGTTTATAAATGCAGGTTACATATATAAACGTGGTTTACAGGTTCATTTATGCAGGTGTATGAGTAGGTACTTGGAGCACTCGAACAAATGGGTCATGTTCTGGAAAGGGGCACCTAAAGTCTCCGCTACATAACAAACAAATAAAAGTCATTAACACCTGTCTACCAATGTGTTGCATTTGGCAAAGGGTATGAAAAATCGACCAATCACACGAGTGTATATACTGTTGTATTGCCAAAATGAAAGCGTACTTTACTAAGTGAATTCTGCAAAGCAAACAAGTCGATTCCTTCCCAAAAACGACTTTACGTATTGCATATTAATACGTAAAGTCGTTTTTGGGAAGGAATCGACTTGTTTGCTTTGCAGAATTCACTTACGCAATTAGGCTGGGTCCCTTTTATTGCCGAAGTTACACAACCAACAACAACTAGACTAGACGAACTGAGTAACCAACTAACACAAATATTCTCAAATACAGACCTTTCTAATACCAAAGTGCGTTAAAGTCTCCGCCAGATAACAAAAAAATAAAAGAAATTTTTCCGACTTGTACCAAAAAGTACAATAAAATTACCTACGTAACTTGAAAACCTGTTTTTGGAACGAAGTTCCTTATCGCGCGTTGCGAAAGGGAGCTAGACGGAAAAAAATCTCACGAAAAGTTGTAACGACACTTTTTGCTATAGTTGTAAGCCGTGCGGCGTGCGCGTGTTTCGTGCGTGTTCTAACCTATACGCTGTTGTGTTTACGAAGTCGAGAGAGAGAGAGTGTTGTGTTTATGTATACTCTAGTATATATATATTTAGTTTCTTAACGCCAGACGTACAAAACCCTCCACCACAGGCCGACTCGAGTCAACACTAGTCGAAAACTGACCCCGAGCCGCCACTAATAACGAACCGGCGATCAAATCGGAAAACCTAAATACCTCCATATCTCGGCAATGGTTGGAGCTAGCTCAATTCTGAGTAAAATTTGCCCCCCTGCCCTCCGGCTTTCAATATGAAAAGTCTATAAAATCGTGCAACAAACCCCTCCCCCCCTTAGGAGATATAACTCATTACTAAAAATAATTTCATGCCCAAGTAAAAGCGTCAAGGACGTCCCACCGCGAATTTTTTTTTCGTATCGTTTTTAAATAATAAGGCTGCAGGTTTCATCAAGATATTTTCATTCACCGATGTATGTACTTGCTCGGATTCGAACTCATGACCTCAAGCACGAGAGGAGAGGTTTTAGTCACTGGGCCACAACGTCATTCTACCTATGAAGTTAATCATGGATTTATTTAATTTAGTCTTCATTGCCAGAATATAATTAAAATAAAATTACGCAATTAGACAAGTTAGTAATGGTGCTGAACCTTGATTCGCGTCAAGGCTGATCGTCAGCTGTTGTCGCCGGAATCGGTATTGTTTATGTATCTACCGTTCTTAGCTTTCACTTGTTGCCGACTAAATTAGTTGAACTATGATTTAGCTAACAATTCTTGCTTGGTTTCGAATTGACAATAGCATAAGTTAAATTAGTACATTTCTGCAAGTTATATGCGAGAAAACATAGCATTTTCAATTTAGCCGGGTAATACAGTATTTTTTTTAGTAACAAGAAAGAGGTTTTATGCCGCTGAAAATTCTTATACATGTTTGGAATAAATAAATGTGTACATCCTTACTTAAGTCAAACAAACATTTATATTACCAAATTATTCATCATTCACAATAATTTGTTTATAAAATATTAAAATATTTGCATTTTATAACTTAAAATTATAATTTTGTAGTTGGCGGTATGTTCACTAACCTTGCATTTGGCGCGTGAAAAAAAAAAGCTTGCGCGCCATTTTCCCATAATTTCTTAATTTGTTTTTATCGTATTTGTCTGTGGTAAATTGTTTTAGAAATTTTAAGTTTTCGTGCAGAAGATGAACATTATTGATAGAGCCCCGCCAGAAATACTAAATGAGCTGCCTACGATATAGTTTCCTACAATGGAAGAGCAAGGTGAAAATGAGTTTTTTACGTATTTCTCTGAACTCACCAATACATAAAAGCCCAGCTCCCTGTGGTGCATCTATTCCTGGTGGTGCTCAAACATGGTGTTGATATCAAAACGTACTGTAACGTGATGGCATTTATGAAGAGACGGCTCGGACGGATATATTGGTCGGAAATCTAATGTTTTGTCACCAGCCGACGTTAAAAAGTTTTTAAAAGAGACTCCGGATAGTCAGTGCCTAGCAACAAACGTTCGTTGAATATTATTAATCTAAACGTATCTAAATAATTGCGTAACCTGCGTTGAGCATAGCTTCTTAAAATCTATTTAATTGATTTCGTTGCAGGTTGCCTTGATATTCGGTGGTATTGGTGCATGCAGACGACAAGAGCTTCATAAAATTACATAATATTATCCGAATTGCCTTTGTCGCCGTAATTTCCTTAAGAAGAAAACGAAAGTATGTACTAATGAAGTGCCAAGCACCAATGTAACACAAACTGTGAAATTGCCATCCAAATCAATCCAATATCGCTTTGAAAATTGTACATCATTAAACGATATAAGCAATACATGTTTGTTTTGTCTCGCAAATGTGTTGAAAAACGTCGTATGAAACTCGTGAGCTAGTTGATTGCACTTAAATTACTTGACCAATAGCATATTTGGCAAATTTAATAATTAGACAAACATTCGATTTGACGAACTAAAGCTTTGAACTGCCGATTTGATGAATATCAGACTTGACCAGTGTCGTTCAACCCCTCTGCTCATTATACGCTTGGCTGAATTACGCCCTCGCCTGCGGCTCGGGCTGCAACCCACAGCCTCTTGTGTAATGAGCAACTTAGCTCACTTGTATCATAATATACTATTACATAATTAGATATCCGTTTTTCTTTGGTCTCTTATTTTAGTCGTATAGATTTATTAGAGATAGCATTATATTTAACTAAGTTCTTCTTTAGCATTACATTTTGTAACGTGTAACTAATATTAAATTTGACGAAATACAAAATGCAAAAAGCAAAATTAATAATGCAGGTCGTGGTAATCCAGAGTGGCGCATTGCGATATACGTACAGTGGCCGTGTATCTGGAAATAACGGTAAAAAAAAAAAAATGAACCGCTACAGAAAAGCCGACGCTATGGAATTAAAAAGTTAATGAAACCCGAAAATGTTGCTAATTCAGGTTTAATCTCGCTGCATTAATGAACCTCGTTCTAACAGAATGAGATAGTTGATTTACGTATTTCTTTTGTCTTGTCTAGGTAGCATTCCCTTTGTTTATTGGCTAATCCCGTAAAATTCTGATGAATATGGTCGACCAATAATGGACGCTCCACCGAACCATTGGCGCCATACTGTATCGACCAGTAACAATAGATATATTGTTACTGGTTGTGGTGTTTATCTACCTACATGTTGGTTAAAGACTGGTGAATGCAAAATGTTGTTAGGTATTTCAGGAACACACAGAGTTCTCGTCAAACTTCTTTGCCGCCCTGAAGTTGGCTACAATGGCTGTGCAGTAGTAAAGGGCTTATTACACTACACGGTATTCAGGGCCCTGAATACCGGGTCACTCCACCATTCTGAGACAATAATGTCGATATTTTGGGAACCCTAAATCCCTTACAGTTATTACACCACACTAAATTAGCTTTTAGGGCCCTGAATACCGTGTAGTGTAATAAGCCCTTAAATTTACCTCTACCCTCCATAAGTAAATCTCATACAAAAACAGCACCGATCCGTGGCTTGCCCATCGGAAAGCCAACTTCAGGGCGGCCAAGAAGTTTGGCGAGAACTATACCTATTGATTTGTTCAAGATTTAGGCCAGCATATTCAGAGCGTACATATTCTTTTTGATGCGGAGTCAAATCTCGAGACAAAGTGGATTGATTGTTGAGTATTGAAACATACAGAATGAAGTTAAATTAAAACAAAAACTTGTAACGTGTGTAACTTATTCAGCTTACAGCTAAAGTTTAAAAAAAAGTAAGTAAAAAAAAGATTTTATCGTCATATATTAAGGGTACACTAGTCAACGGCACGAACTATTTCGTGCGCGGGGTTAAAATGCATTTTATATCAACCGACAACACGTGCGGAAGAGATAGAAGCTGTGATGAGCAGTAGGAAGCTAGTTCGCGTACGAATACACACTTTTGCAAATTTGTAGCGAAATGGATAATGATTTAGGACGAAACCGAGCGCGCGAAATTTTGTAAATAGACCTTTGGGAGTCTAGATATCATAAAAAAACGACTAAACGTATCTGTTCAAAATAAAATTATTTGCATTGTTGAACTACTAATCTATCCCTGTATGGAGGCCGTTTTGCAATTTTCCGACTTCTTATGGTATTTATTCGCGCCCAAAAATGCGTTAAAATTAGTGTCGAAATGTGGAACTTTCGAAGCTTATAACTTTCAAATATTTACTTTTTTCACTTTTTTGTTTCCATACAGGGCTAGATAATGATGAGACAAATTGATATCACTTTTTATTTTGAACGTACATTGTTAAACAGTGGTATAATCCCTAGACTACGTTTGCATGGAAGAAATTTCGACTAGTGTAACCTTAACACCTGTGTCACATGTGCCCAGCTTACCTAATAATTGATCAGGTTCTCAGAAAACTGAAGTGAAATCCTTAACATTCCACTAAGGTGTCTCCAGTTTATTTAATCAGGACCCATTGTAACTTTATCAAGAAAGGTAGATTAAGTAGGTAGCACTTACTTCCTCATCAGGCGAAGACGCGAGTTCAGGTTCATTTTCTTCCAGCTTATTGAGCAATTTGTCCTGTAACAAGAGAGATTGGCTTTTAAAAACATTTCCCTTCTTCTGGAACAGTCGGGTAAGATTACGCCTCTATCATGAAAAATGTAAACCTGCCCTAAAACTTTTAACTAGGCTTGATGTTTCCTTTGAAACGCAAAGAGCATAAAAACAACTTTAGCTTCTTGTTTATTTTATAGTTGTTCTTTTTATCTTAGGTCACTATGCTGTTGATGTAGGAGGTATTTATTATTCAGAACAATGAAGATATAAACGGCAGTAGACCAACGCGGCAACGGTTAGGTTAGATGAACTGCAGAGTTCAAAATCGTTAATTCGAACTCCGCTTCGCTATGACGGTAACCCATCAAACAATTGAATTAAAATTTATTAAACCCGATTTAAAAACCTCTAAAAAGCAAAAAATAAGCCTCGTACTCGCGTCGGGGGTTTAATAAATTTTAATTTAATTTTTATTTCATTATTTTTAAACTATATATAATATACCTAGTAGTAGACACGCTTCAATCGACAATCTATCGAAACACGTAATTATGACATGATATCTTACAAAAAACCTAGTTTCAAAGAGTAAAATGCGAATTACTTTTGAATGGTTGAACCGATTTCAATCAAACATAGCTAAGAACACTCTCGACAAAGTCACCTTTAAAACAAAGAAAAACTAAACCAAAATCGGTTCAACCGTTTAGGAGCTATGATGCCACAGACAGACACACAGATACACAGCAACACACGTCAAACTTATAACACCTCTCTTTTTCTGTCGGGGGTAAAAAATCAACGAGTAGTTACCTAAGAAATAGAATAATTAAAAAAATCGGGCAATATAAGCAATCGGGCTTTTTGATTTTTTGTAGATATTAGCTTTTTTATATATAACTTTTTAGTTTATTAATTTTCTTTTTATTTTTTTAATTTGTATACATGTTTTTGTTCCAAATAAATAAATAAATTTTTCGAATTAGGTATATTTAAACATATAAGTGTTCTATATTAATGGAATCATCTCTTAAAACCCTTTATTTTGATACCCCACACAATGGGTTTGGAAGAATAATCTATTTGCTAATTTTAATGTAGCCAGTGACACTAGCAAGGTGATGACGAATCGATTGACGTACGAATCATCACTTAAGCAAAACATTACTTAAGCTTAGTTGCAGAGTATTGCGGAACAAACGTATAGTTACAAGTAATGCTACCTATTTAAAAAAATAAACAAAAAAAATACTTTACGTAAATAGAACTGCTCGTGTTTAGAATTTAAATGGTTATAAAATTAACAAGTCCCTGGTTCTCAATTAAGTCATAATTCTTAAAGGTTAATTTATGCAAACTGCACGTTTTCAGACATGATATCAAAATAGTTAGATAAAAACATATGAGTAAATACCTACGTATTTATTTAATTTAAGGCGCGTCCCCGAGCAAAACGCCGCGCCAGTCGAATTTTGTGCAGTTTTTAAGAGCTATCTACTCATTATTTAAAAAGATATATCAATTAATAAAAATACATTAAATTTCTACATAATGTTGATTCTAAAATTGTGGTACACTTTTTTTTTTAAAGATGTATATGTGTCACTAATCTCCTTCCAACAAAACCATAAAAATGTGAAATAATTATTGATAGCATGCATCTCCTCGTAAAGTATTAATTAATTATTATTTATACTAACACTAATGGATAGACAATTTGATAACGAACATTTTGTAAGTTTTATTTTTTTCAAAAGACCAATATTCGATTTTATAAAGATTTTATTCTAAAATCTGGGCGTATTCACTACCGTATTTCATGCGCCACTAGTGCCGCTAGGCCAATAGGAATGCTCATATCTCATGCTGATTTTTTGGTCAGGGTACGGCCTTAATTTACGTACTTGAATAATGTCGTGACTTTATTACTGCCTTGTGACTATCACTTGTGACGATCTCTATGGTGAGGCCAACAAAGCAGTTTCCTGTAAATATTGGCTGTATGAACTGCCTGTGATGAGATATAATCTGTGTTGAGGCTGTTGAGGAGCATAGTATACCTACATACCTTCACTCTATCTGCTCAGCAGACTACGATATACACGATTTGTGCATAATATAACTTTTTACCCGACTGCCGAAGGAGGGTAATGTGTTTATCAGTCTATGTATGTATGCATGTTTGTTCCTATGTGGCGTTCTAGAGACCAAACGCGTTTGCCGATTTTGATGATTCTTACGTCAATCGATTTATCTTCACCTCGCGAGTGTCACTGGCTACATTAAAAATGGCAAATGGATTTTTCTTCCAAACCCTTCCCCATCGTGTTTTCATTCCAAAAATTTAGAACACTTAAATGTACCTAGTTCGAAAACTAAAATGTTAACTAAAAAGTTATAAATAAAAAATCTAATACAAAAAATAAAAAACCCGAATGCCCGATTTTTTGAATTATTCTATTTCTTAGGTATCTACTCGTTGATTTTTCAGTACGTACTGCTGTCGTTTATAAAATACAATATAGCGTGTTGTGTGGGAAGGTACCTACAACGACTTATTTCAAATTAAAATACCTTCCAAACATACCGAACAAACCAATAAATGTTGGAATGCTGTTCATATGTGAGTGATTTATTTCGTTAACTTTTTCAGGAGCAGGTTTATTTTTATTTATATTAGCTCTAATTATTGTATCCTATGTCATAATCTAGTTCATAGTCTATCTGTCTGCAGAGTCTCATCAAAATCCATTCGGCGGTTTAGACATGAAACGTAACAGAGAGACAGACAGACACACTTTCACGATTTACAATACATATTATTATGTATACTTTAGGAATATATTCTTTGACCATATTTATGAAGAATACTTAAATTTCGACTCCAACTCGATTCAGTCGGGGAAAAAAGTTGTTTGTCTTCAAATAACCTATAACTGCAGTCAATTTGATTAAGCCGTGTGGAGGAAATGACTTAGATTATAAGCGCAAGATTACCCATTTATAAAACTTCAGTCCAAATAATATTATTTCCAAAATTCCGCTGCCCTTAAGCAAAACTTGGCTCCAGTTCAAATCCATTAGAAGACACATTAAAATTAATATTTCTTTCGCGCTTAACTTACTCTTAGTAGTTTTAATTGCAGTGAGAATTTATTACTCGTTGTGCAACAGAGCCATGGTGAGACTCCACTTAAGTTCAGGTTTTACTGAGATGCGACGCTTTTTGGGTTTTACTGTTTTTCAATGAGAGAATTCGGCAAAATTCGAATTTTATTGTTGAATATTGACGCGTCTGAATTCTTTCACGGAAATGTTTATCTTAAAATAAGCCAATAAAGTTATATATAATATTGTATAGCTATCTTAAAGAGTGCACGCAGCATCGCTTCTCGATGTGCGCTGATCCTTAAGAGGGTACTCTATTGGGCCTTTCTCCATACAAAAACATTCCGCTGTTTTCTTCGTGGATAATGCCTCCAGAGCAATGATTTTTTCCCATAAAATCAAGGTCTAATTAATACGTGCCCCTATCATTTCCTTTTTTCGAAAACATAATCACTAAAAGAAATATGACAATCCAAAAACCCGAAAAAAATGCCCGTTTTTACCGCCATGTTCAGACGACTTTCAGACAAAATTGATAACTTTTTAACAAAAAAGAAAATGACAGAAGCATAGATATACTTTTCCTCTAAATTTTGATATAAGATTTTTTAAGATCATGCCAGTTTTGAAGAAGAAAACAGCGGAATACGAAACGCCTTTTGGTCAAGGTTTTTGTAGGTAAAATCAGCCTGAGCTGCAGTTGTCCCTTTCGCACTTTACGGGTGGAGGTTGGAGGTGAGGGAGGGTAAGGCTTACACGTACACTAATAGGGAAGTGGCAGTTGTCGATATTTTTATCGATACTCTAGTGATATACACCGATGTCGATATTTACACTATACAGTGATTTTATTTAATAAATCGTGTGATTGTGAGTATTATTTATTATAGTTGAAGGCACTTGTCGAATGATTAACTTAGGCATGCATAAGATCTGGCAAGTGCAGTTGCAAATATACGATCAAAAGTTGTTAAGAAAATTAAGCCAGGATCCAGAATAATGCTCGGTACAGACCAACCGAACGAACTAACAAATGTTGTTGAAAAGAAATCGCTGATTTTTGTTATTATAGATAGGCTCGCTCTTGACCACTATCTCACCTGATGGTAAGCGATGATGTGGTCTACGGTGTAGCAAACTTGCCCAGAAGTAACTTCACTCTTGACTCAAAGACCCCGAGGTTGTAGCTATCGGGCAACACAGACGCAAGGAATTCCACTAATTGCTGTACGCAAAATGTTTAGTGCCTTTGGGCGGGATATCCACCTTGTACCGATGGCGCATCGCCGTACGTCTTGTAGATGAATGATGTCCGATGATGAAACGGGCTATATGGAATTAGATCATGCAATTCCATCGCAAAATCCCCGAAATGCATCCGATAAAAATCCGACAAGCTGGCAACTCTGCGACGATGTTCAAGGCTCTGGAGCTTTGACTCGATCTCATTGCCGATGACCCTCCGGACCCGTTTTTCGATCAAATCTAGTGCATGAAGCTGGTATTTGGCAGATTCGTCCCAGAGATGAGAACAGTACTCCATGCAAGATCGAACTTGCGCTTGATACAACTTAAGCACCTGTTCTGGCGTGAAGTACCGTCTCAACTTCTTAGCAGCATACGCCAAGAAGCTTAATATGGTCGGTTATCGGCACGGTTACACCTCGGAAAGATGGAGCTGGATGGAATTGGCTCTTTTTAGTGAACAAAAGACGCTCGCTGTATAATATAAATATAATAAATTTATTTTTTCCAAAGGTTCTAGAAATGGTATTTGACCTTTTTCGGTGCAATGACTTTCAAATGAAACGTTACTTTAAAATTTCAATATAAATTTACAAATTCATAATACGAATGGTATATTGCATCTTATTTTTTAAAGTGGCTGCGTACTTGCTCACTGCCCTCTGCGACCAGTCTCCCGATACGTCCATAACAGCGTGAGTCTGGCCGGCCTTTCATCAGTGGAACAGCTATCTCGACCCAACTCCTCTAATGGCTGCACCGGGCATCGTAACCGGTTCACGGCTAGGCCACTTGGCAGTATGTCTTTGCCCGCTATGTGGTCACAAGCCCTTCGGTCGAAACCTACCACCAGTATGTCACATGATTAGCACCATCCGGAGACCACGTGTAGGGATTCAAAACGCTTATTTTCCTACGGACGCGGGTGATCCGGTCCTCAAAATGATGGCTCTGATGTACTGATTCGTTCGCTCATCTTACGTCCTGTCTGCTGATTTGCATTCTTTCGGTTGGTCTTACACCCAGTATCATGCAAACTAAATTTTGATTTCTTATAAAGCAGATACTTATAAAAATGATTTATGAATTTTGGAGAAGTGGGGTTTGTGGGTATTTAAATTAAAATACAGAATTTTAAATTAAAATTATTAAATATAATTAAAAACACGCTTATTAATTACTAGCTGTTGCCCGCGGTTTCGTTCCCGTGGACCACTCCACAGGACCCATTTTCGGGATTAAAAAATTGCCTGTCACTCAGGAATAATATAGCTTTCTAATGGTGAAAGAATTTTTCAAATCGGTCCAGTAGTTTCGGAGCCTATTCAGTACAAACAAACAAACAAAATAATTTTTCCTCTTTATAATATTAGTATAGAAAAGCACTTTTTGACAAGGCAGCTTGTCGAAAAGTGAATGAAAAAATTAAACAAAAAAATTAAAAACAAACGAAATTAATTTTGTGTTGAATGGGCTCAACTGAAAACCAATCTTTTCAACGAAGTCGGGGGACCTGTAAAAAACTGATCCAAGGATCGATCCCCCGACTGCAAGGCAGGCGTGTTTTAAAGTATTTTTAATGATTTATTTTTTATATCATAGCTCTTTTAGTAATAAAACGATATTATTGCAAAAACAATTTATTTTATAAGTTTTCTATGGGATATTGAATAGTACTGTTATATTTATATAATTTCTTTTGGTATGTTATTAGGGAACAAATGATTATTTAATACTACTGTTATATATTATTATATATATACTAAGTAAGCTCTAGACTAGCTAGACGATGATAGAATAGGTAGTAATTTTTTTATGAAACATCATTTTTTATTTTTTAATAACGTTACGCTTCTAAAGATAACACATAAATTGATACCGGTTAAGCTGTTTAGAAGTTATGGTGGAATAAAGAATCTCACAAACATACATGAGCGCTATAAACATAACATAACTCTCCTCTTTTGGACAGTCGTGTAAAAATGTGCATTTATCTATCGTAATTTCAATCCTTTCACTTGCAGGTAAATTTCGTGGTATACGACCATCAATTATTTCTGGCGGAAGGCATTTAAAAAAAAACTACATTTCTCCAAAATTAATCAACTCTTTAAATTTTTTCGTAAAGTGTAAAGCGGCTCGGTACTCGCGGCGAGGGCGCGTGCACCGGAGTCGGCCGGCCGCTGCGGCGCGCTCTTACACACACAAATACATTACTCGTTCACACATTGATAGCTCGCTTGGTCGGGCGCTGCGCGACGGCAATAGTTTCTTCAAATACCTATTTTTCAAATTCTTGTTGACTAGAGACCGCTCTTAAGGCTATATATACACCCCAATGCTAACGCAGTACTGGCCGTGCCCGCTCGATGCCGAAATATCAAAATTGAACCTCCTTTTGAACAGTTTTGTTTGCAAAATATTATTTATGAAGAAATACCAGCCATCAATTTTTCTGTGTAAAAATATTTTTAAACATCCAAGTCGTTTTGGAGGAGTTGCCAAAAGTTGCGAAAATTATCTTGTTGTTTTTTTTTAAAGCAAAACTATTAGTTAAACGTAAAAACCTTGTGCTCAAAATTATGTACATGAATCAGTAATAAATATATTTTTTTTTCAAACCTTTTAACTTAGCCGTTACTGTGCAGGACGTAGCGTGTTCATTGGCCCCGAGAAAAGAAGGGCGTAAACCTTCTGGCCATTGCCGCTGAACGCCCCATCCACATCAACGAAAATAAAGGTTCTTGGATGCCTGGCTGCAGCAGTGACGAAGGGTTGCAAATCGACTCTAACGATTCAACGATGTGTTGGCTGTACTTGAGTTATTTCCAGATTCTGGGTTGCCTACTTCTGGATCAGCACTCCTGGTGTCCAGGTTCCGAGGTTCAGCTCGACAGGATCGAAAAGGGATGTCTTCATAAGGGTTGAAGTTGATGAATTAAATGAAACACTAAGTTATTCAGTACACGGCACGATTCTAGGGCTCTCAACAATTTCTGAGACGTGATTCTATATAAGAATTACTTCTTATTTACTAAGACAAGTACAAGCGACTAGCTTTGGATGACTACAAATTCTATTTGGGCCCGGGGGTTCTTTATACCCTCGCATCGTGCCATTATTGAGAGCCCCGCAAATTCTCGCCGAAAATAATTTTTAATTATGTAAAAAACCCTTATACATATTTGGTAAATAGGGTTACCGCACCCCTTCCATGGTGCCATCAATAGCTGGATTTCTTCGTACTGTAACACAGTAACGCCCCCTATCTATGTATCTAATCAATATACCTAATTTCCAGGTATTGATAGCTTCCCTAGACTATTTACATGAAATTAAAGGACAATTCCCTTTATTTCCCAGTTAAAACCTTAATAGCTTTTAACCTAGCCTAAGGATATCTATAGGTTGGGTTGACCTGCTGGTGCCAATAGCAGGCTGTCTGTTGACGTCTAGAAAAAGCTTATTTTCGGGAATCTTCTATGGGATATCATCCCCTATGTAATGAATCTATAAATTCCTAAGTCATTTCACCGACTTTAGGACCTCCTACTTAGGCTTACCAGACAATCACCGCCTATTATGGGGATTCTGGTAGCCAATAGACCACACTTTACATTTCCAGTGCTTATGTAAGTCTATCTAGGTCATATGCACATAAGGTGCCTCGCTATGTACAAATTTGGCAGCTGGTCACTTTCTTTGCGCCCAGCTACCAGAGAAACTAGGTATAATAACACTAATAAGATTGGGACGACACGATGGTGCATTTAACGGGCCATCGGGAGGTCCCCAAAAATTCCTTATTTTCGGAATTCCCAGGGGTGTATAGTCCCAGGGAATGCCAAAAACTGACTAAAAATTACATTTCCAGAAACCTATTTTCTGGAATTGTACTTAAACTACTTGAGCGATTTTCGCTCCAAAGTGATGGCTTGGTAGCTAGTCCAGCAAGCCATCCGAAAGTACTTACACCATGAGTACATCTATTCCCTTCATGGAGTTATTCCACCTGAAGGGTCTACAAATTTCAACGTTTTACGTTGTTTACATTTTTCACGGCTGCCTATCTCGTTGACTATCCAAGCGATTCTTCCCATCTAGAAACCGCCTGGAAGCCCTTTTAGCAAGCTTTCCAATGGTAGTACTTTTACCAGTACACCTATATGTTTCTAGGTACTTAGGGCACCTAAAACCGAAAGCGATTACCAAAACCAGACAAACAGCAGTTTTTCTATTATATACTGACTTGATATCTCAAGTAAATGGGCTTTATATAAAAGACTTCGCTAACTATGAGGTGTATATAGGCTTCCTGTCTCGGTCTAGGTCCCCCATATACCCTAAAATGACCTGAAACCATATATTTGGTGTTTGAGATATCAAGTCAATATTCTTATTTACATAGCAGAAACTATGTGGTCTTCACATAGTTTCATCATTATGTACTGATTACATGTCCAGTACATAGGATAAGCCCTTAAAAACATGATTTTAATTACTATAATATTTTCAAAAAACTCCAAAACTATATATATCGTGGTGCTCCATCTGACGGGCCATTCGGAACTAATCCGTCGCCGAGCACAGACGTATCGTATGACAGAAATTTATGTTTTTTACTATGATAACTCTTATCAGTATGCTTTCTAATGATTTTACTCTGTTAAGGGTGAACTATTGAACCCTATGACATACTGACAAATACTAAAAACATTATACTACTATCTCAAAAAATGTAGGTAAAATTTTAGTATAAATATAGACGGGCCTCTAAAATTCATTTTAGTATCAGATGGCGCGCCGTGGTGAGCAGACATGTCTACACATACAAACTTTAACTTTTTATGAACCATTTAGTATGGTTGATGACGCTTCGTCGCGAACATATCTCCCGCCGTGCAGTGCTGTGTCGACTCGAAGTGTTGTCGGCGCGGCGCTGCATTCCTTCGGTGAGCGACGGACGGCATTTCTCGGCTGCCGGCCAGGCCCACCGAGAGGACGGTCGCCGCTCCGGCATCTCTGGTTACTGGGGCAGTGGGACGAGTTTCTTCACCGGACGCTTCAAGGTACCGCCAAGTGTGCGTACCTCAGCAGTCCGGATTTCTCCGTCGATTCCTGGATACACGGCCACAATGCGGCCTCGCGGCCACGTATTGCGGGGCAGCTGGCCGTCGGCTATCAGGACAGGGTCACCCACTTTAAATCTGGGCCCACTACTATGTGGCTCCCGCCGGTTTTGGAGCTCCGGCAGGTACTCTCTGACCCAGCGACTCCAGAACATATCAGCGAGGATCTGTGATCGTCGCCATATTTTCCTGCTGTCTATATCTTGCTCAGTGAACGTGCCAGGTGTAGGTAGTCTGGCTGACCCACCGAGCAAGAGGTGATTCGGTGTGATGGATTCGTCATCATCACCATCTACCGACACGTGTGTCAATGGTCGGCTATTTACAATGTACTCTGCCTCACAAATCAGTGTGGACAACACCTCTTCGGTGGGGTGTTTCTCTGTAAGTACATTGCATAGTGTGTTTTTAACACAACGAACTAGGCGCTCCCAGGCGCCTCCCATGAATGGCGCTGATGGCGTTATGAAGCGCCATACGATGCCTCTGCGACTTGCCTCTGTTTTGAAGGCGTCTCGCAGCTCTCTGTCGGCGCCGTGCATGTTGGTGCCATTGTCTGAGTGTATCTCAGCTGGGCATCCTCTGCGCGCGGCGAATCGGCGCAGCGCCAATATGGCGGAGTCTGCGCTAAGGCTGGCGGCGATTTCAAGGTGCACCGCCCTTGATGTGAGACACGTAACTAGTGCTACGTATCTCTTCTGATGCTGCCGACCGACGGTGACGGATAGCGGGCCGAAATAGTCGAGCCCGGTATATGTAAACGGCCTCTTATGGTGAGCGAGGCGCGTTTTCGGGTGGTCGCCGGTCGCAGGTACTGGTGGCTGTGCCTTGCGTATACGGCAATGCAGGCATCTTGCTATCACCTTCTTCGCTGTTGGTCGCATCTTCACGACCCAGTAGTGCTGCCGTACCTCATTAATTGTGAGTTCGGTGCCACTATGTTGTAGACTGCGATGTGTCCAGTCTATGTACAACTGCGTTATGTGATGGTCGCCATGTAATATAGGCGGGCGCATCACTTCTTCAGCTACCTCTTGCGTAGCTGCTATGCGACTTCTTAGTCGCAGCACGCCGTCAACGACCTGAATTTGTAAAGGTCGCAGCGAGCTATTTTTATTTATTTCTTCAACGTTCGCTAACTCTGAAGCGAACGATTGTTGTTGTGCGACCTGGACAAGTATTTTCTCAGCTTCTTGGAGAAATTCTGCTTCTATAATTTGTCTGTTGACCTGGGTTGGTGCTCTGCATGCCTGCTTCTGCTTCTGTGCAGGTACAGCAGGCTTCTGGCGCCAGTCTGGGTCCTTTTCAGCGTTTTTTCTCGTCCGTTTATAGGACGTTATCTCTGTTCTATTTTTGCAAAGAGATATAAAACGCAGAACTGTGGCGGTCGCACGAAGCAGTCGCTCCCATCTGGAGAATCTGCCTGGCTCTGGAACGGCTTCTATGAAGCTCTTCTTGTCCCCTTCTATGACAACGAAAGTTTTTTCTTCTCCCGTGTCGTCTATAGTCGGAGGTTTCTCTGTGGGCCATAATTCGGGCCCAAGAGACAAAAATCTCGGCCCGCAGTACCACTCGTGGTCCGAGTTGAACCGCAGTGGCACGTCACGGGTTGCTGCATCAGCGATGTTCATCTTGGTGGGTATCCACCGCCAATCTTCGACTTTGCTATTGTCTTCAATAGCAGCTATTCGGTGAGCAACGAAAGGTTTGTATACTCTCGCTCCTCTTCTAATCCAGGTCAGTACGGTCTTGCTATCTGACCAATACGTTACTGACGTGGGCTTGCAGTCGTGTTCACTCATCACTGCTGCGGCTACGCGGGTTCCCAATACCGCGGCCTGAAGTTCGAGTCTCGGTATCGAAAGCAGTTTCAGTGGGGCCACCCGCGCTTTCGCCATAACAAGGCTTATTAAGTGCTTGCCTTCCACGGTCGTGGCCCGCCAGTATACAGCGGTAGCATATGCCATCTCGCTTGCATCAGTGAACACATGCACCTGCATTTCTATAGCGTCGCTATATCCAGGATAGCATCTTGGTACGCTAACGTTTTTTAGTTGGCGTAAATGTTGTACCCAAATTTTCCATTGTAATGCTAGGTCAACATCTAGCCTCTGATCCCAGTCGACGCCTCGCCTCCATGCTTCTTGCAATATTTGCTTCGCCTTGATGGTTACTGGTGAGGCGAGTCCGAGTGGGTCGTATAGCGACGCTACTATTCTGAGCGCCTCTCGCTTGGTGGGCGCCTCTCGGTCCAAGATACCCTCAGGCAGACGCGCGAGTGTGAGGTTGAAACCCAGCGTGTCTTCGCCTGGCCTCCATATGAGGCCGAGTATCTTTTCCGACGTATCTATATCTCCAATGGATACCATCTCAGTTTGTATATGCGATGGGTCCATCTTTTCTAGGAGCTGCGAGCTATTTGAAACCCATTTCTTGAGTTCAAACCTCGCCTGTAGGTGTATTTTTCGCACCATACTAGCGACTTCTGCCGCCTTCTCGATAGTTCTATAACTATCTAGGTAGTCATCCATATAATGACTACGTAGTATAGCATTCACAGCTTCAGGGTGCTTTTCTATATATTTGTTTGCGTTCCAGTTCTTTGCAAAAATTGCTGTGCAAGGCGAACTGGCTGCGCCGAAAATGATGGACGTCATTCTATATTCTTCTGGCGCTCCTTCTCTGCGGTTTCCCCTCCACAGGTAGCGAAGCGCGTCTCGGTCTTGGCTCCGCACCTTCACTTGCATGAACATCTCCGCTATGTCACCGGTTATTGCAACGCAGTGACGGCGAAACCGCATCATTACGCCTGGCAGCGACTGTAATAGGTCGGGCCCAGTTAACAGGAAGTCATTCAGTGACATTCCTCTCGATTTGGCGGCAGCGTCATGTACGATGCGAAGTTTGTCTGGCTTCATTGGGTTGAAGACATCGAAGTGCGGGAGGTACCAAGTTTTGCCCGGCGTGCTAATTGCGGGTGCCCTTTCAGCGTACCCTTTCGCAATTAGCGAGTCCATCTGGTCTGAGTATCTTCTTCGAAGTTCCTGGTTCTTGTCCAGCTTCTTTTCTGTTGAGACGAGCCTCTTCAGAGCTGTCTCAAAGCTATCTGGCATCTCAGCATGCTCATTACGCCAAAGCATGGCGGTTTCGATGTGTCCATTCTCTAATTGGACAGTTGATCGATTCAAAATGTCCTCTGCCCTTCTTGCTGGGTCAGAGGCGGGTCGCTGTGGGTTTATGCACAACGATTCTATCGCGAAATGTTCGCGCAACTGATGATCCAAATTATCATCAGTTGTTATTCTATTGACATGATGTACTTGTTGTCGTAGTAAACTACTGTGCGCGCCATGTAGTGTCCAACCCATCGCTGTAAGTGACGCAATTGGTTGGTGTCTTGGACCTCTGCGAATCTCGCTGGCCAATAACAAATGCCAGTTGTCTTGGCCGACGAGTACTTTTGGCACGCCATTGTTGTACATCAACTCTTTTCTCAAGTCGGTTAAATGCTTGCAGCGTGCGACAACCCTATCGCTCACTGTTTGTTTTGCCAAGCTGAGTTTAGGTATAGTACGTGCTTTGAACTGTACCCTTCTGTCTTGCGGGCTAACCAGCGTCACCTTGACTCTTCTTGAGCATGGGGTGGTGAGCATGGTGTTGCCTATCGCACCGATCTTGAGCGGGTCCACAGGGCCCTCTGCCCCGACTTGCCTCGCGATGTCTTCATCCATCAGCGAAACGGTGGACCCATCGTCTAGGAGAGCATATGTTGCCACCTCTCCCGCCGGTCCGATTACCCGGACCGGCACTATCTTGAGGTACGCCTGGCTCGATGGTGACCCGAAACTGGCCACCGTTTCCTGAGGATCCTTCCGGGATTCAGGAACATCGGGCTTCTTGTTGGCTTCCCTCTGCTGTTGCTTCTTCCTATGAAGAAGCCGATGGTGCGTATCTCTGCACCCGTCTTGGCCACATTGTTTTTTCTTACAAGTGTGGTTGCCTTGTCGAAGTTGAAGGCAGCGATAACATAGATTGTGTTTTTTCGCTAGCTCCCATCGTTTCTCGACAGCTACGCCCCTGAATTGTGCACATCCAGTGGCGTAGTGATGTCCCACGTCGCAAACACGGCATTTTCCTACCGGTTGGTCCGTAGCTATATGCGTCCTTTGTGTGACGCGTCTGTTGGTGTTCGCCTCGGCCGAAGCGATGCCTTCGGGTGGGGCGAATGGACTACAGAAGTGTGCCTGTTCAGATATAAAATCACTGAACAATGAAATATCTGGCACCGATTGGTACTTCTCCGAATATGATCGGTACCATTGTGCTCGTAGCGAATTGGGTAACTTCTCTGTTAACAATCGCATAAGCTCCGCGTTCATAAGGTAATGACCCTTTTTTAACGCGCGGAGCGTGACTACAGCACCTCTTACGCGACTTGCAAACGCGCAGATGTCTCTTGGTGACTCACTGCAGCGCGGCAGTCCGCGTAATCTATCTGTTTCAGCTTGCGCTATGGAGTCTGGACGGCCGAACTGCAGCTCGAGTTCCTTCATGATGTCATCGGGCCTGGCATGTCCGATGAGTTCTGAGCTGACGGTTTCCATTGCACGTCCATGTAAGCTTCTCCTCAGCCTCGCTGTATTCTCGACGTCCGTAAAATACGCTCGAGTTGTCTCATATATGGCCCGAAATGATAGCCATTCAGTATGAGAACCATTGAAATTCGGCAATGTCATGACGAATTTCGACGCAGAGGGGTTCGGTTGGTCCCGCTGTTCTATTTTTCTGTCGGCTAGCGACGCTATAGCGGACGTCAACTCCGTCAGGAATGGACGGAGACTATCCCTCTGACCTCCTGTACACTCAGCTGACGCTGCAACTGGAGGTTTTCGCACTTCTTTTTCTTTAGGATGCTGACCTTCTATTTGCGATTTGGTGGCGGTCGCAGTCAGGGGTCTATGCATAGAATTTCTGGTTCCCCCTTCCACGACGTTATCCTCCTTCTCAGGCTGAGGTTCTGGTGCCTCTTCTAGCCATGAACGCACGTACTCGTCATTCGAGTTTCTGTCATCCAAGTATTCAGCTTCGGAACCCTCTTCCTCCGCTCTCTGAAGTGCAAGTTGTGCAAGCTCCAACTTAATTTTGAGTAAGTCTTCGCGAGCTTTATCTATATTTTTTCGTGACTGAGTCACTCTAGTTGACGGCGGACGGCTATGTTCGATACGGGCGTCACCCCGGGTAGTCATCGGCATCGCTGTACGTCTGTCTTCTTCGGAAATCTTCTCTTTCTGAGAAGGTTTCAATGTTGTGTCTGAAGCTCCTTCTAATCTGGTTAATCTGGTAGAAACCGCTTGATCAGTTTCTATTGGTTGATGCGTCGGAGTGCTTTCAGTTTGAGGCGCTAGATGGCGCTGCTCGTCCGCCGGCTCGGTCCCTTCGGTTGTGGAAGGTGAGCCCGGCGGCAGCTCATGTCTGATGCCAGCTGGCTGATCCAACTCCACGGTCCATGCCTCCGGCTTCTTGCCTTTGGTTCTGGTTATCGGCATTGTTGTTGAAATATTTTCTTTTGAAAACTCGAAGTTAGTTTTCAAAGATAAGTCCCAGTTCCGGGCTTCAGCGTTCAAACCGACGATCTCCAGAAGTTAACCTCCACTTCGATTGACTATAATTCAATCTTCAAATAAAAAATCACTAAAAACTTACGGTCAGTGATAAGTCTTCAGGAAACTTCAGGCATTTGCTATACAAGTTTATTTTTCCCATAAACGTGTATGTTCTATTTGATTGACTATGATTCAATCAAATTCTAAATCACCGAAAAGTCAAGGTTACTTTTCGGTGGTGATGCTTCATGAACTGCTTGTCCAAAGCATCAGAGCCGTGCATCAATCTTCAGAGCACGTATCTTGCTCGATTGAAGAAAATTCAATCTTCAAATAAATCACCGAAACGTCAAAGTTATTTTCAGTGATAGTGCTTCAGGAACCGCGTAGTCAGTACATCCGAAACGTATCTAAGTCTTCAGAGTACGTTTCTTCCATTCACTGACGAAAATTCAGTCTTCAAAATTTTCCTGAAAACCTAGGGGTTGTTTTCAGTCATAAGGCTTCAGGAATTATTCTTCAATCATCAAGGATGCACATCAGCCTTCTAAAACGCACGTCTTGTATTTTTCTGACGGGCGCTCGTTTTTTAAACAAATCGCTAAAAACATAAGGGTAGTTTTCAGCGATAAGTCTTCAGGAACTATTCTTGGGGCTTCAAGGATGCGCATCAGTCTTCATACAGCATTTTGCGGCTCACAGAAAATTTTTTCTATCTTCTTACAATTATTGAAAAAATAGGGTATTTTCAATAACTGTCTCCGGAATTTTACCTCTTGGATCCAGCGGCAAATAGGGCACGTAGGACTTGTTCCCTGCAGTGCACGTCGATTTTTGGTTTATTTGTGAAATTAATTTCTCCAAAATTCGAAAAATTAATTCCACCACTGTTTCTTCCTGACGTCCTGGGGCGCTCCAGACTTCGAATTTCGGCTCGAACGGGTCAACGTTGTGTTGCACGTAGCCGACTTAATATGCAGGCACCCAGTTGTTTTTTCTGGATCTACTGTTCCCGACGTCCTGGGGCTCTCCAGGCTCCAAAATTCGGCTCGCAAGGACCATTAAATGTGCAGGACGTAGCGTGTTCATTGGCCCCGAGAAAAGAAGGGCGTAAACCTTCTGGCCATTGCCGCTGAACGCCCCATCCACATCAACGAAAATAAAGGTTCTTGGATGCCTGGCTGCAGCAGTGACGAAGGGTTGCAAATCGACTCTAACGATTCAACGATGTGTTGGCTGTACTTGAGTTATTTCCAGATTCTGGGTTGCCTACTTCTGGATCAGCACTCCTGGTGTCCAGGTTCCGAGGTTCAGCTCGACAGGATCGAAAAGGGATGTCTTCATAAGGGTTGAAGTTGATGAATTAAATGAAACACTAAGTTATTCAGTACACGGCACGATTCTAGGGCTCTCAACAATTTCTGAGACGTGATTCTATATAAGAATTACTTCTTATTTACTAAGACAAGTACAAGCGACTAGCTTTGGATGACTACAAATTCTATTTGGGCCCGGGGGTTCTTTATACCCTCGCATCGTGCCATTATTGAGAGCCCCGCAAATTCTCGCCGAAAATAATTTTTAATTATGTAAAAAACCCTTATACATATTTGGTAAATAGGGTTACCGCACCCCTTCCATGGTGCCATCAATAGCTGGATTTCTTCGTACTGTAACACAGTAACGCCCCCTATCTATGTATCTAATCAATATACCTAATTTCCAGGTATTGATAGCTTCCCTAGACTATTTACATGAAATTAAAGGACAATTCCCTTTATTTCCCAGTTAAAACCTTAATAGCTTTTAACCTAGCCTAAGGATATCTATAGGTTGGGTTGACCTGCTGGTGCCAATAGCAGGCTGTCTGTTGACGTCTAGAAAAAGCTTATTTTCGGGAATCTTCTATGGGATATCATCCCCTATGTAATGAATCTATAAATTCCTAAGTCATTTCACCGACTTTAGGACCTCCTACTTAGGCTTACCAGACAATCACCGCCTATTATGGGGATTCTGGTAGCCAATAGACCACACTTTACATTTCCAGTGCTTATGTAAGTCTATCTAGGTCATATGCACATAAGGTGCCTCGCTATGTACAAATTTGGCAGCTGGTCACTTTCTTTGCGCCCAGCTACCAGAGAAACTAGGTATAATAACACTAATAAGATTGGGACGACACGATGGTGCATTTAACGGGCCATCGGGAGGTCCCCAAAAATTCCTTATTTTCGGAATTCCCAGGGGTGTATAGTCCCAGGGAATGCCAAAAACTGACTAAAAATTACATTTCCAGAAACCTATTTTCTGGAATTGTACTTAAACTACTTGAGCGATTTTCGCTCCAAAGTGATGGCTTGGTAGCTAGTCCAGCAAGCCATCCGAAAGTACTTACACCATGAGTACATCTATTCCCTTCATGGAGTTATTCCACCTGAAGGGTCTACAAATTTCAACGTTTTACGTTGTTTACATTTTTCACGGCTGCCTATCTCGTTGACTATCCAAGCGATTCTTCCCATCTAGAAACCGCCTGGAAGCCCTTTTAGCAAGCTTTCCAATGGTAGTACTTTTACCAGTACACCTATATGTTTCTAGGTACTTAGGGCACCTAAAACCGAAAGCGATTACCAAAACCAGACAAACAGCAGTTTTTCTATTATATACTGACTTGATATCTCAAGTAAATGGGCTTTATATAAAAGACTTCGCTAACTATGAGGTGTATATAGGCTTCCTGTCTCGGTCTAGGTCCCCCATATACCCTAAAATGACCTGAAACCATATATTTGGTGTTTGAGATATCAAGTCAATATTCTTATTTACATAGCAGAAACTATGTGGTCTTCACATAGTTTCATCATTATGTACTGATTACATGTCCAGTACATAGGATAAGCCCTTAAAAACATGATTTTAATTACTATAATATTTTCAAAAAACTCCAAAACTATATATATCGTGGTGCTCCATCTGACGGGCCATTCGGAACTAATCCGTCGCCGAGCACAGACGTATCGTATGACAGAAATTTATGTTTTTTACTATGATAACTCTTATCAGTATGCTTTCTAATGATTTTACTCTGTTAAGGGTGAACTATTGAACCCTATGACATACTGACAAATACTAAAAACATTATACTACTATCTCAAAAAATGTAGGTAAAATTTTAGTATAAATATAGACGGGCCTCTAAAATTCATTTTAGTATCAGATGGCGCGCCGTGGTGAGCAGACATGTCTACACATACAAACTTTAACTTTTTATGAACCATTTAGTATGGTTGATGACGCTTCGTCGCGAACAGTTACTAAGGAGTATGCTTTAGAAAGTTGCCGTTTTACGGCACTAAACCGTATGTAGCCTTAAGGGCCGTCCATTTTTATGTGAGGCACGTATGGAACCCATTTGTCAGAGATATAAATAGTAAATATTTCTTGGTGATTATACGTTGATGGCATTAATGTAAAGAGCAGTTTTGCATCCAGTGTTTGTTGATAATTTGATCTTTGTGTAAAATTTTAATGTGTAGTTGCTGCAATAACATTAAATAGAGCAACAATTCTTCCTGTTTCGCTTTTAGAGTGTGATGTTATGTAGGACAATCCTCTGAATCATCCACAAAATCAGTGTACTTAGATTCTGGCAACCAGAAATAGGTACCTCATCATCTTCCTGCTCTTGTCCCATGTTACTTGGGGTCGGCGCAACACTTTTTCTTCTTACATACCGTCCTGTTCCCCGTCACGACATCATTGACTCCCTTTTCTATCATATCACTCCTCACACAGTCCATCCATCTTTTCTTTGACCGTCCCCTCCCTCTCCATCCACATTTTTATTCATAACTCTTTTAGTAACATGCGTTTCTTCCCTCCTCATCTCATGACCATACCAGGACAAACGGTTTCCTTTCAACTTTTCTGCCACTGGCACCACTTTCATACTTCCTCTAATATACTCATTTCTCACTTTATCCATTTTCGTCACTCCGCACATTCATCTCGACGTTCTCAATCTCTGCTACATGCCAGACCAGATATAGTTACCAACCAAATGAAAATAAGTATTTCAAAACTTCCATTGTAAGTATGCGATAGACTCTTTGTTTAACTAGAATATGCGCAAGCTATTATAGTTTATTTTCTTAAAAGAAATACAGTTTAAACTTGTATAAAATTTAATATCTACAGCTCAGTTTAACCAAGCAGCCTTATTCCTTAATGAAGCCATCGCCAGCTTACCCAGAATGGATTTAACTACGGTTTAATTAACTGTGTCGTAATCGCCTACGGGTTACAGCTTAACTGAATTTGTACGTACAATGTAGCCAATGCACCAGGAAAACTGAATGATTATCAGTTAGTAGGGATTTTGTTTGTGTTACATATTGAGTTAAGAGTCTTATGATCTACTTGTCTAATAGACGGATAAAGTAGACAAATCTTTTCTTCTATCTTCAGTTATTCTAGGCTGTTATAATATGTGTAAACGCCTAGTTGACACTTCGCGTGACCCAAGGGCTGGCTTTCACCTTGGTCAGAGGATAAGCTTTGCCATACAGCCAGTATTCTGCCAGTCTTTTGGACACAATACCAGTGGACAACGGCGTGGAGGAGTTTTTCGACGCCATATTTTAGAATAGTATAGTTAGTTTGTAGTTTTTACCCGACTACGGCGAAGCAAAAGGGAGGGTTATGTTTTTGACCGGTATGTATGTATGTTCATTTGTTCCCTCATAACTTCTAAATTACTTATCATAATTTGACAAATGAGGTGTCGTTGGAAGCGTCTTTTTTGCCTGTTGGTTAAAGGCTATGTGATGTTACATTAAATTGAATATGGCGCCCTCTATGGGGCTCGAAGACAAGAACAAAAAAAAGCCCCACCCCACCATGTGTGGTATCGTTAAATAGGGATTTGAAAATGAAGGTAAGGTTTGGTACACCACATTTTTGTCAAACGTACCGTTTGCGAGATATATTCCGTCAAAGTCATGAAAATTTATGTTTTACCCGACTACGGCGTCGTAGTGTTCGTTTATTGAATAGTAAATTACCTAAATCAACTACGTTATCCTAATACGTTGTATAGAGTCCGATCTTGTAACTTATGCATTATCTAAATACATGTTAAACAACACACCCTAAACAGGAAAAAACGTGATGTGGCTCTTTTGCAGAGCACGTTTTTTTTCTCAAAATACTTTCAATAAAAAATAAGTTCAAAAACTAAAACCCGACTACAGAAAAATCACGCACTAAAAAGTAAAAAACAAAGAAACAAATTCATCATTTCAGCCGAAAGACGTTACTGCTGGACCTTTGCCTTCCCCAGGCGTCGCCGCATTGACCGATCCCGTGCGTCTCGCATCCAGTGCATGTTATCGGTCCACCTAGTGCTAACACTAGGCCTGGAAAACATTAACAAACATTTTTTTACTAATCTTCTAATTATTATAAACCTTTATAGGCCTAGCGTTGATATCTTTTAGTTCAAGGAAAATATATTTAAGTACAAAATAAAAATTAAAAACCAGTATCTAATTAAAATGGTAACAATAATTGTAAATTTAGACGTAAATGTTAAAACAAACCTTACTTAAACTCTTGAATCATCATCATTCATCATTTCAGCCGAAGGACGTCACTGCAGGACATAGGCCTCCCCCAAGTGTTCTCGATTGTTCCTGCGCGGGTCGCATCCAGCAGATTCTCGCAGCCCTGACAAAGGCATCGCTCCACCTAGTGTGAGGGCTTCCAACGCTGCGTCTGCCGATACGCGGTCGCCCCTGCAGAACTTTTCGGTCCCATTGACCATCCGTTCTGCAAGCAAGCCCACTGCCACTTAAGTTTGGTAATTCTTCGGGCTATGCCAGTCACTCTGGTTCTCTTGCCTATGTCTTCATTTCTGATTTGATCACTCAAGGTAAATCCGAGCATAGCCCTCTCCATTGCCCTTTAGGTGATTTTAAGCCTTGATGAGGACCATTGTGTGCGAACACGTCTCAGTACATATGTCATCACTGGCAACACACACTGGTCATATACTTTCGTTTTGAGACACTGTGGTAAGTTGGACGGAAAGATACCGCGCCATTACCCGAACGCGGGTGGCGTTCGGGTCGGAGTCGGATCCGGTGGGTGACCTCTTTCTCGAAGTTTGACCTATCTAACTGAACCGTTTGTCCCAGGTAGATATAATAGTCTACAGCTTCGAGTGTAGATTCTCCGATCTTGATAGGAGTGGGTGTAACATGGGCATTAAACATGACCTTCGTTTTGTCCAAGTTCATTTTAAGACCCACTTGAGGTCATAATGCATTGCACTGAGGTCCTCCACAGTCTCAGCTATGACCATCTTTATCGTCGGCAAACCAAAGGCCATTGAAGTTGATGCCTAGCCCTCTCCAGTCTAGACCTTGAAGATATCTTCCAGTGCAGCGGTGAACAGTTTTGGAGATATGACGTCTCCCTGTCTCACACCTCGCTGCAGAAAGTTAGGTTCCGAGGTCTGATCCTGAAGTCGGACTGATATGATGGCGTTTTTGCACAAACACTTCAACACCTCGATGTACCGCGGTAGTCTCAGCTTCTGAAGGGCCTTAAGGACCGGTTGCCCACCCGCCTTCAGGCGTTCGGCCGTGATGCCGTCATCACCCGGTGCCTGGTGTTTCAGAGCCATCCTTATCTCGTAGAGGCTGACGTCCGGAATGTCTTCGGTATAGTGTCGGGTCAGTCTAGCTCTTGGGTGGTTTGCTAGATTCGCATCGGGTTTGCTGATTGATGTAAACAACTGCCCATAGAGTGTCTCGATCTCCCTCAGAAGCTCCGGCTAGGCGGATACAATCCTGCTATCGTCGGTCTTCAGTTACGTACATACATTCTGCAAAGTAGCATTCGACCTCGGTTATCCTCTGAACACCACTATGAATATGTATGAAATTCAATAAAGTATTTATTACGTGTAAGTTGTTTATTTAATACCCGATACATATGGAATATTTTGTATATAAAAATTTCAAATGAGAATATTTTCTTGTTTCATACTTTTTACAGCGTGATTTTTCAGTAGTCGGGTTTTAGTATATGAACTTATTTTTTATCTGATATACCTATCTCCGATCCAGAATTAATAATTCGAAGTTAAGTATTTGTCAATCTCTAGGTAATTTAGCGTGAAAACCTGTAAAAAATGGTAGATACTAAAATACTCTAATAGATGTTTACTCGTTCTTCACTTAACTTAACCGGCCCCAAGTTTGACCTTTCAACATTAACATTGTTATTAACAACTTGTTGGACAAAAACCGCGAGAAAATTATACCTCTATTATGTTAGGTAAGTAGGCAGTTTAATAGCGATGATATAAACTTCCTAGGTACTTATTATGTATGTTAATTAATACATAAAACGTGATTATTGTTGTTTAGGTTTATATTCTTATTCTTGGCACATATTTTCCTGTAGTTTTACAGAAGTAAATAGAGATAAATATACATTTATGTCACCTGCATTCTAGTATGTTTCAGTCCCTTGAAGGGCAGAGGCCGCACTGAGTGTCGCGGGTTCGATTCGCACGGACCGGATCTGGATATTTGTGCATGTGACTTGAAATGTCTGTAAACACACTCACGATACAGGATAAATGCCTAGTGTGGGACAACGTTTTTTATATTTGTTACTAACTTATATTTTGTTTGGCTTTCTCTTACAAAAACTGTATTCCATTTGGTGCGGTCGTCCCTAATTTGCGTTCGCTCGACTACACGCTTAAATGTCAACGAAGAAAATTAAAAAACAACGTCTCGTTGGCTAAATTAACTGCACTTACATACAAAAAACATTTATACATTGTTTTTTGTGTGTAGGTAAGTGAAGTTAACTTTTTTAATTACGAGCAGATTAAATAAAGCTCACAATTTAATTTTTAATGCGAATATATCTTTAAACAGATATCACGTAATACCATAATTCGTAATATTATCTACATTAAAAACTTATCGTTCTGCCAAATATTTGCAGTTGCACTTGCCTTTACGATCTAAAAAGATTTCAGAATACATAATTACAAATCTCTGAACTTATCTAGACTACACTTATTTTACTTAAAATTGATTATCTATAATATCTTAGTAAAATCAATTCGATCAACTAGATTATTTCGTAGCGTTTTTGTCTTACAGAATACCTTGCGTAATCATGGCGGCCATTGGTATCACCGCGGTCGAATTTAAGTATAACAACTAAACAGTTAGCAAATACCCTTCGGTGAAGACAGTTCGAATTACAAATAGTAAACTATTTGCATAACGCTGTAAAAAATAAATAAAAAGATTCGAACTTGAAAAAGGAACGGAAGCGGCTGAACGCGCGGATGATCTTCGCCTAGTTTAAAAAAAAACACATATAATATGTGACCGTAGTTCCGTGTGTAACAACAGTAGCCGGTGAAACCTAATAAGCTCCGGTTCTGTACACTTAATCGGGAAGTTTCTCCGGTAAAAAGGTTTTTAACGAGTTGCAAAGCATTGTACGGGTTCTATTGTGCTGTGTTCTCATCTCGGCTCTCGCAGCGGGAAAATGCTTCGTTCTGAGATGACGGTTTTCAGTACTGAAGTGTGTTTTTAATCGTTATTGTTGTATATTACTGTGCCCGGAATATGGTGGTGAATGCTACGTCGTGTCAGCTAGCTTCGTTTTTTATAGGTGAGTGTTTATGGGACATGACCTATTTTTGGCATTACCTACTTTAAGACTCAAACATAAGTTTCTTCTAAGTGAAATGGTAATCGTAAGTTTGCTGTCGGAATGACGAAATTTAAAAATAGTCAAATTCGTTTTCAACAAGATTTGCAAAAGGTAAAAAAAAACTTTTGCATAAATAGCTGCGAATAAGTTCTAGGTTCTTATACCATTCAATAAAAGAGAGTTATTTATTTTTTTAACTTAGGAATCGAACCTGCGTACCCGTGCTGGCTAGTTTTAGACAGTCGAAGCTTGAACAATAAAGTTGAAAAAAATAATAATTCAAAAAATAAAAAAACCCTACTGCTTAAAAAGTGAACTAAAAAGACGTAAACAAGAAGAAAATCATGCTGTGCAGTCGGTGGATACATACTCGCGAGCTGGCTGGCCAAAACCAGATATCCTACGACTGCACACTTGCACAGCATGATTTTCTTCTTGTTTACGTCTTTTTAGTTCGCTTTTTAAGCAGTCGGGTTTTTCGATTTTCTAATTTACTATTTTATTTACTTATAACTTTTTAGGTAACATTTTTTTTTCGTATTTGGTACATTTAAACATATAAGTGCTATATATTTTAGAAATCACCTCTTGAAACCCTTTATTTTGATACTCACACGATGAGTTTGGAAGGAAAAAAAATTGGGCACCCACAATATGGCACCCAAAAGCCGCCATTTATCTATTTTCCATTTTTAATGTAGGCGGTGGCACTCGCAAGGTTAAGACGAAGCGATTGACGTACGAATCATCAAAATCGGCCAACGCGTTTGGTCTCTGGAACGCCACATAGGAACATACATAAATACATAGACTGATAAACGCATTAACCTTCTTCGGCAGTCGGGTAAATACGTATGATAAGTAAATGCCTCTAGCACTTATAGTTGAAAGAATAAAGCATTCTCAGGGGCAACGCCCTAAAATATCTAAATATTTGAATAGTATTTAGTCTGATATTGAGTCCAACACCAGACCACCTTCGTTGACTAATGCGTTCATAATGAAGTAAAACCATTGATCCATAATTACTTTTAAAGATAATTTTGTACCTATTTATCTACATACTTCTCAATAAGAATGGGGGCGTATCTATATTATTTATTATTATAAATGCGAAAGTACCTCTGTCTGTCTGTTACCTTTTCACGCTTAAACCACTGAACAGATTTAGATGAAATTTTGTATGGAGATTTTTTGAGAACCTGGGAACGACATAGGATAGTTTTTATCCCGGAAATCATCCTAAAGAAGGTGGAAAGGGGGATGCAAGTTCGTATGGGGAACTATAATAATTTCTCAAGTAAGGCGCATGCATCTACAATATTATGGCGCGATATAAAAAAAATAGGCTATTCGAAGTACTAATGCTGCGCAGACGAAGTGGCGGACAACAGCTAGTTGGTATATAAATCATGTATCAAAAAATATCCGTGATTTGATGTGTCATAATACCTTTGCATCAATATCAATGACTTGCACAATTTCGAATTACATATTATTCAATAATAATACTGTGTATAAAAGGTACAATCTCTGTGAATTTGTTTGTTTGTTATCAAACTCATGAAATTCTGATCAAATATTTTTTTTTCGCTGATTGAGGTACCAGTATCGCTAAGTATAATAGTTAGATATCCCGAAAAATGACAGGATTCTGTAGGATAGATCACAGAAACGAAACCACGGTTAACGTCAGTGCATGATTACACAATATCTACATGATGTTATTTACTACTTAAGATGTGGACTAAAAATGCCGGTTTCATATTTCCATTGGAGCGAAACCGCGGTCAAAACCTAGTCTTTTATAAACGTTTACTAACTATTGTTATTGACTTGTTAAGTGTGATCAATTGTTGACTTCCTATGTACATCTAGGTGATTAGCACATTGCTAGTACTTATCACACTCCTTAGTATTTGCACGTCGTGTTTGATGCATCATTCACGATTATAAGCTAATTTATTTGTAATGTGATTTATATTTATAGCTCCTTGTATTTATATTTTGATTTTGTGTTGTAAATATCTATGCAGTTATTACATCAAGTACGTTCTTGGATAATGATCCTAACAAGTAAAATTTAAAATGTTTAATAACCCCTGACTCATTTTTATTTCATGCTACATAATTTATCTAGTAGTAGAAACGATCGACCGGCATTCTATTGAACACGTAATTATGACACGATATCTTGCGAAAACACCCCGATTCAAACAGTAAAACGCCCATAACTTTTGAACGGCTGAACCGATTTTTATCAAGCATAGCTAAGAACACGCTCGATAAAGTCACTTTTCAAACAAAAAATCGGTTTATCCGTTTAGGAGCTATGATGCCACAGACACCTACACCTACCCTACACCTACCCTACACCTACCCTACACCTACCCTACACCTACCCTAAACCTACCCTACACCTACCCTACACTTTGTTCCAAAAAACATAACCCTAATGTTTGCATTCGTCGCCAGGCACTGAGTTTCGCTTCACCCACTCAACCTTCGTTACGCTACGGAGGTCACACAAATACACAAACAAACAGGTACACACGTCAATCTTATAACAACCCCTCTTTTGCCAATAGAATAGAATAGAATAGATCTATTCATCCGTATTTATATTTCTATACTATTTCTCTTTTTCCATCGGTAGTTAAAAATTGGTCTAAGCACTTGGATGTTGCTTTAGCCACATTGAGTTTTAACCTTAACAAAAAGGTTTGCGTGTTTTTTTTTTTGTGTATATATAATATAATTTAATAATCTATCTAACTACGAGCATCAAATATTTTGGGCATTATTCCCAAATCGCAACTGATGGTAAGCGATGATCAGAACGAAAATGGAGCATAGAAATACCGTGCAGAAAAAGGATTTATTTGGTATTTAGACGGCTGTTCTGAATTTCTGACGCAGAATAAGTTCGCTGATTGCTGTTTATGCATACACTTTAGTTCTTAATTATTAATGTCTAGAACGTTTCAGCGGAGTGCAGCGAAAGTTACAAGAGTTATCTACTCGTACAGGAAATATCTAAGCTAATATTGTTTGGTACCTGAAGCTGGTAGTCGATACTATGATTCCTATGGTAATTTATTTACAAATAATCCAGATCCAAAGGGTCTATAAGAATTGGAGTCACATTAGTACCCGAGTTACAATCCTCAAGGTTGCACTTTTCACTATGATGTGAACACAATCAGAAGAAGAATTACAAATATATTGTAATTTTTCTTATCTTACTCAAAGGCCCATTTTTTTTATCCGTAGTTAACTCAACCAATGGTTGAATATGCTAACCAATGAATTTCTCATTTCACTTAAATCCGCTTTTTCATCAATTCATCACAAATGGTGAAATAAGTTGGAGAGTTAATTATTTGACCATTTGCTAGACTAGCAATTGATGAATAAACACGTTTTCCCAAATTTGAAAACATTCATAAGGATAAAAAAACTCGGCCTAAGAGCTGGGTCATGGAAGTTAGATTGCAGTCGCTTTGCAAGAACAGTGTTAAATTAAGCTGCATCAGCAGCCTAATTGCGTAAGTCGATTCCTTCCCAAAAACGACTTTACGTATTGCATATTAATACGTAAAGTCGTTTTTGGGAAGGAATCGACTTGTATGCTTTGCAGAATTCACTTACGCAATTAGGCTGCTGGTTACACTATACGACCCCCCGATGAGTTCCCGCATTGTCGAGGCGGGGGGCTCAGTAGCCGTGGCTTGGTCACCCACGGTGAAGCGAAGACGAACCCGAGGAGAGGCCGCTCGTCAGGGCTTTTGCCGATAAGCCGACGACGTAGCGACTAACACGTAGGTTGCGGTGCCACCTGGGCGACATCGCAAAAGAGGCGGGCCGCGATGTTGTATGGGGCCTCCCATACCCATACGATATCGCGGCTGATAGTTGGAGGCCGCGGTGGGAGAGGAGTGCCGATATTGCGGTGGGAGAGGAGTGCCGATATTGCGGTGGGAGAGGAGTGCCGATATTACGTTGCGCCACTCTCCCTACCATTCGCGGACTGGACGGGGTCGCCACGTCTGATACCGGATGCAGTGGGGCCGTAGCGGAGGAGGAGTGCCGGTATAGCGTTGGCCGCTCTCCTTATCCCCTGCAGCCGAAAAATGGAAGGTGGGGGGCCATTGACCTTGACCCGTTACAAGGGGACCAAGGGTGCCACGGGGTCATACGGGATACACGTGGTCGTCTGGCGTCCATGTGCTGGTTTGGTCCCTGGAGTGGTTACGTCGTACAGTGTGTTCTGGTGCTTCGGTGATGGAGGTATCCCCCAGAGGAGGGTCCGATGACGGACAACCGTGGCGGGTTCGCGGTGAGTGCTAACGCGTGCCCGTTTTCCCGCCATAAGCGGCTCAGGAGGACACCGTGGAGTTTTAGTGGGTTAGAGTCCCATATAACTGCGCTGTCTCCCTGTGGTGCCGCAGGAAAAACCAGAGAGTGTGGGCTTTTTACCTCACTAAACCCACCCCGGTGATCACCATCAGCACATGGTAACTTCTTAAAATACCACCCTGGAACCCCCTCTGTGCAACATTAGTGTTAGTTAGTGCACATCCCTGGGGAGACGTCTCCCCTGAGCTTCGCTGTGCACGGCAGCACGTGACCATTGTGTCACCGTCTTACCTGGAGTCAAATGCTGGGCGGACGGAGTCCCCAATCTAGCCGCACACTAGACGAAAATCTAGTAAAGTTTGGAACACTAGATAAGTACATTGATGATAACTAGCACAGAGTTAGTTACTGTAGAACCCTATTGTGGCACTAACAAGAGTTTAACTTAACTACAGGAAATGAGCTAACATTGTTCGGTAGTTAGATAGACTGTAACTACTAGAATACTAGACAATATAACATGTCAAGGAGTTAATGAAAGCTTAATTACGACTCTAAAGGAGAATACAGTGTTAAACTGAGTTTTAGACTGACTGCAACTAGTTAGTCTAACTGAAGTTTGATAACTTCGAACTGTCGTGGGTGCTTTAAATGACTACCTAGTTACTAAAATAATAATACTACATTGATAATTTATATTTTCTTCGACCAATACTCAGTCACGTCGATAGCCTTAGCGCTGTAGTGCTATTCTCTAAGGACACAGCTCAGCCTTGAGCGCAGCGCTGCGCCAACTACGATAATACTAGTGTTGTACTAAAATCGCCCTAACTCCCCTTACCACGATACGTTTATTTTGATCGTGTTAGCGACAGTGCCTTTACATTTTTTTCGTATCGTTTTGAGATATTGAAATACTTTGGTAGACAGGTGTCAACGACTTTTATTTTTTTGTTATCTGGCGGTGACCATAGTTTCATCACTGCTGCTCTTTTGTGCTGTTTCGCACTACTGTTACAGCCCTACAGTAGTGCTATTATCTAAGGACAATACTAGACAATATAACATGTCTAGGAGTTAATGAAAGGTTTATTACGACTCTCTAAAGGAGAATACAGTGTCAAACTGAGTTTTAGACTGACTGAAACTAATTTAGTCTAACTGAAGTATAATAACTTCGAACTGTCGTGGGTACTTACTAAAATAATAATACTAAATTATTAGTCTTTTCTTTTTTTTTTTTTTTGTAATGGGTTTGCTCTTGACTCTAGTCTAGGTCATAGGTGACAGAGACAGAGTCTACGATGGAGTGAGCTTACCCAGAAGAAGCCTGTTCACTCTAACTTTGAAGAGATTCGGGTTGAATGCGTTCGGAAACACAGACGCAGGCAGTGAGTTCCACTCATTCGCTGTGCGCATTGTATAGGATGTTTGGAAGCGCTTGGTTCGAATTGGTGGAATGGCAACAAGGTAAGGATGATAACTTGCAGTGCGTCTAGATGTCAGATGGTAGAAGGGGGCTGGTGGGATGAGGTCGTGGAGTTCCTGAGCACACTCACCGAAGTACAGTCTGTAGAAGACCGACAAGCAGGCAACTTTGCGGCGATGAGCCAAGCTGTGAAGCTTGGCGTCCACCAGTTCAACGTTGCCAATGAGCCTCTTGGCACTGCGTTCCACTGAGTCAAGCGCGGCAAGCTGATACTTAGCTGAACCATCCCAAAGGTGGCTGCAATACTCCATGCAGGATCGGACTTGTGATTTGTATAGGGTTAAAAGCTGTCCAGGCGTAAAGTATCGCTTCACTTTATTTAGGATGCCCAGTTTTTTGGCCGCGATTTGGGCTTTGTTCTCAATGGAGGAGCCGAAGTTGAGACTGGATGTCAACTCCATGCCTAGGAGCTCGAGCCGATCAGTCACAGGAACAGACGCACCCCGAAAAGTAGGCGTCTGATCGAACAGACTCCTTTTAGCGGTAAAAAGACACGCCTGTGTTTTGTTGGCGTTAAAAGAGACCAGATTGTCATCACCCCACTGGGAGACAAGTATTCTTCGTGTCAATGATTCCTTTTTCTTAATTTATATTTTCTTCGACCAATACTCAGTCACGTCGATAGCCTTAGCGCTGTAGTGCTATTCTCTAAGGAAACAGCTCACACAGCCTTGAGCGCAGCGCTGCGCCAACTACGATAATACTAGTGTTGTACTAAAGTCGCCCTAACTCCCCTTACCGCGATACGTTTGTTTTGATCGTGTTAGCGACAATGCCTTTACATTTTTTTCGTATCGTTTTGAAATATTGAAATACATTGGTAGACAGGTGTCAACGACTTTTATTTTTTTGTTATCTGGCGGTGACCATAGTTTCATAGCTGCTGCTCTTTTGCGCTGTTTCGCACTACTGTTACAGCCCTACAGTAGTGATATTATCTAAAGATACAGCGATGAAACTAATACAAAACTAGTAGGTAGTTTCAATGCAGGCGCAGCGCTGCGCTCAAGGCTGTATCCTTAGAGAATAGTACTACTGGCCTCGAAAAAGTCAGAAAGAGCTGAATGTGGCTCGAACGGCTCATGGTGCAGGCGTTTTTGTATAAGGAGTACAAGAGATAAGCACACCGTTTGTGGAGTGTTGCCACAGTCTCATTGTGACTGATCGGAGTACCCCATCTGACCAGCTTATACCATCACCGACCTGGCTTCGTAGACACACAGTTAAGAGATTTCCAGTTGGGCCATGGCAGACAGACAATCTATACCAATATTATAAAGCGGAAACATTTTTTTGTTTGTTTGTTTGTACCGAATAGGCTCCGAAACTACTGGACCGATTTGAAAAATTATTTCACTAATAGAAAGCTACATTATTCCTGAGTGACATAGGCTATTTTTTAATTCCGGGAGCGAAGCCGCGGGCAACAGCTAGTACTTTATAAAATGGTGATTTTAATGAACTACGTGATACCCAAATACTTTGGTTGATGTTTGCAAAAAAAAAAAACATTTTGATTTACAACTTACTTACAATTAAATATACATATTTTGCTGTTGAAATTAAAAGTAGGTACCTCATTAATAATTTATTAAAATGTTGTATTGTTGTTTGTCCGTTACATTTTTACACAAGTGAACACCCATTGTGTTAAAAGATCAAGGTGAAGCAATCAGATATTATCTAAAATTTATTTGGAAATAATATGAAATTAATGTTAAAATGTGTATTGTTAAGTATGTATTGTTTAAATGAAATACAGACATTTGATAAACAAATCTAGATTTTGTTTTTGAAAAAAAAATATTAAGTATGAGTAAGAATATTTTTTCAAATAATTATAATTAAGGAGAGTGTGCATTGAATTGATTCCGCCCTTTCTATCATCAGACTACCTACAAGACGTACTTACAGCAACGCGCCATCGGTACATAGTGGACATCCCACCAATACCTACGCACGAAGCGTTTTGCGAATTCTTTCAATGTGAGTACGTATTAGTGCTACGGATTTGGTACAGCCGGACTAACTCCATCCACAAATCCTAATGTTACCGTATTTAGAATATTATTTTCCATTTTTATTTCTGACTAAGTTGAATGTAAAAATATCGGGCGACAATAACCAAAATCAGTACCTAGTTCTCCTATTAATCGGGACTTTTTCAACGGTGGTCGTACTTGGTACGGCCCAACCAGCTGACAACCCTACACACGTCCGGATTTGGTACGGAGCAGACCATATCCGATGTGAATATAAGCGGACCGAGAAGGACTCAATTAACAATAATAATGTCCAGCGGACCACTCTATACACTCTCGGATATAGTACGGCCGAACTTACTACGGCCAGAAACCCGTAGTTGGCCGTACCAAATCCGGACGTGTGTTAGCACTATAAGGAGTGGGATTAACTGTCGGAACCTTTGTTTTCTGATAGCTACAACCTGAGAGTCCTTAATTCAAGAATTAATAGGTTACTTCTAGGCAGGCCCACTTCACCGTCGACCACATCATCTCTTAACATCAGGCGAGATAGTGTTCAAAAGCGAGCCAAAAACAAATAAAAAAAGGATATTTTTATAAAGCAAAATGCGTTGTAACTTTTGAGCATCTGTGCCAACCATAAATGCTGAAATTTCACACTTTCTGTAATCTTCGAAATGAACTCAAGCACTTTACCCAGTAATCCAAATACAGTAATCGGGTTTTAATTACAGGAATACCTACCCCAGACCCTCGGTGTTGCAATTTACAAAAATAATTTTGAGTGCTTTCGTGAGTAATTTAACGAATGCGGATTTGTATTCAGAATATGGATTTATTTCCGCGGGGAAAAAACGCGCGAGTTTAATTTGTCCATGGGTTTTCTGGACTGGATGTTAGTAGTTGGGTATGTGTACTGTCCATCACCAAGTCTAAACGGAAATATCTATCAAGTACCCTAACTACATGATTGGTATAGAGAATAGGTAATTTATTACCACATAGTGATTCAATAATACAGATCAGAATCAGAATATAATATTTTGAAAGTATTCGTGATGGCAGAGGGCAGACGTGTGTGAGGAAAAGTTAGGGATTTGCTTTGAAGATACGTTCGTGATAGATTTTGTTTAAACTTTGAATATAGCAAGGCTGGGCAGTATTTGAATTACTTGTAAATTAAATACGTATTTGCAATACAAATACATATTTGATATTTGTAATTCACGTACTTCTTAAAAAAATTGTAATTGGTATTTCAAATACCGGACGCTGAGGTAGGTACATTGTAGTTAGTATTTTCAATACTTATGGCTTCAAAATACAATAACGAGATCTTATTAATGGGTGCGTTCTGCAGAAAATTTCAATGTCAATCTGAACCAAAATTTTAATCTTTAAATTTGGCAAATCTGACTGTACGTCAAATTATCAAGTATCTTGTCAGTTCTCATATTCATTCTTATACGGTTATTTACATAACCTTACACCTGACTGTATTTTGTATTTTATATTTCAAATACACGACTTAAACATAATATTTTTGTTTCGTATTTTAAATACATGCGAGACAGTATTTTGTAATTTGTATTTTAAGTAAAGCAAAGAATTTATTTTGCACAGCACTGAATTAGGTGCACCTCTACCCTAACCACAGACAACATCCCCAAAACCTGCGAATAAAGCAGGCGTGATGTTATGTATACCAGGATAGTGAAGGTATGATGAACCATCATCAGCCTAGCAGTATTTTTCTCTAGCCCGATCTAACGCAGCTAAAAAAATCTCTCAATGAACAGCCGATAGCTGCCATTGTACAAGAGCCATTAGATGACATAATATCGTTATCGTTGTCACTCGTTGTCTTCGCTCTACTTTCAAGTTTATGACTACAACTGCAAGTCATTCACACTTGCTAGTTCATTTTATTGTTCACTTTTACTATGTAACGGCAAATTGGTTTTACTTTTTACTTACAATAAAATTGCGAATGATTTTCTTCGTTAGGCGTATTGTATTTTTGTTATAATTGAATGACTATAGTAGCATGATAAAAATTGCATGGTGCACTTCTTTGCCTCAATTGTATTATATTTACGTAATGCTTAGCGACATTTTTTTTTAAATAAATCTAATACCAGCCAGATACTGTCTTACTGCAGAACGAAGGCCTCTTTTCCTTCAAAGAGGGCGAGCAGTAATCATCATGTTTGGTCAAGTCACTTATTTATTTATTTTTAATTTGGAGAAATGCTCATGAATACTGCGCTACCACAGGGAGATAGCGCAGTTATGCGGGAGTCCAACCCACTAACACTCCACGGTGTTCTCCTGTGCCGCTTATGGCGGGAACACGGGCACGCGTTAGCACTCACCGCGCACCCGCCGTGGCTGTCCGTCACCGGACCTTCCTTTAGGCTAAATAGGTTTCTTAGCGATGTCTTCCTTCACCGATTTCACGGATTCATATCAAAAACTTATCATGTTTTTTTAAATAATTAGTATGGTTCGCTTTTCCGCCCCAATGGCATTTGACCATTAGTTTGATTCTAACTTAAATATCGGGCAAGGTGTTCTATTCATAAAACTATTTACTTATTTGTATAAAATCGTTTTTGCGGTAAACGAAGGCAGCTTAAAATGTATATAAATTAATAATGTACGAACGTTTAATGTTTTATGCAGAGAATATGCAAAGTTGTCGCTCGTGAAACATACGATGAATTAATTTTCGGAGTCCTGGCGTTGTCTCAGTAGGGTGTAAACTAGACGGATGGGCCTGATGCAAATATGCCTGTAAAGTTTTGTGTCATACCCAGCTACATATTTATAAACGTATCTATGGGTACGAGTTCACCGCGCGACCGCGACGCGATACCGAGACGTGCGAGGTACCCTAGGCTGCCTCGGTCTCGTGTCGCGACCGAGGCGTGTGTCGGCTGTGTTGCACACAAACACTCCTTGATTCAGTTACCTATATTCATCATCATCAACTGCCTAGCCTTTTCCCAACTATATTGGGGTCGGCTTCCAGTCTTACCGGATTCAGCTTAGTAGCAGTGTTTTACATGGAGCGACCGCCTATCTGACCTCCACAACCCAGTAACTGGGTAACACGGTACCCCTAAATCAGTTACCTATATTGTTATAAATTATTATTCCACATTGCAATGCCAAAGCAAGGCCAAGTTATCAAATTACTATTGGAGGAAGAAGAATGCGATGATATTATGAATATGATGATCTATTCTATTCTATATTATATTACAAATAATAAAAAAAAGAAAATTGGCTATCAACGAATTATATAAATATAGGCCAAAAAAAAAATCGTTTTTAATCATGGGTGTCAATCAATAAATGATTCTTAAACAGTTTAATGACATTATATGTTCGGGCATTTCGAACGCGACGTGTGACACCACTCATCCGTGAACTAGTCCGGCTAGCAGTCTTCTGTCGCGCGTCGCGGTCTCGCCCGCAAACTCACTCCCATACAAAAAGCATAAGGACAAGATAGCCCCCTGACTGTCTCGGACACGCGTCGCGGTCTTGCGTCGAGGTCTCGCGTCGTACTCGCACCTTACCCATGTGTAAATTCTTTCACCAGTAGGTAGTAGGTAGTAATAGGCTACTTTTTATCCCGAAAAAAAGCTAGTATGTCATATATGTTGCCAAACACAAGATTTTTTGAGAATCGCCTAAGACTTCCATAGAAAATGTTTTTCATATACACGGGCAGAAGAAGAGGGCTGCTTTTATAAGACCACTAGCTGTTCTCCGCGGATTCGCTCCCGTGGAACACCCCACAGGACTCGTTTTCAGGATAAAAAAAATAGCCTATGTCACTCAGGAATAATGTAACTTTCTATTGGTGAGAGATTTTTTTAAATCGGTCCAGTAGTTTCGGAGTCTATTCGGTACAATTCTTGGCGATTCTCAAAAAATGAAATCTATAAATATGAAACAGAAAACAGGTCTCTTCTTACTTTCCGACTATTTTTGCCATGAAACTAAATAATGTTTGATTATTATTTACACGTTTGCAAAAGGTATGTATGTAATTATCTCCAAATCCGATTTCGAAGATTCGTTCACTGATAGAAAACTCCTCTATCGGTACTTCAATAAATATTAACCTTGAAAGAAACTTTCTAACAAGTCTCTATTGGCAAAATCCTTGAAGCACTAAGTAATATAATATTCAAATTATTCAATTTGCCTATAATTTGCAAGAACAATGAGCACCACAATAGAAATGACTGCAATTTGTTTAGCTTGACTATACATATGTGTGCGTGCCACTAATGGTCTTATACGACATTATGTGATTATGTTAATATAAACATAACTAGCCTTTACTTGCGAACTGATTTTCTTGGTAATTTTTCTTTTGAAGTATGTTTTCAGTGTTGCATTTCAACATCATACATCGTAGCATTTTAATCTATACAAATATTAAATAACTAATAATATTATAAAGAGAAAAGATTTTTTGTTTGTCTGTACCGAATAGGCTCTGAAACTACAGGACCGATTTAAAAATCTTTCACCAATAGAAAGCTACATTATTCCTGAGTGACATAGGCTATTTTTTATCCCGAAAACGAGTCCTGTGGGGTGGGCCACAGGAGCGAAGCCGCGGGGAACAGCTAGTAATATTATAAAGAGGAAAGATTTTTTTGTTTGTTTGTACCGAATAGACTCCGAAACTACTGGACCGATTTAAAAAAATCTCTCACCAATAGAAAGTTACATTATTCCTGAGTGACATAGGCTATTTTTTTATCCCGAAAACGAGTCCTGTGGGGTGGTCCACGGGAGCGAATCCGCGGAGAACAGCTAGTGGTCTTATAAAAGCAGCCCTCTTCTTCTGCCCGTGTATATGAAAAACATTTTCTATGGAAGTCTTAGGCGATTCTCAAAAAATCATTTGGATTTTCCATGCAAATTGATCGTCAGCTGATCAAAATTTTCATATTTAAGAAGAAGTGCTTTTGTACGACGGTTATAATGCCACGGTGTATAAACACTAGCTTTTTTATCGCGGCTTCGCTCCCGGGCCCACCCCGGAGAACCTATTTAATATAACCCACGACACTCAGAAAAATGTAGTTTTCTACTGGCACAGATAATATAACACTAGCATACAGATGTCTCATCCCATACAAAGAAACCGTGCCGACGTACTGTACTGATTATACGGATTATTTTTTGTACATCGATCGCGTTCGGTTCCGTTCCACGGATATAGATTGTGATATCGCCGTGGATCGGAACCGAACGCGGTCGATTTACAAAAATTTATCGGTATAATCAGAAGAAAAACGCTAGTTACGTTGGCACGGTTTCTTTGTATGGGATGAGGCATCTGTATGCTAGTATTATATTATCTATGCTACTGGTGAAATAATTTTCAAAATCGGTTCAGTAGTTCCAGAGATTACTTCCTACAAACAAACTCACTAAC
The DNA here is from genome assembly GCA_948252205.1 of Orthosia incerta. Classification (NCBI taxonomy): domain Eukaryota; kingdom Metazoa; phylum Arthropoda; class Insecta; order Lepidoptera; family Noctuidae; genus Orthosia; species Orthosia incerta. The sequence goes on from OX411759.1 coordinate 9,131,383, forward strand.
TTTACCTCTTTATATAATACAAAGTATAGATAACGTCCCGCCCTATATTCCCTAAACTGCCCTAAAGGATTAAGCAGAGGTGTGCTTTGAATTAAGCTACATTTCGTTGGTTATTTTCAAGTCCATGTAATGAGGGCGAATCTATTGCTGACAATCGGGTACAAATCCGGACTGCCATTCAAAAAATCCATACGGAAAGCATATCAACACTTGTTCAACCCAGGCATTTGATAGGACGTCATGGCTTGGCGATCACTAAGCCCACGAGGAATTCGCTATGTTAAAAGTTGCTAACATAAATCACACTATAAATAATATTGTCACACTAATATTATAAAGGCAAAAGATTGTGAGTGTGTTTGTATGTTTGTTACTTCTTCACGCTCAAACGGCTGGACGGATCTGGATGAAATTTGGCACAGAGATAGATTATAGTCTGGAATAGCACATAGGATACTGTTTATCCCGGGAATATGTTCTATTGGGAAAAAGATCGACATTCACGCGGGCGAAGCCGCTGGCAGAAGGTAGTTATAATTATAAAAATGATCAGCAAAAAATAACCATAACGAGGTTAGGTACCAAAAATATTTAAGAGAAAATTAATGGTGGTAAAGAAACTTATTGTTTCGTGCAGTTGAAACCTATCTAATCAGTTAATATTTAGATATACCCATGCTGATTAATTTGACCCTGTTTTGCAGTTTCTTATATTTCCCAAAAGAAAAATTCAAAACACACTTTTCGCTTTTCAAATGACCTTGCGACATGTTCAATATGGTGGGCCATTCAATGTATATCGCAATCTAATAGAGGCCGTTAAATTTTTACCAATATTAAATTGGCCTTCGAGTTCAGGAGAAAATGTCGTGATGTTAGTGGCATATATTTCCTTCTTTTGTGACACGAGAATCAATTGAATGATTTTTTTGTAGCTGCTGCTGCTGACTGAGTAAATCTAAACAACGAAAGCTTTTATGTTTAGCAAGCTTTATTATTTTATCGAGACACTAGTTTTTACCCCCGTCTTCGCTTCGCTTTTTTTAAATATTTTTCAATGGGATCGCGCCCTAACTTTGGTTCCTACTTATTATACTACTTACCTAGCAGGCAATTTCGTAGTTGAGATGGAGGAAGCTTAAGAGGAAATGTGGGCAGAGAGCTCCGACTGAATTTCCTAAGTAAAAAGTCATAATTCGAGGTTTGGTTCTCGCCTATTTCCTCCTATGCCCCTATTTTTTCTTTTTTCATTTATAGTAGTTTTGATAATTTTTTTAGGGTTCTAGTGCTTCTAAAGATAATTGATCATCAAAAAGGAAAACATTGAAGCATATAATCTTTATTTTCCAGTTTATGGAATATCTTTTGAATTGGTCCACTATTGGAGGAGGAAATAGCCGAGAGCCAAACCTCGAATTACGACTTTTTACTTAGGATATTCAGTCGCATGTCTGCGACCGCATTTCCTCTTACGGAGGATGAAACAATTCTGTCAGTATTTTTGATACCTACTGATCTTGGTTTTAGTTTCAGACAGATAATATCGCTTACGAAATAGCTGTCTAGACTCGCAACGTAGTACACTTTACAACCATGGTCACAACTGATTTTTTATTATTTTGAGATATATCGATTACAAAAGACCCGTGAATAGGACTTAAATACTGTGTCTATTTTTTATCAATTCAAACTAATTCTAATTCAAGGTCTCTAAATAATTTGCGAAACTGCACAAATAAATATGATCAATAATTCATGAAGTTTAAAAAAACCAGTTCTCTCTTTTCTTGTGCGAATAGCTACATTCCTATGCCAGGTTGAACCCTGTAATTATGACCCGAAGACATTCAGAGACAAGACGAAGACGGCCTTGAAAAAACTCCTGAAGCTCGCTCTGAGAACTCTTAATAACCTACAAAGGGTACAGCCTCTAAAGTAACTCCGTGGTGAAACTTTCAATCAATCAACCCGGCTTAGCAGTCCATTCCTGTACAAAGACCTTTGTGACATGACAAAGGAGGTAGTGCCTCTATTACTTCGTTAGATAAACAGGTCGGTGACCGCTAAGCCAACCTTCTCGCAACCGTGATGCTTATGTTGGTTGGCATTTGAAAAGGCTGCTTTTAGTCAGGGAACCCGGCTTCCAAAAGTGAGGTCTTTGGACTTTTTCAAACGTACATAATATATTATTGGGTTTTTTAAACTATTTATATTCTAAGTGGCTGTAAGTAGTTTCGAGTTTGCCCGTAAATGGTAATCATTTGGCTGTCACCGGCATCAGTTTTTGGATTGTGAATGTTATGTGCTAATCATTCTAAAAATAGCAACATAAGTACGGTACATCATTTTTGGTTGATAGTAGGTAATGTTGTGGTCTTGTTGTTGTTGTGGTAATGTTGTTGTTGTTGTTATTGGGCGTTGGGCTGCACTTAGTGGTAACAAAACTAGTAGGACGCTAGGCCAGCTTTATGTCAAGTGACTCCATGAAAGACGGTGGTACAGTGATCACATGCCGTGAACAGCGAGGCTCAGGGGAGATTCCTTTACCATGATCACCGGGAGTGGTGGCTCGTAATACTATGCTAAGTTGTTCTAAACGGAAAGTACTATTTACTACCATTTCCCCTGGCTGCGGTCCTGTTACCAATCCCAGTACCCGTTATTTTTTTATGGTATATAAGTTCATGGTACTCAATGATGGCAGAGCCTTTTATCAGTAAAATAATTTCATCATCAGTCTAGTATATTCAGATACTTGCTTCTGCCGGCGGCTTCGCCCGGGTGAATGTCAAAAATTATCCCGAGGGAACATATTCCTGGGATAAAAAGTATTCTATGTGCTATTCCTGACTAAAATCTATCTCTGTGCCAAATTTCATCCAGACCCGTTCAGCAGTTCTGGAGTGATTGCGTAACAAACATACACACATCGCATTATTAATATCAGTAAGAAGTCATTATAAAAAACCGGCCAATTGTGAGTCGGACTCGCGCACGTAGGGTTCCGTATCATTATCGCAAAAAGCAGCAAAAAATCACGTTTTTTGTATGGAAGCCCTACTTAAATATTTATTTTATTCTGTTGTTATAGCGGCAACAGAAATACATCATCTGTGAAAATTTCAACTGTCTAGCTATCACAGTTCATGTGATACACCCTGGTGACATACAGACAGACGGATCGCGGAGTCTTAGTAATAGGGTCCCGGGTCGTCCTTTGGGTACGGAACCCTGAAAACAAACAAATTAAACCTCTTTAAAATTGGTTTTGAACTACAGAAGGAGTTCCTAGTTTAGCCTTGAGTTATCTTTTAGGAAACACACTGTTTGCTATGTTGTTGACACTTATAAGATACCTAAATAGCACCTGCTATATAAAATGTACATTTCATAATATTATTTGTATTGAATTTACGGAAATATCAGCGAATCAAAGTCTCGATACCTATACACCGTGAAATTTAAGTGGTTGTTTTCCCGCGGCAGAACGACTTGCCTTAAGGAGTACTTTCGAAGCATAGAGTTAAAGTAAAAAAATAACGATGTTTTTATTTCAAAATAATTTAAAAAATATTCATCAACTCGAAAAAGTGAGTAACAATAGTAACTTGTAGGTACTAGGTACTACTCGCGTCACCACCGTATTATTCACCGCAGTACCTATTACCTAGAAATTACTATTGTTACTCACTTTTTCGAGTTTATGTTTTTTTTTTAATTATTTTAAAACAAAAACATCGTTATTTTTTTACTTTAACTCTATGCTTCGAAAGTACTCCTTAAGGCAAGTCGTTCTGCCGTCGGAAAACAACCACTTAAATTTCACGGTGTATAAAGAATACTACCAACAAGCCTAGAAAATAAATACGTTTATAGTCTTCAACAATATCTGAAGGCTGTTGAATGATATAGTGGTTCACCTCATTGTTAATGATGTGGCTATTTCTGTGGATACAATCAATCACTTTTGTTACAGGAATTTCAGAAATATGTTTCATGTCGGCACCGGTTGGCCAGTGCAGTTACTGCTGCCCGAGAGATGAAGCTCTTGATATACAGTATAAGTTATTTACAAGGTATGTACTTTTTCTTTTAATTTGTTTCATGGTACGTTACTATTTCTTCTACGCTTTTGTATGTACCAACATTTAGACTCGTGGTGGCCTAGTGGCTAAGACCTCGACTCAGAGGTCGTGGGTTCAAATTCGGGCAAGTACCAATGTGACTTTTTCAAATTCATGATGTACTTTTTTCTAAGTTTATCTTGCACATCACAGGCAACGGTGAAGGATAACATGGTGAGCCAAACTATCGATGAGGGTTCATCGAATCCCTGAAAAATGCATCGTGGTTCCTGTGAGATAGACACTAGGAACGAATCCGCGGTGAAAAACTAGTTTAAATGTCTTCCTTGTTTTTCACCCGTCTTCCGAAGGTTTTTATAAGTCTATGTATGTTTGTTCCTATGTGGCGTTCTAGAGACCAAACATGTTGGCCGATTTTGATGATTGATAAAAAATTAGGCAATTACAATATGCCGCCATTTATCTATTTTCCAATTTTAATGTACACTCGCAAGATTAAGACGAATCGATTGAAGTAAGAATCATCAAAATCGTCCAACGCGTTTGGTCTCTAGAACGCCACATAGGAACAAACATACATAGACTGATAAACACATTACCCTCCTTCGGCAGACGGGTGAAAAAGGAAGAAAGAAAACATTTAGACTAGTTTTTCACCGCGGATTCGTTCCTAGTGTTTAACTCACAGGAACCACGAGCATTTTTCAGGGATGCGATGAAGCCTCATCGATAGTTTGGCTTTCTTTTAGCGAATTAATTTTCGTAATTGGGACAGATTTGGTGAGCAGTGGTGGCCCAGTGGTATCGGCCGCGACTTACAAGTAGTAGGTCGTGGGTTCGAGCCCAGGTAGGCGCTTTACTTTGTGTAAATTATTTCATCACCACTGCTCTCAAAACGGTGAAGGAAAACATCTTGAGGAAACCGGCATGTCCTAGAACCAAAAATTCGAGGACATGTGACATCCGCCCACCCGCACTGGGCCCTCGTAGTGGATTGCGGCCCGTTTTCTCTCACAGAGAGGAGGCCTGTGTCCCAGCAGTGGGAACATGGCTGATGATGATGTGTGATGGGACAGATTTCCAGAGATATTTATAAACTTGAAAGCTATGAAACCATTTTCCTGTAATGTTGGTTTAGCCTATTTGAATATACATAGTTTATAAAATGGACGATCTTTGCTTCCAAATGCACTGAAATTCAAATGCACTGAATGAATTCATATTTGTGTGTAAATGGGCAAAGCAGGGTGGATTTTATCTCAGACTGATAAGAAACAAGCCCATACTCCGTAGTATCCGATTTGGCGATCAAAATGACGTAACAGTGAGCATTTCGAGCTCAAGGTCGCGGGCTCAATTTCCGTAGCGGGACAGAACTGTTGTAGTATAAGTGTACTAATATTTGTAGAGGCTTGAACGATTCTACAGTTTTGTTTCTATTGCTACTTTGTTTATTTTAACTGCCTATGTAGCAGTGCTATACTATCAATTAACCCGTAGCCCAGTGCAGGAAAGACATTGATGCTTCAGGAAGAAAATACGGTAGAAGCAACCATCATCAGCCTTTTAACGTTCCCACTGCTGGGACACAGGCCTCCTCTCTGTGAAAGGGAATGGGCCATAATCCACCACGCGGGCCCAGAGCGGGTTGGTGGATGTCACAATGTCTTCGAATTTTTGGTTCTAGGACATGACGGTTTCCTCACGATGTTTTCCTTCACCGTTTTTAGAGCAATGATGAAGAAGCAATGATTGAAAGCAAACCAGCTAGGATGATATCCATTCATTCACATACGGACAACGTAATGCCACGGAGTCTATAAGTATACAATTTTTACACGGGCGTCTTTTACAACGATGGTGAGCACTTAGGAAGGATTTGTAAAAATTATTGCCTGGAATGTGCTAATTAAGGTATGGAAGTTTGAAACATTCCCGATGGAAATTCCATAAGCGTAAAGAGATTGAAAAGAGAAAGATCATAAAGTTGTGTTGTAGGAGATTTTTTATAAGTAATTAGGTCCTAAGAATTAGTAGTTTATGCAATGGTCATATAATAGGGGTTAACGAGCGTGGGTTTATCACATGAGGCGAAGCTGAATGTGATAATATTAACACGCGATTGTTTTAATACCTAATTATATGCCGTTGCATACACTATTTTATCTTCACTCATACAGTTGAAATATAATAAAAGTGGAAACGAAAAAAAATTATATGAGATTAAAATAATATGGCGGGCCATTTAGATTCTCATTGCACCATGACAGCGCAGCGCGCGCATCCGTAGACAGTGACACTAGTTATCTACATTAAGTCCGTCTACATAAGAGCCCATAAGCGCCACTAAATTAAAAAGTAAAAGTGTGCTATAACAATAAAAATAGTACATTGTGATACAAGGGTGGAAAGTAGGTTATTGCAAACGAGCTGTTATTAACAAGCCCGAGCCGAAGGCGAGGGTTTTTAATGACACGAGTTTGCAATAACCTACACACCCGTGTATCACACGACGTTTTTCAATACAGTTGTGAGAAACAGTAAAAACAAATCAAAGAATTAGATTTGTTTATTCACAAAAAAATAAATTTTCAATATGGCGCGTTTTTGCAACTGGACATATTTTTTTACAAAGAAAACAGCCTATACAGCCTATTCGATTTTTGACAAACGTTGATGTGAAAATAATTAACTTAAAACTGGTAATTAAATATATTAAACAACTAATTGAAAAAAATAATGAGAATTCAATGCTAAAACGTACGGAATCATTAATTTTTTACTCGTATAAAATCGCATCCCATTTTATTCTATGTATGAAAACTCCTTGCTACTAAACTTTTTTAAATTGACTTATGGCGCGTTTTTGCAACTGGACATTTTTTTTTTTAACGAAAACAGCCTATACAGCCTATTCGATTTTTGACAAATGTTGATGTGAAAATAATTAAATTAAAACTGGTAATTAAATATACTAAACAATCATTTAAAAGACTTTTGAGAATTCAATGCTAAAACGTACGGAATCATTCATTTTTCCTCGTAGAAAATCTATCCCATTTTATTCTATGTATGAAAACTCCTTGCTACTAAACTTTTTTAAATTGACTTATAAATTTAAAACTAAACTGCAAACATAATGATCGAGCTCGTAAACAAAAGTCACGACCGCGTAACAGAAAGATGCCTATGCGTAAGATTTAACTTTCGAATCATAATTATAGCCTCTGAAAGTACGCCATATTTAACAACTGTATTGAAATAGTTATTTATGCTACAAGTGCGGGAAGTAGGTGATTTCCGATGAGTGGCATTTTTATTCACGAGCGAGCGAAGCGAGTGAGTGGATAAATCGACACGAGTCGGAAATCATCTCACGCACGTGTATCATACAACATTTTACTATGCATTGTGCGAGGAAATAAAAAAATATATCTGAACCAAGCAAGAAATTATAAAATGGCGCTTATTCAAGGGCGCTCAGCATATCCACAGATTAACTAATAGTTCATAGTTCTACTGCGCATGTGCAATAGCTGTCACGTCATAACGCAAAAAGGCACGAGCAAAATATTAATTCTGCCAAACATATTTAATGAATAATTAAAATTAATTTATTGATCAAAATCTAAATCTAGAGTAATTAAAAACGCCTTAAATGACGTATTAGTTTTGTTTTACTTTTTATATGAATGATAATCTGTACTTAACTAATTTTAAAACTTTTCTCAAATAATAAAAACTCTATGCGGCGGGCTGACGTTGGAGTTAAAAATTAAAAAAGTACAGGAAAGTAAAAAGCACTAGTAAAAAAAAGTGACACTTTCCGCACAGTTTGGCTGCTTGGAAAACGCTCTTTTCGAGGACATGCATTGTAAAGTTATTTTATGATGCAGTTGTTTGAAAATCGAAGGAAAATGTTGCACTGTAATGGTTTTTTTTTTTTAATTTTACCTATCCACGAATATAAAGTACGTGTTTATGCAATATTTTTTGAATTTACATTTGGAACATTACGTTGTGAGTGTAGATAAAAAAGTTTTATGCAGTTTACTAAAATGATAGAACCAAAGAACCCATTACAATAATAACCTAATCCATGAAAATACCCCTTCGTGTTCATAAAAACAGTTTACAAAGTCTAAAATCCTACAATAAATATTACCGTAAAGTACCAGGGCATCATATGGCCGAGAAGGTTCAATCGCAAGGCAGCGCATGCAAGCATTTGTTCATTTGACGTGCACCGTAATTGCTATAACCTTTGTTTAGGCCAACATCATGGCTACGCTGGCACGTTTTATGACCATACCTCGTTGTTAGGAAATGGCTGGACTGAACGAAATAGGGTGTGATGTCATGTTCGTGATAGCGGCCTTTCAAACATCCTTGTGTGAGGTATGGATATTGTTGGCAGGGTGCTAATTTAAAATAAGTACCATTTGGGTTGCTTTTCAGTGCTTTGTTCTTTTTGTGCCTGTGGGTGAAAGTCAAATGAGTAGGGTTGTCGAGTGTTGTTATTCCCCATAGGACAACAGAGTTCAAACATTTTCCTATTGTCACCATTTGTTTTAAAATTATAAAATTTATTTGAAACATACGTTTTAAAATTCATTAAACAAACCATACATTTGTTTTAAAATTAATTGAACAAACAATTTAGCAAAAAAAAAACATCAAAAAATAAAAAAAACTCGACTGCTTAAAAAGCGAACTAAAAAGACGTAAACTAGAAGAAAGTCATGCTGTGCAATCGGAGGATAGGATACATATTCGCGAGCTGGCTGACCAAAACCAGATGTATCCTCCGACTGCACAGCATGATTTTTTTAAGCAGTCGGGTTTTTTTGATTTTTGAATTAACTTTTTTTATTTATAACGTTTTAGTTAACATTTTTTTTTGAATTAGGTACATCTAAACATATACCTAAGTGTTATATATTTTTGAAATTACCTTTTTTTAATACCCCACACGATGGGTTTGGAAGAAAAAAGAAGATTGCCTCCCCACAATATGGCGCCCAAAAGCCGCCATTTTTCAATTTTCCAATTTTAATGTAGCCAGTGACACTCGCAAGGTTAAGACGAATCGATTGACGTATGAATCATCAAAATCGGCCAAAGCATTTGGTCTCTAGAACGCCACATAGGAACAAACATACATACATAGACTAATAAACACATTTCCCTCCTTCAGCAGTCGGGTAAAAAACATTATGAGTCATTTAAGATATTTTTGTTTACCTATTAAGATTTAATCAGTAAGCCCCACATTTCAATGCAAAAGCTTTATTTTACTGTAAACACAAACCTTTTTCCACACAAAGAAATGTTGTAATTACAAAAAGGCCATCTTAACAGCCATTTGACATTCAAAACTTTTCACAAGCTATCCTTGTTCTCATAAAAACTTCTTGTTTACGTTTGCAGATCAAATCCCAAGACGTTTCAGATCATACCACCGAATGACGTGAATGGGTTGCGAGCGACGTCGTTCGACTTCGCGAGCCCTACTGTCATATATCTGATGGGGTTCTCCGAGTCGACTGGAGGAGTTGGCACTACTACTGTTAGAGATGGTAAGTGAAATCATGTTGTATAGTGGAAAAGGGCTGTTATACAGTTATGACAGGCCTTCTTTCAGCCAGCCTTTTGAATATATTCTTATTGAAGTAAAAAAAAAAATTGCAACGTTGAGCGATCTGTGGTAGGGGCAAAACCTAAAAGTTCGCGCCAGTGACATGCTGTCTTGACAGAGTCATGGACATGCTAATGTGACGTGTGACACACAGCTGTTCCCATGACTGCCTTTTTTACAAGCTTTGATTTAACTTGCAGTGTATGTATGTAAGTGTATTCGGATCAAATCTTGCAACTGAATTTTAAAGCAGTTATCCTCTACCAATTAAGATCAAATTTTGCATACACGTTTATTTTGGATGAAAATGCATGGTTAGATTAGTGACGTCATTCTAAATCCAATATGGCGGACGGCCCAAGATGGTGGACTAGTTATTTTTTGTAAGTGCACTGCCATGATATGGGTATCAAATGTAAGGTTTTGCTGAGAAGTATACGAAAAAAATTTGCTTAATTAAAAAAAATGAACAAATTGTTTAATATTTATTCTAATAATATCACGTTACTTATCAACTCTTCTACCATTGATAACGTTTTTCTACGTTTGGCAAACACAATAAGATTGATGTAATCATCCGCAAACGTAATTCGTCTGAGGCTTTATTTAAAGGTTAGTTAGTTCCTATTGTTCCTATTGTATTATTACTTGAGCTGACAATAGTACTTACCTTCTTCATACCTTCCATATTTATTTCAATGCTCTGAATAGTGTCAGCAAATATGTTTTTCATTCAATGAAAGGACCTTTACTTAGATCGGAAAGTCATGCTATAAACTCGTCCCATTACGCGTGGAGTGGATATAAAATTTTCAATAGCTTCTGTAGATTTCCTGTATAATACAGGCACATTCACAAAGGATTGAATGGTACCGTCAGAAAGTTCAAGTAATGTGAACAGGAATTTTCACAAATACGTAACAGCTTGTTACTTTGTCGTCTTTAAGGCTTCTAAGATTCTATAATAATGAGCTGGCCACATGTCTAAGAGTTAGTGACCTAGCAGGCGGAGGGTTGTATGACGAGTAAAAAACATTACCTAATAGGGAAAATTACTGGCAATTTCGCCCGCTAGGTCACAGAGGAAAAAAAAGACCTGTATCCCGTCTATGGTTAGGTGATTGTTTTTGATATTATCCTGTGTTTGAAATTCTCATAAAGATGGTATTGTTTTTTTTTACTTATATTTATGCTTACACAGATCAAAAAATCTTACAAAACGGACGAAAATATAAAAAGAATACGACAACTTACGCTTTCAAGCCAGCCAGTATTAAAACACACATTGAAAATACACCACTAAAAATAATCACAAATAAAAAAAACTCATCACTTCTAATTTCAAAACTGTAAAATTAAAGTTCATACACATGCATATCGTGACCACTTGTCGTAGCCGTCGTAGTAGGCTCGTAGGCGATAACGAGCGTCTACGGCGTAGCACGTCTCACGTGTGTAGGGTTGCTAATAACTTCTTGCTACGAGTACATTTTACACCATTATTGTGAGTGGCTACATGAGTTTACAAGTAGTTAATAGTTTAGTATGATGTTCAGTCACAGCTGGTTAGTTTGGAAACCGAACTTAATTACGAATTACGTAAGCTCAGTGTTTATCTGCGTCGTCTGCGTAAATACACTTAATGTTGTAAATGTTCGGATATTTTTGGATAGTTGTGTGTATAGAAATTATTGAAAAGCACTAACATATCCGTCCTTCAACAACTCGGTATCAGGCAGCGTCTATCGGCTATAGTCCAAGTTCGAGTACTCCAGTTCTTTGGACACGTGTCCCGACGAGGCAACGACTCTATCGAGCGGCTTGTAGTTCAGGGTAGAGTGGAAGGAACGAGAGCGCGCGGCAGGTCGCCCATGCGATGGACCGACCAGATTAAGTATGCAGTGGGTGGCCCATTGCATGAGTGCACACTAATAACAGCCGATAGAGAGGGATGGCGTCGCATCGTTAAACATATTATGGCAACCCGAAGTCTCACTGCAACATGATGACCACGACCGCTCTGCCAAGAGTGTACCGACGAAGAAGACGAAGAGTGAAGTATTTGGTCACATTGCCTGCTACAATATATCTGACGGTGATTGTATCAGTACGCTGTGGTGCTTATCGAGAGAATTTAGTTTTGATATCTTAACCAGGCAGAGTTAAATTGTAGGTGATATTTTTTTTGGTAACCGCTTTTTGCCCCACTCTTCCTCTGCCTCAATTTGGGGTTCTTAACACCTGCATACCGTAACAGGTTTAAAAGGAATGTATTATATTTGTGGTAAATCAGTAAACAGTTTTCAGTTTTCATGTAGGTGAACATGATAAAAGTACACATTTTTTTCGAAATAATATTATAATTGCCGTGATATTTAAAGAAAGAACGAAAAAATTTTTATTTGCGACCCACACAGGAGACACGAGATAGAAAAAAAACTTTTTTACAAAAAAATACTACCGACTTCCAAATAAGAAAACTACAAAGTGAAAAATAACTTTATTTTTGGAAATCGGTGTCTTTCGTAGGTACCATTTTTTAACGTTATGGACACTGACTTCCAAAAATAAAGTTATTAAGTTAGTTAAATATTTTCACTTTTTAATTGTACCTACCTAATAGGCAAGTTGTTTAGTAAGTTGCCTATAACGCCAGAATAGATTACCCGAATATCATGAAACTTGAACAAAACCGATCAAATGAGAGATCTGCTTACCCCTTAAGAGCAAACAGGCGTGATGTTATGTTATGAAATGGTATAAACAATAACCAGAAATGCGATTTCAGCAGTCCCGAGAGATTTGCTGTTATTTATTGAAGAGTTCTGTTGTATATCTTCGAAGTTGTTCATCAGATCTTCACCAAATTTAAATGGGACCAATTTCGGAACATACTCTTTCAAACAAAAATTTTCAAAATCGGTCTACAATTGACGGAGATATCGGTGAACATAAATAAAAAAAAACATAGAAGGAGCTCCTTTTTCGAAAGTCGGTTAAAAAACCCCAAACAATAATAAAAATAAATATCCCCGTGCAAGACCAAAAAGGCTCCTATCTCAGCATATGCAACGATATTAAAAAGAAAATAACGCTGCATATTTAACGTTACATTGACGTCAATATTGCATGCCAACTACTCAAACATTGATACAATTCTATTTATAGAGATAATTGATATAATGCGGCAACCATGATCGATTCCACATTCGAATGCAGCGGTATCGGTAGTCAATTAGAGCTGTGGTTAGTTCGATAGTGTGCTAAAAGATTACATTGCGGACGTTGAATGTGTCACGTCGATTGTGTCACGTCGATGATTCATATATATGCGGAAATGGGAAGTAAAATATTAAAAATTTGTATTCTCTTCGTCTGGTGAAAAAGGTGTCTTTGCCTTGTGCTAGCTTGAATTCCTCGCTGCATTCAGGGTTTTAGTATTAATTCCTTGATAGTTTCGTATATAGTAGGAAAATACATGGTAAATATCTCCTTTACAAAAAAAAAAAAAAAAAAAACATAAATATCGGTTCATAAACGACGAAGTTATCCGCGAACACACATACAAAAATATATAGATACGGTCGAATTGAGAAACCTCCTCTTTTGAACTCAGTTAAAAATTAAATAGATTTTTAATTCTCTAAATTATTTTTGTTTCTCAAATAGGGGAATGGCTAGAGCTCTTCTAAACTAGAATTAAAATCCATCCAACTAATATTTATTTAATTTATTAGAATCTATACTAATCTATCTCTCTATATATATATAAAAGAGAAAGTATGTATGTATGTTCCTTATAGACTCCAAAACGGCTCCAACCGATTTTAATGAAATTTTCAGACAATCTTTAGATTGACCCAGCGGATAATCCTGTAAAGTTGGGGGCGAAGCCGCGGGCAGAAGCTAAAATTATATAAAGAGGCAAGATTTTTATTTTTGTATGTAACGAATAAACTTAAAAACTACAGGACCGATTTCAAAATTCTTTCACCGTTGGGAAGCTACGCTATCCCCGGGTGACATAGGCTACTTTTTATCCCTGTATTCCCACGGGAACGGGAATTACGCGGGTGAAACCGCGAGGCGTCCGCTAGTTTATTATAAAATATTTAAAACTATGTATTTAAAAATTGCCCCTTTGTTAGACAATATTTAATGTAAAGATATCTATATTTTAATCCCCTATTTTAACCTACTTACCACATGACTGCAATCAAAATTTGAACCGAACTTGTTGTACCCGGGCCGTTTCTGACTTTCAGTCATACACAACCCTTGGGTTGGAGTATTTATGGATATTGGAGGAGTGAGTTATTTATGTGTGGTTCATCCCTCCATATGGCTGTGGTCAGCTCAGGATAGACCCTCGTTTGTTACAAGGAAGCCTCTTATGTTATGCAGATGTAGTTGACGTCTGAGATAAGGGACTCGAATATTTGTTACATAATGTTGTTTTCAGAAACGGTAACAAATTCAATACATGACACGTGATCGGTGGGTTATGCGCAATTATTTTCCCAGGATCCCGACTTTTAGTAGCGGTGGGAACTGTGGGGTTTTAGTTGGTAGGCGTCCGACATAACCGTCCGTTTTTCCCAGACAGAGGGTACCTGTCCATGTGGATTTCCTCACATAAAAAAGGTATTGGCTTTAGGATAAGCTCTTTTTTAGGGTTCCGTACCTCGAAAGGAAAAGGAACCCTTATAGGATCACTTTGTTGTCCGTCCTTCCGTCCGTCTGTCTGTCTGTCAAGACCATTTCTCTCAGGAACGCGTGGAGGTATCAAGCTGAAATTTATATCAAATACTCAGGTCTACTGTCCTCAAAGCTGTGAAAAAATTCAAACTTCTAAGCCAACGCAATCCAAAGATCAAATCAAATCAAATCAAATCAAATTTATTTATTTGGAACAAGAAAAACGTACAGATATAAACAGATTGAAACGATGATAACCGCAGTAGTATAAAACTGTGTCGCGGTTATCAACGCCCCTCTCCAGGTAAGGAAGTAAAACTGTTCCAGTTACAATTATATAATAACAACAAAAATGCAGACGTGAATTATTAGTAAAATAAAATAAGTAAAATAAAATGGATTTGTGTGGATCGAAGAGAGGTTGTGTGTGTGTGTGCTTGTGTAATTTGTGTATGTTTTGTATGTGTGCGTGTGATGGGTTGTGAGAGTTATACTTCCGCAAGTTCTTCTGTTTCGTCATAATTTAATTGTTTTAGCCAGATATTTAATTTAATTTTGAGTTTTTTCCTAGTTAACGAGTAGATATTTATTTTCTTATTTATTCTATTGTACATTTTGGAACTAATGTGTTTAAAGTGACGGCGTGCCGCTTCAGTTCTGCGAACTACTATACCACATATCCTATCAGACCGGCGTTTTGTGCTGCCGATACTCGGATCATAGGCAAGCTGGCAATGTTTACGGAGTATGGCCTGTAGTATAAATAATTTTCTTACAGTGAGAACCTGACACAGAGAATACAGCGCCGTTGTTGGATATCGCATCGGTTTCTTTGCCAAAACCTTAAGTATCGCACGCTGTCCGCGTTCAACTCGTAACATTGTCGTTTTATGAGCTGCTCCCCATACAACAAGGCAATAACCTAATACCGACTGAGCTAGCGAGAAGTATACAGTGATTAAGCTGTCAAAATCAACAACCGATCTAAGTTTCTTAAACACATAAATAAGCTTCCTTAGACGTGTAACTGTGGCATCCGTTTGCTGTTTCCATTTAAGGTAACTATCCACTAAAATACCCAGGTATTTGATAGTCTGAGCACTGTCAAGTTTAGGACAGTTACAAGTAGTGTTTGGAGAAGAGGTAGCACATGTATGAGCACGAATCACGATAGGAATTGCAGGTTGACTAGACCTATTGGTGGAAAATGCAATGAATTTGGTCTTACTAATATTTAGGGTTAAGAGATTTTTGGTTAACCATTTCATGACACAGTTTAGGGCCAGTTCTGAGTTTATTTGAACCTCACTCCAATCACTACCATGAATTATTAGAGCTGTGTCGTCTGCATAGGTAATAATTTTGCAGTTGGGTAGGTGTAACTGACACAGCTCATTCACGTATATGAGAAATAGGGTTGGCCCCAGTACACTGCCCTGTGGAACCCCAAAAGTAAGAGATTCTTCTCTGCTTACATAGTTTTCTATCTTAAGGGACTGTTTACGGCCTGTTAGATAGCTACTGAATAAGTCATGCAATGCACTATTAAAAAAATTGCCACTCATTTCCGGTGAGCTCGTGTAGCAGTTAGAAACAGAAACACATTCGACTTCTTCCGTTAAAGAAGTTAAGTTATTCATTGAACATTAAATCATCAACCGGGGAACTAAAACTGGGACATGGATTGCATTGTCTAAAAAAGCAAACAATAATTGACTTTCTAGAATCAGTTATGTAATATCGCCTATATCGAGTTAATAAATACGCTAAGAACTTATCTGACTGAATAGATACACAGAAGTTGTGGATAGTATGAGTGTGTGTGTGTTGGAGTAAATGGGGTGAAAATTGGTTGTGAAGAAGTAAGTAGCTTGTGGATGAAAAATGTGTATGTGGAGAGTGTGTGATGTTAAAGGCTACAAATGATAATTTAAATGAAGTTTTAGAATATAACAAAAATCTAGGATAATCATGCATGAGCTGGAGATATAATGACATAAGAACTAGACATACAGCTACTTCTTTTGATGCCATAATGACTAGTCACGTTGTTTTCGCAATGCTCGCCAAATCCGACTCGTTCCTCACCTGCAGATGGGGACAACCAGGTCTTTCGCGAACATAAATTCTCCCATGTGAGACCCAACAGAATTCAAACTGGTTGGTTTTAGCTGCATCCCTAGCCAGAAAAAAAAGTCTTTTATTCTTGGCTGACAAGTTTTCTGATATGTAGATACGTTTTGCAGGGCCACTTATTTTAAGATGTTCAGTTGTCAGTTTGAAGCTATTTTTAATATGGTTACGAAATTTCAGAAGAAAATCTTCCTTAAGCAGTACAGTGGTAAAATCGACTATTATTGGCTTGACGGCTGGGTCCTTTGCTTTTATGCGAAACACATCTTTGACGTCTCGCGGCTGGATTGTAAGGTTCAACAATTTACCAGTTTCCATAATAGTATTCAACAGTGAGGGTTTCGTTTCAGATTTACACCAAGGAACATTACGTATCTCGATACAAGTAGACCGTGCGCTTTGCTCCATATTTTCAAGCTTCCTTTCGAGATCGTTTATATATTTTAAGTTTTCTTCACGCTCCGTTTCTAGAACGTTCACTTGTATTTTTAGATCTTCATGTTGTTTAGATAGGAAGTCCAAGGAATCGCGTATATCATTTACAACGGAAAACAACTTATCATATTTCTCGTCCTGTTGTTGTTTAAATTCACGAAACATTTCCCTCATCTCAGACATAAAATGGGTTAACGTGGTCTCATCGGTGCCATCCGACCGTTTACGCTTAGTGTTTCTAAAAGTAATATTTGGCGAAATGTCAGCATTAGGAGGGTCATTTTTCAGATTTAAGTTAGGTTCGGATGAACTAAGAGGTGTGCCAAGCGCCTGCACATTTGAGACAGGCAATGTCGCGGCAGACCTCCGCGTCGCTGCCGACTGTGGCGGAGGTGAACCGTCGTTCGGCATTCTCGTTGTTCGCAAAGTACTAGGCTGCCAGTAGATTGAAGAGGCTAATTGCAACTTAATGTGGCAGGGGTCAACCTATTCTGGTGGCAATCGACAGAATCTAACAAGACTGCTTTCCGTCTAATATAAGTTGACCTCCAATAAGATAAGGGATCCTTTACTCACAGTCTTGCTTGTGTTTTAGTACTTTTATCCGCTACAGCACACTGACGAAGACGAGATCAGGTGTCGCTCGTCGCACACACGCAAGACTTGCGTATGTAGTAGGCAAGCGCGTAAGCTTCTGTGTAAGATATGCACTCCTAATATTTGCACGGAATTTAGTTGTCGAACTTTTGTTTATTTATAATTAAAAATAAAAAGTGGATAACTTAAAACGCCGCAGAAAGAAAAGATACAGCCGTTTATCCCGCAAACTTTCGACACTCGCAAGGGAATCAAAACCTACCGGGTACATTCCGTGAACTCAGAATCTTGATATTTGGTACGAAGCAACGTCTCAAGTTGCAAAAACCGTAATTTTTTTGTTACATCATATAATAAAAATATTTTTAATAATTTTTCTTCCAACTATGCTTTAATTTCATCACAATCACACTAAAAACTCAGTACAAAGCGAGTCTTTAATGCTCTAGAACAATAAAAATGTATGAAATTTCATTATTGCACTGTTTTTTTTTAATCGCACCAAAAGTTGCCAATCTCAATGGAATAGCTCTATTCAGCCAGCCGATATCAATACTTTTTTTTCTACTCTTTTTTACGTACGTATTATTCATTTCTATCCTACTTGTTCCAAATTTAAAAAATGATTGCTGCTAACTCTGATTTCAAAATGAAAGAAATTTAAAAAAGTGATTTATCTACTATTCCTATAGGTAATAGTTGAAAGAAAAGCAGATTTTGCACCTCGCCTTAAGTAATTTATATTGCCCTCGTGCCTGTTAGATTAGAGCCCTCGCTAGCGCTCGGGCTCTAAATCAGGCACTCGGTGCAATAATAAATTACTTTGTGCTCGATGCAATAATCTACTATTAAACTTACTACCCCTCTCCTCATGAACGCGTAGAGGTATTAAATTTAAATGCTTATGAAATACTCAGGTCTATAATACCTTTAAGCTGAGGTTTGTACGGAACCCACGGTGCGCGAGTCCGACTCGCACTTGGCCGGTTCCTTTTTTCTCACTAACAAGGTTTGAGTGTTTTAAAATTTTAAATGTAACATAGTGAATCATGGTTATGAGGGCCCTGGATATGTGAGAAACCTTTAAGTTACGATAGCAACTCTTTTGCATTGAAACAACTCTGTTAATGAGAGTAAAAATCATAATACGAGTAAATTAGTTTTTTCCAGATTTTATTCTACTTTTACCTCAATAATTGGGACATGTGGTGCACAGGTTGCAACACGTTTATTTTAAATTTCTTCACGAGGCTCTCGGTAAATGAGACAATTTAAATCTAGATATTTGGGTAAATGGTAAAATTAAAAGCCTGTATAAGCGATAAAAACCTTAGGTCCTTTAGCACTTTAACTTTTGAGGACACGGTTGGCGTAGTGATTGAGCGATCGGCTGCTGCGCTGCGTGTCGCAGGGTTCGATTCCCGCACGGAACAAATATTTGTATGACCTACAGATAGTTGTTCCGGATCTGAGTGTCTTGTGTATGTGAGTTTAAATGTTTGTAAAGGCATCTACGATACAGGAAGATATTCCTAGTGTGGGGCAACGTTTTCTTATAATAATAAAAAAATACTGCCAGGTGAATGACAAACAATACATTTTCTATTGTTTCTCATTGTCTGGCAGCTAAGGTGATAAGAACCAATGGTTCTTCTTCATTCACTGTTCTTTCTTCATTCAGTCTATTTCTTTGTGAAATACTCTGCCCCCGGAAATCAGGATGGCAACCAACCGATTGACCTTCTAAGTCAAAGTTCGCGAACACATTCGTAAGAAGTTGGCAGCAGTATCGGCACAGCGCTAATTATTCCCTATTGTCTATCTCAACTAATAGTTAAGTAGTACCTGTATTTAGTTTATTTGTTTTAGTATTTATTGTATAATTAAATTTTATTTATTTATAGCTTATATTTAGGCCTTGTATTCAAATCCATTTTACTATCGTAATTGCACCTACCACTATTTGTATCTCCATCGCCCAAAGGTTTGACTGGTAGAAAATGCCTAAGGCATTAAGTCCGCCTCTGTACGTTTATGTGCTTAAAATATTAAATAAATAAATAAATGTTGTTCAGGTAGATAAAGATACTAAGTGGTAACTGTATCTTTATCTACCTAATAGTCTACGTTTAGTAGATACATCTAGTTCAATACGATTTCAATACTGCCCGACCCTGTCTCTATATCAATTTTATTGTGTTAATCAGTGCTAATGGACAGTTCACATTCATTGATGGTTGATAATTTAATATTTATGGGAAGCAAACATAGTGGCGATGTTGTAATAAAAACGATTTTATCGTCATAGACAATAACGCTATCTTTATGGCGTGGTCAGTGTTAAAGTTATTAGAGGTCGCTCAGTATGGAGTAATTGATATTGTAAATAAGGAAGGGTGGAAGAACAATATTTTGTTGTTTTTTAGAGTTAGGTATTTTTAAGAGGTCTTCAGCGATTTGAATGTCATTGCATTGTTGACACACATTAATACTTATTATAGGTATCAGAGTTTTGGAACGAAGTATAATGCCAGAATAGATTACCCGCATATCATGAAACTTGAACACATCCTGTACCCCTTTAGAGCGTACTGGCGTGATGTTATGTTATGAAATGATATAACTAGATGAGACATGCTATTGCAGCAATCCCGAGAAATTTGCTGTCATTTATTGAAGAATTCTGTTGTATATCGCCGAAGTTCTTCATAAGATCTTCACCAAATTTAAATGAGACCAATTTGGGAACATACTGTTTCAAACAAAAATTAATTTTCAAAATCGGTCCGCAATTGACCGAGAAATCGGTGAGCATACACACCTACTTTTTGGAAAGTCGATTAAATATAATACCAGCTTGTCAATGTATCACCGCAGAGCAAAAGCCTCTTCTCATACAGAGAAAGCACTTGCATTAATCACCGCATTTGTTTAAGGCTGGTTGGCGATTGAAAACCAATTTACATAAAATTTCTTAAAAATTGATTGAGCAATGGTGGCCCAGTGGTATCGGCCGTGACTTTCAAGTTGTAGATCGTGGGTTCGAGTCAAGGTAGGCGCTTTACTTTGTGTAAATTATTTCATCACCATTGCTCTCAAAACGGTGAAGGAAAATATCGTGAGGAAACCGGCATGTCCTAGAACCAAAAATTCGAAGACATTGGACATCCACCAACCCGCACTGGGCCCGCGTGTTGGATTACGGCCCATTCCTTCTCACAGAGAGGAGGCCTGTATCCCAGCAGTGGAAACATTAATAGGCTGATGATTTTTTACATAAAAAATATGCAATAATTTATGTTTACTAACAAAACTTTTCTTTTTTTGTTTTCAGCTCACTTATCGTCAGGCAACTACAATTTCATCGCCGTAGATTGGTCACGGCTGATCGTGTTTCCTTGGTGAGTGCATGTTTATTGTTGATACGCATGTTTTGCAGCCAATGTTATAATGATGATACAACAATCATGTTGGCATGTTTGTCTTGAGTTTATCTTTAATCATCATTATGTTGTTTTCTGAATTACATTGACTGAATGAACTAGGACCTTGTAAAATCCTGCTGATGTTTTTTTCTGCTACGGAGCATAATAGATTTTCATGGTTCCCATGGGTAGGTTGAACATTTAGTTTTGGTTGACTATAAGGGTCAAATTGCAGTCACACTCTACCAAAACAGAAAAGGCAATGTTTTTGTAGGCAGCAGAATTTCAACTTTTCGCGGCTAGTAGGAATAATCTATACTTTAATTTCTATACAAAATATTAAATCAGTTGAGGATAATTTAACTTCTTCTACAAAAACTAGTCATTTGAGTTTTGGGAGAGTATGACTGCACTTTTGACCCTTGACTGTACATAACAAAGTTCAAATACACACTTACTATAGGAGCTTATGTACAAAGACACATTCTTAATCTGCCAAAGAATTGGTTATAAAGTATAAAAATAAAATTCGTTATAAACATACAACATCTAATCACATAAACATACTGCCATCTATTAAAGTCCCACAAAGCTTTTACATATAATATAGCAATATATGCTACAATAAGCAATATGAAACAAATTACTGCGGACGAATAAACCGCGTACATAAGCGAAATCCAGTTGTTACAGCGTTTAACAAGTTACTGAAATGTCATGATTCCACATACGTGAGGGCCACTGCGACCCGATATTCGCCTCTGAGGAAAATGTTATAGCTTAAGGCATGGTATACACTGGACGCAGATGGGAGGAGAGGGGAGAAGTTTTAGCTAAGAAGAGTCGGTATTAGTCATCGGCACGCTAAAATATATCATCTATGACCAAGCTCAGTGGAGATGAATAAATGTGTGCTAACTATAGCGTAGCTGTGCAGTGTGCGGTGAGCAAGGATAATATGCAATGGTCAAACATCGCTCGCATTTCCGCTTTTCTCCACTGCGCGCCATTGCTTGCTTGCGAGTTACTTTTTTTCACAACTTACGTATCATAACTGATTGATTTCGCCAAATAATTATGACACACCGCTTTTCTCTGCCTTGAACTGAGTTGTACCGTTCTAAATATATCGAGAACTTCCTATATTGACGTGGGTGTAGTATGAATAATTTAAGAATAAGAATAATTTATTAAAAAGTTACTACATTCACAAAAATGTACATTAGGTGCAGTAGTCATCATCATCATCATATCAGCCGAAAGACGTCCACTGCTGGACATAGGCCTCCCCCAAGCGTCGCCACATTGACCGGTCTCGTGCGTCCCGCAACCAGCGGATCCCCGCAACCTTCACCAGGTCATCGGTCCACCTGGTGGGAGGCCTCCCAACGCAACGTCTTCCGGTTCGCGGTCGCCACTCCAGAACCTTTCTGCCCCATCGGCCATCCGTTCTGCGAGCAATGTGCCCTGCCCACTGCCACTTAAGTTTGGCAATTCTTCGGGCTATGTCGGTTACCCTGGTTCTCTTGCGGATCTCTAAATTTCTGATTCGATCACGCAAGGAAACTCCGAGCATAGCCCTCTCCATTGCCCTTTGGGTGACTTTAAGCTTTCTGATGAGGCCCATTGTAAGCGACCACGTCTCAGAGCCATATGTCATCACTGGCAACACACACTGGTCATAGACTTTCGTCTTGAGACACTGTGACACTGTGCAACTTCCCGAACGCTGCCCAGCCGAGTCAGATTCGACGGTTGACCTCTTTCTCGAAGTTGGCCCTACCCAACTGGATCGTTTGTCCCAGGTAGACATAGTCGTCCACAACTTCGAGTGTAGAGTCTCCGACCTTGATAGGAGTGGCTGTAACATGGGCATTCAACATCACCTTGGTTTTGTCCATGTTCATCCTAAGACCCACTCTTTCGGAAGCTCTACTGAGGTCATCGAGCATTGTACTGAGGTCCTCCATGGTCTCATGGTCTCATGGAGTGATGTACTCGCCATTGACGTTGATGCATAGCCCTCTTCAGTCCAGAACCTTAAAGACATCCTCCAGTGCAGCGGTAAACAGCTTCGGAGATATGACGTCTCCCTGTCTCACACCTCGCTGCAGACGGACTGGTTCCGAGGTCTGATCCTGAAGTCGAACTGACATGGTGGCGTTTTTGTACAAACACTTTAACACTTCAATGTACCTGTAGTCAATTTGGCACCGTTGTAGAGACTGTAGTACAGCCCAAGTCTCGATCGAAGGCTTTCTCGTAGTCCACAAACGCCAAAAAGAGAGGCAGGTTGTACTCTTCAGTCTTCTGTATAACCTGCCGCAGCGTATGTATGTGGTCTACGGTGCTAAAGCCTTTACGAAATCCGGCTTGTTCGGGAGGCTGGAAATCGTCAAACCTGCGCGCGAGACGATTCGTGATGACTCTTGAAAACAGCTTGTATACATGGCTAAGAAGTGTGATGGGCCTATAGTTCTTCAGCAGGGCATTGTCACCCTTCTTGAAGAAGAGTACCACCACACCCCTGCACCATGCTTGTGGCGTTTTCCCTTCGAGTATGACGGAACTAAACAGCGTCTGAAGGGCCTTAAGTATTGGTTTTCCACCCGCCTTCAGGAGTTCGGCCGTAATTCCGTCTTCCCCCGGGGCCTTGTTGTTCTTAAGCTGTTTCAGAGCCATCCGAATCTCATACAGGCTGTCGTCTTGAATGTCTTCGGTATAGTGTCGGGTCAATCTAGCTCTAGGGTCATTCGCTAGATTCGCGACGGGTTTACTGGTTGACGTGTACAACTGCCCATATAATCTCTCGATCTCCCTCAGAAGCTCCGGTTTGGCGGAAACGATCCTGCCATCATCGGTCTTCAGTTTCGTGAGCTGGCTCTGCCCAATAGACAGATCTTTTGCAAAGACCTTGGAGCCCTTATTCCGCTCAATCGCGTCTTTGATACGCTCGGTATTAAAGCGGCGGAGGTGGCTTTTAAAGGACTTTGAGATCCGTCTATTTAACTGCCAGTATTTCAACGCATCGTCTGAAGACTGCAGGATCATCTCACGCCTCTCCTCCATGAGCTTGAGAGTTGGATCAGAGAGCCTTTTGTTCCTATCTTTACGGCGGGTCTTGAAAAACTGAGACCCGACCGTATGGACAGCTTCCACGAACCTATCGCTGTAATCGTCCACGGAGCTCCCTAGGCACTCGACTATGTGTAAACTATAACTAAAATATTTTATTACAACTGCAAGAGTTTATACAAGAATTTCTATTTTCAGGTCAAATGTGTTAATGAGATCGAGCTAAGCATTGCTAATTTGAAGAAAAGCGAAGTAAATGTAGCAGTAAAGATGCTCAAATATCTACATCGTTTCGGTTGTCTTTGACACATCTCTTCTGTCTCATCTCCTTTCCGTTCATTTCCGATCGTGTATACCAGGCCTTATATAGGTCCCTTATTTATCACGCAGCTCGCAGTGGCTGGTAGCCAACAGCGTTTCACTAGATTTATGTCCGTTCCCGAGTTCAGGCACAAAAGGCCGCTCAGTTTTCTTTGCCGTTTTTGTTATGCGAGTAATTAATTTTAGGCATTTTCGTTAATTGTTGGTTCGATTTAGGTTCCATAGTTGGGTGGATATTGGTACGAAGAATGGGTTTATCCAGAAAACTTGTACGAAATATAGTATAATCTATACTAATATTCTAAAGATGATTTTTTTTTTGTTTGTTTGTTTGTACCGAATAGGCTCCGAAACTACTGGACCGATTTGAAAAATTCTTTCACCATTAGAAAGCTACATTATTCCTGAGTGACATAGGCTAGGTATTTTTTAATCCCGAAAATGGGTCCTGTGGGGTGGTCCACGGGAGCGAAGCCGCGGGCAACAGCTAGTAACTTTATATATATGTATACTTTTGTTGTTGGGAACTCATCCAATGATTTCTCCCGCTCTGGGTGAAGCGGAAGGGCGTGTCAGACTTTTACTGACTAAAACCCACCCGTGTTCCTTCAGTTGCTTGTGCCAGGGCTACGGTAACTCTCTTTCAAATTTATTCGCGACCCATATTTATGTATACTAGCTGTTGCCCGCGACTTCGTCTGCGTAGAATTAGTACTTTGAATAGCCTATTTTTTATATCGCGCCACAATATTTTAAGTGTTTGGGCCGCCATACTTGATAAATTATTAGTTCACCATACAAACTCCTACCCTCCTTGTCCACCCCCTAAAGGATGACTGCACAGATAAAAAATATCCTATGTAATATCGGTTCAGCGGTTTAAGCGTGATAAGGTAACAGACAGACAGATAGAATTACTTTCGCATTTATAATATTAATATAAGTATGGATTAGATTATTAATTATTATATTGATTATCGGGACCGGTCAATGTGGCGACGCTTGGGGGAGGCCTATGTCCAGCAGTGGACGTCTTTCGGCTGATATGATGATGATGATGATGATGAAGTATGGATATATCAAGATTATTTATAAAGCCCTGTAGGTAGTCAAGTCTCAATCAGTACGTTTCTAATAGAAGAAGAAATGGTTCGAGTCATTTCATCTAAAATACGTAATCTTCTGCGTTGAGTTAGCCTGGAAGCCTACCCCAATTTTACATAGATGAAATAAAGAAAGAAAAATGATTTTAATTGTCACAAAACGACATACAATATAAAAACATGCTTATGCTAAACCCTTAACAGTAGAAAATCAGCGTAGGTAGATGACGATGATGAAGAATCACTGGCTTATACGTTGAGACCCCAGTACCAATTTGTTTCCCGTGCGAGTGCTGTTACTCACACGATTTTAGTCGGCAGAAGTCTCGACCTGCTTTCCATTTAAAGATGCAGTTCTGCATGAAGATTTAAATAAGTTCAATTTGACGAAAGGCTGTTTCAACTGGGTATCGATGATAATGCTGACTATCAGAACAGGATAGGATAGAAAACTCCCAATTCCGCACTTAGACTCCCATTTGGTCCGTTGTGCGGGCAGGCCTCCTCTCTGTGAGAGGGAATTGGCCGTAATCCACCACGCGGGCCCATTGCGTTTGGTGGATGTCACATGTCTTCAAATTTTTTATTTTTTTCCTCTCGATGTTTTCCTTCACCGTTTTGAGAGCAATGGTGATGAAATAATCTACGCAAAGTAAAGCGCCTGTCTGGGTTCGAACCCATGACCTTGTAATTCACCTTGAAAGTCGTGTCTGTTACCACTGGGCCACCACTGCTCTCGACCATCTGAGCATCTAATAATCCTATTCTTTTATTTCCTAGGTACATATCAGCTGTCCAGAACACACGTTACATGGGCAGAAAGCTAGCAGACTTCATCCAATACCTGGACTCTGTCGGTGTCCCAGCCTCCTCTATCCACGTGGTCGGTTTTTCCTTAGGAGCTGAAGCTGCAGGATTTGCGGGCAAGCACCTCAGATCACGAGGCTTGCTGCTCGGCCGAATTACTGGTGAGACATATAGTGCTATTTTAAAAAAATAATTGCCGGGATTATTTGAATTTGTTGCTAGTTCAGGTTGGCAGTAGTTTTAATAGAACGAGATGCATGTTGGGATCGTGTTAAGGCTCCCAAAGACAAGTGCAACGCGACCATGCGAAAACGATACGACAACCATAAATGGGTGTCGATAAATAATAATTAATTAATGGTTTCTGTGAAGGGTTGGAAAGACAATGCAAATACTAGTTTGGAAATAAGAGCAATAGATTGGAATTGAAGGTTGAGGGTAGTAAAATAATAAAAGCCTGTTTCATAACGTCCGGTTTGGCACTATGTAATGCCTCCTCTACACTGCTCGCGAAGTTCTTCGGCGAAGTACTCTAGAAACTTTGGAAAAAGTCCGAAGTGCGACACTACACACTCGTTCAACTTCGCGATAAGCTCATTCGGTCTGTGGTGCCGATAGCCTGCGCACGTTTGTAATGGACGCTCAAGTAGCAGTTGCCGTTGCAATAAGCACTCTCGCGTATTATAACTACGTGCATATTGCACAACGACATCACGACGCGAACTGAAGTCAGCCGAGTAGTTTAGACTCACTTCGTGTGCGCACCTCGGGCCACTTCGGGCCCTTTGACTCTGGTGCAAAAACTGACAACAAATGGAAGTCACCCGAGGCGAGGTAAAGTTTGACGAGGTAAGCCGAAGTGCCTCTCTACACTATCGTATTCGTCTAACATCGAACAACTTCACGAGCAGTGTAGAGGAGGCATAACAGTGAAATTACAATAGGGAACATAATTCATCTGCCTGATAACTTCATGCCCTGGTAACTTAGAACATTTTTTTTATTGTGAAAAGTGCCATCTATGCGGCACACAGGGAACTATTGGTTGCGTGTGTTACCACTTTTTTCCTCTAAATATTTGGTAGTTTACATTAATTGTTAATTTAGCTATTTTCTTTAATTAGTCCAGCTACACAAACATTTACGATTTCATAACATAGCTTAAATTATTCTCAAAACGTTTATTAAAATTTTGTATTATTTGAGATACTTTTACTATGATAAATTTCAAGAGTAGATTACTGATACCAAACGTTAGCAACACTGTCCACGAAACGTCACAAGAAATTTTCCAACGGTGTGTTTTCGTACGCGCGCGGATTTTACTTGTAATTGTTGGTGCATTTGTTTTAATTACGTTGAGTTGGACTTCGTTCCGGTACGGAACATTCCAGAAATACCTAAATACCAGCATAAACTGTACTTTGTGAAAGTGTTTGTGACATACATTTAGATAGGCCCTCCATAGGGAGTTTGGACCATATACGAACGTCAAATAACGAAGACCAGATCGTCGCAGGCTCTTGGGATACAAGAAAAGCAAACTGGTGTTGAAATAAACTTGTAATAATGTAATAAATAAATTAATTATTTTTTTGTATTATTTTTCTCATTCTCTTTAGCCCATTACCCAAGATACTTAAACTTGTGTTTCTAAAACCATTCATAAAATATGCATAAGGCAAAACACAGTTTAAGTATCTATTAATAAAAAACGAAATAATTAAAAATAAAACAGTAGATATTCATAGTACCTACGAGTACCTATACATTTAGTTCAATGTTTGGTGTTCAGAGGGCGCTGATCGCTAAGTAAATTGAAAACTTCAGTTGCCAGTGTATCTCAGTCTTAAATATATTAGTCTATGGATAACTTAACAAGGGTAAGTATACAATTTTCTACCAGTTAGCAACATATACCTTGTCAGGTTGACATTTTCCAGCATCGCAAACTTTACTTAATTAAAGGCCACAAGATCATTAATAAACTGAACGAACATCAAAGCGTTGCATTTGATGTTTGATCATTCGATAATTTCCCACATAACACTGTATTATTAAACATTTTGATATACGTAAACAGTGGACTTGAAACAGAACAAGTAATATTAAAAAAAAAAAACATCTTTTATCTAGTAATAGACACGCTTCGATTGACAATTTATATTGAACACTTAAGTAGGACACGATATCTTGCGGATACAGCCCGATTCAAACAGTAAAACGCCCATAACTTTTGAAGGGCTGAACCGATTTTCATAAAACATAGCTGAGAACATTCTCGATAAAGTCACCTATCAAATAAAAAAAAACGAATTTATAATCGGTTTATACGTTTTGGAGCTATGATGCCACAGACAGATACACAAATACACAAACACACAGGTACACACATCAAACTTATGACACCACTCTTTTTCCGTCGAGGGTTAGGTATAAAGAAACAGTGGTGTTGCAATTAATGGTCATCTTGTTCTCATTAAGTTTTAACAAAGGGAATAAGCGGCTGCTACAAGTTTGCTGCAGTACAAACGTCATGAATTTTGTTGCATAGCAGTGTGTTAATAAATTATTAGCTCGACCTATTACAGCCACGTCACTATAGGAAATTCTCTATATATTATGAATATTATGAAAACTGGTGACCCGTAACACAGGTATTCAATACCTTCTTCGGGCACCAGTCTCTCACAAATGTTTTCATTTTTTGTATTAGTTTAAGTATTTTCTGTACCTTCAACATTTGTGATGAGAAAATAATTTTTTATTATTTAATAGGCCAAATTATCACTTTAAACAATTTTAGAGTCAAGTTAGCTGATGCTACTGGAAAATTTATTCTTGACTTATACTACAGATAATATAATACTAGCATACAGATGCCTCATCCCATACAAAGAAACCGTGCCGACGTAACTAGCGTTTTTCGTCTGATTAATTAGATATTATTATTGTACAATCTGATATTATTATATATATTTATTATACATCGAACGCGTTCGGTTTGAACCGAAAGAAATTAAAAAATGCGCCATCTATTGGCATAAATTTTAAATGATCCGTTCAAATAATCTTTGAAATGTGAATTAAGAGCCCAACATTCCATAATTTTGTACTTAAGAGAGTTGATTAAACAAGACCATAGATTTTTTTATGTTCAATTCCAGAAAATGTTAATTTTACACACATTCTACAAATACAGTGCATATCGCGCCATCTAGTGAGATTTATTTGAACCAAATTTTCTTCCTAAGCGCTGAGACCCCGTGCTTATACGGAGCGCGTGCCTTCTAAACTCAAAAACTTCAAAAGTGATGGAGAAAACCAATGTATTTTTTTGTGTAATGAAAAACTCTTTCTATGTAAAATGCGTTGGACTTTCAAAGCATGATACTTATTTTTCAATCAATCCAGAAAGTACTTTACAACTACCAAGATGCTGGGTTTGATGGCCAAATAGACATTTGCTGCATAAGTAATTCACTTGCATCCTATAATACTGGAACTACTCGTACTAGAAGCCGAACCCAACACAGTTTTACTCCTCGTTTCTGAATGAAGAATTTGTCAAAGATTGACACGAAAAGCTGTCAAACTTAGCTTCAAATTAGTCTCAAGTCCTGTTTCAATGTTTTGTGGATAAAAGAAAGAAAATTCTTTTATCACCTCTAAATTATAAAGGAGATAACTCAGACTATCGTGATAACTGATAATAGAATGACGTCAGTATATATTCTATTTACATATTATTCTAAAACATAAGGCTAAAAACAAAACAAACCTATATGCAAAGGGGACAGGGAAAAGGCCTCATCGTCCACATCGATGCCAATGAGAAACGTGCCCAGCACGCATTAGGTCCATGGGTTCGGACCCCATGGACCTAATGCGTTCTGGGCACGTTAAACACGCAAGGGTGAAAAGAAGTATAATCGACATGTAGACTTTAACTGTACTGCTTATTATTCCAGGTCTAGACCCAGCCTATCCCGGCTACAGCCTCTCCAACAATGACGGCCATCTTGCCAAAGGCGACGCGTCCTTCGTGGACGTCCTACATACGAACCCGGGAGTGTTCGGGTTTCTTCGGCCGATCGGTGACGTCGATTTCTATGCCAACCCTGGCAGCTGGATCCAGCCGGGCTGCTGGATTGATGAGCTGATCAAGAATAGGGAATTTAGGTTTGTTTGTAAGTATCAGCAGTTTTGTTTTTCGTTATTTTTCGGAAAGGTGTTGGTGGGAATGCAACACCTAAGAACGAAATTTTCTTCTTCTTCCACGTCGCTATTGCCCGATACTCGGGTTTCGCTTTCTTGGTCATGAGAGGCCGCTTGTTCGGCTGATAACATCGTCAGTAGATATACCGCACTTCTTCATGTCCTAAGAACGAAATATTGTTTGAATTTTTAGTGCACTGCAGATGAAAATTTCTAGTTAACCGGAAAAGCTCTTTCGGTGCCCTGAAAAGTTGTTAGGGTTCCGTATCCAACTGGCAAAAAACGGAACTCTTATGTCTTCGTCATGTCTGTCTGTCTGTTTGTCCGTCCGTATGTCACAGCCACTTTTTTCCAAAACTGTAAGAATTATGCTGTTGAAACTTGGTAAGTAGATGTATTCCGTAAACCGCATTAAGATTTTCACACAAAATAGAAAAAAAAACGATATTTTTTGGGTTGCCCATACATAGAACTGAAATTTTTATCATATATATTATTATTTTTTCATCAAACCCATACGTGTGGGGTATCTATGGGTAGGTCTTCAAAAATAATATTGAGGTTTCTAATATATTTTTTCTAAACTGAACAGTTTGCGCGAGAGACACTTCCAAAGTGGTAAAATGTGTGAAAAAAAAAACCGCAAAACCGTAAACCGCAATCTACCAAGTACGGAACCCTTCGTGCGCGAGTCCGACTCGCACTTGGCCGGTTTTTTACTCTGGTGAAGGTAACAAAGTTTTCTGATCGTTTATATTTAGTTGCTTGATTTCATCTTATTAGGTAAATATAATAATATATACGGTAAATATCCAGCTGAGTGAGCATTCCACACGTGTCGTCATCATATATCAGGGTTGTTATAATCTTGTTTCTAAGGGAAATTATATCGCAGTTATGCTTAGACGGAGTTCTAAAGAGTATTTTTTACTGAAGAGATCATTATTTTAATGACAGCTATAATATACCGCTATTGAACGGGTCCATATTGGCTCACCTAAAGTTCTTTACCCGAAATTGTTCTTCCTAATGATTTGTAATCCGAATGATCACTCTTCCTAAAATTTTTCATCCTAAAGTTTTCATTCATATTTCATACTATTTGTAGTGTTACGGGCGATGTTCATAAAAGTAATGTTTTCGTAAATTTTAATTAATAATATCATTAATGTAAATATATTTAAACTCGTAGTTGGTCACAATTCTAACCTAACCTAACCTATGGATATCTTTGCTAATATTAAACTAATTTAATTGAAATGTGTATATGAAAACATGTATTTAACTACTTGTACCATGGTACTATTATTCTTATATGTTATACATGTTATGTGAAAATAAAGTTACGCAAAATTAATGTAAATAATACTGATATCTATACTTATACTTATTACTTATATACTTATTACTTATTTACTTATACTTATATACTTATAATATTATAAAGAGGTAAAATTTGTAAGTTTGTATGTAGGGGGTAATCTCTGGAACTAATGATCCAATTCTAAAAATTTTTTCACTGGTAGAAAGCTACATTATTCCTGAGTGCTATAGGCTATTTTTTAAACCCGAAAACGGGTCCTGTGGGGTGGTCCACGGGAGCGAAGCCGCGGGGAACAGCTAGTTATGAATAAAAAGAAATGGAAACAAAAAAGATATGACTTTGAATAATAGTGTAAAAGATGGTTATGTTGAGAAAATATAGGAAAACAAATAAAAGTATAATAAATGATTATTGCTACTGACATTATGAAGTTGAATGCTTCGGAATTATGAACATTAGGGACAGAGTAGTTAGGAATTGTGATTGTTAGGTTGAAAAATGTTAGGAAGAATTTATTCGGATTTCCAACTATCGGAGTTGAAAATTTTGGTGAACTTTGGCGCACCCCTATTGAACCACGATCACTACCACAGAGATTCAGAAGATCTTCAAATTGTGAAATTACAGCAATTTTAACTCCTCAATATTCCGACGACCATCGCGAACGACCTTGAGGGAACAAAACGCGCACTCGTTTCACACCCGCGCGACAAAAAATTAGCATTTTTTTGTACTTTCCTTATTATTCTGTGACTTTAAAAAAAAGTCTCAGATCAAAATATAGATAGTTAAATTGTCTTTGAGATGGTGTCAATTTCATTAAAATACGCTTAGCGGTTTTGGTGCGATTGTCTTGTTTTTGTCCGTTTTAGACGTAACTTTACAAATTAATTACATTATGTTATACGAATAAAACTGAAAATGTTCTCAAATCAAATTATTAAGAAAATGGTCTAATCTAATATATATTTTATCCAAAAAATTACGACTAGACATTTATACGTGATTTTTATTTTAAAATCAGCCACTCAAGGGTATCTGCGCCACAAAAATACTCGGTAAAAAGATAACAGTCACTCTTTTTCGAATTGAACACTTCAATAAAAATGACGGATTGTTGTGTCAATTTACGAAACGAGCGACGAGTTTCGATTCACTCCTTGACATTCGCTGATTGCACCTCGATTGCATGAATTATCTGTGACAAAAAAAAAAGACACGATTCGAAATTCGAAATAAAAAGGCGCGTTCGTTTCATTTCACGAACTCTCAACTGAAAGCCCGTTTACTAAACAACATAGGAGCTTCGTTACGCAACCTTTTTACTTAGGAGGGATTCGACATTGACCTTTACAGGGTTGATGAATGTTTTTGCAAATAACACCGTCAGGCCATCAGGCGATACACAATATATTTTTTTATACAAACTACATCAACTTTCTATTAAATTGTCAATTTGCGTGTAATAACGAAGAATGCTGCATCAGATACAGATATTCAGATAGTCTGGGACTAAACGAAGCCGCAATAAACAATTTATTCTGCACTAAAGCAATTTCCCGTCGAATTTGGCGCGTTAGCTGATCACAGTATGATGTTGCAATCCTAACAACCGCACATTTCGGCGGGAGGGTACCGATCGATGCTCTGACGTCACACGCGGATGCTGCGGGGAGGGGGCGACGTAGGACGAGATGCGGGGGGCACGTTACTAGTACGCCAACCCCGATTATTTGCCTTTCAAAAAGCTATTATTAGCGTTCGTGTTTTCAGCTGAAATTAAATTACAAGGTATTTTTTTGGTGAATTTTACCCGCCTGTCGCTTGAGCGTCCCCCTCTATAATTTTGGTTTATCAGTTTAACGACATACCCGTTTTTGCTACGCTTCGATTTCATGAAGGTTTGGCCTTAAATTGTGAGGATGCTTTCGTTATTCTCCTGAGAGAAGATTAGTTATTTGTCATGTAAAATACGAGACTTTTTTAATTGACGAAATGTGGTTTAAACAAGAAGTCAGACCTGTCAGCCTTCAAAACAAGAGTGAATAGTGATCTTGTAGACTTCATCCCTCGCTTTCTATCAGGTAAGATCGAATTGTACGATGAAAAAATACTTTACAGAAGCTAATTATAATTACTAATCCAGACTAATATTATAAATGAGAAAGTAAATCTGGCTGTCTGTCCGTCAAACTGTCTATTTGTTGCCTTTGACATCTCATTGTTTGAACGGATTTGAACGGACAATGTTCTGGATTAGGATATTATAATATTTTTATCCCAGGACTGTCTAGAAGTATGCTCCTTCGGGCTTTTTTTAGGGTTCCGTAACCATAGGGTAAAAACGGGACCCTATTACTAAGACTCCGCGTTCCGTCTGTCTGTCTGTCCGTCTGCCACCAGGCTGTATCTCATGAACCGTGAATGCAATGTTCACAGATAATGTATTTATGTTGCCGCTATAACAACAAATACTAAAAACATACAATAAACGTGTTTTTTGCCATTTTTTGCGATAATGATACGGATCCCTTCGTGCGCGAGTCCGACTCGCACTTGGCCGGTATGTTTTGTTTATTTTTTTCCCTGACAGTCTTGTAAAAAAACGCCCGTAGCTTATTCCAAGACTAGTCCAAGCCAGTTATTTAGCTGTTCTAATTAAAACCGTAAGTAGAGAGTGACTCGTACGAGCGAGCCCTACAAAGAGGTGCTTGTACTCTGCGGTTTAGTCCTTGAGCTACTCCTAGTCAGTGGTTTAGTTCAATAAGATTTTATGAGGTTACAACTGTGTCGTTGCACCTTGAATGCATTGTCATAGGGTAGTATTTGTGAGGTAAACAAATATTATCAACGTTAGGCAGGTCTGGGACTTGTGTTTTTAAATAACTTAAACATTGCAGGCTTTTAGGTCAAGTATTAGAGCTTAGAGACCTCTCTGAGAGAGGAGGTCTCTTAAGCTCCGTGAGTTCTCCGTAAATTAACATAATTTTTACAACCTAGGTTGCAACCGGGGGTCGTCCCGCGACCCCCGACGTAGGTGTGAGATGGAACACCGGGGTGGTTTTTAGTCAGTAGGAGTCTGACAGACCCTTTCGCCCCTCCACACTTGGCGGAGGATGGAGGACATCCGATGAGGATTTTCCACCCAGGAAACAAAAAACAAAAAAAAACTCAAGGTTAGGTTAGCTCATAAGGTTATGTAAGCTCACAAACTTGGGTTAGCTCACAAAGTAAGGGTTCGACTGTCCGGAAAAGGAGTGTATTGTTGGAATATATTTCTATAACAATCCAGATTCTTGACGAATGAGAGCTAGCCCGAAAAGTGTTATCAGACTTCGACCGTCACGCGGATTGTATTTTCCCCTTAGTGTTAATTCCCTTACCAAAATATACATAAAATCCGTTGCCTGGTAAGTTCAAATGAGAAGGAAGAGATAACTATACGTAAGCTTTAAAAAACCTCCTTAAGGTTACACTAGTCAACGGCACGAACTATTTAGTGCGCGGGATTAAAATGCATTTTATGTCAACCGACAACACGTGCGGAAGAGGTTGATGCTGTGATGAGCAGTAGGAAGCTAGTTCGCGTACGAATACACACTTTTGCAAATTTGTAGCGAAATGGATAATGATTTAGGACGAAACCGAACGCGCGAAATTTTATAAACAGACCTTTGGGAGTCTGGATATTATGAAAAAATGACTAAACGTATCTGTTCAAAATAAAATTATTTGCATTGTTGAACTACTAATCTATCCCTCTATGGAAGCCGTTTTGCAATTTTCCGTCTTCTTATGGTATTTATTTGCGCCCAAAAATGCGTTAAAATTAGTGTCGAAATATGGAACTTTCGACGTTCATAACTTTCAAATATTTACTTTTTTCACTGTTTTGTTTCCCTACAGGGCTAGATAATGATGAGACAAATTGATATCACTTTTTATTTTGAACGTACATTGTTAAACAGTGGAATAATCCCTAGACTACGTTTGTATGGAAGAATTTTAGACTAGTGTAACCTTAATATCTAACAACAAATTCTCATCACACGAATTTTTAATCTCGTTCCTTATCGCTCTTTGTACGTTTCACAATTACGGGAAAACATGAAACCACGTTAACAGACCGTTTCGTTTTAAAAATCGAAATGGCCCCGTAGAAAGGAATGCTTCATAAAGCGACCATACGAGCGAATATAGCCTTTATGTAAACCCATAAAAGAACTTTAATTAAAGGTGATAATGCGAAATTATTTGGGCCAATCGTAAAGCTCTACTTTCGACATGAAACGATCCGTTAAATGAGGTAAATTATGTGGAAGTGGGCCTCTTCACGAAGTGTCAGGCTTTTCAGTTAACCACACGCTCCTTTGAATAAAATGAATTTCAAAAAAAGAACATTATCATGCATGCGCGTTTCACTACCACAGCGCCGTAATAAAAAAATAAAGTGATTATACAACACTGTACAATACCCTATGGTTTCAGAACCTTTAGAGGATTCATATAGGGCGCACGGTTGGTGCAGTGGTTGAGCGATTGACTGCTGCGCTGCGTGTCGCGGGTTCGATTCCCGCACGGAACAAATATTTGTACGACCTATAGATAGTTGTTCCGGCTCTGGGTGTTGTTTATGTGAGTTCATATGTTTTGTAAACGCACCCACGATACAGGAAAAAAATCCTAGTGTGGGGCAAAGTTTTATTAAAGAAAAAAAAAACATGGTTATAGATAAATAAAGTCTTGTATGCAACTGTAAATAATCAGGTATTAAAACACTAATACAAGCATAAATAACTAATTAATGTTGGTTTATTAAGAGTTCATTTTGCAACTGTAACTCGTTGTAAAACAGCTTAGTTAGTATTGCAGCCAGCCATAGTCCACAGCATTGAAATTAGAATTCGGAACCCCCGGCAAATCATTACTGCCCAATTTATAGGAGTATCATTGCATTAAAATTTAAATGCAAACAAGTTTAATAATTTATATGCATTTAATGAATATTTCCTTTTTGCCAGATACAGCTTAAATTAAATAAATAAAGTAACAGTAGGTACTCTCCCCTAAGGCTGTTCATAAAACTACAAAACGCTTTTTATTTTCTCTTTCCGGTATAAATATTTAAGTAAAGAAAACGAAACACAATTTCGTGGAGATTTGTCGAGTTATTCTGCATTCTGATAGGAGCTCAGCATATTTTGTTGGCATGAAGTATTTATAGCAAGTAACATAATGTATCGAATAATACTATCATATTTTCTGGAAGATATTTGGCAACAGACATTTTATTGTTTTCGGGAGTGAACTACTAATCTGAGAGTTTCTGCCCCAAATTCAAGCCGGAGATTGTCAAATGGATTAGCAGTGAGCCAGTGACTTCTTCCTGAATAATAATTTTATCTGCCTGACTAGCTAGAGAACAGACCATTGTCTAAAGCGAGGGTTTAGCGAGGTTGGCGTTGAAGTGGCAAAGTTTTGGACCATACAATGAATTACTGCCATGTTTGGTTTAAAACACTGACTGACAGTCAGTGATTTTCGGAGTGCCTCAGGGCAGAATTCTTGGCCCGACCCTCTTCTTGATCTATATCACCTCACCTCTGACCTCTATCAACTCCACCTCAGTAATGGTAAATTTTTTACAGTCGCTGATGACACGGCCCTCTTTTTTAATGATTATAGCTGCAATGAGGTCTTTGCTGTGGCTCAACAGGGTTGTTGATTGATTCCAGAGTAATGTACTTACTCTCAATTTTACAAAAACCAAATATATAGAATTTGCATATAGAACGCGCTTTTACTTTCAGTAACGGTCCATATATGCAGATCAACATACCAACCATCAACTACCAAGAACAGATCATATTAAATGTTTTGGAGTTATATTGGACCAATATCTCAGTTTCAAACCACATATAAACGTCCTCGTAACGAGATTGCGCAAACTCATTTACATCTTTAAGAGTCTAAAACATGTAGCCGACCTTCGTACCATCAAGAAGGTCTACTACGCCTTGTGCCTGTCGCTTATAGACTACGAGTACTGCATCATATCTTTGGGAGCTGCTGCTAAAACACACTTGATAGAGGCGGAATGAGATCAACGTGCCATAAAAATTGCTGCGGGTATTCCCTTCCGTTTTCCTACAGCCGACTTGTCCAAAACCAGACCGCGAACTAAGAAGAGTAAACAAGAAGAAAATCAAGCTATGCAGGCGGAGGGTACATAAGGTTTTGGTCACCCAGCTGGCGAATATGTACCCTCCGACTGCATAACATGTTTTGGTTTTTTTCTTCATTATGAAATATAGCGTATGGGTCGCTGTGGTGAGCTTTGATTACTGTCATGTCTTCCAAGGTGACACGCGCAATTCGCGGTGAGTGCTAACGCGTGTCCGTGTTCCCGTCATAAAGGTCTATCCACACATATCAGGGCCGTGCCCGGGACGTGGACGGACAGTGCCCCGTCAGGGGCTCAAAAAATATCGGTGTGTACATTTTATATGAACTCGTTCACACACGTCCGTGCACGGGCTAGTGACAGAGCTTCAATGCATGGGCTCGGCCCTGTCACGTCCCGATATGTGTGGATGGACCTTAAGAGGCACAAGAGGACACCGTGGAGTTTTAATAGGTTAGTCCCACATAACTGCACTATCTCCCCGTGGTAGTGCAGTATGCATGAGCATTTCGCGAAGCAAAAACGAATCGATTGACGTAAGAATCATCAAAATTGGCTCACGCTTTTGGTTTCTAGAACGCCACATAGGAACAAACATACATACTACTGCATACATAGAGTGACAAACACATTACCCTCCTTCGGTACTCGGGTAAAAAGCGAGGGTTTGGATTGTTCGGATCATTTGGTAACATATAGGCTGATGATAGGTAATTATGTGTTTTCTGCATAAACGAGTGCTGATACCGAAAATGCCGCCAAACTATTATGGCCCTACATTCTACTTTACCGTCAAGATGCATTTTCGAAAATTTTAATTTAGCCAAGCGAATACTTCAAATTATCGAATCGTTTATCAATTTAGTTCGTTCAACCCTAGAATGCGATAACCCCATATTTTACCAAGACGGTGTAGGTACGCCACCAATTGGCTTTGGGCCAAGATTGATCGTTATAGCAAAATGTCAATAGCAGATTTAGTTATAGGCACACCGTATTCCGACCTCCCCTGGCCCCTTACAAAATATACAATGGAATTAAATACTACTGGGTTGCGAGTGAGGTATGTAGGTTAATCCTTAATGTGTGTTTTGGTGTGTTATATTAATAACAATAAATGGGTTCTGTAGGTTATTCCGTACAAAATATTTATGTATGTCATTTTGCGGCTCATTGATCCGGTATAGCCACTGGTGGGTTAAATCCTGAGGTTTGATCCCTAGGTTATTGGATTGTCTGTCAGGAAATTATTGGGAAACTGTAGCTTCGAAGTAGATTGGCATTGGCTAGATATACTGTGATACAAAAAAAAAACTTTTGTACAAAAAAATACAACCAACTTCCAAAAAACCACTACAAAGAGAAAAATAACTTCAATTTCGGCAGTCGGTGTTCGTGTTTGGTTTCTTCGTTTTTTGACACCGCCTTCCACTAAAAAAGTTTGTTATTTTTCACTTTTTAGTGGTACATAATGGACAAGTTCTATAGTAAGGTACCTATAATGCCCACAGTGAACATGTAATTTAAACATAACCGAGTGTACCAGGGTGACCTGTGCACATCTGCGTACCCGTTTAGAGCATTTTGGCGTGATGGTTTGTTATGAATTCGTGAAAACAATAAACAGACATGCGATAGCAGCAAACCCGAGAGATTTGCCGTCATTTATTGAAGAGTTCTATTGTATATCTCTTAAGTTCTTCATCAGATCTTTACCAAATTTAAATGGAACCATTTCAAAATAAACCTCTTTCGAACAAAAAAAGAATTTTGTAAATCCGTTGTTTATAAATGACGGAGTTATGCCTGAACATAGATAAAAAAAATAGAAACATCCGAATTGCGAACCTCCTCCTTTTTGGGAAGTCGGTTAAAAAATGAATTATGTAAGTTCCTTTGCAGAAACGAAAATCCCCTTGCTTCCATAACGGGAGTCATGCCTTAACTGTTTAGGTACGAGTAGATAGACCTAAACATATAAAATATCAAACCGCCGTACCAAGTATACCGAGTGGCTAATCCTACTGGGAAAACAGGGTAAATTAATGCGGTACAGCTTTTGTTCCCCGCTGATCTTACCACAAAAGAAAAGAGATAAAAAAATAACCGAGTATATTTTACATCCTGTCTCTGTTGTTCGTCTTGTGTTCTTGTCGTGTGGGACTTAAGAATTAACTGGCGGTGTGGGCGTTAAATGTTTCCAACTTGAACAACTGGAAACACGAGTTGTTTTGTAATTTTAACATGTTGTGGGTTGGGATTTGGATAAATACTTTTTGGGTATGTTTTACAGTTATGATTCAGGGTACGTGCTATCGAAGTAAGGCTGGCCTCACACATTCTGAATTCCTCTCTGAACTCAAAGTCGGATTTTTCCAGATTATAATTTACTCAGATTGATCTGTAAGAATGACACTGACGAGCGTTCTGAATTCCTGATGGAATATTTAAGGTTATGATTTCATAACGCGCGCTTTTCTATACATTTGGACACGGGAACACACACCCACCGGAATCAGATTATTAATAGTTTCAGTTGACACTGCGAGCGGTAACGATCAGACGTCATGCAACTTGTAAAGTTGTGATCTGGCGTGATATCTGACACGGAAAATGTATTGTGCGTCGAAAGCCGCCCTTGTATATGGGACACTTCCATTGAGGATTATCACTACAGGGAAAACAATATATAGCGTGGTTGGAAATACATATAATTTTAATTCCAAATTGGGAAATTGAGAGAGGAATTCAGAATGTGTAAGTCAGCCTAAGAGGGCCATGTACTGATACTTACGGAGACATTTATAAAGAAATAAAATCTTTGAAATAACGACACTCACGTCAGTTACAGGACTGTCGAAGCATTCAATGCATTTCTTTTTCAGAATACACAATGTACCTTCTACTATTTTTATATTCCATAAAGTGAGAATTTATACAGAATTGATAAACTAAATCAAAATAATAAAAAAACTTTTTACAAAAAAATACCACCGACTTCCAAATAAAACTACAAAGTGAAAAATAACTTTATTTTTGGAAGTCGGTGTCTTTCGTAGGTACCAATTTATTGCGTTATGGACACAGACTTCCAAAAATAAAGTTATTTTTCACTTTGTAGTTTTATTTGGAAGTCGGTGGTATTTTTTTGTAAAAAGATTTTTTATTTTTCACGTTTTAGTTGTACCTACCTAATAGGCAAGTTGTTTAGTAAGTTACCTACTCGTATAACGCCAGAATATATATTCTTCGCCAGTCCTTCACCAAATTAAAATGGGACCAATTTTGGCACATCATACTCTTTCAAACAAAAAAAGAATTTTTGAAATCGG
Organism: Orthosia incerta; assembly: GCA_948252205.1. NCBI lineage: Eukaryota > Metazoa > Arthropoda > Insecta > Lepidoptera > Noctuidae > Orthosia > Orthosia incerta. Next base: position 9,172,758 of record OX411759.1, read on the forward strand.
TCCACAATTGACGGCGATATCGGTGAACATACACAAAACATACATAATGTCGAACATAGAACCTCCTCCTTTTTGGGAAGTCGGTTAAAAATGGTAAACAAACTGTAAAAAACATACTGAACACCGCCCCAGTAGGAGGAAAATACTTTCCCCAAGAGATATTAAATTCAATCATTGGCAGCAACACAGAGCTTCCTTGTACCGAATTATTGAAACAGACATTTCTCCCCAGATGGCTGCAGCCACGTCCGGTCGTGGCGACTTTACTCGGAATCTTTGCGCAACCCTCGGGGGTTTCCGTCAACCCTGTGTGCGGACTGGACCTCTGCAACAAGACCCTGTAGTTTTCAGGTTCATGGGTACATGGGGATCGCTGCTGCGCAACCGTAAGTTATTTTACTAGTTTTAATTAACTTACTTTGTTAGTATGTATGGGTTAGCTCTTGCAACAGAATTTGAAAACCGTTATCCCAACCGAATGAGCGGAAATATGAAATTTTCGATTCATATTTTTTAAACTACGTATAAACCCAGACGCTTCCATCAACAATCTATCGAAACACGTCATTATGACACGATATCTTGCGAAAAAACCCTGATTCAAAGATTAAAATGCGCATAACCTTTGTACGACTAAACCTATTTTCATCATACTTAGCTAAGAACACTCTTGACAAAGTCACCTCAAAAAAAACGAAAAAAAAGTCGGTTCATTCGTTTAGGAGCTATGACGACACAGACAGACGCACAGATACACATGTAAAACTTATAACACCCTCTTTTCCTTGAGGGTTTAAAAAAGCAAGAAGTATTTTTGCAAAATAATCCATTATTGCTTACAACGTATTTCTGCAGCGTAAACATTAAACATGACATGGTCATGTTATTTTGTTTGTTCAGGCTTAAACGATTATGGATGTGCTAAGGTAGAAACGGCCACTTTGGACGTTTAAAAGGTCCCGAATTCAGCCATAGACATTTACGAGGTGTCTATGGGTGTTGTTAATGACCGTATTTTACCATTTATTTGCTAAATGAAAGAGATAATTTTAAATTTTCCTATACAAAGGCTTCCAATATTAATTTAACAAAGTATTTTAATGCGGTTTTATTTTGTCGCAATCCATAGTCTACATTATAATAGATTCTTTTGAACATCCGAAATAGTTTCGACTCTATTATAAGTACCAAAACAGACTCCCCTTGACCTTTAGATCTGAACATCCATTTTACAAAGACCCATTACATACCTTTTAGCCCTTTTCGTCACGATTGACTGGTTTCTGTGATTGAAACGGTCGACGGGTCTCTTGATACTGGCTGAGTAAATATTTGAGGCCGTTTTACGACTATAGTGTACAAAGCACGTCTGTCGCTTGGATCTAACTGTGCACAGACATGCCAATCACGAGCTCAATAACAAGATTTCAGTTTTCGTATAGACATTGGTAGCCTAAACATTCGTTTTCATGTCGGGATTAGCATAGTATTGCATTTTTTGTGGCTTGCGTCGTGAAAAAAGTCTTAGGTACTGTTTTTTTCTGGTATTTTTCCTTCTTAATTTTAAGCTTTATTTATGGAAGTGAGCGGCGGTAACTTTTGCTTAAAAAATAAATGAAATATGTTTACTTATTTTTTCAGAATGGCTGGTAAAATGTACTTCAAAACCAATGGGAGTCCACCATTTGCAAGAAATGGTCCTTAGATCTAGATTAAGTGTTACCCGTGATAAATACAATTAAAACAAAGCCTATTTTTTTAAAGATTTTTATTTCATTTTGTCTTTTTCCTGTGACTTTACTATTTTTTTTGAGTTTACAATATCATATAAAACTTATGTTAATTAATACTTATCACAGACAGCAACAACAAACTTATTGTCAAGCATAAAATCAATAGTTTTTAACTATTGTTGCGATTTCTTTCTTTGCTTTTGACTGAACATTTTAGTTAAATAAATGTTTCGAACATGATACTATTCGTTCAGAATACCTTGGTACATTGAAATTTTTCACCATTTGGTTTTGGGCGCGCGTGACAGATATGTCCGATTTGTACCACTCCAATGCCATGTCACAGCTCTTCGTCACTTTACACAAGGCCCAGTCCAGTGAGTTTAGTTCGTAATCGTTCAAGTTTTTGGGATACACATACCTTTTGCAAATGCCGTTATAGTTTAGAAGCAAGTCCGTGGCGAGATATCTGAATCGTAGAAAAAAAACATGTAAAGTTTGCTTAGAAGATACAAGTTTAGATTGAGTCCTAATTAATATTATATTGGTATTATTCAGTAGTACCCATTCTGCCGCCTACAACCTGAGAAGTATGCTACTAGTGATTTCGTGAAGACAATGTACCAATACTTAAAATGAAAATCATAAATAAGAAAACAACATTTTTATTTTACAAAATCGATGATAAACAACATTTTTATTTTACAAAAACTATAATAAACACTCATGCATTTAACACAATAGATTACAGTTGCATCAAAACGTTAACAAAAATTTATTAGAACGTATTTGCGTACGCACAATCGTCAATTCTGTCCATACGCTTGGGATAAAAGAACTTGAACTGGCAGGTGTCGAGTCGAGGAGACGAGCAGTGGTACCGACAGTACCAGTCATACATCAGTCTTTGTTTGTAACATAGGTGAGTTAAACTTTTATCCAAGGTAACCATCTCCGATTCGCTCATCTTTGGCAGTCCGAGGTTCCTCCTGATGCCACTCCCGCCAATTTCCACACAGTTTGCGATGAATCTGGAGGCAGAAGACCGTGGTGTATTCCTCCATTAAAATACCGTTATGACACTGAACTATATTCTAGCTACCAAATGGTCGTGTTTTGGAACCACGGAACGTAGTATTTTGATATTGTAATAAAATTTTATGAAGACCGTAATATATAATAGACTAGAAGAGCTGAGATGTAAAATTTTTACGAGTATACACGATTTATTCAATGCGAGTTCAACATGCTATCGAGTGCAGCTGTTTTGTCTGTCTTCAAATCTACTCAACTTTGGTTTATTAAACTTAACGCCATTTTAAGATTTGTCCACAATCAAGTAAAACTTAGAGTAGAGGATATAAAAACCTCTACACAAAATTGTTTTATCGCCAAACCTGTTTGGTTTGGCGTTGATAAATGAATCTATCAATCAAGTCACCACTACCCTTATACTATTTAGGTAAGTACGAACTTTAGATAGTTACGTAAGTTATGTTGCGTATTTATGAAGTTTTTTTTTAACAAACTATTTAGAATATGGGTAATGGCGATATCAAGATCATAGACGAAGTATTTAATGGTAACGTGAGTAAAGCAAATATGATTATTGCCAATATTTATGTGGGCATTTATACCCTTAATATGTAAACTATGAGATTGTCACCGAACGGAATAACTTAGGAAGACTTTAAATGCATTCCGGGCGAGGTCGTTACTCCCCGCGATGGCTCAAGATTATATCACGATATATTGGTAATATTATTCCACCAATAACAATGAAGATTGACAATAAAGTCAAAGCTTATTGGTTCACTCGCCTCTATATTAAAGGCTTGAACCAATCACGTGAAGAAGCTAATACAGGCACTGTAGATAGTACTACCGTAATAAAGAGGGGAAAAAAACGGACGGAAGCAGGCCTTTGTCCAGATATAGACTTCTATTATTAGATAAATGATGTTGGTGATGCTGATAATAAACAAAAGAAAAATGATAATAACCTTGCAGGGGATATAACGTGTCCGAGATCAGTTTCAACAAAACCAGTGACCCTTGGAATATCCTGGCATAGTAGTGCATGGGCGACTGCAGTCACTAAGCCGGCGAGGGCATGAGCTTCACTGAGGTCTGCCACCCTGTTGCAAGGTCCATCAACCCTGGACACCGCCACTGGAGCAGTCCTCACCGCTTCCGTCATCATTGTAGCATTATGCTGGGAAAGGCAAGGGATTTAGGATTAACGGCTCAACTGGGGATTAAGCGGCTTTAAGTACGTTAGGATAGAAGTTGTGTTGATCGATGCTATAGGGATTCGCGTCGGCTTTAAATCGGATTTGGTGTTACAGAAAGTAAATAAGTACGTTTTATAAGTTTGATTGGCGATAGTGATTTTTTTAAATACTGAAGTGACATTTCAGTTCTCACTTTGAATATATACCGATTTCAGAGAACATCTAAAGTCATCCAACAATACATGAAAGATGATATTATAATGGTACATCAGGTTTTCGAAAGCGAATCACATGAATGACGGAGGTGAAGGTCTACAAAACTTTATCTAAAACTCTGTATACCGTATTAGTGTACTTTACCCCAACAGGTAAGTGGCTCCTGGAGTGATATGAGTGGAACGTATAATTAGAGCGTAATCTGCTGTGAATGTGCGCTACATAAAAAACATGTGCGTCGCTTTTTTGTAGTCATTCGAATTTGGTCGGATAACCAGCCGTTGTTTACATGTTTAGTTTTGTGTTGTGTTTAAATCTACTTAATGCGAAACAGTCCAAGCTGAATATTTTCATTATATATTTTTGACTAAACTCTCTTATTTGTGCTTTACACCTACCATCTTGGGTTGAGCCGATTTCTCGTATTTTGCCGTCAAAGTTATGACACCTTCGTTTTGAGTTTTAGTAATAATATTCGATAACGTAAGCATGTATACTTTTGAAACTTTGTATGGTTAATACAAGCGTCAAGATGGACTGAATACAGTTTTCAGCGAGCTTATAAGTTTTCTCATTTAGGCGCTTTTTTCGGGTTTTCAAAAAAGTGCGATTTCTTGAAAACTATAAATATTTTCTTAAATCTAATTCCGGCACAAATACGCACAAATCAAGAGCTACTCGTGTAGTTTTATTCTACAGGCGCACATACAATAGTTTCAGAGATACACAATTCTGCAAAACGTTACCCCAGCAGGAAATGCAATATCTCGAAAACCAGATTACGCACTTATTATATTTTCAGCGCACATTCTTGCACAACTATAAACTCTCTGCCCATGCACAATATTTCTCACTCCGATCATTCGTTTAGAATTTTCCTGTTGGAACAACGTTACCCTAGCAGGAATCGTTTTTTCAGTTTTTTTCAAAAACGACGACACGCACATGGTTTTTATGTAGCGCACATTCACAGCAGATTACGCTCTAATTATACGTTCCACTCATATCACTCCAGGAGCCATTTTCCTGTTGGGGTAACGTACACATCGTATTAACAGCCACTTAATATACCTATCTACAAACAAGACAATTATTGGTGAAGTACCTCAGCAAAATCGAAGTACTCCACAGCCTTAGAGAACAAAGGCACGAGAGCCTCTCCCTCCGTGCCCCCGACGCACGGCACCCTACAGTATCGCGGCTCGAGGCAGAGCGCCCGCGCGGCAAGAGTGCTCGCGCGCATTTCTGGAACCGCCATCGAACCGAGGAGTCTGTTCGGGTCGTACCAGCCTGTTTCTTTTAACGTCTAGAGGAAAAAAAATGAATGTATAATGGGAAGGTGATAAGGAGGATAAGAGGAGTGTTCGAGTGAGTCGTGCGTCGCAAATTGTAGGAGCTCCCGACACACGGCACTCTAAACTCAACAGTACCACAGCTCGAGGCAGAGTGCTCGCGCGGATTTCTGGCACTGCCGACGGACCGAGAAGCGTGTGCAGTACGTACTAGCCTGTTTCTTTTAACGTCTGGGAAGGAAAGGTAAATTGGGAGGTATATAATAAGGATACAAGGGAGTTTTGCGTCGCAGTTTCTGTTAAGTTTTATACCTTGTCCGCCAGATTTCTTTGGTAGTTTTACTAAACGCAACTAGAGCAAGAAAAAGTAATGGGCCGAAAAATATTCAAGTACTTAATCAATATTAAAATAATTTATGCATAATCTGCGCAGTATTCTCAGTTCAGCAAACAGAATAAATTTAATATTCAGGGTACAAAATTTTATCGTGTCCACGGAATTCACAAAATCAATGTTGTTTGACCCAAAAACCGTTCGCTACCAGCTGAAGATAAGCAAAAATTTAGATTAACGATAAAATATATAACGTTGCGTGACAAAACCATGTTTTCTTACTATTTGTTTAGTAAGGCACTTAGAACTCCTTCCGAAAGAACTTAGAAAAAGCAATAATGAAGTGACAAACATGCTAAGATGTTGTAAGGACATAAAACTAAAAGAATTTGTGTAGAAAGTTTTAATATCTGAAACTTGTTCTCTTCGGTTCGAGAACAAACGAGTCTGAACGGAGAACGCAAAAAAAATCTTTGATTTTTGCTGCATGAAGGCCCAGTTACGTCGACTTTGAAAGAACAAAAAAAAATGTTAATTCCTTAGGAAGCTTCCCCTTGCTAAGGAAGTTTATTGTAGTATAGAGATGTAGGTAAACAAAAAACGAATCTGCTAATATGGAAGTTCAGCTCATGTTTCGTATGGTTTGTTCATTGAAATGCGCCTTGAATTTACAAAGATAAATAATAATGTCAAATCAACAACCTATACTTACCGTAGAAACGTTAATTCAACGGGACGAGAGATTAATTTAATCCAAACAACATCTGAACTCGAACCAAACATGGATAATGCGAACATGAATTTGAAAGCTTTAGCGAAGCATGACAAACACAACAACGTATTTGGCCAGACAATTACTGAGCTCAGTAAATATTTACTGGGCAAAATTACTGACAAAGATAAACAGTAATATGGAACTGACGTAGAAGGAGAAACAGTTTGGTTTATTAGTACAATTGTTTCATTATCGTCAAAGGACTGTAGACTGGACCCAGATAAGACCCACATTAGTGGAAAGATGTCTGGTAATGATTCCGTTCGAGTTGGCTTATCTTACTGACGTAGGAATTATTTTTGAAGTTTGCTATGACCGGTCATGATGTTCATTGCTAGTTATATTTTTATGAGTTTCTGAAGTAGTATGTGTCAATACTGATGGTGTCATACTAAAGAAAATAAAAAAATAACTCTTATTTCAGACAAAGTCCATAGGATTAGTAACATTTACTTAAAAAACGTGTGCGAGTGCGAGTCGGACTCGCGCACGACGTGTTCCATACCATTATCGCAAAAAATGGCAAAAAAATCACGTTTGTTGTATGGGAGCCCCACTTAAATATTAATTTTATTCTGTTTTTAGTATTTGTTGTTATAGCGGCAACAGAAATACATCATCTGTGAAAATTTCAATTGTCTAGCTATCACGGTTCATGAGATACAGCCTGGTGACAGACAGACAGACGGATCGTGGAGTCTTAGTAACGGGACCCCCGTTTTTACCCTTTGGGTACGGAACCCTAAAAACTAGTGTTAGTAGGTACAGATATAAAACTAAATCATACAGCTTCACTTTACCGTGGAGCTGCATCCACCTCTGCATCATCGGAGAATCCCACCGATCTGCGAACACTGAGAATAGTGTTGGTACCGCCGCGAACACGCGTCATCAGAGGCACATCTTTTTTTATAAAAATGACGGCAAAACCATCAATGTTTGTGTACGCAAACATCCCTGACGCACTGCAACGCAATGGCAGCCTCAACAGTACTCTGCATTATTATATTGGACGCGTAGGTCGCTGTATTGCTGGCTGAGTGAAATTTACCCACAAGCTGCACGCGTAGAAGGACGCTGACATTAAGCTTTGAAAAGCATAGGAAGCTATTATTTCATATCAACAAACCTATATCCTCTCACAGAGAGGAGGCCTGTGTTCCAGCAGTGGGAACATTAATAGGCTGATGATGTGTGATGTGAACAAACCTATTATTACAAAATAACATAAATATTTATTTCTGTATTATGCTTCTTCGGTTAATATTATATATGTCGCATCAAGGCTGGCCGATAGATGTAAACCATCGGGCAGTCAGGATGTATTTCCCTTAGGTTAAGACATAGTGTGTGGGCAGGTCGGTGGGTATAATCGTGCAAATGAAATCACATAAGTTATTCGATACACTGAGTATATTCAAATAGACACAAGTTACATTCTTGCTTACTAATATTACGGATCGACACTGATTCTACGACGTCTTAGCTCTACGGCTGTCAGCACTCAACTGCTCTATTCTACTGTCCCCACTACGCAAGCGGTTAGAAAAAGCGCGCCAATGCGTAGTTGTTCTTGCTTTGCCGCCAGATAGCGTGCTTGCGATTTGTTTTAATGTCCGTACTATTGACTAAACCCGACATATATAAATGTGAAAGTCTGTATTTTTGTGAATTGGGTTGTTTCGCTAATCAATCACACACACATATCAACAGCTGAACGGATTTGGGTTAAAAATTGACTCACTTGATTAGACCTTGACCTGGACTTTGACAAAGGATACTTTTATTATATCGGTACTACGATCCCATGGGATATTGCTGACAATCATCTGGACGAAGCCGCTGGTGAGATCGTTTTTAATTAAGAATATAATAGGATGGAATGGACAGGACAGGACAGGACCGGACAGCACCGGACAGGACAAGACAGTACAGACAGGACAGGACAGACAGGGCAGACAGGACCCAAGTAACACATCAAAGCAGTATAACGGCTGATTAACAGCATTTCTGTATCGTTTTCGCATTTTGAGTTAGTTCTATAGTAGCATTACAAACGATTATAAGGCTACTGTAATTCTTATTTGGGCACAAATTATACGGCTTTAGATCCTAAATACGTTCACAATAGTTGTTTAATTGCATTACAGGCGCATTATATTAGCATTATTGTGGTCAATGAAGTTGCTTATCGCATTAAAGAAGCTATATAACGGTCAATGAAGTTACCAATCGCATTACAGAGGCATTATACTAGCAATATTATTGATAATGGAGATGTTAATTGCATTACAAAAGCATTAGACTAGCATTCGAATGGCGTAAAAGAATTATTGGAGCTATTTAAGTGTTCACAGTTAGAACTTGATTAAACCCTACATTATTGCAAAAACATCTCTAATACCACGGTACAAATGTTATAATAAATTATCGTTGTAATTTAACTACTTTGTCTCGCAATATAATATGGACGAACAGGGTCAAAACTGTGGGCGTGACACCATATTTGTTTTGCATCAAAACAAAATGTATAATACTGTTTAAGTTTTTGACTCTTTTGTTATTTCATTCCTTCAAATATTACTGCGCAAAGTAGTTTACTGTAAATGTCTATATTAGTTTCATTTAAAATTTTCACGCGCCTTCAATATTTTGTGGTTTTGTTAAAAAATGTTATATAAATATATGTGTGAAATAACCAAAACAATTGTGTATTCCTAGTATAGAACGAATTTTGCACAATTAACATAATAGTATTAGTTGGACAGTATTAAATTATTTTATTACTATAAAGGTCTATTGCTTTGATAAATAGGTCCAAATGATAATACATTCTGGTTATAAAATATTTACAAAATGGTGTCGGTCTGTGGCAGCCCGGTGAGCCTTTATAATGGCTAATTAATGCCGCCAGCAGTATAAATACTCACACGTGAACAATTGTTAAGTCAGAGACCAGAGAGAAGACTTTTTATGAACCACTGTAGTGCCATTGTCTGTAAAGTAGTTCTATATGGGTTCACCAGTATACCAGTAGACTTGATGTAGACTGAAATAGTGCTATTACTTAAACGCAATTTTGGGGATCCTTGAGCAAAACAAAAAAACCCGTTTTAGTATTTTTGTACAATTTGTATCCGTTTGTCAACAGTCTGCTGATGAAATAGCTTTCTGAACGCATGATCTCCATATGCCTCTGCGTGGATTATAAAAATAATTATGGTGCCTTCAACAAAAAAAAAGCATTTTTATAAGCCATGTTGTGCTTTTCCTCAAAATGGCCGACAAATGGATTTACGAATTTAGTCAAATGAACCTATATACAGCTTTACGCATTACAATAAATCACGTGTATTTGATTAAAGAGCTGCTAGCTATACAACAGAACTCAGTTGATCTTTAAAAATGCAAGCATTATATTGATTCACGTTTATGCTGCTCAGCAGGTCTAGGCTTTTACTTACCAATTAAAAGTGCTATTAAACAACAAAGAGCACCAAAAATAGCTCAAAGCTGTATAACGGATTTACGGTGCATTATAATGGCACAAGTTTATGCTATTAAGCAGCATTAGGCATTATCTTACTACTTAAAATGCTATTGTAGACCCAAAGGCACAAAAAACAGCTGAAAGTTGTATAGCGGATTTACTATGGACACTTTTAACTTTCTACATCGTTCTCACATAATGTGTAATCTCAACATGAATGATGTAACAAATGATTTGTAATAATTACCTAATTGAAAAAGAGTGTCCATGGAGTTTCTTGCCCGTTCTTCTCCATAGAGATCTACGCCTTGGAATGGGCATCTACGGTACTTTCACAGTTATTATGTCTTGTGACTGGGACTGTAGCACCATAATTTTGTAATGTTTTATTTTGTCTTTTGACAATTCAAAAGTGCCTGTAACTGGCCTACTTGAAATAAAGTGCTTTGACTTTGACTTTGACTTTGACTTTGACGTGGCATTATAATGGTTCATGTATATGCTATTAAACAGCATTAAGCATTCATTTACTACTTAAAAATGCTATTGTAATTCCAAATGCACTTAAAACAGCTGAAAGCTTTACAGCTGCGTTGTGGTTTGCTGCACTAAAACTAAAGGCTTTACAAAAGCATTTTGATATGCCATTATCCAAACGTTATACAGTGTAAAGCATCATAATGGTCATAAAGCGTCAGGATGCTCGGTGAGGTTATATAAGAGTTTATACGGACCTTAAGTTCTACATAAGTTTGCTATTCGTTTGTTAAAATGCTTCCCGTGTTACTTGGGGACAGACAGGAAAGACAGGACAGACAGGACAGGACAAGACAGGAAAGGATGGGATAGGACAGGATAGGACAGGATAGGACAGGATAGGACAGGATAGGACAGGATAGGACAGGATAGGACAGGATAGGACAGGATAGGACAGGATAGGACAGGATAGGACAGGATAGGACAGGATAGGACAGGATAGGACAGGATAGGACAGGATAGGACAGGATAGGACAGGATAGGACAGGATAGGACAGGATAGGACAGGATAGGACAGGATAGGACAGGATAGGACAGGACAGGACAGGATAGGATAGGATAGAATAGAATAGAATATACTGTATTGTACACAAAAAAAACATGTTTTAAAGATTCTGAAGATATATTATGCATACTTTTACCAAACCAGAAACAAATCAACACCATCAACATTGAAGAACATTCAGTAAGCTTTTCTCACATTACCAGAGCAGTTTGCCAAGATCACCAAAGCAAACAACGGTTTCAATGTACCTTTTGACAAATTCCTCTTCAGTTACAAATGGGATTTGTGAGAACAAAGCAATCCAAAGCGAGATTGAGAATGTTCGCCCTTAGGGGAGGACGAACAGCATTTATCATTTGCTTCTTGTGATCGCGCGAATTTATTTTGAAGCTAAACGGACAACGGTTAACTTTCACGGAATATTGTTCGATATTTCATTCTCGGCCCAGTTTGATTGCCGGTCGAAGATGCCTTGCGAATATTGGAATATGGGTGAAGGTTTTTCATAAATTGTTTCTAGTAATGAACGTTATTTCTAAATATTCTGCTTATTTTAATGAAGAGTTTTTTGTCATTGAGTGCTGAAGTCCCCACACAGTTTATCCAGAGGGTATAATGTAATATCTAAAACTGACTAGTTAAAAATTAAATATCAATACTTAACAATACTGGAAGAGGGACCACCTAATAGAATGCAACACGGAAGTAGATAGCGCCTCTATAGGGAACATCTTAATGGGTCGCGTAGCTAATAAACTGTCGAAGTCTGACTTTATTAATCATAAAAAATGTAAAGTTAAAAAAACTGCAATAAAATTACAAAGGCATTAATGTCCCTTCGTGGTGGGTACAAGTACAGCTTAACGATTGAAAACAAGCATACCAGTAATGTCTTTATTGTTAGTTCTAGACTTCATAAAAAATTCAGAGTATAAATTAAAACCCTCAATTTACCATGACTTTGTTAAAGTATGCAGTGAAAAAAATACTTGCAAACGCTACACGTCTTGCAATTTCAAACTAGCTTTGTATAAAAAATAATACACATTTCTTTAGCAAACGCTTACAAAAAGGTCGACGGAGAAAGGGACTATTGATTTCTCATTTTTAACCGACAGCCATTTATGTCTCTTGCTAAAACGTGCGATTATTATCATATGGACTGATTCATCAGGTTTTATTGTAGCTATAATAATTTCCAATTCGTGTTGTTTATTGTTTTCTAGAAATAGTAGAGCTATATCACTTAGGTATCTTCCTACGTAAAATATTTTCTTAGGATTCGTTTATTACCATTTTGTCCTTGTTTGGTTTAGAACGTGTATTTTCTCCTTCATATTCTCATGCAACCTTGTGTCTATTTTTAGTTGCTCATCAGCATTTGGAACAAACATTCGATGAGTTTTCCAATTATATTATCCTATCATTACCAAATATATCATCTACTTTCTGAGTACATTATAATTTTATTTTTTTGGTTTTACTACGTGAATTTTGTTGGAAAGGTATAAGGCACTAAGAAACAGTTTTAGTTAAGAAATGACTGTCGAATTAATTTATAGAAATTTTATTCCAATCGACCCCTATTGAATATTTAAAAGATTCTTTGCCTGTCTCTTCTTTATGTTGAAAATAAGTTTGATTCTAAACTTAACTGGAATAGGTTTCACAGCCCTATAAAAATTTTCGCAGTGGTCTTCGCTCTAATATATCCGAGCTAAGCGTTTGCTTCCGTAATACCAAAGACGCCACACATGGCAGAAAGATTAATCTTCTCCAAGAATAAACCATATTTTCGCGGTACTAAGTATTTGAGCTTAACGGCGAACTAGCTTAGAAGATTTCTATCTTTATCACAGTATTTCTCTGATCTTCTTTCGTAATACGTGCTCTAGTTACAAAAACTACCTTATTTACTTTATTAATATACTCGTAACAACAACAGTGGTGGCCCAGTGTTATCGGCCGCGACTTACAAGTTGAAGGTCGTGAGTTCGAACCCAGGCACTTTGTGTAAATTATTTCATCACCACTGCTCTCAAAACGGTGAAGGAAAACATCGTGAGGAAACCGGCATGTCCTAGAACCAAAAATTCGAAGACACGTGACATCCACCAACCCGCACTGGACCTGCGTGGTGGATGGTGGCCCATTCCCTCTCACAGAGAGGAGGACTGTGTCCCAGTAGTGGGAACATTAATAGGCTGATGATGTGTGATGTGATGATGTGAATCACTTGATCCATAACATATATGAACTATCTAAAAATGAAGATAATGTTACTGGATGCTATACCTCAGCGATTAAAGGCACCATGCAGTCTATAGGCGTAGCGCACACTACGATGAACGCTTTGGGGCACTGGTTGGCGATGGCATCGGCATAGCACTTGACTATAGGAGCCTGGTACTCGAACCTCTTCTCAAAGGGCATGTCCACGTTCACGTAGCCGCTCTCCAGCATTAGTACTATGTCTGTATTCTGTACGCGGAGAAGAAGAAAGGTAAGAGTAGTTAGAATGGTGGAAAGGAAGTTCGGTGAGTACGGTAAAAGGATAAGGGTCAAGAAAGTGAACTACGTAATTGTTTTAACATTATACTGATATCATCATAACCTTTTACAAGCTTTTAATTACCTTGCAGTGTATGTATGTTTGTATGTAAGTGTGCTCAGGTCAAATCTTGCAACTGAATTTTAAAGCAGTTATCCTCCACTAATTAAAATGAAATTTTTCATTCACGTTTAGTTTGTATGACAATGCATGGTTAGATAAGTGACGCCATTCTAAATCCAATATGGCGGACGGCCCAAGATGGTGGACTAGTTATTTTTTGTGCACTGCCATGATATGGGAAAATGAAAGGGTTTGCTGAGAAGAATACGAAAAAAGCAAGTATAAAAAAAAAAAAAAATCTAACTAGTCTAAACTTTCCAAAAATGGTGACGCTTTTATTTGATTTTCTTTAAGACATGTTAACTCAATAGGACAATCAGACAGATTAAATGCTATCGTTAACTTAGTATTAAATTATTGGTATCTATCCTAAAAATACCCCAAAAATCAGTTCAGTGTATTTTTTGCCATGATGTTTTAAATGCAAGTACATAACTCAAGATTCATTCATTGGTCATGTTCAGACTAGATTTTCTAATATTAGGAATAGTAATGTATCTCTACTTCAATTTTACTGCAAAATAACTAATGTTTAAAACTAAGAATGGAAAATACAAAACTGGATTTCAATCTAGCAAGCTAGATTACCTAGTTCATCTTTCTCAAATATCAAACATTCATCCTATGCGGAAATAGAAGAACCTTGTTTAAGTATTTCTCATCCGTATTGCGAATATTTCAAGCAAGTTTGAATAAGTATTTGAATGATATTTGTTTTTTTTTTTTTGATTACTGAGATTGAAACCCGATGTCCGATTTGTGAATTTGTTAAACTCTACATTAATGGCAAACTTTCAGAATCTGTCTAGCTAAATTACAGTTTGACCAGTTCTCAACTTCTAATTCTCAATTCAGAAACGGATGGTTTGACTTATTAATCAAAATAACGATCTCAAATTGTCAGTACCTATATTAATAAATTTCTTTTCAATACAGTTGTTAAACATGGCATACTTTCAGAGGCTATAATTATGATTCGAAAGTTAAATCTTACGCATAGGCATCTTTCTGTTACGCGGTCATGACTTTTGTTTACGAGCTCGATCATTATGTTTGCAGTTTAGTTTTAAATTTATAAGTCAATTTAAAAAAGTTTAGTAGCAAGGAGTTTTCAAACATAGAATAAAATGGGATAGATTTTCAACCAGGAAAAATGAATGATTCCGTACGTTTTAGCATTGAATTCTCAAAAGTCTTTTAAATGGTTGTTTAATATATTTAATTACCAGTTTTAATTTAATTATTTTTACATCAACATTTGTCAAAAATCGAATAGGCTGTATAGGCTGTTTTCGTTGAAAAAAAATATATGTCCAGTTGCAAAAACGCGCCATAAGTCAATTTAAAAAAGTTTAGTAGCAAGGAGTTTTCATACATAGAATAAAATGGGATACGATTTTATACGAGGAAAAATTAATCATTCCGTACTTTTTAGCATTGAATTCTCATATTTTTTTTAAATAGTTGTTTACTATATTTAATTACCAGTTTTAAGTTAATAATTTTCACATCAACGTTTGTAACAAATCGAATAGGCTGTATGGGCTGTTTTCTTTGTAAAAAAATATGTCCAGTTGCGCCATATTGAAAATTTTATTTTTTGTGAATTAACAAATCTAATTCTTTGATTTGTTTTTACTGTTTCTCACAACTGTATTGAAAAACGTCGTGGTCTACACGGGTGTGTAGATTATTGCAAACTCGTGTCATTAAAAACCCTCGCTTTCGGCTCGGGCTTGTTAATGACAGCTCGTTTGTAATAACCTACTTTCCACCCTTGTATCACAATGTACTATTTCAATACAGTTGTTAAACATGGCGTACTTTCAGAGGCTATAATTATAATTCGAAAATTGAATCTTTTGCATAGGCATCTTTCTGTTACGCGGTCGTGACTTTTGTTTACGAGCTCGATCATTACTTTTGCAGTTGAGTTTTAAATTTATAAGTCAATTTAAAAAAGTTCAGTAGCAAGGCGTTTTTATTCATAGAATAAAATGGAATAGATTTTATACGAGGACAAATGATTCTATACGTTTTAGCATTGAATGCTCAAAAGTCTTTTAAATGGTTGTTTAATAAATTAAATTACCAGTTTTAATTTAATTATTTTAACATCAACATTTGTCAAAAATCGAATAGGCTGTATAGGCGGTTTTCGTTGTAAAAAAAATATTTCCAGTTGCAAAAACGCGCCATTTTCTGAAAATTGTATTTATTTGTGAATAAACAAATCTAATTCTTTGATTTGTTTTTACTATTTCCCACAACTGTGTTGAAAAACGTCGTGTGATACACGGTGTGTAGGTTATTGCAAACTCGTGTCATTAAAAACTCACGCCTTCGGCTCGGGCTTGTTGACAGCTCGTTTGAAATAACCTACTTTCCACCCTTGTATCACAATGTACTAATATTTTATGATTATAGACATCAATTTCAACACCTGCCCCTGGAAAACTGACGACGTGCAATATCTATTAATGTGGAGTGTGTCCGTAATGCAAATAAAAGAGACCAAAAGATTAAGCAATTTAGTCTGAATTTAAAAATGTTAGTGCCTTTCATCGCATTCTCACGACACGGAATCCTAGTGTGTGATCTAGGAAATCAATCCACTTGAATGTACTTAATCTTATCAAATAAATTTATTCTTCTTTATCGCATTCTAGCTGAACCAAATTCGGATGCGGTAAAAATGCTATAATCATTTATATTAAATTAAGTTTAAGATAACTCTTTACACTACTCACATCTTTCGATGGGATGGTCATCGTCATTTTATGAATAAAAATATAAATTTCGTAAAACTTGCTTAAACAAATCAATCAAACTAAAAGATCTTTATTACCCTCTTTAATCCCATCACGGCATTTTACTACGTGGATAGAGGGAGTCATAATGCATGCCATCTTGTACCTTTTACGAAAAAACACATAAACCAGGCACGTGCAAAAATATTTACGTTGTTTGTCGAGCGTCGTTTTAATATAAATCTCGCGAATACGAGTTTGGAATGCTCGTTCGCATTGTCATACATTTAACATGCGTAAATGTGTAGCCAGCCAATGAAATGATAGATGAAACAAAATCATTCACTCACTCATTCATTCACTCTTCGTCTTTTGTTCGAAATCAGAACATTGATTGGATTGGCTCGGGTGGTTGGTTGAAACGGTTGAATAATTATGGATTCGCAAACCGTATGTAATGTAGACCACCGATATAAAATTATATTTATTCAGACATTTCAGTCTGTTGAACAACAGTTTTAGTGACTAATGATTGTGGGAATGCATTTACATTTGTTTATGATTTTAGCGGTATAGGGACTACACACATACATACTTTGTCATACCAACTCAGTGATAATAATGACACAGGCAAAAATCATTAAATATTCAGTTCTTATTTTAAGTACAAAAAAAAACTTTTTTACAAAAAAATTCTACCGACTTTCAAATAAGAAAACTACAAAGTGAAAAATAACCTTATTTTTGGAAGTCGGTGTCTTTCGTAGGTACCATTCTTTTGCGTTATGGACACCGACTTCCAAAAATAAAGTAATTTTTCACTTTGTAGTTTTCTTATTTGGAGTATTTTCGGTAGTATTTAAAAAAAAAAAAGTTTTTTTTATTTTTCTCTTTTTAGTTGTACCTACATAATAAGCAAGTTGTTTAGTAAGTTTCCTATAACGCCAGAATAGATTAACCAAATATCATGAAACTTGAACAAAACCGATCAAATGAGAGATCTGCTTACCCCTTAAGATCGTACTGGCGTGATGTTATGTTATGAAATGGTATAAACAATAAACATACATGCGATTGCAGCAGTCCCGAGAGATTTGACGTTATTTATTGAAGAGTTCTGTTGTATATCTTCGAAGTTCTTCATCAGATCTTCACCAAATTAAAATGGGACCAATTTTGAAACATACTCTTTCAAACAAAAAAAGATTTTTTTAAATCGGTCCATAATTGACGGCGATATCGGTGAACATACATAAAAAATAAAACATACAAGAAGTCGAACATAGAAACTCCTCCTTTTTCGAAAGTCGGTTAAAAACTACGTTCCGTCGTTTTAATATAAATCTTGTGAATACGATTTTGGGATGCTTATTCGTATTGTCATTAGGTACATTTAACATCAGCCAATGCATTGACGGATGAATTCATTAATTCATCGTATTTTGTTTGAAATCAGAACATTGATTGGATTGGCTCGGTGGTTGGTTGCATCGGTTGACATGTAGACCGATATTTCCATTTGAATTTTTAATTCAAAATCAAAATCAAAATCAAATATTTTTATTTTACATAGGCCTACATGGGCACTTATAAAACGTCGACAAAAGGTGCAATTAAATTGTATTAAGTTCAATGGGTTTGTTTAAATAACAGTAATGACTATCAAAGGCCTACAAATGACAACCGGTAACAATGGTTTGTGTTTTCATAGGAAAGGAGGGGTCTCGATGGATGGACACCCATCCACGAAGTGACCTCCGCATGTGTTGCTTAACCTTAGCCACTTGCTAACCACATACCCAGCCAACCAACCTTACACAACTGTATTATGCAAAAAAAAAACATTTGGTTTGGGATAAGATTGTCTTTTCCTTTATAAAATACACTTTTAAATTTTTCATGAAATAACCTTTTAAAAAAAAAATATCGATGATATAAAGAACTGAACAGCAAAAACTAGCCAAGTGCGAGTCGGACTCGCGCATGAAAGGTTCCGTACCATTATAGCAAAAACGGCAAAAAAATCACGTTTGTTGTATGGGAGCCCCATTTAAATATTTATTTTATTCTGTTTTTAGTATTTGTTGTTATAGTGGCAACAGAAATACCATCATATGTGAAAATTTCAACTATCACAGTTTAGAGATACAGCCTGGTGGCAGACAGACGGATCGAGGAGTCTTAGTAATAGAGTCCCCTTTTTACCCTTTGGGTACGGAACCCTAAAAAATAAAAAAAATACTTTTAGTCTAACATTTTGAGTTGGCGCCAAACAAACAAACATGCAAATTAATTACCTAAACCGTAGAATGATCGTAGCTAGGTTGATCTTCGTAAATGGTTTGTTTAAAGCTAGACTAAAAGTTATTTTTATTTTTGCTTTCCAGTTTTTCATTTCGTCGGTTAATTTTATTGTTAAAAAGGTTTTTTTTCGCTTTTCAGTTTACTTTACTTCAACAGAAACGGTTCACAATTGAAAATTCAGTTGGAAAATCCTTTTTTCCTACCTTTTGGGGGCACGGTTGGCGCAATGGTTGAGCGATTGACTGCTGCGCTGCGTGTCGCGGGTTCGATTCCCGCGCACGGAACAAATATTTGTATGACCTACTGATAGTTGTTCCGGCTCTGGGTGTTTGTGTATGTGAGTTTATATGTTTGTAAACGCACCCACGATACAGGAAGAAATTCCTAGTGTGGGGCAACGATTTAAAAAAAAAAAACAAAAAAAGATTTTTATTTAAAAATGTATATTTAACCAACTTTGATTTTTGAAATCGGACCACTATAAAAAGTTATGCGTGGGCATAAATACAAATTTACATGTCGAATTGAGAACTTCCTCCTTTTACATAGTCGATTACAAAAGAAAAATTGAGAAAAACTAGTTCAAATTTCATATAAAATAAATTGTAGTTCTAAAAACTAAAAAACACGCTTTAATGGTAAGGATAATGGGACAAACTGTTTAAATTATTGCATTGTCATCGGTCCTTGATAAGTGTGCAAAGTTTCAAATCAATCCAACGTTTTGAAGTGGGTGAAAATCACGTTCAAAGATTCCGTTACATTGATACATAGATACATACATACCAAGCTAATAAAAGCGTGTTAAAAACCTACGACCCAGTCCACAGAATAGTATAATCGGTGTAGTTGGTCGATTGCTATTGATTAGCAAGGTGAGGTCAACGCCACCCGGGCCCACTCGCGAATGCCATGCACGGCAGGGTAAAGAAATAGAGTAAAAAGATCCGCTTCAACGATTCATTCAGCTGCTATTATTGCTACCGATTGGTTCGTTTATTTTTACACTGTGGCTCGGATGGTTTCTTTAATTGCTTGCGTTTTGAAAACAAGGCTTTTCATTTTTGAGTGTGGTTTTCATTTGGAAATTTTACACTTCCATGTTTTTGTTTGTACACTTCGGCAAAAACTATGTTTGTTTAGCTATAGATACCTTTAAACAATCTTACTCCAATATTGTAACTTCTAGAGTCAACATACGAAATGTAATCAATTAACATTTGCAGGCCAGTTTTATTTTTTGTTTCATTAGGCTCACTTGCACGAAACACATAACTCACAGTTAGTTGCTTACACGAGGATAAATTGACAATTTAACCTCGCTTTAGCGACTAACTTCTGTTTTAAGTTTTTCGTGCAAGTGGTCCTCAGTAATATCAAGTCTACAGCTGTCTGTTCTTTACTAACAGAGAAAAAAATCGAAATGAAGGCAAAAAATGAACTAATGAACACAAAAGTTTATTTGGCCGTCCCCCCCTCGCAGCGAACTGGCGACAACGATCGGATGCCTTCAGGCCAAGTCCGGCTAGAACTTGCGCCTGGTATGACTACTAAAACTAACCGCCATTAAAAGTTCAATGCCCTTACTTTTCATTACACGAAGCTTTTGTTTATTTTGTTGATTGAAATTGGAATGCAAAATTTTCATGTGACCTGGGGGGTGACCATAAGCTCTTAGAGAGGTATCAATTTGATATGGAGTAAGTGACAGATGTATACACGTCAGATACATCTGTCCCTTATTCGATATCAAATTGATACCTCTCTAAGAGCTTATGGTAACCCCCCAGAATCTAGGTATGCCCGGTTTCTGAGCTTTCGATAATGTTATTTAGTTTGATTTATTATTTTGATACATTATTTTTCCAAACACACTCACCCATGGTTTCCGAATTGAGGATTCGTCAACTATAATGCCAAATTTTCACAGTTTACCATTCTTAAGTGTAGTTCTTAACAACAAATGCTGAATTCCGAAACCAGAGGTGAAACCGGTGCGTGGTCAGTTTACGAAGAAGCTCTCTTAACATTAAAATTAAAAGCGGGATATTTACCATGTTTACTGTTTGTAGCGAGTTCCCGATATTTATCTATCTATCTATATCGGGAACTCGCTACAAACAGTAAACATGGTAAATATCCCGCTTTTAATGTTAACGTTAGTGTTAGTGACCATGACAGTTTAAAAACTTAGAAGCTCTCTTGTCTCCATACATAATATCTACACGAATATATAATATTATAATGAGGTAAAGTTTGTAGAGATTACTTATCTCTGGAATCACTGAACCAATTTTTAAAATTATTTCACCATTAGAAAGCTACATTATTCTTGAGTGACATCAGCAATTTTTTTACCCTAAAAAATAACCGGTCCAGTGGGGTGGACCACGGGAGCAAAGCCGCGGAGCGAAAACAGCTAGAAACTTTATAGAAACAATACCCTACGTGAAGATAACGTAATTTAACACGTTAAATGAGATTAAATGCTTTGGTTCTGAGATGCACGTAGACACGCAAATACGCATAGTGCAAGTAAACACATCAACACGGTCTAGGGATATTTCATACTCAATTAAATAACTCGAAAAGTACTGGCCGCATTGGAATCTTTATACACCGATTTGTTTGTAATTTATCTCAGACTAATTCCAAATTCAAATTTTTGAAAATTCTTTTGTTTCGGTGGCACAAAAATGTCTTGATGTGTAGGAGAGGGAATTTTCATTTGTGCGAAATTTAGAAAACAATACGAATTACGTTTAGTTACAGTTTTTTTTCATTTTTAAATGAAAGATAAAGTTAAAATTGAGGTATTGTTGCCATGCAACGCCAACATTTGACGAGGGCGGAGATGTTACGAGCTGTGGGAATGCTGGAAGCTGGGTCTGTTCAGCGTAATGTTGCTGAGGCCATAGGGACCCACCAAAATGTAATTTCAAGATTGTGGACACGCTATCGTGCCACAGGTGAAGTAGCGGAGAGGCACCGGGGGCCAAGTCGCATCACTACCCCCAGACAAGACCGATTTTTGCAAATTACTGCGCGAGCTCAACAAAATGCAACGGCGACTCAATTGGTCCAAAGGCTGCGAGTGGAACACCAAGTGCTTGTGAGTGACCAAACTGTAAGAAGGCGACTGCATGAAAGCAATCTACGCTCTCGTAGACCACTCCGGGTCCCACCTTTACGGAGAGGCAATCGTGGACGATGATTAGAATGGGTTCGGAACCACGTGGACTGGGGCCGTGAGCAATGGTCCAATGTGCTGTTCACGGATGAATCCAGGTTCGGCTTCCATCCAGATTCACGAAGGACGCGTGTTTGGCGAGTTCCTGGACGATGGAGCCGTCTTCAGAACCCTCAGGAAGTTCACCCATACCAAGGCCAGTCCACGTGGTTGGGTTCGGAACCACGTGGACTGGGGCCGTGAGCAATGGTCCAATGTGCTGTTCACGGATGAATCCAGGTTCGGCTTCCATCCAGATTCACGAAGGACGCGTGTTTGCCGAGTTCCTGGACGATGGAGCCGTCTTCAGAACCCTCAGGAAGTTCACCCATACCAAGGAGGAACAATTATGGTTTAGGCAGGAATTCGTCTTAGAGGACGGACGGATCTCGTTTGGGTGCGGGGCAATATGACGGCAGAACGATAAGTCCAACAGGTGCTGGGGCCCGTAATCTTGCCCCACAGAACACAAATAGGGCAAGATTTCCTGCTCATGCACGACAATGCGCGGGCAAACACGGCGAGAACGGTAGCAGCTTGGTTACATACACACAATGTTCGGGCCCTAGACTGGCCTGCTCAATCGCCAGATCTAAATCCCATTGAGCATGCGTTGGATATGCTGCAAAGAAGAGCTCTGAAGGAAGTTCCTGAAAATCTGGCTACAGAAGATCAACTTTTTGCGCACCTCAGAAGGACATGGGACAATATTCCGCAGCAAGACATTGACAACCTTGTTCTGAGCATGCCGAATCGTTGCCGATGTGTTATGAACATCATGGGCGCTTTCTCAGACTACTAACTTCAAGTTTATAAACACAAATTAAATGATTTTTCTATTTTTTTCAGTTTTTACTCATAAATTAAAAGTTAATTCATATACGGTTTCCGTCTATGCTTAATTTTTTTTTCCATAAAATCCTGAAATTTTTATCGAAGTACCTTAACCATTATTAAAAAATGGTAGAATATTAAATAACGTATCTTTTAAATATATACATGTCATATAAATATCACTTTTTATTTACATATGTACATTATTATTTACAAACTAATATTAGAACTAAAATAAGAATAAACATATGTACAATTACGGAGCGTCAAAAAATTCGTCCATATCGCTGTCAACAGGAAAAGTGCCTAGAAGGCTGGCAGCATTGCCACGTTGGATGGCAATGCTGATTCTTTGGCCAAAGAAAAGGCCAGCCCTCTGGTCTCGTGAAGAGTCGACCAACCGCTTGGCGATATCCCGAAATATTAGGTGTGCACTCGGACCCCACGGCCCTAGTGTTTTAACTACAAACGGCTCAAACACATAATTACCAATTAAGTTGTTGTATTTGCGCCGTTTGAGGTTTTCAGCACCTGCAGCAGCCGCCCCAGCGCAGCCCACCGTGCAATTCGCTTTTTTAAAAATATCCCTAGACCGTGTTGATGTGTGTATAATACCTATTATTGCAACAACCAGAAAATTATTTACATACTTAATATATAATAATAACATTATGAGCATTTTTATGAAACCCCTAAATAGCTACCGTAGAAATACGCACAATTTTGCTTGATAACATTAATTAGGCTTCACGGCCACAACGTGGTAGGCGCGGCTTTTCGGTAACACGAATGACTACGTCAAATTAAAACTTGTACTACCGTATTGTTTTGTTAAGTACTTAAGGCCGTACCCTGACCAAAAAATCAGCATGAGATATGAGCATTCTTATTGGCCTAGCGGCACTGGTGGCGCATGAATTACGATAGTGAATACACGCAGATTTTAGAATAAAATCTTTATAAAATCGAATATTGGTCTTTTGAAAAAAATAAAACTTACAAAATGTTCGTTATCAAATTGTCTATCCATTAGTGTTAGTATAAAAAATAATTAATGAACACTTTACGAGGAGATGCACGCTATCAATAATTATTTCACATTTTTATGGTTTTGTTGGAAGGAGGTTAGTGACACATAAACCTCTTTAAAAAAAGGGTACCACCATTTTAGAATCAACATTATGTAGAAATTTAATGTATTTTTATTAATTAATATTTCTTTTTAAATAAAGAGTAGATAGCTCTTAAAAACTGCACAAAATTCGACTAGCGCGGCGTTTTGCTCGGGGAGGCGCCTTAAGTAGGTTTTTGTTAGGAGGTACTCGTCGCTAAACAGAACGTGAAGCAACGGTTTTAGAGGTTGGTGCGTGGAACGGTAACCATACATAACATGCCGAAGCTCCACCGTACCTTGGAAAGCACGGTCAGCTTACGACCACGGCTACCTCTAAGAATATTTTCTTATTTAATACTAAGCTTTTCAGAGCGCGTTTTTTTAGTAGTCTGGTGTATACAGTTTTTTTTTTAAATTAATCTTTCTCCTTGCGGAGCTCCACATCGTTGTCAATGTGGTGAAGCAGTCGACCGCCTCGGTCACCATGGCCTATCCTGCAGTAGGAGCGCTGGCTGGATAGCACGACATGCCAGCATTAATGACATCATACGTAGGGCTCTTGTCACCGCCGGGGTGCCAGCTGTTTTAGAACCCAATGGCTTGGCACGCGACGATGGGAAGAGACCAGACGGGATGACCATAATGCCTTGGAAGGTGGGTAGGCCTTTGGTGTGGGATGCAACATGTGTCAACATCCTTGCGCCATCCTATCTTCTTAGCAAAGCGGGCTGTGCTGGGGCGGCTGCTGCCGGTGCAGAAAACCTCAAACGGAGCAAATATAACAACCTTATTGGATGTTATATGTTGGAGACGTTTGGGGTTGAAACATTAGGTCCATGAGGTCCGAGCGCGGTTCGAGTTTTTCGGGAAATTAGCACAAAGCTCATCGACTCTTTACGTGACCAGAGGGCTGGTCTTTTCTTCGGCCAGAGAATCAGCATTGCCATACAACGTGGCAATGCTGCCAGCGTTCTGGGCACGTTTCCCATTAACATCGATGTGGACGAATTTTTTGAGAGTCTCCCTTTTGTATTTGTATATAGGTTTGTTTTTTTAGAATATTCAATTGTATATATGTTAATAAATTGTTGTATCTTATCTAAAACTCAGAATTTAAAAGACAAACATGTCATCGATGTCTTCAGGCCCAACTACAAAAGTTTACTTACACAGCGAATTCGAAACAGAAAGTTAGGTAGTAGCAAAACATGCCAAGTTCTCTGCGAGTTTGACATTAGCACTGGAGCTGCCCGCGCCGTTCGATATGCTAATGTCAGTGGCCCTGGCAGAACTAGTCGCCAACTGGATTATGTTACTGTGACCTATTGCACCCGTGTTTGGAGTGATAAATGGCAAATGTTCGTGGGAAGATGCTACTGTGCCTCTGGCTGAGAAATGGGATAAACGTAGTATGTTTTTTAGACTGAAAACTGGCATAAAGTCTTAATCTTGATCTAATTCAATGGGTAAATAAATACGCTGCCTATTTTAGCTAAAATTACTACCACAATTAATCTAGAAACACATTTCATTTAACACCACTGTTTCGTGGCCAGGGAGAATGGCACCTCACTAACTAAAGTATCTAACTAACCTTTATAATAGACGCGAAAAAATTATAACATTTTTCTAGCCTACCACAACAGGATTTTCCAAAGCGTCAATCTAAATTCTACTGTACTCGTAGTAAAATAAAACACAAAATCCACCTGTAAGCATCGTTCAAGCTCATAACAAGCGCAGCTGAAGGCTTGCACCACACAGTTCGTGTTGATATGCTGGAGATCTTGCACTACGGAGCACAAGTCCCGGTTGCAGCCGTGATTGTCCTTTGCTTCGTATAGACGTAATCTGCAATCCGATTAGGATAGTAGCTGGAGATGGTTTATCAGTATCTGAAGTACCAAAGAGGAGAGGATGGTTGGATTCGATTCCGTTTTCTATCGAATTGAAAATCGATAGTTTGTGATTCGATTCTAGAAAGGAAAACTCCTTTTTTCCACTACCTTGTCTATTATGTAACACATTGCCTAAGAAATTCGTTTCGAAATATGAACATTTAGACACAAGATTATAAAATAAAAATAAAACAAAATTACATAATAATACAATTACGAAATGACTTTTGTATGGACCATTATGTAACTGGCAGAATGATACTGAAGTGAAAAAGCGCGCGCTGTATGTGCACAGTCAACGCGCGCTTTTTCTCTATATACACATGTGTATATAGTCTGTGGTTTTTAGTCTGAACGTTTTTAATAAATTGTTGTTGGAACTTATTTGCATTTAATTAAGTAAGCTCATCAGGTAGTGGAAAAAGAATCGTTCGTGTCTCGTATAAAAAGGCTTTATTTTAACACTCGCATGTAGCTTTACATCGCTCGTGTTAAAATCTCGTCTTTTTATCCTCGACGCTCGAATGTACTATTTATAGTGGTTTTCTATATTATAATTTTTTGGCCACCTGTTTTTTGCTCCTTATGAGGTGTACCGTTGAGGTCACGCATTCAACCTTCTTGGAATGCTACAATGCTGAATGCGAGAAACATAAGACTAGCCGATGTAGTGACGCTTGAGGTAGGCCATGTCCAGGAAAGGACCGAGGATGTCTTTCGACTGAAATGATTTTGTTGATTTAGAAAAGGACAATTCTAAGTTTTTACGGAGCTTCAAATTTGCGTGTCTCTATTATGAAAAAAAATGTTAATTAAAAAATCTTTTATTAAAACAAGCTTTTTTCGTATTCTTCTTCAAACCCTTTCATTTGATAGCCATATCATGGCAGTGCACAAAAAATAACTAGTCCGCCATCTTGGGCCTTCCACCATATTGGCTTTAGAATGACGTCACTAGCTAACAATGCATTGTCATCCAAACTAAACGTGTATGCAAAATTTCAACCTTATTGGTGTAGGATATCTGCTTTAAAATTCAGTTACAAGATTTGACCTGAACACACTTACATACATTGCAAGCTATATAAAATCTTGTAAAATATGTCCGGGTATTGCATCATACCAAACAAATAAACAACATCGAATGAAAATTTTCTATCTTGCACAAGTTGGCTCTTGCTCGAGTTGCCCATAAAACTTCCGTGTATTTGGTGGTCAGTGCCGAAAGCTAGCAAACAAAACCCGCGGTCGGTTTACTTTCCAACAAAGGAATGACCTGAATCTTCTCATCTCTTTAAAATTGCAGTCTGAAGCACACACTCGTGTGGCTAAGTGAGGAACGTTTCAATTTAGAGCTTGAAAAACAGTCCTTCTGAAAAGGTCTTAACTGTGTTTTGAATGTAAGTTTGAAAAAATATATGAGAAGGCACGGAAGAAGAGTTTCTGGAAGGATGTAGGAGGTTTTTGACAGTATATGCTGACAGAAAAATCATTTTCGGCTGCTATATTCTTCAGTTACAATCAATCTTACTAATATCATAAATATGAAAGTTTGTTCCTCAATCACGCCAGAACGGATCTGGATGTAATTTGGCATAGAGATAGATTATAGTCTTGAATAGCACACAGTGTTTAGTACAGGCCTTCGGATCACAAAGGCAAGCTGGGGCCCATTGGAACGCTGTGACTCTTGGATCCAACCAGGTCCATACCCGCGAAACCACGGTACGTGGCAGCAGTCGCTAGGGTTATTCCTTAAAAATATTGGTTCCTGTCTGACAGGTGGACATAAACGTTGTACTTACCCGTGTCCTCGTGGTGTTGATAAGGAGAGCATCCGGTCGAGGATTATAGGGAAAATATATATAATTTGGGATAATGTTCGGCTGGTTACAACTCGATTTCAAAATACCAGATTTAGACCGACCTTTTTCCGTCTCGCACCGGCAGACACATTTATACAAGTCGTGTCAACTGTCAACTCCAAGCTCAGTCGAGAACTATCAATTCAAAATGACAGCGAGCTGACAAGTGTTGCAACAAAGGAAGGAACGAAATGTTTTCGTTTCGAACACACAGGCAACTTTTCATCCCGGCATAATGTTCCCTTGGGATAAGAAAATACTTTTCATGGGGACGAAGCCGCTGACAGAAGCTAGTTACTGATAAAGGACCTTTGTTATGAAAAAACCTTGTCTTGGAAAATTCCAAATAATCTTATTAAATACAAACAGCAACAATAAATTTGCGATAGCGGAGCTACGACCCAATCAATGACTCACCTCTTGTCTTGATCTCTGCAACAATACTTAGCTGCATGAACTCTGAAAGACCTTAACGAGATCGACGTGGCTGAATTCTGGTCGAAACATTTTTAATTGCGAATCATAGATACGATCTTCTTGTTTTTCGTGTGAGGATGTCGCCACCTCTGGTGTCGGAGTTAATTAAGGCCGTACCCTGACCAAAAAATCAGCATGAGATATGAGCATTCCTATTGGCTTAGCGGCACTGGTGGCGCATGAATTACAGTAATGAATATACACCCATATTTTAGAGTAAAACCTTTATAAAATCGAATAGAGGTCTTTTAAAAAAAAACTTACAAAATTTTCGTTATCACTTTCGTTACAAAAAAATATTAATAAACACTTTACAAGGAGCTGCATGCTATCAATAATTATTTCTCATTTGTTGGAAGGAGATTAGTGAAACATAATTATACTCCTTTAAAAAAAAAGTATACTGCCATTTTAGAATCAATATTATGTAGAAATTTAATGTATTTTTATTAAATGATATTTCTTTTTAAATGAAGAATAGATAGCTCTTAAAAACTGCACAAAAACGACTAGCGCGGCTTTTTGCTCGAGGAGGCGCTTTAAGCCGCCTCTGGGAACTCCACAGGCCTCTGACTTGGCTATTTCAGACTTACATTAACTATATAAGTCCAGGTTTCCTCACGATGTTTTCCTTCACCGTTGCCTGTGAACTCCAAGATAAGCTTAGAAAGTACATATGAATTTGAAAAAGTCACATTGGTACTTGCCCATACGGGCAAGTACCAATGTGACTTTTTCAAATTACACCCACGACCTCAGGCACCAGAGGCGAGGTCTTAGCCACTGGGCCACCACGACATTGATACGATGAAGATGAAGAATAAGAAAAGTGTCTAATTCTTCCTTATCATAACGAATTCTGAAGGAAAAACAGACAGTATTTTATAGAGTGACTCACATTTCCCATCAGTAATACGATACGATTTATGTATTGCTTGTATTATTGCCAGACATGATTGGATCAGAGACAAAAGCTTTTTGTTTTCGATTGAGATTAGATTAAGTTACGCTCTTCGCTGAGGCAAGGAAATCGTCTTCTGTTCGATCCGAAAAAATATGATGGAAATGTATCTTGTTCTTGAATTTGATTGTTTTTTGGGTTCTTATGAAGGACAAATTGGTGTTTCTTTAACAATGTTGTCATTGGTATTTGTTTAATAGCAATGAATTGGAACTAATCCAACTACTGGGACTAAATAACTACTAACGATAAATGGAAGTATATTTCATGAATAAACTGCTGTACGGATTTTGATAAAACTTTACATCAATATAGCTTATACATCAGAATAACAGATTGCCTATATTTTTTATTAAATGGAAGTACTAATTCCTTGCGGGTTGAGCAGACAGTCGATTATACTTTCAATCCGAAATTGTAAAATTTGCTAACTTTCAATTTCTTTCCTAAAACGTGGACGTGGAGTGGATTCATTTCATTTCAATTTTGATTGTATACCAAATCGCAGTGACTTTTCAAATGGGCACACGTTTGGCGCAGTGGTTGAGCTATTGCCTGCTGCGCTGCGTGTTGCGCGTTCGATTCCGCCAGGTAACAAATATTTGTCTGACCTACAGATAGTTATGCCGGCTCTGGGTGTTTGTGAGTTTATATGTTTGTAAACGCACCCACGATTTAGAGAAAATGCCTAGTGGGGCAAAGTTAAAAAAAAACCATAATTGAAATACAATTAAGCTGTAATCAAAACTTTATGCAAGACCTATTAAAACGGAAATTAAAGTATACGAACACAGTTCCCAAGCAATAAAAATCGCGATAAAGATTCTTCGACGCAGTAGTCACGACCGCCTCGTAAAATCCATGCTTCTTATACATTGAATGATCCATATAATGTCTACGTACTTACTAAAACCACAGAGTAACTTTTTACAGTGGTACAACGGCAGCGTTTTTGCTTAGCAATTCATACAGAGATGGTAACAGCCATTCTTGTCTCGCGTAGATACACGTTTGGGGAACTCAAGGGTATAATGCTCTGGGATGACACGAAATACGGCATTACACCACACGTGTTTTACAATATCAATCGTGGGATGTTGCCGTTTGGTCCTAGCATTATACTACAAAAAAATATATTGTTTTTTTTTTTTAAACTAGCTTTGTTTTGAATTCTTCTCAGCAAACCCTTTCAATTGATACTCATATCATGGCAGTGCACAAAAAATAACTAGTCCGCCATCTTGGGCCGTCCGCCATATTGGATATAGAATGACGTCACTTAACTAAACATGCATTGTCATCCAAACTAAACTTGTATGCAAAATTTCATCTTAATCGGTGGAGGATAACAGCTTTAAAATTCAGTTGCAAGATTTGACCCGAACACACATACATACACACACACACATCATCAGCCTATTAATGTTCCCACTGCTGGGACACAGGCCTCCTCTCTGTGAGAGGGAACAGGACATGTATTGATGCATTTTAGTAGAAAGCTGGTAGCGATTTTCTAGTACGAACCAGTTCGAACCGACTAAACAAATCAGATTTGAGCTTGTCGTTGCTAGCAATCAAGTGCTCGATGAACAAAAAAATCAAATACATAGCCATGGGCGATGAACCACTGTAAGTAGTTAGACTGTGCAGCTGTGCTAAAACTTTGATGTGTTCTTTCTGAATGCCTCGCACATTCCTAAGCTATGGGGGGAATGTATGATGGTAGCACAATGAAACTGCTGAATACATATTTTATGGGTGTTGTGCGCGTATAGAGGATTATGGCGAATGGACGGCGTGTTTTCCGGGCCAAGATTTTTATGCCAGGAATATTTTTGTAGGCCTGTCTGTTAGCTAGGATCGTGTTTTTTGGGAAACTTTAGCTAACACATAACTGTGTCTATGGAGCCAAATTGTGAAATAAACAGTAAAGCAAAACCTATTTAAATAAAGTTGCAAACCCCAACTGATGTTTCTAGTTTAAGAGAAAGCGGGGGCAGAGAGCGCCGACTGAATTTCCTATGTAAAAAGTCATAATTCGAGGTTGGGCTCTCGTCTCCTTCCTTCACCAATTTTGGACCAATTTAAAAGATATTCCGTAAACTGAAAATTAAAGATATATGCTATGTTCCTATGTTTTCCATTGTCCTTTTTGATGATACATTATCTTTAGAAGCACTAGAGCCCTCAAAAAATGCTCAAAATTACGCTGCCAACAGAGGCTTTGTGTACAAATTTGACAAATATAAATGAGAAAAGGAAAACATAGGGACATAGTATATATCTTACTTTACCAGATTATGGAATATCTTTTAAATTGGTCCAATATTGGAGGAGGAAAGAGACGAGAGCCAAACCTCGAATTATGACTTTTTACTAAGGAAATTCAGTCGGCGCTCTCTGCCCCCGTTGCCTCTTAAGTACTAAATATTAAGTAATTTTCACTAAACCTTGGTTTCTGAATTGAGAATTCGAAGGTGACTTTCATGTTTAGTAGTGTTCTCAATTTTAAATACTTAATTCCGAAACCAAGGATAAGGCTTTCCTAATTTACTGTGTATTCATTAAATAACAATTAGTATAAGTAGACGTTTTACGTCTACGCTGCGCTATTGGCGCTATTTGCAATTCCAACGTGGCACATCCGATTTAGCATAAACAATAATTTATTCAACTACCCTCATATATTTAGTGTCATCAAAGCTGTGGCTGAGCCGTTTGGGTCATAAAACGGACGGCCAGACATCAAGCGTCTCCCATAGGAGCGGATTCATGAGGCGTACCTTACGGCCCAGTGTCCGTTGTTCCTTATTTTACGGCTTTACGAGGCGAGCGCTATTAAACGGGAGAAACGGAAAAGCCAAGCGATGTTTTTTTAAATTTAAAGTGGTGAGAAACAATACACTCTGGATTTGCATAATTCTGCAGCTCTATCCGTGCTTTTTGAATGTTTATTGGGGAGTGACCAAAGAGTTATAGCTGTAAATTTAGTTTCCATCTTTAAAAACTCTTCAGTTTCCTACCCTACAAAACTAAATTTATTTAGCTCAAACTTTAATTCAGCCGATCATAGACTACGCCGATGCCTGCTACCTGGATGCCACGGAGGAGCTCTTAAATAAGCTTGAGCGCTTGCAAAATCTGTGCATTCGTTTTGTCTTTGGTCTGAGGAAATACAATCATGTCTCTCAGTTCCGCAAGGATCTCAAGTGGCTCCCTATCCGTCTTCGCAGGAACACTCGAATATTATGTCTCCTATATAATATCCTTTTTAACCCTGCATACCCTGTCTACTTGCGCGATCGTTTTTCTTTTACTCGCCCTGCTGATGCTCTGTGCAGGTGTCGCAGGTCTGCTGGGAGAAATTTCTAATGAAATAAGCAGTAATGCTCTTCAATCTATATTATTTATTTTCTCTGTAAAGTGTTTTGTGTGTGTACATAAATAAATAGTATTTACTTGGTGATTAATTATTAAGATAGAAAGTACAACATACCTATATTGGCTCAAGCCAATTCTGCATAACCAGTCAGACATTTCAAATCTGGTCCATCTAACTCGGTCATCAGTCAATCCAAACGCTGGTTATCTCAGACGAAATTGAATCAAACCTCTAGAGTTTACAGCCAAAATGCCTTCGTCCGCACTCCGCAGACGCAAAACAGTTTATGGGTGATTCGCTGGCCAGTCGGCTATGACGTCAGTAACCCGCAAGACATTTGTCACTGAATAAATAGATGCAGAAGTCCCTCGAGAAACAAAAACAACAGACCACGGGACAAAGCCTTGTTTGTGTTTCAAGACGAAGAACTTTCATCTACACGTGTCAAGCAACGTGTGTAGGTAGATGCTACATTTGCACGCATGATTTCATTTCCAAATGCACAGTAGAATAAATTTGTATTACTTGTTATATGTATGACGTTCAAAAGTGCCGCTTACTGGCCCAAATGAAATAAATATATTTGACTATGACTTTGACAGCTAGTGTATTAGGAGAGGCTGAGCGTGCTAGATACTGCTATAAAGCAAGTGCAATAATATCCAGGACGCTCACTCATAACATGACTCGAGCATTTGGTGCCTCCTTTTGAGTTCTGTCCACCAGAGCTGTGTGTGAAGGCAGGACAGTTACATGGCCATAATCCACCAACACAATTTCTTGAAATTCAAAACGGAGCGATTTAATTAATGGATTTTGCCGCTTCCTTGCAGAAGTTCAGGTTGAAAGCTGGGTTTAGCAAGATGACAAGAACTGCAAGGCATTCCAGTTCTAATCCAGCGATTAGAACTAGATTTTTTTGCAAGGGAAGGGGCTGGAAGGCCAACACTGTCAGAATCTGTATTCTGGCAGTGTTGGCCTTCTCAGTAAACTGCTCTTTATGCCTCTACACGGCTCATGAAATCCCCGGCCCTGAGGGACCGTTCGTCTCGCCGATGTCACAACAAGACTGTGTGCGCAACGGTTCACTTGCCTGGCTTGAATTTATAGCTCGGCACTAGAATCGGGGTTTGACGTTAATGTGAAGATGTGGATGGGTTTCCAATCCTGGATTGATTGGGCGGATAAGGAGGTAGGTTTAAGGTAAGAACGTTGGCTATGTTTTTGGAATTTGGTGAAGAGTTAAAGACTTTCTAAAATGGCTAAGCAGCAAAAAGAGATTATGTATTGGCAAATTTGTCGGTACCTAAAACTGAAAGAGTCATCAATATAATAGAATTGACTTATTATGATCAGAAAGCTTCAAGTCACCCAAAAGGCAATAGAGAGGGCTATGCTCGGAGTTTCCTTGCGTGATCACGTCAGAAATGAGGATATCCGCAGGAGAACGAAAGCTACCGACATAGCCCGAAGAATTGCCAAACTTAAATGGCAGTGGGCAGGGCATATTGCTCGCAGAACGGATAGCCGATGGGGCCGAGAAGTTCTGGAATGGCAACCGCGAACCGGAAGACGATGCGTTGGAAGGCCTCCTACTAGGTGGACCGATGTCCTGATTAAGGTTGCGGGAAGGCGCTGGATGCGAGACGGACGGGATCAGTCAATGTGGCGACGCCTGGGGGAGGCCTATGTCCAGCAGTGGACGTCTTTCGGCTGAAATGGTGAATGGTGATGAGAATTGACTACCAAAACAACAAAAAAATAAAATAACATAATAGCTATACCTATTTCAACGAAGGTTTTCACATCAGTTTACACCATATAGACTGGTCTATAGCCGTATCAAGGTTGAACAAGGCGTTAAGCAACTAGCCTAAAACACTAATTTACATAATAATAAAATTGCGATAGCAAAACTAGGGCGACAAAAACAATAACAGGGTTAAAAGAGAAATGACCTAAAAAAACCTTAATTAGGCATCCCTTTAGCAAAATACAGACAGAAAGGTCATCTCTGCTCGAGCGAGTCGTTTGTGGGGAATATCCAATTAGGTCAAACGGAATAGGGAAGCAATAGACTTGCCAGTCGTGTGTTTTAAATGAAAGTAATGGAGTAGCTTCGGGGGAGTAATTAACTTTTGCTAATGTATCCTGCAAAATTACTGAGGCACGGTTTGTGTGGAAGTAAAAAGACAAGTATTTTTAAGCTTTCATTTATGTGTTGTATTTTATATCGGGCTGATGTAGTGATGTCCCAACTTCCAAGCGTATTTTGCGTACAATACAGTTTGAAGTTATGTAATAAACATTCCTTGTTAGATCCGTTTGTGTTACATAACGCTTCAGAAACACCAAGATTGTGGTAGTTTTTTTTTGTAATTTCATGGTTACGCCATCGTTGCGATTTTGAGGATTGATGTTTTTATTTTGTGTCCACAAAGTGAAGTTTTAAACACTGAGTAGATACTCTTAATGAAGAACTTCGTGGTCAGACTTGTATACTGCAAATTGAACCTAACGCTTAGCAAAATAGAACTCACTTTTTAATGCAGGAGCATTGCTTCAGAAGCAGGGCGACGTACTGCCCGATGGCAGTGTCTGCGCCAAGCACCGATACCTGGACTCCAGGCCTAGGCGCCGGCATCGGAGGCAGTTCCTTCTCCTGTGGCGCCGGCAACGCAATATGCACCTTCTCCGGGTGACACACAGGTGGTTTGCACTGGACCCGACGAAATGGCGCTATTTGTGAAAATTAATTTTATGTTGCACATCACTGATATCGATAAAGGAAAATATCGTGGATCGTGAGAGAAACCCGGACTTGTAATATATTATATACGAAAAATAAATAAATTAGCTAAATGTGTTGCTAAAGCGCAAAATTCTAAAATAGCTGGACAAATGCTGATGTATTTTTTGCGTGTTTGCGTTTAAGAGGCTTTCTGGATAGTTTATATTCATTGTTGGACCCGGTAAGTGACGCTTCTATCGGGTTCTGGCCCAGGGTCCACTAGTAGTTAGTATAAGTTTGAAATAGCCCAACTATCTTGACCAAGCGTGGTGATTAGTGCTCGTGTCTTCACTGTGTAAGAGCTCAGCACTAGATCAGTTACAGGCTGGGTATTAGATATTCATCATCATCATCAGCCTATTAATGTCCCCACTGCTGGGACACAGGCCTTCTCTCTAGAGGGAAAGGGCCGTAATCCACCACGTGGGCCCAGTGCGGGTTGGTGGATGACACATGTCTTCGAATTTTTGGTTCTAGGACATGTCGGTTTCTTCACGATGTTTTCCTTCACCGTTTTTGAGAGGAGTTGAAATAATTTACACAAAGTAAAACGCCTGGCTTCGGCCTGGTTCCGAACCCATGACCAACAACTTGTAAGTCGCGGCCAATACCACTGGGCCACCACTGCTCTCCTATGGTATTAGATATTATTGCCATATAATGTAGAAATAGAGCCAAATATCGTGAATAAGATCTGGTTAAGACTCGTACAGAGTAGGGAAAAGCATCGCACATCCTTATGTGGGGTGCTTGCAACGAAGTCTATACTCAGCAGTAGGTAGATCGAGGCTGCAAACGATAAAGATGATGTATAACCAAATAAGCTGACATTAGGAGTGTGCAAAGAGTCTAATGTAAGCCATACACGATATGGTCTACCGGATAGATCAACCTATCTAGGTGTGCCTGTGCGGGTCTACCACAACGCCCTATGTTCCGAGAACTGCACAGGCCTATTCACACGCTACTGTCTATTTTGGTAGACACGATATAAATCTCTTGGTTAGTACACATGTACAAAAAGACTTCTCCGATGGATGGTATAATACGGTCAAAATAACAATTCACCCCACCGGAATGCGACTCCACTCCCGCCTACCCCCCCGCGGCGCCCCTCGTTCGCCTCGTGCGCCTCGTGCGCCAATTGCGAGAGTCGAACGTCAGAGTGACGTGACAGCGCCAGGTGCACAGATAATTTGACCTTGTCGTGCATGGCCGCCTTAAGGTGACAACAAAATTAGGATTAACAACTAACTTCCAAAGTTCGTCCCGCCTTCAATAATTTTTAGCTTCATCTTGTGTAGGATCCCTCCTTTCTTCTTCTTCCATCTCCCACATTCTTCAGGACAGTTCGGATCTGGATCAGGAGGAATGTCTACTAAAGCTCTCCTGCAGCCTTTTGGGTCCTTTGTATCCGCATAATCTCTGCGAAGAATCGAGTCTGTTCGAAGGTACAATTTCTTTGAAGAACTTGCGATATACGACCAGATTCCTCGAGTGTTGGACATAATTTTGGTTGAGTTGAAGTTTTTTTTGGGCTTTATTAATTTAAGAAATAGTTTTTAAACATTTGGGTGTCTTTTGTTGCTGTTGTGAAAGATTTTTAATTTTTGACGTTTTCAGTTTTCATTCTTGTATATTCTTTTGTCGAAAATTATTTTTAGGCTTCTTGTAAATGTAAAGAGGTTGCATTGTACTATTTGTTAGAACATTTGTATTCTATATCATCTTCTAGATTTTACACAGAAGAGAAGATTACATAAAATACTACCTCATAAGACTTGAATCAGTCAATAAATCTTATTAACAATTCAGAGAGACTTCAAACCAATTACTCCATTCATTCTGAACTCGTTAATTGAATCAACATCGTCCAATATAAAGGCTGCAGCATATTTATAGTCCAGCCTCTCTCTCGTCGAGAGGGAAAGCGGGCGTCAACGATCTGCCTTGACTCTGCAGTATTTATAGTCTACTCTCTGCTGTTACGAGTATTGGCCTATTTCCTCACTAGCGTGTCTAAAATAGTCTCATTCAATCATGGGCTTTGTTTACTTTCGCTTTGTTTTGGTCGAGATGAGACCTTTTCTACTATAAAATTGCGCGTTGATGAGTTTTTTTGTTAGCTACGAAACTGATCACGTACAGTTTCGTTCTTAGTAGGTTCTTAAATTCTAGACAATTGATATGGTGAATAATACCACTATGTTACTGTATCACTGCAAAGCGAAGGCCTGAACACAGAAACCAATTCCAATTTTCTACACTATTGTCAGCAATGTCCAAGATAAAATTTTAAAGTAGGTAAATAGGAATTGAAAAATCCACATTGGTCCTTGTTCGGATTTGGACCTACAACCTCGTGAACTAGAGGCGAGGTCATAGCCTACCACACAATAGGCTACCACGACATGATGGTGAAATTTAGAAAACTTCATGATCAGTCAGAACTGTACCCACTCCATCCTCCACTCCTTGCATAGATCTTTACTTCAGTAGGCAAAAATGAAAGATGAAATGTGTGGCAGGTTGACTACGATTACTAGACATTTGATTATCTGTACGACCACATTAGCCAGGACATATTTATGATCAACAGTGAAAGATGATGAAGAAACTCGTTACTTTGATCAGAATAACACAAATAAAACAGCGCAAGTAATCAAGTACTTAAATCAAACACTCTTGAAAGTACTTTTTGAGTTAGAAACAGAAGCGAAGAGAAATGATTTATACCAAGCTTATTTCGCGAGAATTTAATCAATTTAATAAAACATTGGCACCGCCATATTTCAATTTATATCTCGAAACCAATAAATTAAGTTCCCAACACCAACAAGGGTCAATTTTACAGCGAATTAAAAAGTTTGCCAGTTAAAAAAATACAGCTGACTAAGACGAAGTTTGTTCGGCGTAATGGAGGGAGCAATTATAGAATTTAGCTGAGCTGGCAACACCGAGCGAGTTCGGATAATCTGATAACATGGAGTTTTTACTGCATTTTGAAGTGGTTCACTGTAATTGGGACATTAATTTGCTGTGGGGGATCATTGTTTAGTGTTACTTAAAAGCTGAATAAGCAGTCTGACTACAGTTTTGGTTTCAAGATGAAGAAAAATCTTATTGGTTCCGACTGAAGGACTTATATCTTTTGTATCTGAAATAATATTATAACCAAAGATTAAATTGCTTGTAGGTACAAGCTTTGGTTAAATCAAAAGAACATAGGTAAATTTACCCTACCTATGTTGTTTTGATTTTAGGTACATTATATTAAGAGGTACTGGTCAGATTACGAAAGTTCTTTCATTGTTAATAGGATAGGAACCCTAGATGGACTGCCTTTTCCGCACTTGTCTATGTCCCATTTGGTCCGTTGTGCGTGCAGGCGTCCCCTCTGTGAGAGGGCATGGGCCGTAATTCGGCTCAGTGCGGGTTGGTGTATGTCACATGTCTTCGAGTTTTTGGTTCTAAGAGATGCCGGCTTCCTCTCGATGTTTTCCTTCACCGTTTTGAGAGCAGTGGTGATGAAATAATTTACACTAATTACAGCGCCTGCCTGGGTTCGAACCCACGACCAACAATTTTAATTTTAAGTCACGGCCATTATAACTGAGCCACCTGCTGCTGCTCTTAGACTGATAGGAAGGAGCTATACAATCGCTGAGTGTCATAGACTGCTTTGTTCTAGAATAATGCACGGTTCCTATAGAAAAAAACACAGGACTGAAGCCGAAGCAGGAGAGAAGTGTACGTTGTTTGGGCAGTCTAATATATCAATCAATCAATCAGTAATTAAAATCTTTTATAAAAAAATACAACCGACTTCCAAAAAAAAAACACTGCAAGTGAAAAAGAACTTCAATTCAAAAAAAGGTTTATGTTTTGTGCTTTTTCGAGGTACATGATGGACAAGTTCTATAATAAAGTACCTATAATGCCCACAGTGATGCCAGAATAGATTACCGAATAACATGTAACTTGAACATAACCGGTGGAATGAGAGTGTACCAGGGTGAAATGTACACAGAGTACCCGTTTAGAGGTTACTGTCGTGATGGTAAATTATGAAATGGTGTAAACAAAAAACAGACATACGATTGCAGCAATCCCGATTAATTTGCCGTCATTTATTGAAGAGTTCTGTTGTATATTCATCAGAACTTTACCAAATTTAAATGGGACCATTTCGGCATTAACTTCTTTCGAACAAAAATAGAATTAAAAGAAAATAGAATTAAAATAGAAATCCGAATTAAAAAATTCTCCTTTTTGGGAAGTCGGTTAAAAAACATCATGATGAATCTAGTCAGACATTCTCAAGCTACAGTAGGTTTCTATCGCGAAGACTGTGCAAGAAACTTCACAGATACTCTTATTTCATCAATAAGTTTTAATTACAAGTATTTGGTTACATAATTCTTTTTGGAAAATTACAAATAAGTATATTAGAACGATGTAAAAAGATTTCCACTTAAAAGCATCTAGAGTAAAATAAACAACCTCAAAAAACAATAATTAATTATAAACAGGCCGAGGCAACCGTTATGACCCATCCCAACTGATGGCGCCCCTTCACGAACATGACGCATGGATTGGCACCACTCAGCTCAACCAGCATGAAGGGAACCGAATGATCCAACACATGTGCCACCATCAGAGAGACATTTGAGAGAGAATGACACACTCAACTGCCAGGGCACACACAAGTTAACGAATGACATGTAGGTACAGTAAATAGTAGATTTACAGTTAGTACATAGTACTCACACATGGGCTGTGCAGTTATATACGCATAATATGTAATTTTCCTCTATCTGTTGCGATTCTATGTATCAATAATTTAGTGTTCTGCATAAAAGTAAGGACATATTGACCTACATGAAATGCCTTTTGCGAGTTGGACGGTTTACTAATGAAAGGCATAAAATATATTGTCATAATTTACATTTGCACAAAACGAAATTCAGCATAATTACCAATACGCATTATAGTATGCAGCATAAATGTTTTGCCATAATGTTAAGACTGCGCAGAGCGAAGAGGCGCGCGGCAAATAGGTATTTGCTACAGCGCGCTAGTCGTGTGCGTCGTCACACACACAATCACAAGTTCGCTCGAGTCCCGCTTGCAGTTGCACGACAAAAGTTGGTAACTTAGGATTTTTAAAATTTAAGGCGTTGTGTTGAGCGACTTGAAAAGGCGAATATTGATTATTTAGATGTTTATGTAGGTACATAAAGCCCATAATTAAATCTAATAATCTATATTATATAGAAAATAATGTTTGTTTGTACTATAGTAATACATTTTGGCGTTGTGGATTGTACGCCCGGGAATTTTACTGGGTAAGTAGGTAGGCTAGGTGAGTTGATAAGTAAGTTAGATGGGTAGGTGTATTGTATAGTAAAACCAGTCTGTAATAAAAATTTTTTTTTACCTAATGTAATACCTTGCGTGTTTTTCCATTTTACAAAACCCAGGGAAACGTGGTATATTTATTATACAGAGTGTAACAGAAACGTCATATTTTAAAAATTGCTTCTAATTCTGTAAATGAACAACTATCTCCAGGGAAGTCAAAGGCATTTCCCAAAAACTAATGGAAATGGAAAAGAGACAAGAAGGGTAATATTCAATCTCATTTAAAACATGATTGTTATTTTCAATCACTGGTGCATTATGGAAGAACGTGTTTCGTGTTCATGCGATTTATTGCAGTTGTTTATAGAGGTATGCGAAATCCATTATTCTATTGCCATTTATTATGATCTCGTCTTTGTCTTCAGTTTCTTCTTCTACCAAAATGTTTGAATACGAATCCGTATGTTTTGAAGAATCCTGAAATAAAATAAGATAATTGTAAGTAGTCCCTAAGCCACGGGCAGAAACTAGTACTAAGGTACATTTAAAAATGTATCTAAGAACAATTATCTTACATCGAGATTGTTGAATGGATTATCATCACTAACTAAAGGTTTTTCACCAACGTATGGGCAAGGTTCTTCACCAACGTATGGGCAAGGATCTTTATTGGTCAGCATTTCCTAAAAACGTAATAAAATATAGTTTTTGTAAGTTATTTAATAAAATTGAGAGCAGCGGTGGCCCAGTGGTATCGGCCGCGACTTACAGATTGTAGGTCGTGGGTTCGAGCCCAGACAGGCGCTTTACTTTTTGTAAATTATTTCATCACCACTGCTCTCAAAACGGTGAAGGAAAACATCGTGAGGAAACCGGCATGTCATAGAACCAAAAAATCGAAGACATGTGACATCCACCAATCCGCACTAGGCCCGCGTGGTGGATTACGGCCCATTTCCTCTCACAGAGAGGAGGCCTGTGTCCCAGCAGTGGGAACATTAATAGGCTGATGATGATTTAATAAAATTATAAAATTGACGTAGTTATCAGATGTATTATCAACCTAACTCTTAAAATGTTGTGAACAGACTAAAAGAAATATAGTATACATAATACATAAATATTTTCCCATGTGAAAGACTTGCCAGCAAACACTAGCAACAAAATAAGTATAATGAATTTTAAATTTCGTGTTGACCCCTTGGCCTCACTTCTCGTGCTTGAGGTCCTGGGTTCAAATCCAGGCAATGCGTCTTTTTCAAATAATTTTTTACTTTCCAAGTTTATCTTGGACATCACTGACAACGGCCAAAAAAAAATTAATCTTCCATCGTGTATTATAAAATGAATGTCAGAATAGCAATCGGCACCCCCAAATACCCATAACACGATACCCTTATCGAATGTTTGAGAAAAAGTTGCAACCGCCATCTTGGATTTTAAAAATAATGTCAGATTTGCAATCGGCACCCCCAAAAACCCATTGCACGATACCCATATCGAATGTTTGAGAAAAAGTTGTATCCGCCATCTTGGATTTTAAAAATAATGTCAGATTTGTAATCAGCATCCCCAAAAACCCATTACACGATACCCATATCGAATGTTTGAGAAAAAGTTGCATCCGCCATCTTGGTTTTTAAAAATAATCTCAGATTTGTAATCGGCATCCCCAAAAACCCATTACACGATACCCATATCGAATGTTTGAGAAAAAATTGCATCCGCGATCTCGGATTTTAAAAATAATCTCAGATTTGCAATCGGCATCCCCTAAAACACATTACACGATACCCATATCGAATGTTTGAGAAAAAGTTGCGTCCGCCATCTTGGATTTTAAAAATAATCTCAGATTTGTAATCGGCATCCCCAAAAACCCATTACACGATACCCATATCGAATGTTTGAAAACCAATTGAAAAAAAAACGATTACATTACATTTCATTTGTTAGATAATTTTTTTTTACAAAAAATTACAACCGGCTTTCAAATAAAAATATTACAAAGTGAAAATAAATTCAATTTCGGAAGTCGGCGTTCCTGTTTTTGATTCTTCGTTTATGACACTGACTGGCGAAATTAAATTTATTTTACATAATATTGTAGTGTTTTGATTTGGAAGTTGGTTGTTTTTTTGGAAAAAAAGTTTTTATTTTACACTTTTTAGTCGTGTACATAATGGGCAAGTTCTATAGCCTGAATGAAATTAGAGTGTACCAGGGTTTACTGTATTCATCTGCGTACCCCTTTAGAGCTTACCGGCGTGATGTTATGTTATCAAAATATGGTGTAAACAATAAACAGACATGCGATTCCAGCAATCCCGAGAGATCTGCGTATTTTTTGAGGAGTTCTGTTGCATATCTCCAAAATTCTTCATCAGATCTTCACCAAATTTAAATGGAACGTAATCTTTCAAACAAAAAAATAATTTCTAAAATCTGTCCATAATTGATGCAATCGGTGAACATACACAAAAAAAACCTTCTTTTTGGAAAGTCAGTTAAAAAGGAAATAATGTCACAAAATAGAAATATGTACTTTCTATGAGAACAGGGGGGTGACCATAAGCTCTTAGAGCGGTATCAATTTGAGATCGAATAAGGGACAGATGTATATGACTTGTATACATCTGTCACTTACTCGATCTCAAATTGATACCGCTCTAAGAGCTTATGGTCACCCCCCTGATTCTTTTTCGGAAATGAGCGCCAACTTTTTTCTTATAATATGTTTCCTTACGCTTTCCCATTATTACTAAAACAAACATTTAAAAAAAATGTTACAGAAATATGCATTGAATAGTAAAAACATAAAAAGTAAATGTTAGTTATGCATAAAAAGTCATACTCAAAAAACAAAATATATCACTTACCTTATTCAACTATTTGCAGCAAGGTATACGTACACAATAGATCGCGAATTATCGTTATCGGCGCGTCGCTCCACAATGAGACGTAACCACTCTCCGAGCTCTCGTGGACGACTGAATTGGCGACCGGTTTACGTTTCGCATGATTCAAAACAGCGCAACAATTAAGAAAAAAAATAAAACTAAAATAACCGAGCGTCATTTCGAAAATGTTAAAACTATAAATTGTGGTATGACAATTAGAGATTAATATGAATTAAAGTTTGTGAAAAAATTCAACAGTTTACTATAAATATTCAATAAAA
This sequence comes from Orthosia incerta, assembly GCA_948252205.1. Lineage (NCBI taxonomy): Eukaryota > Metazoa > Arthropoda > Insecta > Lepidoptera > Noctuidae > Orthosia > Orthosia incerta. The sequence goes on from OX411759.1 coordinate 9,216,698, forward strand.
CACGAGCATGCTATTTTAACATTTTTGTCCAACTTTACGTATTTTTGTTATTTAAACTAAACAATATTTTTTGTTTTTGCCAACATAGAATCGTTAACACATTCATTGTGGTGTTCATTACATATTTTTTATGGTTTTTATGGTAATAATATTGATTAAATCCAATTGTTATAACTGTGACGATCGTTTTGGATTATTTTGCTCGGCGCAGTCTTAATTGCCACAAATACTGTTGGCATAATAATAACCAATCATCAATACATATAAAAAATCTGTAGAAAAGTCGTTTTTGTTCATCGAAAATATTGCCATAAAAAAAAATGGTGTTCCAGCATTTTTGGAATTTTTGTCTGTTTAGTTGTGCACGCATTACGTAAAATGTGCGAAACTTATGTAGCTTTGACAACGCTTCAAGAATTACAGGTATGATGATAGGTTATATGAATCAACGTGAATGTTCGGCGATCAGTCAAGATGTCTGAGTCAGGAAATTGCGTGACAAACCTAAGCTAATGGTCACCGAACTATGTTCGTGATATGAAGTATTAGAAATAAACTGACCGCCAGTTTTGTAGGCTCATAAACTAGGCCTTTTTAAGGCTTTTGACCTTTTAAAAGAACACTTTTTGGCATCTGGCTGTAGCTATGTTTTTACTTATTTTTGTGCTCTAATTTTGATTGTTGCTGCGGCTGGCGATTCCTTTATTTGTGTTTACGAGTACTCGATGTTACTAAATATTTTATGCTCAGCTTGAAAGGCTGTCGGAGTAAACTGTTTTTTCGAAATAAAAAACCTTTTCCAAAAAAATACAACTGACTTCCAAAAAAAACACTACGAAAGTGTAAAATAACTTCAATTTTGGCAGTCAGTGTTTATTTTACACTTCGCAGTGTTTTTTTTTGGAAGCCGGTTGTATTTTTTTGTTTATAAAAGTTTTTGTACAAAGCGCTTAGGTGCTTTGTGCACCTATAGTGCACAAAGTTATGGCAGAATAGATTACCCGAATAACATAAAATTTGGTCATAACCGGCGAAATGAGAATGTACCCGGGTTAACTGTACACATCTGCGTATCTCTTTAAAGTGTACCGGTGTGATGTTATGTTATGAAATGGCGTAAACAATAAACAGACACGCGGTTGCAGCAATCCCGAGAGATTTGCCGTTGTTTATTGAAGAGTTCTGTTGTATATCTCCCAAGATCTTCATCAGATTTTTACCAAATTTAAATGGGACTACATGAACAACACCAGCTTTCGAATGAAAAAATCATCAAAATCGGTTCACCTAGTAAAGAGTTTTAAGCTGACACACATAAAAAAAATACAGTCGAATTGAGAACCTCCTCCTTTTTGAATTCGATAAAAAAATGGAAAACAGGCTGACTTGATTTTTTTATTCATGTAATACCTGGGGGGTGACCATAAGCTCTTAGAGCGGTATCAATTTTAGATCGAATAAGGGACAGATGTATCTGACACACGTCAGATAGGCAGAAAACTTAAAAAATCTAGTTTTAGTAGGCAAAGTAAAGGCGATAACGTGACCTGAGGAGAGCCGAAGACAGTGGCCTGAAAGCAGCTCAGTGGATCAGTTAATCAGTTCAGTCTCTCCGGTACAAAGGCACCAAAAAATAAGCAATAAGTAGAATATTTAATCTTCATCAATATGTCGGGTTTAGTCAATAGTACGGATGTCAAAACAAATCACAAGCACGCCCCTGGCGGCAAATCAAGAACAACTACGCTTTGGCGCGCTTTTTCTAAACACTTCCGTGGTGGGGACAGCGGAATATGGCAGTTGAATACTGATCGCCTTAGAGCTAAGACGTCGTAGACTCACTGTCGATCCGTAATATTAGTAAGCAAGATTGTTATTGTGATTGCGACTATTTGAATAAAACCAGTGTATCGAATAACTTGTGTGATTTCATTTTCACGATTGTAGCCACCGACCTGCCCAGACACGATGGTTTACATCTATCGGCCACCTTGGATGCGACAAATATACTATCGCAATAAGTCTAAATAACAACATTGAACGAAAATCTATTACTAAAATTTTTTCCACTTATAAAATATTCGGTCGACCCCAGTAAAGGGTTTCCACATTCGTATCATAAAACTTTGCATTTTACAACGAGCTATTCAAATGAAGCAAAAATAAAATTCCAAAAAAACATTGCCTGTATGTAACAATGCCTAAAAATAGACAGGCCGAGTTTTGTTAGCTCGTTCTGTATAAAATCCTATATTTGAGGCTTTTATTTCGTTGATAGGTATTTTTGGCTATGGACATCCGCCACAGTGATTTTTTTGCCGCAGTCTGTACAGGAATTGTTCAGTTTATTTCTTGTTCGTTATTTAAAACTATATAGTGCTGTAGGATTGAATGTAAATCTATGTAAATTTTGTCGTGTATTGTAGGTTCAAGGTAATGATAGATATGCAAAGAGATATCCTAATTAAAATTCTGAAACATTGTTCTGTCTATTTGGCGATTGGACGAGTTGATAGTGATGGTGACATCCTTTTGATTGTATTCCCAATGAAATTACCTATCAGCTAGAGATATTGTTTGACCTATTTTTGTGACTGACACTGCTGCGTCATCAAACTGGATACGAGTTCTTTACGTTTTCTATAGATTTTAATTTGGTTTTTGCTAGAATGGTCTTCATCCACCTTTTGCGAGGCCGCGCTTTCCCTAGTTTTAAATTAATAAAAAAATACTCCGAGTAATTATCGGCTAGCAAGCTAGTTCAAGCAACGTCAAGGTCGAGTACATCACTCACCTTCGGTTTGCCGATATAGTGGTTATGGGTGAGACCATGTAGAATCTCAGTACAATGCTCGATGACCTCAGTAGAGCTTCCGAAAGAGTGGGTCAAAACCAAGGTGATGTTGAATGCCCATGTTACACCCAACACATCAAGGTCGGAGACTCTACACTCGAAGTTGTGGGTGACTAGGATTACCTGGGACAAACGATCCAGTTGGGTAGGGCCAACTTCGAGAAAGAGGTCAACCGTCGAATCCGACTCGGCTGGGCAGCGTTCGGGAAGTTGCGCGGTAACTTCTCGTCCAACTTACCACAGTGTCTTAAGACGAAAGTCTATGACCAGGGTGTGTTGCCAATGATGACATATGGCTCTGAGACGTGGTCGCTTACAATGGGCCTTATCAGAAAGCTAACAGACACTCAAAGGGCAATGGAGAGGGCTATGCTCGGAGTTTCCTTACGTGATCGAATCAGAAATGTAGAGATCCGCAAGAGAACCAGATTTACCGACATAGCCCGAAGAATTGCCAAACTTAAGTGGCAGTGGGCAGGGCAAATTGCTCGCAGAACGGATGGCCGATGGGGCAGAAAGGTTCTGGAGTGGTGACCGCGAACCGGAAGACGTTGCGTTTGAAGGCCTCCCACCAGGTGGACAGATGACGTGGTGAAGGTTGCGGAGATCCGCTGGTTGCGAGACGCATGGGACCGGTCAATGTGGCAACGCTTGGGGAAAGCCCATGTCCAGCAGTACTTTCAGCTGATATGATGATGATGATGATGATGAAGCTAGTTGACTAGGCTAGTGGGCTTGACTAGCTTAAAGTGCAGCCCCTCTAGCCAAGTTACAAACGTTTCGTATCGAATCTCTTTCTACAATCGTTAACGCCTTCTATAATTTGTCTCTGACCACGTGACTTAACGTTCAGATGTGTCACACCCATACATTGATTAGTTTTCTACTAGCGTTATCGATTGTAGATTGTCAACTTGGCTACAGGTGCTGTCGTGACTATTTTCGCTCTGGTTCTGAAGTTGTGGCAACTTTTTCAAAAGAAGAACTGTAAAGAAAAAGTGAAAATAGCGTCATTGCAATTTGCAACTGTCTTTAAACTCCTTTGAAAGATCAAACAATAAAATGAAAGAACAGTGCTACAAAAGAAAAAAAACTATGATTCAAAGGCACTACTGCAAATTACTACCGTACGAACTAGTCCACGTTAATACTACGAATTTCTCGGGAATGGTTGACTCATGGGAAAGCCATTGTGGTCGCCACATCGCGTGTACACCACACCCAGTCTGTTGTACGTCGACAGTAGACCTTTTGGTTTTTTTTTGGGTTCCGTGGCCGAATTGTAATTACAGACGAACGAAGTCTCGACATAAGGTGGGACTTCGTCTGTCTGTGTATCACAGTCGGATATTTCAGGAGCTCAGCACCAATTCTATCGACTTGAAATTTGGAATCTAATCTAATATCTATAAACGAGCAATTCTTGTATAATACATATGTAAAGTATATATATAATTTGAATATCGGAAACGGCTCCAATGAATTTCATTAAAATTTGTATGCAAGGGGTTTCGGGGGCGATAAATCGATTATTTTAGAAAACGTCGTTTTCTCTATTTTCACCTGAGCAGCGCTCGGTCGCCCAGGTACTAAATACTTACAAACAGTGGTTATCCATTTATATGGCAAGTGAAATAAAATTTAAAACTAGAAATTGTTTTCAGCCCCGAAGCTAGAGCAGCGAAAATTGGAAATAAATCTAGTTGACGGAGATTTGAGTCAAATAATATTTCAGGAACAATAAAACTATGTCTATGACTAGCACATTATTTCTGGTAACAGAAAAAATCTAAACAAACAAACTTAATTTTGTATCACATGTAATAAAAATGGAATAAAACTTTTTTGCAAAAAAATACTACCGACTTCCAAATAAAAACTACAAAGTGCAAAATAACTTTATTTTTGGAAGTCGGTGTCTTTCGAAGGTACATTTTTTTTCGTTATGGACACCGGCTTCCAAAAATAAAGTTATTTTTCACTTTGTAATTTTTTATTTGGAAGTCGGTAGTATTTTTTGCAAAAAAGTTTTTATTTTTCACTTTTTAGTTGTACCTACTTAATGGGCAAGTTGTTTAGTAACCTATAACGCCAGAATAGATTAACCGAATATCATGAAACTTAACATGACCGATGAAATAGGAGATCTGCGTACCCCTTAAAATCGTACTGGCGTGATTTTATCTTATGAAATGGTATAAACAATGAACAGACATGCGATTGCAGCAATCACGAGAGATTTGCCGTTATTTATTGAAGAGTTATGTTGTATATATCCGAAGTTCTTCATCAAATCTTCACAAAATTAAAATGGGACCAATTTCGGAACACACTCTCTCAAAATCGGTCCACAATTGACGGAGATATCGGTGAATATACACAAAAAAAAAACATACATAATGTCGAACATAGAACCTCCTCCTTTTTGGTAAGTCGGTTAAAAAAATATCTAACCAAGGTACGGACAAGATTCGGTCTTTGCCAGTTTTTTGTACCTACTACTGACCTTTTGCAGAACGACTTGATTTATAAGCCAAGTTGATGGTCCGCCGCCGTTTGACAGGCGTTTTCATGAGCGGAGGTCAGGGGAAGTCGGTAAAGTAGTTCTCTTGATAATGATAGTTCAGGTTTCGGCAACTAACTGCTATCCTTTAGATGTTTCGGTTAATTTTAGATTTTGAATTAGGACATTAATATATGATAGCGCTGCTAAATGAAAGTAGTACCACAGACGAAATCAAACTTCAAGGCAGATAGATGACTTAACGGAAACCCGAATTAAGTATTGTTAATGTAAAGATTTCTTTTTATTTGAGTAATATTTTAAAAATCAAAAATGGAAGGTAGATCACTGACTGTTAGTTCATTCAAATAAAATAATTGGTAGCTTAATCCATTCAAAATATTTGTAAAAAGTGTTATTAATTACTAATCAAATATTGAACACAATTACTGTATTTTTACAAACTTAAATCTACAATTAATTGATAAACTAATGTCACCTGTAGTTGTTGCTATGTGACGCCTTTTCATTTGTCTAAACGTATAAATAGGCTAGTTCTAGTCGAAAGAACTCAATATTGAATTGTATTTTGAACTGTGCACATCTTCTTATAAAATTAAGTTGATTTACTGTTGGTGTGAGTAATAAAAAGTGTTAACAAGATGTCTGATCGTTATCATTTGAGAACCCTGAGTACTCCCGCTCTTACATATATGTATGTATTAATATCGTTACTATTATTTGGGCGCACGGTTGGCGCAGTGGTTGAGCGATTGAATGCTGCGCTGCGTGTCGCGGGTTCGACTCCCGCATGGAACAAATATTCGTATGACCTACAGATAGTTGTTCCGGCTCTGGGTGTTTGCGTATGTGAGTTTATATGTTTGTAAACGCACCCACGATACAGGAACAAATTCCTAGTGTGGGGCAACTTTTTTTTAAATAAAAATATATTAACTGTAGACTGATGTATACATCAGTCTACAGTTATATCTTCTGGTGTAATAGAGAGTGTGCACACAATAATTTAATCTGTTGATTTATAGCCAAATATGTAAACTGAATTAAACATCTCATGACCTCCAGAATATATTTTTGTCTCCAGGATTTTTATAGCTTCTATAACTCAAAGAAAGACGAATTCACAAAGTCACACACTTGATTACATGCCTTTTTCCAACGGGCTTAGAAGCAGAGGCGGCTGTACTTTAAGTTCACTCGTGCACTGAACTGCCAGATTTAAAAAGGTTAAGAAATAAAATAAAAATGTTTAATAATATCTGATTAACGATCTATTCAATATATACGAAATTATGACGAACAAATTTAAGCTCTTTGCTAAAGTAATATGACGTATATTGCTGTAAAAAATACTCCCCGTGCGCTAGGCTAAAGCGCACGGCGAGAGTTCATACAATTCTATGATAAACAAGCGAAAACGCCTGGCGCGTGAGACAGAGATAGTTCAATAGAAAATGTACGGCGAAATATGACCATTCTCGTGCGCCGCACCAGAAAACCGAAGATTACCGAGAGCGGGCGAGGTTTGACGAACGAAATTTATCTTAGGGTCGAGTACCAACATTAAAAGTTGTACAACGACGTAACTAGATGGCGTTGGCGTCGAATTAGAAGTCGCTAGCGAGATGGTTTGCCGATTTACATAGGCTCCTGTGAATTTTAGCATATCTAACACAATTACCCAGTGAGACGGCAAAGTGCACTACCACTACTATGATCCACCAGCCGCCACTGCTTAGAAGAAACCTATAAAACCACGCTTCACCGTCGACCACATCATCACTTAACATCAGGCGAAGATAGTGGTCAAACGCGAGCAGTCCAAAAAAAAACCGGCAATGTGCGAGTTGGACTCGCGCACGAAAGGTTCCGTACCATTATCGCAAAAAACGGCAAAAAAATCACGTTTGTTGTATGAGAGCCCCACTTAAATATTTATTTTATTCTGTTTTTAGTATTTGTTGTTATAGCGGCAACGGAAATACATCATCTGTGAAAATTTCAACTACCTAGCTATCATTTTTAGTTCATGAGATACAGCCTGGTGACAGACGGACAGACAGACAGACAGACGGATTGTTAAGTCTTAGTAATAGGGTCCCGTTTTTACCCTTTGGGTACGGAACTCTAAAAAGAAAATGCCGTATCCTAGCTACGAAAATATTCATAATCATCAGCCTTTTAATGTTTCCACTGCTCTCTGTGAGAGAGGGAACGAAAATATAATTAAAGTTATATTTTTAGTTCATTTGATTTTCATTAATATGTACATGGGTAGCTAAATAGCAAGCAAGCAAGTGTATTCCGTAAAGTAATGTGATTAAGAGCGATAGTACCTAACACTCAGCAGCTGTAATTCTTGACGGAGCCTTAAGAAGTTTCTACTTAACAAAGTACTTTAATCTTCAAACTTGTAACTGGTGTGTTTTTAAGAGAACCGTCTTCCTTTTAAGAGTTCAGTGGAAACGTTAAGTAGGTACATAATTGGATATATACATGAATCTTTTTGATGATGTTCTTCACAAAGGCTTGTGCGCAGTACCTACTCATAAGCGGCATGCTTGTATGACTAGAGAACGTAAATATAGCAAAAGGGATGTGATCCATACATCTTTATTGATTGCATTTCATTACCCTGTCTTCAACTTGGTTTTGAATATAACTATCTCAGTTGTCGTATTATTTTGACCGTGTAAAGTTCATCAAAAAACACTAACAAGAGCACAAAAACGGATTTGAAACGTGAATAAATAGTAACACTAAATGAAGTCGCTGTTACAAATAGTCGCCGCAAAAACTTCACAATAATACGATACAAAAAACTAGACCAAATAACGAGTACACTCGTTGACAAAATACTTTCAACAAACTAGGAAAAAAACAATTTAACACGCATATTTTAATTTAGTTGATAAATGAATTGTAAGTTATGTAATAAAGAAGATCTTTAGGAGTACTCACTAAGCAAATTAATTAGTTTGTTCACAATGTAAATAATATTACTACATATCTTCGTTAGTATATATTTTAAGCCCGAATGTCGAAGTATAACGATAAGTTTACTTCAGTATTTAATTAATGTACTCATTTATGTAAAGTGTAAATTTCTTTATGGGAAATATATATCTTTAACCAGAATAAACATGTGTCTTGCTCCAAAAATAGTTACTGTACAAAATAAATGTATTTTTTTCTACCTTTGTACCTCTGCAAGAATTAAATGAATACGTACAAGCAGTAAAATACCTCGAATCCAGAAAACACTGCATTTTCTCACCATATACCATATCTACCTGTTATTTTGTTTTTTATGAAGCTCTCGCCTCTTCACGACTAAGCCATGAAAATACATCACGCGCCGACGTTTGGCATAGTATGGTTTTCATCGCCCGCACTGAACTGATTTAGTAACCGAGATTTATTTACAGCATGACTAATGGCTGCTGTTTATGATCAATTAGTGTTTAAATCTTTGCAATATGTGTGTTTTTATGCCAGAAAGTTTGCTGCTGAAGAATGGTTATAACGCTTTTGTTTTTCCTAGGTGAAGAAATGTAGCTTAGAAACCAGTCTTTGCAATAAAATTTATATATCAGACGGGTACTGCCCGTATGTTTAAGGAAAGTTTGTATTCTAGTCTCCGTTAAACCTATCAAAACACCTCTATTTCACTACCTTCTGAAATTGTTTGACATCGACTGTCGAACGTTTTTACCTACCGAAGAGTATTGGACTTTTGATTTCTGTGTTTTTCTGTTGTTTTCAAATTAAGCCTCCATTACAATCTAGATGTCATTCAAAACTATTACTTACGATTTTGGTGTTAAGGTGCATAAGCTCGCGCTCGGTGACTCGGCGCCGCGCGGTCTCCATTTGCTGCTGACGGTACTGGTTGTACTTATACAGCAAATACATTCCGGGCAGGGCCAATACCACGAACGGTCGCATCAAGTTCGATGACGTAGGCGCGCGCTGCGGCATTTTCTTCTTAACATTATTTAATTTACCACACAGCTATGCACTTCTGCCGTCGACTGTACGCCGAGAAGCGAGGCACGAAAACTCTTTTTGTAATTGAAACTTTGTGACTTCAGTATTAAAGATCATTTTGATTGTTGAATTAACAGTTACAGTCACGCCACATTTTATATACTTAGTTTAAGTTAAAATATTTATGGAAGATTTAATTTTATTAGTAACACTAGAACTATTGCTTATAAGCACTTTATATAGCGTCACTACGGGGTTTCTACGTTTTTTAAACGGATTATTGCTTTAGTAATAGACCTATTTATTTACACTGCGATGTTTTAGGACGTTACCGGCATGGTATCTGAAACAAACAAACAAAATGTTACATGTTTATTGTTATACAAACAATTGTTTATAATTCCCTAAAAAGGGATGAAGAAATCCTGTAAAAATATCAACAGTTGGCATGATCCATTTTTTTCTTTTTGTTTTTTATTTTAAATCGTTGACCACACTAGGAATTTCTTAGGTGCGTTTACAAACATTTAAACTCACGTACACAAGACACCCAGATCCGGAACAACTATCTGTAAGCCATAAAAATATTTGATCCGAGCGGGCATCGAACCCGCGACACGCAGCGCAGCAGCCGATCGCTCAATCACTACGCCAACCGTGTCGCCAAACGTACTTTAAAATACTAACTACATGCAGGTTTGTAAAATTTCTAATCTAGGTAGGTAACCTTCTTTTGTATTTTCCCTCAAAAATCTTAGCCATCTAACATACCACCTATAAAATGTTATCTTGAGCTTGAAAAGCCCAGGATTAACTTTACTTACCGAATACAATGTCAAACACGGTATTTTCAAAGAATTTTCTAAAAAGAATCCTAAGCTCCACATGTTATGTAAACATTCCCATCACATTTATTTCAGGGCACGTTAAAAAGAGCGGTGGAACGTGGAACAAACTTATGTGCATACATTAGAGGCCCGCCCGGCCTTCCGCATGCCCGCATACTGTTTTACTAATTAAAACCTACCAGACGAACACGAATACGTATATCTTGATAAAGGTAGCAAGCATGAAAAAATACAATTTTTGGTCGAGATCTGAAGCTAATACTTTTTATTAAAAACTGAAATTGAAGTTCGGTTTCTATCCGACTGCCGAAGGAGGGTAATGTGTTTATCAGTCTATGTAAGTATGTATGTAAGTATGTATGTATGTTTGTTGCTATGTGGCGTTCTAGAGACCAAACACGTTGGCCGATTTTGATGATTCTTGCGTCAATCGATTCGTCTTAACCCTGCGAGTGTCACTGGCTACATTATAATTGGAAAATAAAAAAATGGCGGATTTTGGGCGCCATTTTTTGAGGGAAAAAATAACTAAAAAGTTGTAAATAAAAAAAAGTTAATAAAAAAATAAAACCCGACTGCTTAAAAAGCGAACTAAAAAAAAACGTAAACAAAAAAAAAATCATGCTGTGCAGTCGGAGGATACATATTCGCGAGCTGGCTGACCAAAACCAGATATGTCCTCCGACAGCACAGCATGATTTTTTCTTGTTTACGTCTTTTTAGATATAAATCATGTGTGAAATCATTTCAACTGTCTAGCTATCACGGTTCAGACAGACAGACAGACGGACCACGGAGTCTAAGTATAGGGTCCCGTTTTTACCCTTTGGGTACGGAACCCTTAAAAAATAAGTCATTGATCCGACTTGTACCTTACGTAACTTGAAAACATGATTTTTTGTTTATTAAGATATTTTGATAATTTTTGTCTCAAATGAAAGGTATAGGCGTAGAACCATTTTATCAGTTTATATCATGTTTATTAGATATTAACTCATTACTGAATGCCAAGTGAAAGGGTCACGGGGGCCCCTTACCTCGATACGTTTGTTTTGATCGTGTTAGCGACACTGCTTTTACATATTTTTCGTATCGTTTTGAAATATTGGAATACATTGGTAGACAGGTGTTAACGACTTTTATTTTTTGTTATCTGGCGGTCCCTATAGGACCTAACCATCATGCTAACTCTTCTGGGATCACAGGAGTGATGTTATGTTAATTATAATCAAAAATTGTTTAGAGCTTTATTTTTTTAATAATTTTTCTCTCTTCTTGGTCGCGTTCTTCATTACTGAAGGTCGTGTCCCTAAAGGCGTTCGTGTTTTTATGTACGATGTTCTTCCACTTCAATCAGTTCTCAGCTTCTCTCAGGCTTCTTCTTCAATTATTTTTTACATCTAATTAACTGAAGTTTATATTTCACCTGTTCCGCCCTAAGACTCATCTGCAAAATTCACTCAAAAACAACAAAAATCGATGAATAGTCAGTTGGTTTATTTCCCTCTTCAGAAAATATCAAAATAAATGAGAGCAGTCGTTGAAACAACAGATGGCGTACAGGATTGGCTTTGCGGTCAGTCAGCTCAAGTGTATTTAAGCGGTCAAGTGAACTCAAGTGAAGCAAATACTGGCAATACTTTTTATTGAGGAAGCTTTGAACTTCAGAAGTAGACCGCGACACATTGTTGTATATTTATGAGCACTAGCTGTACCTCAGATCATAGAAACAACAGTTGTTTCTATGATCTGTGAGCTGTACCCACCCGTAATTATAACTGTACCATAGCAATGCCACATAAAGTAAAAAAAGTGAGTTTATATAGATTTTTTGGGTCAGGCACCTTCGCGGGCGTACGCAGAACAACTTACGAAAGTTTCATCACAATCGGATCACTGGTTTAGAAACGAATTGAGTACAAACATACAAACAATCATTTATGTAGATATTGATAGATATGGACTTTTAGATAGTTAACTTTTTACTCTATCAAATAGAGTGAGCAGCACATCACCTACAAACTTTATCAGCCCGAAAAGCTATTCAGAATCATTAATTTAGCCTATAATTGTTGATACAGTCATCTAACAAATACATTAATTTTGTTAAATGAGGCTTTTGTGACATCTACCAATCCGCATTGGGCCCGCATGGTGGATTATAGCCCACTCCCTCTCTATGAGAGGAGGCCTTAGTCCCAGCAGTGGGAACATTAGAAAGGCTGTTGATGATGATGATGAGGCTTTTGTTTAGAAATCTATAGGCTAGGAAGGAGAAGTTTTCCGGCTGAAAATATATAAGCTCTCCATAAATAAAGCTGAAAATTATGCCCTTTTTATTATATATCCAAACTACTACAAAATTCTAAACAATTTTAAATGTTATAGTGTTAACACACGTACGGATTTGGTACGGCCGGACCGACTCCACCCACTAATTCTTTCTCGCTTACACTCGCTTGTTTGGACCGAGACGGAATCAATTTAATAATAATAATGTCCGCGGACCACTCTACACACGCTCGGATATGGTCGGGGCCGGACTAACCCCGCCCACAAATCCGTGGTCCGGCCGTACCAAATTCGAGCGAGTGTTAACACTATTAGGCTGCAATGTACCAGGCCATCATAAATAGGTCGAAGCATTCGATATCACACCGAAAGAGATGATGCTCCGAATCACTACAGTTCTTGAAAAGCTCAAGTTTCTAAAGAGCTGAACAACACAAATGGCTTGTAAAATGAAGCCCCATTAACTTTCCAAACTAACAAAAAGTAGTCCACAATTTTCAATTTTAGCCTGCAATATACCAAGCAATCATACAATGGTGGCAGCATTCAATAGCATAGCGAAAGCGATACCGTCCTGAAATACTTTAGTTTCAACAAAATAACACCACAATAAATAGCCGTCAAAATAAAGCCCCGTAAACACTTAAAGAATAATTGCAGCCTGCAATGTACCAGGCAACCATAATTGGTGGTAGCATTCGATAACACAATGAAAGCGATGATGTCCCGAAACACTGCAATTTCTAAAACTATATAAATATAGTTATAATAAAGCCCCAAAAATTTATTTCAGCCTGCAATGCACCAGGCAATCATAAATTGGTGGAAGCATTCGATAACGCAATGAAAGCGATGATTTCCCGAAACACTGCAATTTCTAAAAAAATATAAATAACCGTTATAATAAAGCCCCAAAAATTAATTTCAGCCTGCAATGCACCAGGCAATCATAAATTGGTGGAAGCATTCGATAACGCAGCGAAAGCGATGCTGTTCCGAAACACTGTTAATAAGCGTGGGACGCCAATGAGCCGATTGATAGCTTCCTCTAGGGAGCAATGTGGCCAGTGTAATAGGTTATTTTCCTCGTATCGACAGCTATAAATGTTCGTAATACGGTATTTAATAGCGTATCGGTTTAATCGGAGAAAAATGGCTGGTATTATGGAGTGCTGATGGTTGGAGCTTGGGGTGAAAAGATTTACGTTTATTGGAACTAATATTGTATAATATGAATTCTTTCATGACAAGCACGTCATTTCCTTGAATGAGTGAACAGAATTATACCAATGTCTTACCAAGCTCTTAAGCCCGCTTGCGCCTTCTTGGTTTGTATTACTAACTCCGAGTTAGTAGCTAACCTGGCCAATTATATATGACATATTTGTTATTTAATCTCGTGCTAGCAACTAATTCTGAGTTAAGTTTTTGGCGCTAGTGGGTCTAAGTTAGCTGTGAAACGGCCTTGACAAGGTAGACCAGTAGGCCCCTTTACAAATAACCTAATAACACATTTACCAACTAGCCTTCAAGAGAAAAATTAAGTACTTCCGACACACCCTAGGGCTTAGGCAAGCAACCATCCTTGCTGGCACAAAAATTTTTCGCCATCATACATCGTAAAATTCGTCTTATTGAAGCTTTTTGGGGGTGAAAGAACTAATGAATGTAAACAGCTTTTCCTAAATTTAAAAAAAACTGGCTAAGTGCGACTCGAACTCGCGCACGAAGGGTTCCGTACCACTATCTCAAAAAACGCCAAAAAAAACACGTTTGTTTTATGACAGCCCCACTTAAATATTTATTTAATTCTGTTTTTTTAACAGAAATACATCATCTGTGAAAATTTCAACTGTCTAGCTATCACGGTTCATGAGATACAGCTTGGTGACAGACAGATAGACAGACAAACAGACAGACAGACGGACCGCGGAGTCTTAGTAATAGGGTCCCGTTTTTACCCTTTGGGTACGGAACCCTAAAAAAACAGCTGTCTCTGTTTCAACTCCCTAGACTTTATGGAATGAGTTAAAAGTCGCCCTGTATTGTATAGTAGATAATAGAAGGAGAACATTGGAACCAGTTTTTATCATTCCCGAGTTCCAGACCAACAATGTTGACACATGTTCGATGTTTAGAAGTTTCGTGCCACGAAGTCGTATACAACAAGACTCAACAGGGTGTCAAACTGCAAACATTATGAGACGGAAGTGAGGAAAATGGAGGCCTAATAATACATTGCAAGGCTGTTATTTAATACAATCAAACTTTAAATATAGGTTTTGATTGCTGAAATTAGGTTAAAGTAAAAAGATCCATGCTTTTATTGTGTTTTATGTTCGAGTAAGAAAAATCCACACATTATATGTTGGTGAGTGAAAAAAAACTACCTATGTGCAAGGACTGACTGTTTGTGTTTTATCTTATTGGTGATTTTCTTCAGAAAGGCCAGTAGTCAAACTGGCGTGAGTGTATGACTAGATGTATGAACGTAAATGAAGCAAAAGACTAATCTAACCTACTCACAACAACAACAACAACAGCAGACAACACAAACAACACACACGCACACATCAACAACAAAACACACATCGACAAACACAACACATCGCACACACACACCGCACACCGGACCGCACCGCACATCGTGTTGTCTACATCGGACAACTGAAATGTATAAAAGTTACGATACCCTAATAGACAGAAATTGCAGTATAATAGTGAAGAGAATATAGCTACAGAAATAGTTTCGTATTTCCCGTGTAAATATTTCAATAGTTCTGTGTTTTCCGAGCGGATATTTGTAAACTATACAATACATACGCATAGGGGCACTCAAATAGACTACACAATGTTTATATTCTGTAAAACTTCTCAATTAAACATTTCTGAGCATAAAAACATGTGTGCAGATTATACGCGGTGGGAGAGAAACCTTAAAAAAATATATCTCATTCTCTCGCACATTAAATCATATTAATGTTTGTCCCTTTTCAATGTCGCTTTGTCGTTTCATCGAATTCCAAATCTCAACGGAGCTAAAGACGTTTTCACTTCAAAAATGCTGCAACAAGAAAGAGCATTTTTCTGCCGCTATACAAAACAACGCATGCCAGTTTATTTGCCCTCTGACAGCACGGGCAGAAAACAAGTTAGTTTATATTTTAAAAAATCTGACAGTTCACGTTTCGAAACTTCTTATATTAACGAATCGCACAAGTATTAATGAACTGACGCAGACAATGATACATTTTGTTTGGAAGGTAACAGAAATCAAATATTTTTAGATACTATTGTTAAGGATTTAGCATAAGCATGTATTGATGTACGCCATTTTGTGACAGTTAAACATTTTTTCTTTCTTTCTTTAGATTTAAAACTTGTTTCTCTTCATGTATCATTTAATGAAATGGCTTTATCGTCTTTCAGCCCTTGGATAGTAAGAGCAGAGGAATACCAAAGATATAATGGAAGGAATGTTTGAACGATGATGTGTCTAGAAAAAGGGTAACTGCAGAGATGATTACTAACAGAAGTATAAAAGAAGTAGGCATTTTATTGCACTAACCCTAAATCAATCTGTATAAGAGCGAGATAATGATGATGTTCCTGTCCTTCTCCCATGTGACTTATGTGGTCTGAACATGTTATCTTCTACCACAGTCAACCACCACTCTATGATTTATGTTATCATGATTTTATTGTCTTGTTTTTTTTTTTTTTTTTTTTTTAATTCACCCTCTTTTCACTCATACTCGTATCATTCCCTCTAAGTAACTATATCCACATTTAGAAAAAGAAACACTACATCGTCAACAATTCTACATAAGGGAGTTTTGGCGGGAACGTAATGACGTCTATGTTGCTTCTCTGTTTTATTTTCCTAAAATTGTGTTAAATTGATTATTAATAGTGTAAAAAAGGTGGTTTTTTATTCTAATAATATAAGTGAACGTGCACGAGTGTGGGCAAGTAAAACACAGCGGTAGAACATGAGTTTGTACATGTTGTCGACAAAACTCCGTAGAAGCTTTCAATAAAGTTACCGCCATTTTATTGGGGCCTAAATAAGACATTGGACTAAAATCTAATGAAACTAGAATTCTATTCTAAACGTGACACTGGCTAAATGCACAAACCGTGCGAAGCCAACAAATAAAAAAAAATCTACATAAGTACATGTAAAACTTTTGGCTGTGGCTTCCTCAGTGTCGCCTCAGGAATTGGACATAAACGTTTATTGCTTGTCATCTTTATGTTATAAGTAGGTACTACAAGTCTAGCACTAGATAGTATTTTATGCAAATAGGACAGTATTCTAGAATAAAAGAACTGGAAGATATTTGGCGAGAAGGCAAACTAAGTGAGCAAATTTTTTTTAGAAAGGTTTGGATATTTCAATGGGTGTCTATCTGATGTTGTAATAATAAATTATGTACACATTTGCTGTTCCAAGATAGAAAACAAAGGTAAAAGAAATAACAGACAAACCCACCTACCCACCTGCCTACTGATATAAGAAGTCAGGAATGTTTTAAGGCGTTTGTAAATGATCTTCTTAGGAAAGTGGTTTGCAATTTGTGGAGGGAGGGTTAGCAAATAAGTAATTAAGTAGTTTTATAAGATATGGGTCATGTGATATAAGATAAGATTCCATTATTAACATTTCATAAGAAAATTAAGTGTCCGCACTATTAAACTTTTCTTTTTAATACTGTTTGTTCCGTTCCCACAGACAAACCGTGAAAACGGTTTTGTGAGGCATAGTTCTTAAGTTAAGATTTTATAAACTTGTACTTTAATAAATAAATAATAATAAAGGAAGTGCAATAATGATTGATGATTTCTAATTATTTTCTGTCATATGAAATTACGTTTCAATGTCTTCAAGGAACATCATTACATACATCATACATACAATACATACAACAAGAACAAAAACAATATTACACATAAAAACATTATTATTACCACTGTATATACTCTTGAAAAATACTAAGTTAATATTTTCTAAATATTTTCTATTTAAGAAGCTATCTGATAACCTCGATAACTATCTACTAAGAATCTTGTTGGGGATCCAGATTGAAATATTCTCGGCGTTTCATCCAAAAATGGCGGAGCGCGCCAGACGAAATTCGTACAACTCCCGAAGTCAATCATTGAGCAGTCCGAATACGCACGAACATTCCCGATCTCATTGTTCAGAATCAGACTGCATGCCTTGGGTGTTCTTTGATTGTATTGAATGATTGTATTGAAGAAGTACAAAAAAATATGGTAGGGACTAAAAAATGGTTTCAGAAAACGACGCTATCAGTAAAACCAGTTGGTTTAGACCCACCCTAACTTTTCACTGTACTATTATAAGTGAATAAACAAAGAAATGTTACCGAGAGTCAAGGCGAAAGGGATTACTCTTGATCAGAGGATAGATGTTCAGCGCAGACACGATGGCCAATCTTTTTATCTTGTCAATTATGTCCTTCGATCAACAATAACTAACTCGGGTCACGTACACAATCAATGCTAAATTCTGTCCGCGTGAATATATACTGCATTTACAATACTTACTATGACAAACTAAACCAAATAAGAGCTCACATTTCATGTGAGCTGTTATTTACCGAGACGTATTACTTGCGCTGATACCTACATCTAGTTGGTATTGTTGATCGAAGATTATGTCGTTGACACTCCTGAAAACATAATCAGTGATAAACGTTTGATGATTGGGCAAATCGTTATTCTACGACAATTATTCATTGCCTTTGTTGAGCCAAAGAAACCAGAGCTGTCCAAAAGTGCGTTTTGTTTTCGGTTGTTAATCGTCAAAGTTGCAGTAAGCACCTGGATGAAGTACGTACCAAACCAGGAAGAAAGGGGAAGCCTTTTTATATAAAATTAAGATTGGATTTATTAACAGACATTGAGTCACTGTGTATCAATGTAATTCAATCCCATAACACACTCCCAAGAAAACTTGGCAGACCTACAACAGTACCCTTCCCTTTCTTCGAAAACTCATGCGAAATAAAACGGCGATACCCTTTTGTCCCAGCATTGATCAGTTACGTCACAAAATTGAAAGTATCGAGCGCTCTCAAGATTCATAGTATGGTATAAGCCCGTGCCAGTCCACGGTATTGACGGGATAGTGTACGAACGTACACGAATCACTCTGATCGACAGCCAGTCAGACACGGCGGCGGTTTGGTGCCGTTGGGTCTGTAGTGAATGGGTGATTTTGTTGAGGTGGTGAAGTATGTTTCGAAGAAAATTATACATAATGTCTAGAAATTTTTATTAAAAACGTCAGGGTTGACCATAAGCTCTTAGAGCAGTATCAATTTGATATCGAGTAAGTGACAGATGTATACAAGTCAGATACATCTCTCCCTTATTCGATCTCAAATTGATACCGCTCTAAGAGCTTAAGGTCACCACCCAGGTGTCGTGGGACACGTAGTTGGAACAAAGTTTCTTTCACTATGTAATATCAGGCGCAATGATAGAAAAATTGAAATAAAATATGGACGAACGAGAATGCTATCATCGGTTTAATGTTGTTTTATACATCCAATCTTATTTTGTAAAAAAATACACTCAAATTTTGAAATAAGTACTCAACTTTGTCGGTCGGCCACTATTTCTCGTGAAGCTCCAAACGCGCGATAAAGAACTTAGTTCCAAAAACCACATACCTAAACACAACTTAGATCCAAATGAGACAAGTCTTACTTGACTTGTCTCATTTGCATCTAAGTTTAGATTTGGATCATTCTTAGTTACAAGATAATATTTTTAGAAATTACCGGCTAGCTTTCACAAACCAGAAAATAAGATACGGGATGTTAAGAGCATCTGACTAAATATAGAAACGAATACGTAGAATAGGAAAGATCTGATGTTTGTAATATTTCAGGAATATGGATGAATTTAACACTGATATGACGGTAATGAACATATATTATTCTATCCATATTGACTGATGACCGCTTGAAGATAGATTGTGGATATGTTTTTACCAAAGCCTACGATATTCTTGTAGTATTTGTATAGCCTCGAAAGCTCTATTGATCACGTAGCAATAAAATCCGAGTCATACATTCGACATTCTGCCAAAACAACCTTGAATAAATAATGATGTAATTCGTATACCGGAAATCCCTAACGTATCAACTAATTACAATAAATCCGTAAACCGTATTGGTACTGAAAGACGGATTCAGTTGCCATATTATTGCGATCCCAGGCACATCGACGTTAAGAAAAATTATACCTGGATCCTACCCTCTATTGTCATCTTTCTCAATCACTCAAAGGTTTGCTGAAAGAAAAGCTATCTTTGGTCAAAGCTCGCCTTTGTACTTGAAATTTATTTTCACTGTTGTTTTATTAAATCCCGATGGAAAAAGAGGAGTGTTTTAAGTTTGAATTGTGTATCTGTGTGTTTGTGTATTTGTGTAACTGTCTGTGGCATCATATCTCCTTAAGGTTACACTAGTCAAAAATTCTTCCATACAAACGTAGTTTGGGGATTATTCCACTGTTTGACGATGTACGTTCAAAATAAAATGTGATATCAATTTGTCTCACCATTATCTAGGCCTGTATGGAAGCAAAAAACTAAAAATAGAAAATATTTGAAAGTTATGAGCGTCGAAAGTTCCACATTTCGACACTAATTTTAACGCATTTTTGGGCGCAAATAAATACCATAAGAAGACGGAAAATTGCAAATCGGCCTCCATACAGGCATAGATTAGTAGTTCAACAATGCAAATAATTTTATTTTGAACATATAGATTTGGTAGTTTTTTCATGATATCTAAACTGCCAAAGGTCTGTTTATAAAATTTCGCGCGCCCGATTTCGTCCTAAATCATTATCCATTTCGCTACAAATTTGCAAAAGTGTGTATTCGTACGCGAATTAGCTTCCTACTGCTCATCACAGCATCTATATCTTCCACACGTGTTGCCGGTTGATATAAAATGCATTTTAACCCCGCGCACAAAATAGTTCGTGCGGTTGACTAGTGTAACCTTAAGGTTACACTAGTCGAAAATTCTTCCATACAAACGTAGTCTAGGGATTACTTCACTGTTTGATGACGTAGGTTCAAAATAAAAACTGATATGAATTTGTCTCATCATTATCTAGCCCTGTATGAAAACAAAAAAGTAAAAATAAAAAGTTTTTGAAAGTTATGAGCGTCCATTTTTCAACACTAATTTTAACGCATCTTTGGGCGGAAATAAATACCATAAGAAGAAGGAAGATTGCAAAACGGCCTCCATACAGGGATAGATTAGTAGTTCAACAATGCAAATAATTTTATTTAGAAAATATACATTTAGTCGTTTATTCATGATATCTAGACTCCCAAAGGTCTTTTTATAAAATTTCGCGCGCTCGTTTTCGTCCTAAATCATCATCCATTTCGCTACAAACTTGCAAAAGTGCTAATTCGTACGCGAACTTGCTTCTTGCCCATCACAGCATCTATCTCTTTCGCACGAGTTGTCGGATGAAAAAGCTGGCATTTTAACTCCGCGCACAAAATAGTTCGTGCCGTTGACTAGTGTTAACTTAAATGATAAACCGATTTTGATTTCGTTTTTGTTGTTTGGAAGGTGACTTTCATAAAGTATGTTTGATGAAAATCGGTTCAGCTATTCTAAAGTTATGGACGTTTTACTGTTTGAATCTTGTTGTTTCCACAAGATATCGTGTCATATTTGCGTGTTCAATAGATTGTCGATCGAAGCGTGTCTAAATTATGTAGTATGTGTTCGCGACGAAGCGTCATCAACCATACTAAATGGTTCATAAAAGTTAAAGTTTGTATGTGTAGACATGTCTGCTCACCACGGCGCGCCATCTAATACTGAAATGATTTTTAGAGGCACTTTCATATTTATACTAAAATTTTACCTACATTTTTTGAGATAGTAGTATGATGTTTTTAGTATTTGTCAGTATGTTATAGGGTTCAATAGTTCACCCTTAATAGAGTAAAAGCATTAGAAAGCATGCTGATAAGAGTTATCATAGCAAAAAACATAAATTTCTGTCGTACGATACGTCATTGCTCGACGACGGATTAGTTCCGAATGGCCCGCGAGGTGGCCCCACCCGGTATATATACTTTTGGAGTTTTTTGGAAAAATTATAGTAATTAAAATCATGTTTTTAAGGGCTTATCCTATGTACTGGACATGAAATCGGTACATAATGATGAAACTATGTGAAAACCACATAGTTTCTGCTATGTAAATATGAATATTGACTTGATATCTCAAACACCGAATATATGGTTTTAGGTCATTTTAGGGTATATGGGAGACCTAGACCGAGACAGGAAACCTATATACACCTCATAGTTAGCGTAGTCTTTTATATAAAGCCCATTTACTTGAGATATCAAGTCGGTATATAATAGAAAACTGCTGTTTATCTGGTTTTCGGCAAATGCTTACGGGTTTAGGTGCCCTAAGTACCTAGAAAACATATAGGTGTACTGGTAAAAGTACTACCATTGGAAAGCTTGTTAAAAGGGCTTCCAGGCGGTTTCTAGATGGGAAGAATCGCTTGGATAGTCAGCGAGATAAACAGTCGTGAAAAATGTAAACAACGTAAAACGTTGAAATTTGTAGACCCTTCAGGTGGAATAACTCCCTGAAGGGAATAGATGTACTCATGGTGTAAGTACTTTCGGATGGCTTGCTGGACTAGCTACCAAGCCATCACTTTGGAGCGAAAATCGCTCAAGTAGTTTAAGTACAATTCCAGAAAATAGGTTTCTGGAAATGTAATTTTTAGTCAGTTTTTGGCATTCCCCGGGACTATACACCCCTGGGAATTCCGAAAATAAGGAATTTTTGGGGACCTCCCGATGGCCCGGTAAACGCACCATCGTGTCGTCCCAATCTTGTTAGGGTTTTATGAATAGTTTCTCTGATAGCTGGGCGCAAAGAAAGTGACCAGCTATCGAGTTTGTACATATCGAGGCACCTTATGTGCGTATAGCCTAGATAGACTTATATGAACACTAGAAATGTAAAGTGTGGTCTATCGGCTACCAGAATCCCCATAATAGGCGGTGATTGTCTGGTTAGCCTAAGTAGGAAGTCCTAAAGTCGGTGAAATGACTTAGGAATTTATAGATTCATTACATAAGGGATGATATCCCATAGAAGATTCCCGAAAATAAGCTTTTTCTAGACGTCAACAGACAGCCTGCTATTGGCACCAGCAGGTCAACCCAACCTATAGATATCCTTAGGCTAGGTTAAAAGCTATTAAGGTTTTAACCGAGAAATAAAGGAAATTGTTCCTTTATTTCATGGAATTAGTCTAGGGAAGCTATCAATACCTGGAAATTAGGTATATGGATTAGATACAGAGATAGGGGGCGTTACTGTGTTACAGTACGAAGAAATCCAGCTATTGATAGCACCGTGGAAGGGGTGCGGTAACCCTATTTACCAAATGTTGATAAGGGTTTTTTACAGAAATAAAAATTATTTTCGGCGAGAATTTGCGGGGCTCTCAATAATGGCACGGTCCGAGGGTATATACACCCCCCGGGCCCAAATAGAATTTGTAGTCATCCAAAGCTAGTCGCTTGTACTTGTCTTAGTAAATAAGAAGTAATTCTTATATAGAATCAAGTCTCAGAAATTGTTGAGAGCCCTAGAATCGTGCCGTGTACTGAATAACTTAGTGTTTCATTTAATTCATCAACTTCAACCCTTATGAAGACACCCCTTTTCGATCCTGTCGAGCTGAACCTCGGGACCTGGACACCAGGAGTGCTGATCCAGAAGTAGGCAACCCAGAACCTGGAAATAACTCGAGTACAGCCAACACATCGTTGAATCGTTAGAGTCGATTTGCAACCTTACGTCGCTGCTGCAGCCAGGCATCCAAGAACCTTGTTTTCGTGGTGTGATAGGGGCGTTCAGCGGCAATGGCCAGAAGGTTTACGCCCTTCTTTTCTCGGGGCCAATGAACACGCTACGTCCAGCACAGTATGAAATAAAAACGTCGCGGGTTTAAAAAAAAATCAATTTCATCTTTTTGTTTACCGTCATCTGTGTTAGTAATTCGTTGCTGTGTCTGTCTAAAGAAGATGTGTGATACCTACGGGTACTTTCATATATAAGTGCTTCGAAATTCTAATATTAATGAGATTTAGTTATTTTCAATTACGTCGTCCCAGCCAGTCTTCCAACTTTGGCCGACTATTAATTTGAAGTTTTCGTTAGAATAGTTTCTCTTAAGTGCTAGACGCAGAACTCTTGAAGTCGTGCATTCAGTTTCGAGTTTATGCCAATGCATTAGGAATTGTATCTGCTGCCAGTTTTCAAAACAAATCTAAATTGAATTTTTGTGGAACTGACTATAAAATGACTAAATTGAAATGATTGATTACGTCATCACAACCACTTCAACTTTCATTCAAATTCGTGCAAACACATCCTACTTTTCATGCACTCCCAGTTCAATCACATTAATATTAAAACTCAATTCTCTTTCGGAAATGAATTCCATTTTCAATAAGTGCTACTGAAAATAAATAATTCCTTCACAGATCTGTGCTCCTGGTACTGTTTAAACAGCTGGAAGGTTACAGTGTGAACGTCAAACGACCCAGTGCGATGTCGAGATGGCTTTCAGTTGATTGAGCTCTGGGATAACAAGCGTGTAACTAGCTTAACCTCAGAAAATCGCTGCCGACTGTTTCATGCAGCCTCGCTGTTACCGTGTGAATTGGGCCTTATGGCGCAGAAACCCCTCAGTAGGTAGCTGATTTTAAAATGAGAATCACGTCTAAACGGCTAGTCGTAATATTTTGGAAAAAAAACATGTTACATGAGACCATTTTCTTAATAATTTGCTCTAAGAAAATTTTGAGTTTTATTCGAATAACATAGTGTAAATAATTTGTAAAGTTATGTCTAACACGGACAAAAACGACAACCGCACCATAATCGACGGGCGTATTTTAATGAAATTGTCACCATCTCAAAGACAATTTAATCACCAAAATTTTGCTTTTTTTTAAAGTCGTTGAATAAAAAGGAAAGTACAAAAAACTACAAAATTTTGGCTTGCGCGGGAGCGAAAAGAGTGCGCGTTTTGTTTCCTCAAGGTCGTTGGAGACATTCCTCGTCTCGTTACAGGTGTTTTATATGAGTATCGGGGCATCCAGTTTTTGAGGGTTTTGTACAGAATTAAGCGGCTTTATTTTTAGACTGTTACCTATTTGATGACTTACCTACTGTCGAAAAATCGATATGATTTGTAAGTCTCTGTTCTGAAATTCGAAAAGAAACGTATACTTAGTTGCTGCTTGCCCACAATTAAATTAAAAAGGACAACGTGACCTCGACCACATGGTTTAATTCAACATTCACAATTTCGATCCAGATATCGAAAGCCCGGATTAGGATCAGGGATTAGGCGACAAGTTTACGCACAAAAGCTGTTAATCACAAACTCGGTTGATTAACGTGGTCCATAAATCCGTAATGAGTACAAAGTGTGTTAAAATGAGATTTTTACACAACCAAGTACCAGTTAATATGTAAATCAGATTGTTAATCAAAGCGACCGTATTTCACGTAAATGTATGTAGGTTTATAGGTTAAACTTCGGTTTATAACCAATAATTATAATTAGAACATTAAATTTAAACGGTTAATAAGCTTTTGCTTTGATTTAATGCTGATAGGATTTGCACCTATTAAATTTTGGTTGTTTTAATTAATTTTATTGTGATTCTATTCATGCGATAATTTACTGCCGGGTTTAATTAGTGATGTAATAGTTTAGTTTAATTTGCATGTTAACTGCACGTTTAGACCCTCATTTTTTAGGGGTTCCGCACCTCAAAAGAATAAAAACTTATCCCTTATAGGATCACTTTGTTGTCCGTCTTTCTGTCTGTCTGTCAATACCCTTTATCTCGGGAACGCGTGGAGGTATCGAGTTGAAATTAATATAATATACTCAAGTTGGCAAACCCTTGCAGCTGTAAAAAAAACAAATTTCTAGATCAACGCAATCAAGAGATACAGCCGTTAATGACGTGGTATATCTTACAGTCGCAAGGGAATCAAAATCTACAGGATACTTCTCATTGACCTAGAATCATGAAATTTGGCAAGAAGCGATGTCTTATAGCACAAGTAAAGGAAAAACAATATAAGTATATCAAAAAAAATGATAATTAACTTATTTGCAGTTGGTAAACTGACCGCGACTTATGTCTATGTACGGGGACTAAATTTTTCCAACGGCAAAGTTAATTTTGTTCCTCAACTCTTTTTATCTTATCGTTAGAGCAATGTTCGATGAATGTAGCTGTTTGTACGGAACGCTCAGTTCGCGAGTCCGACTCGCACTTGGCCAGTTTTATTGTATGAACCAACTGTTATCCTACATTTGCTCTACAGCGGCATTAAAAGTTGTCCTGCTCTCTTCTTCGAAAATAGAAAAAGAAAAGATCCTGAAAGTTTACAGAAAGATGCAGGAAAATTGAAACAAAAGTGAGATCCATAAAGCATGTATCACATAGTACTATATACATTTGAATTTTCAGTACTGCAAGCAAACTGACCAGAACGAATCCATAAAATATAACAGTCAAAAGAAAATTATAGACGCAACTATCCTAGTACAAATGTACATTGCAGCAGAATTTATGTAGCCAAATCTTCAGGGCAGCCACATCGACAGATCGTAACATATTGCCTTACTTAATATTCAGGACAGATACATGTATTTGACTTAGCTTACTCCGAGTCAGGAAAATTCCTTGATTCCCAACTGAGATACAATTTCGAGAAGTTGCAAAATACTTTGAATGAATATTAACTTCGAGGAAGACGGCGTAGGTATGTATTTACTTTTCAGTTCATTTGCTCGAATTAAATAGAAAACATAAACCACTTTGAAAAGAGGAAATTAATTATTTCAAGATGGCAGTTCAAATATTGATGTTAGGAAATATATACATACATAAACTGACGCCTTTTTTACATGGGGGTAAGCAGAAATTACATAACGCCATCTGCTACGATCCTTACATACTTCTTTTGCTTCACTCAAGTTCATACGTCTAGTCATACACACACGCCGGTTATAAGTACTACGTACTCGTATCTAGCCTTTCTGAAGAATATCACCAATAAGGTCTATGTAAGTCCTTCTAGGGCGTCCCCTCCCGGCGCTTCCATTTACGTCTGCCTTGTAAGTACCTACGTTTTGTTAGTTAACTTTCATTCATCTTCTCAACATCGCCACAGATAATATAATACTAGCATACAGATGCCTCATCCCATTCAAAGAAACCGTGCCGTCGTAACTAGCGTTTCTCATCTGACTATGCCGATTATTTTTTGTTAATCAAAATACAAAAAATAATCAGAATAAACAGTATAGAACGTCGGCACGGTTTCTTTGTATGGGATGAGACATCACTAACATCGCCAAACCATCTTAGCGTTGTCACTTCATCTTCTTTTAAACCACAACGTTGTCTTATTACATTATTCCTCAATCTATTATTTAAAGCTTCACACATACATACTTCGCAAGGAACGCATTACTACTGCATTAATCTTACTTTCATGTCTTTTTTGCCATACAGAACCTTCACTTCCATACTTGATTGACCAGCGAGTCGAGCCTCTTTGGACATCGACTGGCTGGCCACAACCGCATGTATAGCACCATACACTCTATTGCCTGCAGTCACTTTCCTTTCCACATCCTCTTCCTTCAATCTTTCCATCCCTTTTAAACATACTGCCCAAATATACAAACTCGTTCACTTGCTTCCACACTCTTATCATTTATTTTCACGTTACACTCCGATACATCGTCTTCTGTTTCAAACACAAATTTATACTCATCCCTTTTAACTTAAACGCTACATTCATCACAGTCACCATGTCATGCAACTGTTCTGTTAGATGCAAATAGTACTTGATCATCTGCGTAGAGGAGGCATTTGACAGGCAGCTCATTCATCCTAAACCCACACTCATACTCTTTCAAACCTATCAGACAACTATCCATACACAAATTGAACAGCCACGCGGAACAAAATCTGTAATTTTGTCAAACGCAGACGTTGTGACAAAATTACAGAAATAACAAACTATAATATCACCCGCAGCCTAATTGCGTAAGTGATATCGGCAAAGGAAACGAGTCCATTCTTTCAAAGAATCAGAATCATTTCTTTCAACTTTTTCGGTATTGTGAAACTAATTTGGAAAGAGTACAAACGGTTTTATGGGGTTTAACGCTTGTTAAATATACTTGACATTTGTACATTTTGCATAACACAATATACCAATAGTGAAGTTTTATCTCGATTCTTCCGCTTTCGTTCATTCTTTACAAACAATTCTACGTCAAAATATTGGTAATGGAAATGAGCATAACATTTCCGTTTCAGAGTGTAATATGCAATACGTAAAGTTGTTTTTGGGAAAGAATCGACTTGTTTTCTTTGCCGAATTCATTTACGCAATCAGGCTGCCGATCCTCAAAGACTAAACTGATGAAAGGGTAGCGGTCTTACTAAAAAAAAACACACGAGAATTCTTCAAAAGGCTAATCAGCTTAAAAGCAACTCCAGCCTTTGACTGCAAACCTGAATGGGAGCCAAATGACATTAGAGTAAGTCCGTACTTGTTTGTGTACGTCCAAAGTAGTTTCGAGGAAAATGCTGTCTTGTGACGTAAGACCGTGTATGTTTTGCAAATGGAACGTAGTAGTACAAACAAGTGAAGTGGAGGAAAACAAAGATTTTGTGATTATCTGTGCCAACATGGGGTACACAAATGTCTGGAAGAGGACTACTTGGCCTAGTATTTTGTATTAATCTGTGTAGAGCCTTGGTCAGATTAAATGTCTATAAGCCGCCGTTTCTGGAAATACACACATCAATACGGTCTAGGGATATTATTAAAAAAGCGAATTACTATCAATGTGTTAATTATTTATATGACATGTATGTATTTAAAAGATACGTTATTTAATATTCTACCATTTTTTAATAATGGTTAAGGTACTTCGATTAAAATTTCAGGATTTTATGGAAAAAAATGAAGCATAGACGGAAACCGTATATGAATTAACTTTTAATTTATGAGTAAAAACTGAAAAAAATAGAAAAATCATTTAATTTGTGTTTATAAACTTGAAGTTAGTAGTCTGAGAAAGCGCCCATGATGTTCATAACACATCGGCAACGATTCGGCATGCTCAGAACAAGGTTGCTCAATGTCTTGCTGCGGTATATTGTCCCATGTCCTTCTGAGGTGCGCAAAAAGTTGATCTTCTGTAGCCAGATTTTCAGGAACTTCCTTCAGAGCTCTTCTTTGCAGCATATCCCACGCATGCACAATGGGATTTAGATCTGGCGATTGAGCACCCTAACATTGTGTGTATGCAACCAAGCTGCTACCGTTCTCGCCGTGTGTGCCCGGGCATTGTCGTGCATGAGCAGGAAATCTTGCCCCATTTATGTTCTGTGGGGCAAGATTACGGGCCCCAGCACCTGTTGGACGTATCGTTCTGCCGTCATATTGCCCCGCACCCAAACAAGATCCGTCCGTCCTCCAAGACGAATTCCTGCCCAAACCATAATTGTTCCTCCTTGGTATGGGTGAACTTCCTGAGGGTTCTGAAGACGGCTCCATCGTCCAGGAACTCGCCAAACACGCGTCCTTCGTGAATCTGGATGGAAGCCGAACCTGGATTCATCCGTGAACAGCACATTGGACCATTGCTCACGGCCCCAGTCTACGTGGTTCCGAACCCATTCTAATCGTCGTCCACGATTGCCTCTCCGTAAAGGTGGGACCCGGAGTGGTCTACGAGAGCGTAGATTGCTTTCATGCAGTCGCCTTCTTACAGTTTGGTCACTCACAAGCACTTGGTGTTCCACTCGCAGCCTTTGGACCAATTGAGTCGCCGTTGCATTTGGTTGAGCTCGCGCAGTAATTTGCAAAAATCGGTCTTGTCTGGGGGTAGTGATGCGACTTGGCCCCCGGTGCCTCTCCGCTACTTCACCTGTGGCACTATAGCGTGTCCACAATCTTGAAATTACATTTTGGTGGGTCCCTATGGCCTCAGCAACATTACGCTGAACAGACCCAGCTTCCAGCATTCCCACAGCTCGTAACATCTCCGCCCTCGTCAAATGTTGGCGTTGCATGGCTACAATACCTCAATTTTAACTTTATCTTTCGTTTAAAAATGAAAAAAAACTGTAACTAAACGTAATTCGTATTGTTTTCTAAATTTCGCACAAATGAAAATTCCCTCCCCAGAATTTTCAAAAATTTGAATTTGGAATTAGTCTGAGATAAATTACAAACAAATCGGTGTATAAAAGATTCCAATGCGGCCAGTACTTTTCGAGTTATTTAATTGAGTATGAAATATCCCTAGACCGTGTTGATGTGTTTAACTAAGCGTCACAAATTAAACGCAATTCAAGTATTGCCATGGACGGTTGACGAATTCATCCAACCAATCAACGCGTGTTTGACAACTATGTAGTTACATAATTTTTTCAAATAATTTTCGTCCCAACATTGGGCCTAAGCAAATCACCGATCGTCGAAAAATTTATATAGATATTTTTTTCTCTACTATTAACTCAAAGCAACATTTCCTTTCTAGATCTCATAAATAAGAATAATATAAAAGACAGCCTTGTCGCTAAAAGAATAAAAATAATTTTCTTCCAGACGTACAATGGGGCAAGGTTGTTCTTCTTGGCAACTAAGAAAATCGAAAAAAAAAATTCTGATTGAACAGACGGCTTTCACTACCCCGTCGGTTTTAAATCAATAATCGTGCTTTTCTCTTATAGATTAAAATTTTAAACTTCATAACATTATAATGATAATAATAGTTCTCTAGAATTTCGTTCACGGCGGAGACTAGCCATCGGGGCGGGCGATATTGTTCACACACGTGTGCGCAAACACAGATGCACTCTCTACTATCTCATTCTCATACATAGTCCCCTGGGACGATAATTCAACATGACTGGAGAGAAATCAGGTGCAGTACCAGCGGCTTATCCTAAAGCACGGGGTATCACACCTCTAACTTCCAAACTCCGGACTACTAAACCTAAAGAAATAAAGAAAAAAAAAGTCAGTGAACTTTTAGTCCGTCAGTGAACTTATAAAATAATATTGGACCCGTAGGTTTTGCTTTCTCAAATAAAATAAAAATTACAAAGATAAAGCGCATCAATGTTCAGGAGTGGGGAAGTGGAGGCTTGTGACGTCACTTTGTCAGTATAAAGTGTAGCACACCGTGACGTCACACGATATTTCAACGCACTGTATCGTCGTATTTTTTTGTTTAGGTGGCAAAAGAAAAATACTTGTCCAATATTTTAAGTTATCTAACTGACTGACTAAACCACAGATATAAATCTAACTAGATGACGCAATTGTATGTACTTCGCGTGCCAAAAAACGGAGTAAAATTACGATCAATGATCGTAATCTGAGCTTTTCATTTAGCATTATCGGCACCGGAAAGCCACCGAAATCTAGAAAAATGCATTTTTATGCCATATTATGCTGTAAAGAATGTATAGAAAAAGTTGCCCGGACCATTGGAAATGTTTTCTTTCATTGGTAAGTAAATTTGTTTTCTTCCAACTATGCTTTAATTACATCACAATCACACTAAAAACTCAGTACAAAGCGAGTCTTTAATGCTCTAGAGCAATAAAAATTTATGAAATTTCATTATTGCACTGTTTTTTTTTATCGCACCAAAAGTTGCCAATCTCAATGGATTAGCTCTATTCAGCCAGCCGATATCAATACTTTTTTTTTACGTACGTATTATTCATTTCTATACTACTTGTTCCAAATTTAAAAAATTATTGCTGCTAACTCTGATTTCAAAAAGAAAGAAATTTTAAAAAGTGATTTATCTACTATTCCTATAGGTTGAAAGAAAAGCAGATTATGCACCTCGCCTTAAGTAATTTATATTGCCCTCGTGCCTGTTAGATTAGAGCCCGAGCGCTAGCCCCTCGCTAGCGCTCGGGCTCTAAATCAGGCACTCGGTGCAATAATAAATTACTTTGTGCTCGATGCAATAATCTACTATTTTTACTGTTTGTGAAAAAGTAGCACGCTTGATTTTCACGCATATGGAGGGATTTGCGTTATCTAGTTAGATTTATGTCTGTGGACTAAACATATATTTTATGTCAACTACCCTATGGTGTAAGATTAGGTATTTTATACAGTCCTAGCACACAACACTATTAAGTCTTTCCAACACTACTACTATTCATTATCGTCTAAACCAGCCCTCAATGACTACTTCAGTGTGTACTACGTCTTTACTTTCCATTTATTTTCTGGACCGTTCCCACATTCATAGCTCTAACGTGGAATGGGTATCACAAAGGAACGTGACGTGGTTTCTTCAAAGTAGTGGAGCCTAGTGGCGCCCTCAAGCGGAAAATGACTGGCAGTCTGCAAGCCCGGCTAGCATCGCACCGCCAACTTTTAATATTCTACCTTCCTTTTAGAAGATTTCTGTTTTCTTTTGTTATTTCAAACGGGCGTAGCTTTTTTTAGGTGTTAAAGATTCCCTTTTGTTTGTTTTATTTATGCCCACGTTAAACACAATCTTGATAGTATGCCCTAATGTCCTTGCCAGGGTTTGTTTTTAGCTTTATTTCTGATGTTTTCAACGTAAAAGTTACAAAAGAATCTACTGGGGCCATCGTCGCGGCAGATGCCCCGAGAGGATTCCATCCAACTCTAGCCGCATTGAGATTGCCGCGAGACACAAAGGATACATTGTGGCTCTGTATTGTTAAAACTTATGAGTGTATGTGATAAGTTCGAGCCTAGTGGTGAAGGTCTTGTGTTCGATTCTTAGGTTGGGCAAAGTGGTAATAACTTGTTCCATCTTGCAACCCTCAGTAGCAGCTCGAAGAGTCTCAATAAGTTCAGGTTCGATAGCAATAGGCCTGCCCCCTATAACATGGGGCTAAAACATGCCTTTAAAGCAAAATTATTGCGTACACTTCTGTGTATCCCTTAAGATTTTACAGGCATGATGGTAAGTTCGAACTTTGACCTCTATTTTCGTTCGTATCTAATATTTTAAACTTCAACGGACGTCACTAGTAACACGAAGAGCCATATAAGCTGAGACTAACTATACGTATACACCTTCTAAGTACATATGTATGTACATGTATCAACCCAGTCGTCCATTATCTCGTAATGTTATCCCCATTATTGGAACACAAGATATTGAAAGGGAAACCTGATACTATTACACGCTGGTAAGTAAACATGTTATTGTTTGAGGCAGCATAATGCTGGGAAACAAATAAGATCGTAAGCATAAGCAGACAAGGCAAAACTGCCTATATTAGAATATAGCTGCTGCCCGCGGATTCACCCGCGTAAAAAGTGTTTTATCATCCCAAGGGAATACAAACTATCCTATGTCCTTCCCAGGATCTCAAACTATCTCCATGCCAAATTTCATCTAAATCAGTTCAGTAGATCCAGATATTATCTCCTGCGGGTTCCCTACTTGATTTCGAAAGTTGATGATTCGATTTTTATTACATCGAACACGGTGTGTCGATAATTCAGTTGTTGAATAATGGATGTCGGTTTTATGCAGATATTCAGAGAAAACTTATAGAATCCGACAACTATTATAAACGTGAAAGTTTTTGAGCAAGGATAGATGGATGGATGCTTGTTACTCTTTCACGCTAAAACTACTGAATGGATTTTCCTGAAACTACAGAAATATACCTACCTCATAAATCGGAATAACACATACGCTAATCTCCATTTGCGAAAACATGAGACGTTTAAATTAGCCCATTTTACAGCCCGTTCAACCGATTTTGACTTCTATTGCGTTGGTGGTACGACAAATGGTAGCTGTAGTAAAGAGTTCGTTTTAATAACAGGTGTATGCTTTTTATGTCATCCTTATGTTTACGGAATAGAACTCAAAATCGGTTGAACGGACTGTACAAAGATTTGGAAACGTGTATAATGTTATTTCAAATGGAGTATAGAATATATAAAGATACTAATAGCTTCCGCCAGCGGCATCTCTCGCGTGATAAGTTTTTTATCATCCCAAGGGAACATTATACCGGTATAAAAAGTAGCCTATTAAATGTGCTATTCTAGACTATAATCTATCTCTGTGCCAAGTTTCGTCCAGATCCGTTCAGCCGTTTTAGCGTGATTGAGTAACAAACACACCCAAACTTCACCTCCATATCCAAACTTTCGCATTAATTGTAATATTAGTAAGATTGGGAGAAGTACTAATACCATGCGGACGGAGCCGCGGGCAAAACCTAGTATGATTATAAATTAATACAGATATTGTACGATTAAATAGTCCAGTACAGTCATCTGCCTAGCCTTTTCCCAACTATATTGTGGTCGGCTTCCAGTCTTACCGGATTCAGCTAAGTACCAGTGTTTTACATGGAGCGACTGCCTATCTGACCTCCACAACCCGGTAACTGGGTAACACGGTACCTCTTGGCAAGACTGGTGTCAGATCTCAAGCTTCTGACTACCCGTAACGACTGTCAAAAATCTTCAAATGACAGCCGGGACCAACGGCTTAACGTGCTTTCCGAGGCACGGAGGAAACTCGGTATGTTGAAATGGTCACCCATCCACGGACCGACCTCGTCAAGCGTTGCTTAACCTTTATGATCGTCCCGTGCGGCTGTTATTATTTAGCCACGAGCTCCTCCAATAGATAAATAGTCCAGTACAGTAAACTAAACAAATACTAAAAGAACAAGATTACGCTGAAAACAATATTGTGAAGACATAAAGAAGATGAAATATTTGAGAAGCTGCAAGATTATGATTCCTTTGTTTCTCGTGTTCCTCCTTTCAATCTCTCTACCTTTACAATCGCAGTATTCAACGGAATGAAATGAAAATGGACATCTGGGGGGTGACCATAAGTTCTTGGAGCGGTATCAATTTGAGATCGAATAAGGGACATATGTATATGACTTGTATCATCTTGTAGCATCTGTTAAAACAAAAAATTTATATTGATATTAAATACTATATTAAATTCTCTTTCGATGAAGATAACCTCGCAGGACTTTTCCATTTCCTCGACTTGATAGATTTATAGAAGGCCTTAGGAATCAAATAATATTATAATAATAGCCATTTTGTAGCGTTAAAAGTAAAAAAAAATACACTTAACGCCACGATAAAACGTATAATTTTGTTTTAAAATAAAAATACACCGAAAATAAATAAAACTAGCTGTTGCCCGCGGCTTCGCTCCCGTGGACCACCCCCACAGGACCCGTATTCGGGATTAAAAAAAGTCCATGTCACTCGGGAATAATGTAGATTTGTATTGGTCAAAGAATTTTTTAAATCGGTCCCGTAGTATCGGAGCCTATTCGGTACAAACAAACAAACAAACAAAAAAATCTTTCCTCTTTATATTATTAGTATAGATAATAGAAAAAGGTAAAACACTTGAATTAAAAATACAGAAAATATTAGTTACTAGCTGGTGCCAGCGACTTCACACGCGTTCATAAGTGTTCATTATACCAGGATAAAAAGTAGCATATGTGCTATAATATTATCTATCTCTGTGTCAGTTCATCCAGATCCGTTCAGCCGTTCTAGCGTTATTGAGTAACAAACATACATCCACACACACATCTATCCAAACTTTCATATTAGTAAGATTATAAATGTTTAGTAAGGTAAAGATGTGCATAACTCCAGCTTCCTTATATGTGATAGAAAAAATATATCTATGCCAATAATAAAGGCATAATAGCAGCAATCAAAGTTCCGAGTCTTAATTTAGCTGCCACAAAAACTTCGTTAATATGAGTCTTTTAGTATGTGTTAGCTGGAGTGACGTCACCCCAGCTTCCTCATTCAATACAGGCAAACCAGTGAGGTTAGGGTTTTGGACTATAGTCAAAAAAATAAGGCAAAATAGCTGCACATGGAAGGAAAGAACTGAACGATAATACTTAAAAAGTGATGAAACTATGATAAAAAAACGGGTGTGTAAGCTAGAGTGACGTCATCCCAGCTGCCATGTCATATCTTCCGAACAAAAGAAGATATGATTATGTACCATAGCTCAAAAATTGAGGCAGAATAGCAGCCATTGGCAGAAAAATTTTCAGACCTCTGGTCAAAATACTCTATAAGTTATTAAACCGACAAATATGTGTAAGCTGGAGTGACGGTACCCCAGCTGCTCATGTCATATGTTCCGAACGAAAGAAGATATGATTATGTATTATAGCTTAAAACATAAGAAATAATAGCTGCCACAGGCAGAAAAATTTTCAATTCACAATTATTCATTAGAATCAGATGATTTATCTTTTAAGTAGGTAAAGTGCGTTTCAAGAAAGACTTCCCTTCGCCGTAATGTTGGCACCATTGCTTTTAATTGAAGAAATGGTTGTTGCAAGCAATTCTTCAATGTAAAGCAATGGAACCAACATTACGCCGAAGGGAATTCTTTCGTGAAACGCACTTTACCTGTGTAATTTTTAGAAAACGTTGTTTTATCTATTTTCACCCGAGCAGAGCTCGGTCGCCCAGATACTAATAATAATTAGTCCAATTACCCAGACACAGGCATTATAAGTATCGTCTCTACCTCTTGGAGGCTCTTTTGATACTTTATTCGCATCCTAAGATCCTACTACGAAATACTGTCGCCCTCCCAAAAGTACCATAACCGTTTACATAGTCAAAGAGCCCAACTTCCCTGTCACCAAGGCCCTTTGTTTCTTTTGTCTCCTTCCCATCCCCAACACTTTTATTATGTCTGGAACTCGACGGAACGAAAATTTTCCAAAGACGTCATGTTCGCGAAATATTAAATATCTTGGAAATGTGTGCAACTACGTGTATAAAATTGACGTGAGCGAATTTCTTTGATACAAAAGCTTTCAGATAACGAGGTAGACTTTCAAAGGAATATCGTTGCAATAATAATTGAGTTTGGAAGTTTCAATTTTCAATGTATTTTGGGTTCTGTGTGTTTGGAACAATTTAAGTTGATGTGTTCTGACAGGTGCTTATTTACTTTGTCAACTTTTCTCCTTTGAAATTTAATATTATAGATATATGTAGTGTGAGGAGCTCGTGGCTAAATAATAACAGCCGCACGGGTCGATCATCAAGGTTAAGCAACGCTTGACGAGGTCGGTCCGTGGATGGGTGACCATTTCAACATACCGAGTTTCCTCCGAGCCTCGGAAAGCACGTTAAGCCGTTGGTCCCGGCTGTCATTTGAAGATCTTTGACAGTCGTTACGGATAGTCAGAAGCATGAGATCTGACACCAGTCTTGCCAAGGGGTACCGTGTTACCCAGTTACTGGGTTGTGGAGGTCAGATAGGCAGTCGCTCCATGTAAAACACTGGTACTTAGCTGAATCCGGTAAGACTGGAAGCCGACCCCAATATAGTTGGAAAAAGGCTAGGCAGATGATGATGATGTAGTGTAAGATGCCACTTGTTTAGCTTCAACGATTACTTTTTAGGGTTCCGTACCCAAAGGGTAAAAACGGGACCCTATTACTAAGACTCCGCGATCCGTCTGTCTGTCTGTCTGTCAGGCTGTATTTCATGAACGGTAATAGCTAGACAGTTGAAATTTTCACAGATGATGTATTTCTGTTGCCGCTATAACAACAAATACTAAAAACAGAATAAAATAAATATTTAAGTGGGGCTCCCATACAAAAAACGTGATTTTTTGCCGTTTTTGCGATAATGGTACGGTACCCTTCGTGCGCGAGTCCGTCTCACACTTGTTCTTTTTAACCCCCGACGGAAAAAGAGGGAAGGTGTATTTGTGTCTGTCTGTGGCATCATAGCTCCTAAACGGATGAACCGATTTTGATTTAGTTTTTTTTTGTTTGTATGGTGACTTTGTCGAGAGTGTTCTTATCTATGTTTGACTGAAACCGTTCAAAATTATTTCGCATCTTACTCATTGAATCTGGGATTTTTGCAGTATACCATGTCATAATTACGTGTTTCGATAGATTGTCGATTGAAGCATGTCTACAACTAGGTATATTATGAATAATTTAATTTAAAACATGAAATAAAAATTAAATTTAAAAACCCCGACATAAAAACCCTCAATGAAAAAAAAAGTCGCGTCGGAGAACCGCTAAGTAAAAAAAAAATGCTGTAAACGTTGGTTGTTCCCCGACGCGAGTACGAGGCTTATTTTTGCTTTTTAGTTTAGGAGAAGTTTCTATTCAACAGTTCTTATTGCTTTTTAACATGTTTTTAGGCTCCCAAAGACAGGCGCGACAGGATAATGCAATAACAAGCTCCGAATGACTTCTGGAGCTTATTGTCGTATTGTCACATCGCGTCTGTTTTCAGTAGCTTTAAAATGTGTATTTTGAAACGCGAACCTATCATTAAGGTGCAGATTCCCTTGAGTAGTTGATTTTAAAATGAGAATCACGTCTAAACGTTTAGTCGTAATTTTTTGATAAAAAATATATGTTACATTAGACCATTTTCTTAATAATTTGATCTAAGAAAATTTTGTTTTTTTTTTCGTATAACATAGTGTAATTAATTTGTAAAGTTATGTCTAAAACGGACAAAAACACGACAATCGCAACAAAACCGTAAGGCGTATTTTAATGAAATCGACATCATCTCAAAGACAATTTAATTATCTACATTTTGATCTGAGGTTTTTTTAAAGACATAGAATAATAAGGCAAGTACAAAAAACTACTAAGTTTTGGGTCACGCGGGTGTGAAACGAGTGCTCGTTTTGTTCCTTCAAGGTCGTTGGCGTTAGTCGTCGTCTTAATAAAAAAATAAAAATGATGTCTTTCTATTTCCTTTTTCGCAAGTAATAACATTTGCGCAAATTGTGCTTCATTATTATGCAAGATAAACAACAAACGATAAAACATATTTGTCTCTGACACACATAATTTATAGCTTTACGCAATAAGAGACAATGCGGACTCTATACCCCGCCTAGTGTTTAGTCTGTAGCGGCCAAGGGAAGGGAAGCCGTGACGTCACACCCGCATCCGCCGGCCATGCCGCACCGCGCCAAAACCACGGACATTGCCACTGACCGCCACAAATTATTGTATTGTCAGACCATGGACATACGACCTTTTAGAACGAGCCGTTTAATGTGTTGCTCCACGAGTTATACGACCTTTTGGAATGGGTTACATTTGTCGCTATTTGTCTAGTAGGCTTGCTGAAATGGGTGACACTAAAATGGTTTTCGGGTTGTGCTATGTTTTTATTTTTGCAATTAATTTGAATGCATTTCTTTTTTAGGTAAAGAATAATAAAATAATTAAGATATGCCCATTACGCTATTCGCATTACGCAACCAGAAAAATTGTGTACGATGGGCAAACTCGTTCTTGGACGTGTATAGGTTGCAATGCGGGGTGAGACAGGGTGGACTAACCTCCCCTAAGCTATTCAACCTATACATTAACCGGCTTGTCGGTGAACTCAGTAGTACCAATGTCGGTTGTCACATTGACGGAATCTGTGTGAACAACATAAGGTACGCAGATGACATGTTACTGCTGAGTCCATCGATTGGAGGGTTGCGTAAGTTGGTACGGGTCTGTGAGACTTATGCGGAGGCCCATGGGCTCAGATACAATGCTAAGAAAAGCGAGCTGTTGGTGTTTAAGGGGCGTGACAAAAGCTACGAGACTGTACCCTCAGTCAGCTTAGCAGGAACCGTCTTAAACAAAGTGTCACAGTTCAAATATCTGGGCCACTGGGTCTCCGAAGACCTTAAGGACAACGCGGATGAGGATAGGGCACGTAGGGCGTTGGCTGTCCGGTGTAACATGTTGGCCCGCAGGTTCGCACGTAGCAGTAATCAAGTCAAAGTCACACTTTTTAAGTCTTACTGCCAAACACTTTACACGTGCAGCCTGTGGGTTAACTACACACTGGGAACGTTCAGTACCTTGCGTGTTCAATACAACAACGCGTTCAGGGTGCTGCTGGGGCTGCCACGATTCTGTAGTGCGTCAACTATGTTTGCAGAAGCGCACACGGATGGCTTTCATGCCCTAATAAGAAAAGATAAGTAACCTGCTAGACCTAACGCGTCGCTGCTGCGTCGCGTTAGGTCTAGCAGCAACAGCTTACTAAGCGTGTTTGCGGACAGGTGGGAATCTCCACTGCTGCGCCACTGAATGCGCTTGCACACTGCCTTATGAGCAGTGGGGTGTTCCGCCGCGTCAAATACCTCTTGTGTGTTGTCACTGGTTATTGTTTGTATCTTTTTGTGTGTTGTAACTGTTTTCTTCATTGTATTTTGTGTTGTTTATTTTGAATTGTTTATTGTCTGTATTGTATATTTCATTCTATGTTTTTGTAAGTGTACCTATGGACGAAAGTCTGAAATAAACGAAAATTTAATTTAATTACGGGTCATACCGAAGCATCAAGTTTTCAGGTTTTCTATAGTAGTTGAGTTGTCAAGAGTAGATAATTTAGAACTATGCCCTAAATCTTTAAAGAAGAAAATGAAAATTTATATAAAGTATCTCGCGCGAAAATCTTCTTTTTGCTGGCATTACAGCATAAAATAGTTATTTATGCTACAAGTGCGGAAGGTAGGTGATTTCGATGAGTGGATAAATCGACACGAGTCGGAAATCATCTTACGCACGTGTATCAACGAGGAAATAAAAAAATATAACTGAACCAAGCAAGAAATTAATAAAATGGCGGGCTTATTCAAGGGCGCTCAGCATATCCACAGATTAACTTTTACTGCGCATGTGCAAATAGTTGTCACGTCGTAACGCCAAAAGGCACGAGCAAAATATTCATTCTGCCCAACATATTTAATGAATATTTAAAATTAATTTATTGATCAAAATCTAAATCTAGAGTAATTAAAAACGTCTTAAATTGAGTATTAGTTTTGTTTTACCTTTTATATGTACTAAACAATTTTTTTAAACTTTTCTCAAATAATAAAAACTCTATGCGGCGGGCTGACGTTGGAGTTAAAAATTAAAAAAGTTCAGGAAAGTAAAAAGCACTAGTTAAAAAAGTGATACTTTCCGCACAGTTTGGCTGCTTGGAAAACGCTCTTTTCGAGGACATGCATTGTAAAGTATTTTGAGGAAACGAGACTACTTATACTGTTGATATCGTCATGCATTTCTCTTCCCTATACCCGAATATACCTCAAACCCTGCAGCAAAGACGATATTATTTCGAATTGCGAAGAATCTGTTAGTCTGTGGTCTCGACTCCCAGTAAATGCACTCTGGTAATAAGATCTTCGTAGTTGATTGCGGTGTAATAAGGTAATAATAAAGTAATAAGGTCGCCGCTGCAATTCATTGGCCGAGATGAGAACTTGGGCTGAATAAAATTGAGGGTTTTTGATTGAGGATTTAGTGGTAGCAAAGACTAGAATGAGCTGCTTGGTCATGTGTCTCATACAGGAGAGAAGTACTTAGTAATTCTACAATGATGGCCACGC
Organism: Orthosia incerta; assembly: GCA_948252205.1. Taxonomy (NCBI): domain Eukaryota; kingdom Metazoa; phylum Arthropoda; class Insecta; order Lepidoptera; family Noctuidae; genus Orthosia; species Orthosia incerta. The sequence goes on from OX411759.1 coordinate 9,257,839, forward strand.
TTGCTTTTTGACATTTCAAGGTGCATCATTGTTTCATCGCAATCGGTTCACGCTATCAAAATATATTTGAATTTAAAGTGATTTGACAATAAGTAAAATATCACAACACACGCAATTCAGATATTCGCACAGTTGAACTCCATATAGTTGTGCATTTGGCGTCATTTTCTGAAAGGAGGTGTTAAGATTCTCCGCGACAGAATGACCCTAGAAAAAATTGGTAGGGTAAGGTAGATAAGTAGGGCGGGATAGGTAAGTAGAGTGTAGGCAGTTGGCGGGAGTGAAGCCGCGGGCAGCTAGTATAGTAATATTTCAAAGCAAAATAAAAGTTACTTTCATGAGCAAATCTACTCTTAAAATATGGATTCATTTTTATCCATTCTGCGATCATTACACTGTCATAATTTCCTTTCATTCATATGTAAATGTGTGTGAAATGATGCATGGCTGTTACATATTTATAAGCGGGTAGAATACATGACTTGCAAAAAATAGGAATATTCATTAAAAGTATATAAACATAAAAAAAACTTTTACAAAAAAATACTACCGACTTCCAAATAAAACTACAAAGTGAAAAATAACTTTATTTTTGGAAGTCGGTGCCTTTCGTAGGTACCAATTTATTGCGTTATGGACACCGACAAAATAAAGTTATTTTTCACTTTGTAGTTTTATTTGGATGTCGGTAGTATTTTTTTGTAAAAAGTTTTTTTTATTTTTCTCTTTTTAGTTGTACCTACCTAATAGGCAAGTTGTTTAGTAAGTTACCTACTCGTATAACGCCCCAAGTAGCAAAATTTAGTCCTGTAGTTGTTCTAGGAGCATGCAATTTTTAGCCCTATAGAAATTCAATAAACGTTTATAGAACCGCATTTGGGCGCAGTTTATAGGACTATTAGATCCTGTGATCGTTGTGTTACAGTTCGGTAGAGTGCAATCGGATTTTATAATTATCTTATTAGGTGCTTTTAAAGGATACATTATCCTATAAAGATCCGGTAAACGCACTGACTAAGCGCCATTAGTCCTCTAACGATCTAGTGCGTGACGCGTACTGGTGTAATTAGTCCTGTAACGATCTAGTGCGTGCCGCTACTGGTGTTACTGATCCCACATTGATCAGCGTGATGTTATTATAGAGCATTCGTTTTTTATTCTTTTTATAACGGTGCCGTGGTAAGTGTCTTGACAAAAAAAAATTGTTTAAGGGTTAAGTACTTAAAATACACATTAAAATATATTATTTATTAGCATAACATAGGTAAATTTTGTCTTTTACTTTTTGTGTAAAGAATGCCTAATTAAATCGCGAAATTAATTTTATTGACAAAGTGTTCGAAGATAATAAACATGTCTTCATGCCCCTTCCAAATTAAACGTATTTATTAATTGTTTATTTGATAATAATTAACAAACATATAAGCCGCCATGGGACGGATCATGTGCCATTTTATTGCATTTATCAAAACCTTTACAATACTATTTAGTCAAAGTTAAGATTACTATAGGACATACCTACTTCGCCACCATATTTTAGTTTTAGGGTTCCTTTAGAGAAATACATCATGACTAACCCGCATGTCAATACATGTATTGTTATGTCTTAATCAGTACTAATATGTTCTAAACAGTCTCAGAATTACTTTATAACACTTTCTCCATAAAATTGATTTCAACATAGATGAAGAGTGGCAGCGTAGGGATGCAAAACGATAAATTAATATTTTAAAATATTCAGTACATTCGTCATCAGTATCTACTTTAACGTAGTTTGATTTGATAATGCGATCTTACACTCGATGGCTCTTTTTTTGCATTGTTGGCGCCTCACGGCCCGCACCCCCGTCCCGCGTCCCCGCTCCGCATTTGTGCGCGCGGCTCTATGTGTGAGTAAGCGTATGTGGGTGGTTGTTTGCACTACCGCGTCACTGTCACACAAATTAAAGCTTTGTATTTACAAGCGTACGCACAGCGCACGCACACATAGGGCTGCGCGAACAAAAGGGTTGAACTATCTATACCAGCCGAATATTCTATTCTCAAATGGATATTTTATTAGTTGATCCTCATGAAGACTTTCGATCTCTATTGCTAATCGTTCATTTAGTCTTCTAGCAACTTGTTGTAGTGGTTTGTTTCCATGACGTAACATTTGTTTTATAGTATGTAATTTATTTTCGAATGGGTAAGCATTAAAGCTGTGAAGTTTACCGAATTTTCTCACTTCGTCTACCACATGTGTCAAATTGTGAATGTTGCTGGTAATGTAATCCTTTCCGTAATATGTTTTAAAGTTTTCTATAAAATATTCTAACATTAGTTTAGCGATTCGCAAAAACTGGAAATGCTTTTCATTCGAGCAAATTGTAATTGCACAGTAAAAGTTGAGAAAATGAAAGTAAGCGTCAGAGTTCAATAAATATTTCAGTATTATGATACTGAGGTAATAAATAAAACAACGGTATTCGGATCCCTTCCAGTGTGCTAACACGACGATTGTCCTTACTGATCTATGGATTTCTGAGGGCATTTTACACTGAGATAAAAAAACTGTTGATCTTTTCAGTATCTCGGGTACTCCACTTGTAAGATATTTACCGAAATTGCCATCTCTCCAACCCAAAAGTAATCTCTTCATCAAACCAAGTTCTATTAAGTGGAGTGAGTCGGCTACTGGAGATTTTCTATCATATCAATTTTCAATTGTAATAGTGGTGAATCATGTTTATGATGTTCTTCATATTTTTTAGCTCTAAAGTCTTCGTTATTTCTTCTTGGACAGTCATATCTAGGAAACGTTACGATATGAGACACATGTGAGTATTCACCCACAACTGTACATTTCAAACAGCCATGCTTGCTGTTGAAATTGGCAACACCTAAAAAGATATAAATTACTATTATTGTGAGATACTTACATGTACTAGTTGTATTATTATTTTATGCTCTGATCGATACCAGTTATTAAAAATACATAAATATATAAAAGTAAAACAAAACTAAAAAAAATACGCAGTTAAGTTTTAACATAATTATTCAACCTTTAATTAATGCTCTAGCCGGTGAGTCGCAAATGAAAGCTCTGATTTCAACAGTGACTACCATATCGTTCCCAGTTTTAGTTTTGACTACCAGCCCACTTTCAAGTTGTTTTAGTTCGGTTACTATAGGATTAAGGTAAGCATCCAAATCGGAAGGTTTACTGGTCCCCGCATAAATACCTAAAACATACAGAATTAGAAAATAATATAATGGTGTGTATCAGCCACATGATATAGGTAATTTCTAAGAAAACTACAATAAATTTATGCACAAATCTACTTACCAATTATCAGTGGAGATAGCTTTGGTATTTCGAAAATACTACACAGTATTGGCCAAAATTGTTGTCTTGAACTGTTGTAAATAGGCAGTCCGTCGATATTTATATTAAGGGATAACACATTTGGTATTTTAACTACAATTGCCAAAACCTTTCTTAACTGTTCTATTAAACTGTTATGCCAATAATATCCTGATCCCACATTAGTGAGGACTATTTTTTTATTGTTAGTTTTAAGGACAGTGCGGGCATCCCTAGGTAAAATTTATGGTATTCTTTTATTTAAAATCACAGAAAGTTCAGATAAGGCTGAATGTGATATATTATTCTTTATAGCCCACTGTTTTACATCCTCTTGCAATTCACAATTTTTTTCAAAGTCAGGTCGGTTGGCATCATCAAATTCATTATTACTGCTTCCGCTATTACTTTCAATATCTTCTTGGTTCTTAGAACTTTCAGAAAAAAATACTTCGCAGTCTTCTTGAACTATTTCATTTTTATGTTGTACGGAACCATCACGAACTTCACGAGACTCTCTTGTATTTAAGAAGAATATCGACCCGCACTTCGATACTGATTTCATTTCAAGTAACTTTTTTGAAACTTCTTTGAAACGATAACTGCCACTACGCTTAAATCGTTTCCATTTGTTTTCATCCATTTTTAGTGTTTTTGTTTTTAAAACGTATAACAAAATGGCTAGTAACTCCAGTAATAGCAAATGTAGGCCACATATAAGCAGAATTTTACCTATATATATCGGTGGGTATGCTAGTTTCGTGCTAACAATCCATTAGAAGTCATGTCTCAGATAAATCAATCCTTTAATATACTTGACCTATAGCACCTATATCGAAGACGTTTATAGAACTGCATGCCTTATAGAAGAATGGAACAAGACGTTAACAAGCATAAACAATCATATAAAATGCGCTTATAGGATCAAAATGCAATACTTGCTAATTAGTTTTATATTATGCGCTTATATAACACCAAGTGCCGGTAAGAATCGTATCTTGTTATCCTGTAAACGTCTATAAAACTAAGTAATAGGATCGAAAGTACCTGAAGCGCAAATCATCTTATGAGATGCTGTTGTGAGATCAGTAGTCTCAGTCAAAGCGTCTATTAGATACCTATTAGAAGTTTAGTCTTATAAGTCGATTACTAATTGACTATTTTGCTACTTGGGGCCAGAATATATTACCAAAATATCATGAATCTTGAACATAACCGGTGAAATGAGAGATCTGCGTACCCCTTATCAGCGTACTGGCGTGATGTTATGTTATGAAATGGTATAAACAACAAACAGACATGCGATTGCAGCAATCCCGAGAGATTTGCCGTTGTTTATTGAAGAGTTCTGTTGTATATCTTCGAATTTCTTCGTCAGTCCTTTACCAAATTAAAATGGGACAAATTTCGGAACATACTCTTTCAAACAAAAAAATAAGTTTTGAAATCGGTCCACAATTGACGGAGATATCGGTGAACATACACAAAACATACATAATGTCGAACATAGAACCTCCTCCTTTTTGGGAAGTCGGTTAAAAAGAAAATATTTTCATTTCACTGACCGTAGCCTTCATAAGGTAATACTTAACGTCTGGCACTCCTTGGGTAATGAACTGGCTACCTTGCTAATGCTTTTGCCCAGGCTTGAACAATTCGTTCGTGACGATACGAAGAACGAATAAAGAAATCTTAACAACGAATGTAATTCGCACTTCTATCCTCCGTGAAATAATAACTAAGATACCTTGTCTCGCATATATTCTCTTGAGGTTACATTCGATCATTCTTCCATACAAACGTAGTCTGGAAATTACTTCACTGTTCGACGGTGTACGTTCAAAATAAAAAAAACCAGCCAAGTGCGAGTCGGACTCGCGCACGAAGGGTTCCGTACCATTATCGCAAAAATCGGCGAAAAAATTACGTTTGTTGTATGGGAGTCCCACTTAAATATTTAATTTATTCTGTTTTTGTATTTGTTGTTATAGCCGCAACAGAAATACATCATCTGTGAAAATTTCAACTGTCTAGCTATCACGGTTCATGAGATATTGCCTGGTGACAGACGGACAGACAGACGGATCGCGGAGTCTTAGTAATAGGGTCCCGTTTTTACTCTTTGTGTAAGGAACCCTACAAATGATATCAATTTGTCGCATCATTATCTATCCCTGTATGGAAAAAAAAAACAAAAAAATAATAATTGAAAGTTATGAGCGTCGAAAGTTCCAAATTTCAACACTAATTTTAATGCATCTTTGGGCGCAAATAAATACCGTAAGAAGAAAAAAAATTGCAAAACAGTCACCATACAGGGATAGATTAGTAGTTCAACAATGCAAAAAATATATTTTGAACACATACATTTAGTCGATTTTTCATGATATCCATATTCCCAAAGATCTGTTTATAAAATTTCGCGCGCTCGTTTTCGTCCTAAATCATCATGCATTTCGCTAAAAATTTGCAAAAGTATGTATTCGTACGCGAACTAGCTTCTTACTGCTCATCACAGCATCTATCTGTTTCGCACGTGTTGTCGGATGAGATAGCATGCATTTTAACCCCGAGCACAAAACAGTTCGTTCCGTCGACTTGGGCAACCTTACGAGTTAGGCATGGACCATGGTTATTTACCAGAAATACCAGATGAAAAAAACTAGTAGCACCGTACTCGATTCGGGAATGAAATTCATGATTCTGCACCAGCAGTATCACAAATTCAGAAGACAAACGTGCCATTCTCCGAACAACGATACAATATGTCAAATTCTCTGAGTCTGTCCGTAATCTGTACACTTCTATAACACTGTGTCACGTCATTCGTTCGCCTTCTCTGTAAACACGTCACTTGCCACGAGTGTTAGTTGACGTCAAGCTTTGATCCTCTAACACTGACAAGATGAGAAATGTACTTGTACTGTACCAGCTACATACAGCCTACATGTTAGCCTGAGGTTATCGAGTTATGTGTAGGAGATCAGTTTCTCTGCACAGATGTTAAAAAGGGTCAAATACAGAAAAACTAAAAGCGCATTGACAAACAAAACAAAACAAAGACATACAAAGTGATAAACGTGTCAGTCTTTTCACTGCATTGTCTGCTGAGCTTTAAGTACTCTAAGAGTCTTGCTTTTTACTATTTTATTAATCCCGACGGAAAAAAAACGAGTGTTGTAAGTTTGACGTGTGTACCTGTGTGTTTGTGTATCTGTCTGTGGCATCATAGCTCCTAAACGGGTGAACCGATTTTGATTTAGTTTTTTGTTTGGAAGGTGACATTATCGAGAGTGTTCTTAGCTATCATCATCTGCCTAGCCTTTTTCCCAACTATATTGGGGTCGGCTTCCAGTCTTACCGGATTCAGCTAAGTACCAGTGTTTTACATGGAGCGACTGCCTATCTGACCTCCACAACCCAGTAACTGGTTAATACGGTACCCCTTGGTAAGACTGGTGTCAGATCTCAAGCTTCTGACTACCCGTAACGACTATCAACGATCTTCAAATAACAGCCGGGACCAACGGCTTAACATGCTTTCCGAGGCACGGAGGAAACTTGGTATGTTGAAATGGTCACCCACCCACGGACCGACCTCATCAAGCGTTGCTTAACCTTGATGATCAACCCGTGCGGCTGTTATTATTTAGCCAAGAGCTCATCCAGAGTGTTCTTAGCTATGTTTGATGAAAATCGGTTCAGTCGTTCAAAAGATATGGGCGTTTTACTGTTTGTATCGGGGTATTTTCGCAAGATAACACACTAATATTATAAAGGCGAAAGTTTGTGAGTGTGTTTGTATGTTTGTTACTTCTTCACGCTCGAACGGTTGGACGGATCTGGATGCAATTTGGTACAGAGATAGATTATAGTCTGGAATAGCACATAGGATACTTTTAACCCGGGAATATGTTACTTTGGGATAATTTTCGACATTCACGCGGGCGAAGCCGCTAGCAGGAGCTAGTTGTGTCATAATTACGTGTTCGATAGATTATCGATCGAAGCGTGTCTACTACTAGATAAATGTAGTTTAAAAAGTATTATAAATATATACAAGCAGTATTTATTTTATTTGTTTAATTCTTTTCGTGACGTTTTGATCATGTTTACGGGTTCAAACTTCGTTAATCCTTTTAAAGGAGAAAGGGGAGGCCTATGCCGAATAATGAGTGACAGTGCAAGCTAACACAACACAATATTTATTGCTGGTTCACATAAGTAAACCAGCATGATATTTATTTCAATTCAATCATGACAATTGCTTAAGTTTAAAAACAAAGACTTCAGTTGTTATTCTGCTTCTTTTTTGCGGTATCAAGCAATTGTTTTCATTCCATTCCAATCTTATTTCTCTAGCATTCTCTTTATCGCGTTGCAGCATTGTTGCAGAGAAAACTAAAGTAATACCGATACACATAAATTAAACGCCAGCCCGTCTCGTCAGTCGTTTGTCTCTGTAAACACGTCACACGTTTTCTTGTCACGTTTGTGGTGTTTGTTTTGTCTCTTTGCAGAGAGAGAGCATGTAGTCTGTGCTATATTAGACAGTAAAATATTGATTGTCATTAGATATGTAGTTTTATTAAAGTATGAATTAAAATAAAATAAAATTAAAATAAGTTAACCGTCACCCCGTCTCGTCAATCGTTTGTCTCTGTAAACATGTCTCACATTTCCTTATCACATTTGTGGTGTTTGTTTTGTCTCTTTGCAGAGAGAGGATGTAATCTGTGCTATATTAGACAGTCGTAAATCTAATATAGATTGTCGTTACAGTCAGGCCATTTTAATAGGTAACATTTGACGTCTGTCAGTTTAGTTTTAGAATGGTTTATTAGTGAAAGCAAATCGTAAAATTACTCGTATCCGGTCATTATTACAATAAATATGTAATCGTAATTGAAAAAAGTTAAGCAATTGTGCAGTTCTTATTTTATGCCCGCCGTTACAAGGTTACGTTGTTGAATTTTGATGAATTGTCAATGTTACCTATTAACCTATTAAAATGGCCTGACTATAGTTATGTAGTTTCAATTAAAATATGAATTAAAATAAAAGAAAATTAAAATAAACTAACCGTCAACTCGTCTCTTCAGTCATCTGTCTCTTTAAACACGTCACACATTTGCTCTTCACGTTTGTGATGTTTGTTTTGTCTCTGTGCAGAGAGAGAGGATGTAGTCTGTGCTATATTAAACAGTCAGAAATTTAATATAGATTGTATTAGTAGTGTTATTAAAATATGAATTAAAATAAAAGAAAATTAAAGTAAATGTCGTCTGTCTCTGTAAACACGTCACACATTTGCTTGTCACGTTTGTGATGTTTGTTTTGTCTCTGTGCAGAGACAGATTATATAATGTTTGCTATATTAGACAATGATTTAATATAGATTGTCATTAGTTGAGTAGTTTTATTAAAATATGAATTAAAATATATACAAACGCCAGCTCGTCTCGTCTGCCGTCTGTCTGTGCAAACATGTCACACGTTGTCGTCATTATTTCAGTGGTATTCAAACATGTATTAGTGGTTACCAATTAGCCATCGCCGGAATGCTCATATTCTTTCCCTCCTGTATAATATTCTCTTTCTACCTTCTACCCCTCTTTACCACAAGAAACGATTTCAGCTTCTGTGTGACCCGCACCTGAAAGTTCTTAGGTCATCGGATAATATGAAACTTAAAACGCCAATGCATTCCACTTCCTTCCTAGACAAATATTTTACTGTCCAGGCTACCGCTACCGCCTATGGAATGCATTACCTGTGACTATAAAACGCGCGCAATCTCTGCCGGTTTTTAAGCGACTTGTGCACATACAAGATTAAAATCACAGTGACAAGTAGTGCTCCTTCTACTTGTCACTGTGATCATAATCTTGTATAAACAATTAAGCTGTTGTTTTTAGTTGTATACATGTATTTCTGTATATTTTTTTTTTGTATTTTGTTTTTTGTACCTACTTACTCTATAAACCAATAATTTGTTGAAAAATTTGCACCAAGTGCAACCCCATATTGTGTCCAGGCTGTCTCTTTCCATTTTACGCGATATGGCTGCCTGTTGTATGTTTATTTTTGTTTTAAGATGTCTTTTTGAATTATTTTATACTGGTGTACAATAAAGTATATGTAAATAAATAAATAAAGTATTGGAATCCGTTGGTTTAATGTTTTAACCGGCATTCTCTGCCGCCACATTTTAAATTTGAGTGCAGAATTGCAGATATTATAATTTCTTTGTTTGCATCATAACGCATTAATTAAAATGCAAGCTCGTAGCTATCGGAATAATGCATCTATAACGTATGTAATGTCACATGGCATGTCACTCAATGTCTCTTCATACAAGTCATACACATAGTCATGTTTACTGTGAATGGCTTTGTTCGTTGAAACATTACAGAGACTGTTGGTTGACAGTTACATGTCTTTGTGTGTTTGTGTACTTAGTTGATTGCAAGTGGTATTTTTTTTTAATCAGCATAAATATTACCACAATTCAAAAAAATAGGTACACATGCAGAACTACTTAATATCCTAAGTAGATTTTTCTGAGAAGCCGAAAGCACGGTGTCTCATTGCTAAGAAAGAAAATATGGTTCAAATAAATCTCACTAGATGGCGCGATATGTCTACATCTGTTATTCAACGTGTGTAAAATTAACATTTTCTGGAATTTAATATAAAAATTGTATGTTTTTGTTTAATCAACTCTCCTTAGTACAAAATTATGGAATATTGGGCTCGTTCACATTTCAAAGATAATTTGAACGGATCATTTAAAATTTATGCCAATAGATGGCGCAATTTTAAATTTCTGAGGCATTTCGATTTGACCGTGAAATTTTTGTGCATACAAATAAATACAAGTCTAGCGTATTCGTGGAAAACTATAAGAAAACTCACTTTCCTTTATAAAACACGTTAATAATCCGCAACGTTTAATTTGCATAGCACTCGAGTCTCCAAAGCTTTTGTTAAATTTATTTAAGTAAATGTTTAAAAGAATCAAGTATTACCTTAGACTATGTGTCTATGTATCGCTAACTATTTACTTAGCAAAGTTAACGTACGACTTTTTGAAGAAGCCCGTCACTCTATTCCCAATCCTTGCAACTCCTCAAAGCCAGAATCAACTGTAGTGACCAGGAAAGCGAGTCAATGAAGCTCAGTGACGGATCCAGAATTCATTTATGAGTGACTCTTTCTTGACTTAAGCCAGATAAAGAATCCAACGCTAGGGGTCCAGAATCATGTACTGAATCCATTGTATTTTTTTCGTGTCGGTGTCAGAAACAACCTGTATAGTTTCTTAACCGAAATTACTTCACAAGAGGAACTAATTATAGAGTAGTAGTTTTGTAAAACCTACATTATTGGTTGAATGGCAGCATGGTGACAGTATTGAAGTGATTTTCCTTCACATCTTCCTTCACAGTTTTTGAGCTCAAAAATTTTTGCACCTCGGAGCGGTTTCCTCGACACCATTTTGAACTAAATACGAGTTGCAAGCCCTAAAGTGGAACAATGAAGAACTACTCGTACTAAGATGTAAGAGCGAGCAAAGCGAGCTCGAAAATCTTTGAAAGTCAGCCTCGGATACGTTAACTTTCTTTTGACAAATCATACATAATAGTCCACTACTCATAAAGCTAGGACCCCTAGAGTACGGACTTTTTGGATTTGCTATCCCTACTACGTAGTTAATCTGGCCCTGAATATTAGGTATTTGTAAAAAATGTATAATTAAAAAAGTCTTGGCAGGTACCCCTGTGCCCCCTTCCCCATCTCCCTTGATTTACCAATAATGAAGCTTGACGAGTCCTGAGAAACGATTCAACTGTCTTGGATCCCGCAGAAATTAATCAGAAAAGATGACCAGAATAAGAAAAACATAACTACTATTTCCCTCCTTATCAAGCAGGACATACCTAATAATTACGATCGACGAATCTTGCACATACACCCTTACTCACTTGAGTTTTTTGGAGAAATATCTCTACTTAGATATAGTTCCCCAAACATAATAACACGAATAGACGAAAATACTGGAAACGAGGTACCCCTTTTCCTAGAATTCTAAGCTTATTGAGGCTACCCTGTTTTACTTAAAGGTAAGCCTCATCCAGTAAGTAGTCCCCTCACTCACGAAAGGACAAGTCCCATGGGACACGATTGACCTTTGCCGTCCGCAACCTTTTTGGGACAAATCCTTTACAAGATGATGACTTTCATGTAGTGAATACTGGGAACTATCAATAAAGGGATGTTATGGAAAAACGTGGGCCTTTTTGCGTTGATTATGTAAAAAGATTGAGCCGGTTCAGCTGCATGGTGAGTATTGCAATATGATATATGTTTGGAATATTGAAAATATGTTTGGGATTAGGATAATTTTATGAACGAATGCTATGGAACCTACGACTAGGAATATATATTGCCTTTTGTCTATACTTGTTTAGGAAATTGATATTTATTTGAGACAAATGCATCTGACACCTGAGACATGTTGTAAAGTTATGCATCTGACTTATGATAAATCAGCCCTGAAGTAACTCAATTGAAAATAAGGTAGATAATGACTGATCCTAAACCAATATTGTTTAATAAATTCGAACCTAAAAGTAACCCCACCCAAAACAGCTGATCAACACACACCTGACGCAAAACTCACTACGTCAACCCAAATACAATGACGTCACGTCAATTCTACCCTCTTTTTAAAACTGTACGTCAGACGTCAACGCCAGGTCATAGCACTGACACAGTTACTGCAGGTAGTTAAATATTTCATCTATGGTGGCAGCTCGCTACGTCATCTCTCCTTCACCTATAGGCCTAGAAATTTACGCTGGTATATAAATAAATGTTTAGGCCTTCGGTTTGTTTGTGTAGTGCTGTACTGTGAATTTGGTGTTGTTAGGCAAAATAATGGTAGTGGTCATCACGGGCATAACAGATCACGAGACGGTTATCCTAGGCATTCAAAGAGAATCAGCTGGGGCCAGGGTTGAAAAACGACACACACGAATTGACCTTATAAAGTTAAAAAAAGACATTGAAAATGAGTCTTGGGACTGGCTTCTTGAACATACCCATGTTACTATTGCATTTCAAAAATTTGTCGAGACACTTTCTGGTAAAATTAAAGAACACACCACTAACCGTGTCTGTCGTGGCGCAAAGGATATTATCAAGCCATGGATAACAAAAAACGTCCTGAAGTGCATAAGACGCCGTGACTTAATGCACATTAACGAATGAATATAAGAAGTATCGAAACTACTGTAACAATATATTATCAAATCTAAAACAAGACCATGACCGCAAACGCTTCTAATGGAAACAAAGGGCGACTGTAAGAAGCTGTGGTATGAAATCAAGAAGATTTGCGACATTAAAAGTAAGAAAACCGGCAAATCTGAGCTTGTGACCGACAGCAAGAACCCCGTTCCCACATTAAATAAGGTGAACGACTATTTCTCAACTGTTGGCAAAAACCTTGCAGCAAAAACACTCAGTCTATTAGGCTTAACTGAAACTGACTTGACCCGTAACAACGAACAATACAGTACTGTTAACACTAGCCCAAACTCTTTTTTCCTTACTCCGACTGATGAAAAAGAATTATCTTCAATTATCTCCCATCTTAAAACGGCGTCAGCGTCAGGTTATGATGGCATTAACAACACCTTTTTAAAACATTGTTCACATGCTCTGGTCGGACCGATTGCTTTTCTGTGCAACTTAAGCCTAAGTACAGGCAGAGTGCCTGATTTTATAAAGATCGCCAATATATGCCCGATATTTAAAAATGGAGATCCAAAAATCCCTTCATACTATCGTCCAATTTCCCTGCTGACAGCTTTCTCAAAAATCCTTGAGAAAGTTGTAAACAAACGACTTCTTGCATACCTAGTGCAAAACAGATTATTGTTGGATAATCAATACGGTTTTCGGGTTGGTAGGTCTACGGAGGATGCAGTAACCAACTTAGCCGATTTCATAACCCTCAATCTAGGTCAGGGACGGGCATGTACTGGCATCTTTCTGGACCTCGCCAAGGCATTTGACACAATATCTAGGAAAATCTTAATAAAAAAAAATGTCGCTTCTGGGTGTTCGTGGCACTGCCCTGGACTGGTTTACCTCATATCTCAAAGATAGAACGCAAAAATTAGTGCTAGGGGAATACTCTAGTGATCCAAACTCAGTGCAATTTGGTGTGCCCCAGGGAAGCGTGCTGGGACCTACCCTATTTATCATATACATAAATGGACTATGCGCCATGAAAATCCCTCAAGCAAAAATTTTTACATATGCTGACGACACCGCAATCGTATTTCATGGGAAAACTTGGGATGACGTTAAGTTCTCGGTTGAAAGCGGGGTTAAAGCTATTTTGAACTGGCTGAAACATAATCTTTTGACCTTAAATATAGAGAAAACAAAGGCAATCAACTTTGCGATCTCGAAACGTTCCGCCCCTTACTCGGTAACTTGTTTACAGCTGCACTCCTGTTCTAGCCCAGATAATTGTACTTGCCCATACATCGAACAAACAGACTCGATTAAATATCTGGGAGTCTTTATAGATAACCGTTTGTCATGGTCAACACATCTGACTGCTTTAAGGGGTAGGGTTCGAAAGATGCTCCGTATCTTTAAGCAACTGGGTAAAAATGCAGATGACTCAGTTCTAAAGATGATATACTTCTCTCTCTGTCAGTCAGTCCTTAACTACTGCATAATAGCATGGGGTGCGGCTGGTAAAACATCGTTAATAAGGGTTGAAAGAGCTCAAAGAGCTCTGCTTAAAGTTGCCTACGGAAAACCATTCCGGCACCCCACTAACACACTCTACAAGGAAGTGGGAGTTCTTCGAGTCAGACAGCTTTACATCCTATCTGTCACTCAAAGATTTCACAAAACCTCCATGTGCACTTGTATTCTGTCAAGTAGAAGGGTACAATGGGAAAAGGTTCAATGCCGTAAAACAATCGGTAGAAGATCGTACGGTTTTATGGGACCACACATTTACGAAAAACTTAATAACAAACTCAAAATTCTACAACTTACTCAAATGAAATGCAAAATTACGGTGACCAAATGGCTTCTTACTCTGAAATATGATATGACCGAAAACTTAATAATCTAAAAAAATAAAAATGAATAATCATTTGTTTGTTAGGTACATATCTCTATTTATATATTCATTATTCTATATCACAAACTTCCACATAATCACATACATTCTCAGGTAGGTATAACAATCAGACACACTACCTTATTTCATACACCCGCACAAACACACACTATCACACACCATCACGCAAACATACACACCATCACAATCACACACAACAAAGGTACATGCATAACTGTACATACTTGGTTATATACTGTTTTTCTTTTAGAGTTAGCTTTTTATTTTAAATTCCTTTTCTTGCAAATTACACGTAGATTAGATTTAATTAAGAATTTATTGTAACGTAATATTGTAGAACAGCAATAAATGTAAACGGAATGAAGGAGCCTGGATCTCACGACACAGGGAATCCTAGTGTGAGTCCAGGAAGCAACGCATTTGAATGTAATTTCTTTACAATAAATTATTCTTATTCTTCTTATCATCTTCATCATCATCAGCCTCTTTTAATGTTCCCATTGCTGGGACACAGGTCTCCTCTCTGCGGGCTCAGTGCGGGTTGGTGGATGTCACATGTCTTCGAATTTCTGGTTCTAGGACATGCCGGTTTCCTCACGATGTTTTCCTTCACCGTTTTGAGAGCAGTGATGTGATGAAATAATTTATACAAAGCAAAGCGCCTGCCTGGGTTCGACTCACGACCCCGACCAACAACTTGTAAGTCGCAGCCAATAACTCTGGGCCACCACTGCTCTCGGTAGTGGTATAGCGCCAGATGTTTAAAGCGAAGAGTTAGCATCAGTTTCACAGAATATATCAGTTTGAGCAAACTGATCCAACGGGATCAGTTTGCTCAAAAAGGGGTAAATGTTTTTTTATTGTATTAGAGTATGGAAGTTGCTAAGTTTTGGGCCAAACAAATTTGAAAGACTGTCGAGCCATCGATACGAAAGAGTATTAATATATTTCACCAATAAAAAAAAAACATTTTTAAACAAGCTTTTAGCTTACCGTGCATTGTCATCCAAACCGAAGTGTACACAAAACTTCATCTTAATCGGTTGAGGATAACTGCTTTAAAATTCTGTTGCAAGATTTGACCCGAACACATATACTTATATATACATACATTGCAAGTTAATAAAAAGCTTGTAAAAATGTGACAGTATGTCTGCCTTTTTAGGGTTCCGTACCCAAAGGGTAAAAACGGGACCCTATTTACTCCACTGTCCGTCTGTCTGTCTGTCACCGGACTGTATCTCATGAACCGTGATATCTAGACAGTTGAAATTTTCACAGCTGATGTATTTCTGTTGCCGCTATAGCGATATAGCTGTGTTTAGTATTCCCATACAACAAACGATTGCCGTATTTGCGATAATGGTACGGAATCCTTCTTGCGCGAGTCCGACTCGCACTGGGCCAGTTTTTTATTAACCAACTTACCCTATAAAACCTCTGAACAAACTCCACTCGAAGTTACAACTTAAACTAAAAAATAACCGCTAGCAACAGTTGAATCCAAAACTAACTTGAGCTTTGATTAAACCAACTTCTGTACATCGCATAGAAAAGTCAAGCAATCAAATTGTACAAGCCATTCCAACCTTTACTACCATGTATTTGAGGCTGTAATTGTGTTTACAAAAGTTACCGCAAGGTTGGAACATGGTAGGCCTATTTCAACTTGTGAATAGATTTTCAAATATCGTTCAGTATTCGGTGTAGATTGTAGAGTCGAGAACTGGTTGACTATAATTAACTCTGTGTTGGCCGCTCTAAAAGTTAGTTTTAGTTCCGGTGACAAATGTGGAACATAGAATGACACCCAATATGACTGTATTGTGTTGATATATAACTGTATTTCAACACAGTAACTAATACCTATGTAATAACTATGTAGTTTGTTGTTGGAGATAGTGTTTTGTTTAGTACATCTGGTTAAAGTGGAAATAAGGGTCTCAGGAAAAACATTCCAACCACTTTTACTTGCTCTAAAATAAATCTGTAATATGTTTTTTACGGTTCATAAGGGAAGAATGACAGAAGAAAATGGGAGAAGAACAGGAGGATCACATAACCTTGAACTGGGTCTATAGTTCGTTATGTGACATCGACCCTCAATTTTCGTCCATTCATTGAGGCACAAGCACAACTGGCTGCCAAAAAGTTGGGGATCCTTGCAAAGGTGAGACGCTACTTCACGCCAGAACAGTTGCTCAACTTGTGCCAAGTGCAAGTTCGGTCATGCATGGAGCTCTCATCTCTGGGACGGATCTGCCAATTACCAGCTGGATGCACTAGAGTCGATCGAAAAACGGGCCAAGAGGCTCATCGGCAATGAGATACTGGTTGAGTCTAGGCTCCAGAGCCTTGAACATCGGCGCCAAGTTGCCAGTCTGTCGGTTTTTTATCGGTTACATTTAGGGGAGTGTGCGATGGAATTGCATGAACTAGTTCCTCCTAGCCCGTTCTATCATCGAACTACAAGACGTACGGCGATGCGTCATCGGTACATGGTGGACATCCTACCCAACGCACCAAACGTTTTGGGAGTAATTTCATTATGCGTACAGCTAAGGAGTGGAATTCCCTGCCAGAGTCTGTATTTCCTGATAGCTACAACCTCTTTCGTCTTTAAGTCAAGAGTGAATAGGTTTCTTCTAGGTAAGCGTGGAACATCGTCGACCACATCATCGATAACCATCAGGTGAGATAGTGGTCAAGCGCGAGCCTATCAATAATAATTTTAAAAAAATGTCAAAGGTAAAAGATTTATATTTTAGTTACCTTAGGTATTATACTCACAGCAGATCTTTGTGTCTCTGAAGTTAGCTGCAAGCTGCAAGACCTTTCTAATAGCTATTTTTGTGTCAATGTTGAAGGTGAAGGTAGCATTATATAACTGCCTCTTTCACTTGCTTACGTTTGTCGCATCGTTTTGTCTTACTTATTCTATGCAGTATACTCGTGCATGACAAACTGTTTCTTGCGCAATGGTTCGCAGAGCCAACTTCAGAGACACAAAGATCTGATGTGATTACTATACGGGAAATGAGGATCTTATACATAGTAGAATTTAGATTGTTGACCCGTAAGACTTACCACTACTACTTAAGTATTGACTTAGAAATCTAGATACGATGTAGAAGCCCGAGGTTGTTAACCTGTATTGAAGGAAGTTGACTGCCATAACTTGCATGCAATTGTTACATAACGTCATTCACGGAATTACCCTACCTACTCTTCACAAGTTATAGGTTGTATTAGTAAATAGCTGACTCTCGCGGCTTCGCACCCACCAACTGGCTAACTATCTACCTTCCACTACCTACCCTGCCTACCCTGCCTGCTCTGCCTACCCTGCCTACCCTGCCTGCTCTGCCTACCCTGCTTACCGTGTCTAACCTGCCTACCCTGCCTACCATGCCTACCCTGCCTACCCTACCTACCCTGCCTACCCTACCTACCCTACAAACAAACAAACTCTCCAGCTTTATAAAATTAGTATAGATGTTGATAAAACTCCTTCGCAAGTGAAAAATATTGATTACCAAAAATACGGTTACAGTGAGTCAATCTTAAAAGATAGACATATCCTGTCACGGTTTTTTTTTTAGTTAGAACTTTTAAAAAGGAACAATACCATCACACATGATATTTGCGTAACTTAAACCGTTTGCGCAGCGCACACAACGAAAGCTCTCAAAAAGGAATAATTCTGCCCGTTTTTGCAACATTTTTCATTTATGCTCCGCTCCTATTGGTCGTAGCGTGATGTTATATAGCCTATAACCTTCTTCAATAAATGGACTATTCAACACAAAAAGTTTTTTTTAAATTACAACAAGTAATTCCTGAGATAAGCGCGTTCAAACAAACAAACAAGGAAACTCTTTATTAGCTTTATATAATAATGTCCCACGCGGCTTCGCTCCCGTCAACTGGCTACGTACCTACCCTATCCTACTCTACACCTACCCTACACCTACCCTACACCTACACTACACCTACCCTACACCTACCCTACACCTACCCTACACCTACCCTACACCTACCCTACACCTACCCTACACCTACCCTACACCTACCCTACACCTACCCTACACCTACCCTACACCTACCCTACACCTACCCTACACCTACCCTACACCTACCCTACACCTACCCTACACCTACCCTACCCTACCTACCCTACCCTACCTACTCTTACTACTATACGAATGTAACCTGTAAACTTTTGTTTCTACCGGCGGCGGCGATCTAATTAAAATTTAGAACATAAAAGCTGCTATTGTGAGTCAATCTTAAAAGATAGACATATGCTGTCGCGGACTTTTTTTTAGAACTTTTAAAGAAGAACAATTTCATCATACATTTATATTTGCGTAACTTAAACCGTTTACGCAGCGCACGCAACAAAAGCTCTCAAAAAGGAATATTTTTGCCCGTTTTTGCAACATTTTTCATTTATGCTCGGCTCCTATTGGTTGTAGTGTGATGTTATATAGCCTATAACCTTCCTCGATAAATGGACTATCCAACACAAAAATAATTTTGAAATTCCAACCAGTAGTTCCTGAGATTAGCGCGTTCAAACAAACAAACTCTTCAGCTTTATAATATTAAATATAATATATAGTATATAGTATAGATCTCAGGTATAGATGTATATAGTATAGATAATTTAATTTTGTAAGATGTTCTCTTGAGCCATTACTTACCTAAGGTACCGTATGGGTTCAAGAGAACATCTAACAAAGTTACATTCCAACAGCGTTAGCAATTGTCATAAAAAAATGGGATTAACGTGCATATCCAAAACATTTAGGGCTTTGTTAATATTACCTCTGATAGAATAATAATATCTACCCAAAAATCCCTCGACAATTACACACAATTATCAACTTAATCCAGTCCAGAAATTCCTTTCGTATAAAAAACCGGCCAAGTGCGATTCTGACTCGCGCACGCAAGGTTCCGTACCATTATAGCAAAAAACGGCAAAAATATCACGTTTGTTGTATGGGAGCCCTACTTAAATATTTATTTTATTCTGTTTTTAGTATTTGTTGTTATAGCGGCATCAGAAATACATTCAAATTAAAATTCTTTATTGCGAACTAAGTTTACAAAAATTTTGTAGATGTTAACATAAGGTAGGTTCTTAGAACTTAGTTGCCTGTTAAGGCATTGCAAATTAAATGGTTTATAGTCAATATTACAGTTACATATATAGTTTACATTATATTAATTATCATTATTCATACATTTTATTTTATATCATACAATTTTTATACTCATTTAAATCACATTATATTAAGTATCACAATCATTTTAATATATTAAATAATTATTTTTCTTCAAGGAATTCTTTTACAGTGTAATATGCCTTTTTAATCAGGAAGTCTTTCTTTTTTCACATCATCTGTGAAAATTACAAATTTCTAGGTATCGCGGTTCATGAGATACAGCCTGGTGACAGACAGAAATATAGACACGCGGAGTCTTAGTAATAGGGACCCGTTTTTACCTTTTGAGTACGGAACCCTAAAAATAACCACAAAAAAATGTAAGCGATTCATTCGCTTCACTACAAAAGGATTGCAAAGCCCTGCCAGTCGTCCTCCTCATTAATCATTGCCTTTCACAAATCCTTTTAGTTGACGTCCCCTTCATAACTGTGAACCGGTAAGCAGCTTACAATATGCAAAACATTGTTGTTTTGTTTTGTATGTTGTTAACTCCTTTACGATTTAGAGTGAAGGGTTACTGAGGAGTTATTTACTGTAATAATATATCTAGCCTTTTTAGCCGACTTCAAATCAATTCCACTGTATTTCTTATTTTATGTGTGTCACCTCCAAGTTTTTTACTAGTTGAACCGATTTAGATGATTGTTTTTTTTTATTTGAAAGCAGGTGCTTCTCATTTGGTGGTGTAGATATGATGAAGAACTTCGGAGATTTACAACAGAACTCTTCAATAAGCAATGGCAAATCTCTCGTTATTGCTGCAATCGCATGTCTGTTTATTGTTTATACCATTTCATAATATCACGCCGGTATGCTCTAAAGGGGTTCGCAGATGTATACAGTTTACCCTGGTACACTCTCATTTCACCGGTTATGTTCAAGGTTATGTTACTCGCGGAATCTATTCTGGCTTGGTGTTTTGTATTATAGGTACCTTACTATAGGACTTGCTCATTAGGTACCACAACAATAAAGTAAAAAAACATTTTTGCAAAAAAATACTACCGACTTCCAAATAAAAAAACTACAAAGTGAAAAATAACTTTATTTTTGGAAGTCGGTGTCTTTTTTAGGTACCATTTTTTTGCGTTATGGACACTGACTTCCAAAAAATATTATTTTTTACTTTGTAGTTTTTTAATTTGGAAGTCGGTAGAATTTTTTTGCAATTTTTTATTTTTCTTTTTTTAGGTGTACCTACCTAATAGGTACCTATAATGCCAGAATAGATTACTCGAATATCATGAAACTGAACATAACTGGTGAAATGAACAAGGTGAACTGTACACATCTGCGTACCCCTTTAGAGCCTACTGACATGATGTTATGTTATGAAACGGAATAAACAATAAACAGACATGCGATTGCAGCAATCCCGAGAGATTTGCCGTTATTTATTGAAGAGTTCTGTTGTATATCTCCGAAGATCTTCATCATATCTTCACCACCAAATGAGAAGCACCTGCTTTCAAGTTAAAATAGGACCAATTTCAGAACATACTCTTTCAAACAAAGAATTTTCAAAATCGGTCCACAATTGACGCAGATATCGGTGAAAATACACAAAAAAAAAAATTACAAACAAAGTCGAACATAAACCTTCTTCTTTTTGGTAAGTCGGTTAAAAATATAAAACAGTTTTACAAAAATATACAACCGACTTCCAAATAAAAACACTACAAAGTGAAAAATAACTTCAATTTCGGAAGTCGGTGTTCCTGTTTTCGTTTCTTCGTTTTTTTAACACCGTCTGGTGGCAGGACCGATGGTTTTTGTGCTAAAAACTTATTGGTCCTTTTCTCTAATCCTACAGAAACGATCAAAGATCTCAATTATGATAACCTGCATTACTTTTCCCTACAAAAACACTGACACCTTGAAAACAACCTAGTACTTAGTTCAATGACTGACCTGACCAATGTTTTGATAGCCCCAAAATATCTACAAACTTTTCGGTACAATCAAGTAAAACTATTTCTGTGTTCGACACCGATTCCTTGGCTATTACTCATTCATTCATCATATATAATGGGAGTCATTTGGCCTGTACGAGTCACTCTTTTTATGTTTTTCTTTAACACTGTGATTATATTGCAATTACTTGTGTGTGTTATCACTTTTTTGTGGAGCCTGCGATCGACTTTTGTTTACTTTGTGACCTTTGCAGTATTTTTAACCCCCGACGACAGAAAAAGAGGGGCGGTATAAGTTTGACGTGTGTACCTGTGTGTTTGTGTATCTGTCTGTTGCATCATAGCCAATAAACGGATGAACTGTTGTTGATTTAGTTTTTTTTATTGTTTTGATGGTGACTTTATCGAGAGTGTTCTTAGCTATGTTTGATGAAAATCGGTTCAGTCGTTTTAAAGTTACTGTTTAAATCCGGGTGTTTTCGCAAGATAAGTGTTATAATTACATTTTCAATAGATTTTCGATCGAAGCGTGTCCTAACTACTACATACATGATGTAACATGAAATAAAAATGCGTCGGGGGTTTTCTAAATTTTAGAATTTTACTTGGTGTGATTACGTTACAATTACACTCTCTATCAGCTATAGAAATTGCAACTGATAGGCAAGTTTCAATGTCTACTTCTTTGCAATTACTTCTCTTATTAATTTTTACTAAGATAAAAGATGATGCATCCGAAAATTTTTGTACGAAGTATTATTTAGCAGCAGATGAAACCACAGATGGTATGATTTTGCGTATGTTGATGAAGATACTAAGAAAGTAAAATGAAGGAATAGTAGACATTGCGCCGATCAAACGGAAATAAAATGGCAAAGGGCCGAACTTCCAAAAGAAGACAATCCGTAGCCTTTAGAGAAGGATTACTTTATCTGCCTGAATAGTAAAATGAGTTGCATAAGCTATACAGCACCGCAGTGTTCAAAGTTCCTAGAGAGCTGCATGAAAAACTGAAACAACAAATAATATTTCTTTCAGCACTTTACAGCAGTTCCGGCGATACAAGTATTGAAACAACGCTATGAATAGTTAAAGACCGCCTTTAACTCTACAACAAGAAATATAGCTGCAAGGGTTTTGAGTTTCATAGATTATTTCTGTATTGCCCTATTTAAGTAGTAAAATACTTCTTCATCCCATACCATTCTGCTCAAGGTGTTTTGGGTTGTCCATTCAAGTATATATTTGAGCTTGCAAAAAGTTTCTCCTTATATTTGACTACCAATTTGAAGGAGGAAAGCCTCTGCGATACTACAGACTACAGATCACTTTCAAAATTGAAAATGAAAAGGCTAGTGAAAGGTGCAAGATCATCTTCATCAGCTAGCTACAGAATTATACAGAAAACCACAATCGAAAAAAAACCGACCCGTGCATTCAAAACACTACGCTGAATATATTGTAGTGTTGAGTAACCGGAGAAGCGCCAGAGGCTTACGTATGAACCGCGGCGAGCCCTATCTTCCCAGGGAAATGAATAAACTGTCATGGAACCCAATACGAAATTAATCAGAGAATAAAGTGGAAAGAGTAGAAAATATCAGTAGTGTCCACAGTAGCTAGTAACCTACGTTACGCTACATATTGGTAGTTGCGCTTGTTTGCAAACCAACACTTTATGTTGTTCTATATTCTTATGTAATATCTGGTCAAGGCTTTAGCACAGTAGGCTTGCTAATAATTAGTCACTATGGACAACTGGATTGCAGTGGTCAAGTTGTTAAGTAGCATTGAACATGAACCAGTTTAGTGGTTGATTAGTTATGAGTAAGAATCGTATGAGTAAGCCCGTTGGTTTTGCAAACCAACAATTTAATTAGGTCCATATTCTTATATATTGTTCAAACCTTTAAGCTCAGTATGACAACACAACCACACAGAAGGATTGCTAATAAGTAGTCACTTTGGATCATTGGATTACACTGGCACACTGGTCAAGTCTTCAAGTAGAAGTGAACACGAAGTACACGAACAGTATTGTGATAATATGTCTGTGGTAAGGTGGTGTACTGGTTATGAGTAATCCCAATCTTATCGTAATAATTGTTGGTTAATCCCCATCTAAAATATAAAAACCGGCCAAGTGCAAGTCGGACTCGCGCATCGTAGGGTCCCGTTTTTACACTTTGGGTACAGATCCCTAAAAATTAATATGTCTAAATAAAGAAAGGTATTAATATAAGGCTGATTTAGGACATGGGAGGAACAGCTGCTAAATTGACAGATTCTGACGAGGAAAAACTTTGATCACCTTTAATTCATTAGTCAAACTTGGCTGATGAGATCCCAAAGTCATACCAAATTTTGCTTTACTTGCATACGGTGTACAAACATTTGAAAAAACTAGCAAACGCCTGTGCTGAAGCGGATAATCAAAAAAGATTCATAAAAACAGAAAATAAATATTTGTGCTTTATAATAAACCTATTCGTACATCCAGCAAACTTACTATGCCAAATTAGTCAACCGAGGTCCATTGTCCATCTCTTTGTGTTGGAACTATTGACCGCCCGGGTCACTGCGATATCTAAACCAAATCTATTATGTCGTACATGGTTCTGGCATTTTCATTGCCCGGCTTTGGTATTCCAGTGAACTATTGCTTTTCTGGGAACACTGTAAGCGGACGCGGACATACCATTTAAAATGCAAATGCGAGGAGTTTCATCATTGCCGATTACAGCAATCCCTTCTTCAGAAATACACTTGTGACGAGATACTGTTCTAGGAGACTCTGGGATCTCCGCTAGACCACATCAGACGCTTCTAGCCTGATCATTGGTACTTTTTTCATGAGGAAATTAAAACAACGTCATCTGACTAAAACCTTTAACTCCAACTGTGTTCGAGTCGGTTTCCAATATACCGGATACAACGAAATACCAGTGTTTTAAGAGAACTGACTACTTATTTAAATTGCACAATCAGTTATTGTGTTTACCCTTGGTAAGGCTAATTATCGGGGACATTCGTGTTATGAAAATATAGTTTGCGATGCAGTCATGAGAGGCACCAGCAGCCTTATTGCGTAATGAATTCTGCAAGGCAAAGGGCAAAGTTTATGAAAAATCGACCAATCACATGCGAGATGAAAGACGCGATGTGGATTTTCTTCTAAGTGATTTGTCGATTTTTGTACTCCCTTGCCTCTTTCATTGCCCTTTGCCTAACCCAAATTCATTAATGCTGGTAATCTCTTTGTGGTGTCGATTTAATTTCTTTAGTTAGACATCTATACAGGCCTTGACAATAACAAAAAATAGGTCAATCTAATATTGTGCAGGTGATGAACTTGATTCTGATCCAAAACAATGACCTCGTGTTAAGAATAGTTAATCTAGCTCTCTTTTTTGGCTAATATAAGTCACTAGCCTCTGCCCTCGGCTTCGCTTCCATGGACATTACTTGTTTTATTAACCTATAGGTGTAATATCCTCAGTACATGTGTAATAACAGGTAAGACTGGCGGCTTACGACTTCCCCACCGGGCTGGAGCGTATTCGTTTCTGTACCGAACTTGTACATGGGGGTGACCATAAGCTCTTAGAGCGGTATCAATTTGATATCGAGTAAGTGACAGATGTATACAAGTCAGATACATCTGTACCTTATTCGATCTCAAATTGATACCGCTCTAAGAGCTTATGGTCACCCCCCAGATGTGCTTTACTCGTATGCGCTCGGTAAAGACTAAAGACTGTATCGAAACGACTCAGGAGCCTCTCTGTCTGAATCTCCATACTACCGGGATAAAATGCGTACCAGCAAACATCCAGAATTTCATATTTTCGATCAATATTTGGTAATTCCCTTTATATGATTAAGTTAATCAAAGACAGTAATTTAATTGAAACTGATAACAAGAATAGCGTTCAGTAGGGTTCTCGCGCTTTACAGAAGCCACCATACCGCCATGAGAAACTTCTGTAATAATTGCGATCGAGTCAATTGGGAATAGTAGTGAAATCGGTTCTGATCACTGTTTTCCGAAGAAGATTTTAACTAACTCGTATCATACTTAGGCCCGTTTGTACTACCCTGGGTCACAGATAATATAATACTAGCATACAAATGCCTCATCCCATACAAAGAAACCGTGCCGACGTAACTAGCGTTTTTCATCTGATTATACCGATTATTTTTTGTAAATCGATCGCGTTCGGTTCCGTTCCACGGCGATAGATAGTAAAAATATTTTTAAATGTTTTTAAGGGCGGCTCCCATACAGCTATAGGGGGGAGGGAAAAAAATCCTTTTGACCTACCCCATCAAGTGGGGTATCGTTGTTGAGAGCTCATTGAGTAGATAAATATTGTATACTAGCTGTTCCCCGCGGCTTCGTGCCCGTGGGCCACCCCACAGGACCCGTTTTCGGGATTAATAAAACACAGGAATAATGTAGCTTTCTATTGGTGAAAGAATTTTTAAATCGGTCCAGTACTTTCGGAGCCTATACGGTACAAACAAACAAAAAAAACTTTCCTCTTAGTTTTGGAAAACAAAGGTATGAGAAGCCACCAAAGTAAGCTTCTTTTACAAAATTTAGTTCCGAGGAATTTTGTAACTTCTCATTGACCTGAACTTAAAATTTTGTGATAATGTTTATAATAATGTGTACCTACTTTACTAACAAATAAATATATACATATACTGATAATTCACATTTTTTCTTTGAAATTCCCTCATTATTCTTATTACAGCCAACTTTTTTATTTTGAACCGGTTTTTTATCGGTATCATTTCGGGGAGTGTACGTTGAAATTGCATGAAATAATTCCTCCTAGCCCTTTCGATCATCGGACTACAAGACGTACGGCGATGCGTCATCGGTACATGGTGGACATCGCACCCATACGCACCAAACGTTTTGGGAATACTTTCATTATGCGTACAGCTAAGGAGTGGAATTCCCTGCCGGAGTCTGTATTTCCTGATAGCTACAACCTGGGAGTCTTTAAGTCAAGAGTGAATAGGTTTCTTCTAGGTAAGCGTGCTACATCGTCGACCACATCATCGGTTACCATCAGGTGAGATAGTGGTCAAGAGAGAGAATAAAATATTTAAAAAAAAATGCAGTTTGGTACGGCACCCAAAATGTGCGAAGTCCGACACGCACTTGACCGGTTTTATCAATCGTATCATTTATAAAAACCATATCTATGAATCCTTATAAATATGAAAGTCTGCATGTTTGGAGGTTTGTTAATCTATCACGCCACGCGGCACGCCGCAACGGCCGAACGGGTTGGAATGACACTTGGCACACGGGTAGACCTGGGTAAGGACACAGGATACTTTTTATTTATTTCAGTAGTATAAGAGACCCTTTGAGATAATTTCCGTCAGTCTTGCGGGCGAAGCTTTTGGCAAATAGGGAAGGAAGGCTATAATCACCGGCAGGTGTAACAAGGCTGGCAATTATGATGATGATGAAGAAAGTTTCTAAAATTAGGAAGAATATTATGGCCACTTTGAAAACCTATTGACACCTACAAATTGGTGAAAATACTCGTACCTATGATTTTGATAATCTTCAGTCAATATTAGTTTAGGAAATCGGGTGCTTATAAAATGTAGCTCGTAGTTGTTGCGGCTGACAGCAAAGGAAAGTAAAAGATCAATGTTCCAGACTGGATCATTATGGAGAGAGAGTGAAAATCTTCTTCCAATAGTTTACATTTGTGAATTATAGGCAGAAAGTTTTTCCTCTGTAAACATTACAAGATTTAGGGCAAATTCTTCAATAGTCCGATTACTATAGTCTTAAGGAACGAAAGCCTTTGTTTTTTTTTGTAAATATTATGGAAAATATACGAAACATTACATATACATTACATTTCGGGGAGTGTGCGATGGAATTGCATGATCTAATTTCGCCCAGCCCGTTTCATCATCGTACGGCGATGCGCCATCGGTACATGGTGGACATCCCACCCATATGGTGAACTAAACGTTTTGAGAATACTTTTATCATGCGTACAGCTAAGGAGTGGAATTCCCTGCCGGTGTCTGTGTTTCCCGATAGCTTCAACCTAGGGGTATTTAAGTAAAGAGTGAATAGGTTACTTCTAGGCAAGTGTGCTCCATCGTCGACCACATCATCGCTTACCATCAGGTGAGATGGTGGTCAAGCGCAAGCCTATGTAAGATAAGAAAAAAAACCTCAGAAAAAAGTTTTATGACTTTTGAAAAAAAAACCATATTCTGACGGTAATATGTTTTTTGTGAGTTATTAAATTATTTGGTCTCAGGTAGAAACAAAACTTGATAAATGTATTCGCTCTGATCTGTGATTGAGTTTTTTGGGCAGTTTTATAGCTCAGGGTCAAATGATACATGGGCTGAAAATGGCGAAAGAATTTATTTCTATTGAATGACCTTTCGAGAATTCCATCAGTACTGTACTGGGTTTATATCAGAACATCTCTAGCTAACCCTTCGCCTACCGAGGGTGACAGAAATGACGGTTGTATCAAGTTGCTTTTTTAGGGTTCCGTACCCAAAGGGTAAAACACGGGACCCTATTACTAAGACTCCGCGATCCGTCTGTCTGTCTGTCTGTCTGTCTATCTGTCCGTCTGTCACCAGGCTGTATCTCATGAACCGTGATAGCTAGGCAGTTGAAATTTTCACAGATGATGTATTTCTGTTGCCACTATAACAACAAATACTAACCCATCAAAATCAAAATCAAAATCGATTCAAAATCAATTTTTTTTATTTTTTTGTTTTACATAGGCCTACATGGGCACTTATAAAACGTCGCGACAAAAGGTGCACGGTTCGGGTTAGTCGTTTCCTATGGAGAAGAACCGGCAAGAAACTCCATGGTTACTCTTTTAAAAATTTTGTGTTTACAATATTTCCATGTTACAGCATTAGTACTTGGATATGGGGATATAAAAACAGGATAAAGTAAATATTTAAGTGGGGCTCCCATACAATAAACGTGATTTTTTGCGGTTTTTTTTGCGATAATGGTACGGAAACCTTCGTGCGCGAGTCCGACTCGTACTTGGCCGGTTTTTTTTACATAATCGCCCTTTCTCATTACCTGGTCAATAGTGGCCATTTTTTCTGTTAATGTTTCGTTAATATTCTTCTTTATTGCTCATATCTCATAATATGCTTCGATAACAACTGAGATTACAGATTTCATAAACAGTTTACGAGTGTTTGATTGCCATGCCGTTTTATGAGTCATAATTTTATTCTTGTGTATGAGCACATTCTGCAACGTTATTACACCCAGTAGCCGACCTTTATTCAACCAATTTACAGACTGACATGTCCACAATTTCATTGTTATACAACACCAACGTTTATCGTATTAAATCTCTGCAGGAATGAAAAAACCTTCAGTGGTATGTGGCAGCAATTTTCTGAATGATTTCACCTCAGTTGAGTCACGCGAACATTTCGCCACAATATGTGGTACCTACATATGTGTACTTGCCATTACCAAGGGCAACCTCCGACCTTAAAACAAGAACTCACCTTATCAAAACAACGACATTTTTAACAGTCAATCACTTCTATGCTAGAGGAAGACACTACGGGCAGCTAACATTACCGTAACACTCACAGTACCAGCTGAATTGACAGGTTAAGACAACACACGCGATTTTAACACTTCAGGACATTATTTTTATTGATGAAAATGAATTCGGCGTACGCTGAAGGTCCGAGGGCGACCGGCAGGCGAGCGCGCTAGCCGGCGCGCCGCCTTAATTTAACTGAAATACGCGTTCGCGAACAGTTTTTTGCGCAGGCGTAGTACAACGCAGGATCGGCCGAAATTCACCCTTACACACCTCCGTGGAACGGTTAAACTACCGATTTTCCACCAAAGAAAAACGCACTTTAAACTATTTTGCACAAAGTTGAATTTTTATTGATCAGAATTTCTCCGTTGTTCCGTTCTGAATAGGTAGTTGCGTGTGCCGCACTGCACACGATGGTAATTAAATATGTGTTTGACAATAGTATCGAGGCTCCGGCGGCTGTGCTCCTGATGACGTCAATGGTCCAAACGCTCATTGGAGAGCGTTCACGTAGAAACTGTTTTTCGAAAGTTTGCAAGCGATCCGCGCTCAAAGCGAAAGGCTGAAAAAATTACGGTGATTTGCATTTGAAATTGGAATAAGCTTTTTCAATTTAAATATGCGATTTTTTCAATGTTGCCCGATTTACGTGTGTTAGGAAATTGGGTGAATCAGCAATTTGTTAGAAAGTCATGATCCGACGTGCTCTTCGACGGTGCCGGCGGCCGTTTGTCAGTTATTATCAGTTAACTTAGTAATTTT
Organism: Orthosia incerta; assembly: GCA_948252205.1. Lineage (NCBI taxonomy): Eukaryota > Metazoa > Arthropoda > Insecta > Lepidoptera > Noctuidae > Orthosia > Orthosia incerta. The sequence continues at coordinate 9,287,880 of OX411759.1, forward strand.
TTTTTTTTTTTTTTTTGTATTTATTTATTTTTTCTAATCGATTAAAGCATTACAATACTCGAGGTCTGTGAACTCAAACTACCCATTGTAACCAGAATAAAACCTTTTTGTTTTAATTCTTGAAAAAAGCTATGTTGGAACGTTGTTTCCATTATGTAACTGGGTATGCATAGGCGACCTGTTAAGTCCCCTGCAGCTGGATTAAAAGGCTTATACCTCCCGCCCAAAGTTGCTTACGTCACAAAAAAACGTCGTATGTATAGTCCAGCCAATTTTACAGCGGACTACAACTGCCAGTGTAAACAGAGAGAAACCACGACTCGATGTATTCTGACTGCGAGCTTTGCTAACTGCGACTAATAAGCCTGTTAGTCTGTTTATGGATACACTAGTGTTATAAAGTAGAACTTGTATGTAGTAGCTAGTAAAGATTTAGATAAGGGATATAAATTTTAAGTATTTGGCGAAAATCTTAGCTTAAAGCGACGACGACGCGTTTTGTTCCCTCAAGGTCGTTGAGGCCCTTGAGGGAACAAAACGCGCACTCGTTTTTTTAATTTAGTCTTTTTTTTATACTTTCCTTTCTTTACTTTCTTTTCTATGACTTTAAAAAAAAATCTTCAGATCAAAATCTAGATGATTAAATTGTCTTTAAGATGGTGTTGATTTCATTAAAATACGCCCAGCGGTTTTGGTGTGATTGTCGTGTTTTTGTCCGTTTTAGACGTAACTTTACAAATTAATTACACTATGTTATATGAATAAAACCCAAAAATTTTTTAGATCAAATTTTTAAGAAAATGGTCTTAGGTAAAATATATTTTTTCTAAAAAATTACGACTATCCGTTTAGACGAGATTCTCATTTCAAAATTAGCTACTCAAGGGAATCGGCGCGTTAAAAAGCTGACGATGCGGAGTGGTAATTGTGAAAGAAAATGGAGTAAATGTAGGGTACAGGCAAAAAAAAGGGAATGTCCTTATTAATAGATTTTGAGCAAAGTTAATTTAAAAAATCAAAAAACCCGACTGCTTAAAAAGTGAACTAAAAAGACGTAAACAAGAAGAAAATCATGCTGTTCAGTCGGAAGATACACATTCGCGAGCTGGCTGACCTGACTGCTTTTTAAGCAGTCGGGTTTTTTGATTTTATTAATTAACTATTTTTATTTACAACTTTTTAGTTATTTTTTTTTTAGAATTAGGTACATTTAAACATATAAAGTGTGATATATTTATGAAATCACCTCTTAAAACCCTTTATTTTGATACCGCACAGGATGGGTTTGGAAGAAAAAAAAATGTTGCCCCCTCAAAATGGCGCCCAAAATCTCAAATTTTTTTCTTTTCCCATTTTAATTTAGCCAGTGACACTCGCAGGGTTACGAATCGACTGATGTAAGAATCATCAAAATCGGCCAACGCGTTTGGTCTCTAGAACACCACATAGGAACAAACATACATACATACATACATAGACTGATAAACACGCAGTTAAAAGGTTAGAAGTATGTTATTTTTATCCTTCTTCTTTACCGGTATGAACCGGTATGTCATGGACATTCCCGGTTCTTTTCGTTTCAGCCATAAACAAAAACGTCTTTTTGACGCCTTACGATTACTTTTAATAAAAATTAGTAATTGAGAATAAAACTAGAGTTTTGGCAGAAACGTGATGGCGGCTATGTTGCTTCTCTGTTTTATTTTCCTAAAATTGTCTTAAATTGATTATTAATAATGTAAAAAAGGTGGTTTTTGTGTGGGCAAGTAAAACACAGCACACAAACACAGGTAGAACATGAGTTTGTACATGTTGTCGACAAAACTCCGTAGAAGCTTCCAATAAAGTTACCGCCATTTTATTGGGGCCTAAATAAGACATTGGACTAAAATCTAAAGAAACTAGAATTCTATTCTAAACGTGACACTGGCTAAATGCACAAACCGTGCGACGCCAAAACATAAAGAAAAAACTACCATAGAAAAATTTAAACTAGTGACATCAACCTGACGTGACATTGGCTGAATGCACAAACCGTGCGAAGCCAAACAAAGAAAAAAAAGAAAAAAGAACTAGTGACATTCCCTGTTCTTTGTCTGTACCCTTCAAATAATAGCGTGACTTGGGGAATGGAAGAAGAAAGTATTTCCGACCTCAAGTAATATGGGACAAGGGCAGTAAGATGATGATGCAGGGTAGGATTATTCTACCACTAGCTGCCACTCGAGGCTCCGCCCGCTTTGTATAAGTACTTCTCCGAATATCTTTGATAATTACTAGCGACCCGCCCCGGCTTCGCCAGTTCAAATTATACACAAATACCTTCCTCGTTTCTCACTCTTTCTATTGGTGAAAACCGCATGAAAATCCGTTCAGTAGTTTTTGAGTTTATCGCGGATAGACGCGGCAGGGGACTTTATATTATAATACTAGCTTCTGCTAGCGGCTTCGCCCGCGTGAAAGTCGATAAATATCCCGAGGGTACATATTCCCGGGAAAATGTAATCCCTTGTGCTATACCTGACTATAATCTATATCTGTGCCAAATATCATCCAGATCCGTCCAACCGTTCGAGCGTGAAGAAGTAACAAACATACAAACACACTCACAAACTTTCGCCTTTATAATATTAGTGTGATGTAGTGATAGCCTATGTGTTATTCTTATGTATAAGCTATATTTCTGTAAAGTTTCATCAAAATTCGTTTAGAAGTTTTTGCGTGAAAGAGTAACAAACATCCATACATCCATGCATACATCCTCATAAACTTTTACGTTTATAATAGTAATAGGTTGTACAAGAAATACAAAACACTTTTCATTTTGTCTCACAGGAGTAAGTACCTAGGTAACTAATATTGTTACTACACCTACACATACTTATAACAGAGTACGTTGGTATTTAAATTACGAACATCTTATTTCATCACTCGGGTACCTGAACACTAATCAAGCGTAGGTAGGAGCTAGGCGTCTACATCGCTAGGAGTTCTGACGTTTCAGCGCTGGGCGGCTGTGCCTTGCCATAGCTAAAGTGTCAATATCTGACAAAATCATAAATTGAGTTATAGAAGAAAAACAAAAAAAAACTTGAGAGGTGTCAAGGGACACCCGGATGGAACGAAGTTCCTTTATTATATATACATATGTGTATACATATATATACACATATATATATTAGAATATACTATTGTTGCACGATTTTATAGACTTTTCATATTGATATTTTAGAAAGGGGTAAAAAAAAATTGCGGGGGGGAAGGTGAACAGTTAAGGGGGTTGTTATCCTATCTTATTCTCCGGCCATAAGCGACTTGAAGGCAGGGGGGCAAATTTTTACTCAGAATTGAACTAGCTCCAACCGTTTCCGAGATATGGAGGTTTTTAGGTTTTCTGATTTGATCGCCGGTTCGTTATTAGTGGCGGCTTGGGGTCGGTTTTCGAGTATTGTTTTTATATGTATGTATATATATACATATATATGCATATATAACGCCAGACGCACAAAACCCTCCACCACAGGCCGACTCGAGTACACACACCAGCGTATAGGTTAGAACACGCACGAAACACGCGCACGCCGCACGGCTTACAACTATAGCAAAAAGTGTCGTTACAACTTTTCGTGAGATTTTTTTCCGTCTAGCCCCCTTTCGCAACGCGCGATAAGGAACTTCGTTCCAAAACGCTATATAATTAAAACCGGTGTTTATCAACTACACCTACATCATATACTAGAGTTTCCAATGTCAAAAAATAGATCTAATTGCGCACTTTCGTATACGCACTTTGAGTCAGTTTAAACAAATTACCTAATCGTATCAAAAATAGGTTTGTAACGTAGCAATTTGGGTCGTTTTTATATTTTTTTCCGAAATCTATCGATAGTAGAAAAACACTGCTAAGAGAAATCTATAGAGATTTTTTTGTTGAATACGGAGGTAGTAAAAACTCAAAATCGGCCAAATGACGTATAGTGACATTCTAGCTGAAGGACGAAAGCGCTGCCCTGTCAGCTATGAATCATCGACACCCACTGAACTTTGATGACATTTACCCGCAAAAGTAACGTTGTTTGTAAGTGCTACCCACTTTTGTTAACTGCCTAGAAGAAGAATGTGTAAAACAGTGATATAAAATTAGCATTTTAATATGATTGTAACTTCGGTACAGATCGCAAGCGCGATGGATGAACGGGACTTTCTAGTTTCGACTCTCAGGTCATTAGAGTCTTAGACTATGTATAATTTTAGGTGACTAAACTTTGGAAGACAGTAATGTGAGCAGTCATGCACATGCATTTATCGATGCAAGAAAGCAAACTTGTAATATCTCGAAAAGTTAAAATTTTCCAGTGCCAAAAAACTATTTAAAATATTCATAACTCTTAAACTAGCCGAATCGGCAATGCCATTTTTGGAACACGTGTTTCTTATAATGAAATTTATCAGATGCCACTAAATGTTAGGATTCAAAAGTGAGTCTAACATGCATTTTATAATAGTTACAGCAATAGGTATTTCAATTTCAAGCAGCAATATTGGTGTACCTTGCTGGTTGTAACAAGGACCGTGTATCTTGAATGCCAAAAAACCGGCCAATTGCGAGTCGGACTCGCGCAAAAGGGGTTCCGTACCATTATCGCATAAAACGGCAATACAATCACGTTTGGTGTATGGGATGGGATGTTTTTAGTATTTTTTGTTATAGCGGCAACAGAAATACATCATCTGTGAAAATTTCAACTGCCTAGCTATCACGGTTCATGAGATACAGCCTGGTGACAGACGGACAGATAGACAAGCAGACAGGCATACAGACGGATCGCTGAGTCTTAGTAATAGGCTCACGTTTTTACCCTTTGGGTACGGAACCCTAAAAATGGTACCTACTAAGACCGCACTGTGACTTGAAAAGTCCCGGGGCTTTTTTTTCTTCATCTAACAAAATGCCTATCGTATACCACGCCGTCCTGGGAGACGACGGCTACTCATAACATTCGTGACCCATCCAGCGTGGCCCACTTCTGGGCTCCCTCTTCTTTGCTCGCCTCCGGCCTCCCTCCTCCTTCGGCGAGGTCCGGGTGCACTGGGACATCACCACAACTCCAGGGGCGTGCAGCGTGGACAATATAGTCCCCGATCTATCGTGCGCTGACCCCTGTTAAGTGTGGTAGCATATTTTACCATTGGTTAAGTTAACTACGGATCAAAAAACTGGGCCTAAGAGATGCTCTTGAAGTTTATTTCAGTTTGTTTATTTGCATACAGATGCGGTCACTGCTCTTGAACCAGCCGGCAGACGGATTCAGCTCGGATACGGTGGATGTGGAAATAGATCATTGATTGTAAACTTGTACGGCATTTAGTGAATAGGATTTGTATGCCACTGACAAAACAATGAAGGTAATTAATACCTTCAACATAGCTACTACTTTTCGAAAATCACGAATAAGTATCTCACTATTTGGTTTCAATTATAATAAGTTGAATTTAGGATTGTCATATACACAGCGAAAGAATTATGGACTATTAGGTGCAAAATGTGTAGGGATGTGTGAGTGTATGTGTGTGTGTGGGTGACATGTTTATGTGAGTGTATGTGTGTGTGCTAGAGAATACATAGAATACAGATTTTTTTCAAGTAGAATACCGTAGGTGCTGTACTCATGTATCAATGTATTATCGTCCACTTAATTCTGCCATTTAAGACATAAATAAATAAACTATTTAACTAATATAAATTTTATAACACAAAGAAATTATGCAAGTATGCTGAATAGCTTTTCAGCTTCATCATAGTTTAAGGATAGAAGCCAAGTGATCACATTCTGTTTGCACTCTCTTTTTGTCATGTGGAAAATGTGCAACTGTGTATTAGTATAGTTGAATAGTCTTGGGCCTACGTACATGTTGAATTTTTGAGCAAAAGATGTTCTGCAGTGTACAGATTTTAATAGATCGAAACGTCTTCTCCCTGTAATTTATTTTTCAGTCAGGGTACTTAGCTTGACACAGGAATGCTGTCTCATAATTAACTTACTAAATTTAAAAGGTCTTGATCTTCAGAGCCATTCATCATCAGAGACTACGAGTTTTTTTCCCTGTATAAGTTCAGTGTTCTACCAAAAACTGTAGGTGACTAAAATAATCACTACATATTATAAAATAAAGTCTCCCGCCGCGTTTTTAAGCTATAAACTCAAAAACTACTGAACGGATTTTCATGCTGTTTTCACTAATAGAAAGAGTGCGAAACGAGGCAGGTATTTACGTAGAATTTGTCACAAGCGAAGCCGGTTCGGGTCACTAGTTTGGAATAAAAGTAAACTAAGTTGGTTGGTTGCACCAACCAGGTACCTGCGTTATAAGCGCCTGGCAAAATAATCGAGCAAAATTACTAAACTGCAACTAATTGCATCTAAACACACAAACTTTACCATCGAATTTAAGCATGATTAATTTACTATATAAACACTTAAAGCGTGTCATTAACCTTCACATATAACTTAAATTAATATTATAAATTACGGAGGATATAAACTAGGAACCTCTACAGTTGATACGGTAAAATATGCAGGCAATGGCACAGATCTGACAAAGTTATTGCAATGTTTGTTATCTGTTGGGAATTTATTGAATAGCAGAGCAACGCTATTTATTATCTATGAGTGGTAAAATAGAATAGAATAGAATGTAATTTATTATAGGTAGGTACACTAAATAAGAAATTAATGAAGAATTAGAAATGAAGAGATCCGCAAAAGGACCAGGGTTACCGACATAACCCGAAGAATTGCCACACTTAAGTGGCAGTGGGCAGGACATATTGCTCGCAGATTGGATGCCCGATGAGGCAGAAAAGCTCTGGATTGGTGACCGGAAGACCTTGCGTCGGAAGGCCTCCTACTAGGTGGACCGATCACCAGCAGTCGTATTGCGTAGGTAAGTGCGCAAAGAGTTTAAACTCTATCCAACCGACTAAATCAGCCAATCACACAAAACGGGAATCCACATCGCGTCATTCATCACGCATGCTGGTGAAGTTACGGGAATTCGCTGGATGCGAGACACACGGGACCGGTCAAGGTGGCAACGCTTGTGGGAGGCCTATGTCCGTAGTGCGGACGTCTTCCAGCTGATATCATGATGATGATGACACCAAATTAGTAACACAACTCATTTACAAATCATTATCCGTGATAGTTTTCCTTTTAATTTCGTTATATTTACTTGCAATTTAAAGCTTAATTTTACGCAAACGGATCTCTGAATCGAAAAAATATTTTAACAAACCCATAATATTTTTGAAAGGCCTATCCAACGATACCCCACACCATGGGACAGATGAGAAAAAAAATATATCCCCACTTTACGCCTATGCTCCCCTAAGCGTAAAGTGTATTTTTTTGTACCCGAAATAAATTTTTTTTCATGATTTTATTTTACCACTGTCGGAATTTTTAATATGTATATCCATGTCAAATTATAGCTTTCTAGTACCTAGATTCTCTGAGCTAAGCTACGGACGGACAGACGGTCCGAGCGAAACTATAAGGGTTCCTTGTTGACCTCGGAACCCTAAAAAGGGAGTTGTCTACCGTGACCGTGTACTGCTGGTTATGCAATGTGTCACAGCTGTGTATGAAGCAGAAAATTTAGATCATTGTAAGACATTATTTAAAGCACTAAAAATTCTTCCACTTCCTTGCCTATATATTTTTGAAATTTGTATGTTTGTAAAAAGGTATTCGTACATGTTCCCATTGTATGAACACATTTTTAAAAGAGTGAAAAGCATAAGCTCAAATAAATTACATGCACCTAGCTAGAGACTACAATTGTATAGCAAGAATTCCAATTGCATGGCAATCAAAATATTTTGCAATTTACCCCCACGCATCAGTGTTGCCCACTAATAAATTTAGGAAAACAATATTTGCCTGGATATTAGACAATTATTGTTTCTAATCAGTAAACAATTTTTGACGTTATTTACCTATTTACAGTTGTTAACTTGTATTGTTTTATTTTTTAGCATTTGACAATTAAGTATATAATTAGTAAATTTTGACACTTCATTCATAAATAATTTAATATTGTTTGAAGGGGACGGATCCGGTCCTGGTCTTGTTCCCATAGTACTGCATGATCAGGGGTAGCTGGGTATAGGCTTCTGTCATAATAATTACCTAATTTCATCTAAACTAATATGAAACTAATTTATAATACTGTACGCCTCAAACGCCGCGCGCACAACAAGTATGCATAAGATATTGTTGTTTCTATTATGTCTGCTTATTGACGCGCCATGGGGGAATATACTTTCTTCTAAGTGTTTCGATGACAAAATAATTAACACAATTATATTGTTGCGGCCTAGAACTTGGACACTGATTTTGTAAGTTAATTTTAATATTTCTACACCGGCAACGGTAGTGTATGTAAAACTGTTTAATATTAAGATCTTAATGTACCATGTATTCAGAAACAAATCTTATCACTATCTATTGTACATAATTTAAAAAATCTGTTCATTATTTGGGCTATTAGTTCAATAAAAGACAGTCTAGCTAACTTCATTTAATTCCATTTACTAATAAAAATAAAAAAACCACTACCATACCAAACGTTTATAACAACTTGGTTACCGTTTTCAACACTTCTCTTATTTTTACTTGCTAATGAATGAATTTTACAATAGCATTCTTACGTCATACATTATGTATTAAACGGAGTGTGACTTTCAATTTCGACGTAAGTTCTCAACCTTCGATAGCTCAGTTGGTAGAGCGGTGGACTGTAGAGTAAAAATCATTGGTATCCATAGGTCGCTGGTTCAAATCCGGCTCGAAGGAAACTTTTTGCGATTTCTTATTTTGTTTTATACTATTTAGTCAATGGTTTGAGTAATTGTTTATGATTTAATTTGATTCTAAGAAACATTATCGAGAATTAACAAAAAAAATAAGCAATGCCTTTAATATCTACAATTTTCGTACTATATCATTAACAAAATACTATCAATGACCGAAAAGTGTTAATTGTTTCCATTATAGGTAGTTGAAGTGTCAAAAGAATACGCTGCGGACAGGATTCGAACCTGTGCGGGTAGAACCCAATGGATTTCAAGTCCATCTCCTTAACCACTCGGACACCGCAGCTCTTAGAAAAAGGGGCGAAATTACGGATCGTATTTATGGGTCGTTTCGTATCCCTTTTGAATTAACAGCAACGCATTGTTTCAGGCAATTAGTTTTGTCATGGTATCAAAAGGGTTTAAAAACTGTTAAGTATTCATTAAACTCTGACTTTCTTGATAAAAATGATAATAAATAGTTATCAATAAAGTAATCAAGATTTTTGAATAATAGAAATGAATACTTTATTCTAGTTTAGACAATAAAATAATATTTACGATTTATTCTTGTGCTGGCAACAACATGAATAGTACAAACTGAACGCAATACTAATTTATTTGAATATTATAATCGTTATTCATCGCCCTGATCACAGATAATATAGAAAAAGGTACAATCTTGACTTATTATTTTGTCATAATTATATAGCTGGCGCCATCTTGTTTCATATCATATCAACTTTATATTACATGTTCCTCATTGTAGTTTTACTATTGTACACTAGATGGCGATAGCTGAGAATCAGGCGTGTCTAACTTGGTCTTGCTACTCCGCAACAGATGTCGCTAGTGATTTAAAATTAATGTAATAAATAATAATACTAGCCTGTAACTGTCCCACTGCAGGGCAAAGGCCTCTTCTAATACAGAGAAGGTACGAGCAATGTTCACCAAGCTTACTCAAGACGGAATGGCAATTACAAACTTATTATATTAACCTAAGTCCAGGTTTCCTTACTATATTTCCCTTCACCGTTTCAAATTATTAATAATAAATATATTCACTTCTCCATGCGCAAGCCTCAATTTAACATTGCTAACTCTCATCTGTATGCCCATAAATGTGGATCCCACCCAGTCAGCATGTGTAATTGTCCATTTATCCTCAAAACCGGCAACATAAAATATCTCGGGGTTATTATAGATGAAACACTCTCATTTAGACCTCATATTGATAGCTTAGTTAATAGAGTGCGCAAATTAATTTATGTTTTTAAAAAGTTGAGAACGATTGCAGATTCAAAATTGATCAAACAAGTCTATTTGGCCCTAGGTCAATCTGTAATCAATTACTGTATCACCTCATGGGGTGGGGCACCAAAAACGAATCTACTGCCTCTTGAAAGGGCTCAGAGAGCAATTTTAAAAGTAGCCTATTTCCACCCTTTTCTCTACCCTACTGATCTTCTTTACAAATCCTGCAACGTGCTGACTGTTCGCCAGCTTTTCATTATGCACTTAGTATTAAAACAACACACCATGCTTTCCTATAACGCCGAATACATAAATAATAAGAGACGAAATGATATTGTCTGCGATTCTAATCCATCCTCAAAATATGTCTTTGTAAATAGATTCTTTACATTCTTAGGACCATTTCTGTACAATAGATTAAATAGAAAATTAAGTATCTATAACTTAAATTATTTTAGCTGTAAAAAGACTATTATTGAACATCTGCTTCGCATCTCTTACGGAGAGACAGAAGATCTCCTGGCTGTAACAAAATAATAATTTTGCTTTGTCTTTAATTTAAGTATTCATATTCAAGCTATGTCATTGTTAATTTATTATTATTATTAGTTTTAAGCACTTTATAGTCTGAAACACAGGTTCAACCTAGTTCAGGCAAATAAGCAACTGTCTTCTTTTATATTTTTAAGATATTTTTATTGTAAAATGTGCCTTATGTTATAAATAAACGATATTATTATTATTATTATTAATTGCTATTTTTAGGGTAAACGCGACCCTATTACTAAGACTCCGCGGTCCGTCTGTCTGTCTGTCTGTCACTAGGCAGGCTAGGCAGTTGAAATTTTCACAGATAATGCATTTCTGTTTCCGTTATAACAACAAATACTAAAAACAGAATAAAATAAATATTTAAGTGGGGCTCCCACACAACAAATGTGATTTTTTTTGCCGTTTTTAAAAGGTACGGAACTCTTCGTGCGCGAGTCCGACTCGCACTTGGCCGGTTTTTAATACACTTCTGTACCAACAATTAATCTGTAGCTTATCCTGATAAAAATCTTTCGGCGATTTGAAATAATTTTATCATTAAATGTCAGTCCAACCTATGAATATTCATGTGTTAATGTTTCTTAAATTGCATTTGCAGATAACAGATGTCGTTGAAATAAAACTAAAAATAAAATGTAAACAAACTTCACCTCTCACTTTTAGAAACCGCACCTGGCTGTCATATAAGTGCATAAAGCTGGACAAAAGTCATTTATGGAAGCTTGTAGGAAAGTAGAAGCAGTTGTCTATGGACACCAGATGAACACGCCATAATTAACAATTCTATTAACTACTAAATATAGGCCCTGGCTAGGGCTATCGACACACCTGTCGCACTCACGGCGTACTTAGTGAGAATGTTTAAGAAGAGGGGCCAAAAGATTCATAATATTTAATTGATTAGGTCATTGTTTTCATACCGTCTATCGTGGGTGCTTGTCTATCTGCAGGGTGTGACGCATCGTTAAGTGTAAGACGAACACCTTTTGAAAAGAAGCTAGCAAGGTACAAAACCTTGCGCTAGAATTAATTTCGGACCTAATTCGCCCAGAATAAGTAAGTTTTCAAGGTTTAGTTAGGTAGATTGATTACCTTTCATTACGAAATCCTGAAAAAGCACATTGCATAACTAAGATCTATCCTACTTACCAACTGAATGTTTATTTCTTATTTTCAACCAATTCAAAAATGATGATGTTCTCAATTCGACTGTATGTTTTTATTATGTTTGTTACACGAATACTCCGCCAATATTATGAACCGATTTTGATGTTTTTTTTTTTGAAACCTGGTTCTTCTCACGTGGTCATTTAAATTTAATCTATAACTGACGGATATTTTTTTATTTTATCCATATTAATGCACACAACATATTATATGTATTTTCATGGTTATCTTAGGTACTTACCAAACCTAAAAAAAAAGAGAAAAACAAAAAACTTTCAAACAAAATTAAACCGATTTTCCAAACAAAGAAACATAACTTTCTTTTCGGAAGTCGGTGTCTTTGGTACCTACGTATTTCTTTTCGTTTTTGACACCGACTGCCGAAAAGAAAGTTATTTTTGGTTTGCAGTGTTTTGTTTTGAAAGTTGGTTATTTTTTTTTGTTATAAGGTTTTTTATTATGAGTTATAACAATAAAAATGTTGAAATGTTGACGTACTCATCCCCAGATTTTTCCCCGATGACTCGACAACCCTATCGCTGGACCCGTCAGATGCACTTTCATATCGTTTTTAGATCTGTCACCGATACTACCGTAGGTCCGTAGTAAACTACGCCACTATACCACTACGCCTAGCTAGATCCAATACGATAGGCCATGTAAGGAGTCGAGATATTATTATTAGCTCAGTAGGTTTGTCTGGTTGATTTTTTTTCTTAACTTTTTTACTGCAATTTGCCGGCTGCCAGGAATAAATTAAACCATTTGGATGCAGTATTTGATTGGGCTATGTGCAATGATGTTATTATTATATTATGTGGCAATATTTTGTTGGTATTATTTAAGCTCTATTATAGTTGCATTAAAAATAGGGTTTCCTATTATAAGCAAATGAAATCTGCACGTCTCCCTGGGCCGAAACAGGTGGAATTAGTGGCGCGTTTCCCCATCAGTGGGATAATACAGGCACATTAGAAATATAATGCCTATGTATCTACTTAAAAATAATAAAACACTTAAAATTAATTTAGAGTTTTAGTATGAAAACATTAGTAGACAATACAAAATTATCGAAATGTATGAAAAAAGTGTAACAATCTTGGCAACATTTTTTTTTACATAATTTTTTATACGGGCATTCAACAATCATACAATACATTCAGTTTACATTATAACTAGATGGGTTTTAAAATTCTTTAGAATGCATTAGAATGCGGATGTAACAGATTCTAATGATTTTTGGAGTATTTGGCAGCAAATTGTATCGAGTCAGCCTTCCCAGTAAGCTTTGCGGAGGTAGTCAATACTACAATAAAATTCTCCGCTCCACTATCCCGAGATCGCTTCTGTCAATGATTTCACATATTGTCCAGTTGCGTAGACAGTTGAGACACAAAACTACACCAATTTTATATGACAATATCCACTAGGAATCAATTTGCAAAATGCCGATGAACTTCACTCGATAAAATACTGCCAAAAACTCCATATCCATCTACTACAGTCAGCATCCATCTACTACAGTCAGCACTAAAGTCAGCCGCATGTTATTTTAATCATAAAATTAGTAACAAAGGAGATCTTTATAAAAACGTTTTACGTGTTGCCAGTTCAAATGATTCATTTAAAGCACGAATTATTTAAATAAATTATGCCTTAATCACTTAACAATAAGAGTTACCTACACAAAATAAATACCTCCGTTCGTTCGTCCGTCCATTTAGGAACTTCCTAAAACTAAAACAAAAGAATTCGCCATCTTGTTTTTTTGCCCGCCATCATTTTAAGACCCATCAAATGTTTATTTCCTCGTTAGATTGGCATCACTGAACTGCAATGTGTAATTACCAATTAGATTGTGAATTAATAAAAAATACTTGAGATCTAAATCATGTAATGGAATCTGCGTAGGCTTGTTATTGTTATGATGATGATTCATTGTGCTTAGGTATATTATTAACTAGCTGTGCCCGTGGCTTCGCTCCCGTCATATATCTGCCAACTACCTACCTACCTTGCTTACCTTCCTGCCTACCCTACATACCTACCTAACAATTTTTTTTCTAAGGTCATCATTCTTTCGCGGAGAATCTTAACACCGCCATCCAGAAAATGACTTCTTTATTATTATTTTTTTTTATTTATCGATAGGCTCGCGTTTGACCACTATCTCGCCTGATGGTAAGCGATGATGTGGTCGACGGTGAAGCACGCTTGCCTAGAAGTAACCTATTCACTCTTGACTTGAAGACCCCAAGGTTGTAGCTATCAGGAAACAAAGACTCCGGCAGGGAATTCCACTCCTTAGCTGTGCGTACAATGAAAGTATTCGCAAAACGCTTTGTACGTATGGGTGGGATGTCCACCATGTACCGGTGGCGCATTGCCGTGCGTCTTGTTGTCCGGTGATGGAAAGGGCTAGGCGGAATCAAATTGTGCAGTTCCATCGCACACTCCCCGAAATGTAACCGATAAAAAACCGACAGACTGGCCACTTGGCGTCGATGTTCAAGGCTCTGGAGCTTTGAGGCGACCAGTGCATCGTGGCCGATAAGCCTCTTGGCCCGTTTGTCAATCGACTCAAGTGCATCAAGTTGATATTTGGCAGATCCGTCCCAAAGGTGAGAGCAGTACTCCATGCATGACCGAACTTGCGCTTTATACAAGTTGAGCAGCTGTTCAGGCGTGAAGTACCGTCTCACCTTTGCAAGGATCCCCAACTTTTTTGCAGCCAACTGAGCCTTTGCCTCAATGAATGGACCAAAATTGAGGGTCGATGTTAAAGTAACACCAAGAAGGTCGAGATGGTCCGTTATCGGCACGGTTACACCACGGAAAGATGGAGCCGGGTGGAATAGGCTCTTTTTTGCGGAAAAAAGACACGCCTGGGTCTTAGCTGCATTGAAATTGACTAGATTGGCATCGCCCCATTCGGAGACTGCCTCCAAAGACAGATTCAAGCGCTCAACCATGGCCTCCCGGAGAGACCGGATCTCAGTCCCAGTAGCCCGTGCGCCGGACACGTATCTCTCAGCAACCGTGCTGTCGTCTGCGTACCCAAAGGTTCCGGGTTTTAGCAGGTCATTAATGAGCAGCAAAAACAGTGTAGCCGAGAGCACCGACCCCTGAGGGACTCCGGCGTTAATACCTAGCTGACCGGACGAGCAGCCATCGATAACCACTCGGATGGACCTCTCCCTCAGGAAGTCAGCAATACAGTCACACAGACCACTAGGCAGACCGAAGGAAGGAAGCTTACCAATAAGGCTCTCATGCCAGACCCTGTCGAAAGCCTTCGAGATGTCAAGGGAGACAGCAAGCGCTTCCCCGTGCCTCTCGATGGCCTCACTCCAGACGTGAATGGCATACGCTAGAAGATCCCCAGTTGACCGATTTCGGCGGAAGCCGTATTGGCGGTCACTGAGGATGTCATTGTCTTCTAGGTATGCCAGGAGCTTATTGTTCAGCACACGTTCCATACTCTTACAGAGGATGGACGTTACCGAGATGGGTCTGTAGTTTGCCGGGTCAGCCCGACTACCCTTTTTGGGGACTGGCTGAACGTTAGCTTGCTTCCAAGCCTTCGGCACCTTTCCAGTCACTAACGAAAGGCGATATAGGCGTGTCAGGATCGGAGACAATTCAGGCGCACAAGTTTTCAGTACAATTGCCGGTATCCCGTCGGGGCCACTAGCTTTGTTCACGTCAAGGTTACGCAACACCCTACAGACCTCCCTCTGATGGATGCGAATATCCGACATACTCGTCCCACATCCAACAGGAGACGGAGGGGGCCGCGCGCCATCAGAGTTCAGACGCGAAGATTCCGCAAAAAGGGACAACGCCAACTTCAAATGCACAACGCCATCTATCGAATATCGAGTTCAACTGTCCGAGTATCTGAATTGCGTGTGTTGTGACAATTTTACTTCTTGAACACTTTAAATTCATCTAACTTTTGATAGAGTGAACCGATTGCGATTAAACAAAAACTAAGCAATTTAAAAATTCAAGTTACACAATTTTTATGTATAAAAGTTGTCTACATAGGTTTTGTACATTTCACGTGATGCGTGTACAAATGAACAGATAAACAGACAAAAATTCCAAAAAAACTGGAAATGGGTTCTGTTGGTTATCCTTTAACACCCTGGCTATATTTTTTGTTTTTTTTTTCGATGTACAAAAATTACTTTTCTACAGATTTATTATATGTATTGATTTATTATGTAGGTTTACATAATTAAGTAGGTATCTCAGGTACCTATTTACATGGTCAACATAAGTTACGTAGGAAAACAATTATGTCAGAGAAAGGCAGATACAAAGAATAGGTAGCCTTTATTGTAGACCCTTTGTTGTTCCTACCCTACATCATGGATTAATTTATAATAGGGTAGTTTACTGAAAAATTGATTTTTGTCCGTCAGGTAGGTAGATTAATAAAAAATATTGAACACGTATTTTTTCTATTGACACGCAAACGTAAAGTGACGACGATATAATGCGTTGAAATATCGTGAAAAGTCACGCTGCTAGTACACTTTATAGTATGCTGCCTTAGTGACGTCATAAGCTCCCACTCCTGAACCGTATGCGCTTTAACTTTGTATTTTTTATTGATTTGGTAAAGCAAAAAATACGTGTCCAATATTATTTGATAATCTCACTGACGGATAATTGTACATTATGGTACAAGTGTGCAATGTTGGTGATTACCGCTGAGGCGCCATTGAGACCCGAGCCGTAGGTGAGGGTCTTAAGAGAGCCGAAGACGGTAATCATCAATACACACGTGTATCATACGACGTTTTTCAACACACTTGTGAATAAAATAATACAAAAAAATCATTTTCAACAGTAAAAACGAGCTGTGAAATTTTTTTCACCATGGCGGGCAAAATTAATCAGTTTTCCTATGCGCGCGCATATAACAATGGCGATCGGCCATAAACTAAAAGAATGTGGTTTCATATTTTTGGCTTTTCGTGGATAGTTAGCCACGTAAAAAATAGGGCATTCCAATTTTTCTTAATTACAGAGCAAATAAAATTTATATTTGAGTGAAAGTTTTATTTATTAAGCACGTACAAGTTGAAATTAATACGAAGTTGCATGAAATGATCAAGCAATAGGTACATTAATTTATTTGTACTATTGAGCACGATCTTTTTTGTATCGAAACTTTTTTAAGAACAAAGCAACTCAACCAATAAATTAAAAAAAAAAAAAAACTATAGCTCACTTGTGAATAATAGCAATGAAAAAGTCACAGTTTGATAACAGGTATCATTATGTGCCTAATTGCGGTGAAATTAGAGCCACTTTATGAGCAAGTGTGTTGAAAAATAGAATTCTCATTTTTGTACTCAGAAAAATCCCTATTACTTATTATATGTGTCTGGAATATACTTTAGACCTCATTAGGACAGCCAGTTTCAATCTACATAAAAGACGTATAAAAACAAAGTACCTACAAATATAGATATTAAGTTACTATTTTTATGGTTCCGTACCCAAAGGGTAAAAACGGGACCCTATTACTAAGACTCCGCGATCCTTCTATCTGTCTGTCTGTCCGTCTGTCACGAGACTGTATCTTATTAACCGTGACAGCTAGGCAGTTGAAATTTTCACAGATGATGTATTTCTGTTGCCGCTATAACAACAAATACTAAAAACAGAATAAAATTAATATTTAAATGCGGCTCTCATACAACAAACGTGTTTTTTTGCCGTTTTTTGCAATAATGGTACGGAACCCTTAGTGCGCGCGTCCGACTCCCACTTGGGGCCGGTTTTTTTTGATACCCACCTACAATATAAATAAGTACACTAGCGCGTCGAGTATGACGAAGACATTTCTGTCTGACGCAATAATTTCGAGTTGTTTCGTCGAATATTGCGTCTTGCGTAAATGGGGTCATCTCCATTTTGATTTTCCTCCACCCTAAATCAAGACATGGACATTTATGTAGGTACATTGAATAAGCTATTACAGTTGTAACCGCTCGTCCAACGATCCTTGACAAAACCTCATCACATGCTTAAATCGCCTGTTCTCATAAACTCCAGACAGCACTTGCTTATAGACAGCAAGGTCATACAAAAACCAATGTCTATCTAACACCATAATCTCTTGAACAAATTGATGTTACACAATCTCTCAGTATATTTACCTGTTAGACACCAACATGCCCAGCCAGTTTGTCCAGTTTTTTCCGCAGAAAACATGTAAACATCGTGTATTGCGTATGAATGATCGAAAGATGTAAAAGTAGTAACAGTTCCATGGAAGATGCGCATGATTGATCGCGTATCTTTTCTGTAATTATGCGATTTATCGCTTTACAATCAACTTCATCAACAGGGGTATTCTTCACGCATTAAAATACCTTAGAAAAGAAGGTAGTATGTAGCAGGTTCCTACTCATAGCGATGATGGTTCAGCACCATGTGGACTTACTTCACAAAAATTTAAATCTGAGCTGGATTCTGTATTCTGCAAAAACACCGCAAGTCTGACTATCAGTCTTAGCACAAGGTGACGTTATACCAAGTAAATGTGTTGTGGATGCCAGTGGGGTGTTGTTTCAAAAAAAAAATCGTAATTAAGAATAAGAATAATTTATTCAAAAGTAAGAACGTTCACAAAAATGTACATTCGGTTCAGTAGTATAATTTCTTAAACAACGGTATAAATAGTGCATAGATGTAAACTATAACTAAAATATTTTATTACAACTGCAAGAATATAAACAAGAATTTAAATTTTTGGTAGGGACCTGCCCGATTTAGGTTCTTTAAAATCTGTGTGTTCAGGCCACCACTTGACATAAATCAATAATTGGGTCAGGTAAATTATTAATTAAAATGAGTCTTCAAACATAAAAATATATAAATGGGTAAAAAAGACTAATGCTAGCCTATTTAAGTAGGTAACAAAAAAAAAAACAACAATTTCTAGAAGTTTTTCTGTGTCATTGTAATTGAGTGTCCCTAAATAATCTGATATGGTAAAGCAACGCACCTGCATCATGCGCATGCGCATGTGGTATGGAAGTTGCATTTGGTTAATCTGCAAACTTAAATATTGTACCCGTGTTTAAAAAGGGTGGCTCACGAATTCATACTTCTTTCATTGCTATATATTGCCCTGCGTATTCCTTATTTAAATGGGAACAAGCACAGATAATTAACAAGAATTTACGGATATCGTGACCGAACGTTTCCATTTCAATTCCTGGTCAGATTATCTATCGAGTCCCAAGAGACAGGTGTGCTCACTCCCCCGCATTCTAAGTTCTTGTTGTCATTACATTCATTAACAGTTAACTCCATAAATTACACAGTTAAATAAATCATAGCTATGACTACAGAAGACAGGCTAACAACTTGTCCTATTGCACTACAGTTGTTAAAATGTATGGCGTTTCTTGAATACTAGTTTGCGGTCCCCGTATTTTAATATTAAGGTTACACTAGTCGATCATTCTTCCCTACAAACGTAGTCTGGCGATTACTCCACTGTTTGACGATGTAAGTTCAAAATAAAAATGTTATCAATTTGTCTCATCCTTATCTAGCCCTGTATGGAAACAAAAAATTAAAAAAAGAATTTATTTGAAAGTTATCAGCGTCAAAAATTCCATATTTCAACACTAATTTTAACGCATCTTTGGGCGTAAATAAATACCATAAAAAGAAGGAAAATTTAAAAACAGCCTCCATACAGGGATAGATTAGTAGTTCAACAATGAAATTAATTTTTATTTTGAAATATACATTTAGTAGTTTTTTCATGATATCTAGACTCCCAAAGGTCTGTTTATAAAATTTCGCGCGCTCGTTTCCGTCCTAAATCATCATCCATTTCGCTACAAACTTGCAAAAGTGCTAATTCGTACGCGAACTAGCTTTTTATTGCTTATCACAGCATCTCTTTCGCACGTGTTGTCGGATGAGATAGTATGCATTTTAACCCCGCGCGAAAAATAATTCGTGCCGTCGACTAGGGGAACCTTAAGGTGTGTCCCGAAGGCCAAATCTCGTACTTCAATAACGGTCAAATACGAGTCGCAATATCATCGCTAAAGAAAATTTCGAGGTGTTTTTGACCAAATTCGTCTGCGATGATAATGCGAAAGTACTTTAAGATACGGGAATCCCTCAGTTCTTTTATACAAGACAAACAGTGTGAACGAAAATTATCTGAAGAACCGGGGTACGAATGTTCAACAACAGTAGGTGTTCTAAAGAAATAATTTTCTTTGTCTTCCTCTTCTTTGTCTTCCTTCTCGTTGGGATCCAGTTAGAAAACTACCAACGGAACTACAGAATTGTTTTAGTTAGGTCCTGTCTTGTCCGGCAAAGTTATCTCTTTGAAAGTTACTACTAGTTAAGGAAGGCGACTTTGATAGCAACAGACGATCAATATCAACTTATCAAGAGACCTAAGTAAATGCCGAAGTTTGTTTCTGTTTTAGTTAAGTCCGACAAAGTTGTGCAAGACATACCTCTTTGAAAGTTTAAGAGTTTGAAACAGAATTAACGAAGGAAGCTTTGATGTAAAGAGCCATAGACAATTTAATATCAAAAGATCCAAGTCAATATACCGTCACGCTCCTGACGTCTCTAAATCCGAAATATGCTTTAGTAATCTTGATCCATACTACGGCTAACACAAGATTTGGAAGCAGAACTTTTTGTTCAAAGACTTGACCTTTCATAAACCCGGAATGTTCAATCAAGACCCCAGATTAGAAGACCAGAAGGTGGAGCCAATAGTTATCGCTGAGAAAATGCCACTTTCTCTATAAGCTCAGTTTTTAAAAGGAAATGCGATCGCAGACATCCGACAAAAAAATAATAAAAACACATCCCAACAAACAACACAAAACATCCTAAGTAAAAAATAATAATTCGAGGTTGGCTATCGCCAATTTCCTCCTCCAATATTGGACCAATTTAAAAGATATGCCATAAACTGAAAAATAAACATTCATACTGTGTTCCTATGTTTTAATTTTTGATGATACATTATCTTAAGAAGCACTAGAACCACAGATCATAGAATTTCTATAATCTGTGACTAGAACCCTCAACAAATGCTCAAAATTGCGCTGTCAACAGAGGCCTAGTATAAAAATGTGGCATATATAAATGAAAAAAGAAAAACATAGAAGCACAACATATATCTTATTATTCAATTTATGTAATATCTTTTAGAATACTGGAGGAGGAAATAGGCGAGAGCCAAACCTCGAATTATGAATTTTTACTAAGCAAATTCAGTCGTTATCTGCCCGCATTTCCTCTTAAGGTTACACTAGTCGAAAATTCTTCCATACAAACGTAGTCTAGGGATTATTCCACTGTTTGAAGATGTACGTTCAAAATAAAAAATTATATAAATTTGTCTCATCATTATCTAGCACTGTATGGAAACGAAAAAGTAAAAAAAGAAAATATTTGAAAGTTATGAGCGTCGGAAGTTCCATATTTTGACACTAATTTTAACGTGTTTTTGGGCGCAAATAAATACCATAAGAAGACGGGAAATTGCAAAACGGCCTCTATACAGGGATAGATTAGTAGTTCAACAATGCAAATAATTTTATTTTGAACAGATAGATTTAGTCGTTTTTTCATGATATCTAGACTGCCAAAGGTCTGTTTATAAAATTTCGCGCGCTCGGTTTCGTCCTAAATCATTATCCATTTCGCTACAAATTTGCAAAAGTGTGTATTCGTACGCGAACTAGCTTCCTACTGCTCATCACAGAATCAATCTCTTCCGCACGTGTTATCGGTTGATATAAAATGCATTTTAACCCCGCGCACAAAATAGTTCGTGTCGTTGACTAGTGTAACCTTTAATAACATAGATTATTATCCTGCCAACAATGCGTCTTCCTAATCAAATTCCAACATAAACAAGATCGTGTGCTACTATCAACGCTGACCACGTCTTGTCAAACGTGAGTGCGGTTGTCACGGTATCTCGTCTGACGATAAGTGATACTGCGCGGGCGCTGCTTAACCGCAATACCTCGCGAGTCACGGGGAGTCGTATGCGCAGGTGTTCGGGGGAGCCGTGTGATTGGCTCGCTCAAGTAGTGGGTAGATGAAGCCGTATAGTGCTTGAGATTGCTAGGAAGATTGTGGTATGGAATTTTGTGTTGATAGAGACATCCTTAGGGAGGCAGACATTAAAATGACCTAATGATTATATATAATAGGTTATCATGACAGGGTCAGGCAATTATTCTGAAGAAAAATTTATGTATTTTTAATAAGTTGCCTACATTCAGGTATTCGCTGAATCGCCTTTTAGTGAGTAAAATTTCACATAAGTAGTTGTTTCGTTCTGAGTAAAATACTAAGGTGATCGTTATCAGCATGATATAAGGAGGCCGGAAGAACTTTGCCACCTGTAAACAAAACACAAATAAAATTATTAATCGAAAAATCTTTTTTCAATCAAGTTTTTTTCATATTAACACGATTTTATTACCTTGGTATGTATCTATGTATCTATGTATCAATGTAACGGAATCTTTGAACGTGATTTTCACCCACTTCAAAACGTCGGATTGATTTGAAACTTTGCACACCTATCAAGGACCGATGACAATGCAATAATTTAGTCAAAGTCAAAGTACTTTTGAAAGACAAACAAAAATTAAAATTTGCAAGTAATAAAAGTTGATTCTACCGTGCGCGTTTAAATTGTTTGTCACAAATGCCTTACCAAGATCTTCAGGATTAGCGACTTTTTAGTTCATTTTACCATTAAAGCGTGTTTTTTTGTTTTTAGAACTACTATTTATTTTACACATCAAACCCTTTCATTTGATACCCATATCAAGGCAGTGCACAAAAAATAACTAGTCCGCCATATTGGATTTAGAATGACTTCACTTAGAATGCATTGTCGTTATTTGTCATCCAAACTAAACGTGTACGCAAAATTTCATCCTAATCGGTGGAGGATAACTGCTTTAAAATTCAGTTGCAAGATTTCACCCGAACACACTTACATACATACATACATACATTGCAAGTTAAATAAAAGCTTGTAAAAAAATAGTTTATTTTCTCCAAAAACCAATTTAAAAATTGCTCCACTTTGGTATATATCTGTACTTAAGGTTACACTAGTCAACGGCACGAACTATTTTGTGCGCGGGGTTAAAATGCATTTTATATCAAATGACAACACGTGCGGCAGAGATAGATACTGTGATGAGCAGTAGGATGCGTACGAATACACACTTTTGCAAATTTGTAGAGAAATGGGTAATGATTTCGGACGAAACCGAGCGCGCGAAATTTTATAAACAGACCTTTGGCAGTCTAGATATCATGGAAAAACTACTAAATCCGTGGAGGCCGTTTTGCAATTTTCCGTCTTCTTATGGTATTTATTCGCGCCCAAAAATGCGTTAAAATTAGTGTCAAAATGTGGAACTATCGACGCTCATAACTTTCAAATATTTTTTTTTTACTTTTTTGCTTCCATACAGGGCTGATGAGACAAATTGATATCACTTTTTATTTGGAACGTATGTTGTCAAACAGTGGAATAATCCCTAGACTACGTTTGTTTGGAAGAATTTTCGACTAGTGTAACCTTAATCCTCGGTTAGATACAAAAAGATAGGTAGGACATAAATCATCTATTCTGCTTCTAATTGTTTTATAACACCGATAAAATTAATCCCATAAGCCTAGGGCACTAGGTGATCTGGTAACCAATTATCAAAACATCATCAATTCCTTGTTCCACATATCGATAACCGCTATCGAAATGATCTCGATATCACTCATTTGATAGCAGGCTGCCATCCGATACGGGCCATGCGTTTCTGATGGTTCTTCGAATCGAAGTGCGTACGTGATTGCGTCGATCGAAACTTACGCACGCGTCGATGAATAAACAAACGATAATGAAGGAAGAGTGTTAGAAGGAATTTTGTAAATATAAATTTATGTTATTGTTCCTTGTGAATTATGTGATTATTTAGTTAGATTATTTGAGATAGTAAAGGCATCTTAGATATATGTATAGGTGAGGTTGGAAACTATGTAAGTACCTGACACAATAGGTTATCTATACTATAATAATATTATTATAAAGAGGTTATTTATTATATTATAAAGAGGCAAGGTTGTAGGGGTTAATCTCTGGATCTACTGAACCGTTTTAGTTGAAATTTGTCATGGAGATAGTTTGAGACCCTGAGAAGGACATAGGATTTTGTATTCCCTTGGGATGATAAAACACTTTTTAGGAGGGCGATGCCGCGGGCAGAAGCTAGTGATTTATAACTATGTATTGTTATCGGAATATACATAAAGTTATATTGATTTTGTACATATAAAATACAGCTATTTACTATAGTTTTTTTTTATTTATTCCCACAATTCACAGAAAGACCCCCTGGCCCCTATTCCAGACACATTAAAATTTATAGTTTGAGCAAAACCCAAGTGTTTAGCAATCTTTTCTTTGGTGACACATAAGTACAGCACCATTTTTTTTGTGTCTAGACGTCCACATTCTATTTAGATAGCATTGTATAATACGCAGAACTAGAGCGACGTATCTCAAATTTTAAATAAACCATGTTATCTTTAAAAAATGCGTAAGGAGCCTTTACAAAAACTACAATTACTCATAACCATGCATATAAAAAATAAAACATTTCTCTATGGCGCCAAGAGCTTTTTTATCTATGGTCATTGTGTTTACTTTTAAAAACCATAATCTCTTCGCAAACATACAAAAAAGGCTTCCAAAACCGATAACTGACCAAAAAAATTCAAACATGCTTTCAAACCTATTTACTTTTTAAGAACGTTTTTAAATATTTTATGGCTGAACGCGTAGGACAATGGAAATTCAATAACTATAAAGTTCCTGAAGCATAGAGGTTCCATCACTAAAGTATTCCTTTACAGAAATGCACTTGAGTCTGTAGTCTTTCGTATTGAATAAAAGTATAGTCGCGGACGAAAATGTTCGAGGACTTATAATTTTTTTAATATTATTATTCGGTTGAACTTCTAACAAAAACTTGAAAGGTTGGGTTGCTTATTGCTTACGGTCTAATAACACTCGGGTTACGGTTGAAGGGATGCATATAGGGTCTTAAAATATTTTCGTTTTTAGAATTTTAAGTGGGGTTGCCGCCGGTCAAGCTTCGCAGACCCTGGCTAATGTATCAAGCATCTCTATATTATTCAGAATGAACTCTCTTTTGGACATTTAATGAAATTGTAGTGTGTTCTGCATACAAAGAAACTATATCAAATAAATTTATTCAATAAATACGGGAATAATTAAATTACTAGGGATTTAATCTTTGTCGGTGCTTCGTAAATACCGTCTGTTTTTTTATCACCGTCCAAATTGTTTTCAGGCATTAGGAATCAATCAGAGACACAATTAATGCAATAAAGTCTCAAAACATAAAAAACCTGTTTCCTAATTTATTTCGTTTTATGCCAATAAAATATACTAAACAGCTAGATTTAGTGCAAAAAATATTTGCATGCTGATAAAAAAATCAGGTTGTATACATTTATGTGCTAAATATTTTGGATCAACGAGAATTTCTGAGGCAACAAGGTAATTATTATAAATGCTACTTGCAGTGAACGTAGTTGCTAATGAACATGGTCCTAGATCTGGAGTTAGTATTAATATGTAAATGAAACATGATAATAACAATTCAATCAGTGTGATATTTACGAACACCTGAACCAAAACCGCTTACTTGCAATATTCATAATTAGGTGTAATTATAGTGCTCAATTTATCCAGAAAATAATAATAATATAATCCAATTGTTCTGCTTGCTTGGTTAAGTAACCGATTTTAAGATAAATAAGCTTCAATAAAACATTTATCATCATCTGCCTAGCCTTTTTCCCAACTATATTGGGGTCGGCTTCCAGTCTTACCGGAGTCAGCTAAGTACCAGTGTTTTACATGGAGTGACTGCCTATGTGAACTCCACAACCCAGTAACTGGGTAACACGGTACCGCTTTGCAAGACTGGTGTCAGATCTCAAGCTTATGAATACCCGTAACGACTGTCAAAGATCTTCAAATGGTCACCCATCCACGGACCGACCTCGTCAAGCGTTGCTTAACCTTGATGATGGACCCGTGCGGCTGTTATTATTTAGCCACGAGCTCCTCCTCAAAAAAACATTTATAATTAACTTAAATTAAAAATAAACAGTTTAAAATTGTGAAGAGAAAATAAACGTTTTATATCATATATTACTAGCTTCTGCCAGCGGCTTCGCCCGCGTGAATGTCGAAAATTATCCCAAGGGAACATATTCACGGGATAAAAAGTATCCTATGTCCTATCCCAGGGTACCATCTATCTCTGTGCCAAATTTCATCCAGATCCGTCCAGCCGTTTGAGCGTGAAGAAGTAACAAACATACAAACACACAGACTTTCGCCTTTATAATATTAGTGTAAAGTGTGATAAAGATTTCAAATAAAAATGTTACAGCATTTCCAAAAAAAATATGAATTTGTAATAGGAGACTAGGGTAACTTGGTTCTACGGTAGACTTGGTACATAAAAATTATAAAGCCCAAAATTACAAAATCCTTCGGTTGATTTAAAAAATTAAACCTAATACTATTAGTTCTACTGCCCCGGCTTTAATACTTTTGTAGACTTGGAATTACCATTATAAAACAATTTGAGATGTTAATTAGCTTTACTATGAACCAAGTCTTCCGTACGACCAAATCGCCCCAGTCTCCCCTATTTATATCTATCCCACACGGAGTACGCCACAGAATAGATAAGAGAGATGTTCTGTGGAGTACGCCAAAACTAAAAATCCAATGCCATGTGTTGCAAATTTACGATACTAGATTTCAAAAGGAGCTTTCTCGTATTTTAAGGAACCTTTGCATGCTCATCGCAGTCACAATCTGTCAAAAACCTCTACAAATTCCCTTCATTTTTGCAAGTTTTGACCTAGATAACTGAGATAATTTATTGCGACTTCGTCATCATCATTTCAGTCGAAAGACGTCCACTGCTGGACATAGGCCTCCCATAAGTGTCGCCTCATTTGCCGGTTCCGTCATCCCGTGCGTCTCGCTTCCAGCGGATTGATTCGACTTGATTTGATCATATTTAAAGTACGAGAACTGGCCTTCAGGTTAAAAATATTTGTAATTCAATAATTCCTTAAGACTTTCGTGCTCATCTATACTGTTTACGTTCTGTAATCACTTTCTAATGCAAGTTTTACGACGCGTTATAGTGTATGCTTTTGTTTTTATGTCCATTGGTCTGTCCTACCCTAACTGAGACGCTGAAGTTTACGTTCACAATTTTTATTGCTTTCGTGACTTAAAAGGATTTTTATCTTGAAAGTTTTATTTATAGTTAAATTGAGTTTTAGATGAGATTTGCTTTATTATTCGTTTTTGTGAAGATAAGATGGCTAGAATGGGGGGTGAAAACGGAAAACCAGCACTGGGTGTCTAACACCCAACAAACGCTGAGTTGGTAAACCTTTCGGTATGGCCACTTCCAGCTCAATTTTATAGTATACTTTTATTATTCATCTCTTTTATCTTGTGTCTGTGTCGAATAAATTCTTTTAATTTCTAATGAAAAGTAAGTATAGGCATGTGTTCCCAGCGCTAAGAAAGACAATTTGGTCCAAATAAATATCACGAGATGGCGCGATAAGCATCGATTTGTTATTTAATTGTGTGTAAAATAAATATTATCTTGAAAATAATGTTCTAGTTTAATCAACTCTCCTGAGCACAACATTCAGGAATATTGGGCTTTTATTTTACATTTCAAAGAGTATTTGAACGGATCATTTAAAATTGATTGCAATAGATGGCGCGGTTTTAAATTTGTAAGGCATGCCACTTATATTGTAATACATTTTGGTACAATTAAATTGAAAAAACGTGCAAAAAATTGTATAAAACAAATCGTCACTGTATTTAAAGAAAAACATTGTCACGAACCGAGTAAACCCTTTTACTTGCAAGTCGCTGCTAGCACCATCTATAGCTGTGAAACGGAACCAAACGCGATCGAAGTACTTTTAGTAAATAGTCCGTTTCTTTGTATGGGATGAGGCATAAATGTGTGCTAGAGTGCGCGCAAGATAAGTCTGCGCGCGGCCAAATCGGAACTAATCGTTTGTCATTTATGTCAGGTGTCAAAAGAGTGTGTTGTATTCCGTGTTTTTATTAGTTTCCGAATTAAATAACCGCCTTCATTATGCCAAAAGTAATTTAAAATGTTGGCAAGGATGTTTTCTTGAAGTGATCAAGACAATAACGGGCCTACGGTACCGTTGTGCAAAGATAGAGCCCGTGTTGCTTATTTGACAGGTAACTTTTGGGGATACCATTATACTAAAATATTCCTAAATTTTCGTACTACCGGTGCCTGACAGTATTGGTTTTTGGGTGGTACATAATTATACCATATTATTATTATTACATATATATTATTTTTTTCTTCAAAAATTGTTTAAGAAGAAATTAAAAAAGAATTGAAATTGAAATGGACGGTATTAGCCACTGCAGGACCATTGATAGACCAAATTTAACAGTTGGTGCTACTAAGTATTCAATAAAAGATTACAATAATTTCATGAAGCTTTTTTCATCATATTCTATGCAAGTAGAAAAAGCTAGTAATTAATTATGCTTAACTTAAATTACTTTAAGTTTCGAGTAATGAAAAATGACTATTGATTAAATGAAGGAAAAAAGATCAGTTATGCTGGCAACATTAAGCACGCCACCCGTCGCGCGCAGACTTATCTTGCGCGCACTCTAGTACTCGCATTATGTATCTATATGTATATCGGTGGTATGGGAAAAGAAGGCATGAACACATGCATCGACTCCAAATAAATCGGGATTAGAGAAACAGTATGATGGTGAGGTTTTGGTAAATGCAACTACGTTCTTTATTATGTTATGATGGAGTCCATAGATGGAGTCTCTTCTGAGAAAAGAAGTTTCAAGTTTACCAGCACGTCATGTTAAGTTGTTTTTGCTACGCTCAGGTTTTCTATTATGGTATATGTTTGTGGAATACGATGCAGTGTTGCTAGACGTCATGTTTTTGTTTTGATGAAGCGAATATGGCGTCTATGGCGTCAAACGGAATAATTGTTTTGATTTGATGGTAAAGACAACAGGATATTATTCCCCTAAGAGGAGTATAGAGTTTATCCTGTTTGCA
The DNA here is from genome assembly GCA_948252205.1 of Orthosia incerta. Taxonomy (NCBI): domain Eukaryota; kingdom Metazoa; phylum Arthropoda; class Insecta; order Lepidoptera; family Noctuidae; genus Orthosia; species Orthosia incerta. The sequence continues at coordinate 9,316,989 of OX411759.1, forward strand.
AAATCGTATGCTTATTGTGATCAGGCACTATGACTTTATTTGTTGTGACAATTCATTTGTAGTGCGTACAAGTAGATATGTAAGCGGCATGATGTTGATCCTTTCAAAACAGGTGTGTCCTCGGCCAGAAAGTGCCTGAGCCTTAGCTTTTTTAATTAGGATTTTGTATGTTCAGGTTTTTATCAAGTCATCATCATCATCTGCCTAGCCTTTTCCCAACTATATTGGGGTCGGCTTCCAGTCTTACCGGATTCAGCTAAGTACCAGTGTTTTACATGGAGCGACTGCCTATCTGACCTCCACAACACAGTAACTGGGTAACACGGTACCTCTTGGCAAGACTGGTGTCAGATCTCAAGCTTCTGACTACCCGTAACGACTGTCAAGATCTTCAAATAACAGCCGGGACCAACGGCTTAACGTGCTTTCCGAGGCACGGAGGAAACTCGGTATGTTGAAAATGGTCACCCATCCACGGACCGCCCTCGTCAAGCGTTGCTTAAACTTGATGTTCGACCCGTGCGGCTGTTATTATTTAGCCACGAGCTCAGGTTTTTATCAAGTATTAAATGTTAATTTAGTTTTAGCTTGAATGTTATACTGTTTTGTTAGCAGTGTTGTATAGTTCACACTCTTTCTTTCCAATCTATTTTTAGAAGTGATGACTTTTAATTGGCTGTCAGTCTCACGTACTATTTGTTATTCTGTTTGTTTTAGCTGTAAGTCGTCCATAATTGATAAATAAATAATTGGGCGCCATTTTAGCATTTGATTTTTCGGTTCTATTATTACAAGCCTGATGTATTTTCCCATCGGCAAACATAATGAACTACTCAATACAAACAGTAATTTAACCTTTTCAGGTGATTGATTTACAAATTTCTTCCTTAGTGTTAATTTTTATTTGTTTTAGGAAATCTTGTGCAAAATTTATATATTGTTTCTATTTTTTTTTTTATTGTTGATAGTCTCGCGCTTGACCACTATCTCACCTGATGGTAAGTGATGATGTGGTCGACGATGTAGCGCGCTTACCTAGAAGAAACCTATTCACTCTTGACCTAAAGACTCCCAGGTTGTAGCTCTCAGGAAATACAGACTCCGGCAATTTCTAGATCTACCACAGCGGTTTAGATTGTGTTGTCTGTCTGTGAATGAATTTAAGCATTTGATTAGGTAGGTAAGTACGTTTCACCTCAATAATATATCGCTTCACTTACGCTACACTAATATTCAACTAACGGCAATCTTACCAACAAAAGAAAAATGGCCAGCCGTGTAATTTGCAATCCTATTGAACTTAGTTTTCCAGAAAAACTAACTGTAAGCATTTCTTACTAAAGTAATGACAATTGGGGCAAACACCGTGAAGGCTAGACCGTGCTTCCTGGCTAGCAAACTGAAGGTAAAACTGTCTAAAATATCTTAGTGATTGAAAAAAGTTTGTTGTAAGCATTTACTCGAACTATCGTGAACATAATGTTAAGAATTTTAGAGTGTTTGTTGGTGACTGTCCTTGATTTTGAATGAACTTTTTATAAAGACTTTTTACGCATTTTTTAAAAAGTTAATGATAAGTAATGAAATTAATGAATGAATTAATGAATTAAGCTTACAGTCACTCAAAGGGCAATGGAGAGGGCTATGCTCGGCGTTTCCTTGCGTGATCGAGTCAGAAATGTTGAGATCCGTAAGAGAACCAGGGTTACCGACATAGCCCGAAGAATTGCCAAACTTAAGTGGCAGTGGGAAGGGCACATTGCTCGCACAGCGGATGGCCGATGGGGCAGAAAGGTTCTGGAGTGGCGACCGCGAACCGGAAGACGTTGCGTTGGAAGGCCTCCCACCAGGTGGACCGATGACCTGGTGAAGGTTGCAGGAATCCGCTGGTTGCGGGACGCACGGGACCGGTCAATGTGGCGACGCTTGGGGGAGGCCTATGTCCAGCAGTGGACGTCTTTCGGCTGATATGATGATGATGATGATGATGAATGAAATTAATTACAGCATTTGATACATTATGATGGGAACTACGATCGAAATATTATCATGGGCTTTGTTGATTTGTGAAGAAAATTGAATATCTATATGAACCTTACAAACCTCAATTTGCCAAAAAAATATTGATTGATTCATGGATTATATTTTCTTTTGCATATTTTTCTCATTTGTTAACACAAAGTGTGTGTGTATTTCACTGTTATTAAATAATAAATTAAAAATGTTTTGATATTTTCTGAATTGCTAAATATCTCAGGTATTGTTTAACGATATGATTGTGATAATTACGCAATAGGTACACTAAATGGTTTAAAATATAATTCAATGGTTTACTAAACTACTGTTTCAGTTTGTAAAGCCCACACAGATTATCACTGTCAATTGACTGCTTGCACTTAGGCAAGCAGTCAATTGACAGTGATAATCTATACATTCAAGAGTCAAGCACCATGGGACCCTTCGCTTGTAAGAGGCATACGTCTCAAGGTACTATTGCAAAATAAAATACTTACAATACATTATATTGTAGGTCGAAAGAACAAAACAAAAGAAGCCTATGTATTGCTTAATGTTGTAATATGAGTTTGATATGTAGACAAAAGGTGTGAATGTTTCTATTTAATATTCTTATGACGGATCTTAGGGTTAGTTCACACGGAGAGAAACGCGATACTGCGAGCACTTTTTAAATCAGCGAGACAATATTGAACTTTACGATAAGATAGAAATATTCCTCCGGGTGACATAGCCCAAAGAATTGCCTAATTAAGGTGCAGATTTTAGATGCAGATTTTAAAATGAGAATCACGTCTAAACGGCCCGTCGTAATTTTTTGAAATTAGTATATGTTACCTTAGACCATTTTCTTAATAATTTATATAACAAAGTGTAATTAATTTGTAAAGTTATGTCTAACACGGACAAAAAAAACGACAATCGCACCAAAACCGCCGGGCGTTTTTTTAATGAAATTTTCAAAATCGCGTTTTGTTCCTTCAAGGTCGTTGGCTGTCGTGCCCAGGTCTTGGACCAGCACTGTCTTCGTCGTGAACAGGGCACGTCGGTCGCAGAACGGACGGTCAATCGGGCCGAAAGTTCTGGTGTGGCGATCGCGTATCAAAAGACGAGGCATTCGAACGTCTTCCACTAGGTGGACCGATGTTCACAGCTCATTAGAGCCATCCGGCACCCACTCCGCACCGACTCGCCTCCTGCAGCTAGTATTCTTTAGATGGACGATGGTATGGGTATGTGCTCACTACATCAACTCCGTAGCCTCACCAGATCGCCTCGGTTTACTACCGAGGCGATCCGGTGAGGCTACGGAGTCCTCCACGCGCGGATGGCGGGAGGACCACTCGGTGACAACTCGCTGCTCGCATGCTTGCCTTGCGTTGACTGCGCATTGCCTTTGCCAACGCGCGAGTCCCGAGTAATCCGCGCGCTGCCCGCGAATGATTCGCGCGAGGGCGATACTTGGCGATGCTCTCACTCGTTGACCGCGCGGCGTTCACTCGTTGACCGCGCGGTGTCCAATGGTTGACGACGCGGCGTGAGGTCCACTCGTTGACCGCGAATACCCGTGGACCACCTGTCGACAACGGGTGAACGCCGTGCGACGAGGCGGTGCGGAGTGGCTCTAATGAGCTGTGACCTTAAGGCTGCGGGCATTCACTAGATGCGAGACGCACAGGACCCGACACCTGGAGGAGGCCTGTGTTCAGAAGTGAACAGCTTTCGGCTGAAATGATGATGATGTTGATTGTATCGGTATCTTAAAAACTGCGCGCAGGCGTAGCGTCTCGGTGTGAGCTAACCCTTATAGAGATGTGTCAGTGTCAATCATGTCACGATAATGATATCTGATGCGTGGGAGATAAGATTAGTGTGTCGATGCACTTTATGGAATATATGGAAATGTTGTCTAGAGTTCAACACCGATAAAAAAAAATATTCAGGCATTTTTAGTGGTTATTGTATAATTATGAATTGTCAAATCTGGCGAGAGTTACTCAAACTCTCTGCTTTTTGTGTTGACGGTACATCTACATTCTATAGGGCCTATAGATCGACCGCTTAACTGAGAGTCTGAGACCATTCTGAATTTGCTGCGCAGTACGGAATGTGGGGTATTAAAAAAAAAAAACTTCATACAACATAAAAGCACATAGGAGGATTTAGTGTCGCCGCAGGTGTAGTGACCTGTCAGTTGAAAGTTCGCTGATGGGTGTCAACATCTCTCTTGCTACCTTAGGAACGGTTTCAGTTAAGGCGGTATATACAACCCAAAGCTAACGCAGTACTGGCCGTGCGCCCGCTCGATGCCAAAATATCAAAATTGAACCTCCTTTTGGACTGTTTTGTTTGCAAAATATTATTTGATTTACATATGCTATGTTAGTTATGAAGAAATACCAACCATCAATTTTTCGTTTTGGAGGACTTTCTAAAAGTTGCGAAAAAGTTTCGTGTTGTTAATAATTTTTTTAAATCAATACTATTAGTTACACGTAAAAACCTTGTGTTCAAAATTATGTACATGAATCAATAATATATATACTTTTTTTTCAAACCTTTTAACCAAGCCGTTACTAAGGAGTATGCTTTAGAAAATTACCGTTTTACGGCACTAAAGCGTATGTAGGCCCTTAAGCGGTCGGCCTATAGTATATGGCCTAGTTTATTGTGGCTCTCCGCGCCAGGTACGTTCTTCAGATCCTGGAGAGCGCAAATGAATTGACACTTGGCACTGGAAATCGCCAGAAATCGATGTATCTAGTCTGATAAGTGTCTCCACATTCACAGTGTCTTTTACTGATCGCTAAATCGACAATGCACCATTCCGTTTGGATTAACAAAAATTACAATTTAGTTTAAAATGCAGAACTCACACTGCAATTAATTAAATCTAAGCTGTCAGACTGAAACAGGAACCTCTTAATGTCAGTTGTTGGTTACGCGCATCATAGTCTGATTAAATTAGTCAACGCGTTCTTAACGAAAAAAAAACGTCTGAAGTAGGTTTGATTTTTAACACGCTTTTATTAGCTTGGTATGTATCTATGTATCAATGTAACGGAATCTTTGAACGTGATTTTCACCCACTTCAAAACGTCGGATTGATATGAAACTTTGCACACATATCAAGGACCGATGACAATGCAATAATTTAGTCAAAAACAAAGTACTTTTGAAAGTCAAATAAAAGTTGATTCTACCGTGCGCGTTTAAATTGTTTGTCCCATTAGCCTTACCAAGATCTTCAGGATTAGCGACTTTTTAGTTCAATTTACCATTAAAGTGTGTTTTTTAGTTTTTAGAACTACAATTTATTTGTTAAAATGTTTTTATTTTCCTCGTTTTAGTTATAGTAAGTATCTCGAATTAACATGATCATTATTTATAGCCAAAATACATCTCATGACGATTCCAATAAGCCCAAACACGACTAGGATACATTGATTTATTTCGAAGTTCCACTGGCCATTGTGGTCTTCTTCATCAGTTCCACTTCACCAAGTGATATTTTCTGAGTGCAAATGATTGCATTATTGATGAAAATACCAAAATCTCTATATGTATGTCTTAATATTTGAGGCATTCCCACGATTTCTCTAGGATCCCATCATCAGATCCTGGGTTCCGTACCACCCTTGGGATTTTGCCAACAAAAAAAGATTCAACAAAATCTGTTCACAAACGACGAAGTCATCCGCGAACACACATAAAAAAAAATAAGTATATACGGTTGAATTGAGAAACCTCCTCATTTTTGGTAAGTCGGTTAAGAACACCAAACAGCAGATGAGCAGTGTGCTTATTCCGAGTTTTTTAACGTACTCACTCGTGAAAACGTAAACGACCTCTTATGTCAAAATGAATACAAAAAAACTGGAAAAGTGCGAGTCGGACTCGCGCACGAAGGGTTCCACACCATTATCGCAAAAAACGGCAAAAAAATCACGTTTGTTGTATGGGAGCCCCCCTTAAATATTAATTTTATTCTGTTTTAAGTATTTGTTGTTATAGCGGCAATAGAAATACATCATCTGTGAAAATTTCAACTGTCTAGCTATCACGGTTCATGAGATACAGCCTGGTGACAGACGGACAGACAGACAGACAGACGGATCGTGAAGTCTCAGTAATAGGGTCCCGTTTTTACCCTTTGGGTACGGAACCCTAAAAAAGAGGTTTCTCCTTATCGTCCCCAGGCGGCTCTTATCCAGTTTCAATACAAATTGACGTTTACGTTAATGCGATTGAGCGTGAGTAAAAACTCGCACTAAGGCCTCTGAGTGCCGTACAAAACATAATGACTCCGTGCATAAGTGTAGGTACCTTCTACAAAGTACTGCTCAGCTATTTGGTTAGACCGTCGTACTACCAGTACTCGTAGTATTGCACAGCCTCCCAATGTCACTCGAGAGCCGTGTCATTGACACCAGCATCCATTCTCTAGCTATCTATTATCACAGAGCTTTCTAAGACAATGAGTAATTACCGACATTCTGTCTTTAGATGAAGATCTAATGGAAGATTCATTTACTTCGGTAAGTGACCGTTGCGTCGGTAAGTAATACTTTTTGTAAGAGGAATTTTATGAAATATTTGGTTATTTTATCTTATTTCTTTGTAGGTTTAGTCAAAGTTTATATGTCAAAATTGGTCATCTAATATAAACTATATTTTTATATTTTTTCAGCAAATATAAACATATTTCATCAATCAATTTCATTTTTATTTTGACAAACGTCAAATTTATTAGCAGGGTCTTCGTATTACCAAATTCTAAGCCCCCTAAATGGTTGAGGTAAGGTTAGAACATTTTTTTTTTTTTTTAAAACCCCCCACTAGGCATTTCTTCCTGTATCGTTGGTGAGTTTACAAACATATAAACTCACATACACAACACCTAGAGCCGGAACAACTATCTGTAGGCCATACAAATATTTGTTCCTTGCGGGAATCGAACCCGCGACACGCAGCGCAGCAGTCAATCGCTCAACCACTGCGCCAACCGTGCGCCCAACTGTGACCAATCTACATCAAAGTTGATCGTAGTAACTTAATTAAGGCAATTATAATCACAAAACCCTTGCTCTTTGCCCAGTTTATGGGACACAAACTAGGCTAGCAAAAAAAAACTATTTTGATACTGTTTAGTGATTCGATTCTGGACCTAGACAGGTCATTTTTTTTTGTATACCTATTTAAGTATATTCTAAATATATTCTATTCTATATACAAATATTTTAATTTGGTGTTGGTTAAAATCATAGTCTTTAATTATTTAAAATAAGAAATATTTTTGAACAGCTATCTTTCTTATCAAATTAAGAAACCTTTCTCTAATTGTCTTGAATATAGAACTAGGTAATACAACTCTTTGATTTAATTGAATTAATTGGCAGCATTCATTGAAGGGTAAAAGTCACCAATTCAATTATGTGTTCGTTTACATTTGAAAAAGTAAGCAAAAAGCGATAAGTAATTGAGTTTTTTGCGGACTGAAAAGCTTTTAGTCGTAAAAAGTCCTTTGACTTCAGTTTTCCAGATACTTTTATTGAGATGAATACCTATATTGTGGAAGAAGTTATCATTACATTATATTAGATAAGTAAATACATAATATTGAACAAGTCAACATTATCTGTTGCGCTAACCCTAAATAAATTGTGATCAGGGAAATAAATGAGGATGACTTTTTGTCATACACTCCTACTGTAAATGTTATTAAGTAATCTACTCAAGTCAGATGTATATACATGAACCCAAAATTGAATATCACGATGACAGCCGAATTTGCAACCGTATGCAAATAAAACAAACATTGTCTTGTCACTGTCACTACCTCAAGCCGTATGTACGTACAGTCAACCACACACGAATGGTAACAATTTGATGTTGACAGGTGACAGGTAATTTTTTACGTAGAAGTGAGGGCGATTTTTGTATTGAAATTGAGACTAATCTGTTGACTGTACAAGTTGTTTCGCCTTTCTACTGTTCTATTGTTTAAGAACTTATGTAGGAAGGTATAGTTGTTTCGTCTTAGCATGGCAATAACGGTCATTAACCTTTCCATATTTTGGTAGATTTTTCAGTTTTTTTTTAGAGTTTTGCAATAGAAAATAATAATGTTTAATGAGAATCATGATAGATGTTGACTCAGGACGCTTTATTAAATTGTTTTGGTTTTTAAACTAAAGTAACCAGGTAGAAGAAAAACGTGCTCAAGGCAGAGTACCAGCAAGTTGGTCTGACGTAAGTTGGGGGTAGTATAACACCGAGCGGCCCAGAAGACCGCATAATTTAGAGACGTGTCCGTATGTGGACGCGATCCTCAGAAGTGAGGGAACCAGGGAACGACGACGAAGAAGAAGAAGGAGAAGAAGAAGGTCAATGTCCGCTATTACCATACTAAAACGTAACATAGCATAGTAAGGCAATGGTAGATACTCCTACTTTGTCTTTGCGAGCCATTTTTTATCAACAGTAGGACAGTTGCTGTCGCGACAATATTACAATACAATTCAGATTGTAAATGGTTGTTTGGAAGAGTCAACGAACTCTCGTTGTATGGTGCACTTCCAGTTCAAGCTAGACGAAGATATTCTCGTATAAACGCAGATAACAATAGATACATAAAAGGCAGTTTTGTTTGTTATTGGGCACGTGTGCACCACTATGTCATCTGATGGTTAGCGATGATGTGGTCGACGGTGAAGCATGCTTGCCTAGAAGTATTCATTTTTGTCTTAAATACCCTCTTTTTTGTAGCTACCATGAAACACAATGCCAAGATGAAAGTAAGAATTGAAACTTTCTGGTTGGTAAGGACGAAGATATGTTTTTCTGTATGCTCTCCATTTTGTGGCAAAATGTTCCTCAAGTTTAAACGATTATCCATTAAATGATCCAGCTTGCCAGACAGAGACACTTTTGTTATTATATGTACCTTAATTGAATTCCAATACAGCAGAGCGATGACCTAATAAAGATCGTGGCAATTCACTGGATGTGGCTACATATGCTCGGAGTACTTCAATGTCCAGCAAAGGAGTTCTCTCAGCTGTAATGATGGTGAAAGTATACTCGTACAGTATGTATTTATAGCAATCTATGTAAAGCGTCGCCTAGCTAAGACTGGACCAGAGTCCTAACCGTTGGTTCAGTAGTGAGTCCTTAAGTGCCGTAGACTTGGAAATCTGCCAGACATTTAGGCGAGCTGGCACGACCCGGCCTCTTTGTATGAACTAGAACAGGGGTGCTCAAACGGTGGATCACGTTTGTCCAGAGTCGATAGCAGAAATTCTCATACATGATCAAATGGGCAAAACGGTGGCGATAGCTTATTTAAAGAAACCCATCATCATCAGCCTACTAATGTTCCCACAGCTGGGACACAGGGTTCCTCTCTGTGAGAGGGGATGGGCCGTAATCCACCACGCGGGCCCAGTGCGGGTTGGTGGATGTCACATGTCTTCGTATTTTTGGTTCTAGGATATGCCGGTTTCCTCACGATGTTTTCCTTCACCGTTTTTGAGAGCAGTGGTGATGAAATAATTTACACAAAGTAAAGCGCCTGCCTGGGTTCGAACCCACGACCTATAACTTGTAAGTCGCGGCCGATACCACTAGGCCACCACTGCTCCCGGGCCACCACTGCTCAAGAAACCCATAGTCTGCTTAAAAAAAAAAATTGTCGTTACGCTCTTGACAGAGCGGTCGTGGTCGTCATGAAGTATCAGTGGTATGAAGTATATGTGGCAGATGTTATGCGGCTCACAATGTCTCGCCACCTTGCCCAATTAGAAGTCATCCGGTCGCATTCGTGTATTCATGTATTTAGGTAAACGACATAAAAAACAAGTCTTTTGTATCACTATTTTGCAATTTCACCTGAAAGAAAGCACTGGCTCCTGTAACACAGATTAATCATCACCAGGGACTACACTGAATTTCTATCCTTTTCTTGTAAAAAACAAAGCTCAAACCAGGGTCATGTGATATGAGTTTTTCTTTCGTAGTACAGTTTTTGGTTGATCACTTACTCGCTGAAACTATAACTTTGAGTACCCTTGGACTAAAAAATGAGGGGTTGACAACCCTGCCACGCTGTATCAGACAGCTGTAGGGAGTTGACTGACACGTAAGGCTAGGTTCAAGCACGTGCTTGAAGCAAGTCTCCAGGGATCTTTTGTTTTTAAAACGTCAGTAGTTTTACGTTGAAACTGTCAAAGTTGGCAGTAAAAATTGGATGACAATCGTGTGGTTGGTATAAAAATGTTATTAACCTCTGACGCTTGTACAGGGGTGCTATATCTTAACTTTTTAAGCTCTGGCAGTCTATGTGTATATCTGTGGTGTTCATTTCTATACAAAAGAACAGAGTTCACTGAGATATTTTTCTCTAAAAACTCGTTTTGTTCGGAATTTTTGTTAGCTGTTTTCGCGATACTTTAGTCATGTAAATATCATCAATGGATAGATAAATAGAACATACTCTACTGGGCACCTAAGTGCTCTTTTGTATACTCTTGCATAGATTTTACATAGCCTCATTTATAAACTACTCTTGGTATTTTTATAACGGCAAGATTTTTATATTTGGTCCATTTTTTCATTCAACGATTCGTTCCGTTCCTACGATTCGATCAATGAAATCAATTAATTAATTTAATCAGCAGAATCATCGAAGCGTTGTAATAAAAATTAATGATTCTCTCCAATCGATGATGATGCTACAAAAACTCATGCTAATCATCGATCTGACAGATGATCAATCATTTATTATCTGTGGTACACAGCTACTTAATTATGTAGGCATACGTAAATTAATTTTATTAAAGTCGTCGCGTTAAGTGACAATGATGAGGTCATTTGAAAATGGAATAAAAACTTGTCTTTGAATATGAACAAAAAGTTTATTTAAACGCACGGAGAGTGCCAATGTCGATGGTAAGTTTTATTTATAGGTTATTGGATTTTTTAATTTTTGGGTGCCATTTCTGCTAGTTTTATCACTTAAGTAGCACAAAAGATATGCTTAGTTTTTTTTTTAAATACAATTCATAGTTTTAATTAAGGCCCTTTGCAGACTTGCTTATTAGGTAGAGTTAGGTACTTATACTTAGTCATCATCATCATCTGCCTAGCCTTTTCCTAACTATATTGGGGTCGTTATTGCATTAGGTACTTATACTTAGTCATTTAATGTTATTTCAATAAAAAAAAAGCTTGTACTTACCAACATAGTAGGGTTAACATGTAGTTTTTTTTTGTTAGTAGCAGATATATCAGTAGCATTAAGGTTACGCTAGTCGAAAATTCTTCCATACAAACGTAGTCTAGGAATTATGCCACTGTTTGACGATGTACGTTCAAAATAAAAAGTGATATCAATTTGTCTCATCATTATCTAGACCTGTATGGAAGCAAAAAAGTAAAAAAAGAAAGTATTTGAAAGTTATGAGCATCGAAAGTTCCACATTTCGACACTAATTTTAACGCATTTTTGGGCGCGAATAAATACCATAAGAAAACGGAAAATTGCAAAACGGCCTCCATATAGTAGTTCAACAATGCAAATAATTTTATTTTGAACAGATAGATTTAGTAGTTTTTTCATGATATCTAAACTGCCAAAGGTCTGTTTATAAAATTTCGCGCGCTCGGTTTCGTCCTAAATCATTATCCATTTCGCTACAAATTTGCAAAAGTGTGTATTCGTACGCGAACTAGCTTCCTACTACTCATCACAGCATCTATCTCTTCCGCACGTGTTGTCGGTTGATATAAAATGCATTTTAACCACGCGCACGAAATAGTTCGTGCCGTCTCGACTAGTGTAGCCTTAAAGGAATAAAATTCCACATGGTATATGTAAAAAAAAGTATTGTCATTAGCAAATATTGATTTAAGTTTTATTCAATAACTGACGTAATACCCTTCCGTGTCAAATCCCGCATGACACTAGATCCCCTCTTGGCAACAGGATACACGAATTATGAGTGGAGAGCGGGACAATTTGTCGAGGGGTAACTTGTAACGGCGGCGGCGGTGAGAATCGGATATCAAATCGTGAGCTATCATTATGCCAATGACGTGATGGCTGGATGTTCGCACATTTATCAAAACCACGTGGTAAAGTTACACGTTGTGTGTTGTTTTATCCGGATTACATTCGAAAGACATTCAGGGTGAAGAAGACAAACCGTCAAACGGTACATTTTTGTTTGACAACTCTAGAAAATGTAGGGAACGGCAGATTTTTTTTAAGGGCAGTGATTTTTTCCTATACTTTGGCTGGATGACACTATGGTGTCTTCTTCAAGAGTCTTTTAAACTATTCGGAAGATAATATTCATCATGATTATGCTTTTTTTTTGGGTTATCAAGATAACTAAGGCCTAGCTTCTGGAACGAGCATTAGTTATCGCACGGCAAAGAAAACTATCAAACTAATGTGACTGAATTAATGTGACGAATCGTCAAAAGCGCGTCAGCTGCTGTCATTGGTTGAATGAATATTCAATAACCAATCGCATCTGTTTAATTTGTGACACGTCTATAATTTCTATGCAGAAACGGAAGTAGGTAAGTACAACGAAGTGAAGCGATGCCTGGACAGCTATTAACTCTTTACAAAGCGCAATCCGTTCCTGCATGGTCCATTGCAGCCACCTCTGGGATGGCTCAGCTAAATATCAGCTTGCCGCGCTTGACTCGGTGGAACGCAGAGCTAAGAGACTAATTGGCGACGTCAAACTGGTGGATGCCAAGCTTCACAGCTTGGCGAGTGTGCTCATGAACTCCACGACCTCATCCCACCGGCCCCTTCTACCATCGGACATCTTTTTTTTTTTTTTTTTTTTTTTTTTTGGGTGGGAAATCATCCGATGACTTCTCTCGCTCTGGGTGAAGCGGGAGGGCATGTCAGACTTTTACTGACTAAAACCCACCCGTGTTCCTTCAGTTGCTTGTGCCAGGGCCGCGGTAATTCTATTTCAAATTTATCCGCGACCCAGACAGGCATCGGCCCTATCGGACCCCGTCACTTTTGCTGACATCTCTTTGAGGCGCGCGTGGAACACTACGCGCCGTAAACTCGGGCTTGGTCCTTATCGGACGGCGAGCTACCCATTACTCTCCGTCCGCAAGCCCGCGCCTACGGTGGCCGGGAATCGGCTCGCGACTCCCGACGCCCGGGGCGTCTCCTGCGGTGCCTAGGGGCGTGAGGGCGTCTCCTTTGCGTCTCCCTCACGCGTTCCGCCTCCTCCTTAGCGAGCATTACTGCTTCGCAGAAGGAGGAGACAGCTTCCCATGCCCTCTCGCTCCGTACCATGGCCTGGACCAGGGCCGGACGCGAGAGGTCGTCACCGCCGATCGCCTCCATGAGGACACGGCGGTGCTCCGCCCAGGCAGGGCAGATCTCCACTGTATGCTCCACCGTGTCCTCCGAGCGGTCCACACAATGGTGACACCCGGGCGTTTCCTCCCGCCCTATCTTGAACAGGAACCTCCCGAAACAGCCGTGTCCGGTGAGGACCTGTGTCAGGCGGAAGGTGAGGACGCCGTGACGCCTCTCAAGCCACTCCTCAAAGAGGGGCCTTACCGCCGCAATTGTGGCGTGCCCAGCACTGGGTTGCGACAATCGCCCCCTCCATGTCGCCATGAGATCCTGCCGGAGCTCTGTCCGCAGATGCACTGCGAGTTACCATCCTCACCTAGTTGCTATGCCACCAATTCGCACCAAGCGCTTCCAAACATCCTTCATAATGCGCACAGCAAAAGAGTGGAACTCACTGCCTGCGTCTGTGTTTCCGAACGCATACAACCCGAATCTCTTCAAAGTTAGAGTGAACAGGCTTCTTCTGGGTAAGCTCACTCCATCGTCGACTTTGTCTCTATAACCTCTGACCTAGACTAGAGTCAAGAGCAAACCCATCGCAAATAAAAAAAAAAGGTAAGTACAATACTCACAGTGGATCTTTGTGTATCTGAAGTTGGCTACAAGACCCTGCGCAGTTGCTATTTTTGTGTCAATATTGAAATTTATTTACTTATTATTATTTATTTAATACTTCATGCACACAAACGTACAGAGGTGGACTTAATGCCTATGATAGAAGATAGCAATGTATAACGGCCTCTTTCACTCGCTTACGTTTGTTGCATCGTCCTATCTCACTCACTCTATGCAGTATACTCGGTGACAAACTGTTTCTTGCGCAATGGTTCGCAGAAATAACTTCACAGAAACAAAGATCCGCTGTGACTACTACACAGCTTTATTTCTTTCTGTCCATTATTATGAATCTAATCCACTGTCGACCGTCGGTTGTAAATTATAAACTAAAAGAAGATCTCAAATGCATCCTATTAATAACACCGAAAACTTTCCTTTGTTCCAACTTTAGAACATAAACAAACACTTGAAAGTTCAGAGCTCTCCAATTATTTAATCCACTCGATTTAAAAGCTTGCACTCAAAGAATGGATGTCTAATCGTATATTACAACCATACGTTTAATCATGCAAGTTCATACAACCCACGTGGTGGTTGTACATCTTTGTATGATGCTTGTACTGCATGTAATTAGTGCTTTCGGCCCACGGGGAGCGATGACCTAAGAGTTCTGATAGTTGAGATCGAAATGAGAGATCTTATTTGGGATTGGTCGATGTGGCGAGACTAGAGGGAGGAATATGTTTAGCAGTGGACGTTTTTTTGGTTGAAATTATGAAGATGTGAAGCATGACGTTGGAGTTGGCAATATGGTCATAATTGGCATATATGGTTTTTGTAGCAAGTATGTTGTGCGTGGTTAGTATAAAAACTTTGTCTTGTCATGTAATTGACCAACTGCCTTCATATAACACTGTAATTAGTAACAATTGCGATGTATGTGTTTTATGCTAATGATCAGTTGACTTTTAAATTATTTACTATGTCATTATTGTTCCTTTACATGAGCATTTACTAAGAAAATCTGTTTTTATTATTTGATGAATAGAAATTATAAACTAAATACAAGTATGAAATGTTATCGGTTTTTTGTGATCAATATGAACAATTAAGAACAATTTTAACAATAATTGAACAAAGTTTTGAACAGTTAACCATATAGTCGTGGTAATAACAAACAATAATAAATTTTTCCTTATTGAATTTTATTTTTCTAATTACAAAACACATAGTAGAAATTCTGCGAAACGGACATTTTGCGAAAGGGACGTTTAGCAAAAGGGTCATTTTGCGACTAGGGGACATTTTGCGAAAGGGACATTTTGCGTAAACGACATTTTGCGACGAGGCCTCCGAAACTAATAAGGCAAAGATAGTATCGTCCGACATATCTGGAATACACTAAATACAGGATTTGCCTTCAGGAAGACTATGCTGTAGCTGTTCGGTGCAAAATTCAGCTGATACCCAGATATCATTGGGCCACCACTGCCATTTGTCCTATCAAAAAAAGTTAATTCTGATAAAATTACTTTCTTAAATGAAGTAGGTACCTACTTGCTTAATTGCATTTACATCTGCTGAATGCTGCAATCGTCGTTTGTGGTGAAGTGGAGTGATATAAGGATCTATCATTCTTTGGGCATAGTC
Source organism: Orthosia incerta (assembly GCA_948252205.1). Taxonomy (NCBI): domain Eukaryota; kingdom Metazoa; phylum Arthropoda; class Insecta; order Lepidoptera; family Noctuidae; genus Orthosia; species Orthosia incerta. Next base: position 9,332,614 of record OX411759.1, read on the forward strand.
CAAAGGTTGAGTTAAGTACTATTTTCACCCTTTGTTGTCCAACCGCTGGGCAAAGCTGGCGTGGCCACTTGCTCTTGTCCTGATCGATTTGGTTGTAGATGATTAAACACAAAGTAAATAGACAAGTATGGAGATGATACTAACAATAAAAGCCGGCCAAGTACGAGTCGGATTCGCGCACGAAGGGTTCCTTACCATTATCGCAAAAAACGGCAAAAATATCAAGTTTCTTGTATGAGAGTCCCACTTAATTATTTATTTTAATCTGTTTTTAGTATTTGTTGTTATAGCGGCAACAGAAATACATCATCTGTGAAAATTTCTACTGTCTAGCTATCACGGTTCATGAGATACAGCCTGGTGACAGACAGACAGAAATACAGACAGACGGACAGTGGAGTCTTAGTAATAGGGTCAGGTTTTTACCCTTTGGATACGGAACCCTAAAAATGTGCACACCACCTACCCGATTTCTACGATTCAAATAAAACACCTATTGTTTAAATCCTATAAAACCTTTATGGAAGTGCAGTTTTTGAATTATTTTTAATTAGCAATGATCACAGCCGAGTTAGGTTCACGCAGAAGATGTGTATTGGATAACAAATTAAGAGAGACAATGGTCTGAGCCTTGTTGTTTCTATATGCCAGTTGATCGTGGGTGTTTCTTTTATTTTCTTGAGTATTACTGTGTATTGAAATAGAGGGGCTTTGGCCACACAATTTACTGAGTTACTCTAGAAGATTGTAATTTCTATTGCATAGCGAAGTTTACTACTTCGTTGGAAACCCATTCTTAATCTTTATGCTTCTTGTGATTATATAGTTACATTAATTTACCCTCGATCTCATAAATGAAGTATTTGAAGTTGAGTATTTGTCAAACTACTTTAGAGCCAAAGCTTAGATTTAAAGCTAAATTTCAAACCTGTCTAAGGCCTAGTTTTTTGATCTGTAGTTAACTAAATCAATAAATATGCTAACCAATGGTTTCAAAATTCGGTAAAATGCGTTTATTTATCAATTGTTCATTTTGAAATTGTCCAAACCAATTATCCAACCTATTCGACCACTTGTGAAGCTAGAAATTGATGAAAAATCTCGTTTTACCGAAATTTGAAAACAGGACGAAAAAACTGGGCCTTGGGCAGCTTGAGCTTAGAGACATACTCAATTCAGGAACCGGCCCTTGTTCACAGTACTACATCACTCTATTTTTCTGGTAAACAAACTGTAAGAAGTGTTTTTATTTACTGCAGAGAAAACACCATTTTACCTTTTTACTGGTTTGCTTGTAGTAATAACCCTGTCTGTCATTGAAGTATATAAATACGAACTCAAAGGAGTTTACGATATTTGCGGTTAAAATGGCGACCAAAAAGATCGTTTGTTGAACCATAAACCCATTATTTGGTGAGGTCAACAACTTGCGGCATGTCATTGCCACCATGACAACATAATTAACCGTTTTAACCTCTAAACTCTGTGGTTAAAACAAATATTTTAATTACATGGTTTTTGAAATTCGAAGCATCTTTAATTGATGGGTGCTTATAAAGCTGGCTGGTTATAAAATAAAGAAATATATTTTTTTAATGCAAAAAATAGATTTATGCATTTGTTTTAAGGGCTTGGAAGAACATAGGTTCCAGCATATAGGTGAGTCGCGACAATGGTGTGATAACGACAACGCGTTTCCACCTTATATAAGTATGTAGTAGGTAAGACATAAGCTGCTGTACAGATAGGAAAATTAGGTACTAACTAAGAAAATGCGTGGTCGTTGTCGCGTTGTGACTTTACTGCCTTACAAGGGTAAGAAATTGTCATTATGATCAAAAATTGGTCGACAAAAAGTTTATGAACTCTAAACTTTAAGGGTACACTAGTCGACGGTACGAACTATTTTGTGCGCGGGGTTAAAATGCATTTTATATCAACCGACAACACGTGCGGCAGAGATAGATGCTGTGATGAGCAGTAGGAAGCTAGTTCGCGTACGAATACACACTTTTGAAAATTTGTAGCGAAATGGATAATGATTTAGGACGCAACCGAGCGCGCGTAATTTTATAAACAGACCTTTGGCAGTCTAGATATCATGGAAAAACGACTAAATCTATCTGTTCAAAACAAAATTATATGCATTGTTGAACTACTAATCTATTCCTGTATGGAGGCCGTTTTGCAATTTTCCGTCTTCTTATGGCATTTATTTGCGCCCAAAAATGCGTTAAAATTAGTGTCGAAATGTGGAACTTTCGACGCTCATTACTTTCAAATATTTTCTTTTTTTACTTTTTCGCTTCCATACAGGGCAAGATAATGATGAACTACGTTTGTATGGAAGAATTTTCGACTAGTGTACCCTTTAACGATCCTCGGGCACCACAGTGTCAAGTTCAAATTCCCAGAGAGATTGTTTTTGTGTTAAGGTGGCATTTTATAATGTTTACAAAACAATCTGTCGGCTGCGGACAAACAAAGGGAACCTGCGGTACGCGAGCTGTAATTGTATACTAAATAAAATATTTACATCTTATATCACTTCCTCGTGTTTCATTCACATCTCTGCTGAGTAGTGCTAGTGAGTAGGTTATGTGCTATTCTGTAAATATCTCACCGTCATGACTTAGGTGATGTAAGCTCGAAGTTAGTGGTCCAAGAATCAGATCAACTGACAGGTCAATTCAATGAGGTAGAAAAACTATGGAGACGGCATATTCTACTATATGAAGAATAGTTATACAAATATCTTTAATATCGACACACGCATGTCAAAAAGCGTTTTGTCTCTTTTTAACTAACCAAGAGCTGCATATGAAAAGAGAGACATCTAAATGTTTGTCAAGGACTAAACTTGGTAACACTTTTGAGTGACGTCAAAATCATGTCTATGCGTGACCGGTCGCCATGTTGATTGCCGAAAAAATTGGTAGTTGTGTGCCGTATATATACGTTTATCTGTGTAGTTGTGCTGTCAAACAGTTGCAAATGGCCTACCTCATTGGCAAATGGGCAGCCATCTTAATTGCCCGATTTATGTAGGTATACACGCTAATTTCGTAGGTATGGCAAGTCCATAGGTTTATAAGTCAGTGGGTCAATTCACCTTAGTCATCACTGGCAGGAGTTTGACATTGACATCTTCGTTTCAAGACGGATACATACTTATGTGTCGTGGCGTGGCGCGGGATCCACCAATCAAACGACTCTGTTCCAGCCTACGTCATAATACAACCAGTTTTGTAGCCAATCAACTTCGTCAGAAGACGCCACGCCACGACACTTAAGTGTGTTTCCGTCTTCACCCATCGTTCGTCTCACAAACACATCTTTGAGTTTTAGTTAAAATTTAATTTATTGTAAGAATTAACGTTAATTCATAAAAAACCGCTACCGACTCAAAATAAGGTATAAAAACTAACTTAATTCAAGTTGATTTATCAGGAAGAACAGTTACAACAAAAACACGATACTTACGAAAACTTTTGTCCGAACTACAACCCTGGGAAAATAAGAAGGAAGTAAGAAATCAAAGAATTGAGAACAAAGAATAAGAGGTCATAAATCTGTAGGACTACAGAAAATAATTTGGCCGTTGAACTCACGAATTTCAGCCAAACATTGTAAGATAAATACTTCATTTGTACGTTGTACTGTTCTCGTTAAAATGCATATTTATAATCATTGCAACACTTTACATCTTTATGTCGAACTGGAATAGACTTTTTAATGACTCATTAACATCGAAATTGCCTGTTAATTATGTTCAGACTTGCGTTTTTTATTTGTTTTTACATAATACGCCAATACCCCGTACAGCATTGACAGATGTCATATAAACAAAAGCAAAGGAAATCGTCGGTTAGTGCCTCAGTTATTTTCTCGGTACAAAAAATATTTAAAATTCGAATTGCAAAAATGTCGCGTCATTTAGAACTGTCATGTTTGTCTCTTGTTTCCTTCGTAGTCATTTACAGTTACCACAATTGGGGTGTGTAAAAGCTGAGTTGCAAGAAATTATAGTAATTTTAAGGAAAGTAGCGTAATGCATCTCACTTGGCTCAAAGTAATTATTTTGATAATCATCTTTACGGAATCGTTTACGTTGTTCTTTCAGTCATTTGATACTTTCCGTCGCCATAAACACATTATAAAGATTGACAGATAAACGACACCAAACATTTCAGAGGTCAAGGGTGTCAAAAAGAAATCTAAATAAGAACTTTTTAGTCCGTTTCTCTATGATAAATTATGGTCATTAATGACAAAAACGGAGCAATGTTTTTGTAAACGAATCTTAGTTTCTATTCGAAAGCTTCCTAGAAATCGCTGTTAATCTTTTATGTTATTATATGGGTGGGTTGTTCTTTTGTTTTAAAGATGGTCCATATGTTGACAACTCGGCGTCGTCTGTAATATAAGCTCTTCCAAATGCCAGTAAATTATTTGGACAAAATAAACAAATGCGTGTGGTCGGGTGCGAGGCAGTTTTTTTTGTTTAAATTTTTGCCCCATGCATAAAGGGACCGTATGTGATAATTAAGATGAATGTTATTCTTTCAGGCGTTTCAGTTTCAGGTTCGTTAAGCGTGGAAGGATAATTAACACTCGCAATTATTTTATAAAAACAGTTAGCGTTATGGTATATCACTTTGTGATTCTGTTCCACAAAACGAGATACTAAAGCGCTTACTGTCTTCCAAATTCCTATTATATCAGGAAACTATATTGTGACCTTCCTGGCACCGGTTTGTAAAACATTTGAAGATCGTTCCTTGCCTTTCTGTATCATTTCGAGTCACTGCAAAAATGTTTATTACGACTCCTTCAATTTATCCCATCCCAGGCATCTCATGCACAATAGAGATATTTTTATGTGATTTAACAATTGGTTGTGCCAGTGAACTTTGCCCTAAAGCGGTCAGACTCACCTAGATGTTCCAGGAATAATAGTAATAATAGATAATGCAGTGTAAGATAATAATTTCAGTTAATTCGCCATATTTCCGAAAGTCATATTATTTGATGAAATTACGGAAAGTTTCAACTGTAAAGTGACGGAGAAAAAGTATAAGTAGCGAAATTATGTACTGGTCGGTGTCATTAACTTTCTTTATAATGCCAATAATCATAACACACACGGAAAGTAGATGTTAGAAGTATAAAATAATATAAATGATGGAATTTCCAGAACGAAGGCTGTCTTACTCTCAACTTTCTAAATTAAGGTGATTAGGGTAACATCCCACATCCTACGCATAAAACTTTTTGCGAGAACATTCGTTATGCGTACAACCACGGGGTCCCAGCGCTAACAATGACAATCTGAAAGTCGCGATATGCATGGATGTGTTATTGAATTGTGTGTAAAATTAACATTTTCTAGAATTGATCATAAAAATTGTATGTTCTTTTTTAATTATCTCCTCTAAGCACTAAATTATGGAATATTGGTCTCTTAATTCATATTTCAAAGATTATTTGAACGGATCATTTAAAATTGATTCCAATAGATGGCGCGGTTTTAAAGAACAATGGCAGGTGCCCATACATTGTTTTAGCTGAGATTATATTTCTAAGTCATTAAATGAAAAATATCTAGTTTAACTCAGGGTGATGGGTTGAATTTTTGTTCGAGAATGTCGAGAATAATAGATATTCAGTCATAAACTTTTGTAGGTCATGTCGAACGAAATGTCACAATGCAAGAGATTGGTCACGTGCTTTTTTGATATCGCTTGTCAATCCTATACAATTTTGCCTTCTTAATAACGCTATCCCCACGCTTTCGATGGTAGAATGTCACTTGTCTAGGGCCTCTAGTAGTTATATCCTGAAGGTATTTTAGTCAAGAGTAATTAGGTCACTTCTAGGCAAGCGAGCTCAATAGTAGAACACAGCATCGCGAGCCCATCAATAAAAAACGTCTTCGACACATCTAAGATAAATGATTCTTCTGAAGTCCCGTTTAGTGGTTGATTTATTGTTACAGTCATTAGTGCCTAAATCGCGGCTGTCAGCCGAATTTTAGGGCACCCGTTACGTTACAAATAGTCGGTATATCTGAACTGATCTGATTTCTACTGGTACCTATAACTCTTGACGATAAAACCAATAAAAAATTTAACAATAGTCAGCTTACGCTTATTAATTCAAAAATTTATTTAAAAGCCGTAATTACTGTTTGAAGAGTTTCACTGATAAATTTTAACTAATCTGTCATTTATCGGTCATTGCACACGCCCAAAGAACTAACGCTTATATCAGATTTAAATCTATATATAGATCACTTTGCCAATCTCTTACCCTAATTCCTCAAGACCTTTCAGATCCTTCCTGAACTCTATTCTCTACGTGTAACTAGTGTTACCACGGCTTAAACATAACAATAACTACGAACAAACATGGAAATCATCCACATAACCATACAATTTGATACTACAGCAAGGTTAATGTCAGTATCAGAGCCTTGACACTTCGTACCAACCTTCAAATGTTAGATAATACACTTAATGTAGTACGAATCTGTTTTTTTTTCATCGTCACGTTTATTTTCGTTGTGGCAGGTTGTATTGTGTGGTCTATGAAAACCTTGATCATATTAAGAACCTTGTCACAGTAATACGAATAGCTACATCAATGATGACAAGTTACCAGTTTATTGTGACAAAGTTCAGTAGTCTGCCTGATTAACATCGATTTTTATTGGAGATAAAGGATGTTTTTTATTTTTTTTATTTATTAAAAACGTTGCCCACACTAGGAATTTCTCTTGTATCGTGGGTACGTTTACAAACATATAAACTCACATACACAAACATCACAAGGATTGATTGGGACAGTAACTTAACTTTACTATTTGGCATATGTACATTATCGTGAACTGTCTTCAGAATTTCTAAGATAGAATGCTCGGTATATCGTGGTCGCAGCAATTCATATAGTCGATCCGACAATTTAAAAACAAATTTACTTACCAATGAATGAAAACATTTCCATTGCCTCGGCCAACTTTTTCTATACAGTATTTACAGCTCAATATGGCATAATTGGGCATTTTCCTAGATATCGATGGATCGCCGGTGCCGATCATGCTAAATGAAAAGCGCAAAGTACGATCATTGATCGTAATTTTACTCCATCTAGTTAAATTTATATCTGTGACAGTAAAGGTTACACTAGTCGAAAATTCTTCCATACAAACGTAGTCTAGGGATTATAGCACTGTTTGACGATGTACGTTCAAAATAAAAAGTGATATCAATTTGTCTCATCATTATCTAGCCCTGTATGGAAGCAAAAAAGTAAAAAAAGAAAATATTTGAAAGTTATGAGCGTCGAAAGTTCCACATTTCGACACTAATTTTAACGCATTTTTGGGCGCGAATAAATACCATAAGAAGACGGAAAATTGCAAAACGGCCTCCATACAGGGATAGATTAGTAGTTTAACAATGCAAATAATTTTATTTGTAGTTTTTTCATTATATCTAGACTGCCAAAGGTCTGTTTATAAATTTCGCGCGCTCGGTTTCGTTCTAAATCATTATCCATTTCGCTACAAATTTGCAAAAGTGTATATTCGTACGCGAACTAGCTTCCTACTGCTCATCACAGCATCTATCTCTTCCGCACGTGTTGTCGGTTGATATAAAATGCATTTTAACCCCGCGCACAAAATAGTTCGGCCCGTCTCGACTAGTGTACCCTTATTCGTTACAAACATGCAGCGACTTTCATTCAATCTTCTTATGATGGGCATGCTTTGACGTCATAGTTTTAAGTTGCAGTTCCAAAAATGATTTAATTCAGCAAAACCCAAAATCTATATCTAACGGGTTGGTGTTTGGCTAAGTTGACTCGCTCCAAGACGGTGCACGGTTTTGCTACAGAGGTTCGCGAGAACTATGCAGTCTGAACAGTTAGCTGACTTATATTTTGTTGGCCTTAGTGCTCTGTCACTCCACATCAGACGTGCTCCAATCATTTAGTAAAAGCTAAATGTCATCGCCCACCGCACGTGGTAACAGCACTATAACAAGTAATGATCGTGCAAGTTCGGCAGCACTCGGGTGCCATCGCACGTGTTTCGGAATCGTTTATCTTCGGCCTTCACGGCGCCCGCGCACTAATCTCCCAGCTTCCTGCTCTGTTTGCTACTCTTAATGAATACAACGCTTTTTGCTAATATCTGCGGGAACTATTCATCTTTGTTGGTGAAGAAAATATTTTAAGTTATTCCAATTAATTTGCCAATTATCGCTTTTATTGTGGCTAGCTTGTTAGGGTTCCGCGGCGGCAACGAACGGATTTGCTTTGATGTTTTTTGACCTATTAAGATAAACATTAGGTCCATCATTTTATTGCTAACACTAAAACGAAACAAAGCCATTTCTACCAAAAGCATTTCTACCTCGTTTCGCATTTCTACCTACCTAGTTGTTGACAGTTTTCGGTCTAATAACTATGCTCCTGGAAAATTCTTTTGATAAAGGAATTCAATTGTTTGTTTTTGTTAGATACAATTTAAAGCTTTTCCAGTTAGACGTCTCTTCTCTAATAATAACATCATTTTGTACCTATACCGCATGCCCTATATCTACTTGTGAGAACTTTATGGCTGCCTCTGCGAATGGTGTCGCCATAGCTGAATGCTGGGCCAAAATAATATAACATTTAAAAACTGTATTTGCTATCGACACACTCGGAGTTAAAGTATAATTAGAAACGGAATTCTATCACACAATAAGATTTTAAACTGTCATGGTCACTAACACTAACATTAACATTAGAAGCGGGATATTTACCATGTTTACTGTTTATTGCGAGTTTCCGATATTTCGGTGCTGTTGCAAGCACCATGATTACGGATCCTTTTATCCGCTTCTATTGTTAATGTTTTCTACCACACAAGATTTATAACAGTGTTATTAAGCTGTTCTTTTCCTTCTCATATCACTCCAAGATTACTAGAAGCGTAAACATAGATTGATAGATATTATGATACCGTAAGGTTTAGCCAACTTACGAAATTAGTCGTGAACTTGTGATTATGTTTCGTATCAAGATTATCAAGTTAAAACAAAGTAATGACAAGTACCGTAATGATAATAATATGTAATGACTTGTTTTTGGAAGTAGTACGACCCTTGATTCTTAATTATTTATTGTACACAAAATAATATATATGTATAAAGTTTATGCAGGCGAGCTTAACTCAAACTTAAGTTAAGAAGTTGGAAGTTATAAGATAACATATTATAGCACCGCACCTGCCAGTATTTTTCGACGGTTTAGGCAGAGTTGTGCAACCTATGGCACCCACATTTCGCCAGTTATGTTTAAGGCAAAAAATAGGGAGCCAGCCTATTGCTATAAATCGGATATAGATTTAAACTCTTGGCAGCTACTGAGCCTCATGCCCAATTACGCCCTCTTCCAGCCCCCCTAAATGGATCCAGGGGCGACGGACTCGGATACGACCGTCACCCCACAAACATCAGGACCGAGGTGGCAGCGCATAGTGTTCCACGCGCACCCCTGGGTTGCACCAGCCGGGTGTTGTGGCAGGTACGGACGTTCCCGCGATGGAACACCGGGGTGGATTTTAGTCAGTAGGAATCTGAGAGACGCTTCCGCTCCCCCCCTCCCCCCTCCTCCAGGGCGGTGGACATCCAATGAGGATTTTCCAAATCGAAACAAAAAAAAAATGGTATCGATCCCAAGATCTCTGGAAGACCTCTAGACCAACAAGGCCACTAATAAATACTTACTTGTTTGAGTTATCGGAAATTGCGGAATTATCTAGATAGGTATGCTAAATAAAACTAGATATTAAGGTGTTTTGCAAATGACGCAATACTTTCCTTTCCAGTGTAATACCGATGGATGACAAAGCACTCATCCATATAAAGATAACAGGTAATTACGATCACCAATCAAATCCTGAAGCAGATGACGCACAACACTTCAAATTAACTGCATATTAACATTTTTATCAAAGGCTCTAACATCCGTGGATTTTTACTGGCTGATTATAATATCAAATAAAAACCAGCCAAGTGTGAGTCCGACTCGCGCACCGATGGTTCCGTACAACCCTCAGCTTAAAGGTTTTATAGAACTGAGTATTTAATATGAATTTCAATATAATACCTCTACGCGTTCATGAGGAAAGGGGTAGTAAGTTTTAAATTATTAAAATTATTTAAAAAGAGAGCCGTAAAAATTCACGGTTTTCGCAATTATTCCTATATCTGTGCTATAAGACGTTGCTTCGTACCAAATTTCAAGATTCAGAGTTCACGGGAAGTACCCTGTAAGTTTTGATTACCTTTTGCGGCAATTTGCGGCATACACGGCTATATCTTTTGATTGCGTTGGCTTAGAAGTTTGATTATTTCACAACTTTAAGGGACAGTAGACTTGAGTATTTGATATAAATTTCAACTTGATACCTCCACGCGTTCCTGAGAAAAAGGGTCTTGACAGACAGACGGACGGACGGACAACACAGTGATCCTATAAGGGTTCGGTTTTTTCCTTTCGAGGTACGGAACCCTAAAAATATTAAGAAAACTTTATGCTGGCCGAAAAAAAGAAAGTCAACATTATCTTACCCATTCCCATACCCATACCCCAATTTATATGAGGTCAGCGCAACATATCTTCTTCTCCCACACTTCTCTTATAACCATCTTCTTAGTTATAAAGAAGGGTTTTTTTCAATCCATATCATCATCCAGACAGTTCATTCATCTATTCTTGGGTCTTCCACACCTCTTCAACAAACAAGAAAATCAACATTCTCTTATCCCAATATATTTCAGTACGGCGTTACATATCTTTTTCTTTAACACTTCTCTATTAGTCCATGGGGTAAGCATAAGCTCTTAGAGTAAGGTTATTTTTAGTGTGCGAAACGGACAGATGTATACAAGTCATATACATCTTGCCTTTACAGACACTCAAAATAACCTTACTCTAAGAGCTTATGGTCACCCCCCTGATTTTAGTAATAACCTTTCTAGACATTTTAATCTTACACACATTCCATTCGTCGTTTCTTGGGTTTTCCCCTTTTTTATCATCTAAACGAAAGGAAAGTCACTGATAAGTTTTACCAAAAAATCCGCATTACACATGTGCCATATAAAAGTAATGTCGCCACAAAAAAGTTTTACCCTATGGTTTTACCAGAATGCCCCATCAGTGATACTCACACCACGGTAAAGATAACACTCTTTTTTTGCTTATTTACAGGTGTCACTGTAATCAAGGCAGAGGCGTATAAAAGGGTGCTAATTACGAATACCGCTGTTCCTTGAATCCGATCACGGAAGCCCGCATGCCGTTCATTTCTGGGTGTAACATCAGGAACTCCCAAAACTAATCATTTCCTTCTGATTGCATCGTAAATGTTGTTCTCAGAAGTAGGCATCATTTCTTTCAAGGTGCTTATTTGCTTTTAAAGTTCAAGTTTGATTCAGAGCTAATGTTTGACGGTTGAGGTCAGTAGCCCAATTTTAAGATCTTCGCGTCATTGTTTTAAATCACCTGATACCTTATGGTTCGGAAAAAAAAACAAAAGATTCTCGCTAAATATTATGCGTGTAGGTAGATAAGTTATAGCGAGAATAGCAGTTCATTAAATGGTTGCCATACACCGAACGGTAGGTATACATACTTTTTATGATCAACCTCGATTGCTAATCCAGATTGATAATCAACAATATTCATTGCAATATTTACACCATCGAGAAGACTATACCCGTGACTATACTCCATTTGAGATAACTTTAGACATTTAAACCATCCCACTTTACAGCCCGTTCAACCGATTTTGACCTCTATTGCGTTGGTGATATGACAAATGGCAGCTGTAGTAAACAGTTAGTTTTGGTAACTGGTTTATGCTTTTGATGCCATCCTTATATTTAATTTACGGGATAGAACTCAAACCCGGTTGAACGGACTGTAAAAGGGGTTGTAAAATTTTCTAATGGAGTATAGGTAATTTTTCACACTCAATCATTTTTAAGGAATGTATTATCGATTTCCATCAATACCTTTCGGATTTAAAAAAAGAGTTTTTTTTTTTTTTGCAAAAGGATTAGCCTAGATTACATCAGTGTTTACATTACAAAAATGGACATGGCTATTACAAATAATATGATCGCTGTTCGCTGTCCTTCAAACTAGGAAAATCCTGTATCTTGAAGAACAGTTTTCTCTAAAATTTAAATGGATTTTAATTTTTTTATATGTATGTATAAATTGAGCACTATTATTGTTGTATTCATTTTTTTTTATTAGTGATTTTTAGATAATTGTGTGAAGTGTTGGTGTAAATGTGTGTAAATGTGTGTGGTTTGTCCTAAGTGTGATTTGTATAAATAAAAACTAATTCGATTTGAAAATTGTGAAAATTGACAAATAAAAGTTATGCAGGTATAAGTTTAATATTATTATTTGATAAATCAAATATAATAATTATAATATCACATTAATAGTAATTAACAAAATTTACATATATATAAGTAACTTAATTTAATCTCAATAAATTTAACAATTTAATAACTAATTTCTATAATTTAATTTCATTCAATTCAATTTGATAATTCTATTTAATGTCATGTAATAACTCAATTTAATGATTCAATACAATAATTCATTTTATGTAGTTTGATTTAATCTGTGCAACGCATCTGGTGCTATAAAGCTCATTGATATTGTTAAGGCCGTACCCTGACCAAAAAATCAGCATGCGATGTGAGCATTCCTATTGGCCTTTTTTTTTTTTTTTTTTTTTTTTTTTTTTTTTTTTTTTTTTTGTTTACGGGGGGAAACCTTCAAAAGGCGCCTATTGGCCTAGCGGCACTGGTGGCGCATGAATTACGGTAGTGAATACGCCCAGATTTTAGAATAAAATCTTTATAAAATCGAATATTGGTCTTTTGAAAAAAATAAAACTTACAAAATGTTCGTTATCAAATTGTCTATCCATTAGTGTTAGTATAAAAAAATAACTAATGAATACTTTACGAGGAGATGCATGTTATCAATAATTATTTCACATTTTTATGGTTTTGTTGGAAGGAGATTAGTGACACATATACATCTTTAAAAAAAAAGTGTACTACAATTTTAGAATCAACATTATGTAGAAATTTAATGTATTTTTATTAATTGATATTTCTTTTTAAATAAAGAGTAGATAGCTCTTAAAAACTGCACAAAATTCGACTAGCGCGGCGTTTTGCTCGAGGACGCGCCTTACCAGATCACTATCGAAGTCGACCATGTAATGGGTGCCAATGCCAATCAAGTACAGTTAGTATCAAGCAGTACTTATCTATTCCTGCATAACAGGCCCTAGATCTAATCGTAAATCTACCAAAGCATTATGAACAGGCTTTCATAAATCCCAGTTGCTCAACCGACAATGCGGGTGTCGCGCAACCTCTTATCACCACTTTCACTGATATGAGCTGAAATTGCGACATTTTTATGTCACCATGTATTACAAGTACTACATAGTACGACGTAGGTACTAGATACATAGTCCGTAGATTGATGTATGCAAAAACTAGCAAAATTATCTTTTTCCTGCACCGAGTGTTTTTGTTTTTAACACGCTTTTAATAGCTTGGTATCTATATATATATGTAAACTAGTATTTGCTTGGTGCGCGAGCTGCAAGCAGCTCGCGTTTTGTTGTCCCTACACCTACCCTACACCTACCCTACACCTACCCTACACCTACCCTACACCTACCCTACACCTACCCTACACCTACCCTACACCTACCCTACACCTACCCTACACCTACCCTACACCTACCCTACACCTACCCTACACCTACCCTACACCTACCCTACACCTACCCTACACCTACCCTACACCTACCCTACACCTACCCTACACCTACCCTACACCTACCCTACACCTACCCTACACCTACCCTACACCTACCCTACACCTACCCTACACCTACCCTACACCTACCCTACACCTACCCTACACCTACCCTACACCTACCCTACACCTACCCTACACCTACCCTACATCTACCCTACACCTACCCTACACCTACCCTACACCTACCCTACACCTACCCTACACCTACCCTACACCTACCCTACACCTACCCTACACCTACCCTACACCTACCCTACACCTACCCTACACCTACCCTACACCTACCCTACACCTACCCTACACCTACCCTACACCTACCCTACACCTACCCTACACCTACCCTACACCTACCCTACACCTACCCTACACCTACCCTACACCTACCCTACACCTACCCTACACCTACCCTACACCTACCCTACACCTACCCTACACCTACCCTACACCTACCCTACACCTACCCTACACCTACCCTACACCTACCCTACACCTACCCTACACCTACCCTACACCTACCCTACACCTACCCTACACCTACCCTACACCTACCCTACACCTACCCTACACCTACCCTACACCTACCCTACACCTACCCTACACCTACCCTACACCTACCCTACACCTACCCTACACCTACCCTACACCTACCCTACACCTACCCTACACCTACCCTACACCTACCCTACACCTACCCTACACCTACCCTACAATGCAATAATTAAGTCAAAGTCAAATATATTTATTCAACTAGGCCAATAAGCGGTACTTTTGAATGTCAAACAAAAATTAAAATTGACTAGTAATAAAAGTTGATTCTACCGCACGGTAGAATCAACTTTTATTTCTAGCGTTTAAATAGTTTGTCCCATTAGCTTTACGAAGATGAAAAGCGTGTTTTTTAGTTTTTAGAACTACAATTTATTTATCTATTAGTATTTCTAATATATGAAGTTTAGCAACTTAGCTTCTACTTGTTAGATCGTATGTGTATTTTAACATGAAGGCTTCTAATTTTTAACCGACTTCGCAAAAAGGAGGAGGTTATCAATTCGATAGTATTTTATTTTTATGTGAGTTACCTCAGAACTTTTTATTGGGTGAACCGATTTTGATGATTCTTTTATATTCGAAAGCTGGTGTTTGTCATGTGGTCCCATTTAATTTTCATCAAGATTTGATGAAGAACTTCGGAGATGTACATCAACACGCTTCAATAAATGACAGCAAATTACTCGGGATAGCTGCAATCGCATATCTGTTTATTGTTTATACCATTTCATAACATAACATCACACTGGTACGCTTTAAAGGGGTATGCAGATGTGAACAGTTCACCCTGGTATACTCTCATTCCACCGGTTTTGTTTATTTAAGTTTCATGTTATTGGGTTAATTTATTCTGGCTTCACTTTGGGCGTTATAGGTACCTAGGCTAGGTACCTAGAACGCCCATTATGTACCACAACTAAAAAGTGAAAAATAAAAATCTTTTTTACAAAAATTACAAACGACTTCCAAACAAAAACACTACAAAGTGAAAAATACGTGCCGCTGACGCTGCAATAAACGGCCGTTACGTGGCCCAAATCATCAATGTCATCATCATATTAGCCGAAAGACGTCCACTGCTGGACATAGGCCTCTCCTAAGCGTTGCGTCGCCTCATTGACCGTGCGTCTCGCATCCTGCGAACTCCCGCCACCCTCACCAGATCATCTGTCCACCTGGTAGGAGGCCTTCCAACGCAGCGTCTTCTGGGCCCAAATAGTTTGAGCAAATGTACCATCAAAATGAAAACAAGAAGAAGAATAACCACACTGCTAATTTTTGATGAAATATGTTGTTTAAATTTACTTCAATGAAAAGATCTTAAACCGAGTTGCAAACAATGAAATCATTTTTCAAATCAGACACATCTTTATCTACGAATCAGCAAAATATGAATGTCATCAAAATTACTATGAAAAACGCGCTTAAAATGTAATCAGAACGTAATAGACTTATCAAAGGTTATGCAAATGGTTTTTTTTTGGTGATAGCAACCAAAATCAAAAGTAGAAATATAATTTTGTAGCTTATTTTTAGGATTCCGTACCCAAAGGTTAAAAACGGGACCCTATTACTAAGACTCCGCGGTCCGTCTGTCTGTCTGTCACCAGGCTGTTTCTCATGAACCGTGACAGCTAGACAGTTGAAATTTTCACAGACGATGTATTTCTCTTGCCGCTATAACAACAAATACTAAAAACAGAATACAATCAATATTTAAGTGGGGCTCCCATACAACAGACGTGTTTTTTTTTAAATACATAGCTTCAAAGTGTATTTTCATTTGATTGTCAATTAGTTTTTAATAAATTGGTAGGAAAATAGGTAGATATTGTAAAAGTGGGTGGGTCGCACTTGGCCGGTTTTTTTAATTAATGTCAATTTAATAATTACAACGCCTGAACGTTTGCAAGCCTATGTGACGGCAAAATATCACACTTATTATAAAGATGAAAGTTTGAGAGTGTGTTTGTCTGTTTAGAACTCTTACGCATACAATAAATAAAATAAATAAACTCTTTCACGCAAAAACTACTGATCGGATCTGGATGAAAGAAGGTGTTCCAGAAATGTATGGATCCTGGGCTATGTACACTATATTTAAAAATCGCTTTGTAATATAGTATTACATATACGTTATTTACTGTCAATTTTCTTTAATTTCACTTCGTTTTAATTTATACTCAAATTAACTGTGTCAAGTTGAGCAACACAACATAAAAATAAACATGGTGGATCAGATCAGCAGTATGCGAAAAATGTCATTTTGACAATGACATTTGATTGACCTGTCATCGTAATATCTGCGCTCTAAAAACAACTAATTCAATTACAACAGAGAAGCAATCAATCAATGTCTGTAGTAGGAAAATGGGTTGCAAAACTAAAACAATCACAAAAAATTCAAAGTCAAACAAAGAAATATTCAAAGATGTCTTCTTAAAACTGTCAAAGTCTGGAAACGTCATGTGAAAAACAACTGTCATGGCTGCCCTAAAAATAAGGTTATTTTCATTGGTTATCTTATTAAAAAACTGGCCAAGTGCGAGTCGGACTCGCGCACGAAGGGTTCCGCACCATTATCGCAAAAAATGGCAAAAAATCACGTTTGTTGTATGGGAGGAGCTCCCAGGAGCCCCCCTTAATTTATTTTATTTTAATTTAATAATTATTATATTTGAAGTGAATATATAACTAAATATTCTGTGAATATTTCAAGCGTCTACATGTGGCCGTTATTAATATCAAGCAAAAAACGGCAAAATAATCACGTTTGTTGTATGGGAGCCCCCCTTAAATATTAATTTTATTCTGTTTTTAGTATTTGTTGTTATAGCGGCAATAGAAATACATCATCTGTGAAAATTTCAACTGTCTAGCTATCACGGTTCATGAGATACAGCCTGGTGACAGACGGACAGACAGACAGACAGACGGATCGTGAAGTCTCGGTAATAGGGTCCCGTTTTTACCCTTTGGGTACGGAACCCTAAAAACTTAATGAATGATCATTTTCGTACGCCTTCAAATTAATTTGTTAGTATTTTTATGTAATGTAATTCTCTTATTTTTACATGACAACGTCTAATAAATCGATGAACGCCGGCTGCACGTACGAAAAAGGATGACTCAATGTAACGTTACGCTCATTGTAACGTTATAATCGTAACGTTACAACGTTGTCACGTTTAACTATCGTCCGTAAACCGACTTTACAGACAACCATTTTTTTTTCATTTATCTATGCAGTGTAAAAATGATTTATTTTGAAATACGATTGGTTTCCACACCTACCACGGAAAACATTATTTGCAAAGTTTTATTTTCCTACCTCATAAATGTGAGAAATAATCTATTAGTAAATAAAGTAATTAAGAATCTCATCAAGCAGTTATAGCCAATAAAAAACTGTTTAAGCATTAATTAATTCTCATATTTTTTTTCACCGGAACACGAGTTAAAGCACTAACGCCAGTATATTCATTAGTTATCTAAGGTGAATGTTGTCTTACTAAAATTTTCTTACACAACATAGGTAACATGTCTGAACTTACCTAAATTAAGTAATGTCTGCCATGTCTGGTACATTTACTTTCAATATAGATGTGTTAGATTTCAGTAAGCACACTGTTACAATTATAGTGTACATTTTGAAGTGCTACGATGGGGAGAGTCAGCTGAATGCAAAAAGTACAAGACCAGTCGATGTGGCAATGCTTAAGTGGAGCATATGTCCAGCTGTGGACATCTTTCGGTTCAAACGATGATAATGAAGATGATAACAATGAATCATCATCATCATCTGCCTAGCCTTTTCCCAACTATATTGGGGTCGGTTTCCAGTCTTACCGGATTCAGCTAAGTACCAGTGTTTTACATGGAGCGACTGCCTATCTGACCTCCACAACCCAGTAACTGGGTAACACGGTACCCCTTGGCAAGACTGGTGTCAGATCTCAAGCTTCTGACTACCCGTAACGACTGTCAAAGATGTTCAAATGACAGCCGGGATCAACGGCTTAACGTGCTTTCCGACGCACGGAGGAAACTCGGTATGTTGAAATGGTCACCCATCCACGGACCGACCTCGTCAAGCGTTGCTTAAACTTGATGATCGACCCGTGCGGCTGTTATTATTTAGCCACGAGATAACAATGAATACTCATGAATATAATAATGCTAAACCTATTTGACGAACGTCTATAGAGTAGATGACTGATCCTTTTTATGGAATCAAGAAAACAAAACGATACAGTTACAATTTCAGCATCCACTTGAAAACTGTCAATGAAAAAGGATAATGTTCATGAAAAGTTTCAGTTGACTGAAAAACATTTATGTATATTTCATTAATAAACAAATTGCTTTTAAAAGGAAACTCAAATCGCAAGGGCGTAATTTCATAGCCCATCAAATTGCACGGTGCTATGCTTCGTTTGAACGACTTAAGCTTCGGACACATTACTGTGTCGTATTGTGTCGTGGTGCGGGATACACCAATCAAATGACTCTGTTCAATTCTACGTCATATCACAACGATTTTTGTAGCCAATCAACTGCGTCAGTAGGCTACGACACGATACAAAACTGTAATGTAAACCCGGCTTTACACCTTTCACCTGTGGTCAAGCGTAGTAGGCAAGTAGCATTGTACTAAATAGCCGTTTGCCTGCCTCATTAGTGACATACTTTCTCAAAGCACTTCCTTTAGTATCATTTGTTTTGATATTTACTGATGGTGCCTAGTAGCCTACTTGCTAAATGTCAGCGATGTCTTTTTTTTACAAGTTCGTATTCAATTTATTTTTGCCATTCTATTGCTTTATGAAGATGAAAGTCAATTTAGAAGCGTTAATGTAAAAGGAGAGCGCTACTTCCTTTCAGCCTTCTTTCAGTAATCTGTGCTTCTACTTTCCTGTACTTAATTAGATAAATTCTAGTATAAGTGCTCTTTTACATAGAGGTCCGTTTTACAGGTCCTCTTTATCGTATACGTCTTTTTTCGGCGCTGACGTATGTAGTTGTATGAGCGAGTTCACACACATGACAGTATTTAAATACTGATCCGTTTTATCGGACGTCCATCCTTGTAGAAAGTTGGTTGGTGTTAACGGTACTGTAAATGCGGTGTGAACATCACCTCCAGTAGCGAGGGATCCGTTAAAACTATCCTGGAAATACGGATGTTCTGTGTGAACGTACCCTAAGAGGTAGTTAATAAATTGGTAATAGTTTATCTGATGAAATTAATGAGCTAATAACAAAAAAGTGGTTCCGTAGTTTTCATTTGCGTTTGCCTTAACGTCTGTTAGTATGATTTAATTTGAATACCAATTTGTTAATTAAATCAATTACAACCTTGTGGTCTAGTAGCTACTGGTCGTTTAAAATGGAGCAAAAAAAAACTTGATTAGGACAGCAGACCCTATATGTGAATTAACAGGGCGAAGGCATTTATTAAGACAACAAAACTAATGTTGGAGTTATTATCCAGTTTTCTTAAGATATTTTTTTTTTTCGAAACTTGTTTGTGTTTTACACGCAAGAAAACAATACTTTCCACAATCATGTTTTCTTTGACGTAATGGTTGATGTTACACTAATGTTACAAGATTGAACGCAAGTTACGAACCAGCTGTTATGGAAACCAGAGCAAAAAGTTCCCAGATAACTCCATGTAACAACTGAGTATCATTTGAATTGTAAATATGTTATTATGCGTAGAATCGTAACTAGAGAACCGCCAATTTGTTATGTGTAATGAATTGCTTTGTTGGTCTGTTTGTTTGTTCGTAAAAATGGAAGATAGTGAGATTGTAACTTTGAATTTAGAATCTAAATAGTGTCCCTTTTTATCATCCTGTATTGTCCCACCACTGGGCACATTTCCCTTTCTCCCCATAGTCTAATCGTATTTTCATTTCATTATGCTTTGCACAGTACATGTGTGAGTAATATGTACCAACTGTACATCTACCATTTACTGTACATATGTGTTGTTTGTTGACTTGTGTGATTGTATTGGATCATTCGGTTCACTTCGTGATGGTTGAGCTGAGTGGTGCCAATCCATGCGTCATGTTCGTGAACGGGCGCCATAATTTGGGTTTGCTCGTAACTTAACTGCTTCGGTCTGCTTTTAATTACGTACATATTTTATTTTTGAATTGTTTGTTTTACTCGAGACGCTTTTACGTGCACGTCTTTTTACTTCGTTTTCCAATACGTATTTTTTTAAAAATAATCATGTAACCAAATAATTGTAATTAAAAGTGATTGAAAAGTGTGTCCGTGGACTTTCCTACACATTCTACTCCCCGACTCACTGGGGCACAACCGCATACAGTTCCGACTCATCGCGAACTCTGCGACTTCCGGTTCTGACTCACGGGAACCAACCTTCCACTGTCCAGGCACGCATCACAAGATGTACCGTCGACTCAACCTGCTATCGACCTCCAGTCTCCGGAGGGGAGGCATGTAGCGGCACCGACGCCGCTACTTACGAACTAATGACATGACGTCACACTAATCCTGCATCGCGCATACAATAAAAAATACAATAACCGTTGGGCAATTGCCCGGACCAGACACATAACACCCGTCCTGGTCGGCGGATCCTCCCTTTTCTACGGCGGTTTGTGGGACTTTACACCCTGTTCGACCAGCTCCCAAAGTTTAGTTGAATTTAAAATATTTTGATTTTTATCTAGAAGGTAGAAAAAAAAAGTCCCTGAAGATACCCTGCCTGGAATCAAATTATCGCTGCTTTTTTACCCGACTGCCGAAGGAGGGTAATGTGTTTATCAGTCTATGGATGTATGTATGTTTGTTCCTATGTGGCGTTCTAGAGACCAAACGCGATATCCAATTTTGATGATTCTTACGTCAATCGATTCGTCTTAACTCTGCGAGTGTCACTGGCTACATTAAAAATGGAAAATAAAAAATGGCGGCTTTTGGGCGCCATATTGTGAGGCACCAATTTTTTTTTCTTCCGAACCCATTGTGTGGGGTATCAAAATAGGAAGTTTTAAGAGGTGATTTCAAAAATATATAACACTTATATGTTTACTTATTTGTTTTTTTATTTAAATGTACCTAATTCTAAAAAAATATATCTAAAAAGTTATAAATAAAAAAAGTTAATTACAAAAACCAAAAAACCCGACTGCTTGAAAATCGAACTAAAAAGACGTAAATAAAAAAAAAATCATGCTGTGCAGTCGGAGGAATAGGATACATCTGGTTTTGGTCAGCCAGCTCGGGAACATGTATCCTCCAACTGCACAGCATGATTTTCTTCTTGTTTAAGTAATAAAAAGCTTTACAACCACAAATCTTCTTTTCTGTTCTTTATTTAAGTTCACGAGCAAAGCCACAGTATGATGAATATTAGTTTATTAAGTACTAAAGACGGCGAGCAATGTATTACATACTCCAATTTGTAATAATTATCTAAGCTTTTTGTGCTCAGCCAATTTTAATGGAAAGTAATACGGACAGTAACGTAAGCAAGTGAACTTGCTCAACTAAACAAAACATCGCTGTGCTAAAAAAAATTAAATGTTTAAATTAGTCTTTCTAGGACAGTGCATAAGGAAGGAATATTAATTAGTATTTTTTTATTAGTTTTTTTATTTTAGTCTGAGTGAGTATTCAATTAGTGTCTGTCGTGTGGGCTAAAATTCTACATAATATAAATGAGTACATTGTTTGATTAACCTTAATCTTATATTAAGGTTAACCAATAAGTATGTATTTATGTTTGTAATTAGGATTTTAGAATGTTAGTTTTCTTTTCTCTGCTAATGTAAATTCTGTCCTCCTACACTCAGATTACAAGTGTTTGAGGGTGCCCTAGTCGGTGAATCTTCCATACAAATGTAGTATGGCGATTACTCCACTGTTTGTTCAAGATAAAAAAAAATATCAATTTGCTTCTTCATTATCGAACCCTGTATGGAAAAAGTAAAAAATATATATTTGAAATTTTGTGCGTCGGAAGTTTCATATTTAACCACTAATTTTAACGCAACTTTGGGCAGAAACAAACACCATAAGAAGAAGGAAAATCGCAAAACAGTCACCATACAGTGATCGATCAGTAGTTCGAAAATGCAAATAATTTTATTTTGAACAGTTACATTCAGTAGTTTATAAAATTTCCCGCGCTCATTTTCGTTCTAAATCATCATCCATTTATTATTTTATACCATGAACATATATTTGAACGTGCACCAGCTTGTTACTGCTCAACAGAGCGTCTATCCCTTTCGCACGTATAAGGATGAGATAGCATGTATTTTAACCCCGCCCACAAAATTGTTCGTTCCGCCGACTAGGGCACCCTTAACTCTTGATACATACTACACTCTTGATACTTAACTCCTATACTCTTGATACATACTAGATTGAGGTTAATCAAACTGTGCACGAGTTTGATCTAAGTACTTATTTAGTTCTTGTGGTCAAGTTTCTCAGTATATTTTTCGATGTCCTCGTAACCAACAAACCTTATTACTATGGTGTACAATCAAGTATAGATATTCTATCTATTTAAGTATTAATAGTTTAGTCATAAGTTTGTTCTATAACAATTTATCGCATTAAAACTTTAACTAACAGTTAACTGGCAGCCACTGTTCAAATGCCAACAGCATATATACCTATCTAACTATCCATGTCATTCCAAACTTAGTACTATCAACAACAAAAGCACGAACAACTTTAAAGTTGCATTTGTATAGTCACAGACATAAATCTAACTAGATGACGCGAATGTGTACTTCGGCGTGTAAAAATTGGAATTAAAAGTGAGAGCAATGCTCATCCTTTAAACTGTTTCTTGATTAACCGTTATTGTCACCGTTAGCCTTATTGCGTAAGTGAGTTCGGCAGGGCAAAGGGAACCACTCCATGAAAGAGTATGACACATTTTCTTTAAATGTTTTCGGTATTGCGTAAATAATTTAGAAAGGGAACGTCTTCCTAAGAGTTGAATTCACATAATAATCCTTGCCATGACCTATCTCCTTTCGAGTGTATTACGCAATACGAAATTCGTTATTTTATAGGCCTCGTCAACTTTACCTATTCGTGTTTTTTGCCGAATTCACTTACGCTAGGCTGCTGATGTCAACCGAAATCTAGAAAAAAACATATTTGTGCCTTATTCAGTAACAAAAGCTCTACAAAAAATGTTCGCCAAGCCAATGGAAACACGTCCTTCAATCGGTAAGTAAAATTGTTCTTAAATTATGAGTGAGAGCCGCTTGGTTTTCAAACAGATGAATGGGCTTGCGTTATCTAGTTATAGATTTATTTCTTTGTGTAAAGTTGTTACCTAAAATCATAACAATGAAGTCCGATGACGTTTTTCTTTTTACATGCCGTGATAACTTTGTATGAACGTCTACGAAAAATCAAATTCATAATATTAATTAATTACTATCTTACCTTTTACACTATAACAAACGAGTATAATTCGTAAGCATCTAGTTGGTTTAGGCGCAGAAGGCCTAATTCTCAAAATGGCAACAGTCGCAAAAGGACTAGTTCTCAAAATGGCAAATTCTCAAAAAGCCTAAATCTTTTATTTATAAGAATATGCCCAATTGTAGAAAGTTTTCCATTTTGACAATCGGCCATTAAGAGAATTGGCCATTTAGAGAATTAGGCTTTTAGAGAATTGGCCATTCAGAGAATTAGGCTTTTAGAGAATTGGCCATTCAGAGAATTAGGCTTTTTGAAAATTTGCCATTTTGAGAACTAGTCCTTTTGCGACTTTGTTGCCATTTTGAGAAGTAGGCCTTCTGCGCCTAAACCATCTAGTTAACTTAAAATAACTTATTTTTATATCTGTCAAATCCGACTTCTTAGATTTTCAAAGATGGTTGGCAGTTGAGAACATTCCATTTGTCAACTGTCTAGCAACTAAGTAATAACTTTATAACTGCCACAAACTATCGGAAATAAAAGGTGCACGCCAAACGTACTGCACGTTTCGTAACAATCGAGTGATTCTGGGAAGCTCCTTTGTCAACAGTGTGTCCGGAGCCTTACGTCCGGTATTCGCATCGTCCTGTGTGTGGTCACGAACTGCATAGGATAATAGAAATAGACGGGAATGAGGTATTTAACTTTGAATATGTGTAATTAATTATTTATAGGCTTTATTGTAGTTTTCAAAAGGTACTGTGACCGCTGCGACAAAGTTACGGCGTGCGGTAGTTGCTACGCGTCGTCATGTCAAGTATAGACAAGACACATCACGCAACTGTCAATGTCGATCACGGAGAACATAGTAATTAATTGTTATAGACAAAGAAGACATTTTAGGTACACATTTTTAGTTAACAGATTAATACTAAAGGTTAGGTTAGTAAGAAGTTTTATTTATTGTGTTGTTTGGTAGATTGAAAGAATTCAAAACGCAGCAAGCTTATTACAATAATATCTACTTTCCTAAATATAATAATACCTATCAAAAATATTTTATTTTTATTTTACATAGGCCTACATGGGCACTTATAAAACGTCGACAAAAGGTGCACGGTTCGGGTTAGTCGTTTCCTATGGAGAAGAACCGGCAAGAAACTCCATGGTTACTCTTTTAAAAATTTGTTTGTGTTTACAATATTTCCATGTTACAGCATTAGTACTTGGATATGGGGGGACAACGTATGCCCGACAATAAGTCGTACGAATGTATAGTATGCCTTTTTTATTATAAACACCCAAATTAGTATCTTTGTAATTATATAAATCCGTTAAGTGGTTTGCAAGATATGGGGTAATAATATTCCATATTAGGTACTCAATTAGGTACATACATACAAGATACGCTAAATATGTAAAAATACTTCTACAGTGAGCTTATTATATGGTGCCAATATTGCATACAACCTAGCCTGATAAATCCTCTACTGATTGGCATGATTCAATATTCCTGAATGCTCGGCTGTAAGCTCTTGATAAGCCGCAAATAATTGCCAATTTGTGCAGACTTCGGCCTAACAATGCTTTGTCGAAATTAGTACATTTGCCTAGGTAAAAAGGTATAAATAAGTAAGGTTAAAAGTTAAACTAATAATTTACCACAAAAATATAAGACAATTGATATTGGAAGTAGCAGCGTTTGAAGATATCCTACAAGGTGAATTGATGACCAGGTGAGAGACGCGGGAATTCACTGGATGCGAGAACCACAGGTCTGGTCCAAGTGGTGACGCTTGGGGGAGGCCTATTTCCAGCAGTGGACGTCTTTTAGTTGAAACGATGATGATGGTACCTAGTCTATATTTTAGATCAGATTCGTTTTAAAATATAAGCCCCAGTAAATTAAGGTACACTCAATAAAGACATCCCAAGTAATCACTCTATCCCACAGACATAAATCTAACTTGCGATAACATTAGACGTTTAAATTAGCCCATTTTACAGTCCGTTCAACCGATTTTGACTTCTATTGCGTTGGTGGTACGACAAATGATAGCTGTAGTAAACAGTTGTTTTTGGTAACAGGTTTTTGCTTTTTATGTCATCCTTATGTTTACGGAATAGAACTCAAAATCGGTTGAACGGATTGTAAAAAGATTTGGAAACGTGTCTTATGTTATTTTAAATGGAGTATAGATGTCGCGATTGTATGTACTTCGCGTATCAAAAAAACTAAGTAAAATTAAGATCAATGATCGTAATTTGAGCTTTTCATTTAGCATTATATGCACCGAAAATCCACCAAAACCTAGAAAAAATCCTTTTTATGCCATATTGAGCAGTAAAAATTGTATAGAAAAAGTTGGCCGAGGCATTGGAAATGTTTTCTTTCATTGGTTTTGTTTTTAAAATGTTTGTGAAAAAGTGGCACGCTTGGTTATCATACAGATGGAGGGACTTGTTTTATCTAGTTAGATGTATGTCTGTGATCTATCCATTATCCGTGCATCGCCACACAGGATCGGTTAATGTTTTAAATCTAAACATGTAAATAGCGTAATCCATCACCCCAGGTGCGACACGTCTGCTTACTAAGCGCAAGTAGTGAGTAATGTAACCTGTTACATGTTTACAACCACCAACTACATTACACCTGTTGGTTTACACGCTTCGTGAGTTTTACTATACGGCTGTCGTTTAGGTAACTTGTTGTTTGTAATTACGATGTAAACGTAAGAAGTAGAATTTTAATATTATGAGTAGAAACTTATCCTGTCTATATAAGCCTATCGCGTATCAACTTAAAAACCTTTAAGATTAAAGTCACAATCTCATGTTGGTAACAATCCGTGTCAAAGACTTATTAACACGCTTTTATTAGCTTGGTATGTATCTATGTATCTATGTATCAATGTAACAGAATCTTTGAACGTGATTTTAATCCACTTCAAAACGTCGGATTGATTTGAAACTTTGCACACCTATCAAGGACCGATGACAATGCAATAATTTAGTCAAAGTCCTTTTGAAAGTCAAACAAAAATTAAAATTTGCAAGTAATAAAAGTTGATTCTACCGTGCGCGTTTAAATTGATCTTCAGGATTAGCGACTTTTTAGTTCAATTTACCATTAAAGCGTGTTTTTTAGTTTTTAGAACTACAATTTATTTTAAATGTATGGAAATAGGAGGATTTTTTGACAGATTTGGAATGCGTTTGTAATGAAAATTGACCTTAAAATACGGAAACTGCCTCTCTGGAAAAGCATAGATTGCGTTTAAATGCTAGTCCACAGTCTTCAGCGCCTAGTAAAGTTTTTCGTAGTTTAGGACTCCTTCTTCAGCAAATAAATGTATCGCCTTGCAAATTGAAACAATTGGCAATAAAGCGAATTCATTTAATTATCTTTGGTTTAGTTGGTGACCTAACGACCTACGGCTTATAATGTGTATTAGGAAAAAAAAATACAGTGGAGCAATATTTATTTCCATCAGTGCAATCTTTTTATCCTTCCCTATCCTTTATCCTTATTCTAGCTTAAAACATCCAGAAAGAACACTATTTTCCTCTACAAAGCTTTTGTTTACTTTACCTCGTATTTCTAGCAAATAAATTAGGATTCTGTTGCCGTACATTGCGACAATGTTTTGCGTCCCATTTATGTACAGTCGCGTGCAGATTTATGTAACACATTTATTATTTATAGCTTGGTTTATTTGTATTCTGTCCTTTAGAACTCCTTTATAAGGAAGTTTAAAGGATTTAGTATGTATGTGTCGCAGTTGTGAAAGTTTAAATGTCTTTAAGGATTGTGTTGGGGGATTGAGAGCATTTAAAAAAGTTGAATGTGTTTTGCATTATATACAGTGGTTTTACGATTGCTTCTGGGTTTAAAAGTTACATAAATACAAAGAATTGGTTTTGCTGATTTATGTCAGTATTTATTGTGTTTTATTTCGTAAAAAGTTCTATTAAGTTTGAAAAATCCGCTGTACCAACAGAATAGAGATTGCCCATACACAGGCCCCTTACGAGGTATCGTGTCTGCGATTTCAATATTATCCAAAAATAAGATTTATATTTTGTGTTTTTTTCCATCCGTGTCCTTTACTTTTTATGTACAGACAACAACAGATCAGGTTTCTTCACTTGGACATTTGTATGCACCTTATTGCATTGTAATAAGGGTTCATTTCAAGAACAGAATCATCGTTATTTCTCGTGAACCCCGCAAAATAAATAAAAAATGTTTTCTAATTATGAATATAACGTGTTTTTTCTACAATATACAACCAAATTCATTAAGATACAACCATTTTTTCAAAGGGGCCCAAGTTCGCTTACAAAATGGGCATTCCCCTATGACACATTGAAAGTTCCAATAATTGAAACCCCATTTAAGGATGATAAGGTCACTATGCGATTAGGTTTATAAACAAATCATATAAAAAAAAACAATAAAGAAACATTTCTGCAATATCATAAAGGAACATTCTCACGCACCGCGCGTTTCCAATACGATGGGAACCGGTATCCACGGTGCCACAAATTCACAATGGCGTCCGCCGCGGTCATAGCAAGGGCCGCGTGTGTTTATTTACGACTTTACGAGCGCACGTGGCTCGACGACCTTCAAGGACGGCCGGTTCTGTCAACTGGACAGTGGACTAAGTTATTTCTAGGAAAAATACAGTGCGTGAATTTTTATGTGGTTTTTTTATGTACGTTGCAGAAATGTAGTTTTAAAGATAAGAGACGTTGTTGAGATTGGTGGGAAACGTTTTATACATATTGTAACTATTATGTCCGATATAATATCTAGTAGTAATTTGAATCATTACTTTATGGACCACAGTCTGGTAATTGAAAACGAGTCATGAAGAAAATAATCCTCAAATTCTCAAAAATGTTACTAACTAATACAAAGAAACTTGAAATGATGATGCAATTGCAAGTTTATGAATATAAATTAAGTAACTTTCAGATTTTCAAATAATTGTGATAGCATTTTCAGGCTATAACTCTTGTCAGCATACTGAAAGCTCCATTCACATTAACAGTAACTGGGCCACAATAAAGCCATTTAAAAATTGATTGTTCAATGGACACTACAATCAGGCTTATAATATAATATTATTCATAACTTACGTCATATTAAGCCACCTCTTCTAAACCACAAGAATTGTTAGTTTGTTTGTTAAATGTAATCTCTGATGTTACGGATAAGATTACTAAAATTATTTTGCTGTTGAAAGCTACACAATCGCTAAGGGTTACTTTATCCTGGAAAAATATTCGTTTTCTGTGGTAAAAGATTCCGTGTCTTATACAAGGGAGCGAAACCGAGGCAAATGCTAGTACTTTATAACTTGCGTCATTTCGAGCCTGTTCATAAATCTTAATATAACTATAAAATATGTTATTAATATTACAAGATACAAAGATGGGCGTGGTTCTTATCTATACATAGCCGTTTAGTCTAATGGACATGGAGCCTAAAGTCTTTGGCTATAAATTAAGCGTATTAAACCAATCAAAACAATGTCGCCTGAATTTATTGACTGTGCGCAGTTACTGCAGTGTTATTTTAATCATTAAAGCTTGGTTAAGGGCCCTTTGCCAACTATTATTTATTCTGTGCCTTTGCTTTTAAACTTCAAACTTTACAAATAAACAAAGCATTAAAAAGTAATTCTGGATTTTTCACTATGTTTGGTGTTTCATCATCATCACATCAGCCGAAAGGCGCTCATCATCGCTTACCATCAGGTGAGATGGTGGTCAAGCGCGAGCCAATATAAGATAAAAAAAAAGACGTCCACAGCTGGACATAGGCTTCCCCCAAGCGTCGCCACATATTGACCAGTCCAGTGCGTCCCGCATCCAGCGGATCCCCGCAACCTTCACCAGGTCATTGGTCCACCTGGTGGGAAGCCTTCCATCCAACGCAACGCCTTTCGGTTAGCGGCCGCCACTCCAGAACTTTTCTGCCCCATCGGCCATCCGTTCTGCGAGCAATGTGCCCTGCCCACTGCCACTTAAGTTTCGCAATTCTTCGGGCTATGTCGGTTACCATCTCTCGGTCTCTTGCGGATCTCTACATTTCTGTTTCGGTCGCGCAAGGATACTCTGAGCATGGCCCTCTCCATTACCCTCTGGGTGACTGTTAGCTTTCTGATGAGGCCCATTGTGAGCGACCACGTCTCAGAGCCATAGATCCTAACGGTCGTTTGGTGGTTTAAGTTCAGCCAAATATAACGCGTTTTTATAGAAACTATTCTAACATGTCTCTACAGAAAGAATAAACTTATATGAAAAAGAGTCGTCACAAAGTCGAATTGCATTTGTCTAAGGAACCTTCCCAGGACCGGTCGATACAAAATGACTATGACCAATGTCACCATTGAGGAGATATAACATTCTCGTTATTGTTTCTTACGAATACAATCTAATACCACTTTCAAAATGTCACTTGTTTGACAAATACGCTGTGTCCAAGATTGTTTGCAACGGACAAGTACGAATAACCCTTAAAACACTGTCAAGAGATATTATGCATATTAAACCAACCTTGAGTGAATGATTTATATTGTTTGAAACCACATTCCTCAATTGACAATATATTAAATTATAATCCGACAGAAGATAAACTTGTCAAAAATGTTATATTTAATTCGTCCTTGTTCTGAACCGATCTCATTATGATACTGTCGATATTTCATAATAGATCATTAAGATTATTAATAAGCGATAAATTAGCTTGTTTTTTTGGCTGTTATATTTTAGCATATTGTTATTGTTGTTTGTTGAAAATAATAGTAATAATAACACTGCGTAATTTATATATTTGTCCAATTCTGTTTGACAGCTCAATTATCATAATTTAGGTTATGTTGCTTTAGCTCAGAACAAAGTGACATTCTTAACAATGGAGTGAATAGAAACACGAAAAGGGGAATCTAACTAACTATTTACAATATACAATATGCCTTACAGTAAATAAAATCCAAATTTAATCTGACTCGGAATGCACGAGAGAAAAATGTCTGATTCAGTTATTTAGAGCTACAAGCAGAATAATTGATGGGCGTTTGTTCTTCTGCCTAGATAAAACACTGGAAAGTGGTGGCAGGTGGAAATTTTAAGGGTCTGTGTTTTATAATTTTTGAAGCTCAGACATTGATGATTCTCAGCCTTATTTTAATAAATTGCTTTGATAATTAAACCACTCTTTCTTACAAACCTGGGAGGTGAATCTAATTCTAATCTACTCTAAAACGAAATTAAACTATTGATCGTTATACAAAGATCCTCCTTCGTATTCAGTCGGCAACAAACATGAAAAAAAAAGAACACCGTAACTTAACTCTACCTAGCCATTATCTTGCATTGTCATACTTAACTCGATCACTGCCACTGCCCTAATTTCAATGAACACTGCCTAACGACCTAACCGCGCCCGATATACTAAGAATTCCACTCAACTTAAGTATTATGAAAACCACAATAATGATTTTCAAGTCCCAGTTTCGAACGGCCAGTGTAACGGGGCCTTAATGACATAATAACAGTGGACTCGCCGTCGCGTGTGTAATTGTCCTAACTCGGGTGTTGGGGGCAGACGATTCTTGGATTGATTGAGGTTGGAAAAGAAGTTTGATTTTATAGAATTACGATCTTCATATTGAGGACTTTTTTATATTTAATAGGCTTGCGCTTGACCACTATCTCATCTGTTGGTAAACGATGATGTGGTGGACGGTGAGACAAGATTGAGAGAAAGAAATAACCTATTCACTCTTGACTTAAAGACTCCTAGATTGTAGCTGTCGGGAAACACAGACTCCGGCAGGGAATTCCACTCTGTACGCATAATAAAAGTGTTTTCAAAACGTTTTGTGCGTACTTCTTCCCATTTCGTCTCTTTTACTTGTATTTCTTCGGATTTCTGAAATTTTATTAAACTTAAAGCAGTTAAACCTTCAATCATGAGATTTCAACTGCAGGTACGTACTTGTCTTGTACAATCTGCACTCCCATACGATATGATATCTTATGGGAGTGTATTCTTTGGTAGAATGAACGCAATTTTATGTTGAATAATGTACAGGCTGCATCAGGAGTTGTTTACTATACGGACCTTGTGGAAACTAGAACAAATTTCCGTGCGTTCAAGCGTTTTCGCCATACCTATTATTGGAAACAAATATAACAGCTCACAATGTAGGACCCATTAATATTAATGCTAATTTTTATCCGTGGTGCTAGACAACTGGGCTTATCCCAGTTGTAAACGACCCTTTGTGCCTATTGGCCTTGTTTGTTCTGTCTCCTGATTGATATGGAGGGAAGTGGAAATTTGTACTTTTTCCTACTCCTCCGATCCTATAGTAACGAGAGGTATCAAACTAGAGCTCATAAGTTCATGAATAAGTTTCTGTGAAAAACCTTAAAAACTAATTGAATTTCCTATAACTCTTCCATGTTTTTCCATTCTAAGACAGAGCATTTCGCGTGATGATTTTGGGAGCGACACCGGTCGCGACTCGAGACAGTAATTCTATGTAATTGGACCGCTCGATTAGTACCATACAACCAAAGGTATACAACGCCCAACATACCTTGATCCACGGTGAAATAGAGAACTTTTTTGAATGTACTGAATTTGACATTACTTTTGACGTTATCCTTTGCTAGTGGCGCCGCCATGAAGTGCCTAATTAAGTTGGTTGTTAAATAATGTAAGTAATGTAAGTTCTAGTATTGTGTTGTGTGAACTAGGAACTATGTATATAACCGTGTCTCCAAACTAGGTAATGTTACATGTAATCTTTTTCTGCGACCTTTTCTTGCTGTGTAGGTCTGCCTGTCTTTTATTTCCTTGTTCACTGTTTTTGAGATTATTAGAAATTCTCTTTTCTGTTTTAGAAGCCTTCCCAGTTCAACATGTCCAAACATTTTAGCAGTTTTAAAATCGAAAGGTTTTAAAATTGAAAGGTCCAAAACTTTTTCTTGACATCGAATTAACGCTTTCACAAAAATTGTGTTTGCAGTCACCTTTGATGTAAATGTTTCCATGAGATGAATCTACTGATTAAGTATACGCGAACATTTTCATTGAATAAAATGGTTGTCGCATCACTGTTGAATTTTCGCGTTCCGCCTGTCTTTGGGAGCCTTTGTGAAATGAATGTATATTTTCCAACACCAATGTTTATAAGTGAGGAAGGATGTACTCAACACTCACATCATATATGCCAGCAAACACTTTCTACGATCGTTCACAGGGCATTAAATATGTCGGAGTGTACCTGTAACGAAAGCGAGGATATCCGGCCATCTTGGGTTGAGCAGTTATTACCGGCACTTCCCGAGGATATTGTAAAAGGTGAGGAATTAATCGAAAAAGATGATTATTGGTTAATCGCGGAATTAAAGGTTAAGCACCTTTAGGACTAGCTTTGCTAGGTCCGCGGGTGAGACTTACATTTTCTGAAAACGCAGCAAGCGTGTCATCTACAGTCGGAATTTGCGCGATGTGGAAAAGGAATATTTTTTCGTACCTAAATTTTTTGTTCTGCGGGTGAACCTACGTTAATTTTAATGTGACTGTATCTATTGAGAATAGTACTCCAATGAATAAACGTTCCATTCACTAGATTTGCTGGCGAATTGTCGAATCTTATAGTCTGATTTGGCATAAGCCATACCTAATATAACCTGCATGCGGTGAAAGGAAACATCGTGAGCAAAACCGGCATGTCCTAGAACCAAAAATTCGAAGACATGTGACATCCACCAACCCGCACTGGGCCCGCGTGGTTATACGGCCCGTTCCCTCTCACAGAGAGGAGGCCTGTGTCCCAGCAGTGGGAACATTAATAGGCTGATGATGTGTGTGAACGCATTCAACCCGAATCTCTTCAAAGTTAGAGTGAACAGGCTTCTTCTGGGTAAGCTCGCTCCATCGTCGACTCTGTCTCTGTCACCTTTGACCTAGACTAGAGTCAAGAGCAAACCCATCACAAATAAAAAAAAAAAAAAAATCCTATATAACATTAGAATTAATATTTGTTTCGGGATACTTACCATGTATATTTAGATGTGTGTTGAGCGCTCACATTAGGGCAGTGAAAAACAACGATCCCAAAAATCGGCCATAACAGAACATCTCAAATCAGGGCCAAACCACTGGATCGATTTACATGACCCACGGTTATCTCGACTTAACGCCATTACATACCTAGAATGGTTCGGGAAGCAATTGAAAAAACCAAGTACAAAAACTTCAATAGGGACGACGGGTTTCAATTGCCGAGCCTGGAATCCAGTGGTTCAACTATGTAAAGGTCGTAAAACTACTGAACGAGTGTCAAAAGTGGATACAGTGAGCATCGTCTGTCGTGAACAGTGTCGAATAACTAGTGAGAAAAGTTCTGGCAGTAGCGGCATCATGCGTGAAAAACGAGTGAGGAAGAGGGTAGACAGATATGTCAGCTCGTAAATAACACTCATTCGCAAAGACTTTAGTTCTCGTGATCATGGCGCTTGTAACGATGCCGAAATATCGAGCTCTCAACAAAAATCTAAATATACATTGTAAATTCCGAAGCAAATATTAATTCTAATGATTGTGTCCATGTCAGCTTAAAAACTTACATATTATAACATGATTCAAAAAATGTAGACATGCCGAAAACTTATTTTTAGCAGTACCCTATGCCACTGATAACCCCATTTTTATTTAAGCTCGTTCAGTTCATGCTAAGTTCGTCTGGTAGACATCGCTAACAGCGATAAGACCGCCATTGTACCCATAGAATTAGCAATATTGTGAAATGCCGTGTATTTTATACAGTCGTAAATATTGTTCCACAATAAAATATCTATATTCTATCCATCTGTCAAACACTATCACGCTTCTTGCTTCATTTATAACCACAGCCTTACGCTAATTTGTATTCGTTTCTTTTTCGCGTTTGTTTCTCAGCTCATACATACAAAAGTTCTAAGCTCAGTTCTCATTGAACTGGGATTAAGTAAGCCAAGAGATAAGTCGTAAGAGAAAGTGTCATAACACTAACTTACACTTTCAAGTTACCTTTTTCGTAATAATATTATTACATTTGTCGTAAGCTTAATGTAATCTCTTTAAACATGGAAGACTATTTTGAAGCGAAAGTGTTGGACGGGCATAAGGTTAAAAGACTGAGAGAGACCGGTGTGTATGGAAAAATTAAAAATGGAAACTTATGGTAATGCAAAGTGACGCAATGATAAGTTGGAAGTGATATTCGTATAGAAAAATACCTTCATGTGTCACAGGGCATGGTAACTTTAAAAGTAAATTATTTTTCTTCAAGCTCGTTTCCTCACCTTTAAGTCAGTGTTCTACGTCTGACTGCGAATATGTACAATCTGCACATCATATCTCTTATGGGAGTGTGTTCTTTGGCAGAATGAACGCAATTTTATGTTGAATAATGTACAGGCTGCATCAGCAGTTATTTACTATACGGACCTTGTGGAAACTAGAACAAATTTCCGTTGCGTTTTTGCCATAACTATTATTGGAAACAAATATAGCTCACAATGTAGGACCCATTAATATTAATGCTAATTTTTAACTGTGGTGCTAGGCAACTGGGCTTATCCCAGTTTTAAACGACCCTTTGTGCCTATTGGCCTTGTTTGTTCTGTCTCCTAATTGATATGGAGGGAAGTGGAAATTTGTATTTTTTCCTACTCCTCCGTTATTCTTTTCTGATTAATTTCGTTGCGGGATCCAAGACAGTTGAAGAGTGAATAGGTTGCTTCTAGGCAAGCGTGCTCCATCATCGACCACATCATCGCTTACCATCAAGTGAGATGGTGGTCAAACGCGAGCCTATAAAAGATAAAAAAAAAAGTTAAATTCATTCTCCGGGACTTCGTCGACGGATCGTGAAGTCTCAGTAATAGGGTCCCGTTTTTACCCTTTGGGTACGAAACCCTAAAAATTGGGGAAGAACATATACTTAGATAGGTATTTGTATGTCAAGTATAAGTGCGTAACCTATTTCATTATAGTTTGCAAGACATAATTCCCCTACAATTTTACTTTGCTCCGCCGTAGTTAGGATCTATTTCGTAAAATTGAAAACATTTAGTCATTTTGTACGACCGCATTTTGATACTGATTGTAACAATTAACGAGGCCATGTACTCTATATTTAGCACAAAATATATATTTTACATAGAAAGGCAGTTATTTCGGTTACCATGGCCCATGACTCACTGGTTCAGAGAAGTTTTGTGATAACGAATATTAAATCCCATTTATTTAATAAATATTACTTAGATGCTTTGAACTTTGTGTTACTTAGACTATCTAGCAAATAAATGTTGTATGAACCTTTTTAATTTAAAACGTACTTATATACCACATTTAAGAACCCATTGGTTTTGTTTTTGTCTGTTTAGTTGTGCACGCATCACGTAAAATTTACGAAATTAATGTAGATAACTTTTTTACCTAAAAATGTTGCGTAAATTGAAGTATTACTTAGTTTTTGTTTTATCTCAATCGGTTCACTCTATCAAAAGTTAAGTGAATTTAAAGTGTTCAAGAAGTAAAATATCCGCAATAATTATTCAGTCAGTTGAACTCTATATTAGATAGATGGCGTTGTGCATTTGGTGTCATGTTCTGAATGGTGGTATTAAGATTCTCCGCAGAAGTAACAACCTAGCAAAATAATTGGTAGGTACGTAAGTATGTACTTAGGTAGGGTAGGTACTTAACACAGGTAGGTAGGCAGATACGGTAGGCAGTTGACGGGAGCGAAACCACGGGCATAGCTAGTAGTTAATATTAGTCTGAAACCGCACACTCGTAACTTCTCTGTATAAGAAGAGAGAGACCTTTGCCCTGCAGTCATGGAGTAAGACAGTAACAGATTGATATTATTTTGTACGTATTCAAACCTGTATCTAGACGTCGAGTGATATCACTCGTCTAGAATGGTAGTAACAAGACGTTTAGAATTCCAAATTACATTGAGTGACAAAAAATATATTTAGGCAAGTAAACCCAAGTATTAGTTTATGTAAGTCAGTAGGCAAACATGGCAATATATTCTGGTGCTAAAAAAACAAACATTTATGTACAAGGACGCACGTACGGCTGTTAGTATTGGAATACTTAAATATTTACAACACAATCAAATCACCAATCTTCAATGTGTCCAGCGTGGATAATTTTATATTTTGCCTTATTGAGTCCCTTTTATTGTAAGATGATTTACCAATGTTGCATAATTCTGAAAATAATGGAAAGTTAATGTTTGGTGGAAATAATTAAAAGTAAAAATCTTTTTAAGAAATACTAACTGTTGCCCGCGGCTTCGCTCCCGTGGACCACCCCACGAGTCCCATTTTCGGGATTCAAAAATAGCCTTTGTCACTCAGGAATAATGTAGCTTTCTATTGGTGAAAGAATTTTTCAAATCGGTCCAGTAGTTTCGGAGCCTATTCGGTACAAACAAACAAACAAGCAAAAAATCTTTCCTCTTTATAATATTAGTATAGATAATATCACTTGCCAATACATATCCAATGAGTCCAGACACGATGGGTAATATTGTCTGGTTGAGGAGTTGTTATAGCCACCTTCCGGCTCCATCGTGAGGCCAGCTCCATTGTACTATATTTTTGCAATGTTTTCAAAGTTAAGTACGCCAAGTTTCAGCTTAATCAGCTGCCAGGCAGTGCTTGAAAAATCGATCAATTTTTTTCCAGACATACATTGCAAGTAATTTAAAGCTTGTTATAAAAAAGTTAATTGACAGTTTTTTTTAAGAAGACCCATGATGAGCAGACACTAAAATAAGCCAAATCCACGTGCTACAAGTACTACGATCACCTTACACCTTACACACTTTTTGATATCTTCATGAGGTTTCAAAGGCTGTTTTTTTTTCATAAAATAAAAATCACGCACTTGCCTACTCAAACATTTCCTATTTTGTTTCTTTTATCAATGAACTGTAAACAAAAGAGAACATTGAAAAATTCAAATAGCGAACTCCATGTGCTCGCATCTTAGCAAAGAGTACGGAGTACGGACCACGTGTGGCTGCTTTTTGTCGATGTTTTTACCCCGCATTCCTTTTGCAACCGTTACGAAAAAAAAAAAAACGATTGTCTCTTTGTAATAGAGATCACGTACGTGCCAGCCCAAGGACAATTTCGATGTGTGTCTGTTTATTAAGTATTATAATTTTGAGTTTTTATGGTAGACTGTGTGTTACATGGATAACGAGTTTGGAGATTATTTTTAGCCTTGTTTTTCTTCAAGCAAGAAGAGCTTTGTACATGTTGTTGGTTGACAATACAACATGTGGCTTACATAGATATTCTTAGGAAAATATACAACTTTGACATTTTGTTTATTGCAATAAGTAACTCATTGAACATGTGCTTCAAACTTGTATGGTCTAGCAACAGTACAGAACTGAATAAAAAAATGGCGCTTTTGCGTAAAGATACCGTTTGAGACCCGCATTCAGGCGGTTTATAAACGTCAGGTATGTGATCTATTTCCAAACATAGTCGTCGTCTTGATACTAAGAAAACAAAATGGGATGCTCTATTTTAAAGCCGATGACACACCTCACACCTGGCAGCGGTACACCTGTAAATAAAAAGGTGATACGTTGAGTTTTGTGTTGCCCCATAACTAAAGAATGAGACTTGTGTGGTATTAAAAAACCCATCCAATTAACGATTAAAACCTGGAACACAATGTAGAAAGGTATTTACGTACTTTTTATTCTAAATGATAATAGACCGAGGAAGAACAAAATACATAACCCAATTAAAATCTACCCCTTCAGGTCAAATAACAATGTTTATTCAAATTAACATTGTTAAAAGGCTGTTGTCGATCTGTTTCCTGGCTACTGTATGAAACAGTGAATAAACACTACAAAGGCCCATTTAATTAGTAAGTTAAACAACGTAAATACAGGAACAAAGTCCTTTGTATTTTAAATGATAACGAACCGCTTGAGGATCAAACAATTTAATCAGATTAAAAGCTTCCATGGAACCGTTTCAACACAGCACAAAAAACACAAGCTTTACATTACAATAACACAATACTGTTTGAGCAACAATTACCTAGAGACGTAATTAAAAACATATCTATTTTCCTTTCCAATTATTATACAAACTCTTTTGTTGACTTTAATCCTACAGGCCGCAAAGAAAGTTGCCTTTGCCAGCAAAAAAAAGTCCTTTAACATTGACAGAACGGTTACCAGTAGCCATAACCCTTTTGAATTTCGAACAAAGACAAGATTAAAGACAGTTCTTAATTAACAAGTCAACAGGGCTTGGTTTAACTTGACATTTCAAAGGGGTTAACAGTCATGTCTGCAGAGTAATTGGTGTGACAGACAAACATACTAAGGCCAGACAGAATAAGACTAAAAGTTCGTTGCGTTTGATTAATTACTGATGGGGGAGCTGATCTTTCTATTTATAAGGCGGCTGTATTCTAGAAGTTTGCGGATTATATTTCCGAAATACTTTTCAGAGCAAGAAATATGTATTTCAGTCATTTAATTCGCTAATTTGTGACTACTAAAATGATCACGAATATATTTAATACTTAGTATAAATAGATATAAGGACAAGATTATAATGAATTTTTAGGGGAAGAAATATGTATAATAAACAAACCTTGTTGTCAAATTTTGTCGCCATCACAGTATCTACCTTTATAGTTGTTACTAAACGAATCTGGTCACATATTTTCCCTTTAATCCAGCATAAATACTCGTATGCTGCATAAAATTAGACTAGCTAGATAGGTAATATATAATCTATCATATAAAAATGAATCGCAAAATGTGTTGGTAAGCGCATAACTCAACAACGCCTGAACCAATTTGGCCAATTCTTTTTTTAAATGTTCGTTGAAGTTCAAAGATGGTTTTTACGGCGAAAAAAATCGAATAATTGCCGGTAAAACCCTTAAAACAGCCCTTTTCTTTTTCCCAAACAAACGTTTTCTAACTAAAAAGAGCTTTATTGCTATTGTATAAAGTTCATATTGAATTACAAGCACTCACTGTTGTTTAAACAATGTAGGTATGTTCCTAAATTCAAAGAGTCAATTTGCACTTTATTACCTCTGTACAAAGTTTAAATTGGTGTAGGGTAGGTGTAGGGTAGGTGTAGGGTAGGTGAATGTTTGGTGTTTTTATGGCAAAACAAAGTTTGCCGGGTCAGCTAGTGTATTTATATGACCGTATATTTTATTTGTTATAAGATGATGACATTCACACATGCTTTCAAAATTCACTATTTTTGCTTTACGCAGACGACATGAAAATCTTCAAACATAAAAAACAATGTCGAAGATTGCGACTCGTTGCAACAAGATCTCAAAAGACTAGAAAACTATTGTCACTTGAATAATCTGGAACTCAATGTATCTAAATGTTACACAATTACGTTTACTCGCAAAGCCAACAGCATATCCCACACATACACTAAGGAATGCCCATCTAAAACGAGTAGATTTCATACGAGATTTAGGTGTTATACGAGTACACGACTCCAAACTTACATACGAGAAGCACATAGATCACATAGTTAATAAAGCTATGGGGTTTTTAAAAAGATCTTGCTCCCAGTTCACGGATGTCAAAATAGTTAAGATATTGTACTGTTCCTTCGTCCGTAGTTCACTTGAATATTGTTCGCAAGTTTGGAATCCCATGTATGCTGTTTATATCTCAAGATTAGAATCTGTTCAGCGAAACTTTACAAGATACCTGCAGTACAAGTGTAGCACCCGTGATTATAATTACGAGATGAGATGTAAAAGGTATCATTTACTTCCACTTAGGGAGAGAAGGAGTATATCAGATATCTCCTTACTCGTTAATTTAGCGCAATCTTTCATCGATGCCCCGCAACTTCTATCTAAGGTTAATTTGCGCGCCCCTACCAGATCTGCTAGAATACCCTTTCTTTTTCTTAACGTCTACCGCTGCTGCACAAATTATAGACAGAATTCGTTCTTTATAAGATGCGCTAACTTAACTTATCCTACAATAAATTGGTTGACTTTTCTGAATTTGACTTATTCACTACTAAGCCGCATGTATTCATTCGAATACTTACTAATCATTGGTTCGAATTGGTTCAATAACTGTTTTTTTGTATTGCACCAGTGATTGTGTGTTATTGTTTAAAGTACATACCACCATTGTAATTCCTTTTCTAACATGCTTTCATAGTAAATTAAATGCGAAAACATGTAATTGGTTACTAGTTGGTTAATTTGATGTAAAATTTGTTAGTTGTTAATACTGTTTGTTTTCCGATTATAATAAAATAAAATAAATAAATATATTACTGTGCTTTTTTTGTTGTTTTTCATATATTTTTCCAACTTTCCTTAGCAGGTATGCTGGAAGAGATTTCTGTAGAAATAAGCATCATCTTTGTACCTATTTACTATTACTTTTTAGGGTTCCGTACCCAAAGGGTAAAAATGGGACCCTATTACTAGGAATCGCGTCACTCTCTATGTGTCTCTCTGTCCGTCTGTCACCAGGCTGTATCTCATGAACGGTGATAGCTGGACATTTGAAATTCACACAGATGATGTATTTTTGTTGCCGCTATAACAAATACTAAAAACAGAATAAAATATGTATTTAAGTGGGGCTCCCATACAACAAACGTGTTGTTTTTTGTCGTGTTTTGCGATAATGGTACGAAACCCTTCATGCGCAAGTCCGACTCGCACTTGGCCGGTTTTTTTTTGTTTTTATCAGTGTGTGAATAAACACATACTTAAGGACGTACCCTGACCAAAAAATCAGCATGAGATATGAGCATTCCTATTGGCCTAGCGGCACTGGTGGCGCATGAATTACGGTAGTGAATACGCCCAGATATTAGAATAAAATCTTTATAAAATCGAATATTGGTCTTTTGAAAAAAATAAAACTTACAAAATGTTCGTTATCAAATTGTCTATCCATTAGTGTTAGTATAAAAAATAATTAATGAACACTACGAGGAGATGCATGCTATCAATAATTATTTCACATTTTTATGGTTTTGTTGCAAGGCACATATACCTCTTTATAAAAAAAAGTGTACTACCATTTTAGAATCAACATTATGTAGAAATTTCATGTATTTTTATTAATTGATATTTCTTTTTAAATAAAGAGTAGATAGATAGCTCTTAAAAACTGCACAAAATGTGACTAACGCGGCGTTTTGCTCGGGGAGGCGCCTTAAGTCCATTTTGTTAGAACATGAATTA
Source organism: Orthosia incerta (assembly GCA_948252205.1). Classification (NCBI taxonomy): domain Eukaryota; kingdom Metazoa; phylum Arthropoda; class Insecta; order Lepidoptera; family Noctuidae; genus Orthosia; species Orthosia incerta. The sequence goes on from OX411759.1 coordinate 9,374,867, forward strand.
GTTCTAATGTTGTATTTCTAACAATTTTGTTAGGTATTAACCTCATATTCAGTTTTCTGAGGAAATGTTTACTGAAAAGGAAAATTCTCGAGAAACCTAGGATTTCTGCCAAGATCGTCTATTAGTTGCACTTTAAATATTTCAGTCTGCTCATAAACAAACCGCCAAGCTGATTATTTTCATAAAGTTTCTCTGAAGTGGAAAAATTAAACAGAATTGTTTTGAAACTTTGTAGACATGAGATTTATAAGTATAAAACTAATAACCAACCAACAGCTCCGCATTCTTGAAATTATTTCAGGAAAAATCATCAACAAAAAAAATAATCTTGATCTATAAATTTTCAAACCGTAAAATCGACACGCATTCATTGCTGATTAATATAAAATCAGTTTCTTTCTTACTCCCTCCGTCCAGCAGCCTAATTGCGTAATGAATTCGGCAAGGCGAAGGATTTAACCCCATCAATTGACCAATCACATAAAAGGAAATCCACAACGCGTCTTTCATCTCGCACGTGATTGGTCGATTGATGGAAATCCTTCGCCTTGCCGAATTCACTTACGCAAGACTGCAGTTTAGGTGAGAACAATATAATTCATCCTGCCATCGCCATCTCCTTCGTGGTGTGCAGCGACCTCGTCTTATTACTATCTAAGATCACCACTAGAAAAGTGAATAGTTCTCGCCAAACTTCTTGGCCGCCCTGAAGTTGACTACAATGTCTGTGCAGTAGTAAATAAATCTCATACAAAAACAGCACCATTCAGTGCCTTGCGCATCGGAATGCCATCTTCACGGTGGCCAAGAAGTTTGGCGAGAACTGTAATTCGAGATCAGCGATGGCCATGGCCGAAATGCCAATATATAAGGGATTGTTCACGTGATACTTCGATAGCGTTTGAAAAGCCCATATATTTTAATGAATCGCTATTGCGATGCTTTCGTTGATAGAATGTCCATTGTCTAGAGACTCAGCTCTGCAACTTCTATACCTGTAAATAAAATTGTACATATATATTTTTTCTACACAAGCTTTTCTCGTATTCTTCTCAGCAAACCTTTTCATTTGATACCTATATCATGGCAGTGCACAAAATAAAACTGGACCGCCATTTTGAGCCGTCCGCCGTATTGAATTTAGAATGTCGTCACTTGTACGCAAAATTTCATCTTAATCAGTGGCGGATAACTGCTTTAAAATTCAGTTGCAAGATTTGACTCGAACACACTTACATAAATTGCAAATTAAATAAGGTTGTAAAAAAAATACAAACTTATTCTGCAAGAAACATCGACAATGCAATCATATGCATTATATATTGATACTTTCAGCAACACTCTCATTTCTGACTCACGGACACTTGTCACTTGCAACAAAATGAATAGACAAAATTGATTAAAACATTACAAGTGGCGCTATTCAGAATAATGACTAACATAAGATACGCAGTCTAAAAATATGTCTACCCATGGACCGTCCCAGTCTGTCCTCCCCAACGTTGACTGAACTTTGAAATCCAGGAATAAATAACCAAAGCTCCAATTGGCTATCCATTGCCGCTTTAGTACAGCTTCTTCTAAGTCCCTTTAGAACAAAACAGCATTGAAAATGGAACACTAAGATTCGAACGCCTCTATTCAATTGTTTTTCGGTATTGGCTCGTATCAGTGGCCTAAATGTGTCATACTGTGACTCAAACCAACTGTTGGATTGTTTAGTATGGTTTTCACAATGCAGATTTACAAATATCTGTAGTATTTCTGCGCTTGCACATGGCGTGTGTCACACACGATGTTTTCTCTTGGATGGAGACAAAATAATGTGTCGCTCGTTTATGATTTACGCCTTTATTTTGCAGTTACGGCCAAAAATAGCATGGAGAATGGAATAAATCGACTTCCTTGATAAATATCTCTCAGCATAAACTCTCTGGATAAACCGTGTAATATTAAAAAAAAAAAATGTATGATGGGTTTGCTCTTGACTCTAGTCTAGGTCAGAGGTGACAGAGACAAAGTCAAAGATGGAGTGAGCTTACTCAGAAGAAGCTTGTTCACTCTAACTTTAAAGTGATTCGTATTGTATGCGTAAATAATGTCTGAAAGACTTAAGCAAACGAACAACGTAACGTTTTGAAGTACTGGATGGGATAAGAACAGAATGAAAAAGCACAGCCAGCATAAATTATGAGAGGTCTCAGTCTTTGGTCTGTGGATTAAGTAGAACAAAAAAAACAGATACAGTTTCAGGAAAAAGCTAGCATCACTCATGGTGTTATAATTTTGGTGGTAAAGGTTAAACACAACAAAGATGATGGTTGTGATGTAATAATTTTAAGATATTATAAGCAATCTCTTTGATCACTATATTATCACACGGGTCTAACAAGATACTAACTAATACAAAAAAATCAATAACAAACTGATAGCCCCACATTACAATACATTTAATACAGTCGGTAGTAAGCACATAACTCATAAAGCCATGCCCATAGGTGAGGCAGTTAATGAAGTCACGTCTACGATATGCTGTCTTAAGGTTACACTAGTCGAAAATTCTTCCATACAAACGTAGTCTAGAGATTATTCCACTGTTTGACGATGTAGTTCAAAATAAAAAGTGATATCAATTTGTCTTATCATTATCTAGCCCTGTATGGAAGCAAAAAAGTAAAAAAAGAAAGTATTTAAAAGTTATGAGCGTCGAAAGTTACACACTTCGACACTTATTTTAACGCATTTTTGGGCGCAAATAAATACCATAAGAAGACGGTAAATTGCAAAACGGCCTCCATACAGGGATACTACTACTAGTTCAGGCAAATTATACATCAGCACTTTTTAGAACATAAGCAAATTATTGTAAATTTTGTACTTTAAGAAATAAATAAACGATTTTTTTTTTTTTTTTTTTATTTTTTTTTTTTTTTTATTTTTTTTATAGATTTGTAGTTCAACAATGCAAATAATTTTATTTTGAACAGATAGATTTAGTCGTTTTTTCATGATATCTAGACTGCCAAAGGTCTGTTTATAAAATTTCGCGCGCGGCACGAACTATTTTGTGCGCGCGAATTTCGGTTTCGTCCTAAATCATTATTCATAACGCTACCAATTTGAAAAAGTGTGTATTCGTACGCGAACTAGCTTCCTACTGCTCATCACAGCATCTATCTCTTCCGCACGTGTTGTCTGTTAATATAAAATGCATTTCAACCCCGCGCACAAAATAGTTCGTGCCGTCGACTAGTGTACCCTTAAGACACAGATAGTAATCAAAATAATATAGAAAAATATAAATCAAAATATTTTATTTCAACTAAACCTCTAACTAACTAAACCTCTAACTCTTAGGTTCTTTTGAATTTTCAATCAAAAATCATCTGCTAAGTAGCATTAGGAAACCCTGGAAGCAACATTATTCTGCAGGGAGAAAAAGTTTTCAAGGACTGCAGGCTAAATTGGATGTAACTGGTTCAGAACAGAAAAGCATAGTGCAAATGACAGCAGGCTACAAGCATATTAATATCACTGGCAAGGAAGCTGTATTACTATACTAGGCACAAACCAATACATCTAAACACAAAACAAGCAATATTCATAATCACAATACTATCCTGACTGTTCCACGTTCCAATATATTAAACGCTGACATACTTACGGATATATAAGGATATACTTATCTCAATCACTTATAGATACAGGAGATACTAATGAAGTCACGTCTATCGACATGCTGTTCAGACATAGATAGTAATCATCTGCTAAGTAGCCAACAGGTTTGCAGACCTTTAACCACTGTAATGAATCATAATGTCATAATAGATATGGGTAATAATAACGCGGCTTAGATGTCAACTTGGTATTATTTTGTTGCATAATTATTGTGAGACTTGCAGGTGCAGTTTTTAGAAATATTAAAGTGTACTGTAGTAGTACAGTGGTAAAATAGGCAAACGAGATTGTTGTATGTACTTGTGTAAATATTTTTTCAACACACTTGCTCATAAAGTGGCTCTAATTTCACCGCAATTAGGCACATAATGATACCTGTTATCAAACTGTGACTTTTTCATTGCAATTATTCACAAGTGAGTTATAGAGTTTTTTTTTTAATTTCATGGTTGAGTTGCTTTGTTCTTAAAAAAGTTTCGATACAAAAAAGATCGTGCTCAATAGTACAAATAAATTAATGTACCTATTGCTTGCTCATTTCATGCAACTTCGTATTTAAATAGATAATTTCAACTTGTACGTGCTTAATAAATAAAACTTTCACTAAAATATAATTTTATTTGATCTGTAATTAAGAAAAATTGAAATTCCCTATTTTGTACGTGGCTAAAACACTATCCACAAAAAGCTAAAAAAAAAGAAACCTCATTCTTTTAGTCTATGGCCGATCGCCATTGTTAAATGCGCGCGCATAGGAAAACTGATTAATCTTGCCCGCCATTGTGAATAAATTTTCACTACTCGTTTTTACTGTTGAAAATGATTTTTTAGTATTATTTTCTTCACAAGTGTGTTGAAAAACGTCGTATGATACACGTGTGTATTGATGATTACCGTCCTCGGCTCTCTTAAGACCCTCACCTACGGCTCGGGTCTCAATGGCGCCTCAGCGGTAATCACTAACATTGCACACTTGTACCATAATGTACTATAAAACACTTATTTTTTGCGCCCTTCTCCATAACAAGCTACTTTTCCGAATACACGGTAGAATCAATTTTTATTACTTGTACATTTTAATTGTTGACGTTCAAAAGTGCCGCTTAATGGCCTAGTTGAAATAAAAAAAGATGTACGGCAATGCGTCACCGGTACATGGTAGATATCCCACCCTTACGTACAAAGCGTTGTACAAAGCGTTTTGCGAATACTTTCATTGTACGCAAAGCCAAGGAGTGGAATTCCCTGCCGGAGTCTTTATTTCCTGATAGCTACAACCTTGGGGTCTTTAAGTCAAGAGTGAATAGGTTACTTCTAGGCAAGCGTGCTTCACCGTCGACCGCATCATCGCTTATCAGGCGTGATAGTGGTCAAACGCGAGCCTATCGATAAATAAAAAAAGAAAAAAAAATGACTTTGATTTTGTTGCCATCTCGAGTAGAACCTAAGTGAGGTTGGCACAAAAAAAGTAAGGCCTATGTCCAGCAGTGGGCGAAGTCGGACTGTGGATGTTGACGATGAAGTAGTTTCTGCTATAGGTAGCAAAAAAAAGTATATATAGCTCAGCACAGTCCTAATATCAAAATGTTAGGCAAAAAATAGAAAACATGGAAGGAAGTAGGTGTTGATAGCAGTATTATTCAAATTAGACATCCTGTGTCCTGTGATTTTACACATAATATGTAGATAAACCTTAAAAAAGCCGTTACGTGTTCACACGAATAAAAACAAAGTTATTCACAAAAGGACCAAAAACTAAAAAAAAACCGTTAAGCTTCATCGATTTGTGTTCTTATCTCAAATCAGATCTAATATTCATGAATACTCCTTGGAGTACAAACTCCTTATTAAAATATTAAAACATCGCTTTGTACTGAACCCCACGCATTTAATAAAAGATTTATGTGTATGAGATCATAATCATCTCTAATTATACTTTGTAACTAATAAAATTTAATCAACCGTGAAATAAGTAGGTTTTTTTCAATCATCCTGTTTAGATGGGATGGCCAGATAACAAGGATTTTAATTTTCTTTATTGAATTTGTTAGGGATTTAAGGACGCGTTAATGTATTTTTTTAATTGAATGGGTGTAAGATTATTTAACGAAAATACTCCTGACAGCTTTAGTGTCTAGTAAAACTCCGTAAGTAGCTGGATATATATTTTTTATATATGAATCGATGGTAAACTAATTGTTTTCTTACGTTTCCTGTGGCCCTCTCTTATTTTTTTTTTGTTGATATGCTCGCTCTTGACCACTATTTCACCTGATGGTATGCCATGATGTGGTCGACGGTGAAGCACACTTGCCTATACGTAACCTATTTCCTTTCTACATTACAAATTATTCAAAAATGAATCCTTAAATTACACTATATTTCAATAAATGTAGGTCGTCATGTAGCTTTCTCTTGCCTTTATTCCAATTTATTCGTGTCGTCATCTCAGGATTATTTTTACGCAGTTCACCGATCCGTCAGTTTCAATTCGCCTCCCCCCTACTGTTTTAGTCAAATAGCTATAAGACTAGGGGAAGACCTTTACCTACCATGTACTTTTCAGTATCCAAAACTAAATTACCTATATCTACCATTTGGTAACCAACGCATCGTCTTACTTATATAGGTAAGGCGTTACGTTGGAAGGTCCTCCCACTAGTTGGACCGATAGCCTGGTGAAGGCATCCGCTGGGTATGAGACGCACGGGACCGGTTAATAATATAATATATATATATTAAGGCGCCGATTCCCTTGAGTAGGTGATTTTAAAATGAGAATCACGTCTAAATGGCTAGTCGTAATTCTTTGAAAAAAATATATGTTATATTAGACAATTTTCTTAATAATTTGATATAAGCAAATTTTGAGTTTTATTTGCATAACATTGTAATTATTTCATAAAGTTATATCTAAAACGGACAAAAACACGACAATCAAACCAAAACGGCTGGGCGTATTTTAATGAAATCAACACCATCTCAAAGATAATTTAATTATCTACATTTTGATCTGAGGCTTTTTTTTTTAATTCATAGTATAATAAGGAAAGTACAAAAAACTACTTAATTTTGGGTCACGCGGGTTTGAAACGAGTGCGCGTTTTGTTACCTCAAGGTCATTGGCGTTAGTCGTCGGCTTAATATATGTTGCACCACTGACAACCCCATGTCATGTCCAGGCAATTACTGTCCATTCCAGGTTGCCTGGAGGAGATCGCGGAATGCGAGCCCGTTGTATATTTTTTTTAGTTTTAAGTTTATTTTGTGCCTGTATTTTTTGATATACAATAAAGTATATATAAATAAATAAATTATTATTATAATTTATTGACATAAAACAAATTAATATAATGTGGTGACACTTATGATGAGCATACTTATAGGTAGTAAGTAATTACTCCTTTTCTACTTAGCTCTCTTTACCAAATATCGATTATTTATTTTCAGACTCATACAAAGCATGAATCATCTGATTTATTTCTGACGTTTTACCATTGAACGAGTTGAAAACTTTCGCGGACAAAAGTAATAAATCAATCGTTTGAGTTATTGTTTGTTTAAGAGCTTTTAAATGCTGCAGAAGATTAAATTAGTCAGTCCTTATATTGAGGGCATTTTGAATACATGCTGAGTGTTGACTACTTACATGCTGACTTATCACGTTTCGCTTGTTTTACGACAACCGATTTAATTCAACTATAATTATTAATTTCAGTCCTGCTAGGTAACAAAATTTACAATGCTGACCTCAATTCAGTATTATAATTATGATTAAATGGTCTCAAAAAACTGGTACCTAGGTATTTTCATTTTATCTCCATTGTCTAAAGATTAAAAATCGTCTGACCAATATTGATAAAAGATAATGCAACAAAGTTATCATATTTATAAGCGTAATGTAAGTATCTTATAATAATATCCTATCTGGCATTAACCAATTCCTTTTCCATCTCCTATGAAATAGAATTCAGATTGCCACTTGGCATTTCCAGCGCCTTAAGATTTAATAATAAAAGTGTTCCTTTGCTCTTCCATAAAAATCACGACATAAAAATGACATTTATTTATATCGGACCTCGTTTCATTTCCTACTTTCTTTTGCTATTTATTTTAGTAATATCACAATGTCGAAAGTATGAATTGGCAATAATGAAATTTCTTTGGAGTACGCGCCTACCTGTGACCTTTTGCAAAGACAATAGTGTCCATTTTATCTTGACACTTCGCAAAATAACGAACTAATTTCAAAGGTACAGAATTTGACGTTTCTTTGACAATTGGCTGGACAAGTACCGCTGTCATAAACATCTCAAGGTATATTGGTCACAGTATACGATGATAGTAGAACAAAAGTGTTACTACACTTTAGTTGATTACCGCAATGTGTGGCGCAATGCTAGTTAAGGGGGAAAGTGAGGCGTTGTTATATTTTATGTTTGTTACGACTACGTACAAAATGTGTATGAGCCGTTACAAATTGAATAGGACTAGGTAAGATGTTTATTAGCCGCTGCAAATTTTAAAGGACTTGACACGGTGGCTTTTATTTTAACATGACTCTTACAAAGTAACTAATAATATCAATCTAAAATTCTACTTTGGAAACTTGAGATCCGTTTGGGGGACGGTGGCTAATGGATTCCTATCCATCTTAATAGTTAAGTTCCCTTGCTCATCTATCAATGTACAACACATATTAATGCGAGTCCTTGAATGCAAGGTTAAACATATAAATCAATGAGTAGTAGGACTTTGCATAAGCTTATGTATAATCTATACCTACTAGAACAATGTTTCCAAAAGTTTCACCCCCCTGAGTCGGCATAAGCTGTCAAAAAAACATAGCTCCAAAAGGCCAAGCGTATAATTGTTTTTTTCATTAATTATTATAGAAAGTGATGATAATATATTACTGCGCAACAAAATAAAAACAAGCACGGATTGTTTTCATTTCAAAGATGGAGGAAAAGTTATTAATAACAAACACTCTGTAAGATTGATTTCAACTGCTCTCTAAACGAAAGTGCCAGTATTTATCAAGAAGCCATTGTTGGAGTCTTAAGCACGCTCCAAAAATCTTCTAAAAATATCAATCAAAGGAGTTTTTAAGGCTTTATTAATGATATTTATAGTAGGTATAAGCTTTTACTTTATATAAACTGGTATTTAACCATTGTAGTGCCTTAAGGTTACACTAGTCGAAAATTCTTCCATACAAACGTAATCTAGGGATTATGCCACTGTTTGATGATGTACGTTCAGAATAAAAAGTGATATCAATTTGTCTCATCATTATCTAGCCATGTATGAAAGAAAAAAAATTTAAAAAAGAAAACATTTGAATGTTATGAGCGTCGAAAGTTCCACATTTTGACACTAATTTTAACGTATTTTTGGGCGCAAATAAATACCATAAGAAGACGGAAAATTACAAAACGGCATCCATACAGGGATAGATTAGTAGTTCAACAATGCAAATAATTTTATTTTGAGCAGATGGATTTAGTCGTTTTTTCATGATATCTAGACTGCCAAAGGTCTGTTTATAAAATTTCGCGCGCTCGGTTTCGTCCTAAATCATTATCTATTTCGCTACAAATTTGCAAAAGTGTGTATTCTTACGCGAACTAGCTTCCTACTGCTCATCACAGCATCTATCTCTTCCGTACGTGTTGTCGGTTGATATAAATGCATTTTAACCCCGCGCACAAAATAGTTCTGCCGTCGACTAGTGTACCCTTAAGCAAAAATCTTCTAAAAATATCAATCAAAAGCATTTCTAATAAGACTTTATTAATGGAAGGATATTAATAGTAAAAGCCCGATGTTTCTAATAAATAATGGATACAATGTAACGTTAACCTAGTTTAAGCCACACCTACAATATCATGCCATTATTATTTGGGCCGCAGTACAAAATAATTACGATCTAGAACGTTGACCTTTGCGATCGATTGTAACTAAGAATGTTATTGAAACAGATAAAGGAGCTATTGGAATGGTAAAAGTGAAAACATCATTTCATCATGGTGGGACATGCTAGGTATATATTACAAGAGAACGCAAAAGTGATATTCTTATTCCAGGGGGGTGACCATAAGCTCTTAGAGCGGTATCAATTTGATATCGAGTAAGTGACAGATGTATACAAGTCAGATACATATGTCCCTTATTCGATCTCAAATTGATACCACTCTAAGAGCTTATGGTCACCCCCCTGGTATCCAGTAGCGAAGACCTTGCGATCCAGCGAAAATGATTGTCAACCAGTCGAAAACATGGGACTTACATACGCTACTGAAACCGAAGTGTTATTCTTATTCCAGGTATCCAGTAGCGAAGACCATGCGCAATCCAGCGAAAATTATTGTCAACCTGTCAAAAACATGGGACTTACATACGCTACTGAAACCAATTCCTAGCATATAGGCATTTCAACGCTATCGCAGATTGAAAGTCACTTTGTCTAAGCCTTAAGTGCTCATTTCTAACTAAAAGATAAACTAACCATAAAAGTTGGTACGGAGCTGATTGCAAAGGAAAGGATGCCTCAGCGATACAGGATATACAAGACTATTGTCACGTTGGCTATTGTAACGTGTAGGTGCACGGTTTTGAATGAATATCGATTATCTCATTGTCTATGATTGGTCTAAGCATTATTAAGTGCACGAGCAAATGCTTAATAGGTTAGCTAGTACCTATATTTTTCATGATATTCTTAGGCAGGTTGGTGACATTTTGTCAGTCAAAATCTCCTGCTCTCTTTATTTCTGGTATTTAGGCAATATTCAACGTTTTGTGTCTATCATTTCATGTCGTCGCAATTTTCTTGACTTGATTATATCTATTGAGGCGGTTGTCGGTAGCAAATATTCGACAAAATATGTTAGTCTATATACCATATTATACAATTGTCACCTTTGTTGAATCGGCTACGTACTCAAGTAGGCTGCTGCCACAGATCATAGAAACAAAAGTTGTTGTTTCTATGATCTGTGGCTGCTGCAAATGTAATTTGGCAAAATGGGTGATTATTGATTCATCCAACACCCCCGGTGCGAGTGTGGCGCCCCTGTACAGACTATGTCGCACTTGCTGGAGTGTCCTTGCTGTCCATTCACTTGCAGTGCTTCTGACGCTGCAATGAGCGGTGCACTGGTCCCCGACAATCTAATTAAATTTGCCATCGAATTGAAAAGAAGAAGAAGACTTGTTGGTGAAATTTTGTCATTAAAAATCTCCTTGTTTCAGTTGCTTGAGGCAACTGTCAACATTTTGTGTCTATCACTTTATATCGCCGTAATTTTCTTGACTTGTTCATAACTACTGCGACTGATCTCGTGCGGTTGCTAATTCCGTTGCCTTCAAACAAGTTTTTACAAAGCTAGCAAATCCATATTATACAGTTTGTACTTTTTTTACATAAAGGCAGGCAAGGGACTGGCAGTATAACTTATTGTAAGTGCCTTAATGGTTAGAAAGTGATGTGTGGTTAGCCAGACCGTTGTTACTTTCAACACTTTGTTTCCGTAAAATGTACTTACCTGTCTGAGTATTTCGTAATAAAAGAAATACGTGTTAAGTCTCACCTTTTTGTGTTTTTGCAGGTTTCTTCTTCCAGCATGCAATGGTGCAGGCTTCAAATGTTTTTCTTTGCAGTATAGTGTTCCGTCTTGCACTTCTTCTCTATATACCTACGTCTATATCCTAATCTGATTTGGTGCTCATGCCTTCGATGATTTCTCAGTGAAATGGTAGCCTCGTTTTCATAAAGACATCTAGGCACATTAACCAGTAGAGTCTAACATCGCTGCAGAGTCTCCAAAACTAACCAGGGTCTAGTTAAAATCAAAGGCCTTCTCATTCACGAATGATGGATTTTCTTTAATATACTATTCTATACTTTTTCTTATGCTCACAATATTCTTCTCATTTTCCAAAATTTTATTATCATTTTATTTTATAGATACTACAGCTTCCAAATCTCCGTGTATTTAAATGATTTTGACGACCTTACATTGCGTAAGCGCTGGTAACTAAATTTCGGCTTCTATATGCCATTAAATACAACAACAAAAAACAGCCATATCTCACACTTACTATAACAAATACCTTCATGGCTTTCAGAGCTTACGCTTTAATCTACCATAATCTTAATTTATTAACAGAGGGGATACATCTGAATAAGCAACTGGTATTAGTAAACTGAAGGACAAGTCTTACAATTTTATAAATGACACTCGCCAAACACATTTCCATTGGACTTAGAACTCTTTCTCTTTGACTTAAAGGTTGTGTATCTTAGATTCGATGGTATCATTGTTTGTTGAAGTATTTGTGAATGGTATGGGACAAAGTTATTCATCAGTGTTGAAATAAGACGCTGCGGTAGTTTTGGTAACCCTTTAGCTTTGGATGCTCTTCGCATAATGATTAATATGTATGTCCCGGTCGGAGACGTCAATATATAAATGTATGAATATTTTTGGACTGAGTAACTTGCGTTCAATGTCTTCAAGACCTTCGGTTGCCTTTGTTGGTTCGGTTGATGATGAATTTTGTTGTCAGCTTTCAAAGGCCAAAGGGAAGTAGGTACCCTAGTAATAGCTTTGGATAGTGCCAAGGTTATGCAGTTTTGTACATTTGTCATTAAGTCCAAAGCCGGGAAAGGAGATTGCCCATACACAGGCCCCATATGAGGTATCGTGTCTGAGATTTCAATATTATCCAAAAATAGGATTTATATTTTGTGTTTTTTTCCATCCGTGTCCTTTACTCTGTATGTACAGACAACAACAGATTAGATTTCTTCACTTGGACATTTGTATGCACCTTATTGCATTGTAATAAGGGTTCATTTCAAGAACAGAAACATCGTTATTTCTCGTGAACCCCACAAAATAAATGAAAAATGTTTTCTAATTATGAATATAACGTGTTTTTTCTACAATATACAACCAAATTCATCAAGATACAACCATTTTTTCAAAGGGGCCCCAGTTCCCTTACAAAATGGGCATTCCCCTTTAGCATATTAGTAAAATACAAATAGCGGATTTTGGAATGTAGTAATTGAAGTCAAGAACGAGTCAAATAATTTTTAATGCTAAATAAACTTTACATAAGTTTGAAAATTACTCAACTTCAAATACAAATTCAGAAATCGTTTTCAAATATAGTTTTAACAATTTTGAACATTGATTTACTTTTGTTTTTCTTGATATCGACACGGTCTCATATCGACACGACATTCGATTTAAAAAAAAGTGTACTAAACAGTTACTTTATGGGGATACATACAGGGTCACTGGATCAACGTATTTCCTATAATAGTCACAAACAACAGCTCACCTTTATAAAGTAGAACTCGGAGCATGTCATAACTTAAGATTAGACTTTTATCGCTCAAAACGATAAACTTTGTAAAGGTCACAAATTAACATCCCTAATAAAATGTAACAAAATGTTTCAAAGCCGAACGGTCCACAAAAGGGGATGAAAACTTTATGACACACGAAAAAACCACATTCTGACGATTTTTAAAACATGTTTATTGTGTTTAATTCACTATAAAAGGGGACTCCGTTCCCAAGGACATAACTTTTATTTTTGGACCTCGCCCCTCGATCACGTACGCAAGATGCACTTATAACTTCCCCAACATTCTATATTCAACTTTGAATCTATATGTTTAGGGTGTAATATCCTTTAAAAGTCTTCAGCAAACATGAAACTGTCACATGTGATACAGGTTGAGTTTTCGACAAATCTTTCTTGGAATCAAAATCGGTTATTTGTTTAGAAGAAAGATTAATGTATCGTAAAGGTGTGAAGTTCACAAGTGCCCCTGTTCTAAGAACTACTAATGATTATTTAAATGAACGTTTTTCACAGTTCGTGCATTGTTTCAATTTCAATAAACATGTGCATGTAACTTGAAACGGTACGTGTTTGTGCTTGGAATTGAATGCAGCTGTGCACAAAGCTGCTAAGGATAACAAGCTTTAATTAGAGCTTTTAATACTTTCTGGAATATGAATTATGAGTGCTCGACCAAAGAGTAGGCCGGTGCCGGCCGGTGTGGTGTATAGAAAGTAAAATTATTCTCCCCAAATAAATTTTGACGTGCAATAACAATAACCTGTACGATCTGATAAAGAAACGTTTTATAGAAATTGCGATTATCCTTCTTTAGATCCAGAAGTTTGATAGATTCAGTATAGTGTCTTCTCAGTGTATTTAGGACTATACCAACATTTTTATATACCCGCCGTCCGATGTATGTATCTGGCTAGCTTTTTCCCAGTTTGTTGAGGTCACTTTTCAGTCTAAGTCAGATTCAGGGATTCCCAAACTGTTTTGGCCAAGAGACCCCTTTTCCAAATTGTTCTGGTTCCTCAGACCTAAATTTCTTTAAAAAGCCGCTTATTGACTTGCCGAGTTTTTCATATTGTACGAAATTGTGCATGCTTATCTATTTGTTAACTTAAAAGGACTACAATGATACTTCCTACTAAAATATTAGTCATTCTTAAAACAAGTTTGGTGGTTTGTGTGGTCAAACAACTTATACAGTACCTATATTGAAAGTTTCAAATAAGAACTTGTGTTAATTAATAGGGATCGATTTTTAGACCTTTTCGACTACCAGAATCAGTTTTCGTGGGTCGATATCGACCACTTTGGGAATCCCTGGTCTAACCAAATTCAGCTAAGTAGGAGTATTTTACATTGAACTAGTATTTTACATACTTACCATACTATGAAACCATGTCAAATGAACTCATTTATAAGAGTTACCACAAAACTCTGTATCTTACGAAACGATATATTGTCAATTCAATGTCGATATATTGTCATTTCACGGCAGCAATAAGTCTTACGTTACAATCAAATTAATTGTTTACCAAATAGAAGATACTAAGGTATAAGAAGTCTATTTCCTTTTTGTATCTAAATATAAATTATCAAATATTAATTTAATTACATTTCTATAACAGTCAATCTAAAATTCCTGATCAACGGTTATTCAATACCTATAAACATTAATTTTAAAAGACGATGCTCGATAATATAGGGATGGACCTTTTTTCTAAAAAAGTGTCGATAGAAAACAGGTAGCCGAAGAAACCCAGCCGAACGATTAGCATCCAACTTTTTATTTACGTTTTTTTTATAATCTATGAATGATTTATGGTTCGTTATTTTTTTCTTTTTGGAGGACTCGGGTTTGCTCGGGTTGGTAGCCAGTTTCTTATGTCAACACAGATTTTTATCAAAAACTTTATCTGGTGTCAAAAAGACGGATTCCTTTCTCGACATGTTGTGTACAAAGTTCGGATGACGGAGTGGTATTTTAGGATGTCATCGCTTCTCAGGTTAGATATATCCAAGCTTTTTCTTACATTTTAGGCAATGATAGTCTAATAAACAGATACGTTATACAAACGTACCTGTTTATTAAAATGTAAGAAAAAGCGTACTTGCGTGTAAGTGTACTCACAAAACAATCGAAAAAAGTGTTCCGCGCAGCAGCAGCAGCACACATAATATACACTTTTCATTCATTTGACATTTCACTGCAAGTTGAAAGGGATGGCTTGATAAAACCAACAAAAAAAAAAGAGACAGCTAGTGTTTTTAACTTGCGTGTGAATGTAAACATACATTATTCTGACCACAAATGTTTTTTTCTTTTTTTAACCTCCAAATATCACAATATTAGAAGGTAAATTGAGGTGTATTGCGTACTTACATATGGTATGAGATTCCTTCTGTTTTATGTACTTTTGTATCATAATTGGTACACTTTCTAAATACACACGATGGCATTTTTTTAATTTTGTTTTTGTTTCATCAAAGCGTATCTCTCTTCGCCATGCGTGACATAAACTAAAGACTACTACTTGTGAAGACTCGAATACGTCACAATTGTGACGTATTCGAGTCTTCACAATGCGCGCGCTCATAACATATCTGTTTAATAGAACATAATTGATTTTAGGCATATGGCTTGGTAAGTTTATGGCTGAATTGCGTAGGTACTTTGAATGTTTGGTACTCACGAAGGCCAAAATCGGACAGGGTCATTAAAATATCAATGCGAGTACCATTGTATATCTTCATTCATTGAGAAATAACTCCACACCCCACAAACACATTCATATTCTAAGCCCGTATCGTTTAGAATAAATTATAATTCAAAATAAGCGATTTATATTATCCCATTGTCGTTTATCTCGTCCTGCTCCAACCGTTAAAATTTGATTACGTAATATAATCAAGTAAGCTTTTATTCTTCGGTAAATGAATTATGTCCAAAGAATTATCATTATAATAATAGGATAAAATATACTTAGTCATAAAATAACAGTGAGCAGTTAAAATTTTTACGACCTAAAATTTAAGGGCTGACGTTAAAATGTAATAAAATGTTGCCACCCGCTAAACAGATTAAATGTTGCCCTAACAAAAATTAAGGACAGATGCGCAAAATAAGAATAAAACCGTAAAATTTATATTTATATGTGAACTGAAATGAAAATCCGGTTTGGCTTGTTTATTGTCGGACTCGGATGATAAGAGTGATATCCGAAGTTTATTTAAAAAATATATTTATTACAACTGTTCCTGTTATGTGTATGTTTTAAAAAATATTGATATATATAGATACCTTACCTACCAAACTAAAGTTGTAATTTAATACAGTGATAAAGGATGTAGTAATCCAAGTAAGAATCATCATTAACCGGTTGAATGCCGTAATTATCGAAAAATTAAAAAACCGGCCAAGTGCGAGCCGCATGCTTATTACGTATCCTTTGCAAGAGCAAAACGATAGCGATCAAACGCTTTATGTCATAAAAGTCGAAATTACTTGCAGTGTAGGTATGGTAGGTCCTATACAATCGTTTACTAATCGCTTGCTGTTTGTCAAATGCACTTATTTAAAAAAAAACACCGCCAAAGACTCTAAAACTTCTGTATGGAAGAGCAATCATTGCGCAAAAATCGCTATCGTTTTGCTCTTGCAAAAGATACGTAATAAGCCTGCCGGACTCGCGCACGAAGGGTTCCGTACCATTTTCGCAAAAAGTCTCATTTTTTGTAAGGGAGCCCCACTTAAATATATGTATATTGTATTCTGTTTTTACGAAAATACATTATCTGTAAAAAATTACACTGTCTAGCTATCACGGTTCATGAGATACAGCCTGGTGACAGACGGACAGGCAGACAGACAGACGGATCGTGGAGTCTTAGTAATAGGGTCCCGTTTTTACCCTTTGGGTACGGAACCCTAAAAAGAGGTTAACTATTTTACATTCATATTTAATATGCTTAGATACCTTAACTACTTAAAATAAAGTATTAATTTAACACAGTGATGAAGGTTGTAGTAATCCTCATTTAACTCAGTTATTAAATAGGAAAAATAAGTTAGGTAATTTCATTCATATTTCTTCATATCTCTATGAAAAGTGTTCAACATGCAAAAGCAACCACACAACTGCCTCAAAAGTGTTTTAATCCAAAATCCTCAAGTAAACGTCATGTCGGCTTTGTACCTGATTCGGCAACTCATTCAGTAGCAGAACAATTTTCATCATGTCCATTCAAAAGGACAATACCCATTTATTTCACACTCCATTGATGTTTTTTTAATGAAAAACCCGTCGGAAGGACGACTCGGCAATGAACCTTTCGTTCCGTGAATGTTCGATAACCGATAAAATGCTTTTTAAAACAACGATTGCAAATCAAGCAATTAGTTTGCATGATTCTGCAAATAGGTATTTATCTAATGACGATAAAATCTTATCTAGAAATGTTTGATGAATGGTTGGCAAAAGTTTTTGATTGAAACAGACACAAACGTTTAGCATCTGGTCAAATGATTAGCAAAAGTTCTAAATTAGACTAATCAAGCGCGAAATTAAAAATCATGAATTCTAGAGCGAGTAGGTATAAGTAAGTTATTAAAAAAACTAGCCAAGTGCGAGTCGGATACGCACACGAAGGGTTCCGTACCATTATCACAAAAAACGGCACAAAAAACACGTTTGTTGTATGGGAGCCCCACTTAAACATTTATTTTACTCTGTTTTTAGTATTTTTTGTTATAGCGGCAACAGAAATAAATCATCTGTGAAAATTTCAACTGTCTAGCTATCACGGTTCATGATATTTCATGAACCGTGATAGCTAGACAGTTGAAATTTTGGCTGTATTTAGCCTGGTGACAGACAGACAGACAGACGGACCGCGGAGTCTTAGTAATAGGGTCCCGTTTTTACCCTTTGGGTACGGAACACTAAAAAGGGCAATTCGAGGCATGAATTCATGACGCAGTCTAATTAATAATAATTGTACACCACAGAAATGTAAACTGAATGTCTGTTTCTTAAAATCAATAGGTACTTAAGTACTACCAAACTTAACTACGCAAACTTCGAAACTATTTGCCCGACTGCCCCAAAAGGAGTAATAATACTTTTTAAGTCGGTAAACAGTACAACTTGTGCTATGGTCTTCGTATACCCGACTCATTTGCACTTTCAATAACTAATAGCAAAAACATTATTTGCACATTTAATTCACAAAAGCCCGGTGGCCAACGGAAACCGTATTGACCTCCCGTGTAGTGATAATTCTCTGACAAATATGTCGGGTTTCCGACTGGCGCCAACTGGCAGATAAAAACCCCTTTTGTTTTAAATGGACTAAAACACGATAATGTTCAGTCTGACTGATGAATTTAAGAAAAAAGTGAAATATAGGGTGGCCAACTCGGATGTTACATGCAACTTTGTTCTGCCGCCATTTCGACTGGAGGCCGAATTTTGCAGTTGTTTGATATACATTTGACAGTTGAACATTTGCGATTTTGTTTTGGATTACTTCAATAATGGTATTCTAATCAATTGTACCACAAACTCACCAGATCCTGACTTTCCTGTGGTATTATCTAAAAAGACTATAATCAATCTGATAATCAGTCTTAAATAGGAAAAACAGAATATTTGTTATTTGGTTAGAGAATTCCATACTAATTTTATAAATGCGAAAGTAACTCTGTCTGTCTGCTTGTTACCTTTTCACGCTTAAACCGCTAAACCGATTTAGATGAAATTTGGTATGGAGATAGTTTGAGACCCTGGGAAGAAAATAGGATAGTTTATCCCGGAAATCATCATTTAGGGGTAGAAGTTTGAATGGTGAACTAAAATAATTTCTACAATGATTATGGCGCGATATAAAAAATAGGGTATTCGATGTACTAATTCTAGGCAGGCGAAGTCGCGGGCAACAGCTAGTTCCTACTAAAATTGGAAAACAAATTATGGAAAACATGATGAAAAGCTGAAGCCTAATATAAGTGAAAACAATATCTGCTTATTTTCGTTTGTTACAAATAACATTTTAATTTAAAGTTGTATTCATCCGACTTGGTCACCCTGTATTTGTACACTTGCTTGCACAGACCGATGCCTTTCACGGTCGGCGCCATTTTTTTTTAATTGTGGCAACATATGGCCATGATTGCAATAGAAGCATAGACAATAGTTTGCCGCTTTCTTTTGACGTGTTTTTGAAGATCGGACGTGCTAAAATTGACACTTAGATTTTTAGTATTGTTTTCGATTGATGAATGTTAGGAGGAAGTTCATTTGTATAAATGTTAAAGCGACGGGGGGCAGAATTTGTTTTTGTCTCATTTGTGTGACCCACTGTTTCTGCAAACATAAACTTTCTCATGAATTCGTTCTAACTTCAAAAGCATCTCGCAAACAGACTCGTTGCTTGCATCATTCATTATTGTAGAATATTTCTACTATTACAGCTACATCGAATCGGATTTATTTTCATTATTTTTTGGAGCATTCTCGTGAAATTCTACCATCGTTTCATTTTATTTTTAAATTCAATGAACCTTGAAAATCCGATGCATAACGAAATGCCGGAAGCGTGCAAGTGAAAATCGGAACCAAGGATTTGATATGAACGGGAAAAAATATGATAGACCTTGAGTTTTATCACTGTTGTCATTTCATGTTCTAGGAAATTGTGAATAGATAATGAATAAGTGTTAAATTCATAAAGTAATATTCTTCTTGTTTTTAGGGTTCCGTACCCAAAGGGTAAAAACGGGACCCTATTACTAAGACTCCGCGATCCGTCTGTCTGTCAGTCTGTCCGCCTGTCACCAGGCTGTAACTCATGAACCGTGATAGCTAGACAATTGAAATTTTCACAGATGATGTATTTCTGTTGCTGCTATAACAACAAATACTTTAAACAGAATAAAATTAATATTTAAGTGGGTCCCATCCCATACAATAAACGTGATTTTTTTGCCGTTTTTGGGATAATGGTACGGAACCCTTCGTGCGCGAGTCCGACTCGCACTTGGCCGGTTTTTTTAGTTAGGGGCCTTCTTTTGACCTAGATCTCGCCTAATGGTAAGCGGTGGATGAAGTCTACGATAGAACGAGCGAGCCTACAAAATAGTACAGGTGGTAGATTCTTATTTCAACGATTAATTAACGCCAAAAAGCTACTTCTTTTTAAAATAATAACCATGTTGTTTCTTGCTGGATCTTCTCCACCTCTAATTAAAACCGTGTATTTGCTTTTAGGTGTTAACTAACGTTCCATAGGTTGCATCCATGTAGGTTTATTGTGCGTTTCTTAAGTAGCTGGTACCCATGTAGGTTTTTGTGCATTAAAATATTTTGAATTAGAACATTTTCTTGGCGGTTCTTCACCATAGGAGACCCCCAGCCCTAGCCCCAAGTAAAACGATGCACTATATTCTAAACTAGCTGTTCCTCTACCACACCACAGGACTCGTTTTTGGGATAAAAAAATAGCCTATGTTACTCGGGGATAATGTAGCTTTCCATAGGTGAAATATTTTTTTAAATCGGTCCAGTAGTTTCGATGCCTATTCGACACAAACAAACCAACAAAAAAATCTTTCCTCTTTATAGTATTATTATTTATTTATTTATTTATTTATTTATGTACACACAAAACACTTTAAAGAGACAGTACATATCAAGACAGAATAGCACAAAGGTGCTGCTTATTTCTAAAGAAATTTCTTCCAGCAGACCTACGACAGGAAAATTAAATAAGAAACATAGACACAGTGTGTATAAGTAAAAGGAAAGATAATAAAACTATACTAATACAAATATAATATATAATATTACAATAAGTACCTCAACAATATATATATATAAAAAATATACATAACTACTATAAAATTAATAAATACCTATAATATATAAGATCACGGGATAGAAGAAAGATAGTGTTCTTTGACTTGTTTTTTAAATATAGCGATAGTTTTAGCGTCACGGATCTTAGGTGGAAGCGAGTTCCACAATCGAACTGCATGAACAGAGAAGGAGTGGGAATAGAAACGAGTTTTATGGGATGGGAAATTGAGATGGAATTTTAGGCGCGATCTACACAGGACGTTAGCAGGGCGGGTAAATGAAAAACGGTCGCGCAGGTAGCCAGGGTATGCAGGGTTAAAGAGGATGTTGAACAGGAGACATAATATGCGAGTGTTCCTGCGAAGACGGATAGGGAGCCACTTGAGATCCTTGCGGAACTGAGAGACATGATCGTATTTCCTAAGACCAAAAACAAAACGAATACACAGGTTTTGCAAGCGCTCAAGCTTATTTAAGAGCTCCTCAGTAGCATCCAGATAGCAGGCATCGGCGTAGTCTATGATCGGCTGAATTAAGGTTTGGGCTAGATAAATTTTAGTTTTAAATGGCAGGAAACTTTGAAGAGTTTTTAAAGAGTGGAAGGAGAAATGCACCTTACGACTAACTTCGTTTACTTGCGCTCGCCAAGTAAGATTGCTATCAATTAAGACACCGAGATTCTTTGCCGTATCGGTGTAAGCTATGGTCGAGCCATCAAGGGATAGTGGCGTCAAGGTAGAAGGGTCAAGCGCAGTGCGATAACATCGACTGCCTATGATCATGGCCTGGGACTTGGAAGGGTTAATCTGTAAGCCACAACCACACTTTATTACAATTATAAATAATAATAGTATAGATAACTAATGTTTCATAAGTAGGTGCCCATGTAGGTTTATGTGCGTTTCATAAGTAGGTACCCATGTAGGTTTATGTGCCATAAAATATTTAGAATTTGAACATAAGCGTCAGTTACAGTACCTATGACGTAAATTAGTGTCGTTTCAAACACTCTTTTATAGTAATAAGACTGATAAGAACAGGAAGGAAGTTACTTTGTAACTGGGTAAGTGACCACAATCCATTTTGCAGACATCAAAGCTCAATAATTAGACCGATAGCGCTGGCCTATTTTGATGTCATAAGTTTAAAAAATTCTAAAGTTTCTTATTTTTTGCCTATGGATGGCCTATGATTTGCCTACGCAATAATAAGCTACATAGGTACTACTGTAGTACCTATGTAGCTTATTATTGCGTTTTGTGTCACATCTGTTACTTGCATTTTCAGTAATTCGATGATTTGTGGTTGATTATTTTTATTCAAATCAAAACTGGCAAAAAAAAATTAAAGTTTAAAATAATTATGGTATCATATCTAGGATAGCCTGTGGAGTGTGCAAACCCAATTTGTGTCATATTTACCCAGTGCAAACTGACATAGGGTCAGTATGTAAAAACAGTGCAAAAAAAATATTAAAGTTTATGAAATAACTATTTCCCTTCTCAGATCACTTATATATGCCTATTATTTAAATTTGTGCCAAATTAGGACACGCAATTTTAAGATTTTTAATTGTTTTGATTTTCCAAGCTATAAATGCTTCAAAAAAATATTATAATTATTAGAGTTTACATAATCAATATCATAACTGCATGAAAAATCGACAGTGTAAATTTGTGTCATTTTCATGCACGTTATGTATTTAAATGAATAAAACACAAAAACAATAGTTGCGGTCGAAGCGGGCGGACGCGGCCAGGCGGCATTACGCACGCACACAACCATGTTCGTTCGGTACGATTTCTTTTTAGATGCGAAGCCTTCCTATATAAATAACATAACTATCATATTGAGCATTGATTGACTCTTATCTGCGCCACGTAATGAACAAATGTGTAGGTAACCTATAGAGATAAAAATAATGACGTGCGAATTATGTACAAAGCGCGCGTGTCTGCATTCTCATTGCCTACGAATGTGAATTTTCAATGTTTAGAAGACGGTCAATATGGTCAATATTATATTAGATTGACGCTTCAATTCGCTTCGAATTTTAACCTGAAAGCGATAGGTAGGTAGGTATCGGCATACCTACCTATAGCTTTCAGATTCAAATTAGCCGTATAACAAAAAAGCGGTAGGTAGATAGGTATCGGCGTACCTACCTACCGCTTTTTTGTTATACGGCTTCTCGATATCCCGCGCCCCGCTTCGAGTAGGCAGTGTACAGTCAGCAATACAAAATATACACAAAGCAAAAAATTCTAGATATTTTTGTTGTGTGGTGATAGTGATTATGTTTAGTGTTATTTCAGCACGCTCCTTAAAACAGTCTGCTTTTCCGTCATCCCTTACAATGCTCGATTCTATGAACTTCAATAATCCTCTTTCTTTAACAATCACTGAAATAACGTCTAGTATGAGACCACATATCGACACCCAATATGAATAACATTGTAACTTTAGTTACACATTGGGGTACAATTTTTGTCATACTAGCTGTTGCCCGCGGCTTCGCTCCCGTGGACCACCCCACAGGACCCGTTTTCGGCAAAAAAAAATTGCCTACGTCACTCAGGAATAATGTAGCTTTCTATTGGTGAAAGAATTTTGTAAATTGGTCCTGTAGTTTCGGAGCCTATTCGGTACAAACAAACAAAAAATCTTTCCTCTTTATAATATTAGTATAGATAGTATGGATGAAATCAGCAAGAACAGAACTTTATTTCTGCCTTTTAGCCGTATTTCTGTGCCAATAAGAACTATTATTGTAAAATAAAATAATTTCATTGTAATTAAAAATGAATAATGTTTCTACTAAAGTATACTTGTAGATCAAGTTCCAATACACAAAAGTTTGGGTAACATCGGTTTTTATGTGTTAAATTCATTTTAAAATGACATACAATGTAATACATTTTAAATTTTGGACTATTTATATTTTAACCATAATTGTAATTTTAAGTTACAATGTTTTTATTCTCAAATATAATCACTTACTTTAAATGTTATCATGGTTAAGAAAGATGGTGTTGACATCGAGAATAGGTTTTTAGTTCATCATTTGAATATAATCATATCAGCATAAATGGCCTTGGAGAAAAACTAAGAGTAGGTAAGAAAAAAAAATGTTTTTAGACTCATTCAATATTACAGATATGTGAGAAAGGAGAATGATTAGAAAAAAATGTGAAGAAGTAATTGCAAACGATAGGCGTGGTAAGCATTAGGATAGGATACATGGTCCCCCTTTTCCGAACTTAGACTACCATTTGGTCCATTGTGCGTTTAGGCCTCCTATCTGGGAGAGGGAATGGGCCGTAATCCACCACGAGGGCCCAGTGTCGGTTTATGTATGTTACATATCTTCGCTTTTTTTTTACTTCTGTGTTTTGAGAGCAGTGGTATTGAAATAATTTACACAAAGTAAAGCGCGTGCCTGGGTTCGAACCCACGACCATACTTGTAAGTCACGTCCGTTACCACTGGGCCATCACTGCTATAATAATAATAATTAATCATCTACCATCGTTCTACTATCCACTGCGTGGTATGCATTGCAATAGGGGGAACGTATTTTTTTATATTTGTTATGCTCTGCTTGAACACTATCTCACCTGATGTTAAGCGATGACGTGGTCGAACATGAAGCACGCTTACCTAAAAGTAACCTATTCACTCTTGACTGAAAGACTCCAACTTGTACCTATCGGGCAACACAGACTCCGGCAGGGAATGCCCCTCCTTAGCTGTGCACACAATGAAAGTATTCCCAAAACGTTTAGTACGTATGGGTGAGATGTCCACCATCTATCGATAGCAAATCACCGTACGTCTTGTAGTCCGATGATGTAATGGGATAAACTGAAACGCTCCACCATACCATCACAAAGGACAAGGATTCACAAGTACCTCTCAGCAACAGTGCTGTCGTCTGCATACTTTTATTTTAGCAGATCGTTTATGTGCAGCTAAAATTAAGTTGCTGAGAGTACCAACCCTTGAGGGACCCATTCATATCCAATCGGTCCGACGAGCAGCCATCGATAACCATTCGAATGGATCGATCCCTCAAGAAATGTGCAATCCAAACACACATACTATTACCAGGCAGACCCGATGAAGGAAGCTTACTAATAATAAGGCTTCCGTGCCAGACCCTATCGAAAGCTTTCGAGTTGTCGAGAGAGACGGCAAGCGCCTCCCCTTGCCTCTCGACGGCCTTACTCCAGATGTAAATGTAGAAGAACCCTTGTAGAACGATATCGGCGGCAGCCGTATTGGCAATCACTTAGGATGTCATTAGCTTCTAGGTATGCCAGCACACGTAGAGATGGGTCTGTAATTGGTCGGGTTAGATCAACTGTCCTTCTTGGACACGGGCTGTACGTTTGCTTATTTCCAAGCATTCAGTACTTTTCCAGTTTCATACGAAAGGCGAAATAGACGTGTCAAGATCGAAGACAGTTCGGGCGCACAAGTTTTAAGGACAAGTGCTATTATAGTATACCGTCCGGGTCACTAGCTTTGTTTAAGTCGAGGTTGCCGAGTACGAACCCTACGAACGCCAAATAGAGAGGTAAATAAGTTTGCCCTCTCCTCAGCAAAGTGGGCTAGCGACCCGTCGATAGTTTTAGCAGTGGTCGTAGTGAGGGATGGCAGAAGTTCGACTCAACCGACTTACCCAGGAACCAAAACGCTTTACTACCTGATGGGTAAGAAGCAAGCTATGTCCCTATTCGGCCAATGTGGCCGAACCGAGCCCCTCGAAACTCCTTCTTGAAGGACTTGGCAGCGCTGTTGAAGGCCTTCTTTTCTAACTTACGTGACTCGCACTAACCGTTCGAGCGTCGATCAATGCCAGATACGCCTCATGTTTAAGCGCGTCTGCGTGGCCGGCCTTTGCTAGACATTGGTAAGTCAGGGAACGGAATGTAGTACTTAATTTTCCAACGCAACACATCAGTCACGGCGTCCGCGCAAGATGAGGGATCAGCATGCGAAGAAAGATCGTATCCCATCCCAATCTGCCGACTTATACCTACAAACCCGCCGTGTGCCTCTTGGGCGAAGAGTAGACGGACACAGACTTTACCAAACAGCGGTCGGAACTACCTAAGGTGAAGTTATCGACATAGAGTACCTATCGGTCTGGATCGGTTTTCAGCAGAAGTTCCAAGCAATTGGCCGTGGGCGAATCAACATCCCCCGTTGCCGTTGCCCCCTGAACCAGATGGCTGATTAGCGCTAACGAAAGCTTACGCATCTCCCCTCCAGCATGATCACTGCACTGGTATGGGAAGAGCCACTCCTGGTGGTGAGCATTAAAGTCCCCCCGTGTCACTAATTAACCGTAAGGGTACCGCTGCTGTGCCGCATCAGCCGCTTCAATGAGGTAATCTGTGAGTCTGCTTGTCGCCTGATCTTCGCTGTGCGAACGGTAGACACAGGCATAGATAATTTTATCCAGACCACCAGAGCACAAAGCGTTGTGAATATTAATTGAATTACAATAATTATTAAAAAACGAGTTTTATTAGCTCTTCCATAGTACTTCCTGTACTATGGAACCTGTCTTTTTTATCCGAAAGTAACATTGACACACATTGTAATTGTTGCTTACAATAATATTTATCAAAGATGTTGTCGGTATAATTTTTAATCGTACAATAAGATGCAATAACATTCACAGAAAAAATGTTTCAAAAGTTTTTATGAACCCATTGTAACGGTAGTTACAATGCTATATTAAAAATGCTTAAAATCTGTACATCGTAACATTGCACAAATCATACTTGGAGTGATTTTAACAAAACTGAAAGAGTAATTAAAATTAGTAACATAAAACTTACAATTGTACAAAACCACTTATGCCTGCAGCTGAAAATAAATAATAAACAATGCAAAAAAAATTGCTTGCTGCTTAATGAGTTACAATGTTATTCATATTGGGTATCGATATAACGCATTAATTACATTCAACCTGCATTTTAGTCTTTCACAGCTACATAACTAACTTGCGCAAAATTCTTAAAACAGAGTTAGTTGCTGACACTTGGTTAAATTGACATTATGATATACGATATTGTGAATTTAACCTTGTGTTAGCAATTCTGAAAGTTTTTCGTGCAAGTGGGCCTTAATCACACATGTTTGTTGCAACTTACAAATACCGAATGTAAACAAACAAACGCGTCGCGCGTCTGGCCGGCTGGCACCCGCCCGCCACCCGCTCCCGCGCTTTTTACACGCGCTCGCCCTTCGTGCGAAGAAGTCTAGTTTTTTTTTAAATAATATGATTTCGTGGATAAAAATGACACAAATTATGAATAGTGTTTTGTTACACCTTAATAATCAAAAGTACGTAAACTCTAATAACTTGCATTTTCTTTTGTGGATTTTACAGGTTGTTGTAATAAAAAAATTAAATATCTATAAAAGTCGTGGAGTAATTCGACACAAAATATTTTAAAGAACAGATATCAGTACTCTAAAACACGTAACACCTATTTAACCAATTTTAATATTCTTTTAGAGCTAGTTGGGCTACGTGTTAGGTACTGGTTAAGTATTAGGATTCCCGTGGACAGAGATGACACAAAATGCTTATGTACACCAGTTACTACTTCGTTATTATCATGAAAGTAAAATTTTCATCTCTAATTTTCTTTTCGTCCAATACTGGTCGAAAAGACAAATACCTAAATTTCTACCTATGCAAATACCTAGGATGACACAAACTAAGGTATTAGGTTGGGCAAAGGGTCCGGAAATAATATGCAAAACACAAACAACTTTAATATTTTTGAAACCTCAAAACCTAGCGCTATCGGTCTAAATGCTGATGTATAAAACTAAGTAAAAACAATTAATAAAGCAATATACAAGGTGAATGACGTAAATTATACTTGCCATAATATTTGGACTAGTTGAGGAAGAAAACAATATAAATTGGTCTATTATCTCTTCTTACCTATGACGTATTTGAAGAAACCCCATTGATTCATTCATGGTTAAAAACAAGAATTTACCAACATGAATGTAGACCACAATCGAATTCAGTGATAGACTTCGTGGCATAAAAGAAATTAATTGACCATTGTGAGGTGGTCGAGAAGAACCTGTCAATGTGGCGATTCTTAGTGACTACGTCCAACAGTGGAATTCTACCGGCAGAAATGACGATGACGCTGATGTTGGATCCCAATATGTTTGAGGCCAGCACTGAATAATGTTTTTTTTTCATATCTTTACATATTTTTCCTCTATCAGCCTCTGTCCTAGTATTCACCGCCTTTCTAGCCATATCATCTGTCACACGATACATCTGTATTTTTACCCGACTGCGCGACATAAAAGAGGGTAATGTGTTTATTAGTCTTTTTCATTAAAATTTGACTACGTACACTATGATCGTCTAGAGCTTGCTTAATATAAAACCAGAATATATAAAAGTAATATTCAATGTGCATTCGATAAGTAATAACATATCCAAAGAAATTAAATAAATATAACAGTACGTACTATTCAATATCCCATAGAAAAACTTATGAAAAAGGTGTGCGTTTGCAAAAATCGTCAATAACAATTTTAAAAAAACACGCCAGCCTTGTCAAAAAGTTATTTTTTATTTTTTTATATTGATTTATGTTTATATGTATGTATGTGTATATGTATGCGTATGTGTATCCATGTGTAGCTTTTGCAGATTGTGTGAGAAACCATTTTTTTTTGTGGGAAAATCATCCAATGACTTCTCCCGCTCTGAGTGAGGCGGGAGGGCGTGTCAGACTTTTACTGACTAAAACCCACCCGTGTTCCTTCAGTTGCTTGAGCCAGGGCCGCGGTAACTCTTTTTCAAATTTATCCGCGACCCAGACAGGCATCGGTCCTCGCGGACCCCGTCAGTTCTGCTGACATCTATTTGAGGCGCGCGTGGAACACAACGCGCCGTCGACTCGGGCCTGGTCCTTATCGGACGGCGAGCTACCCATTACTCGCCGTCCGCAAGCCCGCGCCTACGGTGGCCGGGAATCTGCTCGCGACTCCCGATGTGTGAGATACCTAGGACTACGTCTTGATCGCCGCCTAACGTGGAGGCAGCACATAAAGACCAAGCGAGATGAGCTCAACTTTCGCTACAAAAACCTACACTGGTTATTAGGGCGGAACAGCAAATTATCAACTTACAATAAACTTCTTATATATAAAACTGTTCTAAAGCCCGTGTGGGTGTACGGCATCTAGCTATGGGGGAGTTGAAGCAATTCTAAAATTTCCACCATTCAGCGCATGCAAAATGTGATTCTTAGATCTATATACAATGGGCCTTGGTTCATTACAAATTGTTGAATACACAACCTATGTCTGTGTACTCAACCAATTTCAAATGAAATGGTGAAAGATGAAATCTAGGCCATAAGTAAAACATACTTGGAAAGGCTGGAGAGGCATCCAAATGAACTGGCCACTGGTTTGACAACACGCACGTACCAGAAACGTCTCAAAAGAAAAGACATTCTGTCTGTACCTTCACTTACCTCACCTGCTTAAAGTACTCAAGACTGATTGCAGATACAAAAGACGAAGAAAAAATAAATGTGTAGCGGCACCGACGCCGCTACTTACCCCCAAACTGGTGACCCTTGAACATGAACGTCAGCGCAGCCTTCAGGCAGAACTACTTCGTCGTGACGTCATCATCACTTCCTCAAGCTTTCGAGCAGTGAGTCACACAGCCAGCCAGTACCCACGGCATCTACAGGGGAGTCCTGACCACCAGCATGCAGCGGACGCGCATTCCTGGTTATCACCCTCAGCTTCTTTCATCACCGCTCCGACGCACTGGAGCCAGCAACACTATCCCGACTCACTGGGATATCATCACCCCGACTTACTGGGGCACAACCGCATACAGCAGTCTAATTGCGTAAGTAAATTCTGCAAAGCAAACAAGTTGATTCCTTCCCAAAAACGACTTTTCGTATTAATATGCAATACGTAAAGTCGTTTTTAGGAAGGAATCGACTCGTTTGCTTTGCAGAATTCACTTACGCAATTAGGCTGCAGGTCCGACTTACCGCGAACTCTGCGACTTCCGGTTTCGACTCAAAGGAACCAACCTTCCACTGGCCAGGCACGCATCACAAGATGTACGGACGACTCAACCTGCTATCGACCTCCGGTCTCCGGAGGGGAGTGATGTAGTGGCACCTACGCCGCCACTTACGAACTAATGACATGACGTCACACAATTTCTGCATCCGTTACATTCCGTATACAACAGTCCGACATCAACCGTCGGGCAGTTGCCCGGACCAGACACAACACCCGTCGGCGGATCCTCCCTTTTCAAAGGAGGTTTGTGGGACTTTACACCCTGTTCCACCTACCCCCAAACATGCCTGATTATAGCTTTCTAGTTCTAAGAGTCTCTGAGCTAAGCTGCGGACAGAGGTTCGGACGGAAAGACCGACATGGTGAAACTATAAGGGTTCGTTGTTGACTACGGATCCCTAGAAATGGTGATTATTGGTGGACAAGGAAGAATGGCAGAAGAAAACCTGTTAAGCTGACTCCAAGTAACTTAGGACAAGAGCATAAAGATGATGGTGAATAAAGGTATTATCTATAATCTTAAAAAATAAAGCCCATTCACAAACGCTGTTTTTTACTCGAGTTGTACATAAAAAAAACATTGTCCACTACGAAAATTAATGATGTTGCGTGATCTTCCGGGTGAACAATGTGTTATTGTATTATTTCCCATGCGAATAACAGACACATTTACTTATAATCATGGGCACGTTTTTATTCACGTGATTTTGTTATTAGCAGCTTCTTTTCAACATAATTTGAACCAGTTGGTAGTCGCACTTTATGTGACCTTTTCAGCTTCAATTAAGCTTTTTTCCAACTATGTTATGGACAGCAGATGAAAAGAGATTGCATAGAAATGAGAATGTTGAGATGGATGTGCAGAGTGACGAGAATGGTTAAAGTGAGAAATGAGTATATTGGAGGAAGTTTGAAAGTGGCGTCAGTGACAGAAAAGTTTGTCCTGGTATGGTCATGTGATGAGGAGGGATGAAACGCATGTTACTAAAATAGTTATGAATATAAATGTTGATGGATGGAGAGGGAGGGGACGGCCAAAGAAAAGATGGATGGACTGTGTGAAGAGTGATATGAAAGAAAAGGGAGTCAGTGATGGCGTGACGGGGAACAGGACGGTATGGAAGAAGAAAACGTGTTGCGCCGACCCCAAGTAACATGCGACAAGGGCAGGAATATGATGTTATGGTCAGCTTCTAATCTAACTGAAAGCAGCTAAGAACCGTAATATTAGATAAAGCGAGTGTTAACCCAGTGGTAAGTAGATAAAGAGACTTATTCAACATCCTTGAAAATATACATGAGTCGTTAGTCCTTTTTTTTACTGATTTACAAAATCAGTTAAAAAAAAGACTTACGACTCATGTATATACACAGGTTATATCAATATACACAGGTTTTTACCTAGCTCATACTTGACCAGTGTGTGTCGCCAGTCTGTCACTTACGGGACAGAGACGTGTTGGCTCACAATGGGCCTCATCAGAAGGCTTAAAGTCACCCAAAGGGCAATGGAGAGAGCTATGCTCGGCGTTTCCTTACGT
This sequence comes from Orthosia incerta, assembly GCA_948252205.1. Classification (NCBI taxonomy): domain Eukaryota; kingdom Metazoa; phylum Arthropoda; class Insecta; order Lepidoptera; family Noctuidae; genus Orthosia; species Orthosia incerta. The sequence goes on from OX411759.1 coordinate 9,406,437, forward strand.
GATCGAATCAGAAATGAAGACATCCGCAAGAGAACCAAGGTTACCGACATAGCCAGAAGAATTACCAAACTTAAGTGGCAGTGGGCAGGGCACTTTGCTCGCAGAACGGATGGCCGATGGGGCCAAAAAGTTCTAGAGTGGCGACCGCGTACTGGGAGGCTCAGCGTTGGAAGGCCTCCCTCTAGGTGGAGCGACGACCTGGTCAAGGTTGCGGGCGATTGGTGGATGCGAAACAAACAGGACCGGTCAATGTGGCGATGCTTCGAGGAGGCCTATGTTCAGCAGTGGACGTCTTTTGGCTGAAATGATCATGATGGTGATGAGACATAAATCTTCATACTAGCGGTCAATTAGGCGATAATTCACTATTTACGTAATACTAGTTACATAATACATGCCCAGTTTCACGTCTAGATTTATTTAGAGGTAACAAGCATTAAATCCCCGTAAACTCATTTGACAGAACAAATCAAACAAGCTTCTATTATGGTTATTGAAACAATTATCCTGACAACACCTTGAATAGCCCAGGAACTCTGCTCTTCTGCATTGTATGACTGAAACATCATTAAAATAAGTAAGGTTAACTGATTACCTGAGTTATTTTTATGATCATTACATAACCAGATACAGATATATTAAATACTAAACATAGACACATGAGTGTCTGGTTACGCCAACCTTGGCGAAGACTACTCGGGTGTCACCCGGCCGTGACAATGGCAAAATGATCGTGTTTTTGTTTTGTTGTATGTTTGTATGAATAACAATATTGTTGTATTACGTGATAACCTAAAATAAGAACGTCTCTTGAATATTTTAGAGCCATTGAAAAACGTGAACCAGTGCTAACGTGAAATATCCCTTAATTATTTTCAGCAGATGACGTCTTTCGGCTGAAAATAAGATGATGCAGGTTTTCAAAAAACTTAAGGGTACACTAGTCGAACATTCTTCCATACAAACGTAGTCTAGGGATTATTCCACTGTTTGACGATATACGTTCAAAATAAAAAGTGATATCAATTTGTCTTATCATTATCTAGTCCTGTATGGAGGCAAAAACGTAAAAAAAGAATATATTTGAAAGTTATGAGCGTCGAAAGTTCCACATTTCGACACTAATTTTAACGCATTTTTGGGCGCAAATAAATGCCATAAGAAGACGGATAGATTAGTAGTTCAACAATGCAAATAATTTAATTTTGAACAGATACGTTTAGTCGTTTTTTCATGATATCCAGACTCCCAAAGGTCTGATTATAAAATTGCACGCGCTCGGTTTCGTCCTAAATCATTATCCATTTCGCTACAAATCTGCAAAAGTGTGTATTCGTATGCGAACTAGCTTCCTAATGCTCATCACACTCATCACAGTATCAATCTCTCCGCACGTGTTGTCGGTTGATATAAATTGCATTTTCACCCCGCGCACAAAATAGTTCGTGCCGTTGACTAGAGGAAATATGGGCAGAGAGCGCCGACTGAATTTCCTTAGTAAACAGTCATAATTCGAGGTTTTTATTCCATAAACTGGTAAAGTGAGATATATACTATGCCCCTTTGTTTTCCTTTGTAACCGACTTACCAAAAAGGAGGAGGTTCTATGTTCGACTTCATGTATGTTTTTTTTATTTATATTTGTAAAATTTGCACACTAAGCCTCTGTTGACAGCGCAATTTTGAGCATTTTATGAGGGTTCTAGTGATTCTAAAGATAATGTATCATCAAAAAAGAAAACATAGGGACATAGTATATATCTTTAATTTTTAGTTTACGGAATATCTTAATTGGTCCAACATTGGAGGAGGAAAGAGAGGAGAGCCAAACCTCGAATTGTGACTTATTATTAAGGAAATTCAGTCGGCGATGTCTGCCCCCGTTTCCTCTTAATGTCTTTCTTCTTTCTCCTTACACCAGTAATCATAATATGCAAGGTTTGATTGTTAAGTAAATGTTGTAAGTGTACACAATCAAACATACAACCGGGCAGTTGCGCGTGCACATCTAAATTCGATCAATGAAAAATATGCGGAACTCGTGTAAAATTTTATTTAATTGTTATTGCATGTGTAAAAATAAACAAAATGCCATAAGAAAATATTGTTATGATTTGCTGGAATGGCCGTTAAACAAGTAAATGGCTTCTGTATTGTTAGTTTACATGTTAAATTGTTAGAACTTACGTAAACAAAATACATAGTATTTTATTTTATGGTGGCCATAAAAATTAGTTCTGATCACTTTGTTAACCAAGAGAAATACTATCGTCACGTAGTAGCAAAGAAACTTGTTATTTTTCCGCTTAGAAACGCCAGGATTTATTTACATTTCAGGTATTTTCAGTTATTTCTCCTTCTTTTTATCTCGCTCTATCACTGCTGAAAATCGTGACTCCGTTTCAGACTGACAACGGCATTTCTCCATCGGTATCTCCAGTTGCTCCGATGATCCGACCACCGTTTGGGGCTTCGGCCTCTTGGTCTTTTACCCTCTATTTTGCCAGTAACCATAAGTCGTTCCATGTTGTTGGTTCTTCTGCGGGCAATGTGGCCGAGATATCTCACGACGGCGACGCGTTGCAGGCAGGTTCAGGACAGCTGTTGCGCTTTCTCTACTTGTAGTGTTTTGAGGATCGAGACATTTTCAGTTACACCTTTTAGGGTAGAAGGGTAGCAGCACACATGCATATTTTTGCTGAACATAGTTGACTCAAGGCATAATCAGCTTACAAGAGTGAGGTTATCCACCACGCGGCCCTGTTAAAAAAAAAATCTATCTCAATTTTTTATTATTTTACATAGATGTAGGCCAATGTAAAATAAAAAAAATTGAGTTAGATTTTTTTTAGGGCACTTATAAAACGTCGACAAAAGGTGCACGGTTCGGGTTAGTCGTTTTTCCTATGGAGAAGAACCGGCAAGAAACTCCATGGTTACTCTTTTAACCTGTGCGGGAAGAACATATTTTTTTTTTTTTTTTTTTTTTTTTAAAGATAGGCTCGCGCTTGACCACTATCTCACCTGATGGTAAGCGATGATGTGGTCGACAGTGTAACACGCTTGCCTTTTTGGGTTTAGCTAGGACATGGCGGTTTTTTACACCGTGTTGTCGGAGCTGTCTTGATGAAATAATAGACACGAAATAATTACCTATGTATGTCAGGATCGGCCTTGCCTGGCTGGTGGCAGGTTTACTTAATCATCAATTAAAAAAACACTGAATTAATGACAGTAAAAAAACTCAATAGATAAAATAAGTAAAACATTGTGTATGTTTGAAATAAAACCACGCACACAGTTTACTACAGTACTTGGAGGATTGATGGCAAACAATTGATTTGATTCACGCAACCTTGTGCACGTGTGGCTCGTTCTCACGACACCCAGCGCACGCGCATTCTAGCCTCATGTAAGTACCACACCTACCTATGTATACTGGCTTAGTGTTGGGAATCTGGGAAACTGCTCTGAGTAATAAGTATCACCAGTAATTAGGGATTCTTATGATCAATTTTTGTTGTAATCTTCTTCTTTTCGTGCGAGGATGTGGCCACCTCTGTTGTCATAGTTAATTTAGCTGCCTCTGGGAACCCCACAAGTCTCTGACTTGACTATTTCAGACTTACATTAACTACTAGCTGTTCCCCGCGGACCACCCACAGGACCCGTTTTCGGGATAAAAACTAGCCTATGTCACTCAGTTTCGGAGCCTATTCGGTACAAACAAACAAAAAATCTTTTCTCTTTTTTTTTTTTTTTTTTTTTTTATCTTATATAGGCTCGCGCTTGACCACCATCTCACCTGATCTTTATAATATTATAGCTGTTACCCGCGGCTTCGCTCCTGTGGACCACCCCACAGGACCCATTTTCGGGAATAAAAAAGAGCCTATGTCACTCAGGAATAATGTAGCTTTCTAGAGGTTTTTCGGAATTTTTCAAATCGGTCGAATAGTTTCGGAGCCTTTTCGGTACAAACAAACAAACAAAAAATCTTTCCTCTTTATAATATTAGTATAGATTATAGTATAGATATAAGATTAAGTTTCCTCACGATGTATTTCTTCACCGTTACCTGTGTTGTGAGGAACTTCGAGTGAAATGCTACAGTGTAAATCGGTACCATCTTCTTCTTCTTTGAAATTGGTTTGGCTCAAAATTTATGCACTTCCACGGCGCCGTCGGTGGCAGCGCATAGATCACCCTGAAGCTCTAGGCAAGTGTGGTTCGATGTCAGCGGTGGCGATTGTCGAAATGCCAAAATTAAGGGATTGATTACGTTACATTTCGGTCCCGTTTGACATTACCATACATTTTTGTCATTTTTAGTGTTCCGTACCCAAAGGGTAAAAACGGGACCCTATTACCAAGACTCCGCGGTCTGTCTGTCTGTCCGTCACCAGGCTGTTTCTAATGAACCGTGATAGCTAGTAAACTGAAATTTTCACAGAGGATGTAATTATGTTGCCGCTATAACAACAAAAAAGGTGGGAGGACGAACTAAAGGATATCGCAGGGAAAACATGGACAAGGACGGCGAGATATAGAGAGGGATGGAGGAGGTTGGAGGAGGCCTTTGCCGAAAATGGGCAAACAGATAGTATGTGTCGATGTCATGTAAAAAAAAATATTGTATCAATTAAGTACTTTGAATTATCTGAATAAAAAGGCTTAAATAAAATATAACAACAAAAACGAATTTTTTTTTTTTTTTTTTTTATGGGGCTCTCATACTCGTACAACAAACGTGATTTGTTTGCTGTTTTTTGCGATAATGGTCCGGAACCTTTGGTGCGCGAGTTCGACTCGCACTAGGCCGGTTTTTTTGCGATATGGTGGCAAGGATATGGTATGGTTTGCGACGGGACACCACATGCACACACTGCTGCTGTTCTGTCGAGATACCAGATCAGTGCGGTATTAACCTACAGCTAAGAGTAATTCCCTCTCACAGAGAGAAGGCCTGTTTCACAGCAGTGGGCACATTAATAGTCTGATGATGATGTGATGTGTAAGAGTAAGGTGTGTTGGGTCAGTAAACTGCATCTTATTGAAGAAATCCCCATGGGGCCCTAACTATGGAGCTCTTTAGAGGAGGTAAGAGGTAACACTAACATGCGTGGTGGATATCCTCCACCCAAGGCTATAATGATGTTGGTTCTTGCCTAAGGTGACTTGGCCTGGCTTGGCTTGAGATGTATTTTCATCAATCGCGTTGTATGAGCTATCCATAGGGTCCAGAGTCGAATTCTCGTCCAATAAATAGCCTTCGGAGGAGTAATGTTACCAATCGATTGGATTCAGTGTAACCTTGTACAAGTTTGCAATGTACACGTGCGGATCGTTCTCAGTTCTCACGGCTGCTGCACGCACAGATCCACTGATGGACGAGCTCCGATTAGTATCGGAACTTCAATCAATTGTGGACTGTTGTTTATAAAAGAACATTATTTAATTATAGTTACATAAGTAATCCCCTTTATTGCCCAATACTCGTAGGTACATATTTTCGAAACTGTGCGAGATTTAAGCATAGTCAGCATTAATCACGTTTCCTATTGCTGGGAGACAGGAATGGAATGGGTCCTAAACCATCACGCTGGCCCATTGCGGTCCCCATTGCGACAAAATATTATTCTTATTTTTAGAATTCCATACCTCAAAAGGTAAAAAAGGAACCCTTATAAGTTTACTCTCTTGTCCGTGTGTCATCACCGTTTTTCTCAGGAACGGGTGGATCTACGAAGTTGAAATTTATACTAGATACTGAGGTCTATAATCCCTATTAGGAGTATAAAATTAAGGTCCTGAGTCAACACGATAAAAAGATATGGGCAAATTAAGATTTTCGCGAAAACTTGTAAGTACCAAAATTTACCTTAATTTACAATAAAGTGAATATCGTAGGTTCATTAGGTTTTGAGAGCGTTTTCCAGAACAGCATGACACTTGAAACCGCACATTAAGATGGATTTCAAGCTTCTTATCCGTTTTTATGACCTATGGCTCTGAGACGTGTTCGCTCTTCGCTCACAATGGTCAGGCCCAGAAAGCTTACAGTCACCCAAAGGGCAATGGAGAGGGCTCTCCAGAGATGGAGAGGGTTTCCTTGCGTCATCGAATCAGAAATGTAGAGATCCGCAAGAGTAACCCTGTCGCTCAAAAAAAATCCATTATTGCCAAACTTAAGTGGCAGTGGGCAGGGCTCATTACTCGCAGAACGGATGGCCGATGGGGTAGAAAAGTTCTTGAGTGACGACCACGAACTGGAAGTCGTTGCGTTGGAAGGCTTCCCACCAGGTGGACCGATGACCTTGTGAAGGTTGCGGGGATCCGCTGGATGTGGGATGCACGGGACCAGTTAGTGTGGCGACGCTTGGGGGAGACCTATGTCCAGCAGTGGACGTCTTTCGGCTGATATGATGATGATCTTTTTTTTTCAACACCTGCTAGAAAGATTGCATTGAAGATGACAGCTCAAGGTAGTTACGAAACATTTATATGTAGATATTAAATTTCCACGTCCTTAGATGTTGTCATTCACGAAGAATCTTCAAATTCGTCCCACACTAGTCTAAAAACTGCAACAGCAAGCCTACACCAATCAAATTGATAGCAGCTTTTAATTGAATTCACTTGTTTACATGGCGAGGCTAAATACAGAATTTCAATTGCTTTGTACAATCGGAAACAAAAGGTTATTGCGATTAATTGTTTTCCTATCCATTATTGCAGTATCTTTTACTAGTTCCGAGTAATTATAGTTTCTGTCTATAGGTTTGCAATTAATATATGCGGACATCCGGAGTATCATTAAATTTGATTTATGGGTTTCACGGCTCATAGGTATGCCTAATTGGACTACAGTCTAAAACACCATTCATCCTTCCTACAAATACTGGGCAATTACTGCTATAATATTATAATTTTAATTCTAGGTGCCTATTACATCCAATGCTAAAATTATTTTAGCTCCATGTACATCCGATCCGTGTACGTGAAATTTCTGTTCCGAAGTAGCCCTAATACTTCTTGTAGGTAAGCTTACGCATTACATCGGAACTCTATCCGCCATAATTCAGAACATTTTGAACTCGGAACTCAAATCACGGACACGGACATGTAGAGAACCACCTTAAATGTCTACATGTCCTTTTTCCAATGACATTTTACATTGACTGCCTCATTGGTCGTTTGGTTGCAAGCCCTACTGCTGAGCATGAGGTCCTGGGTTGTATTCCCAGGTCGGTCAATTATTGGAAATTTTTCATTTAGACTTTCCTCAGTGGCAAACTGCTCGCTATCTATAATGTGGGAATTAAACAGAATGTGGGCGTACTATATCGCGCCTCGGCTTAACTTTTCAGGGAAAAGCCTTCTTTTATTTTTCCTTCAGTTTGTGTGTCCACTCCTTCTCAATCTTTCTTTTATTCTTTGCCCCAATTTGTTTTCCATTGTAATGTAAAGACGACGACATTCGCTAACCCGCGCGACGCAGAATTCAGTAGTTTTTTGTACTTTCTTTATTATTCTATGACTTTAAAAAAAAGCCTCAGATCAAAATGTAGGTAATTAAATTGTCTTTGAGATGGTGTTAATTCATTAAAATACATCCAGCGGTTTGGATGCGATTTTCGTGTATTTGTCCGTATTAGACATAATTTTACAAATGAATTACACTATGTTATACGAATAAATCCCAAAATGTTCTTAGATCAAATTATTATAAAAATGGTCTAATGTAACATAATAATATTTTTTTATAAATTTACGACCAGCCATTTAGACGGGATTTTCATTTTAAGGGTAAATGCGGTCGCAGACAACCGACTCAATTTCGGTTTATGTATGTGTGTGTAAAAGTTATGGTGCTCCCACACCGCTGTTCAAAAATGTTTACAAACATTTTCTAACACTACATTTACTGACAAATGTTAGGAAAATGTCTGTCTAGAAAAAGTTTACTAATGTTTGTAAACATTTTTGAACAGCGGTGTGGGAGCACCATAAAAAATCATAATTCGAGGTTTGGCTCTCATTTATTTCTTCCTACAATATTAATCTGTAAACTGAAAAAGAAAGACCTATGTTTACCTTTTTTTCTCATTTATAGTTGTCAAATTTGTACACTATGCCTCTGTTGACAGCGAAATTTTGAGCATATTTTGAGGGTTCTAGTGCTTCTAAAGATAATGTATCATCAAAAAGGTAAACATAGGGACATAGTATATATCTTACTTTACCAGTTTATGGAATATCTTTTAAATTGGTCCAATATTGGAGAGGAAAGAGACGAGAGTCAAAACTCGAATTATGACTTTTTACTTTGGAAATTTAGTAGTTGCATTTCCTCTTAAGTTACAGTGCTATTAACATTACAAACAAGGACCCTAAACCGTAGGCTTATTACGTATCTTTTGCAAGAGCAAAACGATAGCGATCAAACGCTTTATGTCATAAAAGTCGGAATTACCTGCAGTGTAGGTATGGTAGGTCCTACACAATCGTTTGCTAATCGCTCGCTGATTGTCAAATGCAATTATTAAAAAAAAAACGCCAACAATTCTAAAACTTTTGTATTGAAGAGCAATTATTGCGCATAAATCGCTATCGTTTTGCTCTTGCAAAAGATACATAATAAGCCTGCGGAATGTTACAAACATAAACGAACGTGATTGTACTGCACCTCATTTCAGCACTAACTGACAGTTTTAGGATAATGTAGTATGCAAGTGATTTAACCAAGTTTACCAACAAACAAACGGTTTAGTAACCAGGTTGATTAATTGCTACTGCTGTGTAGGTATTTGAGTGTTCGCAATTATTGTTCTGCATACTGTTTCAAGTGGCAGTGGGCAAGGCATATTGCTCGCAGATCGGAAGGCCGATGGGGCAGAAAAGTTCTGAAGTGGCGACCGCAAACCGGAAGACGTTGCGTTGGAAGGCCTCCCACCAGGTGGACCGATGACCTGGTGAAGGTTGCGGGGATCCGCTGGATGCGAGACGCACGAAACCGGTAAATATGTCGACGCTTGGGGGAGGCCTATATTCAGCAGAGGACGTTTTTCGGCTGATATGATGTTGATGATGATCATATGAGATAAGTACGGTACGCATGAATCAAATTAACTTTTAATGTTATAGTAAATGATGGGTCTTTGCAATTACTCTGTAATTGGAAAATGAATACATAATTACAGTAATCTTCACAACATGGTTGTTTATTGTTGGGTGAGCACTATCTACTTGCCTATATGTGGGCGTCTAAGCAAAAAGGGTCCAGTAGTGGGGTAGTGAGTTAAACTAGATTCGGTACCTATCTCTAGATACTATAAACCGGTCTCTATTCTAATAGTCAATTGATTAAGTTAAGGTTACACTAGTCGAAAATATTCCACTGTTTGACGATGAACGTTCAAAATAAAAAGTGATATCAATTTGTCTCATCATTATCTAGCCCTGTATGGAAGCAAAAAATTAAAAAAAGAAAATGTTTTAAAGTTGTGAGCGTCGAAAGTTCCACATTTCGACACTAATTTTTCGGGGCGAATAATTACCATAAAAAGACGGAAAATTGCAAAACGACCTCCATACAGGGATAGATTAGTAGTTCAACAATGCAAATAATTTTATTATGAACAGATAGATTTAGTAGTTTTTTCATGATATCTAGACTGCCCAAGGTCATTTTATAAAATTTCGCGCGCTCGGTTTCGTCCTAAATCATTATCCATTTTACTACAAATTTGCAAAAGTGTGTATTCGTACGCGAACTAGCTTCCTACTGCTCATCACAGCATCTATCTCTTCTGTACGTGATGTCGGTTGATAGAAAATGCATTTTATCCCCGCGCACAAAATAGTTCGTGCCGTCGACTAGTGTACCCTTAATTTGGTAAGGCGAGTTAGCTCGGGACACCGTACGTGCAGAAGGTACGGCCAAAAGCCGGTGACTTCGCGGTCTAAGCTGCTGTTTGGGCATGGAACATTGTTGTTTTGGCTATGGAGGAGGAGGGTTTTTCCATCATGTTCTTTGAACCCCTATCTATATATAACATTTGTACAATTCACTTCTACTGTTTGCCAAACTGAGGTAGTCTTGAATGATCATCTGCAAGTCTAAAATGTAAGTAAGTAACTACATACCTATTTCTACAAAATATTCAAAACCAAACAATACACAAAAGGCAACCTACTAAGCACCCATTACAGCAAATAAAGCCATTTATCATTATAAACAGTCCTAATGATCGAACACCTTGAAATGACTCATTGACTACCAAATCCATCGCCCACTCCATTCCATCTTCAAAGATTTTGATTATGATTATCTTCATTTTAACTCCTAAGTTGAGTAAAGGCTTGCCTTACGTGATCAGTCTTACAATCAGTTTCACCTAATTTAACCTCTTTAGGCTCACTTGCGCCACCCTGGGTTATTTTACTAACTCCGACTTTATAGCTCTCGGCCATTTGTGTTTGACATATTTGTTATTTAACCTTGTGTTAGCAACTAACTATGAGTTAAGATTTTCGTGCAAGAGGGCTTTTTTATCACCATGGCCTCAATGCCTTTACATATAAGAGAAACTGGATCAACGTCTGCTTGAAGTCCTTTTAGCTTTCAGTATCAATCATCTGTTTTGTCGTCTCGATGATTGAGAGTTCTACGAACCAAGGTTTGGAAAATACGAAAAAATATACAAGTTATAATAACAGACACTACAGACAGACATGTCGTCATTATGGGATAATAAAAGTTTATCCTTAAAGAAATAATAGCTGCTTACGTAATGAAAATACCGTACAGATCCGTGAATGAAGGTTGTATTGCAAAAAGAGAAGCTGTGATGTGGCTCCATATTCTGACTCAGATTGAAAGAAACTTCACATTAGACTCAGTTACACCTGAACCTGCCTCAACTAGCTATTAGTCAGTCCCACCGTTTCTCGTAACTACGTTTTTGGTCAGGCCAAACTGACGCAGGTTTGCCTGTTGAGTGTAGCCTCTCCATATACGGAAAGCCTAACTCCTTAGTCGGCTGGTAAGGCCAGTGCATCGTTTATTATCAAAACGCAAGTCTTTGTAGGCGTACCGCCGGAATGCGTCACTGATTGGCTGTGACTGCTAGCGAAGAATAGGATGACTTTGGTGATTGCTGGTCTCGTAGTTTTCTAAACTAATAAAAATATTATTTTATAGAGCTCATTTGTAGCAGGTAATATGCAAATTAAAGAAACCACAGAGCCTGTGGGATGGAGTATGAACAGTGTTAATAAATATCAAAAATTTAACATTACAAAAAATAAATTTGTAACAATAAACAATAAAATAAAAAATAAATATATAATAATAATAATATTTTTTTGATTTTGAGAAATTTATTAGCCAAAATAATGTTTTTTTTAATTTTTTCTGTCTATTTTGTAATGTAAGATTAGTAAGTTTCATGTTTTTTTTATTATGGTGGGGTATCCACCTAATGGTAAGTGATGATGTGGTCAACGATGGAATTAAGTAACCTAGACGTTATCCATTCAATTTGAGTTGATGACTCCAGAGGTCCTCAACAACGAAAGCGAAAAACGAAATCGCCAATTGGAAAAATGACAAAAAACCGCGTCAACCGCTATCGAAATGTCACGTGCTCAATCCTTGACATTTTGGCATTTCGACCATAGCCATCGCTGACCTCAAATGACTCTTGTCTAGAAACTGGGGTTAAACCTACGTACTGAATTCCACGCATTAGATATTATCCATAAAGATATTTATCTCCTAAACAACTCAAAGTATTTGCTTCTCATTGCCAGTAACAAGCCGTCTCACCCGACGTATCTTCGTATCATTGTCGCCCCACAACTACTGACGATACTTAATATTATTGATTGGCAATTAAATTGATCAGACATGTGTGCCGATCACGGTCAATGAACTTACTTACATGCCGCGATGTTGTTATTGTTATCTGTATTGTAGGAGATAAGGAACAAGTATTTACCAATGCTTAATTGTAGGTAATCTTGAATACCAGCAATTAGTATACTTTCACTCGTTTTTCAGTATTTCATCAGAATATTTGCATATGCAGTTTTTTTTATTTATTTATTTAAGGTTAAATTTATAATCTATACTAATATTATAAAGCTGAAGAAGTGAAGAGTTTGTCTGTTTGTTTAAACGCGCTAATCTCAGGAATTGTTTTTTTTTTTTTTGTTGGATAATCCATTTATCGAGGAAGGTTAAAGGCTATATAACATCACGCTACAACCAATAGGAGCAGAGCATAAATGAAAAATGTTGCAAAAACGGGACATAATATTCCTTTTTGAGAGCTTCCGTTTCGTGCGCTGCATACGCGGTTATAGTTACGCACAATTCATGTAGTACATGAGTACCTTTGTAGGGTAGAGTAGGTAGGTAGCCAGTTGATGGGAGCGAAGCCGCGTGGGACAGCTAGTTAAACTTAAAATTGAGAGGATAGGATACACACGGTGTTGTAGAACATCGATCTTTCGAGTGTTTCCAGTATTCTAAATCAAAACGTTTTTTTATTAGGAGTAACACAAATTTTACCTACGACATAATAATAAAATATGCTGTCATAATCATGACTACATCTTCACAAACAGAGTGTTGTTCTGAAGAATATCGTTTTTAAGAGTGTTTTATCAGTAAGGGCCGATTTCACCAATTAAACTAATAGCGATTAGTTCAACTAAACCCAGTTTATGCAAATACAGCGTTCTGATTGGTAGTTTCTCAGCGGTCTCAACCAATCAGACAGCTGTATTTGCTTAAACTGAGTTTAGTTGAACTAATCGCGATTAGTTTTATTGGTGAAATCAGCCCTAAAGTGGCATTCAAGCCAGTCTGTTCTGTAAGTTGCAACCTAAATTCTTACCTAAAGCTGGATAAAATGCTATGTAAAAAAAGTCAAGATAACAAAGCTACTAACTAAAACATACATGAAATAATTTAATAAGCTACGTTTCATGAAACAAATGGCTAGATAGCCTAGTGAATTTGATCTAAACAAGTCGAATATCATACATATGGTTACAATATCCAACGATGGAATCTTTACTAACACTAAAGTCGAATTTGCATTTATTACTCAATTCTCTTTAACGGATGGCTCTAATAAATAGTGGAAACTTACGCAATGGAGAGGATAGAACTGATACACGCCTGTTTGTTATGTTCCCCTGGTACCTATTGCTGGGTAAGTAGGTAGGAAGTGGCAATAACAGGAAGGTTCCTGGTACGGTATTGTTTGTACTTACTATTAGGTATTTTCCCTAGTAAGTAAATCGTCTGTTTCCTACAACTATTTACGTGTTTTTCTATAAAATCCAACTAGGTACAGTCAAGGGTCAAAAGTGCAGTCATACTCTCCCAAAACTCAAATGGCTAGTTTTTGTAGAAGAAGTTAAATTATCCACAACTGATTTAATATTTTGTATAGAAATTAAAGTATAGATTATTCCTACTAATCGCGAAAAGTTGAAATTCTGCTGCCTACATAAAAATTGCATTTTCTGTGTTGGTAGAGTGTGACTGCACTTTTGACCCTTACAGTACAATGATCATTCTCTAAATCTCATTCTCAATAGTCAATTAGAGTCTTCCCACCCTTATATTTTCCTAGTCTATTTGAGATGTGAACAGAGTTGTTGGCTTCTTTTATATCTCTTTATGTCATCTCAAACTTTACAATATTATTTATACTGTTCTTTATCTTTTTTGGGTTCCGTACCCAAAGGGTAAAAACGGGATCCTATTACTAAGACTCCGCGATCCGTCTATCTGTCTGTCTGTCCGTCTGTCTCCAGGCTGAATCTTATGAATCGTGATAGCTAGGCAGTTGAAACTTTCACGGATGATGTATTTCTGTTGCCGCTATAACATCAAATACTAAAAACAGAATAAAATAAATATTAAAGTGGGGTTCCCATACAACAAACGTTTGCCGTTTTTTTGCGATAATGGTACGGAACCCTTCGTGCGCGAGTCCAACTCGCACTTGGCCAGTTTTTTTTTTTAGAATAAAAGTAATTAAAGCTTTGTGTTTAGGTTATGGGGCCTAGGCCTTTGCTATTGACTACAAAATGGATACTGTACAAGTAGGTAGCTAATATTACCCTTGAATATCATATTCATATCACTCTATTCTAGATGGGTAATAAAACCCGATAAACGCTTTTGTCTTTTTGTTTTAGTGCGTGTAAACCGTCAAGTACCATCATCTACCACCTACGCATCGATTGTTAGGTCCACCACCTTGAGTAATTGCCCATTGTTGCTCTTGCTGGTATGTGGCAACACTGGCATCACTACCAACAAACATAATTGAGTAGGATCTTCATATCCTTCACGCACTGACGTCGCGTAGGCTTTCAATAGACATTGAACGATTTGTGAATACAAAAGTAAATTGATAATATTATTTGCCTGTATGTTTGTGTACTTGCTAATCTTTCATTACTCGATACTCTTTAAATATCAGCTCAATACCTTTCAAAACGGTGAAAGAAAACATCGTGAGGAAACCGGCATATCTTAGAAACAAAAATTCGAAAACATATGACATGCACCAACCCGCACTGGGCGCGCGTAGTGGATTACGAGGGTTCCGGCGACTGATCCCGCAATTAACTGATCCCGCGGGATGAGTTGCCGGATACATTTATTTTAATATTTATCTTCCGGCGACTCGTCCCACCCATAAACACTACAGTAAAACGAAAAAAAAAAGTCAGACAAAGCTTTGTTGCACGAGCCAACATTAGTTTAACGGAGACATTAAATTCATGCCATCCCTTATCCTTCATTTTGTATCAAAAAGAAAGTGACAGCATCAATTTACAGTCACCGTTAAAGTAATGTTGGTTTACTCACCGTATGACGGTAATCATCAATCAATATCATAAATACATATAATAAATCTGTAGAAAAATAATTTTTGTACATCGAAAAAAATTCAAAAAAAATAGCCAGGGTGTTAAAGGATAACCAACAGAACCCATTTCCAGCATTTTTGGAATTTTTGTCTGTTTATTTGTGCACGCATCACGTGAAATGTACGAAACCAATGTAGATAACTTTTATACATAAAAATTGTGCGTAACTTGAAGAATTACTAAGTTTTTGTTTCATCGTAATCGGTTAACTCTATCAAAAGTTAGATGAATTTAAAGTGTTCAAGAAGTAAAATTATCACAGCACACGCAATCCAACTGGACTCGGACAGTTGAACTCGCTGTTCGATAGATGGCGTTGTGCATTTAAAATCATTTTCTGAATCGCGGTGTTAAGATTTTAAGCGAAAGTTTGACACTAGAAAAAAAATTGGTATGTAGTATGTAGGTATTTAGGGTAGGCAGGAAGGTAAGTAGGGTAGGGTGGGCAGATGACGGGAGCGAAGCCGCGGGCACAGCTAGTTTTTGAATAATTGTGCTTGTTGACTGTGGATATTATATTTTAAATAACAGGTGAAAACCAAAAATCATTATGACTGATTCTGTGAAGCTATGACGGTAATTTTTAGCTAAGTGTGATTGTTGACTGTGATTATTACATTAAACATTTTTTCGTTTGACAGTACTGTTTTTGGCATGAACAATAGATTATTTTTATTCATTTATGAGTGGGACGAGTCGCCGGCAGAAAAATATTAAAATAAATGTGTAACTCTTCCCGCGGGATCAGTTAATTGCGGGGTCATTCGCCGGAACCCTCTGTATTACGGCCTAGGAAGTTCAAGCGCGGAAAACGGGGTCCATTTATCCGATCCTATTAGCTCAGTACGTACCAAAATTTAATGCCAGATGGATTGATGATCTTGGTTGGTGGATACTGTACAGAGAAACTATGAATATGAATGAATATCAGGGTGGATTGATCAGTTAACTAATTTTCTCTTCAAATTAACTTCAACATAAATATTAAAATATATTGATCGAACTGATTATTCAGTAAAAGTAACAAAGTAATTGATGACATAACCATTCATCAACTTATACAAGAATCAGTAATCAATATTATGCAAAAATCAATCAGGAATATCATTAGGAACCGCTAACATTCTCATTTCCATAAATAAAAGTAAAATTGCATCAACCCGTCCGTTGTGTAGACTGCGCGGCGCCGCACCTGCGCGGGCGCATGTACCACAACTGGTTCCTATTGACTAATGCGATGACAGTGATGACATTATGGAGGTCTGGTCAGAAGGTTTGATTGACGATTAGGTTTTGAGACTGCAAACTTACTGCGAAATTTATGTAAAATATTAAGTTAAGATGTATGGAGTAGTAGTCGGTGTGTGTGGAGTAGTCTGATCATATTTAAGATGTTCAGGACCACGCATGATAAGCAAAAGCATGTTTTTGGCTCTGACAAGGTCCAACGTCATTTTAAAATGTACCAAATATCAGGTGAACAAGAGATAATTTTCAAAAACATATGCTTCCACCGCTTCCTCTGTTTTGAACTGAAAAAACCTGGCTCTGTAAATAACAGCCCTTCCCTTCGCGTTTTTCCTGTCGCTGTTATAATAATGTCTACATTTGACACAGGTTTTCAGGTAACAAACATCTGAGACTGGCATCAAATGTGGCAATAATCAAAAAAACTAAGGCCCTTTCCTGATGGCGCGATGCCATTAGATTTTTGCTAGTGAAATTGCAAGTGTGTTCACATGGAAGTAATTCGACCAAAACGCACTTGAATTTTTCATAGAAAATACGTGCGCGATATCGCCTATCAAGGCAATTTAAATTGTATCGCATCATCAGTAAAGGGCCTTACAGTTGACTGATCTCTCGCAGACAATCGCTTGGGAAAGGGCTTGAAGAATGATGGAGCAACACAACTTAGTCGGCACACAATTCCAGATTGCAGTTACCTATGTATGTCATATCATGATTTATCCACTGGAATATTATATCCTTTCATATCCTTCATAAGCAACTTGTAAGACCAGGATAAGACACAGTTCATTTCCGTAACATTTAAAAAATATTGTATTTATTATACATAATTACCATAAGATAAGATATTTATTTTTGTAAAAACATGAGTATACAATACAATTGCATGGTCTTAAAATAACATTTGGTAATAGGTTATACATGTTTTGCCTTTCAGGGCGTACAAAAAATTGTATTTGGTCATATTAACCGTTTGAATTTATACAATTAACAAAAAACAATTATTTAACTCACTTTCATGCAGTCGATTCATCATCATCATCATCATTTCAGCCGAAAGACGTCCACTGCTGGACATAGGCCTCCCACAGGCGTCGCCACATTGACCGATCTAGTGCGTCTCTCATCCAGCGCCTTCCCGCAACCTTAACCAGGCAGTCAATTATAAACAATCTATAGAAAAACCTTAAAACTAAAAAATTGGTACAGTTTTGAGATTGAGGAAATGTCATAATGATAGGCACTAAGTACGATCATTAAAAAAATCTGTTAAGCTATAATAACATTTGGCTATCAGTATTTTTTTCAGATGTAGTTATTTTACCATCTTGACTTAAAAATTATTGGAATTCAAAGATAACTCTTTGAAACGCACTGACATCTTAAAAAAATGGTTAAAATCATCTCTGACAGTGACAGCGATTAAGGGAACACTAGTCGACGGCACGAACTATTTTGTGCGCGGGGTTAAAATGCATTTTATATCTTCCGACAACACGTGCGGAAGAGATAGATGCTGTGATGAGCAGTAGGAAGCTAGTTCGCGTACGAATACACACTTTTGCAAATTTGTAGCGAAAGGGATAATGATTTAGGACGAAACCGAGCGCGGGAAATTTAATAAACAGACCTTTGGCAGTCTAGATATCATGAAAAAAGTACTAAATCTATTTGTTCAAAATAACATTATTTTCATTGTTGAACTACTAATCTATCCCTGTATGGAGGCCGTTTTGCAATTTTCCGTCTTCTTATGGTATTTATTTGCGCCCAAAAATGCGTTAAAATTAGTGTCGAAATTTGGAACTTTCGACGCTCATAACTTTCAAATATTTTCATTTTTTACTTTTTCGCTTCCATACAGGGCTAGATAATGATGAGACAAATTGATATC
Organism: Orthosia incerta; assembly: GCA_948252205.1. Classification (NCBI taxonomy): domain Eukaryota; kingdom Metazoa; phylum Arthropoda; class Insecta; order Lepidoptera; family Noctuidae; genus Orthosia; species Orthosia incerta. Next base: position 9,424,549 of record OX411759.1, read on the forward strand.
ACTTTTTATTTTGAACGTACATCTTCAAACAGTGGAATAATCCCTAGACTACGTTTGTATGGAAAAAAAATCGACTAGTAGGAACATTTAAGTATTGATATTGAGCTTCTGTTGCCTCGCTGTATCGTGTAGCTGACCGGTTTCCTACAGGTATTTTCCCTTTAATGTAGTACACAATGTAAATAGAACAAATGACTAATGTTAAGTGCTTTGCTTTCTACGTGTTAGTTTAATGCGTAAGAGTTTGAAGAAAATTGTCGGGAATTTTGTACACTGACCTTCAGTAGAGCAAATTACTTCTTCGTCTGAAATGTCGAAAGGTTTACTGCTCATGTAATCATAAGGAAATCTTTTTCTTTATAGCTTTAATGCTTCCTTAATTCAAGGTAGATTTCTCTGTTTCAATATTCTAAAACCTTATGCCAGGTATAGATTGGTAAAACGTTACATGAAACGTAACACACGTAGTAACAAATTCGCTAGATTTTGTGTTACATTCATGTTGCATTGCATACGTTGGCACTGCTAATTTGTGTGAACTTTCATGTTACGTTTCACCAACCTGTAGCCGGTATTAAATGTCATCAAACATCATGGTCTTAGTCACATGTCCTGTGTTGGATGTCAATGCTCTCATGTACATGTCCTACTGCATTATGTTTACATTGATTGAATACTTGATTTCTTCATGATTGATTTCAAGTACATCTTGTTTAAATTACATAACTCGTGATATATCAATCCACTTATACATGATTCAGGATAATGATCGCATTGATAAGAGAGGCGACAATTTATTACAAATGCGCATTTTACTAGCAACTTGGCTTGGCTGTCATGCTTGCCTTGCATAATTAAATAGAACAGAAGCATCTTACCTTTTCAACTGTTTCATAGCTGTCTTACGAGTCAGAGAAAGATTTATGAAATTAATTTCTGCCGAGAAGGAAATTGTAAAGTAACAGACCAGGAAAGAGAGTTGATAGGAAGCTAGCCAAGTTTATTCATTCACAAATTTGCAAATAAAAAGGTCGAATTTAATTCATTCGGGCAAATTATAACTGATAAGTTGTGTAAAATTAAAGATTATTATGATTATATCATTAAAATTTAACAAGACGTTTTACATAATTTCAAAGCTAATATAGAGTTTAGAGTTTTTTTTTATTTTAATCAATGTTATCGATTATTACTCACCGATTAAATTATAAAACTTGATTGAATAAAAAACCGACCAAGTGCGAGTCGGACTCGCGCACGAAGGGTTCCGTACCGTTATCGCAAAAAAACACGTTTTTTGTATGGGAGCCCCAATTAAATATTTATTTTATTCTGTTTTTAGTATTTGTTGTTATAGTGGCAACAGAAATACATCATCTGTGAAAATTTCAACTGTCTAGCTATCACGGTTCGTGAGATACAGCCTGGTGACAGACGGACAGACAGACAGACAGACAGATCGCGGAGTCTTAGTAATAGGGTCCCGTTTTTCACTTTGGGTACGGAACCCTAAAAACGATAAATTATTGTTTCAATAATGCACTATATCTACGCATATTTATGTAATATATAATTACCCACAATATCTTCTCAAATATAATATCTTTGATGTTTACGACAGAAACATAACTTACTGCTTTGTCAGTTTTGTGCCCAATTAACTTCCGTGAGCTTTCACTTTTTCTGTTATTTATGACTCTTTGTTATCATCTCTTTGATTGACGGCGATATATCGATGTTCTTCGTCAAATGGAAATAATCATCCCACTAGACAGACAGCCTTTTAGACCCTAGTAAAAGTTAAATAGTGTCCGATAGAAACTAGTTTTTACGACCGAAACCGAAAACGAATTTCGGCAACTGTCTCTGTTTCGGCCAAAACCGAAACCTAAATTTCCTTACAAGGATCATGTTTTGAGGGAAAAATAAAGAAAACTTTATTATAATCAGTCAGTCTTTATTTTTTTATCTTTAAATCACATAGCTAATATGCATTCTTCGACATTTTTTTGATGTTTACTACCTACTCTTATGCTAAATCCCTAGCTAGAGTTAGCACAGTCAAAGACTTGGCAGTTGTATTTGATTCAAAATTATAATTTGATCAACACGTACATCAAATCATTAATAAAGCATCAAAATCACTAGGGTTCATTTTGAGAGTCTAGTCTGAGTTCAGGAGCATCAACACCATTAAAATTATCTACTGTACTTTTGTTCGCAGCCATCTCGAGTATGCCTCTCAAGTCTGGAATCCCAATTACAACATATAAATCAATCGATCGCAAGGCATACAGAGAACATTTTTGAGGTATATTCAATTCCGGTCTAAAATTTATTCTCTCACTTATCTCCTTCACTGTAGAAAGTTTCATCTACTTCTTCTTTCTGAACGTAGAAGAATTAAAAAGACTCGGCGTTTTTATTTAGAATCGCTAATGGTTTAAACGAGCTGCCCGAATTGCTGGGCAAATTGGACTGCGGATTCCTCCTTCTTTTCGGCGCAATTCCTGTCTATTGCATACTCCTGTGGTAGGAACGAAATTCATATTTAATATGAGCGAGTCAAACATATAATGCGATTTGCCAGGGCGTCAACATCGATGTTTTCAATACTAGCCTATCAAAATAAAAAGGACTCTTGGTAGTCCTCTTTGATTACGTAAACTAATTAACTAAAATTCACGCTGTTTCTGTAATCTTTGTTACTCTCATTTGAGTTAAATTGTTTTGCTGTAAGTTTACCTAAAACTATAAAATAAATAAATAAATATCACGTAATAAAACTTACCGAATTCAAAATAAATCACACGAAAACTCACAATAAACAAAACGAACTGCAAACACAAGCCAGTCACGACATGATTAGGCACGTGGAAACGGCAAAATTTATTCGTCGCTTACTCGCTTGGATGGAATAGAAAAACGCGCTGAACGTGACCTATCACAGCGCGAGAACTCCCGAATGCAGTTTCAGTTTCGGTCGTAATTTCGGCAGGTTTGCCGCCGAAACTGAAACTAAACCGATACTCGTTTTTTTGTCAAAACTCGACCGAAACCGAAACCGAACTTTCGGTCGGACATTAAAGTTAAACATTGATCATGGTCAATAGGCTGTTTGTATTCATGTTACTGCCTAAAAGCAAAATAAGACCGAACATTGTTTGAAATAGAAAAGGTAAAAATAGAATATCGCTCTTTATGGACTTTAAATTTCGGAGCTGCCGCCAGCTTTTGAATTTCAAAAGCATAGTTTCTAAAAATAAATATGAAAGAGTTCCTAATTTAAAATATAGCCTTCAATCAAACTAAAGCCCTCAATTTTACTGTCCCTTCTGATATTGATTGAGTACAGTCGCGTAGACATGTCCTAAGTTCATATTAGAAGATAGTGACCACAAGAGGTCGGTTTACCCGCGTCTTGTTACTTGTGGTGTTGGTCAGCCCCACAATGAGTAATGTGTTTACTCAAGTAAGCGATAGGCACTAATAGAAAGTGTCATAATATTAAATACGTAAGTATTACCTATCACGGTTGCATATAACTTAGTTAAAATATCTATTCTACTAGACAATGTGTCTTCTGCCCTCATTAACGGTTTGTAATTGTTAAATTAACTTTGAAAGTTTAAAAGTTTTAAAAGTTAACTTTGAAAGTTGGTAACTCGTTATTATAATGTTTTGAAAAAGGTTTGTATAATGCTGGTTTGTGTGGTTGTTACTATACGTACCCAATATCCCATTCCATTCGTAAATAAAACTTAATTATTGAGAAAATAAGAATCATTGTAAATTAAGTACCTATTCAATCAGAGGACATTGCTTTAACCTTTGCTATGAAACGGCAAAAAAAAGTTAAGGACCATGGTGTGGCATTTTTTGCATGATTAAATAATAATGAAATAATAATATGACTATCATAGCGTTATTTTTGATACTGCAAAAAATATAAAAGGCTTGTTGCTGCCGCTTAATGTTTTTTTTTCGTGATTTGCGAGTTCTTATTGTTACTAGGTTTTTTTGTCTTCATAAGACTTGATCCTACACATACATTAGCGGGTTATTATGGGAACTTATAAACGCTTTTAAATATTTTTTTGTCGTTCAGTAGGCCGCATGGCGGTTCTGCTAAAAGATAGTAGTGCCTAGTGTAGTACGGAGTTTGCATAGAACATAAGACTAACTTATATACTGGATTCGATACAACTGACGAGTGTACTTTAAAAAAACATTGTATTCCAATTATAGGCTATTCTGATGACTTTAAATGTTAAAAACAAATGTAGAACCAAGAGACATACCTGTAATAACTACCTACTAATAGCGTTACAAAGCATTTACTCCTTTTTGTTGCAGGTACTCTCTCTCTACTGTCAATCATAACAACAACTTAGAGGCTTACCAGACAAGCCTTCCTTTTAGAAACAAAATCTCACATTGATTCAAGATGACCGATCGATCATATCCGAAGGTCACGGTCATTTGACAACACAGTACCGAGCTCGCATCCATCTTGTTTGTATATCACAGAAATGCCGCCGAACGTCAGATGGAGATAATGTTTAAAATCTTTAAACGTTATTGTGATGTTTTATTTTGTTTTTCCTGTTTCGATGCTTATTAATTTTTCTTCGTTAGCAGTAATAGTTAACGAAAATATGTAAATAATTGTATCTTTAAACTTTATTTTTTACTAGCTGTCCCCCACGGCTTCGCTCCCGTCAGGCTCCCGTCAACTGGTTACGTAACTTTAACCGTTTAAGCAGCGCACGCAACGGAAGCCCTCAAAAAGGTTTTTTTTTTTTCCCGTTTTGCAACATTTTTCATTCATGCTCCGCTCCTATTGGTCATAGCGTGATGTTAAAAATAATATAAATGGTCTATCCAACACAAAAAGAATTTTCAATTCCAACCAGTAGTTCCTTAGATTAGCGCGTTCAAACAAACAAACTCTTCAGCTTTATAATATTAATATATATATCGGAGGAAGGTACGAGTATATGATTAATAATCAGGAACAAAGAAATATCGCTTGTAAACTTATTAATTTAGTTTTGTTTAATTGCAACATTTAGTCTACGATTCAATCTCAACACTCAATTTTCTCCAATGTCCAATGCTAGGGAAGGATTTGAATCCTAGAGGAAGGTGACGCACAATTTGGAGGGAGACGCGAAGGCGCGGGTTGACTTGACTAGAGAGAACTGGAGAGGGACATATGTCGCGATTTAGTGTGTTAAGTGGAATTATTGGTGCAGGTGGAGTTGCGTCTAAAAGTATCAGGCTAGTGAAAGTGATTACAAATATGTGCGTCAACTTGCTACTAGAATTGGACAATGGACTGTAACTCTAAACGCATAAATTACCTACATTCTGAGTTTTGGCTGCATGCACTTACCCACGAAAAGCCCACAAGACCGAGGGTTTATCCAAGATAGCCCTCATAATTTCCGATATATGTAATATACATATATAGTATAAATATATTTCACTTTTTACAAATGACTCGTGAAGAACCTACTTACTTATGTAATATTTACTTTCAATAGGTGTTAAAAAATTGAGTAAAGTCTATAAATTCGAAGAAATGTGATAATTTTAAATGCCAGTGACATGTTTTGAGGTCATTTCAACTCTGAAATAAAGGTACTTATAGTTCCGGTAAAACATCCTAGTTTTATTCGCAGTTTAATCAACTTTGACTCTTTATTTTAAAATGGTTTCGCGAAAATCAGGGCCCCTCAAACAATCAGACCTCCAATCAGTTGATGACACTGCTCCTTGCTGAAACAATGGACAAGATTGGTTCAGCCCTATACTACAATAAAAATACCGTAGTTATTGTCGTGAATACCGTGATCCGTGAAAAAAGGTATCGGTCAACCAACGTCATCGCAGTGGAACGATCCGGATTTCGGGACGACTCGCAAATATTCCGAAACAAAAGAGTTTTGTATGCGATGATATTTCATTTTCATAAAGTATTTTATTTGGGTGTTGTTGAAGAATTGCTGATTAGTGTCGCAGCCAATCTGTTTACTGTTTTCTGTTTTCCTCATTACCGAAATGGAAAATATTACCTACCGGTAGAACAAGGTTACATTAAGATCTGAGGCAATTTTGATGATAACTTATTTTTTAGGTTTTTTAAAGCCAACTCCGTGAAAACGGAACGCACCTAAATTTTCTTTTTAAAATTTGCAACACTGACATGTCAGCCATGTTTTATAACAACGTCATCGCACGAATAAGTTAACTTTTTGCAGAAAAAATATTTTAAATTGTACAGTGAGAATTCATTAAAAATAAATTGTTACTTTATATTGCAATGAATAAACAATGGGGTATCAAATAACCCATTTTTATTTTAACGTTTATGGGCTCGTTTATTTTTATTTTCTCCCAAACTACGGATTTTTAATTTTTTTTATTAGTGAATATGAAACTAAGTAAATGCGCCAACACTGTATTTTTATTATTTTTCAAAATATAATTGAAGTAGTTATGTCAATTTTACTTTTAAAATTAAACAATTTAATCTCATTATACGATACTAACATTAGTTAAGATATAGTTCTCCCCAAACTTCTTGGCCGCCCTGAAGTTGGCTACAATGGCTGCGCAGTTATAAATCTCATACAAAAACACCGAAACGAACTAGAAAGACGTAAAAAAGAAGAAAATCATGCTGTGCAGTCGGAGGGTACATTTAGTTTTGCTCCCCCAGCTCGCGAATATATATCATCCGACTGCATGATTTTCCTCTTGTTTACGTCTTTTTAGTTCGCTTTATAAGCAGTGGGGTTTTTTGATTTTTTGAATTAACTTTATGTCCGTGTAAAGGTCTATCCACACATATCAGGGCCGTGCCCGGGACGTGACAGGGGCGGGCCCAGTTATTAAAGATCTCTCACTGGCTCGTGCACGGCCCGTGCACGGACGTGTGTGATCGAGTTCATATAAAATGTACACAACGATATTTTTTTGAACCCCTGACGGGGTACGGTCCACGTCCCTGTCACGGCCCTGATCTGTGTGGATAGAGCTTTAGACAGAGCTTTTTAAATTAATTACAATGTGTTATATGGCCTGTGTCCCAGCAGTGGCAACATTAATAGGCTGATGATGTGATGTGATGTGATGTTATACGAATAAAACTCAAAGTATTTTTAGTTCAAATTTTTAAGAAAATGGTCTAATTTAACATATATTATACGTGATTCTCATTTTAAAATCAGCTACTGAGGGGTATCTGCGCCTTTATTTATCTTATATCAAATCCACGATTCCGCCTATTTATTAATGTCTTATACGAAATAAGTCATAAATAAATTATAGGCAGAATTAAAGCCTTTCACTTTCCAATCTTGCCCGGCAATAATCATTTAGAGATAATGAACAGAACATTACTCCGTCGCAATTATTTGAAGGAAGTCGATTTTCCAATAATAAGAGCAATTTGTTCGACGTTTCCATAAACTAACATTAGGGTTATAATAGTAAATAATTTAGATGGACTAATGGCCTCCTGATTGTCAACTGTGATTTAATGGTAATTTTCTGAAGTTCGATGTACTATGTAACTGTGTAAGGGCGGATACACATAGACAGAAACGCATAGGGATTGCAAAGTTTTCTAACTCGGGAAATCCCAATACGGGCGATGCAAATAGGAATGTGTGGTAGCCCAGTTGTAATGGCTTACGAGTTGTGGGTTCTGAGTTCGGAGTACAAACTCATGAGTGCTCTCAAAACGGTGAATGTTAACATCGAGAGGAAACCGGCATATACTGGAGTCAAGGATTCGAAGACATGTGACATCGACCCTCAATTTTGGTCCATACATTGCGGCAAAGGCACAGCTGGCTGCCAAAGAGTTGAGTATCCTTGCAAAGGATGAGTCGGTACAGCTGCTTAACTTGTATCAAGCGCAAGTCCTCATCGGCAATGAGACACTGGTCGAGTCAAGGCTCCAAAGCCTTGAATATCGTCGCCGAGTTGCCAGTCCCATTTCGGGGAGTGTGCGATGGAACTGCAAAATTTGATTCCGCCTAGCCCGTTCCATCATCGGACTACAAGACGAACGGCGATGCGTCTTCGGTATATGGTGGACATCTCACCCATACGCACAAAGCGTTTTGGGAATAATTTTATTGTGCGTACAGCTAAGGAGTGGCATTCCCTCCCGGAGTCTGTATTTCCTGATAGCTACAATCTGGAAGTCTTCAGGTCAAGAGTGAATAGGTTACTTCTAGGCAAGCGTGCCTCATCTTCGACCACATCATCGCTTACCATCAGATGAGATAGTGGTCAAACGCGAGTCTATCAATAATAATTAAAAAAACATATACCAATAAGCATTGAGCCTGCGTGGTAGGTACTGGTACCGCGTGATACCTCTGCGTGATTCACTGGTGGCTACTATCCACACGGAGAGGAGGCCTACGCTGTATGTATTCAGCTTTACACGCAAAAACCTTCATTGCAAAGCTTCGTCGATTTAAATCGAAATCGGTTCGTCTAATGATATATGTTTTAAGTTTTTTGTGAATGTCATCAAACGTTGAAAATGATTCGTCATTTAGTGTCAGCAATTCAATTTTTTACAGTAAAGATGTATCTTGAAATTATAGTTTTGGACAACAACAGCTCAGTAAAGTGTTTTTGTTGACAAACCGTATAAAGACTCCAGCTGAACGGTGCGACAGAAAAGTAATCCGTAGAACAATTTCTATGAAAATTGGTCTCCGCGTCCCCGTCAGTGTGGTATAGTAGCTTCGGTGTGCGTTACCCCAGCCAGAAAATGTCGGCAATCGTCATCTAAATGCAATAGACAGTTAGAAAAATCTTCTGAAATTGGGAAATGGGAAGCAGTTTTTTTTTCTGCTTACCAATTACAGAAGCTGTAGAATTTCGAAAAAAATTAGCTGGGGTAACGCACACAATCTAAGAAGTCCGAAGTACATGCCGAGATAACTTTGTACGTAAGTAATTGATTACCATTTTTTTGTTTAAAAAACTAAACAAATGGATTGATTTTTCAATTAACTTTCAATATTAAATCGTTATTACCCCCATGTTGTTAGATCAATTACTGTAGGGAGCCTCGATAGTTTTGATATGACAGACGCTAAACAAAAGCTCAATAATTTAAATATCATGCGGGTTATTTATATCAATACCCCTACGATGTTTTTTCATATAATTATCTACTTAATTGTTTATGCCACGTCCACGTACCATAAAGTCCCCGGCATGTAACTTAGCAAAGTTAGCGTAGTGATGGTAATTTCGCACATAGTGCGCGAACTGACCAACCAACATATAGAGCGAACGGAACGTGGACGCGACGCGATTGGTCAGTCGATCCTTGTGTCAACTGATCAACCAATCGCGCGCTCGGAACGGTGCTAAACGTTCCCCGCGTCCCGCTTGGTAACCAAAGAGACCTTAAAAACGACTTATGCGATGTGTGATCTATCGATTCTTGCCAAGTTACGTGCCAGAAACTATACCAGCCAGTGAACGGAAATTCCGTTCACTGATACCAGCCGAGTGAGCACGGCCTCTGTGACAGGCTTGAGTCACGCATTTTATCACGGTTTTTGCTCCCAAACTGTGATAAAAATGTGTGACTCAAGCCTGTAACAGTAGGCCGTGCTTGCCCACCAGGTGTAAATGGGAAGCTAACAGCAGGAACTGGTAATAGTATTTTAGAGGGGGGTGTTTTTAACTAAGAGGGAAGAATTTTGGTAAGGATGATTTCGGAAAAATAGGATCTGTGTTTGAAAAGATACTTTGTTCAACAACTGACCAAATGACTGTCTTTGCCATTGTAAGGCTGCTTGAACACGCTAAGAAAAGTTGACTCGAATTCTTGCGTTGGCCCGGTGATTTTCTTAGTGTGTATACTTGGGGCCTAAGAGTGTTCCACAATTAACCCGCTGATTTCCTCTCTCAAAATGAGTCCTTCAAAAAAACTCTTAACAGAAGACAGCTATCTACTCAAGCCTAACTTACTACTTATACAGAACAGAAAATGAATTAAAAACTTCTGAATCCACTAATTACGTACAGAATACAATGTGGATGCCAAGAACAAGTTTTTGTGCAATGATAATGATATTACAACAGTCATGTTGAGATATTTACATTCTCTTGCTGTAACTAGTGTCACGGAGTAGGGAACAAATGAAAGAATAGGTAGCACTATTGCTGCGCAGAGATGAAAGGGACTGTCAGACTTCTGCCTTATTCAGAAATGCCTACCTTCGCCAAAAGATAGATGCATTACACATGCTATATTTATATTTAATGCAAGGATAACCATTTTGGTTATAGGTGATCTATTAGCTCACACACAGATTATTTTGCATTATTTATGTTACTGTAAAAGCCCGAAGTACGGTAAATCCTAGGATTTACCAAGTCATACTGGTAAAAACCCGAAATGATCTATGTTAATCGCTGATTTAGAGATTTTACTTGCAATCGCACGGTAAAAGTTTAGATTTACCTCAGAGACTTTTAAATGTTGAAAATTACAATGTCTATGATGCACTATAATGCTACGAATAGTCGAATACGCCGAAAAAAAAGTCTACCAAACATAATATGTACCAAATTTGGTGAAGCTAATCAGTGATTCCTTTAATTGTTCTCATCATTTCGTATCATAGTGTATCATAGATATTACAATTGATCAAACATTTACAAGTCTTTGGAGTAAATCGTAAGATTTACCGTGTGATTGCTAGTAAAAGTCGGCAATTAGCAATTATCATAGATCATTTCTGGCTTTTACCAGTATCACTTGGATGATTTACATCCTAGGATTTACCGGTAAAAAGTACTTTGGGCTTTTACAGTAACATTTATTTAAGATTTTCATGGTATGAGCATGTGTTTCGAAAGAATGAGGAATGTAGCGCAAGGAAAAAAAAAAGACAAAATGTGAGAAAGAAGAAGAAGTTTTAAGTTTGACTGTAGTTGGGTAAGACCAAAGATGATTTATGCCTAGAAAGCGGGTAAGTATAGAAGACAAAGATAGGTTTTAGCATTCCTAAATAAATTATTGAAATAAATAAAGCCCAGAAAATGAATAAACTTAAAGCCGAGAAAAATCATTTAAATATATTTTAATTGTGTTTGTTATTTTATGTTGTAAGGTTCTTCAAAGTTGTTTGCATGTCAACTTTGTTTGCTGTGTTCCTCTGGTAAATAGTCGGTGACCACATAATGACCTCGTGTACGGTCAGCAATCAGCATACTCCATTGTTAACAGTACTTACTCAATTAACTGGCCAGATGCCAATCAAACCACAATGTCCAAGTGTCTAAAAAAGGAAAAAAAAACAATCTTTTTAGTTTTGCACTAACGCTTGGTCTTCGTTTGGTAGAGTTTACCTACCTACGTTACTTACTGGTTAAATTTCTTTATGAGACGTAAATACCAACTGTAGATCAATTGGAAAGTGGTATTTACTTACATAAGCTTGGTAAGCAAAACCTTTTACCTAGATCTAAGACTTATCATCAACAATAACGAGATGTCAACTGCTGGAAATAGACCTCCGCCAAGCGCCACTACATCGAAGGGCCTTCACTCATCCCCAGGCCCTCGCCAGTTCTTCCACCTTAGAATAAGACAAAGAAGTAAATATGGATAGTACTTTTAGCAGAAGTTTTTGTACGATTTTTCAACACAGTTCATCCGAACTTATTTTTCAGGTCATCTAATGTTAACCACACGACTTAAGGTTGCCATAGTCAACGGCACGAACTATTTCGTGCGCGGGGTTAAAATGCATGCTATCTCATCCGACAACACGTGCGAAAGAGATATATGCTGTGATGAGCAGTAAGAAGTTAGTTCGCGTACGAATTCACACTTTTGTAAATTTGTGAAGTAAACGAGGGCGCGAAATTTTATAAACAGGCCTTTGGGAATATGGATATCATGAAAAAACTACCAAATGTTGTTTTTTATTTCAAAAAACATAATTGAACTGTTCAAACTAAAATTATTTGCATTGTTAAACTACTAATCTATACCTTTATGGTGACTGTTTTGCAATTTTCCTTCTTTTTATGTTATTTATTTGCACCCAAAGATGTGTCAAAAATAGTATTGAAATATGGAACTTTCGACGCTCAAAAATTTCAAATATATATATATTTTTATACTTTTTTGTTACCCCTGTATGGGTTTATATCACTTTTTATTTTGAACGTACACCGTCAAACAGTGGCTTTGTATGGAGAATGATCGACTAGGGCAACCTTAATAGAAAAATCAACAAATGTCTACATATTGATACACGACTTTTTACTCGTGACTGTATGTTTATCTGTCTGACGCCAACTCCTAAACATAACGGATAACACGCGAATCACGCCTTGATATTTGAAGACCTTGTTTCAATATCACGACTTTTAGTTTGGTTAGGTAACGTTATGTGGACTATTTTTACGATATTTTAAAGCCTGCGTAGACGAGGGACTTTTGTCCGCAGAGATATAACTAATTCCTCCTCTTTCACATAGAATTATGTTGAAAACATAACGGAAAGCTTGAGAATTGAACCTTGGGATTACATAGAATGATCTTTACAATTTTTGATTCGGAAAGATAGCCATTGCAGTACACTCTATACAGGGTCAAAGTTTTGTCCTCTGCGGGCAAAAGTCTCTCATCCGCCGCAAGCCTTAAGGTTGCCTTAGTCGACGGCACGAATTATTTTGTGCGCAGGGTTAAAATGTTGCAAATGTGTATCTAAATGGATGATGATTTAGGACGAAAACGAGAGCGCGAAATTTTATAAACAGGCCTTTGGGAGTCTAGATATCATGAAAAAACTACTAAATGTGTATTTGAAAAATATAATTATTTGCATTGTTGAATTACTAATATATCCCAGTATGGAGGCCGTTTTGCAATTTTCCTTCTTCTTATGGAATTTATTTCCGCCCAAAGATGCGTTAAAATTAGTGTTGAAATATGGAACTTTCGACGCTCATAACTTTCAAATACTATTATTTTTTAATTTTTTGTTTCCATACTGGACTAGATAATGATGAGACAGATTGATATTATTGTTTATTTTGAACGTACATCGCCAAACAGTGGAGTAATCGCCAGACTACGTTTGTATGGAAGAACGATCGACTAGTGTAACCTTAAAGGTTTGTTTTGCAGCCACTCAATCAAAAGGAAAATAACTACCAGGTCAAAATTAGCTAGTGAAACGCCTGTCTGTCTGTCAAGTTTATGCAACAGAAGTACTGTTTTTCATCTTCAGTTGTTGTTACTAAAAAGAAGTGCGGTGTGGGATTTTTTTGTCGTCATTAGATATCAATGCCTAAAACGTCTGCGAGGTTGCCCTAGTTAATCTAATTTGACTCCATACAGTATTATGTTCGTGAAGAAAATGGTTTTGGATTATAGGTATACTTACCTAAGATAAATCTTTTTAAAACTGGTACTTGGGATTTATGAATGATTCCACATAGGTCAAGGAGGACTTTGCTTGTTCTTGTTTTATTTACTTCTTCGTCAATTTTATGGATCAACTTTCTCTGTGACATATTCATAAAAATTGTGTGATCCTACTTCCTACTCATATTATAAAGGCGAAAGTTTGTTGGTGTGGAAGTGTATTTGTATGTGTGTTATTCTTTCACGTAAAAACTACTGAACGGCTCGGAGTGAAATTTGGCACAGAGATAGATTATTGTCTGTTATCGTGGTAGTACGTTCCCGTTGGATAACTTCCGACTATCACGTGGGTGGAGCCACTGGTAGAAGCTAGTAAAATATATTTTATCAGTTATTCAGCAAAACTTTAAAACCATTTCTCGTGAACTATTTTGTTTATTATTATTGATAGGCTCGCGCTTGGCCACTATCTCACCTGATGGTAATAATAATCACCTTTCTTTTAATTTCCAAGAAGCACACGTCGGCAATTACCGGGCAAACCATTAGATGTAATGGAAAACCCACTATAGTAAAAAGAAAAGTATCACTTATAGGAACAATTCGAATACAATGAACGTATCGGCTGAATGAATGACGTCGGTGATGCGCCAACTGCGTCATTGACACGATGTTCTTGAAATCAAGAGTTAAGGACGAATACATATAACAATAATAATAATAAGACATTTATTCCATAACCTTAATCATATTTCATTTACAATGTTGTTAGTTGTTGTTAGTATATATCTTAATCTTAGTTGTTAGTAATTGTGTTAGTTTTCAGTTGTTTTTTGGATATGGACCCCAGTTTGGGTAAAGGCCTCCTCCAACTCTTTCCATGCCTTTCTGTCCTTAGCCCGTATCATCCAACGTTTTCCTGCAACCTTCCTGATGTCGTCATATTATTATTATTATTAATAGGTAGGTACGGAACCCTCAGCGCACGAGTTCGACTCGCACTTGACCGGTTTTTTATTTACAAATAATATACATATATACAATTAAATATTTCTAAACTTATGACTAATAACAAAACAAACTTATATACAAAGGGAGGGAAAAGAGCTCATTGCGCATCAAAAAATTCATCCACATCGATGACAATGGGAAACGTGCCTAGAACGCTGGCAGCATTGCCACGTTGAATGGCAATGCTGCCAGCGTTTAAATGCTGATTCTCTGGCTGAAGAAGAGGCCAGCCCTCTGGTCACAAGAAGAGTCGACTAACCGTTTACTTATGTCTCGAAACACTCGATGAGCTCTTGTATGTTCCTAATGTCTCAACACCAAACGGCTCAAACATATAACTGCCAATAAGGTTATTATATTAGCGCCGTTTGAGGTTTTCTGCACCAGCAGCAGTCGCTACATTTCACCAGCCGTGCTAAGAAGATGGGATGGTGCATGGGTCCCACACCAAAGGCCTACCCACCTTCCAAGGCAATATGGTCATCCCGTCTGGTCTCTTCCCATCTTCGCGCGCCAAGCCATTGGGTTCTTAAACAGCTAGCACCTCGGCGGTGACAAGAGCCAAGAAGCCTCAAGCCTCAACAGCTAAACATTAAATATGAGATGGATCTTCTAGATTAATGGTTTATGATTTTGAAAACGGGCAGTAGTCGCCCCTTTTAAATTGCTTAAAACTTGTGTGGAACACTAAAACAGTTTTTAAATGTCTATAATTAAATTGTAGTAATGATTTAATCTCAAGCACGCGTCTTAAAAATATGTCCGGAGCATAACTTGTTTTATTGTCATTTTTGAAGTGAAAATTGTTAATAAATCAATCTATTGGATTCCTGAAGATCTTCTGACGTTGAACAAGAATAGTCTGACAACGAACAAGTTTGTAAGACAGATCAAAATTTCGGGTAAACAGACATGAAGTCAGTTATGCATACCTTTTGTATTCTAAAGTTTGAGCATTTCAAATAATGGAAGAAAAGGACGAAACTAAGCCGGCGATGCACCATCGGTACATAGTGGACATCCCACCCATACGCACTAAACGTTTTGGGAACACTTTTATTAAGCGTAGGTATATAGCTAAGGAGTGGAATTCCCTGCTGGAGTCTGTTTCCCGACAGCTACAATTTAAGTATCTTTAAGTCAAGAGTGAATAGGTTATTTCTAGGCAAACGTGTTTCACCGTCGTCCACATCATCGCTTACCATCAGGTGAGATAGTGGTCAAGCGCAAGCCTACAGATAATAAATAAAATAAAAAAAACGTAAAAATTTTGGTACCTCAAAAACTCTCTCACATAACACAATCAAGCTAGAAAACAAATATTTTCACTATATCAACTAGTTTATCAAACAAACCTATTGGTTAACGACAGCTAGCTATCATTCAATATAGTCAACCTACACTGTACACTTTTATCCGATAACGTCACTAATCTTATCTAAAGCCGTCAATATAACTCCTATGGAGTGCCAAAAAACATTGATATTGCGTTTTCCTTATCTGACTCTCTCTGGCTATTCCATATGTAAATAGAAGGTAAAATCTAGGTTAAATGTAATGTCTATGACTGAGCTATCCTTATGTTATCTATGTGTCAAAATTTCCGGGTCCATATGCTTTGACGTCATCAGTGGAGGATGACTGGTTCAGCGGTTACTAATTGACTTGCTCGGACCGGTGATAATTTCCTATTGGAATTACACGTATTGAAGCAAGGTGTCTACTGCTATATCCACCCCGATCGAATCCATAGGTATCTAGTACAGTACCTTTCTATAGGCCTCCTAGCCAAATTTCGAAAACGGCTGCCAATCTCAGCATTAAATTATCATCGGCGCGGAAAATAATTATAGGGCACAAAAATGTGCGCAAACACTGGTGCTCTCTCTGTTTTTACTCTCTCAAAGCCTAATAGGACGTGAATCCGTTTATCCTGCTCCTCTGGTCACTTCGGATCATCATCATCGTTTTAGCCGAAATACGTCCACTAATAGGCCTCGCCCGCCTCACCACACTGATCGGTCCTGTGCATTTCACATTCACCGGACTCCCGCAGCCTTGACCAGGTCGTCGCTCCACCTAGTGAGAGGTCTTCTAACGCAACTTCTTCCGGTTCGCGATCGCCACTCCAGAACATTTCGGCCCCAAAGGCCATCCGTTCTGCGACGAAGTGCGCTGCCCACTGCCACTTAAGGGTACACTAGTCGACGGCATGAACTATTTTGTGCGCGTGGTTAAAATGCATTTTATATCAACCGACAACACGTGTGGAAGATATAGATGCTGTGATGAGCAGTAGGAAGCTAATTCGCGTACGAATACACACTTTTACAAATTTGTAGCGAAATGGATAATGATTTAGGACGAAATCGGGCGCGCGAAATTTTATAAACAGAACTTTGGCTGTCTAGATATCATGAAAAAACTATTAAATCTATATGTTCAAAATAAAATTATTTGCATTGTTGAACTACTAATCTATCCCTGTATGGAGGCCGTTTTGCAATTTTCCGTCTTCTTATGGTATTTATTTGCGCCCAAAAATGCGTTAAAATTAGTGTCGAAATGTGGAACTTTCGGCGCTCATAACTTTCAAATATTTTCTATTTCTACTTTTTGCTTCCATACAGGGCTAGATAATGATGAGAAAAATTGATATCACATTTTATTTCGAACGTACATCGTCAAACAGTGGAATAATCCCCAAACTACGTTTGTATGGAAGAATTTTTGACTAGTGTAACCTTAAGTACCTTGGCTCTCTTGCGGATGTCTTCATTTCTGATTCGATCACGCAAAGAAACTCCGAACATAAGCTCTCTCCATTGCCCTTTGGGTGATTTTAAGCCTTCTGATGTGGCACACTTCGGATCACATCACATCATCAGCCTATTAATGTTCCCACTGCTGGGACACGGGCCTCCTCTCTGTGAGAGGGAATGGGCCGCACTTCGGATCGTAACCATACAATGGTATTTATGACATATTTCTTATATCTGGTATACTTACGGTTACCCGTCAGTAATGGATTCTTAGAATCAATTAGTTACTATTTCCTTGTTGTAATGTTCCGATTTTCCTAACCTGACCCCTAACACACAATTCTTTAAAGATGACTTAATGCACATTTATTCTCAGTATTTACCTAGAGTTAGTACGAATGCAATTATGAATAATCATTCACGCGTCTTGAACTCAGTAGGGCGATGAAGATTCCTTGCTAACAGTCATAAAGTCACTGGGATTTCCTTTGAGGTAGGGTAGGTAAGGAATGCTCTTACTTCCGAGCATGAGCTGTCATACTTCAGACCCCGTGCCCTGACGTTTCAAAACTAACGTATACAAGTCATATACATCTTACGCACACTCAAAATAACCTTACTCTACGAGCTTATGGTCACCCACCCCCCTGACAGTGTCTCAACGCAGTTTTAATCATGATCATATTTAACTGGTTACTGGCTTCCTGCATTATCCTACAGTCCCGCAGCTGGCCAAAGGACTCTCTCCACTCCCCATGCCTTCCGAAACCACGATAATACTCGATTAAAGAGAATGTCGAGATTTAGAATAAAATCGAAACAGTTTATAGAAATAATAACTATTGCAAAACTTGGACCTCCCATAACACGTAGATAACACAAGATGATTTTATTTAATCACCAGTTTTTGCTTTGATTAGCTTCAACCCAACAGGTACAATAATTTGTTTTATCTGAATTAATCATTTATCATCTTTTTTAGTTAGTAAATACACACTATCCGAATCTGTTGCCATGGCCCACCCAATAAAACAACCAATTCAAATTCTTCCATAATAAAAACAGCTACTCAAAACAATTTGCGCCACTCCTAAAGGTCGGTTCACACCGATAATGGAGACATGACAGATTGAGGACCGACGCTGATAAATAGTCGATAATGAAAACGTATGTCTGTATTGTCTTGTCGGTACATGCCTTGCGAGTCAGACGCGCTGACTTGTCAACTAAAGTTTAGTCAATACAACTGGCCTTATTTGTCGATTTATACTGAGGTGTTTATCCGATATATACTTTTGTTTTGTATTTCGAATTGGTGTTCCATTTATGGATTGTGGTTTGTTTTTTTATGACTTTGTTTACAAACTGTCATTTTGTTCTTAGCTGTTTATTTATTTGTCCTTGAGAAAAGGTAACAATTAAAAAAAATAAAAGTACCTCTAGGTATACAAAATCAAATTAGGTAATTTGTCCAGCGAAACTCCACCGACGTGATGGGTACTGATACTATACTGATAGCTAACTATAGATAGATAGCGATAAAACAAAAAAACCCTAACATCGATCATCCTGAAACGTATTTTCCTATAAACCATCTTATACGAAGATTGTGTGCGATGTATTTATTATAAAGAAGAAAGATTTTGTTGTTTGTTTGTTTGTACCGAAAAGACTACGAAACTACTGGACCGATTTAAACAATTCTCCAATAGAGAGCTACATTATTCCTGAGTGATATAGGCTATTTTTTAATCCCGAAAACGGGTCCTGTGGGGTGGTCCACGGGAGCGAAGCAGCGGGCAACAGCTAGTAATTAATGTAACTGTTTTTTTCAAACATTAAGTCATTATGTTCCACAATGTCACATTCCTCCTATAGGTTAACCGTTTATGTTAAAAACCTTTTTTTCACAAGTCCTTTGCTCTCTAGTCTTTGAACTGACTATACACCATTTGAAATAACATTAGACACGTTTCCAAATCTTTTTACAGTCCGTTCAACCGATTTTGAGTTCTATTGCCTAAAAATAAGGATGACATAAAAAGCATAAACCTGTTACCAAAACCCAACTGTTTACTACAGCTACCATTTGTCGTATTACCAACGCAATAGAAGTCAAAATCGGTTGAACGGGCTGTGAAATGGGGTAATTTAAACTTGTAATGTTATCGCAAATGGAGTTTAGTCATGTAACCCTTTTAGACGACAAACAAACATATTATTTGAACTATCTTTGTAAACAAAATTTTACTGAGCTGGATTTACTTTCAGGAATCTTTCAAGTGAACAACTCAAGTTAACGATAAAATTGTTTTACGTCTAGAAAAACCAGGCTTTCCAACGTCCAAATAGAAGAAAACAAAGATAGTACGAGTACCAGTTTTACCGATAGATCATCCACTGGTTATCATAGATAGCTGAAAGATAAGGCTGCATTCACGAAACTTACACAATATAATAATTATTATCACGTCTGTATTCCGTAAACAGTTAGGCAGAGGTTTAAGGATTTATGCCGGTCGGATACCCTGTATTTGATACCCTGGGTGATCAGTTTTATTTTATAATATTTTCTATTCCAGTCTGATCCACCGTGCAGGGTATCACAAATAAATTTAAATATTTTATTCTGGTCGGATAGCCTAGTTGTGTAATAACAGATTTTCGGGACAGTCAGCAACAATATGCATACAGGGTTTATTGAAATACATAAATTATTATCATGTTCGAAATAAAATGAACGTAACAATGGTGTAATAATGATCCCACCAAAACATAACAATGACCAAGAAACCGAGCTCGAAAAAACATAAATGTAAAAAGGCGCCAAGTTTGATGAAGAACAGTTGAGATCTAGAAGGCTGACAAGTTTCATAGCCTTTCCACAATGAACAATTTCACCTATGGACTTAATGTAATTTATTATTTTCATAGATATTGAATTTTTTACTTGTCATCTTGAAGAAAGTGATGACTGTAAGCATCTTTATGTAATTTCAGGCTTCCTAACTGTACATATGCTAGGCATATTCATATAAATCGCTCACTGACGTGTGTCGAGATTAATTTACCCATTGCCGACAATATAACCAATGATCTAAATGAAAAAAATAATAACGAGTAAACAAAACCCAAGACAACGGGTAACAAATGAAATTGTAACCGATAAGTGGTACCAACATATAAATGACCAACTTCTCACTGGGAAAATTACGGTTGGTCAATGTTTGGAAACGTTTAGACTGTAAGTAACTTCTCCAAATTGAAGGACAACATTAAGTTTTTTTTGTTATTCGATCGACCTAATTAGAAACGTTTTTTTTTTTATCATGTCATTCATTTAACTCTTAAATTTTATTAGGCTCTGGAACTTCTGTATATGTTTTTATTATCTGTCCAAATCGAAATACCAAATGTCTGATTGCCTGTGATGATTATAAACACTTAACAAATAAAACATTTTTATTTACATGAACAACTGTTTTTCTCTTGACTGTACTTACCTTCAATAAAAAAACATTTTTACAAAAAAATACTACCGACTTCCAAATAAGAAAACTACAAAGTGAAAAATAACTTTATTTTTGGAAGTCGGTGTCTTTCGAAGGTACCATTTTTTTGCGTTATGGACACCGACTTCCAAAAATAAAGTTATTTTTCACGTTGTAGTTTTCTTATTTAGAAGTCGGTAGTATTTTATGTAAAAAAGTTTTTTTATTTTTCACTTTTTAGTTGTACCTACCTAATAGGCAAGTTGTTTAGTAAGTTTCCTATAACGCCAGAATAGATTACCCTAATATCATGTAACTTGAACAAAACCGATCAAATGAGAGATCTGCTTAACCCTTAAGACCGTACTGGCGTGATGTTATGTTATGAAATGGTCTAAACAATAAACAGACATGCCATTGCAGCAGTCCCGAGAGACTTGCCGTTATTTATTAAAGAGTTCTGTTGTATATCTTCGAAGATCTTCATCAGATCTTCACCTAATTAAAATGGGACCAATTTCGGAACAAATTCTTTCAAACAAAAAAAGATTTTTTTAAATCGGTCCACAATTGACGGAGATATCGGTGAACATACATAAAAAAACATACAAGAAGTCGAACATAGAACCTCCTCCTTTTTCGAAAGTCGGTTAAAAAGAGTAAGGGGATCAGACCGGAATGTCAAAATTTATAGTGGATCAGACAGGAATTAAAGAATAAAAATTAACAAGCAGGGGATCAGATCAGGGGATCCGACCGGCAGGCTTAGTACGTATCTTTTGCAAGAGCAAAACAATAGCGATCAAACGCTTGATGTCATAAAAGTCGGAATTACCTGCAGTGTAGGTTATGGTAGGTCCTACACAATCGTTTGCTAATCGCTCGCTGTTTGTCAAAAGCACTTATTTAAAAAAAAAAACCGCCAACAACTCTAAAACTTCTGTATGGAAGAACAATTATTGCGCAAAAATCGCTATTGTTTTGCTCTTGCAAAAGATACGTAATAAGCCTGCGGATTAAATTAGTTTAAGTACCTACACCATTGCTAGTTACGTTGAAGTCGCATACGGTTATAAATTGGTAACTCAGGGCCGCTATCTTCATTCGTTTCTCTTTCCGAGTTCCTCAGCTACATAATTTGCAAAAACCAACAACATTATCACACGAAGGCCAAACGAATTGAATGATAAAGTAACTGCAGTACATTAACCCAATTTAGTACCTACATAATACACTGAGTGAATCAGCGGCCTCAATACTAACTGTTAATAAATTAATTAGAAACGACAAATGTATGTGTATTGACATTGAAAGGACCTTAACATGGATAGGAACGGAAATATGATCGTGGACCAATAAATATATCTTGGGTAAACATCCTGTGATATTGGCTTTCTTTAAACAATTAATTGTTACATTATTGAGTTGGGAATTGATAATGTTATATTGGATTCGTATACTATCTATGAACTAGGCGCCGCCTGAGGCTCTACCAGAGTGGAATTAGATAAAATATAACCGGTGTTATAGTTGTCGGCACCTAACTTGGCAAGAGTCGTTAGATGCACACAAGTCGCTTTTTAGGTCTGTTTGGTTACCAAGCGGGACGCGGGGAATGTTTAGCACCGTTCCGAGCGCGCGATTGGTTGATCAGTTGGCACAACGATCGACTGACCAATCGCGTCGCGTCCACGTTCCGTTCTCTCTATATGGTGGTTGGTCAGTTCGCGTACTATGCGCGAACTTATCCCCACTACACCAAAACCTTGCCAAGTTACATGCCGGGGACTATATTCTAATGTATATGTTATGGAACAAGTAATAAGGCATTATTCATAAAGCCCGGGAAATTTGATAAATGCCCAATATGAGTAGGCAATATGATAAAAACTAGTGAAATAATTAAATTGACTGGGCTTTCTGAATAACATCACTTAATGGGTAGGATAATAAAAATATGTGTTTTATTATATTACTAGCTGTTCCCCGCGGGTTTGCTCCCGTGGGCCACCCCACAGGATCCGTTTTCGGCATTAAAATAGCCTATGTCACTCAGGAATAATGTAGCTTTCTATTCGTGTAAGATTTTTTTAAATCGGTCCAGTAGTTTCGGAGCCTATTCGGTACAAACAAACAAAAAAAACTTATCTCTTTATAATATTATATAAGTAATAAGTATAGATTTTAATGTTGACCTTTTTTTAATATAGAATAGGTAAGTACGATTACTATTTAAGCAACTAAGTCGACGGAGCCCCGCTTTGCGTGACTCCGCATTTCTGTCTGCAGGGTCTAAAGTAACCTAACATGAGGAGATGACCGGAGCTGAGTTCGCTCGAACCTATCCATGTCGATGTAGGGGTGCCTAGGCTCCCGAGCTCGCTTCGCTTGCTCTTGGACTAATTCGTTGACCATAATTACCGAATTGCCCAAACGTTACGTAGCAATATTCATAATGACCAGACAATGTGATAAATATCGAAGTTTAAATCAGTATTTATTACATTGCTCGATTTGACTTGACTAGATTCATGCCCGGGCATTATACATAGTGTCCTGATTAATTACTTGGTTTATGACTTATACCACAGAACAGATAAAAGAGGATCTCTTTTATCTAGTACGAGTATTTGTGAAAGGGTAACCTATTCGGTACTCTTTCGGTAGGCTCTTCCAACATGTTGGTATTAACTGGTTCGTTTTCTTGCTAAGATTCGTTTGCAGTACATCTATTTTAACAAATTAAGACGACGACTAACGCCAACGACCTTGAGGGAGCAAAACGCGCACTCGTTTCACACCCGCGCGACCCAAAATTTACTAGTTTTTTGTACTTTTCTTATTATTCTATGACTTTAAAAAAAAATCTTCAGATCAAAAAGTAGATAATTAAATTGTCTTTGAGATGGTGTAAATTTCATTACAATACGCTCAGCGGTTTTGGTGTGATTGTCGTGTTTTTGTCTGTTTTAGACATAACTTTACAAATTAATTACACTATGTTATACAAATAAAACTCAAAATTTGCTTAGATCAAATTATTAAGAAAATAGTCTAATATAACATATATTTTTTTCAAAGAATTACGACGAGCCATTTAGACGTGATTCTCATTTTAAAATCAGCTACTCAAGGGAATCAGCGCCTTTAAGTAAATACTGGTGAACACTTTGTTTCCTGTTGCTGTTGTCTGGAACTACAAGGAAGGAAAATTATTTAATAAAGGACATTTGCAAAGTTTTAGAAATTAATACTTATCTTTACCCTGTAACTGAGAGGGAAAATATTGAATTATAATGTTAATTATAAACTTAGTATCTATCCTCCTTCTCCCGGCGTCGTGGAAACAACTATTTCCTTCACTAATTTGGTTAATCTATAACTTTTGTTTGCGTCGTGAAGAGCATCGTGCAGTTTGGTGTTCAACGATGTGCGGAGACGATTTTATTGGACTAAGACCTCTAGGACGTTTTTAGTATCTATAGACTAGTAATACTTAGTAATAGTGTTCAACATTACTCTTTTAAAAAGCAACGGCTTTGAACAATTACGAGGTCGTTTTGAAAATATTTTCGATATCTCTTGTAAAACAGAGATGTTGGAGCATCATTACTTACCAGGCTTATGCTTGTTTTTTTTAACTGTAACTTAAAGCATTTAATTTTCAATAAAGTTATTTACAGACAGATTACAAGAGATTGGCAGGAGAGTGCAACACCGGGAAGAGTGGAAGCCTATGTGATACACATTTTCTTAGCTGTGGAAGAATTAAAGGATGAAAAAAAATCTATTTACAAACACTTTGACCTGCCAAGAAGTCAATCAAATCTAGCTAACTTATTGTTAAAGTTATTTTAATTAAAGAGTTTTTATTCTTTTGAGCCATAAACAAAATGACTAATAAATCTATCGGCGCCGACCATAAGCTTTATGATGGCCTATGAACCGGGGTTTACCCTATTGTCATAATAACTTCACGTCTGTCTTATTAAACGATTGTTTTGAACAACACACTTTATTTGCGACAGTAATATTTCCCCATTTGTCATGTTAATTGATATTCTGCTATTAATTAATTAAGTAATTAATTTATAAAAGAGTAGCTGTTGCCCGCGGCTTCGCTCCCGTGGATCACCCCACAGAATCCATTCTCGGGATTAAAAAATAGCCTATGTCACTTAGGAATAATGTAGCTTTCTTTTGGTGAAAGAATTTTCAAATCGGTCCAGTAGTTTCGGAGCCTATTCGGTACAAACAAACAACAAACAAAAAAATCTTTCCTCTTTATAATAGGTATTAAGTATAGGTAGGTACTAGTAGGTAATAGTCTTAAACAATATTGCGAAGAAAATAATTTCTTCTTTTCTTCGATTTTCCAGCCCTGTCCCGTGTCATTTGGGATTGTTGCAAAACCGTTTTCTTCATCCATTACGTTCTGTCAACCGTTACGCTATTACTGACTCCCTTTTTTAGGTTTCTGTACCTGAAGGTTTAAAACGGAGCCCTATTGCTGTCACTCACGTGTCCGTCTGTCTGTCAGTCCGTCTGTCTGTCTGTCGTCTTTTACACAATTTTGTTCCGAAGGTTTTTTTAACTTCTAATTGACCTGTGAAACTGAAATTTGGTGATTATGTTTGTTATTACGTATATTTTACTAACAAACAGCAATATATTGATAAATCAGAATTATCTTTGGTATAAGTATCATAAATGTGTGAAGTTTGGTTTCTTTTTCATATCACTCCTCACACAGTCCATCCAGATTTAGAGAAAGAAGAACAAAAATATTTCTATTGCAAATCCTAAAGGCAGAAATGTCATGCTATAACCTCATTTTACCCAACCCAACACATGTCAATAACATCACACCAATTACCACAGAAATTCGCCTAAAATTAACGGACTTCAAAACATAATTAATGACTAGAGCAATTTAGTTGGAAAATAATACGCCGAGCTGTCATAATTCTTATTACATACTCCAAATCCATCGCTTCGTAGGTATTGCAAATAACATCCATGTGGTCATAACTTAACCTTTACATAACACATTTATTACAGCCAATATACAAATTGCAAACATTTGGTGCATGTACAAACATTGGCCAAGTACACTCGCTCCTAAAATTTCGACAGATCTGACGCAATTTTATACTTCCTTTAAGTTATACTGCCCTAGTTAGTGCCCAGTCATTATTTAGTAGGGATTCATGGGTGCATGGGTGATACGAATACTTTCGTTCAAGGTATGACATGTCACCGACAAGGCGGTGACCGAGTGAGCAGACTGTCGCGCGTCGTATCGTCCTCATGGACGGGGTTTCTGTTGGGGGCATCAAGGCTACTCTATTCCAGGAGGAATTGAACGATACTCGTTAAAGCCTCTGGAAGAAGACAAGGGAGAGGTACCCACTGCGGAAGCAGGAGTGGAACCTGGATGAGGCTGGTACAAGAAAAGATAGCTCTCGTCCAGCAGTGGGTGAAATCAGGTCCAGAATGACGATTATGAGGCCAAAACATCATAATATAAAGCATATTAATATTAAATGACGATCATTACTTTATTTAGACCCACTTGCACGAAAAACTTAATTCAGAGTTAGTTGCTAACACGAGGTTAAATTGTTAAATTAACACAATATTGCATGGAAGCAATATTGCATGGAAGCGAATATTACATGGAGAGCCTTGAACACCGACGACGAGTTGCCAGCCTGTCGGTATTCTATCGGTTACATTCCGGAGAGTGTGCAATGGAACTGCACAATTTGATTCCGCCTAGCCCTTTCCATCATCGGACTACAAGACGTACGGCAATGTGCCATCAGTACATGGTGGATATCCCACTCATACGCACAAAGCGTTTTGAAAATACTTTCATTGTGCGTACAGCTAAGGAGTGGAATTCCCTGCCGGCGTCTTTGTTTCCTGATAGCTACAACCTAGGGGTCTTCAAGTCAAGAGTGAATAGGTTGCTTCTAGGCAATCATGCTTCACCTTCGACCATCATCACTTAACATCAGGCGAGATAGTGGTCAAGCGCGAGCCTAAAACAAATAAAATAAAACAAATGGAAAACTGTCTCTTTAACCTTGTGTTTGGCGTGGAAGTTGGCCTAATTTAAATATTTATCGCAAAGGGTTTTACAAAACATCTTAAACAAACAATGTTTGTTGTTTGTGGTACTTATACAGGAAAATACGAATCCATACCCATGCCCTTGACTTTCAAAACAATATCCTTGAGTGGCTTGACACAACACGGAAAATAAGGGGTCATATTTGACGACACACACAAACATTATGGCCATCTTTAACCACACAAATACATATGGTCAATGGCCATATGCCTATTGACAGTGACAATATTATTATTATGAACATTTTTTTAAATAATTTACATACCTACTTGCCATGGGTAAGCGGTATTTTTCGATGGTTGACAATGAATACCTAACGGACTGTCAAAAAGTGTGATATTTTTTTGGTTAGCATATAAAAGTTGGTAGACAAACATCCTGAATAGCATCCTGATTATCTTAAAAGCACACATACGACGCGACAATACGACAGCGATGCGACAACACTTTTCATAGCAATTTTAATGGTCAAAATGTACCAAAATTTCTGTTATAAAGAGTTTTTTTTTTTGTCGTATCGTGCCTTCTTACTGCGGGTGTCATAACTCGACATTACTTCTAATAAGCAGCTTCCAACGACACCTCATTTGTCGAATGATGATAAGCAGTTTAGAAGTTATGAGGGAACAGATGAACATACATACATACACACATACCGGGCAAAAACAAACCCTCCCTTTTGCTTCGCCGTACTCGGGTAAAAATTAAGAATAGTATTAAAAATCTTACATAATATTATAAATGCGCGAGTTTGGATGTGAGTTTGTTTGTTGCTCAATCACGCCGGAACGGTCGACCGGATCTAGATGAAATTTGGCACAGGGATAGATTATAGTCAGGAAAAGCATATATGCTACTTATCATCCCGGTATAATGTTCCCTTGGGATGGTATAGTAGATTATTAACCAAGGGGATAAAGCAGTGTCTTCTGTCGCGGGTGACGATTTAAATCGCGAGCGTAACGAAGGACTCGAGGTTTACTCCCGAGCGTAGCGAGGGTGTTAAATACTTAAATCACGAGCGAAACGAGGGATTTAAGACGAGTCCTGAGTGTAGCGAGGGATTTAAGACGAGTCCTGAGTGTAGCGAGGGATTTAAGTTCACCCAAGATTAAGACAGCTTTATCACCGATGAAAATACTCTACTTTTCGTACCATTTGCGAAAAAATTAACACAATAATAATATGAGATAAGCATTTATTAAAAATAATGACAATTAAAAGTCAAATTCTTCATAAGTTTTTTTTTTTTTTTTTTTTTTTTTTTTTTCTAAATAATTTTCCTTGGATTTTGTTGGAAGCAAATTATTTATAATTGCGGCAGCATTTGCACTGATGGAATCCGACAATTCACTGTCACTGTCGCTTTGATTTAACATCGTAACGTATTTTTAGAACATCAACTTATTTATAAAAATTAGTTAAAATAAACTTACCGTTTATGTATTTGAAGAAAACAAAAACGCGGCAAATTCCTAGACTAATATTTTTTTGCCGGAAAAGCAAAGGCATCAAGCTCATACGGCCTCGTCGGTTTTCGTAATTTTATTTAATTATCATAACTGCATAATAAATGCGTATTCCTTTTTCAAAAAGATGTATAATGCTTTATATACAAACTCAATGGTGTAAACACAGATGTAGTTCAGTATAAATTTCGGTAAGTATGCCAAATTTAAATCACATTCTCTCCCTAGAGGATGAATGAAATTCAGTACAATTTTCTTTCCCTGTTTTTAACAGATTAAAAATGACCATTGTTATGTTGGCTTTTTGTGGCATTGAATGTCACTTTTTTGAGCAAGTGGTACGAAAAAACACTTCCCACGCGGGCAAAGCCGCTGGCAGTAGCTAGTAGGATAATATAATTGGGTAAATCGAAAATGCACTCAAAATGTTTTCAAACTAGGTATGTTTACATTTTAGGATTATAGCCATCACTTATCCTTGACAAGACCAACAAATAACTTACTAACACGAGTCCAACCCGCAAAACCTAGTCACACGAGAATAGGCTCTTTGTTACAGGAAAAAACTGCCTGAAATTGCGTGCTTCTATCTGAAGTAGTACGTGCGAGGATTAACGTAGTGCGGGGAAATTACTATATTAACCTACAATTTGTACGAAAGGACACAAAAATTAGTACTTTCAGGTTTAACCTATACCTACTTTATGTATGGCATGTGCCTACCACAAGATACACCTACTGTAGGTACCTATTATTTAGTCATGCAAACTTGTACCTAAGCAATAGTAAGCAGATGCCTAGAAAGGTCATACATAGTTCACACTATTAGTAGTATTATAATCGAGAAAGTAATTCTATTTGTCCGTATCGTTTTCGTGAGCAGTGGTGGTCCAGTGGTATCGGCCGCGACTTACAAGTTTTAGGTCGTGGGTTCTAGCCCAGGTAGGCGCTTTACTTTGTGTAAATTATTTCATCACCACTGCTCTCAAAACGGTGATGTCCTAGAACCAAAAATTCGAAGACATGTGACATCTACCAACCCGCACTGGGCCCGCGTGGTGGATGACGGCCCATTCCCTCTCACAGAGAGGAGGCCTGTGTCCCAGCAGTGGGAACTTTAATAGGCTGATGATGTGATGTGATGTATCGTTTTCACACCTAAACCGAATTTGTAATTTTTGAAGTAAAGACCTTAGAGAAAAGTTCCTGGAGGCGCCTCCCCGAGCAAAACGCCGCGCTAGTCGTTTTTGTGCAGTTTTTAAGAGCTATCTACCTTTTATTTAAAAAGAAATATCAATTAATAAAAATACATAAAATTTCTACATAATGTTGATTCTAAAATGGTAGAACACTTTTTTTTTAAGAGTTATATGTTTCACTAATCTCCTTCCAACATAACCATAAAAATGTGAAATAATTATTGATAGCATGCATCTCCTCGTAAAGTGTTCATTAATTATTTTTTATACTAACACTAATGGATAGACCATTTGATAACGAAAATTTTTTAAGTTTTTTTTTTTTTTTATTCGATTTTATAAAGATTTTATTTTAAAATCTGGGCGTATTCACTACCGTAATTCATGCGCCACCAGTGCCGCTAGGCCAATAGGAATGCTCATATTTTATGCTGATTTTTGGTCAGGGTACGGCCTTAAGGTCCCCCTAGTCGACAGCACGAACGATTTTGTGCGCGGGGTTAAAATGCACGCTATCTCATCCGACAACACGTGCGAAAGAGATAGATGCTGTGATGAGAAGTAAGCACTTTTGCAAATTTGTAGCAAAATGGATGATGATATAGGAGGAATTTTTTTAAACAGACCTTTGGGAGTCTAGTTATAATGAAAATAAGACTAAATGTATATTTTCAAAATAAAATTATTTGCATTTTTGAACTACTAATATATCCCTGTATGGTGGATTGGTGGACGTTTTGCAATTTTCCTTTTTCTTATGGTATTTATTTTCGCCCAAAGATGCGTTAAAATTAGTGTTTAAATGTGGAACTTTCGACGCTCATAACTTATTTTCATTTTTTACTTTTTTGTTTCCATACAGGGCTAGATAATGATGAGACAAATTAATAACCTTTTTTTATTTTGAACGGACATCGTCAAACAGTGGAGTTATTCCTAGACTACGTTTGTATGGAATAATTATCGACTAGTGTAACCTTAAACATACACGCGCGCGAAGCCGCTGTCAGAAGTTAGTATATTTTGGAAATATCCTTTGAGATATCTTATGCAAAATAAAGCAATAAATCTATATGAATTATGTACATGTTTATTTATTTTCCTACGGTAGGAATGCTTACGTCAGATTTATACTATATAAATGAACTACATAATTATTAAATGGTAAATACCTTTGTATGTGCGTAATCAGAATGACATAGGTAGACTATAGGTTATGGTAAAATTAAGTAAATAAGAGTTAATTAATTCATCATTGGCTTACCATATTTATGTCTTGTTGAAAAAGAGATTGAGAAAGAAAGATTGCTACGAAAGATAAGCTATACACACTACGCGACTACGCTATTAGGCGCACACCGTGCTACGCTTACTGCTCAGATGCACTACTAAACTACCTGTGCTACGCAACTACGCTATTGCACTACGCTGAAGTTATGAATATAAATATGGATGGATGGAGAGGGAGAGGAAGGCCAAAGAAAAGATGGATGGATTGGATCATTTGAGGAGTGATATGAATGAAAAGGGAGTCAGTGATAGCGTGACGGGGGACAGGACGGTATGGAAGAAGAAAACGTGTTGCGCCGACCCCAAGTAACATGGGATAAGGGCAGGCAGGTGATGATGATGAGTTAAAGACTACATTTTGCCTATGATGGTCATTTTTCCAAGTCAGGTAGGCTAATTGACGAACGGTTTTGTCGCAAATCTTTCGTCATAAAACAGTTTTACCGACGAAACACTGATCATTGAACCCTTCTTTCGTCGAACCACTCTTTCTCATCGCATAACTATTTCAGAATCTGCATAAATATGGTTCTATCATTACTTAATAATGAATATCAAAAGGAAAGAAGGTATAGTGCGCGGCACGTGAGTTGAATAAAATGTACTAACGTTTTATTGAAATTAAACGATTTAAACCTTAATACATCCCTTATTAATGACCTAACTGGTCGTATAAAAAGAAGAAAAGTCGGTTTAAATCGTTTAATTTCAATAAAACGTTAGTACATTTTTGTTCAACTTACGTACCGCGCGCCAGTAGGATCCTATTGACACATATCTGTAAGTATAAAACTCACAATGGATCTTTGTTTGAATTGGCTGCAAGACCCTGCGCAGTAGCTATTTTTGTGTCAATGTTGAAGGTGAAGATAGCATTGTATAACTGTCTCTTTCACTCGCTTACGTTTGTCGCATCGTCCTATCTCGCTTACTCTCTTCAAAGACATAAAGGTCCGCTGTGACTACTATACTTATATACTGTAGATAACTTTGTACTTGAGCATACTTTACGTAAGTTAGCTACGAGCAGATGAACACGTATCCATTCGTACTAGTCACTTTTACCTATCGTACTATCTTCAGGGAAAACCATTCATTCCAACTTCACATCGTCCTTTGCACTCTACTGAAAGTACGCAATTGATGTAGGTAGGTACGTAAATTTACTCCCAGTGAGTAAGTGTAGACAGTTACGTGACTCTTACTCTTGAAACAAATAAAATAACAGCTGTTATTTCAATTATGTTTTTAGTCATGGCAGTCCCCTTTCCGAGAGGTTTTTCAGACGTTAGTAGTAGGTTCTTTTTATTTTTTTAGGGTTCCGTACCCTAAGGGTAAAAACGGGACCCTATTACTAAGACTTCGCGGTCCGTCTGTCTGTCTGTCTGTCTGTCCGTCTGTCACCAGGCTGTATCTCAAGAACCGTGATAGCTAGACAATTGAAATTTTCACAGATGATGTATTTCTGTTGCCGCTATAACAACAAATACTAAAAACAGAATAAAATAAATATTTAAGCGGGGCTCCCATACAACAAACGTGTTTTTTTTGTTGTTTTTTGCGATAATGGTACGGAACCCTTCGTGCGCGAGTCCGAGTCGCACTTGGCCGGTTTTTATTATTGTTAGGCTCGCGCTTGACCACTATCTCACCTGATGGTAAGCGATGATGTGGTCGACGATGTAGCACGCTTACCTAGAAGAAACCGATTCACTCTTGACTTAAAGACTCGCAAGTTGTAGCTATCAGGAAACACATACTCCGGCAGGGAATGCCACTTCTTAGCTGTACGCTTAATGAAAGTATTCCCAAAACGTTTGGTGCATATGGGTGGGATGTCCACCATGTACCGATGAATGGCATATACGGTAGAATGCTACTAAAGTTTAGTTTACTTGTTATCTGTTATGTAGTCAAGCGGTCAAAAAGATCTTCCATCTTGAAAAGAATATAATTTAAACCTTAACACAGACAGACTATTACTCAATTTTTCACTCCGGCTGGCGGGTTCGAATCGCAACCGGAATGTTGTTGTTGAGAATGTTTGTGAGTATCGGTATCTCTGTCACCTCTGACCTAGACTAGGGTCAAGAGGAAACCCATCAAAAAATAAAAAAATCAAAACTTGGTTAATTCACATGATCTCTAGAACAATTGTACCCACATACACAATTGACTGCAAATTGAAGTATTTGAACAATGAATTGTTGAGTTATTCCGTATTTTAAATGAATTTGAATAAATGACGAGAGCTGATTTGAAAGCCCGTTCCGCCCACATCAAAAATATATACTCGTATTGCCAGTAATAAAAGTATAGTTTCTTTACAAAATACAGGTAAAATATGATTAGGTTATGGAATTGAGAACTCACATCTAATATTTAATAAAATATATAAAACACGTTAACCTGTTTATTTATTAAAATTTAATGTTTATTTCCTAATGTCAGCAGTATAAAGACAGAATTGTCGTATTTATTAGGGAAAATTCAACCATCAATAAGTACTGCCGTATATAAACACGTGGCGCTTATAATGGCACGTGTTTAAAAAATATGGTGACCAACTGACCAATATGGCGACCAATAAATATCTCTACGTGACATTACACAGACACACATCTAGTAATGAATTTCTTGATGAAACAAACGAAATATTTGTGTCACTAACAATGGAATCAAAACAAAACACGTAAACTCCTTATGTACCTATAAAATATAGAGTAGAAGAAAACAAATATGTACCCAGTATGTTTCCTGCATGCCGCCCGTACGTAAACACCAAGTGAATAATTATTAGGTGTTAGTGTCAGACTGATGCTTTGGCTTCGGCCACTTTCGGTCAAAAAGCCAACTTCGGCTAAAGAGCTAGCTTACGGCAAAAAGCCACATTGGGCCAAAAAACGCCAGCATCAGCCAAAAAAGCTACCTTCGACTGCGACCGAAAACAGCCAAAGTTTTGACAGAAGCCGAAGGTTCCTTAGCAAGTGCCGAAATTGATCGAACTTTTACGAATGCGCGAGCGCACGGTCGAAGGAGGAAAGCTTCTTTGTCAAAAAATAGCCACTACAAAAACAAAATGAAAACAGTTGGCACCTTTTTAAATTATGTTTTTCTTTCTTTTCTTAAACTTCGACTTCGGCCGAAGGTTGAGGCGATCGTCGATTAATCGGCGTCGACACTATTGTTTATATAGGTATTACATACGTTATGTACGGTCACAATAAACAATCAAGAAGTGATGGCAAATAGCCCACGACGACGTATGTAGGTACTGTCAACATGATAATTGTATGGGCGACGGTGAACGAGTAGTTTGGGAGACAGTAGTCTTAAAATCTATGTCATATTGTTTAGTAAATTCAGGGAAACAACTTTTGGACAAAAGAAATGAAAAACTACCTTCGACCCGATTAAAAAAAAACAAGAAGGAGAACAATTGCAAAATAATGCTGTTTCGGCAAAAGAACCTAAAACACTTTTTTCAATTCATACTGAATTTATATAAGGCAGCCAGCAAAGTCGTAAAATAGTGCCGCGTTCTTACAATAAGTTTTAAAATGGATGGTCGGAATGGAAGAAGGAAAAGTGTTACACCGATCCCGAGGAACATCGGATAGGTGCAGGCCACATAGAAATGGCGTCGGGCGCGGACATGGCACGGGCGGCTTCCATTCCATTCAAATTTCATACAAAATGCATGGAAATAAAGCGCAATTTAGGACACACGGTATGTCGTTGCTCGGACGTGGTTATGACGCGCCATTTCGGCGCCCGCACCTGGTAAAATTGATATGTATGTATGTATGTATAATGATTATGAGCAAGTTTTAAAATTGATTAAAAGCTTAAGGTATTCAAAGACAGTTTTTGCTAAGTCTTCCACTACTTCTTATTACAATTTTATTTATCGTTCTAACAAAATTACGTATGAGTGACCACAACGTCCTTACAGCCGTCAATCAACGCTTTTTTTTAAGTTATATATTAAATAATCTACTCACGCCAATATCAGTCAACTCGCTGACTGATTTATTGGCACACGTCTTTAATACGTTGATGAAATAACTAGCATTATCTCGCGGCTTTGCTCCCGTCGCCATTTTTGCGGGATTATAACAGCCACACTCGGTGATAATATAATTTTGACAAGCTTTTCTTTACTTTTACATGTCCCGGTATCTGTAATCAAATCTTGCAAGTTAAATTTAACACGTGACAATGCAATTTTAAATATAAAACCGTCTTTTTTTGTTGAAAGTTTGTTTCTCGTGTCTATCAGTGGGGTCCGTGCCCACTCGACCCGATTAGACTCTGCATATTTTTATTTTGCTACCAAAATAAAAATATGCAGAGTCTAATCGGGTAAAAACTTTGATGTATAGTAAGGCAGATTTATTTCAGACTGTTGATTTAACGCTTGCACCACAGATAAAGTAAAATTTAAATAATGTTTGGATAAATAAATCAATAATTAAACAAGTAAGTACTTATCCTTTTTTATTATAGTATACGCTTTGTACTTTGTAGTAAAAATCACAGATTATGTTAATTATCATTAGAGCCTTATATTATTCTTCGGGTCGAATCTAATCGGGTCAAGTGGGCACGGACCCTATCAGGGGTTATCAGTGATGGAAGTTTTGTTATCGAATCAGTATTTTCAGAGATTAGCTTTTACAAACAAAAAAACAATGGATGGGGAAGACAATATAAACAATGGACGGAATGTCTGTACTTCTAATATATACTGCTAAGTTATCGAATAATAAAAGAATATGCAAGAAGCAGGCGTCTTGATCCACCAACCCGATATATATTGGGATAAAGTCAAAAAACATTAAACCTCTTACTAATAATATTATTGTTAGTTGAGAAGACACCGTTTACCACCTAGCTCCTGCACTATACCATCATAGATCGTAGTATAAGTACTACATTCCTTTGCGTTCTGCACACATGAATTAACCATAGTGTTACGTAACGAGGCCTTGGGTGACCGCAGCTGGACTGGGTACTAAGCAAGGACTTAGACTAAATCCCACTTTGAATGGGATTTATAAGGATTGATAGCTTTAAGCGTCTGGAAGTGATATTTATGAATGTCTTTTCCGGCAGATAAAAACTGAAGTCTAGTGTTTCTGAAGCTGAAAATTCAATGATCTGTTATATGTTTTAACTAATATTGGGTAGACCCGGCAGACCTGTCCCGCTGCTAGGCCTCCTCCAAATTCTTCCAGAGATTCATCCCGCATTTCCTCTCGATGATCAGTTATGCTTATGCAGTAGGTATTTTCTTTCCTCAGACGACATTTACCAAGAACAGTAAAGTAGTAGCTATCTACTTCTGTCTTTTGAAATAAATGTTGAATTAACACTTTTTACCCGACTGCCGAAGGAGGGTAATGTATCGCGTTCTAAAGACCAAACGCGTTGGCCGATTTTGATTATTCTTACGTCAATCGATTCGTCTCTAAACCCTGCGAGTGTTACTAACTACATTAAAATTGGAAAACAAAAAAATGGCGGATTTTGGGCGCCATATTGTGGGGCACCAAATTTTTTTTCTTCCGTACCCATCGTGTGGGGTATCAAAATAAAGGGTTTTAAGAGGTGATTTCAAAAATATATAACACCGGCGATATGTTTAAATGTATATAATGTAATTATAAAAAAAAAGTTAACTAAAGTAACTAAAAGTTATATATAAAAAAAGTTAATTAAAAAAAACAAAAACCCGACAGCGTAAAAAGCGAACTAAACATGCATGCATTCGGAGGATATATCTGGCTTTGGTCAGCCAGCTCGCGAACATGTATCCTCCGACTGCACAGCATGATTTTCTTCTTGCTTACGTCTTTTTAGTTCGCTTTTTACGCTGTCGGGTTTTTTGATTTTTTTATTACCAACTTTGCAGTCGAATAAAGTCATAGTTACACAAAAACTTGTTTTCTATAAAGTAACAAACAAATGACTGCATGACCAGACTTCAACCTGTGCAAAAACTATTTAGTTACTAATTACGTCACACTCTAACCTCTTAGGTAATTATCTACTAAACCATTAGTATAGACAGTCTGTCTAAGTCAGTCTAAGTTAATTGATTGATCGGTAAACCTGAAATGTTTGGTTTTTAATGAGTTGCCTAATAGGTACAACTATTTTCTACAAAAAAAATTCAAGTGCAAATCCGTCGTATTGCATTTTTTTTCGATCGCATTGCGTCCAACTTACTTGCAATTTCGTACTTATCGGTGTGATATAAATCAAATCGCTTTGACCCATCGCTAAGGTCACTAAGGCACGGGGTCCCAGCGCTAACAAAGAAAATTTGGTTCAAATAAATGTCACTAGACGGCGCTATATGCATCGATTCGTTATTGAATTGTGTGAAAAATTAACATTTTCTAGAATCGATCATAAAAATTGTGTGTGCAAAAAATACTGTAAAACAAATCGTCTCTGTATTTAAAGAAAAAAAATGTTACAATCCGAGAAAACCCTGTTACTTGCAAGTCGTTGCTAACACCATCTATAGCCGTGGAACGGAACCGAACACGATCGAACTACTTATAAAAATAATCATCTTTATCAGACGAAAAACGCTAGTTACGTCGGCACGGTTTCTTTGTATGGGATGAGGCATCTGTATGCTAGTATTATATTATCTGTGATTCGATCCCGTGGATCACCCCACAGGACACGTATTCGGGATAAAGAAATAGCCTATGTCACTCACGGATAAGGTGGCTTTCTATTGTTGAAATAATTTTTAAATCGGTCCAGTAGGAGCCTATTCGGTCATCAACAAAAATCTCTTCCTAAAAAATCAAAAAATCTGTCCTCTTTATATTATTATTATTAGTATAGACTAAGGCAACATAGGTTCAGTCCGCTCGTTGATTTAGTTACCAAACTTTGGGAAGCAATGGTTTGTCCAATGATATAACAATGCGATTAATTGATGTGATCGGTGTTATCACCATACCATCATCACCATTTCAGCCGTAAGACGTCCACTGCTGAACATAGTCCTGCCCCAAGCGTCGCCACATTGACCGGTCCTGTGCTGGACGTAGCGTGTTCATTGGCCCCGAGAAAAGAAGGGCGTAAACCTTCTGGCCATTGCCGCTGAACGCCCCTATCACACCACGAAGACAAGGTTCTTGGATGCCTGGCTGCAGCAGCGACGTAAGGTTGCAAATCGACTCTAACGATTCAACGATGTGTTGGCTGTACTCGAGTTATTTCCAGGTTCTGGGTTGCCTACTTCTGGATCAGCACTCCTGGTGTCCAGGTCCCGAGGTTCAGCTCGACAGGATCGAAAAAGGGTGTCTTCATAAGGGTTGAAGTTGATGAATTAAATGAAACACTAAGTTATTCAGTACACGGCACGATTCTAGGGCTCTCAACAATTTCTGAGACTTGATTCTATATAAGAATTACTTCTTATTTACTAAGACAAGTACAAGCGACTAGCTTTGGATGACTACAAATTCTATTTGGGCCCGGGGGGTGTATATACCCTCGGACCGTGCCATTATTGAGAGCCCCGCAAATTCTCGCCGAAAATATTTTTTATTTCTGTAAAAAACCCTTATCAACATTTGGTAAATAGGGTTACCGCACCCCTTCCACGGTGCTATCAATAGCTGGATTTCTTCGTACTGTAACACAGTAACGCCCCCTATCTCTGTATCTAATCCATATACCTAATTTCCAGGTATTGATAGCTTCCCTAGACTAATTCCATGAAATAAAGGAACAATTTCCTTTATTTCTCAGTTAAAACCTTAATAGCTTTTAACCTAGCCTAAGGATATCTATAGGTTGGGTTGACCTGCTGGTGCCAATAGCAGGCTGTCTGTTGAGGTCTAAAAAAAGCTTATTTTCGGGAATCTTCTATGGGATATCATCCCTTATGTAACGAATCTATAAATTCCTAAGTCATTTCACCGACTTTAGGACTTCCTACTTAGGCTAACCAGACAATCACCGCCTATTATGGGGATTCTGGTAGCCGATAGACCACACTTTACATTTCTAGTGTTCATATAAGTCTATCTAGGCTATATGCACATAAGGTGCCTCGATATGTACAATTTCCCTGATAGCTACAACCTTGGGGTCTTTAAGTCAAGAGTGAATAGGTTTCTTCTAGGCAAGCGTGCTTCACCGTAGACCACGTCATCGCTTAACATCAGGCGAGATAGTGGTCAAACGCGAGCCTATAGACTATATTAAAAAAAAAAAAAAAAAAAAAATTCGATAGCTGGTCACTTTCTTTGCGCCCAGCTATCAGAGAAACTATTCATAAAACCCTAACAAGATTGGGACGACACGATGGTGCGTTTACCGGGCCATCGGGAGGTCCCCAAAAATTCCTTATTTTCGGAATTCCCAGGGGTGTATAGTCCCGGGGAATGCCAAAAACTGACTAAAAATTACATTTCCAGAAACCTATTTTCTGGAATTGTACTTAAACTACTTGAGCGATTTTCGCTCCAAAGTGATGGCTTGGTAGCTAGTCCAGCAAGCCATCAGAAAGTACTTACACCATGAGTACATCTATTCCCTTCAGGGAGTTATTCCACCTGAAGGGTCCACAAATTTCAACGTTTTACGTTGTTTACATTTTTCACGACTGTTTATCTCGCTGACTATCCAAGCGATTCTTCCCATCTAGAAACCGCCTGGAAGCCCTTTTAACAAGCTTTCCAATGGTAGTACTTTTACCAGTACACCTATATGTTTTCTAGGTACTTAGGGCACCTAAACCCGTAAGCATTTGCCGAAAACCAGATAAACAGCAGTTTTCTATTATATACCGACTTGATATCTCAAGTAAATGGGCTTTATATAAAAGACTACGCTAACTATGAGGTGTATATAGGTTTCCTGTCTCGGTCTAGGTCTCCCATATACCCTAAAATGACCTAAAACCATATATTCGGTGTTTGAGATATCAAGTCAATATTCATATTTACATAGCAGAAACTATGTGGTTTTCACATAGTTTCATCATTATGTACTGATTTCATGTCCAGTACATAGGATAAGCCCTTAAAAACATGATTTTAATTACTATAATTTTTCCAAAAAACTCCAAAAGTATATATACCGGGTGGGGCCACCTCGCGGGCCATTCGGAACTAATCCGTCGTCGAGCAATGACGTATCGTACGACAGAAATTTATGTTTTTTGCTATGATAACTCTTATCAGCATGCTTTCTAATGCTTTTACTCTATTAAGGGTGAACTATTGAACCCTATAACATACTGACGAATACTAAAAACATCATACTACTATCTCAAAAAATGTAGGTAAAATTTTAGTATAAATATGAAAGTGCCTCTAAAAATCATTTCAGTATTAGATGGCGCGCCGTGGTGAGCAGACATGTCTACACATACAAACTTTAACTTTTATGAACCATTTAGTATGGTTGATGACGCTTCGTCGCGAACATATCTCCCGCCGTGCAGTGCTGTGTCGACTCGCTGTGTCGACTTGAAGTGTTGTCGGCGCGGCGCTGCATTCCTTCAGTGAGCGACGGACGGCATTTCTCGGCTGCCGGCCAGGCCCACCGAGAGGACGGTCGCCGCTCCGGCATCTCTGGTTACTGGGGCAGTGGGACGAGTTTCTTCACCGGACGCTTCAAGGTACCGCCAAGTGTGCGTACCTCAGCGGTCCGGATTTCGCCGTCGATTCCTGGATACACGGCCACAATGCGGCCTCGCGGCCACGTATTGCGGGGCAGCTGGCCGTCGGCTATCAGGACAGGGTCACCCACTTTAAGTTTGGGCCCACTACTATGTGGCTCCCGCCGGTTTTGGAGCTCCGGCAGGTACTCTCTGACCCAGCGACTCCAGAACATATCAGCGAGGATCTGTGATCGTCGCCATATTTTCCTGCTGTCTATATCTTGCTCGGTGAACGCGCCAGGTGTAGGTAGTCTGGCTGACCCACCGAGCAAAAGGTGATTCGGTGTGATGGATTCATCATCATCACCATCTACCGACACGTGCGTCAATGGTCGGCTATTTACAATGTACTCTGCCTCACAAATCAGTGTGGACAACACCTCTTCGGTGGGGTGTTTCTCTGTAAGTACATTGTATAGTGTGTTTTTTTACACAACGAACTAGGCGCTCCCAGGCGCCTCCCATGAATGGCGCTGATGGCGTTATAAAGCGCCACACAATGCCTCTACGACTTGCCTCTGTTTTGAAGGCGTCTCGCAGCTCTCTGTCGGCGCCGTGCATGTTGGTGCCATTGTCTGAGTGGATCTCAGCTGGGCATCCTCTGCGTGCGGCGAATCGGCGCAGCGCCAATATGGCGGAGTCTGCGCTAAGGCTGGCGGCGATTTCAAGGTGCACCGCCCTTGATGTGAGACACGTAAATAGTGCTACGTATCTCTTTTGATGCTGCCGACCGACGGTGACGGATAGCGGGCCGAAATAGTCGAGCCCGGTATATGTAAACGGCCTCTTATGATGAGCGAGGCGCGTTTTCGGGTGGTCGCCGGTCGCAGGTACTGGTGGCTGTGCCTTGCGTATACGGCAATGCAGGCATCTCGCTATCACCTTCTTCGCTGTGGGTCGCATCTTCACGACCCAGTAGTGCTGCCGTACCTCATTAATTGTGAGTTCGGTGCCACTATGTTGTAGACTGCGATGTGTCCAGTCTATGTACAGCTGCGTTATGTGATGGTCGCCATGTAATATAGGCGGGCGCATCACTTCTTCAGCTACTTCTTGCGTAGCTGCTATGCGACTTCTTAGTCGCAGCACGCTGTCAACGACCTGAATTTGTAAAGGTCGCAGCGAGCTATTCTTATTTATTTCTTCAACGTTCGCTAACTCTGAAGCGAACGATTGTTGTTGTGCGACCTGGACAAGTATTTTCTCAGCTTCTTGGAGAAATTCTGCTTCTATAATTTGTCTGTTGACCTGGGTTGGGGCTCTGCATGCCTGCTTCTGCTTCTGTGCAGGTGCAGCGGGCTTCTGGCGCCAGTCTGGGTCCTTTTCAGCGTTTTTTCTTGTCCGTTTATAGGACGTTATCTCTGTTCTATTTTTGCAAAGAGATATAAAACGCAGAACTGTGGCGGTCGCACGAAGCAGTCGCTCCCATCTGGAGAATCTGCTTGGCTCTGGAACGGCTTCTATGAAGCTCTTCTTGTCCCCTTCTGTGACAACGAAAGCCTTTTCTTCTCCCGTGTCGTCTGTAGTCGGAGGTTTCTCTGTGGGCCATAATTCGGGCCCAAGAGACAAAAATCTCGGCCCGCAGTACCACTCGTGGTCCGAGTTGAACCGCAGTGGCACGTCACGGGTTGCTGCATCAGCGATGTTCATCTTGGTGGGTATCCATCGCCAATCTTCGACTTTGCTATTGTCTTCAATAGCAGCTATTCTGTGAGCAACGAAAGGTTTGTATACTCTCGCTCCTCTTCTAATCCAGGTCAGTACGGTCTTGCTATCTGACCAATACGTTACTGACGTGGGCTTGCAGTCGTGTTCACTCATCACTGCTGCGGCTACGCGGGTTCCCAATACCGCGGCCTGAAGTTCGAGTCTCGGTATCGAAAGCAGTTTCAGTGGGGCCACCCGCGCTTTCGCCATAACAAGGCTTATTAAATGCTTGCCTTCCACGGTCGTGGCCCGCCAGTATACAGCGGTAGCATATGCCATCTCGCTTGCATCAGTGAACACATGTACCTGCATTTCTATAGCGTCGCTATACCCAGGATAGCATCTTGGTACGCTAACGTTTTTTAGTTGGCGTAAATGTTGTACCCAAATTTTCCATTGTAATGCTAGGTCAACATCTAGCCTCTGATCCCAGTCGACGCCTCGCCTCCATGCTTCTTGCAATATTTGCTTCGCCTTGATGGTTACTGGTGAGGCGAGTCCGAGTGGGTCGTATAGCGACGCGACTATTTTGAGCGCCTCTCGCTTGGTGGGCGCCTCTCGGTCCAAGATACCCTCAGGCAGACGCGCGAGTGTGAGGTTGAAACCCAGCGTGTCTTCGCCTGGCCTCCATATGAGGCCGAGTATCTTTTCCGATGTATCTATATCTCCAATGGATACCATCTCAGTTTGTATGTGCGATGGGTCCATTTTTTCTAGGAGCTGCGAGCTATTTGAAACCCATTTCTTGAGTTCAAACCTCGCCTGTAGGTGTATTTTTCGCACCATACTAGCGACTTCTGCCGCCTTCTCGATAGTTCTATAACTGTCTAGGTAGTCATCCATATAATGACTACGTAGTATAGCATCCACAGCTTCAGGGTGCTTTTCTATATATTTGTTTGCGTTCCAGTTCTTTGCAAAAATTGCTGTGCAAGGCGAACTGGCTGCGCCGAAAATGATGGACGTCATTCTATATTCTTCTGGCGCTCCTTCTCTGCGGTTTCCCCTCCACAGGTAGCGAAGCGCGTCTCGGTCTTGGCTCCGCACCTTCACTTGCATGAACATCTCCGCTATGTCACCGGTTATTGCAACGCAGTGACGGCGAAACCGCATCATTACGCCTGGCAGCGACTGTAATAGGTCGGGCCCAGTTAGCAGGAAGTCATTCAGTGACATTCCTCTCGATTTGGCGGCAGCGTCATGTACGATGCGAAGTTTGTCTGGCTTCATTGGATTGAAGACATCGAAGTGCGGGAGGTACCAAGTTTTGCCCGGCGTGCTAATTGCGGGTGCCCTTTCAGCGTACCCTTTCGCAATTAGCGAGTCCATTTGGTCTGAGTATCTTCTTAGAAGTTCCTGGTTCTTGTCCAGCTTCTTTTCTGTTGAGACGAGCCTCTTCAGAGCTGTCTCAAAACTATCTGGCATCTCAGCATGCTCATTACGCCAAAGCATGGCGGTTTCGATGTGTCCATTCTCTAATTGGACAGTTGATCGATTCAAAATGTCCTCTGCCCTTCTTGTTGGGTCAGAGGCGGGTCGCTGTGGGTTTATGCACAGCGATTCTATGGCGAAA
This sequence comes from Orthosia incerta, assembly GCA_948252205.1. Lineage (NCBI taxonomy): Eukaryota > Metazoa > Arthropoda > Insecta > Lepidoptera > Noctuidae > Orthosia > Orthosia incerta. The sequence goes on from OX411759.1 coordinate 9,468,334, forward strand.
TATTCGCGCAACTGATGATCCAAATTGTCATCAGTTGTTATTCTATTGACATGATGTACTTGTTGTCGTAGTAAACTACTATGCGCGCCATGTAGTGTCCAACCCATCGCTGTAAGTGACGCAATTGGTTGGTGTCTTGGACCTCTGCGAATCTCGCTGGCCAATAACAAATGCCAGTTGTCTTGGCCGACGAGTATTTTTGGCACGCCATTGTTGTACATCAACTCTTTTCTCAAGTCGGTTAAATGCTTGCAGCGTGCGACAACTCTATCGCTCACTGTTTGTTTTGCCAAGCTGAGTTTAGGTATAGTACGTGCTTTGAATTGTACCCTTCTCTCTTGCGGGCTAACCAGTGTCACCTTGACTCTTCTTGAGCATGGGGTGGTGAGCATGGTGTTGCCTATCGCACCGATCTTGAGCGGGTCCACAGGGCCCTCTGCCCCGACTTGCCTCGCGATGTCTTCATCCATCAGCGAAACGGTGGACCCATCGTCTAGGAGAGCGTATGTTGCTACCTCTCCCGCCGGTCCGATGACCCGGACCGGCACTATCTTTAGGTACGCCTGGCTCGATGGTGACCCGAAACTGGCCACCGTTTCCTGAGGATCCTTGCTGGATTCAGGAACATCGGGCTTCTTGTTGGCTTCCCTCCGTTGTTGCTTCTTCCTATGAAGAAGCCGATGGTGCGTATCTCTGCACCCGTCTTGGCCACACTGTTTTCTCCTACAAGTGTGGTTGCCTCGTCGATGTTGAAGGCAGCGATAACATAGATCATGTTTTTTCGCTAGCTCCCATCTTTTCTCGACAGCTACGCCCCTGAATTGTGCACATCCAGTGGCGTAGTGATGTCCCACGTCGCAAACACGGCATTTTCCTACCGGTTGGTCCGTAGCTATATGCGTCCTTTGTGTGACGCGTCTGTTGGTGTTCGCCTCGGCCGAAGCGATGCCTTCGGGTGGGGCGAATGGACTACAGAAGTGTGCCTGTTCAGATATAAAATTACTGAACAATGAAATATCTGGCACCGATTGGTACTTCTCCGAATATGATCGGTACCATTGTGCTCGTAGCGAATTGGGTAACTTCTCTGTTAACAATCGCATAAGCTCCGCGTTCATAAGGTAATGACCCTTTTTTAACGCGCGGAGCGTGACTACAGCACCTCTTACGCGACTTGCAAACGCGCAGATTATTTATTTATTTTTATTTATTGATTGATAAAAACGGTACATTGTAAGTTATATAAAGTACATAACGTCCAACAAAACTATAGACATAGTTTGTCTGTTGGATCTTTACTTATTTACTTAATTATATAATAAGTACGCAAGTATGAATATCGTAGATTAAATATAAGTATAGATATTAAGAGTATATAGCTTAGGTATGTAAAACAGTAGTTTCGGTACAGTAGTTATGTAAAACAATATAAAGTTAAGGCAGTGTACTAAGTAGGTATTTTTTTAGTTTTATCTTAAATTTATTTTTCTTCTTTTCGTCTCTGATTTCATCTGGTAAGCTGTTGAGTATGTAAGGGAAACGCTTTTCTAATGTTCGGTCTCCATAAACATTATTTACTCTTGGTACTATATATTTACCAGACGACATCATTCGGGTGTTATATTTGTTACATACAGATGTCTCTTGGTGACTCACTGCAGCGCGGTAGTCCGCGTAATCTATCTGTTTCAGCTTGCGCTATGGAGTCTGGACGGCCGAACTGCAGCTCGAGTTCCTTCATGATGTCATCGGGCCTGGCATGTCCGATGAGTTCTGAGCTGACGGTTTCCATTGCACGTCCATGTAAGCTTCTCCTCAGCCTCGCTGTATTCTCGATGTCCGTAAAGTACGCTCGAGTTGTCTCATATATGGCCCGAAATGATAGCCATTCAGTATGAGAACCATTGAAATTCGGCAATGTCATGACGAATTTCGACGCAGAGGGGTTCGGTTGGTCCCGCTGTTCTATTTTCCTGTCGGCTAGCGACGCTATAGCGGACGTCAACTCCGTCAAGAATGGACGGAGACTATCCCTCTGACCTCCTGTACACTCAGCTGACGCTGCAACTGGAGGCTTTCGCACTTCTTTCTCCTTAGGATGCTGACCTTCTATTTGCGATTTGGTGGCGGCCGCAGTCAGGGGTCTATGCATAGAATTTCTGGTTCCCCCTTCAACGACGTTATCCTCCTTCTCAGGCTGAGGTTCTGGTGCCTCTTCTAGCCATGAACGCACGTACTCGTCATTCGAGTTTCTGTCATCCAAGTATTCAGCTTCGGAACCCTCTTCCTCCGCTCTCTGAAGTGCCAATTGTGCAAGCTCCAACTTAATTTTGAGTAAGTCTTCGCGAGCTTTGTCTATGTTTTTTCGTGACCGAGTCACTCTAGTTGACGGCGGACGGCTATGTTCGATACGGGCGTCACCCCGGGTAGTCATCGGCATCGCTGTACGTCTGTCTTCTTCGAAAATCTTCTCTTTCTGAGAAGGTTTCAATGTTGTGTCTGAAGCTCCTTCTAATCTGGTTACTCTGGTAGAAACCGCTTGATCAGTTTCTATTGGTTGATGCGTCGGAGTGCTTTCAGTTTGAGGCGCTAGATGGCGCTACTCGTCCGACGGCTCGGTCCCTTCGGTTGTGGAAGGTGAACACGGCGGCAGCTCATGTCTGATGCCAACTGGTTGATCCAACTCCACGGTCCATGCCTCCGGCGCCTTGCCTTGGGATCTGGTGACCGGCATTGTCGTTCAAATATTTTCTTTTGAAAACTCGAAATTTGTTTTCAAAGATAAGTCCCAGTTCCGGGCTTCAGCGTTCGAACCGACGATCTCCAGAAGTTAACCTCCACTTCGATTGACTATAATTCAATCTTCAAATAAAAAATCACTAAAAACTTACGGTCAGTGATAAGTCTTCAGGAAACTTCAGGCATCTGCTATACAAGTTTATTTTTCCCATAAACGTGTATGTTCTATTTGATTGACTATAATTCAATCAAATTCTAAAATCACCGAAAAGTCAAGGTTACTCTTCGGTGGTGATGCTTCATGAACTGCTTGTCCAAAGCATCAGAGCCGTGCATCAATCTTCAGAGCACGTATCTTGCTTGATTGAAGAAAATTCAATCTTCAAATAAATCACCGAAACGTCAAAGTTATTTTCAGTGATAGTGCTTCAGGAACCGCATAGTCAGTACATCCGAAACGTATCTAAGTCTTCAGAGTACGTTTCTTCCATTCACTGACGAAAATTCAGTCTTCAAAATTTCCTGAAAACATAGGGGTTGTTTTCAGTCATAAGGCTTCAGGAATTATTCTTCAATCGTCAAGGATGCACATCAGCCTTCTAAACGCACGTCTTGTATTTTTCTGACGGGCGCTCGTTTTTTAAACAAATTGCTAAAAACATAAGGGTAGTTTTCAGCGATAAGTCTTCAGGAACTATTCTTGGGGCTTCAAGGATGCGCATCAGTCTTCATACGGCATTTTGCGGCTCACAGAAAATTTCTTCTATTTTCTTAAAATTATTGAAAAAATAGGGTATTTTCAATAACTGTCTCCAGAATTTTACCTCATAGATCCAGCGGCAAATAGGGCACGTAGGACTTGTTCCCTGCAGTGCACGTCGATTTTTGGTTTATTTGTGAAATTAATTTCCCCAAAATTCGAAAAATTAATTCCACCACTGTTTCTTCCTGACGTCCTGGGGCGCTCCAGACTTCGAATTTCGGCTCGAACGGGTCAACGTTGTGTTGCACGTAGCCGAATTAATATGCAGGCACCCAGTTGTTTTTTCTGGATCTGCTGTTCCCGACGTCCTGGGGCTCTCCAGGCTCCAAAATTCGGCTCGATAGGACCATAAGATGTGCTGGACGTAGCGTGTTCATTGGCCCCGAGAAAAGAAGGGCGTAAACCTTCTGGCCATTGCCGCTGAACGCCCCTATCACACCACGAAGACAAGGTTCTTGGATGCCTGGCTGCAGCAGCGACGTAAGGTTGCAAATCGACTCTAACGATTCAACGATGTGTTGGCTGTACTCGAGTTATTTCCAGGTTCTGGGTTGCCTACTTCTGGATCAGCACTCCTGGTGTCCAGGTCCCGAGGTTCAGCTCGACAGGATCGAAAAGGGGTGTCTTCATAAGGGTTGAAGTTGATGAATTAAATGAAACACTAAGTTATTCAGTACACGGCACGATTCTAGGGCTCTCAACAATTTCTGAGACTTGATTCTATATAAGAATTACTTCTTATTTACTAAGACAAGTACAAGCGACTAGCTTTGGATGACTACAAATTCTATTTGGGCCCGGGGGGTGTATATACCCTCGGACCGTGCCATTATTGAGAGCCCCGCAAATTCTCGCCGAAAATATTTTTTATTTCTGTAAAAAACCCTTATCAACATTTGGTAAATAGGGTTACCGCACCCCTTCCACGGTGCTATCAATAGCTGGATTTCTTCGTACTGTAACACAGTAACGCCCCCTATCTCTGTATCTAATCCATATACCTAATTTCCAGGTATTGATAGCTTCCCTAGACTAATTCCATGAAATAAAGGAACAATTTCCTTTATTTCTCAGTTAAAACCTTAATAGCTTTTAACCTAGCCTAAGGATATCTATAGGTTGGGTTGACCTGCTGGTGCCAATAGCAGGCTGTCTGTTGACGTCTAAAAAAAGCTTATTTTCGGGAATCTTCTATGGGATATCATCCCTTATGTAACGAATCTATAAATTCCTAAGTCATTTCACCGACTTTAGGACTTCCTACTTAGGCTAACCAGACAATCACCGCCTATTATGGGGATTCTGGTAGCCGATAGACCACACTTTACATTTCTAGTGTTCATATAAGTCTATCTAGGCTATATGCACATAAGGTGCCTCGATATGTACAAATTCGATAGCTGGTCACTTTCTTTGCGCCCAGCTATCAGAGAAACTATTCATAAAACCCTAACAAGATTGGGACGACACGATGGTGCGTTTACCGGGCCATCGGGAGGTCCCCAAAAATTCCTTATTTTCGGAATTCCCAGGGGTGTATAGTCCCGGGGAATGCCAAAAACTGACTAAAAATTACATTTCCAGAAACCTATTTTCTGGAATTGTACTTAAACTACTTGAGCGATTTTCGCTCCAAAGTGATGGCTTGGTAGCTAGTCCAGCAAGCCATCAGAAAGTACTTACACCATGAGTACATCTATTCCCTTCAGGGAGTTATTCCACCTGAAGGGTCCACAAATTTTAACGTTTTACGTTGTTTACATTTTTCACGACTGTTTATCTCGCTGACTATCCAAGCGATTCTTCCCATCTAGAAACCGCCTGGAAGCCCTTTTAACAAGCTTTCCAATGGTAGTACTTTTACCAGTACACCTATATGTTTTCTAGGTACTTAGGGCACCTAAACCCGTAAGCATTTGCCGAAAACCAGATAAACAGCAGTTTTCTATTATATACCGACTTGATATCTCAAGTAAATGGGCTTTATATAAAAGACTACGCTAACTATGAGGTGTATATAGGTTTCCTGTCTCGGTCTAGGTCTCCCATATACCCTAAAATGACCTAAAACCATATATTCGGTGTTTGAGATATCAAGTCAATATTCATATTTACATAGCAGAAACTATGTGGTTTTCACATAGTTTCATCATTATGTACTGATTTCATGTCCAGTACATAGGATAAGCCCTTAAAAACATGATTTTAATTACTATAATTTTTCCAAAAAACTCCAAAAGTATATATACCGGGTGGGGCCACCTCGCGGGCCATTCGGAACTAATCCGTCGTCGAGCAATGACGTATCGTACGACAGAAATTTATGTTTTTTGCTATGATAACTCTTATCAGCATGCTTTCTAATGCTTTTACTCTATTAAGGGTGAACTATTGAACCCTATAACATACTGACGAATACTAAAAACATCATACTACTATCTCAAAAAATGTAGGTAAAATTTTAGTATAAATATGAAAGTGCCTCTAAAAATCATTTCAGTATTAGATGGCGCGCCGTGGTGAGCAGACATGTCTACACATACAAACTTTAACTTTTATGAACCATTTAGTATGGTTGATGACGCTTCGTCGCGAACATATCTCCCGCCGTGCAGTGCTGTGTCGACTCGCTGTGTCGACTTGAAGTGTTGTCGGCGCGGCGCTGCATTCCTTCAGTGAGCGACGGACGGCATTTCTCGGCTGCCGGCCAGGCCCACCGAGAGGACGGTCGCCGCTCCGGCATCTCTGGTTACTGGGGCAGTGGGACGAGTTTCTTCACCGGACGCTTCAAGGTACCGCCAAGTGTGCGTACCTCAGCGGTCCGGATTTCGCCGTCGATTCCTGGATACACGGCCACAATGCGGCCTCGCGGCCACGTATTGCGGGGCAGCTGGCCGTCGGCTATCAGGACAGGGTCACCCACTTTAAGTTTGGGCCCACTACTATGTGGCTCCCGCCGGTTTTGGAGCTCCGGCAGGTACTCTCTGACCCAGCGACTCCAGAACATATCAGCGAGGATCTGTGATCGTCGCCATATTTTCCTGCTGTCTATATCTTGCTCGGTGAACGCGCCAGGTGTAGGTAGTCTGGCTGACCCACCGAGCAAAAGGTGATTCGGTGTGATGGATTCATCATCATCACCATCTACCGACACGTGCGTCAATGGTCGGCTATTTACAATGTACTCTGCCTCACAAATCAGTGTGGACAACACCTCTTCGGTGGGGTGTTTCTCTGTAAGTACATTGTATAGTGTGTTTTTTTACACAACGAACTAGGCGCTCCCAGGCGCCTCCCATGAATGGCGCTGATGGCGTTATAAAGCGCCACACAATGCCTCTACGACTTGCCTCTGTTTTGAAGGCGTCTCGCAGCTCTCTGTCGGCGCCGTGCATGTTGGTGCCATTGTCTGAGTGGATCTCAGCTGGGCATCCTCTGCGTGCGGCGAATCGGCGCAGCGCCAATATGGCGGAGTCTGCGCTAAGGCTGGCGGCGATTTCAAGGTGCACCGCCCTTGATGTGAGACACGTAAATAGTGCTACGTATCTCTTTTGATGCTGCCGACCGACGGTGACGGATAGCGGGCCGAAATAGTCGAGCCCGGTATATGTAAACGGCCTCTTATGATGAGTGAGGCGCGTTTTCGGGTGGTCGCCGGTCGCAGGTACTGGTGGCTGTGCCTTGCGTATACGGCAATGCAGGCATCTCGCTATCACCTTCTTCGCTGTGGGTCGCATCTTCACGACCCAGTAGTGCTGCCGTACCTCATTAATTGTGAGTTCGGTGCCACTATGTTGTAGACTGCGATGTGTCCAGTCTATGTACAGCTGCGTTATGTGATGGTCGCCATGTAATATAGGCGGGCGCATCACTTCTTCAGCTACTTCTTGCGTAGCTGCTATGCGACTTCTTAGTCGCAGCACGCTGTCAACGACCTGAATTTGTAAAGGTCGCAGCGAGCTATTCTTATTTATTTCTTCAACGTTCGCTAACTCTGAAGCGAACGATTGTTGTTGTGCGACCTGGACAAGTATTTTCTCAGCTTCTTGGAGAAATTCTGCTTCTATAATTTGTCTGTTGACCTGGGTTGGGGCCCTGCATGCCTGCTTCTGCTTCTGTGCAGGTGCAGCGGGCTTCTGGCGCCAGTCTGGGTCCTTTTCAGCGTTTTTTCTTGTCCGTTTATAGGACGTTATCTCTGTTCTATTTTTGCAAAGAGATATAAAACGCAGAACTGTGGCGGTCGCACGAAGCAGTCGCTCCCATCTGGAGAATCTGCTTGGCTCTGGAACGGCTTCTATGAAGCTCTTCTTGTCCCCTTCTGTGACAACGAAAGCCTTTTCTTCTCCCGTGTCGTCTGTAGTCGGAGGTTTCTCTGTGGGCCATAATTCGGGCCCAAGAGACAAAAATCTCGGCCCGCAGTACCACTCGTGGTCCGAGTTGAACCGCAGTGGCACGTCACGGGTTGCTGCATCAGCGATGTTCATCTTGGTGGGTATCCATCGCCAATCTTCGACTTTGCTATTGTCTTCAATAGCAGCTATTCTGTGAGCAACGAAAGGTTTGTATACTCTCGCTCCTCTTCTAATCCAGGTCAGTACGGTCTTGCTATCTGACCAATACGTTACTGACGTGGGCTTGCAGTCGTGTTCACTCATCACTGCTGCGGCTACGCGGGTTCCCAATACCGCGGCCTGAAGTTCGAGTCTCGGTATCGAAAGCAGTTTCAGTGGGGCCACCCGCGCTTTCGCCATAACAAGGCTTATTAAATGCTTGCCTTCCACGGTCGTGGCCCGCCAGTATACAGCGGTAGCATATGCCATCTCGCTTGCATCAGTGAACACATGTACCTGCATTTCTATAGCGTCGCTATACCCAGGATAGCATCTTGGTACGCTAACGTTTTTTAGTTGGCGTAAATGTTGTACCCAAATTTTCCATTGTAATGCTAGGTCAACATCTAGCCTCTGATCCCAGTCGACGCCTCGCCTCCATGCTTCTTGCAATATTTGCTTCGCCTTGATGGTTACTGGTGAGGCGAGTCCGAGTGGGTCGTATAGCGACGCGACTATTTTGAGCGCCTCTCGCTTGGTGGGCGCCTCTCGGTCCAAGATACCCTCAGGCAGACGCGCGAGTGTGAGGTTGAAACCCAGCGTGTCTTCGCCTGGCCTCCATATGAGGCCGAGTATCTTTTCCGATGTATCTATATCTCCAATGGATACCATCTCAGTTTGTATGTGCGATGGGTCCATTTTTTCTAGGAGCTGCGAGCTATTTGAAACCCATTTCTTGAGTTCAAACCTCGCCTGTAGGTGTATTTTTCGCACCATACTAGCGACTTCTGCCGCCTTCTCGATAGTTCTATAACTGTCTAGGTAGTCATCCATATAATGACTACGTAGTATAGCATCCACAGCTTCAGGGTGCTTTTCTATATATTTGTTTGCGTTCCAGTTCTTTGCAAAAATTGCTGTGCAAGGCGAACTGGCTGCGCCGAAAATGATGGACGTCATTCTATATTCTTCTGGCGCTCCTTCTCTGCGGTTTCCCCTCCACAGGTAGCGAAGCGCGTCTCGGTCTTGGCTCCGCACCTTCACTTGCATGAACATCTCCGCTATGTCACCGGTTATTGCAACGCAGTGACGGCGAAACCGCATCATTACGCCTGGCAGCGACTGTAATAGGTCGGGCCCAGTTAGCAGGAAGTCATTCAGTGACATTCCTCTCGATTTGGCGGCAGCGTCATGTACGATGCGAAGTTTGTCTGGCTTCATTGGATTGAAGACATCGAAGTGCGGGAGGTACCAAGTTTTGCCCGGCGTGCTAATTGCGGGTGCCCTTTCAGCGTACCCTTTCGCAATTAGCGAGTCCATTTGGTCTGAGTATCTTCTTAGAAGTTCCTGGTTCTTGTCCAGCTTCTTTTCTGTTGAGACGAGCCTCTTCAGAGCTGTCTCAAAACTATCTGGCATCTCAGCATGCTCATTACGCCAAAGCATGGCGGTTTCGATGTGTCCATTCTCTAATTGGACAGTTGATCGATTCAAAATGTCCTCTGCCCTTCTTGTTGGGTCAGAGGCGGGTCGCTGTGGGTTTATGCACAGCGATTCTATGGCGAAATATTCGCGCAACTGATGATCCAAATTGTCATCAGTTGTTATTCTATTGACATGATGTACTTGTTGTCGTAGTAAACTACTATGCGCGCCATGTAGTGTCCAACCCATCGCTGTAAGTGACGCAATTGGTTGGTGTCTTGGACCTCTGCGAATCTCGCTGGCCAATAACAAATGCCAGTTGTCTTGGCCGACGAGTATTTTTGGCACGCCATTGTTGTACATCAACTCTTTTCTCAAGTCGGTTAAATGCTTGCAGCGTGCGACAACTCTATCGCTCACTGTTTGTTTTGCCAAGCTGAGTTTAGGTATAGTACGTGCTTTGAATTGTACCCTTCTCTCTTGCGGGCTAACCAGTGTCACCTTGACTCTTCTTGAGCATGGGGTGGTGAGCATGGTGTTGCCTATCGCACCGATCTTGAGCGGGTCCACAGGGCCCTCTGCCCCGACTTGCCTCGCGATGTCTTCATCCATCAGCGAAACGGTGGACCCATCGTCTAGGAGAGCGTATGTTGCTACCTCTCCCGCCGGTCCGATGACCCGGACCGGCACTATCTTTAGGTACGCCTGGCTCGATGGTGACCCGAAACTGGCCACCGTTTCCTGAGGATCCTTGCTGGATTCAGGAACATCGGGCTTCTTGTTGGCTTCCCTCCGTTGTTGCTTCTTCCTATGAAGAAGCCGATGGTGCGTATCTCTGCACCCGTCTTGGCCACACTGTTTTCTCCTACAAGTGTGGTTGCCTCGTCGATGTTGAAGGCAGCGATAACATAGATCATGTTTTTTCGCTAGCTCCCATCTTTTCTCGACAGCTACGCCCCTGAATTGTGCACATCCAGTGGCGTAGTGATGTCCCACGTCGCAAACACGGCATTTTCCTACCGGTTGGTCCGTAGCTATATGCGTCCTTTGTGTGACGCGTCTGTTGGTGTTCGCCTCGGCCGAAGCGATGCCTTCGGGTGGGGCGAATGGACTACAGAAGTGTGCCTGTTCAGATATAAAATTACTGAACAATGAAATATCTGGCACCGATTGGTACTTCTCCGAATATGATCGGTACCATTGTGCTCGTAGCGAATTGGGTAACTTCTCTGTTAACAATCGCATAAGCTCCGCGTTCATAAGGTAATGACCCTTTTTTAACGCGCGGAGCGTGACTACAGCACCTCTTACGCGACTTGCAAACGCGCAGATGTCTCTTGGTGACTCACTGCAGCGCGGTAGTCCGCGTAATCTATCTGTTTCAGCTTGCGCTATGGAGTCTGGACGGCCGAACTGCAGCTCGAGTTCCTTCATGATGTCATCGGGCCTGGCATGTCCGATGAGTTCTGAGCTGACGGTTTCCATTGCACGTCCATGTAAGCTTCTCCTCAGCCTCGCTGTATTCTCGATGTCCGTAAAGTACGCTCGAGTTGTCTCATATATGGCCCGAAATGATAGCCATTCAGTATGAGAACCATTGAAATTCGGCAATGTCATGACGAATTTCGACGCAGAGGGGTTCGGTTGGTCCCGCTGTTCTATTTTCCTGTCGGCTAGCGACGCTATAGCGGACGTCAACTCCGTCAAGAATGGACGGAGACTATCCCTCTGACCTCCTGTACACTCAGCTGACGCTGCAACTGGAGGCTTTCGCACTTCTTTCTCCTTAGGATGCTGACCTTCTATTTGCGATTTGGTGGCGGCCGCAGTCAGGGGTCTATGCATAGAATTTCTGGTTCCCCCTTCAACGACGTTATCCTCCTTCTCAGGCTGAGGTTCTGGTGCCTCTTCTAGCCATGAACGCACGTACTCGTCATTCGAGTTTCTGTCATCCAAGTATTCAGCTTCGGAACCCTCTTCCTCCGCTCTCTGAAGTGCCAATTGTGCAAGCTCCAACTTAATTTTGAGTAAGTCTTCGCGAGCTTTGTCTATGTTTTTTCGTGACCGAGTCACTCTAGTTGACGGCGGACGGCTATGTTCGATACGGGCGTCACCCCGGGTAGTCATCGGCATCGCTGTACGTCTGTCTTCTTCGAAAATCTTCTCTTTCTGAGAAGGTTTCAATGTTGTGTCTGAAGCTCCTTCTAATCTGGTTACTCTGGTAGAAACCGCTTGATCAGTTTCTATTGGTTGATGCGTCGGAGTGCTTTCAGTTTGAGGCGCTAGATGGCGCTACTCGTCCGACGGCTCGGTCCCTTCGGTTGTGGAAGGTGAACACGGCGGCAGCTCATGTCTGATGCCAACTGGTTGATCCAACTCCACGGTCCATGCCTCCGGCGCCTTGCCTTGGGATCTGGTGACCGGCATTGTCGTTCAAATATTTTCTTTTGAAAACTCGAAATTTGTTTTCAAAGATAAGTCCCAGTTCCGGGCTTCAGCGTTCGAACCGACGATCTCCAGAAGTTAACCTCCACTTCGATTGACTATAATTCAATCTTCAAATAAAAAATCACTAAAAACTTACGGTCAGTGATAAGTCTTCAGGAAACTTCAGGCATCTGCTATACAAGTTTATTTTTCCCATAAACGTGTATGTTCTATTTGATTGACTATAATTCAATCAAATTCTAAAATCACCGAAAAGTCAAGGTTACTCTTCGGTGGTGATGCTTCATGAACTGCTTGTCCAAAGCATCAGAGCCGTGCATCAATCTTCAGAGCACGTATCTTGCTTGATTGAAGAAAATTCAATCTTCAAATAAATCACCGAAACGTCAAAGTTATTTTCAGTGATAGTGCTTCAGGAACCGCATAGTCAGTACATCCGAAACGTATCTAAGTCTTCAGAGTACGTTTCTTCCATTCACTGACGAAAATTCAGTCTTCAAAATTTCCTGAAAACATAGGGGTTGTTTTCAGTCATAAGGCTTCAGGAATTATTCTTCAATCGTCAAGGATGCACATCAGCCTTCTAAACGCACGTCTTGTATTTTTCTGACGGGCGCTCGTTTTTTAAACAAATTGCTAAAAACATAAGGGTAGTTTTCAGCGATAAGTCTTCAGGAACTATTCTTGGGGCTTCAAGGATGCGCATCAGTCTTCATACGGCATTTTGCGGCTCACAGAAAATTTCTTCTATTTTCTTAAAATTATTGAAAAAATAGGGTATTTTCAATAACTGTCTCCAGAATTTTACCTCATAGATCCAGCGGCAAATAGGGCACGTAGGACTTGTTCCCTGCAGTGCACGTCGATTTTTGGTTTATTTGTGAAATTAATTTCCCCAAAATTCGAAAAATTAATTCCACCACTGTTTCTTCCTGACGTCCTGGGGCGCTCCAGACTTCGAATTTCGGCTCGAACGGGTCAACGTTGTGTTGCACGTAGCCGAATTAATATGCAGGCACCCAGTTGTTTTTTCTGGATCTGCTGTTCCCGACGTCCTGGGGCTCTCCAGGCTCCAAAATTCGGCTCGATAGGACCATAAGATGTGCTGGACGTAGCGTGTTCATTGGCCCCGAGAAAAGAAGGGCGTAAACCTTCTGGCCATTGCCGCTGAACGCCCCTATCACACCACGAAGACAAGGTTCTTGGATGCCTGGCTGCAGCAGCGACGTAAGGTTGCAAATCGACTCTAACGATTCAACGATGTGTTGGCTGTACTCGAGTTATTTCCAGGTTCTGGGTTGCCTACTTCTGGATCAGCACTCCTGGTGTCCAGGTCCCGAGGTTCAGCTCGACAGGATCGAAAAGGGGTGTCTTCATAAGGGTTGAAGTTGATGAATTAAATGAAACACTAAGTTATTCAGTACACGGCACGATTCTAGGGCTCTCAACAATTTCTGAGACTTGATTCTATATAAGAATTACTTCTTATTTACTAAGACAAGTACAAGCGACTAGCTTTGGATGACTACAAATTCTATTTGGGCCCGGGGGGTGTATATACCCTCGGACCGTGCCATTATTGAGAGCCCCGCAAATTCTCGCCGAAAATATTTTTTATTTCTGTAAAAAACCCTTATCAACATTTGGTAAATAGGGTTACCGCACCCCTTCCACGGTGCTATCAATAGCTGGATTTCTTCGTACTGTAACACAGTAACGCCCCCTATCTCTGTATCTAATCCATATACCTAATTTCCAGGTATTGATAGCTTCCCTAGACTAATTCCATGAAATAAAGGAACAATTTCCTTTATTTCTCAGTTAAAACCTTAATAGCTTTTAACCTAGCCTAAGGATATCTATAGGTTGGGTTGACCTGCTGGTGCCAATAGCAGGCTGTCTGTTGACGTCTAAAAAAAGCTTATTTTCGGGAATCTTCTATGGGATATCATCCCTTATGTAACGAATCTATAAATTCCTAAGTCATTTCACCGACTTTAGGACTTCCTACTTAGGCTAACCAGACAATCACCGCCTATTATGGGGATTCTGGTAGCCGATAGACCACACTTTACATTTCTAGTGTTCATATAAGTCTATCTAGGCTATATGCACATAAGGTGCCTCGATATGTACAAATTCGATAGCTGGTCACTTTCTTTGCGCCCAGCTATCAGAGAAACTATTCATAAAACCCTAACAAGATTGGGACGACACGATGGTGCGTTTACCGGGCCATCGGGAGGTCCCCAAAAATTCCTTATTTTCGGAATTCCCAGGGGTGTATAGTCCCGGGGAATGCCAAAAACTGACTAAAAATTACATTTCCAGAAACCTATTTTCTGGAATTGTACTTAAACTACTTGAGCGATTTTCGCTCCAAAGTGATGGCTTGGTAGCTAGTCCAGCAAGCCATCAGAAAGTACTTACACCATGAGTACATCTATTCCCTTCAGGGAGTTATTCCACCTGAAGGGTCCACAAATTTCAACGTTTTACGTTGTTTACATTTTTCACGACTGTTTATCTCGCTGACTATCCAAGCGATTCTTCCCATCTAGAAACCGCCTGGAAGCCCTTTTAACAAGCTTTCCAATGGTAGTACTTTTACCAGTACACCTATATGTTTTCTAGGTACTTAGGGCACCTAAACCCGTAAGCATTTGCCGAAAACCAGATAAACAGCAGTTTTCTATTATATACCGACTTGATATCTCAAGTAAATGGGCTTTATATAAAAGACTACGCTAACTATGAGGTGTATATAGGTTTCCTGTCTCGGTCTAGGTCTCCCATATACCCTAAAATGACCTAAAACCATATATTCGGTGTTTGAGATATCAAGTCAATATTCATATTTACATAGCAGAAACTATGTGGTTTTCACATAGTTTCATCATTATGTACTGATTTCATGTCCAGTACATAGGATAAGCCCTTAAAAACATGATTTTAATTACTATAATTTTTCCAAAAAACTCCAAAAGTATATATACCGGGTGGGGCCACCTCGCGGGCCATTCGGAACTAATCCGTCGTCGAGCAATGACGTATCGTACGACAGAAATTTATGTTTTTTGCTATGATAACTCTTATCAGCATGCTTTCTAATGCTTTTACTCTATTAAGGGTGAACTATTGAACCCTATAACATACTGACGAATACTAAAAACATCATACTACTATCTCAAAAAATGTAGGTAAAATTTTAGTATAAATATGAAAGTGCCTCTAAAAATCATTTCAGTATTAGATGGCGCGCCGTGGTGAGCAGACATGTCTACACATACAAACTTTAACTTTTATGAACCATTTAGTATGGTTGATGACGCTTCGTCGCGAACAGGTCCCATGGGTCCGTATCCAGCTGATCCCCGCCGCCAGGTCATCTGTCCACCTAGTGGGAGGCCGGTATTATAAGAACGTGTAGGTAAAACATGGCATTCTCTACTTTAGTAAGGTAATTGTTTGTTATTATTGTTTATTAAGTGTCATGTAATTGTATTATGAATAACATCGTTTGTCATCGTTTTGTATTATAAGTAAATAAGCATTTGGCTTGATTATTTATTGTTATTATATATTTATGTACAAATAAATTTTTGTATTTTTCAATACGGAATGCTGATAATGACCAATCTAGTAAGTATTTGACACAACCCCTTTAGTTACTCGTATTAATTGTGATTGAAAAGTAATTTAATAAAGGTAGCCATTTGCGGTCATTTATATTAAGTTTGCGTTTTATTCATCACTACCAGCCGCCCGCGGCTCCGCCCTGAAATCTTTATAAATTATAACCTATGTGTTGTTCGGATGTTTAATTAAGGGCCTACATACGCTTTAGTGCCGTAAAACAGTAACTTTCTGAAGCATACTCCTTAGTAACGGCTAGGTTAAAAGGTTTGAAAAAAATATATATTTATAATTGATTCATGTACATAATTTTGAACACAAGGTTTTTTCGTGTAACTAATAGTATTGCTTTAAAAAAATAATTAACGACACTATATTTTTTCGCAACTTTTGAAACCTCCTACAAAACGACTTGGATGTTTAAAAATATTTTTACACAGAAAAATTGTTGGCTAGAATTTCATCATAACTAACATAGCATATGTAAATCAAATAATATTTTGCAAACAAAACTGATCAAAAGGAGGTTCAATATTGATATTTTGGCATCGAGCGGGCGCACGGCCAGTACTGCGTTACGATGGGGCGTATATAGCGCCTTAAGCTATGTCAAAATCCGTTCAGTAGTTTTTCATAAAAGAGTAACAAACATGCTCACAAACATTCACATTTATAATATTAGTAGGATTCATTCCAAATATTGATTGCTTGAACCATTTTAACCGACTTCCCAAAAAAGAGGAGGTTCCCAATTCAGTTTTTTTTTTAAGATATATTTTTGGGCATAACTCCGGATTTGCAAAATTCTTTTTTTGTTCGAAAGAAGTTTATTCTGAAATGGTCCCATTTAAATTTGGTAAAGATTTGAAGAACTTCGGAGATATAAACAGAACTCTGCAATAAATGACGGCAAATCTCTCGGGATTGCTGCCAATTGCATGTCTGTTCATTGTTTAGTTAGACCATTTCATAACATACCATCACGCCAGTCTGCTCTAAACGGGTACGCAGATGTACAGTACCGTTCACCCTGGTACACTCTCATTCCACTGATTATTTTCAAGTTAAATCGTATTCGGGTAATCTATTCTGACATCACTGTGGTAATTATAGGTACCTTACTATAGAACTTGTCCATTAGTAAAAAATTAGTTTTATTTCGGAAGGCGAAAAACGAAAACAGGAACACCGACTTTGAAGTTATTTTGCACTTTGTAGTGTTTTTATTTGGAAGACGGTTGTAAATTTTTGTAAAAATAGTAGTTTATGATACTGTTGCATAATGAGGGGTATTAAAACATGAGTGTGAGTTTAAAAACCGAGCCGTAGGCGAGGTTTTTAATAGTATTCACACGAATGTTTTAATACCTAGTTATGTGCAGTTTCATACACTACTTTATCTTCACTCATACATTTTGGGATTGAACCTACTTAATCTTATTTTTTGTATTTTCCATGCCATAAAGTCGTGATAAATGCATCATATAATAATCTCGACTTTGCTGGTAAGAGATTATGAGTAATTTCCTTCGCCGCATATATTTGGCGGCGTCAATTGTTCTTCACATTCACTAATATCAGACATTTTAAGCAAGAATTTTAAAAAGTCATGAAATTAAGTACAACGAAACCTGCAAAACGTATGAATGGCGCCAAATCCCAGCACATCACCGCATTAAATTGCGGTAAAAAAATCGTACGGCAATAATACCGCATGAAATCCGTGTTTTGCAACAGAATCCACCGCATCGCAGCGCGAATATAATTCGCGCGAATATTTTGAGCTCCATGAACAGGTGGAAAGAGACAAAAGTTCGCGCAAATAAAAATGGCAGTGCGTAATAAGCCTAAAGCGGGCATTGTTACAGACAAGTTAAAATTGGAATCAATTTTTTTTTATTAGGTATAAGAATGGCATTTCAAAAAATTTAAATAATTGATGGAATCTCCTTAGTGATTAACTTCTTGGATTGGTCCTGTATCATAATAGAAAAAAAGTTATTTTATGATGCAGTTGTTTGAAAATCGAAGGAAAATGTTGAACTATAATGGTTTTTTTTTTTTTAATTTTACCTATCCACGAATATAAAGTACGTGTTTATGCAATATTTTTTGAATTCATAATTGGAACATTACGTTGTGAGTGTAGATAAAGTATTTTATGCTATATCGACTCTGATACTTAACTGTCAAAACAATTGAACGCGTTCTTTCAAAAATACATAAAAGGCATCCCACTAGAGTTGCAAGTTGCAACACTTTCTTTTCACATCTCTTACAAAAGTTCCTTTGTGCAACTAAGTAATTGGAAGCCGTTGCAAAATTTGTACATTGTAGTTGAATTATTATAGTGTAGTACATTATCTGAATGAATGGGTGCAGTCCAATGCAGACTAATTATAGCAATGCTCTGACCCCGCGATAACCTTTGCAAGGAGAGTGGCAAACTTGCAAACACGCCTAGCGTTTGTACAGCAGGGTTTCATTATCTGTGCGAAAAGATTTTGGGAAGTGAGAACAGTTTCTATGTGTAAACTTTGACCAATAGCTTCGACAAATAAGATTTGTGCCTTTAGATCTATACGTCTCCTTTTCTCAGCAAAAATTAAGATTTTAATCTTCAGCTTCACCATTTGCTTAGTCAGAAATTGATTCATAGATTTGTATCCGTTAATTTTCTTGTCTTTGTTTCTGGGCTCGGTGCAAGACGATTTATTATTGCACTCTTTTCTGTCAGCCGTCACGTTATCATTACCGCTCTTTTCTTTCAATACCTTCTTCAATAGATCTACTCTCATTTGTACTTCCTCTCCATTTCCTCTCAGTGTCCATCCATCAATATTTCTCTCTTCATCTCTTTAGTTTACATCACAGATAATATAATACTAACATACAGTTGCCTCATCCCATACAAGGAAAACCGTGCCGACGTAAGTAGCGCTTTTCGGTGTGACTAAATTAATTATTTTTATAAGTTCATCGATCGTGTTCGGGTCCGTTCCATGGTGATAGATGGTTTTAGCAGCGACTTGCAAGTAAAAGGGTTTACTTGGTTCTTGAATATTTTTTTCTTTAAATACAGTGATATTTGATTTATGTTTACTTGCATTTACATATACGTTCCTATGTCACGGGCTTTTAAAAGCTAGTAGCTAAGAGGGTTCTTCATTTATTCCCGCTCTTTTCTTTCAATTCCTCCCACAATAGATCTACTCTCATTTGGACTTCCTCTCCATTTTCCTCTTCGTGTTCATCCATCAATATTTCTCTCTTCATCTCTTTAGTTTACATCACAGATAATATAATACTAACATACAGTTGCCTCATCCCATACAAGGTAACCATGCCGACGTAACTAGCGTTTTTCGGTGTGACTAAATTAATTATTTTTATAAGTTCATCGATCGTGTTCGGGTCCGTTCCATGGTGATAGATGGTTTTAGCAGCGACTTGCAAGTAAAAGGGTTTACATGGTTCTTGAATATTTTTTTCTTTTAATACAGAGACGATTTGATTTATGTTTACATGCATTTACATATAAGTTCCTATATCACGGGCTTTTAAAAGCTAGTATAGCTAAGAGGGTACTTCATTTATTATTCATGAAAACCCGGCACCATTTTCTTTACGCTTTCTACGTGAAATGAAAATTGCGGCAACCCCTGTAGAGTAGAACACTAATTTCAACTTTTCATTTAGAGTGTCTCATGTGCTCATACATCTGCACCATTGAGGACTTAACGCCACTGAAGCCGCTATAAATGTAGCCACCTACTAGGGCATGCAGTTCTGTACATTTTCAATTTCGATACTAGCTTACGAAATTGTACTTCTCAGTTTCGGAACTTCGAAATTTTGATACTGAGGTGCCAAATATAATGGAAAACTCAAAATGCAAAATTTGCATTCTGCAGAGGTGCCTAGGTGCAATTTATATTCAAAAAAAAATTTCTTTTTCTCAAGACTTCTACTACAAATACTCCAATCCTGGGGACATCTTCGACGATACCATCCAGCTCCGAGCTCGGAATGGCAAGAGTCGTTCGGTCAGCATTGATTCGCGACCTGGGGATAAAGATAGTTACAGATAGCGCCTCATAAAATTGAGGCTCTGCCGAGCAGACAGAGTCACAACCGGAGATGCGCAAGTCCACTATCTTGGTTTAACCATGTACGGTGGGGCTTCGAAGAGCATTTTAGCACCTTTTCCCCCGCTTTGGTGGGCCAGTGGTTGCTTTGCATAGACTGCTGCCCAATCTCGGAGGCAGAAATAGACTGTCAGATGTCCGACGCTGCAGGAATAAAATCAAAAGCCTGCAGCGGAAAATGATTATTTAAATAGCACGTGGCTGGCCGAAAAGAGCAGAGCGCATCGCCTACAGGCACATTCAGGTACAGATCGGGCACAGTATTATGTCTTATGGCATTCTGCTGTGGGGGTCAGCAGCAGACGTTGACTCAATTTTTATCTTACAAAAGAGGGCAATCCGCGCGATCTATAAAATGGGTCCTCGCGAGTCCCTCAGAGAAAAATTTAAAGAGATCGATATACTGACTTTAAATTTTATTTTTTGGTAAGACTGTCGTAGGTATCGTTTACTGTTATTGTCGGAGCTGATGAAGATTGCTACTATCTTTGCATTATATAGAGTTAATCTTTCTAGTATTATATAGCAGCATAGCCAGCATTGTGTGAGCACCATGTACTTCAGAGCTATCATTGTCTAGATACCTACGTCTTCTATTGACTTGAATGACTCCGGTGGTTGAGAGTATGTCATGCCCACTCAAATGTCTCGCCGATGGTGGCGCGTGTGTCGGATCATTTAGCTCCCTTCAAAATGGTTGAGCTGAATGGTGCTGATACATGTGTCATGTTCGTGAACGGGCGCTGTCGGTTGGGACTGGTCATCTCTTAGCTGCCATGGTTTATTTTAATTGATTCTAATTTTATTTCTGGATTGTCTTTTTATATTAATTTACTATGGACACTTTTAACTTTCTACATCGTTCTCACATAATGTGTAATCTCAACATGAATGATGTAACAAATGATATTTAATAATTACCTAATTGAAAAAGAGTGTCCATGGAGTTTCTTGCCCGTTCTTCTCCATAGAGATCTACGCCTTGGAATGGGCATCTACGGTACTTTCACAGTTATTATGTCTTGTGACTGGGACTGTAGCACCATAATTTTGTAATATTTTATTTTGTCTTTTGACAATTCAAAAGTGCCTGTAACTGGCCTACTTGAAATAAAGTGCTTTGACTTTTGACTTTGACTCTACCTTCACTTTATATTTTGGAATGTATTTTGTATGTCCGCAAAAATCGAGGGCTTTTCAAAACTAGAAGTGACTTCCATAATTTAAATACACGCAGTAAGCACGAAATTGTAATACCCAAATTCAGATTAACGAAAACTAGCAAGTCTTTTCTTATAAACAGTATACGCTTTTATAACAAGTTGCCTAAGTCAGTTATAGAACTGACCGATGGAAAGTTCAAAAACTACATCAAACGTGTCCTTATTAAAAAAGCATATTATAAAATCAAGGACTACGTTGAAGATAAAAAAATTGGCTTTGACACCCTCTGCGCATGCGGCTTCCCTGGTAACTTATAAACGGCACAAATATATGGATATCTCTAACTATTCTCAATCTCATTTTTTTTCTCTTTTAATTAGACTTTTTACAATATTTTTCAATCATCATTATAGCCCTTTGCTAAGAATAGTTACAGCACTGATTACAGTATTTGTGCCACATGTTAAATTTAGTATTGTTTTTTTTATTTTTTTTACCTTTGTATAGATTCTTTTATCGATTGTGAATGTGTGAACATTGTAGGCTTTCTAGATTTCTAGATGATTGTTAACATTTGTTAACTTTTTATTTCGTGCATTATTTTTTTTGTTTGTTTTATTTTTTTCAATTTCGTACGACTTATTGTCGGGCCTACGTTGTCCCCCCATATCCAAGTACTAATGCTGTAACATGGAAATATAGTAAACAAAAAAAAAAAAAAAAGAGTAACCATGGAGTTTCTTGCCGGTTCTTCTCCATAGGAAACGACTAACCCGAACCGTGCACCTTTTGTCGACGTTTTATAAGTGCCCATGTAGGCCTATGTAAAATAAAAATATTTGATTTTGATTTTGAATAATAATTACACAAGGAAATAGAGAAAATAAAAACTGATACAGATTATGATTTATGCTTAGGTTGACTCATAGATAGTCATAACGTGATAGACAAGTTGGTAATCATTTTTTTTTTTTTTTTACTTTGAGAAATGCTCATGCATACTGCACTACCACGGGGAGATAGTGTAGTTATGTGGGTCTCTAACCCACTAAAACTCCACGGTGTCCTCCTGTGCCGCTTAAGGCGCCGATTCCCTTGGGTAGCTAATTTTAAAATGAGAATCACTTCTAAACGGCTAGTCGTTATTTTTTTGAAAAAAATATATGTTACATTAGACCATTTTCTTAATAATTTGATCTAAGAAAATTTTGAGTTTTATTCGTATAACATAGTGTAATTAATTTGTAAAGTTAAGTCTAAAACGGACAAAAGCACGACAATCACACGAAAACAGCTGAGCGTATTTTATTGAAATCGACACCATCTTAAAGACAATTTAATTATCTACATTTTAATCTGAGGGATTTTTTAAAGTCATATATTAATAAGGAAAGTACAAAAAACTACTAAAATTTGGGTCGCGCGGGTGTGAAACGAGTGCGCGTTTTGTTCCCTCAAGGTCGTTGGCGTTAGTCGTCGTCTTAAGGCGGGAACACGGTAATCCCTAGATCTTGGAATTTGGCCGTGTGCCGTTGTCAGGCTGAGTTTGCGGCATTATCAATTCAAAATCCTGGCAAGCACTAATGGAGTGCTCCGATCCCGATAACAGTAAATGAAACTACTCAAAGTATACGCAAAGCTCTCACTTTCCACGTAATCTAGTTAGATTTGTCTGTAGGGAAGAAATCATTTCCACAAACTGTGAATACCAGGTTAATTTTAAAAGACCAGCCATATTTGTTCCAGGAATTAGGTATCAAATAACGAAAAATCAGCAGTTCTCTACATTGCGAGCAAAAGTAAATTAAACGGCTGATTACTTTTCTCTTTTTTTACCGACTTCAAAAAAAAGAAGGAATCAATTCGACACGTATGTATGTAATATTGTTGGAACTGCACAATATTCACATATGTCATTCTATGTGAGCTTCTAAAACACGTGTGACAAATTTCATAAGTATGTTTGTATATAATTTTATTCTGTTTTTAGTATCTGTTGTTATAGCGGCAACAGAAATACATCATCTGAGAAAATTTCAAGTGTCTAGCTATCACGGTTCATGAGATACAGCCTGGTGACAGACAGACAGACAGACAGACAGACGGACCACGGAGTCTTAATAATATATATATATATATACATATAAGCCTTCAACCGGACACATTATTTTCTATGTTGTTCATAGATACATCTTTTGTTCCATTTTTGCGTGTCCGTTTGCCAGGTGGCAAAGGCCTCCTCCAATCTTCTCCATTCCGGCCTTTCCATGGCCACTCTACTCCATGTTGTTCCAGCGACTTGTCTGATGTCGTCATCCCACCTTTTCTGTGGTCTACCTCTTTTTCTTTTTCCATCCCTTGGGTACCACTGTGTAGTTATTTTGCTCCATTTATCCTTTCCTCTGATCATGTGGCCCGCTAATAATAGGGTTCCGTTTTTACCTTTTGGGTACGGAATCCTAAAAAAAAAATTTGTCTAGTAATTGTAAATTAACCAGGTATAGCGGGCTCAAACGGAAGGTTGTATGAGCCAACAGAGATTGAGGATCAATTCATTGAACCAGGCAACAATTTATCTCACAAAATTCTGTAATACGTAACATGGACCTCCTTAAGTTCCAATTTGATCACCAGATCATATAAAGGTGAAGCATCACGCAACTCGCCCCTCAAGGGTCAATTCGTGAGTCGGCAGTGATGGCAGATAACCTATGGTGCTCATTGCACAAGAATGAGTCTTCTCATCGATACTTTGTAAATATTGATGCAGTTTTTATCTGAATCAACGCGTGAGTCATGCATGATCTTCTTGCCAGTGGACGTTAAGGGGATGATTAAAGAAAATACTGGCATTTTGTAAGTACCTTTGTGGGGTTCGCTAAGAAACCTAAAGTATTCTTCTTGTGACAGAAATAATGGTACAGGTTAACCTGCCCTATGAGGTTTTACGTAATAAATTCTATGATAGGCGAAGATTACTGTTTAAGATTGATCTTCAATATTAAGGCACATATACCACTCAGTAGCTGATTTTAAAATGAAAATCACGTCTAAATGGCTAGTTGTAATTTTTTGAAAAAATATATGTTACATGAAAAAAAAAAAAATAAGAAAAAAGTCTCTATTTTCTTAATAATTCTATCAAAGAAAATTTTGATTTTTATTCGTATAACATAGCGTAATTAATTTGTAAAGTTATGTGTAACACGGACAAAAAAACGACAATCGCACCAAATCAGCCGGGCATATTTTAATTAAATTTTCACCATCTCAAAGGAAATTTAATTACCTATCTACATTTTGATCTCAGGCTTTTTTTTAGTCATAGAATAATAAATCTACTACATTTTGGGTCGCGCGGGTGTGAATCGAGTGCGCGTTTTATTCCCTCAAGGTCGTTGGCGACTGTCGTCATCTTAAGGGAATGATTAAAGAAAATACTGGCATGTTGTAAGTCCTTTTGTAGGTTTCGCTAAGAAACCTAAAGTATTTCTTCTTGTGGCAGAAATAATGGTATAGGTTAACGTGCCCTATGAGGTTTTACGTAATAATTTATATGATAGGCGAAGATTACTGTTTAAGATCGACCATCAATCTTAAACAGTAATCTCACATCAGGGGTGTGACCATAAGCTCTTTGAGCGGTATCAATTTGATATCGAGTAAGTGACAGATGTATACAAGTAAGATATATCTGTCCCTTATTCGATCTCAAATTGATACCGCTCTAAGAGCTTATGGTCACCCCCCTGAAAGTACAATTTCCAGGTATATTCAAATAATACCAACCTGTAACCGTTCCACTCTTCTTCTTCTTCTTTTCGTGTGAGGTGTGGCCACCTCTGGTGTCAGAGTTAATTAAGCCGCCCCTGGGAACCCCACAGGTCTCTGACTTGGCTATTTCAGACTTACATGAAATATATATAAGTCCAGGTCCATTCTTCACGACGTTTCCACCGTCCTCACCGTTCCACTACAGAGCAGAAACCTCTTCTCATACAGAGAAGGTAGGTTGGCCGTTTTTTGTTTTTTTTTTAAATTGCATATTAGTATATCAATACTTAGTTAGTCGTCAGTTCAATCTTCTTTTGTGAATTATGGACCTACCTATATGTGAATTTTCCATAAATTATATATGGCGCTTATTAAGGTTACACTAGTCGAAAATTCTTCCATGCAAACGTAGTCTAGGGATTATGCCACTGTTTGACGATGTACGTTCAAAATAAAAAGTGACATCAATTTGTCTCATCATTATCTAGCCCTGTATGGAAGCAAAAAAGTAAAAAAAGAAAATATTTAAAAGTTATGAGCGTCGAAAGTTCCACATTTCGACACTAATTTAAACGCATTTTTGGGCTCGAATAAATATCATAAGAAGACGGAAAATTGCAAAACGACCTCCATACAGGGATAGATTAGTAGTTTAACAATGCAAATAATTTTATTTTGAACAGATAGATTTAGTCGTTTTTTCATGATATCTAGACTGCCAAAGATCTGTTTATAAAAATTCGCGCGCTCGGTTTCGTCCTAAATCATTATCCATTTCGCAACAAATTTGCAAAGTATTCGTACGCGAACTAGCTTCCTACTGCTCATCACAGCATCTATCTCTTCCGCACGTGTTGTCGGTTGATATAAAATGAATTTTACCCCGCGCACAAAATAGTTCGTGCCGTCGACTAGTGTACCCTTAAGGAAAACCTGTAAGCCAAATGCAGGCGCTTGTATGTTAAATTGTTATGTATAGAGAATACTCATTAGGTATTTAGGTAATATTGTAGTCCTGGATTTATTACAGGCATAAATATACGCATTCCTATATTTAGTATGCAGACATAAAAGTGTGTATGTTTTCCTTATTCGTGATTCTATTTACGTAAGTAATGTAGATAAATTATGTATGCCAATACATACGTGTACATAACGCTATTTATTTTTAATATTAATATTTACGATGGCCGAAGCGCCATTGGTAAATAAAGAGACGGTTTTAAGAAACTTGTGTGATGATTAAATGGATATATAGGCTTCTATAGAGGAGACAACCTTGCAATACAGAATAATATACGATGGGCAAAGAAGATGGTGGGTTCGTTGTGCAGCAAGATAATTGGTACCAGAGCTAAATATAACAAGCTGACTTAACATTGCTTAGCGAGCAAGTCGTTGGTGTATGCCTAAACCTAGTTGCTGTAAAATTGTTTTCATAATTATGAAAAAAACTAGCTTCTGCCAGCAGCCCGCATAAAAGTCGAAAATTATCCCGATGGAACATATTCCCGGGATAAAAGTATCCTATGTGCTATTCCTGGCTATGATCTGTGCCAAATTTAAGGCCGTACCCTGACCAAAAAATCAGCATGAGATGTGAGCATTCCTATTGGCCTAGTGGCACTGTTGGCGCATGAATTACAGTAGCGAATACGCCCAGATTTTAGAATAAAATCTTTATAAAATCGAATATTGGTCTTTTGAAAAAATAAAACTTACAAAATGTTCGTTATCAAATTACATATCCATTAGTGTTAGTATAAAAAATAATGAATGAAAACTTTACGAGGAGATGCATGCTATCAATAATTATTTCACATTTTTATGGTTTTGTTGGAAGGAGATTAGTGACACATATACGAGTACCTCTTTAAAAAAAAAAGTGTACTACAATTTAAGAATCAACATTATGTAGAAATTTAATGTATTTTTATTAATTGATATTTCTTTTTAAATAAAGAGTAGATAGCTCTTAAAAACTGCACAAAATTCGACTAACGCGGCGGTTTGCTCGCGGACGCGCCTTAACTCAGATCGATCCAGCCGTTGAGCGTGCGAAGTAACAAACATCACATCACACATCACACATCATCAGCCTATTAATGTTCCCACTGCTGGGACACAGGCCTCCTCTCTGTGAGAGGGAATGGGCGATTATCCACCACAAGGGCCCAGTGCGGGTTGGTGGATGTCACATGTCTTCGAATTTTTGGTTCTAGGACATGCCGGTTTCCTCACGATGTAACAAATATACAAACACACAACTCACAAACTTTCACCTTACTAGCTTCTGACAGCGGCTTTTCCCGCGTAAATTTTTTAAAATTATCCCGAGGGAACACATTTCCGGGATAAAAGTATCCTATGTGCTATTCCTGGCTATAATCTATCTCTGTGCCAAATTTAATTCAGATCGATCTAGCCGTTGAGCGTGAAGGAGTAACAAACATACAAACATACACTCACAAACTTTCGCCTTTTTAATATTAGTGTGACATTATTAATTTGGGTCTACCTTTTATAGCAGAACTTTTTATGTCATAATATTATTGTGCATAAGGACGGATAGCATAAACTTCATTTCGCAGAAAATCGATTGGCATACACTCATTTATCATACATTCAAAACTCATAATTTTGTAAGTCAGAATCATCTTTAGACATAAATTTCAAATCGAAAGTCATTATAAGGCAGAACCATCGTATGTTTTGAAAATCGTCTTTTGGCATACATTTCATACCCATATTAATTGAAATACTCATCTATCACATTACAGAAAATTCATAATTAGAATAATTTTGTATTTTTTACCGTAATATAAAAATGATTGAATACAATTTTTTTTTTGTGTTTTATTTCCCTGTATGAAGCATAGGCTATGCTCGGAGTTTCCTTGCCTGATCGAATCTGAAATGTAGAGATCCGCAAGAGAACCAGGGTTACCGACATAGCCCGAAGAATTGCCAAACTTAAGTGGCAGTGGGCAGGGCACATTGCTCGCCGATGGGGCAGAAAGGTTCTGGAGTTGCGACCGCGAACCGGAAGACGTTGCGTTGAAAGGCCTCCCACCAGGTGGACTGATGACCTGGAGAAGGTTGCGGGACGCACGGGACTGGTCAAAGTGGCGACGCTTGGACCAGCAGTGCACGTCTTTCGGCTGATATGATGATGAAGCATGCAAACAAGCATACACTATACATGCAGCAAACCTGTAGCATGCAAGCAAGCATACACCATGCATGCAAACAAGCATTCACCATGCACGCAGCGGCGGTGAAGCCGGCCAGCAAGCCGAAGCTGTGGTGGTTATTAAACCACCTGCTCCTCAGCTTGCGGGCCGCCTCGCCCCTCCGTACCTACGCGGGTTTAAATTACACTCTAGGTGTAGGGCAAACAAGACTACGTGGAGTCCGTTTTGCAGCAATTCGTTTCTGTCACTAACTTTTGTAGCACAACATAATTATTGACATTTAAAAAAAGTATTTTTGTTTTTATTTAAGGTTAAAATGCTATTTTATAGAAATGCCTAATACAATTATTCCAAATTAATTTCTGCCATCTTCATAATACGCCAAGTGAAATTGTACCAAATAATCGTCGCTCTAAATAAACGTTACGCTAAACGAAATTATGCCAAATAAAATTCTGCCATCTTAAAAGTATGCCATTGTAAATTCGATCATATAAACATTCGGCTAAACAATAATTATATTAAATAATTTTTATGCCTTAAGAATATTCGTTTAAAGAAGATTATGCCAAGTGTGTTATGCCAAATAAATTTCGGAGTATTAAGATTCTGCCAGATAGAGGGAACCCTATTAATTTATGTAATTACCTTAAAATATTCCTCTAAGGTAATTAATGGTTATCCTTACTGCCATAGCAGACTGGAAATTCCATGTTTACCTTTTATATAGCCAAACATGTGGCAGACAAATAAGTTATTGAAATAGGTATTTTATTAAGAGGCAAGGGCAAAAACGACGTTATCGTCAAATGACAATCTCATGAGGATAACGCCAATGTTTAATGAAGTCGTACTTAACTGCAATAACATAAATTAAATAAAGTTTATAGCACAAGTAAAGTTTTATAACATAAAATTTTTAGGTGCTCTTGCTAAAGGTCAAGTCTGAAAGCCACTTCATCATAGCATGCACATTTTTAGGGTTTCGTTCGTCAAAAAGAACCCTGAAATGATCATTTCGTTGAGTGACTATCCGTGTGTCTAGATCTTTTTCTTTGAATGTATCAAGGCAATGTATCGGTGTGTGAAGTGAAAATAAATGATGAGAGTGTGGAGCAAGTGAACGAGTTTGTATATTTGGGCAGTATGTTCACAAGGGATGGATAGATTGAAAAGGAGAGTGAGAGTGTGAGAATGCAGGAAATAAAGTGAACGGTGATCTACATGCGGTTGTGAGGCTTGACTCGCTATTCACAACAGCGTGCTGGTGCCTACACTTTTGTATGGAAGTGAAGGTATGGCAAAAAAATCCATGAAAGTAGGATTAATGCAGTAGAAACCCTTTCATTGTTTATGAACTTCAGAAATGAATAAATTTGGTGAATGAACGATGATTTCCTAAAAAGAAGGAGGTTATCAATTCGACTGTTTATTTTAATTTTTTTACCTCAGAACTTTTACTTGGTGAACCGATTTTGATGATTTTTTCTTTATTTGAAAGAGGAAGAACTTCGGAGATATACATCAGAACTCTTGAATAAATGACGGCAAATCACTCAGAATAGCTGCAGTCGCATGCCTTTTTTTTGTTCACTCCATTTCATAACATAACATCACACCGGTACTTACGCTCTAAAAGGGTACTCAGGGTAAGGGTATACTCTCATTCCACCGGTTTTGTTTAAGTTTCATGTTATTGGGTAAATCTATTCTGGCATCACATTGGGCATTATAGGCACCTAGCCTATAGAACTGGTCCATTATGTAGGTACCACAACTAAAAATTGAAAAATAAAAACTTTTTTACAAAAAAATACAACCGACTTCCAAATAAAAACACTACAAAGTGAAAAATAACTTAAATTTTGGAAGCCGGTGTCAAAAAACGAAGAAACGAAAACAGGAACACCGACTTCCAAAATTGAAGTTATTTTTCACTTTGTAGTGTTTTTATTTGGAAATCGGTTGTATTTTTTTGTAAAAATGATTTTTGTTATATCGGCAATAGAAATACATCATCGTTGAATTTTAACTGCCTCGCTATCACGGTTCATGAGATACAGCCTGATGACAGACAGACAGAGGGACGGTGGAGTCTTAGTAATAGGGTCCCATTTTTACCTTTTGGGTACGGAACCCTAAGAACAAATGTCTTCAACGTTGCCGCGTTGTCAAGATTTACAGAATTACATACATGAAATAAGTTTTTTCTCTGACTCACTATCTACTAAGGGAATATAAGCCAACGACCCCATAATTTTTAAAACAATACCTGCCATACCATCAAAGAATCGTGATCCTTTGGACATAGAACTTTGAACCGCAATTGTTAAATTTTTCAGAGATGCAACGGACTCACGAATGCTTACGATTGACCTCGGGATGCAAGATGTATGAACAAATGTTTTGTACATGATTCGTATATAATTGCATTTACGGTTTGATCAATAATTAAGATAAATGCTTTGTTTGTGCATTTTATTTTAAGGTGGGTTTAGACTGAACTACTAAATGGGTGAGTAAAAAATGAGCTAGAGCACATGCGTGTAGTGTTGACATGAGGAGAGATCTTTGCGCACCAGTGAAATGATGCAGGCTGACAGTAATTGACGGAAAAAGAGGGGCGTTATAAGTTTGACGTGTGTACCTGTGTGATTGTGTATATATCTGTGGCATTATAGCTCCTAAACGTATGAGTTATCGAGAGTGTTCTTAGCTATGTTTGATGAAAATCGGTTCAGCCGTTCAAAAGATATGGGCGTTTTACTGTATCAATGGGGCTGTTTTCGCAAGATATCATGTCATAGTTACGTGTTCAATAGATTGTCAATCGAAGCGTGTCTACTACAAGATACATGATGTAGCATGAAATAAAAATGTGTCGAGGATATTGTTTATTTTTTATTTTTCTTGTATCTTTAGACGTAAGTAGCCAGAATGAAGTCGTACGACTTGCTTTTAAAAAAATTACCAATATGTGATACAGTTATCTGAAAAGTACAAAATTGTCTTTTACGGCTAGGTTTGCAGTTTTGATTCGGTTGAGCTGTGGTGGCCAGTGGCCGCGACTTACAAGTAAGTGAGTGTAGGTCGTGGGTTCGAGCCCAGGCAGGCGCTTTACTTTGTGTAAATTATTTCATCACACTGCTCTCAAAACGGTGAAGGAAAACATCGTGAGGAAACCGGCATGTCCTAGAACCAAAAACTCGAAGACATGTGGACATCCACCGACCCGCACTGGGTCCGCGTGGTGGATTACGGCCCATTCCCTCTCACAGAGAGGAGGCCTGTGTCCCAGCAGTGGGATCATTAATAGGCTGATGTTGTGATGTGAGCTGTCTATCAGTATCAACATACAGAGATATACTTCTTGATGAAAATTACATCATGAAACCATTATAAACATAACTGCGCTACTGTTACACCAATCTAAACGCACCTTAAGACATTCGCTATGGGTAAAGCGAGAATCACGTTTATTCTAAGTTTTAGGATTTGTATGGTGTAACACAATATGATGGGTTTCGCAATTTAATCACTGAGCACCATAAGTACTTTTGTGAGAACCTTATTGAAGTTAGCAACCTTCAATCAAGCAATTGGTTCTTCCAATTGGTTACCACAAATTGTGGTCACGAGGTAATCAACGCTTGCCAAGATCGGTTGGTGGATGGGTGACCATCTTTCATAAATCGGGATTCCTCCAAACCTCGGCAATCACTCCGGCTGTCAGTTATCTTTGACAGTCGTTACAAAGTCAAAGACAATTTTTTTTTATTTCAATTAGGCACTTTTGAACGTCGAAAATTTTATTTAAATAAATTGTAGTTCTAAAAACTAAAAAACACGCTTTACTGGTAAATTTAACTAAAAAGTCGCTTATCCTGAAGATCTTGGTAAGGCAAAACAAACAACAAACACACAAACTATTTAAACGCGCCCGGTAGAATCAACTTTCATTATTTGTAAATTTAAATTTTTGTTTGACTTTCAAAAGTGCCGCTTATTGGCCTAGTTGAATAAACATATTTGACTTTGACTTTGGCTTTGACTGAATTATTGCATTGTCATCGGTCCTTGATAAGTGTGCAAAGTTTCAAATCAATCCCACGTTTTGAAGGGGGTGAAAACCACGTTCAAAGATTCCGTTACATTGATACATAGATACATAGTTACATAGATACATACCAAGCTAATAATAAAAAGAAAAAAAAAAAAAAAGTGTTTTACAATATTTGCCTATATACCACATTAATTGAGTAAGTGTAGTAATTGAGAGCAGTGGTGGCCCAGTTAAAATCATGCTTTGCAGTCGGAGGATACATCTGGTTTTGGTCAGCCAGATCGCGAATATGTATCCTCCGACTGCACTGTCTTTTTAGTTCGCTTCTTAAGCAGTCAGGTTTTTGATTTTTTGAATTAGCATCTTGAGAGAAATAAACTGCTATATTTACATTTTACGGGGTTTACCCATTTTTGCCTCAAAAAAAAACTCCTACTGCTATTCCTAAAATAACTTATTTTATATTACTAGACAATAAATTGATTGCTTAGCCGAATACCTTAGCCCATATCCAATCCATGATTAAAAGACCACCAAATTACATTTTCAGAACATTTTTTTTTTACTTTAATTAATCAACCTTTCCATAGTCAAACAAAGTAATCTAGCAATGAGTCAGAGACCGTCTCCGCACGAGGTCCTTGACTTTATCTTTAAAAGACACGAATTAACTTGTAAGTACCTTGTAGGTAGGTACAAATGTCTCTTACCTTGCAACTTGTAAAGTAACAGTTCTATGAGTCATCTGTGTTTGTTTGTCTAGGCTCTTTTTAAATTTAGAGCTGCGTTTTATGTCCTTTACGTAATGGAGAGGCAAGGGCAGATTGGTTTAAATTGAGAACTTCACTCCAGGCGAGGCAATCTCCTGATTTCTGTTTGATTCATAGTCGTTACGGGTAGTCATAACAGCCGCACAATTCAACATTTAAAGGTTAAGCAGATATTTCGAGGTTGATCTGTGGATGAGTAACCATCGGGACCCTTTTGTGCCTCGGAATATGTTTACAGCTGACATTTGTAGATCCAGCAACCCCAGGTCGCTGTGTAGATCATTGGCAGTCTTTACGGGTACCTAATCAGAAGGCCGACATTCAGAGTCACCGAGGAGTATCGTGGAAGCCAGTATCTGTGTTATACAAGGCAGATAAGCAATTGCTTCATGTTAAGGCGACGATTCCCTTGAGTGGCCAATTTTAAAATGAGAATCACGTCTAAATGGCTAGTTGTAATTCTTTGAAAAAAATATATGTTATATTAGACTTTCTCTTAATAATTTGATCTGAGCACATTTTGAGTTTTATTGGTATGACATAGTGTAATTAATTTGTAAAGTTATGTCTAAAACGGGCATAAACACGACAATCGCACCAAAACCGCTGGACGTATTTTAATGCAATTTCACCAGCTCAAAGACAATTTAATTATCATATTGATATTGATCTGAAGTTGTATAATAATAAGAAAAGTACAAAAAACTACTAAATTTTGGGTCGCGCGCGTGTGAAACGACTGCGCGTTTCGTTCCCTCAAGGTCGTTGGCGTTAGTCGTGTCTTAAATACTGGTTGGAATTCAGCTGTAATATCACGCTGTAAACTAGACCTGCCGCATGCCGGTCGCCCATGCGATGGACCGACCAGATCAAGTCTGCAGTAGACCATTGCATGAGTGCACACGAGTCACAGCTGACAAAGAGGGATGGCGACGCATCGTGCGGCGTGGTGCGGCGATTCATGTCAACCCGACGTCTCTTTGTTTCTTGATCAACACGACCAGTCGGCCAAGAGCGTACCGAAGAAGAAGAAGAAGATAGCAACTCTATACGGGGTATGTGTGACACCGACGCGAAAAAAAAAATCAACGGATTCAGTAGCTAGATGATTCTGGTGATTTTTGTGAAAAAAGGGAACTAAAGTACACCTTACTTTAGTTCTCTTTTTTCACAAAAAAATAGCAATGAAAATAAAATTCAAAAGCGTTACCTATCAGGTGATTTCCTAAAGTTCATGATAGTGGTCAACGTTGCTGGCTAGTACCTACACGGACCGCGCCGCCCGCACTTTTCCTCTTTGTGGGCGAGGCGACAAAGGAGAAGAATTAAAAATCTAATTGAGCTAGATAGGAATAACGATTTTGAACTGATTACAGAAAAAAAAATTGTAAATAACCCACGAAAAATTGCAACATCAGCGTACAGAATCATGTACTTAATCCATAGTATTTTTTTCGCGTCGGTGTCAGACACATCCTGTATAATAATTGTAAAAACATTAGCAGATAGTAAATTTAATTAATTAATTAATTATTCGTACAATATTAAATCTATGACTATAACGCCGGGCGGGTGGCGCCGAGATTTATCTAATGGATTGTGAAACGCCCTCTGAACTCGAACTTCTAAAAATAACATCATCAATATACATATAATAAATCTGTAGAAAAATATTTTTTGTACATCGAAAAAATTTCAAAAAAAAATAGCCAGGGTGTTAAAGGTTTTTTTTTTTACAGAACACATTTCGAGCATTTTTTGGATTTTTGGACGTTTGTCTGTTTATTTGTGCACGCATCACGTGAAATGTATGAAACCAATGTAGATAACTTTTATACATAAAAATTGTGCGTAACTTGAAGAATTACTTAGTTTTTGTTTCATCGCAATCGGTTCACTCTATCAAAAGTTAGATGAATTTAAAGTGTTCAAGAAGTAAAACTATCACAGCTCACGCAATTCAGTTACTCGGGCAGTTGAACTCGCTATTCGATAGATGGCGTTGTGCATTTAAAGTCATTTTCTGAATCGCGGTGTTAAGATTCTACGCGACAGAATGACACTAGAAAAAAAATGGTATGTAGTATGTATGTGACTATGTGTACATACATGTGTATGTAGGGTAGGCAGGAAGGTAAGTTAGGGTAGGGACTAGGGTTGGCAGCAGACAGATGACGGGAGCGAAGCCGCGGGCACTGCTAGTTGATTAATAAATCTTAGCAATTGATAATAATCTTTCCATCACTACTCCACCTACTGATCAATCTACACACACATAGGAACCATTCATACATTTACTATAAACATCCGCGAAGTAAGACATTACACTGATAGCCACTTTATTATGTAAATGTCAGGTGCACATTAAACGCCCTGAGGTCAGTCTGACTCACCCGTGTTGATGCACGCGAGTGTACTGTGGTTCGTAGTGTAAAGTGTGACAGTTGACATAAAAGGGGATGTTTCCATTAGTCAGTTGTTTGTATTCAGGTGTTTTTCAGGGTATTAAATGCACAAGGTGTGTGCTGAGGGCGTGATATCGGTA
Organism: Orthosia incerta; assembly: GCA_948252205.1. Taxonomy (NCBI): domain Eukaryota; kingdom Metazoa; phylum Arthropoda; class Insecta; order Lepidoptera; family Noctuidae; genus Orthosia; species Orthosia incerta. Next base: position 9,503,550 of record OX411759.1, read on the forward strand.
TATTGAATACTAGCTGACGCCCGCGGCTCCGCCCGCGTGGTATTAGTACTTCACCCAAAATCTTTATTAAATTATAGCACTAGCTGTTGCCCGCGGCTTCGCTCCCGTGAACCACTCCACAGGACCCATTTTCGGGATTAAAAAATAGCCTATGTCACTCAGGAATAATGTAGCTATCTATTGGTGAAAGAATTTTTCAAATCGGTCCAGTTGTTTCGGAGCCTATTCGGTACAAACAAAGAAACAAAAAACTCTTTCCTCTTTATAATATTAAGAAGAGATGTGTTATTCTGATGTTTATGCTATATTTCTGTAAAGTTTCATCAACATCCGTTTAGTAGCGTTTGCGGGAAGGAGTAACAAACATCCATCCATCTATCCTCTTAAACTTTCCGGGCAGTTATAATATTTTTCCTTTAGCCGCACCCGCATGTGAAGTGATTTTATACCAAAGGAATATACTGAGATCAAAAATTAACCTGTAAATAAATTCAGGTCATCGATTTATCCAAATCCGTCGATTCGTTGGGGCCTCATTGATTAACAAACATTCAAAAACGCATCATCATCATCATCATCAATATCATCAATATCATCAATCAATCAATCATCATCATCAATCAATCAATACCAATCATCAATACATATAATAAATTTGTAGAAAAGTAATTTTTGTACATCGAAATTATTTCCGAAAAAAATAGCCAGGGTGTTAAAGGATAACCAACAGAACCTATTTCCGGCATTTTTGGAATTTTTGTCTGTTTATCTGTTTGTCTGTTTATTTGTGCACGCATCACGTGAAATGTACGAAACCAATGTAAATAACTTTTATACATAAAAATTGTGCGTAACTTAAAGAATTACTTAGTTTTTGTTTCATCGCAATCGGTTCACCGTATAAAAAGTTAGATGAATTTAAAGTGTTCAAGAAGTAAAATTATCACAACACACGCAATTAAGATACTCTGACAGTTGAACTCGATATTCGATAGATGGCGTTGTGCATTTGAAGTCATTTTCTGAATGGCGGTGTTAAGATTCTCCGCGAAACAATGATGACTATTGAAATAAAAATGGTAGGTAGGTAAGTAGTATGGGTGGTGGGTAGGCATAATGCAGGAAGGTAAGTAGGGTAGGGTTGGCAGACAGATAGCGGGAGCGAAGCCGCGGGCACAGCTAGTCTATAATATATGTAGGAATAGGATGAATTTGAAAATCGTATAGACCTGTTTCTGCCATTTTAAAAACCCATATCGAGGGTTATTAAGTGAATTCACATGATCACAAAGGTCGATCTCTAAATATCAACGACGAAATAATCGAAATAATCGGAGTCGACGACATGTCAATATGTATTGCTCGAGACAGTCCAAAACAGCACTGATGCGTAATAGTGTATGGCACCAATAATCTATGTCCATATACCAGAAACAATTAAAATTGAGAATATTAATCTTTTTAAAAGACATTTAAAGAACTTTCTCGTAAGAAAAGCCTATTATAATGTTTCTGAATTTCTGAAGGACAAAAAACTGTTGTAATCTAAATGTTCGTTTTTATAGTGAACTAGCTGTGCCCGCGGCGTCGCTCCCGTCATCTGTCTGCCAACCCTACCCTACTTACCTTCCTGCCTACCCTACTTACCTACCAACCAATTTTTTTTCTATAGTCATCATTCTTTCGCGGAGAATTTTAACATCGCCATTCAGAAAATGTCTTCAAATGCACAACGCCATCTATAGAATATCGAGTTCAACTGTCCGAGTATCTGAATTGCGTGTGTTGTGATCACAGAACAAAAAAAACGCCTGTCTTCTCTGTTCTGTAGTTGTGATAATTTTACTTCTTGAACACTTTAAATTCATCTAACTTTTGATAGAGTGAACCGATTGCGATGAAACAAAAACTAAGTAATTCTTCAAGTTACGCACAATTTTTATGTATAAAAGTTATTTACATTGGTTTCGTACATTTCACGTGATGCGTGCACAAATAAACAGACAAAATTGCAAAAAATGCCGGAAATAGGTTCTGTTGGTTATCCTTTAACAGCCTGGCTATTTTTTTGGAAAAATTTTCGATGTACAAAAATTACATTTCTACAGATTTATTATATGTATTGATGATGATGAAGAGTGATATTGATTGATGATTGATTATTGACCTTTTTGATTTATTTCCGCATTTTATTCGACATCTAATTTTATGATTGTATCTTTGACTGCATTTTTATTTTCATTGATGCCGGAGTTCCTCAGGGGTCTGTTCTCTCTGCAACTCTTTTCCTGCTGCACATCAATGACCTACTTCAGCCTGGTATTGTTGGGTACACAGATGACAGTAGGTACTGTTTCAGAGAGATACTTTGTCCAGCGCAAAATCCAGCGTGGATGAAGTTCTTTCCTTGAGAGAGGCTATGGTGGAGCGGACAGATTTGACCTTATGCCTTTTCTGATGACAATCTGGTCTCCTTTAACGCCACCAAAACACAGGCGTGTCTTTTTACCGCCAAAAGGAGTCTGTTCGATCAAACGCCTACTTTTCGGGGTGCGTCTGTTCCTGTGACTGATCGGCTCGAGCTCCTAGGCATGGAGTTGACATCCAGTCTCAACTTCGGCTCCTCCATTGAGAACAAAGCCCAAATCGCGGCCAAAAAACTGGGCATCCTAAATAAAGTGAAGCGATACTTTACGCCTGGACAGCTTTTAACCCTATACAAAGCACAAGTCCGATCCTGCATGGAGTATTGCAGCCACCTTTGGGATGGTTCAGCTAAGTATCAGCTTGCCGCGCTTGACTCAGTGGAACGCAGAGCCAAGAGGCTCATTGGCAACGTGGAACTGGTGGACGCCAAGCTTCACAGCTTGGCTCATCGCCGCAAAGTTGCCTGCTTGTCGGTCTTCTACAGACTGTACTTCGGTGAGTGTGCTCAGGAACTCCACGACCTCATCCCACCAGCCCCCTTCTACCATTGGACATCTAGACGCACTGCAAGTTATCATCCTTACCTTGTTGCCATTCCACCAATTCGAACCAAGCGCTTCCAAACATCCTTTATAATGCGCACAGCGAATGAGTGGGACTCACTGCCTGCGTCTGTGTTTCCGAACGCATTCAACCCGAATCTCTTCAAAGTTAGAGTGAACAGGCTACTTCTGGGTAAGCTCACTCCATCGTAGACTCTGTCTCTGTCACCTATGACCTAGACTAGAGTCAAGAGCAAACCCATTACAAATAAAAAAATAAAAAAAAAAAAAAAAAAAACCTACTGTAAATTAACAAAAATCACACGAATAAATAATTTGAATTTGTAAAGCTGAATAAACTATATTTTTTGCTCTAAATTGAACATGCAACCTCAGAAAAAGAATCAGTTTCTGTTACTACAATGACGCAATACTGTGAGACCTTTAAAGTCAGTGAAGCAACTACTCTTATCACAGATCATCTTTTATACAAACCCTTGCAAGAGGTACACTTCAGATGCTCGCATCGCAAACATTCTTACCCAATACACTGTAGCATTTAAAAATTCAAATATGGAACTCTAGAACCGCCCATGCATTGCGCGTTGCGCACACAAGCAAGATGGCGTCAACATAAACTTGTCAGCTGCATAATGTTTAACACACGAGAAAGTGTTACGTCACATGTGACCTTTTATATTTCGTCGCCCACTTGTCTAATGTAAACTGAATTAAGCATCCCACTTTTACCATTTTGAACAATATCTCTGTCACTGAAAACTAAACCTTGATCTGTTAGAAATATGGTTGGTGGTAATGTGGGCAAATTTTGAGCAAGCAACAAAACACAAAAACAAACCGTCTGTTTCAGGTACTAAGGTTGCCATTTGTTTGATGGTATACTGAGCAGAACTTATGTAAGCTTTGTTTGATCGATTTAATGCAATGTGTGAACTTTTCAATTTACTTTGCTTTTTCGGTTTGCATGTCAATAATCAATTAGCTAGCTGTGTTTTGGGTTTACAAGCCTTGTCCATGTTATAGGTATTATACGAATTAGCGTCTACTTAGGTGCGGTAATAAGGCTTATTTATGTCATATGATATGTAAGAAGGTGGTGATGTGATTGGTTATGCTGGACCGGATATGTAGTGTATGTATGTCGTATTTATTTGGCAAAAAGAATTTCAACCTTGAGTTATGGCCAATAGTGTTTCCAATGCAATGGAAAAATGCGCTTTTCTGAAAAGTGAGAAAAAAGAGGTAACGTAACAAAGGTAAATGCGCCCAAAAATATCTGCTGTTTTTCTTACCATCATCATCATCAGCCTTTTTAGACACAGGCCAACTGCTGAGACACATGCCTCCTCTGTGAGAGGGAATGGGCCGTAATCCACCAGACGCGCCCAATGCCGGTTGGTGGATGTCATATGTATTCGAATTTTTGTTTCGGACAGCCGGTTTCTTCACGATGTTTTCCTTCACCGTTTAGAGAGCAGTGGTGGTGAAATAATGTACACAAAGTAAAGCGCGTGCCTGGGTTTGACTACATCACACTACCATTGTTTACCATACTACACTGTTTTTTTTTTGGCATCAGTGGTCTTGATTTTCGTCTTTATTACTTTGCACAATAATGCAACAAAAAAGAGAGAGAGTTTAATGAATACCTACGCACTACCGCCGATCTGTGTCCGCGATTCGAGTTCCTACATCAAAATGTTCTGAATCGACGGATAGAGTTCGGATGTAGTGCGTTAGATTCCCTACAAGAAGTAAGGTAGCCGCTTCGGCACCGAAATTACACGGACATGCATCGGATGTAGTGCGAGACCGCCGATACACTGCCTGGTAACACTTACTACATCAATATACACTCAAGTAAAAAATCACCAGCAGAAATCATTAACGTCCCTTCACGTTAATGAACAAATCAAATCTTCATGCACAAACATATATCCAACTTCCTTACTTAAAGCCCAGAAGTATCCATACAAACGTAGTCTAGGGATTATTCCACTGTTTGACGATGTACGTTCAAAATAAAAAGTGATATCAATTTATCTCATCATTATCTAGCCCTGTATGGAAGCAAAAAAGTAAAAAAAGAAAATATTTGAAAGTTATAAGCGTCGATAGTTCCACATTTCGACACTAATTTTAACGCATTTTTGGGCGCGAATAAATACCATAAGAAGATGAAAAAATTGCAAAACGGCCTCCATACAGGGATAGATTAGTAGTTCAACAATGCAAATAATTTAATTTTGAACAGATACGTTTAGTCGTTTTTTCATGATATCCAGACTCCCAAAGGTCTGTTTATAAAATTTCGCGCGATCGGTTTCGTCCTAAATCATTATCCAATTCGCTACAAATTTGCAAAAGTGTGTATTCGTATGCGAACACAGCATCTATCTCTTCCGCACGTGTTGTCGGTTGATATAAAATGCATTATAACCCCGCGCACAAAATAGTACGTGCCGTCGACTAGTGTACCCTTAAAGCAAAGAGGCCGAATCCACTTATAAGTAGTTCTTTAATTACGACCACCCGCTGACTGACAATGCATCAAAAAGAATTGAAATTTTGGTCTATCTGTTGGTTCCGGTTAGTATCCGAACAGCTGGACTTAGCTAGATTTTCGTCTGTCTTACTTTATCTCTGTCCTAGCATTACAAGCGACTTACAAGTTGTAGGTCGTGGGTTCGAGCCCAGGCAGGCGCTTTACTTAGTGTAAATTATTTCATAACCACTGCTCTCAAAACGGTGAAGGAAAACATGGTGAGGAAACCGGCATGTCCTAGAACCAAAATATCGAAGACATGTGACATCCACCAACCCGCACTGAGCCCGCGTGGTGGATTACGGCCCATTCCCTCTCACAGAGAGGAGGCCTGTGTCCCAGCAGTGGGAACATTAATAGGCTGATGTTGTGATGTGTTGCATTACAGCCAGACTTATTACTACAATACACTCAAAAAAAGAAATGAGGTACCACCTAAAACCATTAATGTCCCTTCACATCAACGAAGAAATAATACGGCTCCATGAATAAACATCTACCCAGCTCCTTCAACAAAGCCCAGAAGCCCTAACTTAAAGCAAGGAAGCCGAATCCACTTATAAGTAGTACTTTAAGTAAGACCACCCGCTGACTGACTATTCGTCACGTCACTAGCTTTGAATGACGTGGGAACGTCACTATTTCACTAACCCTTCAGTGCACAATGTGTGAACGGTATTGCACTTACGGGTTAATGGAGGACGGGTGCATAGCGCGCATAATTTTTACATGACTTGTTGTGTGATGATTTTGTAAAAAAAATACTTGAGATGAAAAACTAGTATAAATTGTTTTTTGTTATAGCTAGGGAATTGACCTATAGAGAGTGTGATACTGAGACCCTCCGGTCTCAGTATCACACTCTCCAGTGTGAATAGTCGTCAGAATTCACACTCACCAGTGTGAATACTGACGACTGATACTGACATGACCGTCGCTAAACTGTGCGAACTTAATAATTGGGTCTTAGATTTTTTACCTTTCTCTAAGAGGGATGACCTATCGACTTCTCGCTAAGCTTTTCTAGTACATATACGGGTTGACAATTTTCCATCGGGTTAGTTGGCAGTGTGATCACTTACTTGCAGATAAAAATGTATTCCGTTCTAATACCAAAAACGAATACCACTGGTATTTTTTTTAAATTACATTTCTTTTGTGTTCCGAACGGATACCATGGTTTAAACTAATACCAAAAAAAGGACAAAGATATAAAGTCAGTAAAAATGCTTTGTATGTAAATACAAACTTTTAATTGAAAAAAAAAACAGTTAAATACAAAATAATAAAATTAAGTTAGCAAACGTCTAGTTTAATAATAAAATATTACTAATAATCAACTTAATTATATTCCGTTTACGTTTTTATTTTTAGTTTTTATTTTCGCTTGAGTTTAGATTTCGATGTTTTTGTTGGTATATTGGCGTGTGCTGGCTGTCATTATGGCAAATATATTTTATTTTAATTTTTTGTGTTGAGTAATGTAAATTATTTGCATACTATTGTATAGAATCAAGATTTGCTTTTTCCTAACTGAACAGACAGCTGTGCTGCTGGGGAGTTTGATGCGCCACTTCTTCTTCCCAGCAAAAGCACTAGGAAGTGGTGAAGGGTGGGCGTTTTTGGGGGACTGTCTTATGTTATTTTGACGTTCGGAAAGTGCTGATTCTCAGCCTAGTTAATTTTGAATTTATAAATTTTAGTTCCTTCTTGTTCCTGAAATCTTACCTATACCTTTGTAAAAATATTGGAATTAAGTGAATTTGGATAGCATTACATTACGATCACATAAACATATCAGAAAACCTTCTCATTTTATTAGGTTTGACTGTGCTGACTGTACCAAATTCAATTTGTTGGTATTCGTTCGCACATTAAATTTAATTATTTAAAGAGTGGTATCCGTTCGATATAAAAATAAATATGAGTTGAAACAAATACCAGTGGTATTAGTTTTTGGTATTAGAATGGAATAAATCCAGATAAATTGCAGAAAAGTTGGAGCATAAAGAAACCCCAGCTGTTAAATGCAAAACTTGCGAAGACCAAAAAGATTCTAAAAGAAATATGTGTGTCCCCATATAATAACTACATTATCTCTAAATAGGATAAGGAATTCTCTATTCAAAAGATATTAAAAACTTTTTAGAGGACAGTGACAAAGTTCAAACGTTCCATTGATGAGACCCATATTGAAGATCAATCGGTCGGAAGCAAATTCTTTGTGTAACTGACAATTTGGGGGAAAGAATACCGAAAATATACGTCCCATTAGAAGTAATGAAGCGTGTTCGCGTATTTTTTGTCAATTTTGAACTTAAGATTGCAAAAGCGTAAGAAAAAAAGGAACATACACAAGTCACATTTGCAGTAACATCAACGGCATCTGTCGCGTAAGTAGGTGTGCTGATATAAAAGATAATATCATGAAATGATAATTATGGTATTAATAGATCTTGAGAAAGAGTTGAAACCGATTGGTGTTTTACATTAATAATCTTACAACTTAAGGGTACACCAGTCGACGGCACGAACTATTTTGTGCGCGGGGTTAAAATGCATTTTATATCAACCGACAACACATGCGGAAGAGATAGATGCTGTGATGAGCAGTAGGAAGCTAGTTCGCGTACGAATACACACTTTTGCAAATTTGTAGCGAAATGGATAATGATTTAGGACGAAACTGAGCGCGCGAAATTTTATAAACAGACCTTTGGCAGTCTAGATATCATGCAAAAACGACTAAATCTATCTGTTCAAAATAAAATTATATGCATTGTTGAACTACTAATCTATCCCTGTATGGAGGCCGTTTTGCAATTTTTCGTCTTCTTATGGTATTTATTTGCGCCCTAAAATGCGTTAAAATTAGTGTCGAAATTTGGAACGGTTACACTTGTCGCGTACAGTATACTTGGTATACTTGGCGGTTACAGTTGTGTTTCTAAAATACCAAACGATCTGTCCCTGCAGACAAAGCGTTTGGTATTTTAGCCAATTCATTTGAAAATCTTGTGTTATGTAGATTACATTACATCATCTATTTGGTAATCGTCTTCCACCATCTTCAAATCAGCTACTTATTCTATGCCCAAGAATTTTTATCTGTACTTAATTTTTTATGTTATGGCCTCGACAAGGCAGCAACTTAAAATACATCGTATGTTAGTAAGTAATGCCAGTTACCACATAAAAGATAAAATATTATATATTAAACTAAAGCTGTTAATGTTTCCCGTAACTTGCTCTTGAGCTAAACCCAAGTACCGTTTTAACAAGAATATTACTATCGTTCCTAATGACGTGGCCTTACTTAAATAACTTAATTACATGCTTTTACGATTTAACTACTCACATACTTAAATAAGAATAATCATTATCTGTATCAAGATGTCGGCAAAAACTCAGAATTTGTTGAGTAATAAAACGTGAAATTTTAAGAATTGTCATTGAATAATTTTATTACAGTAGCAAACATGCAGGAAGGTAATAAAAATATTTCTCTAGGTTTTGTGCATTATAAATTTATAATGCAGTAAAAACCTTGAAAAATCGTGCCTGTATTTAGTTAATTGAGCTATGTCAAATTGTATTGTTATTTTTTCAGGATAACATCGGATGGTCCGCACTAAGACGTGTCTTGGCCACGAAACCTTCCAAAGAATTACTACAACAGAATCTCAAGCGGAAATGAATAGGACACTAAATGCGTTTTATTATTTCTATAGAAACAATTTATAATATTAAAAAACAAATTTTAAATTTTAGAAAAAATCTACACAAACTGTAAATGTTATCTTTTCGGGCTGTTTTGTGCATGCCAACCACTGCAACTCGTCTGCCAATTTCGATCAATCCGAGTGATCGGACAGGCGATTCCTAATATATTGCTTCATAGTTAAAAAATGATGCTACGAATGTTATTGACCGTCAAAATAATAGTACATTATGGTACAAGTGTGCAATGTTGGTGATTACCGCTGAGGCGCCATTGAGACCCGAGCCGTTAGGTGAGGGTCTTAAGAGAGCCGAGGACGGTAATCATCAATACACACGTGTATCATACGACATTTTCAACACACTTGTGAAGAACATAATACTAAAAAATCACAGTAAAAAACTGTGAAAAAATTCACAACTCGTTTTTACAACAGTAAAAACGAGTTGTGAATTTTTTTTCGCAATGGCGAGCAAAATAAATCAGTTTTCCTATGCGCGCGAATTTAACAATAGCGATCGGTCATAGACTAAAAGAATGAGGTTTCTTTTTTTTTTTTCGGATATTGTTTTAGCCACGTACAAAATAGGGAATTTAAATTTTTCTTTATTACAGAGCAAATAAAATTTTCAACACACTTGCTCATAAAGTGGCTCTAATTTCACCGCAATTAGAAACATAATGACAAAAGAGGGAATTTAAATTGTTCTTAATTACAGAGCAAATAAAATTTATATTTGAGTGAAAGTTTTATTTATTAAGCACGTACAACTTGAAATTATCTATTTAAATACGAATTTGCAAGAAATGAGCAAGCAATAGGTACATACATTTATTTGTACTATTGAGCACGATCTTTTCTGTATCGAAACTTTTTTAAGAACAAAGCAACTCAACCAATAAAATTAAAAAAAACTATAATTCACTTGTGAATAATAGCAATGAAAAAGTCACAGTTTGATAACAGGTATCATTATGTGCCTAATTGCGGTGAAATTAGAGCCACTTTATGAGCAAGTGAGTTGAAAAAGCTTTAATGCAACTTCCCCGCTGTTATCCAGAACCGACATTGAAAACCAAACAGAAAAGTGGCGGACATATAATAGCACCATGAGTCTCAGAGAAGTAATTCAAGTATTTCAACTGTCTTGGAACCTACACCAAGGAAGCGACGACATCTATTCAAAAGGTAGGTACATCCCTTCGGGAACAAAACCTCATCTAAACCCAGACATAAATTATATCTCCCGTCAGCATCCGTACATTTACAAGAACCCCCGTCCTATTCTGAGCACGAAACGACTCTATCTAGCTAATCTTCTAGCGAATGTAGCGATAACATCAACTCAAGCACAGGTTGTGCAATACCAACCGGAGTGCATTGTACGGCTTCACCCTTGTAAAATCTAGCCGTTTTATTTGTGTTTAGTTTAAAGTTTTGAATATTAAATTGGATTTTTATCTGCCATCGTTGGGAATACCAGGAGATTAGTATGATAAGAGAGTCGGTTGCAATGGTATTTGCATTTGTGGTAATAAAACTTTTTTGGAAGTCTTTCTCATTGGGTTGCAATTTATTGGTAAGTATCAAAAGTTAAAATCGATCGCTGTAAATTATAAGTCTACAAAGACTTAGGGATTTTTCTGATGGCACGTACGCATTTTATAAGTAGATTTCAAGTAAAAATCGATCGAATTTCATCGCTTTGCGTCCATGAGAACACACTTGGTGGTAATAAAACTGTTTTGGAAGTCAGTCTCATTGGGTTGCAATTTATTGGTAAGTATCAAAAGTTAATATCGATCGCTGTAAATTATAAGTCTACAAAGATTTAGGGATTTTTCTGATGGCACGACGCAATTTAAATTGCATCGCGTACGCATTTTCTAAGAAGATTTCAAGTAAAAATCGATCAAATTTCATCGCTTTGCGTCCATGATAACACACTTGGTGGTAATAAAACTTTTTTGGAAGTCAGTCTCATTGGGTTGCAATTTATTGGTAAGTATCAAAAGTTAATATCAATCGCTGTAAATTCAAATTCAAATAGCCTTTATTTCTGATAATATAAATACATTTTAACAATTATTATTATTACATCCTTTTCTAACTTATTATACATGCTATAATATCATTTCATATTACCTTCATGCATCATGCTAATAGTTTAAAATTTAAAAATTATTACTTAATATTATTTATGACTAGATTTAATTATATTTTATTTAGTTCAATTTCATTCCTATAATTTCAATTATATTTTATTTGTTCATATATATATGTATCTTTATTATTATTTTTACGATGCTTTAAATTATTAGTAATTATTATATAACAATAGTTTTATATCCAATTTTAGAATAATATAGGTATTGATAAGTTTAATTACATTTTACAATAATAAATTAATCTTCGACATCGGTAATATATCAGCTTGCCCTTTGGCATAGGCCTCCCCTAGGGTTTTCCATATTTCTCTGTTTGCAGTTTTTCTTTGCCATGTGGTTGTAGCAGTTTGCTTGATGTCATCCTCCCATCTTAATTTTGGACGTCCTCTCCGTCTTTTTCCATCTCTGGGGTACCATACAGTAACATCTTTTGTCCATTTTTTCCTCCTGTTTCTTATCATATGGCCTGCCCACTTCCACTTAAGTTTTTTCACTGTGTATAGGGCATCTGTAACTTTTGTCTTGCTTCTTATATTTGTTAGTTTGATTTTATCCCGTAGCTTGATGTTTAGAATGCTTCTTTCCATTTTGCTTTGGCACACTCTTATTGCTCTACTCTGTTTCTTAGTGAGAGCCCAGGTTTGTGCTCCATAAGTTAAACATGGTAGTATGCATGAATTGAACACTGTAGTTTTGTCTTTTAGGGGTATGTGTGGGTTCTTCATAACTTTCCTGAGGGACCAGAATCTTTTCCAAGCCTTACTTATCCTGACATTTATTTCTTTCTGCATCTGATTTTCCGGTGCAATAATTTGTCCCAAATATGTATATTCGTCGACATACTCTATTTGATTGGCATTTAAAGAGATAGGTGTTTTTATGTGGTTTGTCATTAGTTTTATTTTGTCTAGATCCATAGTCAGTCCTACAGTTTTGCTTTCTCTTTCTAACTGGGTTAGCATTATTTCTAAGCCTTCTTGGTTTTCATTGAGCAGAATAAGGTCGTCTGCGAATCTTAAATGGTTAAGCTTTTAGCCATTTATATTTATTCCAAATGTATCCCAGTTAATTTTTCTGAATATGTGTTCTAATACCGCCGAAAACAATTTAGGTGATAGGGGTCCCCTTGTCGTACTCCCTTTTTTATTCTGAACGATGGGCCTTTCCTTTCTAACTGGATTTTTGATGTTGATTCTTTATATAGTTCCTTTATTACCCTAATATACTTTGGGTGTATTCTTTGTGATCGCAGGGCTTCCCAAATGTGTGTGTGCCTCAGAGAATCGAACGCCTTGCTGTAGTCCACAAATGCCAAATAGTATATTTTCCCATACTCGTTACTTTTTTGGATAACCTGTTTTACGACATGGATATGATCCATTGTCGAGAAATCACTTCGGGACCCCGCCTGTTCTCTTGGCTGATTCTCGTCCAGTATTGAGCTAATTCTGTTTAATATCACCTTTGCAAATACTTTGTATAGATTGGAGATGAGGCTGATCGGTCTGTAGTTGTTTATTTCTGCTTTGTCGCCTTTCTTATGGAGCAATATGATAGTTGATATTGTCCATTGTTGTGGTATTATTTCTTTACTTAGGATATCATTGAATAATTTTGTAATGGCCTCTGTAACATAGTCTAGGCAGCCTTTGAGGATTTCATTTGTTATTCCATCGTCCCCGGGTGCTTTAAAGTTTCCTTGAGATAGTATGGCCTTTCTTACTTCGGTTTCCAGTATTGGAAGGATATCCTCTTCATTGTCTTCTTCTAGGTATTGTGTGTTTGTATAGTCTATGTCATTATATAGTTTACTATGGAATTCTGTTGCTACTTCTACGATTTCATGCATTTTTGTTTCCCAGCTATTCTATTTTTTATGCATGGGATCTAGGGGGTGTGCTCTGTCAACTCTTTTAGGGCTTTCTTTATTCCTCCTGATTTTTCAATGTGGTATTGGATAGTCTTGTTTCTTATTTGTTTCCTGTGTGTCCTGATTTTTTCATTTATCTGTTTGCTTATTTGCGTTATTTGACTTCTATTCTGTTTTTGATTTTCTAAAAGAGTCTTCCTGGTTTCTATAAGGCATCTCGCTTCCTCTCCAATTTTATCTTTTTTGTTTTGTGACGTGTACAGTTTTGTAGATATTTCTTGTATTGTTTCTTCCAGAAGATCATATTTTTCCTGTAGGTATGTTTTCGATCTTGCCACAAGCCAATATCTTGTCCTTCAGTGTTATCAGCAAGTTTTCTGGGATAGAGGGAGGGATTTGGCTTGGTTGGATTTTTTTCTTGGTGCACTGTCTCATTAGGTTGCAATTTATTGGTAAGTATCAAAAGTTAAAATCGATCGCTGTAAATTATAAGTCTACAAAGATTTAGGGATTTTTCTGATGGCACGACGCAATTTAAATTGCATCGCGTACGCATTTTCTAAGAAGATTTCAAGTATAAAAATCGATCGAATTTCAACGCTTTGCGTCCATGGGAACACACTTGCAATTTCGCTTAGTAAAAATCGCTTAAGATGGTCGCAAAAGAAACGTCTACTAAAGTAAGACTCATAGCTACATATTACCATGAGACTTTTACTAACTCTATCTCAGTACTGTATCCCTCTTTTATGGACCAACTAAATTGGATATTTATTTCAAAAACGTCTGCGCAACGGCACATTTATGCGTGGGAATTCAATAAACAAAGCTATTAAAGAACAGTTTAGACACAGTAAAAATATACAAACAGTATTGAAACTACCTACAAACGCTCGAAACGGCACACTCACACAAACATACGCACCGACGAGACCCTTTGGCGCAGGCCACACAGAAATGACGTCGGGCGCGGACATGGCACGGGCGGCTTCCTATTCCATTCAAATTTAAAACAAAATGCATAGAAATAAAGTGCAATTTAGGACACACGGTATGTCGTTGCTCGGACGTGGTTATGATGACATACCGTGTGTCCTAAATTGCACTTTATTTCTATGCATTTTGTTTTAAATTTGAATGGAATAGGAAGCCGCCCGTGCCATGTGAGCCATGTCCGTGCCCGACGCCATTTCTGTGTTGCCTGCTCCTTACGCAGCGGTCGTAGTGCTGCCAGTCTCAGTACCGAGCACCGCGATACGACGAGTGGTCACGTATGTTTGTGTGAGTGTGCCGTTTCAAGCGTTTGTAGTTAGTTTCCATACTGAACTTATATTTTTGCCTGTGGTTTAGGTTCTGGACTCGGTAGAACCAATAGGGGTTTGATTCTCTTATTAACCCCATTGGACAATTAAGTGGACCTATTATTTTCATATTTTCGTCACTCTAACTATTAGTAACGCCACATGGTTCTACAAAAAAAAACTTAATAATGCCAGCCTGTATTGTTCCACTGTAGGGTAACGGCCTCTTCTCATACAGAGAAGGAACGAACATAGCCCAATGCGGGTTGGAGGTCATCTTATATTAACTAAGTCCAGGTTTTCTCACGATGTTTTTTTTTTCACCGTTTCCAGTGATTCTAAGATAAATTTAGAAAGTACGTATATGAATTGTAAAAGCTGCCCGGATTTGAACTCACGAGCTTAATCAGGAATAGTGAGTTCTTAGCCAATGGGCATAAAAATGTATTTTTCAACACACTTGCTCATAAAGTGGCTCTAATTTCACCGCAATTAGGCACATAATGATGCCTGTTATCAAACTGTGACTTTTTCATTACTATTATTCACAAAGTGAGTTATACAGTTTTTTTTTAATTTATTGGTTGAGTTGCTTTGTTCTTAAAAAAGTTTCGAAACAAAAAAGGTCGTGCTCAATAGTACAAATAAATTAATGTACCTATTGCTTGCTCATTTCATGCAACTTCGTATTAATTTCAACTTGTACGTGCTTAATAAATAAAACTTTCACTCAAATATAAATTTTATTTGCTCTGTAATTAAGAAAAAATTAAATTTCCTATTTTGTACGTGGTTAAAACTCTATCCACGATAAGCCAAAATAAAAAGAAATTTCATTCTTTTAGTCTTTGGCCGATCGCCATTGTAAAATGCGCGCGCATAGGAAAATTAATTAATTTTGCCCGCCATTTTGAAAAAAAAACACAACTCATTTTTACTGTTAAAAATATTTTTTTGTATTATTTTCTTCACAAGTGTGTTGAAAAACGTCGTATGATACACGTGTGTATTGATGATTACCGTCCTCGGCTCTCTTAAGACCCTCACCTACGGCTCGGGTCTCAATGACGCCTCAGCGGTAATCACCAACATTGCACACTTGTACCATAATGTACTATAACTAGATACATTTTGACACAATCAGATTGATTAACAAGAAGACAAGAAAATTAAAAAAAATATATACCCCGGACACATTTTTATTTCATGCTACGAGTACATATTTTATCTAGTACTAGACACGCTTTGATCGACAATCTATTGAAAACGTAATTATGACACGATATCTTGCGAAAACACCCCGATTCAAACAGTAGCTTTTGAACGGCTGAACCAATTTTCATAAAAATTACTGAAAAAAAAACAAATTCAAAATCGGTTCTTCCGTTAAGGAGCTATGATGCCACAGACCGATTTACACAAATACACAAACACACAGGTACATACTTCAAACTTAATAAAACCCCTCTTATTCCGTCGGGGTTTAAAAACGGTCGAATACTTTGGCTCAACATTAATTTTATTGACTAAAATGTAGCTTTAACAATTTTTCATAGCTTATTATAGGATTTGTTTGAAGTTTAGAACGAAAATAAAACGAATGAAAGAAAGAACGTCAGTAACTACCTATTCATCTCTAGTAACAAATTAATACTCTCCCTATCATCTACTCTCCATATCCTGCTGGGCCCAAAATGATGGATGCATTATGTTTATTTGAATGGTAAAATATTAGTTTTAGGGTGAGTCACGTATTGGTAAATAGTATGTAATGATTTTAAATATTTAGGTGTAACTGATGAAAACAAATTGAATACCGACTTATATTTGATTAGAATTTATTTCTCCAGCTACAAATAGTTGTTATTATTTTCAGGATTGACTACGAAAACTATTATTGGCAGGTTGAAACTTCTATTGACTGTTACTGAAAGCTTGTCCAAAATCGGCGAGTGTACCTACCCAACTCAATCAATTCAAATCGAATTGTAACAATCTTTGCTACAACTACAAATTGCTTTCAAACTAAATAATTGAATAATATCGGCGTGTTACTATCCCACTGCATGGCAAAGGCCTCTTCTCATACAGAGAAGGCACGAGTATCGAAAAATCGGCTAATGTAGCTACCTCAATCATTTCAAATCGAATTCTATCAAACTTTGCTAGAACTACAAATTGCTTTCAAACATAAATAATTTGTTTTTAATTAACCTTTCAATCATTCCTTTATTAAAACTTTCAGAACTTTCGCAATCACGAATAATAAATAAATAAAACACCATAAAATACTCTCACTTTCATTTACGTAAAACCCCAATTCATAAAACCCATTCAAGGAACAAAACACCAACGTGACGTTAAAGCCCCGCTGTTCTAAACACCCATTCGTCATTCACAAATCACAAAACTTTTTCTTTCTTTCTTTTCTTGGTTCAGCAGCATTTTAGCGGCCCCCATTACACAAGACAGAAATAAAAACAGTACCACAATCATACCGCTTTGTTGAGAGGCACGTAAGATGTTGAACGATTTTCCCAAACGCTATTGAACAACATAATAATATTGTCGATCAATACTGAACGCGGCGATAATTATGGTCATTAGGTATGTAATGTGGTGTAAAGGTGTAATTTTAGGGTTATTATGAATGGATAGGATATAACAGCGAGACATATGGGATCGGTCAATGTAACTACGCTTCGGGAAAGCCTATGTCCAGCAGTGGACATCTTTCGGTTAAAATAATGATAATGATGACATGTGGTTGTGAATTTGTAAAATGTTTTACATGTTTCTGCATAAACGTTGATAATCTTGAATGACGTCTGACAATAAGTGGTGATAAGCCGATAAACAATCGATAAATTTTATCACTTAAATTCATTCTCAGAAATTCAGTATAGGTATTTCTCAAACACCATACTATACATCCTATTTTCCTTGATTCCAATACGCTTTGTAAAGGAAATACATTCACTATTTCCTCCCTAATTAAAAAGCCGATAACCCGAGCCAATCTAATGAATAGTGCAACAATTTTCAATGTAGACCATTTCAATAATAACTAGTGTCCGACCGAAGATCGATTGCCGGCCGAAATCGAAGGCTTAAAAAGCCCAAGAAATTCCGTTCAAGATTAAATTAAAAGAATACAATTCAAAATAAATGCTAGAAACTTTTAAATTGAATGTTTATATATAAAGTATCATATAAAAAGTAATTTTAAACACTTATAAAAGTTCATACCATTCGTTCCAACCAACCATTTGTAACCATTCGTTCAATTTTGGTGGTTATTGAAACCTTCGGCTTCTGCCAAAAGTTTGGTCCATTTTGGCTGAAGCCGAAAGTTTCGCCGAAGTTGACCGAAGCCGAATCCGAAGCATCGATCGGACACTAATAATAATACAGTAGCCAGTTCCTCCACAATTAAAATAGACGATAATACAGGGAAGTTGGAAGGAAAGGAATTGTTCTGTAACATATTCTGTATAATTATTTATTAGCTACATTAGTCGTCAGTCAAACGTGAAGACTGTCGTGATCGTGATGTCTAATATTAGACACGAAACAATATACATGGTAATTACAAGATCACACCTTCACTTGACTCTTTCCTTACTTTGTATCTTTGTCATGTGTGTCTAAACATGCATCTAGCCACAGACAAAATTCTAACTAGATGAATCGAATAAAAAAAAACCGGCCAAGTGCGAGTCGGACTCGCGCACGAAGGGTTCCGTACCATTATCGCAAAAACGGCCAAAAAATCACGTTTGTTGTATGGGAGCCCTACTTAAATATTTATTTTATTCTGTTTTTAGTATTTGTTGTTATAGCGGCAAATGAAATACATCATCTGTGAAAATTTCAACTGTCTAGCTATCACGGTTCATGAGATACAGCCTGGTGACAGACGGACAGACAGACAGACAGACAGACGGATCGCGGAGTCTTAGTAATAGGGTCCCGTTTTTACCCTTTGGGTACGGAACCCTAAAAAGGGAATAAAATTGAGAGCAATGCTCATCCTTTAGAGCTATTTCGTTTAGCGTTATCGGCACCGGACATCAACCGAAATCTAGAAAAATACTTAATTATGTCGTACTGAAAGAAAAGAAAAAAAGAAAACATGTTTATTTACCCGTTTATTTTTAGGCGTTATGAGCACGATTTTACTAAGGTCTTCTAAAAACTTAGTTAATGCAATATGTCTTTCTTCATAGTCCTTTGTCAGATTTGCGATAGCTTTTTCGTTGAGTATACTTCTGCGCTTCTTTTTGGATGGGTTTCACATACATTTTAGTACTATACGATCGTATAAGTTGAAAACGATAGAAAAAAGGAATGTAATCATATTTATCGTATTCGGGGTCTAACGGGACGGGGTACACTGGGACTAACCCCAAATAAAAGGGAACTTAATTTTAAAACAATTACATAGTATGTATGCCCCGCGGCTATTAAGCTGTAAAACACTATACAAATTGACACTATAAACATCTCCTTTCATCGGTGGTTCTTAAATTTTGAATGAAAACGTGACACGCTTGGTTTTCATACAGATGGAGGGACTTGTTTTATCTAGTTAGATTTATATCTGTGCATCTAGCTAAGAATTCTATTGTGATTGAAATTATTTCTAATAAAGGATGGTAAATACGTTACGTGATTGGTATCTTTGAAATGCAATTATGTTCGTTACTTATACAAACTGGAAACTTAACAATAGAACGAATTAATCAAAGGGAAATATGGTTTTCTGTGAAATCCGAAATCTTTACAAAGGCATAATATACATCAATCTTAGATGAATGATTCGTAACTGATTGTGATGACGGGAACACATGATCCTGTCATGTGTTTTGTACAGACAGTGATGCTTACAAAGCGTTAAATTCAGCTTTCTTTTAAGATCTAAGATGCTTATCATAAGGTAAAAGTCACAAAAGATAAGATAAAACTGATGCCATCAATCCACAGTTTCTCACATTGATATGACGTCACAAGAATCAATCATCTCACCAGATATTAATTGACACCAAAATCGCTGATAACAAACAAGGATTTGATAGTGCAAGGGCAGATAAAGAAGATGAGAAGAATTTTGACAAATATGATAATATTTATTTAAAGAAATGATAAGTGTATTGGAATGCACTGATTCATGGTTTGAAGAATGAGGATAATGACAATGGAAGTCAGAACTTGGTATTTGTAAACCCTATTTAAAAGTTCTTTTTGCACGGATTTTGGCAATATCAACGGCAGGTGATCAAATTGAATCACTACCAGTTGACCCTGTAGCAACGAACCTGACGTGACGTGTCAAAACTATCATGGTTCCACTGTGGGAGAGAGACAGTTACACAGGACGAATAGCTCTATCCCTTTTTCACAGCGAAATCGTGATGGCGTTGACATGTTGTAGTACAGCTCCACAACTTTTCTGTGATCATCACGGAAAAATGCTAATGTTGTAACCAACGACAACAGACGAGCGAACAATGAGGCAAAGACATTTTAATAAGAAGAAGGAATAATAACAATGAAACGTTTATGAATGACAGTTGCAACTGGTCAAGAGCTAATGACAGTAGGAAGAATATTCGACTTCGTCTCTGTTAGCCATAAAAAAAACATAGCTCATGACATTACAATGCACGTCATGACATTGACGTTTAAATCAAGAACTGTCATCTTATCGTCTGATCATTTCTTATGGTAGAACATGTATTGTAGATCATTAGATACTACTGTTTTGCATGGTCGGTCGCATGCACAACTACGGAAGGTAAATGTAAATCACTTTGCATTAATTAAATTATGCCGATAGTGATCGTCATTCGTCGGAATAAAAGTGAAACTGGTAGTTTTTATACTTTTTTTTTTTTTTTTTCTTTATAGAAACGTTGTCCCACACTAGGAATATCTTCCTGTATCGTGGGTGCGTTTACAAACATATAAACTCACATACACAAACACCCAGAGCCGGAAAAACTATCTGCAGGTCATACAAATATTTGGTCCGTGCGGGAATCGAACCCGCGACACGCAGCGCTGCAGTCAATCGCTCAACCACTGCGCCAACCGTGCGCCCAAAATTCTGTCGTGTAACACGAAGCAAAATATTCACAAGGAAAAGTTCTTAACAACATTGTTGGAAGATGTTCACGTTATTTGATACACCAAAATGTATCAACATTATTTTTTTATCAAACCGTGTAGAAAGTGGTAATCTTAAATTATGGGAAAATATTTTGATATACCGACTATAGTCATGCTCACGCGATTACTAGACTTGTATATTGCGCCGGAATTTGTTCACAGATCATTAGAGTTATGATTTAACTATCTGACATAGTTTGGTGAAAGAAAATCTTGAATTTCCGCTTTTTCGATTCACAGTGATTTGGGGCGTGAAGTAAATTTTCAGCATTTCACTTGGCTGTTAGACAGTTATATCCACACGTTTATGAAAATCTATTATGGCTGTTTATTTAGTTTCTTTCAGTGGCAAGCATTATAATATCCTTATTTTCATTATATTAGCACCTGCATGCTTTACGATATAAAATTATTCATTGTTTTTATTTTAAAGCCCTTTTAGAGAACTTCTATCTTCTTAACCCTAAAATGCTTCCAAAACTGTCAAACAATATTATTTTAACTAATCTACAAAAGCCATTAGACGTCGCTGTAGGTCTTACAGCGTCAACAGATTTCACGGTGATCGCTACGACGATTGACAGCCGAGGTGCGTCGGGACCTCCAGACACAATGAGAGGCTATTATACAAATGTCCCATTATCTGATAATACGGGTCGGGTTACGCTGGGTTACTTCATAATAGTACGTCTTTAAGATGAATTGGTTTGGATTAGGAATGCAGGGAAGGCGGGGACACATCAGGAGATTTTGGGGACGTCAAATTTGGTAACTAACGCATTCTATATAGCTGTTTGAGCAACGAGGAATTTTGTCTGGAGAATGATATCCATTGCTGTGCTTGACTACTAAAAGACAATAAAAGTACTAAGTAACAATTCGATGGACGTGGATCATTGGGAAAGGTCGATGAACGAGTTGAGGTAGGACACAACCGATTCTTGATTATTCCAATTGTAATCCAAACATGAGGTCATGAGTGATTGCTATTCGGTCTTGTAATAAAGGAAAGAAGTATGTCAGTAAGTCTTTCTTCATAGCAGTAACAGTTGCAAAGGAAATTAGTAACTCGAACGTTCAGAGGCGGTTAGCTAACATCCTGCAAGAACTTGCACATGTTGATATTTTATTGTTAGCAGCTTTCGTAACAGATGAAGTTAGAGTTAATGTCACAAGTACTATAATGATAGAGTGACATTTGGCTTAAAAGGACGAGATGCAACACTGTTAGTTGAGTCACATCAAACTAGATTTACACATCAGTTTTGCCTTATACGGTTCTCTTCTAAGTTTATCTTACTTGGAAGGTATGTTGGCTTCATTGTTTGGTAAGTTTAGTATCCTACCAAGTCGTGTTCAATCCTATCCGGAATTTATCTTGTTCCATGTGACATTCCTGTTACCAAAAAATCCCATTTATCCAAAATTAGTTCCACGCATTGTCATTGCCGGACATTCCAGCGTTGGACATGCATCGGATAATACTTCAAATAGTTTGTCTTCTAAATTTGGAGCTTCGTCAGAAAGGAATGGCACCCAATGAATAGATAACTATAAAATGTTGGCGACCAACACTTTTATGTCTCGTTAAAGTACAGACCGGCGGGATTGAACTTTTTGTACAAGTAAAAAAGTGTAACACCAGCATTGGTGTGCGCTGGCGCTAATATTTATTGATAGTCTCCTGAATAACCGTTACTGGCTCCAACATTGAACTAAAAGAAACTAACTTTCTTTCTTTGTAATTAGTCATCATAATAAAATGCCAACTCAGGTATTTTTATAACTATAAACATAAATATCGATACATAAAGCCTGGAGAAAGTAAAGTAATTAGAAAACGTTTGATGAATAAGATGTAAAACTTACGTCATTAAATGATATGTTGTAAAGTTGTTAACAAATTAATTATGTCTGGTAACCTGTCAAGGCAGCCATTTATATAGAGCAGGCTATAGAGTTTCTTGTTGGCCAGGAATTAGATTGAACTCATTAAGTTCTAGTTAATGGGTTTGAACATGAACTAAAAATGCCTCCATCACTTTAGAAGCCAGTTTCTGTTTTATATCACAAGAACAACGAAAGTAAATTGGACATAAGTAATTTTGTACAAAATATATCCGAGCAAGAGATCCTAGGAAGTAAAAAACATAATATTTTTGAATAAATGATGAAGGGAGCCGTCTGCTGGACACATGTGAGCATTCCGATTGAAGCTGCCCGATAAACAGTACTTAACACGAACTGAATCAATGGCCTGATTGATACAAGTGAACATCTATCCGAGCTTGTATACATGGTGGTGAACATTACTGGGAAATGTCAAACAGTATGCGATAGTGTGGCGCTGAATTGATTAAGTTTGGAATTGTTTTTAGTCAGAACCATATATTTAATGACTGATTGACTTTATAGCAATTCTAATAAACGATTTGGAAATACTGCCGCAGTAAAGTTTGCAACAATATCATCAACAAATAGTTAAATCACAGCGTTTGTCGTTGCATACGTGTGAAGGTTAATTTTGCATTGTTAACAACAATGAAAAATTTCGATAAAAAAGCGATTGTTGAAGCTTTTCATGACTAATGGTGGATCAAAATAACAATCGCCGGACAATAGTCATCTCCCAAAAAATATGTAAAACAAATTATTCAACTATTGTTCCCGACACATCTCAATAAGCATCGGGCGACCGTTAAAGGAGCATCCGAGAATTCGAACTATCAATTTAAAAAATAGAAAAAACGAAAATACTATTATTCATCTCTTGTCCAAAGACACCACCCCAAAAATGTACAATGACATAGATAAAAGTGCAAAAGTAAACAAGAAAGTAGAGGCGTCATTAAAGCGACACGGTGACGATAAAAAATTGAATCATGGTAGGGGACATCTGACGAAGGTCGACTATGCACCCGTGGGAATGATCGAATGATCGCAAGCCATAGGGAATTTGCATCGACTAGATCCCGTACTATAAGTGCGTTTGACGATGAATAATAAAATCATTGTTGTTCCTTAGAAGATGGTAATGAAACGGAAATATTTGCCATTGTTGTTATTGTTAGAACTTATTTAGCGGTTGGCAGAACCGGTTTTTAAATAACTACGGTTTATGATTAGATGAAAAGGCTGGATCATTTTCAATTTTTATCGCTTAGCCGTGGTAATTGAAGATATGGTTGCTTCTATGCATTTGAAAGGTTGCAAGGTTACCCGTACCTCTTTGGAAGGCCAATGTTATTATTGTTTTTAGTAATCTCCAAAAGCACGCAACTGAATAAAATTCGTTAATATGAAGTAATCTTTAGGATAATAAAATCTCTTACAACTATTACTTCATATATTTTTACGCGTGTTACACAGTAATGAATTCATGAATATTTATATTTTGGTTACTAAAATCTTGTTGCGGTCACCGTACCTAACGCAATAAACATGAAATAACCTTGAAACAATATCTTAAACATTGTTTGTAGGTTTACATTGTCATTCATTTCTGATAATATCTTTTGTGGTTTAAGTTATTTTACTTGTGATATATTTCTGAAAGGACTACTTTGCATTTTTTTTTCCAAATATAGTTTGTTGACTCCCTAACTACCTCCCTTTCGGGTGTTTTCTAATTTTATATCGTAATTTCGGTATAATCTTATCATCAAATATTTGCTGGTCATTAAAAACGTTGCCGACTAGTCTAGTAACGATTGCAAACAGCGTTAATGAGTGATTGCCAAACAATACAACTGTTCCACCGTATCTAAATGGTACCAAACGCAGTGTTAGGCAAATAACGTCCCGTACACAGACGTACATCCAACTAGATACCGCAAGTCCAACTGTATGGAAACCAAGCTTGCCACCTTTTCACACACAATTTAGGAGCCGATGAAAAAAAAAAGAAAATGTTTCCAGTTTTGGTTTTTTTTTTTGTAGATTTGTACTGCTCAATACATGTATACAATAAGCAAAATGAAAGCTCAAAGTAAAGCAATGCTCTCAATTTTACTCCATTTTTTTACCCAAAGTACATATGTCATGGACCAAGTGATTAATCAAGGCACTATGTATAATGCTCGGGCAATATGAATCAAATCAAGTCAAATCGGGCAATGTAATGAATACTGATTTAAAAATCTCATTATTTATCACATTGTGTGGTCATTATGAATATAGCTACTTAACAGTTGGGCAATTCGATAGTTAATTAGTTATGGTACATAAGTATAGTTTTTATTTTAAAATGTACCGTAGCAAGAATTATCTGCGAAAATAATATTTTCACAGCAAAATCATATTATTGATATAGAATCGGTAAGCATTAAATAATATTTGTAAGCGGTTCCACTATTTTCAACTAATTAGTCCAAGAGCGAGCGAAGCGAGCTCGGGACCTTAGGGCACACATAGATTAGGTTCGAATGGGTTGACAGGAGCTGAAGTGAGCGAGTAAAATGAATGAATGCAGCTCCATTCATCTCCTTCATGTTAGGTTACTTTAGAGTAGACCTTGCAGACAGAAAACGGAGCCCCGCGCTTATTATTATCCTGCCCATTATGTGATAGGCATTATTCAGAAAGCCCGGTCAATTTAATTATTTCAATTGGTTTAAGCAAATTGCCTAATCATATTGGGCATTTATCAAATTGTCTGAGCATTATGAATAATGCAGTATTAATCATTTGGTCCATAACACATACATTCGAGTCATCTAGTTAGTTAGCTTTACCTATGTCCGTGGTCCCGTAGTTTTGAAACTTCGAAGCGTAGGTAAATACGCGCGGTTTGGTAACGAGGCGTTAATCGGTATGCACTTCATTAGCTTACATTAACAGAATAATGTGGCAATTATATTGTGCAGTGGTGATAAATATTTGTTCGTTTTGTTAATGTTCAGCTTCATAGAGCGTGGGTGATTTGCAAATTGTCGTAAATATATTTGAGACGTGACTTGATCATTATAGCCACCCGGCTATATTTTGAACAATATGCAATTTAGGAATTTATTAAGAGTCTCTACTTTCGCACTATACTGTACTATAGGCATCACACTTCTTTCCTTTGGGGAATTCAGGTGTCATAAGTCTAAGCTAAGTCTACTTTTGTTGGATAGTTGTTCCGGCTCTGGGTGTTTGTGTATGTGAGTTT
This sequence comes from Orthosia incerta, assembly GCA_948252205.1. NCBI lineage: Eukaryota > Metazoa > Arthropoda > Insecta > Lepidoptera > Noctuidae > Orthosia > Orthosia incerta. The sequence continues at coordinate 9,529,469 of OX411759.1, forward strand.
ATATGTTTGTAAACGCACCCACGATACAGGAGAGATTCCTAGTGTGGGGCAAAGTTTTTTTTTTTTTTTTTAATAAAGAAAGTAAGAATAATTTTGACGATTGTTAGATACCTGTGGTAATTTAGATATCGGGCCTTTAGACAGCGAGTAGAGTGCGAGCATATAATCTATCTACTATATCTATATTCTATACTTTTAATCTAGCAATTCTTGTATATATAAACGATTTTATTATTTATATATAATCTGAATCTCGATTCTCGGAAACGGCTTCAATGATTTTCATGAAATTTAGTATGTTTTTTTGGTTTCGGGGGCGATATACCGATCTAGCTTGGTTTAATTTTTAGAAAACGTCGTTGTCTCTATTTTCACCCGAGCAGAGCTCGGTCGCCCAGGTACTTATACAGCAATTAATTCCATTTCTGACTTGGGTTAGTGTGAGTTTTCACTCACACTCATTCGCGTTAACGTTATCGTCAATTTCTATTAAAACTGGATAACAAAATCAAAACAAAATAGCTTATGAGCAAGGGTATTGGCACCATTAAATGAGGTTATGAGAAATGCTAATGTTCAAACATTCCACGCAGATGTATTACTTTAAGAACCATATGAACTGTTCGCTCCAGATCAAGCGCGAGTTCATCCCACGCAAATTGTTTTAGTCTTGTTACGTTAGAGTCAACTGAAATCATCAGTCTGCCTAGCGTTTTTTACCAACTTTATTGGGGTCGGGTTGCAGTCTAACCGGTTTCATTTGGATACCAGTATTTTACATGGAGCGACTGCTGACTGGATCTGACCTCCACAACCCAATAACTGGGTAACATGATACATCTTAGCAAGACTGGTGACCGACTTCAGGCTTCTGAATACCCATTACGACTTTCAAAGTTCTACAAATGACAGCCGAGACTAACGGCTTAACCTGCTTTCCGAGGCATGGAGAAATCTCAGTATATCAAGACTGGTCACCCATCCACTGAATTACCTCGGCAAGCGTTGCTTAACCTCGAAGATCAACCCGTGCGGTTGTTATTATTTAGCTATAAGCTCCTCGCCCTACATCGAGTGCGTCCCACGCAAATTGTTATAGTCTTGTTAGAGTCAACTGAAACTAATTAATTAATTTGTATTCGTAATTAGTCTGGTGTACTGACCTATGTGTTCGTGCAATAATTGCTGTAATCGTTGCGATACACATGTCTTTGATAGGCGACGCTTTGGTATCATGGTCATTGTTTTTAGATTGTTTTAAGTCAATGGTATGTATACATCCTATACCGTCGGCAGATGTGTTCGATAGACTGCCGACATTTGTATCAGGAGCATAAAGGTGCATTGAAGGAGGCATACAAATTTGAAAAATTTTGAAACATATTTTAATTTTTATTATTTTAGTTTTATTGTTTTTTTTTAAGCTAAAAAAACAAAGTTATTTATTTATATATGTACATTATTATTTATAAACTAATATTAGAACTAAAATAAGAATAAACATATGTACAATTACGGAGCGTCAAAAAATTCGTCCACATCGCTGTCAACAGGAAAAGTGCCTAGAACTCTAGAAGGCTGGCAGCATTGCCACGTTGGATGGCAAAAAAAGGCCAAAAAAAAGGCCAGCCCTCTGGTCTCGTGAAGAGTCGAGTTTTATTGTTGAATTTTTATGTTTGAATATATTTTATAAGTTAGATAGTTTAATAGATGTGTATAACATTATTTATTATGTGGTATAACATTGTCTTGGAATACTGTAAGATGTTGTACTTATTTGTGTTAAATAAATAAATAAATGTGCCTGAATTGTTTAAACATACACTGCTTAGGATATGAGTGAAATAAAATCTTTGTACTACATGAACTCACAAATCACTGTGTTCTTATGTGTACAATTCAAAATTAAGAAAGCAGTGTTATCTTAACGATGATGAGAACAATGGATTAGTTAGAAGACGACTTCTTGACGAAATTCCTTTATTCTTATTACATGGGCGTAGGACATGCGGTAAACTTGAAGCCGACACCAGCATAGGCACTTGGAAAAATGCTACGCAGATTGGTTATTGGATATTGGACATTATTTTATAGTTGGATAAGGTATCCTGTAACAGTGAAATTGTAGCAATTTGTTAATGACAGCATACCGATCACAAAAAGAAGTCCTAGGCGAACCGAGATATAAAGTTAAGGAAGTATTGAAACCTAGACTCAAATAACTTTCCCGTTTAGATTTCCAAAGTGGCACGGGTATCATAACTGGAAAATCGAACAAGGAAGATCTAGGATCTTCGCCAATCCTCTATGTAGGCCCTAGGAAGCTGTTCAATGATAAATCTACTGCCGACAAGCGCTTAAGTAAGCAGTTTATCGATCATCTAGAAATCAAAAAGTTTATCAATGAATCTGTAATAACAGCGCTGGCTTCAACGTTCGCCATTAAGATAGGTAACTTATGTTGCTTTTATCATCCAAATACGGACTAAACTAAATTAAAAATGTTGATCACCTTATGTCCAAGAGAAGTTGCTGGGGTCCAAATAAAAGATTCTGGATGAATTAAAAGAAGTAGAAAGCTCAAATTACAGTTATACGAGTAGAACAAATTGCATTTATAAAGCTTTAGGGTGTGACTACTCTTGTCAAATCAAAATAACTGACGACGTAAGAATGCTTATGGAGAATGTCTTACTGTATTAGTTCTACTTGACTTCAGCAGTGCTTTTAACTCAGTTGACTTTGACATACCGTTAGGAATACTTTCCTCCCTTAATGCCTCTGCTTCGGTAATTGAGTGGTTAAATTTTATCTTCGGGACCGCTCGCAGTCTGTTCCATCCGATGAACGACCCCTCTGAATGGTGCGACTTAACTGCGGGCGTTCCTCAGGGTGGCGTCCTCTCTCCTCTCCTCTTCTTAGGGTAAAGTAAACAGTCAAATCTGTTGAAATCCGCACGTGATTAGGGCATTTTTAAACACAAGATAAAGTAATAGGTAGGTAGATACTTGTTTCATGCTTATTACTGGTAAGTAGATGCATTATCTTCATAATTCTCAATAATTAATATAGATGGACATGGAAGATAGATTACGCAGCACCATTTAATACTACCCAATTACGCAATATTTCAATTAAACGTTCTGTATCATTTACGGAAATCGCAGTTTAGGGTTCCGCTAGTTTCGCGTAATCAAACGACTCCATATACAATTACTTTATGAGCATAGATATTTAGCAATGGCAATTAAAACTTCACGGGTAATAGTAAAGATCGTTTATCTAGAAGATAATAATAGATTGCGGAAGTTATTTCCTTTTTTATTATCGTATTTTATGTACATTCTACGTTTGTATTGTTATTTTTATTTCCGAGTTTACGGATGAAAGAATGCAATTGTTTTTGAACGTAAGTTACTTGTGGTAATTCATTGTATTGGACATGACAATTGGCAATGTTACATAAACGCTTTTAAATGCTTTCAAAGGCTCCGATTCAACTTTAAAGCTGCCTATTAGGGATCCGCACCCAAAGGGTAAAAACGGGACTCTATTACTAAGACTCTACTGTCCGTCTGTTTGTCTGTCACCAGGCTGTATCTCAAGAACCGTGATAGCTACACTGTTGAAATTTTCACAGATGATGTATTTCTGCTAAGTCGAGAGTGAATAGGTCACTTCTAGGCAATCGTGCTACACCTTCGACCACATCATCGCTTACCATCAGGTGTGATAGTGGTCAAGCGCAAGCCAATCTACGATAAAAAAAATACTAAAAACAGAATAAAATAAATATTTAAGTGGGGCTCCCATACAACAAACGTGATTTTTGCCGTTTTTTGGCGATAATGGTACGAAACCCTTCGTGCGCGAGTTCGACTCGCACTTGGCTGGTTTTTATATTTAACCGAACGAGCGCGAAGCGCGAGTGTCTCCTTTTCTGCTTGGGCAAAACTGCTTTCGTATGTACCGATGTCCGGCGGATGTCCGGCTGTTCTCCTCTACAGGTCGCATTTCTCAACCGAATCTCGTGATATTTTGTGAGCGGGTTAAATCTATGGATTTTTTTTGTCGATTCAGTGTTAGGCATTTTTTTTAATTGCCGAGCCATTTTGAAAAATTTCCAAAATCTGAATAGACAAAAAATAAAAAATACAACTTACGAGGCCTACAGCTTACATAGCCACCAGTCTAATCGGTACTGTACTTCGGATTGGATCAGTATCCGAAACCCGATCCGAAATTCTTTTACTGTTAGAAAGCAACACTATTGATGAATGTATAGGCTAATTTTAACTCTGAAATTATACTCGGTGCTTTTGGGTTAGGCACGGGAGTGACGAATCGAGAAAAACCTAGTTTAAAATATGTCGGACTAAATATATGCCAGCATATCTTCAAGAATGTACAAAGAGAGCTAGATTCACGTAAAACACAAAATATTTGTGTATACCGTTGCCAAACCCTACGTTTCTGATTGAGTCATGCCCATAAATCATCTGTGGTTGCTTTGTTGCCCAACAGCCTCAGCATTGGTTCACCCCTATGATATTATCAGTTATCAATATGTTATCTTGATCTCTGATTCTGTGGAACTGTCGGTTGTCAAAGGTGGAGTGTAAGGCCGGTTTACATCGGTCGGGGGCTGGATAGTGTCCAGGTAAATTACTGTTGTTGATGAACATACAAGAAAGTTATAATTTCTTGTCTGTTTAAAAATACTTTGATTTTGACAATTTCTTCTTTCTGGGCGAATACAAGGTGGGCCAAAAGAAGTCATCCGATGTTGTTTGGCTCTCTTTTTTTTTAAATAAAAAACTTCGATTCTGTTTTTTGATTATGTTTATTTGAACCTTTAGAACTTTATTGATCAAGTCGAGAAGACTATATCGGCCAAATGGGCGCCGCCACAATTGATTGCCATACGGGCTCATTTTATAGCATTTTTCATCACTTCGGCGAGAACTTCGGGTGACAGATTCTCGCACTCGTGTCGAATGTTGTCCTTGAGGGCTTCCAGAGTCTCGGGCTTGTTCACGTAAACACGGGACTTCAAAAAACCTCACAATAAAAGTCTGGAATGCTTAAATCGGGCGATCTTGCGGGCCAGTGCAAATCGCCAAAACGAGAGATGAGTCGACCCGGGAACACGCTGCCTTCAGAATATCGGTTGTGGCTCGCGCAGTGTGTGCCGTTGCTCCGTTTTGTTGGAATCACATGTCCCTCAGTCCTAATTCGTCCAATTGCGGCACCGTCGACTGTTGTCGTTCTCCAGCGTGAACAGCGCACCATGCAGTCACTTTGAGCGGGCGTAATGGCTCCTCGTGCATCACTCGTGAATTTTCGGTGCCCCAGAAGCGATAGTTTTGCTTGGTCACGTACCCGCTGAGGTGGGAATGAGCCTCATTGCTCATTATGATTTTTCTCGAAAAATCGTCAGAAACATAGACACTATTATTCCGCGTTCTTGGGGAGTGTATCGCTCCATGGCTTCTTCACTTGTATTCTGCATCTGTCTACTCCACAAATGTCAAAACAGATTTGACATTGGCGGCCATTTGCAAAAATGAGAGCATCTTCCAATAGCCTTGTACATCCTGAAATCTATGGAGATCTACAAGTTTTGCTGTCTAGTATAAATCGGAGTGTTGGAGCCACAAAAGGGATATGCAGCTGACATAAAAATGCTAAGGAATAATCACAAGTATGTAGTGATGTTGTGAAGAAAAATTTGAGCATGAAGCTGGATGTTTATACAAGGATAGAGGAGGACAAAATAAACAATGCATCATTTCATCATCATCATTATCATTTCAAACGAAAGACGTCCACTGCTGGACATAGGCTTCCCCCAGGCGCCACTTTGACCGATCCCGTGCGTCTCGCATTCAGCGCAATTCTAACCCCGCAACTTTAAAGAGGTCATCGCTCCACTGCCACTCAAGGCGAATATATTCCCCAATGTTAACGCAGTACTGGCCGTGCACCCGCTCGGAAACAAAATATCAATATTGAACCTCCTTTTGGACAGTTTTTTTTGCTAAATATTCATAAATTTACATATGCTATTTCAGTTATGAAGAAATTCTAGCCATCAAATTTTCTATGTACAAATATGTTTAAACATTTAAGTCGTTTTGGAGGAGTATCCAAAAGTAGCGAAATAATAACGTATTATTATTATTTTTTTAAGCAAAACTATTTGTTATACGACAAAACCATGTTTCACAAATAATGTACATGAAACAATAATTATTTTTTTTCAAACCTTTTAACCTAGCCGTTACTAAGGAGTATGCTTTAGAAAGTTGCCGTTTTACGGCACTAAAGCAGTTGTGCCTACAACTGCTTTAGTGCCTTAAGTTTCACAATTCTTCGGGCTTCCATACAACCAAAACATCCATCCAAACGATGGAAGGATGGCATGAAAAATAATGTGGCTAGAAAGAAAATGACTTTTAAAGAAAACGGCAAATAAAACAAGCTCGTACATCGCTGACCTAATAAATTCGAATACTGGTAGAAAAGGATGTTTCTAGCAAGTTAAATACTTATTTTATCATATCTATCGTTCGGTTTAGTCGCAGTACCTAATGAAGGTGGACTTTTAAAACGAAAATAGCTTTTCGCATTTTCAAATGTGGACTTCTATATTCGACGAATGAACTAGTCAGTGTGCCATCATAAACTACTACATTATCAAGCTAGATAATCGAGTGAATAGTTTATTTACTGACCTTTTTTAAATACCAGCCGAGCAATTTAACTTAGTCTATGACAGCAAAGATCTAGACTATTATGCGATGACATTATGATAGCTCTGAGTAAAAGGAAAATAAACTGTGCCATCTTGAAAAACTGCTGGTAGTTTGTTATTGGCGCAATCGATATTTTAGCCTGTTTTATTATAATTCTTGACTAGCTTCTGCCGCGGCGCTCGCGTTAATGTCAGAAGTCAGAACCAAGGGAATATAATATTTCCTCAACAAAAATATCCTAGGTCCATCCAAATCCGGGCTATGGAACAACTTGTATCGTTACTTCCATATCCGTTCACCAGCTAAGACTAAAAAAACATACAGACAGACCGACAGACAGCGTTACTTTCGCTATTTAGTATTAGTACGGATCAGCCCGTTCTTTTCCACGATCTCGTCTTTTTGGGTTCCGTACCCGTAGGTTTCAAACGGAGCCTTATTGCTGTCCGTCTTCTGTCACACAATTGTTCTGAAGATTTTTTTAAATTCCCAGTGACCTATGAAATTGAAATTTGGCCGGCCGACGGACGACACGCACTTGGCCGGTTTATGCTGACGAGTGACGATTGAAATCGATCTCGCCTGTTGGCAAGGGATGGATGAGATATTATTTAGTAATCATCATCCCTACCCCACCTTACAAAAGACCTGATAAACTAAGTTAAAAAACACAAAAAAAAATAACGGGAGCAAATAATTTATTTATATCGAAACCTACACACCAAATGTTGAAGAGAGAAATAAAATGAAAGAAAACCCTAGCAAAGAAAGAAAGTAGAAAAGGAGATATTAATGACATTATATTTTTCAACTATCAAACACGATCCTTCCTCCCCAAACAAAACCGGTAATTTCATAACACTCGAACAGAAGCAATCCACAATACACTAGTAACTTGTACTAACGAGGCAGTGACATGTAAACCGTCCCGTGCGAGTGAAAGTCCCAGCTGGCACACACTCATTCATCATACAGCAACGACCGTGTAGGAGTGTGGTAGGACCACTGCAGATATGAACTCAGAAGGACAAGGTCCTTAACGTTACACTAGTCAATAATTCTTCCATACAAACGTAGTCTAGGGATTACTGCACTGTTTGACGATGTACGTTCAAAATAATAATGATATCAATTTGTCTCATCATTATCTATGAGCCCTGTATGGAAACAAAAAAGTAAAAAAGAAAAGTATTTGAAAGTTATAAGCGTCGAAAGTTCCATATTTCAACACTAATTTTAAAGCATCTTTGGGCGGCAATAAATACCATAAGAAGAAGGAAAATTGCAAAACGGCCACCATACAGGGATAGATTAGTAGTTCAACTATGCAAATAATTTTATTTTGATAATATACATTCAGTCGTTTTTTCATGATATCTAGACTCCCAAAGGTCTGTTTATAAAATTTCGCACGCTCGTTTTCGTCCCAAATCATCATCCATTTCGTTCTTGAGTGCTAATTCGTACGCGAACTAGCTTTTTAGTACTCATCACAGAATCTATTTCTTTCGCACGAGTTGTCGGATGAGATAGCAGGCATTTTAACCCCGCGCACAAAATAGTTCGTGCCGTCGACTAGTGTAACCTTAAGTTAGACGCACCTTACTATATCGTGCCGTGTCGTGGCGCGTATATATACACCATTCATACGAATCTGTTCAAGCCTACGGCATATCACAACGAGTTCTCTAGCCAATCAAATTGGTTGTAACGCGCCACAACACGACAGGACACAGTAATGTGAACCCGTCTTAAACTTTGATGCGTCAAAACTGTCATGGTTCCACTGTGAAAGAGAGAGAGAGTGCCCTGGCATTATGAATCAAATCAAGTCAAATCGAGCAATGTAATGAATGAATACTGATTTAAAAATCTATATTTATCACATTGTCTGGTTATTATTAATATTGCCACATAACGGTTGGGCAATTTAATAATTATGGTCAATGAATTAGTCCAAGAGCGAGCGAAGCGAGCTCGGAAGCTTAGGGCACCCCGACACGGATAGGTTAGGTTCGAAAGTGAGCAAACAAAGCTAGCGAACTAAGCGCCCGTAATATATAACTAATGTTATCGCTGCTACAATGTCACTTTGTCAAGTGTCTAACGACACAAAAACAAATGAGATACTTGCCAGATATTTTTAAAAATATCTACAGTTCTCGTCTTTCGGCTCTCAGTATTCGGAATTCAGCACTCGCCTCCTGGGATCTCAATAGAAAATGTTTGCAGTTTGTTTGGCGTTAGTTTTGTCTCTATTCGTATTTTTTCCGTTTTAATCAAGCGTGGTAACTACACTGTTATCTGTTCCTACCTACCTCCTTGTTTTTATTTGATTGTCTTCTGACGCCTCGTTAGGCCAATCTGCCTCAGAGGACTAATTTCTGTTTGGTTTCTAATGATGTGATGAACAATGAGAAAGGCATTTAGTTAATTGAGGAAAATAATATTATAATGAATTAAGTTTTTATTTAATTTCGACTACTAATTCCCTTGTGAATGAATGAACAATAATTTGTCAAAACCTATAAAATAATATCTACAATCGATTTTATCCCTTGTCGGACAAAGTTAACCTTCTGTATCTTCTATTCATTGTACCCTGCATGTCCATTAAACTGTCCATCTGTCCATCCACAGCATTAGATTCCATTATTCTGTAAACGGGTGTGTTGTGTTGCAATACGGAACCGTTTACAATTGAGTTTGGTTCTATTTATGATGTTTGGGTAATTTTAGCGCTTTATTGCATAAATGGTTGGGTTTTAATGTGCAGTCGTTTGAGTCTTCAGAAAAAAACTTTCAATCCTACTTCCCACTGCTATTATAAATGTGAACGTTTCTAAGTTAGTACGTTTGGTAATTAATCACGCCTTAACGGCTAAACGGATTTTGATTAAGCATGGCACTCGGATAGACCATGGCCTGGATTGATAGGGTAATTTTTTTTTGGTAGTACGTTGCCTTGGGCTATCTCTAGCTAAAGCTATCCTAGCTAGCAATAGTATCCAAAATGAAAGTAGTTTTTAGTGGAAACGTTGAAATAGCTTTCAACATTGATGACCAATTTTACTTGGCAACTGTTAAATTATAAGCCAGACAATTTTATTCAATTTCCGTTCCAATCAGAATTAAACGGGATAGATATTGGCTTTCTGGTAACTGAAGTAAAGGTAAAGCTTCTCAAATTGCAATATTTTCATACCAATGCTGTATTTTGATCATTATATTATAATGAAATACTACATTTTTACCACGACTTCGCTTCCGTGGATATGCCCTTAACACGCACTGCGATTTTTATTTGCGCGAATTTTTTACTATTTGAGCGTGTTTTTTTTCCGCAGTGCGTGCAGCTTCATACATTTCCGTAGGTCAGAGAATGGGCGGAAAAAAATCGCGCGAATAAAAATCGAAGTGCGTGCTATGCCTAAAAGTAGCTTTGGCATTCAACGGAGTAGTAAAGTAATACCAAAGCTACTTTGAAATAAGCCGACTGCTTAAAAAGCGAACTAAAAATACGTAAACAAGAAAATCATGCTGTGCAGTCGGAGGATACATATTCGTTAGCTGGCTGACCAAAACCAGATGTATCCTCCAACTGCACAGCATGATTTTCTTCTTGTTTACGTCTTTTTAGTTAGCTTTTTAAGCAGTCGGGTTATTTGAATTCTTGAATTAACTTTTTTCATTTATAACATTTTAGTCAACACTTTTTTCGAATTAGGGTCAATTAAGTGTATAGGTTTTATATATTTTTGAAATCACCTCTTGAAAACCTTTATTTTGATACCTCACAGCCACACGATGGGCTTGAAAGAAAAAAGAAAATTGGCCCCCCACTTTATGGCGCCCAAAAGCCGCCATTTTTCTATTTTCTAATTTTAATGTAGCCAGTGACACTCGCAAGGTTAAGACAATTCGTTTGACGTATGAATCGTCAAAATCGGCCAACGCGTTTGGTCTCTGGAACGCCACATAGGAACAAACATACATATATACATACATACATAGCCTGATAAACACATTACCCTCCTTCGGCAGTCGGGTAAAAAGGTGTATCATTGATTGATAAAATTATATATAAACACGTTTATATTAATGTTAAGGTTGTAAACAAACTGTTATAAATAACAAAGAAAAATAGAGTGTGCATAATTTGTTTATACCAAACGCTTCGCTGCCTAACACGAGTAGATTCAGTAGGAATGTTACGAAATTACTTTGTTTTTAAATAGCAGCGAGGAATGTAATTTGTTTTGTTAATAATCACTAGTTAAGTTTACTTAATTGTTGCAACAAAGAGTGCATTAACAAACACAATGAAAATTACGAACAAATTGCTACTGTTTGTTCATGTAGATGTGAATTTGTTAGATTTGATCTGTAGTCTGACTTTCAGTGTTGTCATAATGAAGCTTAACTAATATTACAAAGAAGTTTTTGTTTATATAAAATTACACAATCGCTGGGTTCCGTTGGCTACAGAAATTGAAAGCGAAGGTGCGGAAAAAAGCAAGCTATGTCGTGTGTAACAGTAGTCTTCTTATAAAACCTACCCCAATAGGGAATTAGAAAAAAAAATTACAAAGAAATACAACCGGCTTTCAGATAAATACACTACAAAGTGAAAAATAAAATCTTTTTCGGAATTCGGTGTTCCCGTTTTTTTTCTTAGTTTTTTTGCCACTGACTGCCGAAAAGGAAGTTATTTTTCACTTTCTAGTGTTTTTATTTGGAAGTCGGGAATAGATTACCCGAATATCATGAAACTTGAACATAACCGGTGAAATGAGAGTATACCAAGGAATAGTACACATCTGCGTACCCCTTTAGAGCGTAGTGCCGTGTTGTTATGTGAAATGGTATTAACAATAAAATGACATTGCAGCAATCCCAAGAGATTTTCTGTCATTTATTGAAGAGTCCTGTTGTATATCTCCGAAGTTCTTCATCAGATATTCACCAAATTGAAATGGGACTAATTTGGGAATATAGTCTTTCAAACAAAAAGAATTTTCAAAATCGGTCCTCAGTTGACGGAGAAATTGGTGAAGAAACACAAAAGCAGCTTAGGGTTGGTGGTTAGTGGTGTCTCATCCCATACAAAGAAACCGTGCCGACGTTCTTTACAGATTATTCTGATTATATTTTGTACATCGATCGCGTTCGGTCCCGTTCCATTCCGTTCCACGGATATAGATGGGGATCTATCTTTCGCCGTGGAACGGAACCGAACGCGATCGATTTACAAAAAATAATCGGTATAATCAGATGAAAAACGCTAGTTACGTCGGCACGGTTTCTTTGTTTGGGATGAGGCATCTGTATGACTTACTTGACTTAATGTCCTATAACCCCTAGATGGGGCAGAGGGCGTCCACAGATGTCCAACAACGCGATCGGTCTTGAGCTTCACGCTTCACCTCGCTCCATGTCATTCCGATGCTCGTCGCTTCTGCCAACACGGTGCGACGCCAGGTTTGACGGGGACGGCCACGCTTTCTTTTCCCTTGGGGATTCCAGTCCAAAGCTTGCATGGGTATGTGGTCGGGACCCCTACGGAGCGTGTGGCCAATCCATCTCCACTTGCGACGCTTGATCTGGCGGTCGATCGGGCTCTCGTGGCATTTCTCCAACAGCTCTACATTGGAGATGGTCTCGGGCCAGTAAATTCCGAGAATGCGACGAAGACAGCGGTTGACGAAGACTTGTATTTGGCGTGAGATGTCCTTTGTGACCTTCCACGTTTCGCACCCGTAGAGCAGCACGGATTTGACATTGTCAGTTTCCGCGATTGCCAAACAGGTCTCAGCTGCGCGAAGGTTGCTCGGGCTTTGTATGCTAGTATTATATTATCTGTGGTGGTTAAAACAAAGTTGGGAGCATTCGTGTGTGCATCCTGGGTAGGCAGCGTCGCTAACTGGCTAATATTTTCTGACTTATGTATACAACGTGCCAAGACTAGAAAAAGGAATTCTGTTTATTTGGACCATGGCCAGATTTATATCAAAGAAACACATCTACATAGAGCTTTGTTTGTTAAAAGCAAGAGTTGCCAAGCAAGACCTCGCACAACTCACAATTGAATGAACGAATATTTGAAAGTAAAAGCATGCGAGTTGACCCGCCAAGCCGGCAAGCTGTCAAGTCAACCGTTTGTAATTATCGACGCCATTCATGACACAAACGATGCGCCGGCGCATCCCATCACTCTCACTTTCTGCATTGTAGACACGAGAAGGTTTAGAAGGGATTTTGTAATCTGGTTTATTTAATTCACAGACTAATTTGCTTATAATAAGTTATATACAGTTAGATGTATTTTCGTTATTATTACAAGCAGTAACCCAATTTATGTAGATAAATAGAAATGCACTAAAATAGGCCACAGCTTAAAAAAATAAGACAAAGACAAAGATATTTTATTTCAAGTAGGCCACCAAGCGGCACTTTTGAACGTTACATTTTACAAATAATAATAGTTGAAGCTACTTTCCGAATGCACGGTAGAATCCGTGCATTCGGAAAGTAGCTTGTAATGGAGAAGAATGCACAAGAAACTCCATACTTACTCTTTTAAAAAAAAACTTTTTACAATATTTAGGTACATAAGTACATACCTTGATGAATGAAATTGAGTTTATACAATACAAATATATTTATACAGTCTTCGGAAGGTCCAACAATAATTCAAAACAATAATGTTCTGCATATCACTTGTTTTTGCGCCCTAGTGGTTGTGGAGCAGGACTAGCATTTAGCCAAGCATTTTTATCATTGATGTTAAGACAGCATGGCATAGTATAAAAACGTTCCTTCCTATCTATATTTTACTACTGGCTAGTACTTACCTGGTTGCAGGCAGCCTGCATCATCCCACAGGTGGGCAAAGCCCTTCTCCTGATCTTCCACCTTTTACGGTGCAGAGACCGCTTTTACCCTGAACCGTAAAAGCTGAAAGATCAAAAATGGAACATTGGCTGTTAATTTTATCTAGCACGTGCCACAATCTTCTGCGTGGTATACTTAATTACCAAAGACCAATTCGCGAGAAAGGCAATAAAGATCTGTTACATTTTTCTTACCACTCACAAGCCTCAGGCAACTCGTTAAAACATAACGAATAAGACAGGAGACCATTAAATAGAAAGTCACTAACTGGATATATCATTCACACAACAAAAAAACCCGTAACAAATGTGATAAATGAGGTGTACTCCCGTAATGGGCTGATCCATCAAGACCGTAGTGGCAGACATTTTTCAATTGAATCCAAGTATGAAGGTATGCCATTTGCAGAAATGGCAATTTCTACACAATAATTTATCAATCACGGTGCAACGGTGAAGGACACCCACACGGAGGTTGATAATATGGTTACTAATGATGCGTGGTTTTGGTCGTAGACTATAAAATTAAAATGAAAGCCGCAGAGTAGGTGTAGATGAGTTTCTAACTATATATCTTTTGTAACAATATGATTGTGTCTTTATTTTATAACTAGCTGTGCCCGCGGCTTCGCTCCCGTCATCTGTCTGCCAACCCTACCCTACTTACCTACTTACCATTTTTGTTGTCATCATTCATTCGCGGAAAATTCGCCGCCATTCAGAAAATGACTTCAAATACACAACGCCATCTATCGAATATCGAGTTCAACAGTCCGAGTATCTGAATTGCATGTGTTGAAAATTTTACTTCTTGAACACTTTAAATTCATCAAACTTTTGATAAAGTGAACCGATTGCGATGAAACAAAAACCAAGCAATTCTTCAAGTTACGCACAATGTTTATGTATAAAAGTTATTTACATTGGTTTCGTACATTTCACGTGATGCGTGCACAAATAAACAGACAAACAGATAAACAGACAAAAATTCCAAAAATGCCGGAAATAGGTTCTGTTGGTTTAACACGCTGGCTATTTTTATGTACAAAAATTACTTTTCTACAGATTTATTATATGTGTCGGGTTTAGTCAATAGTACGGATGTAAAGTCAAATCACAAGCACGCCCTTAGCGGCAATCAAGAGCAACTACGTATTGGCGTGCTTTTATAAGCACTAGCGTGGTGCGGAATAGGGCAGTTGAGTACTGACAGCCGGAGAGCTAAGACGACGTAGAATCAGTGTCGATCCGTGATATTAGTAAGCAGGAATGTAACTTGTGTCTATTTGAATATACTCAGTGTATCGAATAATTTGTGTGATTTCATTTTCACGATTGACCCACCTACCTGCCCACACACGATGTCTTTACCTAAGGGAATACATCCTGACTTCCCGATGGTTTGCATCTATCGGCGAGCCTTGATGCGACATATGTATTGATTTTATTTATCTTGTTATGTAAAATATTGACTTATATATTATAACGAGCTAATGACCGATTAAAGATCACAGCTGTATATATAATGCTAAAAAAATCAACTTCTATCGTAATAAAAAACCAGATACTAAAATCTTATGAAAACATAAAATCAAAACAAATTATTATAAAAAAAACAAAAAACCCGACTGCTAAAAATGTATTAACTGAAAAGAGAAAAACAAGTACTAGACATAATTTAATCTTTAAATATTCTGAGGTGCTGTAGGCCCCCACAAACAAAAATAATAGAAAAAACGACCAAAACTTCGTTTGTCAACGCTGGTAGCAATTTTTAACAGTCTGGTTAAAAATTAAGTTTTAGTTTAATACCATACAGTTTAATACCCATATTGTCAGGATAACGAAAAAAAAAATGGTATGGTACCTTTTTTTAAGGCGGGCGCTATTTAATAACGACACCACATTTATGTCATAAAACGTCAAGCCTGGGTCAAGGTTACGCTGTAGAGCGTGCTATAGAAATGGACATACATACATACAACATACGCTCGAAAAACATTACCCGCACGCAGTCGGGTAAAAACTACTTTTTAACGAAATACAATTAAGCCCTAACCCTAATTCGCCCCTGTATTAGGGTTAGGGCTTAATTGCCCCAGTACTAAATAACTGGCCTTCTGACAGTCTTTAGCTTACCATCACCAGATAAAATGTTTCACGTAACTTTTCAATGGGCTTAATTCTGCTAATCGGCTTTGCTATGTACTTACTTAGAGCAGTCTGTTTCTCGTCTAAACTCATACATAATCTGGGTATTGTCTATACATTAAGTGGTCTATGGAGGCCTACCACGATTGTTTGCGGTGCGCTTTGTTTGCCTCCACTCCGCGTCGTGACGGGCTTGCTCGTGAAAAAGCTGCACTTTCACGAATTGCGGTAGGGTTGCGAATGTCTAGAGGTGTCGATACACTTCGGTCAATTCGTTTGTAATCGATTTAAAGTCTAGTATTGATATGGTCATGTTCTACGGTAAATTATAATATTGTATAGGTAAGATAGATACATGGTGTTTTTTTTTTTTGTAATCTTAATGGTAGTTACTCTCGGAAGAGCTCGTGGCTAAATAATAACAGCCGCACGGGTCGATCATCTAGGTTAAGCAACGCTTGACGAGGTCGGTCCGTGAATGGGTGACCATTCCAACATACCGAGTTTCCTCCGTGCCTCGGAAAGCACGTTAAGCCGTTGGTCCCGGCTGTTATTGGAAGATCTTTGACAGTCGTTACGGGTAGTCAGAAGCTTGAGATCTGACACCAGTCTTGCCAAGGGGTACCGTGTTACCTAGTTACTTGGTTGTGGAGGTCAGATAGGCAGTCGCTCAATGTAAAACACTGGTACTCAGCTGAATCCGGTAAGACTGGAAGCCGACCCCAATATAGTTGGGAAAAGGCTAGGCAGATGATGAATGGTAGTTACTCTGCTAGTAAACGGTCACTAAGCCGGCCTTCAAAGGCTTGCCGCCATTACATTTCCTGATTTATGTGATGTAAATAAAATGATGTTGTGATCCTGTTATGACGGCAACTTTAATCTTTTAATTCGATTACCACAATAATTGAATTAGTTTAATTCCGATCACGATTATTACCATCGTGTAAAATCGATTTACAAATCGATTAATTAATTGATTCGATTTCGAGTGAGTACTAGAGCAGCCCTATTCCGTAACTAATTGCTACCTCAACTGGTATTGTTCTTGTTATTATTTCGTTTTTACGCAACTGCGATTACAATCGCGACTTGCGCGGTTACACAATGCTAGTCGCAAGTCGAGTTGCTACTTTTTTTTCAAACCATGTGAATGAGTTTTCATTGATTCTCTTATTACGTGTAACAACGTACCTACATCGTATCTACAATGGGGCTCATTATGTTTTTAAGGTGTATTTTAGTGCCAGTTTCAAAATGAATTTTCTCTTGTGTAAATTTTCTTGGGAAATTAGCTAGTAATTAATTGGGTAAGATGAATGACTTTCATTTTCTACGCAAAAAGGTCGAATGAAGAAGTCTTGGGAAATGAAGCCCTTTCAAATTTGATATATTTATAGTTTATAGTACCATAAGATGCACAATTTTTTGTTGAAACATTTTTTCGACCAACTCAACAGTTTAAACGACTATATATTCAATATTTTACCAATTAAAGTGGATGTGAATAGAATAATTGTGGTTTTGAAACCATCCTCATAATAATTCAATACATGATGAGTTTCTGTTTAAAGAAAACAAAAAAAGTTAATTAAAAAACCGGCCAAGTGCGAGTCGGACTCGCACACGATGGGTTCCGTACCATTATCGCAAAATACGGCAAAAATATCACTTTTGTTACATGGGAGCCCCACATAAATATTTAATTTATTCTGTTTTTAGTATTTGTTGTTATAGCGGCATCAGAAATTTATCATCTGTGAAAATTTCAACCGTCTAGCTATCACGGTTCATGAGATACAGCCTGGTGACAGACAGACAGGCAGACAAATAGACAGACAGACTGACAGACAGATAGACAGACAGACAGACGGACCGCGGAGTCTAAGTAATAGTGTCCCGTTTTTACCCTTTAGGTACGGAACACTAAAAATCAGAAAACTAAAAAGACGTAAATAAGAACAAAGCAGTCAGGTTTTTTTGTTTTTTTATTAACTTTTTTTATTTATAGATTTTTAGATAATTTTTTTTTCGAATGAAATGAAGGTGGATTTAAAAATGTGTTATATATTTTTGAAATCACCTCTTAATTAGTTTGATAAAAATTGGGCTCCCACAATATGGCACGCAAAAGCCGCCATTGTCCTATTTTCCAATTTTAATGTGTGACACTCGCAAAGTGAAGAAGAATCGATTGATGTAAGAATCATCAAAATCGGCCAACGCTTTTGGTCTCTAGAACGCCTCATAGGAACAAACATACATCCATACATAGACTGATAAACACTACATTACCCTCCTTCGGCAATCGGGTAAAAAAGAATAACGTAGACGACGGATTCATCAACGCCCTTCATTGAAAAGGTCTGCAAACTTAGCAGCTATTATTTAAACCTTGTCTTAATAAAATGTGACTCAACTACTACAATCTGTAAACCACACTAAATAGACCTTTATCCTATTATGAAAATGTTTACGAAATTCTCAATCTTGTTAACAAATCTGAGCTTGGAGAGGTCTTTGTAAACTGGTGGCTCTATAATGTCATTGTTGAGGCACCGGAATTATATGCGCAAGCGCAGCCATGCAAGTGTTATTTTATTTCCAGAAGTTTGTTTACAACAATGTTGCTTGCCACTGTAAGGAATAAGTGAACTTATAAAAAAACCCGGCCAAGTGCGAGTCGGCCTCGCGCACGATGGGTTCCGTACCATTATCGCAAAAAACGGCAAAAAAAAAAAACACGTTTGTTGTATGGGAGCACCCCTAAAATATTTATTTTATTCTGTTTTTAGTATTTGTTGTTAAAGCGGCAACAGAAATACATGATCTGTGAAAATTTCAACTGTCTAGCTACCACGGTTCATGAGATACAGCCTGGTGACAAACAGACAGACAGACAGACGGACCGCGGAGTCTTAGTAATAGGGTCCCGTTTTTACCCGTTGGGTACGGTACCCTAAAAACGTATGCGAGATAATGGTAGAAAAATAAGGCTAGTATTTAAACGAGCGAAAAAAAAATCAAATTAAAGGTGTAAAAAATACTGAATATGGCTTACTGAAATACTAAGTGGGCGACAAACAGTGGGCGAATACAAATGTTTAAAACAGCTACTTGAAAATATAAGTTTGTCGACAGGGCTCCTTTTTCTGTCTGCAGGGTCTAAAGTAACCTAACATGAAGGAGATGACGGGAGCTAAGTTCGCTCGCTTTGCTCGCTCACTTCAGCTCCCGTCATCCCCTTCGAACCTAACCTATCCGTGTCGGGGTGCCCTAAGTTCCCGAGCTCGCTTCGCTCGCTCTTGGACACGAATAAACCCGAGCTCCCGCACTGCACAGTGATGTCGCCTCGATAGTTGTTCAGCTATTTTCAAAATAATAATATTCTAAAATAGAAAAAATAGAAACCCAAATACAATTAAAGTATGTAACAATATTATTACCGCAGCTCACAAAAATCTCCTAAAAGGTATTACTCAAATCGGATAAATAGTCGCTTACTAAGTATAATAGTCGCCCATTCAGTATATTTTTTGCTCGGTTAATTATTTCCCGAAAAATAACAACCATGATTGGAAAATCCTGGTTGTTATCTTTCTACAATTTTTATTTAATTTTACAAATTTATCTGCCAAAATGAAAATGATGCATGAGGAAGCATATGCCCAGCAGAGTAGGTCTTTTAGCTGAAATGGTGATGATTTAGGTATTAAGGCGCAGATACCCCTCAGTAGCTGATTTTAAAATAAGAATCATGTCTAAACGGGTAGCCGTAATTTTTTTATATATACCTATGTTACATAAGACCATTTTCTTAATCATTTGATTTATGTAAATTTTGAGTTTTATTCGTGTAACAGTGTAATTAATTTGTAAATATATGTCTCACAATTGAATTGTCTACATTTTGATCTAAGGCTTTTTTTAAAGTCTTAGAATAATAAGGAAAGTACAAAAAGCTACTTGGGTCGCGTTGGTGTGAAACGAGTGCGCGATTTGTTTCCTCAAGGTCGTTGGCGATTTTCATCGCCTTAATATTAGAAAATTATTGAATCAATATATCTACAAAAAAACTGTTTTGGATGTATCTTTTTGCCTAATAATCAATTTTTTTTTTAATTACATTTCTACGATGTTAAATAATAAATTCTACAAATACATCATTTACTTCAAGTACGGCACCAATAAATCTCAATCATTAAGTAGTAGGTAGTGCTTTGTCTCGTGTGTAAACGTAAAGTCATTGTAAACATTCAGTATTGCCCCTTGTCGTGGCATTGTTGTGCCGACGGAAATTAAACCAGATCTTAGATAATGATAGTAGCAGTAATAAAAACATATTACATATAATGTAATGTCGGTTGATATGATATGCAAATTACGACCCCTAAGTTCTTATCGTAAATCAAGTATTTCTTTGATTTCCAAATGAGTTTTGAAATTTCGTGATCCTGAGACCTATTTATTTCATCTGAAGGGTTTTTTTTTTGTATAAGATACACAAACTGGATCTCTAACATTAATGTAATTGGTTTTTAACACGCTTTTATTAGCTTGGTATGTATCTATGTAACGGAATCTTTGAACGTGATTTTCACCCCCTTGTAAACGTCGGCTTGATTTGAAACTTTGCACACCTATCAAGGACCGATGACAATGCAATAATTTAGTCAAAGTCTAAGTCAAATATATTTATTCAACTAGGCCAATAAGCGGCACTTTTGAAAGTCAAACTTAAATTCAAATTTACAAGTAATAAAAGTTTATTCTACAGTGCGCGTTTAAATTGTTTGTTCCAAGATCTTCAGGATTAGCGACTTTTTAGTTCAATTTACCATTAAAGCGTGTTTTTTAGTTTTTAGAACTACAATTTATTTATTAGCTGTTCTAAGTAAAGTGCTCTAAATTCTTCTTGTTTTAGCATGCCAGTAGTAATCTATATATGTATATTGACTCGGCCCAAAACTTAGCTACAAGTCTGACGCCAGTTTCGAATCAGTGCAGTGGTGTGGTATCCACCAGATCCTGTGGCTTCGTGTTCGTGGCACGTAGGAAAAGATACAAGATGTCCCACTCTTTCTACCAAGTAGTTACTAATAGATTCTTAGTAGCCATCAGCAGCCATATCAATCATAATAATGTTCGATAAAAAATTGTAATTCAATTTCTTTAAAGTTCCACAATTTCGAAATTCCAAACCAAGACCATTTCTTTCGTTATCACCCAAAACTGGTTCACAACCAACCCTATTGACCTACAAACAAAACTTATCATATTTACCTCACGGAAATACAAATACATACACTAGATAAACCTTTTTAAATGCACTATTATCTAACTAAGTATGTATGTTGTATCATTTAGTTCATTAACTCATGTTTGTATGTTAAGTACCTTCATTTCATGGTTATTAAGATTTGTAATTAGTTCTGTTACTGTATCTAATTATGTGGTATTTGTATGTTTATCTTGGACTAGCGCCTGCCAGTGACTTCACCCGCGTGAAAGTTGGAAATTATGCTACGTGAGCATATTTCCGGGATGAACATTATCCATTGTCCTTCGCCCAATTTGCATTCTATATTGTAAGTATGTGAGAACCATGTTCCTATTTATCAAGTGAAGGAATTTACCTGTTAGTGTTTGTAATACTTTATACCTATATTTAGTATAGTAGTGCTGGGTGCATCGTTCTCACGTATATGAATTTATTCATGTATGTACTTATGTAAATATTGTAAAAAAAAAAGAGTAATTATAGAGTTTCTTGTGCATTCTTCTCCAAAACAAGCTACTTTTCCGAATGCACGGTAGAATCAATTCTTAATACTTGTAAATTTTAATTGTTAACGTTCAAAAGTGCCGCTATATGGCCTAGTTGAAATAAATACATTTGACTTTGACTTTGATGTAAAAATCTGGGGCTGAGTCACCCGCGTCCGTAGGAGAGTTACCCCTATTGTTGTTACCCTACACGTGGTCCCCGGGTGGTGCTAATCAGGTGACACTTACTGGTGGTAGGCTTCGGCCGAAGGCTTGTGACCACCCACCGGGCAAAGACGTACCGCCAAGCGGCCTAGCCGTGTTCCGGTACGATGCTCGGTGTAGCCACTAGAGGAGTTGGGTCGAGATAGTTGTTCCACTGCATGCTGACCAGTCTGATTCGCGCTGTTTTGGGCGTATCGGGAGACTAGTTGCGGAGGGTAGCGGGATCCGAGGCACGGTGCGCCGCTGGCCGACCGCAGGTAGTTGGGGGCCCAAGTAGTGTGCCAGCCACACACGAAAGGCTGCCCCGCCAACTGTCGAAAAATCCCGGAATGCGCCATCGTGCTGGTTGGCGACCAGATGGGAGGGCCCGATGGACATCTCCGGGGGGGCTCGGGCGTCCCCGCAGTCTCCGGACTAGTGCCCCAATGATGGCGTCCTTTCAGTGCGTGTCTGTAGGTTAGTAGCGTGGAACCTCATCTCACTTCTTTCTCCTCTCCTTTCACTCTTTTGAATCTTTGAATGGCAGGTAATAAAAAGAAAACTGGAGTAAAACAGGGGCTGCACCCCCTCCCACACAAAGTGCACCTCACCAATATTAGAGGTCTGCACTCCAATCTCACCTCAGTCCACCATCACCTGGAGACTGAAAAGCCAGCACTGTTTTTCCTTACGGAGACGCAGATAGGAAGTCCGTCTGACGTGTCGTACTTATCTTACCCAGGGTTTACCCTGGAGCACAATTTCAAACCACGCGCGGGTGTATGCATGTATGCCCGAGACGACACTTGCTATCGGCGTCTCCGTAATCTTGAAGACTCCAGGTTCTCAGTGCTGTGGGCTCTGGTGGACACAGGGCTGGATAAGATTATCTACGCCTGTGTCTACCGCTCGCACAGCCGAGATCAGGAGACAACCAGGCTCACAGAGTACCTCAGTGAGGCGGCTGATGCGGCACAGCAACGGTACCCTTCCGCCCAATTAGTGCTACTGGGGGACTTTAATGCCCACCACCAGGAGTGGCTCTTCCCATACCAGTGCACTGATCATGCTGGACGAGAGACGCGCAAACTTGCGCTAGCGTTAAATCTCACCCAGCTGGTCCAGGGGGCAACGAGGGTGCCAGATGTTGATTCGCACACAGCCAATTGCTTGGACCTTCTGCTGACAACAGATCCAGACCGATACTCAGTGTCGATATCTTCACCGTTGGGTAGTTCCGACCACTGTCTGGTGAAGTCTGTGTCCGTCTACTCCCCGCCCGATCCCAGCCTAAGAGGCACCCGGCGGGTATGGCGGTACAGGTCAGCAGATTGGGATGGGATGCGATCTTTTTTCGCATGCTATCCTTGGCAGCCCACTTGCTTCTCTTCGGACGATCCATCGTCATGCGCTGACGCTGTAACTGATGTGTTGCGTCGGGGGATGGAGTACTATATTCCATTCTCTGACGTAGCAATATCTAACGACAACCGACCATGGTTTGGGGCCGAGTGTCACCACGCCAACGCGGCTAAACACAAGGCCTACCAAGCATGGGTCGTCGCTCGAACGCGCAAGGCAAATGACGTGAGTCAGAAGAAGAGAGCCTTCAACACGGCTGCCAAGTCCTGCAAAAAGGTGATGCGAAGAGCACGGTTTGACCACATTACCAGAATCGGGAACAAACTTGCTTCATATCCAGCGGGTAGCAAAGCGTTTTGGTCCCTGGCTAAGTCGGTTGAATCAAATTTCTGTCGCCCCTCACTACCACCACTGCTGAAACCTGACGGGTCACTGGCCCACTCCGCTGAGGAGAAGGCAAACTTGTTTGCCTCCCTTTTTGCGGAATCTTCGCATCTGAATTCTGATGGCGCGCAGCCTCCTCCCTCTCCTGATGGATGTGTGACGAGTATGTCAGACATCCGCATCCATCAAAAGGACGTCCGTAGGGTTCTGCGTAGCCTCGATGTGAACAAAGCGAGTGGCCCCGACGGGATACCAGCAATTGTACTTAAAACCTGTGCGCCTGAATTGTCTCCGATCTTGACATGCCTGTATCGCCTTTCGGTAGGGACTGGAAAAGTGCCGAAGGCTTGGAAGCAAGCCAACGTACAGCCCGTGCCCAAGAAGGGCAGTCGAGCTGACCCGGCCAACTACAGACCCATATCTGTAACGTCCATCCTCTGTAAGAGTATGGAACGTGTACTCAACGGTAGGCTCCTGGCATACCTAGAAGCGAACGACATCCTCAGTGACCGCCAATACGGCTTCCGCCGAAATCGGTCCACTGGGGATCTTCTAGCGTATGCCATTCACATCTGGAGTGAGGCCATCGAGAGACACGGGGAAGCGCTAGCCGTCTCCCTCGACATCTCGAAGGCTTTCGACAGGGTCTGGCACGAAAGCCTCATTGGTAAGCTTCCTTCCTTCGGTCTGCCTAGTGGTCTGTGTGATTGGATAGGGGACTTCCTGAGGGATCGCTCCATCCGAGTGGTTATCGACGGCTGCTCGTCCGGTCAGTTAGATATCAACGCCGGAGTCCCTCAGGGGTCAGTGCTCTCGGCAACATTATTCTTGCTGCACATTAATGATTTGCTAAAACCCGGCACCTTTGGGTACGCAGACGACAGCACTGTTGCTGAGAGATACGTTTCCAGCGCACGAGCTACTGGGCCTCAGATTCGGTCTCTCCGGGAGGCCATGGTTGAACGCTTGAACCTGTCCTTGAAGGCGGTCTCCGAATGGGGTGATGCCAATTTGGTCAGTTTCAATGCTGCGAAGACCCAGGCGTGTCTTTTTTCCGCTAAAAAGAGCCAATTTCACCCGGCTCCTTCTTTCCGTGGTGTAACCGTGCCGATAACGGACCATCTCGAACTTCTCGGTGTTACGTTGACATCAACCCTCAACTTCGGTCCATTTATTGAGGCGAAAGCTCAGGTAGCTGCAAAAAAGTTGGGGATTCTTGCTAAGGTGAGACGGTACTTCACGCCTGAACAGCTGCTCAACTTGTATAAAGCGCAAGTTCGGTCATGCATGGAGTACTGCTCTCACCTCTGGGATGGATCTGCCAAATACCAGCTTGATGCATTTGAGTCGATCGACAGACGGGCCAAAAGGCTTATTGGCAACGATGCACTGGTCGCCTCAAAGCTCCAGAGCCTCGAACATCGACGCCGAGTTGCCAGCCTGTCGGTTTTTTATCGGTTACATTTCGGGGAGTGCGCGACGGAACTGCACAATTTGATTCCACCTAGCCCTTTCCATCATCGGACTACAAGACGTACGGCCATGCGCCATCGGTACATGGTGGACATCCCTCCCATACGCACAAAGCGTTTTGCTAATACTTTCATTGTGCGTACAGCTAAGGAGTGGAATTCCCTTCCGGGGTCTTTGTTCCCTGATAGCTACAACCTTGGGGTCTTTAAGTCAAGAGTGAATAGGTTTCTTCTAGGCAAGCGTGCTTCACCGTAGACCACGTCATCGCTTAACATCAGGCGAGATAGTGGTCAAACGCGAGCCTATAGACTATAACAAAAAAAAAAAAAAAAAAAACATCCTAATTGCTTCAGCGGTTTAGGCGGTCTAAATCAATACAAACAGACAGCCAGGCAGACAGTCAAGGTTAGTTTCGCATTTAAACATTCGATTAACTAGCTTCTACCAGCTGCTAAGCCCGTGTAAAATTTGGAAACTATCCCAAAAAAACATAGTCCCGGGAAGGGGACACATGTCATGTGGTATCTACCCTTCCGCCAAGTTTCATCTAAATCCGGTAAAACGTAAAAAAATTAAGAAGGTAACAAACCAGGCAGTTACTTTCGTATCTATTAGTACTCTACACTAATAAATAAAATTAATGTGTCTGTATTATTGAATGCATGTGAAATTATATATGGTAGTAATAACAAATATATTTTTTCTGTCTGTATGTTTGTGCCGGCTAATCTCCGAAAGGGCTGGACCGATTTCGACCTGATTTTCACTGATAGATAACTGATGTTATAAGGAATAACAAACTTATATTTTTATGCCGGAAAAACTCACAGGTCCTGTGAGAAAACTAAAAAAAAATATTTAAAAATGACGAGTTTGACGCGGACGAAGTCGCGGGCTACAGCTATTTAATATCAGTATGGTTATGAGCCGATTAGTTACTGTAGCAGACTTTCCCTTCATGATGATGCTTCATTGGGTTTGGATACGCTTGGGAGGCCTCCTTGAGCGTGTAATAGATGAGTTAGATGACTGATTTACAATAAATATATGGTTTGTGTTGTAAATGCAATCGATATAAATAACTCGTGTTGTGAGTTTTTCTAGGTTTTTATTATTCCTTCATATTTGCTTCGCTGCGTCAATTAGTTATAGACACTTTTATACAAACAAGACGCACGGCAATGCGCCACCGGTACATGGTGGACATCCCACCCATACGTACAAAGCGTTTTGCGAATACTTTCATTGTACGCACGTCGTACGTCTTGTAGTCCGTTTCATCATCGGACTACAAGACGGACGGCGATGCGCCATCGGTACATGGTGGACATCCAGCCCATACGCACTAAACGGAATAATAAGGAGAGGAATTCCCTGCCGGAGTCTTTGTTTCCTGATAGCTACAACCATGGGGTCTTCAAGTCAAGAGTGAATAGGTTACTTCTAGGCAAGCGTGCTTCACCGGCGACCACATCATCGCTTACCATCAGGCGAGATAGTGGTCAAACGCGAGCCTATCGATAAAAAAAGACGTATCTGAAGTGAATATGTAACCCAACCCGAAACAACCCATTCAATGCAGTTACAGGTAATTTTAAACTGATAAAATATATCTATAACATTAAGAATAACTGTAAAAGTATGTCCCGACGAGTAACATTTTTAACCGATTTGCTATAAAGGAGGAGGTTTTATGTTTGACTGTATGTTTTTAGTTCTTTTTTAGGGTTCCGTACCCAAAGGGTAAAAACGGGACCCTATTACTAAGACTTCGCGGTCTGTCTGTCTGTATGTCTGTCTGTCACCAGGCTGTATCTCTAAAACCGTGATAGACATTTAAAATATCACAGTTAAAATTATCACAGATGATGTATTTCTGTTGTTGCTACATACAAATACTCAAAACAGAATAAAATAAATATTAAAGTGGGGCGCTCCCATATAACAAACGTGATTATTATGCCGTTTTTTAATATCATGGTACGGAACCCTTCGTGCTCGATTCCGACTTGTACTTGTCCGGTTTTTATTGGTTATAAGTTCACCGATTTCTACGTCAATTAATGGCGGACCGATTTAAAAAAAATGTTTTTTGTTTGAAAGAGTACTTTCCCGAGGTGATCTCTTATGAGGTAAAGATCTGATGAAGAAGTTCGGAGATATACAACATAACTCTTCAATAAATGACGGCAAACCTCTCGGGATTGCTACAATTGCATGTATGTTTGTTCTTTACCACCAGTTAATTTCATTATTCCTGCAAATATTTACGTAATTCCATTCATCATTCAAACTTCTGAATTGTCTTTTTTTATTTTGCATGCCAGACTTCCGTTCGAAGTCCCGCTGAAATGCAAACAAATTACATCACTTGAAACGAATAAAACATTTATGACGCATGCAAACTCCTTATTCAGCTCCTGGGCTATAAATGGCTATGTGTGCTCGTTTTAACAGCTAAGATGCACCTACACAAGGACTGATAAATGGTAAAAACGTTTCCGCATAGATTTCGTGGCTAGACTTTTTTAAACCTACACATTTGTTTAGTTATATTTCATGGACATAATAAATTAATAATGAAGAAGAATCTTAAAAAATAAAATTATTGTGTTATTAAAAACTGAACAAAGTTTGTTTCAAAACTGAAAATTATATCTAAATCCGCTCCTAAGGTTACACTAGTCGAAAATTCTTCCATACAAACGTAGTCTAGGGATTATTCCACTGTTTGATGTACGTTCAAAATAAAAAGTGATATCAATTTGTCCCGTCATTATCTAGCCCTGTATGGAAGCGAAAAAGTAAAAAAAGAAAATATTTGAAAGTTATGAGCGTCGAAAGTTCCATATTTCGACACTAATTTTAACGCATTTTTGGGCGCAAATAAATACCATAAGAAGACGGATAATTGCAAAACGGCCTCCATACAGGGATAGAGTAGTTCAACAATGCAAATATTTTATTTTGAATAGATAGATTTTGTCGTTTTTTCATGATATCTAGACTGCCAAAGGTCTGTTTATAAAATTTCGCGCACTCGTTTTCGTCCTAAATCATTATCCATTTCGCTACAAATTTGCAAAAGTGTGTATTCGTACACGAACTAGCTTCCTTTTGCTCATCACAGCATCTATCTCTTCCGCACGTGTTGTCGGTTGATATAAAATGCATTTTAACTCCGCGCACAAAATAGTTCGTGCCCGTTGACTAGTGTACCCTTAAGCCATAAAAATGAGGTAAAGATTGGTGAAACACAAATAAGCCGTCCTCTCTTGTGCAATGCAATATGAAAAGTATTTATCACCTAGGAGAATTTATTTCAATGAGTGTTACGTTTCACCAATTTGTGAGTACATTGACCATTTATCATTTCATTTAGGCCACGCTGCCCACCTCTAACATCTAAAACCGACATTCTTGCCATTGCCAATTGCCAACTCTAGCTCTGAGATGAACGAAAAACTTAAATCACATTCTCAGAAATCCAGTTAAAGATTTTCCAAGAACCTTAATGTGACATCTATAATAAACCATTCGTTCCTAAAAAACTAATCATCAATTCCTGTAAACGCCTTATTCCTGAATGAGTAACCAGGAGGCGCCTACTCGCCCATCGACTGTCAACCAGATTAATTTACGTCTGCGCGACCCCTTGAGTCACTGCCTTGAACATATTCTTTCTTAAATTGGGCTGTTTGAGTCGTGACTCAAATTATAAGTCATTGTTTGTTCCGTCTCAGTGGCTTTCATGCGTGATGCAATTGGATGAACGGGAATGTGTATTTTTAGCGTTTACCGTAATTGGTTTCAGAGATTTCATACGAAGTTATTCTATACTTGTGTGTCTACTGGATAGGCCAAACTTCGGGCTGATTATGCTGGCAACATAAACGACAAAACTACAACTATATATACCTGCCTAAACATTAGGTCAGGTCCTAACCCTAAGGATTGGGTTCCCCAATAGCGTCTCCAATGACCTGAAAATAACTATGTATGTATTATCGAATTCAGTTATTGTTGCCATAACAATCGGTTTCCTTGAGTGAAACCAATGATGCCTCATCATCATCATCAGCCTATTAATGTTCCCACCGCTGGGACACAGGATTCCTCTCTGTGAGAGGGAATGGGCCGTCCACGCGGGCCTAATGCGGGTTGGTCGATGTCACATGTTTTCGAATTTTTGGTTCTAGGACATGCCAATTTCCTCACGATGTTTTCCTTCACCGTTTTGAGAGCATTGGTGGTGAAATAATTTACACAAAGTAAACCGCCTGTCGGGCTCGAACCCACGATCTACAACTTGTAAGTCGCTGGGTCACCACTGCTCAAGATGATGCCTGTATTAGCATAGAATATTAAAGGATATTAAATATTCTTATAGGGTTCTTTAGGGTGGGCTCACCTTTCGGGGAATACAGTTATGTTATGTTGATGTTAGTGAAGGTAAATCTAAATTTAGTTTTACTCCTTTAAGGTTACACTAGTCGAAAATTCTTCCATACAAACGTAGTCTAGGGATTATTCCACTGTTTGACGATGTACGTTCAAAATAAAAAGTGATATCAATTTGTCTCTTCTTTATCTAGCCCTATATGGAAGCAAAAAAGTAAAAAAAGAAAATATTTGAAAGTTATGAGCGTCGAAAGTTCCACATTTCGACACTAATTTTAACGCATTTTTGGGCGCAAATAAATACCATAAGAAGACGGAAAATTGCAAAACGGCCTTCATACAGGCATAGATTAGTAGTTCAACAATGCAAATAATTTTATTTTGAACAGATAGATTTAGTGGTGTTTTCATGATATCTAGACTGCCAAAAGTCTGTTTATAAAATTTCGCGCGCTCGGTTTCGTCCTACCTCATTATCCATTTCACTACAAATTTGCAAAAGTGTGTATTCGTACGCGAACTAGCTTCCTACTGCTCATCACAGCATCTATCTCTTCCACACGTGTTGGCGGTTGATATAAAATGCATTTTAACCTCGCGCACAAAATAGTTCGTGCCGTCGACTAGTGTACCCTTAATTCATCATAAAATTAACAGAGCATTTCGTATGGAAGAGAATCAGAATCAAGATCAACCACCTAATAAATCGCAGAGTTTTTGCGTGTAATCGCAGCTATTTTAAAGACAATTAAAATACTCGTAGCTGCGTCTGGTTGCATCAGTCAACCTAGTTAGTTTATCGCTTTACGGTATTTGTGTGTATTTTACTTGATTTCAATGGAATAAAGTTTTCATTAATGTATTCAGGAATGAATTGCATGCGTGATTGTATTGTAACAAAAGCGCACGCACACATGGCACCGTGCGCACAGATGAGTTGAACTATATAGAACAGGCTGGTATTATTTTTATCACCGAGTTGAGTAGAAGAAGTTCTCTTCGAAAGGACTTAGGACACCTAGTGTTTTAATTGCCTCTCTCTAAATTGAGACCAACAGCCACTCTGCATTCGAAATAGGTAAGTTCCCATTAAGCCCATTTGCCTAAAAGCTTTTATTCTGAGAGAAATCCGTGAAAGGTACTCGAATGTCATTTGTCAATATTCGAATAGGATTTATACGGTAAAGTATTTCGGATGCCATTTTTGTCATGTTCTGTAAGTACAAGTATGTATGTCATCATGTTTTGTTTCGAAAGACGTCCAATTCTGAACATAGGCCTTCCCCAATTGCCCTATACATCTTGCATCAAGCGGATGCGTAGCCCGTAGCGTAGCCCTCACAGGTCATCATTCCACCTTGTAGGAAGTCTTCCAACAATGCACTCTGCTTCTTCCAGTTTTATGTAAGTAGATATCTTAGTGTGTATATAGTAATAAGGGTCAAAATTGCAGTCACACTCTACCAAAACAGAAAAGGCATTTTTTTGTAGGCAGCAGAATTTCAACTTTTCGCGGTTAGTAGGAATAGTCTATAATTTCTATACAAAATATTAAATCAGTTGTGGATAATTTAACTTCTTCTACAAAAACTAGTCATTTGAGTTTTGGGAGAGTATGACTGTGTTAGTATTGGGGTTTGCTACAAAATACAAACTGTCATATTTATTAAGCATCTACCGACAAATGTCTAAGTACCTACCTAAACAATTATTGTGTTGTCAAATACCTACAATTGTTAGAGTACCCACCTGAGTAAATATTGTTGTGTGTACAGAAAATAACTCTAAACTTACATATAAACCATAGTGATGATATTCCTATAAAATATTACGTAATTTATAATGATCATTGTGATGTATCCTGTATTTTATATTGCTATTTCAGTATTATAAGTCCTTTGAGACAATTATTACAATACTGTCAGTTAGTATCAATATTCTTTCGAATATTGATTAAGAATTACTAAATGGGCGATATTCAATTCCTTAATTGTCTTGATACGTTTTAAAAAGGTTTCTTTACTCAAGAATTGATTATTGACCTAATTGTGAGATTATTTCTAAAAATGTAGAAAATGGTGGGGACATTTGACAGTTCGACTCGTTACTATAAATAGTGTGTAATTCGTTAATTGACACACTTTGCTGTGAACTACAAGCCAGTACAGACCAGGGGGGTGACCATAAGCTCTTAGAGCGGTATCAATTTGAGATCGAATAAGGGACAGATGTATCTGACTTGCATACATCTGTCACTTACTCGATATCAAATTGATACCGCTCTAAGAGCTTATGGTCACCCCCCTGGTGTTATGTTGTGATAGTGATATTATTTCCTGAATTGTTATATTTTGTGAAATATGGACTACACAAGCTTCACGTAAGTTATTTGATATTATAACTTGATTATTGCTAATGGTTGTAATGTTGCTATTGTTGAAAGTCTATTTCATGTTGTGGCCTTTATTCATAATAATGTTAAATTGATTTAAGGGCTAGTCATCCTTGTTGTTTTGATTATGTAACATTGTGAAATGTTACAAGATTCATCATATAATGGCCATAATATAATTAGATCTTTATTGTAATAAACGATATTTATATGGTTGTAAAATATATAAAAGATAAATACTTTTACAACCATAGTTGCTTCCGTGGAGTTTCTTGCCCTTCTTCTCCACGAGAACTAGTATAGCGAACGGGCAGTAAGCTCTCTGAGCCTCAATATGAATTAATTGACAAGCCTAATTGAAATAAATACCTAGTCTTGTCTTTCTGTGCTTTTATTCATAAAACCTTTCCCTTATACACCACAAAGGAACTCTGATACACAGTAAATAACCAGCAACCATCTTGACATTCCAAGCTAAGCTTGCTATCTTCGTAAATATCGATACTTTTATATAGAATTCCTTTATAAAACTAACATCAGAAGTGGGCTTCAGCTCTAGCTTACACAAGATTTCTAATGAATTTTATTTTGTCATATTTTCATAAACTACGTGTCGACGAGTCACCGACTCCACTCGCACCACGGCGATGTCCTCGCGATGCAACCCCAGCCGACGGTACTGCGAGCTGCATAGCTTGCGGAGCTAAAAGCTGTACGACATGGATCTGCAAACTATTGTCAGAGCATTGGAGTCAGACTATGGAAATCAAGCTGACAGCTGCAGAACGAATCAGCAAAAAGTGGTGAGACTTTGGTTTTATTTGTTTTACTATTGAATATATGTCAATTTTGAATATCTTGTGTTATAAAGATATGTTTGAATAAGCGTAAAACGATAATTCCTAAGGATTTCCGTTTATTTATCAGAAACTTGTTTAGAATTTTTGTGTTTTTTTTACCGGAGGGTATTTTTGCAAAAATGTACCCAACTTGGTGATAAAATAGTTGGTTGCCACATACACAACTTGAGAGGTACAAAGGATTTGCAAAGAATCGTTATTAGTTAGTGGAGGAAGCAAAGTATTTTTTTCCAATATTCTCACATTTGCGAGAGACTCTCTAGGTCCTCCGTTTTTCTCTTGGCTATTTTTTGAGTAAAACTAAAAAGGAATCTTATTTATGGCAAAAGCTCTTGAGCAGTTATTTTCATAAAAAATCTGTATTCATTAATAAAATAAATATTCTACTCTTTAGAAATATTAAAATAAACAGTCCAATTAATATTTTCATACCTTGCATTTCTCGATCTGATAATAAATTTAAGCGATTAGTTTTAGGGCTATTATAGATTGAAATTTTGATATAAACAAATCGTGATCTAATGGTATACATAGCTAGAATTAGAAAAAAAAATTGCAAACTAAGTAAGTGCTAAAAAATTTGCACAGCTGGCTAATTTATTTTCTTAGGAACATAAAGATTAACTGACAAGAACACTAATGGGTGAATGTCTAAGAATTTGTTCGACCACACAGCTAACATAGTTCGATTCTATCGGGACAGCTACATAATAAGTAACTTCTTATAATTGAGTCGTGAATATATAAAAAAAAAACAAAACATTATAGAATAAAACAAATAAATGAAAAGTATATAATAATAAAAACTATGTGGGTGTAACTTACCGAGTAGGTTGTTTGAAAAGTGACATGACAGGCGAAAGACAGAAGAGTTGTAATAATGCCAGGCCGTACCATCAGCATGGTACATTAGAAAAAATATTTTATCGTTTTTATTTCTGGTAAATGTTAGCATTTAGTTGGAAAGTAATTATAGAAAAAGGTCGTTAAATGTTGTCGTTAAATGTAAAGCGTGACATTCTAATGTCAAAATTAATAGTTGGTACTTTTTTGTGACCGAAGGGATTGATTTTGAGTTGGTTGATTGACTAAAACTCGGTCAAAACAAGTCGAGACGGCTCTGAATCTTTATGATCAAGCAACGTTCTGCGACCTCTGAGTTTGACGAAGTTACGGTGCGACGTAAAGGAGTGGAAATTGAGTGAGGGCGCCACAATCGCTCAGATAGCAACCCAGTTAGTACGACCCGGATGATCTTGATACTTGAATAGTATTATTTATTTATTGGGTATAAATAATTAGTAAATATATTAAATAAGTATGTTTATTAAATATTTAATATGTAGTAGTAATAAAACAAAAACATCGCAAGAAATAAGTATTTTTAATATTCAATTGCTTTCAATATAAACTCAAATATAAACTAAAATTAATAAAATAAACTAATTTAATAAATCTTAATCTAAATACTCTACACCTTCCATGGGATCACTTAAGTTCGTGTCGTCTATTTTAAGCTCTGGCATTGATTCGTCACTTATTTCTGAACCAGTCTCATCACTGCTGTCTGCACCTCGGGACGACCCTTCCTGTGTTTAGCTGGTGTTGAGAATATCCCACCGTTTTCAATGCCGTGTTGCACGATTCTGTGCACTGTGCTTACAGAAACACCTAAAACAAGTAAATAAAAGAATCACTGTCAGTCCGACGAAACAAGTTCCGCGGTAAATAAACGTGAATATAATTTAAAATTGTTTCTTTCCATTAATTCGATTGCATTAACAAATATAGTATAACAAAAAATATTTTCGTATCCGAAATAAATTTCATTAATTGTTTTTGCCTTACTATCAACGTTGTTAAGTTGCGCTATAATTACAACGGTATTTGTTTATCTTTGCATAACCTCAAAAATGGTAGACAAATAATTTGTAAATTATATGTGGTTGGAAAATTTAGCTCCCTGAATATATTAAACGTTTGTAATTAACGTTTAGTGTAACTTTCAATAGTTACTTACCAGTAAAATCTGCTGTATGATGGTAAACATCTTCTAAGTTGGATAGTTCCCAGCTTGGTATTCGGCTATAAACCGCATATAAACTTTGTAAACTATATCACGGGACACCACCACGAATTACCTTATTCATAATTTGCCACTGTTTTTCGGTCCACACTCAGAAATATCTAACAAAAACCAAAATTCTTACGAATCGAAACCGAACGAGAAGAATTGACAGCTCAAGTACTCATTTTAGATGTTGCCAGAAAATGAAACTTGTTAATTCCCAAATATTTAGTTTCTGCTCTTTTGTGTCGGACTGTAGTTGATTAAATAAAGAATTTTAATATATACCCTCTGTTGATCTGATTTTAGTCAGAAGAAAATATCTACGTTCAAAGATATTGTCAGATTGGCCGAACGATGTATTGTTGGTTGGTGTAATAATATTTAGAATAAGGATGTATAGTTTACTTTTGTATAAAAAAGAGAAATCCCAAAAAAAAAAAAGTCGAAGGAGTCTCGTAATTTCTAAAGACAAGCTACGATTTTGCCCAGGTGAAATGGCCTATAAGAAAGTTATTATTGAAGATACTATTAAAGAATAAAAACATGTTTGTACATGATGTTTTTGTGCATTATGTTTGTACACTATATGAAAATTATGTATTGGACGTCAGATGTGACAAACAGAATGGAAAATGATAAACTGAGAATATGGATATTGTATCCATATAAAAATATGTATTGTATGTCAGATGTGACAAATAGAATGGAAAACAAAACGAAATGATTGGAACTGCTGAAGTTAGTTACTTTGCTCTAGCCCGTCTCATGTGCAGCAGGTGAGGGGCTTAGATTGATGTCAAAGTACTGACCGTTGTTATTTTGTCCTTTTGATGTGGTAAATTGGACTATAACAATGAATTATGTATTAGCATTAAGTTTCTTTACAAAATTAATAAGAGATAATTAGTTTTAAGTTTTTATTTATGTAGTCCGAGAGCGAGAGATGTCAGTATGGCCGTGTTAGTATTGGGGTTTGCTACAAAATACAAACTGTCATATTTATTAAGCATCTACCGACAAATGTCTAAGTACCTACCTAAACAATTATTGTGTTGTCAAATACCTACAATTGTTAGAGTACCCACCTGAGTAAATATTGTTGTGTGTACAGAAAATAACTCTAAACTTACATATAAACCATAGTGATGATATTCCTATAAAATATTACGTAATTTATAATGATCATTGTGATGTA
Source organism: Orthosia incerta (assembly GCA_948252205.1). Taxonomy (NCBI): domain Eukaryota; kingdom Metazoa; phylum Arthropoda; class Insecta; order Lepidoptera; family Noctuidae; genus Orthosia; species Orthosia incerta. The sequence continues at coordinate 9,565,379 of OX411759.1, forward strand.
TCCTGTATTTTATATTGCTATTTCAGTATTATAAGTCCTTTGAGACAATTATTACAATACTGTCAGTTAGTATCAATATTCTTTCGAATATTGATTAAGAATTACTAAATGGGCGATATTCAATTCCTTAATTGTCTTGATACGTTTTAAAAAGGTTTCTTTACTCAAGAATTGATTATTGACCTAATTGTGAGATTATTTCTAAAAATGTAGAAAATGGTGGGGACATTTGACAGTTCGACTCGTTACTATAAATAGTGTGTAATTCGTTAATTGACACACTTTGCTGTGAACTACAAGCCAGTACAGACCTGGTGTTATGTTGTGATAGTGATATTATTTCCTGAATTGTTATATTTTGTGAAATATGGACTACACAAGCTTCACGTAAGTTATTTGATATTATAACTTGATTATTGCTAATGGTTGTAATGTTGCTATTGTTGAAAGTCTATTTCATGTTGTGGCCTTTATTCATAATAATGTTAAATTGATTTAAGGGCTAGTCATCCTTGTTGTTTTGATTATGTAACATTGTGAAATGTTACAAGATTCATCATATAATGGCCATAATATAATTAGATCTTTATTGTAATAAACGATATTTATATGGTTGTAAAATATATAAAAGATAAATACTTTTACAACCATAGTTGCTTCCGTGGAGTTTCTTGCCCTTCTTCTCCACGGGAACTAGTATAGCGAACGGGCAGTAAGCTCTCTGAGCCTCAATATGAATTAATTGACAAGCCTAATTGAAATAAATACCTTGTCTTTCTGTGCTTTTATTCATAAAACCTTTCCCTTATACACCACAAAGGAACTCTGATACACAGTAAATAACCAGCAACCATCTTGACATTCCAAGCTAAGCTTGCTATCTTCGTAAATATCGATACTTTTATATAGAATTCCTTTATAAATCTAACAACTGCACTTTTGACCCTTGACTGTACATAATTCACAGCGGATGTTTCTGTCTCTGAAGTTGGCTCTGCAAACTAATGCGCACGAAACAGTTTGTCATCGAGTATACTGCATAGAGCAAACGAGGTAGGACGATGCGACAAAGGTAAGCGAGTAAAAGAGGCAGTTATACAATGTTGTCTTCTACTTCAACATTGACACAAAAATAGCAACTGCGCAGGGTCTTGCAGCCAACTTCAGAGACACAAAGATCCATTGTGACTACTATAAACTAGATGTTAAAATCAACAAACAAAATAGTAAGTGACTCCCTGTAGTATACCACAGCTTTGTGCGTTCGGATCAATAGACCTAAGCTCAAATATCCAAACTATCATCATCATCATTATACTCGTATCAGCCGAAAGCCGACTAGCTTCCAACGCAACGTCTTCCGGTTCGCGGTCGCCACTCCAGAACCTTTCTACCCCATCGGCCATCCATTCTTCGAGCAATGTGCCCTGCCCACTGCTACTTAAGTTTGGCAATTCTTTGGGCTATGTCGCTGACCCTGGTTCTTTTGCGGATCTCTTCATTTCTGATTCGATCACGCAAGGAAACGCCGAGCAAAGCTCCCTCTCCATTGCCCTTTGAGTGACTGTAAGCTTTCTGATAAGGCCCATTGTAAGCGACCACGTCCCAGAGCCATATATGTCATCACTGGCAACACACACTGCGGCAACTATCATCACGAAAACAAAATGAATTTAGAAAGAAATTGTCATCGTTGACATAAGACTCAATTTATACATACAATATGTAAACCTACCTCAACATAATTGAATAAGTCTCGGTTCATTGAACACCCATGTGGAAACCCCACTAACCTTGACTTATATTTCAAAGCAACATATTTTGAAACAAGCGAAGCATTAAGTTAACTCTACTTTAAACTACCGTTATACGTATTAAACCATTAAAGTTTGATCGTTAATCTTTAATGTGGTTGATGCGGCGTGAAAGCTGCTCTACCATGGCCTTACTTAACAACTTATGTGTTAAGTGGTATCTTTATAATAATTCCTCGCTTCTTATCACTATCAGTTATTGACATATCTAATAGGTTTATGTAAATGTTGAGCATACTTCTTGTTAAGGAGTATGTTGCGCCACCACCTCTTAGTGCCGATTCTCAGCCTAATTTAAATTGATTACTTTTGAAGGTCTTTGGTGGCACTGACAGCTAGATATTGAATGAGACTTATTTGTAATTTCCTTGCGTATTTGTTGTTTACTAGCATGAAACATGGTACTTCTTGTTTACTGTCCGCTAATTCTGTATACTTATTTACTTCTACGTATTATAATTGTAATTTTGTTTCGTATTTTTTTATAGATAACTTATTTTGAAAATGTATAAAGATTAACTATTATACAAATCTAACTGTAAACATTATACTATGTTACTTTTGTCCTGTAAGTGTGCTCAACGTAACATAAATTGTTCAGCTAAGTATGTTTCTCATGTAAGTGAATGTCATTGTAATTCTTTAGAGAAATAAAGCGCAGTAGCCGTGCGCCCGCTCGATGTCAAACTATTAATATTGAACCTCCTTTTGAACAGTTTTGTTTGCAAAATAGTATTTGATTTGCACATGCTATGTTAGTTATGAAGAAATTCCAGCCATCAAGTTTTCATTTTGGAGGAGTATCCAAAAGTAGCGAAAAACTAGCATCATGTTAATTATTTTTTTAAAGCAAAACTATTTTTATACGAAAAAACCATGTGTTAAAATAATATGAAATGAAACAATACCAAATATATTTTTTTCAAGTCTTTTAACCAAGCCGTTACTAAGGATAACGGCTAGATATAGAAGGAAGTATGTTTTAGAAAGTTACCGTTTTATGGCAATAAGCGGATGTAGAATATTATTTTATTTTTATTTTTTATTCTACTCGAATTCATCTATACATCTAGTTAGCAGTTTACCACCATCAGACAAAGACATTAACGGTTCCTTTCTATTCCTTCTTATCTCGAAATTCAACCAATTTAAATAACCAATTCTATCATCAAAGTGATACAGAATCAATTAATATGTCGTCGCCCTATCACTCAAGATAAGGGTAAAAGTAAATAAAAGAATCAAACATCCGTTTCCGACTAGCTATCCACTCAACATAAAATAATATTATTATGACGTGTGATATAAAATTTACGACATTTTCCAACAAATTGATGGGAGAAAGCTTTTCATAGCTATTATGTCTTCCGTTATAGTTATTGAGAAATTAAAAGCTTGTATTTTATCTGTGATTTTAAGAACTGGCCGGGTAATGGAAGAGAGATATTAAATTTGACGGTGTTCCTCCGATGAGGACGAGAATAGACAGGGCCTTTTATGGGATATGTTGTAGGAACAATGTACAAGATTATATAAGGGATCTATCAAATACCCGCAATAGTAATACAATAAATAAAATAAAATAAATAAAATAAGCCTTTATTGCTGTTTTATCATAGTTTACAATACAATTATTTTTATTCCTGAAAATCGGTTTTTCCATCAACAGCTTGTCTTTCGACATAGGCCTCCTCCAAAGACCTATCTCTGTCTCTCGCAATTCTGATCCATTCCGGACCGGCAACTCTTTTGAGGTCATCTTCCCAACGTTTAATTTGTCGACCTTTACTTCTTTTGCCATCCCTGGGGTACCACTCTGTTATTGTTTTGGTCCATTTCGCAATAGTAATAATGTTCATGTAATGGCTTGCACAAGTGCTGTATGTACTTGTTTTTAGGGTTCCGTACCCAAAGGGTAAAAACGGGACCTTATTACTAAGACTTCACGATCCGTCTGTCTGTCTGTCTGTCTGTCTGTCTGTCCGTCTGTCACCAGGCTGTATCTCATGAACCGTGATAGCTAGACAGTTAAAATTTTCACAGATGATGTATTTCTCTTGCCGCTATAACAACAAATACTAAAAACAGAATAAAATTAATGTTTAAGGGGGGCTCCCATACAACAAGCGTGTTTTTTTTGCCGTTTTTTGCGATAATGGTACGGAACCCTTCGTGTGCGAGTCCGACTCGCACTTGGCCAGTTTTTTTCCTTTATTCCACAATCTGCGTGGTACTGAGCCACTGCTCAGTGCACCCACTGGACAATCAATGACAATGTGGCACTGTCACTGGGATGTCCAGTACTTAGTACTCTTTGCATAGCAACAAATAGAAAGAAGAAATAGTGTTTTTTTTATTTGTACTTTATTGTACACTAGAAAATAAAGAAAATTTAAATATTTACAACGGGCGGCCTTATTGCATTCCGCGATCTCTTCCAGGCAACCTGGAATGGACAGTGATTGCGTGGACATGACATGAGTTGTCAGTGGTGCAACAATACCAACAATGAATATGATGATACAAAAATACTTATTAAAACACAAATAGATACATATGCTATACAATAGATACATAAATACATACATATTTAATATATAAGTTCCTTGATGAGTCTTTTAAACACATGCAACGACTGAGCACGTGTAATTGGGTCATTCCACAGACGAGCAGCCTGGACAGCAAAATATTTATCCATGAAAGTTGGGGAATGCATTAGCATTTTAAGTCGCAAGTTAACTGAGGACCTTGGAGATTTCGTGTGGGAAAATGTAAAGTGTAAAGTGAAAATGATCGTTGAGGTAAAAAGGGGTGGAAGGAGTAAAGAGCACATTAAACAAAAGAGAAAGAATATGAGTATTCCGGCGAAGGCGAATGGGCAATCAATTGAGCTTTACACGGAATTCGGAAACATGGTCATATTTGCGCAAACCAAATATGAACCTTATACAAAATACAAAAAAAAAATACTCCGCTCCAGTTTATCGAGTTGTTCATGAGTAAGGTCAAGATAGCTGGCATCAGCATAATCAAGGATGGGAAGAAGAAGAGATTGTGCAAGCGCAATCTTAGTGGCAGTCGGGCGAAAATTACGACTCCTCAAAGTTACAGCAGATGCAAACAACTTGCGGCTAAGCTCTTGCAGTTGGGCAGTCCAAGAGAAGTTCCTGTCGATAAATATCCCCAAGCTTTTAACTTTCTCACTGAATGGAATTACTGAATTGTCAAAAATAAGTAATCAATTGTCACAAAACGTATATAAGTACATGCTTATGCTAAACCTAATATTTTTTTTTTCTGTTTTTTATTATTTAATAATCAATAAAAATTTCATGTCAAAGTCACAACGACACGTCATAAAGCATTCAAATAAAAAAAAGCATTGTCTTACTAGTCAAATAGCCCGCCCCTAACTGTTCCCGGTGCAAAGGCGCCCATAACGCTTGCTGCATTGCCACGTTGGATGGCAATGGCTAACCTTTGCACCAAGAACGAGCCGGAGCGGGGGTCACCCGTTTTGTCACGGAGCCTGTGCCCTATCTCACTAATGAGCTCCCTGGCCTCAGCTGCCCAAGCGCCCATGGTTTCAACGGCAATAGGCACAAAATGGTACCGGTTTCCCAACGGTGCGTACTTCACCCTCTTCCCCTCAGCGGCGTCTTCCGCCGCTGCTGACGCCGAGAGGACGGTGCGACCAAGGTGACTGGTGGCAACAGTGCTGACGCAAGTTGCGTCCCATATTAAGCACACATTTATAAATATAATAATTATTTATAATATAAAATTAATACTAGTGACTATTAGAGTTTCCACTTTGGATTACCTATGTCAAAATACTACCTTGTTTCACTTGAATAGCGTTGTCTCACGGTGAAGGAAAAAGGGTGAAAAAACCTCGACTCTAAAATACACTACCCTCTTTCTGCAATTCCCACCATAAAAATCAAAGCTCAGCTCACCAACGAAAATTTACGCAAAACTTATGTGACAAATTGTCAAAAGTGAGCCAGTGAATAAATTTTCAACAGCCAATCGCATCACGTGACTTGCGCTTAGATTGTGAAGCGTTTATCATTCCTTTCAAGAAACTGGCAGGCTTATTACGAATCTTGCAAGAGCAAAACGATAGCGATTTTTGCGCAATAATTGCTCTTCAATACAGAAGTTTTATTTGAAATATTTGCATTTGACAAACAGCGAGCGATTAGAAAACGATTGTGTAGGATCTACCATACCTACACTGTAGGTAATGCCGACATTTTTGACAAAAAGTGTTTGATCGCGCGATGATATGCTGTGTGTGATAGGCTGTTTCTTACTATCTTCTCTTTTTGATTAAGATTCTCTGTTTGTTTAAGAAAAAGACTCACATACTATTCCGTTGTTGTTGAATTAGGTAATTTACCTATGTTTGCAATATTTCTCAGTATGTGAGAACCATGTTCCTATGAATTTATATGTAAGTGCTTGTAATACTTTATACGGACGGTAGAATCAATTATTATTACTTTAAAATTTAAATTTTTGACGTTCAAAAGTGATCCTAATTGAAATAAAGAATTTTGACATTTGACTTTTGCGTAATAAGCCTGCGGGGGCAGTGAGCTGTCCAATACCCGTTCTCTTTGTAAGAAAAGGGGGCTTTGGCCAGCAATGGAAAATTTTCAAAGAAACAAGAGGATGGCAACTTACAGCAATAAGCCAGGCCATTATTTCTTAACGCACGTATAATTAAAACTATATTTAAGCAATGCTATTTTTGTTACGCGCGATAAATGTGAGAATTCGTAACTTTTGTCTTTTTAAGACAATGGCCGGTGCAATCAATTATGTAAGTATGTAGATTGGGTATAGTTGCCTCAGTGTGTGTAGTTTTGTGGGTAATATTTTAGTTTTGAAACGGATCTTTAATTTTGTAACAGTAATAAATACATAGTCTTTCTAATATTGTTGTAGTTATTTGGTAACATTCAAGTATCCCGTTGTGTGCATGTTTATAAACCATTGCTTATAAAAATTAAACTTAAACAAATATTGTTTTTTTTTTGACTGAAAGAAGACTTTTTTCCCCGCTAAATCTACGGTTATAAAATAGGATTAAAGTCTTCCAATAAAATCTCATTCGCTATGAGGAATGTGTGGTACCTACAAAGTGATAGCTGGCAAGGCTAGATGACGTATGAATGAAGCACAGATTACCTCCCAAATGAAGTATGGAAGAAGAAGACTTGTTAAAATTTTCTTGGATAATGGCAAGAGAATGATGGAGTATATCTCTTTCGAGCAGTATTCTAGACTGCACTAACTGCACTACCTTCTGCCAGCAGCTTTGCCGGCGTGATAGTTGGCAATTGTTCCAAGGGAACTTACTCCTGCGATAAAAAGTAAGCTATGTCCAAATCCAGGACTTGGTCCCAGCCAAATAACTGTAATTAGAGGCCAATCTGCGAAAAAAATCCTAATTTGAATGATAAACGGCTCTCTTGAGCATAAAGCATAATTTAACCATCCTAAATTACCATAAGCACAGATTTAGTACAAAAAATAAACACAAAAAAAAATTAGGCTCATATCTCTAAAACTATTGAACATTAGTGAATCTTACGTAGGACGTTTTTGTGCACAACTGAACAAGGAATAAAATTACTTTGAGCACAATTTGCTTTAAAATCAATACTTTACGAGAAATAAGCATAAAATAGATTTTTGGATCATTTGATAGCCAATATTGTTTAGCTGCGATTTTAATGGACTTTTCAGGCAAAATCTACTATAGTGATCATAATTCCGGTGACTAGAACTAGATTTTTTTTTCACAGCAATTGTCTTTATTTCCTGGGCTACTAAGCGTGTGCCAATTTACAAACAGACAGACATATCGACGGCCAGAGTTACTTTCGTATTTCATCATCATCATCATCATTTCAGCCGAAAGACGTCCACTGCTGGACATAGGCCTCCCCCAGGCGTCGCCACATTGACCGATCCCGTGCGTCTCGCATCCAGCGCCTGCCCGCAACCTTAACCAGGTTATCGGTCCACCTAGTGGGAGGCCTTCCAACGTATCGTCTTCCGGTTCGCGGTCGCCATTCCAGAACTTTTCGACCCCATCGGCCATCCGTTCTTCGAGCACTTTCGTATTTATAACATCAAAATAGAGGTGATTCCACCTACCATAACCTCCTTAGGTCATCCTCTATTGTGTTACAATAAATACCTAGCCTGGGAAAATAACTGTTTTTATCTTGACATGTTACAAACTTGATGAAAGACACAACGGTTAACCGACTTACAAAGGCAAAAAAAACTACTTATTTATACATTGCCAAAATTTAAAATATGGTTGTCTTTGTATCATGGACTTGTGGCCTGTTTATGGACCCACCAGTTTCTAAGTAGGTAAGCAATCATGATTGTGGTACAACACTTATTATTATGGTCAATCTATTGAGAATGATTAATTAATATACCACTTAAGGATTTAGGTGTCTAACATTTATTTATTTATTATGTGCTTTACTAGCCGTGCCCGCTGCTTCGCTCCCGTCATCTGTCCGCCAACTCTACCCTACTTACCTACCTAACATTTTTGTTTCTATAGTCATCATTCTTTTGCGGAGAATCTTAACACCGCCATTCAGAAAATGACTTCAAATGCACAACGCCATCTATCCAATATTGAGTTCAACTGTTCGAGTATCTGAATTGCGTGTGTTGTGATAATTTTACTTCTTGAACGCTTCAAATTCATCTAACTTTTGATAGAGAGAACCGATTGCGATGAAACAAAAACTAAGTAATTCTTCAAGTTACGCACAATTTTTATATATAAAAGTTATCTACATTTGTTTCGCACATTTCACGTGATGCGTGCACAAATAAACAGACAAACAAATAAACAGACAAAAATTCAAAAAATGCTGGAAATGGGTTCTGTTGGGTATTCTTTAACACCCTGGCTATTTTTTTTGGAAATATTTTCGATGTACAAAAATTACTTTTCTACAGATTTATTATATGTATTGATGATATTGATTGATGATTGATGATGATTGATGATTGTACACCTTAAAATACAATTATAAAGGAAACTTAAAATTAGTACATATACAATGGGCGGCCATAACGCATTCCGCGATCTCTTCCAGGCAACCTGGAATGGACAGTAATTGTCTGGACATGAAGTGGGGTTGTCATTGGTGTGACAATAACATTGTTAAAATACTATACTACAATAAATACACAGATAAATAAATAATAACATTTAGTACCCAAACATGAAAGTCAAGCCAGAAAACTAAAGTATATAGTTTCTTTTCATAATGGGAACTACCTCCTGAAATTCTTAAGAAGCTATTGTTAAACCAGTACCAGTAAGTACGGTCGACAAGATTGTTTCATGACCCATCCTAAGCGTATTTTACTAAATACATTATAATACCACTACTTGCCGCCCGCGGCTCCGCTCACGTGATATTAGTTCTTCTCTCAATATCTTTATAAATTATAGCCTGTGTCATTCTGATGTATAAGCTATATTTCTGTAAAGTTTCATCAAAATGTTTTCAGTAGTTTTTGTGTGAAAGAGTAACAAGTATCTGTAGCGACTCCATTAATTGTTTATTAATAGAATACATATTACTTTAGGGAACTTGCATATAAATAATATTTTAAGTTAACTGTTAATTACCGTTTAAGGATTCTCACGGCCTGCGCGCAGATGTTATTGCATGTTATAATAGTTTATGGTAACAGTCTTATTCGGTCTAGGGTAGCGGTCGGTCGGCACTCTTATTCTTTGTAATTTATCTTGAATAAACTAACTCCAACACGTTAACCAAGTATTCATTTTCGCGATTCACGTAACGCCGATATAGCTAAGTAACGATACGTTCCCGAAATATCCATCCATCAATGCTCACAAACTTTCACGTTAATAGTAGTAGGATTATTATAAATACTACAATTCGGACGAGCAATCAATTTTTTTTTATTTTTTTTTATTTGGCTTCTCACGGTTTGTGCATTTAGCCAGTGTCACGTTTAGAAGTTCTAGTTTCTTTCGATTTTAGTCCAATGTCCTAGTTAGGCCCCAATAAAATGGCGGTAACTTTATTGGAATCTTCTACGGAGTTTTGTCGACAACATGTACAAACTCATGTTCTACCGCTGTGTTCCTTGCCCACACTCGTGCACGTTCACTAATATTATTAGAATAAAAAACCGCCATTTTTACACTATTAATATTCAATTTAACACAATTTTAGGAAAATAAAACAGAGAAGCAACATAGACGCCATCACGTTCAACTCAAAAACTCCAATCAATATGTTATCGATTTAATATGTAAGTGACAATTAGTTTACCCATCTCGCTGAAATTCAATGACATACCATTTTAATATTGCTGTTTTACTATTTGGCATCTTTCTTTTAATTTATAAATAAGCTTCAAATAGTTCGTTTATGTTATTGAAATAAATATTGTTCTATACTTCTTTCTTTAAGCAAACGCTGTGGAGAATAGTTATACCAAATTCAAAACATAATTTCTGCTTTATCACAAAAATACTTTTAATTCAATAAAAAAATCTATTGCAATGAGCACAACGCTCAAAATTACACGACTCTATACCCGCATTGACACAAAAACATCTTAAGAGGAAACGGGGGCAGAGAGCGCCGACTGAATTTCCTTAGTAAAAAGTCATAATTCGAGGTTTGGCTCTCGTCTCTTTCCTCCTCCAATATTGGACCAATTTAAAAGATATTCCGTAAACTGAAAATTAAAGATATATACTATGTCCCTATGTTTTCCTTTTTGATGATACATTATCTTTAGAAGCGCTAGAGCCCTCAAAAAATGCTCAAAATTGCGCAAAGCAAAAGTTGCAAAGTGTACAAATTTGACAAATATAAATGAAAAAAGGTAAACATACGGACATAGTATAAATCTTTCTTTACCAGTTTATGGAATATCTTTTAAATTGGTCTAATATTGGAGGAGGAAAGAGACGAGAGCCAAACCTCGAATTATGACTTTTTACTAAGGAAATTCAGTCGGCGCTCTCTGCCCCCGTTTCCTTTTAAGCGCACCATGAGTGCTATAACAAGAAAACTTTAATGTTTTGAAGTTTTCAAACGAATGATCGGCCGAAAGGGTCATGCATGAATCAACTTGCTTGACTGTACAGTACATCATATTATGAAATTTTTTATAAAGTCATTTCTAAAAATAAAAGACAATTAGTTTATCAGTAAGATAAATTACTATGCTTTTCAAAGATATCAATAAAATAAATACATACCATGTAAAGATATAATAGGTACCTACTTATTGTGTTATCATACAAGTGGTAATATAAAGTTAGCCAATTTGATTGCCAAAACATTTCAGAAAAACCGGCCAAGTGCGAATCGGACTCGCGCACAAAGGGTTCCATACCATTATCGCAAAAAAACGACAAAAAAATCACGTTTATTATATGGGAGCCCCACTTAAATATTTATTTTATTCTGTTTTTAGTATTTGTTATTATAGCGGCAACAGAAATACATCTTCTGTGAAAATTTCAACTGTCTAGCTATCACGGTTCAGGAGATACAGCCTGGTGACAGACGGACCGCGGAGTCTTAGTAATAGGGTCCCGTTTTAACCCTTTGGGTACGCAACCCTAAAAAGGAACTATGATAGTGCGTACTATATAGTCCCTATTTGATAGAAGTACTCGTACCATCACCAGCAGCACCATCGCTTATCATCAGGTGAGATAAAGGTCGAACGCAAGCCTATCAATAGATAAAGAAATCATATGTTCCTAATATACCATAACATAATCTGTTTTTTTTGCAAATAAAAATAAAACCAAACGACAAGCCTTGACGGGGTCAAACTAAATTAACTTAAACGGATACCAAACGATGAAACAAAAAAATCTTCACACATACTTTCCACTTTATTTAATACACTACTGTACTTAGTGCAATCTTAAGATAAAGCAGTACATACCTATGTATTACAATTGACAATGTAATGCAGTGACTCAGTCCCATTACATAGATTAGATGGCCACAGATAGATAATAATATGGAAATTAGTCAACCGCATTGCACGTGTCGCTCCGGATTATATTTTGCAAACATATAAGATATACGGATTATAAGTAACACTGGTTGACTCAGGTTTAAGTCAAGAGGACTGGCCTTTTCTTCAGCCAGAGAATCAGCATTGTCATTCAACGTGGCAATGCTGCCAGCGTTCTGGTCACGTTTCCTATTGATATCCATGATGAGCCCTTTTCCCTCTCCCTTTTGTATGTAAGTTTGTTATTAGTCATAAGATTTGAAATATTCAGTTGTATATATTATTTGAATTACACTATAGCTGGTTTAAGTTCACTTAAAGTAAAAATCCTTTTTAGGAGAAAATTTTTGAGCAGAGGACATTCTGATAAATGATGATCGTGAAAGAAAAGATCAATGGTGAGAAGACAGGCAGAAAAGAGAAATGCAAAGTATAAAGGAAACAGAAAGAAGAATGTGAGAGAACAAAAGAAGACAGAAAGAATAAATTAAGAGTTCGAGAGAAGACAGAAAAGATAAGCAGACAGTGCAAAAAAGGCTGGCTAAGCGTGAGGAAGAGAATAAAGAAGACAAGAGTGGGCTAGTAAATGGCCCCAAATTCATAATAAAGGAGTTTGACATATTTTAATGATCAAACGACCTAAAAGCATCACTATAATGAAGTATGTATAAACATTATAAACGAATAGTTCGTTTATAATGTTGTGCGCGGGGTTAAAATGTATTTTATATCAACCGACAACACGTGCGGAAGAGATAGATGCTGTGCTGAGCAGTAGGAAGCTAGTTCGCGTACGAATACACACTTTTGCAAATTTGTAGCGAAATGGATTATGATTTAGGACGAAACTGAGTGCGCGAAATTTTATAAACAGACCTTTGGGAGTCTGGATATGAAGAAAAAACGACCAAAAGTATCTGTTCAAAATAAAATTATTTGCATTGTTGAACTACTAATCTATCCCTGTACAGAGGCCGTTTTGCAATTCTCCGTCTTCTTATGGTATTTCTTTGCGCCCAAAAATGCGTTAAAATTAGTGTGTAATGTGGAACTTTCGACGCTCAAATATATATTTTATTTTATTTTTTGGTTCCATACAGGGCTAGATAATGACGAGACAAATTTATATCATTTTTTATTTTGAACGTACATCGTCAAACAGTGGAGTAATCGCCAGACTACGTTTGTATGGAATAATGATCGACTAGTGTAACCTTAAGGAACACCATGCTGTAACCAAAAAAAATAGTAACTTTAGGAATCTAGATAAAAAAAAAAGTTATTAGAAACCTTAATTATTTTGCTTGTAAACGAAGGGCAAGGACAATGTCTTGTCACAACAGCACTTACTGCTATTCAAAGCCCTGATAAAGGCAAACATACTTTACAATAATCAGATAAGTATCATTGTCGTTGTTTGATAACTATTAGCAATTGATTAAACACGAATTTACAATTAATAAGATAGCAAACAGTCCACAAAGCGCATAGACTCACAAACCAGCTGTGTTTGGTACATTAATTGTCCCTCACTGTCGTCCTATAGCGAGAGAGTGCCGCTATCTGACAATTGGCAGATTTTAGTTTTTTGATACCATCGTAATCAATAAAGAAATCTGTATCGATCTGTGTAAGCAGTGTTTTCCAAATTGCTATGTTTGCAAACCTATTTTTATAAGATTAAGACATTGATATAAACTAAGAACTGCCAAACGCGCAATTATTATTTTTTGACACCGGAAGATCTCGTATACTCGTATGATCGATTTATCTTACTTCTTACGAAAGTTTAGATGGATGTGTGTATGTTTGTTACTCAATCACGCCAGAACGGCTGAACGGATCTAAATGAAATTTGGCACAGAGATAGATTATATAGTCAGGAATAGCGCATAGGATACTTTTATCCCGGAAATATATTCCCTCGGGATAATTTTCGACTTTCACGTGAGCGAAGCCGCTGGCAGAAGCTAGTAGTTGATAAACAGCATTGTTTTTTTTTGTCGCAGTAAGACTTGAAATATGATTTTGTCAGATAGTGGCACTCTAGCTACAGGCCGCCCGTCAGCGTAATACGCCCCCTAACGTACTAGTCACGACTCCAAATATTTGATTGTTATAGAATTGAACGACTTACAATTAATTTGATTAATGTTATAGAGCTATGGTGTTGAAATTGTGGAATATATTGCCTGTTCATAACGTGGTTACAAATATCACTATTATCATGGTCTCCCCTAGGATTACTTACGCTAATGCGCTAATGTCGGTCACGCCCAATTGAGGGTGGACTGAATGATGCTAGAACGATTTATATATATTATCCATTAATTTATTATTTGATCTGATGACGCGTATTTCCAGAACAACTGTAATAGGTTGATCTATTATAGTACATATGAATCAGTCAATTCAGCCTATTGCAATGGTCTACTGCTTTCTAGAAATAGGCTCCTGCGAGTTTAACTTCATGCTTTGGTTACACGCTTCCCGGTGTTAAGGCACATAATCTCTTAAGTTCATTCTCGTGACAATGTATTACGAAAAGTCATATTATAAAGCGGTGTTTGCTTGTTTGTGAGTCTGTTTGTAGGAGGTAATATCTGGAATGAATGATGCGAATACGAAAATCCTTTCGTTGTTGTAATTAAGTTAGTAGGTTTTATTTTCTCAGTACCTATATGGTGTTTAACATTGTTCCATACATACTACCATTGCTGGTGTAGAAATATTAAATAATAAGCTAGGTAGGTAAATGCAAATCAAAACTTTACAAGAATATTATATAAATTTATAAAATATTGTACAGTGTCGAAAATATAAATCATAATATCAAAAAAATAATCATAATGTCAAAAAATAAATCATCGTGTAAAAACATAAATCATAATAACTTCAAAATAAAAAAATGTTATAAAGCTACCTACACTAATGCTATAATATAATAAAAAAATAAAAATGTTTTTGACACAAAGGTAACACGTTACATGATAATGCTAACTCCCAAACTAGGCCTGAGCCTGTATTTTGGAATGCTATCTGTCATTACACTTTTGTACCGAATTTAATGCAAATAAATGACTTTGATTTTACAACTGTTGACTGCCATGGGAAACATCTCAGAAAAATGCACGCTTCCTATGAATTAGGCCACAGGACGAAGCTGCGTGGAAAAGCTGGTACTAAATATAAGAATAATAATGTCATTGTAATTGACCCTACAATAATTACTGTTATCAACAGACCGTTAATTTCAACGCAGCAACATACACGTCCCCTTTTGACACAAAGGCTCATAGGGGCATGTAGTGATGGAGCCAACAGCGTAGCCATCACGCTTGGCAGAGAATTGTTCATCAAAGTATACCTGCGGCGCGTTCGCCTGATGTAACCCTTTGTAGTGTGGAGTGTTCAGTTTTAATAATGAAATAGACTTTTTATATACTCGTGTGTTCAATTTACACACGTACATGCCTAAATGAAAAACACAAGCTAAAACCAGAAACAAAACTGCATTAAATCTCATATGTAGGTATCGAAGGGTTAGAAGGAGTTGGTCTATGTAACAAAAGATGTTATTGTTTATCTCTAGGCGTAATAATAAAATGCTTATCTTATCTTATGGAGGGGCCGAGAAAGAACTCGGACACTTCGACCCATTGAGATCTTTTGTGGTCCCCTAGATAACTTACTCCTCCTCATTCTCGTTGAAAACTGTTTTCATGAGTTTTACAACGAGACCAGGAGACATGAGCCTATAATCTTCTGGTTTTGGGTATCCAACCCCTAGGAGACTCATTCGCTTACCAGCCAGTGCATCGCATGTGCACAGTAGGTGCTCCATGCGTTCCGTATGTTCCCCACACAACCTGCACATGGGTGTCGCGGTTAGACCCATCTTCATGAGCATGTCGTTGCTTCCAAAGTGCCCAGTAAAGACCCCAAGCAGGAAGCGGATTTGCCGTCTGCTCATGTTCCAAATGCCATCCCGGGCTTTGAACGTAGAGCCTAGGAATTTCTTGGAGTTTTGTAGACCGGTGTTAGACAGCCAACAAGTTCGTTGTCTGTGATCTGCAAACTCCCTAAATGCGGCTTTTACGATACTCGTCGAGATGCCTACACATGGTTCTGGACCCACAAAATCCTTCGCTGAGCCCTCCCTTGCCAGTTCATCAGACACTATATCTATATTATATATTTATCATATGCTATAGAAGGCTTACCACAGGAGGACCAATGACCGATGACCTGGTGAAGACCGCGGGATGCCGCAGTTTGCGAAAAGCACAGGACCGGTCGATAAGTCGATGCTCAGGGGAGGCCTATATCTAGCTACGGAGGTCTTTCGACTAAATGAATGATGATTTTTTACTGGAGTTTGATTTGCTTGATTTTTCTGTAAGTAATCATGCCTCAAGAGTGCAATCAGTGAATATGTTGAATAAATTGCCTGTACAATTTAAAAACTCTATGAATCCAAATTTAAGAGAAAATTACAGTCATTGTTGTTGAGGAAATGTTATTACAAGCATAGAAAAGTTTCTCAAAGATAAAGTAGTTCGAACTAATAACGTGATTATATTTTAGTGACTTCGGAGTACTTAATATATCCAGCATTCTATCATGACGTTACATATTAATTAATTTTATTGACATACATTTCTTGAAATGAGACCTCGTGACCAGAAGAGGAGCTCGTGGCTAAATAATAACAGCTGCACGGGTCGATCATCAAGGTTAAGCACCGCTTGACGAGGTCATTCAGTGGATGGGTGACCGTTTCAACATACCGAGTTTCCTCCGTGCCTCGGAAAGCACGTTAAGCCGTTGGTCCCGGCTGTCATTTGAAGATCTTTGACAGTCGTTACGGGTAGTCAGAAGCTTGAGATCTAACACCAGTCTTGCCAAGGGGTACCGTGTTACCCAGTTACTGGGTTGTGGAGGTCAGATAGGCAGTCGCTCCATGGAAAAGTACCAGTGTACTCAGCTAAATCCGGTAAGACTGGAAGCCGACCCCAATATAGTTGAGAAAAAGGCTAGGCAGATGATGACATTTCTTGAAATGAATTTATATTGATTTTGAATTGATGTTATGTTGGATTGCTGTGTATAATTATTACTATATTAAGACTAATAATGTTGGGTTGGGACCAATGTGGAATGTAGTGTTTGTTTTTTCCTGGCTTTATTATGATTGTTTAATTGTTGTGTTATATCTATTGTTAAAACCACTGTTCGACACAAATGTAAATTTGTTGAATAATAAAATAAATAAATAAAGAGTTCGGCAGAAGATTTCATGTTGTATAAACATGAAATCTTCTTCTGATTCTTTTGGTGCTTCTCCAATTTCATTGGCTTATCCATCAACTCCGAACAACGTTTCCAATACATTTTATTTAATTGATTTATTACTAATCAAGCACTTAAAACTGTCAAGAAAACTTGTACATGACTACCAATTTATCTCTATATCAATTAGCTGCATGTCTTCCATAAATAAATAAAAACTGGCAGAAATATGAAGCAAAAGTAACATGATTGATTCATTAACATCCGACAATTACTCGTGTGCTAGATGGAGAAACCGCGCAAGACTTATACATTTTTTGTTAGGAACAATTACAGGTTTGATTAATACATTATGTATTACTTACTTTACTTTTTTACTGGTACTAAACATACATTTTACATAAAATATGAAACTGTTTTATCTTAAGGGTTGACGGCACGAACTATATTGTGCGCGGGGTTATTTTGGATTGATATAAAATGCATTTTATGTCAACCGACATCACGTGCGGAAGAGATAGATGCTGTGATGAGCAGTAGGAAGCTAGTTCGCACACTTTTGCAAATTGGTAGCGAAAAGGATAATTATTTAGGACGAAACCGAGCGCGCGAAATTTTATAAACAGACCTTTGGCAGTCTAGATATCATGAAAAACGACTAAATCTATATGTTCAAAATAAAATTATTTGCATTGTTGAACTCACAGATCATAGAAACAATCTGAGGTTGAACTACTAATCTATCCCTGTATGGAGGCCGTATTGCAATTTTCCGTCTTCTTATGGTATTTATTTGCGCCCAAAAATGCGTTAAGATTAGTGTCGAAATGTGGCACTTTCGACGCTCATAACTTTCAAATGTTTTATTTTTTTACTTTTTTGTTTCCATACAGGGCTAGATAATGATGAGACAAATTGATATCACTTTTTATGTTGAACGTACATCGCCAAACAGTGGAATAATCCCTAGACTACGTTTGTATGGAAGAATTTTTTATTAGTGTAACCTTAAACTAACTTCTTCCAGCGGCTTCACCCGCGTGAATAGTGTTTTCTTATCCCAAGGGAACATTATAATGGTATGAAAAGCCTATGTGCTATTCCAGACTATAATCTATGTCTGTGCCAAATTTCATCCAGATCCGTTCAGCCATTCTAGCGTGATTAAGTAACAAACATACATCCACACACACATCCATTCAAACTTTCTCATTTATAATATTAAGGTTACACTAGTCGTATTTCTTCCATACAAACGTAGTCTAGGGATTACGCCACTGTTTGACGATGTACGTTCAAAATAAAATATGATATCAATTTGTCTCATCATCTAGCCCTGTATGGAATCAAAAAAGGGAAAAAAAAAATTGAAAGTTATGAGCGTCGAAAGTGATTAGCGTGTCCTGCGACACATAGGCCTATTCCAGATGTTTCCACTCTTCGCTATTATTAGCATCTTTATATCGTCTGACCATCTTTTAGCTTGCGTGCCTCTCTTCTTTTTGCCATCACGTGGTTGCTATTAGGTACGTTATAATTAATTGTAATCCATTTTATTCTGCTGTGCTTTGTCTTGTGTCCTGTCCATCGCCATTTCAACTGTTTTATTTTCTTCAGTATTTCTTCCACTTTTGTTGTTTATCTACCTAATATCTTCTGCTCTTTTTCGGTCTTTTAGCGTCACGCCCACAGATCATAGAAACAACAGGAGATATGCTCCGTAGTTAAAATGTATCGGAACCTGATGTCTCCAATTTGTCCCCGCCACTCGTCAACAACTACACATGCAGTTCAGTAAAAGCAATAGATACGCAGACGCGCACACACCCGCATTTCATAAATCAGAACGTACTACACAACCAATAATAAACCTTATCCCATCAAGCGCAGCGTGCTTTTACTATGCACCGTACAACTTACTCACACAAAAACATCTGGCGCTGTCGTTGTGCTGTGCAAAAGCCATTTATTTTACATAGACGCTAGTGATTGACTATAACGGAAAGTTATCGATTCTTCTATTTATTATTGTACTAAAGATTTTATGTGGTCCTGAAAATAAAAAAAATAAAAAACGATATGTTCAGAAAAAATTATAATAAAAATAAACAATATGTAGTTAAAACAAAATATTAATAAGTAGGTAAATTATAATTAATATTGTTGAACCCGGTTCACTTATGTTTCACCAAAATACCACATAATTTTTTTACTGACCAGTAAAATGTAAATATTTATTTAAAACTTGCCGCTTAGACAATTTAGGTGTTGCATTCTTATATTCGTAATCTTACGATTATATATTTTTCCATAACGGCTTTTATAAGTATTATTAAATGGTTATTCATAGGAGATTGATTATATTGGTGAAAATTTATCTTTTCAAAAAGATTCATACCTATAAAATGCGATAAGGATTTTGACAAGAGCTCCTGTCTAATATTTTTTGATGAAAGTTTTGTGTCATCAGATGAAAGAATAGAAGTTTTTATTATTACTTCCATTCGTTTACATTTGATTATTACGTCATTAGATGGAAATATGAGGCCACCTTTATCCACACCACACCACAATAAAGTACCACAATAAAGTAAAAACCAATACTTCATCTACAATTTTTTACATTTTATCAGCAATTTAATGCCCGGTTTCTGAAGTTACTAGGTAGTTACCAATAATCCCATTAGCTATTTATTCAATAAAAGATAGTCTCATCAGTCGATAGTCGAGTAATCAAAAAATATCATTTATTCAGTTAATAATTAGCAATAAAAAGTACTTTCTATTTTCAGTATTTCTTGCAACAAGCGTTGTTATTTGTATCTATATTAATATTTGTTGTTTGTAAATTTTAAACTTTTTTAGTAAATACATAATATTATAATAGTAAAGAATTAATAAATATAGATTTTTATTATCTTCATTTAACGACAACTCTCAATAACGCCATAAAATGCGCAGATCCTTACACTGTAGTAACAAATTGTGTTTTACAATAATTAATTGTATCATGCATATAATCATTCGTACTTAGCAGAATCGTATAAAATATCGACAACCACAAACATCACATCACATCTCTAACTCACAAAAGCCGGCAGCGGCCGCTTCACGAAACAATCATGTGAGTGAGAGTATCGGTAAAATACTTATCCATTGCGCTCTTAGACCAGCCGATTCACTGGTCGATTTGTACTAAGCAAGAAATGGTTTTTGTTCCTAATGAAAACATTTGATTTGGTTTTTCATCATGTTTCTAGTACCATGAAGTAAGTTTTTAATGAATTTAATAAGAATAACAATAATATTTAAGTAATTACGTGTGAAATGAGATGCTATCTTTCATGTAATTCACAATACAGCTGTTATTTTTGCAAACATTCACTGAACAACGCGGCATTTTGTCAAAAATCACGAGCAGTGAAGACGTCGCAAGTTGTGGTTCGACTAACTACAAAAATTGGCATCGGGCCGCGAAGCGGCCAGATGCGTTCGCAGGCGCCACGCCTCCTTGCCATATCTCCTTTTGTTTCTATGATCTGAGGTCACGCCCAACATACTCCTTTCAATACCACTTGACACGTTCTCAGTTTTCGAAATTGTTCACACATGGAACTCAGACTATTAATTTGTATTTATTTATTTTTTATATACTTTATTGTACACCACTTTAATAATTACAGGACAAAAAACATTTTTAAAGATAAGTGTACAATGGGCGGTCTTATCGCACAGGGCAATCTCTTCCAGACAACCTTTGGATGGACTGAACGAGAGGAGATAGACATAGGGCTGTCAGTGTACAAAAAACTATCTTAAATAATATTACTTAGATATTACATAAAATACATACATACAAATAAAATAATATACTAATAAATATCAAATATAGAGCAGAGAAAGGAGAAGAATAGTTACAGAGAAAGGAGAAGAATATTTACAGAGAAAGGAAATGCTCCTTCACCATTTTTTTAAATGTAGGTAATGTTTGCGCACGTCTTACCTCAATAGGTAATGCATTCCACAAACGAGCTGCTTGAACCGTGAAAGATTTGTCGAAGAACGATGTGGAATGCATACGAATGCTTAATTTTAGGTTTTCCGATGATCTCAAGGACCGAGAATGTGTGTCACAGAGGAACTGAAAGCGTTCTTTAAGATAAAAAGGACTAGAAGGATTAAAGAGCACATTATATAGCAATGAAAGTATGTGGGCATTCCGGCGAAGGCGAATAGGAAGCCATTTGTAATGGCTGGTAAAGAAAATGTCGCCTTTCCGGAAGGAACGCACTACGTAATAATATTTTTTCTTGTGGGTACTGTGGCTACGTCACTGCTATACACTTCCCTCGTAGTGCAAATAGAATAAAACCCTTGCGAGTCGCTGCGCAGACAGTAGCAAGTTCATGTGACAACGGGAGTGAGGGGTACCTCAGCGAACAGCGGACTTCACTGACGTCATCAAGTTTGAATTAACCTATACCTACGCAGGAAAAGAATGTTAATGAGTTTATTCCCTTTTGCTTTCATCACCTCACAACTTCACAACCGTCCTTGTCGATGAAGAAAGTAGTTAGAGGAACGT
The DNA here is from genome assembly GCA_948252205.1 of Orthosia incerta. Lineage (NCBI taxonomy): Eukaryota > Metazoa > Arthropoda > Insecta > Lepidoptera > Noctuidae > Orthosia > Orthosia incerta. The sequence continues at coordinate 9,587,153 of OX411759.1, forward strand.
ACCTACTGTTTTACTTCGAAGAATAACTTGACAAGATATCACTCCAAACAATGTTCTTTTATTGCTTCAATTTAAACTCTTTTTTTTATTTTACTAGCTGTCCCAAGCGGCTTCGCTCCCGTCAACTGGCTACCTACCTACCCATCTATCCTACCTTCTCTACATACCGAAAGCAACATTTTTCTTTTATGCTCCGCTCCTTTTGGTCGTAGCGTGATGTTATATAATCTATAACCTTCCTCGATAAATGGACTATCTAACACAAAAATAATTTTTCAATTCCAACCAGTAGTTCCTCAGATTAGCACGTTCAAACAAACAAACAAACTCTTCAGCTTAATAATATTAGTTAAGTATAGATAGGAATAAAAATTTATTCAGACATGGTAAGTTTTAGTCATGTGTACCGATAAGACACAAGACAAAATTAATTCACAACAAAAAAAAAAACACACTAAACACCCACCTTCAAACCACAAGAAGCTTCGGTAGTAGGCGAGAATAATAAAGAAACAAGAATCAAAACAGCCATCTCATTCAGATACCGCAAGTATCAAAAATGTGCTCTACTATGTCGGTATAGATTTTGCGTAACTGTGCTTATCGCCTTTTTTTATATTATAAGGATAATATAAAAAAAAAAAACTATTCCGTAGAGGATAAAGGTCAAACTGCACTACGCGTCAGCGGGACTACGCGACGCGACACTTTATCTCATACAATATATTTTGTCGCGTCGCTCCGCTGACGCGCAGTTACGCCTAGTGCGGTCTGACCTTTAATCGTGGTCGTATGCCACTTAGCAGAATGTTGCTACGGTAGCTGTTCATACGACCACGGTTATCCTGTACGGAATAGTTTGTACATAATAATTTCAGATGGAAATATTTTCTTGTTTCATTCTTTTTAGAGCGTGATTTTTCAGCCGGGTTTAAGTTTTTGAACTTATTTTTTTAAAGTATTTTGGGTTTTTTGTAGAGACACATAATTTTTTTTTCTGTTTAGGGTTTATTGTTTTATGTGTATCTAGATAATACATAAATAAGTTACAAGAGTAGACTTTGCGACGCCGCGCGCCGATGTCTGGTAAAAAAATTGTTTTCATGACTTTGACGGGATATACCTCGCAAACGGTACGCTTGACAAATTATGATATACCAAACCCTACCTTTATTTTAAAATCCCTGTTCAATGATACGTTACTTTTTGTCCTTGACTTCGTGCCTTCTATAGGGCGCCATATTCAATTTAATGTGACGCCACATAACCAGCGGACAAATAAGACGCTTCCAAGGACACCTCAATTGTCAAATTATAATAAGTAGTTTAGAAGTTATGAGGAAACAGATGAACATACCTACATACATAAATACCGGTCAAAAACATAACCGTCCCTTTTGCTTTGCCGTAGACGGGTAAAATTATATAGGTAATTATTTTTTTATTTTTTTTATTATAGATAGGCTCGCGCTTGACCACTATCTCACCTGATGGTAAGTGATGATGTGAATGAATTGCCAGTAGTCTTTGTACATGCTGCGGCTTGTCATTTCGCTGGCTAATTGAAATTGTTCCTATATATTGTTAAATCAACCTGGCCAAATGAAGTTTTATAGATCCATCCAAAACACAGCGCCAGTGCATGATATGCCCCTGAGCAAGATATGGCCCACCTTCTCGTCATGCCCTTCATGTCCGACCACCTGCACTTTACGGGATTTGAACGTAGCGAAAGACAGAGCTTCATACTGGTCGGTCAAAATGTGAATGGTTGAGACTGAGTTAGAAATTGGGACAATCCCCCCGCACTATTCCCAAACCACTGCAACTCCTGAAAGCCAGAATCAACAGTGGCGTCCACCAGACAAGCGCCGAGGTAATGAAGCTCGACGAAGTCCCGGAGAATGAATTTAACTGTCTTTGATCCCGCAACGAAATTAATCAGAAAAGAATAACGGAGGAGTAAGAAAAAGTACAAATTTCCACTTCCCTCCATATCAAGCCGATGACAGAACAAACAAGGCCAATAGGCACAAAGGGTCGTTTACAACTGAGATAAGCCCTGTTGCCTAGCACCACGGATAAAAATTAGCATTAATATTAATGGGTTCTACATTGTGAGCTGCTATATTTGTTTCCAATAATAGGTTTGGCAAACACGCTTAAACGCACGGAAATTTGTTCTAGTTTCCACAAGGTCCGTATAGTAAACAACTCCTGATGCAGCCTGTACATTATTCAACATAAAATTGCGTTCATTCTGCCAAAGAATACACTCCCATAAGATATGATGTGCAGCTTGTACATATTCGTAGTCAGACGTAGAACACTGACATAAAGGTGAGGTAACGAGCTTGAAGGAAAATAATTTACTTTTAAAGTTACCATGCCCTGTGAGAAATTGGGCAACACAGTGATCCACCTCCAGCCACGTCCTGGCTAGCCGCACGCGAACGGATGGAAAGACTTTGAGTTAGTCTACACGAAAGATGAAGAGGATTGATCTATTGAAGGTATTCAATCAATCAAACAGCCTATTCACAAATATATTGGGGTCCGGGTCCACTGGTCCAGTCTACCCGGATGCATCTGAACACCAGTACCTATTTTACATGGAGCGATCACCTATCTGACCTCCACAACCCAGTAACTGTGTAATATGATACCCTTTGGACTGATGTTAGATTTTCTGGCTTCCACCTAACTAGCCGTAAAGACTACAATCCCACCGCACTATTACCAAATTACTACAACGCCTGATAGCCAGAATCAACAGTGGCGACCACCAGAAAATCGCCGAGGCAATGATGCTCGACGAAGACCCGTAGAATGAATTTAACTGTCTTGGATCCTGCAACGAAATTAATCAGAAAAGAATAAAGGAGGAGTTGGAAAACTAAAACGTAATTTCCACTTCCCGTCCGTAACCGTAACGACTGTCCAAGATCCGCAACTGACAGAGGAGCAGTTTCCAAAACATGAACATGACTCGATAATTATATACTTACCTAATGTTTGGTAACCCAAACACGAACCGACCTCAACAAGCTTTGCTTAACCTTGAAGATCGACACGTGCGGCTGCTATTATTTCGCTACGGGTTCCTCTATCGGAACTAATCAACTATTGCGTCAATAGCAACCCCCAACTGCGACAGTACAAACAAACAACATTAATGAAAATAAACGACCTTGTCATCGATTGATTTCGTCCTAATTTTAGACTGCCATAACACGTCAATCAAGACCGGTACGACAAACAAAAACAATGGTCCGTTTATCCTAATCAATATCTTTGTAAAAGCCGCCTTACGCTTTCAGGCAATCAATACAATATTTAGGTCAGGAGACGTAATCCTCCAATCATTTGTTATGTCATCCATTTCGGAATGTTTGAGCGTAATCATTCTGTGTCAGTTGTGGCATGGTTTGACGTTTGACGAAGCTTTTATGACAGTAGATTATTTCGACGGAATCATCGCCATTAGGAACTTACATGGTCACAACACGGGGGTCTTTAAGTCAGGAGTGCAGTAACATATTCACTCTTGATTATGTCCTACTTAATTAATTATTATTAATTAGGTAAGTTGTTGACATAAAATAACACACCTCAGTAATTTTAGTTAAGACGACGACTAACGCCAACGACCTTGAGGGAACAAAACGCGCACTCGTTTCACACCCGCGCGACCCAAAATTTAGTAGTTTTTTGTACTTTCCTTATTATTCTATGACTTTAAAAAAAAAGGCTCAGATCAAAATTTAGATAATTAAATTGTCTTTGAGATGGTGTCGATTTCATTAAAATAAGCCCAGCGGTTTTGGTGTGATTGTCGAGTTTTGTCCGTTTTAGACATAACTTTACAAATTAATTACACTATGTTATACGAAGAAAACGAAAAATTTGCTCAGATCAAATTATTAAGAAAATAGTCTAATATAACATATATTTTTTCAAAAAATTACGACTAGCCATTTAGACGTGATTCTCATTTTAAAATCAGCTACTCAAGGGAACCGGCGCCTTAAGTGGGTTATCAACTTATCAGTATATTATAGAATAGGTATATTGCGTCCCAAAAAGTTCCAAATAACTCAAACAAAAAAAATGGGTACAAAGACGGTCTTATCGCTGACAGGGAACATTGAATGGAAAGATTACCAAATAAATATTATTGATCGTTAAAAACTGTATCTTATTGCAGCATGTTTTATCCCAATAACAATTTGGGAACCAGTCACAACGCGCCAATTGTCCCTCCACCTGGTCTGGGGGCGTTCCATAGCGTTGATTACGGTCTCCATTCAAGGCCTACAATCATCTACCCTTCGACAGATGTGACTGCCCATTGGCCTCTCAGCTGGCTAAATTAAAATCTTGCACAGAATTTGAAATATTACCCGGTTGACATTCGACTCTTTTTGAACTTAAGGAGAGTGGAATTACTTCTACTTGCATCAATGCGTCAGAAATGTATTTTCTTATTACTTGTAGTCTCAAGTCCTTATTACAAATCATACAGCCGAATTGAGAACCTTTTTGAGAAACTTTTTGAATTCATTTGAAAACGATGGTCAAGCAACTGGCATTCAAAACTGGAAGATATTCTCTATTCAAATCACCAGAGATTCAAGTTTGAATATCGTTCCAAAATGACGGATCACTGAACTGCAACAATAAAAATAGTCATCTGCTACTGGCCGGCAGCAAAAAGACATTCCATTCTCAAATGGGTCACCTAATTAAGAACAATAAGAATTGGAACAAGATTAATTGTGTCGTCCCCTATACTATACCACTGACCGATCCGATCATAGTCCCAAAAAAACTTTAAAAAGTGACGAAGGAATAATTCAATTATTCCTTCCTTTTCAACCCTTTCTACTTACCCCTTTATGATTGTTGGTGTCTTGTACTTGGCTTAATCCAACAACTAGACACTGTTCTCATAGACACAATAGCCCTTTCTCTAGTTTTCTGGTTTGTAAAGACGTATTTTGATTCCCACAGATATAACTGGTTTGAAAAGAAGGATTTAATTGGATTCATAGATCTTCTTGAGAATTGCTACTGGTCACTATTTACTGTAGCCATTCGACTATTATAAGTTGTAGAATGGATTCGTCACTTCTGACAAAATGTTTCTGAGATACTGGTTCGCTTTCCATTCTTCGTGTTATTCCCAGGATGCTCTTTCAATAGTTACAACAGTTGTCTTGAAGTCAGCATTCTTACCTTCACAATTTAATCGGAATGTCCTGTTTTAGAAGAGAATTTGCTATAGAAGGCAATTTAATCTCACAGGATGCAAAAATTCGACATTCTAAATTCGAATACCATCAAACATTTAATCAATGTCTTAGTAAACATCGTTTAATCGTGACTAAATCGATGTAAGCTCAACTGCAGCTCGATTATCTCGCCATAAATTTATATTTGATTGAAAAATCTTAATTGCGAATAAACACACTAAACCCTTCTAAACAGTGAGTTCATGGTCTTGTCTTTCTACATTATTCACTATAGCTTTATCGGCACTGGCATTTAGGTTTGCCAAGACATTTTGGGCTTTAACTTCTATGGTAGGGTATGAGCGTGCATCAAGCGAATTGATTGTATCGATCACGACGTAACTAACCTTATTTGATTCTGCGCTGACCTTGCACCTGCCGCTGTCAGTTGAAACATTCTAATCTATATATTTTTTGTCAATATAACTTCGTTTGGTTCGTGTACTAAAGTAGTGCAACTGAATGCGGTTTTGTAGAATATGGCTGTTTTTAGATGAATTTAATATATACGGGGTCAAGTTAAATTAGCTAGCGAAACTTAGCAGAAGTGATGGGACGTGAAACTGATATCTAACGATGAAAAATGAAAATAATGTAAACCCTTAATTTTAAGTAACTTCAGTTGAATATGGTCAACTGCCGTTGGTAGTACTAGGAAATATTCAGTTATTTTATCGTTATCAGTTTTTTTTTATTTTTATTTTTTTTATTAAATTGCAACCGAACTAGGCAATGCCTGTATTTCGGTTTTTAGTGCCTTTTCCCTCGATAATTCAACAGTAAAATGCCAACAAAGCAAATATGTTTGATTGTTCTAATAATACATTTAGAGTGACTTATAACTAACTTCAATGTTTTAACATTGTATACGGTGATATACAGGGTGTCCCAGAAATCGACGTCAAGCCGTAAATGGGTGATAGACCAAGTTATAACAGTTCTCAGAAAAATACGAAAAAAAATCTATCTCATGTTTTAAAAAATTTATGGTCACTTTAAAAATTTACTAAAAAAATCAATCCCTGTAATGGTTCTTTAACTCCAATTGCTACAAATCCCATAATTTATCTAATTTTTTTATTATTATGTAATCTTGAATAATGCTTGTGTAGATTTTTGCCTAAAATTCAAAGCCAACTCCTCCTACTTGGAAGAAAATTAAACTTTTTCAAAACCAAATTATTCAAATTTACTATTTCGCCCAACTTTAACTGACTGTACTGAAAAAAAAATGTACTACGCTAGTTTGGCAAGTAACATGAAAAATTGGCGCATTTAATAAGGATTCAAAAATGGTGTAACACTTGCTAGATTACGTTTTCAATAATTGGTCAAATTTTTTTTTGTAAATTGTATCGGTTTTTACCCAAAATGTCCATACTTCCTTAAAATGACTTTAGCTTACCTAAAGCTTTGCTAAACTCCGTTTCTAATTCGATAGAGATGGAGAGAGTCATTTTACGAAGTGTGAGCGAGATAAGAAATCGAAATTTTACGTAATTTAAGAGCAAAGTTATGATAGTGACTCAACCTTTTTACTTTAAGTCAGGACCAGTTTTCTCATCTTAGAAAAAAAAAACAAATTATCAGTTTTTTTTTTTTTTTATTACAATAAATGTTCAAACTGCCTTCCTTCGACGGCAATGCAAGCACGACATCTTCTTAAAAAAGATCTGGTTATTTTCCGGGCAAATCTTCCCCTATTTACAAAGACAACGGCTTCCGTTATTCTTTCCCGCAGCTCGGCTAAATTCTCTATTGTTTTTGAGTACACTTTCTCTTTTACACGCTCACACTTCGTAAAATGACTCTCTCCGTCTCTATCGAACTAGAAACGGAGTTTAGCAAAGCTTTAGGTAAGCTAAAGTCATTTTAAGGAAGTATGGACATTTTGGGTAAAAACCGATACTATTTACAAAAAAAAAATTGACCAATTATTGAAAACGTAATCTAGCAAGTGTTACACCATTTTTGAATCCTTATTAAATGCGCCAATTTTTCATGTTACTTGCCAAACTAGCGTAGTACATTTTTTTTTCAGTACAGTCAGTTAAAGTTGGGCGAAATAGTAAATTTGAATAATTTGGTTTTGAAAAAGTTTAATTTTCTTCCAAGTAGGAGGAGTTGGCTTTGAATTTTAGGCAAAAATCTACACAAGCATTATTCAAGATTACATAATAATAAAAAAATTAGATAAATTATGGGATTTGTATGTGTATGGGATGTGTCGACCACCAGAAAAGCGCCGAGGCAATGAAGCTCGACGAAGTCCCGGAGAATGAATTTAACTGTCTTGGATCCCGCAACGAAATTAATCAGAAAATAATAACGGAGGAGTAGGAAAAAGTACAAATTTCCACTTCCCTCCATATCAAGCAGGAGACAGAACAAACAAGGCCAATAGGCACAAAGGGTCGTTAACAACTGGGATAAGCCCAGTTGCCTAGCACCACGGATAAAAATTTGCATTAATATTAATGGGTAACTGCATAACTTAGTAAACTTCATCGTCATCATCATCTTAACAACCGAAAGACGTCCACTGCCGATGCATAGGCCTCCCGCAAGTGTTGGCACATCACCATTCACCGGTCCTCTGTACCTTCACTCATACATAGAAGGCAGTATACTAAAATCACTACTGACGATAAATGTCATCCCAGCATCAACTAAAATGTATTTTATAGTATTGAGGTCAGCTTCCAATCTTATCGGATGGCCAGATATATCAAAATATCTGAATTTCACGGAACCACTACCATCCGACCTTCACGATCCATCTTCACTAGGTAACTAGGTTTCTTCCTCCAATTCGTCATCTTCAATGCTTCATATTGAAAACCGTAACAGTTGATTTCGTACCAAAAAACGGTATCTATCGAGTCACGTTCAAGGCCAGAGCATTCACTGACCGAGTTATCGTATTGATAATATAATGGCTGTTGGAAATAGGTACTACAATGGTATATTATATAAAATCGTAAATTGAAAATATGAACCATAAAAACGTGATTAGCCTTGAGCAGAATTTGAATTTGACGAAAGGCAAACTTGTGATAAGGCGACCTCCAGCAATAAGGAATTCAACATAATTAAATGAATGCTAAGAAAATTTAGTAAAAAATTATAGATAAAAGCACTGTTAGCTTTTATAATAAGTTTTCGATGTCATGTCAATTGAATGATACCTAGCTGGCGACATACCTTGCTTGCGCTAAGCACATCATGCACACTCTCACCCTTATGGTAATTTATTTGGGTCTAAACATCATGGCTTATTCTTCCATACTTCTCAATTGTCGTTTCGTTTCTATATATGTCGTATTTCACACTGATTGTGTTTATTGTTTCTTGCTCCGAGAACATAAGAAGAATTTTTCAATTCATCTTTGCGTTGACCATAAGCTTTTTGAGTTGCGATTCAAATGTTGTAGAGTTGTAGACTAACTTTCTTCAATCTAGGCTCTAGATTGCATTTTCGAAAGCATGGGTAGTGAACCCATGCTTTCGAAAGTTCAGGAACGTCATTGCCGTTTTCTTTTAACAGTTCCAGTTCCAAATAGCAATAAGGTCGAACTGCCGTCATTTACGACATGCCCGTTTTCCTTTATACCCCTAACATGTTCATGTCTGTTCCATCTAATCCGCTACCTGTCTCATCCCTCGGCTCCCTTTGTGCTTTTTCTATCCCTCTACTATCTCTATTGTTAGTTTTTTTATAGATCAAATTACGGGTTTGTGAGGTTGCAGCCAACATTCGACACGGCCGCATTCCGGCTGCTAATTTGGTAGTATTAAATGAAACACCCATGTTATTTTCCTATCTCTTTCTTCCTCATGAGAAGAAAGGTGTTTTTTGTTATAGAAAGAGATGGTGGATGCTGTCCTGTATCATATTTTTAATGGATCGTAGCGTGCGCCTGATTGTTATTTTTGTGGGTGATGCAGGCTTGAATGAAGATTAGTAATTTACTACGTATATCGTGTTTAGGAAGCTTTGAGCTTTTTGATACAAATTCAAATTCAATTTATTGCATCCATGATGTACATACAGGTGGTAATATATAAGTTACAGAAACAATTATGGACCCTGTCGGGCACAGCAACATTCTAGATACAGTCAGTGTCTAGGAGAGAGGAATATGTTTCCATAATAACATTTGAGTTGATACGAAATGTTCACGGCTGAAAAACAGGAACCGTAAAAAGAAATCCCATCTCTGGAACAGCTTTGCCTAACTTTTGATATATTTTATGATATAAGTATTATAACTTATAAGGTTGTTCGTTATATTTTTTTTATTTAACGACAAGCACGCGTTTGACCACTACCTCGCCTGATGGTAAGCGATGATGTGGTCGACGGTGAAGCACGCTTGCCTAGAAGTAACCTATTCACTCTTGATTTAAAGACCCCAAGGTTGTAGCTATCAGGAAACAAAGACTCCGGCAGAGAATACCACTCCTTAGCTGTGCGCACAATTAAAGTATTCGCAAGACGCTTTGTACGTATGGGTGTGATCTCCACCATGTACCGTCTCACCTTTGCAGAAAACTTTTATACAGCCAACTGAGCCTTTGCCTCAGTGAATGGTCCAAAATTGAGGGTCGATGTTAACTTAACACCAAGAAGGTCGAGATGGTAAATAGTACTTATTACATAATACTACTATATTAATAATAGATACCTACTTATTTCGGTACATATTATTGCTTGCAGTAGTTTGTCGTTAACAATGTAGGCATTTGTTAATCTAACAAAATCTATCAGCAAAATGGATCTGGAACAACAGTGCGGATTTCGCTCAAAGTTTGATTCAGCTTATGATTTCGTTTTGCGTAGACTGCCTGTAATGATACGTGATATGTGTATTAGCTGTCTCTTCTGGATTTTGTTTTGTGGTTCTCTCAGACCATCTGCCATTATTTTATGTATGATTGTGACAAGTAAAAATTATACTAAGGTATTTCCATCAGGAAACCGTCCACTTGAGAAACGTATACCTTCCAAGCAGACAACCCACAAAGCCGGAGTTCTGGACTTTTCTGCACCCCTCCATACTCCATAGTTGTAGGCCTCATTTGGGTCACGAAGAAGTATTCAATTGTATGGGGTTCCTACTAAAAAGTTGAATTATTTTATTGGATATAGATCCATCTACTAAGGTGCATGTTACTGACAATTTTGTGTCGTACTTCGTAGTACGACCATGAAGGCATTCGTTATAACTTTAGATGGTACTAAAGTCCTTTTAATTTGTACTATTTTATACCACTAATTAGAAATTTTGTACCTCTCAATTATCGCAGATATAAAGGTCGTGCTGGCAAGATTCTTTCCCAGCACGACCACGCTAAAATTCCAGCTGGCATAGAAATGATGAAGCGGAAGCATGCCTAAAAATTTGTACTCATTATGTACTCCCATTTCATTACTGGTAAATTTTCGTAAATTGTTTGAAAAGCAAAAAACACTTCAACTTTTTGTGGTCCGTGCTTGGACGTAGTTCATCTTTGATATTGTCTTCCGTACGTAACTACTGGGGGCGAACACAGGCTCTTATAGTAAGGTTATTTTGAGTGTGTGTAGGGGACAGATATATACCTATGACTTGTACATATGTCCCTTACAAATTCAAAATAACCTTATACTCTAAGAGCTTATGGTCACACCCCTCCTCTAAGGTCATTTTTAAAACGTAATTATTATCTACAATAGTCATAGGTTTACTGATTCATAAGTAAAGTAGGTAGTTTATCTCAGTTCATTAGTAATCATCGCTTGCGTCACTTTCTTACTTCCGGTATATTTTTGGATAATCTTATCATTTCTAGTTCGTGCATTCCACTTTCATTTATGTATGACCAGTTTAGTAACAATAGGAAGGAGAAACAAAGCTTGTCACGATGTCGAACAAAACGTTCAGATAGCAGCTGTACTGATTGTGCAAGTAAGTACATCATGCATGCGTCCGGAGACGTCCTACTTGTACAATAGTTAGCGTATTATCTTTACGATTTGCATAACATACAGACACGCAATTCTGCTCTATATTATACTCGAAGCTGTTGCCGTTTTGACACAATTCGCAAAATGTGAACACACGACAACAATGGCTAAATGTGCTGTTTAACATTTCGTAACGTAATGTTTCTTACAACACAAAGTTAACTTGGAGGACGCGAGCCGAGCTCCGTGACTCGCGACCTTTGCCTACCCACTGACATTTCACCGCCTATTACCTTCCAAATGTTATTTAATGACTTATCGCACCAATTGTCTCGTGACAAATTGAATTTTTCAATAAAAACAATGCCTCAAGACAGAACAAGGCTACATAAATCATTACACTCGATTGAGTTTTCGCAAGACGCTCGCATGCTCCAAACAGTTACAGCTCTTCAAGAAACAAGGTCACAAGCTGAATAAAACGACTGAATATAATAGACAATACATCTCATTTTATTTATATTAGGTACTTCTATAACAATACTTTTAACAGTCTTAAAACGAACGACTTAGTTAGATAGCGGTCCACGCCGGTTCTATCTACAATATGTACAGGAGAGTATGCGTCAAGCACACGTAAGCGAGACGAAGGCGCGCGGCGCTGAGAGCGGTGCACTGTGTCGCTGCGTGCACGCCGCGCCCGCGCCGCGCGCCACCGCCTCGAAGAACTGGCGCAGGTCCGACACCGAGCGCGTGGGCGGCGCCTGCAGGTCGTGCAGCGACGCGGCGCGGCGCGGCGTGGTCTCCGGTGAGCGCTCCACGCGCGTCAGCTGCTCGCTGCTTCGAGCCAGTCCTCCACTGGTACGAGATAATGACTCGAATAAAGCGCGACGTTCCCGCACTGGGACGTATTGCGCTATAGCTTCATGAACATTAGGCGAGCAGGACCTCGCCCGATGCTCCAAAGAGGAAGTCTTCCGCCGGGCAGCCTCCATAGCGTACCGGCCACGCTCTGCGCCTCCCGCCGTGCCCTCCCATCTCTTCAGGTAGCGACGCCCTTGCTCCGATTCGGATCGCGCGGCGCGTGGCAGCGTATGATGCTGTATCGCACCCGCATTTAGTTTACTACAGCTGTCACATTTGATCACCTCTGCTTTCCGTACTGGCGCGTCGACCACGTCTGTGGTCTTCAAAGCGTCGAGGGAGAGGGTTAGGTCTAAGCTGCGATCGGACGATGAGTCGTAGTCGTCGTCTTCGACGACGATGCCCTCATCCGTGGCGGCGGGGGAGTGGTCCCTGCGCGTAAGCTGCGTCTCCGTGGAGGTTAGTAACCTCCGACGAGCTCGCGGGGGTGGTTTAGGGGGGCAAGAGGGTGTCTCGTAGAGAGGAGCCTCTTTCTTTGGTTCCCGTCCAGCGGTGTCGGCGGCGGGCAGCACGTCCAGGAAGCGCACTTGAGGCAGCGGCGTCTGGCCGAGGATCTCGACACAGAGCGCGCGCACCCATCGTGCGTATTCCGCGGCGTTGCAAGTCTGTAACAATAAACTTAATTGAAACATTCAGTTGCGACGAGTCGGTATTATAAATGTAAGATTTATGACTTAATCTGGTAAGAAACGGTACAATTTGCATAAATATATTTCATAAGAAGTAGATATTCTCCACGTGAATCATAAAAAGAGAGCATTTAGGGTTGGTAGGGTGACAATAATGGAACATCTGATCGCAAGGACTGAACTAGTCACGGCCACATTGCATTCATAGATGTTTTTTTAACCGGGAGAGTAGTACAGAGCGTCGTTTTCTTAAAACGTGTTTCCTTTACGTGTCAACACCTTCGCGTTCTAGCCCTTCTTATGGTAAATAGCTACATGAAAAGGTCGCAATGCACAAAGGACTTTGATTTACGGTTGTTTCGGTTTATTGAGGTCTATTAAAGTGTACGAATCGTGAGAAAGGCGTTATTCGGAGGGGGATAGAACGTCTTGGAAGACGTTGAAACCGCATGGGTCTATGACAAAAAATAAGTTTTATAGTTACAAATGTTTCTTGCTCTTAGTTTCAGTCACAGATTAAAACTATGTAACAAGCATGTTTATTTACAAAACTGAATTTACAAAACAATAAGCAATAAAAAAATATTCTCACAAACCAAAATCAAACAACGAACCAGATCAAAATATTGTTCTTCTCAACGATCAAATAGTATCTCTCATCAGTGATGTAACATGGAGCTGTTGATAATTATTTATGTCGCATTGTCTCTTGGACAATGACCGGGCTCCAGTAGCCTACGGAGTACGTGACACGATATAATGTCCAATACAGATACAAGTTAATCTTGAGAACACGAATCATTGATTTATTACGTTTGGTTATCGAGAAAGACAAGCATGGATAATTTGTGGCTTTTAGTAGCTACTGCAGAGACAATATTTAGGATAAAACGTTATGACGTGTGTATTGACATAACTGCAATGAGCAATTAAGTAAAAATGGTGCAAGTTTATAATAGAAAGAAACCCTGTAGTCTAACGCCAAGGAAAATATAGACAAAGGCTAATAATTGACGGCTTATAATAAAATAAAATAAATAAATAATCAGAGCAGAGAACGGGAAAATTCAATGTGCGCGACAACAATTAAGTTGTTCAATGCAATTTAAATCTGACGTAACACTTAACAATTTAAAACTACAAGGTGGAAACCCCAATCGCCTTTAGCGACGGCTGTTATAATACACCACAATCTAAGCTTTCTTATAAAAAGCTTAAAAAACTAGACCATCTCAATAACTCTCACGAACATGTCATTTGCAAATGACGACTTTTGCACGAACATCCGATTTTGGTAACAAAGAATCTCTCTCTATCTAGCTTATCTTCAGACTTCGCAATCGTCATGGTAACATATGCACTGAATTTAGTGAAACTAGGCAGTAGTAAACTCAGCACATTACCATCAACTACACACGCTATAATAATACCACAAGTACCCGCTATTCTTTTTTTTGCATCTACCCACACTTCCCGGATACAAAATCAATTGCGACGAGGAAATGAAAGCAGTTCTCAGATAATAGGAACTGCAAAAGTCCGCAAATGTAGCAAAAACTGAATATAGAACAGCATTGTACTATTCTGATGAACTATATGCGTGTAAATTGTTATATTAGAACGTTGGAAACACTATACTAAGCTCACGTGTCTTCAAGGATACCGCCAGTTCTAAGATTTTGCGTTATAAGACCTATTATGTTGGATTGACAAATGACACTCTACTATTGCATTAAAACGATGGATAAACAGCAAATGATGAATTGGCATTTTCAATAACATCGCAAATAGGGACGATGTTGTGTAGGATTTATCGAAAATCATTAATCAAGTTGAAAATTCAATGAATAGACGCCTAATTGGCAAATAAATTGCAAGTCTGATGCAAAATTTATAGCTACACAGACAGATATCTTTAAGTTAATATTGGTTGTGGTGAATAAGCCAAATTTAAACGTCTCATCTCAAAGTTGAGGTGTCATCTTGAAGCTATCACATGATTGACAATGCTTAGAATACAAATTTAATGTCCAGACATGTAAAATGAAAACTCGTGACGATTTGCATCAGCACAGTTTGTTCACGTGTCTGACCACTTCACACTTTTTTGTTGTTCATTCGACCTTCTAAAGGAAGTCTATTTTCATCAGTTAGCCAAGTATGTAATGATTCCTAGTTCGGTTAGTTCCGGCTGAGTGAGTGAATACTGATTTTGGTAAACAAGGCTGCCATATTCACCTAGTTGCTTCAGTTTACAGTTCTTTATTTTCACTCAAATACGTCTTTCGTAAACGACTCAGATAATTCTTTGTTTAATTGAATTGAAGCGATCATTATAAGTTCCATTTCGAAAGCTTCAGATAGTTCCATTTGTGCCTACATGCATTTATATTTACGTGGAGAATTCTGTCTCGACATCTACTGGCTATGTATTCGACTACTTCAGTCATAAGAAACATGGAGTGAAGATCGTAGACCTTAGCTCAAGAAACCGTCTTGTAACAAATCCTCACCTGAAACGTGGCGACGGCAGAGTCGTCTCTAAGCCGGGACAGCTGGAAAGCGTTGGGCAAGGTGTGGGCAGTGCGCAGGTGCAGGTCTCTGAGAGGCAGCCTGGCTGCAGCCCTCCTGGGCAGGGTGCCGTCCCTCCACGCGAAGAGACAACCACCACGGACGGCTGCCCGCACCCAAGCCCAGGATTCAATGTCGTCATTGTAATACTGGCGGAGGACGCCTGTGGAAGAAGAGAGAGTTGGTTACACCTGATTCTATAATTATGTAAGTAGGTAAATATTGAGACGGGATTTGTAGATGAAAATAACTCATACGGCCGTGGGATTTGCCAATTGATTTGTTACTTAGTTACTTCTAGGCAAGCGTGCTTCACCGTCGACCAATCAGGTGAGATAGTGGCCAAACGCGAGCCTTCGATTGAAAAAATTCAGTGGGTACAGATTCTAAACGATAATATGATTTATATTGGTGCAAATAGCATCATGGATCTTTTATGAGTAAGTTCCGTACGAAAAATACGGGCTCAGACGTAGAGTTGCGGAAACCAATTCCGTAGTAAACATATTAAGTACCATGTTCGTTATCATGTTCGTTAAGAACCATGTTCGTTATCATGTAGGTATTTGTTTACTATGCAGCATAAATCAATAAAACTAAATGACCGTGTCAACTCGAGTGCAAATTATGTCATTATTTTACCTAGAAGCATAATATATGAATCATCGATAAGTGTCCCGATCGATTTATTCTGATGCAGCTGTTATTGCAAGGTTAACAAGGATTAAGTATCTAATCGGGCATCATACAATGTAGGCAGTTTGTTGAGCCGGGAAATGACATGGCATGGCGGGAAACACTACAAAGTATTGCAAAGTCGTGGCATTAAGGCGCCTCCCCGAGCAAAACGCCGCGCTAGTCGTTTTTGTGCAGTAAGAGCTATCTACTCTTTATTTAAAAAAAAAAATCGATTAATAAAAATACATTAAATTTCTACATAATGTTGATTCTAAAATGGTAGTACACTTTTTTTTTAAAGAGTTGTAAGTATCACTAATCTCCTTCCAACAAAACCATAAAATAGAGAAATAATTATTGATAACATGCATCTTCTCGTAAAGTATTCATTAATTATTTTTTGTACTAACACTAATGGATAGACAATTTGATAACGAACATTTTGTAAGTTTTGTTTTTTTCAAAAGACCAATATTCGATTTTATAAAGATTTTACTCTAAAATGTGGGCGTATTCACTACTGTAATTCATGCGCCACCAGTGCCGCTAGGCCAGTAGGAATGCTCATACCTCATGCTGATTTTTTGGTCAGGGTACGGCCTTAACTACGGATCAAAAAACTGTGCCTTAGGAGGTAAGCTACATGTCGTTGGTAGATATTGATAACATTCATTTGATATGTTTAATTACTGCCATTTCCCGTATTATATTACAAGTGTGTCATTAAATAACATTATACTGACTCTTATTATCAAGCCAAGCTTGCAAAATTTTGATATTATCATCAACTTCTTCTCACCCAGTAATATCTTGGTCCTTAGGAATTTCTAGAATTTCAAAAGCTTCCCAAATTGGCAAGCACTGTGGTCCGCGGACCCCTGGGAGTCCGCGAGTATTTGTATGTGGATCCGCAGTCTCATCTATGGACCATTTTTTTTTTGTATTTGTACCTAGTACCAAAATAAAGGGTCCGAAATTAACTTTTATAAAAAAGTTTCTGTTTATAAAAGGGTGTCCTTGAAATTGTGCTTGATTTCCTAGGGGCCCGTGGAAAGAAACGCTGCTTGAGATAAACTATTGTTGAATGAATTTAAAATGATTGAATTTTGTTCCTTTTTTCGCTTAATGGCTAAGTAGCTAAGTATTTGAAATGTTAGTAATATTAGTAATCAATACGCACTTGACTTTGAACAAAGTCACTACCTTAAGCTGCAGTTTGGATCATCATGAATACGAAAACATTACGTGATAAGAATTTATCAATTCAGACGAAGGCCATCCATCATAATCATCCGCCATTCCATGGGCATAATATCTAACTACCTGCATTTCACAACGTTGTACTTGTAATTGAATGCGATATCAAAATGCTCAGCGTCAAGTTACAAAGTCAAGTTCATACGGACATCAGACATGGATGACATGGTATGTTATGGCGTGGTCACTGCGTTCTTTCTTTATCATGTCTTTAAGAATGTGTTTCGCTGTTATGAAAGTTTTGGTATGAATGTAGGTGGCCAGGTGAAGACCAAATAATCAATGGATATTTATAAGACCTTGTTAAACACACGTGTTATGCAATAAAGATTTGAATTTGATTAAATGTGTGAAAAATGATGTGACTTCTAATATGACGACTAAAAGAAAATAATTTGTAGAAGAAGACCAACAGCCTCATAGCGCAAGTGAATTCGGCAAGGCAAAGGGTTTGACCGTCACCAATCGACCGCATCGGTTTTAAAATAAATTGGGATACGAGCATGAGAAAATAAGATTTCTTAGTTGGCTATATTGAAAGAAAACCTATGTTAGTGAGCTAAAATATGTTGGACCAAGATTAACCGACCCTCGTTTCCTGTTTTGTTTTTCAGTCACACCGCAAGCAATTAATTCATCGAGTGCCGCAAACTGCGCATACGTTTATGTACCTACAGAAACCTTGTAGGTAACTATTCAAAGAAAACAGCACCAATACTTCTCATTTTGTTTGAGCACCGCGGTTTACTTATCAAAACGGGAGTCACAAGGCTATTTCTAAAGATATTTCTCAGAAAACAGAATAATGTAATATTAAAGCTTAAAGTAAAACAAGTAATTTCATAAATCTGGTTACGTTAACGAGGTCAGACATTATTGTATTGGACACAAAGCTATCACAAATTCTGAGCGGCTCTGCAAAAGGGTGGTAAGGTAACCGCAAATTGTGGCAAAGCGTGTCAACGTACCGGAGCGGGCCGATTATTCATAATTTTAACAATGTTACATTCATTACGTTTATGTATACTATTATTAGGTACTTCAATTATAATCTGTTTCAAATACCTATACGCGTGCCTACGTGACAGGTTGTGTGTACTCAAATGCGGAAAAGCCCGATTGTCTGCAGGTGATCCAATGAGTTCACTCTCATCATCTGCCTAGCCATTTTCCAACAATATTGGGGTCGGCTGCCAGTCTTACCGGATTCAGCTAAGTGCCAGTGTTTTACATGGAGCGACTGCCTATCTGACCTCCACAACCCAGTAACTGGGTAACACGGTAAGTACCCCTTTGCAAGACTGGTGTCAGATCTCAAGCTTCTGACTACCCGTAACGACTGTCAAAGATCTTCAAATGACAGCCGGGACCAACGGCTTAACGTGCTTTCCGAGGCACGGAGGAAACTCGGTATGTTGGAATGGTCACCCATCCACTGACCGACCTCGTCAAGCGTTGCTTAACCTTGATGATCGACCCGTGCGGCTGTTATTATTTAGCCACGAGCTCCTCTGCGGCTGTTATTATGTAGCAATGAGTTCACTCTCGATGGTAATAATAAAATTATTAGTGAAAGTGTCCTATTTTAGCCATTAAAATACCTAATTCTGTCAACAAAGTCGGGCACATCTTACACTGATGATCATTACAATATAATACAATCAAGCTATTCGTACGTGGTATTCCAATAGCCCAAATAGTCTGCCTGAAAAGGCTAATCAAAAATATATTTTCGCAGAAGACCCTAATCCCATTTCTAAGAGCTTATCTCTAACGGGCAGACATCCAATCCATACAGGTCTCTGTAATATGAAAATTCAATTTATTCCATTTGACCCGTAGTGACAGGTCAATGACAGATCAGGCATACGGGGGGTGCGTGATTGGATTCCTCTATCCCTTTGAACTCAAAATCTCATGACCCGAAGCTCGTCTCTAAATTAAAGATGGCACCCGAGGGTTCTATAAAATCAGTCTATGTATGTATGTATAGTATAAAACATAATTAAAAAAATCGGAGGATACATATTCGCGAGCTGGCGGACCAAAGCCAGATGTATCCTCCGACTGCACAGCATGATTTTTCTTGTTTACTTCTTTTTAGGTCTCTTTTTAAGCAGTCGGGATTTTTGTTTTTTTTTTATTAAGTTCTTTTTTGGGTTCCGTACCCATACCATAGGGTAAAAACGGGACCCTATTACTGAGACTCCGCGAACCGTCTGTCTGTCTGTCTGTCCGTCTGTCACCAGGCTGTATCTCATAAACCGTGATAGCTAGACAGTTGAAATGTTCACAGATGATGTATTAATGTTGCCGCTATAACAACAAATACTAAAAACAGAATAAAATAAATATTTAAGGGGACAACAAACGTGATTTTTTGGCCATTTTTTTGCGATAATGGTACGGTACCCTTCATGCGCGAGTCTGACTCGCACTTGGCCGGTTTTTATTTGTAATGATAGATAGTTCTTAACTGTCAAACAATGCCTAGGGAAATCTTTTTCATCTTACTTGGGCTATAAATATTGTATCTTCATGGCAGATTAGTGGAGTAATTAAAATAATCGATTTAATGGCTGTATATCGTAGATAATCGAATGAAAGTTTGGGAACCGACTGTCTTTCGGTTCCATCCATTTAATGCGCCGTGTATGATTGTATCTTCTATTGTATTCATAATTCGTATTAATGGAGATTGATATAGACCTTTGAAGTTAAACGGTCAAGTAGAAATGGGTGGTCCTTAAATCATAGGTCAAGAATCTTAACTCAACGGATTCATTTCGATGTCCTTTAATGGCTGAGGAGCATCATCCAATTTAGGTGCTTATAAGAATTGAATATGCCCTTGACGTGAGTATGAGTACTGAACGGCTTCTGGCTTATGCCTGATCAATTATGATGGTGACTAGTGGTTACAATAGGATTAGGCCGTGGACAAATATTTGTGTGGTTGGTTTGGCCGTCACATTGGAAGGAAATCTCACTTATTGACTGTATTTGGACAATGATAAGGCGAATATTTGCCAACGATTTGTTACCGAGATGCAAGGAAGGCATTGATAGTAACAATTGTACGGAACTATTTAGTTTAGGCTAGTTCGCCAAAGATCAGAATCATTAGCGAACTAGCCAATTAGACACCTTGCCAGAACCTAGTGCTAACTTCTTCTGCTTGCATATGATGTCACTTGGGGTCGGCGCAACACGTTTTCTTCTTCCATACCGTCCTGTCCCCCGCCACGCTATCACTGACTCCCTTTTCTTTCATGTCACTTCCTCACACAGTCCATCCATCTTTTCTTTGGCCTTCCTCTCCCTCTCCGTCATCCACATTTATATTCATAACTCTTTTATTAACTTATCACACATTCAGCAAAATATTCTTGTTTTTGCAAAACAGTATTTTTCCATTGAAGTAAGTACCTACCTACACTACATGTTACTATCAAATTGTGTCCGATAAGGATCGATTGCATTTTATCACTGTTCTAATAAACTCGAAAATATTGTAGGTACCTACTTCTGCGATTATCTTAATATCTTAGAGAGGTAAAATTGTATGTTTATATGTTTGTAAAGAGTAAATCTCTGGATGTCCTGATTCGATTACGAGCATTATTTCACTGATAGCAAGTTAAGTGTTGGCCCAGTTGTTACGGCCGCGACTTACAAATTGTAGGTCTTGGATTTGAAGTCGAACCCAGGCGCTTTACTTGTAAATTATTTCATCACCATGCTCTCAAAACGGTGAAGGAAAATATCGTAAGGAAACTGGTATGTCTTAGTGCCAAAAATTCGAAGTCATGGGACATCCACCAACCCGCACTGGGCTTGCGTAGTGGATTACGGCCCATTCCGTCTTCCAGGGAGGAGGCCTGCAGGGCACTAAGGACCAAATAGGAGTCTAAGAGCGGATAAAGGGGGTCTATCTATCCTATCCTAAGTTGTACTATCGTTGAGTGTCAAACTATAGGCTACTTTTTTGTCTGTTTCAGCGGGACATGCAATAGTAGCAAACAACCCTAGGGTAAAAGCTACTAATCTATACTTATACTAATAATATTATAAAGAGGAAATATTTTTTTGTTTGTTTGTACCGAATAGGCTACGAAACTACTGGACCGATTTGAAAAATTCTTTCACCGATAGAAAGCCACATTATTCCTGAGTGACATAGGCTATTTATTAATCCCGAAATTAGGTCCTGTGGGGTGGTCCACGGGAGCGAAGCCGTGCTGCATCAGCTAGTATTCTATAATCACAATTTGCCAAGTTTTTATTGTAAGTGTAGAAACCTGTTTTGCCTGTATGGGACTAAAATCCTTTTTGTTTGAGTTATAACGTGTATGGAAAGTTATCAAGCAACAATGTTTAGGCAACTTTTCCCGAAAATCTACCCACTATAGTGATACCCCTACGCCATCGTTATATAAATAGCTGATTTTATCTCTCGAACAGCTGATGTGCCATCCTATTGTTGTTTTTTTACGATAAAACTTCACGGTTCTGTCGAAGTCTTTGATTATGAAATATGGCGACGTTTCCAGGTAGATTTGGGGTCATGGGAACCTTATCTGACAATAGATTGGCTAGGAAGGCTTTTAAAGATTTTTAAGGCATTTAGATAAACAAAAGCTACTGTCTTTCTCTTTACGAAGGCTTAATGCATCTTAAGGTTACACTAGTCGACGGCACGAACTATTTTGTGCGCGGGGTTAAAATGCATTTTATATCAACCGACAACACGTGCGGAAGAGATAGATGCTGTGATGAACAGTAGGAAGCTAGTTCGTGTACGAATACACAATTTTGCAAATTTGTAGCGAAATGGATAATGATTTAGGGTTTCGCCAAGCGCGCGAAATTTTATAAACAGACCTTTGGCAGTCTAGACATCATGAAAATACGACTAAATCTATCTGTTCAAAATAAAATTATTTGCATTTTTGAACTACTAATCTATCCCTGTATAGAGGCCGTTTTGCAATTTTCCGTCTTCTTATGGTATTTATTCGCGCCCAAAAATGCGTTAAAATTAGTGTCGAAATGTGGAACTTTCGACGCTAAAAAGAAAGAAAGAAAAAGAAAGAAAAGAAAGAAAAAGTGTTTATTCGCCACAAAAACGACATACAAATTTTTTACATCTTAAATTAAACCCTTAACGGTAAGAAAATATTTGAATGTTATGAGCGTCGAAAGTTCCACATTTCGACACTCATAACATTCAAATATTTATTTTTTTCCTTTTTTGCTTCCATACAGGGCTAGATAATGATGAGACAAATTGATATCACTTTTTACTTTGAACGTACATCGTCAAACAGTGGAATAATCCCTAGACTACGTTTGTATTGAAGAATTTTCGACTAGTGTAACCTTAATGCTGTGTTGTTATATGTTTACTATTTAAGTACCTAACCTTACAGGCTATAAGATTTATAACTAGGTACTTAAATATCGAAGATTTTAAACGGTTCATTGACTTTTGCAGCCTAGAACAAGATTTATCGATGAAAAGCCTCTTTGTTTACATCTAGTAGGGACATAAAAGTTTTTTTTTTATCTTTGGACATTTATTGTAAGGTTACAAGGGGCTTTAATCTCGTAATAGCCTTCCACCGTGACTCAAAACTATCGATCGCTGCTAGTCTAGCGTCTAGACCAGACTGCAGGCGACTGTTTACTTAGCATGTTTGCATAGACTGAGGACTTTTTTTAAAACTTGTCTATTGCATTTAATGTGGTAGGTGGTTGCGTGTAAAGACAAGAAACATGGTAGGGCATAAGAAACGTTTTGATTTGTAGCAGTGAAATCGGTACATAATCACTTTAATAAAAAAAATATCAGCCAAGGTTCGTACCTTGGCTATCGATTCATAAATGGTTATTGTACATATTGTGAGGAATTTTTGAGTAGGTATAGGCACTAAAGAAACGATGGGTCTTGGACATGGACTTATTTTGACTGTCTGTGTGTGATCGATGATGCTAGAATCTAACCCAACTAGGCAAATAAATATCACATAGGTTGGTAGGTACTTATGTAAGCTAGGTATACAAATGATCGTGCCAAGTGCACACCTGCGAATTGCGATGCATGTGCATAAGACCTTGTTAGGACATCGCCAGCTATGAAACGTTTAGCGTCTTTAGTTTATAAACGTTATTGTTTGCGAATAATTTATGAAGTAAACATCTATGCACCGGTGCTTATATAAATAAATAGGTAGACATTAGGTACTTTTGTATTGGTACGGTCATCATTATCATTTTACTTGCCTTGTCCCATGTTACTTGGGATCGGCGCAACAATACGACCAGCTGACTGACCAAGTATTCATCTTCTATTCCGTCCTGTCAACCTTCATGCTATCACTGACTCCCTTTTCTTTCCAGTAATTACAATTGTATATTGACTCACATAATATAAATATCATATTATCAGAATGTAACATGCAACCTCTTTGCGACTTGCAGTAAGTAGGTACCACTTTGGAATTTTATCTAAGTTATTCTAAGGATGTGCAAGCGTGGCAGTAATTATTGTTACTCTGCAAGTTGCCTGCAAGTGTGTAACATGTGCTTAACAGCTGACGTTTGAAAGAATGGCGAATATCGGTTTAATCATGTACTTCTGTTACTTAGCTGCCAGATGTCCGGCACAAAAAACAGTTCAAACTAGGCGGGAGCCTGTTGTTTATTCAATGCGTAGGTATATTAATACTTTGTATTTTATCAAATAGCAGTTCAGATAAACAGGCGACCGTTTATGAATAAATAACGAATGGGTTTCAAATCTAGTTGGACATGAATGAGAATGTTGCGACATTTTTAACCGCAGATCAAAAACTAGTTACACTAGTTCACGTTTACTGACCTGATATCCTAAAATCAGGATCTACAGGCGTAGGAATAGGTCCAGGAGTTAATTCTGGTCGAAGTTTTCTTAGACCGGCCACCACCCGTGGTGCCGGCGATTGTTCTCCTACAAGCATCGCCTTATCACAACATTGCACATGAGAACACTTTCCACTACACTCATTAAACAATTCATCACTAAATATCACTGTTAATAATCCACCAGAAGATATTTCGAGTTTTTTCACAAATTATTTATTTACAATCTCTCCAAGTCAACTCAAAACAATAACTGTCAAATCGTATTTTAAAATTCGAAGTTCGTTACAAATTGCGCGCAGCACATTTTGTTATTCGGTCTGTGCGACTTCTCGACTCGTCACTGGTTTACAGACTGGCCGGCCGGCCGGCGTATCAATGTATGAATGAAGTTGATTTGCAGCTGTGCGCCCCACTTCTTTACGCCGCTACTACTTACTACATACGATACGGAGCGTCGAGCCGTCGACAAAGAGTAGGGTTCGAACAGCTGCTGCCATCTAGCGGTGAGAAATATTTTTTTATAAAGTTACGCAAACAAACAAAATTACAAACAAAATAATTCTTCAAATTACAAGTAAAAGTGTTTTTTGTGGTTTACAAGTAAAAATATTAATCAATCTACATTATGTCATGATTGATTACAAGAGCAACAATAATTCAAATATTTTTGAAAGCACCTAAGGTGAGGCTTAATTTAATGCCACCTAGTATGCAATAGTAAAGGAGCAAAAGTTGTTGCATGTAAATGCTGCCATCTATAAATACTTTGTTGGTTTACAATACTTGTTGATAGATGGCGTTAAAATAGGTGGTGTAGATATTCGAACATTGCGCCATCTAGCGACTAGTATAGGAATTACATCTTGACAACTTGCCTCGTTGTTATACAAATTTTTGACAGGTGGCGCTATTTAAAGACTTGGAATAATGTAGTTTGAACTAATGAAATAAAAAGCGAATTTGTAATTTTCTAATACTCTCCTAGAGGGCGCTAGAGGTAGCATTGGACTGCATTTGCGAATCTAGGGATTTAATGCCACTTCATTCAAAAACTGTCTTTACCTATCTTTTGATCTATTTATAGACATTTATTAAATCTATAGCAAATGCGAAGTACTTCGAAGGTAATTCATAACATTTTGAGTAGACGCATGATTTTAGTCCTACCCATATAATTACTGCCCGGTTGTATGTCCTGAGTCTACGTCCAAAAAGGTAAACGGATTATTTGCATACCTACGTTGCACGTTGTACTTTCATATCAGAAAATCACGCCTATATCCTTAAAGGATTGGGCAGAGGCAAACTTTTCCCGACACAGGCATCGAAGGACAATAGCATTAGCATCGACCAAACACTGAGCGTTAGTGACCTGACCTCTAAACGAACGAGGTAGGTGACTTTGTAACTAGACTTGCGCTACGTAGTGCTTTCATCTGAATATATTTTGCTTGAAATGAATTAGCTTAGGTGCAGATTATCCTTGAATTATACGAATAATAATTAGATAAAATACTGCTAGTATAGCTACTAGGCCTTTTTAATTAACGTAGATTTTCCAGACTGCCTAAGTTCCTGCTATGTAACGTTTTGTTTTTGTATTCTTCCTCGTTTCATCTCGGTAAAGATAAACAACTTTTGTAATCAAAGATGCTTATTCAATCATTTGATTACTTACGTTTTTATCATTTATCATCTCAAGTCTGAGTATTTGAGTAAAGTTTTTTTCAAAGGAAGGGGGATTAAAGTTCAACCAAACAAGAAATTCGATACATACATCATTTATTATTGTAAGATTCATCAATTGTTATTGTACATGGAAGACTGCGCATATCCACGTAAGTACAATTTTATAGGAAGACATCGAGATCAAATACATGGCACATAAATAACGTTCAGTACACAACAAACAATTTTAAAGCAAACGCTAAGGCACTTAGGAACTAAACTCTACTGACTAACATACATAAGTTACAACAAATTAAAGCTTTTTTGTGGAAGAAGAGACTATTAATATCACAATAGGCGAGTGAGGGGACAGACTCGTCACCATGGACGCCATTTGCTGTCCTCATCCGCCGGTGGTCCCTCGCCTTTTTTTTCATCGTAACCAGCCTCGAGTCGCCGCCGAGCCGCCTCTTGCTTTTTATACTCCTGGTACTCAATCAATTTCCTTTTCTTTTTAGGCGGTAGGTTGCTGTAATCCATCGGCAATTCGCAGTGTTCCGGAAGACTGGGTGTCACCTCAACTTTGCTCTGGGGAGTCGCGTCTAATTGATTAGCGACGGGGCATGCGACTTGTTTTTTCGGCGACTGCGCAGCCTCGCTCGGCTTCGCTGGTGATCTAACCTTCCTGAGATCAAGCGTGTCGTGGTTCGTGCTCGGTGGTGAGTACTGGTACGAGTACTCGCCTCTGAACGGCTCGTCTCTCTGTAAATATTTAGGTTCGGGCGCCGGCTCCGCGCTCATGTTCGCGTCAACGCAGTCGTTGCCACGCTTGTCCATTATGTGTTGCCGTATTTTTTGTAGAATAACATCTTTCGCCTCGGCCGGAACTCTTTTGAAATAAGCCCCGTTTCTTTGGCCGTGCATTTGTTCTGGCGGACTGCTATGGTTGATAGTGTCGACCGTTGTGAGCAACCCGGTGGGAGGTACTTTATGAGTGACCCTCGCAGCGGGTCTGTTGTACGCCCATTGTTTCGCGCCATCGCCTGAATATACTGAATCTTCCGCATCTGAAGACGATCTATCGTGATCGCTGTAGTAATGTTGTCTATCAGAGATGACAGAAGATGGCGAGGTCGGTGGAGAGAAGCTAGGCCTTTCCGGCACTTGTATTGTTAAAGGTTGAGCGGTGATCAGTCTTGATAAGTGGCTGACTAAATTTTGGCTGACATTCGCGTCCAAGTCTGGTACAGACATGATAAATCTGCATGCCTCAGCCGCACATTGTCCGAAACCCGCTTGAAACTTCTTGGCTTCCAAAACCGGGTCTCTAGGGCTGTGCAACTTTGTGAGATGGTTAACGGTTAACTCAAGGATGTCTGCCTTCTCCAACTTGCTCAGGTTGTCGTCATCGATCTGTGACAAAAAGGAACAAGTGAGTAGAGTGTGGAGGTGCGCGGACTGCGCGGGCGCAGGTGCGCGCCGACGTTCTCACGGTGCGCCGCGCGAGACGTCACATTAATATAACTGTACATATATGTGAATAAGCAACTCCTGTTTCTTAATGGCACTTGTACTTTTATATTCCAGTTTGGTGTCGGTATGGCGCTTGATAAGTACAGTCATAAACAGAAGGACGACCGGTTCGTGATAAATATATTTAAATGGTGTGTGAATGGAAGATGGATCGTATTTTGATGAACAGTTAAAAGAAGGATACTTTTTATGTTAACATATTATTGGCAATGGCAATGGAGTAAGTTATAAATAGAGTGTAATATCAGTAATGCGCGTGGTGATATCTGTTATCTTTGATAGCACTCTGCCTTATTTAGAACACTTGAGCTAAATTTAGAGATACTCAAAATAATCTGATGACTAGTCATTCGCCATAATCATGTCTATTACTCGTTTCTTCCCACTGGTACAATAAAACATGTCTCTAATCACCTAACGCACACTTTTGACTTTGACATCCTAGGAAGGCAAAACAAAACACACAGATTTTATAACACTGTAGGATGATATAAGTTATAATTTACCAATAACTTTTTAATACATATGGATGAAAAACTAATTAATATAAAACAAAATACATACCTCTAAAGCTCCGACCATAAGATCTTTAAGTTCATCTAAACAGCGGTTGATGCGCGCGCGCCGCTTTCGTTCCAACAGTGGTTTTGTAATCTTCTTGTACTTGGCTGTCTTCGACAACGGGGCAGGGTCCGAAGACATGTTTGTATCTGATAAATAACGCATTCAATTAAACACTTTATATTTATTAAGCACACTTTTTTGGGAGGTAATTATATTTTAATTGGCCTTAAACGCAGTTATCGATCAGTCGGGTTTAATTTGGTCTTGAAAATGCATTCACTATGTTATAAACTAGGTAACGGATAATGATTTAAGGACAATTCTACCAAAAATACACAAACACGGAAAAAATTGAGATATTAAAATATACCATGTGGCAAAATATACAAGTCAATTCAACATTCAACCGATCCCGTACTACATTTAAGCACTATATAAAAAACTAAACATAAAAGTACAAATTCAAATACTTACATGGAAAAAAGGGTCTCCTTGTCAACACTCAACACACACTAACGTTATCGTGGGCTTGTCGGGAGCTTCAAGCACAGGACGCGCGTCTCCACCCGCGCCTCGGCTCCAACTGCCTGAAAAAAGCCTTCTTCATTCCCCTGCCCCCCTTCCCCCCGTCCGCGGCCCTTCCCCGCCCTCTGCCCTGGCCCATTCATACTGCCAAGCACGTGTGGCCCAACGATCGAGTTTCAAGCATGCGTAACATACTTTCCCAGAGAATTCTTGGTGAACACTTTGGTTTTTTGTTATATTATGAAATATTTTAATAACTCGCAGCGTTTTAAGTTCATATGGTATTTTATGTGAGCTCTGTAAATCAAAGGGCACGTGGCATTTTTTTCTTGGTAACGCTACAAAGAATGTCGTGTTGGACAAGATTTTGTGTGCTCAGGTAAACTGTACTGGAATGTTAATCTTGAATCAAATGCAGGACATGAATTTGAATTTTCAATTTACTTAATTTGTAATAATAATTCAGTACAGATCTTGTTTAGCAAATTATAGCTGTTATAACGCCTGTAAATAATCCTTGATACCTAGAAACATAAATAGTGGTTCCTAAGTTATGCTGTACCACCCAAGATCACTTTTCCTGTTTGCGGTACCTATTCGCAGTTTCAAACGTCAATCTATTGTCTATAGTAAACATAGTGTAAACATAATTCAAACAACACAATAACTTTTATGACCCATAAAGTATTTTTAAAACCGTTGTGTAATTAGTATTACAATGTTAAAAACAATTTTATCTTTAATTTAATCTTTTGAAATTCGAACTTTGTCGGCGTATTCCGTAAAAGAAAATGACATAGACAAAAGGCGGTGTTCAAAAAGGTTTCGTGTAATAAATGGCACGGTCCAATCGGGTACACGTTTAAAAATGGAACCGGGACAGATTCGTGCGGTATTTCTTTTTTCGGCCGTTTCGTTTTCGGCCAGGTAGAGAGGCGCGAGCCGAAGCATTCCGCGATTGGTTTTATCTTTTGTCATTCTTAAGATTGCCGTTTAAAAACTGTATAATTATGGGTTATTCGGCATTTAAAGTCCCTTTGAATTTTTAATGTTTTCGTTAAAAAACTGGGGTTGCTTTCGGTGTGTTTTTTGTTTTGTCTTTATGTTTTGTTAGGATCGGTTTATGGAGGTAAAGCGACTCAATGGATGATAATTATGTTCAATTATGTAATGAAGATTTGTGTTTGGGTTGGGGTAATAATTAAAATTTTAAAGAAGGCTTTATTTACTAATTAGGTACCTAATGATTTTGATTGATGAGTAAATTCCTTATACGATTGCAGATCATATTTTTTGAATAATGATTTGTTTTTCATATCAAATAAAATAAGATTAATTCTGATTGCCATCCTAGCCGTATTAGATTTGACAAAAAAATTACGCGTGCCTTATTTTGAATTATTGTATAACCGATTTTTTTAAGTGTCTTTGCTTTTGTCAATGCGTTTACAAACATCCAAACTCACACACACAAACAGCCAGACCCGGAACAACTATCTGTAGATCATAAAAATATTTGTTCCATGCGGGAATCGAACCCGCGACACTCAGCGCTGCAGCCAATCGCTTAACCACTGCGCCAACCTTATATAATTGCCACATTCTTATCATAATATCGCTTATCAATCATTGACATACCACGGTCTACTGAACATAATCATATTAACTAATACTAAAATAATTGCAGTAGGTATTGTTCTAATCACCAGGTTTGGTAGACAGATTGGTGACATATGACTCATGCATGAAGATTTAGGCAGAGTAGTAACAAGTACGTCCATATTTACTTAAATATGTTTAGAGCCTGCGCAGACGAGGGACTTTTGTCCAAAGAAGTATAACTAATTCCTTCTCTTTCACTTAGAATCATGTTGAAAACATGAAAGTGAGCTTAGTGCGTTATGTCTCATGCTTAGTGCGTTAACGTATACGTCAATTTGTATTGAAACTGGATAAGCGCCGTCTGGTGACAGTAAGGAGAAAACACTTTTTTGTATACAAATTTATATCACATCACATCACATCACATCATCAGCCTATTAATTTTCCCACTGCTGGGACACAGGCCTCCTCTCTGTGAGAGGGAATGGGCCGTAATCCACCACGCGGGCCCAGTGCGGGTTGGTGTATGTCACAAGTCTTCGAATGTTTGGTTCTAGGACAGATTGATATAAGAGATCGTTAATATATCACGATCGAGTACGTTATAAAACTCGGCTTCATCACACAGAAAACTTAAGAATTTAAACTTGAGAACGTACAGAATGATCTTTAAAATTTTTGTTTCGGAAAGATGGCCATTGCCATACATTCTATACAGGTTCAAAACTTTGTCGGTTCTTCTCCATAGGAAACGACTAACCCGAACCGTGCACCTTTTGTCGACGTTTTATAAGTGCCCATGTAGGCCTATGTAAAATAAAAATATTTGATTTTGATTTTGATTTTTTTGATTTTTGTCATCTGCGGACAAAAACAGAGAAAACACATTTTTTTGACACAATCAAATTAGAGCACAGTAAACATAAAAAAATAAAACTTAGACTAAACAACAATGAAAACCGGCCAAGTGAGAGTCGGACTCGCGCACGAAGGGTAAAAAATAAATCACGTTTGTTGTATGGGAGCCTTACTTAAATATTTATTTTATTCTGTTTTTAGTTTTTTTTTTGTTATAGCGGCAACAGAAATACATCATCTGTGAAAATTTCAACTGTATAACAATCACGGTTCATGAGATACAGCCTGGTGACAGACGGACAGACAGACAGACAGACGGATCACGGAGTCTTAGTAATAGGGTACCGTTTTTACCCTTTGCGTACGAAACCCTAAAAAAACACTAAACACAATTAAAACAGAGAGAGCGAAAACAATATAAATTTAACATTGTGTGTCCTTCGTCTGCGCAGGCCTTTATAGTCCCATTCATACTTGACTCACCTCTTTTTAGGGGTAAGTCTATTTCTATCAAACGTTTACAATTCCAGGTGCTACTTAGAAAACCCAGATGAAAAGCCCGTTATTACTTTACCCAACCTAAAAATCGAAGCCAATCCAATCAGAATGGTATCAACCATCATCATCATTTGAGCCGAAAGATGTCTGTCTATTGCAGAATATAGGCCACATTGACCGGTCCCGAGAATACAATCCCGAGCATGTTTTCGATCCCGGGATTACGGGATTTTTGAAACGTAATCATGGGATCTCGGGATTGCCCGGGATTAGAATAAGTGGTTTCTTTTAATTGTCTTTATGAAAAAAAAACGTCGCAAGTAATTACTTAAAACTTGTTTATTTATATTCCTGCACAACACAATTAAAAATAAGGAACAAAAAAGACAACAATTAATAATATCGAAAAAATAAATACAATCTTAGAAATATCATGGCATCCAATGTCTTCTTCCAAGCTTGCTTCGTAATTTATTGCCAATTTAACCAGCAGTTGTAAGTTCTACGATAAACATATTATTAGGGCTGCACCCTGGCTTGTGGCAATCCCGAAATTCCCGAGATTAGCCAAGTAGAGTCCCTGGATTTACGGGGCAGGAAACGGCCAGTTTCCCGGGATCCCGGGATTGTATTCTCTGGTCCCGTGTCATCGGTAGCTTTTTTTTTCAAAACAGGACCTTACTAGACTACTTCATCATCATCATCTGCCGGTTCTTATACCAATTTATTTGGAGTCATCACCTTATCCAATATTATCTAGGTACAAATATAAATTTAAAAAAAAGACGCCGACGTTTGTACCTACTTCTTCAACTAGATGGCGCAATGTGTTATCAATATCACTAGTTCTGTTATTCGTTTGAAATGTAACAAACTCGTCAGGTCAATATGACAGGATATCGTGAATGTGATAGTAACTACTTTATAATCACTATGCGAATTAGGGATGTTACGGAACCGAAGTCGAAATCGATGGTTTTAAATTTGGTTTATCGGAATCGGAAGATAGGGAGTAGACGCCCAGTACACTACACTAATACAAACACACACTACACTAATACACTACTCACAATCACTCTGAACATAATATATGTAAATTTTATATTTTTTCTTCCAACTATGCTTTAAATGCATCACAATCACACTAAAAACTCAGTACAAAGCGAGTCTTTAATGCTCTAGAGCAATAAAAATGTATGAAATTTCATTATTGCACTGTTTTTTTTTAATCGCACCAAAAGTTGCCAATCTCAATGGATTAGCTCTATTCAGCCAGCCGATATCAATACTTTTTTTTTTACGTACGTATTATTCATTTCTATCCTACTTGTTCCAAATTTAAAAAATGATTGCTGCTAACTCTGATTTCAAAATTAAAGAAATTTAAAAAAGTGATTTATCTACTATTCCTATAGGTAATAGTTGAAAGAAAAGCAGATTATGCACCTCGCCTTAAGTAATTTATATTGCCCTCGTGCCTGTTAGATTAGAGCCCTCGCTAGCGCTCGAGCTCTAAATCAGGCACTCGGTGCAATAATAAATTACTTTGTGCTCGATGCAATAATCTACTATTATTTATTTGTATTTTATTTTTTATTTTATTATTTATAACTGAGAATCGATTAATTGCCTACAATTTTAAGCTAATTTAAATTTTTGTGTTTTTTAGTATATTTTTTTGGTAATTGATTTAACATTGCATTGTTGACAACATGTTCATGGTATAAGTCAACTCTTATTTGTACGACAGGTAATCGCAATCTGTTTCTTCTAAACACAGGTGACTTTGTCTCCTATATAGAAGAACAGTACTGCACCCACTAACTACATAGATTAAGATTTTTAATGTCTGTCTCACTTAACCGTGCAATGTATCTAGTCTTTATTTTATGAATTAACTAGCTGTCCCACGCGGCTTCGCTCCCGTCAACTGGCTACCTACCTACCCTACCCTACAAACTTGAATGTTGCGTAACTTTAACCGCTTACGTAGCGCACGCAACGGAAGCTCTCAAAAAAGAATAATTTTCGGTAACGCCTATAACCTTCTTCGATAAATGGGCTATCCAACACAAACATAATTTTTCAATTCCAACCAGTAGTTCCTAAGATTAACGTGTTCAAAGAAACTCTTCAGCTTTATAATATTGTAATATACTATTATTATAATATATAGATTAGTATAGATTTGTTTAATTTAACTTATTTTAATTTTATTGTTAATCAGCCTTTTTACTCTTTTATCTGGCTTTTATTAGCTTGGTATGTATCTATGTATCAATGTAACGGAATCTTTGAACGTGATTTTCACCCCCTTCAAAACGTCTGATTGATTTGAAACTTTGCACACCTATCAAGGACCGATGACAATGCAATAATTTAGTCAAAGTCAAATATATTTATTCAACTAGGCCAATAAGCGACACTTTTGAAAGTCAAACAAAAATTAAAATTTACAAGTAATACAAGTTGATTCTACCGTGCGCGTTTAAATTGTTTGTCCCATTAGCCTTACCAAGATCTTCAGGATTAGCGACTTTTTAGTTCAATTTACCATTGAAGCGTGTTTTTCAGTTTTTAGAACTACAATTTATTTAATTTCAGCTCAAACACAATACACCTAACCAGGCGTTAAAAATCAAAAAAGTTTTCTAAAATCGTAATTAAATAAATAATGTTCCCCTTGTGGATCAAGGGCACGTGACGTTCGAAATACTTGAAAATATTAACCCCAAGGCTCAAATTGAGCACAAAAAGTTAGATGAGATTGTTGTTATTAAACTTTATTTCTAAGACAATTAAAAACCCGACTGTTTAAGAAGCGAACTAAAAATACGTAAACAAGAAGAAAATCATGCTGTGCAGTCGAAAGATACATATTCGCGAGCTGGCTGACCAAAACTAGATGTATCCTTCGACTGCACAGCATCGTTTTCTTCTCTTTAGTTCGCTTCTGATTTATTGAATTACCTTTTTTAGGGTTCCGTACCCAAAGGGTAAAAACGGGACCCTATTACTAAGACTACGGGATCCGTCTGTCTGTCTGTCCGTCTGTCACCAGGCTGTATCTCATGAACCGTGATAGCTATACAGCTGAAATTTTTCACAGATGATGTATTTCTGTTGCCGCTATTACAAAAAATACTAAAAACAGACTAAAATAAAAATTTAAGTGGGCCTCCCATACAACAAACGTGATTTTTTTGCCGTTTTTTACGATAATTGTACGGAACCCTTCGTGCGCGAGTCCAACTCGCACTTGGCCAGTTTTTTATTAACCATTGTCGCTTGCACTCAGAACCTCAGTGTAGCTTGTAACGGTAACAGTTGTAACAAACTGTGAGAGTCGCACATTACGAATAACAAATTACGTGATATTTGCTGAACCCCCTCTCTTCCCCACGTGAGGTTCGGTGAGATTCGCGTTGAAATGAACTGTTGAAATGTGGGTGTATCATGAAAGAAAGAAAAAGTGTTTATTCGCCACAAAAACGACATACAACTCTCTATCTGCCACCACGGGCAATACAGGCATGATAATATCACTTTGTTAGAATGATGACCTATCCCAATAGGTACATAAATACTGAAGTGACAAAACCATTCAATTGTTTATAAGACAGATCATATAACACTCACTTGCTTCCCATAACAATGGTGTCACATAATGCCGAAAAACTAAACTTTCTCACCACTCCATGAAGGAGTTTACATTTGTCAACAGACTCATACTGCCCAACATATTCAAAATATTAAAGTTATGAGGTCATTCTTATCGATATGTTCTTCCTGTGCTCTCTATTTGGTCTGGAACAGAGATTTTAGACCTACCTAAACTCCATTTGAAATAATAGACATGTTTCCAAATCTTTTTACTGTCCGTGCAACCGATTTTGAGTTCTATCCCGTAAACATAAGGATGACATAAAAAGCATAAACCTGTTACCAAAACCAACTGTTTACTACAGCTACCATTTGTCGTATCACCAACGCAATAGAAGTCAAAATCGGTTGAACGGGCTGTAAAATGGGCTAATTTAAACGTCTAATTTTATCGCAAATGGAGTAGGTATAGATACACTAAGGTTTTCGTAAATATTCTATTTATACCTACGGTTCAATATACATACAGTTACACCAGTTATACTAATTAACCTGACTAGGGTTACTATTCGACATGTCCCAACTTTTAGCCGTCTGTCCGAAAAGTAAGGCCTTCTGATTTTCTCGGCTTTTTCGCTTGGATGGTAAATTTTGTTTTTCCATAAGATTACGGCCATCCTCCAAGAATATTTTCTTGTTTCATACTATTCATAAAACGTTATTTTTGCTGTTGGGTTTTGTAACTAAAAAGTCCGGACTTTTTATTCAACGTCCGGCTTTTTGTCAGGACTTTCTAATTTTCGAAATGGTAACCCTAAATCTGTCAGATTTGCACCGTCCGATTTCATAAAAAAATCACCGCCAGATTACCCGAATTTCCACATTTTCCGTATCGTATCTTCATATTTTAATCATTTTCCTTTTTAGGGTTCCGTAGCCAAATGGCAAAAAACGGAACCCTGGATTATGGATTCGTCATGTCTGTCTGTCTGTCTGCCCATCCGTATGTCACAGCCACTTTTTTCCGAAACTATAAGAACTATGCTGTTGAAACTTGGTAAGTATTAGATGTATTCTGTGAACCGCATTAAGATTTTCACACAAAAATAGAAAAAAAATCAATAAATTTTGGGGGTTCCCCATACTTTTTTTTTCATCAAACCCATACATGTAGGGTATCTATGGATAGGTCTTCAAAAATGATATTGAGGTTTCTAAAATCACGTTTTTCTAAACTGAATAGTTTGCGCGAGACACTTCCAAAGTGGTAAAATGTGTGTCACCGCTGTAACTTCTAAAATAAGAGAATGATAAAACTAAAAAAAATATATGATGTACATTACCATGTAAACTCTCACCGAAAATTGGTTTGAATTTGATCTAGTAAGTAGTTTTTTTTTTCACCTAAAATCTCTATTCGGATTAGCATGAATATTTTAACGGCAAATCGGTCGAGCCATTCTCAAGTTATGCGCTTACCAACGAACAGCATACAATTTTTACAGATCACACATATGAGTTGAATAATATATTATTTCGTGATATACCTATGTAGGTACTGTCGTGTGTAATTGACTGTTTTTTAGTAGCTCGTCAGTCACCAGTCGTCACTGTCCTCACAGACAATCACTGTCAATTCCTGAATTTTGCCTTAAGGGTACACTAGTCGACGGCACGAACTTTTTTGTGCGCGGGGTTAAAATGCATTTTATATCAACCGACAACACGTGTGGAAGATATAGATGCTGTGATGAGCAGTAGGAAGCTAGTTCGCGTACGAATACACACATTTGCAAATTTGTAGCGAAACGGATAATGATTTACGACGAAACCGAGCGCGCGAAATTTTATAAACAGACCTTTGGCAGTCTAGATATCATGAAAAAACGACTAAATATATCTGTTCAAAATAAAATTATTTGCATTGTTGAACTACTAATCTACGCATTTTTGGGCGCGAATAAATAACATAAGAAGACGGAAAATTGCAAAACGGCCTCCATACAGGGAAAGATTAGTAGTTCAAAAATGCAAATAATTTTATTTTTAACATATACGTTTAGTCGTTTTTTCATGATATCCAGACTCCCAAAGGTCAGTTTATAAAATTTCGCGCGCTCGGTTTCGTCCTAAATCATTATCCATTTCGCTACAAATTTGCAATTGCCTGTATTAAGTCTGTCAAAACATAAATTTTAGGTACCTTAGTTCGGCTAGGGGTTGAAAGTGGACGAGGTCTTTTGTATGAAAATTCAGTCTCACCCCCTGGGGTTCGACTGTAAACTATGTTTAAGGTTACACTAGTCGAAAATTCTTCCATACAAACGTAGTCTAGGGATTATTCCACTGTTTGACGATGTACGTTCAAAATAAAAAGTGGTATCAATTTGTCTCATCATTATATAGCCCTGTATGGAAGCAAAAAAGTAAAAAAAGAAAATATTTGAAACTTATGAGCGTCGAAAGTTCCACATTTCGACACTAATTTTAACGCATTTTTGGGCGCGAATAAATACCATAAGATGACGGAAAATTGCAAAACGGGGCCATACTGCCTCCATACAGGGATAGATTAGTAGTTCAACAATGCAAATAATTTTATTTTGAACAGATACGTTTAGTCGTTTTTTCATGATATCCAAACTCCCAAAGGTTTGTTCATAAAATTTCGCGCGCTCGGTTTCGTCCTCAATCATTATCCACTTCGCTACAAATTTGCAAATGTGTGTATTCGTACGCGAACTAACTTCCTACTGCTTATCACAGCATCTATCTCTTCCGCACGTGTTGTCGGTTGATATAAAATGCATTTTAACCCCGCGCACAAAATAGTTCGTGCCGTTGACTAGTGTACCCTTAAGGGTTGAGAGAAAATAAATAAACAAATCTTTTGTTAGGGGTCGAGCGGCTGAGAGTGGACTAAACGTAGACGATTATACCTCATAGATGACGAATCGTCAAAATAACCATGTGAAATGACACGACACAATAACTTATGTGAAAAGGTTCACAAAAACCTTTGTCTAGCGTAAGTCTTTACTAATAAAATGCTTTCTCAGATGTATTGGAAACTAAACAATGACTCATCTTTGTGCCTACTAAGAAGTTCTATGTTCCCACGTGTGGTATTTAGTTGAGGAAGGTCGAACAGTAGGTAAGTCGCATCGACCACACAGGTAAGACTACACAAGGTATATTACCTTTCATTATGTGGCTATTTATTATAGACTGCATTATGTTGTTGGTCTAGACACGGCTGGCGAAATGAGAAAATGTCGTGGTGGCCCAGTGACTACCTCGCCTCCCGTGTAGTCGTGGGTTAAAATCTGGGTAATTATCAATGTGACTTTTCCAAATTCATATGTACTTTCTAAGTTTATTTTGGACATCACAGGCAACGGTGAAGGAAAACATCGTGAGGAAACCTGGACTAATATAGTTAATTTAGTCTGAAACAGCCAAGTCAGAGGCTTGTGGGGTTTCCAGAGGCGGCTTAATTAATCTCTGACACAAGAGATGGCCACATCCCAACACGAAAAAAAAAGAAGATTGGAAAAATATGATCTACAAGTCCTCAGTAATTGACATATTCCCTCCCCTCCCCTTTGGGTGCATGGATCTTGTAAATTAGAGATTCATATTATTTTTAATAGAGACATAAGTAGTTCATATCTTTTCCATCTCCATCTTCATATCTGTTGTATCTAGTCCTTTAAATTTTCTGCTCTCGTATCACCGCAAATTACCATCAGATCAGATCAGACCATCTCACGCCATAATAAAAATAATCCTAAGCAAGATAGCGGAGATTGCTATCTAGGCTCTACACGTGGAAGCTATTTTTATTAAATACTATGGATAAAGTTATTTTTAAATCGTAAACGAAGTTTATTTTGTAAACTAGCTGTGCCCGCGGCTTCGCTCCCGTCATCTGTCTACCAACCCTACCCTACTTATCTACTTACCAATATTTTCAATCATTCTTTCGCGGCGAATTTTAACATCGCCATTCAGAAAATGACTTCAAATGCACAACGCCATCTATCGAATATCAAGTTCAACTGTCCGAGTATCTGATTTGCGTGTGTTGTGATAATTTTACTTCTTGAACACTTTAAATTCATCTAAATTTTGATAGAGTGAACCGATTGCGATGAAACAAAAACTAAGTAATTCTTCAAGCTACGCACAATTTTTATGTATAAAAGTTATTTACATTGGCTTCGTGCATTTCACGTGATGCGTGCACAAATAAACAGACAAAAATTCAAAAAATGCCGGCAATAGGTTCTGTTGGTTATCCTTTAACACCCTGACTATTTTTTTTGGAAATATTTTCGATGTACAAAAATTAGTTTTCTACAGATTTATTATTTATTTTGTAATTGTAATTTTGTAATTTGTAATTTTGCAATTTGTAAATTTTGTAAATTAGTTAAACGAATACTTTAAAGCGGAGTCCAAACTTGTGTAATGGAATGTATCGTGCAAGTAATGTGAACGTGAATATTGGACGGCACTCAAAATCAACGAATACGAACGAGTACTCGTACTTCGAGAACCTAATATATGTGTTCGCGATAAAAACAGAGACAGCTGATGGGTCACCGCGAGCGCCAGCTCGAGCGTTACACGAAATGTTCGCAGTACTGACGTCCGGACGCAGAATTCGCGTAACATTATACGATACATTACATTACACACGTGTGTATCCGGATTACACGTCAATCTTATGTGTCAGTTTAAACTGGATCTTTTTTTGACTTCCCAAAGTCTTAGCGTAATTTTATTCTGTAATGATAATGACTGATAACTTAGATTAGACGAAACTTGGCAATTGATAATAATGTGTCTAAATCGAATTTGAGTTTTTAAATCAAATTTCATCAAGATCCGTTCTGGCGTGATTGAGTAACACACATTCATACATCCATTCATTGGAAACCTTCATATTTATAATATTACTGGCTTCTGCCAGCGGCAGAACCGAACCGTACATTTTTACGGGATAAAAAGTAGCCTATGCGCTATTCCAGACTATCTATCTCTTTGCCAAATTTCATCCAGATCCAAATTTCGTTCAGCCGTTCTGGCGTGTTTGAGTTACAAACATCCATCCAAAGTTTCGCATGTATAATATTAGTAAGAAGATAAAAAGTAGCCTATGCCCTATTCCAGACTATCTATCTCTTTGCCAAATTTCATCCAGATCCAAATTTCGTTCAGCCGTTCTGGCGTGTTTGAGTAACAAACATCCACCCATCCAAAGTTTCGCATTAATAATATTAGTAAGAAGATACAGTAAGATTTCTAGTTTTGTTTTTTATAATGCAGCCAATTTATTCTTGATTCATAACTATTTTCTAACATTGTCTCTTATCTTTTATATCTTTTGTTCTTTTACTTCATAATAATTACTATTAACTGGAAAACATGTTTGAACTAGCACATGAGAAGCAGTTACCTGTCAGATTCGCGCATGCGTAGTAGTTTTAATTTCAAGAAGAGGTCGTGGGTTCGAACCCCGTCAGGCGCATTACTTTTTTCTTTTTACTGCTCTTAAAACGGTAAAGGAAAACATCGTGAGGCAACCGGCATGCCAACCATTGGTTGACATAATCAGGAAGTCAATCAATCATTCGGCATTTCGCACATGCTAATGGCATTCACATAATAATTAATAATGATTATTTTGTTGTTAGAGGTTACTATTACTTTGATAACTTTTTTAAATATAGAAATAAGCAGTACCTTTGTATTCTATTCTCTTCTTTCTATATTGTCTTGATGTTTTCTCTGTATGTATTATACTATATCTACATTAATTATAAAATAAATAGTAATAATAGGGGTTATTGATACACGAGCGTGGGTTTATCACATGAGGCGAAGCCGAATGTGATAATATTAACACGCGAGTGTTTTAACACCTAGTTATATTTTTATTTATTTACTTATTAACACACACTTTATGACACAGATCTCAGTGCAGCCCTGGATCTTGTACTAGGAAGTCCTGTATCACAAGAGCCAATATATGACGTTGCATACACTATTTTATCTTCACTCATACAGTTGAAATAAAATAAAAGTGGAAACGAAAAAAATATGCGGTATGGCGGGCAATTCAGCTTCACAAATAAATTTTATAATTATAAATTATATTTATTACCACAGCAGACAGCATTCATTCCGTCGTGTGTTTT
Source organism: Orthosia incerta (assembly GCA_948252205.1). NCBI lineage: Eukaryota > Metazoa > Arthropoda > Insecta > Lepidoptera > Noctuidae > Orthosia > Orthosia incerta. The sequence goes on from OX411759.1 coordinate 9,628,419, forward strand.
CCTGCTTACTTACATTTGTTTTATAATTACAATGGTGTCGCTTTAAGGACAACACCAACGTACATGCCACGTAATCAAAACCACCTCTGGGTACTATTAGCATACGTGATCGGAGCATGAAGGACAACCCCATAACTTGCCTTGTGCAAAGTCACATTGACGAAACATTCATCTTCAACCCACCTAAAACTCGTATCCTCCCAATGCTGTCTGTAGGTCTCGTCCGTTGCAAGTCATTACTGTGCATAAAGTTATATAGGCCTTTAAATGTCACATTGACATTTGCGATTTAGTTAAACATTCAAACGCCATTTGTTTTCAAATAAAAACGACTGCTAATGAGAGTTTTCACGACCTGTGATCTGTGCGAAAACTCCGAGGTCGCACCACGGAGTATATGGTCTCACGGGGTAGTGCTCAAACATCCTGTAGATATACCGATCACCGACAGAAGCAGCAAGCACGTACTGTGGTCGCGATAACGCAATCTATTGCAGTATAGCTATTAACAATTTTAACGGTCTACAACCACCGTGTTCTGCGGTAGACAGGAAACAACCATTAATTGTTACATTTATACCTTCATACGATGTCTATCAATGGAACATGTTTTATTTAATTATCTGTCATTGTGAAGGCAATCTTGTCCTCTCATTTGATGTTATTGTAGGTCCTTTAATCAAGGTTCTCCTTGATTATGGTTACACTAGTCAATTTTTTTTCCATATAAACGTAGTCTAGGGATTATTTCACTGTTTGACGATGTACGTTCAAAATAAATAAGTGATTTCAATTTGTCTCATCATTATCTAGCCTTGTATGGAAGCAAAAAAGTAAAAAAAGAAAACATTTGAAAGTTATGTGCGTCGAAAGTTCCACATTTCGACACTAATTTTAACGCATTTTTGGGTGCAAATAAATACCATAAGAAGACGGAAAATTGCAAAACGGCCTCCATACAGGGATAGATTAGTAGTTCAACAATGCATATAATTTCATTTTGAACAGATATCTAGACTGCCAAAGGTCTGTTTATAAAATTTCGCGCGCTCGGTTTCGTCTTAAATAATTTTCCTTTTCGCTACAAAATTGGCAAAAGTGTGTATTCATACGCGAACTAGCTTCCTACTGCTCTCACAGCATCTATCTCTTCCGCACGTGTTGTCGGTTGATATAAAATGCATTTCAACCCCGCGCACAAAATAGTTCGTGTCGTCGACTAGTATACCCTTAAAGGACCTACATGAAAGAACGAACTACACAATGAATGTTCTAGTCCTTCTGGATTAGAACATTCATCATCGTCTTCCTGCCTTTTTGTTGGGGTCATCGCAACAAGCTTTCTTCTTCCAATCCGGTATCATTGACTCCCTTTCCTTTCATATCACTCCTCACACAAACCATCCAGCTTTTCTTTGGCCTTCCTCTCATAACTCTTTTAGTAACATTATGATTAGACCAGTGATTGGACAGGAAATGTCCCGTATGTTAAAAACCTCTGAGAGATACTTAATAATCATAACATGATCAGCCCACTGCTGGGACACAGGGCTCTTCTCTGTGAGAGAAAAAGGGACGTAATCCATGCAGGTCACAGTCTTCGATTTTTAGTTTTCAGGACAAGCCTTTTACTTTAGATGTTTCATTGACCGTTTTTTTAAGTGGTGGTGATAAAATAATTTATTAAAATTATTCTAGTACCCCTGACACACGCGAAACCTGTTTTCTATATCTGAATGAAGAATATAAAATACAACAGACCAACACCAAACATATGCAAATCGGACCAACATTTGTAGACAGTATCACCCATTACATTCTTTTAGAATTGATTATGGAATTATGCGCCGTTGTGGCCTTTGACCCACCAATGCCAGTTTTGTGTTCCATCAAGAGATTAGGTACCGACCTGGTGGAGTATAAAATTATATTTATGTCAGGTATAAAATGTGTGAGAACTGTTGGATTGTGAATTCTCGAAGTGTAGTCATTAAAACTATTTACAACCAAGTTTTATCTAGGTTTCTACAGGTAAAATTTTCACCAGAAAAGCCTGTATAATTTTACAAGCGGATGAGTTGATGATAGCTATGACCTTAATTATTTCAGGCCTGAACATTACTGCATAATCTGAAATCTATACATACAAATCTAAATGAATAAAATTGAAGTGTCTGTATGTGGTAACAACAAAATAACAACGTTTTATCGAATGCATGTGCAGGTATATACGGTACTATTAAAAAATAAGCAATTTTTAAGATATGTGTCTGTCTTTCTGTTTGTTCCAGGTAATCTCCGAAACGGCTGTTTTCATTGGTGTATAAATGCCAATAATATAGACTACTTTTATCCGGAAAAATTTCACTGTTCCTGTGGAAAAATTAAATAAAATTAAACGTATCTGTTCAAAATAAAATTATTTGCATTGTTGAGCTACTAATCTATCCCTGTATGGAGGCCGTTTTGCAATTTTTCTTCTTCCTCTGGCATTTATTCGCGCCCAAAAATGCGTTAAATTAGTGTCGAAATGTGGAACTTTCGACGCTCATAACTTTCAAATATTTACTTTTTCACTTTTTTGTTTCCATACAGGGCTAGATAATGATGAGACAAATTGACATCACTTTTATTTTGAACGTACATTGTCAAACAGTAGAATAATCCCTAGACTACGTTTGTATGGAAGAATTTTCAACTAGTGTAACCTTAAGTCCAAATTTTAATCCTTTTAAAGCTAATCTAAAGATACCACTTTTACCAGAGCAAACCGGAATACACCAGAAGGGATTAGATCGTTTACTACTTACCTGTAAGAAAAATAGTGTACGTAAGGACCTATATCCTGTATCAGATAAAGACCTATATCCTTCTACCTAAGAGCAGTGGAGGCCCAGTGGTAACGGCCCTGACATACGTGTCGTAGGTCGTGAGTTCGAACCCAGGCAGGCGCTTTACTTTGTGTAAATTATTTCATCACCACTGCTCTTAAAACGGTGAAGGAAAACATCGTGAGGAAACCGGCAAGTCCTAGAGCCAAAAATTCGAAGACATGTGACATCCACCAACCCGCACTGGGCCCGCGTGGTGGATTAAGATTAAGGTCCATTACCTCTCTCACAGAGAGGATGCCTGTGTCCCAGCAGTGGGAACATTATAAAGCTGATGATGATCCTGAGTTTTTCTAATGGACGTGGATAGCCACATCCGAAATTATGAGGAAAATACTCAAAGGAGTTACGAGGCCAATTTTGATTGAAATTAAAACTGTATCATTAGATTTTTTTTTAAATCATTATTCCTTGCCAGGTATAAAACAGATTGATTTTGCAAAACAACAATATCAGGGGGGGGGGGGAGTAATGTCAAACGGCAAACTTGAGGCAATATTTCATTTTAAACAAAATTCATTTTATAGTAAGATAGGTACTCGCAAAGTTACCTAAAATCTTGTATCTGAATCCTATAGATACCTAATTGCTTCGTTATCATTTCGGACAGCCAAAACTCGTGCGTGGGCGCCTTTGTTTATCGTTGGCACGCGTGGGAAATGACCGTCGATCTGTTCCCACATGAGGACAGATACCTACCGCGTGAGTTTTAGTGATGCGAATGAGGTGACACTCACGAAAACTGGTATCGATATTTTTTGCAGCATCGATCTTGGCTGTCAGATTTGTTTTATGTAGTGTTTTGACAGCTGGTTTGTTAGTATTTGACGTAGGTTTTATATTTAGTTGTAGGCACATTTATCGAATACTGTAAGTGTAAAAAAATCCCACTTAATGCCAATCAAACAATGTATTATTAAAAAGTAGTACCACTTTAATCGATACATCGAATTCAACATCGTGTTCGAATGCTCAATCGATAACCTTTCACTAGCGCGTCTCTAAACGTAATGTAAGTGGGTGCGTCATCAAACTGATGGCTCGAAGATGTGTGAAGAACCCGTAATTGTTTTATTATGGTAAAAAAACGTTGAGTCATTCCCGCGAGAAGTAATCTGTGGTCCGTTTGACGTTAGGTCAGGACCGTTTCATTGTCAAGGCCGGGTGCAGTTAAATTCGGAACTTTATGACAGGTCTGCTGGCAATGGATGCGTCAGTGTTAAGTGTCAACTATAGTCTGTGCATTATAAGGTGTTCGAAATGACAGATGTCAAATATTCGATAATTAATCGGTAATTGGTTATTCGATTAATATTGATTATTTTACAAAAACTTACCTTTTTATTTATCCCTTTAAAATTGTACGCCATGTATACAACCGTTTATTTTTGCATACGTCAAATCAATCATCACAAATTAATGCCTGTAGTTCCCCAATTCGCCACACATGCCAAATTATACTCCGCACTATTTACTTTAATCTGAGTGACGTCATCTGTTATGTATAGCTGCATTGCTTACTGTGATGTTGAATCACGATTATCCTGAGAAGAGAATCTTGTTTAGGGTTAAAGACCGGTAACATAAACAAACTAGATTGTTTCACATAGTTATACTTACTTTGTACGTAGACCTACTTTGTTTTGAGAATCATAGCAAAGGATCTCTTGTAGGTAGAAATTTAAAAGGTGATTAGTGTCTGGGTCTTAATTAAAGTCATCAGTTTCATCATCATTTCAGCTGAAAGTCGTCCACTGCTGGACATAGGCCTGACCCAAGTGTCCAGTTCTGTTCTGTGCCTCTCACATCCAGCTTACGTTTACTTAATGTGACATCTTAAAATATCTAACTTCTTCGTGTTTAAATTAAATTAAAAATTAAAATCAGGTAACTTTTCCAAACCCACTTTACATTAATTACAAACATCAGAATAATAAAAACTAAAAATATAATATTAGGTAAAGGTCAAAACAAAAAGTAATGTCAAATCAAAATAGAATAAATTACATTAGTTACAAAGATTAAATCAAAAATATAATTCACTAAGATAAAATATTTTTTAAAGTTTTACTACTTTCTCTGTGGCACCGGCACAGTGACATGTCTGTCAGAACATTGCCGGAGGAAAGGACAATCCAACCTTTCCGTGATCATCGCCAGAATGGTGTTGGAACTGGCCGGTACCCTGAACACCTGCACACCATAGAAGCAGCGCGCTTGCGCATAACCACGTGAAGACCATCGGTGTGTGCCTCTGCGAACGTACTTAAGGCGCTTCAGTATCTGGGCAGCCCCATCAACGCCCTAAACGCGTAATTATTCTGCACCCGTATGGCATTTAAGCACTAAGAAAGAAGAGATGAAAACCAAGGTTATCACACAGCCCGAAGACTTGTCGAACTTAAGTGGCAATGGGCAGGGAATACTCCTCACAGAAAGAATGGCCAATGGGACCGAAAGGTTTTGGAGTAGCGACTGCTCACCGGAAGAAAGTAGTGATATAAAGCCTCTCACAAAGTGGACCGATGGCTTTGTGAAGTCTGGTGGGATTACGATAGGTACAAGAACCACAGGGTTGGTCGAGCTGGTGACGCTGGGGGAAGGCTTATGTCGAGCAGTGGAATTATTTCACCAGAAATGATAATGATGTCGAGTGCAGAATAGGAGAGGAGGAGGAGAGATGGTGATAACAAAAGAAGATCAGAGGGTCTACAAGTGTCATTTGATGACGGCGTTGACGATAATCGAAATGCCAGAATGTCCCTTACATAGGTCACATGAAAATTCAAGGATGATGACGGGGTATGAAACAGCAAATTCTATTTAGTCCACCGGTTATATTATCAAAAAATATTGGATACGTATTTTTTGCTTATTCAAATCAATAAAAATCACCAAGATAAAGTGCATCAAAGTTTGGGGGTGATTGTGACGCAACTTCTATGTAAAAAGTGTACCAAGGCATGACGTCATGCGATATTTAAACGCACTGTATCGTCATTATTTTTTGTTAACGTGACAAAAGATAAAATACGTGTCTAATATTTTTTGGAAATCTAACTGAGACGGACTAAAAATATTTTTACAATGCATGTCCTCGAAAAGAGCGTTTTCCAAGCAGCCAAACTGTGCGGAAAGTGTCACTTTTTTTACTAGTGCTTTTTACTTTCCTGTATTTTTTTAATTTTTAACTCCAACGTCAGCCTGCCGCATAGAGATTTTATTATTTGAGAATAGTTTGAAAAATGAGTTAAGTACAGATTATAATTCATATAAAAGGTAAAATAAAACTAATACTTCATTAAAGCCGTTTTTAATTACTCTAGATTTAGATTTTGATCAATAAATTAATTTTAAATATTTATTAAATATGTTTGGCAGAATTAATATTTTGCTCGTGCCTTTTTGCGTTACGACGAGACAGCTATTTGCACATGCGCAGTAGATATACCCGAGGAACTATGAACTATTAGTTAATCTGTGGATATGCTGAGCGCCCTTGAATTAGCCCGCCATTAATTTCTTGCTTGGTTCAGATATTTTTTTATTTTCTCGCACAATGCATAGTAAAATGTTGTATGATACACGTACGTAAGATGATTTCCGACTCGTGTCGATTTATCCACTCATCAGAAATCACCTACCTTCCGCACTTGTAGCATATATAACTATTTTAGTCATCATCCCTATCGTCACAGTATAAATATGGATGTATAATTATACTGTGCTATTGTCAATGGTTAGGTCGTTTAATGGGATTTTTGGGTCAACTTACGTACCGCGCACATAAGTCACTTGTATAGAACTTTCTGATAACAATTCTCAGAAAGATTTATGAGAGAAAACTCTAAAGTTAGTCCAATTAAAACTAGAACAAAGAGGCATAACAAAACAAAAAATACCTACATTAGCCACGATTGTTTTAATTCGAACCGATCATCAATTAACCACTTCAATTTACGTACCGAGTTTTACCGAACATTCTTTTCGTGCATAAGCCGTTATTTGTGAACAAAAAAATCACGAGCAATTCGAGGATATTGTGCAGAACAAAAACTAAAATTTAGCTATAAAATTTTGCATAGTTTGAGTTATAACAATCAGGTACAGTTAGCTTAAAAAGTGTTTAATGCAAATGGTTTTGCGGAAGACGGCAAAGGCTTTTACCGACTGGGCGTATTTTTTTTCAGTTTTGTATACAACCTTCAAAGCGTGCGGTGGTTGACTTATATTAGGGCAATAGTCGTTAAGTTTTTGAATGGTGCGTTCTTAGCGGTCCTTCGTCTATGTTGTAAAAACATTACGAAAATATGGGTTTTGGGAAGCGTACTACATTATTAAGGCAACATCTGGTGAACTGTTCTAAGGTCCCTTCTTACCAAATTTCAAGCTATAAGTACTGCTTTATAATTACTTGGAGAATTTTCACCCTAAATAAAAGAATATCCCTGCTGAAAACCTTTACTCTTAACAAACTAGAGCCAGCCCTACTCAAAAACTCTTATCCAAGAAAAAAATCTGGTACCGTACCGTTACCCAATTTAAAATCTCTTTACGTAAATAAAAGGTTACTTTCCACCAGCCGATTATTAACTAAACGGAAGCCGAACTCAATGTCATCGTTTATCAGCGAGCTTATCAGCCGACGGTGTGCACACACCCTAAACCGATAGTTTACTGAACTAGTCCACGCCGCGGCAGCGCCCGCGCAGCTAATTGAACGACAGTCTTGCATGGCGGAAGCGATAGCAAAATAATCAATAGTGATAAGTTGTATGGGAATTTTGTTTCATGTTCTATGTCCTCATGCCCAGTGGTATATGCTACCACAGTTCTCCCAAACTGGTAAATCTAAGAAAGAGAAGGAACAACGTCATAAGATGTCCAAACCAAGTTGTTTTATGACTTGTTGTTCTATGCATCCTCACAATGATTACAATCTTACTGTAGCTTAAAATATTTTAAAAAAATATTGCCTTTTTGACAGAAAAATTATAATATTAATTATTATCTATCATTTTGACATGTCTAATTTTCTGCTTGTCTTTCTGATTTTACATAGATTTTTCTTTGAGTTAGGTAAAGTAAATGCACCACGACATAATTAAAGCCAAGATCTCTGTGACAATCCCACCGCACTATTTCCAAACCACTGCAACTCCTGAAAACCAGAATCAACAGTAACGACCACCAGAAAAGCGCCGAGGCAATGAAGCTCGACGAAGTCCCTGAGAATTAATTTAACTGTCTTGGATCCCGCAACGAAATTAATCAGAAAAGAATAATGGAGGAGTACGATAAAATATAAATCTCCACTTCCTTCCATACCCAGCAGGAGACAGAACAAACAAGGCCAATAGGCACAAAGGGTCGTTTACAACTGGGATAAGCCCAGTTGCCTAGCACCACGGATAAAAAATAGGATTAATATTAATGGGTCCTAACATTGCGAGCTGTTACATTTGAAGATCTCTGTGACAGTAAAATAATAATAACAATACCAACATGTCCGAAAAATCTGTGCCACTGCATTGCCAAGGTGTCTTCTCATACAGAGAAGGTACACCCGCACACACTGACAGCACACACACAGCACACTGATTAAATACAGCTAAAGCCACTGATCAGTAGTCAGCAACTTCGGTAGAATGCCCCAAGCGGTTATTAGCGCAGATGAGACGAACATCGAACGATCAATTGCATAAAAAAAAAATATAAAAAAAGCGGACTAAATAGCGGACGTACGATATTACCAAGTTATATTACTGTCTTACCTGCCTATCCACAAGCCTTTTAACGCTTCTGTAATAATCATGTAGGACAAATTAAATAAACTAATTAACCATAAAACAGTCCTGCACCTAATATTTCTGCATGGTAGTTATTCGCAATAAAACAATTCTACGAAAGCGTAAACAATTGTTTTACTTTTTAAATCATTTGCAAGGTGTGCAGCTCTGTATTACTGAAGAGGTTCTGTCAATCTGCAATTTTGATACTAAGAGCTGTCACTAAATGACAGCAATTATTAAAAACACTTTCAAGCAAGTGATTTAATGGCTTTAAAAATGGAACTTCGTGGTCAAAGGCACCGCCGCGAGTTCCAGTTTTACAGCTTTACGGGAAAATTGCCACAATTCTTCGAGCAATATGTGTTAATAATATTTTATAGAGCAGACCCATCACCTTAGGTGTCATACAAGGATCACGGAAGCTCACTCCATCGTAGACTCTGTCTCTGTCACCTATGACCTAGATTAGAGTCAAGAGCAAACCCATTACAAATAAAATAAAAAAAAATAAAAAACAGCTAATTTGAAAATAAAAAATCCGACTGCTTAAGAAGCGAATGAAAAGGTGTAAACAAAAAAAAACATGCTGTGCAGTCGGAGGTATTTATATTTGAAAACTGGCTGACCCCCTGATCCTCCGACTGTACAGCATGTTTTTTTCTTGTTTACAGATTTTTAGTTCGCTTCTTAACCAGTCGGGTTTTTGATTTTCAAATAAACTTTTTTTATTAAAAATTTTTAGGGTTCCGTAGCCAAATGGCAAAAAACGGAACCCTTATGGATTCGTCATGTCTGTCTGTCCGTGCGTATGTCACAGCCACTTTTTTCCGAAACTATAAGAGCTATGCTGTTGAAACTTGGTAAGTAGATGTATTCTGTGAACCGCATTAAGATTTTCACACAAAAATAGGCAAAAACAATAAATTTTTGGGGTTCCCCATACTTTGAACTGAAATTCTTTTTTTTTTCATCAAACCCATACGTGTGGGGTATCTATTGGATAGGTCTTCAAAAATGACATAGAGGTTTCCAATATCATTTTTTTCTAAACTGAATAGTTTGCGCGAGAGACACTTCCATAGTGGTAAAATGTTTCCCCCCCCCCCTGTAACTTCTAAAATAAGAGAATGATAAAACTAGAAAAAAATATGATGTACATTACCATGTAAACTGCCACCGAAAATTGGTTTGAACGAGATCTAGTAAGTAGTTTTTTTTAATACGTCATAAATCGTAAACCGCAATGTACCAAGTACGGAACCCTTTGTGCGCGAGTCCGACTCGCACTTGGCCGGTTTTTTTGTTATAATCTTTTATTGAATTACTTTTAAACATATAAGTGACATATATTTTTATAATCAGCTCTTAAAACCCATCATTTTGACACACCACTCGACGGGACAGGAATAAAAAAAAAATTGGGCCTCGCACAATATGGCGCCCAAAAACCGCCATGTTTTTTTTTAACTTCAACCATCGAAGAGCACTTGGGCGGCCAAGCCGTATTTAACGACATTACATACATACAAACATTAACATTACATACGGGCGAAAAACATAACAATTCCCTTAAAAAAAATGCACTCATACACACAAACATACATACTCTCACACACACTCACATGCATACTCACACTTACTCACATTATTTTTGGATATATTCTCTAAGTTTCTTTGTATTTTTTAGTTATAGTTCAAGTCTCATCTTGTTTAATTTGAGATTGTGCTTGTAATTCTTTGTTTAGTTCCTTTTTTTCCTTTTGTAAACATCACTTTTACCCTTTCATAATTTGTCATTGAAGTGCTCCTCCTAGCACAGGTATATCTTTTACTTAAAAGGAGGTCTGTAAGATTTACTGTAAAAGTGTACAAGTTTCTGCAATTTTTTTTTCTTTGCATTCGTGTAATAAAACATAGGTAGGTGTCAGGCAGACACGTTCGCAAGAAATTACAAATTACAATACCAATACAACAAAAAGACCTTCGTTCTACCATTCCGATCATCAACCGTGGCTTTCTTTTTGTGGAGAACTTGGGAGTTCTTCCAACATAGACTATAACGAGCTTTTTCATGCAATTATGAAATTAAAAAAATAAAACTTTATAGAATATCTTCTCTCTAGTAGTTCCCAAATTATATCTCGTAAGCACACATCATGTTAGATTATACAAGCTAACTGAAATTATAAAGGTCACAGATTATGGTAAATAATATAAACTAATATTATAAAGAGGAAAGATTTTTTTGTTTGTTTGTACCGAATAGGCTCTGAAACTACTGGACCGATTTAAAAAAATATTTCACCAATAGAAAGCTACATTATTCCTGAGTGACATAGGCTATTTTTTAAGCCCGAAAACGGGTCCTGTGGGGTGGTCCACGGGAGCGAAGCCACGGGAAACAGCTAGAAAAAAATAAAAAACAGCAAAAATCATTCGCAATTTTGAAAGCAAACATCATTATCGCATTAAAAACATCAACAATATAGATGTCAAACACTTTTAACGACAGCAAAGAACTAAATCAATCAACTGGTGTCGATTTATCATCGAGTTTGCTGACGGTACCAATGTAGGTAGTTAGTACCGATTCTGAAGATATCTGTCAAAATTCGCTCCGGCCGGAAGGCGAGCCGTGGGAACCGGGGACGATCGGTTTTCTCAAAAACAACTATATCTATCACAAATAAAGATAACTCTTTCGTTTTGATACATTTTTTATTCGATTCGCGAATCGAGCGAATGGAAATTAGTTTCTTTATTCCGGTTTTTTTATTTGATTTTTGACGCCCGCGTCGTTTGTCTGTGCTACTCGATTTAGAGATTCTCGATTTAACTTTTTTATGATCAACCAAGGAGTTCGGGTCATGTAATCCTTTATGTTATTCTTCATATGCCTGTATCATGCAGATTTTACGACTATTTCTGTTTATACTGGCAGCAAATTGACAGCGTCGATATTGTTGATAATAAATTAAGGTGACCTCCTTTAAATATTGTCTAAAGAGCTACGTGTTCAATTGAAATGTTCACAATAACTGTGGTTATTTTGTTGCTTATGGATGGTTGAGACAGTTGGGATATTAACCTGGATAACGCCAAGAAGACGACTGTGTTTCAATGGCAGAATTTTATAGCTGGGTCTTGAGATTTCCTCTTTGATCTACAAACTAAAGTTATGCCTTGTTCTTCAGCAGTCGTCCACATAATATCGGACGGATCTGCCAAATACCAGCTTGATGCACTAGCTAGAGTCGATCGAAAAGCGGGCTAAGAAACTCATCGGCAATGACCAAGTCAAAGCTCCAGAGCCTTGAACATCGTCGCGTCGCCGAGTTGCCAGCTTGTCGGTATTTTATCGGTTACATTTCGGGGAGTGTGCGATGGAATTGCATGATTTAATTCCGCCTAGCCCGTTTCATCATCGGACTACCAGACGTACGGCGATGCGTCATCGGTACATGGTGGACATCCCACCCATACGCACAAAGCGTTTTGGGTACACTTTTATTATGCGTACAGCTAAGGAGTGGAATTCCCTGCCGGAGTCTGTGTTTCCCGATAGCTACAATCTAGGGTTTTTTTTCTAGGCAAGTGTGCTTCATCGTCGACCACATCATCGCTTACCATCAGGTGAGATAGTGGTCAAGCGCAAGCCTATAGATAATTTAAAAAAAATACTTAATCTGCCCAACTCGCAATATCATGGCTCTTCTCTAATATTTATAAATGACAATAAACAAAAATTTAATTATACTACATTTAAAATTAATCCGGATAGTTAATGCATGTTTATTTGTTTTATGACCGAAGAAATTCCTCTCAAACGACATCAAGGGTCACACCAAATTACGTTAAAAACCACCTAACTTTACCGAACTCCATAAAAAACAACATTAACAAAATCGTATTATTTTTAAGAGCTCCATAATGAGATAATTTTGGGAGTCGTTAAAAATTGATGAACTCTTTACTGACCCCTAATTTAATTTTGTGTCGGTAAGAACGGGTTAAAGGGGATTGAAATGGGCGGCACGGGGCATTGATTATATATTGCCGTAGTGCATAGCCGTGTGGTTTAGTCCCATCTCGGCACCTTCCCATCTCGGCACTCTGTCACAAACCATGTAAAAATCTGGCCAAGTGCGAGCCGGACTAGCGCACGAATGGTTCCGTACCGTTATCGCAAAAAAACGGCAAAAAAATCACGTGTGTTGTACGGGAACCCCACTTAAATATTTATTTTATTCTGTTTTTAGTATTTTTTGTTATAGCGGCAACAGAAATACATCATCTATGATAATTTCAACTGTCTATCTATCACGGTTCATGAGATACAGCCTGGAGACAGATGGACAGACAGACGGATCGTGGAGTCCTGTTGTGGGTCCCGTTTTTACCCTTTGGGTACGGAACCCTAAAAAAGAACACAGTATCCTAGTGACTAAATCAGATTGATTATTTATTCAATCAGTTTGATTTAATCAATTTTTTACTATATTTTTTTGATTTGATCTTTCTTTAATTTTTATTTAATTACATATTTTAAAATTATCTTTTATTTGTTTTTTTTATTTATTTGTGATACAGTGTCGAGATGGGAAGGTGCCGAGATGGGACGACACCAGCCGTGTGAGGGTTATCCGCTTCTTTAGTAGACAGATTATACCCTTTGAATGAAATCCGACGAGTTTTACGGCACCTAATCAAGTTTGGCATAAATCAGTGTTGAGTAAAAATGGGTTTTAAGATTACATTTAATGGTAACTTTATTTTTGAAACGTGAAGAGTGAAACAGGTTATGTTTCCCTTGAGAATTGAATGAATGGAACACGAAAACTAAGAATTTCACGTAGGGTACATGCAATTTATGTTTGCTAAAATTAATAAAATGCAGATGTCAAGAACTCTTCCAGTAATAACTTCACTGTCGGGACATATTCTTCTGTATTGACTAACACAGAAGTTAAACACTCCACGCCTTTTAAGTTCTCTGGGGTATTGGGTCACCAGTGAAAGTTAAAATCCACTCCGTGACTTCTGAAGGAAATAAAACCGTAAACTGCTGCAACTGTTGATATGCGGAGTCAAATTCTAACCATTAAAGGATTAGCACTATGAAATAAGTGACGTAAGAGAATACTGCAGTCCAAATTGGCAAGCTAAAATCTCTACGGACGAGTTATAAAATTATCCCCGTTGCTTAAGGGTAACTAGTCGACGGCACGAACTATTTTGTGCGCGGGGTTAAAATACATTTTATATCAACCGACAACACGTGCGGAAGAGATAGATGCTGTGATGAGCAGTAAGAAGCTAGTTCGCGTACGAATACACACTTTTGCAAATTTGTAGCGAAATGGATAATGATTTAGGACGAAACCGAGCTCGCGAAATTTTATAAACAGACCTTTGGCGGTCTAGATATCATGAAAAAACTACTAAATCTATCTGTTCAAAATAAAATTATTTGCATTGTTAAACTACTAATCTATCCCTGCATGGAGGCCGTTTTGCAATTTTATATTATTATGGTATTTATTTGCGCCCAAAAATGCGTTAAAATTAGTGTCGAAATGTGGAACTTTCGACGCTCATAACTTTCAGACATTTTCTTTTTTTACTTTTTTGCTTCCATACAGGGCTAGATAATGATGAGACAAATTGATATCACTTTTTATTTTGAACGTACATCGTCAGACAGTGGAATAATCCCTAGCCTACGTTTGTGTGGAAGAATTTTGTAACCTTAAAGAGTGCGGACCGACTTCGCGGTCACCAAACCCACATTCTCAGAATATTCCAACTGGTCCTAGCTCCTCACCGACTTGTCACCTAACGCCAGCAATACTACAATAGATAGAGACTAGATACCACACGTGACTCTTTCAAATTAACAAGCGTGTGACCAGAAACTTCATGTAAATTGAGTAATCAACGTCAGAACACGATACATCTTCTCACAGAGCTGATAAATTCTAATTTTATGCAGAGGAGGTCTACGTCCTGTAATGACAATGTTGTCAAAATAACGATCGACGAGAACATCACCTATTCAAATCTAGTTAAACTAGTATACATTAGCTAGTCTCGGTCTATTAAGAAATGAATTGGACGTTGTTACCGCAAATGTTACCCTGTCGGTTTCAAGAGTCGTGGGTTTGTTTGACGAATAGTAGTGTAATGGTAGAGTTGCAAGTTAGTCGTGTAATACGGTAGGTGGTGAGGGGCGGGTATGCAAATGGCAGAGCTATACTTGGCCACGAAGTCAGGCCGCCCGCGACCGTGGGAAAACTATCGCCTGTGGCGAGTTGTGCGCAGGCGCGGATTTGGATTAACGGTTATTTGATTGGCCATTGTAGGTGATTGATGATTGTACGGAAGTTATGGCGGGAAGTTAATGATAAGTTATTGATGGTCTTTAATAACCGTAAAAGTGTAGGGGTTTTAATTAACGTAAGCTCTGTTTCAGGAAGAACTATCTTTGAATCAGAAGCTGCATTTAAGAGATGATTCTGACTGATTAAAATGCATCGACAGTCAATGTCAATGTCAGTTCAGATGGATGGATTGTGTGAGGAATGATCCTGAAAAGTAGCCAGTGATACGCGTGATGGTTGACAGCGGGAAGTAGAAGAAGAGACAAAGAAAGAGGGCAAGAGCAAGAAGCTGATGAACTGTAGATTAGGAATTTGTCTTTCAGATTATAACGCACAAGCCAAGCACGGTTGGTTACTTAGTGACCTCTTTTGACTTATTACAAGTGTATCTAGGTCTCTTTTTGCCAGCCTATCTGTTTATCTCAGTCCTCATTCCACCCAAGTTATTTCTCGTGCAGTTCGTCCCTGTGCGCTCGTGCACGACCCACAGGCGCGTGACGGCGGCCGGCGCGCGCCGCCAGCACGACTGTACTGACGTGCGACTTTTTGACGCAACCGCGCCGAATGCCTAACGTAACACTTAGGCACTTTTGTTCTTTTACTACAAAATAAATAAATAACCAGCCTGTACTTTTGGGTTCAATTAAGGCATGTGTTTTGAAATTGCAGGTATGGTGAATTGCAAAATTGGAAGATAAATCAATCTTGAGTTAGGTGTATTTTTTGCAACATTAATTTGAGGTTTTTTATAGACAGCCGTACAAAATGAGATTTTTAATTGGCAGAAATGACCAAATTCTATCCAAATTTTTATCCATTTTAGGAGATGAATTGTCGAAAATCCTTTCTCAATCCTCATTTTAGTTACTTATACAAAGAACTCTTGAACAAATTTCAACAAAGCTTTTAGATCCAACGGTTTAGTTTGTGCGTTGTCTATCAGTAAAATTATCAATTTTATTCTACTCTTTCACGTCTTATTATGTTCTCTTCTTCCTCTTTGCCTAATCCCATTATTTGGGGTCGGCCCTCCTCGTTCTGATGCGCCAGTATGGTCTGTCCAGGGTTGTCTGTTCTGTAAGTTGGGCTCGTTTCAAGTCGCGGGTTACTGTAGACCACCATGTGGCTTGAGGTCTTCCTCTTTTCTTCCTTGTAATTTTCAGGACGTCTCATCACGTGGCCATACCAACGAAGCCTACTTTCAGTTAGTTTGCTTGTGATGGCCGCAACTTTGTAACTGCCTCTGATGTGTTCATTTCGCACTTTATCAAGTCTAGTTACGCCCGCTGCCCATCTCAGCATCTTCATCTCACGTCTTATTATGTTATTATTTCATTTATCTTTCGCTGAAAAGTCGTGTTACCTAATTAATTTCAAACATCTGAAACCTAGGGCTCTTGTCTACTGTTCAATTTCTTCTCTATTGTATATTTTGTCTGGGCCACTTTTTGTCACCGCTGCATTTTTGACATGTTCTACTTGAGTGCACTATCGTTTATGTAAATGTTTGGTACATCTGTCAAACTCCAGTGCACTTGTGTTGCTCAACGGTGTTGCGCTGCTGTTGCATGGTGCATATCTATCAGGGCTGACAATTACTCTCAAGAATTTTTCTTTTTTAATTTGGCATATTTTTACCAGACATTAGGTACTTGCACAGAGATCACACAAAGCGGAGACGTGTGGAATGAGTATGGCAGGTTTTTGTCCGGCTCTGGGACAAAACACAAATAAGGCTATTTTTTTTGGATACCCTTTAAAATCTTAGATGATTCCAAAATCTCTGACATAAAAAGGTTCCGACCTAATATGTATGGTTTATCACTATTTTTAATCTCCAGTATGTGACGATCCTAATGTTTCATTGGTCTGTATATTGTTGGCATTGCTGCCCTCCGTTTGCAAATGAAAACGAAAGTGCATTGCTGTGCATGTGGGTTGATGAGAAGATAAGCAAATCAAATGTGAATAAATTTTATTTATCTACAAGTAAGTTTGAAATATACAAAAAAGGTATGTAGAAGGAATATAAAATAGGACGAAGCGGGAATAAAATAATTAAAATTATATTTCGGGACGAAGGAAGCACATTTTTTGGGACGATCCAGGCTTTTATCATGTAGGACGAAACTCAGTGGGCCAAACGAAGAATAAATCGTTGTAAGGGTTGACGATACATCAATGGAACTGAAAAGAATGATAGGACTGGAACTCATCATGTACCTCTTTTTCTGCATTGTCCCACTACAGGTCCTTGCATAGCTTACTACGTTCTACATATTCCCACTAATGTAGGTTAGCCCGAATGCAAGATATGATCAGCATTATCATGAAGACTTTGTTGCTAAGTTTTTTAATTTGTTGTGAACTTTTGTTAACTGTCCTAATTGTGTAAATCTCGCTATAACACTGAGGTTTGATGTAAGAGAACCCAATTATGAGTTAAGCTCGCCTTTGTACTTACATAAGTTGTCCTTTTGAATTTGTATATGTTTGTTTTGTGTACAGTAAATAATATGAATATGAATATATGAAGACTCTGAGGCAATGGCCTCTCTTTAACTTAAGATAGCAAATTAGGTATATTATCAAGACTCAACTTCTTTAGTGTCGACAAGAGTCTAAAGAAACCTCAAACTTGTCTACGTCAATGGTTATTTCATGATTCTTTGTCTTTCTTCTACTTATAACAGTTGAAGGTTAAAGGATATATAAATAGAACATACGTGAGGATGAATCAAGTTGCTTTCTTCTTTGTTAATAATTTCCAATCTCTAGTCAGCCCTAACCGGACGGAACTCTAAAAACCATCTCGGCGTCCATCGGAGCAGAGTTTTGCGCATTTTTTACAACAATCAATTAACTCCATTTTGCTTCGAGCGAGAGGTCGTCACGATTCTAATTACTTTTTATTTTTTATATTTTTAAGTGCGAGTGCAATGTTGCCTTTTCATGACTGTACAAGTGTACACAATTATGTCAATGATTGGAATTGAGATGTCTTATCTTATCTGTGGACAAATAGAAATGTAATGGATGGGTGTTGAGTATGGAGTGAGTAGTAAAAGCTGCTGAGGCTGAGATTTTAAGTTTGATGTTTTTTGTGTGTGTAGAAAGGTGTGAGTGTTTGTGATGTAGTATTTAAAATAGTAAGTCTATGAGAATAGGAATGGGAGACTGTATTTCGTAAAGATCTAGTGAAAGATAAAGGAAACTTTGTAATATTTTTAAACGACTTCATATTCCTGCAGTGCCCGTGTTAGTAGAACTAAAGATATTAGTGCAATATTTATATATACTTTGTACCCGGTTGCCGAAAGAGGGTAATGTGTTTTTCAGTCTATGTATGTATGTTTGTTCCTATGTGGCGTTCTAGATACCAAACGCGTTGGCCGATTTTGATGATTCTTACGTCAATCGATTCGTCTTAACCTTGCTAGTGTGGTTACATTAAAAGTGCCATATTGCGGAGGCCCAATGTTTTTCTTCTAAATCCATCTTGTGGGGTATCAAAATAAAGGGTTTTAAGAGGTGATTTCAAAAACATATAACATTTATATGTTTAAATGTACCTAATTCGATAAAAATGTTCTAAATAAAGAAATAAAAATTAATACGTAAACAAGAAGAAAATCATAATAAAGCCTAATTTAGGTTAATAATCAGTTTAAATAAATTCATCAGCCATACACATTACGAAATCTATCTGTTACAAACGTATCATTATCTAATAAAGCTAATAAGCGATCGGCTAGCAATACACAACTAATTTTAGACCGCTGCGAACTTTAGCCTCGCTAAAATGTGCATAATTAGTGTGTACTACTAAAATTAGTTGATTGAAACTTTACTCGCAGCCGCCAGAGATAATTATCAGGGAAATACGAGTAATGAGGTAGACATTTAGTACGATAGATCTGTCTGGCACCTAACACTTAAATTATGAATATGGGTGGAAATCGTTTAGATAAATACGTAGTTAAGATGCCAGTCAATCATGATCCCTAGGGACTAAACAGATTTGAAGTTATTTCTTAAACCTATCAAAACTACGCATGTGTTAACGAAATTACAATAATCTCTGAAAAAGCCATTAATAGGTATTGGATGTGGAGCCCATGTAATTCACTATGCAATAAAATCTGCTGCAGACAGGCTACCCTTAGATTACGAACGCATTATTGTGAAGAAATTTTTTTTTTTATATTTACACGTTTCGAGTTGAAGCTCTAAAGGAGTTTTGCGCCAAAACTGAAACGGAATATCATCATAAATGCTCGGCTATAACAAAACCAGATCATCATCATCATCATATCAGCCGAAAGACGTCCACTGCTGGACATAGGCCTCCCCCAAGCGTCGCCACATTGACCGGTCCCGTGCGTCCCGCAACCAGCGGATTCCTGCAACCTTCACCAGGTCATCGGTCCACCTGGTGGGAGGCCTTCCAACGCAACGTCTTCCGGTTCGCGGTCGCCACTCCAGAAACTTTCTGCCCCATCGGCCATCCGTTCTGCGAGCAATGTGCCCTGCCCACTGCCACTTAAGTTTGGCAATTCTTCGGGCTATGTCGGTAACCCTGATAGCTTGCTCTTATGCCTGCCTTGGAAAGGGTTTAAAAATGTATCAGCCATTAAAAAACTACTTTTTGAGTATTGAAACATGTCCCCAGACTGTAGTGGACTGTATTTGGTTGTTCGTTGGGGTCTTGTTGTAGGAATGAAAATACTGTCGTGATTGGTATCTTCAATTTTATCCTTTACTGTCATACTGTTATCACAATTGTACAGTCGGACATATGTTACTAAAAATACTTTTTTGAAGAACCCACATCCGATTTGTGATGTCCCGTTTTGAGTCAAAGAATAAATGGTTACGTTAGGCATAGGCTTCACTTTTCTTGTGTCAATCTCCACGCTTCTACGCAATCTTCACGCCACCCAGGTTCCACCGGCAATGGACCTGTGGACACTAATGGTCCTATGGACACTGTATATTTAGTAAAATTAGTTTCGGTTCAGTGTAAAAAGAAGTCATTTTATTATAGCCATTTCACAGGGAACAACCATAGACTTGGGCAGTAAGACCATCCTATGGACACTGAAATACTGCAACTTATGAATGTAACTTTAAAATTGAGTCAACAAAAGAAAAAGATGCACAAGCATCAATCAAAACGTATAACCACGTAAGTGAAAGCCAACACACGTCCGTCATGTCATGAGGGCATGACAAATCGATGGGTTTTAAAGAAAATCATCAATTCTCACGATTAGTTTGATAAAAACTTAATAATCTATGCATTATTCAGTCCTCCTACACACGCCCACAAGCTAAATACCGATGGTACTCTCGAAGATGAGTTTGTGTTTGTAGGCATGGTTTTGTAAACATTGGAATATGTTAGAGGAAATGCTGATACATGGAAGTTTAATTATGATTTTATATCTGTTAATGATCAGGATTCTCAGAATAAAATCCAAAATGGATTGAATGAAGTTAGTGCTTCTTTTCTTAATTTTTAACTCAAGCAATTGAGTTAAAAATTAAGATAAGAAGCCACAGATTCAAAAAATGAATAAAGATGCGATTTGCATGTCAGTCAATTAAAACATCTGGTATTAACATAAGGAAAGCATTGAAAACCAATGACAGTATTAAAATAAAGTAACTACAATAGCTAATACTTCAACAGTTTCCAGTAACTGTTTTGATTTAACTTCTATTTATTTCCAAAGATACAATAATTTAACAATAATTGTTATTTTTTATCACCACATCGTGCTAGTGATGTTGCCGTATTCAATTGTTACTTCTATTACAAAATTACAATAGATTCGAAGGAAAGTAACAAAATGGACGATCGAGACATCTAAGTATCGGAATCGAAAGGGACTTACGTAAAACTAGAGGCAGATTCGTAGAGCAACGCAACGGATAAAATAACACTTTTACTTTTTGTCGAGTTACGCTTTCGTTACTTATAGGTAATGGCTTTAGGGTTCTATGGGAAGATGGTGCAACAAAAGATTGTAACGGAATACACAAGGGTAGAATTGAAGCTTACAGTCCGACTGGAGAGATAATGGCAATTGTGAAAGAGTTTCGTTTTTGTAATTACCACCAAAAAAAATATGGTGTGTACCGAAAACGTTTAGCAAGGAGTATTGTGAGCACTATAACTAGTTAATGTATCGCTTGGCGAAAACATTACACAGAATTCTAAAACCCAAGAATCAATATAGTCATAACTTGAGTGAATGATGACAATAAAGATACGGAACTCAACAGTTAAAAGTTTATAGTACTTGCCATAAACATTGATATAGGAAGTCATCCATTCAATTAACTTATTTTGTTTTATGTAATTAAATGATTGCGATGTAAAGAGACAGGCACGCGATCAAAAGCACTTGTTTTTGCTTCATTCAAAGCCTTTACAAATAATTCTTGTCTATTCTAAGGAAGATGTGGTAACTAGTAAGATAAGAGTTATGTAACTCTTTTGAAATGTATTTGTATCTTTTATTGACCTGGTGTGCAATGGGACGTTGTTTTCTAGTCTTTATCTTGCATTGTGATCTGCTACTGAACCAAATATTTGCTGCAATTTTGCTTCTATATTGACAAAATTATTGGATTTCTTCATATTCATTTTACCTTTTAGTTGTTCCTTCCTTTTGTTCTACTTCATGACTTGATTAATCTGAATTCTGGCATCGTTTTCTGTATTTTTTTTATGTCGGCGGTGTTTGGAAGTCTTCCACAAACTTGGAGAGGTAAAACTGATTGTTTGTTTAGGGGGTAATCTCTGGCAGTCCTGAAGGAAAGCGTTTTTTTTTTCACCATATACGAGTACATAGATTAAAAAAATAAGAAAGAACCTAAAATTGACCCCTGGGATTTGAACTAATTGCTGTCAATCATTCAAATAATTTTACCCTACTACAATATATAGGTATAAAAAAAATATGTCGAAAATTTTCACGGTTTCTGTGGGATAGAAGACGGGAGCGAAGCTGCGGGCAATCGTTAACATAAATATGTTTAACATGGAACGACTCCGCACCCACAACCCAGTAACTGGGTAACACGATACCCCTTGGCCAGACTGGTGTCAGATCTCAGGCTTGACTACCCGTAACGACTGTCAAAGATCTTCAAATGACAGCTGGGACCACACGGAAAACTCGCTATGTAAAGATGGTCACCCATCCACTGACCGACCTTGGCAAGCGTTGCTTACCTTTGAAGATCGACCCGTATGGCTGTTAAGAGTTCCAATACCCATCTAACATTATTATTTTATAAACTTGCACACCGAACAATCTTGCAACGTGACGTTTAAGAGTAGACACAACTAAGATAAGCTCATCGCCTCACACAAGCGGATACATACAGCCAAGATTAATCTCAGTCTGTATTATTTCCGTTAACTCATAGAAACTTATGTTTCTAGATGTTGTAATCACTATGATGGCGTCTACGTTGCACGTCTTCCTGCATTTGGCGTTAATTATTATCTAAATAGTTTCCTGTTTCGATTTACACTTGCCTAGTATTTTAATGATTATAGCAGATAATAATGTTATTAATTAAATTAATAATAGTCAGGCTAGGTTATGGATGAAAGTTAAGTAGGAGAACTGCATCTTAATTTCGTGGCACATTTTCTATCACAGACCAAAGGAGTTTGATGGAAATTACTAGTCCATTGCTTCATAAATATTGTCAACCACGGATCGTTGGCAGTTAATTTGTTTTTCGGAAGCTTTAAGGTCTATCCACACATATCAGGGCCGTGGCCGTGCTAAGACCGTGCATACGAGTCCCGTTAGGGTCTTTCTGTTCACACACGTCAGGGATGTGACAGGGACCGTGGGCCGCGATCTTCCATCTATGCCCCTCGGTCACCATTTTGTTTTCGTATCAGAGTATCGTTTCAGTGTAGTGTAGTGAAATGTAAATTAAAACACGCACTATACGTGGGACACTCAGAAAGTTTTGCGAAACTAAAAAAAATTGTTCTATACGTACATATATTTTTATTAAATCTTTTCAAAGTACTTTCCACCAGCCTCTATACAAAGATTCATGCGCCTAAACCAGTTTTCAAAACACTTTTTCCAGTCCGCCGCAGACACCTCGTTTACAGCCTGCTCGAACGCAGCCAGCGCATCTTCCGGCGACGAAAATTGTATCCCTTTGAGCTGATTTTTTATTTTTGGGAATAAAAAGAAGTCACGCGGTGCTAGATCAGGGCTGTAAGGAGGGTGACCCAGGAGTTTGACTGGCGTGCTGTCCAGGAAGTCCCTCGTTTTGAGTGCGGTGTGCGCAGGTGCATTGTCGTGGTGGAGCAGTAGCCCGCGGAGCCCTGTGTTTGGTCGCTTGTTGCTTATAACAGAGAAAACTTCTGGCAAACATTTGGTAGTATACCATTCGGCATTAATGCTTCTTTGATCCCGTAAGGGAATTGATACCAAGTGGCCAGTCAAATTAAAAAAGCTAGCGATCAAAATCTTACCCCCGCTTCTAGATCGCTTCACTTTGGTAGGCGTTGGCTCATTTTGAAACACCCAAACAGTCGACTGGCGCTTGGATTCTGGGTCGTATTGATAAATCCAGGACTCATCACCTGTAACGATGTCGTAAACACGCCGAGACGAGCCTGCTTCAAATTTGTTAAGCATATCACGGCACCATTCCACCCGGGCCTGCTTCTGAGCATCGGTGAGGTTGTGCGGCACCCAGCGTGATACTATCCTCCTCACGCGAAGATGGCTGTGTAGAATCTCGTGAACGCTTCCCGATCCAATCTTCAATATGTGTTGAATCTCCTGATATGTAATTCGCCTATTGTCTTGGATTAAATTTTTCACTGCTAGCACGTTTTCTTCGGTAACAGCCGTCAAAGGGCGACCGCTTCTTTCGTCATCCCCCAAAGTTGGTCGACCGCGCTTGAATTCGTTATATCAACGATACACGGTTGCCTTGGAAGGGCCTTCATCCATGAATGCCATTTGAAGTCTATCGTACGATTCATCCGGTTTCAGGCGACACTTGAAATCGTATAAAATCATAGCTCTAAAATGTTCCCGGCGCAGATCCATATTTCAGTGAGACACAATACTTTGAATTAACTCGCAAAAAATGTGGAGGGAAATTTTGAAATTGGAACTTACTTATTTTTACTTATAAATAATCATATTTTCGAAAAACATTATAACTGGCCAGTCTCCCATATATAAAAACTTTTTTTCGCAATACTTTCTGAGGGGCCTGGTACGTCATGTTTTTGTTTAATACAAAGGAATTGATTGCGATTGCAATTACTCTAGATGAAGAGGAAATGGAAGAGGTACAAGACGTACACAACTCTATATATGCGTTCTGCCCACAGATCATAGAAAGTTGTTTCTATGATCTGTGGTTCTGCCTCTATTAACAACTCTTCATTCATATTTTTAAAGAAAAAATCGGCAACGTGCTGGGACAATATCGGCACAGCCGTGCACGTCACGGGGCGTCGGCCCAGGCACTATGACTGAAGCTCCGTCACTGGCACGTGCACGGACGAGTTCATATGTACTTACACACCGATATTTTATGAGCCCGTGACGGGGCACGGTCGGTCCACGTCCCGGGCACGGCCCTAATATGTGTGGATAGACCTTTATTATTTCTCTTTAAAAAAATCGTCTGCTCGGCAACGTGTCAATCAATGACTACATAATAATGAATTGTCAAATTAAACAGCATTTGCCGCTGATCGAGATATTTCGTAAAAAAGCTATTTCAAGAACCGTTAGTTCAAAAATAAGCCACATATTTTAAATTACCGTATGGATATTGATAGCACAGTAGCTACAGTTAATCAGCAAAGCAAGTTCAAAAAGATTCCGACGAATTGAGAACCTCCACCTTTTTTTAAGTCTACTACAAAAATAAATTGGAGTCTGTTCAGTAAAAATCCAATTTGGTAGAATTTAAAAGAACTTACAAGTTTTATTGACGTGGGCTTTATAATTATGTCCTTATTTGTACGTCCTTGCGACCTTTATTGCAAATTAATCCGTTGCAAACCAGTTGCTCTTGTGAGCACTTTCGATATCCATATATCAGTGTTTTTTTTTAATAAAAACAAAACACGAATGTCTCGGATAATACCGTTATGGTTGGACAATGGCTTGTGTTAAAATGTTAATGGTTATAGCTCCATTTAAGTGAAGAAGTTGATCACTGATTGTTAATTAGTGATCTGGTTACACTTCACGTCAATTAGAAGGATGTGCTGTGTATGTTTTTTATATTGTTGATGGTCTTTACCTTTAGCACATTCATACAAGGCCTTTAGTACCTATTACTTAGAAAAAATCTGTCAGATATGTTGACTTTTTGGTTGAATATGAAGATATTCATTATGCAGCGGAAAATGCACTTTTCAACAAAAAAGAATACCTATAAAAGCCAGCCATAATTTTCTTCTTAAATATACTTTTACGAGTATGATGCAGGGGACTATAATAGGACCAGTTCTGTTCTAATTCCCCCAATGATGTAAAACCGGGATGGTCAACTTTGTACACATCACTGGGCGTCCTGTAGATACACTGGTTTAATGAAAGGGATTGTGTGTTAACTTTAAAGACTTGTTAGTCTAGTTGTAAAGCATTCTGTCAAACGTAAGGTAACAGATTTAATTTTATTCGTTTTTAGGTAATTATTAGTTTTCCACTTATATTTTCTTATGGTTTGGCAAAGGGGTACCGTGGTACCCAGTTACTGGGTTAGAGGTCCGATAGACAGTCGCTCCATGTCAGATACGGATACTCAGCAGCATCCAGTTAGACTAAAAAAAAAAGATAGAAAAGACTGGAAGCCGACCCCAACAAGGCTGGGATTGAATTTATTATGGTTTGGCAAATAACCAAGAATTAAAATATTCACTGCCATCTTTTTATTCATACTCCTTAATCCAAAGGACTAAGGCCCTTAAGGCATATGTATTAAGGTATACTATGCCGACCTAATCGTCTTACAAGGCACGAAGGTAAGGAAGCTAATAAAAAGGTTAAACAGTAGGCGTCTATTATGAGAGTCACTCTTGATTGATAATGACTGCTAACAATGCAATTGTCAGGCACAATCAAGATTGTGTTCCTTTTTGTAACAATTATTGTTGTCAATGATATACGAACAGTGATTAGACCACCTTCAACTTTGTAATTTGGTTTTGACTTAATTATGTTATGCAAGTTACAAAATGGTTTCCTGCCTTTTCTTCTTTTATCTCTTGTAAGCAACCTTTGATATGTGATGTATATTATTTATTACCAGGGTTAATGTTGGTAGTAAGTTTTCTTTATTTGTTTAAAGGACAACCTTGCTGAAATATAAATTGTAGTTCTAAAAACTATAAAACACGCTTTAATGGTAAATTTAACTACAAAGTCGCTAATCCTGAAGATACTGGTAAGTATAATGGGTAAGTACAAACTATTTAAATTATTATATTGTCATCGGTCCTTGATAAGTGTGCAAAGTTTTAAATCAATCCGACGTTTTGAAGTGGGTGAAAATCACGTTCAAAGATTCCGTTACATTGATACACAGATACATAGATACATACATACCAAGCTAATAAAAGCGTGTTAAAAAATTATCAGAAGGAACATAACATGCCAAATGAAGCTAGAGAATATTATTTAGTACCATTTTAGTAATATCATGACACCTCATTCCGAAGTCATCGTAAACTTCTACAACCCATTCCTAAGTCATAAGCAATGTTGAAAAGCTTATAGACACCACGTGATCTTTTACTTTCAAATCACACTGAAAAAGGTAAAATTTAGCAAAAATACAAAAAAAAAACAATTCCAGATTCTCAGCCATCCCAATACCACCCATCAATTCATCGCACATCAAAATTACGTTCTCCGGTATCACAAAAAAGCTTACCGCCGTAACTAAAATCTCAAGTTGCGGCGATCCATAGTATTTTCACCGGGCGTTTCCCACGGCTGCGCGCACGCAACGGCGGCGTTCCAATTAGACTGTACCGAACTAATTCCTGTGCATGCGCCGCCAATGGGTACGCAGAAGGCTTACTATGGGCGAATGATTTGTTTCAGATAAAATTCTTGTAGTTTTAAAAAGCAGTGCATTGAGATGTTTTTTCAGCCTTCGTAAATATTAGTTTTCGCTCTTTTGAACTGTCAATCAATTCGTTGCGAAAAAGTCTGCACCAATCAACATTTTATTAAGAACCCAGATCACAGAATAATCGAATCTGCTTCGAAACCCAGCGTCCAATAAATTATAAAAATGGGAAAATTGCCAATACTTGTATCTAAAAGTCGAATGAACCAGCAACACGATATACAAAACATCATAGTGTGTAGCAAAATACATACTTTTTGGTGTTAGAAAAGATGCTGATAACAGGATAAAAACTTTCCAAGATTGATGACAACCGTCCATTGAATACCCATATATCGACATTGTCTTTATTTGTTTGCGCCTTATTGCGTCCGAGATCCTTATCAAACGATTCTCAATTAAAAATACTTGTTCTACATTGTCGGGCTTCTGTATGATCTTGGTGTGCGCGCGCCGCCTCTTCACCTGTAATCGCTCCTTCTAAAGGTCTTGTAACACGAACGGCTTTTTTGGAAGCGCCCGATTTGGTCACAACGATAATTAAATAATACTGTTTGTTTGATTTGAAGTGGCTTTGTGCTAATTTGATTAATTATTTCCTGTCTATGTTTTGTTCGTAATTTTGAGTGGTTAGCGAAATTAGAGATGGCATAGTAAATGGTTCAACGAACATAGTTGCTGAAGTCGAAATGCAATTAAGGATTTTGTCATCTATCTTTGCAGAAGCGTTCTAAAATCTAATCTCATCAACATTTCAGCCTAAGGACGTCGCCACATTGCCCGAAACCGTGCGTCTCCTTACCAGCGGATGCCCACAACTTGACCCAGGTCATCAGTCTAATTAAACTAAATTGTCATACTGCAAGTCAAAGGTTTCCTTATGTTTATCCATAAAATTCTGTTTTGTAAAATACTTACCATTATAGATTAAATATTTTATGCTTAGGTGTCATAAAACACAACTTAGGGATTAGGTAGAGAGATAACTAGCAGCATCATTCTAGCTGGAACCTAATCCTAATAAATTGCCACAATTAATCTGACAAACAAGCAAGCTAAAATGAAAGGCCCTAAGTCCAGAAACCTGACATAGGCTAGTATAAAGAAGAAAATATTGTCAAAAACATCACGGTCTTCAGAAGAAGACCGATGCTGAGTACCAGTATTTGACATGGAGCGGCTGCCTATCGTACCTCAAACCCAGTAACTGGGTAACACGGTAACCCTTTGCCAAACCATAAGAAAAGTTAAGTGGAAAGCTAACAACAACCTAACAACGAATAAAATTAAATCTGTTACCTTACGTTTGACAGAATGATTTACTACTAGACTATAAAGTCTTTAAAGGTAACATACAATCCCTTTCATTAAACCAGTGCCTACAGGACGCCCAGCGAAGTGTACATAGTTGACCATGCAGGTTTTACATCGTTGGGGGAATTTCAACAGAACAGGTCCTGGTATAGTACCCTCCGTCATACGTGTAAAAGTATATTTAAGAAGCAAATAATGCCTTTTATAGTTTAGTTTTTTTACAATATTTTCTTCTCGATCGACGATAGAAGTAGAAACGTCGGTACACTCTTGACAGAGCGGTCGTGGTCATCATGTTGCAGTGAGACTTCGGGCTGATATGATTTGAACGCCAAGCTGGACAAACAATTTGTAGATTTTTTGATTGTTTACACGACTCCGGCAATAAGATTTTAAAGTCACTTTGACCTACAGTTTTACAGTTAGTGATGTTCCTTGTCTAACGTAAATAATAATTCGAATTATCTGCGTAGTGATGTTAGTAGCACAAGCCCGAGTAATAAGTAGCACAGTAATTGCTTACCGTTAATTTCAATCACGATACTTAATTTCTGAGTAATACACTTGATGATTGTTTATATTATAAATATAAAACGCCGTAATTCATGGTTTTTTATAACTTGCGAAATAACTGAGGTCTCTGCCAATCCCTTTGGTGGAAACAGGCGTGATGTTCTGATGTTGTTTTTTGTGGTTTAGTTACACTATTTTTTATACCAAGATGATGGACCACAAATGGACAATGCCCGCGATTTCGTCTGCGTAGCATTAGTACTTTGTATAGCCTATTTTTTATATCGCGCAATAATATTGTAGGTTTTCCCCTTTCCCCCCAAGAATGATTTCCGGGATGAAAACTATCCTATATCTTCCCAGGGTCTCAAACTATATCCATACCAAATTTCTTTCAAATCGGTTCAGCGGTTTAAGCGTGAAAAGGTAACAGACAGACAGACAGAGTTACTTTCGCATTTAGAATATTAATATGGATGTGATTCTGTTGATATACAAAGTGTAGTGATTTTAACTGACTTTTTTAAATATATTTTTCAATGATGAGTGGATAGTCTCTACTTTTCAAAAGTAATATTTCACCAAAGAGTTCTTCATAAAATCTGAAAAGTGCTAAAAGTGCATTTTCTGAAAAGTCACTTACGCACTTTTCTATATTTTTTTCCAGCATTGCAATGTTATTGCCGATTATTTATTTTATATTTACGGCAAATTCTCTGTAGATCTATATCGTGAACAGATAGAGCGTTTTTAAAGCGGGTCGTTGGTCTAAAGCGGAATAATTTTATAGATGCTCTTGGGCAATAAAATCTGGCACGGTCGTTGAATATCGTGTGAACTACACCCGCTTACAATACAAAGAAATGTACAAGAATATTTAATAAAACAGCACTATTACATTAGTACTGAAGATGTGCAATGATTGTTCTACTAATGAAATATAAACTTAAAATGAAAACGAATAAGACATCTTTTAGCTTGAGCTAAAAAAAAAATCTGAAGTAACTGGAGATTACAAGGAAATTAGGCCTTTAGTTGGTTACCAGTGCAATATCTAATTAAGATATGAATTAACATGATAAGGAAATGAAGAGACCAAGTTGTTTTAAAACTAATTACTTTGAATGAGGTATTGCGGGACTATGAGAAATTGGTGAAACAAATAATGCTATTAAAGTTGAAGATGATTTTAAGGTAGAGTTAGTTGATGAATAAATATATATATAGAACACGAAATACTTATAATAATGAAGGTGTGAGAATATCACTATCAGTGTTAGTATAAGGTGGCTAGCGAAACAAAACAAATATTACTGCAAACATTGTTTATTTTCTTTTTATCATTCAATTAACCTACAGTAAACATCCTCTACGAATTCGCTTTAACCTAACAACTCCTATCAAAGCTAACTATTTATCACAGTACAACTTAGGTGCTAACTACGCTATGTGGTACTTAAACGTACAAGTAAATGCTTTAACCGACGCGGAAGACGTTGAAGTTAGGAATACAAAAATAACAGATTACTACTGAACAAAAAAAAACCTTAATTTATTAAATTAATAAAAAAGTAAAACTTCAACAAGCAAAGCGAGAACAACCCATACTTCGTTAACACACATCAGTTCTAGGAACGTTAATAGAAACAAACAACAATATAGATATCACACGTTGTCACACGGTCCACATGCGAGGCGGAGGAGCAGTCACCGTCACCAGGTACCGCTGCATCAGTCACCAGTCACCAGGCGTTCAGCTCGGTCACCACGGCCGCCACATCGACTGGGCGGAGTCGGGCTCGGAGGCGGGGCTGTGCGGCGGCGAGGGCGGTGCGTACGCACGCTTCGCGAGCGCCGCTTCTGAGTCCATCGGCTCCGCCAGCCTCTTCAGCCCTCGTTCTGGTAATGAGGGTATCGAGGTCCTCTGTATCATTGCCTGCTGCTGCTGTGGAGGCGCCGGCGCGATTGCCTGCAGAGGCGTCGGCCTTGCGACACCATTAGGCGCTATTGGCTGGGGCTGCACAACTTGAGGATTCTCCAACCTCCTTATACAACTACTAAGATGCTGCAGCAACCTCGCTCCGGCCTGAGGATCCACTGGACCTTGACGCTGCATGGCAGTAGCAGCTAACGTAGCGTTTGCAATAAACTGAGACACTTCTGTAGCACACTGAGTAAATCCAGCACGAAAACGTTCTTGGTAAGACATTTCAGGTTTCAGCACTAACTGGCCTCTCCGTTTGAGGCTGTGAAGGTGTCGGACGGTAAGTTCCAGGATGTCGGCTTTTTCTAGTTTGGAGACGTTTTCTCCTTCAGCTTGGAGAGCGGTAACCATGAGGTCTTTGAGTTCGTCGAGGCAGCGGTTGATACGGGCTCTTCTTTTACGTTCTAGCATAGGTTTCATGACTTTGCGGTACTGGTATGTTCGGGAGACGGGTTCCTCGTCGGGTTGCTGGTGCGCGGGCGGGTGGAAGGCGCCGTGCGGTGGCGACATGGTACGGGCGGGGAGGATCATTGGAGCGCGCGCGACGGTCTGTGAGCGAATGGCGCGCGCGCCGCCCGTCTCTCCGCTTTTATGCACCCTACACCGATTGTAGCAAAACGCCGTGATAAAGTAGGGGTGGCACACACGGACTTTTAGATTTCTATTATTCTTGCATATTGAATGATTTTAAAAACTGGATTAGATTTCTTGGGGAATTTAATTTTGTTTCGTTTGCTCCTTATTATTATATACCTAAATGTTGGTTTAACAATTTATTCGATTTACTTTTATAACTTCGTTATTTCGAATATTGGCTCAAAATAATGAGTAGGTAACTTAAAATCTTCGTGTAAGAATTTGATTTTCTCTTCCTTTCTTATTTTTCACTTCCCTTTTTTCTTTGCTAATTTAACGAATTAAAAATTAGGATTTTTTAATAGATCGATAGAAAGTGAATAGATTCTCCAAAACTGATTTTTATAAATACCTATTATTTTTCATTCTTGGTTAGGTACCCAGTATTTGTGTTAGGTATTTATTATATAATTTACTGTACATCTATAAATATAATGTAAATGCATGATAAATATTATATTATTTTCAGCCTAGAGACAAAAAAACCGTTACTCCAACCAATTGGTCAAAATTTCGCGCCATTTACGTCGTTACTATTACTTCTTAAATCAAAGCCGGTAAGATCAAACAGCTGTGCATCCAAGTGAGGGTCTCAGCTGATAGCAGCTGGCTAGCACGAGTTCCCACGCGCACCCTCCTTACGTCACCCTGCGCGTACGCACGTCAAGACGCTCCCCCATTCGCGCGCCAATGAATAGGTACGTATGCTCTGACGTCACAAGGTGACTCGTGGCGATGAATTAAATAACTGTCTAGGGAAAGTATTCCAGATTTTTTATAAAAAGAATCTGTGCATTAAAGACTTATTACGAGTTTTGTAGTCATATTTTTTAAATTGTTATGCTCTGGTCTATCGTTTTAACAATGAAGGGCATTATTTGTTGGACTTAGTATTGATGTGCAATTCGTTGCAGAAAGGAAGAAAAATTATTTTAAGGAGTAATAATTTTAAATATTTTTTGGTGGTTGTGTGTGGCAGCCCTGAGCGTTCGGCGCGGGCGCAGTTCTCCGGCGACATGAGGCGCGTTATCGCCTCCGTCGGTCATACAGACAGAGTGACGAATAGAAATTATTACTGTCGCACCAACTTTTTACTGCTTACGTGTGTTATTAATTATTATTTGTGCATTGTGGCCTACTTCGGGCAATGTTGCCGTGACTGCCTGCACGGCTCACGACCAGCAATGTGAGTTCGAATTTAAAAATATTTCTCCGTCAAATATCTAGTTTTTCCCTTGTCATTTAACGATAAAATCATATTTCTTACAAGCATTATTTATTACTATTGACATGATTAATACTTTCTGACAGCCATTTAACTTTTAACAGATGTTTCTGTAAATATAATTTAATAAGGCAATTTTTCACTCTAATCCTAGAGCACGACATAAAATTGCCATTTGTCATAAACAACATCCTTGAGTTACAAACACATCATCCTAATTAGTCAGTCAAAACAATAACATTGACTATCACCTTGCAGAGGTGTGAGTTTGTTCCCAGCACCGCTAGTCGACTCGACACCGACCCATTGTGCGGTCGAAGCCGCCGTGACGCTACTTACTCCAATTCTGTCTTACACCGCTAGACGGCAAAACGTCCTATGTGTCAACACCGCCTTCGGAATAGGCGAAACGTGCCTCGAGCGCGGGCCACTTGCGACTTACGACCTGTCGGCGCTGAGGGCACTTTGACACGAGAGCGGATAACGGCGTAAGCGACGCTCCTCATCGTAACCAATGAGACGTTCTTCTTCGTAGCGCGGCGTCGTGGGAAAGCCCGTGCCGCGCGCGTTCCCACACACTCGGCCGGCACAAGCCAACCGATAAATTATCATAATTCCATTGTGAGTGAGACGGTACTAAGAAATTTTATACTTCATCAATCGCCGCGTTGAATACATTAGCGCGTGGGCCCCGCTTTGTTGATACGGTGACGCAAGGAGCGAGGATACGCCTGACTGCGGCTACCCGCGGGTGTCCTTTACATTTTTTCTATCACGTATCTATTTTATGACAAGAGCTATAAATTCCGTGGAGACGACGTAATATGGTGATGATATACACCATAATGTTGGGTTTTTGTGTGAAAAGTAAACCGAGAATTCCACCCACGTTGTTGAGCTAGATACATAAAACATAGTATGTACAAGGTGCAAGTAACGCTAAGTGAGTAAATATGTGCTGATCATGTAGTATCGATAATAAAAATTCCAAATACTTACTCGACTAGGTAAACTGCCTTTCGGAAAATTCCGAGTCACTAGAAATATATTGAAGCGCATTTTAAAAACGAAAAGGTTTCTTCTATTTAGGCAGCCAGTGACATCTTGGGCTTTAGAACTGCTTTTTGCTTTTCCTCACGGAAACCATGAAAAATAAAAGCCGACCAAGTGCGAGTCGGACTCGGGTTTCGTACAAACCTCAGCTTAAAGTTATTATAGACCTGAGTATTTGATATGAATTTCAATTTAATACCTCTACGCGTTCATGAGGAAAGGAGTAGTAAGTTTAAAATTATTAAAAAAATTTTTATTATATGTTGTAACTAAAAATTAACAATTTCCGCAATTTTTCCTTTATCTGTGCTATAAGACGTTGCTTCGTACCAAATTTCAAGATTCTGAGTTCACGGGAAGTACCCTGTAGGTTTTGATTCCCTTGCGAGTGTCGGAAATTTGCGGCATAAACAGCTGTATCTTTTGATTGCGTTGGCTTAGAAGTTCGATTTTTTCACAGCTTTAAGGGACAGTAGATCTGAGTATTTGATATAAATTTCAGTTTGATACCTTCACGCGTTCCTGAGAAAAAGGGCCTTGACAGACAGACAGACGGACGGACAGCAAAGTGATCCTATAAGGGTTCCATTTTTTCCTTTCGAGGTACGGAACCCTAAAAAACGGTGAATTTATTGATTATGAAACAAATTTTATTTTTCGACTTCTGAAGACTCCTTCGTCATTCATTTTTTCAAATATTAAACAGTTTGCTGACATTTTAGAGTCAAAATATAAGTCCTATCAGCCATTATTCCAAAGTTGTAAGTCCTGTTTCTGTAAGATTCCCTACATCGTCTAAATCTCTGGAAAGGTTAAGTCGTGCCACGCCTCACGATTAGATTTGCTCTGTTTATTATATTTCAGCTTCTGTTTCAAGATAGTATCGTGGACTTCATTCTAAACTAAGGTTTAGCATAGTCAGATACCGAATTAGAGGGGAAGCTTGCAGGCTTTTGAGCAAGCATAGTCAAGCCGAAAAGTTGATAGCTGAGTAGGTGCGGTTTGCTAAGCGAACACCGAGAATGTTTTATCAATATTGTTGAGACGATAGGTATTTAAAAAAAAAGTATAAGGAAGGGATAGGTGGTAGGAAAGGTATTTATAAACTATATAATAAATAAATACGTATTCATAAGCCAAAATTAAATTTATAAAAGTATTTATTTATTTAAACTGCATGTACAATAGTGGTACATAGGCGGACTTAATGCCACAAGGAATTCTCCACCAGTCAACCTTCCCAAATGGCTATCGAAGTAAGGAAACCTTCCTCACCATTTTGGCAATGTGGAAAGTTTTTTAGTATCTATGCAATGTGGATAGCTATTAGAATAAATGAAAACGAAGAAATTACAGATTTTGATGTTATGTTATATTCAAAAGAGTGTTGGTATACCTAAGGTTTTATAGAAGAAGGCTCCAAATAAATTGCGATAAGGGTAGGTAAGGTTGATGATCAATCTTGGATTGAAGTTATATTTTTGCAAGGTTAGGATTCATTTGTGATTTGTAACATCATGTTAATGATTTATAATTAAAAACGAATCCACAGACTACTTACTGTCTAATTAGATAGTTGGTTGATTAATATCGTATTAATATTCTATATCTCTCCATCGTCTCTGTCACCTAGACTAGAGCCAAGAGCAAAAACATATAAAAAATAAATTAAATATAAATTGTGGTTATGAAATAGATACAGAAAGAATTTTCTCTGCGGTGTTTAGTGATCAAGTTAATAATAATTATGATTGATTGACTATCACAAACAAACACCACTAAACACCGCAGAGAAAATTATTCGTCAAAATTTGAGTTGCCGCGAATACTCGCTATTATTCGGTATTCGGCATTACTCGTAATTTTTTTGATATTCGTCGAATACCGAATAATAGCTAGTATTATTCGGCATTTGGCGAATAGTCGTCGAAAATAAAAACAAAAGAACTAATGAGTTAAAAATAATATATGTTTTAATTATTTTCCTTAATAAAACAATACACAATATCAATTATTATCTGTAATATGTGCCTGTGCCTATCATATTCATGAAATTAAATTAGTAAGGCTTTTTAATTAATATTTAAAATCCAACAGAGGCAGATTGTGGTGCAAAAAAACAATTTTTTCTGCACGTTCTGGAGCAAGTCGGTTTCGTTTTTCCTCGTAAATTAAACCTGCCTCGGAAAATAGTCTTTCTGAATAAACAGAGCTTGCTGGTGTGATTAAGTATCGTTTAGCAAGCTTACTTAAAATAGGAAATCTATTGTTATTGGTACTCAAAGCCAAATATTTTTAATGTGTTTAATGTTTTTTTTTTTATGTCGAATAGTAATGTCGAGTTATTCGATTATTCGCCAAAGTGAATGGCGATTAATCGGTATTCGACTATTCGCTATAAACACTATTCGCGGCAACTCTAGTCAAAATATTTATCTACTCAACTACGCAATACTTAGAAGAAAAAAAAACAGAAAAACTTATATAATTTCCAGCGTTCTTAAATATTTATTTTTCAGTTTCGGGAGTATCGACCTTTTAACACGACTTATAGGAGTAATATCGTTGCTTAATCTATAAAAAATCAACATAGAACTGTTTGATGTTTGCTTTGAGCACTTGATAGGAATATTATGTTATCGGCGAGTAAGTTCTGAAGTAAACAGGTGTGTACTTAGGGCGCTTAGAAGTCACTTTATAAATTGCTGTTAATGTCAAGTCTGGGTGGCTATCAGGAATTTTGTTGAGGCAGAATTACGTCATATATTAAAGTTTTTTTTTTTCTGGTTAATATATTTTATTTGGTTAACTAAAAGCGCTTTTATGTTGTTGGAGAAATAAATATTAGGTATGCAATTCTAAACGTATTTTTGAGTTTAGCATTAGATGACCGAAGTAAGCAGAATCTATCGCTTTCAGATTCTATCTTTTAATACTCGTATAACCAAAGATTTTTCAAGACAGTTTTCTTTTTACAAGCTTTGATTTTATTTCACCTTTCCTGGTGTCTATGTGTATGCTATCAATTGCAATTTTGTTTGTTTCTCGTGACAATTCAATTTTTAATATTTATATATAAAAAAATGAATTGTCATTGAATTGTTTTATTATATAAGATAATAAAACAATTCAAAGGAAAAGCTTATGCTTGTGTTAGGTTTTGATCCTTTTTAACTAATAATGGCTTGTTTTAAATAAAACCGAATGATCTTATTTAACAGTTTGGTTATTTGTTAGGGTTTTTGTTTTTTATAAATACCTATATGTCTTCATAATTCCAGAGGGCTGCCATGGAGGCGATATTTTTTATGGTAAACACTCGGGAGTTTGTCGAGTGTTTCGAGCTAGTACGAGTAATGTGGCTGGATAGCACACACATTCGGTTTCGGTCGATGGTCGTCGCCTGAGACGCTTGGTTAAAATAGAGTGCTCAAAGTTTTAAAATTATATTTCTTGTTTAGAACAGTTTTCTTATATTATAAAAGTAATGAACGGTTTGAGTTTGATTTCACATATCACATCAAAGTAACTAAAAGTAGTAAACCCTATGAATGCTACACTTGTCATCTTTTAAGAATTCTTCTTGAACCTTGTCAAATTTATTTGTAAGTTCTACTTTACTGTCATAATCAAACTGTTTTACTGTAATGACCTAGCTCTAAGAATAATCAAAGTAAAAAGGGTCATAAAAGATATTAGGTTCTCCGAGAAAGTAAATGTCACTCGTGTTTCGCGAAACCGGGTCGTCTCCGCAATCTAGTGAGTATATAGGTTAGGACTATCACGACTGCAAACTGTGTTATAGTCTCTAACATGTTGAGGCTGTGAGACAAACAGCTGTCCTGATAAGTTGGATCTAGGTTAGTTCTGATTTGTTGGACATGTTCTAAGTAGTGTATAATTTCGTAAGTAGTTCGAAATTTCAATTAATATTTTGCTCAAACTTTAGAGCAAAACTTTTTTTTTTTAATTAATCCTCATAACTCATTACAGCCTGTTCCAGCGTACCTTATGTAGAAAACTAGAACTAGATTAATATTGATAGAAATTTATTGTCTTCTAAACCGAGGATGGAGTTTCTTGTGCGTTCTTCTCCATAACAAGCTACATTTCCGAATGGACGGTAGAATCATTTTTTATAACGTGTACTTTTTAATTGTTGACGTTCAAAAGTGCCGCTTAATGGCCTAGTTGAAATAAATATTTTTGATTTTGACTTTGAACCTTTTATCAGTATTAAAACAAATCGTAAGTGAAATATATAGCCATAGCAGAGCTCAGCAACGAGACGACGTAAAGTGTGTCCAGCGTCAGTCGAAATAATAAATTGAGATTGCGTATTTTTGTAACTAATTGATGGTAGGTACTGAAATAATAATATTATCCACGACAACGTAATACCGAGACTGATAATCATATTAATTGCGTAAGTTAGGAAAGTATTGTGATTGAGACTTATTAGAAGCGTTACAATTTTCATGAATTTATTAGACAAACTGAAAGTTAAAGGGTGTCAAAGGTTTAAGTCAAGATTATGAGAATCTAGATCCTACCCATAGACATGAATCTTAAAGATGGGATATACACTAAAACAGAGGATGACTGATTGACCGTACAAGTTCTGTAACTTTTGAAAATAAACTTTTATTAAATAATACAAAACAAATTAGGTAAACTCTGTTTTGTTGCTAGTAAGACAAAGTTTGCAAGCTCAATAATTACGTAACCAGCTATCAAATCTTTGGTGGCAATAAACAAACAAAATGTTTCAGTGTAAATGGTGAAAAGTAGGAATCTACTAAACACTGACCAACCCTTTGTTGAATTTTATTTTATTTATTTAAGGAAAAACAAACAGTAGCAGAATAAAAAATATTCATACTATCTTAAATATTACATTTATACAATTATGCTACCCACTACGTTCTCCACAGATTACAATTTAAATTATTTAAAACTAGCTAGAAACACAGATAAAATACACAACGGTAATTGTCCTAGAACTAATGGCTTTTCAAATAATATATAAAAGAAAAACAGAAAAAGTAAATTTGTGTGCGTATATTACTAAACATTACTTTATTATCCTTTAGAGTTGCTTGGAATTGCTTCTTAAATGCATTTTTACTAAGAAAAAGAATGTCGATTGAATTAAATTCATTGTTATTTGCACCTGCACCATGAGGGACCTGTGCGAGGCCAACGCTAGGGCTGTGGACGTGGCTGAGTTCTGGTCGAAGCACAACATCTAAACTAAAATTTAAAAATGGAATCATCGACATGATGAAGAAGATTGTTATTTGTCTCAACCAAACGATGAAGTGGTGAACGCGAGCCAGCGTTGGATTTACAGTGGCTAGTAGCAAATAGATGTCGAGTGCGTACATGAATTGTTCGAGGAAACTAGGTCCGGACCATCAAAATGATTGCGGCACACATTGAACAGAGTCATAACTTCCAGAAGTTAAGTATATATTTTATTAAGTTAAGTATATATTTTATGTTCTGGTATTCGAAGCACTATCATTCTATTATTATTATTATCATACAGTACAATCTATGGTTAACCACGAGCCGATGTAACAATACTGATAAACGTTGAAAACACATCAAAACTTTACTCATTAATCGATTCTAATGACAACAGTAATAATTAAGACATCTGTTTATCAAACGTTAATCAGGGCTTAGAAGAATTAACACAGATATTGATAGCACTATTTATGTAATGTTTATATTGTTTACATCAATTAGTCTTGTGGGATTCCATTTTCTATATTGATATGATTCAAAGCTGATAAATTACTTCTTTTAGTAAAATCGCATACGCCTTAGAAAAACCTTTGCCTATGTTACAATTTTCTTTTAAACATGCCGTGTGCATAATGGAATGCAAAAATTAAAAAAACATTTTTACCAATGATTTTTACAAATAAATACAACCGACTTCCAAAACAAATGAAAACACTACAAAGTGAAAAGTAACTTCAAGTCGGTGTTCTTGTTTTTTGAGACCGACTTCCGAAATTGAAGTTGTTTTTCACTTTGTAGTGTTTTTATTTGGAAGTCGGTTGTATTTATTTGTATTTTTTTTTGTGGTACATATCTATAATGCCCACAGTCATGCCAGAATATATTACCCGAATAACATGAAACTTGAACACAACCTGGTGAACTGTATACATCTGCCTACCCCTTTAAAACGTACCGGCATGATATTATGTTATGAAATGGTGTAAACAATAAAAAAAAGACATGCGATTGCAGGAATCCTGAAAGATTTGCCAACATTTATTGAAGGGTTCTGTTGTATATCTCCGAAATTCTTCATAAGATCTTGATCAAATTGGACCATATGAGAAGCAACATATTTAAATAAAATAAAAAAAGAATCATCATAATCGGTTCACCTAGTAATAAGTTCTGGGGTAAATACACCTTAAAAAAATATACCTAGTCGAATGGAGAATCTTCTCCGTTTTCAGTTAAAAATTTAAAAAAAATCTTATAAACTTTTATATCCTAATTAAAACGGATTATATAAAAACATTTTTCAATATAATCCCTTGCAATGAACCCGAATGGTCTTGACGAAGTTTTACTAAGTGACGATTTATGTACCCTAGATTTTGGTCAATACAATGGTATACTTAATAGGTATGGTAAAATTAAAGATTTGGTACTTTAAAACCATTAGTTTATGTGGTTGATGTTCAAGTCTGCTGGTTCCCATCGACGCCTACCATCCAGCACTATTATTTATTATGGATTTCGTTGGAGCTCCTCTATTAGAGTGCGCGTCACGGACGCAATATCTGTTCAACAAGGGTGACTATGAACTGTGCTATGAATCTAGAACAAAGACATTTCCATGACTGACTGGGAATCCGAGTTTGCGACGCGATCAATTGACGAATCATTAAACTTTTTCAATCAAGTTATTATCAATTTACACACAAAATACAGTTCACAAAAATTACAGCGTAGCAAAACGTATACAACTTGATACAATTCGGAATTAATTAAAACAATTGAAGAGATATTTTGAAAGAAAACAAATATTCATAAAAAATAATAAGATGTACGGGAATATAGCTGACGAATCAACATTCAAGCTACGTGAAAGTGCAAAAGTATTAGAATCGCATTGTTATGAAAACTACTTAAGCTTAACCGAAAAATCTAAAGAAAACCCTTAATACTTTTGAACCTTCGTTAAAAAAACTACACATTTCAAATGCAGTTCCGAACACTTTAAACAATAAATTCATCTATAGTGCGTGTAAGTAGAAACTTTAATGACATATGTAAACGGCATGATTTTGATCCTTTCATAACAGGTGTGTCCTCGGCCAGGAAGTGCCTCAGCCTTTGCTTTTTTAATTAAAATTTTCTATGTTCAGGTTTTATTATTGTATTGAATACTAGCTGTTGACCGCGGCTTCGCTCCCGTGGACCACCCCACGGGACCCATTTTCGGGATTAAAAAATAGCGTATGTCACTCAATAATAATGTAGCTTTCTATTGGTGAAAGAATTTTTCAAATCGGTCCAGTAGTTTCGGAGCCTATTCGGTACAAACAAAGAACCAAACAAACAAAAAATTCTTTCCTCTTTATAATATTGACGAAATTTGAATTTAGTCTAAGCTTGTATATTATACTGTTATTTTTCTGTTTTGGTAGCTGGGTTGAGTTTTTCACACTCTTTCTTTCCAATCTATTTTTATTCTGTTTGTTTTATCTGTAAGTCGTCCTTAATTGATAAATAAATTAATATAAGTTTTCCTTTTTGCTTAAGCACTTTCGCTGGCATTACTTTGGGGTAAGCTAAGAGGGCTTAGATAAATGACATTGTATCTGCAGAAATGTTATATGATCGATTTAATATATTTTTGAATTTTGACGATCCCAAAGATAACATTTTCTTTCATGGATGTGTGCTGGCTGTGCTTTAAATTCATACGTTTCAGCCACAAAAATACTTTCTTCTTGCAAAAATACTTTCATCCATTGATATAATTTTATAAATGCAGAACTTTTAAGTGCATAAAGGTACTGTACTATTGTCGATGGTAAAAACACACAGTCAATTTAATCGCTGTCCCAACGGACATGGCTTGTTCATGATCCGCAAAACTAAATATTGATCATAAATATAGCGCGTCCGCACTTTGCTTCAGTGAGTGTGTGTGTATCTAATAGTGATGTCCTGTTTGGTTGTTTGTTATATTGATATTGCATTAGGTTATAAAACAGGAAACCTTCAGAATACTGAATTAAAATCAGTATTGTATTTATGGGCTTTCCTGTTTTATTGTGCTGACGAAATCTTGTCTAATAATTTTTGTGCGACGGAACATAATAAGGACATAATAAGCATTAATAATAATTTTATTAAATATAAACTATGCATTTCAAATACACTAATTTTAATTCAATTTAGGTGAATAAATTAATAAGTAGGTAATTAGTACATGGCATGACATATAAATAGAAAACATAAACATATTAGTTGGTACCAAATAAAAACATTGGAAATACAACTGAAAGCGCTATTCCTCTCTCCTAGACACTGACGGTATCTAGAATGTTGCTGTGCCCGACAGGGTCCATAATTGTTTCTGTAACTTATATTTACCACCTGTATATACATTATGGATGCAATAAATTGAATTTGAATTTGTAGTGAAATATTTTCACAATAAAAATAACACGTGTCACAAACCAGTTGATTGCTTACCGAGATGACTGATGGTTACTTATAATAAGATGCTTTAGATTAGACAAAGTAATATTCTATATTATTATGCAATATTGATGTCGAATACACATCATTTGAGAACTGGACCACGCGACAATTCGATAGTCAAGTCAATCCCATCACATTTTGACTGTTTTGACAGAACGTATGTCGATAATAGAATGTGTATTTTTGAGGCTCCAAAAGACATTCGTTTTTGGCGGGAACATGATGGCGTCTATGTTGCTTCTCTGTTTTATTTTCCTAAAATTGTGTTAATTGAATATTAATAGTGTAAAAATGGTGGTTTTTTTTAATTCTAATAATATTAGTGAACGTGCACGAGTGTGGGCAAGTAAAACACAGCGGTAGAACATGAGTTTGTACATGGTGTCGACAAAACTCCGTAGAAGCTTCCAATAAAGTTACCGCCATTTTATTGGGGCCTAACTGGGACGACCATAATCTAAAGAAACTAGAACTTCTATTCTTAACTTGGCACTGGCTAAAAACAAAAGACATTATGTCAACGACAGCATTGCGAATCGCAATAGCGATCAGTAAAATGTCAAAAATGTATGGAATTGTTAAACGCTATCGAAACATCACCATTTCGTCTGTCGCTATCGCTGGAATTATATTTTGTTTAAAGACTTTTAAACTCTAGACAAGTTGCATTCGATGTCAGCGAAGGCGATAGTCGAAATGTAAGGGTAGAGTCTGGCAAACGAAAGTAGACACTCGAATTATTTGCAAACTTTTTATATGGCAATGCTATACTAATGTCAACCCCAATTTTCCGTATGACGCTACTAAGTTGATACTTTGTTTTAATTCGTAATCACTATTTATATTTTTGTAAAAACATTTTCTCTAGTTAATAATTTAAAAAGTTTCATTATTAATGTAGAAAACAATGATTCCTGTGAGTCTTATGAATCTTTTCACATGAAAGTCTTAGATTCAGATTTTGATTGATAGTGAATAAACCAAAATTATTATAGCATACTGTTGCTTTTTTTATTCAGATTGATATATCTAAAGTATTACCTACCTAAATGTACCTATAGTATTTTTATTCAGACGAAGTAATGTAAAATAATTCTAAAGTATCAAATTAGCTTATTCCAGGTATTGCATACTAGTTTTTGGGGTTGCTAGGCTGATATTTTTTAAATTTGCCGCGTTTTTTCAGTCTATAATTTCGTTTGCCAGACTCTAACTTCTAATAGTAACCCGTAGTATTTGTATCGATAAGTCCTGTGCGTACTCGGGGCAAGTCATGTCATGATGGAATTGCTGAGAATTTACTCTCAAATTCAAGCAAAACCTTGGAGAGCGAAACATTTGCGAAGTAGGAACTAGTCAATGTTTTCTACAGACACATAAATATCTACAAAAAACCTTGCACAAACATACTCAACAAATCATACCTAACACTCATTTAATACAAGTATCACATACTGAGTTGCTACATACGACTACCCGCCTACCGCCCCGCCTGCGCCTGCGCCGACAGAGAACAAACAACGTGTATGTTGACAGACACCTGTGATTGTTCGTGAAAATACTCACTTTGAAAATAGAATAGCGGATTTCAGATTGCAATTTTGGGTTACTGGCCAGTATCGCTGGCAAAAGTTTTCAAACTTGGTAAACGTCAAACATTTTTCTTCTTTTATCTTCTAAAATTTAAATTTTAGTGTTTTACCTGTCAGTAGTGGTCACTAATACGCGTAAAAAAGGTACCAAGATTCTTTGTCGATGTAATCATAGCAGTATGTCATAGTAATTTTTGTTGTGGTTTGTGAGGTGACTATCCGCCTACCGCTACCGCCCCGCCTGCGTGTGCGCCGACGGAGTTGAACAAACAACGTATGTTGACAGATACCTGTGATTGTTCGTCACCCACGCTGTCACTTGACGGTCAAACGATTCGGTTTTTCAACAATATTTTGTTGTAGCATTTTTAAGTGTGATTTTGTGGTTTATGACTGATAGAAACGAGGAAAAAAAAGATTTTCAGTAGTA
Organism: Orthosia incerta; assembly: GCA_948252205.1. Taxonomy (NCBI): domain Eukaryota; kingdom Metazoa; phylum Arthropoda; class Insecta; order Lepidoptera; family Noctuidae; genus Orthosia; species Orthosia incerta. Next base: position 9,673,142 of record OX411759.1, read on the forward strand.
TAGTATGTTTATCGGTTGTGTTAATGTAGGTAGTAAGGATCGGTATCGACTTCGACTATATCTATAAAGACTCTTCAGCACCTATTGTCCAGTTGGTTAAATAAAAAAAATATTGCTCAATATCATTGATGTCGCGCAAATAAAAATTAATTTCTCCTTTAATTCAAATGATAGACAACATTCTAAAAAAAAATATGCAATTTTGCATCTGCAAAGCAAAGCACAGGCTTCCTTTCATTTCTCCCGGTTTAGTGCAATTGTGGACCAATCCGGTCGATAGGCGTCAAGCTCGCCATCTTTGCCTAGGTCTACCTCATAGGTACCTATCCGTGGTCTGCCTCGATGTCACTGGTCATTTTTCCGAATTGTTGTTGATTTAGCGGTAGCGGTAGCCCATGAGCCGTTCGACATGCGGTAGACGTTCAGTCCTATTTCACTCAAAAAGCAATACTTATGAATATTGATAAAAATGCTAATACATACTCGTACGAAAACATAACTATACAACATAAATAATAAATATAATAAAGTAGTTTCAAATATATCTATTGTCATAAACGAGTTCCAAGAAAAGTCCTTCATTATAAAAAAAAAATGAGGATGCATGGTTATGAAGTCCCCAATAGTTTTAGGTTTTGATGTGATTTTCTGAGTAATCAATCAATTAATTTTATTATATTTTCCAATGATATTAACATGTAGATACTAGTTGTGGTTTTATTGCATATTTTTTTTACGATATTTGTTAAAAAATAAACATTTAATCACGTCAAATTTACACGAAATTTCTTATAAATTAATGAAATATCAACGTTCTGGCGAAGAAAGATCTTCAGCCAAAATTTATTCTGATTATAGACTTTTTGAATGACGTGAATCGAGTCAGTTAACAAATTAGAATAAAACATAACGTGGGATCATTCAGACATTTTTAACCGTTCTATGAAGACTCACAACTTTTCCGTCATCACTCGATAAAAATGCAATACACTGTATCGCCTTCTCAACTCGTATTTTCTACAAAATCAATTATTATTTTACATTTCAGACTATTCGTTGGGAAAAATATCATAATTTGTATAAAAAATTGTGTTTTTTTTTTAATCTAGAGTTATTGTTTAATCATCAAATCATAAACTGCGTTATAGTACCGAAAGATTCGGCTGATTTGTGTTGCGCTGAAAAATGGTAAACTCACACCTAATTACTCGTACCTTTGCCAATTTTCACACGTTTTCTCGAAGTTACTACTAACCAGGTGTCAGTTTTGCCAACATAGTCTTAAACTAACCTTACGTAAAGTTCTCAGTTCCCAGCTTGTAACATAAAACTTCAAATACACTCTACTGAACAAAATTAATCTCGGGGCTCGTAAATTGTGTCTAAAATTACCACGACTAGTCGATTTTGTATCACTTTGAAAATAGTATACTTAGTCGATTTTTAATTGTTTTTTTTTGTAACTGGCCAGTATTGGTGACAAAAAAAGTTTAAAACTTTAAAAACGTCAAAACTTTTGGTCATCTAAAATGACATGTTCTAAAATTAAAAGATTAGTGTTTTTAATTTTGTCTCTGGATTCTGGCTTTTCGCATGGGAAAAGTTACCAAGAATGTTTGACGATGTAATCATTGCAATATGTCATAGCCTTTCATGATGTGATTGTAGAGGCCTCTGTTCTGCTACTGATATTTGCGGGGTGATATCTTGATGATCACAAACTATCCAATTCTCTATCTAAATTATCATAAAAACTAAAAGGGCCCTTGTTTAATCAGTTATATAATCTCAGAACATTTCCTTTACAAAACGAGTTCCGTATTCTTAGAATATTTTAAGATATCTCTTTCGCTATGAATATTCATTTCTCCTTTAAGATATTCTGTGTTAAAGTTTAAAGAGGCGTCTAAATGGTGGATAGATTAATATCCAGTAGTTGATCTACATGGAGGTAACCAGTTTATTATGTAAAAGGGTCAGCAGAAGATTGTATCACGCCAAGTGACGGAGTCGTCACTTTCTATGTGGTTTAGTGTAGACATTAATTATTTACTGGTAAGCTAAAGATTTTAATTGACTCTTGAATTTAATTAAAAGCCTAAATGATTATTTAATGCTGACTTTTGTTATGAATGCGGAAGTCAATTGAGTTTTGCGTGCTGTAAAAAATCTTTATCTAGAGCAATAACGCTCACTAAATACAAGAGAAAATAACGCAGGGCTAAAAAAAAACCAGCTAAGTGCGAGTCGGACTCGCGCACGAAGGGTTCTGTACACAGATCATAGAAACAACAGTTTCTATGATCTGAGGTTCCGTACCATTCTAGCAAAAAACGGCAAAAAATCACGTTTGTTGTATGGTTATGTGGGGCTCACATAAATATTTATTTTATTCTCTTTTTAGTATTTGTTGTTATACAATGCGGCAACAGAAATACATAATCTGTGAAAATTTCAACTCTCTAGCTATCACGGTTCATGACATACAGCCTGGTGACAGACAGAGAGACAGACAGTCAGACAGACGGACCGTGGAGTCTTAGTAATAGGGTCCCGTTTTTACCCTTTGGGTACGGAACCCTAAAAAGATTCTTAAAAATAAATTTCCGTCAACTATTTAATTGTGCAGATATCTGAGATTGTGCTGCCTATTGCGCTCGCACTCGTGGTGTCTTTTCCGAATCTTCCGATCAAATAATGAAGCGCTATGATGTCATAGAATACTTAGATGAAATACAATTTTTTCTATTCCAAATTAGTGTTCCAATTACAGAAGAAAAACCGTTTGCTGATTATGGAATTCAAATTAATTTACATACCAAAAATCGAGTTGCCATAGTAATTATTTTATAAAAATACAGGATACGGGTCTCACGCTATTGGGCGTTCGTTCACTTATCACGTCCGTGTGAAATCAGACACGTTAGAAAAAACATCACGCCAACTACTTATAAATATGGTTATTATTATGGAATGTATAATTTTAGAATAGAAATGTTTAATAATCTATTATTTCAGGACATACAAATTGACAATTATGCTACATTATTTGACTCTAATTTAGATTTACTATGGGATTATTCGATGTTTCAGAGAAAAGGTGGTCGTATTAACAATTATGCCGTTTCAAATATTTTTTTTAACCTTAAGGATTATATTTCAACTGATTGTAATTTAAATATTCAGAAACCTACGAACGAGCCGGTATCGGGCAAGGATCTTTTGTATTGCGACTCACCTCTTTCCTTTTCTTCATGTACTGCTGATGTCCTCAACCAAAATTTTTTTCGTGTATAATGAGTTGCGTGTTTTGCACCAAAACATTAATGGACTGTTACCCAAGGCTGATGTAATGACAGAACATTTGGATACCCTCGCAAGGAATGGGATATGTGTTAGTGTTTTATGCTTTACAGAACACAATATGAAGCAAGGTGACCTTGATCTTCTGAATATACCAAATTTTATCTTAGCTGCAAGCTTCACTAGACTAAAGCGGAATGGTGGCTCTTGCATATTAGTTAATAACCACATTAATTTCAAAGAAATAGATTCTGTAAAAAAGATAAACATTCCCAATGTGTTTGAATGCTGTGCAGTGGAATTAACTGACGATAACGTTATAATTTTGTGTATTTACCGAGTTCCCAATCCAACTAAGGTGCATCTTTTCTTTGATAACTTAGCTAACATATTGCAACAGTTTTGCTATAAAGGTAACCAAAAAATTATAATTTGTGGCGATTTTAATATTGATGTTCTTCGGAAGACCAAAAATTCCACACTATTTAAACAACTTTTGAAGGAATTTAATCTGAAACTAGAAATAAATGAGCCTACGCGTCCTAGTAGTGGTACATGTCTAGATAATTTTCTCCACAACATAAGAGGCTGCAAAAGTGAGATTTTGGAGCTAGGTGTGTCGGACCACACAGCCCAACTTATGAGGTTCCCGGTACAACAAAAGTGTATTTTACCATATTATTATATATACAAACGGGATTATAGCAAGGAAAATATGAACCTTTTTAGGAAACATATCGCCAGTCTCAGTTTCTCCGAAGTTTATGAATGTGAAGACGTAAACAAATGCTTTAATTCATTTTTTGAACTATTTAAATTAATATATGATCTCTGTTTCCCAGTTGTCAGACACAAAATTTCTACAGTTACTAAACCAAAGTGGATCACACGCGGAGTTAAGCGTTGTAGTAGAACTAGACGATCTTTATTGTGGAAATATAGACTGACTCGAGACAGTGACTCAAAAATGGCATTCAAGACTTTTTCGAAAAGATATCAAAACGTTATCAAACTCACACAGAAAGCACAAAACTCTTATTTTATTGGCACAAGCACCAACAAGTCGAAGGCAACGTGGAAAGTTATTAAATCTATAAAATCTAACATTCCTAAAAGTACTATTAATGCGATTAATGTAAATGGAAAATATATAACAGACCCCAAAGAGATAGCACAACAATTTAATGACAATTTCGTATCCTCTGCTCAACCGAAGGCTAACTACTCAAAATCAAATGTTTTTAACACGCCAGGATCGTATAAATCCATGTTTATGTCACCAACCGTACCAAAAGACGTAATTACAATAATAAATACTCTTAAGAACACCAACAGTACAGGCTATGATGATATTAACACCGGAGTAGTCAAATCGGTTGCTCTTATTATAGCACCCATATTAAGTGACCTAATAAATAATAGTATTCAGAAGGGGACTTTTCCCGATAAGCTTAAGATTTCAATAATAAAGCCATTACACAAAAAAGACGATAAAACAAAAGTTACCAATTATAGGCCAGTTGCACTGATACCAATTTTTTCAAAAATTTTTGAGAAGGTTATTTATAACAGCATGAACAGTTATTTAGAAAAAAATAATATTTTTTGCAAAGAACAAATGGGCTTTAGAAAAAATAGAACCATTAATATGGCTGTTTATAACTTTTTAGAGAAAATACATCATAACATGGATAACAGAAAACCAGTGATGGCTATGTTTATGGACATGACTAGGGCGTTTGACTTTGTAGACCATAAAAGACTTTTAATTAAGCTCGAAAGATATGGTATCAGAGGTAACGTGCTTAATCTGATAAAATCTTATTTGGAGAATAGAAGTCAAATTACACAAATTAATAAAGTAAATATAAAGACCAAAACTGAGATAGTTTACTCCTCTAGCTCTAGAATATTGTCATGTGGTGTTCCGCAGGGTTCTGTGTTAGGACCCTTACTCTTTATTTGCTATATTAATGACTTTCCCCAAGTAGTCGAACATCAAATGTCACTATTTGCCGACGACAGCACTGTTATTTATGATACTGGCACTATAAAAGAAATAGAAGAGCAGATAAATAATAGCCTTATTCCTATTATCGACTGGTTAAATGCTAATAACCTTAAAATAAATCTTACCAAAACTAAAGTTATGAACTTTAAAATTAGACACAAAGTACAATCACAGTTTCAAATAAACTATAGAGGAAATGAAATACTTGAAGCTAGTGTTACGAAATTTCTTGGACTACATATTGACAATGACATGACATGGAGGACCCAAATTGAAAGTGTTTGTGCAAAGCTTAGTAGATTTTCATATGCTCTTTATATGCTGGGTAAAATTGCGAATAAGACCGCCCTTCTCGCAGCTTATCACGGATATGTTGCCTCGGCTCTGCGGTATGGCCTCATATTCTGGGGAAATGCCCCTAAGATTCAAGAAGTACTTATAGCACAGAAAAAATGTATCAGAGCGATTTGTAAAATAAAACAAACAGAATCATGCAAGCCACATTTTAATAAGCTAAAAATATTAACTTTGCCGTCACTCTATATTTATGAAGCGTGTATTTTTGTGAAACACAATATTAATTTATATAGATTTGTAGAAAGTAAACGGCGCTCAAATAAGTTGCAGGTGTTAGCAACAAAAACAAAGTTTCATAGCAACAGCTTTTATGCAATGGCTCAAAAACTATATAATAAGTTACCAGGACAAGTTATCTCAAGTATTAACCTTAACGAATTTAAAAGAAATTTGTTTAAATTGTTAAATGAAAAGGTGTATTATTCTGTTGACGAATACTTAAATGACAAATTTTAATTATAATACCTATTAAATAAATCCAATCTATTCTTATGTTATATGCTGGATAATTGTGTTAATTTTGATTATTGTTGTATTGATGAATTAGTGACATTATTTTATATTTTATTATTAGTGACATTATTTTATATTCTATTATTAGTGACATTTCTTTATATTCTATTATTAGTGACATTATTTTATATTCTATTATTAGTGACATTTTTTTATATTCTATTATTAGTGACAATCTTATATTATAAAAATCAAATTATTTTATTAGTGACATATTTTTAATTTTATTGTGAGATATTTTGTATGCCTTTTGGCGGGACACAGCTCGGATCTTATGTATTATAACACCTTCTGTATGTACCCTGTGTTCACGAAATAAATGAATTTGAAAATTTGAAAAAATTTGAAATTTGAACCGGTCTACAGTTCGGCTGTCGGATTTGCTAAAACACGGTAGCCACACAAATTGGCTTATACCATAGTTAAGTGAGTCATTGGAGTGTAGACATGACCTGCCTTCAGCCTTCTTTTAAATAATTAATAATGATAAAATTTATTCAAAAAGGCACACAATCACAATTATTTAAATTTATAACTTCATAGTTACAAATCATCATACATTCACAAAATTCATTGAAAATATTTTAAAATAATAATAATAATATAATTTAATTTTAAATATTTTTTTGGGCGCACGGTTGGCGCAGTGGTTGAGCGAATGACTGCTGCGCTGCGTGTCGCGGGTTCGATTCCCGCACGGAACAAATATTTGTATGACCTACAGATAGTTGTTCCGGCTCTGGGTGTAGTGTATGTGAGTTTATATGTTTGTAAACGCACCCACGATACAGAAAGAAATTCCTAGTGTGGTGCAAAGTATTTTTTTTTTAAAAAGAAAGAAAAGAAAATTAATACATCATCATCATCATCATCTGCCTAGCCTTTTCCCAACTATATTGGGGTCGGCTTCCAGTCTTGCCGGATTCAGCAATCAAAAGAAAATTAATACATTGAATCAAAATTCTTTATAAATTCAATTAGAAAAATAATTAAAAATCATTAATATAAAATACATCGTCAGTAGAAATTATTAAAATAAGTCGATAGTCGTAGCATATATTAAAAGATCTTTACCGTCGGTTGACACTCTGGTGGACGCCGAGAGCCACCAAATTTAAAGAGAGTGACTTCAGTGAATACAGCGACACCCTTGGAAAGTAAAGGTACTCCACTGTAGTTTGGATCCCTCCCAATTCTTCACTTCGTGCAATGTAATAAACGCCGGTACTTAGGAAACTTGCCCATTATCATAATTGGCTAGGTACAACATCACTTGACTTACGGAATTGTGTTATGCAAACACACCAGATACAACTGCTGTTCTGTTGTTTCCTTAGGCTTATCCTGAATGATCTCTTACTGACTTAACTTACTGGTTTATGGTGAAACCGTGTGCCCTTTGGATTTCACATTTTCACCATGGCTTCATGGCGGTTCCTCTTGTGCTTATCACTCCACGTCTTTATCCTCCGTGGCAAAAAAACATCAATATATTGATGACAAGAGAATTTATGTCCCCGTTTATTAATGATCGGTACCGCTTGTGGCGATTTATCGATACTTATGCTAATTTAGATTTGATATGTGCTAAAACTGAGTTTTGAATGTGACTGCGTTCACCCTTGCCGGTAAGTTTATTGGCTTTTAAATGTCTATAAACATTATGTGCAATCGGAAGTTTGGTATCTTGGTAGTTTTAATTAGATTGGTATTCTTTTTAACCCCAACAGCGTCAATAATTGTGACAGAGTTATTAGCTTTTTGCAAGACATATTACACTGTACACTTACAATAAAATATATACAATAAAAATGTAGTTGAAAACTATATGGTAGACAATTTCGTTCATACGTATATAAAAATAATTTTGGAGCATGTTGATTGTCGCATAGGTATCTTCTAAAAGGAGTAGACTAGGTACTTATTGTAGTTTTTGTATCTATTGTAGTTTTCCTGGTTGTAAAAATAAACGATTGCACAGATCTGTGATTGATTTAGACGGAAGTTCGTTTATTGATTGTAGACTATAGCCGAGATTGGCAAAAAGTAGAGCTTCATCAAATCAATGGCGGAATAGAAATCGCACTTCATCAGGACAAGCACAATAATAATACAGCGTATTTTTTTAATCGGTGCTCATTTGAGGTAGGGTTGCCATCCTTCCGCGTTTTCCCGGATTTGTCCTAGTTTAGAAGACATCCGGGGAGCGTCCGGGCTGGGTTTTATTTGGAGTTCGGCAGCCTTATTTTGCATACGCTTTGCCTTTTGAGTTGCCGAATTCATTACGCAATATGGCTGCTAGTTTCAAAGTCTTTAAATCACTAATTCACTACCGCTCGCTACGCCGCACCCGCACGCAGTCGCCGCAGGCGCGTTAAAAGAGTATGATTTTGTTGTTATTTAAAGTAGGTAATGAAAAATGTAGGACTGGTAATAGTTCCTTAAAACTTGAAGAACATTCTGTTTTGTTTCTTTTTTAAGACTAAATACAGTTTAAAATATTATGAAATTAAATAGAATCTATATTTTATTCTACAGAGTAATTTAGATAAAAATACTCTGTACAGATTTAATGTCCGGTATGTAAGCTCTAAAATCCGGAGTTTTCACGCTTCTTGTCCTGGATGGCTGATTTTAGTGATGGCAACCCTAATTTGAGGCCAGTGGGTTTCCACTAGAAGCGAGAAGCACAGGAGATTGGTAGGCGTAATACGTATCTTTTACAAGAGCAAAACGATAGCGATCAAACGCTTTATGTCATAAAAGTCGGCATTACCTGCAGTGCAGGTATGGTAGGTCCTACACAATCGTTTGCTAATCGCTCGCTGTTTGTCAAATGCACTTATTTAAAAAAAAAACCGCCAACAACTCTAAAACTTTTGTATTGAAGAGCAATTATTGCGCATAAATCGCTAACGTTTTGCTCTTGCAAAAGATAAGTAATAAGCCTGCGGCTGATGTGACGACGCGAGGGGTGAGGCCGCCGTCTAACAGTGTAAACAGTGCACGTCTCTCGGCTGAAAAAAATACGATATTATTGTAAAATTTTATACTACCGAGAAATTCACGGCTTTCTACGCTTCAAATACCGAAATATCATTTTTCAGTAACTCAAAACAAAGTTCAACACCCCAAAATGTATTCGTGTTTTGGCTGTCAACCCAGACAAATTGTTTAAATATAATAAAATATTCCGTTACCACAATTTAGAGTGATCGTGTCAAGTTGCACCAATTCGCCGTAACTCTTTGGCAACACCGCAACACGTGTACCTAGTTCTTTTGTTTAATTTAATTCACATACACATGCTAAGTAACAAATTGAAGGCCGACACACGTGCCTTTTTGGCTTACTCGTGGAATATGCTACAGTTGACTGTTTTATCTGGGTGAGTCATATTTTGCTGATGCTAGGTAATGCTGAATGTGGGGCATACATTTTAATGTACTTTTAGGCTTGTATTTCCTGAAGGAGTAGGGACCAGTGGAACTTACAAGTTGTAGGTCGTGGGTTCGAACCTAGGCTGGCGCTTTACTTTGTGTAAATTATTTCATCATCATCATTGCTCTCCAAACGGAGGAGAGAAGGATAACATCGTGAGGAAACCGGCATGTACTTGAACCAAAAATTCGAAGATATGTGACATGATGACATCCACCAAACCGCACTAGGTCCGCGTGTTGAATTACGGCCCATTCCCTCTCACAGAGAGGAGGCCTGTGTCCCAGCAGTGGGAACATTAATAGGCTGATGATGAATCATACATCTTGCTCAATACAGCTTATTAATAACGTGCGTGATGCGGCCGTTTTTTCTCCCAAATAAATAAACAAACCGTAAAACACACTAGTACCGTAATAAGAGATATAATTATAAGCCCCGGCCCGTCCGTCTGTCTGTAACAATCACCTCACGTCAAACGCGATGTACCGAAAGTTGCGCGTGCTTTATCCATCCATAAAGAAGAGAGAGAAACTTCAAATGTATTGTTGATACTTGATATGTCTATGCGTTTGTGTATTTAGCAGAGATCAAGAGGTTGGGCAGCAATGTTAAATGAGCTGTATTGTTTCGAAGTTAATTAAAATAGCAGAGTAGGACACATTAACTGCGGTTTAATGTACCTACGATTATAACGAAAGACAAAAACTGCGCCTTTGGGACAATATTAAGAAAAAAAATGTGTTGCTGGCATCTCATTTAGGTTGATTTACTAACACACAGAGATGAGGCATGTATCCCAGCAGTGGGCACATTAAAAAGGCTGATGATGATGACTAAATAAGAACGGTCAAGGGTCAAAAGTGCAGTCTTACTCTCCCAAAACTCAAATGGCTCGTTTTTGTAGAAGAAATTAACCACAACTGATTATTGTATAGAAATTAAAGTATAGATAACACCTACTAGCCGTGAAAAATTAAAATTTATCTGATAAACAATATATCACGGGAATTTAACGCGATGATTTCGATTTTTTATTTACATATTACCAGCGACCACGGTCGTTGCAACACGGATGAAACGTCGGGTTAAATAGGTAAATAAATAATCGAAATCATCGCGTTAAATTCCCGTGATATATTGTTTTTCAATTATGAAACGCGAAAGTTTTAAAGTTAATAAAATTTATCTGCCTAAAAAAAGGCCTTCTTCTGTTTTGGCAGTGTGACTGCACTTTTGACCCATAACTGTTTATGGGCTCTTGAAAAAGTGACATTATATCAACGATAACGATTTCCAAACTCCAAAACATTTGACATTGTCCACGTGGCATTCCGATAGCGCACGCATCGTCCTATACATTTCGAACTTTTTGACTATAGACACCGCCTAGAGAAATGTCAGTTGATCTAGGCCCTAGATTAACTGACATTTCTCTAGATTACTAGACTGGATTCTATTGCCCCGGCCTCTGGTAGTTTTCCAATTCAAATACCATGAAAAATTTCAATTATAAGTAAACAAATTGACAACAGGTGATAACTTTAGGCGAAGAGCAGAAATATCTGGAAAAAACTTTTACCTTACATGGACAAAACTGGCCAAACAATTCAAAAAAGAAAAACAAAAGTGAAATATAATTGGCACCCTGAGCGAGTAGACATAATATCGCTCGTAAAATATAAAGCAACAATAAAATAATAAATAAAAACAGAATCGCTAACGATCCTTATCGACACAGCACTATTTACGTGCTTAAGGTACGAACACATTGTGCAATGTGCATACTAAGGGCAATGTAATGAGGTAAGCATTTATTTTTGAATCAAATACTTTAGAACATTTACTAATAGAATAGAATAGAATAGAATTTATCTTTATTCAAGTATCATCGACTCAAAAGATGGTTAGTATAACTTACAACTATGTTAGTAACACAGATACTAACAAACTGACACTACAAAAACAAAATAACAGTGGATCACCGTTGCGACAACCCATGTGAGATGGCACAACAGCGACCCACGAAAACACAGTCTTGGCGACACGAAATCATACTTAGGATACTGTTGGAGATAAATCGATGATAATATATGTCCAATAATTCAAAGCTGTCCTTTTTAGAAATGATGTATAAAAATGTTGAAGCTGCATGTAACTGATCTGACTTTTAAGGTCAGGTCAGTTACATGCAGCTTCAATATTTTTGTTTTATTGAAGTCGTTATGCCCGCTTTATATAATTAGTTCAGGCAGGCCTTCAGGGTATTTCCCTAAAGTAGTGTTGTTTTTTTTTGTGTTTCGAAGTCCTTTTGGAGTAAAATTGCTCCTCCACTCCAATCGATTCAATTGCATTATCAGAATGTAATTCATCCTAGATACTCATCCTATTATTACCCAATAATATCAGTTATTTCTTTTCTTTAAAAATCTGTAACACGCACAATCAAAATTCTTATTCGCTTGGCAAATTACCAAACGAGATGTCTCCGTACATCAGCGCCCTAGAATAATTTATAATATTATTTGTTGCGATGCTAATGGCTAGCCCTTTATTGGACAAATTGCTCAGGGCAGCACCAGCACTAACATTTAAATCAGACTTAATGGAACCCATTTCCATAAGTAATGCGAATGTGTTATGTGAGGAGGTGTGAAAGTGCGGATGTGGCATGCAAACAATAAGTTGGTTATCATCTGCTGAGTTTTTTTCGGAGGAATTCTAGACTATATTCCAACCTTCAGGTTTATTATTGATTTTTGAAATCTTCAAAACCTTAATAACTGTTTTAATTATGTTATTAGATTTTGTCTGTGCCAAACAGTCACATAAATAACAGTCGTAGGTTTTTTTAGGGTTCCGTACCCAAAGGGTAAAAACGGGACCCTATTGCTAAGACTCCACGATCTGTCTGTCTGTCTGTCCGTCTGTCACCAGGCTGTATCTCATGAACCGTGATAGCTAGACAGTTGATATTTTCACAGATTATATATTTCTGTTGCCGCTATAACAACAAATACTAAAAATCAGAAAAAGAAAAAAAATAAGTGGGTGGGAGCCCACTACATACAACAAATGTGATTTTATGCCGTTTTATGCGATAGTGGTACGGAACCCTTCGTGCGCTAGACCGACTCGCACTTGGCCAGTTTTTGTGCCCTGTTTTGGGATAACAGTTATTTGTATAGGAACCTACAATTAGAAATCAATTTAGAGACCCAAATATGCTGCTGAAAATCATTATGCGTCACATGATTTTCAGTAATACCTACTGCTAGGATATTTCTTTCTAAAATTTACTCATTCACATTATTTCAAAAATGTCCATGCACTGTCATAATAACTCCTTGCAACAAAATTACAGATTCATAGGTCTGTAGGCATATTCCGCGTACAATTGAGTTATCACGCTAATGCGATTTAAATTGGCCCCCGGGCTGTTTGACACCTGGACCGACCTATGGGAACGATTGGGCGACAAGAAACATCATCTACATGTGGGGACACCGTGAAAATTGAGAGTTCAGGACATCTGTGTGAATACGGAATAATTTTCCTTAGTTCTGGTAAAAGAAAACTTAATGGTTTTATTGAAAAATACTGATTGGTTTTATGGACATTATTTTAGACTTAATTGCTAACAAATTATTTAAATTCTGATATTAGTCATGTTAAATATTTACTTATACTTACGATTGTGAAAAGATTTTTGTGTTCTAGTCGTTAAAACAGTGTTTTGTTGTCATAAATATTGATAATTTTCTGGGTTTTTTTTTTGAAAACTGTTGCCATTTGAAAAAATGCTTGACATTAGGTGTTTTGAAAAATGCATTGATGAAAGACTCCCCGCACAGTGACGATTAAGTTCAGTAGAACTTCATGATAGGGACATGTCCTAGATACGACGTCAATATGGTAATCCCACCGACGTGTGACTTATTGTGGTCAATCCGACTGAACACGCGTATCCGTGGATAATTCGTCTCCAGCTTATTGCGTTTTTGCATACATCTACAAATACATATGCAACTCAAATTAGTGACTTTTTGTGACGCTAATGTGGTCATTACAGACAGGTTGATATTCGATTTTGTCATGGATATCTTCGGCTTTACGATTTGTGGTAACGAATTGGGTGTTAAAGATTGGTTTGAAAGGCAAAAATAACTGCCAATGTTTTCTGCATTATCTGCATGTGGAGTGGACTGGCCAAAGAATGATATTCGTTTATTGGTTGCTCGGCTAAATACTGCAACAAAATCACAGGTGTCATCATGAAAAAAGGGCCTCAGATCAAATGTGATGTTAATGATCTGCATCCTTTTTGCATGCCAGTGCCAACACTAGTTGCTACGTGACGCTGATTTTCAGCTAATTTGCGTACTAATTTAAGCTAGGAAAAAGATAAACCAATGATTTATACTTAAGGCGACGATTCCCTTGAGTAGCTGATTTTAAAATGAGAATCACGTCTAAATGGCCCGTCGTAATTCTTTGAAAAAAATATATGTTATATTAGACTCTTTTCTTAATAATTTGATTTGAGCAAATTTTGAGTTTTATTTGTATACCATAGTGTAATTAATTTGTAAAGTTATGTCTAAAACGGACAAAAACACGACAATCACACCAAAACCGCTAAGCGTATTGTAATGAAATTGACACCATATCAAAGACAATTTAATAATCTACATTTTGATCGGAGCTTTTTTTTTTTAAATCATAGTATAATAAGAAAAGTACAAAAAACTACTAAATTTAGGGTCGCGCGGGTGTGAAACGAGTGCGCGTTTTGTTCCCTCAAGGTCGTTGGCGTTAGTCGTCGTCTTAAATTGCACTACAGGTAACCGCTTAGTTACCAAATACTTTTACTGCAAATCAAACTAAGTTGTTGATGAAGTAAGTGTTTGAAACCAACCTTCGAATGGCAATACAGCCTTACCCCTTTTACCTAAAACAGCCCAAAATCCTGAAAACTATATATCATCATCAATACATATAATAAATCTGTTGAAAAGTTGTTTTTGTACGTCCAAAATATTTCCAAAAAGTAGTAGCCAGGATGATAAAAGATAACCAACAGAACCCATTCCTAGCATTTTTGGTATTTTTGTCTGTTTAGTTGTGCACGCATCACGTAAAATGTACGAAACCAATGCAGATAACTTTTATACATAAAAATTGTGCGTAACTTGAAGTGTTACTTATTTTTGTTTCATTGTAATCGGTTCACTCTATCAAAAGTAGGATGAATTTAAAGTGTTCAAGAAGTAAAATCACAACACACGTAATTCAGATACTCGGACAGTTGCACTCCGTATTCGATAGATGGCGTTGATAGATATTTGACGTCATTTTCTGAATGGCGGTGTTAAGATTCTCCTCGGAAGAATGACCCTAGAAATAAAAAGATAGGTAGGTAGGTAGATGGTAGGTAGGTAAGTAGGGTATAAGGCTAGGCAGTTGACGGGAGCGAAACCGGGGGCACAGCTAGTAACTAATAATAATGTACCTTGTTATAAACAGGTCCCACATTTTCGACTAATGAAAATGCAGTTTATAAAGTATTAACAGCTTTTTAGCCTGTAATCACAGTACCTAACTTGCAGATACAGAATAACAGAATAATATCCAATATTTTTTTGGGCTAGCTACACTTTTCCTAACCACTGCAACTCCTGTATGCCAAAACCAACAATGGTTTAAAACCACAAGAAAAACGCCGAGTCGATGAGATTGAACTGTCTTTGACTGAGCAACGAAGTAAATCAAAAAAGAACGGTGGAGGCGTACCTAAGGATCTTGTGAATTTCTTCCATTGACCAGCTAACGAGGCTCCCTAGGGTTTATCACAAATTTAATATTATCGTCGGTTTAACTGCAGTTTAACGATCCGTCAACTGCTTGTTTTACGAGGTTTCATTTGTTTCAATGCACCGAACATCCATTGTTTAACAATTGTCGTGATTGCAGGATGGTGACGGCTAAGAATGTAGGGCTGGTACTCTATTAAAACGTGCGAAAAATCTGCCTTAAAACTGACCTAGATTGCAATGTTCTTAAAGCCTTTATTGCGCATGCACTTCATTTCAGAACTTTCATTCGAATATAATGCCACTTTTTACATAGGTACCTACTAAAATCATTATAACCAGTAGCTAAGCTCTTCTGGTTAGAATAATGTTAGTGTTATTAGAAAATTATTAGTTTCACTTTTGATAACGTACCTAGAGTCCAGAAAAAGATTCTAGTAAAAAGAGGTTTGTTTGTACAGCAGCAACTAATTTTAAAGAAACCGAATTATCAAATATTTGAGGTAGATACACCAAACATGACAAGCAGGACGTGACTTTACCCCATTTCTATGCACACCTCTTATCTCTCTTTAGTTCCTACCGTTTCATAACGGTCCCAAACTTTACTAGAATCAGTTTGGATTTGGGGAATCATGAGGAGAACTCTGCGAGGCCAGAGCTTAGGCTGTCGACGTGGCTATGTTTTGGTCGAAGAAGAAGAAGGAATATGGTTTTAAACTTGAGATGTGGCAGCCCTAAGAACGAGGTATAATTCAATGATTTGCAGCCGCAATTGAAGCACTGTAATTGCAATTAAATTGTTCGTGACATTCGATGTAGACATTGACGGTTGCACGCTAATTTAACCACTAACAGTTACTTACTGCTTATAAAGAGTAAATCGTTAATATTGGTCTTTAAAACCTACTTGATTTAATCAGTTGTCTAAATTTTAATTATTGGTTCTAGTTATTTTTGGCCCCCGACGGAAAAAGAGGGGTGTTATAAGATTGACGTGTTATGGTGTGTCTGTGTGTCTGTCTGTGGCATCATAGCTCCTAAACGGATCAACCGATTTTGATTTCGTTTTATGTTTGAAAGGTGACTTTATCGCAAGTGTTTTTAGCTATGTTTGATTAAAATCGGCTCAGCCATTCGAAAATAACCGCATTTTACTCTTTGAATCTGGGTTTTTTCGCAAGAAATTGTGTCGTAATTACGTGTTTTGATAGATTGTCAATTAAAGCGTGTCTGCTATTAATTATATTGTACGTAGTTTAAAAAACATGAAATCAAAAATGAAATAAATTAAAAAAAACTCCGATAAAAAGCAAAAAATAAGCCTTTTACTCGTGTCGGGGCAGCACTAAATAAATAAAATAAACTGCTGTACACGTTGGTGGTTCCCCGACGGGAGTACTAGGCTTATTTTTTGCTTTGTAGAGGTGTTGTGTCGGGGGTTTATAAATTTTATTTTTATTGTTAATCAATCACTACAACCAGCATCTAATTTTACTGCAGATATTCCGACCAGAAAGTTAATTATGACATACTTTCAGACATTTGGGATTATGATAAGAATACACCTTTTTCGATTTATATCATATTTATTTGTCAGTGTAGGTAGTAGGTATAATTACAATATGATATCAAAAATACTGTTTTCAACTAGAAGATCTAGACATAGTCCGGTCAAGTTAGCCTAGGGGTAGGTGTAGGGAGCATAAAAATATAATTTATCTAGCCTAAATTACCATAGTATTTTAGATAGTATTTTGGCTCATATCTCGAAAACTAATGAACATTAGTGAATCATATGCAGGACATTTTTGTGCACATTAAACAGACATTGCAGTAAAATCATAACTTGTAGAGAATTAATCATAACTTGTAGAGATTTTTATTTTTTTAAAGAAACGAAAGAAAAAGAGAGAATTAAGAAAAAACTGATTTTTAGGCCTTTTCATCTTGAATTTTTTTTTTGCAGTCATGGTGTCGATGAGGAATTTAGGTATCCCTAACGTTCTTGTAAATTTTCAGCTTTATTTGAATTTAAGCAAGGGCACAGATAATAAAATACTACGCAAGGGTGAATGTCTATTTTGACCGGACTAACAAGTGACATTGTAACGAAAGCGTCACAAAATTAGTGCGACTGGAAAAACGTCATAAATTTATAAACACTCGATAAACTTTCGTAGTAAAGTACATCGCAGTAAAGAACTTTCGCAACAACGAACGTCGCGATAGTAAACTTTCGCAGTAACGTACATCGCAGTAAAGAACTTTCGCAACAACGAACGTCGCGATAGTAAACTTTCGCAGTAAAGTACATCGCAATAAAGAACTTTCGCAACAGCGAACGTCGCGATAGTAAACTTTCGCAGTAACGTACATCACAGTAAAGAACTTTCGCAACAGCGAACGTCGCGATAGTAAACTTTCGCAGTAACGTACATCGCAGTAAAGAACTTTCGCAACAACGAACGTCGCGATAGTAAACTTTCGCAGTAAAGTACATCGCAATAAAGAACTTTCGCAACAGCGAACGTCGCGATAGTAAACTTTCGCAGTAACGTACATCACAGTAAAGAACTTTCGCAACAGCGAACGTCGCGATAGTAAACTTTCGCAGTAACGTACATCGCAGTAAAGAACTTTCGCAACAACGAACGCCGCGATAGTAAACATTCGCAGTAACGTACATCAAGGTAATGAACTTCGCAACAATGGGGTACACTCGTATTGATCAATCCCCTACATTTTGGCATTTCAAACAAGTCAATGACAAATTGTCTATAGTCTCAGCTGCAAATTCAGTTCTGACGTAACTTCAAATCTCAGTAGGTACCTATCACTGTTACTTATAACTTATTCTCAATTAATATTTGTACTTAATTTATACGCATAATTGTATCTACTTGAGATGGAAGGGCTTCCTGTATCAATTTACACGATTTATTAGCCTAATCTCCATAGTAAAGACAAATTGGATTGACTTGGGAGGAAGTCCGATATATTTCAACAGAAAAACAACATTGACTTTACCAGAAATGAACAAATTGCTGAAGGGAATGAGCCCTTATTTCTGTAACTGTAAGAGATATGAAAATATTGATAGAGTGTAGAGATAATGTGGTAATGATATTCATTTGAAAACCAATATTACGCTATAAAATCAAAGAGCATACACGGAATCATGGGGTATTACAACGTGCAAGTGAAGAGTTTGTGATTAAAAATCAAGTTCCAACGGATATGAGATTACCGAAACAGCTGCTTCTTTTATATTCATAGGAAATAGTTAATATGACACGTAAATTTTAGGCAGCTAATTAATGAAAAATACCTTATCATAAACTCAAGACTATTGACCAGTTTTATATTAGCATATCAATGAAATCACTGAATGAAAATAGTAGAGGAAGGTACCTACTTCTACTAAATTAATTGTAGAAGTATTATTCTTTTTGAATGTTTTTGAAAGGTCATATAGTATTTTTTTGGGTCTAATAGGTAAATTTACAGAATGAATAATGAAATGGTAATTAATGAAAGAATTATAGTTTCGTTGTCACAAATTCAACTGGCTGATTCGAGGTAGCTTGCTCAGGAGACTTGGAAGGATTGGTTGTAGGAAAAGTGGAAGCTTTTCCGTTCCATATATTCATTGCCAAAGTACGATTGACTTGATAATTTTTAAACGTAAACGGGTACACGAAACCCAAAGATAGTCTGGAAATAAATATGAGTTACGTAACTTAGTTACTTGAACTAACTTTATAAATATTTGAGATGTAGATATGAAATAGCAGTGAATAATGAACATCTCTGTAAAATTATCTCAAACCCGTTCAAAGGAACATCTAAAGAAATTGTCGCAAAAATGATCTGCTATAGATAAGACTAGCAGTGGCCGCGGCTTCGCTTCAGTCAACTGTCTACCCAACCTACCTACCAACTTTTTTCTAGGGTCATTCTTCCGCAGAGAATTTTCAAACCGCCACTCGGAAAATAATGTCAAATGCACAACGCCATCTGTCAAACATGGAGTCCAACTGTCCGAATATCTGAATTGCGTATGTTGTGATTTTTTACTTCTTGGACACTTTAAACTCACATATCTTTTTATAGAGTGAAGCGATTGCGATGAAACATCAATTAAGTAACACTTCAAGTTACGCACAATTGTTTATGTATAAAAGTTATCCACATTGGTTACGTACATTTTACGTGATGCGTGCACAACTAAACAGACAAAAAATCCAAAAGTACTGGAAATGGTTTCTGTTGGTTATCCTTTAACACCCTGGCTACTTTTTCGGCAATATTTTTGATGTACAAAAACTACTTTTCTACATATTTATTGATTGATATTGATTGGACTGTTGCCTAAACGTATACATAAATCGTGACCCAATATCTAGCCCAACAAAAAAAAAACAACCTTACTGCGCTACCAACCCACGCACAATCAAACCAACGAAACATTTAATCATAAAAAGTCAACACAAAATGGCTCCCATTTAATTAATAGTCACATATTTACAGCCTCTCTCAGCTACCGATGATTTATACCCGCGCCGATAGCTGGGTGGTCTGGCAAGAACCTTATTATTATAATAGTAATTAATAATATACAAACACCTGCTTGAAACACTGTTAATGATGCTGACTGTGATTGTTTTGAGTGCAGTCTGAAGTTTGGGCAACTGTTGGTTAATAATTTGTTTTTAATTTGAAGTTTGATTGGGAAATTAGTACCTACGCATATGATTTCAACATTTGATTACATTTTCTAATAAAACGAAATCAACTAAGAAAACAAATGGGGTAATTGCGTAACACTGATTGTCAGTTGACGTTGCCGTGCAGAATATTAAAAAAAATCGAGCATGAAGTATTGTATTAGGATTATTTTTTTTTGTTTATATTTTGGCTTCGCACGGCTTGTGCATTTAGCCAGTGTCACGTTTAGAATAGAAGTTCTAGTTTATTTAGATTTTAGTCCAATGTCCTAGTTAGGCCCCAATAAAATGGCGGTAACTTTATTGGAAGCTTCTACGGAGTTTTGTCGACAACATGTACAAACTCATGTTCTACCGCTGTGTTTTACTTGCCCACAATCGTGCACGTTCACAAATATTATTAGACTAAAAAACCACCATTTTCACACTATTAATATTCAATTTAACACAATTTTAGGAAAATAAAACAGAGAAGCAACATAGACACCATCACGTTCCCGCCAAAACTCCTATTAGGAAATTCCTTTCTTTCCTAAAATACTTTGGATTGTCGTAGAAAGATTAAGTCTCACAATTAAATCAAAAGATGTACCTACTTCTTAACCGGAAATTCCTGTGGGGACTAAACTAGAGCCTCCAGCCAGGGACAAAGAGCTTAACCTAAGTGACCACGCTGAGGGCTACCCCCTATGGGATTGAACCTCGGCTCAGGAAGTCGGCTGGGGGAACAACAAAGGCTGGATCGTGATTAAATGATTCTACCATCGGTTTGGAAAGTACATAAATTAAGGAGTAGGTTATATTTCAATTCATACCATAATGTAACACCTCTAATGGGTAAGATTTAAGAAAACTTTTAACAAATAATTAAACCGACTTCCAAAAAAACACCTTCGACCACATCATCGCTTACCATCAGGTGAGATAGTGGTCAAGCGCATATACCAAAATCGCTATATGTATCCCTAAAATATTTGAGGAGTTCTTTCGATTCCCAGGGGTTCCATCATCAGATTCTGACTTGGTGCCAATAATGACCACCTCGGGAGTATATCCTTTCAAAAACAAAAAGAATTTTCAAACGACGACGGAGAAATCTCAAATCCGTGAAAAAAAACACACATACAGTCGAACACAGAACCTCCTCCATTTTGGGAAGTTGGTTAAAAAATAACGAAAAGATAACAAAAACAGTAGCTGAATTAGAGGTAGCATTTTCTATCAAACCGCTTCTCTGCCCCGCGGCGAATTCGGACGGCTCCGCCTTCTACAAAGGAGAGAGAACAACATTTGAAAATAAAATACTTCTCTTTAAATAAGGACCTACCAACTTACAATAAATACCTACCTTCCTAATAATTTTTCTTTAAGGCGCCGATTCCCTTGAGTAGCTGATTTTAAAATGAGAATCACGTCTAAATCGCTAGTCGTAATTTTTTGAAAAAAATATATGTTATATTAGACTATTTTCTTAATAACTTGATCTGAGCAAATTTTCAGTTTTCTTCGTATAACAATAGTGTAATTAATTTGTAAAGTTATGTCTAAAACGGATAAAAACATGACAATCACACCAAAACCTCTGGGCGTATTTTAATGAAATCGATACTATCTCAAAGACAATTTAATTATCTACATTTTGATCTGAGGCTTTTTTTTTTAATGTCATAGAATAATAAGGAAAGTACAAAAAACTACTAAATTTCGGGTCGCGCGGGTGTGAAACGAGTGCGCGTTTTGTTCCCTCAAGGTCGTTGGCGTTAGTCGTCGTCTTAACATTGTTATTTCAGTAGTTTTGCTTGAATTTCATGAAAAATCTATGTGGAAAAGTAACATCTCAATTTTTCCATATCTTTATACAAATATACGCTAATATTGTACTTGCTCAATAACAAGTCATAAAACAAAAGACGAAACAATCGAATGAAAATTATGTTCCATAATCAATTCAAACAAGATAATTAATGATGTTTGTTTAATTGACCGAAGACACGAGCGTCGACCTTTAAAAACAAGTTTGATCTCATTATGGGGGATCATTTTTTATTGATTGTTATGTTTGGTATCAGCTTAATCAGAAGATAATTTAATAGAATATTTAACCTACCTACTTACCGTGCTAAGGCAACTTACCTGCACTGCTCGTAAAATCGAATTACAAGAAGAAAACAAGTAAAATGCAAAAATATAGAAAACCCCCGACACATTTTTATATTGCATCACATCACAAATCATCAGCCTATTAATGTTCCCACTGCTGGGACACAGGCCTCCTCTCTGTGAGAGGGAATGGGTCGTAATCCACCACGCGGGCCCAGTGCGGGTTGGTGGATGTCACATGTCTTCGAATTTTTGGTTCTAGGACATGCCGGTTTCCTCACGATGTTTTCCTTCACCGTTTTGAGAGCACTGGTGATGAAATAATTTACACAAAGTAAAGCGCCTGCCTGGGCTCGAACCCACGACCTACAACTTGTAAGTCGCGGCCGATACCACTGGGCCACCACTGCTCTTCATTTTATTGTATGCTACATAATTTATCTAGTACTAGACACGCTTCGATCGACAATCTATTGAACACGTAATTATGACATGATATCTTGCGAAAACACCCAGATTCAAACAGTAAAAAGCCCACAACTTTTGAACGGCTGAACCGATTTTCATCAAAAATAGCTAAGAACACTCTCGATAAAGTCACCTTTCAAACTAAAAACGAAATCAAAATCGGTTCATCCGTTTAGAAGCTATGATGCCACAGACAGACACACAAATACACACATACAAAAATACACAGGTACACACGTCAAATTTATAACATCCCTCTTTTTCCGTCAGGGGTTAATTAATCATGCTGTGCAGTCGAAGGATGAATCCTCCCACTGCACAGCATGATTTTCTTCTTGTTTACTTATTTTTAGTTCATTTCTTAAGCAGGCCGGCTATTAATTTTTCTAGTAACTTTTTTATTTATAGTACATTACTGCAGCGGCCAGCAAAAGAGGCATTGATGGACAAACGTGTAAATGTGGGGCGAGGTGAAGCCGAGGCACACAAACGTAAGTCCATCAACGCCTAGTTGTGGCCAAGGCTTGTATAGTGCTTTCCTCAAATAATGCGCGGAAATTAAAACTATATGCACTGCACCTGGAACTCATTTTGTCATATACAATTACTTTTCGAAATCAATGACGAACAACAATAATATCCCCGTTTTAAAGTGTTATTTTTTTTCTATAAACAACTTTCTATTTGCAAGCCAGTTCGAAATTTAAATAAAACCTTTGATAAATTACCTCCTTGGTGTTTCGGAGTAAAAGATTGTTCCATTTTTAAATTACACGACAGATATGAGTTTACTATGTAATTTATTTGGCCGCTAAAAACGACAGATATGGATTTTCATACAACTTTTGCCGGCCGCTGCTCGCATGTATATGGCTAGTACAGCAATTGCGATTTATCTCGAAGAAGGTTGTCAAAATAATGCTCAAATTTCCAAGCATGTTTGAGAAATAACTTTTTAGTCATCATTTTTATTTCCAATTACTTTGAAACAAGTGTTGTATATTTTTAAAATCACTTCTTAAACCATATATTTTATATACCTCACAGGATGGGTTCGGAAGAAAAAAAAAAGCGGACTAAGAGGCTCATCGGCGATGAGGCACTAGTTAAGTCAAAGCTCCAGAGCCTTGAACATCGTCGCCGAGTTGCCAGCTTATCGGTTTTTTATCGATTACATTACGGGGAGTGTGCGATGGAATTGCATGATCTAATTCCGCCCAGCCCGTTTCATCATCAGACTACCAGACGTACGGCGATGCGCCATCGGTACATGGTGGACATCCCACCCATACGCACTAAACGTTTTGAGAATACTCTTATTATGCGTACAGCTAAGGAGTGGAATTCACTGCCGGAGTCTGTGTTTCCCGATAGCTACAATCTAGGGGTCTATACGTCAAGAGTGAATAGGTTACTTCTAGGGAAGCGTGCTCCATCGTCAATCTCATCGTCACTTACCATCAGGTGAGATGGTGGACAAGCGCGAGCCTATGTAAGATAAAAAAAAAAAAATGGGCCCCACTATTTAGCGTCCACAATCGCTATCGCCACCCTTAAAACGACAAAATGTCAATTGTCTAGGGCCTCTGGTCCCCTGGTCCCCCCAAATTATCAAAAAGGCAAAATTGTATGGGATTGACAAGAGATATCAAAAAATCACGTGATCAATCCCTTACATAATTGACATTTAGACTATCACCTTCGCTAACATCGAATGCCACTTCTCTTGTCAAACTATCGCGTGCCATGACGTCATCACTGCCAGCAATTCTACCTAAACTTAGTCCAAACAAATCACACAATTATAAACGGTAAATGCATTTCATTTAACACACGTAGGAGTTCCAAGACGTACGTATATGTTTTCAGATAACTTGACAACCGACATCCGTTGCCCTGTGGGAAAAGAAGACAGGTGTTGTCACATATCGCCTCTAAACTATCGTAAAACACTTAATTATATATATCCCTACAATTTAAAACCCACCTTCAAGCTTCAATCTCAAGGTAGATTGTCGTTTGTGTGCAGAAGTGAGATAAGATCGTATGGTTTGTGTAGAAGTCAAGTCAAATGAAAGACTAAGTGCAATGAGGTATCAATACAGTCATAAAACAGTATTGAAATGAAGATATGTTCCATGTTTATTTTGTACATACTAAGTTTTGAATTACAGTATAAATTTTGCACGTTAGTGTAGCTTTCAGGAAAATAAAAAAATGCTTAGTATCGCTTTTCTTTGGTATTCTCATAAATCTTTTTTAGCTTAGCACAGATCATAGAAACAAAGATGTTTCTATGATCTGTGGTAAGGCCCAATTTTACCAACGTTTGTAGGCCATCAATCAATTTGTGTGATCATCATTTCTTTAATTTTTGACAGAATTTAGTTCAAGTTTTTTTTTGAAACGGGTTTAAAATATGACTTTAGGCACCTCAAAAATTGCATTAAAATAAAAATAAAACAGAATATTTTTACATTAAAGTTTTATTTTCATGCAAAGCCGATCACAGATAAAAGGAGAACAAAAAACATGCAACATCTTTATTCCAATTTACAAGATATCAAAGACCGTTTACTGCGCACGAGTACAGCCCATAGTGAGGAACCCTTTCAAATATTGATATCCTTTCTCAGAACTTTTGGCGTGTAAAAGAATCCATATAAAATTCACAAAATCCTTACCACTTCCTTAACGGCCTTGAAATCTGTCCGAGCTGTAAAAAAATGCACAATCTGTATTAAATTACATAAAGCCTGATAAATGCTGCAAAAACTTTTTGGAGATTTTATAATGGTCACACGCTTATATTCACTTGTCTATGGGTAGAGTAAGGAATGATTATATGAGTGACTTAAAATGGTTTTAATACCAACTCATTTTTTTTATTCAATGGAGGCTAGCGTTTGCTCTAATATAGTGAAACGCATGCCCTTTTTTTTTTTTTTTTTTTTGCTTTTGCAGGAGTGGAAAATCCTCCTAGGACGCCCCAGACTGACTCGCCCCCAGAGCGAGCTAGCCTGGGCAGTGCCGGACTCACGGAAGGAGCATACCGACTAAAAAACCACTCCTGCCACTAATTTGTATAGCTGATTTCTCATTCAGCTCTTGTGACTGTAATTATTATTCTTTACGGTTAGGGTCCGTTTGCAGGAAGGGCTCGCCTTGACTAGCCAAACACAAATAGACTCTTCAAGCCGAGTCCCCCGTGCAAATTGACCTGTAAATCTGGGATTTATAAGGGTTAGTAGACATATGTTAGTAATAGATTATATATATTATTATTATACTTTTTTTTTTATATGTATTTTTTTTTTTACACAACTTATTTTTATTTTTTACGATGTGACCATACTAATTCTATGTTATATTAATTAATACCTAACCTAATTAACAAAACCAAACTACAATTAGTCCTTTAATTTAGGACGCACTAACAACTTTAAAATACTTATATTCTAGTTACCACTAAAACAGGTATACTTGTAAAAGCAAGATTTTTAAAACTACTATAATTTAAACTATGAAAGCGTAGAACCATTACACTTAGCGGCCCTTTCCACTACCATCTCGGCAAAAGCCAAGAAGTGAACCCGGCATTCATCGTCGCCAATCAGGAACGCGAACGATTCCAGGGGGCGCCCCATCCTCTGTTCGCAGTCATACCTCTCTCTTAAAAACCTATGGCAATGACTGAGTAGATGTTTAACAGTCTCTTGAGACGCATCGTCGCATACACAGGATGGGGTCCCGAACAGCTTAAACCTATACAGATATTCGCGGAAACCCCCATGCCCCGTGAACAGTTGGGCTCTTAGATTGTTCATTGTTCCCACCCTCTCAAGGATCTTGTACGCTCGCCTCACGTCGCTGAAGAAGAGTCCAATGCCCCTATCCTGATTTGATTCCTTCGTAAATCGCTCTTGCCAACTATCAAGCGTAGACTCCCTGATGGAGCGCCTAGCAAAGGATAGTGGGAATCTATCGTACGCTGGAGCGGTTTTCATATGCAGGGCAGCGTGTTTGGCCAGTTCATCCGCCCTCTCGTTCCCGGGTATTCCCACGTGAGCTTTGACCCAATAGAGGCTGATTTGGCGATCCAATCGACCGGCCTCTGCGATGGCGTTCTGGATAAGTAGGGTAATTGGGTTCCGAGTGGCTGTATCAGCAATTGACTCAAGTGCCGATTTAGAGTCCGAGAGAATGTTGGCCGATGTACTTGTCTTCTTGCCGTTAATGAAGGTGAGGGCTCTCAGAATTGCGACTAACTCCGCCTGGAAGACGGAGCAATAATTTCCTAACTTAAGTTTGAACCTGGTGAACTCACCAGCCTGGTTCCAGCAAGAAACGGCAGCCCCGACCTTTCCATCTATTTTGCTACCGTCGGTATACAAACGGGGCCAATCGTTTTCGATTTTTAGCAAATCCTGTTCACTCGAGACGTTGCGGAACACGATTTCAGTCCTCAGAGCAGGATGAGGCAGCTCGGCAGGATGCACGCGGGTTTCCAGCTCCCTACCAGGTAACTCCTCCAGAGATCTCCCCCTTTTCACTTCGTACAATCTCAAATATTCGGCAGCCCTCAAGTCCAGGGGGATCACCCTTGCAAGGACCGCAGTGGCAATGAGAGAGGACGTCCTGTGCGCCTTAGAAATCTTTATTGCGAACATCCTGGTGATAACGTCAAGCTTTTTCTTAGCGTATTTCTTCTTTGCTACTTCTGCCCATGAGCTGGCCGCATAAGTGACAACTGGCTCAACGACTCCAGTGTATATGGTTCTCAAGATGTTCGCATTAAGGCCCCACTGCGCCCTTGCCGCCCTAGCTACCATTTTAAAGATACTTGCGGTTTTCTTAGTGACTGCTTCCAGATGCGGAAGGAAGGTTAGGCCAGCGTCTATGGTTAAGCCGAGGAGTTTTATACGATTTGTGTTTTCGAGCGGTATTCCCTGGAGGGAGAACTTTGGGTTTTGGTACTTCAGCTTTTTAGTCAAAATCATGGCTTGGGTCTTATGGGCTGCAAATCGCATTTTGTGTGTGCTTCCCCATTCAGCGATGCAGTCCAGCGCCTCGTTTGTAATATGTTCTAGCTCGGAAGCCGTATCCGCCTCCGCCACCACCACCAGATCATCTGCGTAAGCCTGGACGTGGGCTTTTAGATTATTTGCCACCACCATGAGAGGGTCCAGCTGAATGTTCCATAATATCGGTCCGCTAATTGAACCCTGGATGCAACCCTTGGTTGTTGGTCTAGTGACGGTATGAGCCAGATACTCAATTGTTATGCTGCGATCGGATAGATAGCTGTCGAGGAGACGCAAGGTGTCCCTATCGGTATTCTTCTCCATAAGCTGTTGTAGAATGGCTGGCCACCAGGCGTTATCAAACGCCCCCTCGATATCCAGTGAGACGACCGCGACGATCTTCTTGGCCTTAATACCACGCCTGATGAGGTTAACGATGTCGTACAGTGCGTCCTCCGTTCCACACTGCGGTCTAAACCCGTATTGCCTCTTACTGAGTCGGTTCTCTCTTTCCAAGCTCCAGGTGAGCCTGTTTGCCACCAGTTTCTCCAAAACCTTACCCAAGATTGGGAGAAGGCCAATCGGTCGGTAAGCCTTAGCTGCGGTGTAGTCGGTTTTACCCGGCTTTGGGATCACCCTGATTCGAGCCTTCTTCCAGGCGACGGGAAAGTGTCCTATTTCAAGGCACTTGTTGAATAAGGCCAGCTGCAATTCCGCGTGGGCTCTATAAGACTGGTGGCAAATATCCGCTGTGAGGCCATCGGCTCCTGGCGCCTTTTTGGGGTTCTCGCATACACTTCACGGAGCTCGGTGTGGGTGAACGGCGGTGCTGTCCTCGATAGAGGGTCCCTCACTTGAGTGAGACGTTGAATTGCCGTCCTCACGTTTTCCCTTGTTATCGCCTGTGTCGGCGTATCGGATCCGGGGTCGTCGGCTGGGAAGAAAGTCGTTGCAAGAAGGTCAGCCGAGGAGTCGGCTGTGAGAATCCTGTCGGTGAAAGGGTCCTTTAGGAGGCTCGCCTGAATCCGGCTGGTGTTAGAGCAGCGGGTGATGATCCTTTGCGCGCAGGTCCAGACGTCTTCCTCCTTTTGTCTCGTGCAAAAATCCTTCCAGCTGTTTGTGAGGGCAGCCTCGATGTTCTTTTTGTAGGCTTTCCTTGCTCCGAGATATTCCTCCAGGCAGAATGTCCTTCTTCTGGGGTTCGCGGTGTGGATGCGTCTTCTCAGTCTCTTCACTGACCCCTTCTCCACCTCTAGCTCCTCTGTCCACCATGGCGGTTTTGTGCTTTTTCTAGTTTGAGACAGCTTGGGGATAGCCTTGTCACTAGCTTTGGTGATCGCCGCGATGTAATCTTGAATGAGGTTTTCTAGCGTTTGCGGGTCTGTGCATCTTTCTGTTTCTCGCAAGCCAAACTCCCCCTCGGTGATTATGTCTCCGAGGGTATCCGTGAAGAGATCCCATTTTGCCTTCCGTACGTTATATTTTCTGGTGGATGGATGTTTTGGGATTGGTTCCTGTCCCAGATTCAATTGGAATGTTATAGTGCGATGGTCGGTGAGTATAGCTGAATCCGTATTTACCTTCCATTGCGACATCATTGCCAGCACCGAGTCACTACAGGCAGTGATGTCTACAATGCTGCTGTAGAGTTTTCCGCCCCTGTAGGTGTGGTAAGTTGACACGCTGCCCTGGTTCAGGATGCTCATGTCATTTTGGGCCAGGAAGTCGGCAATCGCACTGCCACGACCATCCTCAGCGCGGCACCCCCACCAGGGACTCATCGCGTTGACATCGCCGGCAACGCATGCCCTTTGCTGTGAATGTACAGCGAATCAGATTACTTGGGGTGAGTTTAATTTTAACACTCCATTGATTTTGGTTTCAGAAACCAAGGGTCAGGGATTCAGGATCAAGTGTTCATGTATCTTCAACACACTGCTGAAAACACAGCTATAGATAGGTGATATTTAACACGATAATGATACTGCTCATCCTTGTTAATCTATCATATCATCATCAATCAATACATATAATAAATCTGTAGAAAAAATATTTTTGTACATCGAAAACATTTCCAAAAAAAATAGCCAGGGTGTTAAAGGATAACCAACAGAACCCATTTCCAGCATTTTTGGAATTTTTGTCTGTTTATTTGTGCACGCATCACGTGAAATGTGCGAAACTAATGTAGATAACTTTTATACATAAAAATTGTGCGTAACTTGAAGAATTACTTAGTTTTTGTTTCATCGCAATCGGTTCACTCTATCAAAAGTTAGATTAATTTAAAGTGTTCAAGAAGTAAAATTATCACAGCACATGCAATTCAGTTACTCGGACAGGTGAACTCACTATTCGATAGATGGCGTTGTGCATTTAAAGTCATTTTCTGAATCGCGGTGTTAAGATTCTACGCGAAAGAATGACACTAGAATAAAAAATTGGTATGTAGTATGTAGGATTCTAGGGCAGGCAGGAAGGTAAGTAGGGTAGAGTTGGCAGGCAGATGACGGGACATATACATATACATACGCTTTAGTGCCGTAAAGCGGTAACTTTCTAAAGTCTCCTTAGTAACGGCTAGGTTAAAAGGTTTGAAAAAAATGTATGTTTATTATTGTTTCATGTTGATTATTTTTAACACATGGTTTTTTCGTATAACAAATAGTTTTGCTTTAAAAAAATAAGTAACAATATGCTGGTTTTTCGCTACTTTTGGATACTCCTCCAAAATGACATGGATGTTTATAAATATTTTTAAATAGAAAAATTGATGGCTGGAATTTCTTTATAAATAACATAGCATATGTAAATCAAATAATATTTTGCAAACAAAACTGTTCAAAAGGAGGTTCAATATTTATATTTCGGCATAGAGCGGGCACGGCCAGTACTGCGTTAACATTGGGGCGTATATATCGCCTTAATCAGATCCCTAGGAGCTATGGGGAACAAAGATTTTAGAAAGCTGATATTCAATATTAAACTCTGTCGTTACGCTGGAACAAGCAAAAATAAAACTAACCGTCTTAGAAACCTACACAGAACTATTATCACTTCGTAAAGTCCGTAGCTACTCCTAACAGATAAAAATCACAGCCACCGAAGCGCCGTTATCTCGTCTTCCTGACGTCATAAAAATAAATAAACATACTTGAAACGCAGCGATAATATCACACTTCCTACAGCCGCTAATTAGACTGCACTTGTTAGAAAAACGGTTTAAGATCACTATATTTTCTTTTATGAGTATAGAGCAAATTTATAGAATACTAACTTCTGCCAGCAAATTCGCCCGCGTGAAAATTGACCATTATACCAGGATGCAAAGTAGCCTATGTCCTATTCAGACTATAATGTATCCCTGTGCCAAATCTTATCCAGACCCGTCCAACCGTTTGAGCGTGAAGAAGTAACAAACAAACAAACACACACACACACTCACACTCTCACAAACTTTTACCTTTATAATATCAGTGTGAGACTTTATTATACATTAAAAGAAAAATGAAAATGAGTCTACAAAAAAATATGTCTTGCCTTTTGTAAAGATTCCAACAAAAAAAATAATGTTGAAAAGTTGCCAGATATATAATGTTTAATAAAAGCTTGTTAAAATACTTTGTAGCTAAGATATATTATTTTTATACACAGGGTTGTAACTTGAGATATGGCAGTAAGGGGCAACTACATTAATCATTAACATTAATTATTTTGCGGTGGTGGCCCAGCGAGCAGTGGTGGCCCAGTGGTATCAGCTGCGACTTACAAGTTGTAGGTCGTGGGTTCGAGCCCAGGCAGGCGTTGTACTTTGTGTAAATTATTTTATTATTCAAAACGATGAAGGAAAACATCGTGAGGTAACCGGCATGTCCTAGAACCAAAAATTCGAAGCCATGTGACATCCACCAACCCGCACTGGGCCCGCGTGGTGGATTACGGCCCATTCCCTCTCACAGAGAGGAGGCCTGTGTCCCAGCAGTGGGGACATTAATAGGCTGATGATGATGTGATTTTATAGAGATATTTATGTTGTTATTCTAAGCGTGTGCAAAAGAAATGTAAATAGAGGCAACATAGAATGCAGCTACGAGTTTCCATTTAATTTGCTTACAGCTTTCAAGACAAAACCAAGCTCTATTAAGTATCTACTCGTAAATAAGTACAAAATTAGGTAAGTGTAGTGCCTTACGTAAAAACATTAAAAAACGTTAAACCTAACAAACTCTACCACCAAAAATAAACTTCATTCTAATACTATATAAAATATATAAAGTAATTAGGTGTGATATGTTCGTGCCACGTGTGCGCGGACCGTGAGAACCGCTCCCTCGGGACATCGTACACAAGCAGAGATATTGTTTCTTGAGCACATGCCAGACACGCGTACTACTTAACGTGGATACGACCATATATTTTTACTAGTTGCAGGCCCGACTTTGCCCAGGTTCATCATCATCATCAGTCGCGACCTTATCCCATTTACTTGGGGTCGGCCCTCCTTATCCTTTTTCTCCATTGTGCACGGTCTTGGGCAGTGCTGTTGTCCAAATTTACTTCTTATTACTTTACTTATCATCATGATCATTTCAGCTGAAAGACGTCCACGGCTGAGCATAGGCCTCCCCCTGAGCCTCACCACAGATCGGTCCTGTGACGCTTGCTTCCCCCGGATGCCCAGGTAATTTTAACATAATAACAAAGCCTATGCCTCATCTGAAATAATGTACCTTTCGAATGGTGAAATCATTTTCCGAAGAAGTTCAGTATTTACCAGAAAATTCATCACTTTAGTTTCACCCGAAAACCTCCACGGCTGGACATAGACCTCAAGTACCACATGACTGGTATTCTTCTTCTCGCATTTAACGGAATTCTTCAACTCTCACCAGGTCATCAGCCGACCTTCTGGGAGGCCTTCCAACGCTGAAGTATCCATATCTTATTACTGGCATGTTCTGAAGTTCTTGTAAACTCCTAAACTCTGAGGTACCAAACTGTTGTAAATTATGCAAAAGTTAATCATTCTCGACTCAAAGATATAGCTTAAATCGAGAACGTGTCCTTAATTCACGAAACATAGATTACCTCCAATCAGTAAAATTAACTGGATACTGGAACTGGACTGGGAGCAGTGGTGGCCCAATGGTATCGGCCGCGACTTACAAGTTGTAGGTCGTGGGTTCGAACCCAGGCAGGCGCTTTACTTTGTGTAAATTATTTCATCACCACTGCTCTCAAAACGGTGAAGGAAAACATCGTGAGGAAACCGGCATGTCCTAGAACCAAAAATTCGAAGACATGTGACATCCGCCAACCCGCACTGGGCCCGCGTGGTGGATTACGGCCCATTCCCTCTCACAGAGAGGAGGCCTGTGTCCCAGCAGTGGGAACATTAATAGGCTGATGATGTATGAGTAAAATTAACAAATCACTATTGCCGTTTGATTTTATTTATTTATTTATTTTATTTTGGCATCAAACAGTCATATACAATCAATATAATTCTTCAGAAAATTCACAAAAAAAACACAAGATTCACACAAAAAAAATGAAATATCACATTAAATTTTCTTATCATTTTATTTCAAAATTTTCCTCAATTAAAACTAACTTAGTTCTAAAACGGTTGAAACACAAGATCATCTTCATTCAAATACTACACTTATTTCACAAAAACCTAGAACAAAATTAAACACCACAAAATTTAAAAAATATGCGTCTTATCCCCTCTATTCCACCGCTACTCCCGTCTGATTGAATAAGTCCCGCATAAAAGGATGATTTGCCATCTGCCGCGTCTCCGCACTCAATCATAAACATAACACGACACCATGTATATATACATTTTATACCATGTACATTTATATAAGTACACTTTCAACGACTCACTGTTCTCGATATTTGACCTAAATAAATGTAAACAGGATAAATCAAATGTGCAATCTAGATTACTTTTTGTTTAGTCTTGAGAACTTCATTTGTCTGACATCTGGGTTTAATTGGAATCTCTTTGTCCTAATAGTGTTCTAGTTGGGTGTCCTAAATTTTGGTCTAGCCATATGCTGTAAAGAAAAAATGTAAACAAAAGAATAGGCACATTGTCGACTCTGTATCATCCGGAATACATAATTTTTAAGCATTTGCATAAGGTTACAATTTGTTGCATCGATGTAGGCCAAATAAGAACAAGAACCTACTCAGGTTTATAGTTCTTATTTGGCCTCCACGAGGCCTTGACGAGGGACTCTCCTAGGATAGTATTTCAAGGTAAAGAAAACAATAGGAAAACAAATAGCCTGTTCTATACAAATAAGTAAATACAAAAAATCTTGAACATGCAATCAATTCGCAAAACTGATTTTAGAGAAACTCATAATTATAAGTCACCAGTAGCAAAAAAATCCGTAGCGTATTATTTCGTATGCCAAAACAATAAAAAAGTGCAAATTCAATAACCCGTAATAAAACAAGAATAATAAATCAGCCGTTTTACGTAAGTTGCTGCAAAAGTGCGAGTAAAAACATTCCAATTGTGTTCCAAACGCAGATTTCCCTAAAAGCTACGAAACGCTACGAAAAAATCCGCTACGCACTCGTAGACCATTAACATTCCCATTACTACGGAATTAAATACATGTTATACATTCTTCTCAAGTATAAAAAGTAATTCGACGTACAGTATCAACCGAAAAATTAGTGTCCGAACAACAATAATTGTGAGTCCGAGCCGCGGACCACGTGTCCCGTATAAAGAACTATTATTACCATCAAGTCGTGTAGGTAGCAGCGTGCGCGATCATAATTGTATTAATCATTCAGCGCGACCGGCAGACGTCGATTTTCTTCAACAAAGTGCTCTTGTTTGTTTTTTTCGTAAGGAAGTCGGCCGAAGGTAACCGTGGGAACGTCGGGCGGGTGCACTTCCCAAAACATCGACGCACGGCAGCGAGTCCGACATGCGCCCCACAGAACGAGATAAAAAACCCAGCTGCTCGAGACACAGAGAGAGACGGAGAATGTGACGTGTGCGCGCCAAGCGACAGCTCACAATCGCGTGATCATCTACAAGAAATAATAAAACGGCAATAAAAGAAACACGAGACAACGGTAACGATGGCCCGCGCGCGAGAGCGGGACGGAACTCGGTGGCCGAAGGCCTGCGCGCGCGCCGCTCGAGTTACCGCATTCGAATTTCAAAGATCAATGATCGATGCGATAGGAGCGAGACGCGCGACAAGCGCTCTAATACCGTTGAGTGAGAAAGACACACATAGCATACAGCCGTTGGGAAAAAAGGACGGCATTATCAGCTTGGCTCGTGGCGGTTTCAGCACGGGCCAGCTTTCCTTCAATGCTTCGTCGACAGAGGGCGCTGTTTACATTTCAGTAGCCGTATTGAAATGCTTTATGCTATTGTAATCGGTGAGTTTAATAACAAATCGATTTCAATGGCGTTAAAGTGAAATTTGCAAACAGTTATGAGTTTAGTAAATACAAAGTGGTTTGTCGGTACACGTGAATTCCTTTGGAGTTTTCCATTGGAATAAAAAAGTTTCACATTGTAGTTTTGGTAGTTACAGTTTTCAGAAGGTTTTTTTTTAAGTTTAATAGATTTTCGGTTTATAATTTAAGCTTTTTATTATTATAGCCACCGTGACAGAAAAGTGCAAAATTATCAATTTGACCGGGTCTGGTCACGAGCATGACTTATTAAAATTAAGATACCTATTCACCGTTATAAAAACTCAACAAAATCATAAATTTTGTCGTGAAATCGAAATTTCCTGTAACACTTTGTTGCGTGAAAACTGGGTTTGGTGGTACGTAACGAATTGGCGACGACAGCGCTCGCGTGGGCGTTTCTCAAAACATTTGGTTCCGTTATTTTCACATAGATGGCGTTATGAGTTTTATTTTTAAGATAAGCTTAGATCATCAAAGTAATTCAGTTTTTACATTATAATTAACCAGTGTTAATTGTTATTATTATTGTACATACTACACTTATTACCCTTGCAATAAGAAAGCGGAAAATTTACAACAACATTTCAGTTTTCCGCAACTGATAACAAAATCCTAAGATATTTTTGATAGGGACCGCTGGCAAATTCTGTGCCATTGCTATTGAGTTTCAAATGACTGAAAAATGTTCCATATTTCTTTTTCAGGCAAGCCATGATAAATTGCTGAATAAATAAGAGATTATTTTAGCTGAATCACGGGCTGTACTTTGTTGTGTTTTAAGATGATATTTTACTGTTGAATCGATGAACCTCGAAAATTTTAAAATCATGTAAATGCTACCATTATTTTTGATGAATTTTGGACACCTTGACCAGAATATGATACTGATATAAATCAACAAAGTTAATATCGCTAGAGATCGCTGAAGCTAGGTACTTAGATTATGGGCATCTCGCAAAGTTTCAGTAAAAGCCAGACCCACAGGTAGCTATTCATTCTTGATTTAAAGATATCAGTATATAGGTATCAGGAACACACCATCTTTAAAATAGTAGGTCTTTAGCCACATATTTTGTCATACTTATATTATATAGTTCTATCATTATCTTCCTGCCCTTTTCGCAAGTTAATTGGAGTCGGCGCAACACGTTTTCATCTTCCATACGTTCCTGTCCCCCGTCACGCCATCACTGACTCCCTTTTCTTTAATGTCACTCCTCACACAGTCCATCCATCTTTTCTTTTACCGTCCTCTCCCTCACCATCCATTCACATTTATATTCATAACTCTTTTAGTAACATATGTTTCATCCCTCCTCATAACATGACCATACCAGGACAAACGGTTTCCTTTCAACTTTTCTTTCACTGGCTCCACTTTCAAAATTCCCCTAATATCCTTCCGCACATCCATCTCAACATTCTCATCTCTGCTATATACAATCTCTTTTCATCCACCTTTTTCACAGCCCAACATTCTGATCCATACAGTACGCCAGGTCTAATCACGGACTTGTAAATTTTCCCCTTTAACTTGAGGGGCACCTCAACTATAATATATATATTATATAGATGCCTATTATAGTTGTATAAACTTAGCTTAAACTTTCTAGCCAGTTTTACAAAACACACCCACACTTATCTAAATCTCGCGTGCTTTTCACCACAATAACAGTCATTTCCGTGCTCAAATGGTAAGTGATCACGAAATGATTCTATATGGATGTGCCACAAAATTAGAGATTCGTTTCTATAAGCAATCGAAGTCTTGTGTTGATTCTTGATTCTAATTTCCGGTATCAATCGTGTATTGAGCACGTGATTTTTATTAAGTAAACTTGAATGGTTATTTTTTTCTTACTGGTTGTGACTTGTGTTGAATTTTTGTGGAGTTGAATTTATTTAAACTTGTTTTTTTTTTAATTATTGGATGGTGACTCTTATCAGTTTTTAATTAACGTTATTTCGTTTCATTTTAATAAATATTTACGTTGTTAGTGTTGTAGTTTTCTCCTTTCCTTTTTTTCTTAACGGTCATTTCTATAATAACTCATGATCATCTGCAATCTTATTTTAATCAGTTAAGAAACTGATGTTTGCATTTGATGTTTACAAGTTTTGTATAAGTTCCGGGCAAGTCATCTAAGGCAAATTTGTGCTTCGTTTTCTATTTTTAGATATTTGTTTTTGGTCATTTACATGATATATTGGGCGCTTAATATTATAAATTTTAGTTTCCACCTACAGCAAGACTATAAACTTTAAGAAAATATCAAACTAAGTTACTTCACATCAAATGAAATTAAAGATTGACTTGTGCGTGTATCAAGATTTCGGAATCGTTAATTTCTCGTTCGTCTGACGATATCTCATCATTCGTCTGACGATAGCGCATCGCTGCGTGATGTTAATTTCCGCTTCAGTTGATTTATCTTCTGATTTATGTGTTAATTGATCGTTACGTCTGAATTGGTCTTTCGAAGTAGGTTCGTTAATTAAAGTAGGTGCGTAATTGACTTTTATTTTAATTAGGATATTTTATGAGGTGTAACTTTTTCAAGTATTGCGTTATAGAGTGAAAATGGTCATAAGAGATATTAGAAAAAGTGACGGAAAACTTTAAAACATAAGTTTCATTATTTGAAACAGACAGTGGAATACGTTTGAAGTTCTAAATGTCAAATACTGTCTAATTTACATAAAAAAGCTCTCTTGATCCACTTATTGAAACCATTCAAATAAACTTAACGCTCTCAAAAGAACTGGCCAGTTAAACAAACACTTGCCAAAATCTATTCATCGTCGAATAACGGTCGAAATTAGAACGCCTCGAATGTCTATTTGAATTCAAAAATAGAAGTTAGGAAGGCGTGCATGCGCTAACGCCCGTGGGCCGAAACACGCGTTACTATTGGCCAGAGGTGAGCCAATCGCGGCCCGACGCTGGCCTAGGCGTGATGAGGCTTTCCGCGCAAATTGTTTTAATGTTTGGGAAAATCTGCGCTACTACGATTCTTGTTAGAATTTGTCAGTGAGTGTTTTGTATGCGAATTAAATAGGTGATTATAGTTTCTTTAATATTGGTATTTATTATTTTGCACCTACCTATTGTTTATTTGCTTTCAACGTGAATTACTTTATGAAAGATTTCCACTTAAATTAAGAGCAAATCTTTTATAAAGGTAACTCATATTTTTTCAATAGCTATAATATATTTTCAGATGACTTGACCGAATTATTAGCAAGGTTCGGCTATTTATTTTATTTGTGTCTGTATTAATATATATTTATTATATATTAACAGAGCAT
Source organism: Orthosia incerta (assembly GCA_948252205.1). Lineage (NCBI taxonomy): Eukaryota > Metazoa > Arthropoda > Insecta > Lepidoptera > Noctuidae > Orthosia > Orthosia incerta. The sequence goes on from OX411759.1 coordinate 9,711,678, forward strand.
TAGAGCAGTGGTGGCCCAGTGGTATCGGCCGCGACTAACAAGTTGTAGGTCGTGGGTTCGAGCCCAGGCAGGCGCTTTACTTTGTGTAAATTATTTCATCACCACTGCTCTCAAAACGGTGAAGGAAAACATCGTGAGGAAACCGGCATGTCCTAGAACCAAAAATTCGAAGACATGTGACATCCACCAAACCGCACTGGGCCCGCGTGGTGGATTACGGCCCATTCCCTCTCACAGAGAGGAGGCCTGTGTCCCAGCAGTAGGAACATTAATAGGCTGATGATGTGATATATTAACATTAACATTAAAAGCGGGTTATTTACCATTTTTTAAGAGAGAGGGTAGACCGTTTTGTCTCCTCATAAACACCCACCCGAAATGACTTCAGATTATCCGTGATCATGGTGCTTGCAACAGCACCGAAATATCGGGAACTCGCAACAAACAGTAAACATGGTAAATATCCCGCTTTTAATGTTAATGTTAGTGACAGTGACCATGACAGTTTAAAAACTTTATTATATATATTTCTTCATTCTAATAGGGCCGCTTACACATGTACTCCCCTCTTCCTTCTTTTTCTTTTTCTTCTTCCCTCTCAGAGGAGAGGAGGAGGAGGCCTGTGTCCCAGCAGTGGGAACATTAATAGGCTGATGATGTGTTGTGACACATGTACTCTACCGTATGTATAACTAGTAGAGATATATAAAAATCGGTTCCATTTTTGCAGGGTTCATATTTCAAAACTGCCCTACTCAAATCACAAAAAAAAACCAAATCCGAATTAACCAAAAAACGTGACGGACCAAAATCTTGCCTACGAACAAAAAAATAACCAAAATCTTTATCAAATTTTGCCCTAATGCCCTCGAAGTGAACAATGGGGCACAAAAATACAAAACCCATGCATATTTGAACAATAACAATAGCACACCTGTTGGATTGCCATATATTCTGGTCACAGCACAGTTTTTTGCTCATCGACCATTTTTGTAGCCCATTTCAAAGTTTACCAGGTATGATTTTTTAAGTTGTGATTCTGATTTTGAAAAGGATTACGAAAGAGGAATGATTGGAAGACGAGTGAGTGATATGTTTCTTTGTGAAAAAGTAAATAAAAAGTCGTCGCTTAAGAATTAAAGAAACATAACAAACACCTTGATTCCCGAAGAGTTTGGCAGAGGTATATATATACCCAAAACCACATTAATAGAAATTCCTGGTGAAAATACCCAACTACGCTTTTCTTGATTCGGAATAAAACGCAAATCTCATGCTGAGCTGTGTCGAGTTTGCGACTAATAAACAAGAAAGGCAGTTAGGGCAAAATTAAAAATTAATTATTATGAATTAAAAATAATTAAGATGCCTTTAAGTATTATGATTAGTAAAAAAAAAACAAAATGTTTATTGTGTATTTCTTCCAATATTTCGACTGCCTATGCAATTTGCGAAATGTGTTGCAAGTGTTGCAACCATCCTAAAATGCTGCCTTCCTAAAAAGGTACTAACAGTGACTTTAACACAGTAAGGTCAAACCTCTCACCTTTACCTGCTGATTAACTAATGATGAAGTTGCTAGATAAAAGATGGCTTCCTGTAAAGGTTGCCGAGGTCAGATTGCAATGAGCACGCATAAAATTTGTTGAAAATAGCTGTGCCCGATGTGCTTATATTCGAGTGTAAATACTTATAATTGAAGTCGTATTTCATAAGAAAAAAATGTCTTGCTAAATCTATTGCTTGACAGTGAACAAACAATAATAAAGGTAGACGGTGGTTTACCTCCAAAAATTTGTCTGACGCTAATTTTCCTGAAGTTAAAATTATTAAATTACAATAAATGTGAAATCTGCTTTGAGATAACATGTGAGCTGCACTGTGAGGCTTGTTTTCAAAAGTTATACATATTTCAATCAATAACTTTAAATAAACAACAGCTTTAATATAACTAGTACTAGTTTGATCACTTTATTACCATCAAATAAAAGAACGCGACCATAAACGAGAAACTTGCAAAAATATTAGCAAAAAATACTGGCCGTTAACTAACAGCCATAAACGTGCCATAAAATGAAGACGAGGTGTACTCGCAAGAAAATTCAAAATTCGAAGGAAAGTGGCTATTTTAAATGCAAAAAGGCTGTTTAAAAAAGGTTGTGTGTTACACCGTGGGAGAATCAGCAGGTGTGAGCTAGCGGGTATACTCGACATCGCTCGCGTACGTTTTTTGCAACCCACTATATTGATTTTTAATTAATGCTCCTCGAATTAAGTTTTTTTTTAAATAAAATTGAGCTCGTTTTGGGGTTTCAAGTTTTGAATGGGTAATTTTATTTTTGATGGGTTATTTTGTGCGACAAGGATTTTGATAAAATTATGTTTATAATTAAGTATAAATATTCACTTAATATAGCACACTTTCAATCTCATATGCACTTAACTAAAGTGTCACGTGACAGTTTCTAATGTCAATTAAAAATAGATTAAGTAAGTTAAGAACCTGCTACAGATACAATAGATAGAAAACTGAACTTAGCATATCCAAAAAAACATCAAGCCTAAAGACCACTCTTCCCCTCTTTTGTCTAGCCCAATGCCATTGCTATTAAAGAACACAACCTACTAATAAGGCCCAATATAAAATAAAACACAAAAAAGACTCAACTTTCATAGTCCCGATGATTTGTCGCAATATTGTCCTGCACCGGTACCCATAACGGTTACCGGCTTCGCCATTTTTATTTTTATTCTACTAGGTCTTACTCAGTCAGGTTTAACAACTTTTTTTTAAGAACTTTAAGAGGACAGTATGACCATTTTTACTTCCATTTTTGTTTTCGTTTTAACGGTAACGGATCGGACTTAAAAATAGTACGTTGGACTTTTTATAAGCGTATACGGTATCTTATGTTTTGTTCACATAGTTTATTTTCAGACTGTACTGGGAAGATGTATTTTTAACTTTGAAAAAAAATAAACAACAGACGTGTTTGTGCATGTTGTGTTTGTTTAATTTAGTGGGTTTAAAGTATTGTTTGTTTTTTCATGCTTTGTAGAAAATTAGAAAATATTTTTCTTTTTACCGACAAAAAAATGGAGGAGGTTCTCAATTCGACATGTATATTTATTTTTTTATGTATGACGCATAACTTTTTATAGAGTGGTCCGATTTCAAAAAATCTTTGTTTTTTAAAGGAAATACTTCAAAGTTGGTCCCTTTTTAATTTGAAAAATAATATTCATTCCTAAAAGTAGAAAAAAGTATTTATTGATAATTTGTCAACTGAATTTTCCGTGTCTTACCTATAGATTGAATAAAATTACTGAAAATCAAATGTATCACGTAACCTTTTTATTTAAGTTAATTAGATTTAATGGTCAAAACATAATATTGTTATCATTGGTCACTCGAATAATTAGATAACGAATGTAAAACTAAACGTAATGAATGAATATTATTCATGGGCACGTCATGTCACGCACATAAAGGCATTAGGGTCGCCCCACACAGATTTCGTCACGTGACAAGATAAGCGCGCGTGTTTCTATCACTGTAAGCGTCGCATGCGCACCCGAGTGTACCCGACTCTACCCGAAGACGGCCGAACGCTGTCGTGGGAAAACGCGGCAGGTGTTACCGATCCGTAGCACTTCTTACTGAGTAAACATTCAGCGTATACAAAATTATAACCGCCTCGAAGCGTCTGTGTAAATGGAAAACATATTTTGTGTGCTTAATGATACTGCTTACTTTTTTGGTGTGGCTCGGTTATCAGACGACAATGTTTTTTGCGACGGTTTTGAAGGGCTCGTATGTTTCAGGTTTTTATTTTAGTTAAATTTATTGAGGGACTCTTAATTGGTGTGGGTAAATGAAGTGCGGTTATGTGTGCGCATGACCTTTTTGTATAAATTGTGATTGTGGAGTGGTCCTTGAATATTATATGAATGTGTCTTTTATTTACACATCTTGTGAAGTTATGACCTATCTTTGGATTGCATATTAATGAGTATTTTTTTTCTGAAGAAGAATAACTGTCACAATAAAGTCTATAGTGTATTTCTTTGTGCGCTTTTAAATAGTGAAAGAAGACACTAAATTGCTTTTTGCGCTGTCTTAAAAGAGTTTTTATTTAATGACGAATAAGACTTTAAGATGAATAAATATTTACTAAAACCGTACTGGATTTGTTTTTTTACAGTCTCTAAAGGAGAGCAATCTATATTTTATTTTAAATGTTTAGTAGATGCAAATAAACTATACCTGTTTTTCTTAAGAAAAAGTAAACATTGTGCTGTAAAAGCACTGCTGTTGTTGTGACAACAACAGTGAATGCTTTTCAGGATGTTTGTTTAGCTAGTTTAGAAGTTAAGGAGGCTTATTACGTGTCTTGCAATAGCAAAACGATAGCTATTTTTGTGCAATAATTGCTCTTCAATACAAGAAGTTTTCGAGTCTTTGGCGGTTTTTTTTTAAATAAGTGCATTTGACAAACAGCGAGCGATTAGCAAACGATTGTGTAGGACCTACCATTTCTACACTGTCGTGATCGCGCGATGATTGCTGATTGCTGTTTCTTACGTAATAGGCCTGTCGGTTTTTCAGTTAAGCGATTTTTAGATCAAAATAATGTAGTGCATTTATGGAGAAACTAGTTTCTGCCAGCGGCTTCGCCCGCGTGTAAGTTGAAAATTATCCTGAGGGAACATATTCCTGACTTTAATCTATCTCTGTGCCAAATTTCATCCAGATCCGTCCAGCCGTTTGAGCGTGAAGAAATAACAAACATACGCATACACACACACTCACAAACTTTCGCATTTGTAATATTATTGTGATAAAGATTTATTTTTATTTATTTATTATCCAATTCTAGTTAGAAATAAAAATAAATAAATAAATAACTAGCTTTTTACTTTAACTTTTTCTTTTAGCCTATCCCAAAGAAATCGTCCAAATACACTACTACTCAGCGCTCTAGTGAACCTTTTTTATCAGTGAAAGAATTTTCGTAAACGATTCAATACATCCAGACATTACTAGTAAGAACAAGCAATCAACCTCTCTACAGAAGTGTCTCAAGACGAAAGTCTATGACCAGTGTGTGTCGCCAGCGATTAATTGCGGGACAGCGCCTGTAGCCAAGTTGACAATCTACAATCGATAACGCTAGTAGAAAACGAATCAAGGTATGGGAATGACATATCTGAGCGTTAAGTCACGTGTTCAGACCATACAAATAGAAGGCGTTAACGATTGTAGAAAGTGATTCGATACGAAACGTTTGTAACTTGGCTAGGGGTGCAGAGACGCGGTGGCTCACAATGGGCCTCATCAGAAGACTTAAAGTCACCCAACGGGCAATGGAGAGAGCTATGCTTGGAGTTTCCTTGCGTGATCGAATCAGAGATTAAGACAACCGCAAGAAAACCAAGGTTACCGACATTGAAGAATTGCCAAACTGAAGTGGCAGTGGACATACACAGAATGGATGGCCGTTGGGGCCGAAAAGTTCCGGAGTGGCGACCGCGTACCGGAAGACGCAGCATTGGAAGGCCTCCCTCTAGGTGGAGCGATGACCTGGTCAAGGTTGCAAGAGTCCGGTGGATGCGAAACGCACAGGACCGATCACAGTAGCGATGCGTGGCTGAGGCCATGTCCAGCAGTGGGTGTCTTTCGGCTGTAATGACAATTATGATGACAGACGTGCCTACATCCTGAAAAAAGCTATTAATTAATTTCTCAACAAATAAAAATTTCTGAGAAGGAGAAACCTGATATACAGAGCAGTAATCACGCACCATGAAAAGTGGCAGTACTTGGCCCTTAATTACCTCAAGCAATTACTTACAAGTCCAGGTGTCGTGTAATTGGCTAATATTATTGTACCTACTTAATTTAAACACGTACTTCTGCTGTACTTAATGACCTGTCATTGATTCTAAGTAGGAATACGTTAATGAGAATTAATACGGGACTAGGACATACATTGTTGGGACAATCTTGAGATGAGAATTGAAAAATATGATCGTAGATGATTATAGTTCGTTTTGACAAAATATTTTAAGGTTATCATATTTTAAACGTGTAACTTAAGTGGCAGTGGGCAGGGCACATTGCTCGCAGCACGGATGGCCGATGGGGCCGAAAAGTTCTGGAATGGCGACAGCGAACCGGAAGACGAGACTTTGGACTCCCACTAGGTGGACCGATGACTTGGTTAAGGTTGCGGGAAGGCACTGGATGCGAGACGCACGGGATCGGTCAATGTGGCGACGCCTGGGGGAGGCCTATGTCCAGCAGTCGACGTCTTTCGGCTGAAATGATGATATTTTAAACGGGTGGAAAGTTCGTTGTAGTTTGAAATGTGTAAAACAAGCAATTATTTATTAATTGATTTAAGGAATGAGACGTCAAAGAAGCGATTGAAGAATTGTGAATGCTAACCGCAATCGAGGTGCTATTGATGTGAACCACATTTCATTTACAAACAGACTGTTTGGCGAAGGGAAAACGCACAGATCATAGAAAACGTCAACAGAATTTTATTATTGATAGGCTCGCGTATGAACTATATATGACTAAGTGATAATGTGGTAACGTGATGATGTTGTTGACGATGAATTATTAGCAATATACTGACAGCTAGTTTTTCTTTCTAAGTTACGTCTCATAACTCGGTCATAGTGATTGGCAGCTACTCAACCGGACTTCCCTGTGGAGACTAAGCTAGTAGCCTCCAGTCAGGCACAAATTTCTAAACATAAGCGACAAAACGCTGAGGGCTACCCCAGTTGGGGTCGAACCTCGGCTCAGGGCGTCGCTGGGGGAACAACCAAGGGCTGGATCTTGAAAAGTGATTTTACCATCCGTTCGGATACTACCTACGTGGAGAAGAACGAACAAGAAATTCCTTTTAATATCTAGTAATTTAACTACTGCTCAGCTTCGCGGGCTGGCAGGATTTTATTTGCAAGAGTAAGCGACGGGCCTCGGCGGCGAGGACAGAACGAATCGGTTTGTATTTTATGACAGCTAGATTTAAAGTTTGGCTTTTCTTATTTCACACTCTGAATTTCTTCAAGATTATCAGCATGTGCGTATAATGTTCCCACTGCTGGGCACAGGCCTCCTCTCCGTAAGAGGGAGTGGGCTCTAAACTAATGCGATGGAAACGTGCGGGTCGGTGGTTATCTCATATCTTTGATTTATATGGTCTAGGACATGCCGGTTGCCTCACATTATTTTCCTTCACTGTTTTGTCATTTATTTAAATAAATGACACATAGTAGATCCGGCCCGGAATCGAAACCACAGCCTACGAAACCTGAAGCCGATTACTCTCCTCAAGGCGATTATTTACTAAGGACACTTTTAACATAAGTCTTTAACCGATCATTACAACACAAGAAACTAATTACAAAGAAACGTCCAACTTACAGAGAAATGAGATTTAAAAAAATATGTACTACATAATGACCTAAAAGTCCCATTATATGCCACACCCCATAATATGGCCAAGTGTTCAAAATTATTGCCTAGGAACGCAAATAGCAGGTACAGAAAAATGGCCATCACAACGCAATTTCAGTCCTTAAACTGGATATTTTCTTTTAGCAGTAAATGTAGGTAATTACTGTCATATTTTAGGGTTCGTTATGTCGTATAATGAATCGATTATAATGAGTCGCAGTAAAATATTCAACTCTTCAATGTATGTTTAAGGGCTGGTATGAAAATTTAAATATAATTATCATACATTAAAATATATTTTTGATGTCTAAAATTGTTAAAGGTGAAATATAAAATTTTATTATGAAATTATTATTGAAATTGTCTTACCCTAAAATGGTGTGTCAAAGTTATTATAACAGTTATTAACATTCAATCGCCATTTTCTACCTAGTTTAATAGTTAGTTTTTCGTTGACCTCATTATGTTGATAAACTGACACTTCTTTTGAACTAAATAACTTAAGGCCGACCAAAAAATCAGCATGAGATATGAGCATTCCTACTGGCCTTGCGGCACTGGTGGCGCATGAATTATGGTAGTGAATACGCCCAGATTTTAGAATAAAATCTTTTTTTAAATCGAATATTGGTCTTTTGAAAAAAATTAAACTTACAAAATGTTCGTTATCAAATTGTCTATCCATTAGTGTTAGTATAAAAAATAATTAATGAACACTTTACGGGGAGATGCATGCTATCAATAATTATTTCACATTTTTATGGTTTTGTTGGAAGGAGATTAGTGACACATATACCTCTTTAAAAAAAAAGTGTACCACCATTTTAGAATCAATATTATGTAGATTAATTGATATTTCTTTTTAAATAAAGAGTAGATAGCTCTTAAAAACTGCACAAAATTCGACTAGCGCGGCGTTTTGCTCGGGGAGGTGCCTTAACAATAAATAGCCTTGATACTATCTCCGCATAAAAAAACTTCGTCATTCTAGTTCTATGGATGATTAAACACATCTACAGTTACCTACGTAGGTGTGTCATTTAATATCTTTCTAAGAATTACCGCGATATATTACAACGACACGAGAACCAACCTCCGGCTAAAACACGATCTATCTAGTCGATAAGACTTAAGTTCAACATTAATAATTAAGCGCATAGTTAACAAGTAAATGGAGATGCATCTGTACCAATTATAAAGAAGGATTGATGAAGCCGAGCGGGCGATGTTATCGTTAATCACTACGGAACCATTTAACCTAATGCAAAGCTCTGACTTATGTAGAAACTGGTGTGGAGTGGGCGTTTCGTATTTTCTAAGAATTCTCGCCTCCGTGTCTATTATTAAGACAAATATATTTTTTAATGTTTATTTTGATTGCGTGTTGTGTCTCTATGTTTATGTTTTTACCCGACTGCCGAAGGAGGGTAATGTGTTTATCAGTCTATGTATGTATGTTTGTTCCTATGTGGCGTTCCAGAGACCAAACGCGTTAACCTTGCGAGTGTCACTGGCTACATTAAAATTGGAAAATAGAAAATGGCGGCCTTTAGGCGCCATATTGTGGGCCAAATTTTCTTTTTTCTTCCAAACTCATCGTGTGGGGTATCAAAATAAAGATTTTCAAGAGGTGATTTCAAAAATATGTAACACTTATATGTTTAAATGTACCTAATTCGAAAAAAAATGTTTACTAAAAAGTTATAAATAAAAAAAGTTAATTTAATAAATCAAAATACCTGACTGCTTAAAAAGCGAACTAAATAAACTTAAATAAGAAGAAAATCATTCTGTGCAGTCCGAGGATACATATTGAGCGAGCTGGCTGACCAAAACCAGATGATTGTATTCTCCAACTGCACAGCATGATTTTCTTCGTGTTTACTTCTTTTTAGTTCTTCTGTTTAGTTAAATTACTTGCATAGTTTTTCAGTGTATTTTCGTAAACGATGTATTTAATTTTTAGAAAAGATTCATCTATTAATGTTGGGGATTGGCCATAAACTACTACAATTTATTACAATGATCTCATTGCAAACAATTGTCTCATCCGTACAAACTTTGTAAAGTTGAGAAAGGGACAGCAAGCAGGAAACAAAGTTAATAAATGGCTTCACAGCAACCTTTAGAATCACATAATATTATGGCAAGCAAGCCTTGAAAACAGTAGCCCAAGTACGACAAGCGAAGCGAAGATTATAGCCTCGGGGTTGACTCCATACATAATTACGAATATGGAACTCAATCATAATTATTATAATTGGTGGCAAATAGCACCCCTCGTAATGTTGGTGGGGTCACAGGACATATGCTACTTCAAAAAAACTTATTCACAAAAAAGTAAACCGACTTCAAAAGCAAAACACTAAAAAGAGCAAAATAACTTTCGTTTCGGAAGTCGGTGACGAAAAACGATAAAAACACGAGCCCGTTTATTTATTTGTGTAATAGTTATTTATGCTACAAGTGCGGAAGGTAGGTAATCTCCGATGAGTGGATAAATCGACACGAGTCGGAAATCATCTTACGCAAGTGTATTATACAATATTTTACTATGCATTGTGCGAGGAAATAAAAAAATATATCTGAACCAAGCAAGAAATTAATAAAATGGCGGACTTATTCAAGGGCGCTCAGCATATCCACAGATTAACTTTTACTGCGTATGTGCAAATAGCTGTCACATCGTAACGCAAAAAGGCACGAGCAAAATATTCATTCTGCCAAACATATTTAATTAATTTTTGAAATTAATTTATTGATCAAAATCTAAATCTAGAGTAATTAAAAACGCCTTAAATGAAGTATTAGTTTTGTTTTACCTTTTATATGGCGGGCTGACGTTGGAGTTAAAAATTAAAAAGTACAGGAAAGTAAAAAAAAGAACTAGTAAAAAAAAGTGACACTTTCCGCACGGTTTGGCTGCTTGGAAAACGCTCTTTTCGAGGACATGCTTTGTAAAAGCTTTTATTTCTATCGTTTTACTTTTAATACACCACACCATCACTAAAAAGTGAGCAAGTTCTATAGTATGGTACCTAAAAGGATTGACAAAATACCCATAATAATTCAATTTATACATTCATGCTGTTTATCGCTAAGGAGTTCGGTTTTATGTTCCATATCCTGAAAACTGCTGAACCGATTTCGATGAAACTTACACTATTCCCTAAGTTAAGAGATACTTAATTCAATAAAATAGATTGATCACGATCCAATTAATATTAGTTTAATTAATTCGTTTAGGCGAAGTGCGTGGACAAACATACAAACATACATTTATAAAATTTGGCACACATTTTAAGAATCCCACATAGAGTAACATATGTGAATATTGTGCAATGCCAACAATATTACATACATACGTATGGAATTGATAACCTCCTTTTTTTGAAGTCGGTAAAAAATAAAAAAACTAAGATAATAAACCCCTCTCCCCCACCTAAACCCTTTAGGGGTAAAGTGACAATTAAACTTTGTCACTTTAGGGGTAATATGATATCCTATAATAAGATACCTCAAGGATGCCACAGTAAATGTATGTAATATGCAAAGAACTTATTTATAAACCTAAATGACTGCAAACATGAGGACATAATTTCAATCCCGGGAATCTATAACTGTCTCTTAAACCGTTTTGTTTCTTTAAAATACATCATTTTAATGGGTAAAATATTAAAGTTTTCTTCAAAACTTTAATATTTTACCCATTAAAATGACACCAAACAGTAGCCCAAGAAAGCCAAGCGACTCGATGATTACTGCCTCTGGGCTGACTCCATACATAATTACGAATAAGGAATTCATTCATAATTATAATTGGTGGCAATTGCACCCTTCACACCTAAATCTGACAGCATGAGGACATTTTCTGAATATTGTCGCCGTAACGGGACTTTATTTCCATAAAAAAATACTAAATTACTGTCAAACTTTGTCACTCTACAGATATAAATTTTCCTACTAGTATAAGATCCCACTGCAAAAATCTACAGGTAATTTGTTTTTGATAAAACTTGATTTCAATTATTGGTTCTATATAGTATAATAGATTTCTGAAATGTTACCTGGTCGCATATTTTTCTTATTTTTGCCCTCCTCAAAAAAATTCTCCTGTATCGAGGGTGCATATGCACCATCATCTAGCTCTCAGTTTGCCGCCATTCATGCTTTACCAGGTTTAGCAGGTAAACTGGCAACCCCAGGTGAAAGCTGGCAACTGAAAGCTGGCAATCTTAATTTTTCCTCTTTTCTATACCACTTTCTTTTAAATGACGTAGGATTCACTTGAAAATGTTATATATTTGGAGTTAATTAACAACATAAATTTCAATTTATTTGATTAAGTAATTACGGCTAGATATTTCCAGGAAGCCCTGCAGCAATCTATTCTACTATCAAGTATCATTCATGAAAATATAATTCAAAATCAAATTTTTATTTCAATTAGGCCATTAATTTTGAACGTCAAAAAGTTAAATGCAACAGTTATAATAATTGATTCTACCGTCCATTCGGAAAAGTAGCTTGTTATGGAAATAACGGATAAGGAACTCCACACTTACTCTTTCAAAAAGAAGTGTTTTACAATATTTACATACATACAGTAAATGATATACGTGAGGACGATGCACCCAGACTAAGACTACACTACTACTATACTACTTTATACCTATGTAAAGTATTACAAGCACTAACAGGTAAATTCATTTCTTCGATAAATAGGAACATGGTTCTCACAGAGTTACAAATATTGCAAATTCAACAATAACGGAACAGTATTTGAGTGAATTTATTAAAACTAATAACCAGTTTTATTTTGTCTACACTAAAGATTGCCCTAATGGAGCAAAACCAGCATTTTTCCAAGCATTCTTATCTTGAATTTTCATTTTATTTGTAAAATGCTTGTTTACAACGTGCTTGTTTTTTAACAGAAGTTTTAAATTTTCATCCATTTAGATTTAATATATGATTTTGTTACAGAATTTAACACTGTATCCCATGAAAAATGTGTGTACTTTAGCTAATCTAGATCAACCATTTTATGGTTGATTTAACTTATCTTTATTTCTATTTTAGTAATTTAATCAAAAACCCTTATTCCTGCAGATTTCTGCAGTTGGATCTTACGCTATATGATACACGTGGAACAGTAGTCCAAGTACAACGAGACGCGATGATTGTATGACAGCCCCAGGGCTGACCAACCCATTATTACGTTTAAGGAGCTCTTTCGTAATTATAACCACCACCTCCAAAATGAAAAAAAAACCGTGTCCATATAACCTATATCTGATAAAAACGAAGACATTACAGATTTTTTGAAAAGCCCTCAATATTTTTGCGTTAGATTTCTATCAAGCAACGAAAAACACATTTTGAAGACAAAACATTTCCTATCTTCAACCACCAATGTGTCAATAATGACTCTTGAAACAGTAGCTCAAGTATGACAAGACGTAAAGATTTTTCTACAGTGTTTATGTAAAACACTGTAGAAAAATACATTTCACTTAGTAAGAAAAAAATATCGGGCTGACATTCACTCAGTTTTCCTCCAACTTTAATATTTTCATATATAAGCGCCCTTGCTGAGCACGAGGTTCTCGGTTTGATGTCCGAGTCGGGCAAAGTATTATTGGTATGTGGGTGGCCTCCCTCTAGTTGGACCGATGACCTGCTTAAGGCTGCGAGAACCCGGTGGATGCGAGATGCACAGGACCGATCAGTCTGGCGACTCTTGGGGGAGGCCTATGTCCAGCAGTGGACATCATTCGGCTGAAATGATTATGATGAAAGTGTTATTCGGTTTTGCCGTCTGGATTTTTTCATTAGCAGCTCGAAGTTTGAATTTGGGCTCAGTTGAAGTAAACAAGCCCCACATCACATAAAGTATAAGCTAATACTAGAATGGGTTCAACGCAAATTTGCTCGATACCTTTTTAGATATTTGTGTGGGTACTATCCCTATTTGTATCCATCTCTGTTTGTTGCGGGAATGGTGGGCATCAACACGCTGGAACTGCGTCGTAAGTGAGCGCTATTGATGCACTACTTCTTTTCTTTGTGCTGAACAATAGGATCGACGACTCGTCCACGCTAGCTCGCTGTTCACTGTTTGCTCCAGACCGAGTACGGTGTCACGCGTCTGTGCCCCGCGATGCCTGTTCACAGCTCCTCCCTCGCGTACCCTGACAGTGCGATATGCCCCTACAACACAGGCACTCAATCTGCTGAACGCCCTAATTGCTCAAGAACCTGGCGTCGACATATTTATGTATAAGAATAAATCTATGTTAAATGTTTGTGTAAAGTTCTTTGGTTTATAAGTGTTTATGTTTTTGGCTTGCTGTAAGCTTTGGTGCAAACTGTTAGTGCAGCAAGCAATTGTTATGAAAAAAAAAATTGCCCAAATTTTGGTGTGCTATAAGTACTCTTCAGCATAACCCTTCGAAGAATACGGAGGTGATGTTAACTTATATTATTTCCTTCATAATTTTTAAGAAAACCTTCATCCCATACTGACACGTCAAACAGTAGCCCAAGTACGCCAGACGCGCTGATTACAGCCCCAGGGCTGACCCAACATATAAATTACGCGTAAGGAACACGTCCAAGGATATACTTCATAATATATAATCACTGGAGGAAAATGTCACCTCGCCTGAGGACAGGAGTTTAATGGAGAGAAGTTATCAATTACTGCGGGGTTTCAATGCCATTGGATGTAATTTTCTAGATGAAATAGAGATTGATGAAGATTAAGGAGATGAGCTTGATAATTTATAATCAGTATGCTATGCAGATTGAAACTCTGCAGATGCGATGTGATCCAATTTTATCGATATCTAATGACAATAAACGATAGTCCCGTAGTCAGCTGTGGTTACATAAAATTTTAAGAATATTTTTTTTATTTATTTATCGTCATTAATCGATACCTATTACTTCTCTGGAGTTTTGCTGGTCAATTTAATCTGACCCAATTTACTGTAAGTAAATAAATATGATTGAATATGAATAGGGAACAAACCTATTTCTGAAACTAAGTGAAACGCGAAAACTGCAAGAGAAACTGAAAAAGAGATCTTGTGTAACTTTTTTTTGTAAGTACTTTAAGTATTTTCTAAAAAAAATAGGCGTTTTTCAGACTTGATAATTGTGTCGAAACTTGTTAGTGTTACCTCATATATATATCATATCATCAGCCTATTAATGTTCCCACTGCTGGGACACAGGCCTCCTCTCTGTGAGAGGGAATGGGCCGTAATCCACCACGCGGGCCCAGTGCGGGTTGGTGGATGTCACATGTCTTCGAATTTTTGGTTCTAGGACATGCCGGTTTCCAGTGACGGACAGCCGCGGCGGGTTCGCGGTGAGAGTGCTAACGCGTGCCCGTGTTCCCGCCATAAGCGGCACTGGAGGATACCGTGGAGTTTTAGTGGGTTGGAGTCCCACATAACTGCACTATCTCCCCGTGGTAGTGCAGTATACATGAGCATTTCTCCACGCAAAAAAAAAAAAAAAATGACATGCCGGTTTCCTCACGATGTTTTCCTTCACCGTTTTCAGAGCAGTGGTGATGAAATAATTTACACATAGTAAAGCGCCTGCTAGGCTCGAACCCACGACCTACAACTTGTAAGTCGCGGCCGATACTGGGCCACCACTGCTCTCTGTGTTACCTCATCTCACCAAAATACTTTCAATGGTTTGTTGTGTAGATATGTAAATTGCAAAAGTATTTTAATAAACCAATATAATTATTATTAACATTTTCCATTAACGTGTGGGCAGAGGTAAATAATTACATCTTAACTACACTGCTTTTAGAAAAATGCAGATATTTGATTATCGTGTCTTGAGTAGGTGACCATATGTGGTTTTACCACTATCTCACCTGATGGTAAGCGATGATGTGGCCGATGTTATATTCCTTGACGCTACTAATTTTCAAATTACTAATGATGACTGACCTTACCTTTCTAACTTAAAATTCAACCCTCATTAACCCTAAACACTCATTACAAAATTAAATGTCAATTGTTAACCCTAAAAACAAATAAACGACATCAAAGAACAATTACCCCATTTAACACTAACAAAAAGTGACATAACATAACAATTACTTATCGTGTTAAGGGTGGCATCAACGGCCATAGCGCACGGGCCGGAACGGTCGCGTACTGGTCCGGAACAGGTAGACCGGTAACCAGGAACAAGTGCGGAAAGGTCAACGGTGAAGAATACCGATTGTTATCGAAAGTGTGGCAAGTTGGTAACGACTTTTGTCAGGTTTGAAGGTCGAATGTTTGTATAGATTTGAATTTAGAATCGAAGGCTTCTTTTTAATTCTTTTTTTTGTAGTGTGTGGCTTGTTGAAATTTATTTGCATTTGGAATTTGACAGTTGTCGTTATTTATCCATTTTCAAAATGTTATGGAATATCTAGGTTACTTTTTGTTTTTGATTTTATTTTGTTTTACAGGTTGGATAGTCGTTTTTTAAGCCATGAAGTGGTATAACAGAGTCATTATACTCGTATTTACCAAATTTTTAAGCAGTTTTATCGTTTACTGGTGATTTTATAGGTAACTTAATTTACTGGTTGGTAAAGAAATAGAGTGGTCAAATTCTGTCAAAGGGCTGATTTGTAATCATGCATCATTTTGACCTGCTATAAAAATAATGATTGTTCTCACCAGATAATCGTCTTGGAGCCGAGCAATCAGTAAGCTTATCAAATAGGTTGGTTCTATTTACAAACGGGTCCAATGTGTCGCGTGAAGTTTGATAAGATTGGAAGCAAATCAGCAAGTTGTGTGCGTGTTGAACGTGAGCGAGAATAAGAGAAACACGTTTACTGATTGCGTGATACGCTAAAGGCAATTAAATGATTACACTGATAACATCGAGAGCAATCTGGTATAGGTACGTGTAGAGACGTTTAGCAAGAACAAACTCAGTGGGTTAATTTTTTTTCCAGTGCATGAAACAAGTTAGCAGAAACAGGAATATTACTGACTGACGTATTAATAAATTTCATAAAATTAAAAATGCTTAATTGCCGTAAATGACTACGAATTCACGCGACCTTTCCTGTTAAATAATGGGGTTATTGCAGCCCAAAGATATACAAACTGGACACCCACAAAAACATTTAATGACTTTTCTATAACACGAAATTATTGACGCAATCGATTAACTCGGAGAAATCTTCATCGACACACCCCCGTCCCGATGGCATCGGCTCGCTATCATTAAGATAAAATTAATTGGGCTCCACCGGCTTCCGCGTCCTCGCCGAGATGAAAAAAACTGGGCACACGTGGTCACTACCGTTCATTTACGAACGCGAATTATGCGTAGTACGGCAGGTGGCAGGTGGTGCGAGCATGGGAACCCGGGGTTGAGGCGAGTTCCCACGGCCGCGTCATTCACCACGCCACACCTGCGCCCCTTAACGGGGATGCTACACACACGCCCGCCACGCGAAGGAAAGCGCCGATTAGAAGTGCCACGCGTGTGTGCCCGCGCCTTACGTGTGCCCACGCCCGCGTGCGCCTGTGTGCGCGCGGCTCAACTTACACGATTTACTCAAGTAAGTGCCCGTAGAAGGGCTGTTTACGTTATCCTTACGTCGCGAGCGCGTATGTGTTTTCACAGGTGTGTGTGTGTTACAGTATGATTTATTCGCTTATGTTAGCTTTACGATTACGACGGCCGTGTTACATTTTCTTTTGCTCCTGTAATTTATTTTTATAGCGTGATCTGTATGATAAGTACCCGCACAATGCTTTTTAAATTTCAATACAATCAACGGAGGCTGTCACATAAAATCTTCAGCGCGCGACAATCTGACGCTGTTGATGTCCTGCATTACCGTGTCTTGGTAGAGAAGAAGCCATTATGTAAATGTAATTTTCCTTGAAAGTCTTGTCCCATTATGCTTTTATATTAAGTTAATGATAGTCTTCGTATACATAGTGGGGGTTTTACAATTTACACCTTAAAGGTTTTAAATAAGCCAATAGCTATTCAGTGAGGAATTTATCATTAATAACCGTATGCATTTATTCATGGGCCATTCAATAAAAGTTAAGCGTAGGTATGTTGACGACTTAAAAAAGTGTCAACGTCCTAAATGAGATAGCATCGTTATTTTATTAACGTTCGTTTTATTAATAACCAATATAGATTTGGAAGCTTATCATAGTAATCGTGATGGGTATGCATACAAATGGGTGCCCTTTGGTGGACAATGGGGTCCGCGATATAAATGAGCGGCGCGCGGCGGTGGACGGATCATGATCGCCCTTACTAATATCAAAGCGTGTAGGCGCGTGTATTGTTGCAGACAAACTACTAATATGGGAGAGTTAGGAAGTGTCTATTGTTTTGAAACCTGTACGTTCAAATTCTAATAGGTACTATATTTTCTATGGTATGCTTATCTACTGAAAAGTTTCTCTTGGAAAACGAAATAAAATTCAGCTAATTACAATGTATTAAATTTAGTATTACTCAGTCGTAGGTAAATTCTGCATAAGAAATTGTCATTTAGATGACTAGGAGAAAGCTAAAAAAATCTGATAGCTTACCACAAAAAAAACTATTTCAAAACTAATTTAAAATGTAGTTAAAGAACAATAACCTACTTTTAATATTTTTTCTCACCTTTTAACAATACTTTACAGCAGCCGAACAACAATAAAATTAACCCATATCTTGCTTCTCTATTGTCACAAGACACGCGAAGGAAGCGCGGCGCGCGGCGTGCGTACACGCAGGTTTCGACCACGTGACCGCTTTATTTACGTTCTGGCTGATCCTAGAAGAATTTAGTTGAAGATGTTGAACACTTATACAGTTCACTTTAACTGGACAGCGTTATGTCCAGCACAGCGTTATCAGCAGTTACCCTGCTTAGTTGTTTTTTTTTTTTGTTAAACGTAAAGTTAAGTTCCATTGCAGTCCAGTTGACAAGTGTGTTAATAGTACATTGTTACCCTAGGGGTGAAAGTAACTTATTTAGTCCCGAGACGGGGTTTGGCGCCCGGAACGAAGTGAGGGCGCCAATCACAGATCATAGAAACAAAAGGAGATATGGCAAGGAGGCGTGGCGCCTGCGAACGCATCTGGCCGTTTCGCGGCCCGATGCCAATTTTTGTAGTTAGTCGAACGACAACTTGCGACGTCTTCACTGCTCGTGATTTTTGACAAAATGCCGCGTTGTTCAGTGAATGTTTGCAAAAATAACAGCTGTATTGTGAATTACATGAAAGATAGCATCTCATTTCACACGTAATTACTAAAATATTATTGTTATTCTTATTAAATTCATTAAAAACTTACTTCATGGTACTAGAAACATGATAAAAAACCAAATCAAATGTTTTCATTAGGAACAAAAACCATTGCTTGCTTAGTACAAATCGACCAGTGAATCGGCTGGTCTAAGAGCGCAATGGATAAGTATTTTACCGATACTCTCACTCACATGATAGTTTCGTGAAGCGGCCGCTGCCGGCTTTTGTGAGTTAGAGATGTGATGTGATGTTTGTGGTTGTCGATATTTTATACGATTCTGCTAAGTACAAATGATTATATGCATGATACAATTAATTATTGTAAAACACAATTTGTTACTACAGTGTAAGGATCTGCACATTTTATGGCGTTATTGAGAGTTGTCGTTAAATGAAGATAATAAAAATCTATATTTATTAATTCTTTACTATTATAATATGTATTTACTAAAAAAGTTTAAAATTTACAAACAACAAATATTAATATAGATACAAATAACAACGCTTGTTGCAAGAAATACTGAAAATAGAAAGTACTTTTTATTGCTAATTATTAACTGAATAAATGATATTTTTTGATTACTCGACTATCGACTGATGAGACTGTCTTTTATTGAATAAATAGCTAATGGGATTATTGGTAACTACCTAGTAACTTCAGAAACCGGGCATTAAATTGCTGATAAAATGTAAAAAATTGTAGATGAAGTATTGGTTTTTACTTTATTGTGGTACTTTATTGTGGTGTGGTGTGGATAAAGGTCGCCTCATATTTCCATCTAATGACGTAATAATCATATGTAAACGAATGGAAGTAATAATAAAAACTTCTATTCTTTCATCTGATGACACAAAACTTTCATCAAAAAATATTAGACAGGAGC
Organism: Orthosia incerta; assembly: GCA_948252205.1. Classification (NCBI taxonomy): domain Eukaryota; kingdom Metazoa; phylum Arthropoda; class Insecta; order Lepidoptera; family Noctuidae; genus Orthosia; species Orthosia incerta. The sequence continues at coordinate 9,731,351 of OX411759.1, forward strand.
TCTTGTCAAAATCCTTATCGCATTTTATAGGTATGAATCTTTTTGAAAAGATAAATTTTCACCAATATAATCAATCTCCTATGAATAACCATTTAATAATACTTATAAAAGCCGTTATGGAAAAATATATAAACGTAAGATTACGAATATAAGAATGCAACACCTAAATTGTCTAAGCGGCAAGTTTTAAATAAATATTTACATTTTACTGGTCAGTAAAAAAATTGTGTGGTATTTTGGTGAAACATAAGTGAACCGGGTTCAACAATATTAATTATAATGTACCTACTTATTAATATTTTGTTTTAACTACATATTGTTTATTTTTATTATAAATTTTTCTGGACATATCGTTTTTTATTTTTTTTATTTTCAGGACCACAAAAAATCTTTAGTACAATAATAAATAGAAGAATCGATAACTTTCCGTTTTAGTCAATCACTAGCGTCTATGTAAAATAAATGGCTTTTGCACAGCACAACGACAGCGCCAGATGTTTTTGTGTGAGTAAGTTGTACGGTGCATAGTAAATGCACGCTGCGCTTGATGGGATAAGGTTTATTATTGGTTGTGTAGTACGTTCTGATTTATGAAATGCGGGTGTGTGCGCGTCTGCGTATCTATTGCTTTTACTGAACTGCATGTGTAGTAGTTGACGAGTGGCGGGGACAAATTGGAGACATCAGGTTCCGATACATTTTAACTACGGAGCATATCTCCTGTTGTTTCTATGATCTGAGGCGCCAATAGTTCGAGGGACTAAATAAGTCTTTAACCCGAGGTAAACACTGTGCTTTTCATTACAAATACAAGGAAAGTAAAAATAAAAACATGAATTAGCTAAAGAAAAAATGAGTAAATTTTATTTTACATTTAACAACAACTTTGATGAGATAATTTTGTTTAAAGTTTATGGTATTAGCCTCTTCTCTTATAAAATCAGGCGTTAAATTCATATCAGAATCAGATGAACTCATTTTATAGGTACAAATCTCTGCTATACGTATAAACAAAAGTCTTCAAATCGAAAAAATAAATGAAGATTGAATTGCCGCTTTCCCGCCTATTTTGTTTGTTTTTTTTTTCTGTGGCCGGCCAGCTATGCAGCCATTATTTTTTATTTTCATCATTGAAAAAATGGTGAATATTTTGTCCAAATCTAAGTTATTTTAAAGAAATTGTTGAAACTAAATTATAATAAAGTTATTTAAAAAATATATATTCTTTAATCAATACTTTACTTTAAGTTATTTCAATTTTACATCGTATAGAAAGTTGGAACATGGTTCAATAGATATGTTTTTTTTTTAATAATTTGACAGCTGTCAGTTGAAAGCGATTCTCCCTAGGGATGAAAAGTATTACTTTCATCCCGCTCCTCAGGCAACTTCAGACCTACTTTCAGAGTATGAGTAATGAAAAAGCTTTTACTTAGATGTTTGAAAAGCATATTACAAGCTTGATGCATTTTCTTTCGAAAACTTTTGCTGGTTATGGGACCAAACACTTGACAAAAAAAAAAAGCAAATCCGATAGTACCCCAGCAGGCCATAACAATACAATTTACCCACATCTCACTGCTCTATTGTCACCAGACACGCGAAGGGTTTGTGGCGTGCGTACACGCAGGCTCTGACCACGTGAGCGCTTTATTTACGTTCCGACTCCGAGAGATCGTGATACTTGTTTATTTAGTTAGTTAGCAGAAGTGTTGCTATAATTTAGTACTTACTAAATTATAGCAACACTTCTGCCTACCTTATCCTTCGGGGATGAAGGCGTGATGTTATGTATGTGTAAGTTTGTAAGTGTGGGTGAATTAAAATATTTTTTTTTTTAAGTAATGCTTGTAACATAATGAAATAATCATGCATAAGACTAAGAGATTTTTTTCGCAGCTTTCATAAATCAAAATCGGTTTATACAGTCACTACCCCAATTTCCCTACTGTAGTTACTACTACAACACATCACCAATGACAGCCCGCATCGTCCATGGAATGTCATTGTGACGACGCGTGTCTTGCGCATAGCGCACTTATCAGTCAACGTGATTGTTTTATTGACGCCTCTGCCTCTTGAATAATTATAGCCCATAATGGTGTAACGAATAGCATTGTTTTGGTAAATAATGGTTTTAACGGCCATAGAAGTATGAAATGAAAAAAGTAGGTCTATTGTATGGTAAGTGGTGCTGGAGAAAATCTTATTGGAAATGGTAATTTTCTTACCTATAAATAGACCATGGTTGAGAAATTGTATACCTAATTATTTTTATTACTGCAATTATCATCTCTTTATGGTAGATGCTATCAGGGCCGGATCTAAGTAGGAGGGGGGGGGGGCGAGCCGGGAAAATGCCCAGAGTGGTATAAATGAGGAGCGGCCAAACTGCGCTAACAGCCCTTTTCATTTCATAAGAAAACCTAGTTAGGTATTCGTGGTGTGCTGCTAAAATTTTCAAGCTCGTTTCGCTGTCGAATGTTTTTGGTTCTTGTTGTAAACCCAGCGTTAAAATAATTTAACATTCATAAAGATGCAAAAATTCTTAGGTGAAAATTTCGAGTTCATCTCGTTCGAAGTTATTATCGCTTACCATCAGGTGGGATAGTGGTCAAGCGCAAGCCTATCACGAATAAAAAAAAAAAAGTTTGTCAAAAAAGTGGCTCTAAGTATCCGATCCAACGGTTCAAAACCGCATTTTTTTTAATAGATAATATCCTGAAACATTTACCTCCTTATAAGGGTGCCAAGGGCGGCAAATATTGTCTATGCCCGGAGCGACGAAATTGCTAGATCGGGCCCTGGTTGCTATTGTATTACAGGAAGCCATTCTTTCATCTATACTAATACTATTAAGAGGTAAAGTTTGTGAGGTTGTAGGGGGTAATCTCTGGATCTACTTAACCGATTTAGATGAAATTTGGCATGGAGATAGTTTAAATAGGACATAGGATAGTTTGTATTCCCTTGGGATGATAAAACGCTTTTTACGCGGGTGAAGCCGCGGGCAGAAGTTAGTTATTAATATACGATCAATCACACGTCATTACAAAAAAAAAATTTAAAAAAGCTTCTGAATAGGCTCGCCTCTATTACATGGTACCTAAACATAACTGCTCAATTGTGGGTGTATTTTAGGTGCGCTTCTGCCTTACCCATCGGCGAATACTGGCGTGATATTATGAAAGCTTCTTGAGAAATTGATGAGTTGAAAATAATTACATAAACAATTCTATTCCATCATGTAATGAGGTATTAAAAAATTGTGTTATACTATTATCACACTCGGTTTCGCCTCGAGTGATAAACCCACACTCGTGTTTTAATTAGTCCTATTATATGACCGTTGCATAAAATACTATTATCTACAGTCATGCGATAAATCCTCTATAAAAGTTTCTGAAACAGTTAGCTTACTGCCAGCATTAAAACAACCACTGTCATAGTAACCATAATATCATCCAAACGAGTGTTATAATTTTGTACTAAATTTTATTACGCTACTCCTTTGCTTTTCGATCCCCTCCTTACTCATCAAACAGCCATATTCTCACTATTCGTGGTATCTTTATTAATTTCAAAAAAGAACATTGTAATGCACGCGCGTTTCACTATCACAGCGCCGTAATTTGAAAAAAAACTTATAGGTTATTCGAATTTTCATATTTTATCATGGGTGTAGTTAATAAAACACTCATGTGATTCTATTATCACACGAGGCAAAACATTCGTGTTTTAATACCGCTTATAAAAAACAGTTGCATAAATAACTATAACATCGCCTAACCCATCGAAAATTAAACCGCCATACTACTAAAGTGCACTGGAATGTCCCCAATTAATTTGAAGCATCACTCTTCATCAAACAAGACAATAAGCCCACACTATCACGCAATGCCGACACCAAATCCCTTAAACTAAGTCAACAGTACCCTGGCGTGTGTTGTCCACACGCCATACACACACACAAAGACAACACACACAGATACAACACACACAATACATATTCATAAATACCATTGTACCCCTGTTACATACAAAGTTCCATTTTGTAACCCTACCCTGGGGAGAAGGGGCAAAAAGTGAAGTATATTTTTTTTTGTTTTAAATCAATCGCTGCACGTGGTCGGGTTGTGGTCGAAGGTTAATTTTTCTTTTAATGAAAGTATAACGTTGTGAAATTCTTCAGTAGAGTGGTGAGTATCAGTTACTCTTTAGGTTTTGAGTTGAACTGGATTTTTGTTTAGTTTTTGTTTGGTAACAGTAGGTAGGTTTTTGATAGTTTCTGATGAATTTTGTGTGAAAGTTTTGAAAGGTTAATACTCTTTGAAAATACTTTGAATACTGGGGAAACTATTGTGGATTAAATACTAAATAAGTACTACTTGTAAAAAGAAGATAGTTGAAAATGCGTTCGTGTTGTTACTTATAAGATTTTTTTTAATTTTCTCTAACTAGGTCTTAGTCTAATTGGAAAGGAAATATATTTTTGGATATTCTCATAAAAAAATCGAAACTTTTGATTATGATTATTATGGTTTATATCAGTAATTATTTTTAATGATTAACTTGATGACTTAAGAGTACACTAGTCGACGGCACGAACTAATTTGTGCGCGGAGTTAAAATGCATTTTATGTCAACCGATAACACGTGCGGAAGAGATTGATGCTGTGATGAGCAGTGCGAAGCTAGTTCGCGTACGAATACACACTTTTGCAAATTTGTAGCGAAATAGGTAATGACTTAGGACGAAACCGAGAGCACGAAATTTTATAAACAGACCTTTGGGAGTCTGAATATCATGAAAAAATGTCTAATAGTATATGCTCAAAATAAAATTATTTACATTGTTGAACTACTACTAATCTATCCCTGTATGGAGGCCGTTTTGCAATTTTCCGTCTTCTTATTGTATTTATTCGCGCCCAAAAATGCGTTAAAATTTGTTTCGAAATGTGGAACTTTCGACGCTCATATCCTTCAAATATTTACTTTTTCACTTTTATGTTTCCATACAGGGCTAGATAATGATGAGACAAATTGATATCACTTTTTATTTTGAACGTACATCGTCAAACAGTGGAATAATCCCTAGACTACGTTTGTATGGAAGAATTTTCGACTAGTGTAACCTTAAGTGAGAATCGTGGTATTTCTTTACCCAATCACAAATTTAGCTCGGCGATCCACAATATAAAATTAAGGGCAGTAAAAAAGTCGTTACAGTAAACTGAAAGGATCACTATATTTCGTTAATTAGCTCATTTAATGGTGTGTTTTTGGACGTCTTAAAGCTATATATGTAAAAAAGCTAAAACACAGAGGGACTATAATTTTTAGTATCAAAGCTACATAAAACCTTTAAGACCCTTTTTGAGCATTGAATTGTAATGTGCATTTATTTCCTTTTTAGATATATTTGAAAATAAATTCAACCTGAGTATTCCCACTTTACGGCAAAGGGCGCCCTTGTTTCTTTCCATTTCTCCCAGTTTTGGGCAAGTATAGACATTAGGTATCATCATCATTGATAGTGTTCCCACTGCTGGGACACAGGCCTCCTCTCCTAGAGGGTGTGGGCTATAATCCACCACGCGGGCCCATTGCGGATTGGTAGATGTCACATGTCTTTTAATTTTTTATTCTAGGACATGCCGGTTTCCTCACGATGTTACATCTATATTTCTATACTATATATAATATTATAAAGAGGAAAGATTTTTTTGTTTGTTTGTTTGTACCGAATAGGCTCCGAAACTACTGGACCGATTTAAAAAATTCTTTCGCCAATAGAAAGCTACATTATTCCTGAGTGACATAGGCTATTTTTTACTCCCGGAAACGGGTCCTGTGGGGTGGTTCACGGGAGCGAAGCCGCGGGGAACAGCTAGTTAGGTATAGTTTAATAAAAAAACTTGGTTCAGCAATATGATTAAAATAGTGCATCACACACCTTACGAGCGAGTATCTAAACATGAAATCTTCTATGTATCTATTCAACAGATAATTGGAACCTTACAATAGGTTTGCATTAGGGTCATCAGAACCTTAGAATCGAGAACAAAAATGCATCGAAACAAATTCAGTCACTGATACTTAAAGGCATCACACTCTTATCGCATCCGTTCGTAATACACAAGTTGAAAATAAAACCCATTAGAGTAACATCATGTTCGCAATCCCGCACTTAACACTAACAACCTCCTCCAGATATTGATTAAAAACAGTTTTATCAACACCAAATAAATATTTAGTTTTATTAACTATTAAATAAGTTAAATAATGTTGCCTTTTAAGTGATAGCCTGATTGTTTTTTTATATACAAAAGTGTTCAATTAAGAAGAGCATTTAAATTTTATATTTCAATTTAAGTGTATTACTTTTTCATTTTTCATTTCAGTGGCGGCACTAAAATGCGGCCAGTTTAACGCTAGTCTCGTAAAATTGATTTTAGTGCAAAACGTTGCACTTTTTTTAGTTTTATTAAAGCAGCTAATAATTTAAATAAAATACGATAATGTTTGTTAATAACGATTCAATATTTACCGTGTCTTGTAATCACGAAGATGAGAATATCTTCATCCGTTGTTTAATTGGAAAATAGAGTTTTATGTTTGCTCTGAAAAGTACCTATTTAATAGAACAGGTAGTTAAAAGCTCGTATTAAATAAATCTTATAAGACTTATTAGAAATAGTCTAGCAAGATGAAAAGAAGACTCGTCGTCTATGTAAAATTAATAACTTTTTATTTTGAAGAAACACACATTTTGGGCTGGAACACATAGCCTGTTGCAGATCAAGCACTAAAGCAAGTAAGTGCTTAGTTGGCATAGATTTCCCGATAAATAGCTCAGCCCCCTTAGCCAAGTTACAAACGTTTCGTATGGAATCTATTTCTACAATCGTTAACGCTTTCTATTTGTATAGTCTGACCACGTGATTTAACGTTCAAATGTCCCATAATGTTCCCATACATTGATTATTTTTCTACTAGCTTTTTTTAGTTTTCTATTGTAGTGTGTCAACTTGGCTACAGGTATCAGGTAATTTTATTTATTGTGCCATCACTGGAAACTATGTAAGTATATGATTTTGTAATTAGAAGAAGTATTTACAAAAAAATCCTCAGTTATGCGAGTTGAGCTCAACTATGTTAGCTTAACTCTTGGTCTGCAACCGGTTTGAATAAACAATGAACAAACATAAGACCATTAAAGTTCATAATATATTCGTTTTAGAACATTCATATGCGTTATTAAAATACCTGTATTAAAAAAAAACACACCAGCAATAAGCGATTTTGATTAAATCTATACTATTTTTCTATACTAATATTATAAAGAGTAAAAATTTTTTTGTTTGTTTATTTGTACCGAATAGGCTCCGAAACTGCTCGACCGATTTGAAAAATTCTTTCACCAATAGAAAGCCACATTATTTTTGAGTGACATAGGCAATTTTTTTTTTTTTTTTTTTGCTTTTTTTTTCTATTTTTTAAGACTGGAAGCCGACCCCAATATAGTTGGGAAAAAGGCTATGATGGCAGATGATGATGATGATAGGCTATTTTTTAATCCCGAAATTGGGTCCTGTGGGGTGGCCCACGGGAGCGAAGCCGCGGGCAACAGCTAGTTATAAACCATTTCCATTCTTGAAATACCTTCCATCGTAACAATATTTGAAACAAAACTATTACAAACAATAACACAAACGTTATCAAATAAAAGAAAACTTCAAACAACGGATTCCGTGATAAAATTACACCCATCAACGGAAAGTTTCTTGTTTTTAAAATCGTATCCTATTACAAAATGTTATTTTGGGCAATTCGATTTGCATATTATATGCATGATATCCGGGCAATCGTCTCTGAGATTATATCTTATTATTAATAAAATTATCGGTAGCGTTTCAAACGCGTGATCTCTTATGTAAAAAGGTCTATTCGAATTGATAAGCATCAGGTCAAAAATATTTTTAGTATTCTGTTAAAGTTGAATGTGGTGGAATCTGAATTGTATTGTAAATGGTTGAATTATACATTTTACTATTAAGTATTTTGAACGTTTTTCATTAAGATAGATAGTCATTGAAACTTTAGTTTCTACTTGCGCATTTTTGTTAAAAATAATGCTACAACAATGGCGAAGTATCTTCAGATATTTCGTGAGAAAATGTTCAACTGATTAAACAATTAAAATAAGGAATAGAAGCATGCCGACCTTCTGATCATTTTAAAGTATTTTTAAAATTTGTCATGAAAAAAAAAACTCATTCATCATTCTCATATTTTTTTCTTATTTCAAGTACAACCAAAGTAACACCAAGTAAATAAAGGAAAGTAGTGTAAACAGAGGAACGAATGGCGCCATACTAAATTATAATGATAACTGATAATAAAACTAAAACTGACTGCAAGATTAATATTAATTCAAAACTAGAACACGGTTATTATCTTAGTGAAGGTCTACGAGATTTGGGTCTACGAAAGTGCTACGAACTCGTAGCAAGCGTAGACCCTAAACCGACATTTTTTTTTTCATTAATTTTCTTTATTGCTACTAATGATAGCTATCATTAGTAGCAATAAAGAAAATATAAAAGTGTTTTTGTTAACTAATCCATCCACAAAAATGTTGCGATCAAAAAGTTAGCAAATCCAAAAACCCCATTTTTTCCACCACTTCTTCGAAGTACATGGCTAGTTTCTTAACCTAACAATATAGAACGTGCCCATTTAACCGTCACACACAATAAACGCTACCTTTAACGGTCTTTTCATTCACACGGCGAAGGCGCAAACTTTGTTCCGTTCAACTGTGTACTAGACATGCAACTTTAAAAGAAACATTGTTGATTGTATCGGAAGCTTTCAAAGAATCACAAATCTTAAAAACTAGATCTAAACTCAGTCTAGACTGTATTTTAGACAGACTATCATTCAATGAAAAAAATCGGTGACAAATTTTAGTGTCCAGAAATATAAACTTTACGTGCACTCTTTGCATCCTAAAACAAAAGACGGAAGCGAATATTCCTTTTGCTTAATTTAGCTTAAACTTACTTTAGTTACTTAGGTTTTTTAGGACATGAAATACCGGTAGAGCCTATGTCCTGTTTCCGGACGGAGAAGTGATGACAGTTGCTTCATATAAAATATGCACACTTAGATGAATTCCAATGTAAGTAAATGTAGCCTTAGACATCGTGTATATAGTCATATACTTATAGTTGTACAAATTTTCTCGTAGGCGATGTCGCACATCCAAGAAAATTCAAAATATTGTACTACATTATTATAATTTAGCCGTCGCTCGCTCAACTGACCGGAGGAAATGATTTATCAGTGCTGTGTACGTGATTTGCGAGCGCGGGCGCATGCGATTTAATCACAGGAAGCAACACCGGCGTGCCGTGATAAATCTGCAGGAACTTATTCTATCCGATGGCCAGCTGCGGCCCGTGATTCATAATACAGCGATACTGCTGTTTATTTTCCTAGGAACCGCCGTAGGTGACGGCTAGCTAAACTAGTATACACCACCATTACCTATGCCAGACATCGGTCCCTTTGTACGTCTTGTTTTATTGTCCACCAACAGATTTATAGCATAAAACACTAATATATATTATAGCACTAATGTCAAATTAATTCAATGGCCACTTTAATTTCTTTTTTCGCTGGCTCTCTTCATACTTCCATATATGGATAAGTTTATGCAGCCGTATTAATGAAAATGGCGCGACATTCACAACCAAGCGAGCATACTGATTTATTCGTAGCGCTATCGGACATAAAATCTAAAATAACTACAAGTCACTATGGTAAAGAAAAACAAAATATAGCAAACTCATTTTGATGAGAAGGGAGTTCCATATCAGAGCAAGTTAGTCATCAATAAAGCTTTACGAGCACAATCTTGTACTCTGTAACTATTCCAAGTCGCGGCACGTCAAAGCCTCTATTCGTAGAAGTTGTTGGTAAAAACGGGTCTGTAGCGCGCGCTACGGCTCGCGCGGCGAGCTCGCGTGCTGCGCGCGCGTCGCCCCGCTCCCGGCACACGCGCGCGCGCCCGCCCGGGCCTGGCTATATAAAACCCGCGCCCTTCCTGATTCAATCATTCCCTGCTGACGCATCGTGCGCGCATGACGCTCTGTATCTCACCTCAGCAGCCCTGTAAATACGTAGTCGTAACTTGTTTAGCATAAGTTCGTAGTATAACAGTAGTAAATAAATAGTTCAACATGTGTTTGGCTAAGGATGACACGAAATCACCGCAGAAGGAGGTCCCGTCACCTCGCTCTCCATGGGCGAAGCTTCTAAACCGTCAGGTAAGTTTCAAGATGCAACCGACTCTGACTTAATCATTTGCAACTTGACCCTCCCTCAACTCACGACTTGTTATCCATAAACATGTGTACTTATTATCTTTTCTTTGTTTACAGAGCTCCAAGCCTCGGCTTCCCCGCAAGTTGACGACCTCCACGCGGGTTAATCTTAATAAGTGCTGGTCCAAGTTGGGAGAGTTGATCTCCAACTCGGGCCCGCGTACTGACCTACCATCGCAAAAGACTGCATACCCCGAGGAACCTGTTCTTATACCTTTCTCGAATTTCTTTTATCCTGTGGAGCCGGTGAAACCGGTGCGGATGGAGGAGGATGACAACGCTGAGAACCAGAACATCGCCAACAACCGTTTCGAGCTTATCAACGACGACTTGGAGATCAGCGACAACATGGCCAACGAAGTGCGCGAGATCTGCTACTCGGCCACTAAAACCTGCTTCGTATGTAATATTTGTTATTAGTTACTTTTAAATCTTCGCTTCAGTTCTTCCTTCGGTACTAAAATGCAGTGAAAACAAAATCGTGTCTTCCATCAGTTAGTTGTAAACGTGCTCGGTAGCACAGATCCAACGTCTTCCATTAGACTTAGTGATGTGATTGGTGCGGCGCCTCTGCCTGTGATGTAGCCATATATTTGTGATCTCTGGTAGATAGTAGTGAGGCGTTGTGTCATCCTTTAAATTAGTGTTGTAACAGTAAATTGTCACAAGTTTTGGTAGACAGCTTTAAATGAACTGCACTGTATAATTATATCATTGCACCAATCTCCGGCTATCCACTGAACTTCTAATGCATAACAATTCTGCTTTTTTCTCGTACTAAATCCAACGTCTTCCAGTAGTATTAAGTTTTAGACTGTGATACAGAGTTTATATAAAACAATTGCAAGCTTTAACTAGATTTTAATAGAGTTTATTATTGTATAAGAAAAGTTTATTAGCGTTTAAGTTATAGATTCGTTCGCTAAGTGCTCTTAAGTATCACTTAATATTGTGTAAGTAACTTTAGATTATTTTTCATGTGATATTTGCAACGCTTAAGTGAAATTTATTAGTTAGTAGACATTTGACTGAAATTAACAAATATGATGTATGATTTAATAATGAAGCTTTAATAGTTTGTAAGACGTTTAGATTAAGAAAAAATCTATAAACTTCCATTTTGATATCACTGTGTAATATTTAAGTTATATCATTTTCTAAATTTTCCTCAAGAATTGTTTTTAAGTTTCGCAGAAGTGGGCCGAATGTGCCAATCTTACTTATTATTAATTTAAATTAAGTTATAAATAAGTACTCCTTACTTGTTAAGTTCTAGTTAAGTTACTTTTTCTTATTTGTTTGATGAATTCTTCCATTTGTGTCAATTGTTTAAGGTGGCTTGTTTGTCTCTTATCATAATGTACCCTTTATCATTTTTCTATTATCATTATAAGTATGTTAAGTAATTAAGTTAGATAAGCACTCGTATCTTAGACTGATATCGTTAAGAATTCAAGACTTTCGTTTGATCTCCGATTCTTAATAAACATTAATGTATAACTTGAACATGAATCTTTTTTTAATCACCCTATAACCGTTAAAAGTACACATACATCGTAAAGCGATGTTTAACGTCCGAACACATACATATATAAATAAAAGTGTGAAAACACTTGCTTAATGCAGCCATTCACATTTTAAATAAAGACATAAAAAACACACAAAACAAAATAATAAAACAAGATTGGTTACACCACTATAAACACACCTTTGAACTTCAAAACAACAACTACATACATATAAAAATAGTTGGTTCAACTACAGTTGATAAATAATGCGCGGGAAAGCAAGAAATGTTCCCGCGCTTTGCGAGCATAAACAATAAACAAAAGAAAATCGTACATGCTACGAGTACTGGCCATATATGGATTTGTCATTCACTTTTTACCATCCAATCTATTTTTGTATCAATTAATGACTTCAGCTTATAGAAAACATCATAATTAATGGTATTGACTACATGATTTCAACTGACTTTATCATGACGGATACTTCATTATAGAAAGCATATTTTAATTAATGCTTCCACCATTTGATTTGGGACTCAAATCTTGAGATGGATTTTTCAGTTTTCAAGTAATTTAATAGGAAATTCATCATTATTTATAATCAAAGTCAAATATATTTATTTCAATTTAGGCCATTAGGCAGCACTTTTGAACGTTAACAACTAAAATTTACAAGTAATAAAAATTGATTCTACCGTGCATTCGGAAAAGTAGCTTGTTATGGAGAAAAAAGCACAAGAAACTAAATACTTTATCTTTTAAAAAAATGAGTGTTTAACAATATCACTGGGTTTTTTTGTAAAACAAAGTTTTAAATATGTACATACTTAAACACTAAACAAAAGTAAACTATACAAAATTATAGTTAAACTAACTACTTGCACTATATAGAAAAGATAGGTACACTTAGGCGTCGAAGTATTCCTCCACATCGCTATCATCTGGGAAAGTGCCCAGAAGACTAGCAGCATTGCCACGTTGAATGGCAATGCTGATTCTTTGCGCAAAGAAAGAGCCAGCCCTCTGGTCACGCACAGTGTCGATCAGTCGGCGAGAGATCTCCTTAAAAAGGAGACGTGCACTCGGGCCCCATGACCCAAGCGTTAAGACACCAAATAGCTCAAAACTGTAATTACCAATTAGGTTACAGTATTTGAGCCGCTTGAGGGCCTCAGCAGCCGCAGCAGCAGCGCCAGCACAGCCCGCTGAACTAGGAACATAAGATGGCGCAAGGGTGTCCCACTCCAGAGGCCTACCCACCTTCCACGGCACCAATGTCGTGCCATCTGGTCTCTTCCAATATTGAAGTACATATGTTAATAAATTCATATACGTGAGGACGATGCATCTAGCAGTTAGCACTACAATACTACCTAAAGTTATATAAAAGCAAATCTATTATTAGGTAAGTACTTACACCACGCCAAAGCGCCTGTCAGCTAATTGTTGTATTTCTATTAATGTCTTCTTCTAAACTATAAGAATATTTAAATCCAGCCAGAACTATTTTCTGCCAGACAGCATGCTGTAAGGTTTCTTTCAGCAGACAACCTTCGAAGTACTGCAACGGTTGAGGATGCATAGGTTACGTACCTTGTATTATTTGTTGCTGGCTGGATGAACTTTTAAAGAATCATACGTATTTAGAACGGATTAATTGTCAAGAATAGTCAGGGTGCTAAACAGCACAGGTCCGAGTGATTTTATAATTACGTAAAAAAATATACATATAGTCATAACACAGAAAACAACGTAATTAACGTATATTATATAATAGGAGCCTCACAGGTCCTACAGTACCTATTCCCCGTACGCACGTGCCTGCGGTACGAACACCCTAAACTTTGACCCTATATTATCATGCCATCCACGCCAAACGGACCAAATGAGGGTCTAAAAAGAGTCCAACTATCTAGCATGCCACCTAATTACTCAGATACCGCAAATAAACCAATCTATCTATGGCTAAGATTGACGTAAAAGTACTAACTCAAATGGCTATGTTTTGTTAATATGTTGAACTGTTCTTACTCACATAATTACGGTCCATGTTGTCCCACCCACGTGTAAAGTCACGAACGAGAATTAAAAGGTCAAATAGCTCACAATCTATGACAGTTTGTGAATTTATGAATTAATTTAAATCAAACACGCTTTTATTTATGTATTCATTCATTTAGCTATGCAATGCCTACTCAATGAATTTACTAGTTAGCTTATGCAAGCATGTCAAATTGCGCGCGAAACTTTTGTTTATTTGGGTAAAGATCACATCACGTGGCTTGACGCGAAGACCGAACAAACCACAATAAATATATAAATGTTTTATTAAAAATATTTAATATAAACAAACATAATTATTTGATTGGAGTGAATACTAAAAATATATTGGGGCGCTCAATTGTTTCTTGTCACTTTAAATCACAACTGAGAACATCTAAATTCCTTTCATATTTTAAACTTTTGCAATTTACCTTTGTTTTGAAATTTCTCTAAACTTCTCATATAATTTTACAACTTGCTTCCTCCATAAGCTAACCTCATTGCCTGCATTGATGCAACATGATACTGAAGGCACCGACTTGCATCAACAGGTCGCGACAAGTTCTGCAGTCGACGCCTACGACACATACCTGCTACCTACTGCTAGTAATATCTAAAAAAAAAACACATTTTGAGACGCCTGACACATTCAATATCTTTTTATAAATCCAATTAAGCCATGAAAGCCTTGTTCTTTGAGCAAAATTGCTAGGTAATATTGTAAAGGTATAAAATAGGTTTGAGATTTATCTAGAAGCGTAGGCATCATAATATAAATATTACAGGGTTCTTAGGACTAACCTGGTTTCGGAACTCAGCATTGGGAGTTAGGAATGTATCAATCCTACTTCAATGGTAAGGTTATTAAAACATTTTGACTAACTTCGACTGCTGTGCTGCAAGAAATTGTATTAAAAGACTCTTTACAACCGAAAATAAGTTTCCAATGCACACTTTTGGCAGTTAAAAGTGCAATCATAAAATATGTTTTTTCACCAAAGGAAAAGTTATTATTTTACTGACCTTTAAAAGTCCATCATCATCATATCAGCCGAAAGACGTCCACTGCTGGACATAGGCCTCCCCCACATTGACCGGTCCCGTGCGTCTCGTAACCAGCGGATCCCCGCAACCTTCACCAGGTCATCGGTCCACCTAGTGGGAGGACTTCAAACGCAACGTCTTCCGGTTCGCGGTCGCTACTCCAGAACCTTTATGCCTAATCAGCCATCCGTGCTGCGAGCAATGTGCCCTGCCCACTGCCTCTTAATTTTGGCATACTTCGGGCTATGTCGGTAACCCTGGTTTTCTCTCGCATCTCTACATTTCTGATTCGATCACGCAAGAAACTCCGAGCATAGCCCTCTCCATTACCCATTTTAAAAGTCCATCTGACTGTAAATCATTTAGTGAGATTGTTAGCATCTTTGGCAATATGCCAAACAGATAACTTCGTTGGTGAGCAAGTCTTATTAAAATGGCACATAATTATGTGTACCACAAACAATAAACGAAACCTAAATTGAAGAAAATATTTCACTCATTTACCTATACAGTCCATTCCAATATCCAATTAACAAACATTTGCTCCTTTATTTAGATTCGCCAACTACTAACAAGGAGAAAACTGGGTAATGTTAGAATTATTCACTACAATTCCTGTACAAACTGGACTGGACTAAACTAAATGACAAGAGACAGTTTCTTACAAGCACTATTGTAAACCTTGTTTAAATTCCGCAGTTAACATCGAACCGTTTAAGTTTAGCATATCCATGCAATGGGTTCTAGATTAAATTATAATCTATCAATGGCCAGTGCTAACGTTTGTCAAAAGTTACAAAATGTAAGTAGAAATCGACATTAAAATCACAAAGCTTGATGTAGATCTGCATTTCTAGTATGTTGTATGGACCAATTAGGGTAGTGTAAATCCAAATTTGCAACTTCGATAAACTTGTGCTAGCTGCGCACCACGCGAAAGACTGCAAAGTTTTGGGCCATTTTCACTTTTTGCTCTAAAAGTCTTTACCAGTGCGTTTTACAACAAAAAATGTTTGTATTTTTTTAAAGTTCATTAAATTTGCGTCAATTTAAGCCCAGCCGCAACCCTGTGAACCTTATAGGGACCAAGCTATGGTACTTCGAGGATTTCCAAGATTTCCATGCGTTCCGCACCTATCACCGCGAAATTGCAGAACTACATCAAACTTTGCGATTTTAGCCTATTTTAGTATCGATTTCTAATGGACTATTCGGGATTGACCACATGATGACATGATAATTATGTAGCGCAGGTCAATCTCATGTATTTGAGACATTTTGATTATAGTTATCGCTTACAGAACTTCACTTTTTATAAGTCCAGAGCCTCAAGATTGTATTAAGGCGCCTCCCCGAGCAAAACGCCGCGCTAGTCGAATTTTGTGCAGTTTTTAAGAGCTATCTACTCTTTATTTAAAAAGAAATATCAATTAATAAAAATACATTAAATTTCTACATAATGTTGATTCTAAAATTGTAGTACACTTTTTTTTTAAAGATGTATATGTGTCACTAATCTCCTTCCAACAAAACCATAAAAATGTGAAATAATTATTGATAGCATGCATCTCCTCGTAAAGTATTCATTAATTATTTTTTAAACTAACTAATGGATAAACAATTTGATAACGAACATTTTGTAAGTTTTATTTTTTTCAAAAGACCAATATTCGATTTTATAAAGATTTTATTCTAAAATCTGGGCGTATTCACTACTGTAATTCATGTGCCACCAGTGCCGCTAGGCCAATAGGAATGCTCATATCGCATGCTGATTTTTTGGTCAGGGTACCGCCTTAATTGCAGCTTAATGATTTTTACTAAATTAAATAGTCTTGACTTTCCAATTATGTACCTTTTTCAGCAAATGAAGTAACCTATTTTAGTACCTTCACCATATTTATAATTTTAGTAATGGACTGCAACACCTAAGATAACATTATAATTATCATATTTGATGATTAAATATGATAATAATTGAATAAATAATCGTTACTCAGCTCGATATTTTTCTATCCACCTGAGATAAAGCTTAAAATAATGTCCAAAATACATTTCAGGGTAATAACAATATAGATAATTATCTATACTTGACTCTTACATTAAATAGACGACGAAACTTCTTATCTCAATGACAACCCTGACTTATTTCCATTCGCTATGCCCATAAACCCATAAAAAAGAACGACAGTCATCAAGTTTTACAACCAAATAATTATGTTATTTAAAGCCCATTTACTTATCTTTTACATGGAATTTTTATTTTATTGATATTAATATTATAGTTATTCATTTGATTTGAGAGCTTCCTCTCTATCATATATTTGGCAATTTAAAAACTACCTAAAAGCTATCACGTTTCGTTATTATTACATAAAAATCAATCAATCCGCCTAGCCTTTTCCCAACTATATTGGGGTCGGCTTCCAGTCTTACCGGATTCAGCTGAGTACCAGTGTTTTACATGGAGCGACTGCCTATCTGACCTGCACAATCCAGTAATTGGGTAACACGGTATCCCTTGGCAAGACTGGTGTCAGATCTCAAGCTTCTGACTACCCGTAACGACTGTCAAAGATCTTCAAATGACAGCTTTACGAGGCACGGAGGAATCTCGGTATGTTGAAATGGTCACCCATCCACGGACCGACCTCGTCAAGCGTTGCTTAACCTTGATGATCGATCAGTACGGCTGTTATTATTTAGCCACGAGCTCCTCTATTATTACATAAAATATGTACGTAAATTGTTGCATTAGTAAAGACGTACTCAATACATATAACAAGCAGAGGTGTGTTATGTGTGATTTGATTTCACATGAAATGTGTTCGGAATTTACTGAATTATTAAGCAAAATCACTTTAAAGCCTTGCCTTAAAGGATTCTGAATAAATTGTAGGATAATCGGTGGGAAATAAAAGCTGGTCGTAAAGGGGAATATCAATTTGTTCTCACCGTCATCTCCCGCAAGAGAAAACGTGCTTGACCACCCCTAAATCTTAAAATAAAACGCGTTGAAAGATTTTGTAATAATGTTGTTTTATAACAGGGGTTCCAACAATAGTAGGTACAACAACAGCTGGGGTGAGCATTCACTCATTCATACATTCACTCACTCAGTGGGAAAGGTCACTCAGTTGAAAAGGTCGTGACCCCTATACTGTGACGACCCGAGGTACATTTTGCACAGTTGAAAGGGTAGAAACTTAATAATCTATTATTACATTGTTGGGTGCCTTTGTATGGTTTCTTTTTATTTTGAGCATAAATTTATTAATCTTTATAAAAGTCTTTACTCTGCCAAAATTTAAATCTAAAATCGTGGACATTGATCTGTAATCAGCTGCCTACTCCTGCTGCTAATCTATATATCCAAAATCTGTAATATTATTTTATTCCGAATTTTTATTTTATTTTTAATAATGTAATATGATTTGATAATGCAATTTTAAGTAATGTATATGTGCGCCCTAACAATGATTTCAGTTATAACTTGACATTTTATATAATTTAGTTTTTAATGTAAATTTAATTTAATACAATTTTAATCAAGGATATGTAAGTAAATTTTATCTTATTTGATGTTGATTTAATTTTATTTTATTTTGACATTATTTTATTTTGATTTGTGTTATTTTATTTTGGCTTAATTTGTGTTATTTTATTCTAATTTAATTTATTTTATGTCCTTTGATTTTACATTATGATTGTTTAAATTCTTATTTTATTTTAAACGACTTACCTACTATGACAGTGAAGTGCATGCCTGTAAGTGACTTGCTTACACAGGATCTCTTCTGAATGTTATTTTGTGATATTAATTTGTAAATGAGTCGTTGGTGTGCCTTGTTCAATAAATAAATAAAAGTATTGATTCTTTATTACGATATTATGCCAATTTTATCGCAAGGACTTCTTGACTTTTGAGGTTCGACTTGGAAAGTTTCTAGTTCTTTTTCGTTTTGGTTTGTTCTGTTTGTTAAGCGTATTTGCCTTATCTGTTGATTCAAGTAACGCGCGATTAGATTAAAAGCACGATTTCTTGAGTTTACAGGACAATGAAAATGTGAAGCGTTTTTTGAACAGGAAACTTAACTATACCATTAATCGACCTAAAGTAAAAAAAAATAGTTAAAATCGTGCAAGTGATCCCATTTTTAATTCATTTTAATTTAATATTTAAAAAAAGAATGGCATCTTGTTCAATAAAAAAATACCACCATATATAAAATACGTATAAAAAATTTATATTGCAATAAATGAACTTTCGGCTAATTGGGAAAAAACTTATTGATTATCTTCCTCGACCAACTGTGCAAATAAACCTTTAATCATCATCATGATACCGCCATCGATATTATATTCGAAATCCGAACTTATCTACCATCTTAATTAGACCCTTAATTGCAATCCTTTTAACAGAAACTTTTTCTTAACATAAGTTCCATCCACCATCATTCCATTCGCCAATTATTCCCAATTAATACTACTTAAAAAAAACAAAATTATTATAAAAAATAAAGAATGTCTCGCAATAAAATAAAATGCGTTTACTTGTATCTACCATCATTCCGTTATCCATTATTTTTAAATAATTACAATCATCTTCAAAAGGTTTTCGTCATAAAATTTTGAGTTGCATTTAAATGGTGTATTTCAGAAATAAATTGGTTCTGCCTGCTAATTTCTTTGTTAATTATTTCATATTAAAATTCTCGTAAAATGCTCGGTGGAACCTGATGTCCGTTTATCCTGTAAGTACTTAAGGTGGTACATTTGCGCATTTAAAATGATAACCAGGTTTAGGCCACGGCTTGCAATGATGTGAAATGCCAATTACAGCTTTTATTGTACTTAATCATTGCCACGAGTTTTCATTGCATTTCGTTCTGCCAAAGTATAATTATAAATCAAAACTACGTCTGTTTTAAATAACAAAGGGATGAAAATTGGTCTCAATTTTGCATATTATAAATTTTTTTACTCCAACAATTTAGTGGTATACCTAAGTCGATTTCATCATAATTAATTTCATAGGTAAGCATTAAAATCCGCACCGTTGGACGCAGTGCATGACAGTTTGCTCACTCTCACAGAGAGATATTTGACCCAGCAATGTAAAACATAAATACTGAGTAACAGTAGCGAATCAAGAAGGCGAAAGCGAGGAAGTTGACAACAACCCACAAAAATTGACAAGAAACTTCAGCCAATCTTACAGCTTTCATGTAATCTAACAAAGTAAATCGCGGGGGGTCACCAAGACATCGTTCATCCTTATCACGTACATACCTATTCTATAAAAGACCTACGTGTCAAGCAATAGTTCAGAATACGTGACATTTACTGAAGACGAGGGATGTCCATTTTGTTCGCGTTTCAAAAGACGGCCAGGGAACAGCGAACAGCGGTTTAAGGATGATAAATCGGTCGCCATTCTGTCCGCGATTCGTTCCGAATCGACGGTGCTCACAAAAGTGCGACACCTAAGGTAGACAGGGGTTGTAAACCTGTTGCGGGGGTGGTTTTAAAATGATAGCGGTGCGTTTTGGGTTTATATGGGGCGCGTTAGTAAAGTAATTCAATAAGGGGTGATTACTGTGATTTGATAATTTTGTCAGACTCGAAACTGTTCACCTAAAAATTATTCTCTTTTCTCAAAAAGGATACGGATGGACATGTAAATAATACTAGGTCAATCAAAACAAAAAAATATAATAGCTATAATATGCCATTCTTCGTTCATTTTAATACATCCCATTTAATCACATTTATAAACCGTAAAAACAGGCCAATATCCTAGTGAAAAACATACGACACGATCCAACGAAAATGTTGACAACTCCTTGGCACACCGTCAAAGGTTTTATAGCACACAGGATACAGTAATAGGGCACCGTGAAATCGTGTGCGGAACGAATCGCTGAAAAATTTCGGTTTTTCGGTTATTTCTTATAGATTTGTACGGGCTTTCTTCGTTGATTCGTCATACTACGGGTGTCAGTATTACAAACACATGGCCTTTGATTCAGGGTGTATAAGCCATTGAAAGATGTGACACGGCTTTTAGATTTTCGCGCGATTTCACGGTTTTCTAGCCGTTACATTGATGTTGACTTACCTTCCGTCACAGCTGCTCGTTATGAATCTAAAAGTTGGCAGTTTTACGGAATTCTGCTGTAATCCTTATAATGGAGGTGGGTCATTATTCATGCTAACTATGTATGTCACACATGTCCTATAAAATTATATAGGTACTTATTATTACAACCTAGATGTATGTATGGTATTGTGTTGTCACTATAGTATTTCTTCGGCCAATGTTTACGGTCTTCTGAAATAAACGACGACCTTCTAAACAACGAATCAAATTCCTTCAAGTAATAAGAGCTAGTTACATTAACCACGATGGAAAAAGAGGGGTTTATAAGTTTTACGAGTGTACCTGTGTGTTTGTGTATCTGGTTGTGGCATCATAGCTCCTAAACGAATTAATTAATTTTGATTTCTTTGAAAGGTGACTTTGTCGAGAGTGTTCTTAGCTATATTTGATGAAAATCGATTCAGCCGTTCCAAAGTGATTACCGTTCTACTGTTTGCATCGTGTATCATAATTACGTGTTCAATAGATTGTCGATCGAAGTGTATCTACTACTAGATAAATTATGTAGCATGAAGTAAAAAAGTATCGGGGGTCTTTTAAATTTTACTTGTATTCGACCAAAAAAAAACCCAAAGTGATGCATCTCCAGCAAATTAGCTACGTATTTATTGAGCTACTGGCAGAGTGGCCTGGAAGCAACTAGTCAATGACTTCGACAAGGCGTTCCAAAATGAGTATGACCTACAGCAATGAAGAACACGAATAAGAATAATTTACCATATTTTAGGCTATCAGTGTCGATCTTCAAGGGAGGAAGCTCGTGTCTAAATAATAACAGCCGCACGGGTCGATTTTCAAGGTTAAGCAACGCTTGCCGAGGTCGGTCCGTGGATGGGTGACCATCTTTACATAGCGAGTTTCATCTCGGAAAGCACGTTAAGCCGTTGGTTCCGGATTTGAAGATCTTTGACAGTTGTTACGGGTAGTCAGGAGCCTGATATTCGTATCTGATACCAGTCTAGCCAAGGGATATCGTGTTACCCAGTTACTGGGTTGTGAAGGTCAGATAGGCAGTCGGTCCATGTAAAATACTGGTACGCAGCTAAGTCCATTTAGACTGGAAGTCGACCCCAACATAAGAAAGAGGCTAGGCAGACTGATTGATTTTAGGCTGTAAGATTTTTTTTATGTAAGCGAGAATATTTGTATGATCGCTCCAAACGTTTGGCCAGAGTTAATTTTAAGCAAATTCTTTACACTCCTCAATTCACCCCAACCTCAATTTTTTTATACTGAATAGGTCACTTCTTATAACTCAGGATGGATGAAATGGCGACAGGTCACTGGAACAACTTGCGACCCACGGATGCCCCTCAAGTTAAAGGGGAAAATCTACAAGTCCGTGATTAGACCTGTCATACTGTATGAATCAGAATGTTGGGCTGTGAAAAAGACGGATGAAAGGAGATTGCATGTAGCAGAGATGAGACTGTTGAGATGGATGTGCGGCTTGACGAGATTGGATAAAGTGAGAAATGAGTATATTAGAGGCAGTTTGAAAGTGGCGCCAGTGGCAGAAAAGATAAAGGGAAACCGTTTGTCCTGGTATGGTCATGTGATGAGGAGGGATGAAACACATGTTACTAAAAGAGGTATGAATATAAATGTGGATGGATGGAGAGGGAGAGGAAGGCCAAAAAAGAGATGGATGGACTGTGTGAGGAGTGATATGAAAGAAAAGGGAGTCAGTAATAACGTAACAGGGGACGGGACAGTATGGAAGAAGCAAAGGTGTTGCACTGACCCCATGTGACATGGGATAAGGGCAGGAAGATGGTGATGAGGTCACTTGAATGCACGGTAGAATCAACTTTTATAACTTGTAAATTTTAACCTAACGTTCAAAAGTGCCGCTTGTTGGCCTACTTGAAATAAAATATCTTTGTCTTTGTCTTTAACTTCTTATAACAGTCTAGACCTGGCAACGCACCCACTGTGGCGAAACCTTCAGGAACCGGGCATTGTTCCGAGATAATATGTACCCAGCGGCATTAAACATCAGTTTACCTTTTTATCACTTAAAGAGTTTTCAGAATCAGATAATAACAATTTCTGGAGATTAATCCCTGCCGGAGTCTGTGTTTCCCGATAGCTACAATCTAGGGGTCGTTAAGTCAAGAGTGAATAGGTTACTTCTAGGCAAACGTGCTTCACCAGAGGGTAAAAGGTTGAAAGTTTGTAAGAAATTTCTACAGTTTGTAAATTGAACACGTGTACTTTTAGATTTACGCTTTTGATTGATAAAAAGAATTCATATATTTATTGGTTTTTGGCAATTCCACTCCTAAAGGGGTAAAAAGGTGGCAATTTTTTGGGCTTATATATACGAAACAGGACTGTACAGGACTTCTTTTTATGATGTTCACAGACAATCCAGTATTTTACATGGAGCGACTGCCTACCTGACCTCCACAACCCAGTAACTGGGTAACACGATATCGCTTGGCTAGACTGGTGTCAGATATCAGGCTCCTGACTACCAGTAACAACTGTCAAAGATCTTCAAATGACAGCTGGAACCAACGACCTAACGTGCTTTCCGAGATGAAACTCGGTTTTTTAAAGATGGTCACCCATCCACGGACCGACCTTGGCAAGCGTTGCTTAACCTTCAACCACATCATCGCTTACCATCAGATGAGATAGTGGTCAAGCGCGAGTCTACAAACAATAAAAAAGTACCTTTCTTTTATGACACAAACAAACAATTTGAACCACTTCATAATATTTATTAAGGTCTGATTATGTTAGGTTTCTATTTATAATAAATCTATTAGATTGCCACGTACAGCACCTTAGTAGGTAATGGCTAGCACTTAAAAGCTTATCTGTTAGTCTATCCTCGGTAATGTTACATAAACGCAGGTCTGCCAGAGATAAGCTGCATAAGGATCATATGAATAACTTTAACATACTTTACCCTTTGTGGGATTACCACGGCTTTATCGGATTTGATACAAATAGTAGCTAAGAGCTCAGTAACATAATTCACTTTCCCTTCTACAATAAAATTAGTACAGAACTAGTTCCTGACAGCGGCTTCACCCGCTTTAATAGTGTTTTATCATCACGATGGTTCCATCCCGGAAAAGATGCCAAATTTCATCCAGATCCGTCCAGCCGTTTGAGCGTGAAGAAGTAACAAACACACACTCACAAACCTTCGCCTTTAAAATATGACTAGCTTCTGCCAGCGGCTTCGCCCGCGTGTTTTCGAAAATTATCCCAAGGGAACAAAAGCCCGGCATAAAAATAAACCTATGTGCTATTCCAGACTTTAATCTATATTTGAGCCAAATTTCAACCACATCCGTCCAGTCATTTGAGCGAGAAAAAGTAACAAACATACAAACACACACTTATAAACTTTCGCTTTTATAATATTAGTGTTATGTGCAGGGCTAAGTATTTACTTGTCACCAATTCTATCCCTTGTTGTTGTTTCTGTTTCTTTTTTATTCACTGGACTTAGAAATCGTAAGACCAAAATTTCAGAAAATTTTCAGCACTTTTGTTAATTATTGATCCCTTTTTGGATGGCATGACTATGTAGGTAGATAACTCCAACTACTAATATGTCATCTAGATAAATGGTCTTCTAAGCAGTCTATGCTTGTAATACCGCAATTTATAGTAACTGTACTTTCACATTATTTACTCAACATCATGACTTTAATCTCTGTCTGTACATTAGGTATTTATCTAACCTTAAAAAATTAGACTCTCTTACACTTACTTCTACTATTTAATATTATAAGTTACTTCGTAAATTCTTGCCAACAATTATTACGCATTAGAAATCCCTACAAGCATGCGTCATAAAGAAACCTCCATGTATTACATAAGGCCATGCACAGATAACCCACATAAGGATGAAATGTCCATTACACAGGTATAATGTGACTATTTGTTACCACTGTGTGAAGATGACTGCTCTGTCGGCGACCACATCATCGCTTACCATCAGGTGAGATGGAAGTCAAATGCGAGCCTATCAATAATAATAAAAAGCAAAAGAAACTACTTACAATACAATATCATCATATTGTATTGTACGTAGTTTCTTCTTCGCCATCAGATAAGCGCATTACATCTAATGGGCTTAACTGATGGCGCAACGCAATTTAAATTGCGTCGATAGGCGATGTCCCGCACGTATTTTCTAAGAAAATTTCAAGTGTCTATTGGTTGAATTATAATAAAAACAACAACTCAAGAAAAACCAAAGACAAAAATATAACACAAGAAAAAAAAAGTGAATGTACTGGAGGAGGCCTATACCCGAATAGGGTTTCCTATCCAAGAAAATGAAAAATATAAAAGTGCAAAAAACTTTTGTTTTTGCACTATGCAAGTGCAAAAACAAAAGTGAAGAATGAAATATACTAAGTATATACACATATATTGTAAGCTCTAAGGATTAGCAATAATAAAAGATTTTTTATTTATTTTATTTTATTGGTCGAATTGCATCGCATTGCGTCCATGTTAACTTAAAGTACTTTCAAATTCACTTAGTAAAAATCGCTTAACGATGTGATTAAATCAAATCGTGTCGAGCCATCCGGAAATTCGCTTAGTCATTATCTAGCAGGCTGTTGCATACGTATTAGAAATCCCTACATACATATAAAATACATATTAGTAAGTCGCGGGCAACTTAATTATATTGCTAGTATATTATATAAGGCCATGCACAGACAATCCACATAAGGATCAAATGGTCATTTGTGTGGTACAGACGCATCGCTAGCGACTATTTGTGAACACTGTTTGAGGATCACCGCTCCATCGTCGACCGTATCATCTCTTTCGATCAGGTGGCAAGAGGTCAAATGCAAGTCTATAAAAAATATGTATATGCAATATAATGTGTAATTGTCTGTATTTAATTGAATGTAAAAAAAAAAAATATTTTTTATTTTAATCGATATTTCAAATTTATGTTTTTTCATATTTAATTTATACTTGGATCCCTATAATTATTTTAAATTGTTTTCGTGTACTTATTACTAACATTAATTATAAGCTTGGTATGTACTAAAAAAAATGAATCTAAAATTGTCTGAATTTGAAATAAATTTAATTTTTGTCAAAATCTTGTAGGTAGACTGTAGCTTACGTGTATCAAATCGTACAAGCATGCGTCATAAAGAAACCACCATCTATTATATAAGGCCATGCACAGATAATCCACATAAGGATCAAATGTTCATGTGTGGCACAGGCTTACCGCTCGCGACTATTTGTGACCACTGTGTGAGGATCGCCGCCTCTTTGTCGGCGCGTTTGTGTCATCCGACTGAGATACTGCAGTTATTTAGAGCGGTATTGTATGGTTGACAAAAAAGAGATTGTGTTGGTATGGATTTCAGAAAAAATATTGTATGATTGATGATGATGCAACATGAATATTATAGTTACATACCTGTTCATACATATTTATTGTTGAGGTGGTATCAGATCAGATAAGCAATCGGTCCATGTAAGATACAAGTAATCAGCTGCTTTAGGTTAGATTGGAAGCCAACCCCAAGTAAGTTGGAAAAAAGCTGATGATGATGATGATGTCAGCGATAACATCTTCGTCTTACTAATTATTTACAGAAGCAATAACAGTTTTGGGCACAAAGTTAAAATTTAAATGTCGTAAAACTGCACTTAGTACCTACCTGAAATAAAAAGGTACCTTTATTTAGCAAATATTTGGGTGTTAGGTAATACCAAAATATTTTTCTTACTTCCCGCAATCAGAAAACGCAGAATAAAGACGCATCATGACCATTTATTGTTGGCTACAAAACTTTACTTGCTACCACTACCCAACAAGGACGCAACTAATACGGATCACGTCAACTGCATCAAAATGAGACCAAACACCCGTTCAGAATCACAAGACTGTGAAGACCAATGCCGATACCGCCACTTGGCTTGTTAAAATTCACGGCCCCACACAATTCCCTTAGAAACAAACTCATCTAAAACAAATAAGTCTTGCGTGAAATTCAGATAATGTTGTTGGTAAAACTGTTAAAATACCAACTTATGACATACATCTACAAAACTCACTGCCCATCCAAAATAGTCTTTAATCCTTTAGGATAAAGATCTGGGTGCTCCAAATTTTAATTCTGCAACGGTATGGATAAGTTGGTTTTAACAGTTCACGCTTCAATATCCCAACAAGGGAAGCCAGCCGAAGTGCCGTATTTAACAAGTCCTCAAAGTTTTGAGGGTGCCAATGACTGGTTCACGGGTCTTAGGTTTGTTAAGAAATAGCGCTAATATTGATTCATGGTCAAGGCGTGAATTTTCTTTAAGAAACCGGTGGTTATCGGAATAATTTCGTCAATACAGCTTGTACTTTGTTTAGGGACAAAGGAGATTAGATAACATTGGATTGAGATATGCTATTAATATAATAAGGCTTTTCAACAATGCTTGTATAATGTTAGGATAAGTTCCTTTTGTTGTCCTAATCAAACTTGCAGCCTGAAGGACCACCGGTGTCCAATTATCAACTCCTCTAAAAACGGTGTGTAAATCCTTTTTACGTGAAAATTTATGAAGAAGTCGGCAAGTGTTTTTATTTAAGCTAATAATTAAAAACTATACTGAGTTTTGGTACAACATTAAATTAGCTGTCAAAGGACTAGATATACCGCAATTTATTATAATTTTGAAGATAAAATTTGCTGTAAATTTACCTTAAGGTTACACTAGTCGAAAATTCTTCCATACAAACGTAGTCTAGGGATTATTCCACTGTTTGACGATGTACGTTCAAAATAAAAAGTGATATCAATTTGTCTCATCATTATCTAGCCCTGTATGGAAGCAAAAAAGAAAAAAAAGAAAATATTTGACAGTTATGAGCGTCGAAAGTTCCACATTTCGGCACTAATTTTAACGCCTCTTTGGGCGCGAATAAATACCATAAGAAGACGGAAAATTGCAAAACGGCCTCCATACAGGGATAGATAAGTAGTTCAACAATGCAAATAATTTTATTTTGAACAAATAGATTTAGTCGTTTTTTCATGATATCTAGACTGCCAAAGGTCTGTTTATAAAATTTCGCGAGCTCGGTTTCGTCCTAAATCATTATCCATTTCGCAACAAATTTGCAAAAGTGTTTATTCGTACGCGAACTAGCTTCCTACTGCTCATCACAGCATCTATCTCTTCCGCACGTGTTATCGGTTGATATAAAATGCATTTTAACCCCGCGCACAAAATAGTTCGTGCCGTCGACTAGTGTAACCTTAACTGTAGTAGGGTCCTACATTTTTAGTTTTTCCACGATTATTGTGATGGGAAAAACGTGTGTGCGAAAATGTTGTATGATGTAATAAAAAAAATCTGATGCCAATCTGGCGATGAGTATATTATCTTTAAACTTAGACCATGATTTCTTCACATTTGTGATTGCTTACACATTGAAATGGTACTTACCTGTTAAACACGGTTATTTGTAGAAATACGTAATAGTGTCCTTAAGAAAACTTTCAGATAGTTCGTCGACGTGGTTCGATTTTTATCACACTGATAAACCATTTTACTAAGCAATATTGCAAGTGCACCAATGCAATACAATTTGACCGATTACACTTGACATTTTCTTTGAAAATACGTGCGCTGTATCAACTACCGAGCAATTATAAATTCGTCACGCCATCTGGATGGGCCCTAAAGATTTAACGAGCACTTGATGCGAAAGTGGTGTTTCGGACCAACACCTTAAGTGCGAATTTAAGAGCCCTTATAACACTCAAAAACGCCACTGAACAAAATCTACAATCAGCCTTTTATCTGGACCAAAGAACAGGAAGAAATGAAAAACAAAAAACGAACCTTGGTCTTAGACCCATTAGATCAAGTGCCAAAAACCCTTAAAACTAACCAAAAACCATTAGCAAACCTAAACAATTAAGTATAATAAATAAAAAAGCGTCGCTTCTTGCGAACCTGCTATCACAAGTGGTTCCCACTGTGTAGACAATGGCGCGCCATTGACACGAAACTCGCATTAGTGGTGAACAGGCTAGAGTGTGAGTTTTTCGCAAAGCACCGCGTACAGGAAGCTATTATTGAACACAGATAATTAGGTGCGTTGGGTAACACTTAGGAGCTTCCGATTTGCGTGTAGGGTGACTGTGAGGTTGCGAAAAAGGTTGAAGTTATTTTTATGAAGATGGGTTTTAGAGATCGAGAAAGCAGTCAGAAGTAAGTCATATAAGTCAGAATTTATAAAAGTATTTTTACAACTTTGACGTTTATATTTTATGCGTGCACATTTATAAAATTTTATCAAAGTATATCTCCACCCAGACAAAAAGGACAGTCATTTAATTTAAAAAAATTTACGACCATGAAATAAGTATCAGTCTCAAAATTCACCACTCGCTATTTTCCCCCAGATATAAATTATACAGAGATTGAATCAGTATCATAAATAACATGAAAAAATATATACAAACTTTATCTTCAATCTCAAATCTACTCCAAATCCCTGGCCACACGACAAAACAGCAAGCCAGGCGCCTAAGCCGCAACATTTGACGCAATCAACGAAAGGAAATGTGGCGACAACACGGCCCCATTAGCCCAAAACACAAATAGACACACAAATCAGAAACACGTGTCACAAAATACACCATAAAAACATAAACCTACGAATTCCAAGTTTCTTCTTCCTTTTTGTAACTTTCGCGTTCTTTTTTCAAACTTTCGCATTCTTTTTTGTTACTTACCAATATTTTTTTAATAGTAACAAGTGGTAGTTTTAGCTGCACGTGTGTGTAACGGCAGCAATTTTGTGCGGTTTTAAATTACTCCGCATTCCATTTTTTTACCGGAAACTGCGGATTTTTGTGTTTGGAGAAAAAATGGCGTTGACGAAGACTGTTAGCGTCGTTTTTGCAGTTTTTTGAAGAGTGCCTGAATTTTATGATGTCCCGTTATTTAATTAACTTCGAGAGATTTCTGATTCTGTTATAATACAATTAAAATTTTGCACTTATCTCAACTGAGTACTTAAAGGTTTTATAGTTAAGGATAAGTAGGTAATGAATTTAAAGAGTTACATTAATAAAATTATGCATTCACTTTTTAAAGGGGAACCAAATTACATGTTTTGATAGTAACGATTCTCATACATACATATTATAGACAATAATGTAGTTAGATAGAATAAAAATAAAAAATAAAAAAATCTACGTATGTAGCCTTACCTAATTACGCTATTATTTCTGTATTTGATTTAAATGTATGTGTATGTACCAATAGGGTAATTAACAAAAAAAATATCTATTGATATAGGCTTCAATAACTGCTGTAAAAAATTATGTCAGTAAATATTATTTGATTAGATTTGAGTTAAAAAACCTAAAAATATTGAACACGAATTTTTCTTTTGCCACGTAAAGGAAAAATTACTACGATACAGTGTGTTGAAATATCGTGTGACGTCACGGTGTGTTACACTTTATACTGAGAAAGTGACGTCACACGCCCCCACTCCTGAAATTTGATGGGATTTATCTTTGATATTTTTTATTTATTTGTTAAGCAAAAAGACGGGTCCAATATTATTTGATTATCTCACTGAAGGCCTAAATAGAACGATCTAACCCCCCCCCCCCCCACCCATCTCCTCTTTACTCTACCTAAACCTTCGGGGAATAAAGGTATGATGTTTTGTTATGAAATGAATATGTATATTTGCTAAATGTAAGTTTAAGTACATATTAGATGTTCTTTTTGTAGGAAATCCCGATACATTTTGCCTTACGGCGTGCAAAAATTGTTTAATTTAATATACGGAAACTCCAAAATTTGTATACATTTATCATAATTTCAAAGTAATAACCAATCCAAACATATAGAATGGGTCGAAAAAGAAAAATAAAACATATTAAGGTTATAATTACAAGAAAGTATTATTTTAACGTAACAATAATCAAAACTATAAATATCTTGATTGTAATATCTGCAAATTTTCCACAATGTATTATTGGCATGCTATGTAATTTGAAGATAGTACATAAGAGACAGGTGCAAACTTTACCAATAATCTGAGACGTCCAATAAAAACCGTGGCTACTTATCTCCAACAAAACGTGTCCATTCTAAAAGACAGATTTACACAAAAAAATCGCCAAAGAAACCCCAAAAACTCACGTATACTGCAAACGGTTTTTTCTCAAAAAACTATTTTATCTAAGATCGGTAACTTAATACTTACCGACTGACCGAAAAAGGAAAAAAAACTGAAAAAAGTTTAATTGTTCTCGCAAAAATTTGGTCGAAATCCTGGCCTCGGGCACAGGAAATGACGGGGCGGCAAAAAGCTCAATAGAAGCCTTCGAAATGTCTTCGATTTGATGGATCGCCGTAACACAATCATTTTACGAGAGAACTTAGAAGAGCCTTAAAGTGCCCCTTAAAAATCAAGAGATATTCTTCACTTTTATTGATGCTGAAAACAAGTATCATTCTGAACCAACCTCACCCAAAAAACGAAATCTACCTTGCTTAACTTACAACTCAAATTCGCATCCACATTCATCACCACTTACAACATTTCACTGCGAGAACTTTTCACAAGTGCGAAAAAAAATTCTCAATGCAATTTACACCCTAAGATTCTAACCTCAAGATTGAATATTCCTTGTACCTTTGCAAGTTATTGTACCAACACAGTTAAAGTAACAAAGCATTTTGAACACGTGTTAGATGGCCACTAGAAGGCATTGGAGCTTGTTTGCGTGTATCCAGCAGATAATGGGAAGTCGTTATCGCAAGTAGAACGGATGCCACTGACAATAGGAGTGACCTATTGGATCAATTGTTTGTTATAATGGCTGGCTTTTGTATTTAAACTGAGAATTGAAGTGTGCAATTGTTTTTGAAGATATAAAAGATATCTTGAGCCTTCTTAATTTGAATATCAACATCATCATCATTAGCCTTTTTAATGTTGGGAATTGGCCGTAATCCACCACGCGGGCCCAATGCAGGTTGGTGGATGTCACAAGTATTAGAATTTTTGTTTCTATGACATGCCGGTTTCCTCACGATGTTTTCCTTCACCGTTTTGAGAGCAGTGGTGCTGAAATAATTTCGAAAAGCGCCTGCCTGGGTTTGAACCCACGATCTACAACTTATAAATCGCGGCCGATATCACTGGGCCACCACTGCACTCATAATTGCACGAATTTGAATCAATCTGCCTAGCCTTTTTCCAACTATATTGGGGTCGGCTTCCAGTCTTACCGGATTGTGCTGAGTACCAGTGTTTTTGACCTGCCTATCTGACCTCCACAACCCAGCAACTAGGTAACACGGTAGCCCTTGGCAAGACTGGTGTCAGATCTCAAGCTTCTGACTACCCGTAACGACTATGAAAGATCTTCAAACGACAGCCTATGCACTAATTTGAATCACATCACACATCATCAGCCTATTAATGTTCCCACTGCTGGGACACAGGCCTAAACCGCGTGTGAGAGGCGTGTGAGAGGGAATGGGCCATAATCCACCACGCGGGCCCAGTGCGGGTTTGGTGGATGTCACATGTCTTCGAATTTTTGGTTCTAGGATATGCCGGTTTCCTCACGATATTTTCCTTCACCGTTTTGTGAGCAGTGGTGATGAAATAATTTACACTAAGTAAAGCGCCTGCCGGGACCCGAACCCACGACCTACAACTTGTAAGTGGCGGCCGATACCACTGGGCCACCACTGCTCTAATTTGAATATACCTGTCCAAATCAAAATCTCTATCATACCAAGTCATTCTAAGTCTAGCTGGGACAAAATGTGGAGCTTTCAGCAGCAATCAGAATAGCATTAGGGTAATCTAAAGACATGTTGAAATTGTTAACCAGTAATGGTATTGATTTTAGGTTCAAACCTCTACTTACAAGTCTTTTGATAGCACTTATTACATCAAATACCTTTGCCATATAGGTATCAACATATGACCCCATAGTGACAATACATGCAACACAATAAAATGATACATAATACGTGCATCGAACCTATTATATCATCAAAACCTTAGCAGACACTATTGCCACAAAAACGGTAACCATAAACTTATTCTTTAATCTTTAAAAACTTTTGAAGACTGCACAAAAAGGATCTAAAAAGTGGGCGTAACTTTTACTGTCATTCCTGCGCTAGCGCATAATAGGTGATGCCTTAGCTCGCGCCGGCCTATTATCTCCTAACAAAAAATTTACCCCGCCTTACAATTCAAAAATTCGAAACGAAGCGTAGCCTTCGCGAATCTGGGCAATAAATTCCTATTGATTGAATTTCGGACCCATGCTGAGTATAGGGGCTCATTATAGTCCCAATAATTTTCGTAATTTTTTATTGGATATTATTTTTTTAGGTTAATTTTATGATGTCTAACGATCTCTTGGCGACGACGACGGTCTTAAGGTAGAGCGCGTTGAAGTCTTTTGTATTAGCGGTTCTTTGATAAACATTTCTGTGATTGAAGTTGCATTGTTTAGGGAAAATCAAATATTTAGTAGTTTAAAACAATGTCTAATCTGTGTTTATGTTTAAAATCAAGTTTCTGAAGAACCGTATGAACATCATTTCATCATCATTTCAGACGAAATATGTCTGTTACTGGACAACGGACATAGGCTCTCCCCAAGCGACGCCTCATCGAACGGTATTCGGTACTTCTCGAATCCAAAAGACTCCAGTCGCCCTCATCATGTTATTGATATACTTTGTACTGCATTTCAAAGCTACGTCTTCCATTGACCGTATATCGCAATAAAATAGGGAGTGGCAAATCAGCCAATTTTCTCACACTTTGGTATTATTAGAGATAATAATGGAAAGTAAATATGTACATGATAAATTCTCACTCTTCTGTTATTGAACACATCGACCGTAAAACAAACCACTTAGAACTGCGCTCACGCGCATCTCTTCATATTTACGCTTCGCTAACGAATTGTCAATTTGCTTAAAGTTGGAAAAATAATAAAATCAGCAGCTTTTTTGCCCGTGTCGTACTGTTTATATAGTTATCTCTTGTGAGAACTTTTTATCGTGAAAAATAAATTTGCAATATAATCTAAATAAATTCGGTAACTTTTAAGAGGGTGCCCTAGGCTCGCGTGTTGGATTACAGCTTACTCTCTCTCTCTCTCTCTCAGAGAGGAGGCCTGTGTCCCATCAATATTTATACACCGATTAGACTGAAGAGGTCGCACTGCCAATCCCACCGAAGAGCGTCTTTAGCACGTGGTGGGTAGTCCATTTATCGAGGAAGGTTATAGGCTACAACATCACGCTACGACCAATAGGAGCGGAGCATCAATGAAAAATGTTCTAAAAACGAGGAAAATTTATTATTTTTAAGAGCTTCCGTTGTGTGCACTGCGTAAACGGTTGAAGTTACGCAACAATCGTGTATGTAGGGTAGGTAGGGTAGATGGGTAGGTTAGTACATAATTATGCACAGTAAATAGTGGATGGAAGGTATACATCAGGATCACCATAACCACGCGATGAAGAAAGTAGTTTAGGCGCGAAAATACATCCAACGGACAGGCAGCCAAGCTCACTTTCTGACTGCCAACATTACTAAGAAAGAATCGTATTGTCCAACCTTTTCAAGTATTCCGTATCTTCAACAACAATGAAAATCAATACTATACCCCTCCTACCATTACGTAACACCACTTAAACGACTCGTTCATTCAATCTTAAGGATCTTAGCATCGCCTCGCTTTATGAATGGCGGCGCGCGCGCAATCGATTTCACAACGGTCGCTCAGTCCAGTGAATGGCGGAAACTGACCAAAAAGGCTTCGCGGTATTCCGTGAGAATCTCGTGAAATTACTTCTTCAGTATTCCGTGAATTTTAAGCATGTAATCGGCGTTTCCTTGTTGAGTCCGTTAAGGGTTTTATGTAGGAATAATGTAAGGTTCATACACTTTGAGAAGTGTTGGTCAGTATCTATGAATGAAGGTTGAGTGTAGGCTGGTAACGGGCGTGTATTATACAGTACATTCCAATTTGGATCGATGACCGTTAGATACGAAAAAAGCGGCCAAGTGCGACTCGGACTCGCTCATGAAGGGTTCCGTACTATTATCGCAAAAAAACGGCAATAAAATCACGTTTGTTGTATGGGAGCCCCACTTAAATATTTATTTTATTCTGGTTTTAGTATTTGTTGTTAAATAATAATAACAGAAATACATCATCTGTGAAATTTAACTGTCTAGCTATCACGGTTCATGAGACAGTATGAGACAGGTATACAGCCTGGTGACAGACAGACAGATAGACGGATCGCGGAGTCTTAGTAATAGGGTCCCGTTTTTACCCTTTGGGTACGTAACCCTAAAAACATAGGTTAGGTTCATGGTACGATGATTTGGGAAAGGCCTTGTCCAGCAGTGGACGTTTTGCGATTGAATATTTCGACGGTGTATATTATTACTAGCTTCTGCCAGCGGCGTCGCCCGCGTGAATTTCGAAAATTATCCCTAGAGAACATATGACCTGGATAAAAAGCATCCTATGTGCTATTCCAGACTACAACCTATCACTGAGATATTGATCGAGTCTAGGCTCCAGAGCCTTGAACATCGACGCCAAGTTGCCAGTCTGTCAATTTTATATCGGTTATATTTCGGGGAGTGTGCGTTGGAATTGCATGAACTAATTCCTCCTAGCCCTTTCCATCATCTGACTGTGTCATCAGTACATGGTGGACATCCCACCCATACTCACCAAACGTTTTGGGAATACTTTCATTATGCGTACAGCTAAGGAGTGGAATTCCCTGCCCGAGTCTGTATTTCCTGAGAGCTACAACCTGGGAGTCTTTAAGTCAAGAGTGAATAGGTTTCTTCTAGATAAGCGCGCTACTTCGTCGACCACATCATCACTTACCATCAGGTGAGATAGTGGTCAAGCGCGAGCCTATCAATATTTTTTTTATTATTGATAGGCTCGCGCTTGACCACTATCTAAAAAAAAAAACCTGAATTTCATCCAGATCCGTCCAGCCGTTTGAGCGTGAAGAAGTCACAGACATACAAAAACACACACACACAGTCACAAACTTTCGCCATTATAATATTAGTGTGCAGTGTGATTAGTAGTTGAACCTAAAAAAAGTACGGGCTTTTTTCGTGCGCATTGTTTAGATTAAAATTAAGGCCCACAATATAATGATGAGATATACATTTAACAAGAAAACTCTTTTTGTATTAGAATTAGTAACTATTTAGTGAAAGCCTTTTGAAAATCTTTCTCTACTCTTCGCTTATGTTAAAAGAGTTTGCTTATTTCAAGGTTTCGTTTTAAGAAGAACAAAATCTTATGGAAAGCCTCCTGCCTGAAGGAAAAACCTCTCTGACGTAATCGACGTCTCCTTGTTATATCCAATACCTATGGGTTTGTCTGTTGAAATTATACAAGGTAGTTTGAGAAGAGAGTTACTCAGTCTCTATGAATGAGTATTGTTAGCTCGTGGATGAAATTAGTGGACTGTATTAAAAAGGCGGTTGGTTTTTAAGGCCGTTATATTTAAATTACAGTAAACCTGTCCCGGACAAACAATTAGAGTTTAGAAAGAGAGAGGTGTCGACTGTCGCGGTGGAGTCCGTGGTAGCGAGTGGTCTTCGACCCGCGCCGTGCTGCGTATTAATCTTCACACTGCTGGGACACAGGCCTCCTCTCTGTGAGAGGGTATGGGCCGTAATCCACCACGCGGGCTCAGTGCGGGTTGGTGGATGTCACATGTCTTTGATTTTTGATTCTAGGACATGCCGCTTTCTTCACGATGTTTTCCTTCGCTGTTTCAGAGCAGTGGTGATGAAATAATTTACACAAAGTAAAACGCCTGCCTCGGTTCGAACCCATGACTTACAACTTTTAGTCGCGGCTGGTACCACTGGGCCACCACTGTTCTTTGCTTAGTATTTGGCGATGTATTTTATTATTCGTAGTGTTAACCTTAATAAGCTACGGCAGTTTTTCGTATGCAGTCTTTGATTTTAAACCAACAAAGGTAAGGCCCACAAATACAATAATGAAACGAACAATAATTCTTGAAAAGGGATTAAACAATTCTTTTTTTATTAAGTAATCCTAATACAAAAAGAGTTTTTTAATATTAATTATGTTTAGTACTTTACTAACTTAAGTATTGGCAGCCTCTTGCAACTATTTCTCAATTCTTCGCTTATCTTAAATGAGCAAATTTATTTCATTGTATTTTTTAAGAAAAAAATGTATAGCCTTTATGCAAATCCACATGAATGAAACTTCTTCTAAAGCCTGTAATCAGTTCTTCCTTGTTGTCTAGTATCTATGGGTTTTTATGAAAGGGTCATAATATAGATTAAAAAGAGTGTTAATCAGTCTCTATGAATGAGGACTGAATGTTGATCGGTTAATTTGTATCGTTTCTATTGTGATTTAGTCATTTTAATTCATCAATAGTTCGGCATTTCCCTTTTGGAAACCATTCTTTGCTTTAAAAGTAATAATGGTAAGATCATAATTGTCATCTGCGTAACAATACGAAGATTAGATGGACACTCAACCCTGAAGAGGTATATAATAACTCTTTTCGTTTTAGGATTAGTTAGGATTTAGTGAAACCTCTTGAAATTCTTTCTTCATTCTTCGCTTTTGTTGAATTGGCTTATGCAATTAAGAATAAAACAACCCACTTTTTTTAATTTTATTTTTTATATCCTTTTGGCTCGCGCTTGACCTCTATATCACCTGGTGGAAAGCGATGATGTGGTCGACGGTGAATCACGCTTGCCTAGAAAAAAAAAACCTATTCACTCTTGACTTAAAGACCCCTAGATTGTAGCTGTCGGGAAACAGACTCCGGCAGGGAATTCCACTCCTTAGCTGTACGCACAATAAAAGTGTTTCCAAAACGTTTGGTGCGTATGGGTGGGATGTCCACCATGTACCGATGACATATCGCCGTACGTCTGGTAGTCCGATGATAAAACGGGCTAGGTGGAATTAGATCATGCAATTCCATCGCACACTCGCCGAAATGTAACCGATAAAAAACCGACAAACTGGCAACTCGACGACGATGTTCAAGGCTCTGGAGCTTTGTCTTGACCAGTGCTTCATCGCCGATGAGCCTCTTGGCCCGCTTTTCGATCGACTCCAGTGCATCAAGCTGGTATTACATTACTTAAAAAAAGGAATTATTTAGCATTGACATCTTCTACAACTCTTTTCAAACACCATTGTTTGAGACAATTTCAATAGCACTGGCATCTCATCAATTCCATAAAAAATAATATGTTCCAACAGCTTCTTTATGAACAATTGATTTTTGTTTGCATTCCATCATTATTTCTAGTTTTTATGCTACTATTTATTTTTTAACCACGTAATAAATATAAAATGAAGAACTGGAATACGATGCGTTAAAAGGCCTCCCACTAGGTGGACTGATAACCTGGTTAAGGTTGCGGGAAGGCGTTGGATGTGAGACGCACGGGATCGGTCAATGCGGCGACGCCTGGGGGAGGCCTATGTCCAGGCGTGTGACGTCTTTCGGCTGAAATGATGATGAATAAATGTCTATAAACAATAAGATTATATTAATAAGATATAATAGATCGGACTACAAGACGTACGGCGATGCGCCATCGGTACATGGTGGACATCCCACCCATACGCACTAAACGTTTTGGAAATACTTTCATTATGCGTACAGCTAAGGAGTGGAATTCCCTGCCGGAGTCTGTGTTTCCTGATAGCTACAACCTCGGGGTCTTTAAGTCAAGAGTGAATAGGTTACTTCTAGGCAAGCGTGTTACACCTTCGACCACATCATCGCTTACCATCAGGTGAGATAGTGGTCAAGCGCGAGCCTATCTATAATAAAAAAAAAATATAGATTAAGCTGCCTACTATTTGTTCTCTCTCATTAGTGAATGTTACAATGGCATTCAAGCCACTTACATACCAATGCTTTATGTTAGGTATGTCTGAATGGAGAGGCCATCTGAATCGTTGTAAACCATGTGAATGAAGGAGCGTAAAATCGGCATTTCCTTATTATCTCCTAAGTATCCTTCATACAATTATGTAAGGTTGAAGTGCATTGTGTAGTAAGGTTTTATGAATGAGTTTAAAGTACAGTCCGTGTAGTGTTGATTAGATACGCACACGTTTGCAATTCTTTGTAAATCTGAGAAAAGAAAGAAAGAAGAAAGAAAGAAAAAGTGTTTATTCGCCACAAAAACGACATACAAAATTTTTGACATCTTAAATTAAACCCTTAACGGTATCCAATATTAGTAAGTATTTAAATTATGTTAGTAAAGAAAAGTAAGATTAAAATTAAAAACCAAACTTGAGTACAGTACTAGGATGACG
The DNA here is from genome assembly GCA_948252205.1 of Orthosia incerta. Taxonomy (NCBI): domain Eukaryota; kingdom Metazoa; phylum Arthropoda; class Insecta; order Lepidoptera; family Noctuidae; genus Orthosia; species Orthosia incerta. The sequence continues at coordinate 9,770,925 of OX411759.1, forward strand.
AGTAAGTACAAGCAGATGCATGTCGTGACTGTGACAAGAACGCTTCCACTCAGTATATTGCTGTGCCGTGGGAGACCCACAGCACGGCGCTGATTTTCAGTGGTCGCCTAATCTGTACATCTTTTGTTGGCAATATTCATTGATTCCCATTTTATGTCACTTTAACGCTTTTACGTTGTATTATTGTAACTATTTATCTTGCTTTAATTTCAAGTTTATGAATGTGGTTCAATCAAAATGATCATTTGGTTTTTTCGTTTTTCATATAACATTATTCGACAGAGTTACGATCATCCGTCATTAATAAATGTAAAACACCCTTACGTGAAATGTGACAACGTCGCATTTTCGTAGCTTTAAATATGAATGATTGGTTAGAAAGAAAATTTTTGACCTCAATTAATTATGATTGATGAAATCTTTGAAACTATGCATTTTTGGACCACATGTTCTAGGTATTTTTGTATTATAGAATATATAACCCTAGAGTTATGGGATATAAAAAACACGTATATAGAATAGAATAGAAAACATTTATTTGACATAGACATATCTCAACAGCAACAATTACAAAGTAACAAAGAAGAACAGTAAAAAAAGTACAAACAAGGTTCAAGTCTCAAGAAGAGCTGCGCTGGGTTACCAGCACAGGGTTAAGGGTTATCTAGATCAGTATCGTTCTCGCCAAACTTCTCGGCCGCCCTGAAGTTGGCTACAATGGCTGCGCAGTAGTAAATCTATACCAATATTATAAAGAGGAAATATTTTTTTGTTTGTGTGTTTGTTTGAACCGAATAGGCTCCAAAACTACTGGACCGATTTAAAAAAATCTTTCACCAATAGAAAGCTACATTATTCCTGAGTGACATAGGCTATTTTCAATCCTGAAAACAGGTCCTGTGGGGTGGTTCACGGAAGCGAAGCCGTGGGGAACAGCTAGTCTCACACAAAAACAGCACTGTTTCGTGCCTTGCGCATCGGAAAGCCAACTTCAGGGCGGCCCAGAAGTTTGGGACATACTTCCATGTGCCTTTTACGCACTGATTAACAAAGAAACAAGTTGGCCGCGTTTTAATATTACTCTAAAAGTTTAGATTACACGTCTCATCCTCACTCTCCCTTATAATGTACTGAGCTGTAGACGGATATAAAAATACCTGAATCACGTAAAGCACCAGTATTAAGTATAAGGATCGCAAGGAATGTGTAACTGATACATTCCCCTTTCCTTTATAGAGCAGGTTCGACAAATACATCAAATACCAACCCATCAAATATGTAGACGACCACATATTTGTCAATTTGTATAAATACTCGTAGCGACACATTAAAGTATGGGTACTTGTAAGTGGTGTACAATAAAGTATATAATAAATAAATAAATACTTGGACACCAAATAATTCTTCAAATAATTTTCTAATCTGTCATAGAATTTGTCGCAGAATATCTGCTAGCAATTTATTAGCTTATTAAGATATGTGACGATGACTAATGGACTTCTTTGTTAGTGTAGCGGTTGCAGCGCTACTGCTGAGGTACTGTTGAGGTGCTGCGGTTCTATTCCCGGGCAAAGTATGATTGATTCTTTCATGAGTACTGGAATCGCGCGCCTGTGCCCCCGGTGCCTGTTTGCAGCTCCTTCCTCGCGTACTGCAGCGCGATATGCCCCTACAACCCAGGCACTCCATCTGCTGAACGCCCTAATTGCTCAGGAACCTGGCGACGACATAATATATTTATGTACAAGGATAAATCTATGTTAAGGCGCCTCCCCGAGCATAACGCCGCGCTAGTCGAATTTTGTGCAATTTTTAAGAGCTATCTACTCTTTATTTAAAATAAATATCAATTAATAAAAATACATTAAATTTCTACATAATGTTGATTCTAAAATTGTAGTACACTTTTTTTTTTAAAGAGGTATCTCAATAATCTCCACTGGAGACTGAGGTTGTCACTAATCTCCTTCCAACAAAACCATAAATCATAATGTGAAATAATTATTGATAGCATGCATCTCCTCGTAAAGTGTTCATTAATTATTTTTATACTAACACTAATGGATAGACAATTTGATAACAAACATTTTGTAAGTTTTAATTTTTTCAAAAGACCATTATTCGATTTTATAAAGATTTTATTCTAAAATCTGGGCGTATTCACTACCGTAATTCATGCCCCACCAGTGCCGCTAGGCCAATAGGAATGCTCATATCTCATGCTGATTTTTTGGTTAGGGTACGGCCTTAAATGTTTGTTAATGTCCTTTGAATTAAACAAGATGAAGCATATGGACTAGACTCGCCGTATGATAGAGATGGCTTATCCAAAGAGAGCTGCTTTGCATTAAACAAGATGAGCCATATGAGTGTTAGACTTATAAACACAAAAATAACTTATCTCGAAATCAACCATCTGCATATTTCGAGTAATAAAAACCCTAAAAAATATTATCCCCAATGAATCTAATCGCATCAAGATTGTGACACATTAAAGTTACAAACGTGAACCATTTGCACAAAAATCAGCCACTAAACTTCTTATCCATTCACCAACAAAAAATAAACACTCCTACCAACGAAAATAACTTCTAAACTATTCCAAACCTTCCCATAAACCTACACAAACATTTTGGTAACCCGTATCTCGTTTGCCGCCATCTTGGATCGCCCCCGCACTTGTTTGCAAAGATAACACGATCCTGAGACCAAAACAAATATGTACCTAGCTCTCAAGGACGACCGTATTTGGTATTAGGCAAACCATTTTATGTAGATCTATAGGGGTGGAAGATCTTGGTTGTAGAACGTTGATGTTTGTGGGTTTCGATAGAGTGGTGTTGGAAGATGTATTTTAATTATGATAATATGCAGGATAAGCAGGTGAATTTTTGATTTGAGTGGTTCTTATAACTGAGGAAGAGAGTTTTTCAGATTTATTCAGCTTATTTATAGCTGATTATGATGTTTGGTAGTGAAAAATAGCTTCGCGAGGTAATGATATTCTTGAAGCGAGACATCGTGCCCTTTATAACAATTTAATCAGATGTGCATGTAGCGCCATTCACCCATTCATTTTAACTTTATCACCAAGCCGCCAATCATTTCAATTTACAATATTACATTACACATTTACGTAAACATAAATCTAATCTAAATAACTTTACGAGCCCGTATCCCAGCTACGAGTATTTCCCCACAACATACCGATAACCGCCGCATTCAGAAACAGCACACAACACTAATTACAAAATCGGATCGCTATCGCCCTCTTATGGCCGCGCCCTATAATTCAATTAGGAGACCAAACATAAATAGGGTTGTCAAATCTAAGATACCTTCTAAGGGCCTATTCATTGCGCACGTGTGCCCACAATAGCGGGTTAACCCGACAAGCGCTGCGGGTCGCCACGACCGAAGTGAGAAATTTCACAATAGTGTCAAAGTATTGAAGTTCGGCGTGACGTCTGAAGGATAATGTCCCAGTGTGAGCCCATTCGTAGACTCTTGATTTGTGCTCTGATTGCTAAACGCTTTGTACGCGGTGAATCTATTTGGGGCACAATGGGGTTTGGTGGATCTTGGCGTGTTTGGCAGTTTTGATAGTTCTTGAAAGAGATTCCTTGGTGTTTGATTTTTTTAATGTACCGACAGTCAATTTCTTACGTTGTCACGTTTAATAGTCGCTCCAAAATTGGACGTGCGTCTATCCAACGCAGTCCACAGTCATCAATGGACTCGAGAAATCTGTTTTACTGTGACGAGTTACGAGAAATGTGTTTATGAATCTGTTTGAACCAAGAACTTATCTCGAAAACTCGAATTTTGTGGGTTGTTTCCTTAACAGCACGTACCTATCTAAAGTACCCCAGTTTCTCAGCTAGTCGTTACATAATCAACCATTCATTCACTTAACGTAATCACGAACTTTAAATATTGGTCCCTTAACACCAATATTGGGCTACAACTCTCCACTAACGGGTTAAGACTTATCTGGCAACCTAGAGTCAATTTCAACCATAGATCTTAAAGATAGGGTTGAAAATTGTTTGTTGAATATGTAAATTAAGATGACATTCCTAACCTAAGTCAAGTATTGTTTAAGTAAACCGACAGTATCTACACAGGATGCAAGGTTGTTAACAGGTTTTATCACTTCCTTCTAGGTATTCAAATGCAGTGTTCCTTCTTATTATAAACAATTATGTGCATATGTGATAAGGTTTGTTATGTGTCGGTGCGAGTTATGAGGTAGTCATTACGACGGCTGCTATTTGTTATGTTTTAGATTAAAAGGAACAGTCGTGGGCTATGTCGATTGGTCTAGATTTTGAACTTTCCTATAACGGATTCTGATTACCTCTATATTCTATGTTTGGCAGGTTTGGTTTCCGCACTTAGCCCTTCAGGACCTCCATGGCGGCCATTTGGTGGTTACTCGTATTCCAACCAGCCCACCTCCCTCCAGAAGTTAATTAGAGGTCCTGGTTTTCTCAGAACATCGGTGTAAAATCTGGGTGACAAGAGGGTTTGTATTCTTATCTGGGTGATCCGAGGGTTTGTGTTCTTATTTGGGCTGGGTGACAACTGCAGTGCATTCAAAGAGAACGTGCGCGATGGTTTTCTCAGCCTCCATGCATGTCCTGCACAGAGGACTGTCCGTTATGCCTATTGTGTGAAAGCGTTTGTTAATTGAGCAGTGTCCCGTGATGGTCCCCGTCACGGTGCAGGCCAATCCGCTATTCCTGTCCAGGCGTAGTAGACACCTGGTATCCAAGGATGGCAAAGCTTCTTTGGACTGCCTGCAGCTCGTTGTCGAGGTCCACCAGTTCTCCGCCTGTGTCTTGGTGAATTCCTGTAGCTGCCTGCGTATTTGGTTGTAGGGTATGGGTACAACAGATTCAGGTCCATAGACCGCCGTACTGAATTTCTGATTCTCTCGTTGGATACTATGCTACGCACTAGGTCCTAGGTTTGATTCTCCGGCTGGGTAACTGTTTTCTATCTGGGATTTTTCAATAGCAGCCTGGAATCTGGATTTCTAATTTATTGGTTGAGGGTAATAGGGTCACCCCTTATACAAGGCACTTAAACATAATGGGCTTAATGTGAGTGTGGGGTAGAATGCAATTATTATTCATATACCTCTAATTTAAGCCCTTAATCTATAAATATTTATGTAAAATTTGATTCAGTAAACAGAAAGGACAGAAAGGGAACCGTTTGTCCTGGTATGGTCATGTGATGAGGAGGGATGAAACGCATGTTAGTGAAAGAGTTATGAATATAAATGTGGATGGATGGAGAGGGAGGGAGAGATGAGTGGAAGGCCAAAGAAAAGATGGATGGACTATGTGAAGAGTCAGAAATGAATGAATAAGGAGTCAGTGATGGCGTGACGGGGGACAGGACGGTATGGAAGAAGAAAACATGTTGTGCTGACACCAAGTAACATGGGACAAGGGCAGGAAGGTGATGATGACTTGATTCAATAAACAATTCACAAAAGATAATTGCACAACTGCAGAAAACACACAGACAGAAAACAGTTAACACACACTGCTACAGTTGGGCATATAGTTATGTTAAGCAAATCAAATTCTTTATTGTTGGAATAAATCGGACATTGATAAACGCGTTATTTGCCATCGAGGCAAAGACCACCAAACGTTATTTATAAATAGGCCAAGATGTATTGAACTATTTATAAATAACGCTTGGCAGCCAAAGCAAAACTATATCATATCTTTAAGATCATCATTTAACAGCCTAAAAAGTTTACTGGAGGAAAATTTGCGTCTTTTCAGATTTCATTTATGTAATATGGAAATACACTGAAAGTCTCTCCGTGGAATCTGAAACTAGACAATGACTCCAACTGAAATAGACACGCACCTTTTATTTCATCACTTTTTAACCGACTTTCGAAAAGGGAGGAGGTTCTATGTTCGACTTCTTGTATGTTTTTTTTTTATGTATGTTCACCGATATCTCCGTCAATTGTGGACCGATTTTGAAAATTCTTTTTTTGTTTGAAAGAGTATGTTCCGAAATTGGTCCCATTTTAATTTGGTGAAGATCTTATGAAGAGCTTCGAAGATATACAACAGAACTCTTCAATAAATAACGGTAAATCTCTCGGGACTGCTGCAATCGCATGTCTGTTTATTGTTTATACCATTTCATAACATAATATCACGCCAGTACGCTCTTAAGGGGTAAGCAGATCTCTCATTTGATCGGTTTTGTTCAAGTTTCATGATATTCGGGTAATCTATTCTGGCGTTATAGGAAACTTACTTAACAACTTGCCTATTAGATAGGTACAACTAAAAAGTGAAAAATAAAAAAAACTTTTTACAAAAAAATACTACCGACTTCCATGTAAGAAAACTACAAAGTGAAAAATAACTTTATTTTTCGATGTCGGTGTCCGTAACGCAAAAAAATGGTACCTACGAATGACACCGACTTCCAAAAATAAAATTATTTTTCACTTTGTAGTTTTCTTATATGGAAGTCGGTAGTATTTTTTTGTAAAAAGTTTTTTCATAACCAGAGATTATACAGAGCTCAGGTGGTCTTGCATCCACCGAAAAAAATATTTTTAGTCCGCAATAAATGAAAATAAATGGTCCTCTCTTGCTTCGAAAGTGCCAATTACGTTCATCCGTCAGACATTGCAATTCCATTAAACATAAGCGAGCATAAATAAAACATCAACAGCTACTATTAAACCCAGCCACGTTTCAAAACAATTAATTCTAATTCACGAGCATTCTTAAAAAATAACAAAAGACGACTTAAGGAGACAAATGCTCGACATTTCGTTGCAAATCACGCTCGTGCTTCCCAACGACTTTGTTAAGAGCATTTTAAAGCAAGATGGGTAAATATAGGGACAATAAATGCTCGGTGGTCGAACACCCGCGGCGAGCGTCGCGGACGTGCAAACATAGTCGCCAAAATTCTTGTTAAGGTGTGGTTTCGATGCTGCGATTGGGAGTTGAATTATTTTGGATGTTTGTATGAATGGTATGAAAAATGGTGATTTAGAGCAAAATGGCGTGAGCTTTTCGCAATAGTCACTGCGGTGCCACTTTATCTTTCATTTTTAGAAGTTAATTTTAACAGAATTAAATCAGATATGTGAGATTTACATCATGTTTTCTAACTGAAGCTATTACTTTTGAAAACATGGTGTAAAGTTTCCATAAGACATGTCTTATTATGTAAAGGGCGAAACTTGTGAACTGCAACACCAACAAACAAAAATAATAATCCTCCTGTAGCATCAGTGGAACAGCCCCTTAACATTGTCCCTTGACTCACAAGAAAACGCTAACTGTCCCACCGGAGGCATTGTTTCTTTCATTCCTACAGCAAATATTGGTCGAGGCTTATTCAGGCCGTTTGCAAACATTGCCCTACTGGGTGGCGACTAACAAAGACTTTCTTGGTAACTGCGTGACAACACTTCAAATATAGTGATTATGCACTAATTGTGAGCAAACACCTGGACTTTTATATAGTTTTTAGCGTGAACGACATATTTTGTGTATTGCTTTAAATGGAGCTGTCGCATTTAATTGATGGTACTCATTGTACTTGTAACTACATGTCGCGAACATGAGGAAATTCATGTTGTGATGTGGAAACATCTGCTGCTAAGGAGTTGGAAATTTATGAGGAGAACATGTTAGTTAACGTGTCAAAATATTTCTGTATAGCTTTACCTTTGTATTCTTAAATTGTTACACAGTCGACATCTGGGGTCCCAAGAAGTCTTCAACTTGAACCAGCATGAGTCCTCAAGAGCTAAAGCCACACCTTTGCATATACACTAACTGAAACCAGGGGTCTTCAAATCAAGTATGTAACTTCTTGGCACGGGTACTCCTTCCTCGAACACATAACCACTCACCACAAAGTGAGATAGAAGTCAAACGGGGATACGATTGGCTTATCCTTTTACTATTATAATCGTGAATGTTTGTATAGATGGATGAATGGAAGATAATGTATAATCAAAAAGGAAAACATAGGGCTACAGTATATATCTATGTTTTCCAGTTTATGGAATATCTTTTAAATTGGTCCAATATTGGAAGAGGAAAAAGGCGAGAGCCAAACATTGATTTATGATTTTTATTAAGGGAATTCAGTCGGAGCTCTCTGCCCACATTTCCTCTAGGCAACGATCATGCGAGGATGTACCTTCATCGGTTACATAATCGCTTACCATCAGGTGAGATAGAAGTCACAAGTTCACAACACGATAATAAGCTTGTTAAACAGATTGGGGATTCCAATATCACCAGTCAAAATTATCATTATGTAATGAATGATAAAATAATACTTCAATCATGGTAAAACCATATAACGCATTAAACTAATTCCACATTGTCAGAATAAGTAACTAACTTTTTAAATAATCATTTTGGCGAGTCAATGAAATTGGGTGGCCTCTTCACAGTTACGAAGTATATCTGTATAACTTAGTTGTTGTTTACTTCTACCCTTCAAAAATGCGAAGAGCTGAGTGTTTATTTATTTCACGCGAAAACCAAATAGGTATGCAAAATAAACCTATTTATTTTTCCAAAAGTGCCCAATAACAGGCACAGAATACATACATAATATTTGTTACGTTACCTAGTACAATAAAAACACACCTTTTGTAAAATTCCACTTTTCATATTTCTAAACGATACAGGGTCTTAACAATGACAACGGACGATCCTTTTCGGCCAATGTTTGGTTAGGTGCATGTACATTGTCGACTCCGAAATCAATTTACGATAATTGTCATTTATTATGAAATAAATATGATGCTTTATCCTGAGCCCCATTGTGTAGAACTGCCTCCAAAAGATTTGGACCATTGATCGCATTTTATTTTGCGAAGAAATTCATTGGTGCGAAAGAATATGCGCCCGCGCGGATGGCATTTGACAATAATTATATTAAAGGAGACCATAACTTGGAAGATATTAGGCGGAACGCGAAAGGTTTTGACGGGAGCCATGTCAAAGGATGTTTTCTCAGCTTATAAGCAGATGTTGAGAATATTTGTATTGATATTAAATGAAGTGAGGTCTTGAGATATGTTTGTGAATCCAATTAAGTGGATCGACATCTATTAGTTTGTATAAATAAGTAAGACCTTACAATACAACGTTAGAATTACTGTGGATTTTCTTGTGCAACTTTTCTGTTTTTGTAGTCACTTTTTTCAAAGTTTGCAGTTAACTCACAAATTTTTACTTGTTAATTCATATTACGGCAAAGCAAGCGCTGCTCTAACAATTAGAAACGGAACTTATCACTTCTAATTTTGTACAACGGAATATAATCTTATTTCATTAATTCAAGAACAATTTACATTGTTTCTGCAAGTTTTACAAAAAATCATTAAAAAAAGCCAAAACAATATTCGATCAATAAATACCTACCTCAGCTCAAATAATCATTTTAAGATTAATAAGCAGAATTAATTTCCCATTTACTATTTGGAATAATAATAATTTATTTATACGTCGTTTGGAATCGAATTCTTTAAAAAAGAAATCAATTTCAGTAAATATAAACATTTATCACCATTCATACAATACCATCTAACGAAATGTCAAAATTATTCAGCATTAATATATTTTATTACTAATTAATTTCCATCTTTAATGGCTTGAGCACCATAGTTCATAAAAAGATACATGTATTTGAATGTCACAAAGAATGTTATCTTTTTTGGAATAGTGTGATATTTATCACTATTGGTCTCAAACACGATAGAATTGGCTTTTAAAGTGAATTTGTCTCGTTTTTGACTACTAAAAGGTCCATTAAATCGCCTTTTGTTGACTATTGATTTGTAGTTGGATGGGAGACAAACCGTGAACAAAATACAGGCTGCTTCATTTTAAGGTTCAATATTGCTCTGCTCTTATTCTGTTCATTTTTAGCTTTAAGTTATCCATGTTATCTAAATAAATAAATATTGTAATTTAGACTATAAAACTTACTTTTTATTAAAACTATTGTGACTAATTATGAGTAGACAGTTTCAATTACAAATCTATTCTGGCACTTCAATTTTGCGATGTATAAGTTGAATTTAGAAAACGCTGGCATGACGATTTGATCATTTTTGACGGATAAGCCGGAGATGTCAAAATGCATGAAACGTTGGCTGGCTATGGGGGAAATGTTTTCCCAGCAGTGGGACAGTATAGTTTAATAAAAAAAGGAAAACTAAAAATTGAAAAGCAAACGCAAGTTTGGCATAACTATGTTAGTCACTATCTTAAAATATTTTAAATGAGATAAAATCTATAGTCCAATCCACAGTGTCAATAACACAACAGTTACTACTATCGAGACCAAATAATTTAACAAACACCCTGTACATCCAAAATCGTTTAGCAAAAACTTGAACCGTCTAAACGACAAAAGAACTAATAACATCAATAACTGACTTCGTATAATGACTTCAATTCTCTCGCTTGGGCGAAGCCTTTAACTTGAAGTCTTTTAGCGACTTCAAATTGTGACTTTAATAAATTCTAACGCACCTTTAAACTGTTGACAATGATGAAGAAATTTGACGACAATGAAGACAAATGTCTTGATATTCAGTTCATTTGAGCGAATAAATTTAAGTCTTTCGCATTGTTGAAATTATAAGCGTGCCATATAACTATATTATATTCTTTTGTAACTATAGTAAGTGAGATATGCGTCAACATTTTCTCGAAATGTCTTCTTCTTGGAGCGTTAAATCGTGCATTATAGAAGTAAAACATTAATAATATATAGTATTTTTATATTAATTCAAAAACCCAGGTGTATGGCCAATATATTTTTAAGCCATGCTACTTTGTGATGTCATTAGAGAACCAATTTAATTAATGACACTGTTTGTTTGCGCTTAAGTTTTCGCAATAAAATGAGTAGAAAAGTTTTTGGATATTTATATATTTTATTTAATAGTTAGAAATGTAATGTTCGTATAATGATGATAATGGATAGTAAAGGCTTTTATAGTTGTCCGTGATAAGACCTGTCGTACTGTATGGATCAGAATGTTGGGCTGTGAAAAAGATGGATGAAAAGAGATTGCATGTAGCAGAGATGAGAATGTTGAGATGGATGTGCGGAGTGACGAGAATGGATAAAGTGAGAAATGAGTATATTAGAGGAAGTTTGAAAGTGGCGCCAGTGACAGAAAAGTTCAAAGGAAACCGTTTGTCATGGTATGGTCATCTGATGAGGAGGGATGAAACGCATGTTACTAAAAGAGTTATGAATATAAATGTGGATGGATGGAGAGGGAGGGGACGGCCAAAGAAAAGATGGATGAACTGTGTGAGGAGTGATATGAAAGAAAAGGGAGTAAGGAAGATGATGAATGGCTTTTATAGCAGAACTTTTTATGTCATGATATTATTTTGCATAACAACGGATAGCATAAACTTCTTTCCGCAGAAAAACGTTCGGCATTTATCATACATTCAAAACTCATAATTTTGTAAGTCAGAATCATCTTTAGACATAAATTTCATATCGATATTCATTAAAAGGCAGAACTATCATATCGCAGAAAGTTCACAGTCAGAATCGTCTTTTGGCATACATTTCATATCTATAATAATTGAAAAACTCATTCTTGGACTGATTCATTGACCATAATTATCAAAAAGAGGATCAAATATTATTTTTGTATACCAAATATTTATTGAGTATGTTTAAACATAATTATCATGTTAACTTGAATGCAGTTCATTTATAATTTATTTGTAGATCAAAGCATGACGCAATAATTAATATAAAGTTTAAACATATAAAACTACATCATTTATTTTTAAAAGTGCTTTTTTACAATAGATCAATTAGATTTTAGAAGATTCAATAATATTGTCCCATAAAATTATTTCAATGAATTTCTGCCATCTTCATAATATGCCAAGTGAAATTATGCCAAATAAAATTCTGCCATTGTAAATTCGGACATATAAACATTCGGCCAAACAATAATTATATTAAATAATTTGTATGCCTTGAAAATATTCATTTAAAGAAGATTATGCCAAGTGTGTTATGCCAAATAAATTTCGGAGCATCGTGATTCTGCGAGATAGAGGGAACCCGATACTGTGCCACTGTGTAGCTTGTTACTGTCCCACGAGTGAGAGAACGCACCAGCATTAATCACCAGGATTTCTCAATGCGGGTTGGCGATTTCAGATTTATAGTAACTTTAAGTCCGTGCAACCTTCTTCCGTAAGTGAATTCGGCAAGGCAAAGGATTTGATCCCATCCATCGACCAATCATGTGCAAATGAAAGACGCACTGTGGATTGCAGTCTATGTGATTGGTCGATTGATGGGGTCAAGTCCTTTGCCTTGCCGAATTCACTTACGTAATAAGGCTGCTGGTTTCCTCACGATATGTTGTCCTTCACCGTTGTTATCGATGTCCAAGATAAATTTCGAAAGTACATAATATGAATTGAATATGTCACATTGGTACTTGCCTGGATTTGAACCCACGACCTCACGCACCACCACACGAGAGGCGAGGTGTTAGCCACTACGAAGTATGATAGGTTGTCGTTAAAAAAAAAAATGCATGCTCGTTCATCTATGATTATCTGTCATCCGTGTGGGTAAATAGAAAGTTTAAAATGTGCAATCGAAATTTACTTTGATAACAAAACCACATTACATTTGCCGTGAACCTTTAAGAGGAAATATGGGCAGAGAGCGCCGACTGAATTTCCATAGTAAAAAGTCATAATTCGTGGTTTGGCTCTCGTCTCTTTCCTCCTCCAATATTGGACCAATTTAGAAGATATTCCATAAACTGGTAAAATAAGATATATACTACGTCCTTATGTTTTCCTTTTTTCATTTATATTTGTTAACTACACTAAGCCTCTGTTGACAGCGCAATTTTGAGCATTTTTTGAGGGCTCTAGTGCTTCTAAAGATAATGTATCATCAAAAAGGAAAACATAGGGACATAGTGTATATCTTTAATTTTCAGTTTACGGAATATCTTTTAAATTGGTCGTATATAGGAGGAGAAAAGAGACGAGAGCCAAACCACGAATTATGACTTTTTACTAAGACTTTTTTTATTAATTGTAATTCAGTCGGCAGTCTCTGCCCCCGTTTCCTCTTAACGATTCAATCTAACTAAACCATCTCCTCTAATCTTCTAATAACTTCCCATGTAAACGTATAGTTTACATGGGAAGTTATTAGAAGACAGCAACCCAATACATCACTGTCTCAAAAACAATACTTTAATACGACACAATAAAAAACACGGTCATAATGCCCAATTTGTCCCAGTCCACGTGGCGCGATGATTCGCCCCATTGTTTGCCCCGCACTCGGATTAAAGCCCCAAGACATCAGATAACATCTTCGTCCTTTCAAACCAAAGACGTAGATCGTTAGATAAGAACATTGAGCACTTATTGTGTGGGACAAAGAATGGATATGTACTGAAAAAATGAGCCTCTGATGGTCGTGTCTCGTCTTTTTTGTCTAACTGTACTTTGAAAACGATTGTCATGAGTTTTTCCTAAGTTTGGTGAAATGATGGCGCCTTAAGCTGGCTGAAAAAAAGTGCTGGTCATTGGTACTTGATGTTGACGAGCACTTTTGTTTGTGACTGTATTGTTCATAGTACAAAGATGGTCATCATCGCTTTTTATTCCCAACTGATTTGACTATGAGGATGCACTTGAGGAAAACAATATTAAATCGTTAGTCGGTTATGTCTTTTATTTTCATCAGTATGACTTGAGAATAAGCCCAGAAAAATTTGTTGTGAAATTGGTGTACATTGATACACCAATGCGTCATCGGTACATGGTGGACATCCCAGAATTCCCTGCCGGAGTCTGTTTCCCGATAGCTACAATCTAGGGGTCTTTAAGTCAAGAGTGAATGGAGTTTTTTCTAGACAAGCGTGCTTCACCGTCGACCACATCATCGCTTACCATCAGGTGAGATAGTGGTCAAGCGCAAGCCTATAGATAATTAAAAAAATAAAATTTAAAGCAGAATATGATTTTGTCAGTCGAACTACCGTACTTTATTTCCGTTAAAGTACCAATCTTATACAGCCGTTTTCTGAGAAAATCTCTTGAATCAAACCAACGGACAATAAAAAGCCGCCACCGAAAGTGCCGACATCGCACTTCAGTCACAAAGCGGTACAAGCATAGAAACATGTAACAAAAGAACCAATCTTGACCAAACAATTTACATGTCAACTCGTGAGTGAAGCACCGCCTTAAAATACTTAGCGGGATGTGTGTACCCAACCTTCTTGAACACCTCTAGTGTTGGGGCGAAGCGAGGGTTCGTGCTCTAGGCGTGATAGGGCGGGGCACTCTATCCTAGGGCGGGGAACTCTAAACTTTATATTTGAACTCGAAACTACTTCCAAGAACTTGGCCAATTTGTGAGATTAATTTTTGCGTGTTAAATGCCGACGCAAGCTGCAAACCTCGTTTTCTGTCGAGTCATCCAAGAAATAAATATTTTAGATTTATAATCGGCAATGATAAAATTTGACAGCACGCAATTTGTAATTTTTGTTAAAGATTATCTTGTCGAATATTTTTTCCAGCAACGTTTATTTTTTCGTTTATTAAACATGTCTGGAGAATATGTGACACATTTCAGAATGTGCGATTCAATCTGCAATAGTTTTATTATGCGGAAAATGTCATTATAATGTGTTTGTTGGCGATGTCGATATACAAAATCAATCTGCTTAAAATTGTCTCCATTATGTTAAGGTTGGCGTTCAGTTTAACCAAACGCAGCTGATTACCAGAATTTTATATATCTTTATATATACCGCTCGCCTCTCGTGCTTGAGGTCGTGGGTTCAAATCCGGGCAATTACCAATGTGACTTTTCAAATTCATATGTACTTTCTTAGTTTATCTTGGACATCACAGGCAACGGTGAAGGAAAACATCGTGAGGAAACCTGGACTTATATAGTTAGTGTAAGTCTGAAATATCCAAGTCAGAGGCCTGTGGGGTTCCCAGAGGTGTCTTAATTAACTCTGACACCAGAGGTGGCCACACGAAGAAAGATTACATATATATATATATATATATATATTATTTATTGTACACAAAATAAACTATCTGAATACAAAAGGAAACTACCCTTAATTATTATTATTATCTTTACTAAATATCTGTTACTAGTTGGTAAAAACATTATATTCCTGATACATAACATTCAAATGTTATGGAAAAATTTGTAATCTTTCAGGCCGATAAAAATGCCTAAGAAATGTTATTTATTTATTAAAATTTTATGCACAAGCGAAAAAAAGGCAGTGCCAACATATTATTACGTAGCCCTATAGTATTTCTTCAATTATCCAGAAAACCCTTGATACAAATCAATATAATAGCTTGAAATTAATAGTTTCTCTAACAAACAGACCAACCTATTTCGCGAGAAATTGTTACATCCACCTGATGGGCGGTTCAGGGTGGAGATCGGTCCTTGGGCGGGGTCCTATCACTGACCCACTTATGCCCTCTTATAGCCCCTTATAGCTCACACAAATAGCCCGGTGACTCACGAATTTCTTGTAATTAATTTCAGTAGGCGTGGTTGCAAAGCAGCTGAACGTTTTTAATCAGGATTGTTTAACTATGTTCTTCTAAAGAGGTTCGCTTAGTAAGCAATATAGACTTTTTAGATCTAAAACGATATTGGATTTGATACGGCTCTAATATTTAATAGAGTATTGGTGTTTAATAATGCTGTTGGTAAAAAATGATAGAAGAAATAAATTCACTTTTCATAGCACTTAAAATTTTCGAACTGAATCTATACCTTATTAAAAAGTTAGATACTTTAGCAAATATTTTTAGGAGGAGCTCGTGGCCAAATAATAACAGCCGCACGGGGCGATCGTCAAGGTTAAGCAACGCTTGACGAGGTCAGTCCGTGGATGCTTGACCATTTTCAACACACCGAGATTCTTCCGTGCCTCGGCAAGCACGTTAAGCGGTTGGTCCCGGCTGTCATTTGAAGATCTTTGACAGTCGTTACGAGAAGATAGAAGCCTGAGATCTGACACCAGTCTTGCCAAAGGCCAAAAGGTATCATTTACCCAGTTACTGGGTTGTGGAGGTCAGATAGGCAGTCGTTTCATATAAAACACTGGAGTACCAGCTGAATCCGGTAAAACTGGAAGCCGACCCCAACATGGCTAGGCAGATTGATTGATACTTTAGCCAATATTTACTATCACTTACTCAAATCTCAACAAATAAGTCCCAGAAAGGTCCTCATTGACCCAATTTAAGTTCCGCAAATATTTAAATCACTAAACCTTTAATACCTATTACAAAAATTTCTCCAAGCATCCTCGAGACATCGTCTAAATATTGAAATAGTATTAAAAGCATTATTTTCATACAATATGATCGGAACAAAAAGAAATCTCCACACAATGCGACCGTATTTACCGTAACTCATATTATAAATGTGTAAAACCATTTAAATAGCAAAGTATCAATAGATGAATGTTTCTTTGTATGGTGAACCAACTTGGCCGTGATATTCACGCACATTTTATTTGAAGATTTTATTGAAATTGACTTAGAATTACCAACACATAAAAGTAAACTTTCCTACACCGAAATAAAACTGATACTCCGACGCACATTTCTAAACTGCGAAAACAACAAAGCCAGTTAAAATTGAATTCTATAACCACGGGCACAAAATTCAAATTCATCCAGCAAGCCCACTTCAAATTTACTTTTATTGCAAGGGCTTTCAGAGGCAGCTAAAGGTATACGTATTGTCGATAATCAGTGAAGCAAACACTTGTTATTTTAAGAGATCATCCACCCTTAAAGCTTCTCTTTGAGTTCAACAAAGAAGTGTATAATGTATTATTTATAGGACACAGTCGGTAGGCACATACGGGGCCATGAATGTGTATTGTCGAGTTTTGAAGACTCGACATTGCTAAATTGTACGTCCACTGTATCATCAATCAGATGGTTTTATTTCTTGACAATTGATCTACAATATTGTTTGGGATGTTATAAGTTAGGTTTAGTTATCGATGGTGGAGGAGAAGAAAGGACTACGATTTGCGATGGTTTTCTTTCATATAGAGGACATTGAGCTTGGTATACGCTAAACTACAGCAGATCTCAAAGGTAGTGGCAAATGTACTTTAAAGTTGGCTGGGTCGATTCCAAAACTTTGAAATTGGAGAAAGCAATTAACACAAGTTGGGATCATTTTTTTAAGTAACCATTTATAAAGTAATATTAAGAGATTTGAAAATTGACAAAATTGGGTACCAATTTGATGAATTTTGAACAGGCGACCGTTCGAAAGCCAACTGCTTACAAATGCCAAAACTATTTTTTTGCCCAAAATCAATTTCGGAGGACCACAAAAACGCCCGTCGCCATTATAAAAATATTAATATACAGACTCTTTTTCGTCCTTATATTTGTTATTTATTAATGTCCCCGTCACGAAACTTATAAAAAACTCCGCACCAAAAAGTGACTCACAATGCAGACGCTAATCTCTTCAAGGCACGAACGAAGCATGTCAAACTAAAAAAGGGTCCAATTCTAATACTTAGTAGCCATTAAATAAATTCAGTATACAAAAAAGTCGACGAAAAAAATTGTCCGTGGCCCGTAGGCAAACCACTTTTAAATATTTGTGCGCATATGGCTTCCGGTTATATCGAGTGGGTTATGCTAAAAAATGCATTAGACCCTTGGTTTTTATATCACAGAGAATTGAATGTCCTATGATATATTTTCCTTTTGAATTGAAAAGGCGAGACGTTCGAGATTAGGTACGGTCCGAATTTCAGAATAGATCCCTAATCCAAATATATGACTGTCCTCTGATTTACAAGGGTTTTTAGTTAGTTTCTGAAGCTTGCATATGTCCTTACAAAAGGCTTATGATTTGGTGGGATTTCACGTTCCACTTTTTACAGGTTTTAAGCTATAAAGTAATATTACAGGAATTATCTGTGTCGTGGCCGAAGATGCTTCAACTTATTTTTTAAGCAAATATTGGACTCTTAAGATTAGCTTTTAATCGTTGTAGAATAAATCAAGTTCCAAGTCACGATGGACAAGGACGTGTCTTCATATGGTAGAATATCACTAGGTACTTATGTTGACCATACATTGAAGTATAGAAAATAATTTGCCCACATATAGAGGAGGCAAGTGTCAATATTATATGCTTATGCTAGTTAAACTTACTTCTAACGTTGTTGCAGGCCATTAAATATATTATAATTTACAGAAAACCAAAAAGTATCTAAATGATTTATCACAGCGCGCGCCTAATGATCGCTGACTCATTCAGTTATTCATCATAACTTTATGATCAAGAAAACCATAAAGGTTATAATGACGAAGCCTCATATCTGCATAAAGCAGGTAGCTTCGTTGGCACAGTGTGAAATATCGTGTGCCTACTCTAATAGCTTACTGCAGTTCGTAACACAGTGGAAATTATTGCGTACCAATGCCAAAATAGTAGCATTATACATAACATTTATAGTCACTACATTCTGAATAGGTGGCAGCTACATAACGTATGCCTTCTGAAATTGGTATCGCATCTGAGTCTAGAAGCTGACAGTCAACTATAAAACTGATTGCAAAGTAATAAATTATTCATTGCATAAACATAATCAGCCTATTATATTGTACCCACAGCTAGAGCTGGGATACAGCAAAAAGTTGTCCTTGCGTAACACCCTTAATCAAATTTGAATATTTGATTGGCAACATTTTATTTTATTTGAGAACCCAGTACTCAATGAATTGTCATTTTTGGCGGTTATTTTTTTCGTGTGCTATCGTATGTGGGTGATTTGGTGCTCAAAAACTTTAATGAAAATTAATGAGATAAACGTTCTGTGTTGTTTAGGTAAGTCAAATTTTAATACCACATTCTTAATAGTATTATTTAGTTAACATCATGATAATTTACGTCTCTTTAAGCAATTTAACTTTAGAAATCAATGTTGGCAAATTTACCAACCCAATGTTAAGTTTTACTAATGTCAATTTTGCCATGTATTCTTATCTAAACAATTTAATAAGTAAAGAACTAAGTCTAAAACGTTTTGCAATCGAAAAATAAATAAATATTGAATGAACTAATGACGAAGACATCTGAATTCAATATTTCTTCATCTCGCTGTTCTTTAAAGCTTCTGAACCCTATGGCACACATTCTCTTCAAATCTTCAAGAAAGATAAAACCAATATGACTTTCTTCTCAATAAATATTCATGAAATCGTCTCTAACGAGTATACATAGTGACCTATCGTGTTGAACTATCGTCAGAGGCGCAATTTACGCGAGATTATGATCATAACAGCTACCTGCCGACGTGACACGGTATTAAGATATTATCTCCATCTGATAAGCTTCACAGAAGGCGTTATAAATGCATGAGGAAAAAGTAAATTACCTATGGCTAAGTTAATTCTGCTTAAACTTGTGAGAAAATTACAGAGGAAGGAAACCGCGTGTTTGTCCGATGAAGCCTTGCTTCATTAGTTAATTAATTAATTGAGATAAGGAGAGGAATTGCTGGTAAATCATTGAGGAAAACACTTACATTTATTTTTTTTGTTCAAATAATGAAATTCAGGCATTTTCTTCCCGAAGACCTCTGGATGTTAACGTGTGCTAATTCAAGTACTTGTGGACAGCGAAATCAGTGCCTGTGGATTGAGTTCTCTGGGGCTCTTGCCTGATCCACTGGAATCCTGCCGGCCGGCATCCTCATCGGAGCGCGGGAGTACGACGGGAGATTAAAAAATATGTTACTGAGGGTGCCTAGAACTGACCAGGAGTTCTAGACACCCTCAGTAACATATTTTTGGTCCTTCGAGCCGGAATATTATTGCTTAAAAGAAGAAGGGGCGATTTTTATATTATCGCTTCGCTTTATTATATATAAAATTAAATTTCTTTATTTTTCATCGGAATTATCACCTGCCTAGAAGACTAAAATGTTTGGCTTTTTTCACAGACGTACTAATTGTCCTATTAATACATTTTCTCTGAAACGTGTTAATTCCATCTCAATATCTCAGCCTGTAACTGCTCAAAAGGCACTTGTAAACGACAGTTGAGATTCAAGGAACTGCAGATCCTCAAATAAAAAATAACTACTAATACTCAACAAGGTCTAACAAAGCGGATGGCAGCGGAACTTGAAAGCTCTTTCAGTCTATTGAGAACTCAAGGCATGAAACAGAAACGATTCCATTCACCATCACGTAGATTCTGCGTCAAAGGATACAAGGACCATACGGAACCCATTCAAGAACCGTAAAATGGGTGCTTCTATGCCACATAACACCGACCCACGTTATAATGTAATTCCGCTAACCGACAAAGGGTTCCAAAGCTGTAAAAACAATCTTAGTCTACCCCCGAATTTAATCCTTCACAAAGTGTACCGACTTACCGAAAGTATTTCCAAAACAGTAGAAAATCCCTTTCGGTACCAATTTGCCGCCTCAACTACTTCGTTCGTGTTTTAAAAACATTCCTTTTTCAAACGGTTTTTTTCGTATTTCCTTTTCGCATTGTTGAAGAATTGTTTGCGAAAAAATTAAGATGAATAAAATATGGCGGTAAATCGTTTACCGCCTTTTATAAGGTTTTTTTATCTATTTGTGTTGTAATGTGCCTTTGATAAGGTAAATATTGAACAATAAGGATAACAGCATGTTGTTGTCTTTTATTGATAAAATTCGGAGCTGATATAAGCTTTTTTTGTGATGTCACGTCGGCTGAATTGGAGATGCAATGAGACTAGATAACGAGCGAATGCGAATATTTAGCCTTTTGACGCAATAGACGCTCCATTATTTTTTCTTACGCATCCTCATATTTCCTACTTAAGTTCCTTCCATACAAGACACAGTTATCCGCCCACAAGTTTTTATCAACGCAATATTTATTGCGGAACCGAACAGAACTTCAAAACAGTTTTTTGTTCAGTGCTCCCGACCTTCACAAAGCCCGAAACGTTAGATAGGACCTAAAATTCTCTGTGCAGAATCGACCACGCCCACGAAATGTACAAAATGAACTATTATAGTACTGTTCTGTTAAAGGTATTTCGCATCTGTTCGCACAAAGAGTTTCCTGTTCGGATTACAACTTAGATTGCGATTACTATCTCGCCTTAGGCCACGGTGCCTTTATACAATTTACTTTATAGCACCGTCAATTCGCAAGTGTGATTTGATTGATGATTTTCCGCTACTGTGAGCTTTGTTGTTGGTTCAATTGTGAATTTGGAATCAGTTCTAAGTACAATGAATGCTTATTTATAGGAATATTTAGGATACCTTTTGCTAATTAACCTTGGAATCACACAGAAATTATGTCCTTAGATTGGATTAATATCACAGGTTGTCGTTACGTAGACGTAGAATCAAAATCCTCAGTTGGTGTAAAAGGGTCGTCATCTGTTTTAAATGCTTTAGGCGCTAATAATTGGGGCGATCAAATTCAACAGTTTCAAGTAACTTCCTTCGCTCAATTAATATTTATAAAACTTCTCAGATTCACCGTTCCATCAACCGATGATAAAGAAACTAATTAATAAAAATAAAAAAAAGCGCAAATGAATTTCTTCGGAATTCTGACAGTTCCTGTAGCATACCGACCACCCTGATTCGTTCCGCACTCGAAATAGATCCTGCCAAAAACTTCACAGCCTAATTATGAAAAATAAGACATACTTTACAATTCTCGTGTCTTTAGTTAACACGTGCTGTATTTTTTTTCTCTCACAAAATTCCTCTAAAAATTAATTTCGGACGGAATAGGTTCGCAAAAAATACTAATTGCTTTTTGTATCGCCGCGTAGGTTTTTGTGTCTGTCTGTATGTCTCGCAGCAAATGTGGGCTTTGTCAGTGAAAAGTGTCAAATTACGTGGCACGAGATGGGAGATAAACGTTAGGGCTGACTCTTGACTGAGCTTTGAACTTGGATTTTACCGAAATTTTATAAATCAGTACATTATACTGGTATATTTTTAATTACGTGTTTAATTAACTTCAGCACAGGAAATACCATTTAAATCTGAATTAGATACCTGTGCTCAAACCTGGATAAAATACCCCTGCTTCGATAGAGACCAAAACGAAAGTTCTTTTAAAAAGGTTCCTAAATCAAAAACCACTCCATCGCTATAAATATTTCCCCCAAATCCAAAAGAAATAAATTCACCCATAATATTTTAATGAACTTAAACCCATCAATTTATAAAATTAACGATATAATTAAATTAAATTTATTTCACAGCCCTTGCATCCCTAAACTGGCTTCGCGCTTTTTGCGCGCATCCATTTTAGTTTTTCGTAAAGATTTTGCTGCAGATAATAATTTGCTACCAACACCACAGCAACCCAACCACCGAACACTGTGCAAATCAAAATGTAACGTGTTCGCGAGGAATTAAAGATCAAATTTGATTGTGAAAATGGCTCAGTTAAGTTGTGTAGATTTGAAAAGGTAGTCAAGAAGCAATAGGCAACTAAACGGAAAGGAGCGGTAGATAAAACGGCGACAAGTTGGAGAAATATTTCCAAAATATTTGTAAGTGAAGCCGAAGGACCGCCCGGGGGCGGGTAGGGCAGGACGCACTAGATACCGGAATTCATCCGCTGAATAGCTGAATAATATGAACTTGAAACCGCTTTTTTCAAACATGCGAAAAAATTCGGTGAGCTTTGAAAAAAATGATAGCTTCTTCCATTACCATTTTGCACGTGATATTTTAAGTAATTTCTAAAGAAAAATATATTATGTTAATATGTTTTTGACTGATTTGAAGTTAGCACCTACTTCGAATTAACAATACAGAATTTTTAAATATAGTTTAAGACTGTTTCAAGATACGGTTGAATTTAAAATGCCTTTAGGGTGATTTAATTTTAAATCACCCATTGATTTCTCTGGCGAGTTATCGTGAAACCTTAACTAAACTACATTAAGAAACCAATCTGAAAATAAAAAATGACAAATCCTGCCCTTAGACAACCTGCCTTAGACAGAGGCACTGCGATTCCGCAAATGAGAAAAAAGTAATACCAAAATAAAACACTATAATAATGTGGAGAGATAACCAACCAACCATCAAATGATGTCTTAAACTTATAACCAAATAATTATAAACAACTACGCACAAGCACAAAAAAGATATAAAACATGGCAACACAAAACCTTAGATTATTACATCAAAAAACCTGGCAACACATAAAAGAAATGTTATTCTTATTTCAAATTTATTCACGCGTGAATTTTGCATTGGTAGTACAAAACTGGGAGGTTATTCTTAAGGTTTACATTGAATTGGCAGTTAGTAGAATGTCTCATTGTAACAGGACACCGAATAAAGATGGTGTCCGCGAGATAAGGAAGGATTTAGGACGAGTTTACCGGCTGTGGCAGATTTACACCACGTTTCTATAAACTATTATTTGTAAGATTTAATGGTAGTGTTACATATTTTTTTTGTAAATGGATTTGCTATGTATTTGCGAAAGAAATAAAGAAAACAACTTTTCTAATTTTCACAAAAATTAACTTGACGGAAAACCAAACATAGAGATAGTGAGCATTTTTATAAAAGTATTTTTGATTGAAAAAGAGTAAGAATTAAGCTTTCGAACACTTTCAAAATATACTATACTAGCTGTTGCCCGCGGCTTCGCTCCCGCGGACCTCCCTACAAGACCCGTTTTCAGGATTAAAAAATAGCCTATGTTACTCGGAAATAATGTAGTTTTCCATAGGTGAAAGTATTTTTTAAATCGGTCTAGTAGTTTCGGAGCCTATTCGGTACATACAAACAAAAAAATCTTTCCTCTTTATAATATAATACTATATTCGATAATTAGAACTAACAACAACTAAAATTCGAGTACCTCAGGATGTTACAAAGTAACGAGTTCTGTTCTGACTGTGTCTTTTACTAGGAATGCAACGTTGGTGTCTACCCCAAAAAACTTCAGAACACCATTTAAAAAACCAACAGCATATAAACCTATGACACTTAAGCAGCAAACTGCGCCCACGCACTACCCGCACATATTTGCACAATGCTATAATCTCGTCACGCTACACTTGACACCAATAATGTTGCCATTCATCAAGGATTACTACCAAGATGTTTATCAATATTTCTCAAACAAATATTTGGAGATACCCTCCATAAGCCCATGTGTCGAACATCTTACGACAATGACATAATATTTGTATAGCTGATACGTAATCTTCGTATTGTGTAACGACTTTATACAAGAAAATTTTTGCATGACATTTCATTTTTGCGAACTGTTGAAAAAAATTAGGATGAGATACAAATATTATTGAAATTGGTATCTAACCATCTTGAAGTTCTGCGAAAAATTATTTATTTGAACATAAATAATGTTTTTAAACTTTAGTATTATCCTCAGCAGAGCCTTAGTTTGTTATAATGGCATGTTCTGTGGTGGTCTTATGCCAGTTATATCCAAAAATAAGTATAATTTTAAGGCGACTCTTCAGGGTGCCTGTCATTAATGATTTTAACAAACATCATAAAATGTTTACTGTGGAATATGAGCCTTTAATTGCACATAAAAAAATGACATTCTTTTAAGTATTTTTATTGCAGCAACATTGTAGATACTTAATATCTTTAGGCCAAAAGTAACATCTGTAAAAACACTATAACATTAATTTTGTACCTGTACATTCACACCTCCATAAAACTGACTTTGTAACTCTACGGACCGAATCAATATTTTTTATACACGGCCCTACACAACAAATACAATTAAACAGCATCAAATAAAAACTGGAACCATCAATGCCTCGTTGGACCAAATGGACCATTGGACCAGTTTTAACGCAATCAAACCGAATCCCGGCTCACTGGAGCAGAAATCACTCAGTCCACGGATATCTGATAAGACGTCTCGAACGATAAGTTGTCGACATACAGACTCGAGATCAGATAAGGGGACATCATCAGAGATCTCCTTATTGCCTTACCCTCGCCTGCTCGGTGTAACCAACACCACAGATCTAGAGATTTGAGATAATTGAAAAAATGGAGCGTGGAGGTCCCATTTGTTTGAGTTTTTGTTGTATTTGTAAGTATTCTTGGAGGATTTGGGGTTGAAATAAATAGCTGCGATAACTTCCTCCATTAAACTTTATGTTCTAAAGTTGTCATTTCCTAATTTTTTTCAAATACATACAAAAGGAGTCTTTAATTCAAGAGTGAAATAGTTACTTTTAGGCAAGCGTGCTCCATCATCGATCCTATCATCGCTTACCATTCAATGAGACAGTTATCTAACACTACAAAAGGTAAGAACAAAGTGTTTAGCAGAAAACTCGCCATGAAAAACAAATATATAACTATTGTTACCTTCATTATAATCATTCCTGATATCTCATTCTCCCAACATGAGTCAACTCCAATCGAAAAAACCTTTCCACATCAATTTAATTAAACAACACAAGCTACACGCAATCATGTATTATTAATAGTTCACAAAAAACAAAAGCATATCTAAGAAAAGAAACAAAAACACGAGGGTTGCTATCCCAGGGGGACAAGCAGAGTAATCAAATTAGAATTAACTAACTCGGGTCTATCTGTCATCGTTGTGCTCAAGAAACTCGGAGTCCTGGGGTTATAAATCATTAGGGTAACGACAGGAAGTCAGGGTTAGAGAGACATGATCGGAATCTGGTGTCAAAGATGGTGACACATGGTTCTGTGACGTCTGATAGGTTGTTGTGTCAACTGTTTGTTATTTATAGTCAAAAATATTGGTGAAGTTCTTGGAAAATTGTTGTCGTGTGTATGTACGATCTTTGGTTATAGAATGAAGGTGACTTCGCCGCCTAGAATATCAAGTAATGCAGTGTTTCAGTTCATACCACCTCTGTAGGTTTCCTACATGATACGATGCTAATACTTCTTGTTGAAATCTTCAAAGTATGAATATTTTAACTACCAAAACATCGGTTCCAGAAGAAAAGGTTCTTCCAGCATCAATTAAAACAATGGCAACCACACTGGTTAATCGCAAAAGCTAGAAATTATTTGTACAAAACCATGGATTTCCCTTGAAGGTTATCTAACCTGCGACTTGTCTAACATATTATTTCATCTGTGAACTTTACCCAAAAAAGCTCAACAAGGTGGTGAAAATGAACCAAAGTCCAACCAGAAGCTTTAGAGATTAGCGGGATTATAAGGATGGAACACATGTTTTTTGCATGGAACAGCGAAGTCCAAAAACAACAGAACTTCTGTTAAAAGAAGCTTAACTCGTAATCCACTGACGAAATTCCTCTTATAACAAAACAGACTCTACGTATAAAAAAACTTACAAATTTATTTAAAAGCTTACAATGTAATTGATATCAACGTATCTGATAAATAATACTTATCATAAATAGAACATAATATGTAGTATATTTTACAAACCTGTTTAGTTGGATTTGTTTTAAAAAACTGGCTAAGTGCGAGTCGGACTCGTGCGCTGAGGGTTTCGTCCAAGAGCTACATTCACCAAAATAATTAAATAACATTACTGAAGTTCATAAACTATGAGGGTACCGAACATTGCTCTAACGATAAGTTAAACAGGATTGAGGGAAAAAAATTACTTTGCCGTTGGAAAACTGTAGTTCCCATACGCCGAGATGAGTCGCGGTCAGTTTACCAACTGCGAATAAGTTAATAATCTTTTATTTTATTTAGTTACAAATTTACGGATTTGAAAGAAAGAAAAGAAAGAAAGAAAGAAAATAAATTTATTTAGCACAGACTAAGACACACAACATAATATTATACATCAATATAATACAATTAAAATAAAAAAAGTCTGACGTAAGAAATTAGCAGGAAAGTGTGCCTCACGGCTGCGCCAAAAAGGCCCTGTTCAGCAATAATGCCAGACAACTAGTGCCTGACGCTGGTTTTCAACAGAACCTGGTGTTTGAGGTGACGGATGTAACTCAGTTTTATACTGCAAAGCGACGTGTGTATGTATACTTAAATAAAATAAATTTGTATCCGTTAAAAATAGTAGGGAACATGAGAATACGTACATAAATAGTGTGAAAATGAGTAGTAACATTGCAAGAATAAAAACTACTAATTATGTGGGTAGATAAATACATCATATAATTGAGACATTTAGTGCGACCATATCTAGCTTCCTTTGTGCTTCTACGAGATACTGCCGTAAGCGTCGTCTAAAAACATGTATTGTGTTAATTACTCTAATCGGTTTTGGCAAGTTATTCCATATTTTGGAAGCCGCATAACGAAAGCTGCCTCTAAAAGCGGCTGTACCCTGAGACTGAGTCGAGAGTTGTTGTGAGCATTGTCTTCTACCGCATTCCCGTCTACTCGCGACCCAACTTAGCTTGTCATAAAGGTAATCCGGCTTTTGATATTTTACCACACCGAACAGAAGGCAAGCCAAGTGAAGTTTGCGTCTGGACTTCATCTTCAGTATAAAGTGCCTGTTCAGATAAGGTGTTACATGACTTCTGTAAGGAATATTATAACAAAACCGAGCACAAGCGTTTTGTACCCTTTGGATGAGACGGGCTTTACTTGTGCTATAAGACAATGCTTCTTGCCAAATTTAATGATTATAGGTCAACGGAAAGTACCCTGTAGGTTCGGATTCCCTTACGAGTGTAAAATATGCGTCATTATCGGCTGTATCTCTTGATTGTGTTGGTTGTGTATAACTTTTATGGTGTACAATAAAGTATATTCTAATGTATTGTATTCTATCTAGAAATCTGTTTTTTTCACAGCTGCAAGGGGTTGCAAACTTGAGTATATGATATTAATTTCAACTCGATAACTCCTCGCGTTCCTGAAATAAAGCGTCATGACAGACAGACGAACAACAAAGTGATCCTACAAGGCTTTTTGAAGTACGGTACCCTAAAAACGTGTGATCCTATTAATGTTTATTTTTGATTAAGATTAATCAAATAAACGGTCCACCTCGCTACGTTTTGGTGCTCCCTGTCGTTCTCCTCATCGTTGCCACTGGCGAAGTTCTCAACAGCCTTGGTCACCACGGTCTGTCATGCAGCCGAAGATCGGATCGCATGGCGCGGCACGGAAACATAAACGACGTCATCCGACGTGCTCTCGTCACCGTCGGCGTACCGGCCGTATTAGAACCCCATGGCCTGGCACGCGACGATGACGGGATGTCTTTGTTTCCATGGAAGATGGGTAGGCCTTTAGTGTGGGACGCGAGTTGCGTCGATACTCTTGCGCCATCTCATCTTCCTAGCTCGTCACCGTCGTGTAGTGCTGGCGCTGCCGCTACGGCTGCAGAAAATCTCAAGCAGCGGAAACATAATAACCTCATGGGTAGTTATATTTTCGAGCCGTTTGGGGTTGAAATTCTTGGACCGTGGGGTCCGAGTGCTCACGCTTTGTTTATAGATCTTTCTAGACTCACTTTCTCTTCGTAGACTCAAGGGCTGGCTTTTACTTTGGTCAGACGATCAGCATTGCCACACAACGTGGCAGTATTGTGGGCACAACACCAGTGGACAACTTTTTGGGGGTTATATTGAGATATCTCAATATAACATAATAGGTCTTTTAAAGCTCAATAAAGTGAACAATAAATTAAGTGTTGAACAGATACGAACAATTTAACAAGAGGCACACCTTAGCCACGTGCAACAGTAACGTGTGGAGCTAAAGATTATTATCAATTAGCTAAGTGAGTGGGACAATTGTATTGTTTGTGAAGTTCGGGGAAATATTGCTACTGAATTCGATTTTTTTAATTTAGACGAGAAATATGTAAAATATTGTATTGGCTTCTGTATAAAACTGTCTTCCTGGACTTTCCAACAAAAAAGATTCAGCGTTGAAATTGAGACCTATGATGAGATCAAAGAAGGATAAAGTTTGTGCCTACCAAATGTTATTTTCTACTACGTAAATTCAACATAAAATGTCTTGATTGAGGATTTAAGCTGACTTTTTATGTGGTCCTCGTCTCTCGTATAGAATAGCGCTGAACTATGCAATAACTCCTCCAGTAGATGCAGCCTTGTCTGCCCGGATTGGTTGAACAGTTACATTTAGTCAATTAGATCGAAAGACATTAATTCTACCAGCACCCAGGCACCTTCTTAAAACTAAAACAATAACTTGACAATGAGATTAAAGTTGCTCTGCTGCGCCCAAACCTCTGCCATCTCTTATCTATTCCATGATAAGAAAAACACATACCTACTTAGGATCAAACCTATCCCACATCGTGTAAACCAAATCACGAAGCTCACGTACTTACCACACGTAACTATTTTGTCACACCCATGACTTATGACCCCCGGCACGAGTTCACGATACGAGGTACGACGCGAGTCACGATCAAGGCTCGAGGCCGTTTGAGGTCGCGGGCTTATTGCTGGCATGAATACTAATGTAGTTGATTTTCTGTACATTTTGAGACAGTCCTGAAGCTGTCGACAAAGTGACATTCTTCAGCGTAGATTGTCAAAAAAGCCAGACAGCTGCAATCTCACGTGATCACTCTTTCATTAACCGACTTTCCAAAAAGGAGGAGATTCTATGTTCGACTTCGTTTGCATATTTTTTTTGATTTGCACCGATTTCTCCGTCAATTGCAGACCGAATTTGAAAATTCTTTGTTTGAAAGAGTATGTTCCCAAATTGGTCCCATTTGAATTTGGTGAAGATCTGATGAAGAACTTCGGAGATATACAACAGAACTCTTCAATAAATGAAAGGGGAATGCAAATGTGTACAGTTCGCCTTGGTTACACTCTCATTTCACCGGTTATGGTCAAGTTTCAAGATATTCGGGTAGGTAATCTATTCTGGCATTATGGGCTATAGAACTTGCCTATCAGATATCTACCACAACTAAAAAGTGAAAAATACAAAACTTTAAAAAAATATATACAACCGGCTTCCAAATAAAAATACTACAAAGTGAAAAATAACTTGTATTTTTATGTAAAAAAGTTTTTAGACTCTACGATAGTCATAGATAGTATATCACTTTGTCTATAATCTATAATCTCTGGTAGAAGCTTTCAGGTACTGCAAACATATATTTACACGACAATTTGACTAATACTGACTGAGTGGACTGCCATTCTACAATTAAATTCATCCCTCTAATTGTGAGTATGCCAGATTTATCGCTGGCACCATTACAATTATTGGCACTTCAGTGTTTATAGGCCAAAAATAAGAAAACCACAGATTACGCATTGTTGGAATTTGTCTGCTGCTATGTTGCTTTTTCTATTTTAAATAGCTTTTTTTATAATTTAGTGAAAATATATATATATAATATAATTACTATTTCACTGGATGGAACAGCTCTTATAATAAAGGTTAGAAAATTACCTTCCATGTCATTATAATTTTTGTTTGCTAGTGCATTTCAATATGATTTTTTGGGCATTTGATTACGAAGATAGGGGAGAGTGGCAATAACTGGTTATTTTACCCTGCATCCTGCAATAGTTTCGTTTAGCTCAAAGCAGCTCAAGATAGCAACGTCTTGCAGTGTCTTACAGGTCGTAGAATGGTCGTCTTGCCTACGATTGATAGATTGCATGTCTCATCCCTATCAGCACAAGACAATAAATAACGCTAAACAATGTGCCACAAACAACCCTATTGTCTAAGAAAACTTAACATTATCTGTACAAAAAATCACGTCGGAATTTATAAACAAAAACAGATGATTGTGCTCGCCACGTGCCGATCGTGAGGAGATAACATTGTCCCGCGGTGGTTCTCGCTGTAGTGTACCACAGTGTAATAGCAAACAGTAGTTCAACGCTAAAACGTGTGACATGACTTGACAAATCTAAAAAAAGAATTAGAATGGAAGAAAATTTCATTACTTCTTTCTTATTGAATTTACAATACATTTCTCAATATCTAAATAGTTTATTTTCTTTTTTTGTCCTGTGTTACCCAGTAAATGGGGTATGGAGGTCAAACAGTTACTTGTTCTATGTAAAATTCTGGTTTTCAGCTACAGCTGGTTAGACTGGCAGCTGACTTCAGCTGACTTCAGCTTCCAGTCTTGTTGAGGAAAGTCTAGGCGTATGAGGATGTCCCACTTATGTTCTCACTGTATCAAAATGCCCCCCTCGACCCTCAGCATAATTGATATGTGACAACGCTTCTGTTGTCCTACTGTTTATTACTTATACTGTGGCATTACCATGCCCTTTTTATTGAACACTTGATAATCGCCTACTGAGTGATATGATTTTCAAAACAATGGCGTTTTTCGAACACGCGCTTATTATATTTTTGTGCCTTCAAATGACAATGGGGTATGATGAATGGGATTATTGAGATTAGGGGTTTTTGTGGTTTATTGTTTTGACTTAACTAAATTTTTTTATCAGTTTTATGATAGCATGTAATGGTAAGTGGCATGGTGTCTATGAAGAGTCGTATCAAGCTGTGGAAATATAAAGAATTTTTGGTTTATACACTATTTTTCTACATTAAGTCAATGACCCTTCAATGAGCCCATATGCGCCAATAAATTAAAAAGTAACAGTGTGCTATAAAAATTAAAAAGTTATTTTACAATGCATGTCCTCGAAAAGAGCGTTTTCCAAGCAGCCAAATTGTGCGGAAAGTGTCACTTTTGTTACTAGTGCTTTTTACTTTCCTGTATTTTTTTAATTTTTAACTCCAACGTCAGCCCGCCGCATAGAGTTTTTATTATTTGAGAGAAGTTTAAAAAAATAGTTAAGAACAGATTATCATTCATATAAAAATAAAATAAAACTAATACTTCACTAAAGGCGTTTTTAATTACTCTAGATTTAGATTTAGATTTAGATCAATAAATTAATTTTAAATATTCATTAAATATGTTTGGCAGAATGAATATTTTGCTCGTGCCTTTTTGCGATGTGACAGCTATTTGCACATGCGCAATAGATATGCCCGATTAACTATTAGTTAATCTGTGGATATGCTGAGCGCGCTTGAATAAGCCCGCCATTTTATTAATCTCTTGCTTGGTTCAGATATATTTTTTATTTTCTCGCACTAAGCATAGTAAAATGTTGTTTGATACACGTACGTAAGATGATGTCCGACTTGTGTCGATTTATCCACTTATCGGAAATCACCTACCTTCCGCACTTCTAGCATAAATAACTATTACGATGCAGTTGTATGAAAATCGAAGGAAAATGTTGCACTGTAATGGTATTTTTTTTAATTTTACCTATCCACGAATATAAAGTACGTGTTTATACAATACTTTTTGAATTCATATTTGGAACATTACGTTGTGAGTGTAGATATAAGCCATTAATGGGCATTTTCACTTTTAAGTGTACCCGCCATTTTGAGGCTGTCTCATTTATTACTTTTTTTATAGCAAGATAAATAGTAGACATTGTCTAATTTTGGATTTAAAAGGTAAAATATATATTCATTTGACGAGTGCATCTGCAATCCTGGCAAAATACGTTTAAATGATTAATTTATGAGTATTTTAAATATCCAGTATCACTGTTTCTGGCATGTCCCACCCCTTACCAACATTGAATTGGCCGAAATTACTAAAATAGTACTACAAATACATTTAAAAGTTTTGGTGCAACCATAGTGTATGTTTCTCTAGTCACATAATTAAATTTGTACAATTTAAACTCTAATAACACAGGCTGAAAATACATTTTCAAAAATTGTTCTATACTTCGACGTCAGTTTCGTGACATTTCACTACTACTATTTCACTACAATGTCCATTTTTTTTCCATTTTTATAAGGAAAACGCAACATTTATTTAAAATAAAATACGATTTCCAGTCGGTCAGACTATGCAGTACAGCCTAGGACCTTCAAATATATTAAAACATTACTTTAAAAAAATACTCATTTAGTGGTATAGATACCATTTTTATCAGGGACACTTAAAAGTGAAAATGCCCTAATGATTGAGTCCATCACCAACGCCTGCAGCAGCAACAGGCAACAGTGACATTACCGGAAGGTATATTGATACAAATACAAAGGAAATGTCTAAGGACCAGTAGTGGAGCTTTCCGTTGTCGCCTGTGATGGACTCTCAAGTCTTTAGTATAGTAGCACGTGGTTAAATTACTTCTAAGCAGTCTTTAAGGGCTATAATGTACCTAAATTAAACACAAAATAATAGCAGGAAACGAGACATAATATTTATGATCATCTAAAAGTGTCGAAACATAATCACGTGTTTTCTTAACGACGCTCCTGAAATCAAAATATTCTAACACACAATGTCTAAAAGCATTATCTTGGGCCGTTGAAAAAATCTGGTAAAAAACGGTGGTGAGGAACCCTGGACCCGGCTATTATCTCTGAACACCGAAGTCATTTTAGCTATAATAAGATAACATTAAGGGAAGACGAGGGCAGTGGTGCTCAACGTATAGGAAGGCATTTAATTATTGTTTAATGACGAATTTATTTTTCAAAGTTTATCATGGATTACATAAAATTATTTTTTAACTATCCCTAGTTTATGTAGTGTTTTATCCTAATGTAATTATTTCATTTTGAATGTTTTCAAATTTAAAAATTGAGAAGATACACCATTTGCTTTTATTTTCACTTCCCATAAAGAAAATTTATACAAGAGAATTTTCATTTGCTACCAAAATATTTTCCGATTCCTTGGCTATAGTTTTCTCTGAGCACTCATAAACTTTTAAGCCCCCACTTCAAAAGTCCCAAAACTTTGAGAACGCACCCTCAAAAGATCGTGTCAGCGGACCTGTCGCTCTCGACTCTCAGAAACAGGTATTAGTTTTTTCTTTTACGTTTTTGCGCGCGCGCACGTGTGCGCGCAGCCCCTTAATTACCGACGCATACCATAAACAGATCTTTACGCTCCCTTAAATAAATCTTCGGGATTTTTTTCTTATTTTCTTAGGCCCGTAATTTCGGAGCACAGTTTTCGGTTTACCAAACGAATTGGACAACGGAGCGAAGCGGTTCTAGAAGATGATCGATGATGACTCTTTGTTTTTACAGGTTTATCCGTAAATCGATTTGGTTGTTTATAAAGCTTTACGGGTTGACGGATGTTTGGAGAAGATTAGTAGTTGATTTGGAGTTGATGTTGACGGTTCATGAATTTGAATCTTGTTTGGAAGATTTAGTGATTTGTAATGTAGAGATATTTTATTGCATAAAATCTTGTGTAGCTTTTCCTGCAAAGATATAAATATTCGCCACAATCTTACCACAAACGAAAATAAATAAATGTTTTGTCTTACGGTCGGAACATTTAATATGTTAGCAGATTACAGACAACCTTAGAACCCTCGATAAGGGTATATTTTGTGGCCTCCCTCGATCCGAGATAACTTGGCCCTTTCCCTTTCTTGTTTTATTGTAGTGTTAAACGATATTTTATTATCACAACGATAAAATTCCTCCACGGAGACACGACATTTATTTATCTTTAGAAATCTTTTTTCATTCGACACTTTATCACTATTATTTAGGGGCATGATAAAATGCTGAAATATGTCCAGGGCTTATTCTTTATTACGGTGGTGTAAAAGGATTAGGATATTAAAATGAATAAGTCTAATTATGGAGGAATTTAATCCTGATCAGAATACATAACTGAAATTAAGTTTTGGGTTAGTGATTCATCTTATCCTACCGCCTGTATTCGTGCCTCTAAAGTTCGTTAGTTATTTTATTCATTTAATTGAATTGACCCAAGATTAACAAAAATATTAACAAAAACAATTTCTGAAAACAGAAATTGTTTAAAATAAAAACGCACTCTTAAATCCAAATGAACACTAAAATGTTATGTCCTAAAGAAGATCGTTTATAGACAATTATTTATTTAAAAGCCCTTAATGACACGGTTTCTGCGGATATCTAAATTAAATCTAACCTAAATTTCAATTTAGTCGTCCTAACTGCTAATAGTTTACGACACAATCATCGATAATTAAAGCAAAACGCTATTAAAATAAAATAAAATAGTGAAGTTAATGATGAAGACAATAAATGAAATTCCCCATGAATGTTTCGAGCATAATTTCCAAGCTGGACCGCACGGGCGGCTCACATTTTACAGCTGTAATTTAACATCATTAAGACAAATCAAGCTGAACGACGCCAATCATCGTAAATTAGGTGTTCCGGGACTACATTAGCGCAAAAAGGTGTTATACGCGAGGCTTTTAAACTCCTTCGTGTATTAAAAACTCATATGAGCGGACGGGGTTAAGACTTAAGTGTATCACTTACACTAAAAATATCGTTTAAGGACGCGTAATTGCAGTGGTTTGGTAACAAGAAAGAGATTTGGGAGGAAATTGGGAGGCAGAGAGCGCAAATCGTGGTTTGGACACATTTGGTAAGGCAATTATATCTTTATTGTTTATGATGCGGCAATGCGTAAAAGTTTTGTGTGCCATTAGCACAAGCAGATGTTATAAGTACAGATGGTTTCAGCGAGGAAATTCACACTGAATTTAATTATGGAGAAGAAGTTGTTCAAGTGCTTAGACCTAAGGTATTTGATATGATATGATTGAGTATGTTTTTAATTTATTCAATGGAAATTATGCTTTCGGGACATTATATTTCGATTCAAACTGCACATTTAAAGTCATTAAGGTTGACACAGTCACTCTGAAGTTATGTAAGAGGATACTATGATTTTTGCTGAGGCAGTCACTATATTCTGCTACTAGCTGTTCCCCGCGGCTTCGCTCCCGTAGACCACCCCACAGGACCTGTTTTCGGGATTAAAAAATAGCCTATGTCACTCAGGAATAATGTAGCTTTCTATTGGTGAAAGAATTTTTTAATTTGGTACAGTAGTTTCGGAGCCTATTCGGTACAAACAAACAAACAAACAAAAAAATCATTCCTCTTTATAATATTGGTATAGATTATTTTTCCAGTTTTAAGATTTTGCCCAGAGTTTATGATTTGTAAATAGCAGTTCTAGTTATATTTCGATAATATACTGGAAAATAATTGAAATAAATAATTTAATCAATTAAGTCCTATCAAAACTCAACTGACGTCGAGATTTCAGAGTTAGCGAACCACCAAATTAACTTAAATACCCAATTTACCTTCATAACCTGACAAATTGTTTCTTAATTGTAGTTATCGTTAACTTTTAACCGATTGATTGCCAGTTAACCGAATCCTGCAAGGACGTGAAGGGTTAAATTGCTATCCCTTCATAACAAAGGGGTTAATTTTGTTCCAAATCACGAACAACCCTCCATTGACGTGTTAATGTCGTAATAAATAACGATATCGGGGTTAAACGAGGTTTGTTATGCTCCATCTTTTAAATGAAGCATCGATAATTGTTTTCTTTCGATAAATTGTAAAAGGGATGAAAATAATTGCTCAAAATCTAATCGATGGATTTTTTAGATTTTTAGTATCATAGTGATTTATAAAAAAAAACCAAGACTTTTATAGACCAGTCGATTTTGAAATATATAATTACACTGAATGTAAATATAGTTACACCAAAGCGTACAAATTGCTGACTCTACATGTCTCTGCTCGCGACGTCTAGAAAACGTTGCTAGCGGGCGCCGGCTGCAAAATATTGCCATACTGCGACTATACACCACTGCATTGCCACGCAGCGTTTACGTAGCTGTGCTACGCTGCGTCTACGAAACACTACTACGCCGCGTCTACGTAGCAGAGCTCTGCTGCGTCTACGACACGCTACTACGCCGCGTCTACGAAACACTACTACGCCGCATCCACATCAGTACTGCGATTCTGCGCCTACGTAGCACAGCTACGCCGCGTGTACGTAGCGCTGCTACGCCACGTCTGTGTATGCTACATCCATGCGACGCTACGACTACGTTACATAGGATTTTGTTAGATAAGATAATATATATGCGACATCAACCAACGCCAGATACGAAGGTACCATTACGGGTATATCAGATTTTTAATGAAATGGAAGCTATCACTAACTCATAAACAATGTTTTTTAATTTGATTTGATCTGATAACTTTGAATACAACAGTTAAGTATAACGTATAATGTTTACAGAACATGCTTTCACCTTTTTATCAATGGAAAAGGCATTATCAAAATCAGATTCTGCTTTGTTCTATCTGGCGTTAATTTATTGCCGCAATAGATGAACGATCTTTTTTCTATCAGTCTCTTCCGATGGACCACCAAAGCAGTTCGATTATATATCATAATAAAACCTCCAATACCTTACAAAGCAGACGCGGTTAATTTAGTTAATTTTGTAAAGAAACCCGGGTGAATCGCTTAAGATTCGCTCTGAGAGTCGCTAACGACTGTAATTATTTCTAATTTTATTGAACGCCGGCTTCAGATAAAAAGAAGGCGCCTTCAACCTGCTACTACTTTAAACCCAGCTAAAATTGTAATAATTTTTGTGAAAGCATTGCTACGTTAAACATCCATTGCCGCTTTTGTTCAAAGAAGCAAGCGACGAGCCTTTAGCCACTCATCAATGGACTCGAAACAAATAAAGGATGTCGCTTTTCGTAAATAGTGATGAGTTCTTCAACGCATTGCAATTACAAGTTAATGAACCCGTGTTTAGATTGGTAGACGATTATATGTAGCTTTGTTTTGTAGTATAAACATTAGCGCAAGCCTTCACGATTCGTCCCCTACAGTGAGTGCGTGTTCGCTGTTCGTAAGTATTGTTAAACATTGTTCTTGTTTAACCAACTTCTGCAATATTGCCATCATAGTTTGGTTTGAAATTCTATTCTGGCTTTTTAGGATTCGTGCATTTGTTTGTTATAGCATTTTTTTCTGGAATAACATAAAAATAAAACCGAATTCTATAGGAAACACTACAAATCGAAAAATCTGTTTTTTTCCGAAATCGGTGTCTTTAGTACCTACTGTTTTTTGTTTTTTTATTAAAAAAAGTTATTTTTCGATTTGTAGTGTTTTGCTTTTGAAGTTGGTTTTATTTTTTTGTTAAAAAGTTATAGTTAGTTTTTTATTTTTCACTTTTTAGTGGTACATAATGGATAAGTTTATAGTAAGTTACCTATACTGCCCACAGTGATGCCAGAATAGATTACCCAAATGAAAACTTCTAAAAAAGCCGTACACAAACTAAAATTACATCGCCCACGTAATCAAAAACGTGTATATATGAAAAAAAAGTTCATAAAATAAAAACTACTGGGCCAAACTATGTTAAATTTGATGGGACCAAATGGCAACTATTCCGCATCAAACTAAATAAAAATCACGTAAATGGGATCATAAATCTCAGCGTAATCGGTGTACATACATAAAAATATAACAATCGAATTGAGAACCTCCTCATTTTTGAAGTCAGTTAATAAGGCCTGCTATTATCTATGACCTTACTAGAAATTATCTTAAGTGGATTAAAAAATTGTGCATTTAAATTGTTAGGCTCTAGATTTGACTGACAATTTGCAAGGATCCGGTCTCATTACAATTCGTAATTCGAATGTCAATACATATTTTAAAATTATTCTTTCAGACATAACGGCAGACCGACTTGTTGTTCAAGACTTCCACGAACATCTGAACTAAACCCGTTTAATGCATGCCAACTTTATTTATCTCTTCTTGTTTAATGCTCATTCAGGTATTTCTTCTTGGCTACATTAGGTCACCCACAAAACAAGAATAAGGTGACCTAATGTACCAAAAGGGTGACCTAATCTACAAAAGACGGCCCAGTTAAAACAAAAATACCTGAATGACCATTCATAAGTTTCAAGATACAAGTGAACCAAATTTGGACTTAGTTGGGCAACTTGATTAGATTAATACGGTAAGGTTTATATTTATGCACGAGTTAACATTGTGCAAACCCGCATACCCTTTTTGGTGATAAAGGAATTTGAATTGTGATGTTTTGAGACCATTAATTTTACGCTAAATCGTTAATTAAGGGTAAAGTATTTGGTTTGTTTCTTGTTTGCCCTTTCGCGCAGTTTGGTTGTTAATTGTGTTTCTGAGTGATTGATATTATTATTGAGGAAATAGAATACAGACCAAAATTTTGGTCTCAATTCCGCAGGTATTGTTTACAAAGAGAAAGGTTGGAATTTACGTGAATAATATCGAGCAATATTGTGCGTACTGAAAACTATGAACTTGACAAACGTGGTAGGTACTTAGTTATGCTTTAAATTTACTCGATGAGCATTCATTGACCAGTAATTAAGATGCCCAAGGTCATTATATTTTCATAGTATTCAATTTCCGACTAACGCCAACAACCTTGAGGGAACAAAACGCGCACTCGTTTCACACCCGCGCGGCCCAAAATTTAGTAGTTTTTTGTACTTTCCTTATTATTCTATGACTTAAAAAAAAAAAAGCCTCAGATCAAAATGTAGATAATTAAATTGTCTTTGAGATGGTGTAGATTACATTAAAATACGCCCAGCGGTTTTGGTGTGATTGTCGTGTTTATGTCCGTTTTAGACATAACTTTACAAATTAATTACACTATGTTATACGAATAAAACTGAAAATTTTCTTATATCAAATTATTAAGAAAATGGTCTAGTGAAACATATATTTTTTCCCAAAAACTACAACTAGCCGTTTAAACGTGATTTTCATTTTAAAATCAGCTACACAAAGGAATCTGCGCCTTAAGATATGATGTGAATACTGGACAAGCAAAAACAAAATCTATGAAAGTGCAACGCAAAGATAACTTGTATGGTAGACTCACCGCATCTTTCATAAAACCTAATTTATTAAACCAAATACCCTTAGATCTTAGAGACTCAATGAACAGTAAAAATATCAAGCGCAAATTAAAACAACACTTCATCGAATCGACCTGATTAAACCTTGATTTACTCATAGTGCTTTGATCGCCAGACCATGGCATGCTAAGAAAGACCCCAGGGGTCTAATGGTGTGCTTTGTGTAATCCTAACGACAACTTGTATTTATAAATAAATAAAATCAAATAATCAGTTAGTAAACATTTACGTAGCATTGTTAAGCAACGCTTGACGAGGCCGGTCCGTGGATGGATGACCATTTCAACATACCGAGGTTCCTCCGTGCCTTGGAAAGCACGTTAAGCCGTTGGTCCCGGCTGTCATTTGAAGATCTTTGACAGTCTTTACGGGTAGTCAGAAGCTTGAGATCTGACAACAGTCTTGCCAAGGGGTACCCAGTTACTGGGTTGTGGAGGTCAGATAGGCAGTCGCTCCATGTAAACCACTGGTACTCAGCTGAATCCGGTAAGACTGGAAGCCGACCCCAATATAGTTAGGAAAAAAGGCTAGGCAGATTGATTGGAAGGCCTCCTTCTACGTGGATCGATGACTTGGTCAAGGCTAAATAAACACATGAGTTTTAAGGTAACCCTAATCGAAAATTCGTCCATACAAACGTATTCGAGGGATTATTCCACTGTTTGACGATGTACGTTCAAAATAAAAAGTGATATCAATTTGTCTCATCATTATCTAGCCCTGTATGGAAGCAAAAAAGTAAAAAAAGAAAATATTTGAAAGTTATGAGCGTCGTTCCTCATTTCGACACTAATTTTAACGCATTTTTGGGCGCGAATATATACCATAAGAAGACGGAAAATTGCAAAACGGCATCCATACAGGGTTAGATTAGTAGTTGAACAACGCAAATTATTTTTTTTTAACAGATAGATTTAGTCGTTTTTTCATGATATCTGCCAAAGGTCTGTTTATAAAATTTCGCGCGCTCGGTTTCGTCCTAAATCATTATCCATTTCGCTACAAATTTGCAAAAGTGTGTATTCGTACGCGAACTAGCTTCCTACTGCTCATCACAGCATCTATCTCTTCCGCACGTGTTGTCGGTTGATATAAAATGCATTTTAACCCCGCGCACAAAATAGTTCGTTCCGTCG
Organism: Orthosia incerta; assembly: GCA_948252205.1. NCBI lineage: Eukaryota > Metazoa > Arthropoda > Insecta > Lepidoptera > Noctuidae > Orthosia > Orthosia incerta. The sequence goes on from OX411759.1 coordinate 9,812,011, forward strand.
ACTAGTGTAACCTTAAGCAGAGCCACAAATAAAATACAACAATTACACCTACAAGTAATTTAATCGACACCTCGCTCCTTGTATGTGGCAATAAATAATTTCTCCCGTCATACACTAGGCGATGTTTCTTTTTATCATTTTACAACCATCCTGTTGATCATTAGTGAGTTTTTCTCTTCAACTTGTAAACTAATAACGCGAAGCCTTCAATCTGTCTAGGAGGATTTGTTTTTTACTTTTTAAAAAGCTCCGTAATGATGGAATTGATTGATACTGCAACAGAGTAGGGTATACAGGTTGTATGTTGTAATTATTTAGTCATTGCTCATCTGCTGTTTCATTATTTTCTGATGACATACAATATACATGTTCAATCCTTTCTTTTTCTTCTTCTTTGGAAACTTTGTCCCTATATAAGAATTTCTTCTGCATCGTATGGCGCATTTCAAGCCAAACAAACCATGCAATTCTTCTTGACTGTCGATGTTCGTGTGTGTGGGTTGTATCCATGACACCATCTACAATTCTATGCCGACCGGTAGGCTTATTACGTATCTTTTGCAAGAGCAAAACGATAGCGATCAAACGCTTTATGGCAGAATAGTCGGAATAACCTACTGTGTAGGTATGGTAGATCCTACACACAGAACAAAAAAACGCCTGTGATCCTACACAATCGTTTGCTGATCGCTCGCTGTTTGTCAAAAGCACTATTAAAAAGAAAAAAAATACCAACAACAACTCTAAAACTTTTTGTATTGAAGAGCAGTTATCGCTATCGTTTTGCAAAAGATACGTGATAAGCCTGCCGTATTCTCAACCTAATTACAAACTATTTCCAACGAACTTGACGTTTATTATTATTATTTCTAACTATGGCAACACTACTAAAATTACCGCCACATTAAATAAAAAGTAATCAAGAAAACTACCAACATTGCACACTTGTCCAACACAAGGAACATTAAAGTCACAGTTTTTCTTCAACCAAGCTAACTTCAGTGCTCAAGAAAATTCCTTACAAGAATCAAAGGGCACCACCGACAGTTTTTCCTCTAATAATCCCTTTCAATCAGCGACTCACGTGATGTTTTCTGCTATTATATAATATTAGTGTACGTAGAGCTGCGCAGGCGACGCTAATCCGCGGCGGTCGATCTAATGGGCTGGCTCGCGACAACTATTATCTACAATTACGTGGTACGTGCGAGAGAAGGCGTAAAGTGTGAGTGGTAGCGATTTTGCTGGTGGAAAGTTTGAGAGGTCCTTTTGGTGGGCCAAGTTATATGAGCGAATTTTAAAGAATAAAACAGAATGACTAGATTCAAGTTTCCATGATTCAAAAAATGTTTAATAATAATTACGACATGTTGATAAGAGTGAAAAGTTCTAATTCCGATTCGTAAAATTGTATTTAGGTCTAATTTTAGAGGATGACTGAAATAAACTAATCATCTGAAACACTTCGGCCCTCTCCATACATGGAATGATAGACGAATAAAAGAACTGACGACTTAGTGCATGAATCTGCGGGATACCATAACCCCGTATCTTGCAAGAGCAAAACGATAGCAATTATTGCCCTTCAATTGCGGATCCGAATTATGTATCAGCGATAGCCACACCATAGCAAGCTTTCGACAGTGCTGCCACTATGGAACGATTAGTTAACTAAAATGTTCATTTGAACGCAGGGTGATCGCGATTATGGCGAGCAAATTTGGCTGTCAAATTGTAATTACTTTTTGTCTTGTTGTTAGTACAGAAGTTTTAGAAACTTTGGCGGCTGTTTCTTCCAAATAATTGCATTTGACAAACAGCGACAGATTAGCAAATAATTGGTTACGCAACCCCGATGTTTATGACACATAGCGATCGATCGTGCGATGACTACGCGAGCACTGCACAATTATTGCTGATTGTTGTTTCATACGTAATAAGCCTACGGGCATTGTGGTGATACATGAAGGATAAACAAAACCTAAAGCTTAGACAAAGCTACTCGTACATTCTATCACAGATAGCGATTATTGAAGAGCCGATATGGGTATATTTTGGACTATTTGACGATCTTAATCTCTGCTAAAATGTCACTTAGCCCACAGCCCCTGACCCGTACTTCTCTTTCATCTCTGAATAGGACATAAAAACTGTAGCGTTTAGAACTAAGTATAGAAGAAATAAACAGAAGTAATAATTGTCACTAATCACAGACAGTCGGTCCAATAGGCCGAGTTGCGACAATTGATTAAACCCAACCAACCCAACCCTATGTGTGATGGTGGGTGGAATTTATAACCAACCGGAGTATTATCGATTTAAACTGTCTCTGAAAAATTCAGACTTTGAATTTAGACTTTAAGGTGATGTTTGTATCATCATCATCATCATTTCAGCCGAAAGATGTCCACTGCTGGACATAGGCCTTCCCCAGGAATGACAAGAAATGTATAAGGAAGGTTTTAATAAAATAAGTAAAAAATAAGTTGACTTACATAGGTATAAGTTTTGATTCTCGTTTACTGGCTTAAACCATATGGATGTTGATTATCCGAATTGTAATTTTTTTTACTTTAGTAACTACTAACATTTTCATTTGTATTTCAAACAGATTGAAAGAAAGTTAAACAAGATTAAAACCTATGCTTACTACTAAAAGCTTCATCTTTCCAACAATATGAAAAAAGCAGAAAGCAACGAAGTGAACATACAAATGTTCGCGAAATTTTTTCCTTAAAATACATTTTCTTTGTTAAGTTTTGGACCTTACCTCGTACTTTTAACTTACGGTTACGACATATTTGATGAAAATCTTTTACGTCGATGAGGATTCTTAATCGGCAAATTAACAGTACAATGTAAAACAATAATTGTGTACTTACATAAGTAGATAGCGGTCATCGCCGCTTATCCCGGTCGGGCAGTGTAATGGCCGGACTGCGACAACTATTAGCCACAATTACAGACTACTGCGTGTGCGCATGTTATGTGAGTCATTAGCGGACAGCGATTTTAGCATAAGTCTCATTTCAACTTAGGTACTCAATTTTAATTTGATCAATATGAAATATGATTTATTTTCGTTCGACCCCACTTTTGAATCCCAGCTCATATCGAAATATTTAGAGAATAAACAATTGGAACCCAAAATGGCTACCACTATTAATTCGAAACGAAAACGAAGTGACTTCTCATAGCTAAGCTGAGACAATGTTATTTTTAGGGAATCACAGTTCAGTGTTACTTTATGTCTGTTACAATTTTATTTTAGATCTTCACAATTAACCTTCGAAAAAAGTAGAAAACTTGCTAAAAAGTGTGTCCATGGAGTTTCTTGCCCGTTCTTCTCCATAGAGATCTACGCCTTGGAATGGGCATCTACGGTACTTTCACAGTTATTATGTCTTGTGACTGGGACTGTAGCACCATAATTTTGTAATATTTTATTTTGTCTTTTGACAATTCAAAAGTGCCTGTAACTGGCCTACTTGAAATAAAGTGCTTTGACTTTGACTTAAAAGCTTTTAAAAAAAAATCGCTTTTCGCTTGCATCTTGCACTCCATTATTTGTACCAACAACAAATTGCTGGAATTAACCGTCCGTTGCACTTAACTATTTATTTATAGCCGTTGCTTGTTGTTGCCGCCGGTTGCTGGCAGCAAATGATTTGACTGGAACAATCAGGACGCGGCCTTACACTCAAAGCCAGTGATGGCGCAATTTATAAATTATAGGGAGAGTAATTAGTTGATGGGCTATTGTTGTTGGTCAAATTAGTTGTGGTTACGAATCAAGTTTAATTGTAAGTATATTGGGAGAATGCATGTTTTATATGCTTTGCCTTATATTAAAAGATTTGCCTTGTTGGATGACGTGTCTTTTTAGGGTTCCGTACCCTATTACTAAAACGGGACCCTATTACTAAGACTCTGCGGTCCGTTTGTCTGTCTGTCTCTCCGTCTGTCTGTCTTCAGGCTGTATCTCATAAACCGTGATACCTAGACAGTTGACATTTTCACAGATGATGTATTTCTGTTGCCGCTGTATCAAAAAATATTAAAAATAGAATAAAATAAATATTTAAATGGGGCTCCCATACAACAAACGTGATTTTTTTGCCGTTTTTTGCGATAATGGTACGGAACCCTTCGTGCGCAAGTCTGACTCGTACTTGGCCGTTTTTTATAGGTACCTACGCTTCTATGCCATACCTACGCATTGTAAAGATAACTTATTAAATTATACTTATTATGATATATTTACTTTAAAATAAAAGGAGCTGAGCTTTAAAATACTTCTATATTTAGGAAGGAGCCAAAGATAAAGTTGCCTGGAAGCAGCTCGTCAGTGAAGCCATCAAAGCGTTTTCTGGACGGGCATGACTTTTCAGTTATGAAGAAAAAAAACTTCGGGTAAGAAATTATCGACGCGTTGCAAATTTAACACAAGTCAAGGGTTGCGATTGGCTGTTGAAAGTACAATCATACAATCAGTTACAGCAGCTAAAGCCGCCAGTTTGTCAATTTTTCACAATCATAGCATTATATAGCCATAATCACTTTAATCATTTACTATTGTAAATAATATATGAATTTATTTGCGTTATTTACAACAATAAAAATAGTTAATGAATGTGTTCATTAACAATTTTTTTAATAGACAATAAGTAACAGGTGAAAAATGAATATTTAATGAACATACATATTACATCTTAAAACAAAATGAACAATTTTACGACACCAGTTAATAACAACAATAAAATAATAAAGTTACATGTTTTCATAATAACTAAGGGCAATTCCTATAAATGTGGAATAGAAAAAGACAAAGTACAATTTTTGATTCTTATTGTACTACCGTCAAAGAAGAGCGAGTCGAATCTATAATTAATACTTTTAAGTTATAACGATCCTTTTTACTGAGTATCGTTATTAAAGTTAATATCCGAGTACAACTCCCAGACTATTAAGGTGCGTACTCCCGAACTCATCTTCTCGAAGTATTCAAAATAAAATACTGATGTAAGGCTACGTCTCACTGTAGGCGAGTCGCTTCTTAGCCGCGTGGCACGTCTAAACAAATCATCTTTGAAGTAGCATTTCGAAACAAAAACATTGTTTGATTTACTATTATGTCCTTTATTTAACTATTTTCTTATTTATTACATTTTTAAATATTTTTATAAAACACAAACAATAAAAAAATATTAAAATTATTTTTAATTATTATTATAGTTACAGTTTCAATTTAGTTATAGCTATAAGTGTATACTTGTATAGCTGACGACTAGCACCAATCTGATTGATTTCAGTACCTTCATGTATTTCCGAAAACATTTAAAAACTTACATAACATCACGCCTTTATTCCTCGAACGGTTAGGCAGTTGTGCACCTCTAGAACACTTACATGTCGTTAGTTTGTTTTTTTTTTTTTTATAAAAACTTTTGACCTCACTAAGAATTTTGATCCTGTATCGTGGGTGCGTTTACAAACATATAAACTCACATACACAACACCCAGAGCCGGAACAAATACAATTTTGGTCAAATCCCAGGTAATAGGGGGCAAACGTATTGCCATCAAGCGGGCACCAGTCCAGACTCCAGGCACGGGCAATCCCAGATGATAAAATCCCAATAACACATTACACGACCCTGTTATCAAACCCAGGACATGCAAGTATAAGCATTTTTCTAAGTTCTATCCTATACTCGCATTACAAACTAAATTAGTTATGTATCTTATATAAGTTTGCTACTGTGGGTCTTTTTCACGATCAATTCGCTCGCAGTCGAACCACAGCTCTAACGAGAGTATCCGAAAATGGAGGCTTATTATCACCTCCCACCTCCTTTCGCTCCTTTAATGACAGCCTCCTCCTCATTAGACGAAGTTTTTTACGTTTACAATAAAAATGAAACATCTTAAGAGCCTTGCACCCCTTTTCTTTTATTATACATGTTGTTATTATGAAGATTGTTACAATCAACGAAAATAATCTTAAAAGTCTATCCTTTAATCTTTCTATTTAATTTTCTGTATGATATAATTAAGAATGAAAGTTGAAAGGAAATCGTTTGTTGTGGCCATATGATGAGGAGGTATGAACGTATGTTACTAGAAGAGTTATGTATATAAATGTAGATGGATGGAGAGGGAGGGGACGGCCAAAGAAAAGATGGATGGACTGTGTGAAGAATAGGGAGTCAGTGATAGCGTGACGGTGGACAGGACGGTATGGAAAACGTGTTGTGCCGATCCCAAGTAACATGGGACAAGGGCAGAAAGATGATGATGAAGAGATAAATAAGGTTATCTGACTACTTAAAATTAAATTTAATACTTCAATTCTCTAAAAATTGTGAACAAAATGGCATGTCCTGGAACCAAAAATTCGAAGACATGTTCCATCCACCAAAGAGCACTGGGCCCGCGTTATGGATTAAGGCCTCCTCTCTGCGGGAGGAAGCCTGTGTCCCAGCAGTTAAAAGGCTGATTATTATGCGAGGAGATATGTCCAGATAAGATCAATAATAGTAGCTACACTTTACAGACAAATGAATGATATTTCACTTTTTTTTTTCACTGTCGACCACATCATCGCTTACCATCAGGCGAGATAGTGGTCAAACGCGAGCCAATCGAAAAAAAAAAATACCTAAGCTAAAAAAATCAATACTTACCTTTAGGTATATTTTAATGAAACACACATGACAAAAAAGTCAGTGGATTCAGTAACGTAGCATATTTAAATAAATCAGGCCAACAAATATCTTGACATATATTATCTGTTTTTTGCCAATAAAAACGATGAATTAAAATGCAAAATAATGCTGAAGCGGAAATTGATTTTAAGGGATTTAAAGGAAACATATAATTCTAATACAATATTTTATTAATAAAATACATAACACATTTACATTATAATATTAATAACGTATAAATACATCATCCATTATTCATAAAGGTTTGGGTCCACGCAAATCTTTATTATTTTTTTATCCAATTTGAAATAAGTTTACCTGCGATTCACTTAATTGTTCGACAACCCCTAAAATTTACCGCCCCCATATACTTTGGTTCTTCGACCAAATTAAACCTTACAATAAACAAAGATGATCAGATCAAATTGATCTTTACTCCAACGTAATAGGGTGCATTATAGCAATGGAAAAGTTTAGGGGTTGTTCATAATATTGGTACAAAAATCTCATAGAGTGTGGTGATGCAACAAGTGTAGAAGCCAACAAAAGAAGCGATTAGGGGTGATTTATACATTCTTTTATTTTCCACCCCCACGTTAAGTTCAAGTGATACCGTAACTGAAATTCCCACGCACGCAATAGAAGGGAACGTTAAGATTTTTTTCTCATTTTGACAGTTGGAAAATGTCGTTTTTCAAGCTTAGATGAAGGATAGTTTTTTGTGACACATCGATTAAGATTGAGGTAGTAGAAATAATTAAACTTAAATTAATAAAATTTTAGTGAGAATTATTTACAATGATATGCATTTTATTTACAAGATCATTATTACATCTAAATGTTATTAATAAACATTTTTATAAGGCACATATATTATAGAAATTAGGCACTGTCGGTAAAAACAAAAAGATGCATAAGTATCAATGTTATTAAAACTAAACCAAGTTTAAACTATACTAACATCAAATCTACTATTATAACATTTATAGCAATACAATTATTTACGAACATTTAAAAACTTCTTAAAACTGCAAACAATAAATTAATAACATTTACAAAACTTAACACAACTTAGTGAGCATATCACAGATTCCAATAAGATTTATATATTTATGAAAACTTGAAATACAAAAGTTGTACATAGGCCTCCTTTATGTAACAAGGCATTATCTTCCCAAGATTATGTACTTACACTAAATTAAAGCATGTTTCAAGGTTCTAACTAAGCTTATCAAAGTAAGTATTAAAAGAAAATACACTAAATAAGGCACTAGTGTTAAACAAAACTTTCCAAATTCTAAATCATATTATAAAGTAAAAGGTAAACTAAGCTCATTGACTGAATATCTACCTACCCAAATAGAAATTAAAAGTGCTAGACCTACAATACTGTTGCCGAATTTGGCAAATGAATAAGAATTACATGATTTATTCGAACATCTATACAGAATGCATAGCTAGAATTCTAAGTCTGCACTGTTAAAGCAATGGTGAGCATAACGACAATTGCTATTTTAAATAATTATACTCATAAATAAAATAAAATACCCATTTACAGAGCGCCCACTTCTCTTAACAAAAGTGTTGCGAAAACAATACCCGTTAGAGCTACGTACCTACCTAGTTTCAGTTTTAATTAGTTATACATTACTTTTAAAGATTAATATGATTATTATTTATACAATTTTTTTTTAAAGTAAATATTTGTACAGTATATTCACATTTTTATGGTACATTATTTACACTTTTAAATGATATATCTACATTTCAACTAAAATTATCCAATTTTCTTATTGAAATCGACGCAACGTATCTTTTTACAAACCTATTTTAAGTATAATTTCTCGACCTGGGTTCAGCCAAATGATATTTCATGATCTCCAAAAAAAATAACTTATATAATCTGACCTCAACCCACAACAAACAACCAACACTGCCTAAACGAGAGTTAACTTTGAACCCTGATATCTGAAAACCACTATCATTGCCACTATTATTACCACATTTTACTTAATTTCAGTCTAGATGATAAGTATAATAACAGATAAGTCGGTAATATAGTACAAAGGAGTTAATTATTGTTTTTACTTACTTATAAAATATTTTGTTGTATTTTTTACATTATTTACGTCTCATCAGAATAATAATCAGAACTTTATTTGTAAACATATGTGACTGTGTGTGAGATGTTATAAAAATTCATCATCATCATATCAGCCGAAAGACGTCCACTGCTGGACATAGGCCTTCCTCAAGTGTCGCCACCACATTGACTGGTCACATCTCGGCAATCTTCACCAGGTCATCGGTCCACCTAGTGGGAATCCTTCCAACGCAACGTCTTCCGGTTCGTGGTCACCACTCCAGAAAATTTCTGCCCCATCGGCCATCCGTTCTGCGAGCAATGTGCCCTGCCCACTGCCACTTAAGTTTGACAATTCTTCGGACTATGTCTAATGCTGTATTTACATTGTAAATGCAACTGACCGATTTTCTTTCTCAAATCGAGGCCATGAATCTTTTGTTACATGTCAAATATTAAAATGGCTCAGCCAAATCATATTTCACGTTGCCCAATAAATCTAATAGGTACAAACAACAACGTGTGTCGAAACGAGGGTAGCGCAAACCAATACCCGAAAAACCTACCAATTTACTTGATTTCAGTATTGATGATAAGTGTTATTATCTTATTTTTTACTATTTAATTTTTTTTATATTTGTTATTGTACTTTTTTTTGACCCCCACTGTATTCGGGAACGCTGTCGTCTTCCTCTTGGAGGAGGTTGTTAATAGCTGCGACGCAGTTTTATAACTAATGTAGCTATTTAAATACGAGAGCAATTTGTAAAATGTCTATTTGTTCCAATAAATAAATAAATTAAAATAAATTAATAAAATTGTTTCATACTAATTTCATAGTTTTCTTTTTTTTTACCTAATTTATACAATAGTTCGTATTTATTACATTTTACTTTAAGCAACTAGCCAATTTTCTTATTCACATCGAGTTTTTGTTACATGTCAAATTTTAAACCTTGGTTCAGACAAATCATATTTCACGTTCCCCAAAAAAAATCTTATACAATCTGACCTCACCCACTAACGCAACAAGTGGAATCACAAACAGCTAACAATAGGGGATCGTCATTATGCACCCCACTTTACTATCATGTGACGTCACAGTCACTTGTCACGCCGCAGGGCACAATGCTTCGCTTTTTAAATCACGCAAAGTATCTTCCCTCTATCTATTCTTTCTTTTGTAGTTTTTGCATCTTCAGAACGTGGGAAACTGGACTCATACGATGCCCTGAAAAAAGTGACAAATTTATAGGCAGGTAAGTATGGGAATATGTTTTATTTCATGGTAAATTCGCTACGTTTCTTTCACGCTGCGGTGATTACGCAAAAGGTGACGAGGAATAGTAGGAAATCGTAAGGTCTAATTAATTCACCTTTCCTCGTTTACGTTTCAAAGACGTATAATTAACGAGCAATAAAAGCAATTCAAGTCATTTACAAGAATCCAACGCATTCTAATTTGCATCGTAAATCTTCCACTCAAATCATCTCGAGCAATTTTTTGATCGCCATCATTATAATGATAACTTCAACCCCTAACAATATCTCCTAATCATCTCAAAATGCTCCTAATAGACATTTAATTATAGAGCCGGTCGAGTTCCACTGACCCCTTTTACACTTGTTTACATCTTCATCCCCTCAACCCCCACAAACGCGCTGAGCCATCAAAATGGTATGTTTAATTCCAATACCCCATACGATTTATTATAACAAAGCAGAACGGGAACGATCGACCGCTTGCCATCTGTCGTCGTTCCGAATCTCGAATCGCCGAAAAAAACTCAATGTGCGAGCAACCCTGGGAACCTAGGAACGACGAGCATTCCCACGAACAACCCCTCAATTTTCAATAACCAAATTAGCCTTTGCGTTACCCTATTTCGGATATGAGGGAGTCGTGAATCTATTCATATCGATAAAAAATATCGCATGTCTCGCTCGCGACCCCTGTGGATGCATATGTTTGTCCTGTTCGAATGCACGTGTTCAAAGATCATATATTTAGTTTGCGAGCGTGTGTGTGCGAGAGCCTTCGGATCGTAGCACCTGCCGGCGCGCGCGCACCCCATTGGCTGAGCAACCACTATCACCGCTACACTGATTTCTTTTAAACTTAATTTTTTTGTAATACTCTCTTCGGACATGTTAAGAAAAAAATCCTACATGTTTGGACCGGTATGAGCCGAATATTTTGTGTGTAGGTGGCATCCTACTTTAATAACTCTTTTTGTAAACAAAATGCTAATGAACTTGGACATGGATGATTCAAATTCCGGATCTAAGATAGGGTTACGTGTAAGAATTACATATGGCAACACTTGAATTTATTGCGCCCTATTCTTGTGGGCGATGATATTATCATAGGACTTAATGAAAGAATAATCAGAAATGCATCAATTAATAACTGAGGTTACCCTAAATCGTGGCGTTATTAGGGTCTCGTGACGTACGCGTGAGTAGCGCGTGAACTGGCCGCGCGAGGGGTCGGCCCCCCTGACTAAGTGACCTCGGTAAAGGGATAACAATCGCATTGTCGCGGCCACTGGGGCCACTAGGGCAAAGGGAACCGGGGGGCAATCAACATGTGTTGTGTTTGCCCACACTTGGGCGTGTGGACGGCACGTGACCGATTTTCCCATGAAACCCCTTCACACACTTGTTTGATATGATAATAAGAATCAAATAGACACATGTGAAAATTAACCGACAAGTGCTCCATGAGAAATTCACAGATGTAAAATAAACATAGAAAAGCAAGCTCTGCAAAGAGGATAAAAAATCTTAGTTGATTCAAACTTATCTAAGAGAAATCTTTAAGTTAAACATGCCATATTCCAATAGCATTATTAATCTCTATACAACCTCTTCAAAGTACTTGATTTAAGTTATAAACTAGCTGGCAGTAATTTACCCATCCCCAAAAATATGATGTCCAAAAGACTTGTCTCAACTATACCAAAATTATGAAGACCTGTCACGAAATATGAAATGCATATCGGGGTATCGAATAAACCACTTGACTCACCCACACATACAAGGGGGAGCTTTTCACGAACGCGGGGCCTTTTGTGCCGGGGGCGGCGCGCACACTATAAAAGGCCGACCGGCCCAAGCAGCCCCACATTCCCGCCTGTGATCTCACTAGCGACACACGCTCTCTACTATTACTATTTCTCTATCAAATCTTTCAACATGTCTTACTACGCCAACAACGAGTACATCATCGCCACAAACAACTCGATCAACGAGAACAGATACAACAGTGAAAAGATGAAGAACAGTGGCATCAAGGCTCTTCTGAGGCCTTTGATGAAGCTGATCAAGAAGTCAACGAAGCGCGCTCCCGCCAAAACTTGCGACACGTGCTACGAGGAGGACCAGAACTCGAGCAACGAGATGATGGAGCGCAAAATCTGCGAGGAGATGAACGCGTGCCCGTCTGGTGCCGCCTTCCTCGTCTACAATGAAGACAACACGTGTGACCTTGTGCCAGTGACCCCTGACAACTTCTACGTACCGGTTCACTTCGCGAGGACCGATGCCGGCACCTTCTTCTGGACCACCGTCACCAAGACCGAGGCCGACTTCGCAGCAGCGCACTGCTACACAGAGTGCCAAACCGCCGAGCAGCAGTACCCAGTCCTCCAAGACCGCTGGGTGCAAGCCTAAACTGCAACATAAAACTTGACAACAATCAGTGTCTTCCGTGAAACCAGTGCCTGCTCCATGGTTTCCGCAATCGTCTGTGATCTTAGATTTAACTTAGTTCAAGGTGCCATATAGGGATAAGTTAGTATAGGCCTGCTCAATACTCGTGATAACTCCTCGAAAGCTTTAATTGTAATTTCGATAGTGTTGTGATATTTTTTGAAAATACTTTGTATTGTATAAATTAAATAAGTTAGGGAATTAGTGAACTTTAGTATTGTGATCTTCCTTATCGAGCTTTAATTGTTTTAGGGATTTTAGGTAATTTATTGATCTTTACTCGTGTTATATGATAATATACGAATTGAAATGGATTTGCTATCTTTTACTACAACTGCTACCCTACCCTTACACACCACAACAACACAAACAAACACAAAAACACACAAATCTCAAAACAGCAGCGAAGTAAAACCACAAGGTTCAGTACTAATAAGACGAGACAGAATCATATAATACCTACTTGGCCTTTTTAAGTTTGAATTTCGAACCAAAAAGTGGTCGGACGAGGTAGTCGCGGGCTACTCGGCGCGAGCCACCATTCCCGCCAAGCCGCCATACTCGGAGAGCAAGTCAGAGCAACATTTTGTGCGCCTGCGCACGTGCAGCCCCGAGGCACAGCTACCGGACTTTTAATGGTCTCTTTTTTAAGACGCCGACTTAACTCTCTTGTTTTGAACTGTTATTTATTTTATACAATTAAGCACGTACTGTGACTCGAGTGTTACGTTAATACTGATCGTAAACTTGAATTGGTTCTAGTTCGGCAATATATTATGATAATAGTTAGGAAATAAATGATTAGATTATTATATGTGAAGGTATCGGACTAATATATTAGGATGCATCAGTATGCGATTTCTCTAACAGTCCTGAAAAATATATTAACATACTTGTACTAAGCATTCTTCAAAACAAGGTCACAATAATACTAAACAAATAACAATATTATTAACATTTTATTAAAGAACAATCTGTAAAAACTAACAAAAATAATCACTCTCATATCACTTAATAATATTGGCAAAAAAAACGTCAAAACTAAATAAATAAAACGAAAACAAATCAAATACAAAATCTAAAAAACGAAATCCTATCATATATATTACTAACATTTGCGATCATTAACGACGTAGCAAAGACAAGCCACGTCTCGATACAACCTCAGTAATAAACATCCACATACATGCATTATACATCACATCAACATAACCACTTTCATTATTCATGTAAAAACCTTCAATTTAATACCAGCACCTTACATAGTAACCAAGACGATAATAACAGACACTCCAAGCAAAACCGCGTATAAACATCTCTCCAAGAAAAAAGATTACGGCGTAAAAAGGCATAGCTGAAAGTCAAACCACCCTGGAGACACGTTTCAACCTGTTGCAAAAATCGAACCTCCAACAAGTTCGAACACGTCTCGTTATAGAAAAAAAAATGAACTATTTAAGTTCAGAACGCATTGTGCAATCAAATAATAGAGATAAAGAAAAGAGATGAACAATAGGCTGGTCACAATGAGAAGAAATTTATTTACGCGTATAGCACGTGCATCTTTGAAAGCTCTACGCAAATGCATTTACTATGGAGTCCATTCATTTGTTAGTATTGTTAGTTAACTTCACTATTGTTAGTAGTAAAAGAAAAGTGTAATAAAAGAAGGTGCTACTATTCAGATTTATTGCTATCAGACCACGTGCAAATTGTTGCAGAATTTAAATGTAAGCACAATGCCAATAATGTATCAAGTCAAAATGGATAAGTTAATTTCAACGAGCTGTTAGACAAAACATGTGCTAGCAAAAATACTACAGGTAAAATTAGTCAAGTTATATATCCGCAAACACAAAAAATCATACACAATTTCATGGTGTTAGTCAAACTTTCGAAGATGCAGATTAGTTGAAATAACTAACTACTATGCTGGTGATATCTAACTAACAAACAAAACTTCTTACAAAAAAACTTATGTTTGTGTGAGTAAACAATGTTACTGAGATTATACAACTTACTGAAGCTCAATTTGACATGAACATGCAAAAAGACAATAAAAATAAAAACTCCTGTAAAAAATCGTAATGCACAAATTTATATTCACGTAAACAAAAACATTCATTTGTTCATTTGCTACCTACTACTTATTCAAATTAGTTAGTCCATTCATTTCAATCAAGATACACAATTGTTCGTCTTATAATAAACAAAATTTATTAATATAAGTATATGTAATCAAACGAATTAAAACATTATAATCCTTTTCTAAGCTGTTATTCACATTTAAGGAAAGATTTGTGTTTTTGTGCATTCGTTATTTATAACCCAAGCAACAATTAAAAAGGAAAACAACAAGCTTCGCAAAAAAGTGCATAAATCTACAAAAGCGCCGGGTTCAAATCAAATCAGGATTTCCCGATTTTATTTGCCTGTGATTATCCAGTCTCGATTTCCGTGACGCAAATAGGAAATACAGTGATGATGTCATCCGGTACTGCAACCTGCCAATACCGTTGAAAACCCGCTCACTTGCCGGGATAGCCCTGAATGTTGATTGGGAAAGTCTACCTTTGATAACATGCAAAATCAAAGACTAAACTAAAGATACAAGCATGGAAAATTTATAAAAAAATAAAACCAATTCACATACTTGCAAAAATGCTTCATATCGTAAAACATACAATGACAATCTAGAAAGATAAACATAATAAAATCATTAAAGTTAAGCATTCCTTTACTATCCATAAAGACAACTCGCAATTTCGCAATTAAAATATCTTTTCATCTCTTATAGCCCATTCAGTATCAATAACAACCCAACTGTAATAATTTGCATCTCAAGCTTTGCATAATTCTGTTCACGTCGCGCTAAATGCTTCAAACCAGATATGCTAATTGCTACTATTGATTAAAAAGTACCCAGCGTGAGGTACCGCTAGCCCAGTCGTCATAATTATCAGAACAGACCACTACAAGACAAGATCTATAATACGCGGGTAGAGATAGCGAAGTGGTCCGGTGTAATAATAACATACGTAGCGCTCGAGCGACGGATCCGTGAGAAATTTCGGCAGATGTACAATTCCTTGACGCGGTACGACGAGTGAACGCTTATCTTTTTTTTTTCTTTTTCCAGTTTAATAATACGGCGTTCTGTATCGACGTTTCGAGGCTCGTTCGTGAGTCATCGACGCATTGTTACCTCATGCACGTGTTCGATGCGTCGGACGCTCGGGTTAGAAAGGATTTTTTGCAACCCTTATTTCGAATTCCGCAACTCTTGCAAAATTTGGGTTAATTTTTTTTTCGTTCTAATTTTGAATGCAGAATTTTCTTTGTACACGTGCATGGCCATTGTTACTTTTAGAAGAAATTGGCGATTTCTTATGTATGCACGTGTACAGATTTAGTATTGAAGAGAAGGGTCATTCTGTAATTGAATCTGGGCTGGATGGCGTGTCACAAGCCCGTAATCATTATAATCTATAGCTAATTGAAGATTACGCTCGGCGGGAGAGTTAATTAGTTTTCAATTACAATTAAATTGCTATTAGGGTGCTGCCGATGGTATAAAGGCGATAAAGGCAATTAGAACGGAGTATAAAACCATTTCACGGGTCTATCATTTGGAATACGGGAATTATTACTGCTCTTGTTTTGATAGATATCTTGAAAATGTTCCAGGGACGAGAAATCGGTTCATTCTTGGTGCATTAAATGCAAATAAAATTAACGATTTTTTATAGATAAATTATTGTGCAAACATTTTCCTTCGGGTTTTCTTTATGTAACGGAATTTTCTTCCTGACAGCTATGATATAAATAAGGATATTGTAGATGTCTACTCTAAAAACATAGACACAAAAACATACGCAATCTCTCAAAAAAAGAACCGCAAAGGACACGACCATACAGCCTTCACTCTACAAAGTCAAGTCACATGATTAAGCGTAGAACAGATGAGACGCGAAGTACCTACCACCTGTGTAACTTAGCCGGGTCTACACCAGCGATGATATCATCCAGTGGCTGTTTGTTCAGATGATGGCACACACTGATCGTGTCAACAAGTACTTGCGTCAATGATGAGCTGGCTCGAGCTTAATTAAGGCGATGTTTTATTAAGGTTGTGCACGGCAGCGAGTTTTTGGCAGCCATTTAGTTGGCATGCCCTTCAATAAAGAACTGAAGGATTTTAAGTTCTAAACTAAAATCTAATAAAATCCAATAAGATACTTCATATTATTATACATTGACTTAGAAAATCTAGGCATGCAGACAGTTAGTACCTAAATAAGATCTACGTAATGCACTAAACACTTCTAATCTGCTTAAGAAATCTAGGCAATAGGCATGCAGGCAGTACAGAGTATTGTAAAAAAACGCAAACATCATGTCCATAAACTAAGAAATAAATAAAATTCTAATTTCAAATTTCATTAACGTGCAAGCAGTAGGCAACGGTTAATATTTTAAGGCAAAGACAACATGCAATAGAGCTTACTGTGGGTCATGGTTTAATTAAGGAGTATTGTTGGTAAACCCTCTTGTTAAGGACCAATTGCGTTGATGATGACCAATATTGACTTCTAACCTTTTGAGCGGGAAAGTACTAGTGATAGTCGTGCACTAAATATTTAGATCTACAGGAACGTTTGTGGACAACATGTTTAATTTTTTGCATGGCATTTTAGATCAATTACAATACTGAAACAATTTCAAAGCTAAGAAAACAGACTGCCATGCAACATACTCTGGGTACATACAAATAATTAACATAATTATATATCTGCTAAACTGACCATTTTGTCCTTACATATCAATATGAATAAATATTAGATACAATCATTTCCCTAAAGTTTAAAGACATAGTGATTACTTTAATTACATAATATTATTTCGGGTGATATCTTATTCATAAATTTTAATGAATTTTAATGAATTTTACAGATTTTTAATAAATTTTACAGATTTTTTATGATTTTTACAGAATTTCAATAAATTTTACAGATTAGTAAGTATTTTAACTTTACTTTTGGATTTTTACAAGGGATTTTATTTTTAAACATTGACATTAATTTTAAATTATATTATATACATTGTATCTAAATGCATAAATTAATTATTCTTTTTAGATTTTAGTGTGATTCAATTTTGAAATTTCTATGGGCTTTTATTTGATTTAATGTTGATGAGGAAATCAGTCTGTTCTTGGTTTTCAGGGTCTTATCTGTATTTGTATCTAATTTTAAGTGACTAACATAGTTAATAAGTACTTATTTGTACGTACTAACAAAACTATGGATTTTATATCTGACAAAAATAAATAATAATAATTTATTCGCCTTAACACTTACAAATACAGTGAGTCATTGAAGCCGCACTTGTTAGCGACACACTCCGTTCATTGCACAACTGATACAATTCATTATACTATCTGCTCGACTTCAAATAATCTGCTCAATGCGTTGTAATTATACATACATTCATACTTAATGGTATATGACTCACTTTGAGAGTGTGGTCTGTCTTTTAATTAGGAGTTTTGGTTTCAAGACAACTTAAACACAATTTTACTAAAAGTCTGAAGCCTACAATAGGTAGGTATAGGCATATATGTATTGGGCTAGCGTTATTTTAAAATAAATATGGATCATCACGCTTGTCCATGATTGCTTGAAGAAGCCTTTAAAAATTTAAAGAAGTTCTGAAAGTAGGTTGCATATTTAGGTATAGTTACACGTTACGATGGATTTTTGCTCGATTTTATCTTTTTTTTTTACTGTTTTTATTCCAGAGATATGTCTTAAAGTTCCATAAAACACCGACTTTAGAATTAAGAGAGATTTGTAATATAACGAATCACTGATAGTTACATCACTTTGAACCGACTTCATTAACTTTAGCACTTAACTTTGAACACCACCACTCACTTAACCAACACCACATTTTTGAACGACACTAAAATACGAACTTTTTTTACAAGCACTAAAATCACATCACTAAAACTACAAATCAGATCACAGTCACCAGGTACCGTTACTTCCTGGTCGATGACACTCAAATAACTGAACATGAAATTGTAACGTACAGTTTATATACAGGAATCACCCTCTGATATTGCAATATTTCCCACGGAATGAATGCACTCTGACCTGAAGACATTGTCTGCGAATCTATTGTCTTGCAAATACTTCCGAATTCCGACACCCCTGTCTGTTTTGAAAGGGAATCTGTCCGGTTTAGTTCAACAGTAGTGCGGTAGATGGCTCTGAATTGAGGATGGTAAATCCTCTACGGTAAAACTGCGAAGATTTGTTTTATAATTTGAATTTGGAAATAATATATCGAATATCTGAACTACAATAAAATAAAATCAATTTTGTTTTTGATAGTAGGGAAGGGATACTTACAAAGTACCAATTCACAATTAATTTTGTAAAATTTTCAAAAGTAACTGATTTATTATCTATATTCTATACTAATGTATAAAGAGGATATATTTTTATTTTTGTATGTAACGAATAAACTTAAAAACTACTGGACCGATTTCAAAAATTCTTTCACCGATCGGAAGCTACACTATCCCCGGGTGACATAGGCTGTTTTTATTCCTGTCTTCCCACGGGAACGGGAACTACGCGGGTGAAACCGTGAGGCGTCCGCTAGTTACTTATATAAACGTGACTAATACGTTATTTCTCCACCCGCAAAACCTTATTTCAATAAACCATCAAAAAGTACACAGAAAACACATGTGTACACATCAAAAACAAATTAAAGTCACACCTAGGTAAAGCACAAACAGCTCAATAAAATTATGATATCATGACTAAAGTATGTGTAGTGTAAGAACACAACAAGAGCCCGCGCTGCGCACGCGCTGACATTTACTTAACAATTAGTGTGACAACGCCCTAATAGTGTATTGTTTTTCAAAATTAGACATACATCATATCTAACTGGAAGAACTGTTAGGTAGGTAGGTGTGTAGGTGCTTCCTTAAAGTTATACTAAACTATTAGAAAAAAAACCGGCCAAGTGCGAGTCGGACACGAAGGGTTCCGTACCATTATCGCAAAAAAACGGCAAAAAATACACGTTTGTTGTATGGGAGCCACACTTAAATATTTATTTTATTATGTTTTTAGTATTTGTTGTTATAGCGGTAACAGAAATACATCATCTGTGATTGTGAAATTTCAACTGCCTAGCTATCACGGTTCATGAGATACAGCCTGGTGACACACGGACAGACAGAAGGTCGGCGGAGTCTTAGTAATATGGTCCCGTTTTTACCCTTTGGGTACGAAACTCTAAAAAAACTTACATGGACATAAACTAACGTAGAAAAGAACAACAAGCTTCTCCATAAAAAAATTAAATACCAATATTCTCACAAATTACATTTAAAAGTAGGAAAAAACTTTACAATACCTACATAAATATTTTCATTTAATTTTCCATTATATATTTTAATCTTTAATGTGTAGTGGTACAACAACAAGAGCCGCATGTCGCGCACGCGCTGACCTTTACTTAACAATTAGTGTAACAATGCCCTAATAGCGTATTGTTTCGTTGTTGCCATACAACATAATCTATCACGGTATTGTGAGGGATGTAATTAATTGTAGTTACAGGATTATTGATTTTCAGATTGGTCCTAAATGTAAGATGAGAAGGAGTAAGTAAGTATTTAAGTTTACCTACATAATAATTGTAACACGTAATTTTTCATCAGCTAGACGACAGTTAGAAATTAAAGCTGCCAATTAAAAGCAAAAAAATAATATACAATTTACTGGACTATTATAACCATATATGATGTTCAATAAATTGTACTTAAAAAAATTCTACACACACGATTTTATTAACTCATTTATTTTTTCAAATAACATTTTACACCAAGAAAAAACCTTTACAGCATAACAAGGTTTCCTTTTTTTATTTTTTTTTAAACCATCATCATAAGCCTTACAACATAACAAAATTTTCCTTTAACTTTCCATACATTTTCTTTCAAATTACCTTGCACCGGGAAAAATAACTGTTATTCTTTTAATCTGGTTTACACAACTTCAAACTTTAAAAATAAACACACCATAGACAGCACAAATCACAATCCTATTTCACCAAATTAGGCTGCCCACTGCCCACGCTCTACTAACCATGCAACAACAAATAGAACATCAACATAAGTAACTCAATAATTTTGTTAATTGGCAATCATGACACGGTTTCACATGGCAATGTATGTAGACGGCCGGTGTTGCCCGGTGTTCAGCCGAGCCGTGGGAACAACGACAGTTGCGCGCGCCACCACCTGCCCCCCGCCTTAAAAAACATACTATTCCGAAATTCAAATTCGGAATCGCTCGACCTTGGTGTTTTGAACTTCTTTTTTTGTTTTTTTTTTTGCAATGTGCTCTGTAATTTGATTTTAGAGTTTGTTTTGGGTTGATGATGTCTTTGGGTGATTGGAAAACAATTGCACAGAAAAAATCAAATTAATAAATGAAGTATTTCTTTCTCTTGCGGCAGATTATTTTGATGGAAATGCATGAAAATATTTTTCAGAAGTTATGTACTCTACTCAGTGACATTTCTTTTTATATTTGCACAGCTTATCCTTCTAGAAATCTAGATAGTGCCACATTTGACCAAAACAGCAAGTGATACAGTTACAAATCTGCAATTTCTAATTACCGGCCTGACAGCCCAGCTAACAATCTCGTCATCAAAAGCAACAAACAACCTTATCACCTAAAAAAAAGCCGGTAAACGTCGTCGCATTATACCGGTTCCTTATCTCTATTTACGGGAGAGCATCATCCTATAGATCCGCTAAGTCCGAGTAAGTTTTTTGTGCACGCGTCACCGTTGATCACGCGTACTGAGTGCAGCCAGCGCGCGCCATATGTCGCGTGGATCGTGGGAACGGATCCTCGCGTAAAACGCAATGTGTGCTAGAGACTCAACTGTCGTCACCCGGCGTCGACCCACGCGTTCCAAAAACGAATTTAAAAACAGGGCCATAGAGCTCCATTTTCGAATGTGTTTGGGTTTCTTTCTTGAGAACCCCTTCATTCCAAATTCAACTTTGGATACACGAAGCTTGAATACCATTTTGAATGGATTTGGTAATCTGATGTAAGAAACTTTTTATGCACATGCCCCTTATTGATTGAATGTGTATTATGATTACTCACAGAGCAACTACGCGTGAAAACATTATTTGGATAATGAAGTGTTTGTTTTTAATTATAACATTCGTCTAAAACCAAGCATGTATTCTTTTGGTGGTATACGAGAACGAATTTTTGGACACAAGTTCAGTTTTCCTGGCAAGAGAACTCTACAGTCAAACATACAATCGCAAAAACATTCAATAAGCATATTTTTACTTTGTATCAGGTATTCTAGTAGATACTTGAATAAAAATAATTAACAGAAAAAAAATATAATACCGTTCCTATTCGCTTGTCACACAAAATATCGCCATAATAATAGAGAAAAAAAAAGATCCAGGGGAAGACGCGCGCAACTGGCGCGAGCGATCGTGGGAACGCGACCAGTTTTCAAATATAGAACGCCTTAGAAAAGGTGCAATTCCTTTTTTGTCCGATTTTTTTTTAATATTAATAGTGGTCTTGCAACGCGAATGGATTTTGAAATTGGAACCCGTATGTTTAGGGGTATTTGGAATGTGTTTAACAAAAAAACGCGTCTTATGATTGATTTGGGCATTACTTCAGCGATGACATGAAAATTACATTAGGTGCTTCACAAAAATTTAACTTACATGTACTTTCAAGTTTTTACACATTTTCATCAAACTTATAAACTCAACTAAGACTAAAAACTGTCTCCCTCATGGTTAATGTTTTCTCTGCGTTCTGCAAAATATTTTTTTTCCAGTTTTCTTAACTCTGGAAAAACGTTGCAAAAATGTTTGCATTCTAGTCATACCTAAATCCCTACTCTATCGTCATTAATATTAACTAAAAAAGCTGTTTTGCAAAAAAAAAACGATATCCACTAATTTCAGAAAATAAAAATTGTTTTGTTTTAAATAACTCTTTCAAGCATATTAATCTAACAACATGGCCCAACAAAAAGTATCCAATAAGATTCCCAAGCAGTATGACGTCAATCAATTCACTTTTCAAACGAGTCGCACTTAACCCTAGAAATGGCGCGCATCTGCCGGCACAATAGCGTACCCCCACATTATACCGGCACGTATTTTTTCTTGACCTCGATCGGCCTTTATGCCCAAGGGGCAAACCGTGGGAACGATCTTGCACAATCCCTTTCCTTGGCCATATGCGACAGAAAAAAGTGCAATTATTTATTCCCCCTCGAAGAAAAGGGGAGTTGTGAGAACGTGACCTAACAATGCGCTTCCTGGCTTACGATACATTCTGTTCATAAAAAGGACATGTGATTCTAGTTCTTAATACTTAACACAAACGTGTGAAGTTGCGATAACACACGTACGCATTTCGATGTTTTACAAATAGTCTTAAATAGTTACTTTGGAATCGATTATTGACGGAATGTCTACTCTATATCTCGAAGGATTCAGATCAGTTTTCGCTGAACAAAATGTGTCCTTACGTTGTTTTGTCTATAATTTATGGATGGTTTCTTCAGTATGGAGTAATGTAAGCTGTGTGTATACTGAATAGCATTACGCGTGACCTTTAGATAGTCGATTGTATGAAAATGATAATCGATCTCGCTCCGTTAGTTATTCGATTCTTTTGTGATTTTCTCGTGTACACGCGTAGGAAGCGTACCTATTGTTATTATTTTCACATAGGCTTCTGTGCGTTGTTTTTTTATTATTATTTTATGTAGGAAGAAAGTAGCGATGTTAAATCATGGAAGAGCAAGTTCGTTCGTTAATTAAAGCGTGATTGTGGTGGTGATAGGGTGTAGTACTCGTAGATAAGGATACCGTATTGTGGCCGCGGTCGCGGTGTAAGGTGACGCTATCGCAGACGCTATTAGCAGCGTATAGTAATGAATGTTACCAGCTACTTATAAGGCAGGACGTGCACCGTTGGCTAATCTTAACAAATGAATGGCTCCTCTTATGTTCTAGTATTTACCAGATCTTCTTTTAAGGGCGCTGAATCAAGAATAGCAGCGAGTAGCTTGATTGGTATTGCACATCATCAAGTAGTGTACAACGTTTTTATCTCAGTACTTTGACGTTTGTAGAACATATATCACAGCAAAAAAAAAACTGCTAAATCTCTCGGACTTATTTCTTTTTTTTTGGGGTCAGCGCATAATGTCTTCTTCTGCCATAAATCTACATTAATAGTCATCTCAGTAGCCTGGCCTTTTTAGACGTATCAAAACAAATACTCCTAGGTAGGTAACATTTGTATTTAGTATACATTTAGTAGGCTAAACAGAAACAATCCACGTAACATACCAAGATAAGCAAAATTGAAAGACAAAACAAATTAGCAAGAGAACAATGTGGCTTCAAATTAACGTTCTTTGCATCGCTTCCGCTGATAGCAGCGCCTGCGCCGACGCACGCGCTCAGCGAGGTCGTTAAAACTTCAAGGTACTACAAAATACAAGTGAAATGTTATTTATGGCTGTTTAGAAAAAACAAAAAAAAATGTTAATGTTTATAAGTGATATGAAAAGGGGAGCAGTGGTGGCCTAGTTGTTACAACCCCGACTTACTTCATGTATGTATTATTTCATCACCACTGCTCTAAAAACGGTGACGGAAAATATCATGAGGAAAACGGCATGTCTCAGAACAAAAAAATCGAAGACATGTGACATCCACCAACCCGCACTGGGCCCGCGAGGTGGATTAAGGCCCATTCCCTCTGTCACAGAGATGAGGCATGTGTCCCAGCAGTGGGCACATTAAAAGGCTGATGATGATGATACGAAAATTCTAATATACACAGAAAAGAAGACAAAAATACATCGGCAATGAGGCATTAGTCGAGTCAAAGCTCCAAAGCCTTGAACATCGTCGTCGAGTTGCCAGCTTGTCGGTTTTTTATCGGTTGCATTTCGGGGAGTGTGCGATGGAATTGCATGATCTAATTCCGCCTAGCCCGTTTCATCATCGAACTACAAGACGTACGGCGATGCGCCATCGGTACATGGTGGACATCCCACCCATACGCACCAAACGTTTTGGAAATACTTTCATTATGCGTACAGCTAAGGAGTGGAATTCCCTGCCGGAGTCTGTGTTTCCAGATAGCTACAACCTCGGGGTCTTTAAGTCAAGAGTGAATAGGTTACTTCTAGGCAAGCGTGTTACACCGTCGACCACATCATCGCTTACCATCAGGTGAGATAGTGGTCAAGCGCGAGCCTATATAAAAAAAAAAAAAAAAAAAAAAAAAACATTTGTATTGATAGATCAAGAGAAACGAATATTGAGACTGGATACTGTTATAAAAGTGCATGTTAAGATCTTTTGACAGATGAGGATAAAATGAAATGGCAGATAGGCACACGACACTGGTCTAGGGCATTTTATAGAAACTATAGAATTGCCAAACAAAATAATTTAAGCAACCAAACTTAAGAGTCATGTGCTTCTACATTCTTTAATTACGAATCTAGAAGCCTTCCTCCATTATCTTTCTGCACTCGTCCCATGTTACTTGGAGTCAGGGCAAATCTTTATCTGCTTTCATTCTCTCCTGTCAATTGTCAAGTTATCACTGACTCCCTTTTCCCGAAAGACTTGAGAAGAAGAAAAGACGATGAAAACTGCAACATTAGATACGTCGAGTTTCACAAAATATTTGTTGCATTCAACAGCGTCTTACATAAAACCGTCTACATTGCAGTTTAAGACATCCGCGTACGAATTAACTTAATGATATTCCATGAAATAGCCGGCATGTGTTGCAGTATTCATGACGTATCGGAGTCGCACGCGCACTTAAGGTCAAATAGCACGAGCGCACTATGTATGCGTGCGCGCAGATCTTTGTGATTGCTATCTCCTTTACATAATCTTGGTACTTAAATTACAGTTACGGGTATAAAATGGGTATGTGCATGGGTATTACCTTTAACGGTTAGGGATACTAAAATTATTTATGTACCGAGTGTTAAGTCAAAAGACACGTGTCCAAAAGGATTTTCCGTGCGGGATTTTCACCATGGAATTTGTGTCAAATTTTTTCATCACATTGCTCGCAAACGGTTTTTTTCTTCGTAACTTTTGTTGACGCTTTTGTGAATAACGACGCAATTCTATATAATTAATCCAATACCTAGCTATTCCTCCTTTTTCCACACTCCATAACTCTCTTTATATGAGTTAAGTACTTAGGTTACTTATAATATTCTATGAAATAAAGCTCGCCTCTCTGTTTATGGCAGTGAAGTGTCATGCGCGGCGCTTGCGCTGTGGGCACGCGGCTTCGCTCGCGTCGCGCGTCGGTCGCAGGGTCGCACGCGCACAATGTTGCGTTGCAAGTCACTCACGAGAACACGCGACCCAAGCATTGCACGGGTTAACTTTTAGTATTGTTGCAGTGACTTGTGAGCGTGGCATAGTCGTTGAGTTTTAGGATTGTTGACAGATGTTGACATTTAGAATTAGGGCCTGTTTATAGTTTTAGTTTGTGCGCAATTTCGAGGGTTTTTAAGTCACGTGGATACACGCGACCCACGCATTGCACGGGTTAATTTTTTGCATTGTTGCAGTACTTATGAGCGTGCCAGTCTGTTTGAATTTGAACCTACTGGAAGAGTTAAGTTGTTCAGAAATATGGCAGTGGAATTTAGGGCCATAGTTTTATTGTTATCTAAGTAGTGTAGCATCTTGTATTATTATAAAAGTGGAATCAGGTCATAAAAAAAATTGCGTAAACTAAAGAGGCCCTAGACAACCGGGGGGTGACCATAAGCTCTTAGAGTAAGGTTATTTTGAGATCGCGTAAGTGACAGATGTATACAATTCATATACTTCTGTCCCTTACACACACTCAAAATAACCTTACTCTAAGAGATTATGGTCACCCTCCAGATCATTCTATCATCGAAAGCGTGGTGATGGTGATTGGAACAATGTCAAAACTGTATGGGAATGTCAAACGCTGTCAAAATGTCACGTCAATACCTTGCATTTTGGCATTTTGATCGTCGCCTGTAAGCGATAGCGATCAACGGTCTCAGGTCCAATTATTTTGTTTCAACTGGTCACAGCAATTTTCATAAGTACAATTTCGTAGATAAAATCAGTAGCTAATTTTCTTTTTGGGTATGTGAGTTTCTCTATTAAATTATCTCAATTAAAATTTACATCGTATAAAATACTTAATTAACAATAACTACCTATATATACACTTAAATAAAATAAAAGGCAGGGGTCATAGGGCGTCAAAAAATTCGTCCACATCGCTGTCAACGTGAAAAGTGCCCAGAACAATGCTGATTCTTTGGCCAAGGAAAAGCCAAGCCCTCTGGTCACGTGAAGAGTCGACTAAACGTTTGCTTACATCTCAAAATACTCGAAGAGCACTCGGACCCCATGAACACCTAACCCCTTTTTGGGTTAGGTGTGAAGGAGTATTATTTTTACGATTTGTTCAAATTTCGGGCTAGTTTCAACAGAGTTGTTACAGCATATCATTTGTAAACAAACTTGTTTCCGCACAACAATAGATTTAGTTATTTATGGAGGAAGTGATAAATCACCCGTATAGTCTTGTCTCTGGTTACATAAATTACCAAATAGAGATAAGTAAATTAGACCCTGATCTCGTGACAATCTATCGTACCGTTAGCATTTACATCAAGGGATATGCAAGTATCGGAATTCGCCAGAAATATCCCTATAGCAATCTGAATAACAGTTATTTAAAAGTAACCTTCTGTATAAGGCAGTATAAAAACAAAACCGTCAATTTTAAAGCGGCCAGTGTCTCTAGTAATGGCCTTCCGTGTTTAAAAGCGGCTCTTGTTAAACCTGCCAATTTGTTTAAGGAAGCCGTGGTCAGTTGAAACTAACAGCACAAGAAATGTGTCCATTAAAGGAGAAACTGGTGCTCTCAGATAAGCACTGCAACAAAACACGAGAAAGTTGGGAACAACGACATTCTAGCACTGGACTACATAACGCTAACAACTACTGCCTGCCTACTATACTGGCTACTGGGATTTCTCCTACGCCCACACCTGACAAGCCTCTAAATTTTGCACAATCACCTCGATTAATTATTGTTTGAAATGCTGACAGGTAGCCTGATAATCTAGACTGGGACAACACGGCTCCTTGTTGCACAACCTGATCACCTTTCTGTGCGTTCTGATCAGCAGATTGCATATCATTTGAGCTCTCATGTCCTTTCACTTTCATGCGTGTCTCTATGATAAGCTGTCCGGTCAAGTGACTGATTGAAGTATTGATCGCCTCTGAGCACACTTTGTCAATATGCTCTTGATTTTCATCATAAAATAGAATGAGATTGCCATTTAATTTTCGCCTAAAAAGTCAGTCTATCTAGACCAGTGCATTTTCAGTGAGAGAGCTGGCATTTTCTCCACTTTCATTGCTCTTCAAATAGCATTTTGCAATTGGAACGTGCTGTGCGGGCACTTTATTTCATTGGCACGAGTGTCCGGAGTCGAATCACGCGCAGCGGGCGGGGAGGCGCGCGGGGGGGCGTCTGGCTCGAGCCCGACCGTGGGAACGATCTGCCTTTAACGTGTCGCACGTGCTCGAGACGCTACTACCGCGCCGCAAGCAGAAACGAGACGCACAGCGCTCCGCCTACGAACAAGACAAGGACGCCACAAGATTCTACATTCAAATGAAAGCAAAAAAATAATATGACAATAAAATAACGAGAACCAACAATAATTTGTGAGCGTTCGAAATTCAAAGCGTGAAAGGGACAGAGGCGAGTATTATTTATTCGAAAGTAAGAACAAAATTGTAATGGAGACGTTGATTTATCTGCGAGGTGTTGCCGGCCAGACTCGTCGCTACTGTATGTATTTAAAAGCCGTTTGTTATTTTGCAATTGCGGTCGCCTCGAGAGCCATGATTACAATGAAATAAATTGGTGGCGAGTCGTTTATTAACCGTCTGTTAGTGTGATAACTTGCGGCTATTTTAAAACGGTCGTTACAGAGAATTATTGATAATAACAGCCTTTTTTTGCTTGATTTATCATGACGTAAACAAGGAAGGGTATAAAAAATACCTCCTTGGTCGACCTTTGGCACGCCATGTGTTTTAGCATGTGGCGTGAATCTCGGCGAAAGGTACCGGCTAGCCGAGGTCGGGTTACAGGCCAAACGGCCACATTTGGCGGCCACACTGGCAGGGGTTGGCCAAATGCTGCAAAAACCCAGTCATTGAGGTTCGATGCTCATTGAGCCGTAAAGCCGCGCCTGGAAATCCTGACCTTACGAGATTTATGAGTAGATAAAGAGAACATGCGGCATGCGCATGTCACGGAGATCGAGATGACGCCTTTGAGATGTACAGAAGAATACATGCTGCGCTGACCATAAATGATTTCGGATAAGTTTGGCTGAAAGATGATGATGAGGACAAATATTAAATAATGTCTGTGCTGAACAAATTCCTTTTCTTCCTTTAAGTGTTAGTCACCGACAACTTTACTTTTACTGCATCATAAACAAGATACAAAGTAACTAACAAAGCTCCCAACAGAACCATTCATATTATGATGCTACTGGCTGCATAACAGAAATAAAAACCACAAAATAAAACTTAACACGCACCTCCTAAGCCGTAACACAAGCTAAGAACAAAACCACCCTCGAAGTAAACAAAGTATAAAGTGACGTAACATAAGATGTTTTTGTTAAAATCACTGAAACATGAGCGCCTCATCCGGTCGCAACCCGATTTAATAGACTGACCTACACGGTTGACAATCTCTGTCCAGCAAAAACTGACCACACACCACACATTGTACTTCAAACCTTTATCCAACAAAGATAGAGTTGGAATTTGAATGGAGGATGTTTCAAGAGTGACCAAAGACGAAGGATGAGCAATTTTTATTGTTAATTCAACTATAACATTCAATGGCTTGAACGTAACCAAATTGCGAACATCCGGGGTGCCTATTGATGCACCTATTCTATTTAACTACTATCATCTATTGGACAAGATGAACAGCATAACAAGAAAATTACATCGTCTTTTGTCAAGGAAGTACGGACATGTAGTTTGAATATGGAACACGATATTTTATTGCATTGTTATGTCACTTCATTTTCTTTGCCTCGTTGGTTGATGATTCTCGTTTGCGTAGTGCTGAGCAAGAGGTCCGATTCGATTCCCTGGTTGGGCAATGTCTCAATATCAAAATCATCAATCAGCCTGGTTGGTGATAATTAGCTCGCCCCTTATTGTATGGGACTCAAACATAACGGAACGAAAGAAAGAAAGGAAGATAGAAAAAAAAAATATTTACTGGCGAAATTATGGGTTTACTTTAGGTGCAACTCTGCCTACTTCGAGGAATACAGGTCTTGAGTCTTCTTTTTCTTTTTTGAGTTCATGGCTGTTCTATTATGCTATTAACTGACAGTTAAACTAGTTAAGTTTTATCGCTTGACTCGCTCTTGGACTAATTCAGTGACCATAATTATCGAATTTCCCAACCGTTACGTAGCAATATTCATAATGACCAGACAATGAGATAAATATAGAAGTTTAAATCAGTATTCATTACGCTGCCCGATTTGACTTGACTAGATTCATAATGCCCGTGCATTATACACAGTGCCCTGATTAATCAATTGGTCCATGACAGATATACTACACTTTACATTATGTCATCTTACCTACTTACTATTCGGTGGTCGCAAACACTGTTAGATAAAACTTAGCTAACGCAACCTTTACATAAGTTTACGAAACCCATGATCAAAACAGCCTAGGTTTTACTCATTGACCACCGAGGTCGACGCAATCAAACTTACCCTAGCCACAAACCTCAATTTACCTTCAAATCACAGTACGTCAATATTGAAATAAATGACGGACGTCTTCAATAGAGGTCAAGCGACCCAGTTCCTCGAATGAAATTATCAACACAACTCAAAATAAGCTCAAGTAATGTGACTCAATTGTCCGATGAAAATGAATTCAAATTATACACGCATCTAACGCATGTTTGACAACTTCTCGTTAATTTGCGAATCAAAATATGCAAAATCAATAAAAAAAACATTTACTGGCATCGGTTCCATAATTTACTCCATTAAAAGCCCCATATAAAAGTTACATTAGCCAGGCGATTCTGGGACACATGTGGGGCACCCACAGTTCTGATAATAACCACTCAGCGGGATGCCAGTACTTACAGTTACTCACTGCATGACTATATTTTAATTTAAAACTGACTTTACCAAAGACTTGGTCCATATTAAGGTATAATATACCAAAAATTACCAAAGATTTGGTCCGCTTTATCCCAAAGTGTACCACTCAATATGTAATTTGACCAATCAGGTCGTCATTATGCCGTAATGCACCATCCAACCCTCCGGTGCATTACCGTTGGCTCTAAATTAAGCGATCATAATACTTAGTGGTATTAAGAGCTTTCACTGCCGCGGGCACGAAGGTTAATGTTATTAAAAAGTCGTTAGTTTCCATCATAATTATAATTTTAAGATTTTTTTGACTTCGATGCTTTACTGTAAGTAATCCATGCCGAAAAAGTCAAGTTCTTCTCGAAACTAACGCTGTTCTATGAAATGTTCGACGACACGTGTGAGACTAAAAACATTACGAAATTTTCACATAACATCCGTGTTTACTAAAAAATAATCAACATATTAATAATTAAATTAACATATTATAATAAGCAATCAATTAATTTAATTTGCAAGTCAAAAACTCACTATAGCTGTATCTAAATCTGCTTTAATTTCGTCATAGTAATAAAGCGTAGCGCGTAGCTCCGATTACCGCGAAAATGAGGCTACGAAGACTACGAACTTTAGTTACGTGTCCCATTATTGCGCATTTTTTCACTGCTACGGTGCTACGCGCGCTACGCTACTACGATATTTCTATCCCTCGAGCCGTCTCGCTCCAACTCCCCGGCGTAGGCACAGTGACGCACGTGCAGTGCACGCGAGTGTAACCTCTCGCTCACTCCCGCACACTTCCTGCGCGCGCCTCCAGCCCGAGCTCGACTGTGGGAAAAGACGGCAGGTGTTATGCGGGATCGTGAACAACCACGCATTACCATTCACATTATTCAACAATAAATAATAATAATAAGAAGCCGTGGAACGAGTGGCGAGCACGCGCAACGTCCTCGCCGCGCCGCTCATACTAATGGGTGCGCGTGAGTGTGTGCGTGCCCTTACGTGTGAGTGTCTTAAGATGTGAGTCGGTAGTGGACGCGAGGTTTTTTTTACAGACGCTTCATGTGGGCGGGCGCACGTCACGGATTTAACTTTGGATTAACCTTCGTTAATTGTTTTGGGATACGTTTTTCATGTTCGGACTAATTGATTTTTATGTGGACAAGCATGTATCTTTGATAGTTTGACGCACTATTTTGTTGAGACGTAATATTTAGTATAGTGCTAATCGCACAGCTATTGGTGCTAATCTGCTAATTCAATTAGATAGAAAAGTCCACCCTATTTATTAGAACCGATAGAAATATTTTACTACATCAAAACATACGATCATGATTCTTGAGAAATAGTTTCCTGAAAAAAATTCCAAAACAAAACCATACTTTACACTACCCCGCAAATCCATTACCAAGAACTGTAACCTATAAAAAGCAAACAATATCAATTAAATATGTCTCACTCCCAACAAAAAAACGAATTTCAATCAAATTGCAATTCATTCATTTAGGTACAATCTACGTAGGTAATTGCATTGCGCTTGCGCCTGTCCGCGTGAATGCTTCACAACGGTTATTTAATTGTGCACTCAGCATAGCACCGTCCATTCATGCCCTGTACCTACACACGTTGGTACCTATTCGGTAAGATCTTGATTGGTAAATTGCTCAATAATTTACTATAAGGTTTCGAACGAATAAAAATTTAAAC
This sequence comes from Orthosia incerta, assembly GCA_948252205.1. Lineage (NCBI taxonomy): Eukaryota > Metazoa > Arthropoda > Insecta > Lepidoptera > Noctuidae > Orthosia > Orthosia incerta. The sequence goes on from OX411759.1 coordinate 9,844,609, forward strand.
CCATCCGAAGTTCGAACCTTTTAATCTTCAACTGTCACTTGTTTTTCTGCGCTTCTGTTTATGAGTATAATCGTAGGGCTGTTGAATTTTAATGAATCTACTTGTTCGCGACGAAGCGTCATCAACCATACTAAATGGTTCATAAAAAGTTAAAGTTTGTATGTGTAGACATGTCTGCTCACCACGGCGCGCCATCTGATACTAAAATGAATTTTAGAGGCCCGTCTATATTTATACTAAAATTTTACCTACATTTTTTGAGATAGTAGTATAATGTTTTTAGTATTTGTCAGTATGTCATAGGGTTCAATAGTTCACCCTTAACAGAGTAAAATCATTAGAAAGCATACTGATAAGAGTTATCATAGTAAAAAACATAAATTTCTGTCATACGATACGTCTGTGCTCGGCGACGGATTAGTTCCGAATGGCCCGTCAGATGGAGCACCACGATATATATAGTTTTGGAGTTTTTTGAAAATATTATAGTAATTAAAATCATGTTTTTAAGGGCTTATCCTATGTACTGGACATGTAATCAGTACATAATGATGAAACTATGTGAAGACCACATAGTTTCTGCTATGTAAATAAGAATATTGACTTGATATCTCAAACACCAAATATATGGTTTCAGGTCATTTTAGGGTATATGGGGGACCTAGACCGAGACAGGAAGCCTATATACACCTCATAGTTAGCGAAGTCTTTTATATAAAGCCCATTTACTTGAGATATCAAGTCAGTATATAATAGAAAAACTGCTGTTTGTCTGGTTTTGGTAATCGCTTTCGGTTTTAGGTGCCCTAAGTACCTAGAAACATATAGGTGTACTGGTAAAAGTACTACCATTGGAAAGCTTGCTAAAAGGGCTTCCAGGCGGTTTCTAGATGGGAAGAATCGCTTGGATAGTCAACGAGATAGGCAGCCGTGAAAAATGTAAACAACGTAAAACGTTGAAATTTGTAGACCCTTCAGGTGGAATAACTCCATGAAGGGAATAGATGTACTCATGGTGTAAGTACTTTCGGATGGCTTGCTGGACTAGCTACCAAGCCATCACTTTGGAGCGAAAATCGCTCAAGTAGTTTAAGTACAATTCCAGAAAATAGGTTTCTGGAAATGTAATTTTTAGTCAGTTTTTGGCATTCCCTGGGACTATACACCCCTGGGAATTCCGAAAATAAGGAATTTTTGGGGACCTCCCGATGGCCCGTTAAATGCACCATCGTGTCGTCCCAATCTTATTAGTGTTATTATACCTAGTTTCTCTGGTAGCTGGGCGCAAAGAAAGTGACCAGCTGCCAAATTTGTACATAGCGAGGCACCTTATGTGCATATGACCTAGATAGACTTACATAAGCACTGGAAATGTAAAGTGTGGTCTATTGGCTACCAGAATCCCCATAATAGGCGGTGATTGTCTGGTAAGCCTAAGTAGGAGGTCCTAAAGTCGGTGAAATGACTTAGGAATTTATAGATTCATTACATAGGGGATGATATCCCATAGAAGATTCCCGAAAATAAGCTTTTTCTAGACGTCAACAGACAGCCTGCTATTGGCACCAGCAGGTCAACCCAACCTATAGATATCCTTAGGCTAGGTTAAAAGCTATTAAGGTTTTAACTGGGAAATAAAGGGAATTGTCCTTTAATTTCATGTAAATAGTCTAGGGAAGCTATCAATACCTGGAAATTAGGTATATTGATTAGATACATAGATAGGGGGCGTTACTGTGTTACAGTACGAAGAAATCCAGCTATTGATGGCACCATGGAAGGGGTGCGGTAACCCTATTTACCAAATATGTATAAGGGTTTTTTACATAATTAAAAATTATTTTCGGCGAGAATTTGCGGGGCTCTCAATAATGGCACGATGCGAGGGTATAAAGAACCCCCGGGCCCAAATAGAATTTGTAGTCATCCAAAGCTAGTCGCTTGTACTTGTCTTAGTAAATAAGAAGTAATTCTTATATAGAATCACGTCTCAGAAATTGTTGAGAGCCCTAGAATCGTGCCGTGTACTGAATAACTTAGTGTTTCATTTAATTCATCAACTTCAACCCTTATGAAGACATCCCTTTTCGATCCTGTCGAGCTGAACCTCGGAACCTGGACACCAGGAGTGCTGATCCAGAAGTAGGCAACCCAGAATCTGGAAATAACTCAAGTACAGCCAACACATCGTTGAATCGTTAGAGTCGATTTGCAACCCTTCGTCACTGCTGCAGCCAGGCATCCAAGAACCTTTATTTTCGTTGATGTGGATGGGGCGTTCAGCGGCAATGGCCAGAAGGTTTACGCCCTTCTTTTCTCGGGGCCAATGAACACGCTACGTCCTGCACATTTAATGGTCCTTGCGAGCCGAATTTTGGAGCCTGGAGAGCCCCAGGACGTCGGGAACAGCAGATCCAGAAAAAACAACTGGGTGCCTGCATATTAAGTCGGCTACGTGCAACACAACGTTGACCCGTTTGAGCCGAAATTCGAAGTCTGGAGCGCCCCAGGACGTCAGGAAGAAATAGTGGTGGAATTAATTTTTCGAATTTTGGAGAAATTAATTTCACAAATAAACCAAAAATCGACGTGCACTGCAGGGAACAAGTCCTACGTGCCCTATTTGCCGCTGGATCCAAGAGGTAAAATTCTGGAGACAGTTATTGAAAATACCCTATTTTTTCAATAATTGTAAGAAGATAGAAAAAATTTTCTGTGAGCCGCAAAATGCTGTATGAAGACTGATGCGCATCCTTGAAGCCCCAAGAATAGTTCCTGAAGACTTATCGCTGAAAACTACCCTTATGTTTTTAGCGATTTGTTTAAAAAACGAGCGCCCGTCAGAAAAATACAAGACGTGCGTTTTAGAAGGCTGATGTGCATCCTTGATGATTGAAGAATAATTCCTGAAGCCTTATGACTGAAAACAACCCCTATGTCTTCAGGAAAATTTTGAAGACTGAATTTTCGTCAGTGAATGGAAGAAACGTACTCTGAAGACTTAGATACGTTTCGGATGTACTGACTACGCGGTTCCTGAAGCACTATCACTGAAAATAACTTTGACGTTTCGGTGATTTATTTGAAGATTGAATTTTCTTCAATCGAGCAAGATACGTGCTCTGAAGATTGATGCACGGCTCTGATGCTTTGGACAAGCAGTTCATGAAGCATCACCACCGAAAAGTAACCTTGACTTTTCGGTGATTTAGAATTTGATTGAATCATAGTCAATCAAATAGAACATACACGTTTATGGGAAAAATAAACTTGTATAGCAAATGCCTGAAGTTTCCTGAAGACTTATCACTGACCGTAAGTTTTTAGTGATTTTTTATTTGAAGATTGAATTATAGTCAATCGAAGTGGAGGTTAACTTCTGGAGATCGTCGGTTTGAACGCTGAAGCCCGGAACTGGGACTTATCTTTGAAAACTAACTTCGAGTTTTCAAAAGAAAATATTTCAACAACAATGCCGATAACCAGAACCAAAGGCAAGAAGCCGGAGGCATGGACCGTGGAGTTGGATCAGCCAGCTGGCATCAGACATGAGCTGCCGCCGGGTTCACCTTCCACAACCGAAGGGACCGAGCCGGCGGACGAGCAGCGCCATCTAGCGCCTCAAACTGAAAGCACTCCGACGCATCAACCAATAGAAACTGATCAAGCGGTTTCTACCAGATTAACCAGATTAGAAGGAGCTTCAGACACAACATTGAAACCTTCTCAGAAAGAGAAGATTTCCGAAGAAGACAGACGTACAGCGATGCCGATGACTACCCGGGGTGACGCCCGTATCGAACATAGCCGTCCGCCGTCAACTAGAGTGACTCAGTCACGAAAAAATATAGATAAAGCTCGCGAAGACTTACTCAAAATTAAGTTGGAGCTTGCACAACTTGCACTTCAGAGAGCGGAGGAAGAGGGTTCCGAAGCTGAATACTTGGATGACAGAAACTCGAATGACGAGTACGTGCGTTCATGGCTAGAAGAGGCACCAGAACCTCAGCCTGAGAAGGAGGATAACGTCGTGGAAGGGGGAACCAGAAATTCTATGCATAGACCCCTGACTGCGACCGCCACCAAATCGCAAATAGAAGGTCAGCATCCTAAAGAAAAAGAAGTGCGAAAACCTCCAGTTGCAGCGTCAGCTGAGTGTACAGGAGGTCAGAGGGATAGTCTCCGTCCATTCCTGACGGAGTTGACGTCCGCTATAGCGTCGCTAGCCGACAGAAAAATAGAACAGCGGGACCAACCGAACCCCTCTGCGTCGAAATTCGTCATGACATTGCCGAATTTCAATGGTTCTCATACTGAATGGCTATCATTTCGGGCCATATATGAGACAACTCGAGCGTATTTTACGGACGTCGAGAATACAGCGAGGCTGAGGAGAAGCTTACATGGACGTGCAATGGAAACCGTCAGCTCAGAACTCATCGGACATGCCAGGCCCGATGACATCATGAAGGAACTCGAGCTGCAGTTCGGCCGTCCAGACTCCATAGCGCAAGCTGAAACAGATAGATTACGCGGACTGCCGCGCTGCAGTGAGTCACCAAGAGACATCTGCGCGTTTGCAAGTCGCGTAAGAGGTGCTGTAGTCACGCTCCGCGCGTTAAAAAAGGGTCATTACCTTATGAACGCGGAGCTTATGCGATTGTTAACAGAGAAGTTACCCAATTCGCTACGAGCACAATGGTACCGATCATATTCGGAGAAGTACCAATCGGTGCCAGATATTTCATTGTTCAGTGATTTTATATCTGAACAGGCACACTTCTGTAGTCCATTCGCCCCACCCGAAGGCATCGCTTCGGCCGAGGCGAACACCAACAGACGCGTCACACAAAGGACGCATATAGCTACGGACCAACCGGTAGGAAAATGCCGTGTTTGCGACGTGGGACATCACTACGCCACTGGATGTGCACAATTCAGGGGCGTAGCTGTCGAGAAACGATGGGAGCTAGCGAAAAAACACAATCTATGTTATCGCTGCCTTCAACTTCGACAAGGCAACCACACTTGTAAGAAAAAACAATGTGGCCAAGACGGGTGCAGAGATACGCACCATCGGCTTCTTCATAGGAAGAAGCAACAGCAGAGGGAAGCCAACAAGAAGCCCGATGTTCCTGAATCCCGGAAGGATCCTCAGGAAACGGTGGCCAGTTTCGGGTCACCATCGAGCCAGGCGTACCTCAAGATAGTGCCGGTCCGGGTAATCGGACCGGCGGGAGAGGTGGCAACATATGCTCTCCTAGACGATGGGTCCACCGTTTCGCTGATGGATGAAGACATCGCGAGGCAAGTCGGGGCAGAGGGCCCTGTGGACCCGCTCAAGATCGGTGCGATAGGCAACACCATGCTCACCACCCCATGCTCAAGAAGAGTCAAGGTGACGCTGGTTAGCCCGCAAGACAGAAGGGTACAGTTCAAAGCACGTACTATACCTAAACTCAGCTTGGCAAAACAAACAGTGAGCGATAGGGTTGTCGCACGCTGCAAGCATTTAACCGACTTGAGAAAAGAGTTGATGTACAACAATGGCGTGCCAAAAGTACTCGTCGGCCAAGACAACTGGCATTTGTTATTGGCCAGCGAGATTCGCAGAGGTCCAAGACACCAACCAATTGCGTCACTTACAGCGATGGGTTGGACACTACATGGCGCGCACAGTAGTTTACTACGACAACAAGTACATCATGTCAATAGAATAACAACTGATGATAATTTGGATCATCAGTTGCGCGAACATTTCGCGATAGAATCGTTGTGCATAAACCCACAGCGACCCGCCTCTGACCCAGCAAGAAGGGCAGAGGACATTTTGAATCGATCAACTGTCCAATTAGAGAATGGACACATCGAAACCGCCATGCTTTGGCGTAATGAGCATGCTGAGATGCCAGATAGCTTTGAGACAGCTCTGAAGAGGCTCGTCTCAACAGAAAAGAAGCTGGACAAGAACCAGGAACTTCGAAGAAGATACTCAGACCAGATGGACTCGCTAATTGCGAAAGGGTACGCTGAAAGGGCACCCGCAATTAGCACGCCGGGCAAAACTTGGTACCTCCCGCACTTCGATGTCTTCAACCCAATGAAGCCAGACAAACTTCGCATCGTACATGACGCTGCCGCCAAATCGAGAGGAATGTCACTGAATGACTTCCTGTTAACTGGGCCCGACCTATTACAGTCGCTGCCAGGCGTAATGATGCGGTTTCGCCGTCACTGCGTTGCAATAACCGGTGACATAGCGGAGATGTTCATGCAAGTGAAGGTGCGGAGCCAAGACCGAGACGCGCTTCGCTACCTGTGGAGGGGAAACCGCAGAGAAGGAGCGCCAGAAGAATATAGAATGACGTCCATCATTTTCGGCGCAGCCAGTTCGCCTTGCACAGCAATTTTTGCAAAGAACTGGAACGCAAACAAATATATAGAAAAGCACCCTGAAGCTGTGAATGCTATACTACGTAGTCATTATATGGATGACTACCTAGATAGTTATAGAACTATCGAGAAGGCGGCAGAAGTCGCTAGTATGGTGCGAAAAATACACCTACAGGCGAGGTTTGAACTCAAGAAATGGGTTTCAAATAGCTCGCAGCTCCTAGAAAAGATGGACCCATCGCATATACAAACTGAGATGGTATCCATTGGAGATATAGATACGTCGGAAAAGATACTCGGCCTCATATGGAGGCCAGGCGAAGACACGCTGGGTTTCAACCTCACACTCGCGCGTCTGCCTGAGGGTATCTTGGACCGAGAGGCGCCCACCAAGCGAGAGGCGCTCAGAATAGTAGCGTCGCTATACGACCCACTCGGACTCGCCTCACCAGTAACCATCAAGGCGAAGCAAATATTGCAAGAAGCATGGAGACGAGGCGTCGACTGGGATCAGAGGCTAGATGTTGACCTAGCATTACAATGGAAAATTTGGGTACAACATTTACGCCAACTAAAAAACGTTAGCGTACCAAGATGCTATCCTGGATATAGCGACGCTATAGAAATGCAGGTGCATGTGTTCACTGATGCAAGCGAGATGGCATATGCTACCGCTGTATACTGGCGGGCCACGACCGTGGAAGGCAAGCACTTAATAAGCCTTGTTATGGCGAAAGCGCGGGTGGCCCCACTGAAACTGCTTTCGATACCGAGACTCGAACTTCAGGCCGCGGTATTGGGAACCCGCGTAGCCGCAGCAGTGATGAGTGAACACGACTGCAAGCCCACGTCAGTAACGTATTGGTCAGATAGCAAGACCGTACTGACCTGGATTAGAAGAGGAGCGAGAGTATACAAACCTTTCGTTGCTCACCGAATAGCTGCTATTGAAGACAATAGCAAAGTCGAAGATTGGCGGTGGATACCCACCAAGATGAACATCGCTGATGCAGCAACCCGTGACGTGCCACTGCGGTTCAACTCGGACCACGAGTGGTACTGCGGGCCGAGATTTTTGTCTCTTGGGCCCGAATTATGGCCCACAGAGAAACCTCCGACTATAGACGACACGGGAGAAGAAAAAACTTTCGTTGTCACAGAAGGGGACAAGAAGAGCTTCATAGAAGCCGTTCCAGAGCCAGGCAGATTCTCCAGATGGGAGCGACTGCTTCGTGCGACCGCCACAGTTCTGCGTTTTATATCTCTTTGCAAAAATAGAACAGAGATAACGTCCTATAAACGGACGAGAAAAAACGCTGAAAAGGACCCAGACTGGCGCCAGAAGCCTGCTGTACCTGCACAGAAGCAGAAGCAGGCATGCAGAGCACCAACCCAGGTCAACAGACAAATTATAGAAGCAGAATTTCTCCAAGAAGCTGAGAAAATACTTGTCCAGGTCGCACAACAACAATCGTTCGCTTCAGAGTTAGCGAACGTTGAAGAAATAAATAAAAATAGCTCGCTGCGACCTTTACAAATTCAGGTCGTTGACGGCGTGCTGCGACTAAGAAGTCGCATAGCAGCTACGCAAGAGGTAGCTGAAGAAGTGATGCGCCCGCCTATATTACATGGCGACCATCACATAACGCAGTTGTACATAGACTGGACACATCGCAGTCTACAACATAGTGGCACCGAACTCACAATTAATGAGGTACGGCAGCACTACTGGGTCGTGAAGATGCGACCAACAGCGAAGAAGGTGATAGCAAGATGCCTGCATTGCCGTATACGCAAGGCACAGCCACCAGTACCTGCGACCGGCGACCACCCGAAAACGCGCCTCGCTCACCATAAGAGGCCGTTTACATATACCGGGCTCGACTATTTCGGCCCGCTATCCGTCACCGTCGGTCGGCAGCATCAGAAGAGATACGTAGCACTATTTACGTGTCTCACATCAAGGGCGGTGCACCTTGAAATCGCCGCCAGCCTTAGCGCAGACTCCGCCATATTGGCGCTGCGCCGATTCGCCGCGCGCAGAGGATGCCCAGCTGAGATACACTCAGACAATGGCACCAACATGCACGGCGCCGACAGAGAGCTGCGAGACGCCTTCAAAACAGAGGCAAGTCGCAGAGGCATCGTATGGCGCTTCATAACGCCATCAGCGCCATTCATGGGAGGCGCCTGGGAGCGCCTAGTTCGTTGTGTTAAAAACACACTATGCAATGTACTTACAGAGAAACACCCCACCGAAGAGGTGTTGTCCACACTGATTTGTGAGGCAGAGTACATTGTAAATAGCCGACCATTGACACACGTGTCGGTAGATGGTGATGATGACGAATCCATCACACCGAATCACCTCTTGCTCGGTGGGTCAGCCAGACTACCTACACCTGGCACGTTCACTGAGCAAGATATAGACAGCAGGAAAATATGGCGACGATCACAGATCCTCGCTGATATGTTCTGGAGTCGCTGGGTCAGAGAGTACCTGCCGGAGCTCCAAAACCGGCGGGAGCCACATAGTAGTGGGCCCAGATTTAAAGTGGGTGACCCTGTCCTGATAGCCGACGGCCAGCTGCCCCGCAATACGTGGCCGCGAGGCCGCATTGTGGCCGTGTATCCAGGAATCGACGGAGAAATCCGGACTGCTGAGGTACGCACACTTGGCGGTACCTTGAAGCGTCCGGTGAAGAAACTCGTCCCACTGCCCCAGTAACCAGAGATGCCGGAGCGGCGACCGTCCTCTCGGTGGGCCTGGCCGGCAGCCGAGAAATGCCGTCCGTCGCTCACCGAAGGAATGCAGCGCCGCGCCGACAACACTTCGAGTCGACACAGCGAGTCGACACAGCACTGCACGGCGGGAGATATGTTCGCGACGAAGCGTCATCAACCATACTAAATGGTTCATAAAAAGTTAAAGTTTGTATGTGTAGACATGTCTGCTCACCACGGCGCGCCATCTGATACTAAAATGAATTTTAGAGGCCCGTCTATATTTATACTAAAATTTTACCTACATTTTTTGAGATAGTAGTATAATGTTTTTAGTATTTGTCAGTATGTCATAGGGTTCAATAGTTCACCCTTAACAGAGTAAAATCATTAGAAAGCATACTGATAAGAGTTATCATAGTAAAAAACATAAATTTCTGTCATACGATACGTCTGTGCTCGGCGACGGATTAGTTCCGAATGGCCCGTCAGATGGAGCACCACGATATATATAGTTTTGGAGTTTTTTGAAAATATTATAGTAATTAAAATCATGTTTTTAAGGGCTTATCCTATGTACTGGACATGTAATCAGTACATAATGATGAAACTATGTGAAGACCACATAGTTTCTGCTATGTAAATAAGAATATTGACTTGATATCTCAAACACCAAATATATGGTTTCAGGTCATTTTAGGGTATATGGGGGACCTAGACCGAGACAGGAAGCCTATATACACCTCATAGTTAGCGAAGTCTTTTATATAAAGCCCATTTACTTGAGATATCAAGTCAGTATATAATAGAAAAACTGCTGTTTGTCTGGTTTTGGTAATCGCTTTCGGTTTTAGGTGCCCTAAGTACCTAGAAACATATAGGTGTACTGGTAAAAGTACTACCATTGGAAAGCTTGCTAAAAGGGCTTCCAGGCGGTTTCTAGATGGGAAGAATCGCTTGGATAGTCAACGAGATAGGCAGCCGTGAAAAATGTAAACAACGTAAAACGTTGAAATTTGTAGACCCTTCAGGTGGAATAACTCCATGAAGGGAATAGATGTACTCATGGTGTAAGTACTTTCGGATGGCTTGCTGGACTAGCTACCAAGCCATCACTTTGGAGCGAAAATCGCTCAAGTAGTTTAAGTACAATTCCAGAAAATAGGTTTCTGGAAATGTAATTTTTAGTCAGTTTTTGGCATTCCCTGGGACTATACACCCCTGGGAATTCCGAAAATAAGGAATTTTTGGGGACCTCCCGATGGCCCGTTAAATGCACCATCGTGTCGTCCCAATCTTATTAGTGTTATTATACCTAGTTTCTCTGGTAGCTGGGCGCAAAGAAAGTGACCAGCTGCCAAATTTGTACATAGCGAGGCACCTTATGTGCATATGACCTAGATAGACTTACATAAGCACTGGAAATGTAAAGTGTGGTCTATTGGCTACCAGAATCCCCATAATAGGCGGTGATTGTCTGGTAAGCCTAAGTAGGAGGTCCTAAAGTCGGTGAAATGACTTAGGAATTTATAGATTCATTACATAGGGGATGATATCCCATAGAAGATTCCCGAAAATAAGCTTTTTCTAGACGTCAACAGACAGCCTGCTATTGGCACCAGCAGGTCAACCCAACCTATAGATATCCTTAGGCTAGGTTAAAAGCTATTAAGGTTTTAACTGGGAAATAAAGGGAATTGTCCTTTAATTTCATGTAAATAGTCTAGGGAAGCTATCAATACCTGGAAATTAGGTATATTGATTAGATACATAGATAGGGGGCGTTACTGTGTTACAGTACGAAGAAATCCAGCTATTGATGGCACCATGGAAGGGGTGCGGTAACCCTATTTACCAAATATGTATAAGGGTTTTTTACATAATTAAAAATTATTTTCGGCGAGAATTTGCGGGGCTCTCAATAATGGCACGATGCGAGGGTATAAAGAACCCCCGGGCCCAAATAGAATTTGTAGTCATCCAAAGCTAGTCGCTTGTACTTGTCTTAGTAAATAAGAAGTAATTCTTATATAGAATCACGTCTCAGAAATTGTTGAGAGCCCTAGAATCGTGCCGTGTACTGAATAACTTAGTGTTTCATTTAATTCATCAACTTCAACCCTTATGAAGACATCCCTTTTCGATCCTGTCGAGCTGAACCTCGGAACCTGGACACCAGGAGTGCTGATCCAGAAGTAGGCAACCCAGAATCTGGAAATAACTCAAGTACAGCCAACACATCGTTGAATCGTTAGAGTCGATTTGCAACCCTTCGTCACTGCTGCAGCCAGGCATCCAAGAACCTTTATTTTCGTTGATGTGGATGGGGCGTTCAGCGGCAATGGCCAGAAGGTTTACGCCCTTCTTTTCTCGGGGCCAATGAACACGCTACGTCCTGCACACTACTCCTTAATAATATGTTTTCTGCAAAATAATTATACAATAATGTCCATGACATATTTTGATGAAGGAAAATTGACATGCAACTGAAACTTTTTCCTTTTTTAGGGTTCCGTTTCCAAAGGGTAAAAACGGGATCCTATTACTAAGACTCCGCGGTCCGTCTGTCTGTCTGTCACCAGACTGTATCTCATGAACCGTGATACCTCATCATCATCATATCATCATATCAGCCGAAAGACGTCCACTGCTGGACATAGGCCTCCCCCAAGCGTCGCCACATTGACCGGTCCCGTGCGTCCCGCAACCAGCGGATTCCTGCAACCATCACCAGGTCATCGGTCCACCTGGTGGGAGGCCTTCCAACGCAACGTCTTCCGGTTCGCGGTCGCCACTCCAGAACCTTTCTGCCCCATCGGCCATCCGTTCTGCGAGCAATGTCCATGCCCACTGCCACTTAAGTTTGGCAATTCTTCGGGCTATGTCGGTAACCCTGGTTCTCTTACGGATCTCAACATTTCTGATTCGATCACGCAAGGAAACGCCGAGCATAGCCCTCTCCATTGCCCTTTGAGTGACTGTAAGCTTTCTGATAAGGCCCATTGTTAGCGACCACGTCTCAGAGCCATATGTCATCACTGGCAACACACACTGGTCATAGACTTTTGTCTTGAGACACTGTGGTAAGTTGGACGAGAAGACACCGCGCAACTTCCCGAACGCTGCCCAGCCGAGTCGGATTCGACGGTTGACCTCTTTCTCGAAATTGGCCCTACCCAACTGGATCGTTTGTCCCAGGTAGACATAGTTGTCCACAACTTCGAGTGTAGAGTCTCCAACCTTGATAGGAATGGGTGTGACATGGGCATTCAACATCACCTTGGTTTTGTCCATGTTCATTTTCAGACCCACTCTTTCGGAAGCTCTACTGAGGTCATCGAGCATTGTACTGAGGCTCTCCATGGTCTCAGCCATGACCACTATGTCGTCGGCAAACCGAAGGTGAGTGATGTACTCGCCATTAACGTTGATGCCTAGGCCGCTCCAGTCCAGAACCTTGAATACATCCTCCAGCGCAGCAGTGAACAGTTTCGGAGAAATGACGTCTCCCTGTCTCACGCCACGCTGGAGAAGGACTGGTTCCGAGGTCTGATCCTGAAGACGGACTGACATGGTGGCGTTTCTGTACAGACACTTCAACACCTCAATGTACCGGTAGTCGATCTGGCACCGTTGGAGAGACTGCAGTACAGCCCAAGTCTCGATCGAATCGAAGGCTTTCTCGTAGTCCACAAACGCTAAACAGAGAGGCAGGTTGTACTCTTCGGTCTTCTGTATAACCTGCCGCAGCGTATGTATGTGATCTACGGTGCTAAAGCCTTTTCGGAATCCGGCTTGTTCGGGAGGCTGGAAGTCGTCAAACCTGCGCGCGAGACGATTCGTGATGACTCTTGAAAACAACTTGTAGACATGGCTAAGAAGTGAGATGGGCCTATAGTTCTTCAGCCGGGCATTGTCGCCCTTCTTGAAGAAGAGTACCACCACACCCCTGCACCATGCCTGTGGCGTTTTGCCCTCGAGTATGACGGAATCAAACAGCTTCTGAAGGGCCTTAAGGACCGGTTTTCCACCCGCCTTCAGGAGTTCAGCAGTGATTCCGTCATCACCCGGCGCCTTGTTGTTTTTAAGCTGTTTCAGAGCCATCCTAATCTCGTACAGGCTGACATCCGGGATATCTTCGGTATAGTGTCGGGTCAATCTAGCTCTTGGGTCGTTTGCTAGATTCGCAACCGTGATACCTAGACTGTTGAAATTTTCACATATGATGTATTTCTATTGCCGCTATAACAACAAATACTAAAAACAGAATAAAATAAATATTTAAGTGGGGCTCCCATACAACAGTGATTTTTTTGCCGTTTTTTGCGATAATGGTGCGGAACCCTTCTTGCGCGAGTCCGACTCGCACTTGGCCGGATTTTTATAGTCTTAAAGCTATGCCCATTAAGCTTTATATGGCTTTTTCTATAAAGCCAGGGTTAATTGCGATCATCCATTAAATTTTTTTCTTAATCTGTTCTAGATCATAGCGTGATGCACTTCATATTTTTTTAAACACGCATTCAATTAAAACATTAATCACTGTCTCACTTAATTGATTAATACCAGTTCTGTGACATTTAATTTAATTTTAAAGTTTCGCTCAGCGTAAGCAATTAACGACATTTCAGATTGGTTATTGACTTTCAATCCGAGACCAATTTATTGGCGCCATTTTTAAGATTTTTAAACCATCCTTATTGCTAAGAGTTTAAGGAAGATTTTTAAAGGAAAGTTTACGTAAAAATTGTAGTAATTACCGATATTATTATATAAATTTCTTTGGAAGTCGGCGCAGGCGCAAGTCGTGACAAGAAATAAGAGTAAGATCACACGATCGGTCATGCGTCGACAGCCTCGCATAACTGAATATTTAATTCGCCGTGTATGAGACTGGACTTATTTAATAGCACGTTCTGTTAACTGTAAAATATTTATTGGAATTTGAATAAAATTGGCGATTTCAGACTTATATTAACTATAAGTTAGAAAGAAAAAAAAAGAAAGAAAAATTGTTTATTCTGCACAAACTAAACACACAATACAAAATAAAGAGTGGCATTCACTAAAGGTACAAATTAGCCAAAAGCCTCGTATTTAAAACGAAAACTTATAAAAGTTTGTCAATTTTTGTCTATTGTTGTACTGTATTATTTTTGTTTTTTATTTTTGTATTTTTTTGTTTTTTTTTGTATAGTTCTGGTTTCCTCACGAATTTTTGCTTAACTGATGTCAGCAATCATGGCGCAAGCGTTGTGATCATTGCTCGAGCCTTCTCTGTATGAGAAGAGGCCTTTGCCCTGCAGTGGTGATCAACGCTCGAGCCTTCTCTGTATGAGAAGAGGCCTTTGCCCTGCAGTGGTGATCAATGCTCGAGCCTTCTCTGTATGAGAAGAAGCCTTTGCCCTGCAGTGGTGATCAATGCTCGAGCCTTCTCTGTATGAGAAGAGGCCTTTGCCCTGCAGTGGTGATCAATGCTCGAGCCTTCTCTGTATGAGAAGAGGCCTTGGCCCAGCAGTGGTGATCAATGCTCGAGCCTTATCTGTATGAGAAGATGCCTTTGCCCTGCAGTGGTGACCAATGCTCGAGCCTTCTCTGTATGAGAAGAGGCCTTTGCCCTGCAGTGGTGATCAATGCTCGACCCTTCTCTGTATGAGAAGTGGCCTTTGCCCTGCAGTGGTGATCAATGCTCGAGCCTTCTCTGTATGAGAAGAGGCCTTTGCCCTGCAGTGGGACAGTTACAAGCTGGCAATTTTTTTATTACATCCTACTATCACACTAATATTATAAAGGTGAAAATCTGTGAGTTTGTTACTTCTTCACGCTCAAATGGCTGGACGGATCTGGATGAAATTTGGCACAGAGATAGATTATAGTCTGGAATCACACTAATATTATAAAGGTGAAAATCTGTGAGTGTGTACTTATGTTTGTTACTTCTTCATGCTCAAACGGCTGGACGGATCTGGAAGAAATTTGGCACAGACATAGATTATAGTCTGGAATAGCACATAGAATACTTTTTATCCCGGAAATATCTTCCCTCGCGATAATTTTCGACATTCACGCGGGCGAAGCCGCTGGCAGAAGCTAGTAATATTATAAAGGCGAAAGTTTGTGAGTGTAAGTGTGTTTGTATGTTTGTTACTCTTTCACGTAAAAATTACTGAACAGATCTGAATGAAATTTGGCACAGAGATAGATTATTGTTTGGAATAGCACATAGGATACTTTTTCATCTCGGGAATATGTTCCCTTAGGATAATTTTCGAAGCCGCTGGCAGAAGCTGGTTATTAATAAAATCTGTTATTAGTCGTAGTCTTGTTTAGTATGCATCGATAACCAGATAAAACAACCTAAACTTATCATAGACATCTAAACCATCTAAAGTAATATTAAAAATAAGTAAAATTGTTAATATGTTGTAAATTAAACCCATTCGAAGTTCGAACCTTTTAATCTTCAACTGTCACTTGTTTTTCTGCATGTATGAGCAGTGGTGGCTCATGCAGTGGTATCGGCCGCGACTTACATGTTGTAGGTTGTGGGTTCGAGCCCAGGCAGGCGTAACTTTGTGTAAATTATTTCATCATCACTGCTCTCAAAACGGTGAAGGAAAACATCGTGAGGAAACCGGCATGTCCTAGAACCAAAAATTCGAAGACATGTGACATCCACCAACCCGCACTGGGCCCGCGTGGTGGATTACGACCCATTCCCTCTCACATAGAGGAGGCCTGTGTCCCAGCAGTGGGAACATTAATAGGGTGATGTTGTGATATGATGTGTTAATATGTTTTTAAAAGGTGCAATAATGTCCATTTTTCAATCTTTGTTGTTGTTGTGATGTGCCTGTGTCGAATAAATATAATCATATTTCTATTCCATTCTATTTTAAGATTGTTTCACTCAAAAATGCTACACGCCTAGTATCATAGGCAATTTTTCTTTTTAATATATGCACGGTTCACGAATTGAAGCCCCGGGGAACCAAACCGTGCAATCTTTTTTTTCTTTCGTTTGCAAGGATCCCTTCTGAGGATGTCCATATTAATTTTAGGTACAAGTAACATACTTTCTTCAATTAGTCCATGTCTAAAGGATGTCCGGTCCCATTTAAAAGGGCGTTAAAGTACAATTGCACAATTTGTTTACACAGAAGTTCGTATGATTTATACTGAGTCCCATGACGAAGGTCCCAAGCTAATTAAATGGACACCAGAGCAGTACTTCAAACAAAGCTTGAAAGTTCTTTTAAAACTGAGAAAACTTTTCTATATTTTATTAAAAAATATACATAGGTACGCCTCTGGACTTAACCCAAATACATCTTGATTTATTTAAAAAGTAATTAATCTTACGGTGGCTAAGCAATTGTGGGATCCACTATACTAATAGATTTTTACAGTATCGTTATGGTTATGATAAGAAAAATCTTGCAGAACTTCAATCGAATATGAATTGTCATTAAGCTGGCAATATTGAATTCTAAAATCGTCATTAAACAATTAAGGTTCATTGAAACCACACCTTAATATGCCTGCATCGAAACAAGAATCGCAATAAGTTCGGCGACACGTTGATGAATGACGGCCGCCCGATATCATCTGTTGATAACGTGATAA
The DNA here is from genome assembly GCA_948252205.1 of Orthosia incerta. Lineage (NCBI taxonomy): Eukaryota > Metazoa > Arthropoda > Insecta > Lepidoptera > Noctuidae > Orthosia > Orthosia incerta. The sequence continues at coordinate 9,861,352 of OX411759.1, forward strand.
TTAACGAGAAACGGTGAAAATAACGTTTCAATTCAACGTTACGTTAACGATTTGATCACATTAATCTTGTTGAGTGATAAAAGTCGTCGGTTATGTAAAGATCGAGGAACTAATTAATATTTTTTTTGGAATTGAGTGATTTAGTTAGTGTGAAGTCAGTTTTTAGAGGGTTTTTTTAAAGATAATAACTTTGTTATAAAAAAAAAGAAAAAGAAATCTACTCACCTATAATAAACTAAACTACATAGATATTAAACGTTGATGAAGACTTACTAATAATTCGCAATCCTGTTAAGAATTACGCTTGCTGTATCAAACACTGCATACAACTGCCTCGCGAAAGCTTTCTTTTGTTCTAGATCAATGCTCCAAAGCACTCGGATGAAGAATCGCCGACTTCTCTAAGAAGACGATGAATGTTGAATCTATTCACCACCATATTGCTTCAAAAAAAATTGCCAAAGTAACCTCTCCACTGCCAAAGACAACGCCGTGAAAGAGGCAGAGTTTTTGGACAGTCAACATGTTGCATCCTCTCGAGCCATTGCAGAAACACGAAGAAAACGAACAAGAAGATGGACCATTGACTGAAACAACAATTTATTTTTACCATTACTAAGTTAAATACTTATATGCTAATAAATACAACTCATCAACGAACTAAATGAATATCAAAGGAAATTGTAGGATATAAACCATTGCATATTTTAATTTAAGTTCCGTTACACGCTTAGAAACTTGTCTTATAACTTGCTATCAGAGGAATTATAAAATGCTATTAATAGTACGCTGAAATAATTTATATATTCCTGTTCTTAAGCTTAGAACTGGATAATTACATTCATTTATCTGCACTGCACTGCACATACACTGGTTTAGCTAGGGTAGGTAATTGATTTTCAAAATTGTTTGAATGTCTGAAAACCAATTGTGGCGGTTCCTCTTTTTAGGGTTCCGTACCCAAAGGGTAAAAACGGGACCCTATTAGTAAGACTCCACTGTCCGTCTGTCTGTCAACATGCTGTATCTCATGCGCCTGATAGCTAGACAGTTGAAATTTTCACATATGATGTATTTCTGTTGCCGCTATAACAACAAATACTAAAAACAGAATGAAATAAATATTTAAGTGGTCCCAAACAACAAACGAGATTTTTGCCGTTTTTTGTGATAATGGTACGGAACCCTTCGTGCGCGAGTCCGACTCGAACTTGGCCAGTTATATAATTCACGGTATTTTTTGTGTTTTATGTGTTTACAAGAACATACCTATCATGCAAAAGAAAATACATTATTTTAAACAAAATATTCAATAGTAAACTACAACATAACACAATAAAAAATTTGGTATCACATAAATGGCGAATCATGCAAAATTGCAAACCTATATTCACGGAAATTAATTTAAAAAATTGTTTTTTTAGTACAATTATGTAGTAGGAATGACGGCCGAGATATGAAAAATCTCGGCCGAATTCACAAACTGACCTTAAGATATAATACACCATTACAAAAAATACGCCATAATTTAATAAACATGGTATTAAGGTGATATCTATCCCATTAAACTAATAAACTGCTATAAAAAACCTTCGGACGCGGCCTTAAATTACTTGAACAGAATAAATAACGTCATTAAAGTTCTCATTATATTACCCGTTTCGTGTAACTATTAATTTTTCTATCTTCGAGCGGAAATGAGCGGAGCTAAGCGAGCAATCAGAGCGAATAGATTGGTGGCGGTAATTATACCGTTTCGCAAATACTCGTTATTGACTCCATTGAGTCTTTGTCAGTGTGTAGGTATTATTTGGTATGGTTCTATGTTGGAGTCTTTTATTTATTAAGGATTTTGATTGCAGCCATTATTTATTACGTACTTTATTGTACCCACATACGATATGCAGTGGAGCAGTGGTGGCCCAGTGGTATCAGCCGCGACTTACAAGTTGTAGGTCATGGGTTCGAGCCCAGGCAGGCGCTTTACTTTGTGTAAATTATTTCATCACCACTGCTCACAAAACGGTGAAGGAAAACATCGTGAGGAAACCGGCATGTCCTAGAACCAAAAATTCGAAGACATGTGACATCCACCAACCCGCACTGGGCCCGCGTGGTGGATTACTGCCCATTCCCTCTCACAGAGAGGAGGTCTGTGTCCCAGCAGTGGGAACATTAATAAGCTGATGATGTGATGTGATGTGATACGATACATTAAAAACCGGCCAAGTGCGTGTCGGACTTCGCACATTTAGGGATCCGTACCAAACCGCAAAATCAAGTTGGTTGTAATAGGAATAATGAGGGAATTTCAAAAGAAAAAATAAACGTAATAATAAACATTATTACCAAATTTCAAGTTCATAGGTCAATGGGAAGCGTGCTTCATCGTAGATCACATCATCGCTTGCCATCAGGCGAGATAGTGGTCAAACGCGCCTATCGACAATAAAAAAAATAAAAAATGGGCAGTCAAATAATTCATCAAAACAAAATTTTGTGAAACTGACTTTGGTGGCATCTCATTCCTTGCATTTCCAATATTTTTGAAACAAAAAATTAAGTATTTATCAACTCAACGAGCTCTAAACAACGATTCTCTACTCGATGTGGTAGGTAAATATTTTTAGTCAATATTAGACGATTTGGGTCAACAAGATGCTAATACTGTAGCCCTCTTACTAATAAACGCGGTATAAAGTTATACCAGCTATAACAAAGGAATAACCATACATTTTCATAGGTTTATACTTGGTATAACTTTATACCGCGTTTATTAGTAAGAGGGTAAAAATTTTAAGACTGTAGCTCCAACTGTTTAGCTGTAAAACCCGTGTGACAGACGACGGACAGACAGACACGAGAGTGACAGCAACAGGGCTCCGTTTGGACCCTTCAGGTACGGAACCCTGAAAAGAAACTAACTGGCTCTGTGCTTTGTCTGTTATAGGTAAAAATTCTTTAAAAATAGGCAGGTACTCACAAAGGATTTCACAAGAAGTAATTTAATTTGATTGATATTGTTGCCTTGCATTCTATGAAAGACTATACTACATTTGAAACACTGACGATCACAAGGAAAAAGCACTACTTCAATGAAAATTGCAACCCAATCATTTTCAAAATAAAAGTCAGAATCAGTAGCCTAACACCCTGCAATTGAATCAGCAATTTCATCCGGTGATAAATTACAAATATAAAACTATAACTACTCCGATAAGTGAAGGAAATTACTTTAATATCCATCTCTTTGAGTCCAGACGCGTGAGAGATATTGTCGCGGTGACAATCTAAATGCGTCTCGACAAATGTCGCCGGCTATGTTGCCGCGTTGGTGTCTCGTCTGCGGCCTTAATCTGGTACCTGCCACTTTTGTCAACTGTCTGCAGACTGGAGACAGGGTACACGCTGACGGACACGCCTATAGTAGGAACGTAGATTTCTCCGCACATACACTGGCCTTCAAAACTTAGTACCACACTTTTGAAATTGCAATTTCTCCTAATCTATAGAAGTAAGGGTTTTGAAATAAAAAACATTTTAAGTCAAGGAAATTGTATCAACTTCCTTTGAAATTATAGTTTATTTTACATTAGTAACGGTTTAAACTTAAAAAAAAGATATAAACAAAAATTAACCATTTTTAACATAATGACAAAAACTCAAACAAAATTTTACTTTATGTTTTACGCCATTACATTTTAACTTGCCTCGGGCTCTGTTTAAAACTTCTTAAAACAACTTTTATATTTTTCGTATTTCTTTCAGTAAACTCTATAATTTTTTACCAACATAGGTTTTTGGTTTCTATCTTTTTTTTTAAGTTACGGTTAAAGAATCTTTATTTTGCAAAAGAATTACAATGGCATTCACTTACATGAGAAACTTTATATGTAAACAATTTAAGTTAAGTTAAAAAGTTTAGGAGAAATTGCAATTTCAAAAGTGTGGTATATTAAGTTTTGAAGGCCAGTGTAGTTTACATTTTAGTCCAAATCTAACAGCGCAAGTTTGGTATGCTGTTGAAAACGATTTCGTAACATAAAATCTAGTACTGCTGGTGTTGGTAAACTGTACAGAACCAGACATTTATGTGATATCCAGGCAGTTGAATAAAGGACATTGAGCTACAATTTATGGGAGGTGACTCAAATATTTCTTCGCATCAATTTATACATAATGAAAACGGTCACAGGGTTAAAAAGTCGAATAGATTTGTACCTAAACGTGGCGAATTCGAAAGGTTTTTTAATGAAACTCCACAAGATGATGATGTCCAAAGACAGCACTTTCAAGTAGCTGTTGTTTCATTATGTTGAATGGTTTGGTTAGTCTAAGATCCCAGAGCCCCCAGACGTTACTTAAATGTTCCTGCACATAATTTTTGGGAATGAGTATTTAATTGTAAGTACGTACTTCGAACATACGTATGCCTTCTATGTTAGATCGGCGGCCGGTTACAGCTACCATTACTGGTCAGCATTTGGACCAAACCCGCTCAATGTCCTTTTTTTTTAAGTCTAACCCAATAGAAATGCTTCGGCATGTTAATTTAATACACATTAGTACACTAATAGCCATAGGTAACGAGACAAGTGACATTATATAAACGAAAGTAAGGTGTACGGATTGCAGTACAGTTCAGTCGAACGTAGTGAGCGTTCAGATCGTGATTAATAAGGCACTATTCATAACTGCCGGGCAATTTTAAAAATGCCCAATTTGAGTAGGCAATATGATAAAAACTATCGAAATAATTAAATTGACCGGGGTCGCTTTGCTCGCTCACTTCAGCTCCTTCGAACCTAACCTGTCCGTGTCGGAGTGCCCTAAGCTCGCTTCACTCGCTCTTGGACTAATTCATTGACCATAATTATCGAATTACCCAACCGTTACGTAGCAATATTCATAATGACCAGACAATGTGATAAATATTGAAGTTTAAATCAGTATTCATTACAATGCCCGATTTGACTTGACTAGATTCATAATGCCCGGGCATTACACATAGTGTACTGATTAATCACTTGGTCCATGACACATATATCGATGTCTACACCATCAAAGATAAAACTTCCTGAGGACTTAAATAAGTGACATTTTATCTTCGAAAGCGTGGCGACCATTACGTGCCATTATCATACTGGTTCCGTACCATTATCGCAAAAAAACGGCAAAAAAATCACGTTTGTTGTATGGGAGCCCCACTTAAATATTTATTTTATTCTGTTTTTATATTGGTTGTTGTAGTGGCAACAGAAATACATCATCTGTGAAAATTTCAATTGTCTAGCTATCACGGTTCATGAGATACAGCCTGGTGACAGACAAACAGACAGACAGACGGTCCGCGGAGTCTTAGTAATAGGGTCCCGTTTTTACCCTTTGGTTACGGAACCCTAAAAAGTAAAATATGTATGGAAATGCCAAGCGCTATCGAAATGTCAAGTGATCCATACATTTTGGGATTTTGACCAACACTTTCTCTAGGTGCTCAGGTTCTGTTTTCACGAAAAACCGAGATCTCGCTCAAAATATTAATAGTGATAATACTCACCTCGTTATTAAGATACTACACTCACACATACATATTTTATACCACCTGTGTTTACACAACGATGGCCATGAATTGACCTTTCGGAAAACAAAGCGGCAGCGCGTGCGCGGTTTCTGTGTAATATTGGAAACAAGAACTCAGAAGTATTGCGCTGAATTCGTCGTAGATACTACCTATACCTATTGTACTGGCAACAAGAACTCGGAACTATTGTGCTGAATTCATCATTGATTATACTTATTATACACATCTAACACAATATGTATGTAGTTTAATGTTCATAAAGTATATAAAAGTAATAAAGTCTCCTGCCACGTTTGTAAGCGATAAACTCAAAAATTTCTGAACGGATTTTCATGCGGTTTTCACCAACAGAAAGAGTGAGAAATGAGGAAGGTGTATAATTTGTCACGAGCGAAGCCGGGGCGGGTCACTAGTAGGTAATAAAAAGGCAATGCAAAAGAAACAGGAAAAAATGTACTACACCGATTATTATTTCTGCAAGACCAAAATTCTGAGTGAAAAAATGTTTCGTCTTGTCCAGGTTTTTATTATTTTTCTCAAAATTGTATATGCAATCTTGTTCATTTTGAAAAGATCAGCTCTACTTTTTTCCTCCTCAAGTTTACACTGTTGCATATACTTATAATAATGTAGGTACCTACTTCTTTAGCGGAACTTATAACGGAAACCGATACCGATACCAGCAACTTGCTCAGGCACCACTCACTGCCAACTATAGCGACTGCTATCTGAAGGTGACAGGCTGCTAATCTGATACCTACAATTACTTGCACTACTTGATAGTTGATATCCAGCTGAGCCGATAGGAAAGCAGTTACAGGCTCTGTACTGGATACCTGGTATGTGTAATCCTATGACCTTTCATCAACTGGTTCACATTCAACCATTTATGGCACTTTTGAATTGTCAAGCCAAAGATGAAGTTGGACGCACATTCGCAAGTGACAGTAGGTTTCTACGGAATAGAACGTGGAAGAAATTCCACGGACATCAGTAAAATATAATTACAAAGTATTTAGTGCATCATTCTTGTTGGAAAATAACATCATATTAATATTATAACCAGGGTTACCGACATAGCCCAAAGAATTGCCAAACTTAAGTGGCAGTGGGCAGGGCACATTGCTCGCAGAACGGATGGCCGATGGGGCAGAAAGGTTCTGGAGTGGCGACCGCGAACCGGAAGATTTTGTGTTTTAAGGCCTCCCACTAGGTGGACATAGGTCCACCTGGTGGGAGCGTCAACCAGCGGATCCCCGCAACCTTCACCAGGTCATAGGACCTGGTGAAGGTTGCGGGGATCCGCTGGTTGCGAGACGTACGGGACCGGTCAATGTGGTGACGCTTGGGGGAGGTCTATGTCCAGCAGTGGACGTGTTTTGGCTGATATGATGATGATGATGAATATTATAAAGGCGTAAGTTTGTAAGTGTGCTTTTGCATGTTTGTTACTTCTTCACGCTCAAACGGCTGGATGAATCTGGATGAAATTTGGTCCAGAGATAGATGTCAGGCATAGCATATAGTATACTCTTTATCCCGGGAAATTTCGACATTCACAGTCCCTTGGGGTAAATTTCGACATTCACGCAAGTATAATATTATTATGTGAAAACGATGTAAACAGACGTGCATGTAAAAGCACCTAGAGTAAAACATCACATCTGTAGTCTGTGCTACAACATTATACATCAATCGATCGCTCGTCGATCGATGGTAGAATGGATCAGTCGACAGTTCCTCCTACACAAATTCAAAGGTAAAGCTACAAGCCCAATCGACCGACGCCATGTGGATTAACAATCAATTTATAAACGTCGTGATACCCTCACTTTGTCATCTTCTAAGCAAGTGTGCTTCACAGTCGACCACATCATTGCTTACGATGGCATATACAAGTGAGCATATCAATCTTTTTTTTTTAATTATCTTCCTTTCCTTGTCCATATGACAAAAAAAAAAAAAAAATGTTAAAAATAGTGTGACATGCATTAATTTGACAGCTCTTTAATTTATTTGATTGTTATGTTTATGACATGTAATTTAATTCATCTGACATTTTTGTATTTATTTTTTTTTATTTTATTTCACTTTTGACATTTGTAGTATTTTGAATTTACTTTATTTTCTTTTGTTTTATTTTTTGAGTGTAATTATTTTGTAATGTTATTTTAATAATTATTTAAATCGATTGTCAATAATACAAATATTTGCACACCTTATTAGGTAATGATACAGTGTACTTTATACCTATCTGTAACATCTGTTTGAACCTACCTGTATTAAGCAAATAAACAATTTGATTTGATTTTATGTATTTAAAGAAGGCGACGATTTCTGACATTTATCTCTGTCTAATAGGCTTCCACCACTTACAGACTCAGGAGTACCTACTTCGTCGTGTTCAAGAACATTTCAAGGCAGATGGAGTTCGATCTAACCTTTACGTTGACTTGAGGTGATATTGACGTTCAACGTGGCAATTACTATTGTCTCCTGAACACGCTACCGTTTGACAGTGACTAGGTCAACCTACGTCACAATGTTTTGATAAGTACCCATGTGTTGTTTCATTGTTTTATGACTAGATCATCTAGCTTATTTGAGAAATAGGTTCGTGTCGTCATCTTTACCAAATTTGTACCTCAAATCCGTCATCAATGTAACCCGACAGACGTGACGTGCTTGAAGAAGTCTACCGACATTGCAGACTGATGACATCATTGAAACCGCAGGAAAAGACTAGTTGATCGTGGGCCAACAGAGAGAGTCGTGGAAGTCTTTGAAGAAGATGGAGGAGGCCTTCAACCAAGGAGGCGACCATATCCCAAATTCTAATAATTAACATTACTAACAATTAGTAACTAAGCAAACTACTAACAAAAATTTGCAAACAACAGTTGAAGTATACAATAAAGATACGGAAGTAAAAAAAAGGCTTTATTATTATCAGAACCTGGTCGACCGAGCTCTGCTCGCGTGAAAATAGAGAAAACGACGTTTTCTAAAAATGAAACCTAGCTAGATCGATTTATCGCCCCCGAAACCCGCTGCATACTCAATTTCATGAAAATCGTTGGAGCCGTTTCCGAGATGCATATATATCCTACAAGAATTGCTCGTTTATAGGTACTAGATAGATACAATACAGGCGTTATAAAATTCACCCATCTTCGTTTCAGCCGAAAGACATCCTCTGCTGGACTCCATGTCCGATTCCAGCGTCGCCACATCGACCATTCTTGTGCTTCTCGCTTCCAGCGGATATGCCCCACATTTGACGTAATAGCTGACAATGCATTAAATGTAGGTCTCAAAGAGCATCGTGGCAAAATAACAAAGATTCTAGAAACCACATCTCTAAGTGCATCAACGGGTACGTAGGTACAAAAGAATCATATTAACAGAATGACGTCAAACCATTAATCGCACAGACCGCGGCACGAGGCAGGAAAACCGACGAATAAACACAAATACCTATAGCAAAGGTTACCGGCGCTCTGTGATCCCCGAGAATGTCGAGTTTTGTTAGAAAAACCGCAGATTTCTTGATTATCTTGCGGCTGATCTTAGAAGAAGTTTGGTGGGAAAAAGTGCTGTTGGAGCGAGGTTCCGCAGTTCCTGATTGGTTGGTAAAAGTTTAAAGAGTTCTATGTAAGTATTCTTTTCCAGTCTGGCGAAGTGTATATGTATATAGTAGTACCCTGCTGTGTTATTTCATTGTTTTAAACCGACTTTCGAAAAAGGATGAGGTTCTACGTTCGACTTCATGTATTTTTTATTTATTTTTATGTATGTTCACCGATATCTCCATCAATTTTGGACCGATTTTGAAAATTATATTTTGTTTGAAAGAGTATGTTCCGAAATTGGTCCATTTTAATTTGGTGAAGATCTGATGAAGAACTTCGGAGATATACAACAGAACTCTTTTGATTGTAATTTTATTTTTATCGATTTATATTTTTGACATATATTTTCCTTTAAGTTTTAATTTCATTTGTAACTATTATTTTATGGGGCATGCGGTGCTAACCTTTAAGAAATTGTATTACTAACCTTAGACATAAACAAACTTGAAATTTAAATGTATCAGTATATACAATTGTTGGTTGGCCAAATAAATAAATAAATAAACTCTTCAATAAATAACGGCAGATCTCTCGGGACTGCTGCAATCGCATGTCTGTTTATTGTTTATACCATTTCATAACATAACATCATGCCTGTACGCTCTTAAGGGGTAAGCAGATCTCTCATTTGATCGGTTTTGTTCAAGTTTCATGTTATTCGGGTAATCTATTCTGGCGTTATAGGAAACTTACTAAACAACTTGCTTTTTAGTTGTACCTACCTAGTACAACTAAAAGTTTTTTTATAACAAGATCCTTTATCTTTTTTGAGAAATACGTCCGTGTCGTCATCTTTAGGAAAAAGTTATTGATACCAAAATTTTACCTCAAATCCATCATCAATGTAACCCGAAAGACGTACAGTGCTGGAATAAATCTCCCTACTATGTAAGTATTCTTTTCAATTCTGGTGAAGTATAGACCTGGGGGGTGACCATAAGCTCTTAGAGCGGTATCAATTTGATATCGAATAAGGGACAGATGTATTTGACTTGTATAGATCTGTCACTTACTCGATATCAAATTGATACCGCTCAAGAGCTTATGGTCACCCCCCAGGACTTACTGCACGATGCCAGTCGAAAAAGGTTTCCTAATAGCTAAATCCATGGGTTAGTAATGAACTTACCTATGTTGTTGTTTTAGCTCTCCGCGTTATTTTAAACCACCTTAAAATTCTTGTTGCATAAAATTTACATCGTTTTATATATTGGCATGCTTGCAGTTAAGAAGCAATGTAAATAACCTTAGGATGTTGTTGATGTGTTAGGAAACATAACATCAGATACGTTATTCACAAAGGGTAAGCAAAGATTTAAGTCAAGAGTGAATAGGCTACTTCTAGGCAAGCGCGTTACAACGTCGACGTCGCGTCGCGTTACCATCAGGTGAGAAGCGCAAGCCTATCTATAATTTAAAAAAAAGATGGCATTGATATAGGTAATTCCAAAATGTTAGAACCCTAAAAACAAAATCATAAAAACAATCCTATTGACCCAAAACCCCAAATCATTGTGATCCGGTTTATTTTATTTTATTTTATTTTATTAAAATAAGGAACAGTAAACAACTACATTATAGCATAAAACATTCGAAATATAAAATAGTTTTGTATACATAATAATGCAGCCCACAGCACTGTTCACAGGTTAACAAAAATGAATAAAACTATAGGTCGCTAGAAAGTAGCCATACATGCATATCACACTCTCCGCAAAAAGCCAGTCTGACAAAGTAAGTGTGATTGCGAAATAACTGTGCAGGTATATGCATTTTTATTAAAAATTAACATGACATCTTAAATTAAACACAGTATCGCAAACACACTCACCCCAGCCACAACAGCTCCCGCAGATGTGCGACGTCTATAAAATTATATAAAAATAAAACTTACATAGTAAAGAAAACATATCATTAAATCAAATAGTTGACAAAGTCTCATATAGAAGTCTCCGAAATTTTGCCTGGGAGCACGTAAATATGTCTATATGTTCAAAGGTCTCATTATACGATGCTGCCATTCTCCGAATTGGTGCACGTAAACCAGTGTTAGATTGGCAGGAGGCCACCGCAAACAGTTGGCCTGCCCGTACCCGACGTCTGTGTACAGTTCTAGGGACCGCATAACAAAGCACACCATTTAAGGTAGTACAATTAAATTGACTATGAACAATGTTATAAAGTGTCATTACTTCCAACTGTTTACGCCTAGAGCTTAACGTCAAAAGCTTGTACCTACTGAGCAACTGGCTGTAGGTTAGGTATGATCTATGACATCTGTAATGCATTGCACGTAGAAACCTATGTTGAACCTTTTCTATCATATCAATATACTTGCTATAGTAAGGATTCCAAACGGTTACCGCATACTCGAGCTGAGAACGAACAAGTGAATTATATAAGCATAGATATGAGGAGGTACGTTTGAAATCTTGAGTGGATCTCATTATAAAACCATACATTTTATATGCTTTGCTTACGATTTGCTCAATATGGAGGTCAAGGCAGAGCTTGCAATCGAGTAGTATGCCAAGATCACGTACAGTGTTTGTCCTATTAAGTGAGATACCACATAGGGAATATGCAAACCTGAAAACGTTCCTGTTTTTGGTAAAATTTATGTAGTTACACTTTGATACACTTAATTGAAGTTTGCTTGCTTGACAGTAGTCACTAAGTCTATCCAGATCTTCTTGGAGAAGTTAGCAATCCTGCATATTTCGGATAGGTCTGTATACCTTAAGATCGTCTGCATACAATAAAAACTTAGAGTTGCGAAAGCATTTGTAGATGTCGTTAATAAATATGATGAACAAAAGGGGACCGAGAATAGAGCCTTGTGGAACGCCAGAAGTAACCCACGTGATGTTAGAGTGGTGTCCATTAATGACAACTTTTTGGCACCTGTTAGTAATGTAAGAGATGAACCACCGCAATAGGTTACCTCGAATTCCGTTGAAGGCTATTCGGTCCAACAACAGCTCGTGGTCCACCTTGTCGAATGCTTTTCGGAAGTCTGTGTATACAGCATCTACTTGTATGCGCTTGTCAACATTTTCAAACAGATCGTTAGAGAATATCAGTAAATTAGTAGTCGTGGATCGTTTTTTCACGAAACCATGCTGTTGTTCAATGATACTGTTATGAAGTATGGGATACAGTTCATTGTGTATCAGCCTCTCGAAAAGCTTCGACAGGGCGGACAAAATAGATATAGGACGATACTGCTCAACATCACGCTTGGATCCTCCCTTGTGCACAGGTGTGATATTGGCCTGTTTCCATACCGTTGGCATAACACCTTCAGCAATGCATTTATTATATATTTATTATATATTACTGTGGCAGTATTTTTAAGGAAAAACGCAGTTAATCCATCAGGACCCGGACCCTTAGAAGGATCCAGGGATTTCAGTTCTACCATAATTTTCTCTTCCTCAAAATAAAGATCGGCCACAGTGGTATCATTGGATGCGGTGTCAGGAGGTGGCTGCCACTGAGCCAAAGTGGCAGAGACCGGTTCATAGACAGACGCAAAGAAATTGGAAAACATATTACAAATCGATTGAGGGTCACTCGATTCCTCGTTCCTGTATTCAACTTTTGCCAGTATACCGGGTTTGTCCTTACGATTGGCAATGTATACCCAGAATTGCTTGATGTTAGTGTGCATGTTGTCTTCAATAGATTGAATATATCTAGAGAAACATTTATTACACAAATCCTTGAATGATACTCTTTGCTGCGAGAATTTTTCGTAATCTGTAATATTACCGAATTTCTTCCATTTAATCCACGCCTTTTGTTTTTTTCTAAATAACCCTATCAAAGATTTTGAGAACCAAACCGGAAAGCCAGCAACTCTGGATGTTGATGGGGGTGTATGTTCTTTAACTATATCATCAATCTTATTGTAGAATGCGTTTAACGCCTCTTCGGATTTTAGAGGGACAAGGAGTTCTGTCCAGTTTGTAGCATGTATCTTACGATTGATTTGCTCATAATCCGATTTATAAAAATAGTATTTATGAAGAGGACGTTTTTTCATGGGAACAATATCTATGTTTAATGCCGTATCAAAGATAAAAGGTGGGTGATGTGCGTCGATGGGTTTCTAAATTCAAAACATTGACCCAACCGAAAAACAGACCTAAAAATCCCCGAGACCAGTACAACCGAACCCTAAATATGACCGGTAGTCATTAAAGAGATTACAAAGATAGGTGTTTGGTTAGCCCGCAAGCGGTAGCGGACGGGCCGTGATTGTGGAGAATTAATACCGGATCGTAAATACGTCAGGCGATAACCGGTATTGATATTAATCGGAGATACGGTTACTGGCGAGAAGAGTCTGATTGTTTCGCGGAGCTATTGAAGTTGGAGTGGGACCTCTAAATAATAGGTAGTACTTATTACTGTGAAGAGTTTTTGTTTTTCTAAATGTATTGGCATGGTAACTTACATAACTATTACTATACAGAATGGCTTTAAAAATCCTCTACAGGTTTTTTTTAATTTTGCGGACATAACCAAATCGTGCTGGGTACGAGACGCAGAGGAACGATTGATGTGGTGATAATTGGGGGAGGCCTATGTCCAGCAGTGGACGTCTTTCCGCTGAGTTGATGATGATGGTCTCAAAGTATACTGAACGGCAGAAATATTTTTCATTTCATTTTCAACTTTAGCAAATTAAAATTCATGAATAAATTAACCCCCTGAAAGATCTAAATAAAATTAAACAAATTATTATTTATAAGAATTAAAAACAACCTTGTATTTTACGTATAGGTACTTGTATTTTAAGTAGTATACTACGTAGTAGGTATATACCAAAATTTCGTCAGTTTTAGTCTTTATTTATCAACAAACCTTGTGTTATTATCAGACAAACTAGTTTTATTTTTCAATATACATACGTAGATATAATGTCCTTGAAGTTATCCTCTAGACTTTAAATGAGATCGTAATTCTAGTAATTAATTCTCGTTTTACATTCACCTATTACAGCTTTGCAACCATCTACAAATAAACTTCAACACAGATCTGAATTTATGAAACAATTCTGAGGAAAACCAAGAAACAAATGCAGACAATAAATACCACGTTATTGTAATGAATAAATAACAGTACAAGATTACACAGACGCGATAATATCTAATTAATTCCTAACAATCGTGGGTACAACAGTACCGAATACAAAAAACGGATCTTGATAAGTCCCCGCTAAAACGCGCACCGAGGGTACCGTACAAATCTCAGCTTAAAGTTATTATAGACCTGAGTATTTGATATGAATTTCAATTTAATACCTCTTCGCGTTCATGAGGAAAGGGGTAGTAAGTTTAAAATTATTTAAACCATTTTTATTATATCTTGTAACAAAAAATTTACGGTTTTCGCAATTTTTCCTATATCTGTGCTATAAGACGTTGCTTCGTACCAAATTTCAAGATTCTGAGTTCACGGGAAGTACCCTGAATAGGTTTTGATTCCCTTTGCGAGTGTCGAAAATTTGCGGCATAAACGGCTGTATCTTTTGATTGCGTTGGCTTAGAAGTTTGATTTTTCACAGCTTTAAGGGACAGTAGACCTGAGTATTTGAAATAAATTTTTAGCTTGATACCTCCACTCGTTCTTGAGAAAAAGGGTCTTGACAGACAGACGGACGGACGGACAACAAAGTGATCCTATAAGGGTTCTGTTTTTTCCTTTCGAGATACGGAACCCTAAAAATGGATCTAGATAACGCACTAGAGACAGTTCATTATGTCGGATGTTATTAACTCTTATGAATTGTTTGGCGATTCTTTTAAAAGCTGAGCCTTTAAATTCTACCTTATACCGATACCGTAAAACCTAATGGTCAGATTTCAATGAGCCCGCATCCTTTGTAAATCTGGTATTTATTGGTACAGTGGTATTTTATTTGCCCACATATAAAATACCA
Organism: Orthosia incerta; assembly: GCA_948252205.1. Lineage (NCBI taxonomy): Eukaryota > Metazoa > Arthropoda > Insecta > Lepidoptera > Noctuidae > Orthosia > Orthosia incerta. The sequence goes on from OX411759.1 coordinate 9,876,515, forward strand.
CTTCACCAACAAATAAAGGAATTAAAAAAAATCATTTTTTAGGTATATACAGCCTGTTTTTCCTGATAAATATAACCGGAGTTTTTTAAAGTCATGAGTGAATAGGTTACTTCTAGGAATTTCAGGCAAACGTGCTCCACATCGTTGCTAAACCGCAAGGTGAAACACCGGTCAAACGCAGAGCCTATCAATATTGTAAAAAACATTTTCCAAAGTTATGTGACCGCGGATTTCGCATTAAGCAAATGAAATCCCCGAGTGAAAGAACACAAATTAAGCTTGAATATTTAGATATCTTGGAAATTTTCTATGTGACCCACAGATCATAGAAACGAATGATCTGTGATGTGACCTCAGGCTTGATCTCTGGGCTCTTTAGTTAAATCGATTTTATTGTTACTACGAATTTTAAGGATATTTCTACGTATGTGTGAAGATATGATTATACGAGTAAAAATTTCATCCATATTCCATACTACGCGTAATATTATAACTCATCACATCATCACATCATCAGCCTATTAATGTTCCCACTGGTGAGACACAGGCCTCCTCTCTGTGAGAGGGAATGGGCCATTATTCACCACGCGGGCCCAGTGCGTGTTGGTGGATGTCACATTTCTTCGAATTTTTGGTTCTAGGACATGCCGGTTTCCTCACGATGTTTTCCTTCACCGTTTTGAGAGCAGTGGTGATGAAATTATTTACACAAAGTAAAGGCCTGCCTGGGCTCAAACCCATGACCTACAACTTGTAAGTCGCGACCGATACCACTGGGCCACCACTGCTTGCTTAATATTATAAATGCGAAGGTAACTCTGTTTGTCTATTTGCTACGCTTTCACGGCTAAACCTATGAACCAATTTTGATGGATTTTGGTTCAGAGATAGATTGGACCTTGACTAAAGATATGGGATACTTTTTATCACGAGAGTACTTTTCCTTACGATAATTTCTGACATAGACGCGGGCGGAGTACCTGGCAAAACCGTTTAAATATTTCCTTTTCTTTAAAGCACATTTTGCACCACTATAGCAAACCACAAAATTACATAAAATTTTAGTTTACAGTCCCGAAAATTCTTTCCACTCGATAAAAAAGGTATAAATCTTTACGACAAGATTCTTGAACTCTATAAATTAAAAATAATAAATGTTAAATTTTATTTAAAACCACGCTAAAAGCATCTAATAAGAGCCACATTAACGTCGTATCTATCCATGATAATTACCTCTAAAGGAACCATAAAATTGCGGTGACACCACAAAGTGCCCGACGTAAAGGCCGAAAGAGTATAAAATTAAAATCGACCGTTAAATTTAAACTAGACACCACAATAAAATATGACTTTTAAAATCGTAAACATCATTTTCTATTGAACAGGGTCGGTCAAAAGACTCTCTAGAGGCCCTTGAGCGGCTCACATAAAGCCTTTTCAAGTATTTTATTATTTCTAGCGCGTCCTTCAACATTATGAGTATTAGATCCTAAACTACGGACTTTTGTCGGCACGTAGCGCGTGGACGGTTTCGCGCACTTAACACAAAAAGGGGTTTTATCTTTCCCGGAATCCCGGTAACGCCTCGTCAGAACGAAAACATAAAAGCCCCTTTTCATTGATATATTCACGTATTTTTGGACGAAACTATTATTTTACGGCGAAACTAACAAAGTATCCTTTTGAATACAGGAACACAAGAAATCCTTCCACGCCGAGTAAACCAGCAATTGTAAGAAAGTCGGAAATTATGCGCTCCCTTGAATTGTAATGCAAGCAATTATTGATTTCCAACAAATCCGGTAGTCTGTTTCTTTTGAAACGCTACAGAATAAAAGTTAAGTTAATTTTACGCTGAAAATCTGTATGTTATTATATTGTGCGGTATACAATAAATACAAAGGAATTACGAAGAGAGAAATACATATTACATTGTATAAAAACTGTCCATGCAAATGCATAGATCATACGCCCATTGGTTATCGGGACTATCCGCGTCAGGCTTCACGTCGAGATCGTCTCAAGAGGCGTTCCTATTTTCGGCATGTCATTAGCCGCCACATTCAAGTGTCCTGTCTTCTGACACTTGACGGTTGTAATACAAAAGCCAGACATTTCACGTCGTTTGTTCCGACACCTCCCTTCCTAATCTAGAAGGTAGTTAGAAAAAGTTGGCGCCATATTGTGTTATCTTTGCCCCCTGTGTGCAGTTACTGTCTCAAGTGTCCGTTCCTTTGTTTATTCCCAAAATGCACTTGCCTCTGTACCTGTTCACCCATCCATTGTCTGGTTTTTGTTTACTTCTAAGGAAAATTAGTTTTGAACACGTGTTAGTTAGGCTATTGTCTCGTTGGAGAGGTTTGAAAGGCGCCGACAAGGATAATGCGACGAGGAAGACTTTGAGGAAAGACTCTGGCTTTTATTGCCCACTTTAGTTTTATGGTTGAAGTACAGTTAGAAAACTACCTACGTTCTGTAATTATGTAAGAAGATCCAGTCTAGCAAAAACATTTTATAGGGATATACTAAAAGTGCAGTTACTTTAAGTACCCCTATAAAATGTTTAAATGCAGAACGATTACAGAAAATCCAAACTTTCTTTCCCAAAATTACCGAAAATATGTTGTCGAGAATTTGGCTTCCATCGGCAACATCGTTTGCAGTGACGCCTCTGAACATCACCGACCGTTAATACCACACATCAACATGAGCATATGCAGCCATCATTACGAACACTAAGCTCTTAAGCTTTATGGCTTCAAGTGGCAACCGAAAAAATCACAACTTATCGCTCTTGACATGCAAAAAATGCGGTGCACATGTAACTCATTAGTTAGGGCCGACGTCCCGGCTCAAATATTTGGCGATGGTTGCAAATCTCGGCGCCACTGGCGAGCCACCGACACAAGAATGTCTTTACGTACACCGCCACCGTTTTCAAGGAACGCCAGCTAAAACAATATTTGCTGAGACGCTGCATGAACACAAATGACCGTTGGATTAGGTATCGAGAAGTGCTCATGCGGACAAAACTCTGAATGTTTACTCTCGAAGCGATTTTATGGTTTTATGTCAAGGTTCTTACCGTTTTTACTGCTTCCATTGAAATGTATCCACTTACAGTCAAATGGCCACTTAAGTAGCTTTTATGATAATGTGCCGTTAGGTTGAGATTTCGCACTAAATTCCTAAAAAGGCTTCATCAAAGAATCTTCGTAAAATCAGATCTTTAGAATGATAATCACAAAATTAGAGACTATCTGATTAGTCACACGTAACTAATTTTATTAATAACACAAGTATTTTATTGCACAACGTTGGATATCTTTGCTAATCCGATAGCCATCGGGAAACAGTCTCTGATTGGCACTGATAGCTATCAGGGTCCATAGTATGAATAACGCTGTCGATGTTAGTCAATCAATCAGTGCAGGCTTTGTTTAAATATACTTGAAAACAACAAGGGGTATTTACGTCAGTCTACCGATAGGCGGTATCTGCAATTTTCGGTGTTGTTGCCAAGGCACGTTCTTCAAGGCTGCCTAAGAAAGGCGCGAAGCGACAATAATTTTCCATTGAAATATAACCACAGAAAAAATATTACACAGTACAGATTTGGTACAAAACGAAAACGCACCGAGCCGGTGAGGAAGGTGCCTTTGAAAGGTTTTTTTTTGTTTTATTTGACAACTGATATACAAGATAACGATATTTCTAAATCTTTAATCATATTCATTAGTAACGCAATGTTAATATAAGTGTCAAGAAGGTCCACAATAACAAAACACTCATATTTAACAATACGTACTAGACATATTATCTTGATGAAGAGAAGGAGCTTCTTAGGAGACAAGAAATCTTGAATTTAAGACGACAGTTACGGAGAACAATGTGTTAAAGTGTTCGTACTCTAACACTGAGTATTGACCGTATTCGTTTCTAACAATCTCGTCGTGAAGATCGTAAACAACATCCTCGAAACCATTGTTATACAGAAAAGGGACTGCCGATACTTCAAATCTGTAAATTACCTATTGAACAATATGATGTGTAATTTACACGAGTGGTTACAGTATATGACTGTTATATAAACAGGGAAATCCCTAATCGAGAGCAGTTCAGATAGAAACATAACGCCACCTTTGAACACAATGACATCTACAAAACAAATGAACGTCATTAGTATGACAACTGCATCTTTCGATCGGCAGATCAATGATGCTTAAATGACACATACAGAATCGTCATAAATGAAAGGAACTATGACACATGAGAAAAACATAACGTCACCTATCAACATAATGACGTAAGAATACAAATTAACGTCGTTACTATGACAACTGCATTTTTCGATCGAAAGGTCAGTGACGTTGAAATGACACATGCAGAAACGTCATATATGAAGGTGCTATGACAACTGAGAAAGGATTTCTGGTGAATCAGTATCACGTCACTGGTGGAACGATGAAGTCGGAACGATTAGGCCGCGTCATTCGACCACGGCCGATCTCGTCACCTCAAGAACCGGTTCTTGGTTCTCGCAAACATAAACATGAGAGCCATGATATAAACACAACCGTGTAACCGGTTTACGGGCTTGAGTACAAACCTGATTAGAATTTTGCGAAGTGACGCTAAGATGTGATGGTTTCATTACAATCCGATGACGAATCCATTATTTTTAAATCGGATGAAAAAACCCGGAAGGTAAGTCCGCTGGTCTAATAACTGATTTCGCGGATGTGGAGTTATTTCTTATGAAGTTGTGAATAAAGATCTTTAATGACCGTTTATGTATTTTATTATTTGTAAAGAACGGATTTCCAATAAATCAGGATCTAGATTTTAGAACGATGTTGTCATGCATATCGATTTAACAAATGCTGACTTGAAACTTATCGTGACTCAAGATGAATGCAATTTACATGACTAAATTATGTACACTCCATATTTTATTACATATTTAGTAATTTGATTAGCAGTAAAACTGATATCCACTAGATATGAAATAAGTAAAGTTTTTACTAGCAAAATTCAAATGTCTCAATACGAACATTGCAGTCGATTATTTTGTAAGTTGAGCGTTATTTTACATTATTTTTCTTAATTGTTTGTCTTGGTCTATGTTGTTCCACTTCTGGGCAAAGACTTCCATCATATTTTTCCAGCTAGCTTCATCTCTTCCCTTCTCCTGCCATGTCAGGAAGGAAGTCTAAATCGTACCGCGGAATATGCTTCTACCAATCAGACGGTATCATTGCTCAATACCCTAACTGCTCATCATCCGGAGGTCGACATATTCAACTCGAATGTGCGTATATTCCTAAAGCAATGTAAAGAGTGCACCTAGATAATGCTGATTGTTTCGAAGCTTTTTTTATTATTAAATTTAAATTATTGAATTATGTTTATTATTAAATTATTTGTATTAAATTATTGTTATTAAATTCTTCGTTATAATTATATTATTTTTTAAATAATGAATTTTAATTATTGTTATTGTATTTTTGATTATTTAGGCATTGAAATGTTTTTTTTATTGAATATTAAGTTTCTATTTGTATTGTTTAATTCTCTGACAAATGTTTGACGTTATATGTGTAATAGTACCTAAATTGTTGACTCTCTGCACGTGTTGGGTAAAACTGTAAGTGCATTGAGTAATTGAGATAAATAAATAAATCGTCACGCCAAACAAAAGGGTTTTTTGTGGACGAACTTATTTGAGAAAGAAGTTTGTTGAAGCAGCAAGCGTAGCCTCATAGCAATCTAGATCGATTCTTCATCTTTCTATTTTTCATCTATGATTCTTATCACCTGCTGCCTGCCTACAACTTTCGCTTGAGCATTCACATACGTTTAACACCTTTGCATCCTAAATTGGATACAAATGCATGCATCTTAAGTTGCCAATTTCTTTGTTTTTTGTCTAGGCACTATTTATTGATGCCCTACTGATAAAGTTAGTTTGTTAGTTTATTTCAGTGAAGTGAAGACATCATGAATATTAATTCACATTTGCGGTCTCACCAGAGACCGACACACAGAAAATCTTTACGTTAATCTGTCTAGGGTTTATACCAGAATTATAAAAGTATACCCCGATGACTAAGTGAAATATTATAGGGTTTTCTTATTAAGTTTATATAAGAAGTAATTTCTTTTATAAACTTAATAAGAAAACCCGTCTATCGCGCCAGATTATACCGCGCAACCACGGTAAATGGAAAGTCCGTTCACTGAATTCCGTGTGATAATCATTTTTATAGTAAAATATAATTTTCCATAAGTATGATTCATACTGGTTCTTTTTTTTTAAATTTGCTACTGTGGTTTTTTGTGGCTTCTTTTACAAGTTTACACATGGTAAAAGCCCAAGCACGTGGAAGCTTAGACTACTTAGAACTAAACTCGATTGAATACAGATGCAAAATAGGACTAACTTGAGAGACGTATAATTGTTATGGGGAGTAGTTAGGCAGTCTGGCATCATCGATCGAGTAAGGAAAAAACATTGTAAAAGTTTGACAATATAAACGAGTGACTGGCTGAGGATATCTAGACGATGACTGGATAGAGATGTTGGCAGGCAAACTGAAGGTAATAGGAAAAAACGCAGTTAGCAACACTGAGTAATACAGGAGGGTCGATCGGTGACGAAGATTGCATTCGCACTGCATACTAATAACCTAATTTGTCTACGCCATATTGCTCACAAATTAACGTAAAATTCAACATCATCATCATTTCAGTTGAAAAACATCCCTGTGTGCCCTGTCCATGCCACTTAAGTTTCGCAATTCTATGGGCTATGTCGGTGACTTTGGTCCTCCTGTGGATAACCTCATATTTGACCTCTAGTCTCAGTACTTCGGTTGTTTTGTTCGGGACCGGACTACTGAGATTAATTTTTGTCTCATCAATCGGTTCTGACGTCAAACCAAGGACGATCACGCAAGGAAACGCCAAGAATAACCTCTCTACCTAAAATTATTTAGGAATAATTGCTTCAATGATTCACGATGACCACTTGCAAATACACGCGCATATAAAACCTAAATAAAATGATGAATCATACTGACCACTCAAACGTACTTAGATGCCATAAAAATAACGCGGATAAAGTAAAAACGTATAAAGTAGGTATTTCCTCATGCGCCCGCGCAACGCGGCAACGTTTGGAGCGGCACGTGCGACGTACCGTGTCATAAGTCATGCACATATGCGTCATTGATAGGGTTGTCAACTTGTCGACTCATTACGCGATTTGCGCGCGCGCCTCTTTCTATTTATGTCTAGTCATGTTTTGGAATTATTTTGTTAATGATCTGTTCTCGTCAATGTTTTGGGAGTTGTTATGAGAACATGACTTAGATCTCAAGTCTCAACCATTTATTATGAGGTGATCTAGAAAGTATCTAAGGACAATAGATCATTCATTACAATTGTGGGAGAAATTGAGTAAATCAGGGTATTTTCTGCCACAAACTAAAGATATCTCACACTTAGAACTTTGCTTCGAAGGAAGAATGTCTACCTTAAATTACATATTACTATATCGAAACTGTGAGCAGTGGTGGCCCAGTGGTATCGGCCGCAACTTACAAGTTGTAGGTCGTGGGTTCGAGCCCAGGTAAGCGCTTTACTTTGTGTAAATTATTTCATCACCACTGCTCTCAAAACGGTGAAGGAAAACATCGCGAGGAAACCGGCATGTCCTAGAATCAACAATTCGAAGACATGTGACATCAACCAACCCGCACTGGGCTCGCGTGGTGGATTACGGCCCATTCCCTCTCACAGAGAGGAGGCATGTGTCCCAGCAATGGGAACATATTAATAGGCTGATGATGTGATGTGATATCGAAACTAACAAATCTAAAGCCGATCAACCCTATTTCTAACAAAGTAGTGCAAACCGCGTGGTAACTACATACGTCTGGCCTGGCACGTAGCATTATGCTGAGCGACCACAACAACCGCGCATGTTGTTGTTTACAGGATAAACCTCCACAATGCCTACGTGACTATTTTAGCGTCACCACAACCTAAATAATAATTACTACAAAGCAAAATTAAACCAGTATTTCGTCAGAAATACACAATTACTTGATTTAAAATTGCACCAAGTGCAACCCCAATGTCGTATCCAGGCTATCTCTCTCCATTATGGGTTGCCTGGAAGAGATCGCAGAACGCGATAAGGCCGCCTGTGGTATGTTTTTATATCTCATAACTCTAGGGTATGAATGAGATCATATCAAAGAATCAACTGGCTTATGAATTAATTTTCTATAATCATATATTTTTGCATTTTTCATACATTGATGCAATTTTTTATTGAACTAAATTAATTTCGATTTATGATATCTTCGAAACTATGCATTTTTGGACCACATACTCTAGAGTAGAGTTATGGGATATCAAAAAAACACCTAGTATATAAATTAATAATGTTGAATGTAAAAAATAACTACCGGATATTTGTTAGTAAATTTAACAGTGACAACCAATGCTAAAGATGTGTTCCTTTCGCTCGCTATATCTGCTGAATTCCTGGTAGCAACAGCCTTAAACATAACACTACGCCTTTTTCCCCCGAAGAGATAGGGTAGAGGTACCCCCACATTTTGCCAGGCGAGCCTATTACCATAAACCGCAAATCGAAACTCCAGGCTACTACTGAGAAAATTCAAATGGAAAAAACCAATAACACTTTGCCTAACCTAGGATTAGCTCTTGGGACCACTAGACTAACGAGATAGGTAAACACCAAACACCTGATGAGGAAATGCGGTCGCAGACATCCGACTGAATTTCCTAAGTTTTAACTTCGTCGATTTATGACTTTTAAGTCATAAATCGACGTATGGCTCTCGACTATTTCCTCCTCCAATATTAGACCAATTTAAAATATATTCCATAAACTGAAAAAGAAAGATATATTCTACGGCCATATGTCTTTCTTTTTGATGATACATTATCTTTAGGAGCACTAGAATCCTCAAAAGATGCTCAAAATTGCGCTGTCAACAGAGGCCTAGTGTACAAATTTGACAACAATAAATGAACAAGGAAAACATAGGAGCACAGTATATATCTTTCTCTATCAGTTTATGGAATACCTTTTAAATTGGTCCAATATTGGAGGAAGAAATAGGCGAGAGCCAAACCTCAAATAATAACTTTTTACTTAGGAACTTCAGTCGGATTCTCTTAAGGCGTATAATTATTCCCCAATGTTAACGCAGTACTGGCCAGTACTGGCTCATTTTGGACAGTTTTGTTTGCAAAATATTCTTTGATTTATATATGCTTTTTCTGTTATGAAGAAATTCTAAACATAATTTTTCTGTGTAACAAACTTTTCAAACAGTAGAATTATTTTTAAACGAATATTGTTTGATCGGTGTATTTTAATAATAATTATTATTTGTAAGATAATGAAACGAAACGTTTGCCGCCATTTTGTGGGTTGATATCTTCATGTGACGTGCCATTCATTTCGTTCCTCTTGTAGTTTCATGGTTAAAATAGATCGAAACTGTCCCAAAACCGAATTGGGGCACCCTAGAGTGTATATAAAACTGGAGGCTTGAAGGGAGAGCAACCTCCACTCGCGGCTCGAGCCGAAGGTAAGTCGAAGGCAAACCGAAGCAGCGGAGGTGAGCATGGATACCTATGTGCCTATGCTTTGTTATGTAAGGGCGAAGGGGTTGCACTTCCCGCAGCGCCGGCGATAATGCAGAAGCAACTTTATAGTGGCTTGAGGTATGAATTGAAACGTTTAGAATCTGTCACTCGATGAAATGTTTTTCTAAGTAATAAATTTTATATTAACGAAACAATATGAGGAATATTTTTTTTATTGCTAGATGATTTAAATATTTAAACTTTAAATTTTCTTTGTAACATAAATCAATTATTTAAGTTTATCCAAAGTAAGTATTCTGCGTATTGATTATTCTATGAAGTGATAATATTATATATGTGAAATTTAATATGTGAAACGAAATTCAATAAAACTGTTCGCTATAAAACAACATATTTATAACCGGAAAAAACATGTTTCACAAATAATGTATACCTACATAATAAAAATAAATAATAATAAATATATATTTTTTTCAAACTTTTTTAACCTAGCCGTTACTAAGGAGTAAGCTTTAGAAAGTAACTGTTTTACGGCTCTTAAGCGGAGTAAGGGCCTTAAAACTCTGTTTATGTACTGTAATTGTGACTAGAGTATTTTTATGAAACAACAACCAAAATACTTTAGATAAGGTGTTGTAACCCACTCTAAAATAACTTGTAAAGAATTTTCCGCTAGGCATAAAGGCACGTGTTTTTCAGCGTGTGATTCCGATCGATCACGCGCGTGCGAGCAATGTGTACACTGTGTAAGTTACAATGCAGCCTTATCAGTTCCGTTTGTGAACAATGCTTTGCCTCTGAGGTCATTCATATTCTCAACAACCTTGCTCTGCCCGCGGTTTTGCCCACGTAAAAAGTGTTTTATCAACCTGAGGGAACACACTACCAAGATAAAACTATCCTATGTCTTGCCCAGGATCTCAAACTATCTCCATACCAAATTTCATCCAAATCGGTTCGGTCGATTAGTCATGAAGAGACACAAACAGACAGAGTTACTTTCGCATTGATAATATTAGTATGGATTTGAAGTCGTGTTAGTAGCACGCGATTGTATGACCTTCAGATATGATGGTTTCGGTTACAACATCGTTTACATGATTGGCAGGAGGTAAATGTGTTTTTTTTTGCTATCTCATCGGCTAGTTGAAAAGATGAGGAAAATTGCGATTAAATTTAGGTAAGATTAAAAGGAAACAGGAAAGTATTTAGGATGTATTAACGCGTAGTGTGAGAAATCAGACCACTCACTTATTAATTCATCCCTAAATAAGTATACATTTATTATAGTATTTAGAGGAACGATTTATAATTTGAGTATTTGAAGTTGAGTATTTGTCAATCTATACTTAAACCTGAAAACCTGTCAAAATTTGACATTTAGGTATGGTTTGATACGTACTCAATTCAGAAATCGGCCAATAGTATCACACTATTAATAGTATCACACTAGTAATAGTATCACACTATTAATAGTATAACACTATTAATAGTATCACACTGTTAATAGTATCACATTATTAATATAGATCCGATACTACTCGTAATACGCAGCTATCGGGCATTGATCGAACGCTTAGCATTCGTGTAAGGGGCCCTTCTCGATGCGATGGCGTGACGCACTTTAAATTACGTCGATATGCAAAATCGTAAAAAATATTTGCTGAGAAAATTACAAGTGCAAACCGGTCTAATTGTACTTGCAAGGTTTGATACGTACTCAATTCAGAAATCGGCCAATAGTATCACACTATTAATAGTATCACACTGTTAATAGTATCACATTATTAATATAGATCCGATACTACTCGTAATACGCAGCTATCGGGCATTGATCGAACGCTTAGCATTCGTGTAAGGGGCCCTTCTCGATGAGATGGCGTGACGCACTTTAAATTACGTCGATATGCAAAATCGTAAAAAATATTTGCTGAGAAAATTACAAGTGCAAACCGGTCTAATTGTACTTGCAAGGTTTGATACGTACTCAATTCAGAAATCGGCCAATAGTATCACACTATTAATAGTATCACACTGTTAATAGTATCACATTATTAATATAGATCCGATACTACTCGTAATACGCAGCTATCGGGCATTGATCGAACGCTTAGCATTCGTGTAAGGGGCCCTTCTCGATGAGATGGCGTGACGCACTTTAAATTACGTCGATATGCAAAATCGTAAAAAATATTTGCTGAGAAAATTACAAGTGCAAACCGGTCTAATTGTACTTGCAATTTCGCTTAGTAAAAATCACTTATGGATGTGATATAAATGAAATCGCGTCGAACCATCAGGAATCTTGCTAAATTGATCTAAACGAAAATATTTTGGTCTCTAAACTGCATCCGATTAGAGAGGTCATCTTGAAAGTTGTTATTGTATTATTTCTTAAGATCATTAATGTCGTCATAATTATTTGAATGAAGTGAGAGGCTGAATATTAATACAAACATATTAGAAGCATATTGCGATGTTGCGCAATCAGGTCATCGTTCTTTGCTTGCGGGCTATCCCGGCAGCTTAACGGTGACTCAGCCGCGCATCTAAACGAGGATTTACCTATAAACAGGTCGATTTGTTTGTTTGTGTATTTATTTATTGGCAAACGCAACTTGCCAAATGGGGTTTTAAAGATCTTACTACAAATTATCCCAAGTGCCTACACACTGTCCTCACGTCACTGTCGTCCTCACATATATGAATTTATTAATGTATGTACTAAATATTGTAAAACACCATTTTTTTTAAAAGAGTAAGTATGGATTTTCTGGTGCGTTCTTCTCCTTAACAAGCTACTTTTCCGAATGCACGGTAGAATCAATTCTTGTTACTTGTTATATGTATGACGTTCAAAAGTGCCGCTTACTGGCCCAATTGAAATAAATATATTTGATTTTTGACTTTGACTGCACCTTTAAGGATTTATTGAACATCACTGATGTCACTATAAACGAGTCTACCTACTAGGATCAAACTATAAAAGAGACCATAGACGCGAAAGGATGAAGAAGACTGTTACTAAGTGCCACAGGCTGCTTAATTTTTTTAATCCCGTTAAAAATTACAGTTCGTTTGGAATAGGTTAAAGGAGACATGTCACTTGAAAAGGTATTAGGACAATCCCACCACACTATTCCCAAACCACTCCAACACCAGAAAGCCAGAATCAACAGTGGCGACCACCAGAAAAGCGCGGAGGCAATGATGCTCGACGAAGTCCCAGTTAATGAATTTAACTGTCTTGGGGCCCGCAACGAAATTAATCAGAAAATAATTACGGACGAGTAGGAAAAAATACAAATTTCCACTTCTCTTCATATCAAGCAGGATATAGAACAAACAAGGCCATTAAACATATATAAAAAGGTTCGTTTACAACTGGGCTTATCCCACGGATAAAAAATAGCATTAATATTAATGGATCCTAACATTGTGAGCTGCTATATTAACCTAGCTAAAAATATAGCTGGAAAAGTTAGTTGGCTATGAACAAAAAAGGCCCATCCGTGAGACAATGGCACGCAGGCGTAGTAAACGACATCAGTTAGCGCCTCGCGGTAAAACCTGCGCGGGCGCCGTGCGCCATCCGTGACATATAAGTACCTAAGTAGGTTGAAAAATATACGTATGTATGTATAATGCAATACTGTCTCTCTTCTTATATAAATATAGATAGTGTTACATTATATGATATTATTTTATTGATGCACTACAATATTATGAATTTATGACATACGTTACGTACGAGCCATGGGTAAAGTACACCTTATTCCAATGGGGGTAGGCAGAAACTACAGAACTCCACTTGCTACAATCCTTCTTTTGCTTCGTTTATGTACATACTTTGATCCAATATTAACTAAGCAAGTTAACACTAATATCAAATAGAATTTTCTCGAAATAACTAGGAAGGTACTTCAAAGAATACTCGAAACTAAAATAGAACAGTTCACAATTACAAGACGCGTGTCTCTAAAATAACTAACGCATTATGGTCGTCTTATCAGACAGTTATATTTAAATAGTTAGTATATTATCCAGTAATTACGTGCGCGTGCTTCCTAGCAAACAATAAACAAAGACTCGGGTATAAATAGGAAAATTCCTATTATTATTAAAAGATATCAAGTGCGAGATAATTGTGATACAAACATGACTTCAGCCATTAACCTGAATACATTATCTGTATGACAACATTGCAAATAGATATTTAATGACTGCGCCCTTTAAAAGTGATTAAGAAACAGGAAAATTTAGCGAAATCGCTTTTTCATCGCTAATTGTAAAGTTTCCTTTGACCTACGGTCAGGAAAAGAAGAAATACTTCATACATGAGTGTGAAAACGTGAGTTGTTTTTAAGGGTACACTAGTCGACGGCACGAACTATTTTATGCGCGGGGTTAAAATGCCTGCTATCTGCGAAAGAGATAGATGCTGTGATGAGCAGTAAGAAGCTAGCTCGCGTACGAATTAGCACTTTTGCAAGTTTGTAGCGAAATGGATGATGATTTAGGGCGAAAAAGAGCGCGCGAAATTTTATAAACAGACCTTAGGGAGTCTAGATAACATGAAAAAACGACTAAATGTACATTTTCAAAATAAAATTATTTGCATTGTTGAACTACTAATCTATCCCAGTATGGTGGCTATTATGCAATTTTCCATCTTCTTATAGTATTTATTTCGGCCCAAAGATGCGTAAAAATTAGTGTTGAAATATGGAACTTTCAACGCTCATAACTTTCAAATACATATTTTTTTACTTTTTTGTTTCCATACAGGGCTAATGATGAGACAAATTGATATAATTTTTTCGTCAAACAGTGTAGTAATCGCAAGACTACGTTTGTATGAAGAATGATCGACTAGTGTAACCTTAAACTAAGAAGGTTGTAATATATTAAGCATTAAGTCCGCCTTTGTACCGTTTTGAGCATGAAGTCTAAATAAATATATTCATAATACTATTCTAATGACGTGCAACACTGGATACGTTTACAAACCGCACGTGGGTTAGGCAATCGAGCCCGCTGCCGAAACCGCATCGTTATCATTGTACGATATTATGTTTATATTCTACAGAATACCCATTAGTTGTTTATGACACATATTTTTAAGTAAGCACGTGTTAAAATTTTCCACTTTCATTTATGTAGCCTAAACCCAAAATACTAAAAATTATTTTAGTCCGTCAGAAAACTTACATATTGGACACGTATATTTTCTTTGTCATTTAAACAAATAATAATGCGTTGAAATTGCCCGTGACGTCACAAGCCCCCACTCCTGAACTTTGATGCGCTTCTTTTGAATTTTTATTGATTTCATTAACAGCTTAGACCACGAAGTCACCGGCTTTTGGTCGTACCTTCGGCACGTAAGTACGGCGTCCCGAGCTAACTCGCCTCTAGTTCGGGCGCTCACAATTCTAAATGCCCTTCTGACATCACTATCAGCACCGGAGTGTGACCTGTTTGCTGGGAGGTGGATAGATGTGTGTCGTGAATGTTTAAGTTTTTGTGAGATGGATGAAAGTTAGATTAGTGAATAATTGTTTATGTATTCTTTGTACATTTTTTACTTCTGTAAGATATTTTTTTTACCGTTATTTTTGTATTTTTTTTGTCTATTGTTTTTGGTACCGTGTTTTTTTTTTAAATTAGTTTTTATTTGTTTATATTTAATTTTGCCTAATTCTATTATGTTTCGTTTGTATTTATTTTTTTATCTCATTGTATAACGCCTTAGGTGTGACCTGTAAAGTTATACATGCATACTTAAATAAATAAATAAAATACGTGTCCGATATAATTTGATAATCTCATTGACGGAGTAAATAGAATCATAATTTTTCTGCCCAGGAATCATTCCTATTATCAGCCAAAGGCTTATCTTGAAATAGTGACTAATGTTTACGAATTTTCATAGTTATTTACCTCATTCATTTATTTCTTTATCAATGATGTGTGTATTTCCGGTGCAACGAATGAGTCTTCAATGAAGTCACACTATCATCATGTAAGTAAATAATTTTATCAGTAAAAGACAATTCAAGGCTGAAGATTATAAAAAGAAGACATACCTGCGTAATTTCGCGCCATTAATTCTGAAACATTTATTTATTTATTTATTTATTAACACATACATTTGTTTTAACAGGTAAGACCCAAGCTAACAAAAGTAGTCATAAATTGCTAATAGCAGTCCCAAGTAACGGGTCTGGGTAGAAGCACAAGTTACACAGTGGACAACACACTAAGTGTCACCCTCTGGAATTCCGCCAAAGAGCAAGAGAATATGTCCAAACGCAAAGAGATGCTATTAAGTATTCCTACTGCACGAATCACTGGTGCAAACTTTAATACAACACATAACACACATAACACATAACATGTCTGAACAAGATTATAAACAGAAATAGGGCTGCAAAGACCAGAGACTCTAGACTAGATATATTAGCCCAAAAATACCAGCCTACGACCTAACCTTTCAAACAAGATCATTTCCTAACCATCGACAACTTAATTACATTATGTATTTATTCTATTGTTTCAATATGACATGTGGCGTGCGTCACTATGTGATGCATATAAATAATGATCTTATTACATAACATTATGTGCCTATGTATATGAATAGAATAGAATAGAATAAACTTTATTTTATATAATTAATTTTACAGTTATGTGGCCGCCAAGTACGTGCAATGCTATTTTACACATGTGTCTTAATAAAAGATCTAATTGTAAAGTAAATAAGGCTCAGCTCAGGCATGAACTGGCTGACGCTACACAGCTATATCTATGATAATTTAAATGACAGGAATACGAGGAGGGACCATTCGCTTGGAGAGTGGTTTACCTCTTTGTTGTTTACATACATAGTCAATTTCACCAGCTCGCAGACTAGGTAACATAGGATTATGATGGTTTGGTTTGTTATATTTATCACCAGGTTGTGTAACACCGGGAATTTGCAGATTTCATAACTTAAGTAGCATATCTTCATGATGATCCCTAGCACGTAGGTACCACGGGTCCTCATCAAGCATCTCCCAGATCACTGTCACGTTAACGCAGTAACAGGTTCACAATACATGACACATCAAACGTACGATTTCTTGTGATTTACATAAAACACTGATGAAATACTAGTTCCGGATTTTTCCGGAGTGATCTAAGCTTCCCTGGGTGAGTCAGCCATTGATTAGCTCGTTTTACATTCAAGGATGGTCTTACTTGTGACCTTGTGAGGAATGTGTGTATCATTAAAGTTGATATTTACATATTGGAGAAGTGGTGACTGGTGAATCATCGTTCTCTTTCTCATTGATATTTGGTAATTTAACCTACCTAGAAGCTGTAAAAAACTATTTCCAGAAGAAATAAAGCGTCTTCCAAAGCAAAACGTGTCTTTGGTACTTACCACTTGTATTTTCGTTTTGCGACTCCGGCTCCCAAAACGAAGGTTATTTTTGCATTTTTTTGTGTTTTGCTTTGGAAGTCGGTTTCATTTATTTATATATACTTTATTGAACACCAAGACAAATACAATACATAAAGAAATCTTAAAACAAAACAAACATACAATAGGCGGTCTTATCGCGATCCGCGATCTCTTCCAGGCAACCAAGAATGGAAAGAGACAACCTGGACACGATATGGGGTTGCACTTGGTGCAAATTTTTCAACAACAATTAATAGTTGTACAGAGTAGATACGACATACTAAATATTAAAACAGATACATATATACATACATACATTTAAATATACAGGCAAGAAAACAATGCAACTTATACAAGAATATGATCACAGTGCCAAGTAGCGCTGACTGAATTTCCTTAGTAAAAAGTCATAATTCGAGGTTTGGCTCTCGTCTCTTTCCTCCTCTTATATTGGACCAATTTAAAGGATATTCCATAAACTGGTAAAGTAAGATATGCACTATGTCCCAATGTTTTCCTTTTTTCATTTATATTTGTCAAATTTGTACACTAAGCCTCTGTTGACAGTGCAATTTTGAGCATTTTTTGAGGGCTCTAGTGCTTCTAAAGATAATATATCATCAAAAAGGAAAACATAGGGACATAGTATATATCTTTAATTTTCAGTTTACGGAATATTTTTTAAATTGATCCAATATTGGAGGAGGAAAGAGACGAGAGCCAAACCTCGAATTATGACTTTTTACTAAGGAAATTCAGTAGGCGCTCTCTGCCCCCGTTTCCTCTTAACAAGTCTCCTAAAAACTGGTAGTGATTTCGTTTTATTGTCACAGGCAATGCATGTTTTGGACTTGTAGAAAGTATCTACGATAGTAGTACTTATCTTTATATTAAGAAAATAAAAGAAAAACTATCACAGCTAAGTAGGGAATTCCAGTGACCATCTGTGGTCATCTTCATCAGTTCCAATTCATCAAATGACACTATTATTATTATTATTGCTTGACTAGTTGATGAAAATACCAAAATGACTATTCACCATTGGCTATAGTATTTGAGGTGTTCCTTCAATTTCTCGAAGATCCCATTAGCAGACCAGGATTTTGATAAAAATGTGACCAGACTGGAAGCATACTTATAATCACAATATCCCTAATCAGTTCATAAATAACGGAATTCTGAGGGAACGATATAATCGAATTGATAAACTCATATTTTTTTAAGTAGGTACATTAGTAAAATAAAAAAGTATAAATTGTTTGAACAAAACCTGAAAGACTGATGATGGAAGGACTAATTTACTAAATGAATTTTAACTAGGTAGGTACTTAAACTGTTAGAATAAAAGTTAATTTGGTTAATACCTACTGATTCATTTCCTGCACAATTTTTTTTTTAAACATGTTTTTTTTGTATTCTATTCAGCAAACCCTTTCATTTCATACACATATCATGGCAGTGCACAAAAATAACTAATCCGCCATCTTGGGCCGTCCGCCATATTGGATTTAGAATTACGTCACTTAGCTAACCATGTATTGTCATCCAAATTAAACGTGTATGCAAAATTTCATCTTAATCGGTGGAAGATAACTGCTTTAATATTCAGTTGCAAGATTTGACTTGAAAACACATACATACATTGCAAGTTAAATAAAAGCTTGTAACCTACCCAGGTTCTCTGGTAACATAATATTCGTTTTAAATGTATGGTAGGGTTACCATAAATTTTAGACGAAATTATGTTACTGACATTCAAACGTTTCAACAGCCTTTTAAGGATGTTGAGAATATCTTAACTAAATATAATAGGCAATCAAATGTCCTGTACGTCATATCTATATGGCCTTTTCATTACCGAATTTAGTACATAAAGTGGTATCAAAAAGTCGTTGCAATAAATGACATGCAATTACGTGCATCCGGCCTCCCACACTTGCTCCTTATATTATTGGAAAAGCCAACGGACTTTGATGAAATCAATGTGGTGTGAATGTTACATAACTTCGGACATGTCCTTTTCGAGCAACTAATATATTTTTTACGATGAATTTATGGTTGCTGAGAAAACGGAACTGAGACTGGAGTGGTGTGCTGCAAATATTGTTAGCGTATGTCTCCCAACAGACATTTTTTATTAAAAACTAGCTGTTGCCCGCAACTTCGTTCACGTCAATCTCGTATAACTACAGAAATGTATGGTTTTTAGGGTTCCGTACACAAAGGGTAAAAACGGGATTCTATTACTAAGACTCCGCGATCCGTCACCAGGCTGTATCTCATGAACCGTGATAGCTAGACAGCTGAAATTTTCACAGATGATGTATTTCTGTTGCTGCTATAACAGCAAATACTAAAAACAGAATAAAATAAATATTTAAGTGGGGCTCCCATACAACAAACGTGTTTTTTTTGCCGTTTATTTGCGATAATGGTACGGAACCCTTCGTGCGCTAGTCCGACTCGCACTTGGCCGGTTTTTTTATTTATTTGCTCGGCGCTAAGTTTCTCCTTATAATATCCGCCAGTGAAAGACTCGTCTAAATCGGACCAACCGTTTCAGGGGTTAGGCGGAACAGTCAGACATACATACAGACAAAAATAAAAATATAAGTAAGCACAACAAAATAACAGCTATAAAGTAAATGCATAAAATATATGCTATTATTTTGATACTACAAATACACAATTTAATTTTATTTATTTGTATGTATGAACAGATCTGTAGCATTGGGTATAAGTAGGCTCGGTTTTGGTCAAATTTAATGATGTTTTTATATCTCAAATTAAAAATAGCCTCGTATCCAAACATTAACCGAAAATAAGCACCACACCATCACATCACGACTGCTCTCAAAACGGTAAAGGAAAATATCGTGAGGACCGCATGTCTAGAACCAAAAAATCGAAGACATGTGACATCCACCAACCCGCACTCGGCCCGCGTGGTGGATTACGGCCCATTCCCTCTCACAGAGAGCAGGCTTGTGTCCCAGCAGTGGGAACATTAAGAGGCCAATGATGATGGTGATGTTGAATACCCAATAAAACATTGAATTACGAAAAAATTTAATAAAGATTTTGTGTGTTGTGCTGTGTCTTTTATGTGTGCACTAAATAAATGATTTATCTATCTATCTATCAAACTAACTATATCCTCGTTACAAAACTCATTAATCCAACCAAAAAAATCTGCAAAGCGTTCCCCTACCCCTTATTTTTCTATTGCCCTTATCGCCACATTTTTTTTCTCTGGCGGCATGCACAAAAGGCCCATTGCACCCACCGTTATTAGGGGCGACAGGTAGACGGCATTAGGTGCAATACTATTATGCTTACCTTTACAGGTTGAAAACTCAGCGTATTGTTATACGTTGTTTGTTTCATTATAACCCCTTATCAGTTAATCCTTAGATAATGAAAGTGTTAATGCATGTGCCAGACAATAATAGATTCTAAAGGTTTTACCTGTAAGTATATATATACATAGGTATTGTTATCAGTCAGTGTCTGGGTCACAGGGAACGGAACTACCTGTAGGTGTTCTGGGTATAATACTAGCTATTGCCCGCGACTCTGTCTGCGTAATACTAGTACTTCAAATAGCCAGTTTTTTTTACATCGCGAAATAATATTGTAGTTGTGTGGGCTGACTTACTTGAGAAATTATTAGTTCCCATACCGACTTCCATCCCCCTTTCCACCCCTTAAGTATGATTTCCGGGATAAAAACTATCCTATGTCCTTGCCAGGATCTCAAACTATTTCTATACCAAATTTCAACTAAATTGGTTTTGCGGTTTAAGCGTTAAATGGTAACAGACAGACAGACAGAGTTACTTTCACATTATTATATTAGTATGGATGGATGTATGTTTGTTTCACAATCACACCAGAACGGCTGAATGGCAGGTATTACATATCTTGCAAGAGCAAAATGATAGCGATTTTTGTGCAATAATTGCTCTTCAATACAGAAGTTTTAGAGTTTTCGGCATTTTTTTTTTAGAATTTGAAAACAGCGAGCGACTAGCAAACTATTGTGTAAGACCTACCATACCTACACTGTAGGTTAAGCCGACTTTTATGACATAAAGCGTTTGATCGCGCGATGATTGCAGATTGCTCTTTCTTACGTAATAAGCCTGCCGATCTGGATGAAATTTGGCACAGGGATAAATTATAGTCTGGAATAGCACATAGGCTACTTTTTATCCTGGTACAATGTTCCTTTGGGATAAGAAAATACTATTAACGTGGGCGAAGCCGCTGGCAGAAACTAGTTGTAGACGTAGACAATGCATTAATTTATCTAGTTACTTTAACATCACGCTTGTATTCCTGAAGGGGGTAAGCAGTAATGCCCCTATAGTAGGTACATTACGCTCATTGCCATCAACCAGGAACAAGTCCTGACAGCTACTAAGAAATTTATATGGAAAAATCCAATGGCACTTGCCCAACATGGAAATCGAACCCAGTACCAGGACCTCATGCTCTGCACCACTAGACCAACAAGACTTACTTACTTTTTTTCTCAAAGCATTCATCCATTCTTCGAATATTAAACACTTGTATGTAAGTAATGACTCACGAATAGTCAATACTGATTAATTTAACAAAAATTTCCACACTTTAATGTAACTAGTAATTAATATGTTTAAATAATGGTCATAGTATCGTGGAGCGTGCGCGGGCGCATGGCACAGTTCCTCAGCGATTAGGACAAATTAACATTTTTCCGTCCGTTCACTAACTACCGGAATATTTCGACATCGACCATCAATAACAAGCCACAACGCTTTCTTAATAACTTTTTGTAATACAACATATTAACCTCTAATGGACACAAATTGTACAAGTACTTAGAAATATCCGGGTAAGCATATAAATTAGATGGTGTGAGTCATTCGTTAACGTAAAGATATGATCTTAAAAATAATTTCGCGGCCGTTACTGATAAAAACGAAACCCACGCAAGCGAGATAAGAAACGGTATCAATTATTATGTAAATGATATCTTCAGAAGCATGATGTAGTTTATAAAATATGCAAATGTCATAACCTACACGTTCATACAAATAAAATACATGAACATTTGGAGTGTTGCAGTGGGTGTAGTTCGGAGAAAGCACGCAGTCACGCGGCGCGATCGGCGATCACGGGCGCGTGTCGATACCGAGACCGAGACCGGCCCGTGGACATATCTCATCGGCGTCAGGCGTAGGCCGCCGCCCACTCGCTCTGACTAATGCCACCTACGTCCCGCGGAGATACCGGCCGCCTCGCGAGCGCCATGCGCCTGCAGCACCGCGCCATGGCGCCTCCATCAATACCAACACACGCCACACATCAACACAACACCCGTTGAGAAACCTTCCCAATCTCCAACTTCCATATCATTACCCAAGACACTCTCATTTAAGACGTTGTCTCTGCACCGTATCGCAACTGTAATTCTGTCTGTCAATAATTATTACGGCCCATAATCCGTGATTGATGAACGCCAACAGTAGCTGAGAGCCGATCAGAATATAATTGACGCTGCCATTGTGCCCGCTGCCTGATTGATCGCTTTACACCGCCAATACGTTGCGACATTACCTGCATAAATCTGATCTTAATTAGACGCAGCTTTAATTAAATGTGTGCTGATGAAATATAAGCTCTGTTTATGCAGCAATAACACTTTGATTAATTGCTGATGCAACAATCGTAGCTATTGGAGATGAGAAATACCGCGCTACGCAGGATCCGTAGCGGTTGCTACGCGCTACGAGACCCTTGGATAAATTACCTTACTACGAAGTCTTTTTGCAAAAAATAAACGTATGAAACACTATTATATTGAAAAATCTTATTGATACTATTTTGCTACTTTTATAAACGAACAAAATGAATAAATCTTGCTACTGTACGGACAGATCAACATCGTAAGTACCTAGCACGGCAGTTAGTATTGATGGCAAGTTCTTAACAGTGTCCTAGCTTAGTCAGTAGCTAGCATAGAATCCGTCCGCAACACAGCAATTACCGTGTTACCGGGGCCGGGCGTCGCGGCGCGGTGGCTTGCGCCCGCGCCGCCGATTGTTTACGGCGCGCACGCGCGGACGGCGCGTGGCCCCCCGCGCCCCGCGCCCGCCGGCAGCTGCGCCGCACAGGTGGCGCGTGTGGGAACTCGACGGCTTCGTGCGTTCCCACGATCGCGCGCCCTCCCTACCCTATATAAGGCTCCGCCCGGCGGACGTACCGCATTCCGCGTTCAACGCTCAACGCTAACGCACAGCTCCACTCGCTACACACAAATGTCTACCATGTCTTACGAGATCGCGTACTCGCTCGCAGACGACGGCCCGCAGCCAGTCTCGCGCACTTATCAATATCGTAAAGTGATGAAGCCGATGCTTGAGCGCAAAAGACGCGCTCGCATCAACCGCTGCCTCGACGAACTCAAGGAGTTGATGGTCAGCGCTCTTCAGTCTGAAGGAGAAAATGTTGCAAAATTGGAGAAAGCCGATATTTTGGAGTTGACCGTTCGCCACCTTCACAAGCTCCGCCGCCAGCGCCGCCTGTCACTGAACCCCACCGTGGATGCTGACCGCTTCCGTGCTGGATTCACTCATGCTGCCAACGAAGTGTCCCGGTGCTTGGCATCGATCCCTGGTGTGGACGTGAGGCTGGGAACTCAGCTCATGACCCACCTGGGCCACAGACTCAACGATATGCAGCGCGCCGTGGCCGCTGACACTCCACCAGCGAGCCCACCCAGCCCCGCGCTGTCCACTGCCTCCTCCACCTCCGGATACGTGACGCCATCGCCGCCAGCCTCGCCCGTGCACATGCACTCGGCGACCCCCCTGGACTGCTCCACCAGCTCGTTCAGCAAGAGCCCGGCCGTATGGCGACCCTGGTAAACAGTGCCCGGAGCTGGCGGACCCGGCTCCGCGGTCACATCTGTTCCAGCACCGTCGGAGTCGCACACGCTCAATGTGTCCGCTACATCCATAAAGTTTAGTGAATCGTGGTGCGGAGGATAGCAAGATAACTAGATCTCACAATCAGTTAGCATAAGATAAAATCATAGATCATAAGTCCAAAATTGAAAGCTTTAATAAAAATTAGTTTGTAAGTGTACTTGTGATATTAAAGAGTAAATATTATTGTATAAGAGATGTTGTATCGAACATGATCGAGTTCGTGTTGTTATATTTTTATCGTTGCAAAGAATTCACAGAATTGTGGAAAAATACTTGAAAAGAGTAAGTTAATAAAAAAAACTATTATCTACCTTATTTCTGCATTTTATTACACTGACCTACGAAACCCTGAATCTACTCGAATTTAATTGAAGGAATTACATATTCATTGGCTTGTTTATAAATAGATTCCACTGGAATCTACCGAAGTATAAATGATGCATAACAAATCAGCCAGTGATAAATATAAAGAGGTTAAGGGCACGACTCGGACCTCTGACCCGCTGGCCCGCAGCGCGTGCTCGGTAACTTTCCTGTTTACAATATTCATACACATCGCACATCACTGATACACACTACACTTAGTAAGTTAGTATCAGACTATCAGCACTTTCCACCGGACAGTAAAGGCTAGTCGCTGTCAGCTACACATGGACATGGACCTTGTAAACAAGCTATCTATTAAGACGTCACACCATAATTAAGATGGATGTTCCAGAGCTGTAATTGAGATGAAAAAAACTGACAGATACATAATATCTTTCGTCTGCAAACTCATTTACGCAGTACGGAGAAAACTACGTATGGTATCACACGTCCAAGGTACGAGCCTCATTATCCAGTGTTTTTATTCCTCATTCAATGTAGATATCGATGAATACATTTAAACCCGGTTGCTGATCAAGGTGAGGTAGAAAATTTATAAAAACAATTTACATTGACGCGTCACTCTATTCAATATTGTTAATTAGAGGAAGGATTATATATATTGTAGAAAAAAATACGAAGGTAAAATAAAATTGTTAATCATTTACCAACTACGCGAAACTAATAAATAACCATTGAATACATTAAGTCTCATTATAATATCACCTCATTACTGTCATTTGGTAAATCGATTGGCCCCGGCTAAACACATCCCATAACAAATTTGCACGTAGTGGTGTATCTACGCAGAATGAGACACGCAGCGCCATCTCTTATGATCTACGGGAAGTTTTGGTTTCGTCTCACCTGGCGACATCTGACGTCAAGCTTCGGAACTTAAGAAAGCTTTTGAACACAGAATGCATACGAACTTGCGAAGCTTTCAATCTTGATGTTGAATGTAACTTGAAGTCAACCAGTGGTTACTTATGTTAGCATACTATACCAGTAAATTCAATGTTTGAACAAATCGTAATTGTTGGCCATTTATTATTTTGAGAGAAAAGTTTAGTACTAGTTATTACAGTAAGATATTTCTGGTGCTTATTATGGTGGTCATTATTACATAAAATCTTGCCTGGAAAGACCAGAGAGTTAGGCATAGATAAAATGTATAATATGTACTTAGTAAAAAAAATATATAGGTACAAAAAACTAGGTAGAAATCAAGACTGAAGAAGAATAGATATACTGAAATAGGAGCCTTAATGGCCTGCACAGATTTTTTTCTTTGAAATTTCTGTTTATTTACTTTATTTATTTCTTGTCTATACCTCTTGTATGCTCACAAATAAATATCTTTCTTTCTTATGAAAGAAAAGGTATTGCTTCAAGCAACTGAAGGAATACGGGTGGGTTTAAGTCAGTAAAAGTCTGACACACCCTCCCGCCTTACCCAGAGCGGGAGAAGTCATTGGATGATTTTCTACCCTTAAAAAAAAGGTGGGTGACCGTAAACTCTTAGAACAAGGTTATTTTGAGCTTTTATTATTAAAAGCTTAAGAATTCTAGTACGATACGAGGTAGAAATTTGGTAAAGTATATAAGATACGACAGATGGAGCCAAAGGGTGACCCAGTGGTATCCCAGAGAGGGCAAGAGGAAGAGAGGTAGACCCCAAAAAAGATGGGACGACGACATTAGACAAGTAGCCGGAGTCACATGGAACAGAGTGACACAGGAAAGGAAAGAATGGAAAAGGTTGGAGGAGGCCTTTGCCGATTGGCAAACAGATCTAGGAAAGATAACCAAGCAACAGATATTAGATTAAAATTAAATAGTTCATTAGTTTAAGAGTCCAGTGTTATTATACTATAAGTTTAAATCCATTGTAATTAGTTAAGAGTTCTGAATAAAAGGCTATATTATTATTATATAAGATATGAGTGGATATGTTATGGTCCAACTGATTAATACGGCATTATTTATAATGCTCGTGTAATTTGAAAAATACCCAATAAGAACAGGCAATACGATAAAAACTATTGAATTAATTAAATTGACCGGCTTTCTGAATAATACCCATCACTTATTGGGCCGAGTAAAAAGATGTGCTTTTTTATTATTTTAATGTTGACATTGATTTTAATATATAATAGGTAAGTACGATCACTATTTAACCAACAAAGTCGACGACGGAGACCCGCTGGGCGGGGCTCCTATTTCTGTCTGCAGG
This sequence comes from Orthosia incerta, assembly GCA_948252205.1. Lineage (NCBI taxonomy): Eukaryota > Metazoa > Arthropoda > Insecta > Lepidoptera > Noctuidae > Orthosia > Orthosia incerta. The sequence goes on from OX411759.1 coordinate 9,903,201, forward strand.
GTCTAATGTAGCCCGTGTCCGGTGCCCTAAGCTCCCGAGCTCGCTTCACTTGCTTGGACCTTGGACTATTTCATTGACCATAATTATCTATTTGCCCAACCGTTACGTAGCAATATTCATAATGACCATACAATGTGATAAGTATAGAAGTTTAAATCAGTATTCATTACATTGCCCGATTTGACTTGACTAGATTCATAATGCCCGGGCATTATAAACAGTGCCTTCTTATACATAATCACTTGGTCCATGATAGATGTAAGATATGAATGGATTATATTTTTGAAAAATAAGATTCTAGCTTCTTCAGCAAAAGAATCTTCCAACCGTACATACTACAAAAGGGCAAAGTCAACCGCAATTCTGCCTAATAAATTGATTTAATTTATCATCTAATTACTCAACCCAGCCACTTTACCCGTCAGACGGTTTCATGCACTGATAACTGATAAGCATAATATTTGTTCATCGCGGCTTCCTATTGCATCACTATCTACGAATGATAACTACCGTCAAACTCGTGATTAATTATGTCGGCATTAACGTCTTAGTGAAAATCCTAACGAATTAGACCAGTTGACGAATTCCATTATCGGTTTGTTATTCGCTACGGAAGTGCTTAACATTCCTTTGAAATGTTTCCCATTTGATAATGAAGTGTGCCTTCGTTACGTAATTATTTTTGAATGGTTATCAACGCACGTAGTATCTTTACACAATTTTAGCGACTTCCGAAAATGCAATTTATTCGGTACTAACTTATTCTGCGGATTCGCTCTCACAGGAACAGTACATTTTTCCGGTATAAAAACACCTACCGCATTCAACGATTGTGTAGCTCTCTGGGAAAGGTTTTTGTGATCGGATATTGATCCTCTCTCTCTCGGAGTAGTTGGTTTTCTCCTGTTAACATCTGTTTCATATCGAATGTCATGTTTATTTTATCGTTCATGTCGTACATGAAAACTTCACACACCAGGCATGCGAAGCAGTAATGCTCAAAAGGAGGAGGCGGAACGCGTGAGAGAGACGCAACGGAGACGCCCTCACGCCCCTAGCCACCCAGGAGACGCCCTGGGCGTCGGGGATCGCAAGCCGATTCCCGACCAGCGTAGGCGCGGGATTGCGGACAGTGAGTAATGGGTAGCTCGCCGTCCAATAAAGACCAGGCCCGAGTCGACAGCGCGTTGTGTTCCACGCGCGCCTCAAAGTGATGTCAGCAGAACTGACGGGGTCCGCGAGGGCCGATGCCTGTCTGGGTCCCGGATAAATTTGAAAAAGAGTGACCGCAGCCCTGGCTCAAGCAACTGAAAGAACACGGGTGGGTTTAAGTCAGTGAAAGTCTGACACACCCTCCCGCCTCACACAGAGCGGGAGAAGTCATTAGAAGAATTTCCACCCAAAAAAAAAAGATGGGTGACCATAAGCTCTTAGAACAAGGTTATTTTGATTTTGCGTAAGGGACAGATGTATATGATTTGTATACATCTGTCCCTTTTTTACAGTCAAACTATGATAGTTTTGATACGTCAGGGTACGGGGGCAGACTATACTACATTTACGTACAATTACTAACAGTCACAAGAATGTGACGAAGCCCCCGGTCCCAGAGGGTATCAGTTGATTGCCTCCGTGAGTTGTGCTGAGAGAGTGACCTAAGGAATGGGTTATCAACTCTGGTAGGAATTTACCTAGAAACTCAATCAATCAAACACTTACGTAAATTCGTGATTGTGTAAACAGTCTGCACTGTTCTATGTTGCTATGTTACGTACTAGGCAATATTTTATTTGTAGATGCTGATCATCTTCCTAACCCTTCCCCAACAGTTTTGGGGCCGGTATCCAGGTTATCCTGCAGATGCTATGAGCACCTTATAGCCAGGGAACTTGTCAGCAGTTTTATGTTCAGTTTCAAGAGTGTTTTAGGGATTTCTGGCAGAAAATTCTCAGCAGTAGTCGTAGTTACTGTTTTCTACTCTCAAAAAATAAGTTGATCTGCAATCTGCAACCGACAACTTGGAAAATTGTGAACAAAATGCAATGATTTTAGTATTGTACAAGTTTAAAGCGCTTTTTAACCGATTTCAAAAAGGAGGAGGTTCTCAATTCGACTGTATTTTTTTTATTTGTGTTACCTCAGAACTTTTTACTAGGTGAACCGATTTTGATGATATTTTTCAAACATATCATCATTTGATCAAGATCTGAGGAAGAACTTCGGAGATATAACTTCAACAAATGACGGCCTCAGCATTGCTACAATCGCACGCCTGTTTATTGTTTACACTATTTCATAACATAACATCACGCCAGTACGCTCTAAAAGGGTACGCAGATATGTTCAGTTCACCCCGGTACACTCTTATTTCACAGGTTGTGTTCAAGTATCATGTTATTCGGGTAATCTAATCTGGCATAACTTTGGGCATTATAGATACTTATGTACCACAACATACAAATAAAAACTATAAATATGTACACAAATAAAAACTTATTTACATTAGAATACAACCGACTTCCAAATAAAAACACTACAAAGCGAAAAATTACTTCAATTTCACAAGCAAGAACACCGACTTCCGAAATTGAAGTTATTTTTTACATTGGAGTGTTTTTATTTGGAAGTCGGTTGTATTTTGTTGTGAAAAAGTTTTTTTCATAGATTAATACGTAGTTAACTTTGTCTAATTTTGAAAGGGCTTGGGTCAGATAAACGCCCACTTCTGCACCGATCACATCTTTGACCTCTTAACCCAGTTTTCTATATTATATAATAATCAGCTTCTACTGCTCGATTCACAAACCAGACAAAGTACCTTCTTATCTAAATCCTTCATCCTTATCAAGAAAGATTTTACAAACTGATCAAATCAATTAAGCAGTAGGTAAGCTATCGCGCTCTAAAAACGAAAAACAACTACACAAGAAAACTTTTCTTCGATATTTTTTTCAGATAATTATCATCATGATCAGTATGTATGCGATGCAAGTTCATCCACGCTGTTTCGAGCGTGCTTCGTGACTCATGCTAGCCTGGTACCCCACGTGAAAATTATATCGTAATGAATGATCGGTAGACACACTGATTAGTGTTATCAGCATTTTAATAGACTATTATGATCGAACTGTAGGTAGGTACTTCCGAAAACCCATGGATGGAATTCACTTTCACGCTACGACCAATAGGAGCGGAGCACCAATGAAGAGTTTGATTGTTTGTTTGAGGTGATTTTTGAGCATTATTACAGGCATATTAATCCTTACGAGGAGCTCGTGGCTAAATAATAACAGCCGCACGGGTCGATCATCAAGTTTAAGCAACGCTTGACGAGGTTGGTCCGTGGATGGGTGACCATTTCAACATACGGAGTTTCCTCCGAGCCTAGGCAAGCACGCTAAGCCGTTGGTCCCAGCGCTGAAACCGCGGGGCACAGCTAGTGTTACATAAGGCGTTATCACTATCAGTAGTAAGCTAATAATAAGCGTGACGGATCAGCAGCGTTTAGTATTTGATGGAAGCCAAAGATAACCATGTTATCTAAATTCCGTAACGAAAATTACGAAAACAATCGTTAAAAGCATCAACATCTAACAGTATAAAAATTATTAACAGAATCCACTAACATAAAGCAAAAGACCAATATGGGGCATACTGTCATGGTGGTTTTTGTTTTAGATACATATTAAGTATAGTATATAGTTCTAGCCTCTCTTATGCATCTAAGTACTTGTCAGGCTACTGAGTCAAAGCTTAAACAAAATACTGTAATAATAACACCAGTCTGTTACAGTTATTCTATCTTACGATGGCGGGTTGGTCGTACAGCGTACCAATCAGAACGCTGTATTTGCAAAAACTGAGTTTAGTTGAGATCAATAGGCCCTTAGTCGTGTGCCACCCTGTACTACAGTACATATATGTTTGAAATTTTCTACCCGCCTTGAGATAGCGTGGTGATTACAATCCTAGAACCTTCTCTGTATGAGAAGATGCCTTCACCGTGCAGTGAGTAGGACAGTACAGTTGTTCTATCTCACGACGGCGGGTTGGTCTTAGTCATGTGTGCACATGCATATTGTTTCTAGACGCTACTGATACTTAGCGCTTTCGAGCTTACGCACACAGACATGTGTGACACACATGACTCAGACCGACTAACAAAAAAATAAGACATCATATAAAATATACGTAATCCAAAAGCGGAACCAAAGATTTTTATTCTGTCGGAATTAAATTACAGCCAAAAAACATCGGGTGACAACTTTTGCGCCGCTCTGTATAATAAGTACAGGTTTCCTCATGATGTTTTCCATTACCGATGATAATCAAAATGATACTTAGTAATCTTTTCCTACTTTATTTGCATGGTGTTTTTCTTAGAAGGCCGTGACTGTAAAAAATCGTGAGATCATTGGGGGCACGGTTAACTGCCCATAGATGATGATTCCCTCAACCTTGGAGAATAATCTTGACGAGAAGTTTGAATGGAGACGATAGTTTGTCATTGTGAGCAGGAAACCTTCCTGGCTGAACTTAGGAAGGGATAGGTGGACCCTCTTTTCTACACTTAGACTCCCATTTGGTCCGTTTTGCGTGCATACCTCCTCTCTGTGAGAGTGAATGGGCCATAATCCACCATGCGAGCCCAATGCTGTTTGGTAGATGTCACATGTCTTCGAATTTTTGGTTCTTAGACATGCCGGTTTACTAACGATGTTTTGTTCACCGTTTTGAGAGCAGTGGTGATGAAATAATTGACACAAAGTAAAGCGCCTGCCTGGGTTCGAATTCGAACCCACGACCTACAACTTGTAAATCACCGTCGTTACCAGTAGGCCACTACTGCTCTTCCTGGCTGAACTTCAATCAGCAGAATGCCGACGTTGAAAAATAGCCAATTTTTCCATACGGCAGAAATAACCATTTAGAAAAATTTAGGGCTCGACTTATCTTACTCACTGATTTAGTCGTTCCCACTGCTGGGCAAAGCCTGCCCTAAGTCCGTCCTAATATTTTTCTTCCGTGCCGAACCAGTCCTAATGGTAGAAACACAAAATGTATGTTCATTTGTGACACCCTGATCTGAAACAGCTATCTGCAGTTTGAACCAGACGTGAAGCAAAAAATCGACGGCTCGACAACTGCATCAACTGTGGTTGATAACAAAACATCCGGTATACCTATAGTTCAAAGCCAAGAATAAAAGAAACACAATACAAAGTCTGTTGCTACTATTGTCGCCAAGAAAAAAACAAGAACAAGACCGAATAGCGATAGCAGACTATAATTAGATGCACGTCATTAAAACGAGACCCACGTTCTGATCAAATGGAAAGTTTATTCCTAAGATAAGGCCGCGCAAATAAGGATATTAATCATAGCAGTATAAGTCTCGTTGAAACAACACGATGTTATCGATCGACATCGGTATTAGTAGGCAGACAACACTGATAAGTCGGTAGCGGATTTTTAATGATTGCCGCGCTCTAATCGTTATTAGGTATGAAAAATAAATCGTTTGGCTGACATAAAATCACGCCTTTTCCATCAGGGTAGGCATAAACTACAGAATGCCACCTCCTTACAAAATCCTTTTCCTTCATTTACGTTCATACACACACGCAAGTTACAAGGTATGACTTTTCAATCGCTAAATAATGTTAGAAAACATTTGCCCACTGGCAAGATCGAAGACATTTCTAGCTGAAGACGGTCTCGAAATCTATAGATTTTGCGTTTTCGAGTGTGCAGACGTATTCTGACAAGAATATTATATTATTATCTATACTTCTATACTAATATTATAAAGAGGTAAAATTTGTAAAATTGTAAGTTTGTATGTTTGTAAGTTTGTATGTAGGTACCCCCTACTCTATCTCTGGCACTAATGATCCAATTCTAAAAATTTTTTCACTGATAGAAAGCTATATTATTCCTGAGTGCTATCTAACATCACGCTACAACCAATAGGAGCGGAGCATAAATGAAAAATGTTGCAAAAACGGGAAAGAATATTACTTTTTGAGGGCTTCCGTTGCGTGCGCTGCGTAAACGGTTTCAGTTATGCAATCATGTATGTAGGGTAGGTAGGGTAGGTGTAGGGTAGGTGTAGGGAAGGTGTAGGGTAGGTGTAGGGTAGGTGTAGGGTAGGTGTAGGGTAGGTGTAGGGTAGGTGTAGGGTAGGTGTAAGGTAGGTGTAGGGTAGGTGTAGGGTAGGTGTAGGGTAGGTGTAGGGTAGGTGTAGGGTAGGTGTAGGGTAGTTGTAGGGTAGGTGTAGGGTAGGCGTAGGGTAGGTGCAAGGTAGGTGTAGAGTAGGGTAGGTAGGATAGGGTAGGTACGTAGCCAGTAGACGGGAGCGAAGCCGCGTGGGACAGCTAATTATATATATTATTATACACTATATTTACCTACAGGTACAGATGATGAAAACGCCTTCAATATTGGGGAAGGTGAGAGAATTATCATCTATAGCAATGATGTTATATATACTTCGGTAGATACGATTTAACGACGTCAGCGTGGCAATACAAACACAAGCTGACCAGCTTGAGTGAACTCTGTTTGTCCTGTGTTTGACACGGACTAGCGTTTGAACAGTATGTTTATCTCTTTCTTACAAGGGGTCCTATTTAGTATATCTCTGTGATCTTTTGACCTACTCAGTGATAGAAATAAAGTTCCAAGTTCCATAGGTCCTATGTAGGTCTTCTTCGTCGGTACACTCTTGGCAAAGCGGTCGTGGTCATCATGTTGCAGTGAGACTTCGGGTTGCCATAATTTGCTTAAAGATAAGACGCCATCACTCTCTATCGACTGTTATTCGTGTGCACTCATGCAATGGGCCATCCACTGCAGACTTAATCTGGTCGTTTCATGCCATGGGCGACCTGCCGCGCGCTCTCGTTCCTTCCACTCTACCCTGAATTACAAGCCGCTCGATAGAGTCGTTGCCTCGTTGGGACACGTGTCCAAAGAACTGGAGTACTCGAGCTTGGACTATAGCCAATAGACGCTGCCTGATACCGAGTTCTTGAAGGATGTTGATTGTTAGTGCGAAACTCAGTCCACGACACTCCAAGCATTTTTCTCCAGCACCCACAGACATAGATTATGTCTGTGCCAGCACCACATTTCCAGAGCGTCTATTCTCTTCCTCTCAGTGTCTCTCAACGTCCAGGTCTCTGCTGCGTATAGAAATATGGGGAACACAAATGCCCGTATCAGTCTTTGGTGATATTGTGATTCCTCCAATATTTTCTTCAGCCTATCCATGGCAGACCTGGCAAAAGCCATGCGTCGCTTGATCTCGTCCCCGCAACCACCGTGGTTCGATATTAACCCGTTGTGTTATATATTATTATATTATGTTATATACGGCATCCGAGACACAATGAAAAAGCCATTCTGTCTCGCTTAGATATGCGTTCCAGCATACAAGGGGTTAAAGCGCCTAGGTAGACGTATGATTGTACGACGACGTCTCAATTCGCGATTTGAGTGACTTCTGGCGAATTTTCGTTAATGCGATCGACAATCATCATCTTCGTATTGGTTCTGTTATCCCTCAAACCGAATGCTGAGCTGGTATGTTACATCCTATGTAGGTAGCTAAAGTAAAATATCGCCATGTTTTTATTTCTTTATATCGAGTATGACGCCTCTATTAGTAAAATCTCATTGATCTACAGATGGTAGAGGCTTACACTGGGTAAAGAGGTGACTGCCGTCTTCAGCTATCCACTAAAGTCTTCCAGGAATCTAGTGTTAATGCCTAATCATCTAACGATGAGCAGTTCGTCATCAAGCGAAACCGATGCTCTCTGAATAGATTATTTTGCAACTTTACCCCAAAAGCAAGCGTGAATAGTAGATTATTAACCAAGAAGATAAAGCAGTGTCATCTGTCGCGGGTGACGATTTAAATTGCGAGCGTAACGAAGGACTCGAGGTTTACTCCCGAGCGTAGCGAGGGTGTTAAAAACTTAAATCACGAGCAAAGCGAGGGATTTAAGACGAGTCCTGAGTGTAGCGAGGGATTTAAGTTCACCCAAGACTAAGACAGCTTTATCACCGAGGAAAATACTCTACTTTTCGTACCATTTGCGAAAAAATTAACACAATAATAATATAAGATAAGCATTTATTAAAAATAATGACAATTAAAAGTAAAAATAAACTTAACGTTTATGTATTTGAAGAAAACAAAAACGCGGCAAATTCCTCGACTAATATTTTTTGTCGGAAAAGCAAAGGCATCAAGCTCATACGGCCTCGTCAGTTTTCGTAATTTTATTTAATAATCATAACTGCATAATAAATGCGTATTCCTTTTTCAAAAAGATGTAGAATGCTTTATATAAAAACTCAATGGTGTAAACACAGATATAGTTCAGTATAAATTTCGGTAAGTATTCGAAATTTAAACCACATTCTCCCCCTAGAGGATGAATGAAATTCAGTACAATTTTCTTTCCCTGTTTTTAACAGATTAAAAATGACTATTGTTATGTTCGCTTTTTGTGACATAGAATGTCACTTTTTTGAGCAAGTGGTACGAAAATATATATATTTACCTATCAATAACGTATGATCGTGACATGCATAATTTGAAGTGTCATCTGTCCTGTCTACCGAAGAACAAAGAATTGCTAGACAGCTAGAGATAAACATACCTGTTGTAGCGTCCTCCTAGCTATCCTATAGCTGATATCTAAACAACCATCAGTAACTCCAGAGCGCCGCTGACCTTCCTTGGGGAGCTGGGGTAGATCGAATGACCTATTTAACCCACCCGTACGCAAAATCGACGCTTGGGCGTTGATTTGCGGAAATACAAATACCAGCTCTTTATAAATATCTAGGCTCCCTTGAAGAATTATAAAATTAATGTCGGTAGTTATAAGCGGCATTTGCCTTTGTAGGCAGACTCTACAGAGCCGTTTTTGGCATGCTGCCCCGGCTTCGCACGGGACAGATTAAGAACAAAAACGTTCCTCTTTATTAACCCTCGACGGAACAAATAGTAGTTTCTACAATGGTCATATAATAGGGGTTATTAAAATACGAGCGTGGGTTCATCATATGAGGCGAAGCCGAATATGATAATATTAACACGCGAGTGTTTTAATACCTAATTATATGCCGTTGCATACACTATTTTATCTTCACTCATAAAGTTGAAAAAAAAAAAAGAAAAATATGCGGTATGGCGGGCAATTTAGATTCCCATTGCACCATGACTGCGCAGCGTTTGCATCCATAGACAGTGACAATACTTTTCTACATTAAGTCAATGAACCCATAAGCGCCATTAAATTAAAAAGGAAAAGTGTGCTTTAAAAATTTAAAAGTCATTTTATAATGCAGTTGTTTGAAAATCGAAGGAACATGTTGCACTGTAATGGTTTTTTATTTTATTTTACCTATCCACGAATATAAAGTACGTGTTTTTGCAATATTTTTTGAATTCATATATATTTGGATCATTACGTTGTGAGTGTAGATAAAGGAGTGCAAGTTTAACGTGTGTTCGTCTGTACTCTGGCATCGTAGCTCCTAAACAGATAAAGCTATTATGAGTTTTTTTTTTGTTTGAAAGCTGAAATCGATTCTTAGCTATGTTTGATGAAAATCGGTTCAGCCGTTCAAAAGTTATGCGCATTTTACTCTTTAAAGCAGGTTATTTTCGCAAACTATCGTGTTATAACTACGTATTTCGATGGATATTCGATCGAAGCGTGTCTACTACTAGATAAATTTTGTAGTTTAAAAAGCATGAGTTAAAAAGTCTCGGGATATTTTTAAATTTTAATTTATCCTTGTATTAACGAAAATCCATTGAGTGGCTTAGAAGTTAGCTACAGAATTGACGTTAACAGACGCGTAGAGCTTTGCCTTAGAGGTACTATTTAGAACCATATTCTAAGCTCAAAATAATGTTGATGAGCTAAGTAAAACAAGCCTACGTGTACACTCCCGCATACACTTTCCTTGTTTGCACTGACTGCGCACACGCATGTACTACTACTACGTACCTATCACGTCACATGACAACAGTAGGTCAAAGTAATTCCAGTAAAATAACTCAAATTCCTCATTTTATTGGCGTGGAAACAAAACAATGGGCTTGAGCGTATCTCTATGACGCCTAGCCTACTACGCATTACATGAAGTTAACACTGAAAACCCGTTTTGTTACGTTTAATATAAGATGTTTGCGTCACAATTACAAACAGATAAAGATGGAAACGACGAAATTGTACTCAGTTTTATTACGACTACTACGAGGTCATTTATTTCGGGTTTTTTGAATGTGAGTTTTACTCATTGTTTTCAATGCTAATCTTTGTTATTTTTGCACTAAGTTTGTATTTTCCTTCCTACTATGATAAAGTGCTATGCAGTGCTGAAAACGTGTGTTTTCTGCTATTGATTGGTATCAATATGAGGGAAGATCGTTTTGTATAGCGTAGTAACTTCAGTTTGTTCATGATCGCCCTTGCAACAGTGCCGACACGCAAAAACATATATTATACTAGTTTCTACCAGCGGCTTCGCCCGCGTGAAAGTCGAAAAATATCACGAGGGAACATATGTCCGGGATAAAAATTATCCTCTGTGTCTAATTATCCTATTATTCCTGACTATAATCTATCTCTGCGCCAAATTTCATTTAATTTCAATTTTTCTCAGGAACGCGTGGTGGTATAAAGCTGAAATTTATCTCAGATACTCAAGTCTACTGTCCCTTAAACCTGTGAAAAAATCAAACTACTAAGTCAACGCAATCAAAAGATACAGCTGTTTATGCCGCAAATTTTCGACACTCGCAAAGAAATCAAAACCTACAGGATACTTCCCGTGAACTCAGAATCTTGAAATTTGGTACGAAGCAACGTCTTATAGCACAGATAAGGGAAAATTTGCGAAAACCGTAAATTTTTAGTTACAACATATAATAAAAATATTTTTAATAATTTTAAACTTACTACCCCTTTCCTCATGAACGCGTAGAGATATTATAATGAAATTCATATCAAATACTCAGGTCTATAATACCTTTCTGCTACTGAGGTTTGTACGGAACCCTCGGTGCGCGAGTCCGACTCGCACTTGGCCGGTTTTGGAACGAAGTTCCTTATCGCGTGTTGCGAAAGGGGGCTAGACGGAAAAAATTATGACGAAAAGTTGTAACGACACTTTTTGCTATAGTTGTAAGCCGTGCGGCGTGCGCGTGTTATAACCTATACGCTGTTGTGTTTACGAAGTCGAGAGAGTATATATACATATACAGGGTGTCCCAGAAATCGACGTCAAGCCGTAAATGGTGATAGACCAAGTTATAACAGTTCTCAGAAAAATACGAAAAAAAATCTATCTCATATTTAAAAAATTTATGGTCACTTTAAAAATTTACTAAAAAAATCAATCCCTGTAATGGTTCTTTAACTCCAATTGCTACAAATCCCATAATTTATCTAATTTTTTTATTATTATGTAATCTTGAATAATGCTTGTGTAGATTTTTGCCTAAAATTCAAAGCCAACTCCTCCTACTTGGAAGAAAATTAAACTTTTTCAAAACCAAATTATTCAAATTTACTATTTCGCCCAACTTTAACTGACTGTACTGAAAAAAAAATGTACTACGCTAGTTTGGCAAGTAACATGAAAAATTGGCGCATTTAATAAGGATTCAAAAATGGTGTAACACTTGCTAGATTACGTTTTCAATAATTGGTCAAATTTTTTTTTGTAAATAGTATCGGTTTTTACCCAAAATGTCCATACTTCCTTAAAATGACTTTAGCTTACCTAAAGCTTTGCTAAACTCCGTTTCTAGTTCGATAGAGACGGAGAGAGTCATTTTACGAAGTGTGAGCGAGACAGAGAGTGACGCCACCTTTATCAGTGACACAACCTTTATCATGAAACGGAGATTGAGTTATCTTTGTAAATAGGGGAAGATTTGCCCGGAAAATAACCAGATCTTTTTAAAGAAGATGTCGTGCTTGCATTGCCGTCGAAGGAAGGCAGTTTGAACATTTATTGTAATAAAAAAAAATTAAATCTGATAATTTGTTTTTTTTTTCTAAGATGAGAAAACTGGTCCTGACTTAAAGTAAAAAGGTTGAGTCACTATCATAACTTTGCTCTTAAATTACGTAAAATTTCGATTTCTTATCTCGCTCACACTTCGTAAAATGACTCTCTCCGTCTCTATCGAATTAGAAACGGAGTTTAGCAAAGCTTTAGGTAAGCTAAAGTCATTTTAAGGAAGTATGGACATTTTGGGTAAAAACCGATACTATTTACAAAAAAAAATTGACCAATTATTGAAAACGTAATCTAGCAAGTGTTACACCATTTTTGAATCCTTATTAAATGCGCCAATTTTCATGTTACTTGCCAAACTAGCGTAGTACATTTTTTTTTCAGTACAGTCAGTTAAAGTTGGGCGAAATAGTAAATTTGAATAATTTGGTTTTGAAAAAGTTTAATTTTCTTCCAAGTAGGAGGAGTTGGCTTTGAATTTTAGGCAAAAATCTACACAAGCATTATTCAAGATTACATAATAATACAATAATTAGATAAATTATGGGATTTGTAGCAATTGGAGTTAAAGAACCATTACAGGGATTGATTTTTTTAGTAAATTTTTAAAGTGACCATAAATTTTTAAAAACATGAGATAGATTTTTTTTCGTATTTTTCTGAGAACTGTTATAACTTGGTCTATCACCCATTTACGGCTTGACGTCGATTTCTGGGACACCCTGATAAATATATATATATATTGCCACCACTTATACATATATATCGCAAATACGAGGGCTATCTTGGATAAAACTCGATCTTGTGGGCTTTCGTGGGTATATGCATGCTACAAAGCAGGTAACTTATGCCGATTTGGAGATAGTCCTTGTTCCAATCTTATCAAAGCAGCGAATTCGGCCACCTATTCGTTTCGCTTTCTCTCAACAAAACACACTTTCAAGTTTATAACGCCACACTTTAGGCTACTTCTCAATTATTTATCTCACAACTCTGTTTTTCAACTGTTTTCCAAACGCGCTCCCGCGCCGCGCGCGTTCCTTTTTCTAACTTTTTCCGACCAAATATGGCGGGCGACTTCGCTCAGGTCGCTATTATCCTTGGCTACCCTGCTTTCATTGGTTCAAGAACACCTCGGGCAAAGTTCACAGCTTTTAACATCCAATCAAAATCGAGTATTTTGACATAAGCCAAATAAAGTGTTGTCAATCGAATAAAATCGAACTGAGATTGAATCGTAGGCTAAATGTTGCCAATTAAACAAAACTGAATTAATAAGTTTAAATGCGTCATACTTCTTTGTTCTAGATTATTAGAAATACCTTCCTCCTACACGGCCAACCTGACAGACAAACGGCCCCACGTTTGAGCGACGAGAGAAATCGTTACTCAATTTTAATAAAAAAAACAGACAGAGAGACAGAACAACAATAAAAAAATAAGTAATAGGTTAAGTTCGGCCGCTCCTGACCAAATAAAAAAAATAACGTGGTCGTGACATCTTCCTTCTACGTGAAACCTTCAATCAACACCCTATATTACCAGCCTATAACAAAAATCAAGTACTTCTTTACTCATGAAAACGGAATTCTCATAGCTTTCACACTGTTCATTTGTTTTCTCCATGTAAATCTAGGTCTCCACACCGTACACCGTACACAACCATCTTCGTACTATCGAAACAGCCACCTCACCGTTTAGACAACCATATTACCACATTCTAAACGGTTACCGAAGCACCAGAGGTACCAGGTTCCCAACAGGCGTCCATTCGGTCTCGAAGCACTAAGTGTGCCAGAAACCATCCAAACGCCCAACACAACATACCATGCCACATACACCAAACAACAGGTCACCGAGGCCCCAGAGGGACCAGGCTCCCCCAGACACACAACAGGTCACCGAAGCCCCAGAGGGACTAGGCTCCCCCCAGACAACAGGTCACCGAAGCCCCAGAGGGACCAGGCTTCCCCAGACATACAACAGGTCACCGAAGCCCCAGAGGGACCAGGCTCCCCCCCACACATATCCAGCAATGTTTCTTGGTCCCACAGCAATCGCTGTGGCTCCCGATGGTCAACCCTGTGACCATCCTGCAACCATAGTCATCCTGACCAGGCCTCGTAACCCACCTCGGTTACAGCAGTCATCTTTGACCACTCACCACGTAACCCATCTCGGTTACAGCAGTCATCTTTGACTACTCACCTCGTAACCCTCCTCGGTTACAGCAGTCATCTTTGACCACTCACACCTCGTAACCCTCCTTGGTTACAGCAGTCACCGCAGTGACTACTCATCACCGTACAGGCAGTCCTTTGACCGTACACACCTCACCGTACAGTCAGTCCTTTGACCGTACACACCGACCTCACCATTGCCAGATTGATTTGAATCAGTCTTCAACATAGTACATTCAGTTACGCCAATGGGTACTTTTTCTTTCAGCTTTTCTCTAACTCATCATAAACCAAACAAAGCCTTTAATTCAACACATAGTTGCCACCATTCAGAACTCCAATAACCATAAACAGCACCTTTAAACCATAACAAAATTTGTTATTTCATACTTTATTCTCAGTACAAAATACAACAGCAACCTCACATTCAGGATTTCTTACCCAGCCAAAAGCATTTTCAAGAACTCCATTTTATGTTCATGATTTCATACCAAACCCTCAGTGCGATAGGTATAATCTACCAACTAACTACCATCATCAAACATTACCAATTTTGCCAAATAAAAAGAAAATGAAATCATGCACCTCATGTCAGCGACTTTACATCTGTGTTAATAACACAAAATTACGTTAGGTATGTTCAGAATGACCAGCACAGAACATTCAAAAAGTTAGAACACCACAACCATTACTGACACTTTAAATTCCACATTTATTATTCAAGTTAGGTAGGTACTAGACTTCCTACATGACACCACACAATCACACAATTCACAAATTCACACCTTTATTTTAAAGCGATGTTACAATTATTAAAACTTTTGAACAATGTTCAAGATTACCGAGGCCAAGCATCGTTGAACAACGCAGAACAAGAAAACCATTCCAAGTTTCCTCCAAAAAAAAATGACTCCTGTACCAAGTAAATAAAATAAAACCCAAGTGTCCACAATCCACAATAACTTAGAATTAACTCACTACACAGAATGCACTTTCAACTTAATTGCCGAATCAACTCTTGACACCGTCAGCTCTCTGACCCATGAAACTAAGAAACTGTTCTATGTAAATTAAAATGTTGCCAATTGAACATTTATCTCATCTTCAGCCACAACTTCAACAGTTATTGGCCCTCGGGCATCTCATAATACCTAAATACGTCTGCTAGACACCATCTAAATGTCTAGTTGCACTTTCATTCGCCGTAGTCAATTTAAATCATTATTTTTTGTAGGTATCGTTAGAATGACATGTTATTATTTGGTTAGTCTCTAGGCTATAGTCACGTTAATCCTCGTGATATTTTCGGGTTGTAAGGTTGCAAATCGAGTCTAACAACAAACTATTTCACTAAACTTAAACACCGGTTTGAAAATAATCTTGATCACAATATAACTCTTAACTGAAAGTTATCGCAAGTCTTTGGAACGAAGCAAAAGTTTAATCCTCACATTGACTCACACCTTGTATCGATTTATTAATAATCTAGTCTATAACTAGTAACTTATAAGTTAAAAATCATATCACAAGTTATTTGTTTTGTTTCGTCAAACTTTTTTCAATGTTGACACTTAATGTCACTCTCTGATAGAGATGGGCAAGGGATGGCGATCTGTTATCGATTAATCGACGAATCGATTTAAAGCACAAAAAAAAATATAAACAACCGATATTTAGTACTGAATCGATTCAGCGAATCGATATTTCACCCTACAAAATCGAGATTAGATTTTGCTGTTATGATATGAACCAAAATATTATTTAAGAATAATTTAATGTATTACACAAACTTAAGTGAATTCAACGTAAACAAATATCTTTCCCTTATACCTGATACTTTAATTTAGTTGTGAAAACAACCCTGATCCGCCAAAGATGTTTAAAGATCGGCTATTATTACGATTTTTCTTTTTGCGTTCCGTAACTGTATTCACACTTGCATTAAAAAATACCAACGCGAATAGTTAGAAAGTAAGTTAATTTCAAAGAAAAGCATATTCACAAATTCCCTTGGTGATCAAATCAACAACAACCTCAGTGGTAGTAATATTTACGGGAAATCTGAAGTGACACCTATTGATAACAAAAAAATAATGCATGGCTGAAATTGCTAGTGTTCAAACAAGTAAAAGAAAAACGGATTGCTAATATCTTCACTTCTCGATTTTCAGCAAACTAACAACCTATTTAATAATCTGTATGTACGCTTGTGACAGCACTAGTGGTCACAAAACCGTATATTGTTCTAACATCATGCAACATAACATAATGAAATTTGATTTCTTTGCGTTTTGTACTCACGTTTCAATGCTCCGGGTACATTATAAAGATAATATTGCGAAAATCGTTTCGTTGTTTGTTTTGTTGGTGAACATAACGATTAAAATACTTGTAGCAAAATATTTCAAAGCTCGAACACAACATAGATTTAAATAGATGGCGTGACATGCACCAACTTCTCATTCTGTTTATGTAAAAATAATATGTTCGTTTTTAAATTGATCATAAAAAAATTCATGCACCTATTCAATAAGTTCCTCCAAGCAGCATATTATGGCAAAATGGGGTCCCGAAGCTAATTTCGATGATTATTGAAAGAAACACAGTATCAATACCATTACATAGATGGCGCTGTTTGAATTTTCTACTCTTTTCATGTAACTTACCTTACACATTTCCATGAAATAAAATAATGCAATAATTATAAATTGCAATGAAAACAACAATTAATTATAAAAGGTACTTCCAAACCACAATAGATCCCAATGGGTCGAAGTGTCCCGAGTTATTTCTCGGCCCCTCCATAAGATAAGATAGGTATATACTTCCAAACCCAATACATACTTCGGCTGCCACAAATGTATGCCGATGCACAGATAGTTGAATGCAGATCAAAGTCACATACCTTTAAGCCTGTACTCACGGGAAGGTCAGGCAGCAGCGCTTAGTACACCAGGCACAAAAGCAAAATTTTGTCACTGACCATGCACTTGTCCAGACTCCTAGCTGCTTTCAGAAAATATCAAATTGATTGATCACCGCAGCGGCATGTATAACACCGCAAGATTTCCTTATTCATAGCGCTGTAGGTTGCAGTTTGTGTGTTGCCTCTTGAATTGGAACCCGAGCTCCGCACTTGTTTCACCACACGCAGCTGGCCACAACAGGTCTTGTGGTATCCACAGCCATGTTTAAGGGCTCAGACGTCCCTGTTATCTGTTGCATGTTGTGCGAATGGCTGAAAAATCATGTCTATGAATAAGTGTTCCACAAGCATAATCATAATGATGTTTTGCTAAATCAAGCTGTAGCTTAGGATGTTTGCTATCTTACATTGTATTTGCACAAGTCGTCTTAATCTCTTGCAAACTCCGCTGACGGTATGAAACTGACTGAGTTTAATTTAGCATCATAACGAAAATAGAATTTTATTTTAAATTTTAGCCACTTTACACCAAGCTAAACTAACAATATTGCGGCTAAACTTCACAAGACATTAGGTAGGTACTTATTATTATCAGAATACTTAAGTTTATACTTCCCTGAACATCACCACCACAGTTGCGTTTCCTCAGTATCTAGTCAGGATTGGGCATCGATGTCATCATCAACATTATCTGCTGCCTGACTTCGCACATTGTCTAGTATAGGCCACACTATACGGTTGAATTCGGGCAACATGAATTCCTGTCGCCAGTAGCCGACGAGTTGCGAAACGTCTCTATAAGTAGGTAGCTCGAGCTACTTCCATGCCATTTTCTTGCGCACCAAAGAGAGCGCGCCAGCCATTACTCGTCTCATTTGGTCCATTCTCCATCATCGCTTTGTATTTGCACTGATCCCGGACTTCTGATATCGCAAATACGAGGGCTATCTTGGATAAACACTCGATCTTGTGGGCTTTCGTGGGTATATGCATGCTACAAAGCAGGTGACTTATGCCGATTTGGAGATAGTCCTTGTTCCAATCTTATCAAAGCAGCGAATTCGGCCACCTATTCGTTTCGCTTTCTCTCAACAAAACACACTTTCAAGTTTATAACACCACACTTTAGGCTACTTCTCAATTATTTATCTCAGAACTCTGTTTTTCAACTGTTTTCCAAACGCGCTCCCGCGCCGCGCGCGTTCTTTTTTCTAACTTTTTCCGACCAAATATGGCGGGCGACTTCGCTCAGGTCGCCATTATCCTTGGCTACCCTGCTTTCATTGGTTCAAGAACACCTCGGGCAAAGTTCACAGCTTTTAACATCCAATCAAAATCGAGTATTTTGACATAAGCCAAATAAAGTGTTGTCAATCGAATAAAATCGAACTGAGATTGAATCGTAGGCTAAATGTTGCCAATTAAACAAAACTGAATTAATAAGTTTAAATGCGTCATACTTCTTTGTTCTAGATTATTAGAAATACCTTCCTCCTACATATATATGTATATGTATAAGTGGTGGCCCAGTGGTATCGGCCGCGACTTACAAGTTGTAGGTCGTGGGTTCGAGCCCAGGCAGGCGCATTACTTTGTGTAAATAATTTCATCACCACTGCTCTCAAAACGGTGAA
Source organism: Orthosia incerta (assembly GCA_948252205.1). Taxonomy (NCBI): domain Eukaryota; kingdom Metazoa; phylum Arthropoda; class Insecta; order Lepidoptera; family Noctuidae; genus Orthosia; species Orthosia incerta. Next base: position 9,921,998 of record OX411759.1, read on the forward strand.
GGAAAACATCGTGAGGAAACCGGCATGTCCTAGAACCAAAAATTCGAAGACATGTGACATCCACCAACCCGCACTGGGCCCGCGTGGCGGATAATGGCCCATTCCCTCTCACAGAGTGGAGGCCTGTGTCCCAGCAGTGGGAACATTAATAGGCTGATGATGTGCGATGATGTGATAGGAAAAAAAAATCGTCTCTCTTATATTTATGGAACATCGGCACGTCTAAATAAGATAATATATTGGTTAGCAAGTAGGTACTTACGGCATACAATCTGAACATAATGATAAGCAGATTATACATAGGTACGTAAACTCACGCCTATTATTTCAGATAATACTAAAATAGATTAAAGATATTAAAGTTTACAATGCGTATAATTTGCTGTTGCTAGGTATACGCGTTATCAGTAGATAGTATAATTGGTAGGTAAGATTGATCGAGATGGCCAGACAATAATGTTGCCAACTTGTCATCGCGGGTAGGTAGAACTGGAGACTCTAGACAAGTAACATTCTACCATCGAAAGCGTCAAGATAGAGATTAGAACAAGACAACAACATTGTTTTTATTACGTTCTTTTTAAACTACATATTTTATCTAGTAGTAGACAAGCTTTGATCAACAATTTATTGAACACGTAATTATGATACGATGTCTTGCGAAAAGTATAAATTAAACAATTTGAAACAACATAATTTATATACGCTTCGATCGACAATCCATCGAAATACTTAATTATTATTATAAAACGATATTTGGAAAATACCCCGCTTAAGAGTAAAATGCTGAACTCACATTTTAAACAAAAAAAAATAAGTCAAAATCGTTTCATCCATTTAGGAGCTACGATGGCACAGACATACACACAAATACACAGCAACACACGTCACATTTATAACACCGCTCTTTTTCCGTCAATTCAAACAGTAAAACGCCCATTACTTTTGAACGGCTCCATCCCAATGTATGAGAATACCTATTACGAAATAATAATATCGCTTAAGGTTACACTAGTCAACGGCACGAACTATTTTGTGCGCGGGGTGAAAATGCATTTTATATCAACCGACAACACGTGCGGAAGAGATAGATGCTGTGATGAGCAGTAGAAAGCTAGTTCGCGTACGAACACACACTTTTGCAAATTTGTAACGAAATGGATAATGATTTAGGACGAAACCGAGCGCGCGAAATTTTATAAACAGACCTTTGAGAGTCTGGATATCATGAAAAAATTACTACGCCTTGGCCCACCTGGAAATCTCTAAACTGACTATGAAGCCAGGTGGGTCGCTGCAGGCACAACCTATTAAGATGACCCACAGTGCGATTGCGGAGCCACGTCCCAAACAATGCCTCACCTTTTGTCTTGTTCTCTGTGCAACAATATCTGCACCTTAAAAGACAATTGTGAGGCAAATGACAACGCTGCTGGCGTGGCTGAATTCTGGTCAAAATATATTTAATTTTGGAATCATCGATACGACGAAGAAGAAGAAGAATGTAGCCATTGACACTTGCAAGGTTAAGACGAATCAATTGACGTAAGAATCATCACAAATTCACAATCGGCCAACGAGTTTGGTCTCTATTTCTCTAGGACGCCACAGCAACAAACACATACATACATACATAGACTGACAAACACACTACCCTCCTTCGGAAGTCGGGTAAAAAGGGTGTGTGTTCCTTTCTTAGTATTCTTTGTTTTGCCGAAATACAACACTGAAAATTATGCATGTCATGATCATACGTTATTGATAGGTAATAAAGATAGCTCTTAAACACTTGTTTTTGGGCCAAAGTTCTAAGATATCTTCGCGATATCTGATAACTCTTCTCACGCCTTAGTCACGCCCAATAAATTCGCGCATTTTATCAGAACGTGACACTGGAGGCTTGCCTATGTTGTTCTCTAGACGATATCACGCACCATAATCCTATATTGGCACAATAACAGTTTTGTAGGTGATAGTACGATAGCAAGTATTGATAACGATTGGCTTTATAGTTTCGTGATTCGAAGCGTAGTCTCTCAAGTACGGCGTCATCCATCACATGGTTGCACTGGATTTCCCGTACCTGGAGAGTTATTCTGTAAAAAACTCACTATGAAAACTAATGTGAAATGAACATGAAGTGTGCTGTCAATCCGTCCAATCAAGGTGGAATCACAGTTCTCTTCAAACTCACTCCATTTCACGGTGAGATGTTTATAGAATAGCCCGGCTGATCGGATAGTAGCTGGGCCGAGGCGTGGACTGTGGCTCAATAACTTGAAACCCGCTAAAGCTTTTTCCGCTAAAAAGAGCCAATTTCACCTGGCTCCAACTTTCCGAGATGTGACCGTGCCAATAACGGACCATCTTGAGCTTCTTGGCTTAACGTTGACATCGACTCTCAATTTTGGCCCATACACTGAGGCAAAGGCTCAGCTGGCTGCCAAAAAGCTAGGGATCCTTGCAAAGGTGAGAAGTTACTTCACGCCAAAACAGCTGCTCAGCTTTTATCAAGCGCAAGTTCGATCATGCATGAAGTACTGTTCTCATCTATAGGATGGATCTGCCAAATACCAGCTTGATGCACTAGAGTCGATCGAAAATTGGGTCAAGAGGCTCATCGGCGTTGAGGCACTGGTTAAGTCAAAGCTCCAAGGCCTTGAACGTCGTCGCCGAGATGCCAGCTTGTCGGTTTTTTATCGGTTACATTTCGGGGAGTGTGCGATGGAATTGCATGATCTAATTCCGCCCAGCCCTTTTCATCATCGGACTACCAGACGTACGGCGATGCGTCATCGGTACATGGTGGACATCCCAGCCATACGCACTAAACGTTTTGAGAATACTTTTATTATGCGTAGGTACAGCTAAGGAGTGGAATGCCCTGCCGGGGTCTATGTTTCCCGATAGCTACAATTTAGGGATCTTTAAGTCAAGAGTGAATAGGTTACTTTTAGGCAAGCGTGCTTCACCGTCGACCACGGTACGCAGTCAGGTCACCTCCTCTGTACTCGTAGTATGAGCTCTTGACATTTTCAATAATGGATTGCGTTCATCGCATGCGCTGCACACGGCTTATATGACATCGATTGGGCGTGATTGCATTAAAATATGTAGGTGCTTAGATAATTTTAGGTAAGCAATTAGCCTTAAAAAAATAATTATTATTTATGATAATGTGACAAACCACGTGAGCCGGCAACGTGTTAGGTCAAAACATTTAAAATTATCATTCTTGATAAGTTCACATGAATTATAATTATTTTTCTTGTATTTCTAGATTCCGCGAAGTCGTGCGTCAAATGTCAGTCCGGCTTCTTTGCTATAAATAATTTGTAATCAAATGCAAATTGCAGTTATTTCCACAGTAGCAACAATTGTATTTAATTAGACCACTGAGTCATTTAGTTAACTTGTAGTATGTAAATTTTCGTTTCCTTGGTACGTTTCCACTGCGTAGTAGCAACTTCAATACAGACTAAGGTCAATATTCCGAAGAATGCCGAATGTTCTTTTGATGTTGCGTACCGTAGCACTGCTACGCGTAATCTTTTCGTAGCAGTTCATACCTATGCTACGGTAGTTCGTAGCAAGCCTTAAAACGCCCAGTTTTCATTTTCTAAGAAGTTACCTAACTCTTCTCAAGTTAGTTTAACATAAACCATCTAGTAAAGGACAGGTGAACAGCAACGTAGCTATGTTCGGGATCGAACCCGTAACTACATGTACCGTCCTGCTAGCGGCATTGTTCTTAAGTTTATTGCCATGGTATCGTGACTCTTACAAAACATGATAAACTCTACTTAAAGGAAAATTTTTGCTTGTATATATAAACAAAACTACGATAACTTTTTGCGCGCCCTTATGTCAACAGTAATTTTAAATAACAACAAAAACAACATTCCTTAAATATTTAATTTGTTCCTCGTTTAGTAAACTGGTCTGCACAAAAGTCGATTGTAGTAGGTACTTATTTACTTTGTAGGGCAAAGTAAACATTAATGTTTATCGAAGCAATTATACAGAAAAAATAAGAAGAATATTACTTATAATTGTGCAATTATATAAACGGGTTATTGCCACGCAATAAATAAAATAATGACGGTAAGAATAGTTAATATTTCGCAAAGGGATGTTGACTGAAAATGTTTTAATGTTTTGTAGTATTTTTTCATTTGCCACGTAAACGTAATGTGACGACGTTAGGTTAGGTTAAAACGGGCTGTTTTCCACAACTCCACGACTAAGCGCGTATTTTGCGTACATGTGACGACGTTACAGTGCGTTGAAATATCCTGTGACGTCACGCCGTGCTACACTTTATACTGACTTGGTGAAGTCACAAGTCCCCACTTCTGAACTTTGATGCTCTTTATCTTTGTCAATTTTTATTGATTTGATAAAACAAAAAAAACGTGTCCAATATTATTTGATAATCTCACTGATGGACTATACCCCGGAAAAATCATTTTTATCCGGAAATATTACTTTTCTCAAAAATGATATGTAATGTTGCCATAACATCCTCCAAATCCTCCAAAAAGTATCCAGAAAGTGAACTCTACCGGAAACTTATTCACAACTGTACAGTAAGAAGCGAGATTTTAAATTTGGAATCTCCTACTGTCCAGTAAGTAGTTAAGTATGTAATTTACTTACTGGACAGTCAGTAGGTCATCCTCTTTAGATATGCTTAGATTTTAACTCATACTTGGCCAGGAAGGCGTACTTACTGGATTCTGCAGTAATGTACTATTACTAGAATATGTAAACATAAAAAACATGGGTTTCGAGTTTCTCGTTATCGAGAACTTCTTGTGCCCGTGTAAATAAAGAATTTTTTCTTAGGAAGATTTATGGTCAGATGATGACACCTTTGTATTTGTATTTTTTGGGAATTGCCTATGGTTTCCTTAGAGAAAATTGTCATTTACATGGGCAGAAGAAGTCCTTAAAATATGATCACACCTTACACGAAAAGTGATGACCGATAAAAAAATACAGCAACAGTAGACAGGCTTCTTCTGGTTCCATCGTAGACCTCATCTAATGCTTTCCGACAGTTGAGATCGAGGCAGGGACGTAATTAGGGAACCAAAGACCCTGGTGCAAAATAAAATTGATGCTCTAACTGATCTTTTTAGGTTCCATCAAGTCAAAATATATAAATACTTGAAAGGTTTGTAAGTTACATATTCACGAGCTGGCTGACCAAAACTATAAATATCCTCCGACTGCACAGCGTGATGTTCTTCTTGTTTACATCTTTGCAGTCGGGTTTTTTGATTTCATTAACATTTTTTATTTACAATTTTATACATTTAAATCACAAAAGAGGTGCCTTAGAGCGATGTTTAAGTTAAAAACCACTGATAGTTGTAAACCCTATTTCATCCGCTATAAAATATTGACATTGCCGTCTCTTTATATTTTAGAAACGGTAATGTTTGTTAGGAAAAATTATTGCTTATTTTCACGTATGCAAGATAAATTTCCAAGAAACAGGCGTGATCAAAATCAGCTCTGTCTACATAGCAGTAGAACGGCACTTATGCGCAAAAGTGTTTTTTGCATGGCTCCTACGATTTATAATAAATTACCCAAAAGTTGGAGGGAGCTTAATAATGTAGAATTAAAGAAGCAACTAAAATCGTTTCTAAGTAAAAGAGCCTACTATAATATTAACGAATTTATGGAAGAATCCTTTGTTTTGACATAGATCTTATTGCAATTTTGACATTTGATAATTTTTACATTGATTTGATTTGTATTATTTTTTTATTTGACATTTTGTTTAAATTTTTATGTTGATTTTCTATTATGACATTATTCCTATTTGACATTAAGTTAACTAATCCATTATGTATTTATTTACATATGTACATTATTATTTACAAACTAATATTAGAACTAAAACAACCTTCCTTTAACTATTTGACATTTGATTGATATCTTCATTTTGACATTTGAATTATTTTATATTTGACATGCATTATTTTATTTTATTTGACATTGGATTTATATTTTTTGCATGGATTTAATAATTATACCTTATTGCTATTTGACATTTTTTCATTGATATTTGGAGATAACTGTTATTATTATTATTGATTTTCACTTTTTTTTTATTGTTGGCTTGATAATAATGGAATTAATTTATAATTAAACTAAGTCATTGTTTTTTGTTTGTAATTTAACTTGCATAATATTTGCACGCCATAGAATGTGGCAAACATGTCGGGATCTTTTGTTTCTTTTCTTTGTTATCTTGCATGCATATTGTATGTGTTACCCATGTTTGAGCAAATAAATCTTATCTAAATCTAAAAATCTAAATCTAAATCATATACTTTTTTTTCGAATTTCTTTTAAACATAAGTGGTATATATTTTTGTAATCACCTCTAAAAACCTGATGTGTTCAGAAGAAAAAAAAAATTGCAACCCCTACAATATAGCGCCCAACATCCGCCGTTTTCCTTTTTTTTTAACGGCACTTATCTAAGAACACTTGGGCGGCCAAGACCTATCTATCAAAATCCGTCAAGTGGTTTGAAAGGTACTAGTTTATAAAGAATATTACATACATATAAGATACGCGCGAAAAACATAACCCTTTCCTTGCAGCCGGGTAAAAAGGGACAGTCCCGTTCAAAACGGGACGTCTGGTCACGTTAGGCATACACAGCAAAGCTACTTACTACATATATGTGCCCGAGTGATCGCCCAGGTCGTAGTTCTACGGGTGAAGATTTTAGGAATTTCCTGGGAATTACCCTGTATTTATTCAAATAATTAGCCATGATTAAAGTCGTCTTGCCACCTATTTCATTTATATTCCGAAGGTGAAAGAATGTTTCGCTTTAAGTAAATTTTATTTAATTTGCTAGTCAGGGTCCGAGGCCCCCCTGACCTTGGGGGGCCCGGTGCACGGCACCGTCTAGCCCTTCGATAGCAACGCCACTTATTCTCGATCATTCCGTATGTTAAGTTCCTAAGTACCGATATAATAAGTTGTTTATAAATATTATTACTTAATAAGCAACCGTTTCTTTATATCACCAAATTACTTACCTACCAATTATTACCAACAGCAAAAAAAAAGTTGACGCACATTGATTACAACTTGCGTGTTGTGTCCTCACGTTTCTTTTACGTCGCAGACCTTAAATCAAGTTATTTATCATTATATAACCAGCTAGCAACAAACGGCACGCGAAAACCAGAAATATCTGATGAACTTGTGGTACCTACCTACTGTTAATTCATAATCGGAGATCAATAGGTGGCGTAGCGACGGAGATAACAAAACATTTTTAAACTTATCTACATGTGTTTAAATTGAAATCGTACTTGACCTTGGTATCTAAACAAACCCTAAGATAATGTTCTTAACAGCACAGATGGAGGTAAGGGACGTGAAGTCGTTAAAAATTGGTGGTCAATTAACTTTCTATATTGATTTGTTTGTCAATAAGGTCTAGAATCGCTTGTAGATGCGGAGTGAGATTGTAAGTGGTGCTGTCGTCAGTTGTTTGCCGTGGAATCTTCCCGCACAGCCGATAACCCGCGCTATCGCAGGCGTCGCAGCGCACGAGACCGCGCCTGTTCTTGCGGTTATTTATAATTTATCATCGAGAGGATGACACAATTGTGGCAAACAATGATCCATTGGCAGGCCACGTGCTAGCAAGTGCATGTGTCAGCGTGACTTGTCTTGATTCACGGCTTACTAGTTTAGGTTGTAAGTAGATTGAAAATACTTCGTTATCGCGCTAGATAGTAGATTCAATATTGAATGCCTAGCTTTTTCCAAATTATTCGAAAAGAACCCATTACCCCGATAAAAGTAGGTACTTACCTAACTATTACCTGTGTTTTTCCATGTTATAAACTATCTGAATGCGATATTTCATGCAAATCCGGTCAGTTGTTGTTGCTTGAATGAGTAACAAACAAACATCTATCCATTCTCACAAACTTTTGTAGTAGCAGAATAATGGTTGATCGCATATCCTGTTCATCCTACCCGAGTTGGCTAAGCGTCCGTAGAGCAGTATACTGCGCAACGAGATCAAGAGCATCACACCACACTCCAAATATATGAAGCTTTCGTGGAGTTACCTATGTAGGACCCTACAGTCCCCAATTCTATTGAAGGGAGCCCCTCCCTGTAAGGAGCCTGCACGAGTGACAGTGACTTAAGATCCTATATCCCCAAAGTTGGGGCAGATGGCTTATGGCTTCCACAATAGTCCTTCATCGCGAGCAGTCTTGAGCTTCACGCTTCACCTCGCTCCACGTTTGCCCGATGTCGTTTCTGTCAACACGATATGTTGACGGGGACGGCCATACTTCCTTTTCCCTTAAGGAGTCTAATCCATAATCTATTGAGGAATTAAACGACTGACAGTTTCTACTAGGCAGCTATCCTAGACAACTTCGTAGGCAGGCAGAATCTTTGGACGACTGCATGAAGTCTTCTCGTGTAGGTATGCTAGCCGTCTAGACAGGAAAAATCCAAATTCTACAGTGTCAAACTGCTGTAAATAAATCCGTAGCCGACTGCAGCGGTAGCAGCAGATATTTCCATGAAATATCTTCCGACAAGTCTGTTTAGAAATACATGAAAGCTAAAAAACCGGCCAAGTGCGAGTCGAACTCGCGCTCGAAGGGTTCCGTACCATTATCGTAAAAACGGCAAAAATATCACGTTTGTTGTATCGAAGCCCCACTTAAATATTTATGACATTCTGTACTCGTACTAACGAGTATTTGTTGTTATAGCGACAACAGAAATACATCACCTGTGAAAATTTCAACTGTCTAGCTATCATGGTTCATGAGATACAGCCTGGTGACAGACGGAACGACAGACAGACAGACAGACGGATCGTGGAGTCTTAGTAATAGGCTCTCGTTTTTACCCTTTGGGTACGGAACCCTAAAAATTACAACTAGTTAGGTGTAATGGAGCCCTATACCCAGATATCAACATACAAGGTTTATATTTATGTATATATACAATTATCCAAGAAGATTGTTTTTGGAAGCCATAATCTAAATGATATTTAAAGAATGTCTTATTGTAGCACATTCAAGTACAATCACTTCGCTTGAGTGTTCGTCTTATCCGATTGTAAGTAGCCGTTGTTTCTATCGGCTATTGTGAAAAGTGTAGCCTTATCGGCTTGTCTAGACATTGAAATCCTACTACTTTTTTAACGTGAAAGTTTATGAGGATAAATGGATTTTTGTTACTCTTTCACGCCAAAACTACTGAACGGATTTTGATGAAACTTTACCGAAATATAGCTTATACATCAGAATAACAAATAGGCTAAAATTTATAAAGATATTGAGCGAAGTACTAATACAAAGCGGGCGGAGCCGCGGACAGCAGCTAGTAGTTCAATAATTATAGTCTGTTTTACTATTTACCGTAATTTTCAATCGTATAGATAAAATGCAAATGATAGGTACTCCATTATCGTAAATAATGCGACTGTAAAATCTAAACATAGCCTTATCAAGAACTTAAAAGTAAAATTCGTTACTTTTATAGGCCAATCTCTAATTACGGAGATAGTATTCAGATTTACGGTCCGTTAATCGTAGTACAACTATCTCACGGACATTACGACACTACAGTCAGGGGTCAACGAGAAAATCAAACAACAAAAACATTTACGCCAGTTTTATTCCGTTCATTTACAACACTTTGTATCTAGCTTTGTTGATCATATGGTGAGCTGATGTCTGGAGTTTGAGGAGCTCTTCTTTGATGAGACGCGTTATTTCTGACTTGGCTTTAGCGACGGCTAATTCTTGAGAACTTTCTATGGCGAGGTACAGTTTGCGCTCGCCTTCCGGAGGCGTCTTGCCCGGCGGTACGTATGTGCCACGTACTGTTATACCAGCTTCCGAGTACTCGCTGATCAACGCTAGAGCCTCCTGTAGTTAAAAAAAAACTGTTAATAAAACTAGTTTGTGAAGTGTGAACTCGCCGAGATATGAGATAAACCAAGAATGATGAAACATTTTTATCTGGGAACACAAACAAATCCAGTGAAATCCGTCGAAAAAAATTACGCAGTAGAAATGGTAGGGTAACATTTTAGACAGACCCGGGGCCAGCGGTGTCTCATCCCATACAAAGGAACCGTGCTGACGTTCTATACTGATTATTCTGATTATTTTTGTACATCGATCGCGTTCGGTTCCGTGCCACGGATATATGTAGATGGTGATCTATCTATCGCCGTGGAACGGAACCGAATGCAATCGATTTACAAAAAAAATATCGGTATAATCAGATGAAAAACGCTAGTTACGTCAGCACGGTTTCTTTGTATGGGATGAGGCATCTGTATGCTAGTAATATATTATCTGTGCCGGGGCTTTCAAAACAATATCGAATTTTAAGAACCAAAGGGGCGTATTACCTCGTCATAAAATAAATTAATGGCAGTAGAAACGTTTCCCACTACAAGACCTTTGTCGTCTAAGAAGTTTAACACACATGAATATGAAAGCACCAATAATTGCTAATTTGAGCAACATCTTGACAACTAATCACAGTGGGACGAGAAATTGCACTGAGCAGAGTAAATACAATGTACAATAATTTGTACTTGCAACTACATTGCAGGGGTTATCGACTCTAAGGTCAAACCGACCCTTAAGTAAATAAACAAAGTAAATAAATGAGGTTATTTACTCTCGATAAAAAAACGGCATAGGTCATCTCCAGTTTTATCTAGGAGAAAAAAATAACTAGTAAATACTCTATCTTTTGTTTTGAAAAAGTAAGCGTGTAGATGACGCAATCAATTGACGCTTGATTGGGTCAATAATTTCTTTGGGATGCATAAGATGGCCATTAAAAAATAATGCTTATTATCAATTTTGATTATTATAATATAATATGAACAGCTGATAAAACAATTGCCTTGAATTTGCAACAACAACCCATTTGGTAAAACTTCAAGGAGTGTTGTTACACATTTTAATAATAATGATTAGCCTGATAAAAGACGATTTTAGATGGCACTTACTTACGCATGCCATTTGTATGAGTTCCTGATTAAGGCGTTTATATTCCCCAATTTTAACGCAGTAATGGCGTTGCGCCCGTTCGGAGACAGAATATCAATATTGAAACTCTTTTCGGACAGTTAGCAGTTATGAAGAAATTGTTGCCATCAATTTAACTGTGTAAAAATATTTTTAAACATCCAAGTCGTTTTGGAAGAGAATCCAAAAGTAGCCGAAAAATATCGTGTTGTTCATTTTATTTTTAAAGCAAAACTATTTAGATACACGAAAATACCATGTTTTACATATAATGTACTTGTATCCTCAGATCAAATAAAAAGTCAAGATGGAACGTTGCAAACAACAAAGTGACGCCGGTTCAAACTATGCCTTGCTGTACAAACACACAATTACACACACTTGTCATTCGAGCTCACAGATCAAAATAATAAAGCTTGACTGACAAGCTAAGGGGTAGTTGCGTTGTACGTGTGCGCGTGTAATTGTGTATTTATACGGCAAGGCATAGTTTGAACCGGCTTCACCTTGTTGTTTGCGACGTTCCATCTTGACTTTTTATTTGATCTGAGCTTGAATCAATAACAAATATATATATTTATCAAACCTTTTAACCTAGCCCTTACTAAGGAGTATGCTTTATAAAGTAACCGTTTTACAGCACTAAAGCGGTGGAAGGCCCTTAAAAAAAGAAGTAAGACTAGCTGGCTGGACGTGGATATGACCAATAGAGTAAAACTTTGATCGAATAAGGCTTGGTCAAAGAAACCAGAGGCGTCCAAAACCACATTTGATTTGACAAAATCTTCAAAATCACCAGAAACACTTGGATGAGGGACGCATTGAAAGAACAGGCCTATTACCCAACAGTGGTTGATTCTGGGCTGAAATGATGTCTTGAGAAAAGAAGTCTTGTGTTTGCTAAAATAGCAAAAACAAAATTGAATATTTACGTATCAGGGAATATCAAATAGTGTATGTACCTACATGACGTCATTATTAGTAATCAAATGACGTACGAGACTATTTAAACTTGTATAGTTACTTATCACGATAGTTCTGTAGGTTATTGACGTTATCTCAAGAAATTAACGTCAAATGTTGCATCATTGTCATTATGTTAGAAGGTATCTCAATTAATAAAAACATTACATCTGATTAACCCAATTTAAGAACAAAATTAATTGTGTGAATAATTATTAATATTGCAACAAATTTAATAAAATTTCATTAATGACCAATCTATTTCGCAATGAAAATGACACGTCAGTAGTAGGTATTCACTTTCCAAACTTGATTGTACTTGTCTGTAATAGGTACGTAGGGTGACATCGAATCGCCAAGAATGCAAATATAAATATTCTATTTTACCACCAGAATGACATCAGCAATATTTAATATTGGTTCTTTGATGGCACTAGTCTTCAGTGCTTGTGCGGCATCTCTACGCAGACCATGACCCATCTCACGGAGTGTGCAGCATGCCCTGTCACCTGTACTTACAAAGACCTTATGACTGCGTCACCGAATGGTGTTGCCGTGACTGAATTCTGGGCCAAACAAAATATTTAACTTTTTATATTTGCCATCGACACGCTAAGACGAAGAAAAATTGAATGGATAAGTCGAAATACGTAGGGTGACATCGACTTGCGACTACGAAAGCGATGGGTAGCTGAGTCACAATTCACGCGAGCAATTGGACTGGATGTGGACTTCAATAATTGAATGTCAATAACACCCTTTATTTGTCATCTACGCATTTATAGAAAATGGATGACCTGATTGTGATTCAGTCTATGAGTGTACCAGCTACCATTTTTCCTAGGGTTACAGCCTTGTTACAGCATATTGACGTATCGTCATCAATTCAACATCATTTCAGCCACAAAAGCAAAGACTTCCACTGCTGAATATGGCCCTTCTTCAAGTTTCGCCACATTGACCGGTCCCGTGCGTCTCGCATGCAGCGGATCCTCGCAAGCTTAACCAGGTTATCGGTCCTCCTAGGGGGAGGCCTTCCAACTGTGCGTCTGCCGGTACGCGGTCGCCACTCCTGAACTTTTCAGCCCCATCGGCCATCCGTTCTGCGAGCAATGTGCCCTGCCCACTGCCACATAAGTTTGGCAATTCTTCGGGTTTTGTCGGTAGCCCTGATTTTCTTGCGGATCTCTACATTTCTGATACGATCACGCAAGGAAATGCCGAGCATAGCCCTCTCCATTGCCCTTTGGATGACTGTAAGCTTTCTGATGAGGCCCATTGTGAGCGACCACGTCTCAAAGCCATATTTCATAACTGGCAACACACACTGGTCATCGACTGCCGTCTTGAGACTCTGTGGAAAGTTGCACAAGAAGAAAGATACCGCGCAACTTTCCGAACGCTGCCCAGCCGAGTCGGATTCGACGGCTGACCTCTTTATCCAAGTTGGCAATCATACTCATGTGTTAAATCGATTACAATTTCTTCGTTATTAAAGTCGATTGTTGTCAGAAATCGAATCGGTGACACATTAGGACATCACTAAATGATAAGTTTTCGAGCTATTAAATGAAAATTGCAGGCTGGATGGAATATAAATAGCCAGGTTATCTCTCCATCACCCTTGGTTTGCTGGTAGAGAATGACTCAGGCATTAAGTCCGGTTATATATTGCATGAAGTATATAAAAAAAAAAATACTATACCTTGCTAGTAACCCTCCATCTCGCTTGTTGCGGGAAGTCGTTGATCTCCAGTTCAGTCTCGTACTTCCTGAACACCTCCTCGGCAGGTTCTGACGCGCTCTCATCGCGTGGTTGGTAGTTCAGACGAGTGTTCAGCTTGGCCGCTAACTGTTCTGCTACTGTCTTAGCCTTGGGTGTATGAAAAAAATAATATTAAGGTGAGCGTATGATCCATAGAAAACATTATCCTCGTCTTAGTAAACGGGTTTTAAGGAGAAATTTGTGACAGAGTTTCAAATTGCGCACTCTTACTTACCTACAACTTACATGTTACTCTAATTCACCATAATAAGTGTAGGTGCAGAGGGCGCCTCCTTCAATTATTCAAGGACGCTCTTGTGTTCGGCACCCAGGCCTTTAGCCAGGTTGATGCGAGAGGCAAAGCATTGTGCTAACTCTAGCTTATCACTACTTAATCTATACATACCATCTGTTAATATAACATCCTATAATGAGCCGAGCTAGAGATATATCTTCAGCAGCTTGTTGCCTGGCCCCCTTGTGTTCGACACCCAGGCTTTTAGCCAGGTTGATCTGAGAGTGACGCAGAATTGCGCCAAATCTAGCTTACCACCACCTTGCCTTTGATATGTTAACATAACTTACCGTAATGAGCGTATGAGCAGAGGGAGCCCCCTTTAGTATGGCTTCAGCAGCTTGTTGCGTGGCTCCCTTGTGCTCGGCACCCAGGCCTTTAGCCAGGTTGATGCGGGAGGCGAGACGTCGCGCCAACTCCAGCTTTCCATCGGCGCTTGCAGCAGCTGCGGCACCTGTTGCCGGGACTCCGGCGGCTGTTACGCCCGGCTACAAGAAGAATAAATGTGTTAATATTACAAGTTTTTTTGAAAGGGCATTACGCTGAGTGATATATTAAGGCTGCTAATCCACCTAAAAGTTTAATAACATAGAGGGGCCCGATCGGGCGATCCATGCCATACCTCGATAGCCAGTCGATAGTTCTAACTCAATGTTCATACAATTTAGCACTTAACGACACTGATTAGGTATAAAGTGGTCAACAGAAAAACTTTTCCCTAGCGCTTTTCTTCTATTTGCACGGAATCATAAGCATTGAGGTGGACTGGGATAATGAATAGTGTTTTTAGAAGATGGTTAATGTTCAAAGAATAAAAAGACAGAGTTATAATACTGCGGAAAACCCCATAATATCTCATTGGTGTATTTATAAAAAATATATCAAAAGGGAAACCCTAAATGATCATAATTCCTAGATTAGAATCAAACAATCTTAATAATCCTTTCTTAATAATCCGTAGCATAATAAACATATTAAATCTTTATCTAAAAGAGATTATAAACACCAAACAGTCACATGCACACAATTTATTGACCGCACCTTAACATGGTAGCAATAAGGACGATTTTCGTGGTCGAAGTGTTGCCATTGACGTGAGTTGTAACGGCCGTGCGCAAGCGCAATTGTAGGTATAAACATTCGTACGCCTATATACAGGGTGTAACGGAAAGGTGTGACCATATTTAAAAAACAGCTTCCACCCATGAAAATTAACATATTTCTAGGCAATTCCCAATAAAAATGGATTTTCCATACAAAGTTATCGTCAGCTGACCAAAATTTGTATGGGAGTAACGTTTTTTTTTATGATTGTCTACAATTCCTTAGAGAAAGTTGTTATAAATTTGAAAAAGAGTTACCGCGGCCCTGGCTCAAGCAACTGAAGGAACACGGGTGGGTTTTAGTCAGTAAAAGTCTGACACGCCCTCCCGCCTCACCCATAGCGGGAGAAGTCATTGGTTGATTTTCCATCAAAAATAAAAAAGGGATCATATTCCATGGATATAAAGCCTACGTGCTATTCCAGATTATATTCTATCTCTGTGCCTAATCTCATCCAGATCCGTTCAGCCGTTCTGGCGTGTTTGAATAACAATCATACATAATAACATACACGCACAACCATCCAAACTTTCACATTCATAATATTAGTAAGATGATCACACCTTGCCGTTTCAAACTGTATAGCTAAGAACAAACCGTGAGAAACAGACTATTGATATAAGCGAAGTTCATGTTTATAAATGAAACGAGTCAATGAGAAAATATTGTCAGTGGTACTCTGAAAGTTTAACAAATACCTGTTATATCAGCTGCGAATGCAATTCAGAACTTGTAATATCAATTATTATGTTTTACTGGCTTATGTCAGCAGCTCCACCATCATCATCATCATTTCGCCCGAAAGACGTACACTGCTAAACATACTCGTAGATCAGCTTCAACCGTGTTAAATTCGAAAATAATTCCAAGGGAAAATAATAACGGGATAATGGTTTCCTATGTCTTTAAGACCACGTCAAATAGACAGCGAACCGATAGCGCGTTTTTAGTTGTAATTTAAGATATCGTTTGAATCTAGTAACAAAGAAAAACGAAAGCGAACCGATACGTGATACCGCGAGGAACGCGGTGCGCAAAGCGAGGCGTGAGCGAGATAGTTATATTAGCTGACTTTGTATTCACGACTTCAAATATATAGCAAATACGCGACGCGAAGCGAGACCGAAGCGTGACGGTTGTGTTTATTTACAAACAAAACAAAACTATTCCGACACGTGGCCATGATGGATATCGAAAAATTTATAGAATGTGTCATTAAATACCCAATACCAATACCCATTTCTATAGTGCTTGTGCATTTAAAAAAAAACATGTGTTCTTTGGTTCTGACGTGAACCGCGAGTGAGTTACGTCCGGCACTTCGTTTTCTACAAGAGTTTTGTTTGCTGCACCTAGTTTGATGTCTCTGCTTCGGTTCACATTCTCCACGTTTTCAGATGGTTTCGGTTCGGAGTTAAATTTGACAAAAGCTTTGGGAACAAAGTGTTAAGTCCCGCAACCCCCATTGAAAAGGGTGGATCCTACGACCACACGGGTTGTGTCTGGTCGTAGGAACCGCTCGATGATGACGATGGCATGGGCATATGCATACATATGCCCAATCGACGTCATCGAGCGGTTGTATATTATGTTCAAATCGCGAGGAGAACGCGAGAATTGGCCTTGTGTTACAATCGACTAAGATTTTTCGCAACAATTTCGGAGGCTTATATATAAATACAAAAAGGTTATTAAACAATTATTAATTATAACTCTTACCTTGATCTCTTTGACAATCTTCTTGGCAGCGAGCATGACCTCAATCTGTTGGTCCAGGTCACCCTCCACATCCTCATCATCAGAATCTTGAAGACCCAAGGCAGCCTTCTGGTATTTCTTCTTCTCAGTCGCTGCTTGAGCTTCCGATTCGTCGAATTTGAAACCTTGGGATATTGAAAGCAGGTTCACAAACAGGAAATAAATAGATTGTTAGATTTTGTTGCACATAAGTAACATCGGTGAGTTCCCTTGTAGGCTTGCCACAGTAACCGTGGCTTATACCTCCACGGTTAAGCGAAGAGGCTCGTCTGGGCTTTTGCCGATAAGCCGACGACGTAGCGGCCAAAATTAGGTTGCGGTGCCGTTTGGGCGCCAGGGCGGATGTATGCTTACGCGTGCCCGTGTTCCCGCTATAAGCGGCACAGGAGGACACCGTGGAGTTTTAGTGGGTTGGAGTCCCATATAACTGCGCTATCTCCCCGTGGTAGAGCAGTATGCATCAGCATTCTTAACGGAGAAAAAATATCCGCTGTTGGTCCCTGGATGGATGAGCTTTCATTCCTCCAGAATAAACACGTTAAACCGTCGTTTCCGACGGTCATCCATTACAAGTAGTCATAATACCGAAAGTCTGACTACCAGTCTTACCAAGTCTTATGGTTTTGGTGGGCAGACAGGTCAAGGGACTGGATTTTGAACTTATTTGATTTTTTTACAAGCTTTTATTTAGTTTAACCTGTCCCGGTCTGTAATTAAAACTTGCAAGTTAAATTTAACCCATTGCATTGTGTAGCGTGATCGCTACAAGACGCTTTCCTTTAGCCTTTTTTTAATTTGTCAAAGCAGGCCGGTTATAATTTTTCAAATTTTCATATTTCGTTTGTCAAGAAAACAGAAGACGATTTTTTTTTTCTAAGACTGTCACAAAGGATTTTGATAAAAATGTTTGGCTCTGTTATCTTCTACTAAATTTATTATTGGTATTTTTTTTAAAGTAACTGTTTAAAAGTTTGTTTTAAATTGCCAGCGACAATATGACCATAGCTATGTCAATTCTTGTACGGAAATGGCAGGAAACCATTCCTTGTCGTTAGGCCAAGGGTACGTGATATTCGGGTCCACGGGCGCGCCGGAGCATGCGGACCGCATGTTTCTTTAATTGAGCTCTGTCAGGGACACCAACTATCGTTTCGCTACCAGGGCATGCCTCATAGTTGCCATTCGACAGACTGAAGAATAGGGCAGTCCAGCCAAGACAATGATGACGAGCTTATCATAAAAATAACCATGTCGCTGACAAGAGTTTATGCATCATGAATAAACACTGGTACGTAATGACTATTCTTACTAATTGTTCTTTTGAATGTCGATTTCTTCTGGTATTTCAGACCCTTTTGGTTCCATAATTTTGATGGTCCGTTTCCGAGATATCAGTTGAGCCGACTTTCGGCTCTTTACCCCGGGACAGAACGAATGACCTCAGGAGTACCTGCAGTCTTCGGGGTTCCGAACATCTTTCAACGGGTTCCGTACATATTTTATTAAAAAATCATTCATGAATGTTTGAAGAGGTTCTACGGAAGACGGTTTGGTTCATTCAATAACGAATGTCTGTTATCATAATTTTTGAAATTTTTGTTTATATTTATGTAGTTTACATTTTAAGTTACCGTATTTAAAAACTTTTATTGCCTTACTTTTGTCATGTTACGGTATCGTACTTTAATTGTATGCTTAAGCCATCATTGGACCGGTTGCAACTGTGTTTGAAGATTAGGCACGTGATTTCCGCTTTATTCTTTTATGCCTTGCCATAATTTCACTCATATGTTTATTTTACTAAATACTAAAAATAATTTAAACGATATTGACTATTGCGTCATTCCTTTTTTTTAAATAATTATTATTATTATTATTATTATATTCTTTATTGTACACCACAAAAATATGTATACAGGACAAACAAGTATAAAAGCAAGTGTACAATGGGCGGCCTTATCGCACAGGGCAATCTTCTATCTATGTTTTACTTTTTTCTACATTTTTATATTTTCGGTGTATTTATATTTTTAGTCAAAATTATACGTTATCGTTGCGTTAAAAAAAGTTTTATTTATTTTAATTTAATAACGCTACAATTGGCACACCCGTTTGTTTCTCGGGACAATGTTTTTTTTTTTAATAAAAGCAGGTTTAAAAAATAACTGGCCAAGTGCGAGTCGGACTCGCGCACGAAGGGCTCCGTACCATTATCGCAAGAAATGGCAAAAAAATCACGTTTGTTGTTTGGGAGCCCCACTTAAATATTTATTTTGTGTTGTTATAGCGGCAACAGAAATACATCATCTGTGAAAATTTTAACTGTCTAGCTATCACGGTTCATGAGATACAGTGGTTACATGGTTTTCTAGCAATATCATAAAAGTATCACTAACCTTTCCCACTAAAACCTCCTCCAGAATGCACTTTCTTGCCCTCCTTCTCCTGCGCGTCCTTGTACTTGTCCCACAGCGCCCTGAGCTCGGGCGGCGGCGCCACACCAGCCAGCTCGAAGGCGCGCGTGACGTCACCGGCGTAGCGACCCTGCTCCGGCGTCAGAAACGTCCAAGCGTACCCTTTGTTGCCTGCGCGACCCGTGCGTCCGCATCTGGAAGAAAACAAAGGGTCAGTTGTCGAAAATGTAAGATAAAATGTTCGTAAATTGAAGGAAAGGATAATTGTTTATTCTGCACGGACACGAAAACGCACAAAAAGAACAAAAACAAAAAGTTAAAAAGTCATAAAAAAACCTGTTGAGTTAACATTGTTTGTTGTGTAATGTTGACCGATGAAGAACACTTTAGAAGAGAATTTAGAAGGCAGGAGAGAGCGAAAAGAGTTCGAACATATCAGAATCCTGCCTCGAATGACAGAGCTTTCGTTGCTAGATTAAGTATAAATAAATGATTAAGAGTTAAGGGTACACTAGTCGACGGCACGAACTATTTTGTGCGCGGGGTTAAAATGCATTTTATATCAACCGACAACACGTGCGGAAGAGATAGATGCGGTGATGAGCAGTAGGAAGCTAGATCGCGTACGAATACACAGTTTTGCAAATTTGTAGCGAAATGGATAATGATTTAGAATGAAACCGAGCGCGCGAAATGTTATAATCAGACCTTTGGAAGTCTGGATATCATGAGAAAACGACTAAACGTATCTGTTCAAAATAAAATTATTTGCATTGTTGAAATACTAATCTATCCCTGTATGGAGGCTGTTTTGCAATTTTCCGTCTTCTTGTGGTACTTATTTGCGCCCAAAAATGCGTTAAAATTAGTGTCGAAATGTGGAACTTTCGACGCTCATAACTTTCAAATATTTAATTTTTTTACTTTTTGGAATGTGGAATAATCCCTAGACTACGTTTGCATGGAAGAATTTTCGACTAGTGTAACCTTAAGGATGTAAGAGCGAGTGAAGCGATCTCGAACATTTAAGCATACTGCCTCACACAGGCTACTTTTTTCTTTTTAGCCCCTCGAAGGAAAAATAAGTGTGTTAAAAGTTTGACGTGTGTACCTATGTATTTGTGTATCTGTCTGTGGCATCATAGCTCCTAAACTAATAAACCGATTTTCATTTCGATTTTTGTTTTAAAGTTTACTTTATCGAGAGTATTCTAAGCTATGTTTGATGAAAATCGGTTAAGCCGTTCAAAAGTTAGGAGCGTTCTACTGTTTGAATCGGGGTGTTTTCGCATGATATCGTGTCATAATTACGTGTTCAATAGATTGTCGATCGAAGCGTGTCTACTACTAGATAAATTATGTAGCATGAAATAAAAATGTATCGTGTAATTAAAAAAAAAAATTACTTGTTACTGCTTAAACAGATATATAACTTTGTCGACTTGCACATAAAATCTTCATAATTAAGGTTGCAAGAGCGAGCATTGAAAGATAGATTTTTCAGAATTTTTTTAGGGGCGGCTTGGTTTGCAGTCTGCCACCCCGAGTCATGGCCACTTAGCCAAAGTATAAATACACTACACTCACCTATGAACATAGTCCTCATAGTGGTTCGGACAGTCGTAGTTGACGACCAGCACGAGTTGCTTCACGTCCAGTCCTCGCGCCGCAACGCTGGTAGCGACCAGAAGCTTCACCTTACCCGACTTGAAGTCCACGATAGTAGAGTCCCTGTCGAATTGATCAATCCCTGTAACAGGCCACCATTAATATATTCGTCACTAGACAAGTTGGATATGTGTCGCAAGTATAAGCGTACTGCTAACTTTTTACTTTTGTAAAACATAACTTTTAGATTTCAAACAGTTTCATTATAGCCCCCATGTATTATTTTTGGAAGCAAACCTTGTAATATCTTAAATTAAACGGAATTTGTAAAGGTCATTGGAAATAATCTGACCCGCTTTGCGCAGAATGGCGGACCTTTCATTGCATATATTTATTAGATGCAAAATCGATGGAGAAAAATGTACCAAACCGTTACAAAAACAAAACAAACGTAGGATTTTTCGTCTGTACATTTTATTAAAAATGAGGTACTTATTTCCTTAAGTTTTCCGTGTGTCATTACTTTCCAGAATTTTATCGTTATTAGCGACACTATCGGATCATGTTATAATTAGCGTGTTTATTTTCTTCAAAATCAGCAGGTTCTATTCCTGGAGAATAAGACTATTGAGTTTTCAAAAATCCCAAAATACAGTTTTAGTTTTCATCAAAACGGCCCCGAGACACCTTTCAGTGTTTATAGCTTTTCCTCATAGGTTCGGATTTGGCCCATTTAAAAAACCTGTACAAGATATATTTTTTATTTTTTGACATTCCCGTGACTCACATTAATGTGATTAATGCCATAGTAAATCAGAACCATTATATTAATACATTCTACTATATTTAATTTGTGTACGCCATGGGTATGGTTTCCATACTAAGATCCCCAATGACCTTTAAATAGCAGAAATAAAATAAACGGACAAAATTAAAAAATATCGGGTGACAGAGAGCACGTTCTAGGCGAATTTATTAATACAAATTAGGTGAATTTGATTCTTAATGTGGCAGTAGGCTTATAATTGACAACAGACAAAGGTATGTTTATTTTATAATCGAGGTCTCCCCACATCCGCTTTGGTCGCTGAAATGAAAATAGTCCGTTAGTAGATTTTGATAAAATAGTTCCTACTCAGTTTTCTCTGACTTTTTCATTTATTCATGTGATGTTAACTTTTAAGGCTTTTAAACTGAAATTGTATCTAGAAAAAAAGTAATTGAAGTATCTGCTTTAAAAGTTTAATTTTAACTAGGAGAAATCAGGATAATTAATTATTTTGAAGTGTTCCGTTTCTCATGAAGAAAAATAAACTAAAACAAACACGAAGACAGAGGCAACCTGCAAAAGAAAATATAATAGCCTGTAGTGTTTTTTGTTCCATTATTCCTAAGTTCTTGAGTTCCATTATTGCTAAGTTCTTGAAATAAACTGATGCATATTTCTTGCCATTTATGCATTCAAAATGTGGTGTAGTTTCATTTAACTTACGTAAAATTATAGTTGACAACGGTGATAATTTGGAGTTATTCGATGATTCGCACGAATTGAACTCGCACGAAATGTGCGAAGCAAAATTTTTTACATACATACATAAACTCACGCCTTTTTTCCATGGGGGAAGGCAGAAACTACAGAACGCCACCTGCTACGATCCTTACATACTTCTTTTGCTTCACTCACGTTCATACATCTAGTCATACACGCACCGGGTTATGAGTAAATAATTCGATTTTTTTTAATAATAATATTTTTTCGGTGGCGATTTGCACGAAGTAGGATCTGACTGACACCCACATAATTTGGGGCGTCCCCTCCTAAAGTCTCCGAGACAAAGCAATTTTGCTGACTCGAGACACCGAAGTAGTTGGCATGTCACTCGCACAGTACCAACACATGTGTATTGTGGATATGGTTGCCACCCGTACTATATTATATAGCATCGTACTATATTTTCGTTATTTGTACTATATATTATAGAAAAATAATTTAGTACGAAAAATACTAAATTTTTACCACTAATTAAGTTTGATTTTATAATATATAGAATAGGACTCACAATGTTTTGGATTCTTGATAAAATCTTCGATATTTTATTTGCTTTAGCATTGTAACAGTTTCCCTGTTTTTATATTGTTTTACTAATAGGACAGTGAACCTGTTAAAGAGAGATTTTAATTACGTATATCGGTTCAGTAATACGTGTTCAATCAACATGTGTAGTAACTGTGCCAGTGACATGCCAACTACATCGGTGTCTCGTCTCGAGCCTGCAAAATAACTTTGTCTAGGGGACCTTAGGAGGGTGCGCCTCAAATTATGTGAATGAGCTGCTACTTCGTGCGAATCGCCACCGAAAAAATAATATTATAAAAAAAAATAAAAAGTGTCGATTCACACATTTCGTGCGAGTTCACTCATAATTTGATGTTTCGGACACAAGCAAATATCTTGGCCAATTTACGAGAAATAAGTTTGCGCAGATTTTACAGTAGCATACAATCAGATTATAATGTATTAGAAACATTCCCTTACGCACAATCAGAGTCTAACATATTAGGGAGATACCCACGATCCCAATGTTACCAACAATAAAAATAAAAAATGTCTTCAAAATCTCACCTCCATGCAAACTCATGCATGAGTAGGAGGCTTTCATGAGGTCTTTGAGCAGACTGTCGGCATTCTCCTGCTTATCCACGAACACTATGATGCTGCCCAGCTGGCTGTATAGCCCCAGCAGTTCCAGCAGCTTGAAGAACTTGGCGTCGTCTTCGAGAATAGCCACGTGTTGTTCTACTTCTTTGCAGACTATGCTTCTGCCGCCGACCTGTGGGATTGATAGGAGTTTTAGTCGATCAAATCATATGGCTCTTAACAGATATGCTGCATTTGAATTGCATGTCAGTTCCAGAATTGCAGTTTGGAGGCCGCTTTTGTACTGTTGACATAACTGCATCGAAACTATTAGGCGTGCCGTTGGCGTTGAGTTTTAACAATTCTTAAGAGCCTAAGGCTTAGAATCAAACCGAGTTTCCCAGCTCTGTGTCCACATATCGCCTGATTGCGACAAAAGCTTTTTAAAACGGTTTATTTACCCTAACAAGTTGTAGTAGTAAACAAGCGGTGCAAGCTTAGGAAAACCCTGGCGAGTCCGAGGCTGGATAGAATATGCATTCTTCAAATAGTTTGATAAGACACAACTCGTATAACCCAGAGGCTATGATCCCTGATAAGTGTGCATTATATTGTATGTTTTATTACTTACAAGTACTAGTATTAATAACGCTGTGAATATATCAATATCTTACCTGAACTTCTATCGGTTTCTGTAATATCCTCCTCGCGAGTGCTTCCATTTGTCGAGGGAAAGTCGCGCTGAACATCACAGTTTGCCTGTCTGGTCTGACGTTGTCGATAATCTTCATAACCTGTTTACGAAAACCAAGTATAATTTTCAACAAATATTTAAAATCACTTATTGCATTGTGGACTAAACATTATATTAAAACAATAACGCAGAAATTGTTAATCGAGGTCGAGAGTCTTTCATTTTCATGAATCAGCAAAGTCAAGGGTGCTGTTCCAGTCATAATAAGAATAGAGACATTTTTAACTAGAGTCTGGCAAACGAAAGTAGACACTCGAATTATTTGCAAACTTTTTATATGGCAATGCTATACTAATGTCAACATCAATTTTTGGTGATTTGTTGTGGTCTTAATAATAGCATTTATGAAGTGAAAAATTAATAAAACAATTAAAAGTGGATTGCGGGAGATGTTTTTTTGCGAAAAAACATCTCCCGCAATCCACTTTCAATCATGCGTGATGTCTAAATATCAAGAAAAACATCAGGATGAAGACGTCGAATTCAAACAAAAACAAGATTGTTTACGTGTGGTGTTGGAGTTCATTAAGTTAGTATGACGCTAATAAGTTGAATAAACCAAAATTATTAAAGAATAATGTTGTTTTTTTATTGAGATTGTTAAATAATGTCTAAAATATTACCTACCTCATTTAGCTATAGTATTTTTATTCAGATGAAATAAAATAAATAATGCTAAAGTATCAAATTAGGTTATTCCAGGTACAGGCATACTAGTTTTGGGGTTGCTATGCTGATATGTTTTAAATTTGCCGCGCATTTTCAGTCTCTACTTTCGTTTGCCAGACTCTAGATTTCTAACGAGCCGTGTCAAAGTTGAACGACAAATAATGTTCATCACTAAATTCCCCGTCACGAGAAGCTATAAATTTTGTAAATAAAGAACTTCTACTAAGTTACGTACCGACAATAATAAGCCCAAATTTTGTCAACTGAAACTATTTAGCTTTAAATCGCTAAAATATAACCTAACCAAGTGAAATCGCTCGTTAAGTTTCATATTAAACGTATGTTACTTTGAATTGATTGAATTTGGGATTATTTTTGTTGATTAAATTGTCGGTTGCTACGTAACTAAGTAGAAGTTATTTACAAATTTTATAGCTTCTCGTGACGGGGACTTTAATGACAGATTTTCCTGATATATTATGATGGCGCGACGCAATTTAAATTGCGTCAATTGCCGATGTGACTCACGTATTTTCTAAGCCGCTGAGGCTGAAGCTAAAACCAATATGTTTAAAAAATTAAATCGGTTTAGTTACCTGTGGCTCAAAGCCCATGTCAAACATCCTGTCAGCTTCATCCAGCACTATGTAGGTGACTCGTCGCAGGTTTGTGACGCGGCCCGAGTTAGCCGCTAGCATGTCAATCATCCGCCCTGGCGTACACACTATCATTTCTGCACCGCGTTTTAATTCAGCGATCTGTGATAAAATAATAAGAATTAAGTAAAACTTTTATTTTTTACCGAGCTTTTTGAAGTGACGTACGTTAATAAGTTACTATTAGAATCTCATTAGGTAACTTGATATTTGTGAACAGAACCCTAGCGAGAGGCCAAAAATAGAAAAAAAATTAAAAGCCTGAAAACGGTACTGTGGGCTCATACGTCGCACACTGATCAATTATTAAAAGTTAGCGTCCCATAATTATTTTTGGTCAATTTGTCGGTAGTTTGAAAAATCATTTTATTAAGACTTGAAGGTAAGTTGTTTACATTATACTAAAACATCACAGTTATGCAGACAGTAGTTTAATACATATTGTAACGAGTTATTTTAACCTCGTCACATGGTTTTTAAATTTAATCGATTTCCGAACGACAGTGCTCTAGATCTGTGCTGTGAGCTGTCATTTTGACACTCCGCGATTTTCTTTCTATAATGGCTGGTCGTTAATTTTGAACGTTTCGCCAATAGTTTATTTTATCCGTAGTAATCTCGGATATTTTTGCCTTCTTAATGGAGTAAATACGTGCAAACTCCATTAGAACGATTTTGTGAAAAGGATTGACCTTAATTTAACATATTTATAATAACATAGTATCTAATTATTACATTACAATATGCCATTTCAAAGTTATCTCGAAAGCTAAATTATTATAACAAGACTGATATATCGATTTTTGCGCTCCTATTCAAGTTAGGTTGGCTAAGTTATCAGTGTAAATTGTAAATTGAAAAATGGTGCACATTAAGGTCTGTACTTTTTATTGGTATATAAACAAAAAATAAAATAGATCAATTTATATTATAAAAATAAATTACTGATGTTTACTAACTTTTCTAAGTTTGAACTGTGTTACGTTTAAAAGTACAAATTAGTACATTATCATTTCGATTCCATTATATAGCAGGGACTATTGGCTATAAAATATTGTTTTTCCGGTGATTGCCGGTTTCTATAGTAAAAATTCGCCACAAAGATGGCAGATATTACAGAGAGCATCACCAGGAAGATGACCAAGAATCAAACTAATGAAGATCTAGTGAAAATTTTGCTCATATCTTCAGATCTTGTAATATATAACATCAGAATATTCACTGTAAAACAAAAACATATAATGACAATTGAGGTACGTTCTGCCTACCCCTATGGATATGTAGAAAATTTCTACAAAATATTTTAGCCCCTTTTTAAATACACGCCATCTAGTGGTAAACTTTGTAAACGTAGGAAATACGTCTATGTGTGTGTAAAAGACTGTATATTCAATGACAGATGTTATTTTGAGATTCTGTGTCAAATTGGGTGGATTTTGAGGCATTGTTATAATCAAGTTCATTAAAAGGTAATGACCAAGTGCCGCTAACACTACTTCTACGACTTATTAATGCTCCGATTTCACATAAAACGAAATAAACTGAAAATAATGATTTCAGCGCCATCTAGCGGGCAAAGTGCCGGGAACAGACCGTATCTTCCACCTTAATCTTTTACAAGAACCAGAAGTCGTGTTAGATGAGGAGTGATGTAACAAAGTACATAAAATATTAATTACCAAGTAAATTATGTGAAAAAACGATTTTTCGATACTATTTAATGTTATATGTATACCTTTATTTCACGATTTCAGTATTATAATAATTTCGTCCCCCTAAATTTTTTAAATTGATCAGTGTGCGTCGGTTACGCGCACAATTTCAACTGATACAGATTGTCTGCCAAAAACGCTGAAAAGTCTATCCTAACCTTATAATTAGTATACAAGGTCAATTGTGTCTCATCCCATACAAAGAAACCGTGCCGACGTTCTATACTGATTATTTTTTGTACATCGATCCAGTTCGGTCCCGTTCTGTTCCGTTCCACGGATATAGATGGTGATCTATCTATCGCCGTGGAACGGAACCGAACGCGATCGATTTACAAAAAATAATCGGTATAATCAGATGAAAAACGCTAGTTACGTCAGCACGGTTTCTTTGTATGGGATGAGGCATCTGTATGCTAGTATTATATTATCTGTGACAAGGTATATCAACATTAGAAGCGGGATATTTACCATGTTTACTGTTTGTTGCGAGTTTCCGATATTTCGGTGCCGTTGCAAGCACCATGATCACGGATAAACTGCAGTTATCACAGTATATTATATAACTCGCAACAAACAGTAAACATGGTAAATATCCCGCTTCTAATGTTAATGACCATGATAGTTTAAAAACTTATAAGGTATATCATACTAAACGCAAAACCCGAAAAGGTGTCATTCTATTTATTATATTTATATTTTATTGTAAGCTGTGCCTTTTGTTATAAATAAATACTACTCATTATTATGAACAATAGGACTAACCCTGAAACCACAGAAAAAAATCAGAGGCCCCATACATTATGTTTGCATAACTCGACACTACGAGTATGTACTGAAATGCTGATTTTCTTTTTACGATTTCATGTTAGGTACTATCGTAAAAGTTGTTCATAATAACGAGTACAATGACCCCTTTTCAGGTTTTGCGTTTATTTACACCTAGTATACTAATATATAAGGTTATGCTAGAATTTGCGCAGTGGTAAACGCCGCGACTTAATAGTTGAAGGTCGTGGGTTCGAACCCAGGCCACTTTACTTTGTGTAAATTATTTAATCGCCACTGTTCTCAAAACGGTGAAGGAAAACATCGTGAGGAAACCGGCAAGTCCTAGAACCAAAAATTCGAAGGCATGTGACATCCACCAATCCGTACTGGGCCCGCGTGGTGGATTACGGCCCATTCCCTCTCACAGAAAGGAGGCCTGTGTCCCAGCAGTGAGAACATTAAAAGGCTGATGATGAGGATAGAATTTTCAGCGTTTATGACGAAACACGAGTATCTACTCGTACTAAAAACCGGCCAAGTGCGAGTCGGACTCGCGCACGAAGGGTTCCGTACTTGGTAAATTGCGTTTTACGATTTATGACGTATTAAAAAAAACTACTTACTAGATCTCGATCAAACCAATTTTCAGTGGAAGTTTACATGGCAATGTACATCATATATTTCTTTTAGTTTTATTATTCTCTTATTTTTTATTTTTACAGGGGGGGGGGGGGACATTTTACCACTTTGGAAGTGTCTCTCGCGCAAACCATTCAGTTTAGGAATAAATGATATTAGAAACCTCAATATCATTTTTGAAGACCTATCCATAGATACCCTTTTGGGGGCTGAGTCACCCTCGTCCGTAGGAGAGAACCCCATACGAATCCCTACACGTGGCCCCCGGGTGGTGCAAATCAGGTGACATCAATTAACTGGTGGTAGGTTACGGCCGAAGGCTTGCGACCACCCACCGGGCAAAGACGTGCCGCCAAGCGGCCTAGCCGTGTTCCGGTACGATGCCCGGTGTAGCCAACTAGAGGAGTTGGGTCGAGATAGCTGTTCCACTGCAGGCGTTCCAGCCTGACGCGCGCTGTTATGGGCCTATCGGGAGACTGGTCGCGGAGGGTAGCGGGATCCGAGGCACGGTGCGCCGCTGGCCGACCGCAGGTAGTTGGGGGCCCAAGTAGTGTGCCAGCCACACACGAAAGGCTGCCCCGCCAACTGTCGAAAAATCCCGGAATGCACCATCGTGCTGGTTGGCGACCAGAAGACAGGGCCCGATGGACATTCCCGGGGGGGCTCGGGCGTCCCCGCGGTCTCCAGATCAGTCCCCTATTGATAGCTTCCTGTCAGTGCGTGTCTGTAGGTTGCCAGCGTGGAACCTCATCTCACTGCCTTCTCCTCACCTTTTATCACTCAAACAAATGCAAGGAAAAAATAAAAGAAAAGCTGTACAGCGGCAGCACTCCCTGTCACTCAAAGTGCACCTCAGCAACATAAGAGGGCTGCACTCTAATCTCGAAGCAGTCCATCACCACCTGGAGACTGATAGACCAGCTCTTCTTTTCCTTTCGGAGACGCAGATCGGATGTCCGTCAGACGTGTCGTACTTATCATACCCAGGGTTTACCCTGGAGCACAATTTTAAACCACGCGCGGGTGTATGCATGTACGCCCGAGACGACATCTGTTATCGGCGTCTCCGAAACCTTGAGGACTCCAGGTTTTCTGTGCTCTGGGCACTGGTGGACACAGGCCTGGATAAAATTATCTACGCCTGTGTCTACAGATCGCACAGTGGTGATCAGGAGACAACCAGGCTCACGGAACATCTGTGTGAGGCGGCTGATATGGCACAGCAGCGGTACCCTTCTGCCCAATTAGTGATACTGGGGGATTTCAATGCCCACCACCAGGAGTGGCTCTTCCCATACCAGTGCACTGATCATGCTGGGCGAGAGACGCGAAAGCTTGCGCTTGCGTTAAATCTCGCCCAGCTGGTCCAGGGAGCAACAAGAGTGCCGGATGTTCATTCGCACACTGCCAATTGCTTGGACCTTCTGCTGACAACAGATCCAGACCGCTACTCTGTGTCGGTATCTTCACCTTTGGGTAGCTCCGACCATTGTCTGGTGAAGTCTGTATCCGTCTACTCCCCGCCCGATCCCAGCCCAAGAGGCACTCGGCGGGTTTGGCGGTACAGGTCAGCAGATTGGGATGGGATGCGTTCTTTCTTCGCATCTTATCCTTGGCAGCCCATTTGCTTTTCTTCGGCTGATCCTTCGTCGTGCGCGGACGCCGTGACGGACGTGTTGCGTCGGGGAATGGAGTACTTCATTCCGTTCTCTGACGTAGCAATGTCTAGCGTTGACCGGCGATGGTTTGGCGCCGAGTGCAATCGTGCCAACACGCTGAAACATGAGGCGTACCTGGCTTGGGTCAACGCTCGGTCGCGCAAAGCTAGCGACGTCAGCCAGCGGAAGAGAGCCTTCAATAGGGCTGCCAAGTCCTGCAAGAGGGTATTGCGAAGGGCTCGGTTTGACCACATAAGCCGCATTGGGTCCAAACTTGCTTCCTATCCAGCCGGTAGTAAAGCGTTCTGGTCCCTGGCTAAGTTGGTCGAATCGAACTTCTGCCGGCCCTCACTACCACCTCTGCTGAAACCCGACGGAACGCTGGCCCACTCCGCTGAGGAGAAAGCAAACTTGTTTGCCTCTCTTTTTGCGGAATCCTCACGCCTGGATTCTGGTGACGCGCGGCCCCCTCCTTCTCCTGATGGATGCGAGACGAGTATGTCGGACATTCGCATCCATCAAAAAGACGTCCGTAGGGTGCTGCGGAATCTTGACGTGAACAAGTCTAGTGGCCCCGACGGGGTACCGGCAATTGTTCTAAGAACTTGTGCGCCTGAACTGTCTCCGATCCTGACTCGCCTGTTTCGCCTTTCATATGAGACTGGAAAAGTACCGAATGCTTGGAAGCAAGCTAACGTTCAGCCTGTGCCCAAGAAGGGCAGTCGGGCTGACCCGGCCAACTATAGACCCATCTCAGTTACGTCCATCCTCTGTAAGAGTATGGAACGGGTGCTCAACTCCAAGCTCCTGGCATACCTAGAAGCTAACGACATCCTCAGTGACCGCCAATATGGCTTCCGGCGAGATCGGTCAACTGGGGATCTTCTAGCGTATGCCATTCACATATGGAGTGAAGCCATCGAGAGGCACGGGGAAGCGCTTGCCGTCTCCCTTGACATCTCGAAGGCTTTTGACAGGGTCTGGCATGAGAGCCTTATTGGTAAGCTTCCGTCATTCGGTCTGCCCGGTGGTCTGTGCGATTGGATCGCAGACTTCCTGAGGGACCGGTCTATACGAGTGGTTATTGATGGCCGCTCGTCTGACCAACGGGATATCAACGCCGGGGTCCCTCAGGGGTCGGTACTCTCGGCAACATTGTTCTTATTGCACATAAATGATCTGCTAAAACCCGGCACTTTTGGGTATGCAGACGACAGCACTGTTGCTGAGAGATACTTGTCCAACGCGCGTGCTACCGGGCCTCAGATCCAGTCTCTCCGGGAGGCCATGGTGGAGCGCTTGAACTTGTCCTTGCAAGCAGTCTCCGAATGGGGCGATGCCAATCTGGTCAGGTTTAATGCTGCTAAAACCCAGGCGTGTCTTTTTTCCGCTAAAAGGAGCCAATTTCACCCGGCTCCTACTTTCCGCGGTGTAACCGTGCCGATAACGGACCATCTCGAGCTTCTTGGCGTTACGTTGACATCGACCCTCAATTTTGGTCCATTCATTGAGGCAAAAGCTCAACTGGCTGCCAAAAAGTTGGGGATCCTTGCAAAGGTGAGACGATACTTCACGCCAGAACAGCTGCTCAACTTGTATCAGGCGCAAGTTCGGTCATGCATGGAGTACTGCTCTCACCTCTGGGACGGATCTGCCAAGTACCAGCTGGATGCACTGGAGTCGATCGAAAAGCGGGCCAAGAGGCTCATCGGCAATGAGATATTGGTCAAGTCTAGGCTCCAGAGCCTTGAACATCGACGCCAAGTTGCCAGTCTGTCGGTTTTTTATCGGTTACATTTCGGGGAGTGTGCGTTGGAATTGCATGAATTAATTCCTCCTAGCCCTTTCCATTATCGGAATACAAGACGTACGGCGATGTGTCATCGGTACATGGTGGACATTCCACCCATACGCACCAAAAGTTTTGGGAATACTTTCATTATGCGTACAGCTAGGGAGTGGAATTC
This sequence comes from Orthosia incerta, assembly GCA_948252205.1. Classification (NCBI taxonomy): domain Eukaryota; kingdom Metazoa; phylum Arthropoda; class Insecta; order Lepidoptera; family Noctuidae; genus Orthosia; species Orthosia incerta. The sequence continues at coordinate 9,954,444 of OX411759.1, forward strand.
CCTGCCGGGGTCTGTATTTCCTGAGAGCTACAACCTGGGAGTCTTTAAGTCAAGAGTGAATAGGTTTCTTCTAGGTAAGCGCGCTACATCGTCGACCACATCATCACTTACCATCAGGTGAGATAGTGGTCAAGCGCGAGCCTATCAATAATAAAAAAAAAAAAAAAAAAAAAAAAAAAAAAAAAAAATACCCACACGTATACGGGTTTGACGATCAGGAGAAGGACTCAAATGGCCAAAGCTGCGATGAGTAAGCTGAAACGTATTTGGTTGGACAGAAAGGTCTCCAATGTCACCAAGATGAGACTAGTCCGGACACTGGTTTTCTCGATATTCCTCTACGGATCGCGGAGTCGTGGACGATTCGGGCAATAGAACGGAAAAAGATAGAAGCTTTTGAGATGTGGTGTTGGCGAAGAATGCTCCGCATACCATGGACAGCCAAGAGAACGAACAAATCTATCCTTGATCAACTAGGCATAAAAGACAGACTAACCACGCTCTGCTACCGAAGGATTCTCAGCTACTTTGGTCACATTGCCCGTCGGGATACGGACAATCTAGAGAAGTTGGTGGTAATAGGCAAGGTGGATGGGAAAAGACGTCGCGGCCGGTCACCTAACCGCTGGTCAGACCAGGTAACCGCCCTCACTGGACTCTCTGTTACAACCGCCCTGAGAGAAGCTGAGAACCGACTGAAGTGGAAGAACATCGTACATAAAGCCACGAGGGCCTTTCAGGGACACGACCTTCAGTAATGAAGAATGCGACCAAGAAGAAGAGAGAAACCTCAATATCATTTTTGAAGACCTATCCATAGATACCGACACGTATAAGGGTTTGACGAATTAAAAAATTGAGTTTCAGTTCAAAGTATGGGAAACCCCTAATTTTTTTTATTTTTCTATTTTTGTGTGAAAATCTTAATGTAGTTCACAGAATACATTCTTATAGTTTCGGAAAAAAAGTGGCTGTGACATACGGACGGACAGACAGACAGACAGACATGACGAATCCATAGGGGTTCCGTTTTTTGCCATTTGGCTACGGAACCCTAAAAACCTTTGGTGTTCCTACAACTGTTTGCTATTGGAGTGGGAATGATTGGTTACACGTAACTATATCAACGCAAAATTATTTAATGTGTCTCCTTACCTGTTCAGAAATCCCAGTGCCACCATAAACACAAACTACCCTTAATCCCAAAGATTTGGCAAACTTCTTGATATCCTTGCCTATCTGCATGCAAAGCTCCCTAGTGGGGCTCATTATGAGAGCTATGGGACCATCGGTGTCTTCTAGAGGAGGCTGGTCGAGGACATGGCGGAACATTGGTAGGATAAATGCAAGGGTCTTGCCGGAACCGGTTTTTGCTATTCCAATTAGGTCTCTGAAAAAATAAGAATTTATTGTGAAACTTGGAACTATTATTTTTAATGTTCAAAATTAACTATTGGAGTGGCTGACTGCGTCTTATAAAAGTATCGCGCACAACATAATAATTACAATAGGGAATATGCATCACAAAAATGTTTTATTTTTTATTTGAGATGGGTTTGCTCTTGACTATAGTCTAGGTCAGAGGTGACAGCGGTTATTTGAGTAGTTTACCGATAAAAATACTAAAATAGAATACCTACTAACAGTGTAAACAGAATCAAAAATGAACAAAAAACGAACGACATACAACAATTTTGAAATAAATCTGTCCCTCTCTACGAAAACACCGTTTTCAGGCAGTTGTATGGGCGTCGTGGTATCTGACGTCAAAATTACATGCATGGGGAACTTTTATAGAAATAGAGTGAATATGCTGATGTGAAAACATTTTCACAGTTAATTTAATACAGGCAACTGCATCTTAAAGAAGTCAAGATTTCAATTTAACTTTTATTATTATATAAAGGATGAAACTCACCTCCCAGACATAATAGCAGGAATAGCCTGAGCCTGTATAGGCGTCGGCTTCTCAAAGTTTAACTTCCTCAATATATCCATCTCTTTCTTGCTAATGCCACAATGGGCCCAGGATCTAATGGGTTTGGGACATCCTTTCCCTTTAACACGAATACCTTCTAGCTCTGTCCTGTATGCTTCTACTTCTTCTGCCGTCATTCTGGATAACTCGCTAACCTGAAAAATTAAAGAACCTTAGAAAAAAGATATATATGGCAATTGATGTATTAAAAAACGATTTCGCGTTTTTTAATACATCGTAGCGTTTCAAAAACGACCGCATAATATGGGCGCAACATTTTAAATTGTGCGCTTATTTCAAAAATAGTAGTAACGGGCACTGTGGTGCCCCTTGGAAGATGCTTATGTCCAGCAGTAAACTGCTCTAGAATTAAATAATTATAAATAGTCCTCCAGATCGAAACCTGGCCGCAGCGGCTGATGGATGGATGTTTGTTAAACTACTGAACAGAATTTGAGATTAACACATCATACTAATATTTTAGTGTCCGACCGAAAGTTCGGTTTCGGTCAAGTTTCGAAAAAAAACGAGTTTCGTTTTAGTTTCGGTTACGGCGGCAAACCTGCCGAAACTACGACCGAACTGCATTCGGGAGTTCTCGCGCTGTGATCGGTCATGTTCGCCGCGTTAAATTCCATCCAAGCGAGTAAGCGACGAAGACATTTCGCCGCGTCCACGTGCCTAATCATGTCGTGACTGGCTTGTGTTTGCAGTTCGTTTTGTTTGTTGTGAGTTTTCGTGTGATTAATTTTGATGAAGATAAAAAAATAAAGACTAACTGATTATAATAACGTTTTCTTTATTTTTTCCCTCAAAACATGATCCTTGTAAGGAAGTTTCGGTTTCGGCCGAAACTGAGACTGTTACCGAAATTCGGTTTCGGCCAGAACGGCTGAATGGATCTGGATGAAATATGGCACAGAGATAGATTGTAGTCTGGAATAGCATATAGGCTACTTTTCATCCCGGTATTATGTTCCCTTGGGATAAACACATTTTACGTGGGCGAAACCGCTGGCAGAAGCTAGTAGGCTATAATTTATATAGATATTGGGAGATGTACTAATACCATGCGGGCAGGGCCGCGGGCGGCAGCTAGTAATACATAAATAAATCGCCTGATCATTAAACAGATCCTTACTAAACCTTACCTCAGTATAAAAAGCCTTTCTATAAGGCATATAATCCAAGCTGGCGTGGTCAACTTTAGCCAAGTCTTTTCTTTGCTTCGAAGCTAAGTTCGCAGCAGCGTCTTTGATATCTTCTGTCTCTTCTTCTGATGAATATTCTAAACCGTCCTGATTCTGTTCTATCAGTTCACCTAGAAAGAAGAATACATATTGAAAGTTGCAGATTTTCTGGGCTCGAAGTTGACTCGATGGAATTAAACAAATGTTTCCTTCTCAACTACTCGAAGCGAAACATCGAGCTTAACTCGGTATGTACGTGTCTGAACGAGTCGAGCGCAGTACCTCATTTTATGCTTGTATTTTTTCACTAATAATTAAGAATTGCGAGACTTGCTACACTCGCAGCCACTGACTCATGTCTTGAAGAGACAGCTTTTGGCTCGAATGGTTCGGTAATACTGAATGTCACGCGTCGCTCGGTAGATAAATACTGCAGGTGTGTACGAAATGTGAGCCCGTACCGTGCGTGATTTTTCTCGACGTGTATGCTCGATCGAGTAAAACCGCATATGAGTACGATGCTTAATGGTACGAGCGCTCATGACCAAGATTTTTGTCTCATCGTTTTACGGCCAAAACCGGATACAATCGATAGATTTGGTTATTCTGATTACAAAAATACTGATTTCTAAAAGTTTCCGCGTCAAGTCTGACTTGACCGCATTTTTAAAATTTCATATTCAAAAAATTACCGATTACAGAAAACAATCTTTTGGTAATCTCGGCAACCGTATAAAACATTCAAAAAACCGGCCAAGTGCGAGTAGGACTCGCGCACGAAGGGTTCCGTACCATTATCGCAAAAAACGGCAAAAAATCACGTTTGTTGTATGGGAGGCCCACTGAAATATTTATTTTATGCTGTTTTTAGTATTTGTTGTTATAGCGGCAACAGAAATACATCATCTGTGAAAATTTCAAGTGTCTAGCTATTACGGTTCATGAGATACAGCCTGGTGACAGACGGACAGACAGACAGACAGACAGACGGATCGCGGAGTCTTAGTAATAGGGTCCAGTTTTTACCCTTTGGGTACGGAACCCTAAAAAACATAAGAACAAAAAAAAATTGAAATATATGAGACAGGTTGCTTTTAACATTTTCAAAAATTTACTCGCAAAATGTCTGAAAACGAACTTTTTCATAAATAAACTACGAAACCTATGTACATTTACAATATCAGACATGTTGTAATAAAACCGTTATTTTTTTTGATATAGCAGAAATGACATCCCCATAACACTGACTTTTTGGCCGGTACTGCCCACCTAGCCGGCTTTAGATTCATCTAATCTAGCAATTACATACGGTTTTGACCATAAAACGATGTGACATGGTATTGGTCGTGCTCGTGAGCGCTCGTACTATAAGAGCTTATAATGGTTTAAGTAAATACTACAGATTAGAAACGTACAAACATAACAACTAGTGTCCCAAGAATGGCTGTAAAGCACTGTTTGAAGGGATGGTTAATCTTGAGGCCTGCTTGTCTATGCTTCAGAAGCCAGACCAATATTCAACAAGAAAACTTACCTTTATTCTTCTGCTCAGTGACTTTCTTCTTGGCAGTGCCTGTGAGCACTACAACTGTGCCCCCGGTAGTGGTTGGCACGTTTATTACACCCCGGGCCTGGTCCATTTGATTCACTTTGCGTACCTCCTGCAAATTAATTACATAAATATTTCATGAGGATAATGAAAAGTAAAACTATACTAATATTATAAAGAGGAAAGATTTATTTGTTTGTTTGTACCGAATAAGCTCCGAAACTACTGGACCGATTTAACAAATTCTTTCAGCATTAGAAAGCTACATTATTCCTGAGTAACATAGGCTATTTTTTTATCCCGAAAACGGGTTCTGTGGGGTGGCCCACGGGAGCGAAGCCGCGCGGAACAGCTAGTAATAAAATACAAAAACAATCACTGGTTATAATCTAAATACTTACTAATATTATAAAGCTGAAGAGTTTGTTTATGTGTTTGTTTGAACGCGCTAATCTCAGGAACTTGAAAAATGATTTTTGTGTTGTATGGTCTATTTATCGAGGAAGGTTATAGGCTATATAACATCACGCTACGACCAATAGGAGCGGAGCATAAATGAAAAATGTTGCAAAAACGGGCAAAATTATTCCTTTTTGAGAGCATTCGTAAAAGTTTAAGTTACGCAACAATCTTGTATGTAGGATAGGTAGAGTAGGTAGGGTAGATGGGTAGGTAGGTAGCCAGTTGACGGGAGCGAAGCCGCGTGGGACAGCTAGTAATATTATAAATGTGAAAGTTTGGTTAGATGTCTGTGTGGATGTATGTTTGTTAATTAATCACTCTAGAACGACTGAACGTATCTGGATGAAATTTGGCATAGACATAGATTATAGTCTGGAATAGTATATGTTCTCTTGGGTTAAGAAAAAACTTTTCACGCGAGCGAAGCCTCTGGCAGAAGCTAGTAACAAAACATATCATAGTCATGAAGGTTACATTCACATCCAGCCCCAAGAAAACAAAAAACTTGTAATTATTTAAATAAATGTAAAAAACAGAACCAAACTTTTAACCTTTATTTAAGAAATTAACTTATACTTTTTAGGGTTCCATACACAAAGGGTAAAAACGGGACCCTATTACTAAGACTCCGCGATCCGTTTGTCTGTCTGTCTGTCTGTAACCAGGCTGTATCTTATGAACCGTGATAACTAGACACTTGAAATTTTCACATTTTATGTATTTCTGTTGCCGCTATAACAACAAATACTAACAGAATAAAATAAATATTTAAGTGGGGCTCCCATACAACAAACATGATTTTTTTGCCGTTTTTGCGATAATGGTACGGAACCCTTCGTGCACGAGTCCGACTCGCACTTGGCCGGTTTTTTTTAAACTGAATTAGCAATTTAATCGTATCGTTTGTCAAATAACTATCTTATACAGAGAATTTATGTTAAATTAATATCGGAGATTTGTTATTACGAGACGGCAATATTATCATAAGTGCTATGTACACCGTACTTACTTGTCATGTGCATTGGTCCTAAAGATGTTTAAAATTATTCTGTTGATATGTAATGCAAGTGATGAGGCTGTGCTATTTTGAATAAATAAATAGACCAAAGAGATGTTAACTAGAAACTATAGTATACAGTATAAATCATAACCCTGCTTGCTTACTCACTTTACCTTACTTCGCCAGACAACAAGCAATTTAGCCATGCTTAAGAAAAGGAGCTAGCACTAACCTGTTGCACTTCCTGCATGTAAGCATCTAGAGGATCTATTTCATCTTCTTCCTCTATCTTCTTTTCCTCCACTACAGGTTTCTCTTTGGGTTCCGCACCCTGGTCTTCACCAGCTTTAATATAAAAGTAAAAATTCATTAGATTCATCAATTGGTAGTCAATACTTTTACATAAAATGCTATGGAATGTCTTTACTGTATGGGACTTATGGGAATATGGGTATCTCAAAGAAACATCAATAAGGATCTTTTAAAACATCTTGGATATAACATCATTAAATACTTTAAGCTAATTCTGCTGCACCTCTGTATACTTTAAGAAGCTAAAGCAAAAATCGAATAACACAGGCTGACAAAAAATATATTGAGGTGAAAAATATGGATGGAGTCATTATTACAAAACCATTTACTAAAAACCAAACTTTTCTGTGTTTTATCTCCAAGAGCAAGTGGCAGTTGTATTATAAATAACTACTTCTTACCTTCATCACCAGAGTCGTCCTCCAATGACCATTTCTTGGCTGGCAGTTGTATATTGCTAACAAGACTGCCTTTCTGCACTTCTTTCTTAGCAGACTCTATCTCCTTGCGTTTACGATCAGCGCGCCAACGCTCGATGCGATCGCGACGCTTCTGCATTTCAGCTTCCAAACGAACTTGTTCTTCTTCCTACAAAATAGATATAGGTATAATAAACGTTTGGTATAGAAATTATTTACTTTCTGCACCAATGATCCTAAAAAAAACTGCACATCAAAGAGAGATTATCGTCGTCTGTTCAAAGACGAATACTAAAGTTCTTTGGGCATATAACTCGCAATGAAGACTCAATGGAGCATCTTGTAATCCAAGGCAGAATGGAGGGCAAGAGATCCCAGGGTCGCTCTCCAACCGGATGGGCAGATTTTATTAAAAACATCATAAAACCTACAATTACCGACTGTACCCACATTGCATCCAAACGGAGATTCATGGCAAGAACCATCAAACATCAGGACCCACCCATGTCCACGACCATTCTGCCCAGAGTGCCTTACTAATAAGAAGATGGAGCTTGAATGATTAACTATGTACAGTTTTTGAAAATTTTGAAAACTATGTTGAATCATGGCGGTTTCATATCTTTATTACCATAAATAAAAGTGGGTCAATATATGTTATTAAATATACATAGAATTTATATGATGCAGCCTGTTTCTAACTGTAACTTGGAAAGGAATTACGTGACCTGCTTACTAGAATAACAAATCTAAAAACTGACAAAAGTATGGATGATTCAACCCTATCGACACTGTTGTCTTTTTATGATAACCAACATTATACCGTAGTTATAAATACTGTTTTTTTTTCGAATATGCCTCAAATCCAATGGTGATAATATTATTACCATGACATCTGAAATTAACTTTATTACTTACCGTCTAAAAATAAAAATATATAAAACAAGTTAACATTGCAACTTTAAAAAACTATTATGATTATGATATATGAGTATTGCCATGCTCAATCATTTAAAAATAAACTCACCAGAAAAAAACTTAATAAATGTTTTTACATCAGTGACCCATTACTAATATTTGGCCTTATTTATTTTATTCTAGTAACATCAAAACAGTAACTAACCTTATCAACAGTCCCTGGATCATATTCAGCATCAGATTTGAGAGTCTTCTCTTTAGACTTAGACCTCTCCTCTTTATCCTTGTCTGGTGATTTCTTTCTGGAAGATTTTCCAGCACCATTCCTTTTGTCATCTCTTTTATCACTGTGTCAAACATTGAAGAAATTATTATGCAGGATTAGCATTATATTATGAAAAGTACATATTTATTATATTATTATAGTATTAACCGGATCTTTGTATCTCTGAAGTTGGCTCTGCGAACCAGTTTCTCATAAAGTTTACTGCATAGAATAAGCGAAATAGGATGATGCGACAGTAATAAGCAAGTAAAAGAGGCAGTTATATGATGCTATCTTCATCTTAAACATTGACAGTCAATTTCAGAGACACAAAGATCTACTGCGAGTTTTATACTGTAGGCCACTCATAAAGAAGATTTAAAATTTAATGGTCTGGTTTAAATTCATACTGCATTATACGTATTTCTGTGTTCTCAATTAAGGCAGGTTATGTTATGAAATTGGTAGAAATAACAATTTGTTTAAATACCTTTTCCTGTCACGGTCCCTGTCGCGATCCCGGTCACGCTCACGGTCCCTATCCCGCTCGCGTTCTCTACTACGATCCCTGCTCCGTTCCCTCTTTGTCTCTCTTTCCCTGCTACGGCTGCGCTTCCTCTTTGTTGATTTCGAGACCCTGTCTCTCGATCTAGACCTAGATCTCCTTCTCTTGCGATCGGGCGTTGCCGACCGACTGTGAGACCGCCTACGATCGCGGTCTCTTTCGCGATCACGCCTGTAAACATTAGCAACATGAACACACTATGCAAAACATTGGAGTTCACCACGTCGGTAAGCAAAACACTTACCCGCCTCTCACCATTTTGTTACACTAATATCATTAAATACTTCAAAATAAGCTCAGGTTGTTTTGTCATAAACCAATAATATATTTTGCCTTTTCGCAATGAATGAATAAAAAATCTGTGACACGCGTTGACTTGACTGACGCTGTTTGACAATTTGTAGCACAGAACTTAAATACCATTTGTAGTGATGTGCAGACTGCGATAACAAACCGATTCGTTACGTCCTCGCCGCCGAGGGCCGCCGCGTATTCTTTTAATATTCCCGCCAGCCCGCGATTAGCTGAGCAATAGTTAAAATATTAGATATAAAAGGAGTTTCTTATCCGTTCTTCTCCACCTAGGTAGTTTACGAACGGAAAGTAAATTCATTAAGTTAGATCCAGCAATAGTTGTTCCCCAGCGACGCCCTGAGCCGAGGTTCGACCCCAACTGGGGTAGCCCTCAGCGTTGTCGCTTAGGTTAGAAAATTTGCGCCTGGCTGGATAGGCTATATAGCTTAGTCTCAGCAGGAAAAGTCCGGTTAAGCAGTAACATAACAAATCACTTTGATTGACACTGCGAGACGCCACGTATAAAAAATAAAAAAAATAAAAAAATGTACAGACTGCTAAGCTGAATCTCAAAAGTTCAATACAATCCAGAGAGTTAGAGTGCTTAGAGAATAAATCATTCTATCAATCTTATTATAATATTGTGTCTTGTTTGAAAATGTTGTAAATGAGAACCCAGCCAAAACATTTCAGGCCCGCACCATCCTGGGTTATCCTACTAACTCCAGATTAGTAGCTAACACGGGCCCATTATATATCGTACCTAATCCTTACTATAATATTATAAATGCGAAAGTTTGGATGAATGGATGAATGTATGTTTGTTACTCAATCATGTCAGAACGGCTGAACGGATCTAGAAGAAATTTGGCACGGATATAGATTATAGTCTGGAATAGCACATAGGTTACTTTGTTCCCGTGGGATAATTGCCGACTACCACGCAGGCGGAACCGCTGGCAGAAGCTAGTGATATAATATTTTAATTTCATCTCGTGTTAGCAACTAACTCTGAGTTAAGTTTTTTGGCACAAGTGGGCCTAGTAACATTTCTAACAAGTTTTAGTCCAGTAGTAGTTTTTTTTCTAAACCTCTCTTGGTGAAAGGACTTCATTTGAAAGAAAGTCTGAGTGACACCTTGGGGGTGACCATAAGCTCTTAGATCGGAATCAATTTGATATCGAATAAAGGACAGATGTATTTGACTTGTATACATCTGTCACTTACTCGATCTCAAATTGATACCGCTCTAAGAGCTTATGGTCACCCCCCTGGTTACGTGCAACATTAAACGCATATTATGTTTATTCATTTATCTCGGAAAAGGTTAAACGATATATTTTTATAGTTGATTTGATACTAATTTTTGTTAATTCAAGTCGATCTATAGAACTTCTGTGAATTCGTACAACACTAAAGCTGTCAAAAGGCAACACAAAAGTAATGTCAAAATAAAATATAACCCCAAAATACTGAAATTAGCCGCCTCGACGAGTCGACGTTATTGATTGTTTTTTTCAGTTTTAACTATTTACTGCAGACACCGCTGCTTGTGATTCACATAATCTGACATCTAAGTTTTCAAATTATCCAACGCTTTCTATAGCTAGCCGATAGTCATGGCTGAGGATGGTGAAAATGTAAGTGGGTTTTATTTATTATACTATTGCACCCTTTCATAACTCTACTGTATTATGGAGTATTAATTTGGATATCCTTAATAAATAAATAAATTATCAGATTAATATAATATTATTTAACAAAAGTACTGAGTAAAATATATTCCACACCATAAAGTTTGTAAACCATTAAGTTACACTTACATTCAAAATAAACTCCATGAATAGATGCGTTAGCATAAATATTGATGTTTACTTTGACGACCCACTGACCGAATGTATAAGTATTATTATAAACTTATGCACTTAGCTATCATTGAAAATTACAGGTATCTGTGATGACAGTAAAGGAGCCTCTGGATCTCATAAGACTCAGCTTGGATGAGAGGATATACGTAAAAATGCGAAACGAGCGGGAACTGAGAGGAAAGCTACATGTAAGTAACAAAATTGTCCAAAGTTAATGTTGATATTCAGATGAATCTCAATCAATTTATTCACTTTACCTGTCTTTTTAATTCATATATCATTATTGCAAAAATCCACATCTTAAAACCGCATAATATTTCCAGAGTATATTTAAAAAAAAGTTCCCCTTTCATTCCAGGCCTATGATCAACATTTGAACATGGTTCTTGGTGATGCAGAAGAAACTATTACAACAGTTGAAATTGATGAAGAAACTTATGAAGAAGTATATAGAACTACTAAAAGGAACATTCCCATGTTATTTGTAAGGGGTGATGGTGTTATCCTTGTATCTCCTCCTGTAAGAGTTGGTGTCTAATATAAGATTAATTTAAGTTTAAATAAAAACTACTTTTACATACAACTGTTTATTTTTTCTGTCCTAAAAGTTTAATAACACCTTCATTCTTGAAATTTCTATTCTTCGGCACCAACAGTTCCTCTTCATCCATTGGTTCAATAATCTTACCAGCTTTAGTAATAATGCTAGGACGAATCAGCTTCTTATGTGCCTTCTCAGGTATAAAAGTATTACCTAGTGGAGCTCTAATAGATGCTTCATAGTCTTTAACACTTTCAAAGGGGAAAGGCACATCTTTTACTTTGTGGACAGCGAGTTTTGGGTCCTTAAACTCTTTGATAATTATGTCACCTTTGTTTTCATCGCGACGCGGGAATTTAGGTGGAGTTTTAAGAATAAACCTGTTTCTTTTACGTTTCTGGGGCTTTACGCCTTTGCCTACCCATGCTCCCCAACCGGGTAATGTGCGATTAACTTCCTCAGGTTTATCTTTGTTTATTTCATCTTCTTTCTCTTGTCTAAAACTTGCTACCACATCTTCTTCTTCAAAGACTTGTTCTATGTTTACTCTAGGCACTACTTGGTCATCGTCCAACTGGTCATACTCATTTTGAGCTTGTGAAATAGCACTGTTCAAGTATTTTGGCTTTACTGCAACAAATCCGATAAGATCAATGTTAGAGTCTGCAGATTCTTGTACAGGTGTTTGGGCTACATTCAGTAATTTAGATAAAGGCTGATCTTTTTCTTCATTTGCCAATTCTTCAATTTTTTTTGATGTTTCATTTAGCTCTTCATCTATCACAGCCTTGACTTTCTTATTTTTGAGCTTAAGATATTCTAAATTATCTCTATCTTGAGTATCTCTAATTTTTTGGGTTGCCCTTTTGTTTGCCCGCCCAGCCTTTTCCAACATTTCAATGTTCCGTCTTATTTCTCCTAACTTCTTTTCTACTTTCTGTGCTACACTGGTTTCATGGCTTTCAAAAGCTGATAAAACATCATCATCATCTGAAGGTTTTGTTTCAATATCATTAATAGCTTCTACCACCCAATTTGAAGTTGCAACTGGTTTACTAACTTTTGGTTTTGCAACAGCTTTTTTTGCCTTTTTGAATAATGGATTACTTACAACTTGGTTAACTTCTTTTTCTATTTGTTGAGTTTCTGTCTGATAATTTTTTCCTATATTTTTAGCTTTTACACCTGTATTAGCTACTGTTTGTATCTTCTCAGAATCTTCATCACTACTTTCTTCATCTTGATTTTCTCTTTGAGATAATGTATTGATACTTGCTTTTAAAACTTTTAGTTCATTATTTTTATTATCATCTTCATTATCCATGTTATCGTCATTTGAGTCACTATCACTGTCATCTTTATGTTTGTTCATTTTATTTTGTACGAATTTCTTGTAACCAAAGTCAAATTCAGCATTGACATTAGACTTATCTGATCTTTGGATCATCCAGGAGTTCAAGGGATCTTGCGACAAAGAGATGTTTGGTGTTGCTTCATCTGCCTCATCATCTGAGCTCTGATCGTCTTGTACTTTTTTTGTAAGACCTCTGCCAACAGCCAGCTGATCAGCTAACTGCTGTCTCACCTGAAAAATAATAAAGAAAACTGGTAGGAGAGAAGATTGGTGTAACTAGAACTTGTACTCTTGACTGAAATTTTGAGATAGTATTTCCCCAGTAACTGAGTTATTTTATACTCAACTAGCTGTTGCCCGCGGCTTCGCTCTCGTGGGCCACCCCACTGGACCCATTTTCGGGATTAAAAAATAGCCTATGTTACTCAGGAATAACGTAGCTTTCTATTGGTGAAAGAATTTTTCAAATCAGTCTAGTAGTTTGGAGCCTATTCGGTACAAACAAACAAACAAACAAAAAAAACTTTCCTCTTTGTAATATCATAAGTATAGACAAACATCCTACATTGTAGGATTATGGCAGAAAAGCATTATTGGTTGTATGTTAATTTCCATCTCTATTTTCTTGTCCACAGGAGGGAGCGTGCGCGGAAAGTGGTCACAGGGAACGGATGCGATAGGCGTTTGACATTTGTTTTGTCCAGAGATTACAAAAATGATCTTTTTTTAATTTTGGTTACATTGAATGTAGATTTTCATCAGTTCATCCCTGATCCCGGTCCCAGACGCATAATGCTTTTATGGGACCGAATACAATTTAACTTTATAGGAGGTTTTTGTGTTGGGGCTTTTATTTTTATTCTTACCTCTTTATCATATTTGGCCCTAATCAACTTGTTCTTGGCCCACTTCCCTGTGCTCTTATGCCTCAAAGTGTGTCTCTCTAGGGCTCTAGCCTTTTCTATTGATTCTAACTTCTTTAAAGCTTCCTCTGGATCTGTCTTTTGTAATTCTTCAAATTCTTTCAGCTCCTGTTTTAGTTTTTCTTTCTTCAGAACTCTAGAATAAAACAAATTATTAAATATTTTTTATACAACATAAACAATAAATTATTTACATGTTTTAGATATGGTTTACACTTACCGATGATACTTTTTGCTCTTTATTTTACTCTGCCTCTTAGCCTTAGCAGCTTTATATGACTGTTGTGCCCTCATTTTAGCAAGATGTTGTCTATGATTAACCATCTCTTCATAAGTCATTGGGAACGCTTTTTCTTCTTCTTCTTCATCTTCCACCATTGGAGGAGGATCTAATTCATCTAGTTCTTTCTCTAGATCTGATTTCAACTTAAGTTTTGTTAAGAAATCTCCTGTAGGTTCAAGTTTAGAAGAAACATGTTTTATTGGGAAGGCCACATAATCTACAGTCCGACCTCTTGCTACTACAGGGTCCCATCTGCCTACTTTCTTTTTTGTTTCTTCATAGCCTGTCGCTCTTTTGATTCGCTCAGCCTGTGGCTTCTCTAATGGCTTGCTCAGAACTTTCGACTCATTCTGAGTCTTTTTTAATTTCTTGCTAATCTGTACATGGTGTGCGGTGTCTTCTAATATCTTGGCGACGTTGTTGAGGTTTAATCTGTTCGTTCTCTTTGTAAGGTTGAATTCAGAGCTAAGATTTGTCGGCTCATTTCGTGTAGGCTCTGTTATGTGTTGAGTTTTATCTAACTTTGATATGGCACTCACTAACCTGTCGTGCTCTGTGGCAACTAGTTCTGATTCTTCTATGTCCTCCATTGCCGTGAAAGTTTACTAGTCAACCGTGTACGAAACAATTGATTTAATTAACAATTATTATTGTGTTTTGCAGATGAGTTTTACTTTAAATCTAACGTGACATCATAACCTACAAAACATGAGATGCCTATGAATTAACTTATTATGACAGTGACACTTATGACAGTCGTCACAGTCGACGTCGACCATACGTCGTTTTTTTTTTTTTTTTTTTTTTGTTCCTTACGGAACAGGCTAAGGTCTGAGACCATGCTGCCTAGTCATCAGTATTTTTCTTGAATTCATTAGTAACATTAGAATGCGGATGTAACATATTCTAATGTTTTTTGGAGTATTTGGAAGCAAATTGTATCGAGTCAGCCTTCCCAGTAAGCTTTGCGGAGGTAGTCAATACTACAATAAAATTCTCCTCTCCACTATCCCGAGATCGCTTCTGTCAATGATTTCACATATTGTCCAGTTGCGTAGACAGTTGAGACACAAAACTACACCACTTTTATATCACAATATCCACTAGGAATCAATTTGCAAATAATATTAACAGCCGCTGAAGTTCACTCGAAAAAATCCCGCCAAAAACCTTTTTTTTTTTTTTTTTTTTTTTTTTAATATTTGTACCGACCTGGATTCAAGTCCGTTTGGCCGCGTCTTCAGTGAAGTTGAAGCACAGAGAGAACACCCAGCTGAAGTGTATATAAAATTGACCATACGTCGACAGTGTTAGTGTTGCCACACTTGCCACTCTCTTAGATTTCCTCTATTTTCGAATGGTAAAATCTGATACTTTGGCCACTATCCAAAAACGTTATCTTGATGTTTAGCTTTCAATAAGGCACATAATCTTGAATAAAATTTGTATTTAATTAAATCATTTTTTCAGTACATACTATGACAACTAATATTTTTTACTCACTGACAGAACAAACAAACAATAAAACCTCAACAGTCCTCCTCAAATATAACTTTAAGAATCTAACCTAAATTGAAATTTGCTACTTATAACTTCTCATTAATAGTTGCATAAACAAAAAAACAATGTTTAGTGACTTCAAAATGATTATCAAATAACATTATTCCTTATTACACAATAAAAAAAATAACATTAATCAAACTCCTCCTGAATCACTATAATACCTAGTATTCACGTTAACACAAGAATTGATTAACAAAATTGTTCAATTCAATTCAATTTTTATGTACAATTGTATTGTTTAAAGCTCCATCGATGAACATTCGATGATTTTGCCAATGTCAGGGTAGTTGGAGATAGTCGGTTTAAAATTATGAGTACTGTCATATAACTATTGATCAGTGTTTATAGCGATGACTTCCATTGTTCACCATGCTAAAAAAGGACAAAAAATTTTTGGTTAAACATATAGAACGGCACAAAATAAATGTTAAAACCAGTGGCGTAGCGTGCCTTGGCGGGGCCCCGTATAAAAATTTGTTTGGGGGCCCTTATGAAGGGTCAAGATTTCTCACAAAAGAAAAGAAATGTTTGCATAAAATTAAAAGAAATATTTATTCATAAAAAGTGGTTAAAATCCTCGGGGTAGCCTGATTCCCTAGAGGACGCGTCCCCAGGTGGCGGATAGGGGGATGCTCGATGGAGGGTCAGACCTCCATAGGGTAGGAGGGAAATAAAATACCTCCCGCGGACCACAAGGCCGGAGATGGATACTCCGATAACAAACCCCGCGCGTAGGCTTCTCCGACGTATTCGGAGTAGAGGCTGCACGTGTGCTGGGCGCTCAGGCTGGAGCGTTCAGTAAGGATGGCGGCGGATGAGCCTTAGTGGGCCAACGGCGGCGCCTAAGCCTCGTAGCAGGTTACAGTCTTGGCGTCAGGTGGTAACCGGCCGTAAAAATTCAACCAAAACAGCCCTCCTATTTCACTATGAGCAAATACAAGAAAGACAAGGGCAATGATACTAGGGCGTACCCCTCAAGCGACGCGGACATGAAAAGGGCGAAAAATGCTAGGGCGTTCCCCCCAAGCGACGACTTTGACAAAAACGCATGTTCGCAGCCCGTACACACTTTTAGAATAGCGACGTGGAATCTGGGATCCCTGACAGGCCGTACACAAGAACTAGCAGAAACCTTGAAACGAAGGAATATTAACATTTGCTGCGTACAGGAAACGAAATGGAAGGGATCCAAATCCAGAGACCTAGGGATGTGGTACCAGCTGGTCTACCATGGACAAAACAGTAAACAGAACGGCGTGGGCATTGTCCTCGATTATCACCTCACAAATAGAATTATTAGTATCGAGAGAAAGTCAGATAGGCTGATAGGAATAAAATTGGCGTTAGACGATCAACCTATTATTAATGTAATCTGTACATATGCACCACAAGTAGGATGCAAGGATGAGGAAAAACATTCCTTTTGGGAGGAAATTGACGAATATATAGCCAGCATACCATCACATGAAACAAAATTTGTCATGGGAGACCTAAATGGGCATGTGGGAGTAGCTAATAAGATATACAGCGATGTCCACGGAAGTTTTGGCTATGGGAATCCTAACAAAGAAGGCGACTATATACTGGAATTTGCATCTAGACATGAACTATCAATAATTAACACCATGTTCAAGAAGAAAAATGAACACCTCATAACATACAAAAGTGGAGGGAAATGTTCTCAAATAGACTTCATTTTAGTCGACAGAAGATCAAGGACCAATTTCAAAGATTGCAAAGTCATTCCAGGGGAATCAGTTACCTCCCAACATAGAATACTGGTGGGTGTATTCAAACTACCTAAACCTATAAAGACTCGGATAGATAAAACTCCTCGAATAAAATGGAAAGAACTTTCCAGCTCTAAGGGCGATTCATTCCTCGAAGATATGCACGACTACCTACACCAGGAGCTTGCAAAAGACTATGCCAATGCAGACGAAATGTGGTCAAATTTTGAAAAGACCTGTAAAAGTACAGCACAAATCAAACTTGGCATTTCAAAAGGAGGTATTAGCAACAACAAAGACCCAACCTGGTGGGATGAGGATGTGAAGGAACAGATAAAAAACAAAAAAATACTATTTAAGGTCTGGCAAACCTCACAATTAGAAGAGGATCACATCAAATACAAAGAATCAAAATTGCTTACAAAGAGGAAGGTTGCACAAGCAAAAGCAAAAGCGAGACAGAGTTTATATGACAAAATTGAAAGAGCAGAAACAGATACAGAAATATTCAAAATTGCCAAAACTAGACATAGATCGACTCAAGATATAAAATTTAATAAATACATTAAAGACAAGGATCACAAATTACTAACTACAGATAATGAGATAAGCCATAGGTGGTACCAATTCTATAATGAACTCATGAACGAAGAATTCCCAAGCCGATATCAGGTACTTTTCGACCCTGTGGAAGGTCCAGTGCATAAAATTGGATACGATGAGGTGATCAATGCTGTGAAAAGGATGAAAAATGGCAAAGCTGTTGGGCCAGATGATGTACCTTCAGAAATATGGAAAATGTTAGGACATATAGGCATAGAATGGCTCACCAAACTTTTTAATATCATCCTCCGAACGAAGAAGATGCCGGAATCATGGAGACTTAGCGTTCTTGTACCTTTTTATAAAAACAAAGGAGATGTCACACAATGCGCAAACTATAGAGGCATTAAGCTTACGTCCCATACCCTGAAAATCTGGGAAAGGGTATTGAATCACCGCATCCAGTTACTTATTTCCATAAGCCAAAACCAATTTGGCTTCACACCCTCCAGGTCTACAACAGACGCTATACAAGCGGTCAGAATCTTGGTTGAAAAACACCGTATGAACCGAGAAGACCTGCACCTTATTTTCATAGACCTTGAAAAGGCTTTTGACCGAGTGCCACGGACGTTAGTGTGGCAAGCGCTTAGGGCACAACAGCTTCCCGAATGCTATGTACGTAGTATACAAGATATGTATCGTGATGTACGTACGAAAGTTAGGAGCGCGGCTGGTCTGAGCCAAGAATTCACCGTAGGGGTGGGAGTCCATCAAGGCTCTGCACTGAGCCCCCTTTTATTTAACCTCGTGATGGATCTTATAACCAAAGAAATCCAGGCTCCACTTCCCTGGAATCTCCTCTATGCAGACGATATCGTTCTGGTTTCCAGGAATGTGGAAGATATGCAAGCTGCTCTCTGCCGTTGGGTGAACGCCTTAGAAAATTCTGGTCTCAGGGTTAGCAGAACGAAGACTGAACATCTCGCTTGTCATTTTAGTGGAAGCCAAGACAACTCCTCTAAGAAAGTCTTTTACCCTAAAAACACACCAGTACCGACAGTAACCCAATTTAAATACCTCGGCTCAGTAATTTCCGAAAACGGGGACGTGGATGCAGACGTGGCGCACAGAGTAAATGTTGCCTGGCAAAAATGGCGAAGTATGACGGGAGTCTTATGCGACACTCGAATGCCAATACGCACAAAAGGCAAAGTATACAAGACGGCGGTTAGACCGGCAATGATGTACGGTGCCGAGTGCTGGGCCGTGAAAAAGAGCCACGTCCAAAAACTACACACCGCAGAAATGAAAATGCTGAGGTGGTCTGGAGGAGTAACGAAAATGGATAGGGTCCGCAACGAATACATCCGAGGTACTTTAAGGGTGGCCCCAATACAGGACAAGTTGACGGAGAGTAGACTAAGATGGTATGGACATGTCATGAGAAGGACAGAAGAACACGTCGTGAGAACGGCTCTGAGCTTACCTGAGGGCAAAAGAGGCCGAGGACGACCTCCTTTGACATGGTGGACCAGTATGACGAAGCTCCTCAAGAAGGAGAAATTGCCTGACCCGACAACCCTCGACAGAGCGTCTTGGCGCCGTGAAATAAGGAGAGCCGACCCCACCTAAAGTGGGAAAAGGGCTAGGAAGAAGAAGAAGAAGACGTCGGGGGCCCGCGTGGCCCGGGGGCCCCGTCTAATTGATACGGCAGATACGGCGGTACCTACGCCCCTGGTTAAAACGTCAAGTATATATTACTTAAATAGAAATACTAGCTACAGTTGGATATTGTTAATGTTAATAAATCTATAAAGAATTTTTACTGCGGGGGTATGGACTAAAGTTAATAGGAACGGGATGTTAATTGGGCGGGGAATGTTATCAGGGAGTAAGTCGTAAAGAGGAATAGATAGACGGGGACAGGAAAAAAATAAGTGCTCCAGAGTACCCTCCGCTAGACCGCATTCACACAAAGAATTGTCTCTCACATATATTTTGGCCAAAAAGACAGGAGTGCAAACAAAACCAAGTCGGATTCGAATTATAATGGAGGTAGCTGATTTATTTGAGAGTTTAAGTTTGCTGAACCAATATTTAGAAGGAATGTATGGTTGAATAGAGCCATAGAATTTTCCCTTCAATAAACGTGACTTTTGCCAATAGGTATTCCAGCACTTCATCATCTCTGGTTTATATGGATAACAAGATGGACGTGATTCAATCCCATTCCGGGTTGCCGACTTGGCAATCGAGTCCGCATTCTTGTTACCAACGATTCCAGAATGACTAGGGATCCAAGCCAGTGCAATCTCTATACCTAAACAGTGGCATCTATACAAAAGTTGTTTGATCTGTAAAACAAGAGAAAAATTGTGACGAGAGCGGAAAGGCGAATTTAATAAATCCTGAAGGCAGCTAAGAGACTCCGAGAGAATTAGGAATTTGTTGAGACCATGCGATTCAATGTAGGAAACCACCCAAAACTAACGCCCCATCCCCTATTTCTCCCCCTTCGTGTTTTTTTGCAAGTAGCCTATGTCCTTCTCAGGGTCTCAAACTTTCTCTATACCAAATTTCATCTAAATCGGTTATAATAAGAAGAAGTTGCATGATAAGAAGTTACATACAAAATTAACCCTTCCCAATTTCTCCTCATTCGTGTTCTATGCAAAAAGAAGTAACCTATCTCAGGGTCTCAAACTATCTCCATACTAAATTTCATCTAATTCGGTTCATAATAAGAAGGAGTTGCATGATGAGAAGTTACACACAAAATCAACCCTCTCTTCCATTTCTCCCCTTTCGTGTTTTATGCAAAAAGAAGTAGCTTATGTCCTTTCCAAGATCTCAAACAATCTCCATACCGAATTCCGTCTAAATCGGTTCAAGCCCTATTAAGAAGTTTCATAAATAACTAACGCCCCATCCCCCATTTCTTGCCCTTCATGTTTTATGCAAATAGCCTATGTCTTTCTCAGGGTCTCAAACTATCTCCATATCAAATTTCATCTAAATCGGTTCATAATAGGATGTAGTTTCATGATACGAAGTTACATTCAAAATTAACCCCCATTTCTGCCCCTTCTTGTTTTATGCAAAAAAAGTAACCTATGTCCTTCTCAGGGTCTACAACTATCTCCAAATCTAATTTAATCTAAATCGGTTCAGCGGTTTAAGCCATGATAAGATATTTCATACAAAACTACCCCACCCCCAGTTCTCCCCCTTAGTGATTTATGAAATAAAAAGTAGATAGTTTGAGACCCGGGAAAGGACATATCCTTTCCCGGGTCTCAAACTATCTCCATACCAACTTTCATCTAAATCGGTTCAGCGGTTTAAGGGTGATAAGATAACAGACAGACAGACAGAGTTACTTTCACATTTATAATATTAGTATGGATTGGAAGAAGTAGTAATATCACGCGGGCAGCATTTCGGGCGGCAACCAGTATATCTTACTAATATTATAAATGGGAAAGTTTGGATGAGTTGTTAAATTATGTTTGTTACTCAATCACTCTAGAACGGCAGAACAGATCTGGGTGAAATTTGGCAGTGACATAGATTATAGTCTTGAATAGTACATAGACATTTTACCCCGGTAGTATGTTCTCGTGGGATAACACCTGAAACCCACGCGGTGTAACTCGGAAGAATAACGGTTCCAATGGGACACCTTCCGACATTCATGCGGCCGAAGCCACTGGCAGAAGCTAGTCTGCAATATAATATATTCGCTATATTTGGTAAACTCGTGAAATATAGGCGAAGATACTCGTAGGTACAGTTTGAGTCACACCTGTCGCGAGTTGGTCCCGACCTTGCTGATTGCCAGTATGGCTTCCGGCAGCAGCGTTCCACAGTTGATGCGATCCTACGCGTCCGCTCGCTGTCGGAACAGGTAGTATCTCAGGGTGGGGTGGCGTTGGCGGTAAGTCTAGATATTGTCAACGCCTTTAACTCCCTGCCCTGGGCTGCGATAAGGGCGGCACTAGTACGTCACGAAGTGCCCCCTTACCTGCAGCGCATCGTCGGGGCTTACCTACGCGACCGGCACATTCGCTATGTGGGTCGGGACGGTATCGTACATCGGAGGGCGATTACGTGTGGGGTTCCACAGGGGTCGGTTTTAGGACCACCCTTGTGGGATCTCGCATACGATGTGGTCCTGCGTGTTGACCTCCCCGTCGGCGTTAGTATCGTTTGCTACGCAGACGATACCCTGGTTTTGGCCGGCGGGGACACCTTTGACGAGACTATCCAGCTTGCCGAGCTCGGGGTGGCAAATGTCGTGGCTTCGATCCGCGAGCTGGGCTTAGAGATAGCGCCTCATAAAACTGAGGCGCTATGGTTCCATAGACTGCCGAGAAGCAGACAGCCGCCCAGCTCGTCAGTGACTGTTGGAGATGCGCAAGTCCAGGTGGGTCGATACTTAAAGTATCTTGGCCTTACCCTGGACGGTCGGTGGGGCTTCGAAGAGCATTTCGAGCGCCTGGTCCCTCGGGTTGGAAAGGCAGTGGGTGCTTTGCATAGACTGCTGTCCAATCTCGGGGGACCTCGGGAAGAAGTTCGCCGCCTCTACGCGGGTGTCGTGCGATCGATGGTCCTTTATGGGGCACCTGTTTGGTCAAACAGACTGTCAGGTGTCCGACGCTGCAGGACCAAAATCAATAGCCTGCAGCGGAAAATGGCCATTCGAATCGCACGAGGATATCGAACGGTATCTTTTGAGGCGGCAACACTCCTGGCACGCTTTCCACCGCTGGACATTCTGGCGGATATGGACGCGAGGGTATATGACCGGATTCACGCCATCCGTCAAAGTGGCAATAGCGTGCCAGGAATCGCTATGGTTAGGCTGAGGCGGCAGGAACGGCGACACGCGCTCGAGCGGTGGCGCGAGCGGCTACAGCAGCCGCAATTCTCGCGCAAGCGCGTTGTCGAAGCCATCCTGCCACACTTCGAAGCCTGGCTGGAAAGAGGGGAGCGCATCTCCTACAGGCTCACTCAGGTGCTGACCGGGCACGGTTGCTTCGGTGAGTACCTGAACAGGATTGGGCGAGAGACCACGGCAAATTGCCATCACTGCGGAGGCGACCTTGACTCTGCACAGCACACGCTCGAAGAGTGCCCTGCGTGGGTCTCTGAGCGGCAGGTCTTGGTCGCCAGGATCGGGCGAGACCTGTCTCTGCCAGCGGTTGTGAGGGCCATGCTGGCAGAGACAGAAAACTGGAGAGAAATGGCCTCCTTCTGTGAAACCGTGATGGTTCAGAAGGAGGCTGCCGAGCGGGGTCGTGAGAGGGCCGATCCTGCCCGGAGGAGAAGGCGTCGTGGAGGCAACCGCCTCGACGCCGCCTAAAACGCCGAAACCCCGCCTGCATCATTGGCAGGTGGGACTCCAGGGTCACGGGTGGTCAGATTGGGGATTCTGTCCACCCACCAAGTAACTCTAGGAAAGACGGTGGCACAGTGATCACGTGCTGCCGTAAAAAGCGAGGCTCAGGGGAGACGCTCCTCAGTCTCCCCAGGGATGTGCCCTAACAGGCGTTGCACAGAGGGGGTTCCGGAGTGGTCTTTTAAGAGGTAACGGGGCCCCTTCTAAGTGCTGATGGTGATCACCGGGGTGGTTTTAGTGAGGTAAGAATCCCACACTCCCTGGTCTTTTCCCCAAAAGTCCAGGCGCCTTTTGAAGGTTTCCCCCCGTAAACAAAAAAAAAAAAAAAAAAAGGTACAGTTTGAGTCAAATAAGTTCGCCGCACTGGAACCAGGTTTTCCGATACGCATGGCATGGCTCGCTGCTATACTATTTAACTAGTACTGCTCTCATCTCTGGGACAGGTCTGCCAAATACCGGCTTGATGAGTCGATAGAAAAATGGGCCAAGAGGCTCATCAGCAATGAGACACTGGTCGAATCAAGGATCCAGACCCTTGAACATCGTTGCTGAGTTGCCAGCCTGTCGGTTTATTATCTGTTACATTTCGGGAAGTATGCGATGGAACTGCACATTTTGACTCCGCCTAGCTCGTTCCATCATCGGACTACAAGACGAATGGCGATGCGTTATCGGTATATGTTAGACATTTTTATGGGACAATCCCACCGCACTATTTCCAAACTACTTCAACTCCTGAAAGCCAGAACCAATAGTGGCGACCACCAGAAAAGCACCGAGGCAATATGAAAGCTAATGAAGCTCGACGAAGTCCCGGAGAATGAATTTAACTGTCTTGGATCCCGCAACGAAATTAATCAGATAAGAATAACGAAAGAGTAAAAATATAATTTCCACTTCCCTCCATATCAAGCAGGAGACAAAACAAACAAGGCCACTAGGCACAAAGGGTCGTTTACATCTGGGATAAGCCCAGTTGCCTAGTACCACGGAAAAACATTAGGAATAATATTAATGGGTCCTAACATTGTGAGCTGTTTATATTTGATTCCAATAATAGGAATGGCAAAAACGCTTAAACGCACGGCAATTTGTTTTAGTTTCCACAAAGTCCGTATAGTAAACAACTCCTGGTGTAGCCTGTACATTATTCAACATAATATTGCGTTCATTCTGCCAAAGAATATAGGTACTCCCATAAGATATGATGTGCAGATTGTACATATTCGCAGTCAGATGTAGAACAATGACATAAAGGCGAGGCAACGAGCTTGAAGGAAAATAATTTACTTTTAAAGTTACCATGCCCTGGGAGAAATTGGGCAACACAGTGATCCACCTCCAGCCACATCCTGGTGGACACGGAATGGTGGACATCCCACCAGTACGCACAAAGCGTTTTGGAAATACTTTAATTGTGCGTACAGCTAAGGAGTGGAATTCCCTGCCGGAGTCTGTATTTCGCGGTAGCGCCTATCAAAAATAAAATATTCTAGTATGAGATTTACTACTGTGCAGCCATTTGTAACCAACTTTAAACCAGCCAGGTTATTTACTAGAGACTACCTACCCGTAAAACCTTAAAGAAGGCATTATATTATGTTAAATTAGTTCATTCTCGAAGCTAAGTTTGCTAAAATATACAGTTATTTATTTTCATAAAAGAATAAAAGAACATCGTAAGCAAGTACGCGACCACGTCCTCGGCGACTCTGACTATAAACTCGTCCTTGGCCTCTTGCCTTTGATGTTCCTCTGTCATTTGCATAACTACTGTTTATTTGACACTCGTATGACTTATGGCCATTCTTTCCACCATCTATAGCAGGAAATATTTAATGCATTCTCTTCGCTGTACTGTGTTCCTTCTATTTTTAACACGCTTTTATTAGCTTGGTATGTATCTATGTATTAATGTAACGGAATCTTTGAACGTGATTTTCACCCCCCTTGAAAACGTCGGCTTGATTTGAAACTTTGCACGCCTATCAAGGACCGATGACAATGCAATAATTTAGTCAAAGTCAAAGTCAAACATATTTATTCAACTAGGCCAATAAGCGGCACTTATGAAAGTCAACAAAAATTAAAATTTACAAGTAATAAAAGTTCATTCTACCGTGCGCGTTTAAATTGTTTGTCCCATTAGCCTTACCAAGATCTTCAGGATTAGCGACTTTTTAGTTCAATTTACCATAAAAGCGTGTTTAATGGTTTAAAAGGTTAAAAGGTTTAAACAAACATTGTTCAAACACAAACACTAAAAGGTTAATGTCAAGCCAGTAAAGTAATTTGTCAATTGTATTATTAATGTCAAGCTCATGATCTAAAATGTTATTATGGTTTTTGTTTGATGTCACTATAATAGAAATGTCGTCGACATATTATATGCATTTATGATCAGTTATTTTTATTATGTCATTTATGTAGATGAGGAATAATATTGGGCCCAGAATGCTTCCTTGTGGAACGCCATATATTTATTATGTCTATATTCCGATGAGTAGGATATTATTTCATTATTTTCATTTAGTTGATGATAACACGTTGTTTTCTATTACTTAAGTAGGACGATAGCCACAGGAGTACCGGTCCTCTAATCCCAATAGCCTCCAACTTTTGTAGCAATATATCATGAGACACCAGATCGAAGGGTTTCTATAGATAAAAAAAAACGTATACATTGTAAAATTATATTATTTATTCTTTGAGTAGGTATTTTTCTAACCGCTGTTCTTGACCATAATATTGGTGGCTTGTTAGTTTATTTATCCTACCTTTGTTGGTATTACGTTCTAATAGTATTACTATAAAAGTAAAATTGCAGAATAGCGAATTTATGCCTAGATTCTCACGTCTATATTATCGCAGAATTAATGTGACAAATTGTCAATCAGGTACTTACCAATTAATGCAACCTGCAACAAATAGCCCAGTGCCCCAGTAGAAATAGCCCATAAAAATCCTAAAATGGGAAAGCATGATGTGATTTATTGGTAGATACTTACTTAGATAATTATGTTGTTGGAAGGTACTGTGGATATTTGCAACTTCTAAAAACTTGTGCTCGCTGCGTATCACGAGAAAAACTGCGAAATTTTGGGGCCCCCACAGCACAGTCGACTGAAGAAGAGATGGAGGGCTTCTACGATACGTTGACTGCGACACTTAGGGAGCTTCCAAAACGAGAAGTTACTATCATCTTAGGGGACTTCAATGCCAAAGTTGGAGATACTGCAGACGATGACCACCTTCGTCGGGTTGCGGGAAAATATGGAATCGGAGAACGTAATGATAGGGGAACGTAAAAATAGTCCGTATACCGAGTGTATACGGACTATTTTACTAAAAGTACATCGATCGCGTTCGGTTCCGTTAAACGGCTATAGATGGTATTAGCAGCGACTTGCAAGTAAAAGGGTTTTCTCGGTTCGTGACTACTTTTTTATTTAAATACAGTGACGATTTCTGTTATAGTATTGTTTGCACGTTTTTACAATTTCATTGTTGCAACATGTGTTACAAAATAAATTTAAAAAAATCAAGTGGCATTCTTGAGAAATTTAAAATCGCGCCATCTATTGGAATTAAATTTAAATGATCCGTTCAAATAATATTTGAAAGATGAATTAAGAGTCCAAGATATTCATAATTTTGTGCTTAGGAGAGTTGATTATACAATAACATACAATTTTTTTATGATTAATTTTAGAAAATGTTAATTTTACACACAATTCAATAACAAATTGATGCTTATCGCGCCATCTAGTGATATTTATTTGAAACAAATTTTATTTCTTAGCGCTGGGGAAACCGTGATCATAAGGTTTTTAATTCATTAAGACATGGTCTATTTCAAAGCCTCTGTTACTATTCATAGCAGACTAATTCTAAGTGCTGAGACGGCTTTACTTTATCAAAACCAGCAATCTAAACATATTCTACTGCGCCATTATAGTCAGTGTGCCTTGCCGGCAAAGCTAAGAACATCAAGTAGGTATCTCAACTTAGGTTACGATGTTGTCGTTATGAGGAAAGTGCACTCGACTGTCATTGTGCCAATTTTTGTTAACCGCCAACGGCTTGAAGGCTAAAAACCTCGACAACCAGCTGTCGAAGCTGTCATTGCGCGGTTGGATCAATAGCCTGACATAAATGTAGACTCTTCGGCAGCCCTCAGCGTGGTCGCTTAGGTTTAGCTTTTTGTGCCTGGCTGGAGGGTCTAGTTTAGTCTCCACAGGATCGCCCGGTTAAGCAGTAGCCAATCACTCTGATTGAACTGTGAGAGGATTTCTATGGTATATCTCCGAAGTTCTACATCAGATGTTCACCAAATTAAAATGGGACCAATTTGGGAACATACCTACTCTTCAAACAAAACAATTGACGGAGATATCGGTTATTATAAACAAAAAGAAACATAATGTCGAACATAGAACCTCCTCCTCCTCCTAGTAGGCCACCACGTTTATCATTAGGCAATTCAGACTGACAATAGCGGCAGCGAAATTACGAACCACTTTGCACGCACGTCAACGTCATTATTGATATTAGTAATATGATTAGAGACCTAAAATCTAGAAAATCTAGAAAGAGACAAACAAAAAATCACGTTTTCAAGTTCCTCGCGTAATATCTCATATCAATGCTTTAAAAAACTGTCTATATCAACTTTTAACGTTCAAATTAGTATTCTGTCTGACAAGTAAGTAAGAACCTACAAGCTAATTAGATATAAAACAAAACCATTACAACACTCTAATTAGTATCTAACGAGAAATAATTATCACTTGCTAAGTACTTCGTCATTTGCTTGCAATCTGTTTAGTTATCTATCTTATTAGTTGGAATCTTATTACATGTACTTAACTAACATTTTATATATAGTTTTCATGAACTTTACGTAAGTACTAAGGTACTTGCATGAGTAGGTATTGCATTAACTACGTTATTTTACCTAATCAGCTTGCAGATGAGGTTTCGTCGTCGACAAGTACCTAAAAGGGCCAGTTTCTGAAGTCGACGTCACATCTCAAATCAGCTGACAATTTGTCACAAATTAACCAGCCCTCAGTCAGTTCTCAACACTTCATCATCGAGAAATTACGTAATCGCTTGTTACATTAAATAATCGTTAATTAATTTATTTCGGTTGGCTACCCTAGCTGGTATTCATTCACTTACGTTTCTTTTAGTTTGCTTGTTTTTGGATGGGTGACCCTGCCAGGGTAAGCAGCACTTACCAAGGTCAGTGTTTGGATGGGTGACCACTTATTTTTGGTTCGCTTTTTTTTTTGGTTGGGTGACCTTGGTAGATGTTGTTTAACCTAGCGGGGTGACTTTGGGATGGGCGATCAAAATTTTTGTGGTGATGGTCACCCATCCAAAGACTGACCTTGGTTAGTGTTGCTTACCCTGGCGGGGTCACCGATCCATAAACAAGCGATCAAAAAAAAGTGGTCACCCATCCCAAGACTGACCTTGGTAAGTGTAAGCAACACTTACCAAGGTGTACCTGGCGCGGTCACCACCCCAGCCGCTTCAAGTTAAACACAAACCTATCTAGAAACTGACCTTGGTAAGTACTAAGTACAGGGTACAGTCAACATTAATGCGCGTGAGGAAGGTTCGATTCCCAGGTCAGTAACAGTTTATTTTTTTTATTTTTATTTACATAAATACAAAAAATACTATTTTTGATAATTGTATCAAGTTTTTATAATGTAATGAATTTTTAAAGTTTGTTATATCCTATTTTTTATAATTGATCTAAATTAGAGTCTGGCAAACGAAAGATTGGCGCCGATTCCCTTGAGTACCTGTTTTTAAAATGAGAATCACGTCTAAATGTCTCGTCGTAATTCTTTGAAAAATATATATGTTATATTAGACTATTTTCTTAATAATTTGATCTAAGCAAATTTTGAGTTTTATTTGTATAACATAGTGTAATTAATTTGTAAAGTTATGTCTAAAACAGACAAAAAAAAGACAATCACACCAAAACCGCTGAGCGTAATGTAATGAAATTGACACTATTTCTAAGACAATTTAATTATCTACATTTTGATCTGAAGCTTTTTTTTTAAGTCATAGTATAATTAGAAAAGTACAAAATACTACTAAATTTTGGGTCGCTCGGGTGTGAAACGAGTGCGCGTTTTGTTCCCTCAAGGTCGTTGGCGTTAGTCGTCGTCTTAAATTTGCCGCGCTTTTTCTAGTATTTGGGGTTCCAAATACTAGAATACAATACCTGGAATAACCTACTTTGATACTTTAGAATTATTTATATTAGTTCGTCTGAATAAAAATACTATAGGTACATTTAGGTAGATAATACTTTAGATATATCAATCTAAATAAAAAAAAGCAACAGTATTCTATAATATTTTTTGTTTATTCACTATCAATCAAAATCTGAATCTAAGACTTCCATAAGAAAATATTCATAAGAGTCACAGGAATCATTGTTTTCTACATTATTATTGAAACTTTTTAAATTATTAAATAGAGAAAATGTATTTACAATAAGATAAATAGTGATTACGAATTAAAACAAAGTATCAACTTAGTAGCGTCATACGGAAAATTGGGGTTGACATTAGTATAGCATTGCCATATAAAAAGTTTGCAAATAATTCGAGTGTCTACTTTCGTTTGCCATACTTTAACATATTTTTTATAACTCAACCCATACCATAGTTTTCACCGACCCCTATTATCTTTTTATCGTAATATAAGCCTTTAAAATCATAATATTAATTTTAATCTGCGAATAATCGACCAATTTCCAGCAATTATATGTTAGGCTCGTTGAAAACGGTTCTCAGAAACCCAAAACTGCTGTAACATGTGGTTAATTCGTGATTTTTGTCAATTGTGACAAATTGTTAAATGCTTGTCACATTTGGGACGCCCCGATAATTGAGAGCTGGGAAACTGGCAGTAAGTAGGTATTAAAAATCTAATTTACTTCAGTAACAATATGTTGCTAATAAAGTAAGTTTAAAAGGATTACTTAATTAATAGGCTCAGCTTTATAATATTAGTATAGATATTCTCTGACGTCAAAGTCTAGTATCGCATACTTCCTATCTGACATCTACAACCCAGTAACTGAGTAATACGATACCGCTTTGACAAAACTGGTGTCAGAATTCCTGCAGCCTAATTGCGTAATTGAGTTCGGCAGTGCAAAGGGAACAACTCCATGAAAGAGTATGACATATTTCCTTTAAATGTTTTCGGTATTTCAAATAATTTAGAAAGGGTACTCGGGTATACCTTAGGAGTTGAATTCACATTCACTATTTTTTAAAGGTGTCGTCACCATTAGCTACACAGAGATAAATCTAACTAGACAACGCAAGTCCCTCCATCTGTATGAAAACCAAGCGTGCCACTTTTTCACAAACAATTTAAAAACAAATTTACTTACCAATGAAAGAAAACATTTCCAATGCCTCGGCCAACTTTTTCTATACAGTCTTTACAGCTCAATATGGCATAAAGGCATTTTCTAAATTTCGGTAGCTTTCCGGTGCCGATAATGCTAAATGAAAAGCTCAGATCACGATCATTGATCGTAACTTTACTCCGTTTTTGGCACGCGAAGTACATATACAATCGCGTCATCTAGTGAGATTTATGTCTGTGGTTAGCTATATGTAGGTGTATTTTGTCTGGCGTCTAGCTATCCGTAACGACTGTAAAATCACACTAATATAATAAAGGCGAAAGTGTGTGTGTGTGTTTGTATGTTTGTTACTTCTTCACGCTCAAACGGCTGGACGGATCTGGATGAAATTTGGCATAGAGATAGATTATAGTCAGGAATAGCACATAGGATACTTTTTATCCCGGGAATATGTTCCCTCGGGATAATTTTCGACTTTCACGCGGGCGAAGCCGCTGGCAGAAGCTATTCCTTTTATATACAAAAATCAAATGCTGTTCGTTAGTCTCGCTAAAACTCGAGAACGGCTGGACCGATTGGAATAATTATTTTTGTTTTGTTCGCCAGAATACAGGGAATGTTTTAAAACAAAAAAAAGTAGGTAGGTTGGATAGGGTAGGTAGGTAGGTAGGTAGGTTAGGTAGGTAGGATAGGTTAGATAGGTAGGTAGGGTAGGGTAGGGTAGGTATGGTAGGATAGGGTAGGGTAGGGTAGGTATGGTAGGATAGGGTAGGGTAGGTAGGTAGGTAGGGTAGGTGGGTAGGATAGGGTTGGTAGGATAAAAGTACAATGAATTCAAAAAAAGATAAGTTTGGTGTTTTGTTATTCTTATGGCTAATATATATATAAAAAAAACAAATGCTGTTCGTTAGTCTCGCTAAAATTCACAAACGGCTGGACCGATTTGAATAATTCTTTTTTGTTTTGTTCGCCAGAATACAGGGAAGGTTTTAAAACAAAAAAAAAGTAGGTAGGTTGGATAGGGTAGGTAAGTAGGTAGGTTAGGTAGGTAGGTTAGGTAGGTAGGGTATGGTAGGGTAGGTTAGATAGGTAGGTAGGGTAGGTAGGATAAAAGTACTTACAATGAATTCAAAAAATGTATGTTTGGTGTTTTGTTATTTTTATGGCAAAACAACGTTTGCCGGGTCAGCTAGTATGTAATAATTATAGAAAGTGGTCTTTTTGGATATTACCATCGCTTATTTGGGATTTGACACATTATGGATGGCTTTTAAAAGGAATGTATACAATACCATATTTGGCTTCGTCTCGCGAGGACTAAATAAAAATACAGTTGTAAGATTCATTTTTTATTTTTGGAACTACAATAAGTAAAAATAACATTGAGCTTAGGCATAACTAAAGAATAGGGATGTTCCTGGGTAGAAAAATGATTATTCTATTTAGTCAGTCAGTGAGATTATCAAATAATATTGGACACGTATTTTTTTACCAAATCTATAAAAAAATACAAAGTTAAAGCGCATCAAACTTCAGGAGTGGGGGCTTGTGACGTCACTAAGGCAGTATAAAGTGTACTAGCGGCGTGACGTTTCACGATATTTCAACGCATTATATCGCAGTCACTTTATGTTTACGTGTCAAAAGAAAAAATAAGTGTCCAATATTTTTTATTAGTCTACCTGACGGAAAAACAACTAATTTTCAGTAAACTACCCTATTGTTCCATTAAATTACTTAGGTCTAAGATACAATTACATTAAAAATTAAAAAAAAGTCCCGATACAAATACCTCGTACTCGCGTTGGGGAAGCCCCAAAGTTAACAGCAGTTAAGTATTTAATATACAAATATGCATAGCTGGGCATTAACTCGTTAATCCGTTAATTAACGAAGTTAACATGTTAATTAATGGATTAACTTTTAAGTTAACTTTTAAAAATGTTAACGGACACGTTAACTTCCGTTAATATGCAGAAGTCCGTTAATCGTTAATCCAATGCCTAATAGTTACCGCACGGCACCGACAAGTGCCGGGCGGTGCGTGGCAGCGAGTGAAACAAAAACAAAACTAGATATATTTTGCCGACGCGTGCGAGTGAGAAAGAAAACTGCGAAGAGATTTGTTTCGTTTGATCATTTCATTACTTAGCGCCGGTGCTTAGAGCGAAGAATGTTTTATTTGTTTGTTGTTATTATAAATTACTGTCGGTGATCATTTGCGTGATGATAATTGATAAAGAAAAGTGCAATATAATTTAGTTAGATAGAAAAAGTGTACTGTGTAGTAATTAAAATAAAACCATATCATGGATGTTTTAACACATGGAATCGGATCGGATTCCAGCGGTCCTGATGAAAATCCATGGCCACATTTGACTGAGTATGTGGAATTTGTATCCAGATTGGGCCAGCAAATACTTTTTGTGTTTAACCTAAACCAACAGGATTTATAAGTTCACTAACGCAATGATATAAAGATGCAAATTTACACATTTTAACGGATTAACGATTAACGTTAACTTGCGTTAATTCTTCCGAAATGTAACGCTTTAACGTTTAACGAAGCTAACTTTTTTTGTAGCGGATTAACGAAGTTAACTATTTGATTAACGGTGCCCGGCTATGCAAATATGTATAGGTACGGTTCCCCGACGCGAGTACGAGGCTTATTTTTAACCCCCGACGCAAAAAGAGGGGTGTTATAAGTTTGAAGTGTGTACTATTTTACTTTTTAGAGGTATTTGTGTCGGGGGCTTTAAAACATTTTTAATTCATACTTTAAACACTACACAATTTTCTAGTAGTAGAAATGATTCGATCTAAAATCTATCGAAACACGTAATTATAACATGATTACAAAAGTACTCCCAATTCAAAGAGAAAAATGCGCATAACTTTTAAATGGCTAAACCGATTTTCATCAAGCAACACTTGCAACAAAGTTATCTTTCAAACAAAAAATACTAAATCAAAATCGGTTTACCTGTTAAGGAGCTACGTTGCCACAGACAGATACACAGATACACACTTCAAACTTATAACACCCCTCTCTTTCCGACGGGGTTTAAAAATGACAGTCGGGACTAAAGGCTTAATGTACTTTCCGAGACACGGAGAAATCTCAGTATGATAAGATTGTCACACATCCACGAACCGACCTTGGTATGCGTTGCTTAAGGTTACACTAGTCGATTTTTTTTCCATACAAACGTAGTCTAGGGATTATTCCACTGTTTGACGATGTACGTTCATAATAAAAAGTGACATCAATTTGTCTCATCATTATCTAGCCCTTTAAGGAAGCGAAAAAGTAAAAAAAGTAAGTATTTATTATATCCAGACTCCCAAAGGTCTGTTTATAAAATTTCGCGCGCTCGGTTTCCTAAATCATCACACGAACACGAAACCGAGTGCGCGAAATTTTTTAAACAGACCTTTGGGATTCTGGATATCATAAAAAACTACTAAACGTATCTGTTCAAAATAAAATTATTTGCATTATTGAACTAATAATCTATCCCTGTATGGTGGCCGTTTTGCAATTTTCCGTCTTCTTATGGTATTTATTTGCGCCCAAAAATGCGTTAAAATTAGTGTCGGAATGTGCAACTTTCGACGCTCGTAACTTTGAATATATATATATTTTTTTTTTGTCTTCATACAGGGCTAGATAATGATGAGACATATTGATATCATTTTTTATTTTGAACGTACTTCGTCAAACAGTGGAGTAATCCCTAGACTACGTTTGTATGGAAGAATTATCGACTAGGGTAACCTTAAGCTTGAAGATCGACCCGTCGCGGCTGTTATTATTTACCCACGACCACGAGCTCCTTTTACCACACTCCTTACCATAGCTCCTTAATTTATTTACAGACTACCTACCCCAATAAAATTAAAATAGTCATAACATTACATTATCAAAGGTTATTAAAATATGATTAGGTAAGAGTTTATAAACCGAGCCGCGAAATTTATAATAGTATCACACGAATGCTTAATACCTAATTAGGTATGTACAGTAGGTACAGTTTGGTACACTACTTTATCTATGTAAAAACACAATATATATCCAAAGGTGCCAAAAGTCATTTTATGCAGGGTGACACAGATAATGTAGAAACGGAAGCTTCGTTCAAGTCCATGCTATTCTTTATTTTTGACATTAGCGTGTTTTAAAGTAATTTTAAAACATTATTTATGACATCAGTGTGTTTTAAAGTACCTAAACTAATAGTTGTTTGTGGATAAAGTCTGGCAAAAAGATATATAAGATAAAGTTGGTAACACAACTCTCTTAACAAAATAATGCTATGAAATTACTTTTCCCAATAAACAACATCAATGAATATCATCATAAATATGTAGCATCGATACAATGGTGGAATACCATCATCAACAGCTGGTCGGTTGATTTTGTATGTAAAGCCGGGCACAGAAAGGCTCGACGTGATAATGTGACACGGTTTTCCGATAATATCCACGATTTTTATTGAGTTCATAGAAAACAAAAAAAAAACATGACAAAAAAAACAACAAAACAAAACAAAAAAAAAACAATAAAAAATAAACAAATAAAATTTTAACACGTACACAGTACCTATTTTGTTATTATTTTCATCTTCGGAGTGCAGTTCTACGTGTCGCAATGTCAGGATCGCGCCTGTGTGCTCCTCCTGCACATAACCCCACGGACCGTGGAGGAATGTTGAATTTTAACGCCATATTTACACTTAATACAAATTGTGTTTTGAAGAGATTACTAAAGTAGTGCATCAAACTAGCTAGATCCGATTTATCGCCCCCAAAACCCCCTGCATACCAAAGTTTCATGAAAATCGTTGCTCGTTTAAAGATATTAGTTAATATATATATACATATTTACAAGATCGTTTCAAGGCATTATATTAGATTATAGATTCAATCGAATTACGAGCTCTACCGTGGAAACATTGCGTCACAGACGGTGCGCAATATCTATAACGTATTAATTATGAAACTGCCGATTTATTAAACTGGACACGGAACTGTGATAATGATAACTTTGGATTCACTTGGAATTAAAAGTTCAAATAAACTTTATATTTATAGCTTGTTATTTCCTTTTAATAATAAGTTATTCATTTGTTTATTTGGATTTCTGTCATTTCACCAAGGAAAGCAATTAAAACAAAACGGTTCGTTAGTGGATCTAAGTCCGTATACCTACCTCATTGATATTGCGTACCGTCTGAGACGCATTGTTTCCACGTTTATGCAAACATTTTATGATTTTTCTTTGATATCATACAAAAATGGTTGTAGGTAAGTATGATATAAACGCAAAGATACAAATGAATAACTTACTTTTTAAATGGAATAAATTTTGACTTTTAATTTAATAAAGTGAACCGTTTCCTTAAACGACAATTTTATAGGTAAAGTCCCAATATATTATAAACTTAGCAAAACAAATTAACGAACTCTACCGATTCTGATTCTGAATTCTATTCTTGATTAATTCCTTCGTGAGGTTTTACCTCACTTCTCAACCTTTTTCTCCGCATTGGTATATTTCATATTTTATGAAGTTACATGTTGAGAAGAAGTCATTGATTTTATTTTATGAAACTTAACTATTTTTGACATCTTAACTTTTTTTTGACATCTTATTATTTTTGACATTTTTAATCTCTGACAATTTACTTCGAAAATTATCAATTTTTATATATACAATTTAAATGTCAATTTTAATAGAATTAATTCTTAAACAATTTCCTTTGTCATGTATTACTGACACCTGTTAAAAGTATTGTTTATCAAAAATGAATTAATTTGATGTCTGAGATATTTGATTTCACTTTTTGTTTTAATTTCTTTTTTTGCTTTTTCACTTTTACATTTGTTTTGTCTTTTTTTTGTGTTTTTTTCCTTTTTTGTTTTGTTTTTTTTTTGATTTTAAGTATTTTTGGTTTTTTTTTATTTATCATTTTTATATTTTTTTGTTTGTCCTTTTTATTTTTTTTTTTGTTTTTAAGTCGTTTTTTTTTGTTTTAAGTAATTTTTTTTTGTTTTTGTCTTTTTTTTTTGCATTGTTTTTAAGTATTTTTGATTTATTTTTTTGGTTTTGTCTTTTTTATTTTTTTTTTGTTTTAAGTCTTTTTTTGTTTTTATGTTTTTTTTTGTTTTTGTCTTTTTTATTTTTTTTATTTTTTTTGCTTTTTTATTTTTTTGCATGTTTTTATGTTTCCAGTCTAATTAATTTAATTATTCCGTCTTTACCTGCGAAATTGTCATGTAATAAAACGGGTCACTTTGAAGTGTGTTAAGTTCGGTTTGACATGGAATTATAAATTCAAACTAGGGTATTTGCTGGCATATCGCCATAATAGCATGAACTCTAAGGAAATTTGTGTTAATGCTTATTAGGAGTTCATACGCGAAATCAATGCGTCTCAAAAGTCACGCAATTGGTATCAATTACGTATACGGAATTTCAACTAAATACCTACTAAACGACCCGATTGTTTGTTTCAATCGCTTTGGAAATGTTACCTCACAAATTAACCTTTTTCTCCAAACGGCTACGGGATATAATTTCGCAAACTAAATCTATAAATCAATAACGCACAGGTTGTTCGTTGGTAGTAATAAGTCTCTTTACACAAACCTTAGTGTTCATAACTTCATGCTTATAATTAACGCGAAATAAAAAAAAAACTAAACCCAAACAACAAAACAAATGAGTAACTAATATTTTTTAAAGAATAACATGCCTTCAATAAGAATAAAGTTTATTTATGAACGCCCAATTTTCCCAGTCAAACCGAAGTTATCACAGTTCTGAGTTTGACCAGTTTCATAACACGACAATTGCAAAGACTTTTATACTGTTTTGAATTTATTTTGAAGATTTAACTTATTTATTTAAAAAACTGTATTCAATATTGATTTGAATATTTTATTTATTTAATGATTTGATATTTTTTCTAATAATTTTAATTTAATCATTTAAAAAAAATATGATTTGAATTTATTTTATTGAAATTGAGTAGTCTTTCCGGACGGAGGTCATGGACAAGATTTTAAATTATTTTAAGAGCATAATTTAGCAAGAGTATCGTCCGATGGGGGCGTTAATGGCGGAACATTTTCTTCGTTTTGATACACAGACATGTTAGGAGGATTCTTAACTTCCATGACAGTTTTGTCCGATGAGGGCGTTGGGGGAATATTTTCGTCTTTTTGATGCAAAGACATACGAGGACGCTTGCCTTGTTGTCCAATACGATGTAAATTTGATTCGTGTGGTGCGACAGTAACTGCCGATGAGGACGTTGATGGTGGAATGTCTGCGACGTTTTCATGCAGAGAAATGCGACTGCGAGGACGCTTGCTTTGTTGTCGATTACGATATAATTTTACTTCGGGTGGGGCGACAGTTTCGTTTGATGAGGACGTTGATAGGGGAATGTTGTCGTCGTTTTGATGTAAAGACATGCGACTGCGAGGACGCTTGCTTTGTTGTCGATTACGATATAATTTTACTTCGTGTGGGGCGACAGTTTCGTCCGATGTGGGCGTTGATAGGGAAATGGTTTCTTCGTTTTGATGCAAAGACATTCGAGGACGCATGCCTTGTTGACGATTGCGATGTAAATTTACTTCGGGTGAGGCGACAGTTTCATTTGATGAGGACGTTGATGGGGAAACGTCTACGTCGTTTTGATGCAAAGACACGCGAGGATGCATGCCTGGTTGTGGATTACGATGTGCTTCGTCTGGGGTGGCAGTTTCGTCTGATACGGGCGTTGTAGGGGGACAGTTTGGGGGACAGTTTTGATGCAAAGACATGCGAGTTAACCTATCCTGTTGTCGCTTACGGTGTAATTTTGCTT
Organism: Orthosia incerta; assembly: GCA_948252205.1. Taxonomy (NCBI): domain Eukaryota; kingdom Metazoa; phylum Arthropoda; class Insecta; order Lepidoptera; family Noctuidae; genus Orthosia; species Orthosia incerta. Next base: position 9,992,905 of record OX411759.1, read on the forward strand.
CGTCTGTGCACTTTATTGTTATGCTGCTTCTGTGAAAAAAAAAGAAAAATAATATTAAAAATATTGCATGATCGTTAACCCTATACTGGCGAATGTTTTATTAATAACTTGTTCAAAAGAGAAATCAGTGAAATAAAAACGGACGGTTGTCCATCCAATATTTCCAACCATGAAAATAAGACTCATAACGAAAAAATTCAATATTTCACTGGCATCGTCTTTCGATTTTAATTTATAGCCCATTTTAGAACTCTTTGCGATCGATTCTCTCTCAAAGGAAAACGATTTTTTTTTATTAAAGTCTCATGATATTTACAATACCATTGCAAAATTATAATACACTTACTTTTAAGTAATTTTACATAGAATTAAAACTTGTAAGGCCTCTTAAGTCAAATATACGTGAAAACTTTTAAGATACCTATCCAAAACAACAGTTTAGTGCGTAGTAGTGGTACGCGTAACTAAAAAAAACACAAAAAATTGTTTTGGCTAACCTTCAAAATTTTTGAAAGACCTATCCAACGATACCCTACACGATGGAATAAATGACTCAAAATGTCAATCCCAATTGCCCGTATACACTTTGTAGGCGTAATTAATATCAATAACCATGCCAAATTACAGCTTCGTAACATCCAATCATCCAGAGCCTCCGAGATAAACCGCGCAAGGAGGGACGGAAGAACGGATTCAAAATCAAAAAAAAAATCAAAATCAAATATTTTTATTTTACATAGGCCTACATGGGCACTTATAAAACGTCGACAAAAGGTGCACAGGTGTGATTGAAACGGACATGGCGAAACTATAAAGATATATTATTGGTTTACTACTGAACCCCAAAAAAAACTTTTTTTGCAAAAAAATACTACCGACTTCCAAATAAAAAACTACAAAGTGAAAAATAACTTTATTTTTGGAAGTCGGTGTCTTTCGTAGGTACCAATTTTTTTGCGTTATGGACACCGACTTCCAAAAATAGAGTTATTTTTCACTTTGTAGTTTTTTATTTGGAAGTCGGTAGTATTTTTTTGGAAAAAAGTTTTTTTTATTTTTCATTTTTTAGTTGTACCTACCTAATAGGCAAGTTGTTTAAGTAACCTATAACGCCAGAATAGATTACCCAAATACCATGAAACTTGAACATAACCGGTGAAATGAGAGATCTGCGTACCCCTTAAGAGCGTACTGGCGTGATGTTATGTTATGAAATGGTATAAACAATGAACAGACATGCGATTGCAGCAATCCCGAAAGATTTGCCGACATTTATTGAAGAGTTCTGTTGTATATCTCCGAAGTTCTTCATCAGATCTTCACCAAATTAAAATGGGACCAATTTTGAAACATCCTCTTTGAATAAAAAAAAAGAATTTTCAAAATCGGTCCACAATTGACGGAGATATCGGTGAACATAAACAAAAAAAAAACATACATAATGTCGAACATAGAACCTCCTCCTTTTTGGTAAGTCGGTTAAAAAGAGGAAGCCTGATTCAAGGTGGTGAATATAATAATTACCTCACAAGATTTCTTGGAACATTGCATTTTACTGAAACTGTCGTCACAATATCATCAACTTTTACAGGATCCAAAAGTTTCTTTGCGGGTTTATTCAGAAACGCTGGAGACTTTTTGCCTGTTAGACAAGATGTCGCCAACACCCTAAAAGAAAATAAACATATTAAAAATCACCTTCAACATCTTTTAAACTGTCTAAATTAATTTATTCGTTACGGATTTTGAATTTCAAATTACTTTCGTGGGAAGATACCCTGCAGTAATTGTCTTGTTGCAGTAGTATACGAGTTCCAGTCTATCTCCTGTAGCAATCTCTTGGAGACTTGGGTCTTGCCATTTCCAATCGTAACCTGAAAGGACACGGTGATTAGTTGAGTAATTTCAATTGGATAGGAAATTAAGTTATCGTCAGAATTCCGACCAAATGTAAATTTCCTCTTAATTTTTGCGAAGAATAACGACAATGCAATTTAATTCTTTGTTGGCTGTTGATTGACCAACAATAGACGTCAATCTACGCATTAAAACAATAGGGATGAAATATCTATTTAGTCCGTCAGGTTACGGCCGTACCATGACCAAAAAATCAGCATGAGATATGAGCATTCCTATTGCCCTAGCGGCACTAGTGGCGCATGAATTACGGTAGTGAATACGCCCAGATTTTAGAATAAAATCTTTATAAAATCGAATATTGGTCTTTTGAAAAAAATAAAACTTACAAAATGTTCGTTATCAAATTGTCTATCCATTAGTGTTAGTATAAAAAATAATTAATGAACACTTTACGAGGAGATGCATGCTATCAATAATTATTTCACATTTTTATGGTTTTGTTGGAAGGAGATTAGTGACACATATACCTCTTTAAAAAGTGTACTACAATTTTAGAATCAACATTATGTAGAAATTTAGTGTATTTTTATTAATTGATATTTCTTTTTAAATAAAGAGTAGATAGCTCTTAAAAACTGCACAAAATTCGACTAGCGCGGCGTTTTGCTCGGGGACGCGCCTTAACCTAAAAATATAAGACACGTATTTTTCTTTTGCCACGTAACCAAAATTAACGACGATACAGTGCGTTGAAATATCGTATGACGTCACGGTGTGCTACACTTTATTTCTTTGACACAAAAACAAAGTGACGTCACAAGCCCCTACTCATGAACTTTGGTAAGCTTTATCTTTGTATTTTTTTATTTATTTGATATAGCAAAAAATACGGGTCCGATATTATTTGATAATCTCAATGACGGTCTAAATATAATTATATTTTTTCTGCCCAGGCAACATCCCTATTGTTATGATTCTAAATGCGACATTCAAAAGTATGAAAAGCAAATACAAAATAATTACCAGATCTTCATCATCATCATGAGTTATGTGTGCCGTCTGTACCCGTGCATCGTTATGATATACATTTTCTTCAGTTTCACGAATCGAACTATTCAATGTTTGATTGTCATCACTAGCCTCTACAACTTCTTCTGCACCGACATCAGCAATTTCTGCTGGTAACATATCGCCTTGTTGCTCATACTCGGTATTATTTGGTTCAAAACTGCATTCGCTTACATTATGTTCAATATGTGATTCTTCTTCGTGATTTTGACTATTATTCGTGTTTGAATCATTCAAGCTTATTTCGTCCAATTTTTTCATACATTCGATAACCTTTCTGATGATTTTTTTCAGCAAAGGATACATGTCTGGGTGGACTTCTCGGTCTTCTGTCTGTGTTTCTACGTCTTTAAATAATTTAATGGTTTTTTTATTTGCGCCATAAGGAACAACCTTTGCTCGGACTTTGCGATTCTTGCTTTGATCGATTGGAAGACTATGCTGAAAAATTATTTATTTATTTGAGTATAAATTATACATAAATTAAAGTTACAGGTTAGTTAGAAACTTAAGGCGTACTGCAGATCAATAGACGGATCTCTAGTCAAACATATACATATGCAATCATTTTAAGCGATTCGAGTGGAATAAAGTCTTCAAGATATTAAGCAAGAGATCTGGCTATTGGGCACAGCTAGCTCACGAAACTGAAGACCGACGATGGCAGGATCGTATCAGCTAAAGCGGAGCTTCTAAGGAAGGTCAAGAGATTCTGTGGGCAGTTGTACACCTCAATCAGTAAACCCGCGAATGCAAATCTAGCAAATGACCCAAGAGCTAGATTGATCCGACACTAAACACAAGATATCCTGGACGTCAGCCAGTACGAGATTAGGATGGCTCTGAAACAGATTAAGAACAACAAGGCACCGGGTGATGACGCAATTACGGCCGAACATAGGATGGCAGGTGGAAAATCGGTACTTATGACTTTGCAGAAGCTGTTTAATTCCGTCAAACTCGAGGGGAAAACACTACAGGCATGGTGCAGAGGTGTGGTGTTACTTCAAGAAGGGCGACAATGCCCCGATGAAGAATTTTATTATAGGCCCATCTCACTTCTTAGTCATGTCTACAAGTTGTCATCACGAATCGTCTCGCACGCAGGTTTGACGATTTCCAGGCTTCTGAATAAGCCGAATTCCGAAAAGGTTTTAGCACCGTAGACCGCATATATACCTATGCTGCAGCAGGTTATACAGAAGACCTGCCTCGCTGCTTAGCGTTTGTGGACTATGAGAAAGCTTTCGATTCGATCGAGACTTTGGTTGAGGTACTGCAGTCTCTCCAACGGTGTCAAATCGATTACCGGTACATCGAGATGTTGAAGTATTTGTACAGTCCGACTCCAGAAACAGACGTCAAAACCTATCTTTCTACAGCAATGTGTGAAACAGGGAGACCTCATATCGCCGAAACTGTTCACCGATGCACCGATTTTATTTTCCTTTTAAGTATTTCATTACTGAACTTGACTTATCGAGAGTGTTCTTGGCTGTTTGATGAAAATCGGTTTAGCTGTTCAATAGTTATGAGTTTAAATATTTGATTTAATTGCCAGAAAATTTATGTTCATGACAACTTGGTCCCACATTTTATGTGTAGGTAATCATGACGCATGGCATTCCATAAAACATGATCTAAACCATTCTAGACCATGGATTTTAGTAGTTAGTTGGCGTAGCGAGAGTACTATAGATATTATTATATTGCTCTCTACCTGCGGCTTTATTTTACCCTTAACAATACCGGAAAACACCACGTTAAAACCATTAAAATACAAACGTATAACAAAAGCTACATCAAACAAAAGGTACCTCTCGCAGACAATAACTTACTCAGTTGCTCATTTTTCAGCAAACTATTTTGGGAAATACTGTAATCTTAAATGTTAGTACGCCGCAGGTTTAAAAATCCCACTCTTTGTTCTTTTTAGGCGTTGTTGTTATTGGATAAATAGGGAGGAGCTCGTGGCTAAATAATAACAGCCGCACTTGTCGATCATCAAGGTTAAGTAACGTTTAACGAGGTCGGTCCGTGGATGGGTGACCATTTCAACATAGCGGGTTTTCGTCGTGCCTCAGCAAGCACGTTAAGCCGTTGGCCCCGGCTGTCATTTGAAGATCTTTGACAGTCGTTACGGGTAGTCAGAAGCTTGAGATCTGACACCAGTCTTGCCAAGGGGTACTGCGTGTTACCCATTTACTGGGTTGTGGAGGTCAGATAGGCAGTCGCTCCATGTAAAACACTGGTACTCAGCTGAATCCGGTTAGACTGGAAGCCGACCCCAATATAGTTGGGAAAAGGCTAGGTTGATTTTGTTGTTGGCTTAATAGATATTTTAGCTCTGTCATCGTTATAGCTGCTAATTATCATAAGATTCATGAAGATAGTGTGGAATGATGATAACTCCGAGCCCCATATTCAGCCTGCCAGCGGCATTGTCTCTGTAAGATGGGAACAAGATTTCTACTTACCGGACGCCTATTTGACGGTACGTCCCTAATGCTCTTCATACAAAATGCCACGGCTTCGTTCGTATGCCGATCCTCACGCTCCAGGATCACTTTCTGTTCATCCATGTATCTTTTTTTATCTGTAATTTAAGAAGTGAGTAACCTTTACAAGTCGGTTGATTCAAGGGGTGAATGGCCAACTTTGGCGTTCTTATTCAGAGAAATGGAAAGACTGACATCTTTGACTCATTGAATGCGAGGTCACCTCGCTATTCGCATTTTATCTAAATCAAAAATATCAAAGCAATTTTTTGTAATGTTCGCGACGGCACTTTTTTTAGCTCACGGATTAAACTAGGTACTGTACCACGGATCATATAATACTAGCATACAGACTAGGGCATGTAATACCGGAAGTTTTTCAATTCCGATATGATTTCTGATATTAGATCTTAATATCGGAATACTGATATAGATATCGGAATGGCGCACTTTCGTTAAATAACACACACATGTTTTTGTTAATTGCACAAATTCGGTATGAGGTTGGATTGAATACAGTAAAAAAACACGTTTATGCCACGACTTATGTATTAGGATTTTCTACTGTGTCTCTCTCTAATAATCACCAATGACTGTAATCGGGCGCTTATTTACCTAAACTGGACATTTGTTCTCAAGGATGAATATAAGTCATGTCTTTCTGAAAAAGGAAAATGCAAGAAAATCCAGAAAAAAATGTTTATCGATCAGTCTGAAAGTAGTCCCGATAAGTGTAGTGAGTAATAATGATTTATAAATTCAGTATAAGTATCGGTCAACGAGGCGACGGCTCCTGGAGGAGGATAGGCCTCCCCCAGGTTATATCCCCCATAGTTCAGTAGTGGATGTCTTAGGCTGAAATGATGATGATGAGAGACAATGAAGTCAAGAAAATATTAAGTTTTAATTATATGAAACTGTGTATTTACTAGTATTCTTAAAGGTAACATTTTTAGCAATCTCGGGACTGTAAATACGGAATTAATCAAGACACATATTATTTTTTATGAACTGAAGTTTAGCTAATAAGCGCCCGATTAGTAAACAGACTATCCGAACACTGCTAATCACCGTAGTCAACGGGCTTAGCCGCGCTTTCTCGCTCAACGCTTCACAAGGATCTAAAATAAGTTTTTTTTCTGATTCCGAGATTCCGATATAGGATCACTCAGTATCGGCATTGAAATATCGGTAATTTCGTTCCGATATTCCGATATTCATGTCCGTATGTATGGGATGAGGCGTTACAGACGCCGCAGAATGAAACCGTGCCGACGTAACTGGCGTTTTTCGTCCTACTATACCTACCTTGATCACGTTCGGTTCCGTTCCACGGCGACAGATGGTGTTAGCAGCGACGAAAAGAAAAATGTTCAGTAAACCCTTTACTACAAGTAAAGGGTTTACTGAACATTGGTAGTATAGGGTTTTTTTTTAAAATACTGGGATGATTTGTTTTATAGTTTTTTTTTTACTGTTTCATTTCACCAAAATGTATTACAATACAAATTTAAACAATGGAGTGCCATACCTCAGAAATTAAAAACCGCGCCGTCTATTGGAAATTTTGGAATCAATATTACATGATCCGTTCAAATAATCTTTGTAATGTGAATTAAGAGCTCAATATTCCAAATTGTTGTGCTTAAGAGAGTTCATTAAACGAGAACATAATTATATTTTTTATGATGTTTTCTAGAAAATGTTAATTTTACACACAATTCAATAACACATCGATGCATATCGCGCCTACAAGAAACGCTCTACGTAAATACATAATACAACAATGCAGGTACTAGCAACCCGCCCCGGCTTGGCGCGGGTGTAATTGTTTTTCAATGCAAACCTTGTACTAACAATAGGAGATACGGACACAACAAGAGTTAGCCGAACCATTTTTGAGTTTTTGCGAGACGCATGGTAATTTTACTCAAATAATAAGTTAGTTCCGTTCTGATATTGTTTTTATTAGAGATGTGCCGAATATTCGTTTGGTATTCGGTATTCGGCATCTTTTCCTCTATTTGTGTTCGGCCGAATTATTCGGTTTTGTTGCCGAATATATTCGGTTCAAGCATTTCTATTTTCTTGGCTACATGACATGGTGTAGAACTAAAAGACAAAACTTCTTATGTATGATATATCTACATTGGTTTTGGTGGATGACTCCTTCATCATCATATTTAAGTCAATTTACAAAAAAAAACCTCAATTAATCATCTAAAACTTTCTTATGTATGTTTCATTGATGAAACCGTATTAAAATCCGTTCGTCAGATATTTTTTTGAGTTTACCGCGTACAAACAGACAGACGCGGTGGAGGGACTATCTTTTACGATAAATAAGTAGTAATATAAAATTTATACCATAATAAACGTTAGTAGGTACATAAAAAATAATTAAAATATTTTTTTGATAATTCACTAATGACAACTGCCAACATTTGTAATGCAATGCATCGGCCGTTCAAATTTAGTTCCACATTGGAACGCAATTTTTTTTGTGACAAGCCTCTGATCTCGTGATGTTCGCAAAATGTCGTCACAACCTTATGACTATAACCATAGAGAAGGCTTTAAAAAAATTGTACAACTGACATGATAAACAAAATTTTACAACCGAATTGTCACTGTAAGTCTATAAGCATAAGTACGAAATTTGTTAGGTTTGCAAAAAAATCCGTTACGATAGACACATTTTTGAAATGAACACGCTTAGTTATCAGTGACTCAAAATGTTATAAACATACCTAATTATTGGACAATATGTTTGAAACGATAAGAATATAGGTATGTACCGAAGGCCGGCTTTCTCACCGCTAAATTAACACAGAATTAATGTGACAAATAGTCAAGCACGCGTTGTCTGCTGTGATTGGTTGAATGAATTTTCAACAGCCAATCATAGCAGATAACCGGCTATTACCTATTCGTCGATTACGTTATCAATCCGATAATCGAATGTTGAGTGGAGGTTAGTAAATAAAGAAAAACGTACAATAATTAACACATACCTGATATCCGCACAATCTTTGCTGGGCGTGGACTTCCGTTATCCACACGTAAAGTAACAATAGAGCCAAGTTCTACCCCTCCTTCATCGTAGTCTGCCTTATATATATAATGAACACCATACTCAGGAAACACACTCTCGTTTTGCCATTGCACGAGTATCCAAACTTTTGAAGCCATAGCTCATAGCACACAAATTCAGTACCGCACTTCACGATGTTTAAAATGCGACTGAACCTTCCTTTCCTTCCTGATTCTATTACACAGCGCACTGCACACTACTCAGGTAAAAAACACGACAATACAAAGCGTAGATTTGCCCTAACGGTTGCAGACCCTGCCAAATGTGCAAGCAAAAAAAAACCTTTCTAATAGTAACCTTTTGTTATTAAGTTCTATTCGAAACGGAAACTTGCTAAGCGATATCGTCAAAATCGTCATTTTGAATTCGAAATGATAAGCTTGAATTACACATTCTGCTTGAGAATTAAATAATCCAATTAATATGTCAGCAGTGCAAGTAGGTAGGTAATTTGATATAATTTACAAGAAAACAATGGCAGATAAAATAAATGTCGGTAAAATGAATATCAAAGATTTATAAATACCCTCAAAATATTGTTAAACGTTCGGTGATTTGCGAGTAGTACTTGTAGGTAATTCTGTGGAATACTAAAATATGATATTACGACTTATTTATTTTTTCATTGGTACAAATAGCAGTGGCCATATTGAGCCCAACGTGTGAGCAACATATATTTAGATAACCAAATACGATTTTGAGACTTTTTCAAGTTCTAATATAAAATAAGAATTCAAAATGCTAGATTGCTGATAAATATAAACAATGCAGTTCAAAGATACTTCATGTAATATGTAGATATTACTTGATTTTTTCTATTGATGCCTGTCGTTTTATTTTGCTTAGGTACCAAATCCTATCCATCCTACAGTCATCCTACTAATATTATGAATGCGAAAATATGGATGGATTTGTTTTTACTCAATCACGCCAGAACGGCTAAACGGATCTGGATGTAATTTAGCAGTCAGGGCCCGATCGATCTAGCAGCCACCCTTGGCGCCCTCTAAAATGACGCCTTACAAGAGAGATGAGGATATATAACATCCATTGAAAAAAAATCGGATCGAATAAAGCCGCTTTTTAGGGTTCCGTAGCCAATGGCAAAAAACGGAACCCTTATGGATTCGTCATGTCTGTCTGTCTGTCCGTCCGTATGTAACATCCACTTTTTTCCGAAACTATAATAGAACTATGCTGTTAAAACTTGGTAAGTAGATGTATTCTGTGAACCGCATTAAGATTTTCACACAAAAATATAAAAAAAACAATCAATTTTGGGGTTCCCCATACTTAGAACTGAAACTATTTTTTTTTTCATCGAACCCGTACGTGTGGGTTATCTATGGATAGGTCTTCAAAAATTATATTGAGGTTTCTAATATCATTTTATTCTAAACTGAATAGTTTGCGCGAGAGACACTTCCAAAGTGGTAAAATGTGTCCCCCTTCCCTGTAACTTCTAAAATAAGGGAATGATAAAACTAAAAGAAACATACGACGTACATTACCATATAAACTTCCACCGAAAATTGGTTTGAACGAGATCTAGTAAGTAGTTTTTTTTGAATACGTCATAAGTCGTAAACCGCAATTTACCAAGTACGGAACCCTTCGTGCGCGACTCCGACTCGCACTTGGCCGACAACTTCGAGCGAAGTGAGCTCGAAAATTTGAATGTTAAGTTATTTATAGGTGGTTTTACAACAAAAACCAATAACATTCGAAAGCGAAGCGAGCTTGAAAATTTTAGCACCACACCACAAATAAGTTAGGTTTTCTGTTGAAATGAAAAGAGCTGCCCCTCATTTATGCCGCCCTGGGAATTTGCCCGGCTCGTCCTTCCCTAGATCCGGCCCTGTGACCAGTGATAGAATATAGTCTGAAATAGCACATAGGCTACTTTTTATCACGGTAATTATGTTCCCTTGGGTAACAATAGTAGATTGCCAAGGGGTACCGTGTTACCCAGTTACTGGGTTGTGGAGGTCAGATAGGCAGTCGCTCCATGTAAAACACTGGTACTCAGCTGAATCCGGTAAGACTGCAAGCCGACCCCAATATAGTTGGGAAAAGGCTAGGCAGATTGATTGGGTAACAATAGTAAGTAGATTATGCACCAAGGGGATAAAGCAGTGTCTTATGTCACAAGCGGCATATTGAACCCCGAGCGTAACGTGGGACCCTATATAGAACACAAGCTTTATCCCAGAGGCGAATACTCTACTTTTCATACCATCTGCGAGTCAATAAAAAGCTGCTGTATGTATTGATTTGCATATTGTGTTTGATGCTTATTTTAGATCTGAGCATTGAATAAATGCACCATAGGCTGCTAGACTTTCGAGTTTCTGCTAAATGTTGGAAATAAACTAAAATGACGAATTCCGACAAAGCCTTGACTCCTACTTTTGTGGTTTCCCATTGAACAAAATCGACATAGCCTTTTTTTCTTATCATGTGTTTTAATTTTTCGGGTAGTACCTATAGATTTATTAATAATCTCTAAAGCGCCTGTTTTGATTAACTCTGGAGTAGCGAATCACTATCGCGACATTTTTGTCAACACGAATATTGCCATAAAATTCACTGAAAATCACAGCACCAAACATCGTCTATTGTTTCACATTGTTTGATCTCGCGCCATTTTTGCTTACCCAGATACCAGTTCGATTTTCAAACAAACCTATTTTAGTACATTGTGATACAAGGGTGGAAAGTAGGTTATTGCAATAACCTACACACCCGTGTATCACACGACGTTTTTCAATACAGTTGTGAGAAACAGTAAAAACAAATCAAAGAATTAGATTTGTTTATTCACAAAAAATAAAATTTTCAATATGGCGCGTTTTTGCAACTGGCCATATTTTTTTACAAAGAAAACAGCCTATACAGCCTATTTGATTTTTGACAAAAGTTGATGTGAAAATAATTAACTTAAAACTGGTAATTAAATATATTAAACAACTATTAAAAAAAAAATGAGAATTCAATGCTAAAACGTACGGAATCATTAATTTTTCCTAGTATAAAATCGTATCCCATTTTATTCTATGTATGAAAACTCCTTGCTACTAAACTTTTTCAAATTGACTTATGGCGCGTTTTTGCAACTGGACATTTTTTTTTCAACGAAAACAGCCTATACAGCCTTTTCGATTTTTGACAAATGTTGATGTGAAAATAATTAAATTAAAACTGGTAATTAAATATATTAAACAACCATTTAAAAGACTTTTGAGAATTCAATGCTAAAACGTACGGAATCATTCATTTTTCCTCGTATAAAATCTATCCCAATTTATTCTATGTTTGAAAACTCCTTGCTACTAAACTTTTTTAAATTGACTTATAAATTTAAAACTAAACTGCAAACATAATGATCGAGCTCGTAAACAAAAGTCACGACCGCGTAACAGAAAGATGCCTATGCGTAAGATTTAACTTTCGAATCATAATTATAGCCTCTGAAAGTACGCCATGTTTAACAACTGTATTGAAAACAGTATTTACAATGCCAGCTAGTCTTTTTTTTACTTGAGTTTTTCACGAGTTGCCACACGAATTTGATGTTCCATATTTAAATAAAACTTTTCTTAAAAGCACACTTTGTAAACAAGCATAAGTATTACCTCTCACCAAACCTCTTTTGTCAAATTGACGTGAAACCATCAATCGACCAATCACATGCGAGATGAAAGACGCGACATATGGATTGCCGTATAGGTGATTGGTCGAATGATGAGGTCAAACCCTTTACCTTGCCGAATTCACTTACGCAATTAGGCTGCCATGCCGCCCGTAAAAACCAACCTTCACCCATCTGTTTAATCGATGAAAAGCATGTCAAACAATATATCGTGAGTGGATTGTCTGAAAAAACCCTGTCAAGACTATAATTAATAAAAATAAAAAAATATAGTTTACGTTTACCTTCATATTTCAGAATTGGGATACAATTAATGGTAGAATCTATGAAATAAAGAACAATTAAAGAAGGCCTTTCAGAAAACATAAGCCTATTTGCTGTTCATTATGCGGTCTGTCTGATTTCATTGAATGAATTGGGATATAATAAACCATAGCATCTATGGCAAAAAATAAGAACTTAAGATTCAGATTTCAGAAAAGCTTAGTTTCATTGCTATTTGTTATTATGGCGCAGTTACCCTTGAGTAGCTAATTTTGAAATGAGAATCACGTCTAAACGGCTAGTCGTAAGTTTTTGGAAAAATATATGTTACAATAGACCATTTTCTTAATAATTTAAAATAATAATAATTAATAATAATCTTAATAATTTTTCTTTATATTTCAAAATTAGGACACAGTTGACTTTACCTTCTTTAATATAAAATGAAGTATTTAAGTAGTAGTCATTTCAGAAAATTGAGCCACGTTGCTGTTTGTTACTTAGTTTACTCATCGAATTCATTTTTAGGGTTTCGTACCCAGAGGGTAAAAACGGTACCCTATTACTAAGACTCCGCGGTCCGTCTGCCTGTCTGTCCGTCTGTCACCAGGCTGTATCTCATGAACTATACAGATGAAATTTTCACAGATGATGTATTTCTGTGTCGGAGGATACATCTGGTTTTGGTCAGCCAGCTCGCGAATATGTATCCTACGACTGCACAGCATGATTTTCTCCTTGTTTACGTCTTTTTAGTTCGCTTTTTAAGCTGTCGGGTTTTTAGTTTTTTTCTTACTGGAATCTAATCAGACGTCACGTGACCACAAACGACTCTTGCGCCGCCTGCTGCTAAGGCCAACCAGACGCCACGGACGCGGCGACATGACGGTTATAAAGGCAGAATCAAAATCCATCTAAAGCAAGGGACTTTGTCAACAATTTAATATTTATCTCTGCTCTAAATATCTAAAAGGATTTTTATATTTTTAAACGACTTCAAAAAAAGAGGTTTCTCAATTCTACCGTTTATATATTTTTTTTTGTGTGTTCGCGTATAACTTCGTCGTTTATGAACTGATTTTGATGATTCTTTTTGTGTTGGAAAGGAGATATCCCAAGGGTGGTACCGTGATAAGGAAACCAGGATCTGATGATGGCATCCCAGAGAAATTGAGGGTACTCCTCAAATTTTATAATGCCTATAAAATTTGAGGAGTACCCTCAATTTCTCTATAGATAGCATATAGATAGTAGCTATTTTGGTATTTTTATCATCAATGCAATCATTTACACTCAGAAAGTGTCATTTGGTGAAATGGAACTGATGAAGAAGACCACAGATGGTCACTGGATCTCCTTAATGCTAATTATGTCACGGGTATAAGATATCGAATAGCTAACCGACTATGATGAAGCAAATACTTATAAATAAATGGTACTGATGAAAATGGTAACATCGAACTGATTTGATGATGAAGCCGGAAGGTAAGCACTGGAACTCCGAAATAAAACAATGGATCCTAGTTTTAATGGATTCGTCACGAGATTTACTTTTTAACTTTTTCCTATTTTATTTTGCCTAGGCTGCAATGACAAACTTTGCCCACTTGCATCAAAGTGTACCTACTATTTCCTGGCTGACTAGATTATAGTGATTTTTGTGGATAAACCTATTAGCCATCCAGAGTTGTGAGACTTGTGAGTGTATAATCACCATCTCTTCCTTGTGTAAATTGTGAATCTGAGAGCACAGGGGGGTGACCATAAGCTCTTAGAGCGGTATCAATTTGCGATCGAATAAGGGACAGATGTATATGACTTGTATACATCTGTCACTTACTCGATATCAAATTGATACCGCTCTAAGAGCTTATGTTCACCCCCCTGTAGATTCCAGAGATTCTTTTCTATTTCGATCCCTGTTTTTGTTATGGTACTCAACTACTCACTTGGTACTTTATTGAACCGCTCATACTAATACTGTTTATGGAAACACTAGCTTCTGCCAGCGGATTTGCTCGTGTGAAAAGTATTTTTTTATCCCAAGGGAACATTATACCGCGACAAAAATGTGTAGCCTATGTGCTATTCCAGACTATAATTTATCTCTGTGCCAAATTTCATCCAGATCCGTTCAGCCGTTCTGGCGTGATTTAGTAACAAACATACATACATCCATCCAAATTTTCGCATTTATATAATACTAGCTTCTGCCAGCGGCTTCGCCCGCGTGTAAGTTAAAATTATCCCGAGGGATAATATACCCGGGGTAAAAAGTCCTATCTGCTGTTCCCATAATCTATCTCTGGGCCAAATTTACTTCCAGATCCGTCCAGCCGTTTGAGCGTGAAGAAGTAACAAACATACTTACACTCATCCAAACTTACGCTTTTATAATTTAGTAAGACAGTACCTAAATAGATATATTTTTATGAATAATCGAGGGGTTTCTTACCTAAGAAAGGCCTATGTGTAATAAAGTGTTTTTAATTTTGAGGAACAGGATATAGAAACAATTAATGATATTGAAATAAGAAAACATTAAGTTTTATCACCCTCATTGTTAGTAGGTAAAGTCCATTTTACCTACAATTAGGGAACCAACGAAGAATAAGAACAAAGAAAGTACAAACAAAAGTTAAACTTTAACAGGTACCTACTATCTACGAATATAGTTGCAGACAATAAGTAATGAGTTCGGGGGAAATACAAATAGATTTACTTCTTATTCTTAGTGGCCCTTATAACTCCATAACATAAGACATTTATATAAGCCCATTTTACAGCCCGTTCAACCGATTTTGACTTCTATTCCGTTGGTGATACGACAAATGAAAGCTGTAGTAAACTGTTGGTTTTGGTAACAGGTTTATGCTTTTTATGTCATCCTTATGTTTACAAGATAGAACTCAAAATCGGTTGAACGGGCTGTAAAACGACCGGCCTTTAGACTTGGTCTTTTATTGTATGAATAAACAAATAACAATGAGCTGCCAGACACAGGCGGAGAAGTGTATACAAAAAAAAAAGGTTGCCGCTGCCGGCCGCCGGCAATGCAAACTGTAAACCTTTGTCATACTTACATTTCACCCGATGATAGACCCAAGCGACTAAACATCTGAAGCTGTGGAAAAGCCCACGCGCTAAAAAAATGCTAGCCGTGCCGATTATTGCGATTTCGTTTTTGCGGCATGAAAAAGAATGCAGTTTGTAACCGTCGGATCGGATACGGCTGCTTTTTTGACCACTTCGAGTGAAGTAGTAACGAAGTGAGCTCGAAAATGTTACTTAAGAATTTTTGCAACATTATGAATGTTAAGTTATTTATCGGTGGGTTTACAACAAGAACCAATAACATTCGACAGCTAAACGAAATTGAAATTTTTTGCACTACACCACGAATAAGTTAGGTTTTCTGGTGAAATGAAAAGGGCTGTTAGTGCAGTTTGGCCGCCCCTCATTTATGCCGCTCTGGGCATTTGCCCGGCTCGCCCCCCCCAGATCCCTGCTTTTAAAATAACGACATTGCCAATGGTCAAGGGTCCTGCATTGACGTTGCAAATAAATCGGCTCTGACGGACATGACGTTTTTGTTTCTATGTTAGCTATAAAATCATCATGTTACGAAATAAAGTAAGCCAATACGGAATGCGAATAGATAATAATAGTTTCATATGCGGACAATTTTTTTTTTAATATCATTTCTCCTGTATCTTGGGTGCGTTCACGACTATTTACACTTACATACACATGACATCTAGATCTGGAACAACTATCTGTAGGGTTTTACAAATATTTGTGCCGTGCAGGAATCGAACCCACGACACGCAGCGACATTCAAGCAAATGGACATGGAGATCACCGGACCAAAAGACAACAAAAGAAATAGATTTCATACTCAGTCCAAACCCAAAATCTGTGATAAACATAGAAATACTAAACAGGATAAACTACCCATCAGACCATAGAATGATAAGATGCTCCCTGAAAATCCAACAACATAAAATGAATCGAAGACCTAATGCGCTAAAGTCTATGCAAGTGAAAAATAAACTCCTACTGGATCTGAAAAACAACATAGAGATACTATATAAATCCACGGAAGACCTCGAATAAATACAAACTCTCAGTAACAAATTGGAAGAAACACTGACTAAAAGTATGGAAATAGACGAAACAACGAAAAACAGAAATAAGAAAAACAAAATAATAAGTGAACAAACATTAAACCTAATCCAAAGACGAACAGAGCTACTAGCTACAAAAAATAAATCTAAGGAATTGAAAAGCGAACTAAAGCAACTGTATAAAAATACAAACAGAGCAATTAGAGCGGATTACGAAACCTACAGAAGATCAGTAGTTGAAAGAAATATGTCGATGTATCGTAGCTCAAAAAGAGCACTTAAAGAACTATCAACCCGCACGAACTGGATACAAGGGCTGAATGACAAAAGAGATGTAACTAGAGACAGAGAAAACATAATTAAACACGCAACAGCTTTCTATTCAGATTTATATAAAAGACCACATGACACCGTCCTGAACAAAACAACACTGAAACTGAGGAAACAGTTCAACAACCAGCTCCAAATCCATTAACGGTAGACGATGATCTGATTTCGTCTTTCGTTTCATTACATCATCAGCCTATTAAAGTTCCCACTGCTGGGACACAGGCCTCCTCTCTTTGAGAGGGAATGGGCCGTAATCCACCACGCGGGCCCAGTGCGGGTTGGTGGATGTCACATGTCTTCCAATTTTTGGTTCTAGGACATGTCGGTTTCCTCACGATGTTTTCCTTCACCGTTTTGAGAGCAGTGGTGATGAAATAATTTACACAGAGTAAAGCGCCTGCCTGGGCTCGAACCCACGACCTACAACTTGTAAGTCGCGGCCGATACCACTGGGCCACCACTGCTCTTAACGAAATAATGAACCATATTAAAAAGTTGAAATCTGAAAAGAGCGTAACGACTTTACGTATTGCATATTAATACGTGAAGTCGTTTTCGTAAGAGCATTTAAAGAAAGAAAGCAAAAGTATTTATTTGTAACCCGCACAGGAGAAACGAGAAAGAACTATCAACCCGCACAAACTGGATACAAGGGCTGAATGACAAAAAAGGCGCAACTAGAGACAGAGAAAACATAATAAAACACGCAACAGCTTTCTATTCAGATTTATATAAAAGACCACATGACACCATACAGGAACAAAACAACACTGAAACTGAGGAAACAGTTCAACAACCAGCTCCAAATCCATTAACGGTAGACGAAATAATGAACCATATTAAAAAGTTGAAATCTGAAAAGAGCGTAACGACTTTACGACTTTACGTATTGCATATTAATACGTAAAGTCGTTTTTGGGAAGGAATCGACTTGATTGATTTGCAGAATTCACTTACATAATTAGGCAGCAGGTCCAGATCAAATCACAAACGATGCATTAAGATTAGGAGCACCCTCATTAGTAGAGTACCTAGCCAAACTGTTCAATCTCGTATTGGAAACAGAACTAGTACCAACACAATGCCAAACCAACATAATTAAAATTTTCACCTCTATCCAACTTACTGTCATCAATTTACAAACTTTTCTCGTCAATAATACTGAGTAGATTGGCACCAGACAAAGATAAAAACCAGCCTATCGAACAAGCAGGCTTCGGGCCACATTACTAAACAATAGACCACATATATGTCATTGAACAAGTCATGCAAAAGTTCAGAGAATTCCGCAAACCTCTCTACATAGCATTCGTGGATTACTCCAAAGCGTTTGACAGCCTAACACACTCAGCCATATGGAATTCCCTCAGAAACAACAAGATTTGCAAAAAGTATATTAACGTCATAAAGAACATCTAAACGAAGAGCGTGAGTAGGGTGAAATTAGAGAGGCAGGGTGAACACTTTGAAATTGGGAGAGGAGTGAGACAAGGGGACCCTCTCTCTCCAAAGCTATTTATCGCCGTGCTGAATGAAATTTTCAAAAACGTGCAATGGGAAAACAAAGAATAGGATATAAAATAGAAAATTCATTCATTTAAGATTTGCCGACGACATCGCGCTGTTCACTGAAACAGCCCAAGACCTGAAAACAATGCTACGAAACCTAAACGTAGAAAGTCAAAGAGTTGGTCTATACATGAACGGATTTAAAACAAAAAGTATAACAAACAGTCATAAAAAGACATAACAATAGAAGGGAAGAAGATGTATCTGGGCAAAATGGTCTCTTTCGACAGTAATAACAACGAAATTTAAGTGGACAGAAGAATTAAAATTACTTGGTTAAAATACTGGTCGAATAAAGAAATCCTAAAGGGATACTATGACCCAAAAACTAAAAAGATAATAATCGATTTCTGCATCCTTCCTTAACATACGGCAGCCAAACATGGGTGTATGGGTGTATACAGAAAAGGTTGAAAACAAAATCTTGTCTTGCCCACACGCAATGAAAAGAAGCCTCTTAAAACTGAGAAGAATACACAAAACAAGAAACACTGACATCCGGCAGAAAACAAAACTAACCGATGCACTAAAGTTTTGCCTGAGGCAGAAATGGCGATGGGCCGGACATGTAGCAAGATAAAAGGACAAGAGGTGGACTCTTCTAACAACTAAATGGATAGGTCCGCTAGGCAAAAGGAGCGTGGGAAGACCACTTTTTACGTAATATTGAGGTTATTGGAAAAGTGGGCAAAAACAAAGAGAACATCTTTTTTTTATTTTTTTTTATTTGTAATGGGTTTGCTCTTGACTCTAGTCTAGGTCATAGTTGACAGAGACAGAGTCGACGATGGAGTGAGCTTACCCAGAAGAAGCCTGTTCACTCTAACTTTGAAGAGATTCGGGTTGAATGCGAATGATCACCAAGAGTCAGAGGAGAGGAAGATCCACTCACCGCACTATGGAAGCTGCTAGAAGACGAACAACATGAGAAAAAGTCAAATCACCATCGATCAAAGTTTGCAAATATACTTAAACATTTTATAGC
This sequence comes from Orthosia incerta, assembly GCA_948252205.1. Classification (NCBI taxonomy): domain Eukaryota; kingdom Metazoa; phylum Arthropoda; class Insecta; order Lepidoptera; family Noctuidae; genus Orthosia; species Orthosia incerta. The sequence continues at coordinate 10,012,352 of OX411759.1, forward strand.
AAAGAATAATAAAAAAAATAAAAAATATTTTTAAGCTGATTTCTCGTGTCTCCTGTGCGGGTCACAAATAAATACATTTTCTTTCTTTCTTTTCAAAGATATTTTAAAGATTTTAGTCAATCAAAATGTATATTCACGTAAAGTTACCTAACACAAATAAATATTTTTGTTTATTAAAATTATAAGTTTTTATTATAAGTTTTTATTTATTAAAATTATTTCGTAATAACAATTACCAGTCATCGTATACTCAAAATGCTGAGATGGGCAGCGGGCGTAACTAGACTTGATAAAGTGCGAAATGAACACATCAGAGGCAGTTACAAAGTTGCGGCCATCACAGACAAACTGAAAGTAGGCTTCGTTGGTATGGCCACGTGATGAGACGTCCTGAAAATTACAAGGAAGAAAAGAGAAAGACCTCAAGCCACATGGTGGTCTACAGTAACCCGCGACTTGGAACGAGCCCAACTTACAGAACAGACAACCCAAGACAGACCATCCTGGCGCATCAGAACGTGGAGAGCCGACCCCAAATAATGGGATATTTTTAAGATTTTAAACCGGGAGCATTCCGGAAGAAAGGGAGGCAAAGAATACTTAATTTATTTTACAATGTAAGTAGATTCACCCACAGAGAAAATAAAACTACGCATTCACCAAGATCTTGTAGATCACACCTAAAAATACCATAAACAAATAAAAATATTTTATTACGTTTTAATCTATTTATTTAAATTATTTCATAATAATAATTACAGTCATCGTATTACATTCAAAGTACAATCTAAGAATATAACATAACATCACGCCAGAATTCCACGGAGGATTAGGCAGAGTTGCTCCTATAGTACCTACACCCCCGTTTCTTCTAAGTGCCATGCACAGATATAAATCTAACTAGATAACCCAAGTCCCTCCATCTGTATGAAAACCAAGCATACCACTTTTTCACACACAATTTAGAAACAAAGTTAATGCTTTCTTCACAATTTAGAAACAAAGTTAATGGTAATGTTTTCTTTCATCAGTAAATCTAGAAAAGTGCCCAATCATGCCATATTGAGCTGTAAAGCAGTCAGAAAAAGTTGGCCGAAGCATTGGTAATGTTTTCTTTCATCAGTAAGTACGGAGTAAAAGCACGATCAATGATCATACTTTGAGTTTTTAATTTAGCATTATCGGCACCATAAATCCATCGAAATCTAGAAAAGTGCCCAATCATGCCATATTGAGCTGTAAAGCAGTCAGAAAAAGTTGGCCGAAGCATTGGTAATGTTTTCTTTCATCAAAATGCTTCGGCCAACTTTTTCTGACTGCTTTACAGCTCAATATGGCATGATTGGGCACTTTTCTAGACTTACTGATGAAAGAAAACATTACCAATGCTTCGGCCAACTTTTTCTGACTGCTTTACAGCTCAATATGGCATGTTTGGGCACTTTTCTAGATTTCGATGGATTTATGGTGCCGATAATGCTAAATTAAAAACTCAAAGTATGATCATTGATCGTGCTTTTACTCCGTTTTTTGACACACGAAGTACATACAATCGCGTCATCTAGTTAAGAATTATATCTGTGGTGCCTAGTGATAGCCAAACAATATCAGATGGAAAACCCCGAAAACACTGCCTACCCGAGAATCGAACTCTGGACTTCATGCTGAGCACTAGTGCGTACAATACAAAAAAAAAACAAAAACATTTTTAAATTCGATGTCATTCTTATAACTAAAACAATATTTTTAAGATTCTAGTCAATCAAAAGAAGATTAACTTATTTTACAACTAGCTTCTGCCAGCGGCTTCGCTCGCGGGAAAAGTGTTTTATCATCCAAGGGTACATTATACAGGGATAAAAATAACCTATGTCCTATTCCAGACTATAATCTATATCTGTGCCAAATCTCATCCAGATCCGTTTAGCCGTTCTGGCGTGATTGAGCAACAAACACACATGCATCCAAACTTTTACATTTATTATATAAAAAGTATAGTAAGATTATTTATTTTACAATTAATATTCAACAAAAACACATTGTAGAAAACGCACAAAGTTAACGCAAATTAATATTTTATTAAGTTTTAATCTATTTAATAAGATAATTCAAAGTTTATTAAAAAGCATTCAATAGCTATCGTCATATACACTGTGCAATAAAACATATCATCTTGGCCGTACTTGGAGAGAGTTGCACCTATAACTCCAGTTGACTCCATTAGACGTTTAAATTAGCCCATTTTACAGCCCGTTCAACCGATTTTGACTTCTATTGCGTGGTGATACGACAAATGGTAGCTGTAGTAAAAAGTTGGTTTTGGTAACAGATTTATGCTTTTTGTATCATCCTTATGCTTACGGGATAGAACTTAAAATCGGTTGAACGGACTGTAAAAATATTTGGAAACATGTCTAATTTTATTTCTAATGGAGTTCAGTTCACCCTCACATTTCATCAAAGTCCCATGTCAACCGTCTTGTTTCGTGATTGTAGAATTTTCTGACTCGGACTTGCGGTGTTACAGGATTTCTCTTTTTGCCTCGGTTTGCCCACCTTTTACACTTATTTGCACACTCGATTGAAATAACGTTCCTGTAAAGAAATATCGATTCATTCTCCGAATATACTTTTCATAAAATCAGTCAATGTGGGAACTCATTTAAGACTGCGCAGAGCGAACGAGGCGCGCGGCAATTAGGTATTTTCTACAGCGCGCTAGTCGTGTGCGTCGTCACACACACAATCACAAGTTCGCTCGAGTCCGGCTTGCAGTTGCACGACAAAAGTTGGCAACTTAGGATTTAAAAAATTTGAGGCGTTGTGTTGAGTGACTTGAAAAGGCGAATATTGATTATTTAGATGTTTATGTAGGTAAATAAAGCCCATAATTAAATCTAATAATCTATATTATATAGAAAATAATGTTTGTTTGTACTATAGTCCAAACAAACATTATATTACATTATCCATCCAAAGGTTGTCTTGAAAAGATCGCTTTTAGCGATAAGGCCGCCCATTGTGTCACCCAGTGTAATGTTTTCTTCGTCTATACTTTCTGTAACTTATATGGTGTACATAATAAAGAGTATTCTATTCTATTCTATTCTATAGTAATACATTATCCGTTCCGTTACTATTCATCCGATTGCGATGAAATTTTGGCGTTGTGGATTGTACGCCCGGGAATTTTACTGGGTAAGTAGGTAGGCTAGGTGAGTTGATAAGTCAGTTAGATGGGTAGGTGTATTGTATAGTAAAACCAGTCTGTAATAAAAAATACTTTATTTACCTAATGTAATACCTTGCGTGTTTTTCCCATTTTACAAAATCATACACAAAACCCAGGGAAACGTGGTATATTTATTATACAGAGTGAAACAGAAACGTCATATTTAAAAAAATTGCTTCTAATTCTGTAAATGAACAACTATCTCCAGGGAAGTCAAAGGCATTTCCTATAAACTAATGGAAATGGAAAAGAGAAAAGAAGGGTAATATCAATCTCATTTAAAACATGATTGTTATTTTCAATCACTGGTGAACACATTATGGAAGAACGTGTTACGTGTTCATGCGATATATTGCATTTGTTTATAGAGGTATGCGAAATCCATTATTCTATTGCCATTTATTATGATCTCGGCTTTGTCATTAGTTTCTTCTTCTACCAAAATGTTTGAATATGAATCCGTATGTTTTGAAGAATCCTGAAATAAAATAAGATAATTGTAAGTAGTCCCTAAGCCACGGGCAGAAACTAGTACTAAGGCACATTTAAAAATGTATCTAAGAACAATTAACTTACATCGAGATTGTTGAATGGAATATCATCACTAACTAAAGGTTTTTCACCAACGTATGGGCAAGGATCTTTATTGGTCAGCATTTCCTAAAAACGTAATAAAATATAGTTATTGGAAGTTATTTAAGAAAATTGAGAGCAGCGGTGGCCCAGTGGTATCGGCCGCGACTTACAGGTTGTAGGTCGTGGGTTCGAACCAACACAGGCGCTTTACTTTGTGTAAATTATTTCATCACCACTGCTCTCAAAACGGTGAAGGAAAACATCGTGAGGAAACCGGGCATGTCCCAGAACCAAAAATTCGAAAACATGTGACATCCACCAATCCGCACTGGGCACGCGTGGTGGATTACGGCCCATTCCCTCTCACAAAGAGGAGGCCTGTGTCCCAGCAGTGGGAACGCCGCTGATGATGATTTAATAAAATTATTAAATTGACGTAGTTATCAGATGTATTATCAACTTAACTCTTAAAATGTTGTGAACAGACTAAAAGAAATATAGTATACATAATACATAAACATTTTCCCATGTAAAAGACTTGCCAGCAAACACTAGCAACAAAATAAGTATAATGAATTTAAAATTTCGTGGTGACCCCATGGCCTCACTTCTCGTGCTTGAGGTCCTGGGTTCAAATCCAGGCAATGCGTCTTTTTCAAATTAATTTTTACTTTCCAAGTTTATATTCGACATCACTGACAATGGCGAAAAAAAAAATCTTCCATCGTGTATTCTAAAATGAATGTCAGAATAGCAATCGGCACTCCCAAATACCCATTACACGATACCCATATCGAATGTTTGAGAAAAAGATGCATCCACCATCTTGGATTTTAAAATAATGTCAGATTTGCAATCGGCATCCCCAAAAACCCATTACACGATACCCATATCGAATGTTTGCAAAAAAGTGGCATCCGCCATCTTGGATTTTAAAAATAATGTCTGATTTACAATCGGCATCCCCAAAATCCCATTACACGATACCCATATCGAATGTTTGAGAAAAAGTTGCATCCGCCATCTTGGATTTTAAAAAGAAAGTCAGATTTGCAATCGGCATCCCCAAAAACCCATTACACGATACCCATATCGAATATTTAAGAAAAAGTTGCATCCGCCATCTTGGATTTTAAAAATAATGTCAGATTTGCAATCGGCATCCCCAAAAACCCATTACACGATACCCATATCGAATGTTTGCAAAAAAGTGGCATCCGCCATCTTGGATTTTAAAAATAATGTCTGATTTGCAATCGGCTTCCCCAAAAACCCATTACACGATACCCATATCGAATGTTTGAGAAAAAGTTGCATCCGCCATCTTGGATTTTAAAAAGAAAGTCAGATTTGCAATCGGCATCCCCAAAAACCCATTACACGATACCCATATCGAATGTTTGAGAAAAAGATGCATCCGCCATCTTGGCTTTTAAAAATAATGTCAGATTTGTAATCGGCATCCCCAAAAACCCATTACACAATACCCATATCGAATGTTTGCGAAAAAGTCGCATCCGCCATCTTGAATTTTAAAAATAATGTCAGATTTACAATCGGCATCCCCAAAAACCCATTACACGATACCCATATCGAATGTTTGCAAAAAAGTGGCATCCGCCATCATGGATTTTAAAAATAATGTCTGATTTGCAATCGGCATCCCCAAAAACCCATTACACGATACCCATATCGAATGTTTGAGAAAAAGTTGCATCCGCCATCTTGGATTTTAAAAAGAAAGTCAGATTTGCAATCGGCATCCCCAAAAACCCATTACACGATACCCATATCGAATGTTTGAGAAAAAGTTGCATCCGCCATCTTGGATTTTAAAAAGAAAGTCAGATTTGCAATCGGCATCCCCAAAAACCCATTACACGATACCCATATCGAATGTTTGAGAACCAATTGAAAAAAAAACGATTACATGCGCCATTATGTTAGATATTTTTTTTTACAAAAAAATACAACCGACTTTCAAATAAAAATATTACAAAGTGAAAATAAATTCAATTTCGGAAGTCGGTGTTCCTGTTTTTGATTCTTCGTTTTTTGTCACTGACTGGCGAAATTAAATTTATTTTACATAATATTGTAGTGTTTTGATTTGGAAGTTGGTTTTTTTTTTGGCAAAAAAGTTTTTATTTTACACTTTTTAGTTGTGTACACAATGGGCAAGTTCTATAGCCTGAATGAAATTAGAGTGTACCAGGGTTTACTGTATTCATCTGCGTACCCCTTTAGAGCTTACCGGCGTGATGTAATGTTATGAAAATATGGTGTAAACAATAAACAGACATGCGATTCCAGCAATCCCGAGAGATCTGCCGTATTTTTTGAGGAGTTCTGTTGCATATCTCCAAAATTCTTCATCAGATCTTCACCTAATAAATGGAACATTCTTTCAAACAAAAAAATAATTTCTAAAATCTGTCCACAATTGATGTAATCGGTGAACATACACAAAAAAAATCTTTCTTTTTGGAAATAATGTCACAAAATAGAAATATGTACTTTTTATGGGAACAGATTATTTTTCGGAAATGAGCGCCAACTTTCTTCTTATAATATGTTTCCTTACGCTTTCCTATTATAACTAAAACAAACATTTAAAAAAAATGTTACAGAAATATGCATTGAATAGTGCATAAAAAGTCATACTCAAAAAACAAAATATATAACTTACCTTATTCAACTATTTGCAGCACGGTATACGTACACAATAGATCGCGAATTATCGTTATCGGCGCGTCGCTCCACAATGAGACGTGACCACTCTCCGAGCTCTCGTGGGCGACTGAATTGCCGACCGGTTTACGTTTCGCATGATCCAAAACAGCGCAACAATTAAGAAAAAAAATAAAACTAAAATAACCGAGTGTTTTTTCGAAAATGTTAAAACTATAAATTGTGGTATGACAATTAGAGATTAATATGAATTAAAGTTTGTGAAAAAATTCAACAGTTTACTATAAATATTCAATAAAACACGAGCATGCTATTTTAATATTTTTGTCCAACTTTACGTATTTTTGTTATTTAAACTCAACAATATTTTTTGTTTTTGCCAACATAGAATCGTTAACACATTCATTGTGGTGTTCATTACATATTTTTTATGGTAATTATGGTAATAATATTGACTAAACCCCTATAACTGTGACGATCGTTTTGGATTATTTTGCTCGGCGCAGTCTTAAGGATCATGGAGGTTTAAAAGTCAGAACGCACTAGGCGTAACTGCGCGTCAGCGGAGCGTCGCGACAAAATATATTGTATGAGATAAAGTGTCGCGTCGCGTAGTTCCGCTGCCGCACTACGCGGCAAAAAATCGTTGGCCATATTTTTTTTGTCTAGTTACCAAGACTATGCTAGTATTATATTATCTGTGCCAACTGCCAAGACACACAAGCGTGGGACAGATGTACCTATACAAGTCATAAACATATGTCCTGTATACACACTCAAATTAACCTTACTCTAAGAGCTTACGGTCACCCCCTGATCTACTTATAATTAATTTCGTAGAACACTTACTATACTGAACTCGTCAACTGATTCCAGTACCTGGGATCTTGCCAGTTGACAAAAAGCAAAAACAAATTTTGTGTAATGAAAGTTTTTACTTTTCTCACAAAATGGTTCTTTTGCAATTTAAAAAATCTTATCTGCCACACTCGCAGTTTTACCATCAACAGCGATTACATTTGCGCCGCATGCCCTTAGCCTGCTCATGTGAGGATCTTATGACTGTAACAGCGAATGGTGTTGCCGCGTGGCCAAATACTACGAAGAGCTTGTGTTTGTCGTCGACACGCTAAGAAGAAGAAACGATTATAGTTCTAGCCAAACTTCTTAGCCGCCCTGAAGTTGGCTAGAATGGCTGCGCAGTAGTAACTCTTACAAAACAGTACTGATCCGTGCCTTGCGCATCGGAAAGCCAACTTCAGGACGGCCCAGAAGTTTGTTTGGCTAGAAATAATACAAATGGTTTGGAGTGAGAGTATACCTAAATACAAATAGCGTTCTTAAGCAAATGATAGTCGTCAAACTATAAACTACACTTGAGAGCAAAACTATTTCTCAGTGATGACATGACAAGAAATCTTTAATCTTGCTGTGAAGTCACACTATGGTGTCCACCTCAACGAAGTCTGAAGTAGCCTGCAGTCTCCACACTCCACATACCGCTGGTATACGCGCTGAACAGAATTATATTAAATAATCAAACAGAAGTTACCTGGAGAGCAGTGGTGGCCCAGTGGTAACGGCCCCGACTTTCGTGCCGTAGGTCATGGGTTCGAACCCAGACAGGCGCATTACTTTGTGTAAATTATTTCATCACCACTGATTTAAAAACGGTGAAGGAAAACATCGTGAGGAAACCGGCATGTCCAAGAACCAAAAGTTCGACGACATGTGACATTTACCAACCCGCACTGGGCCCGCGTGGTGTATTATGGCCCATTCCCTCTCTCACAGAGAGGAGGTCTGTGTCCCAGCAGTGGAAATGGTAAAAGGCTGATGATGATGATGAAGTTACCTGCTTAAATTAGAACCTGAGCTGCGTCTGCGATTGTACTATCCATTTTTCAGTGTATAACGATAAGAACGTTCACCTGCCATCGTTTCATCCCAATTATGCTTTTACGAAGGTGCGCGTGCGCGTAATTTAAGAGAGTAGTTTTGGCTATAGCGTTAAAAATTGCCAAACTGACTTTATTCACTCATTTTTATGAAAAGAAGGTTGCTAATAAGACTTTACCGTATCTACTTCATAACCGTATACAGTATTGTTTGAATATAAGCTTTATTTTCTCATATCAGCGTTGTGTGTTAAAAATAGGGTGCCTGTGCGATAGTTTTGCTCTCAAGCGTATATTATTTACATAAATCGACTTACCTAACTTTACTTTCATGCACTTTGAATTTGTTCGTAATTTCCAATATGATGTCAGATATTTTCTTCGGGTCTAAGTACATCTTTCGTAACTTGTTTTGGAAGGGTGGGGACTGGTATCCAGTCAGAGAATGTGTTGCAAGAATCCTGTAAAATTATAGTTTCGTATCTTTGGTTGGCCTAGTGGTTGAGCGATCGATTGCTGTGCTGCGTGTCGCGGGTTCGATTCCCGCACGGAACAAATATTTGTATGGCCTACAGATAGTTGTTCCGGATCTGGGTGTATGTGAGTTTAAATGTTTGTAAACGCACCCACGATACAGGAAGAAATTCCCAGTGTGGGACAAAGTTTAAAAAAAAAGAACCTTTCATAATTATTATGACGGCACATGTTTGGTTCACCTGGAAGGTAGGTAACCTACGTACATTTTACGTTGGATGCAAAGTCAACGGGGTTCTAATAACAAATATTTGAGCTTGGACACACCTTTTTAAAGTGTGTCAATGGGTTTATCTAGATTTCATAATGTAATAAATAAATTAAACTTGATAACCTGTTCTAGTAAAATAATATAGTTTCGAAATCAAACAGTTATACATACCTACTTGGAAATACAGCTTTAAGTAGTGACCTAGTAGCAAGGGTAAACGATTGCCAATTTATTTTCTCAAATATGTGTCTTTGTATTGATGTCTCCCCACTTCCAATCTGCACCTGAAATCAACATCATCATTTTCATTTTTAATACGATTTGTACCAATGCATACCATATGATTTTCGGTGATGTTACTTTTAAGGGTACACTAGTCGACGGCACGAACTATTTTGTGCGCGGGGTTAAAATGCATTTTATATCAACCGACAACACGTGCGGAAGAGATAGATGCTGTGATGAGCAGTAGGAAGCTAGTTCGCGTACGAATACACACTTTTGCAAATTTGTAGCGAAATGGATAATGATTTAGGACGAAACCGAGCGCGCGAAATTTTATAAACAGGCCTTTCTTTGGCAGTCTAAATATCATGAAAAAACGACTAAATCTATCTGTTCAAAATAAAATTATTTGCATTGTTGAAGTACTAATCTATCTCTGTATGGAGGCCGTTTTGCAATTTTCCGTCTTCTTATGGTATTTATTTGCGCCCAAAAATGCGTTAAAATTAGTGTCGAAATGTGGAACTTTCGACTCTCATAACTTTTAAATATTTTCTTTTTTTACTTTTTCGTCAACAATAGTCTCGTAAAAAACGTAAGACATGGTCGCCGGTGCTTATTCAACGTTTCTAAAGGAGATCAACCAAATTGGTACCGCGTTGTACATTCTTAGATGCAAATAAAAGAGACATTCATCTCTGTCGACAAAAATAGGTTCTGCAGGTTGCCCTAAAACTTAGTTGACTTAAAATTAGGTTAACTTGTTCCTAATATGTAACGGAATGCATTTAGTCTTGATATTAATTACAGAAATAAGCCGTTCTATATCAATATTTGAATCAAGTTATGTAGACAATCTGATTAAAAAAAATACAAAGAAAAACAAACAAACAAACGCTTTTACTTTTCTTCGTTATCAAAAGCAAGTTAATTAGGTGAGTATTCATGTAAATTAAGGTTCATATTGAAATAAACGTGCCTGGCGCAAATTAAACGTTTTTATTTCTTTTATTTCTACAAATAACTTTTGATGCTGTGCAACGTAGGTACCAAAGCCCCAAAGAAAGTGGTTGATCTCCTTTGCTTTTGTTTTAAACTAACGGTTTGTCTATTAAATGTCCCTTGTCAGAAGGTAAAATACATAAATAATAGTTTAAAAAAAACGCTTTAATAGAAAACCAAACCAAAAAGTAGAAAATAATTTTCAATAAATTTAAATTAAGAATAGTGAGAATAAAAAAGAAAAAATAAGCAAACGAATGAGCGTATGAATCCTGAAGATCCCTATAAAGATAATTGGAAAAATTATTTAAATTATGGCATTGTCATCGGTCCTTGATAATAATGCAAATTTTAAATGAATCCGACGTTTTGAAGGTGGTGAAAATCACGTTCAAAGATTTCGTTATATAGATACATACATACCAAGCTAATAAAAGCGTGTTCAAAAAAACTACTTACCCATTCGATTTCTGCCTCTTCATTCCGTTCATGAGTTATTAAAAAAATATCATCTGAACTACTTAATTCCTCATCGTCGCAGTTTGCTGGATCGCCATTGTTGGATACGAAAGATCCCGATGGGTTGAATACAGAAGATCCGAACGGATTGGATACCGAAGATCCTGACAGATTAGATATGGAAGGTCCTGATGGGTTGGGCACCGAAGACCCTGACGGGTTGGATACGGAAGATTCCGATGGGTTGGATACCAAAGATTCTGTCGGATTAGACACCGAAGGCCCTGACGGGTTGGATACGGAAGATTCCGATGGGTTGGATACCGAAGGTCGTGTCGGATTAGACACCGAAGGTTCTGACGGGATGGATACGGAAGATCCCGATGGGTTGGATACCGAAGATGCTCTCGTATTGGATCTAAAAGGTCTTGATGGGTTGGACACCGAAGACCCTGACGGGTTGGATATGGAAGATCCCAATGAGTTGGATACCGAAGATCCTGCCGGGTTAGACACCGAAGGCGCTGATGGGTCGGATACGAAAGATCCCGATGGGTTGAATACCGAAGATCCGAACGGATTGGATACCGAAGATCCTGACGGATTAGATATGGAAGGTCCTGATGGGTTGGGCACCGGAGACCCTGACGGGTTGGATATGGAAGATTCCGATGGGTTGGATACCAAAGATTCTGTAGGATTAGACACCGAAGGCCCTGACGGGTTGGATACGGAAGATTCCGATGGGTTGGATACCGAAGATGCTCTCGTATTGTATCTAGAAGGTCTTGATGGGTTGGATACCGAAGACCCTGACGGATTGGGTACGGAAGATCCCAATGGGTTGGATACCGAAGTTCGTGTCGGATTAGACACCGAAGGTTCTGACGGGATGGATACGGAAGATCCCGATGGGTTGGATACCGAAGATGCTCTCGTATTGGATCTAAAAGGTCTTGATGGGTTGGACACCGAAGACCCTGACGGGTTGGAAATGGAAGATCCCAATGAGTTGGATACCGAAGATCCTGCCGGGTTAGACACCAAAGGCGTTGAAGGGTCGGACACGAAAGATCCCGATGGGTTGGATACCGAAGATCCTGACGGATTGGATATGGAAGGTCTTGACGGATTGGATACGGATGATACCGATGGGTTGGATACTGAAGATCGCAATGGTTCGGATACCAAAGATCCTGACGGATCGGATATAGAAGGTCCTGAAGGGTTGGACACCGCAGATCCTGACGGGTTGGATAACGAATATCTTAAGTTATCCATGAACATTTTTCTCATAACTTTACGCGCTGCTGCATCTTTCAATTCTTCGTCCTCCGATAGATCTTCTTCAACAGATTGATTACAGAGAGTTCGGTTCGTATTTTCAGCTTTATTCCTCTCTGGGATAATCACCTTGCGACCCTGGTTGGATGTTGAAGGTCCTGACGGGTTGGATGTCGAATATCCTGACGGATTGGATGTCGAAGATCCCGGGTTGGATACGGTAGGTCTTGACATGTTGGATATTGAAGATCCCACAGGGTTGGGTACGGCAGATCCTGATTGGTTGGATACCGTAGATACTGACGGATTTGATACGGGCGATACTGACGGGTTATTTATTATTTTATTATTGTCTTCTTCAACAGACTGATTATAGCGAGTCCGGCTCGTATGTTTAGCTTTATACTTTGTTGGGGTTATCACCTTCCAATCCTGGTTGAATAACAAAGATCCTGTCTGGCAGGATACCTCATTTACTGTCTGACAGGATACCGAAGATCGTGGCGGGCAGGATACCGTGTAACTTGTCTGGCAGAATACGCAAATTCCTGACGGGTTGAATACCGAAGATCCAGACGGATTGGATACCGACTCACTGTTTGCTTCCTGAGTTTGGTCCATATTTTCAGCTTTATACTTCGTTGGGATAATCACCTTGCAACCCTCAGTGTTTGGCCTGAAACTATTCATCATCCCTATTAAAGCCGTCGTTATCTTGGCTAGGTCTACTTCTTGCCCATTCGTCATTGTCTCGATTGGTTTGCTTTTATCGTTTTGGAGATTACTATCTGGTTTTCTTTTGTGGGGTAACATCGTTTTCGTTATAACTGGATTTGCTCTGAGCTAAGGAGTGTCTTTGTTCTTTTAACGTTTGCACAGTTCTAATTTTATGCACTTTTGTTTTTGTTCTGCAATTTATACATACAAATGTTACTTTTAGAATGTCACCTACCTACCCTCCGGCAAACATAAAAAAAGCACTTAAAAATTGCCATATTAAAAAAGCGTGAAAAAAAATCTTTATTTACTGTAACTTGTTCACAATAATTACTTTAAAAAAAAAACCATCTTGTATCTAATTTATGATAACTATACATACCCACTAACTTATGTAAATTAAATCTTATCTTAAATAACATCAGCTACCAGGGGGGTGACCTTATGCTCTTAGAGCAAGGTTATTTTCAGTGTGCGTATAGGACAGATGTATCTGACTTGTATACATCTGTCCTTTTTCACAGTCGAACCATGTAAGATTGTTTTGACTTTTGACAAGTCATTTGACACTGGCCTCCTCTAATTCCCTGCACATGTTTCATTCCAGGGAGTTTACTCCTTACACGAAGTCCTTAGTTTCGGCCTAAGTTACAGTTGTTTCCTACTTCATCATATCACCTACGGACGGATGATTCGTTCGGGGCCCGAACTACAGATTAATAAATAGTTAGTAGGTAGGAACTAAGAATCAATGACAACACAATTTGACACACAGACTACTTATAGATACTATGATTTGACAGTTGTACCTACTCCCGATGTGTATTTACCTGTCCGATGTTTTTTTCACAAAAGGATGAAAAGAATTTTAACGCTGGTCCCTTAGGCGTGTATGCGTACTTATAATCTAATATATATGAATCATGAATCATCAAACCAAAACTTCGGTGCCTTAGCTGAATCCTATGTGTGCTAGATAGGGATGAAACGACACACGTAGGTAAATACAAGTTCTTACTTTTTTTCGATACCACGGCACAGAAAGAATCTGTTTCGTGTTCTATACCAAGTAGTTATGGTAGGTATTGATACTTAATAACCGAGTACAAAGTAGGTAACGGTTAAAAGTACTCGTATCGAATCGGACTGTCAGTAACTACGCTTAAATGCCGGTCAGAATTTTACTTTTATACCTACGTTGATTAATTATGCGATGCATCTATGGTAATAAAAAATATTTTCTTTTGTTAGTCCCCAACATACAAATATAAATTTATATCTATGGTCCGGAGTTTTTGGCGGGATTTTTTCGAGTGAACTTCAGCGGCTGTTAATATTATTTGCAAAATGGTTCCTAGTGGATATTGTGATATAAAAGTGGTGTAGTTTGGTGTCTCAACTGTCTACGCAACTGGACAATATGTGAAATCATTGACAGAAGCGATCTCGGGACAGTGGAGCGGAGAATTTTATTGTAGTATTGACTACCTCCGCAAAGCTTACTGGGAAGGCTGACTCGATACAATTTGCTGCCAAATACTCCAATAAACATTAGAATATGTTACATCCGTATTCTAATGCATACTAAAGAATGTTAAAATTGCACTGAAGACTAGGCAGCATGGTCTCAGACCTTAGCCTGTTCACAAATACAAAATAAAAAATATCTATGGTCCCCGCACCGTTGACAGGCTTGCAGTTTGTACAGACTACTTGAAGAAAGAAATAAAAAGTATTTATTTGTGACCCGCACGAGAAATCAGCTTAAAATTAAAAATAAAAACCCCGTGCGAGACCAAAAAGGCTCCTATCTCAGCATGTGCAGCGATATCCAAAAAAGGAAATATCGCTGCGCTGATATTCTGATATGACTAACTGGCAAAGCAGGCTTGTTAGTGTTTGTCAATGCCAAAAATCTGTCGACCGATCGCCCTAATTATTTTTCGCTTATATTCGTATGGTTAAGTACCTACTAAACGTATCGATTAAATGAATGGAAAAGAAGAAAGAAAGAATAAGTATTTAGTAATGGAAGGATCTTAAACCCGTGTTTCCTTCAACAAATAAACAAGTGCGAATATTTTCACATATTGTCGGTACTATATTGTAAGGTACCTTTGTACCCTGCGACAGGCTTTTTTTAAGCTTGTGTGTCCCTGCATCCAGAAATCGTCTAACAGGGAAAAATTTGTATTTTTTTTTAGGAAATGGCCTCCTTCTCTGAGACCGTGATGGTCCAGAAGGAGGCTGCCGAGTGGGATCGTGAGAGGGCCGATTTCACACGGAAAAGTAGGCGTCGGGGAGGCAAACGCCTTGACACATAAAACGCCGAAGCCCCGCCTGCTTATGATGCAGGCGAGGTTTAGGGGAGGCGTTTTTCAATCTCTCCAGGGGTGTGACTTGACAGGCCTTCCACACCATCTGTGCCAATTTTATGTTGGGTTTCTTTAGGGTGCTGGTCAGTGTGTCGTCTTAGGGGAGGAGTTTTAGGAGTTGGAGTATACGCTTAGGGGCACTATGAGCAGCAAAGGAAAAAAAAATTTTTTTTTGGACTAAAATTTCATTAATTTTATTTTTTCGGAAATTTCCCAAATTTATTGCAGTACCGGGTTGACCTTGACCATAACAATCATTTAGATTCTGAAAAGCATATCCCTACGACGCACCGTTTCCGAATTATGGGCCTCCAAATTTATTTTATTTTGTACAAAACGCTTTATATTTCCAAAATGGTAGCTCGGATGAAAATCTTTTCATCTAAGAATTTGTAGCTCTAGTCGATAACCATGAGATGATGTAAGAAGACACGCAAAAATTTGTTTTTTTAATTGAAAATTGAGAAAGACCACTGAGGTCTTCCAATGAAGAAGTGCCCTGGGGACAACGACGAGAGTTCGTGAGGATCGCATGACATTGGAGTCGAGAATTTAATATTGCCTCGACCCGGCAGCCTAATTGCGTAAGTGAATTCGGCAAAGGAAACGAGTCGATTCTTTCAAAGAATCAGAATCATTTCTTTCAACTTTTTCGGTATTGTGAAACTAATTTGGAAAGAGTACAAACGGGTTTTACGCTTGTTATACTTGACATTTGCATTACACAATTGAAATATTAAAGTTTTATCTCGATTCTTCCGCTTTCGTTCATTCTTTACAATCAATTCTATGTCAAAATATTGGTAATGGAAAGAATAATAACCTTTCCGTTTCAGAGTGTAATATGCAATACGTAAAGTCGTTTTTGGGAAAGAATCGACTTGTTTGCTTTGCCGAATTCACTTACGCAATTAGGCTGCTGGACGAACACAGTAGCAAGTTCTTCAGCAGTTAAGTGTATATTTCCCAATATGCGTTTAATGTGAAACTTAACCGATTTTATAGCGGTTTCACTAGAAAAATTGTCTGATACAGAATCTCTTAATTCGGTAAGAAATTTTTCTAACTCTGCTTGCCCCTACAAAACTTTTTCCACTATCGGAAAAAAATCTTGAGAGGTTTTCCTCTTCTTAAAAGATATCGTCTAAACGCTAGAAGGAAACTTTCCGTGCTTAAATCGCCCGCAAGTTCTAAATGAACTCTAGCCGTTTGAGCGTGAAGAAGTAACAAACATACAAACACACTCACAGACTTTTTCTTTACAATATTAGTGTGAATATATATAGTGTGATATAAAAGGGACCAGCATAATCTGTTCCTACAATCTGAAATGGATACCCTGGTGTTATACGCTGAGATGTTTCACGCGTCTACATTTTACACATTTTCGGTAAGTTTGCCGTGCTAACTCCTACATGTCTGCCTCCTATTGGCCAATACGTTTATGCTTGAAAGTATCAGCTGCAGGCCTGCATGCAATAACTTTAAATGGTAATGTTCAAATAAAAAGTTTTGTTAAGTAGTGTCTTGAATCAACAATAACGGGATGTTTTTATTGTAATCTTATTATGTAGAATTATATATCTAACCTGCCTCCCACGCGCATAACACCATCTGCATCAATATGTGGATATATACTTAGAATTTTTGACTTAATAATAGGGGTTAAAGTATGAAATTGCCGTTTTATTGTAATAGGTACTTCGAATTGACATAGAACCTTCATGGTTCGTGATTTTTGAGTGAAACTTTTTTCACATGGTACTTATGAAGTTCTTCTTTTAAAAATGTGCAACATTCGATTATCGACTTTCAGTTGTTTTTTTTATTCAGCTTAGACAAGAAAGATATATTATATACTTCGAAATTTTGAGTGATTTTTGAATAAGAGTGCCGACGCGGAACTAACGTGGCAGACACAGCTCGCAATATCAATGTTGCGTTTGGAGAGGGGACTGCTAATGAACGCACCGTGCGATTTTGGTTTAAACGCTTTCGTGATGGAAACTTTGATTTGAAGAACGAACCACGAGGAAGACCACACAGGTGAATAACAATGAATTGAAAGAGATGGTGGAAGCTGATCCGAGCCAAACTACCCAGGAATAAGCGGCATGGTTTAACGTTACCTTACCAACAATATTGACTCATTTGCGTCAAATCAATAAAATAAAAAAATATTAAAAATGGGTGCCTCATGATTTGACTGATCTGCAGAAAAAAACGCGTGTTGAAACTTGTGTGTTGAATCGATACAGAAATGAAGGAATATTGGATCGAATTGTGACATGTGACGAAAAGTGGCTTCTTTACGATAACCGTAAGCAAAAAAAGACTGACCCCAGGTCAAACGTCGCAATAGTGTCCTAAAGCAAAGCTTACCAATAAAAAGGTAATGGTAACTGTTTGGTGGTCTCAGCATGGTGTTAATTCACTATAGCTTTCTCCAATCTGGTCAAGCAATAACGGCAGATGTCTACTGTGCCGAACTCCGAACAATGATAGCAAAACTAGCAGTGAAACAGCCCCGACTCATGAATCGATCTTCACCATTATTGCTCCATGATAACGCGAGACCTCATACAGCACGAGAAACCGCTTTATCTCTACAGGAACTGCAACTAGAAACCATTCGTCACCCTCCGCATTCGCCAGACCTTGCTCCGACGGACTACCATTTTTTTCGTGATTTGGACAATTTTCTACGTGATAAAAAGTTTTCTTCTCAGGAGGCAGTACAAAATGCTTTCACACAGTTTGTCGAATCTAGATCAACAACACCAGAGTTATATAGCAAAGGCATAAATGACCTTCCTATATTTAAGTCTCAGAAACTATTAACTTTCCCATGCCTCTATATCCTCGAATTAGCAATATTTGTTAAAACAAACCGTAATCTATTTGCCACACTAACAGAAACCAGAAAGCGGAGTACATCATTAAGATCACAATATCAGAATTTACTTCACACAGGCACATTTAAAACTAGTTTATTAAAAAAAAGTGTGATCTGTATGGCTCCTGTTGTCTTTAATAAAATTCCTGATCATATGAAAACCTTGCCATTGATGAAATTTAAAAAATGTTTTACAGAACTACTTGTAGATAAATGTTATTATTCTGTTCAGGATTTCCTAAATGATACACTTTAATAACCTGTTTTTATAACTTATATAATAAGTATTGTATTTGCATGCCAACAAGGCAGAATGTACACGGTTCTTTATTATGTTATTTACGATCCTATTTGTATTTACCTGCATTCAAAGCAAATAAAAGTCTATTCTATTCTATTCTATTAGATGGCAGCAATGTATAGATAATAATGGTAATTATTTTGATTAAATAAATATGTTACATTAAAAAAAAAAAAACTATTCTAAATTTTTCAGTATATATCGACAATTTCATACTTTAACCCCTTATATTAATTGTTTTGCCTATTTTTAAAGAATTTATTTCATTTTCGAACGACCTTAGTTGTGCAAGGCAAATTAACTAGATGTCAGCTGTTTGCAATTCCATTACTGTTAATGAATCTTGCATCTTATTGTTAGAATTTTGCAACAGTTCTTCCTAATTTGTTAAATTTTGAAAATCATTCAATGTCTATAATATCTTTGTCAGGTTGCTTTACGCCTCTCTTCTAGAGCGATAAAACGCTCGCCATTTATGACTGCCTTTGTGAAGGTGGTGGATTCGACGGCGTCACGCGTCGTGCCGTTAGTATTCAAAACCTGCGAGGAGCTGTGAACATAAAAATTACAACAATTTACTACGAGACGTAAAAAAATATGAAGGCAATATGTATAACAGTATCACGTCCGCTCGCTCTTTCTGAAGGAACAGATATTAAATGAAGATACATATAGCGTACATTAATACCTCAATGCATATAGCATACATATAATTATGTATGCTAATTGAATCATCACCTTCATCCATATCAGCCGAAACTCGTCCACTGCTGGACATACGCGTCGCCACATTGAACGGTCCCGTGCGTCTCGCAACCAGCGGATCTCCGCAACCTTCACCAGGTCATCAGTCCACCTGGTGGAAGGCCTTCCAACGCAACGTCTGCCGGTTCGTGGTCGCCACTCCAGAACCTTTCTGCCCCATCGGCCATCTGTTCTGCGAGCAATGTGCCCTGCCCACAGCCACTGATTGAATATTTGTTGAAAACCCCAAGAACTTGGCCCTACCTGAGAATGAAAAGTGAGAACACTATTTAATTATCTAGAGCTTCTTACACTAAACCTACAGTAAAATTAAACTTACATGAAGAGGCAATTGAGGCATTTCTCCTGTAAGGTACTGCAGATGGCGATCTAGGATCAAATTGTAAAACAAAATATAAACAAATTAGTGAAATATAAAAATAACAAAGGTGGTAAGACTTGTACATAAAATCTCGCCACTTGTTCGGCTGTTCTATTGGCCTGTTCCATTGCCCAATAAATGGCCCTGGTTGTATATCCTGCACATGTGTTTTACATTGTAGCCACCACAGTCTACCTTAGGGCTCTTTTATTGAACAATGCAGTACTATTATATTTTATTAGAATTAAGGTACTGGTATTGAAGGTGTGGAAGTAATCCCACATGATTCTATAAAATTAAAATTGCACAGCCAAGATACTGTCGCAGAATAGCATGGCAGTTTGATTTTGTCTACACTAAACATTACGCAAGATTCCAAGTATTCTTATCTTGACTAATGACGTTAGGCTGAAAGATTATTTATTTATTTGAGTTTATTATTATGTATACGTTACAGTTAAAACCAGTTTTTAGTTAGAACGAGTTTTCCCTTGTTAGAACTAGTTTTTACTAAATGCCTTTGTTAAAACTAGAAATAACTAATACTCAAAATTTAATATCAGTTAAATGCCCAGTATGAATAGACAATATGATAAAAACGATTTTAATGTTATATTTTAATGTTGAAATTGGTGTAGGGTAGGTAGGGTTGGGTAGTTAGGGTAGTGTAGGTAGGGTAGGTAGGGTAGGTAGGGTAGGTAGGGTAGGGTAGGTAGAGTAGGGTAGATGAATGTTTGGTGTTTTTATGGCAAAACAAAGTTTACCGGGTCAACTAGTACTTTATATAATATATGGGCGCACGGTTGGCGCAGTGGTTGAGTGATTGACTGCAGCGCTGCGTGTCGCGGGTTCGATTCCCGCACGGAACAATTATTTCTATGATCTACAAATAGTTGTTCTAGCTCTGGGTGTTTGTGTATGTGAGTTTATATGTTTGTAAACGCATCCACGATACAGGAGAAATTCCTAGTGTGGGGCAACGTTAAAAAAAAAAAAAAAAAATATTAACATTACAGGTTAGAAACATATAGCATGTTTTTATGATGTAGATATTTTGAGTTTCCAGTTTTAAAATAAAACTTAATAACGGGGTAAGACGGCTTCAAACCAGCAAACCTACCTCAGGGTCGCTGTCACTGTCGCTAACCAGTGCAACCACCACATGAGGCAAACTGTTACGAGTACGTGTTTGTTTTTGTAATAACATTATAATCAAGAAGCGTAGACGAAGTTTCACTATACATATATCGTGACATTTTAATCATCTTACAAAGGTCCACTCAATGTATCTGACATAAACTAGCTCTAGGCGCGTAACTTTTTATTAAATTTAATATTGCCGCTATTTGTGCGGTAAAGTGCTTGTATAAAAAAATAACAGTTTAGGGTTAATGAAAATAGGGATATACAAGATAACAACGATTTTGTTGAACAATATTTTAAAAATTATATTGTTTTGGCAGTCACAGTTCAAGTTTCGGTGATCAGTTAGTCGATTCAAAGGTCTTAGTGCTAGTTTCTGCTTACACTCAATCTTGTTTGAAACTGGATAAGCGCCCTCAGGTAACCAATAGTTACAAATTCCGGAAAACAGAAGCGTTTAGGGTTCCGTACCCAAAGGGTAAAAACGGGACCCTATTACTAAGACTTCGAGATCCGTCTGTCTGTCTGTCTGTCCGTCTGTCACCAGGCTGTATCTCATGAACGGTGATAGCTAGACAGTTGAAATTTTCACGTGAAACGTGATTTTTTTGCCGTTTTTTGCGATAATGGTACGGAACCCTTCGTGCGCGAGGCCGACTCGCACTTGGCCGGTTTTTATTCATTTGTTAGCCTCACAAATTGTCAAATAAGTTGGAGAGTTAATTATTTGACCATTTGTTATACTAACAATTGACGAATAAGCGCATTAGAAACCATTAGTTAGCATATTGAATACAGAAACCATTGGTTGAGTTAACTACAGATCAAAAAACTGGACCTTCGGTGAATTTAGCTCGAAGTGATCTCTGTTATTCTAACCGATTTGCAAGGGATTTTACAGCAGTGCTTTAGTAAACAACTCGTCGTGAAAACTTAGGTCAACTGTCAACAACAACAAGACAACTGTTAGGTGAGCTGTCAACCAAAGCTTTAGGTAAAACTAGCTGACCTCCGCGTCTTCACTCCCGTCAACTGGCTATCTACCTATCTACCCACCAACCTTACCTACTAACCAACCTACTCACCTGCCCTACCAATCAACCTACCTACTCTACCCTATTCTACATACCTATCCTATCCTACATACCCTACTTATCCTACCCTACCTACCTTCCCACCTACCCTACCTAACTACCTACCAATTTGATAAACTATTTATTTGAATAAGAATTAATACTACAATACAAATGTAACCAACTTTTGTTTCTACCGGCGATCTAATTAAATTTTAGAACACAAAAGCTGCTATTGTGACTTAACTATGATAGTGAGATTATTCTCTTTCTCTTACAGTCTTTTTAATACGCTTTTATTAGCTTGGTATGTATTTATGTAACTGTAACTATGTATCTATGCATCAATGTAACGGAATCTTTAAACGTGATTTTCACCCACTTCAAAACGTCGGATTGATTTGAAACTTTGCACACCTATCAAGGACTGATGACAATGCAATAATTTAGTCAAAGTCAAAGTACTTTTGAAAGTCAAACAAACATTAAAATTTACAAGTAATAAAAGTTGATTCTACCGTGCGCGTTTAAATTGTTTGTCCCAATAGCCTTACCAAGATCTTCAGGACTAGCGACTTTTCAGTTAAATTTACCATTAAAGCGTGTTTTTTAGTTTTCAGAACTACAATTTATTTGTAGGTAATAATGAGTACTTTAATCATGTAGGACTTATTTTTTTTGTATCATCAATAGTTTTGTCAGCGCACGCCAAATAATTAATTTTATAGGCTAAATGTTTCTACTTTGAGTTACATTATTGCAATTTTCATAAGGATCTCTAATTTTTTTGAAAATAAATTATAGCCTATGTTACTCGGGCATAATGTAGCTTTCAATAGGTGAAAGATTATTTATAATCGGTCCAGTTGCTTCGGAGCCTATTCGGTACAAAGAAACGAACAAAAAATCTTTACTCTTTACAATATTTGTATAGATGACAGTTCACTTCACACTCAGGTCACCTAAGTTTTCGTGAAGACGTTTTAACAGAATAGACTGGCGTACTTTGAGTCCACTTCGCCTAAGTTAGCACGGTGAGATTCACGAACACGGAATAGTACTACAATCGACCAATCACATGCGAGATGAAGGACGCGATGTAGATTTCCGTCTATTGTTACTTGAAACCAAAGGTCAGGGCAGCAAGTCATATTTATGCAAAACGGTCATTGTAAACGACAAAAATCTTTTTTACTTAAAAATGTAACTGACTTTCAAATAAAAACATTCGGACTCGCGCACGAAGGGTTAATTACCCGTACCTACCTTTATCGCAAAAACAGCATAAAAATCATGTTTGTTGTATGGGAGCCCCACTTAAATATTTATTTTATTCTGTTTTTAGTATTTGTTATAGAGGCAATAGAAATATATCATCTGTGAAAAATTTCAACTGTCTGGCTATCACGGTTCATGAGATACAGCCTGGTGACAGACAGACAGACAGACACCGTTTTTACCTTTTGGGTACGGAACCCTAAAAATTACTTCGATTTCGGAAGTCGGTGTTCCTGTTTTTGTTTCTTGGTTTTTTGACACCGACTTCAGAAATTGAAGTTATTTTTCAATTTGTAGTGTTTTTATTTGAAAAAAATTAAAAAGAAAAATATTTAATTGCCACCTACGACATACAAACATTACATTTCAAGAACAAGAACAGTGGTTGTTACAGCTTTTGAAAACTAAACCCTACAATATTGCTAGTTTGGAAGTTGGTTGTATTTTTTTGTCAAAATGTTTTTATTTTTCAACTTTTTAGTTGTGGTACATATTGAGCAAGTTCAATAGTGAGGTAATGCCCAAAGTTATGCCTGAATAGATTATCCGAATAACATAAAACTTAAACATAGCCGGTGAAATGAGAATGCACCAGGGTGAACTGTACATATCTGCGTACCCCTTTAGAGCGTACCGGCGAGATGGTATGTTATGAAATGCCGTAAACAATAAACATGCGATTGTAGCAATCCCGAGAAATTTGCCGTTGTTTATTGAAGAGTTCTGTTGTATATCGCCGAAGTTCTTCATCAGATCTTGATCGAATTTAAATGAGGCCACATGAGAAGCACCAGCTTTCAAATAAAAAATAGAATCATCAAAATCGGTTCATACGAGTAGTAAAAAGTTCTGAGGAGAAAAAAAAATACAGTCGAATTGAGAACCTCCTCCTTTTCTTGAAGTCGGTTAAAAAGAGTTCGTATGTGCCAGCAAATTATTGATTTTCTTAAGTGTTATAGTGAAATTGTTCTCACTCTGCACGTGTTGGGTCAAACCATCAAACTGTAAAAGAAAGAAATTGTGATAAATCAATAAATAATTAATAATGACGTAGGGACCATTGCCCGATGAGCCATTCTATTCTACTTTATAATTCAATAAACATTACAATTTATAAAAAAACCTGTTTTTTGTATGTGAGTTTATATGTTTGTAAACGCACCCACGATACAGGAAGAAATTCATAGTGTAAGGCAAAGTAATAATTAAAAAAAAAGTGGCTACCTGCGTCTTTACTTTCACTGGAAAACAACACCTGGGGGGTGACCATAAGCTATTAGAGCGGTATCAATTTAAGATCGAATAAGGGACAGATGTATATGACTTGTATACATCTGTCACTTACTCGATCTCAAATTGTAATTGTGTATATTTGAATTATAAATAGGCACAACAAAATTGATATACGCGAGTACGACGCTTGGATAAAAATATTATTACTCATGTTAAACTATAAAGAATAACTTCAGGATAAGGATTGTACGAATAGAAATGTCAAAACTTTTCTTGGTATAAGCTATTCTTTGTTTATTTTTAGACATTTTTAACCACCGACGGAAAAAGAGGGGTGTTATAAGTTTGACGTGTGTTGCTGTGTATCTGAGTATCTGTGTATCTGTGTGTCTGTCTGTGGCATCATAGCTCGTAAACGGATGAACCGATTTTGATTTAGTTTTTTTTTTGTTTGAAAGGTGACTTTGTCGAGAGTGTTCTTATAGCTATGTTTGATTGAAATCGGTTTAACCGTTCAAAAGTAATTCACATTTTACTCTCTAAATCTGGGTTTCGACGCAAAATATTATGCGATAATTACGTGTTTCGATAGGTTGTCGATTAAAGCGTCTGCTACTATATATGAAGTTTAAAACATGAAATAAAAATTAAATAAAAAAAAAACACGGTTTAAAAACTTCTAAATATATAATCTATTATATCTAAATATTATAACAATCCTCTCACTCGCGTCGGGGAACCGCTAAGTAAATAAAATAAACTGCTGTAAACGTTGGCGGTTCCCCGACGCGAGTACTAGAGGCTTGTTTTTTGTTTAACTGCTGTAAACGTTGGCGGTTCCCCGACGCGAGTACGAGGCTTGTTTTTTGTTTTTAGAGGTTTTTAATTCGGGTTTTTTTTATGCTTATTCTTAGTTCATTCTCGAGTATAACTGTTATACCACGTTTAATTTTATGGCTGTTGGTGACAATACATTGCATGCTTGGTCTGGTATAGTCACGGTTAGGTATGGCCAGGAGAGTGGAGACCCTCATAAAAAGTTTTTTTTATTTTTTACAGGGTTATTTACTTACCGAATGCCTTGATTAATTTGTGTAGTACAGCTTTCCACACAAGCTTCCACAATATCCATAATATTCTGATAATCATTCACCACCATCTTTCTCATTTCCTAGGCATATTTTTCGTTCTCTGTAATTTAAGAAGTTACCTTTTGTAAGTCGGTTGGGAACGAACATTGATTAAAATGTTAGGTTTATTTTACAAGAGACCGGATGATATGAAAGATAAAAAGGTCGAAACATGCATGCAAATATGCATGAAATACGCTTAAAATATTCAGCTTGAAAAGTGTCAAAATATGCAACAACAAATAATAAAAAACCTAGTTTAATAACTACATAAAATAACATAATCAGCCTTTTAACGTTCCCACTGCTGGGACACAGGCCTCCTCTTTATGACAGGGAATGGGCCTTATTTATTTACGCCACAAAATACTTACGCCACGCGGGCACAATGTGGGTTGGTGATTGTCACATATCTTCGAATTTTTGTTCCATGACATGCCGGTTTCCCCACGATGTTTTCCTTGACCGTTTTGAGAGCAGCGATGATGAAATAATTTAAACAAAGTAAAGCGCCTGCCTGGGTTTGAACCCACGACCTACAACATGTAAGTCGCGTCCACTGGGCCACCATTACTCACCATTGTTCTCTCAGGCTCTGCAAAACCCCAAAATACTATAAATGAAAAATAAGTACAAAATTAAAACCCGAATACTGAAAAATCACGCTCTAAAAACTATGAAACAAGAAAATATTTTCATCTGAAATTGTTATGTAAACTATTTCATTTGTACCCGATAGGTATTCAATAAACAACTTGCATGTAATAAATATTGTATGTATCTCATACATAATTTCATAGTGGTATTCAGAAGATAACTGTGGTGCTATGCTACTTTGCAGGATGTAGATATTCTTTGTAACGTTATGTGGCAAACGACTACGGTTATATAAGTTATTTATTTAGACTTCAGGCACAAAAGGTACAAAGGCGGACTTAATGCCTTAGGCATTCTTTAATAGTCAACCAAGGGTGGTGAAGAAGGGTGGTAACATGACAGGTGCATTGCTTAAACAATAAAAACCAAAAGTTGTTATTAATATACTAAGATAGGTAAAATAAACGTACTTATTTATTGAATATAATATATACTTATATAAATATCTATATTTATGAAGTAACAGAAAAGAAGAAGGTGAGTTGACTCTGTCAACTCTTTGTTGTGTTGAGTTATTTATTTACATTATTTGACAAAATTATCGTTTGCAAATTTGCAAATGATATACTTCAAATTTAATTATTTTTGTAAAAAACTTTGAAATTTTATTATTTTTGTGGAAAACTTTCAAATTTTTGGTAACAAGGTTATGTTTCCGATCGTTCAAACTATTTTTATAAACAGGAACTGGCCATTCTTCATCTAAATATTCACGAACATAATTATGCATTAAGCATTATTAGTTCTTGGTTAAAATATGCAATAACTGGTGAAAACTGGTGGACTTGGCTCAAGTATCTTTAAAAAAATGGTTATATCTTGATGAATTTGGTTGTATATTGTAGAAAAACACGTTTTATTCATAATTAAAAAACATTTTTTTTATTTTTCGGGTTGAACGAGATATAACGATGTTCTTGAAATGAACCCTTTTTACAATGCAATAAGGTGCATACAAATGTCCAAGTGAAGGAACCTTATATTTTCTTGTCTGTACATATAAAGTAAAGGAGACGGATGGAAAAATATTAAATGGATAATATTGAAATTGCAGACACGATACCTCATTAAGGTGATATATACCCAATGCCCCACTGTTAACTCAGTACTGGCCGTGCGCCCGATCCGAGCCAAAATATCAATATTGAACCTCCTTTTGAACATTTTTGTTCGCAAAATATTGTTTGATTTACATATGCTATATTATATTTACACATGGTTTTTTTTTCTGTGTAAAAATATTTTTAAACATCCGAGTCGTTTTGGAGGCGTATCCAAAAGTAGCGAAAAAATTGCGTGTTGTTAATTATTTTTTTAAAGTAAAACTATTTGTTATACGAAAAAACCATGTGTTCAAAATAATGTACATGAAACAATTTTTTTTTTTTCAATCCTTTTAACCTAGCCGTTACTAAGGAGTATGCTTTAGAAAGTTACCGTTTTACGGCACTAAAGCGGATGTAGGCTCTTAAGGCGCCGATTCCCTTGAGTAGCTGATTTTAAAATAAGAATCACGTCTAAATGGCTAGTCGAATTTTTTTTTTAAACATATATGTTATATTAGACTATTTTCTTAATAATTTCATCTGAGCAAATTTTGAGTTTTATTTGTATAACACAGTGTAATTAATTTGTAAAGTTATGTCTAAAACGGACAAAAACGCGACAATCACACTCAAACCGCTGGACGTATTTTAATGAAATCCACACCATCTCAAAGACAATTTAATTATCTACATTTTGATCTGTGGCTTTTTTTTTAAAGTCATAGAATAATAACGAAATTACAAAAAAACTACTAAATTTTGTCGCGCGGGTGTGAAACGAGTGCGCGTTTTGTTCCCTCAAGGTCGTTGGCGTTATTCGTCGTCTTAAGGGGTCTGTGTATGGGCAATCTCCTTGGCCCCTTTTCAAATCGCAAATGCATTTAACCCGGTCTCTACATAATTAAATGGCCACAGATTATTTTTGTCAGCATCCCTATTATCACTTTATGTGTATACGAAAATATACGAAACTGGCTAAGAGTGCAAAAATTCCCTTTTCTTGAATTTGAAAAATCCCAGTCAAAACGTTAAGAACATGAAGCAATATGTGTTTGAAACTAAGAATATAGGTAACGAACTAGTACTGAAACATACCTGATCTGAACAATATCAGTGTTTGACGACGATTTCATGGTTTAAACACGTGGAAATCAAGTTCCCAGGATGTAAGTCTGCTAATCTACTTCATGGCACATCCAGTAAATTACGTTCACCACACCATTGGAACGGAACGACATGTCACGGTCTATCCATATAACGAGCAGTCAAAGTCGTGAAGCCATAGTAGGTAAATACATAGATTTAGTACCAAAATTCACAATGTTCTAAATGCAACTGAAGAACTGTATCTTCCTATCTTTGCTGCACAGTGCGCCTCAGGTAAGGAACACGACAATACAAAGTGTAGACGTTGCCCTAAAGGTCGTAGACCCTTCCTAATGTGCAAGCAAAAAATGCTAACAGTAATAACATTTTTTTTATAGAGCATTCTTAGAAGCCCCAGAGGTTTAATACATCTTTCTGCACACAATTTGTGGTATCAAAATTCAACTATTGGCTGTAAAACCTTCACTACATTTCCACGGAAAACTTACTTCTGATTTCAAACGAATTTTTGATTTTGACGTCCTAAAAAAAAATAACGTCCCAACACTATTACCTACTGATCCCTAGGTGCCAAATGTGGAATAAAATTTTAAATAATAAATTATTCCACATTTGGCACCTGCGAAAAATATCGATAGAGGAATACCTCAAGTGCCATTAACTCAGGTGCCGTTAAAACGGGTACCCAATGTGGAATACGTCATATTGTTTTTCATACACACATCATCTTTATTTGTAAATTATTTATATGATTAATTGTATCTTAATTTCTAAATTAATTATTTACCCATTTTTTATTGTTACAAACTTATGTGCGACTAGCTGTTGCCCGCGGTTTCGCTCCCGTGGACCACCCCACAGGACCCGTTTTCGGGATTAAAAAATAGCCTATGTCACTCAAGAATAACTTTTTTTCGGCGGTAGGTGTAAAAACCAGCTAAGTGCAAATTATCGCAAAAAAATCACGTTTGTTGTATGAGAGCCCCACTTAAATCTTTATTTTATTCTGGTTTTAGTATTTGTTGTTATAGCGGCAACAGAAATACATCATCTGTGAAAATTTCAACTGTCTAGCTATCACGGTTCATGAGATACAGCCTGGTGACAGACGGACACACAGACAGACAGACAGACGGATCGCGGAGTCTTAGTAATAGGGTCCCGTTTTTACCCTTTGGGTACGGAACCCTAAAAAGATAAGACGCGAATTTTAACAGTTGTTTTTTTATAACTAAAATATAATTAAGTATTTTTATATAATTTTGACCTTAAAATAGTAAAATAGTCCACCAAACCAGCAGTACTTACGTTATCAAAACGGTACATGTAACCAAGTACTCAAAACTATACCACCTGCCAGCCGTCACCGGTACTTTATAAAACGCTACAACATCACAAATACTAACAAAATGTCGCAACTGGATGACATCCAATCGGCCCAGAGAACCTTGGAGGAGTGCTTCCATAAGAAGATGGGTGAGCTGGAGGCACACATACAGTGTGCAGGACCGGCAAAGGACTACTGTTGCTAAGATCCGTGAGGAGTTCCGAACATTCCGGGAGCTTATGTTTGGTGTGCTGGGTCTTCTCTGGAAGCAGATCACTGAGTGCTCCAGAGTGGTCGACGGGCTTGAGACACGCTCACGTCGAAAAGCTCTCATCTTTATGGGATTTGCCGAAACGGACAAAGAGGATTGCAGGGCTCTTGTGTTGGACACAATAAACAGCAAGCTGGCCCTGTCCAACATCTCTGCATCTTCCGTCAAGGTTTGCCATATATTGGGGGCAGCAAGCAAGCGACCTACCCGCAGCCGGCCTATACTGGTAAGATTTTCGAGTACTTACCATAAAACTGCTGTCTGGAAGGCAAAGTCACGTTTGAAGGGTTCCTCGGTTACGGTCAAAGAGTTCTTAACCAGGACTATGCAGGCTGTATTTACCAAGGCGCGTATCCACTTTGGAATGTAGGCATGCTGGAAGCAGGACGGGGTTATTGTCATCAGAACCCCGGATGGCACACGGCAAAGGATTACTTCATTGTATGAACTTAACCCACTGTTGACTAAGCTTCCTAAGGAGGTTGTGAAATCGACTGGTGCAACAGGATGTAGTTGTGGAGTGCGTAGAAACTAAGTATTGTTTATGTTTACGAATTTTGTGATTGTATTATTCTGTGCTTGAGCGTCGCGTCGTAGTTTCGCTATATGCTTGCTTTGTGTTCACATATATTTTACTACGTTTTGTTCGTTTCTGATCATTATTTGTGCTTGTAATTGTTGTTGTTCGTTACCTTTCTATCTTTATGTAAATAATACTCATTGTTACCTGTCAATAATGTCTGTGTGGTGTTTGCAATTATGTCAAATTTGTTTATCCCCGGACCCTGCCTTTCATTAATTATTGTTTTATGTACCCTACAATTGTAAATATTAGTGTTAAGTTGACGTCCGATATCACTCTGTTCCACGTTTTTGTTTTGTGTAGTGAATTACGTTCGGTTTTTGCTCATGTGCTTTGTTGTTGTATTTTTTCATTCTTAGCTTGCTTTTATTGCTATCGTGTTTGTGTTTGTATTAACTCTTACTTTGTTACAAATCATTTTGTACTGGTTCAGCTGGAGGGTAGTGCATAGATAGTGGAGTTGCACCGTAAGGAAAATTTTAGGCATTGTTTATTTTATTAGTATTTATTTTATATTATTTTTAATTGTATTTTATGTTACCTGCTGATGAGTGATGCAAGTTTTAAGTTATTACCTGACTCCCTTGGTGACTTTGTACGTCAGAGCTTTAATCAACCGAAACATAATTTATTTAACGTAATATGTCACATAAATGCTCAGAATGTGGCAAGTCATTACACCGATCTCTTCGACACCTTTTCTGACGCCAATGTCCACGCCGTTCTGATTTCTGAGAGTTGGCTTAAGCCTCATCTTCTTTCTACGACCTACCCTCTCCCTGGTTTCATTCTTATCCGTAACGATAGGATTGGTAAGGAAGGAGGAGGTGTTGCTATTTATCTTCGTAGCGATTTTCCATATAAAATCATTGCGTCATCTCCTTCATTATACAGTGCTTCTGTTGAGTACCTCTTTTTGGAGATCTACATCAAAGGGGTCAAGACCCTACTTGGTGTTGTGTACTGTCCGCCTGCCGTTGACTACTTCCTCACCCTTGAATTGGAGCTGGAGTCTGTGGGGTCGGAGTTCGCACATTGCGTCATCATGGGCGATTTCAACACAGATCTTTCCCATCCAACTCCTCGTTCCCGTAAACTTCTCCACATCATTCAGTCCATTGGTCTTCACGTTCTTCCTTTGCAACCCACACATTTCAATATCACAGGGGATGACACGTGGCTCGAACTAATTCTGACGTCCACTCCCTCCCTTGTTTCCTCCCATGGTCAGTGTCCTGCACGTGGTTTTCCCCACCATGACCACATTTTCCTGTCATACGTCCTAAAACCACCTAAACCACTCCCTAAAGTCCTGCACATTCGTTGTTTTGCGCGTCTGGATGTCGAGAGGCTGCGTCAGGATGTGGCGGAACTCGATTGGGGTCACCTCGCTGCGACAACAGCTGTAGACGAAAAACTGCGTATCTTTAATCGGACGGTCCTTGCTCTCTACGACAAACACGCTACTGTCAAGAGGGTTAAATTCAGGCGTCCACCTGCTCCTTGGATGATGGTAGGGGTTCGTATGGCGATGAGAAGCAGGGACCGAGCCTTTCGAAAATTTAAAAAATATCGCAGTGACGAAAATAGGAACATTTTCAAAGCTGCTAGAAATCGGTGTAATCAGGTGATACGCAACGCCAAACGCCGCCATATTCTAGAAAACATTTCTTCTGCTTCTCCTGCCAATATCTGGCAATTCCTCGGAACTCTCGATATCGGTAGGCCTCGTCATGTGGATTATCCCAAGACGATTGGCCTGGATGAAATCAACTGTCACTTTACTACCACTTATTGCCATTTGGATTCCCAAATGTTGTCTCAGACGGTCGATTCCATTACTGGCCTACCCGGTTCTATCATAGAACCATTCCGTTTTTCGCCAGTTACCGAGGATGAAATTAAAAAGATGATCCTTTCTATAAAATCCAAGGCTTTTTTTTATTGGGATAATCCCACCGTACTATTCCCAAACCACTGCAACGCCTGTAAGCCAGAATCAACAGTGGCGACCACCAGAAAAGCGCCGAGGCAATGAAGCTCGACGAAGTCCCGGCGAAAGAATTTAACTGTCTTGGATCCCACAACGAAATTAATCAGAAAAGAATAACGGAGGAGTACATTTACAATTTGGATAAGCCCAGTTGCCTAGCACCACGGATAAAAATTTGCATTTCTCGTAATATTAATGGGTACATTGTGAGTATAGTGTGAGTTATATTTGATTCCAATAATAGGTATGGCAAAAACGCTTGAACGCACGGATATTTGTTCTAGTTTCCACAAGGTCCGTATAATAAACAACTCCTGATGCAGCCTGTACATTATTCAACATAATATTGCGTTTATTCTGCCAAAGAATACACTCCCATAAGATATGATATGCAGATTGTACATATTCGCAGTCAGATGTACATAGAACACTGACATAAAGGCGAGGCAACGAGCTTGAAGGAAAATAATTTACTTTTAAAGTTACCATGCCCTGTGAGAAATTGGGCAACACAGTGATCCACCTCCAGCCACTTCCTGGCCAGCCGCACGCGAACGGATGGAAAGAATTGGTGGAGGTGTCGGCCCTTGATGGAATCATCCCACCTACATTGCCATTCGGATAAAAGTTCCTCCCAGACGTCAATAGGTGGTTTAAATAATCTAGAGATTTTCTCACGGTTACTCCGCGTTAAAAAGTCCGCGTCCACGGTCTCTCGTGCGGATTTGACATTCGATATTGCAGCACGTCGCTGCACTTCAAGGTCGACCCGAAGTACGCCAGCAAGTACTGGTAAGGCCTCAGTACTAACCGTCCTGTATGCTTTGCATAAGAATATCAAAGCTAAACGCTGGCTTTGAAGTAATTTTCGTCGTACCGCCCCTATGGTGGCCCTATCAGCCCAAACAGGCGTCCCATAGCACATACAACCCAAGTAAGTAGCCCCATAAATAGTCTTTAATGTTAAAAAACACAGACCCCACGTTGATTTAGATATTCGCGTTAAGGCATTGAAGTTTTTTTTTTGCTTTTTCACCGACTATTTTAATATGATCTATAAATGCAAAATTCCTCTCTAACACCAAGATAGCACACGGACTGCTTCCTTTTCACGGGAACGTTATTAAATGTAATAGTAGGACACGATTTAAGATTACCCTTCAAAATGAGTTGAAAAGTTTTGTGCGGAGCAAAGGTCAGGCGGTTTCGATCGCCCCACTGAGATATTAATCGTAGGCAAGTGTCAGCCAAGTTCTCGAGTCCAGCTCGAGTACTTGATTGAATGAGCAGAAGACCGTCGTCCGCGTAACCGGTTAATGAACAGTCGCTTGGAAGCGGCATCGCGAGGAAATCATCGAAGCCTAATTCCATAAAGGCGGACCAATAACCGAACCCTGAGGACATCCCATGGTGAGAGACTTCGGCATGGAATAATGGCCGAGTTTGAGTTTCGCGGAACCATTTAAAAAGTAAGAGTAAACTAGATTATATATATTTCTATAGCAGCCCCGAGTTTTCATTCCGAGTAATAGCATTGGCCACCATGCGTTATCAAAAGGTTCAGAAATATCTAGAAAAATCCCAATTACATACTTATGTTCAGATGTATTAACTATTTTCCTAACAGTAAGGGCCGCGTCTACGGTTGATTTGCCAGTAGTGAAACCGTATTGATTGTTATGAAATTTTGGTCCGTCCGGTAGCAAACGTGGAACGATAAGGCGCTCCAGGAGTTTTCCCAAAAATGGAAGTAATGTTATGGGCCGGTACGACTTTGGGTCGTCCGGGGGTTTGTCGCCACTTTTCGGGATGATTCGTATAAACCCGCGTCGCCATATACGAGGAAATACGCCCTCCGCAATACAACGGTTGTACACGGTTAAAATCGCATCACCGGCTGTTTTAGACGCTTCATAATCATCCGATTAGATATTTTATCTTCATCTGATGACTCGTGAGTGGTAACCTCATGACAACGTTAATAAATTCGTCAGTGGATGGAAGGTCTGACGAAAATTTAAATTAATATTTATGATTTTATCTACAAATAGATTTTGCATCTTGACTATTTCTTGTAAATAATAATTGAGTTACAAAGAAAACCGTCAACAACATTCGGGGACCAAGGCAAAGTAAATTCAGCGTGTGCGTGTATGCGTGTGTGCATTCACGATGGGGTGAGTTTGCCTCCTCCAACAGCTTTATGTTATGTTTTTCTTTTCAGCTCTTTGGCTGGTTTTGATCTACATACGGCCTGATGCCAAGTAAATGCAGCGTGTGGTGAGACTCCGATAAGTCGGAACTTGGTATACGCCACCGATGCAACGAACAAAATACATTTAAACTCAACTCCTCTATAATTCTGTTTATTGTGTTATAGTTTTAACTTAAAATAGCAGTTTTAACACTGGGGTGTGATTGCGTAACTCATAAATCCATACAATCGCTATCAATACCTTTCATTTGGTCAATCCAACAGTATTCATTGCATGTTTTACGAACTCGAGTAGACGAATTTTTAGACGTATGAAGCAACAATTCATCGGTCCATTCAAGTAGTTATAGATAGCTATACTCTCGATCGATTAGATATCAATGCCGGGGTCCGTCAGGGGTCAATACTTTCTCTAGGTCTCAGCTACACTATTCTTGCTAAACACAAAAGTTCTGTTTAAACCTTTTTGGTTGGGTATGTAGACGACAGCACTGTTGCTGAGAGATACTTGTCCAATGCACGGGCTACTGGGCCTCAGATCCGGTCTCTGCGCGAGGTCATGTTTGGACGCTTGAACCTGTCCTTGAAGGCAATCTCAAAATGGGATGATGCCAATCTGGTCAGTTTCAATTCTGCTAAGACCCAGACTTGTCTTTTTTCCTCTAGAAAGAGCCAATTCCACCTAGCTCCATCTTTCCATGATGTAGGTAACCGTGCCGAAAACGGACCATCTCGAAGTTCTTGGTGTTACGTTGACATCGACTCTTAATTTTGGTCAATTATTGAGGCAAAGCCTCAGCTGGCTGCAAAAAAATTGAGGATCCTTGCAAAGGTGAGACGGTACTTCACACCTGAACAGCTACTCAACTTGTATAAAGCGCAAGTTCGGTCATGTATGAAGTACTGCTCTCATCTCTGAGGCGTATCTGCCAAATACCAGCTTGATGTGCTTGCGTCGATTAAAAACGGGCCAAGAGGCTCATCGGCAATGAAGCACTGGTCAAGTCAAAGATCCTGGGCCTTGAACATCGACGCCGAGTTGCAAGCTTGGCGGTTTTTATCGGTTACATTTCGGGGATGGTGCGATGGAATTGCATGATTTAATTCCCAAATAAAATATATGAAAATGTGTGTACGTGATTAGTGTATCCAACCAAAACGAAAATGTTAAAGAAAACCAAATTCTTTATAACAACTTCGCTGATAAAAGATGTGTGATCTAACTATATATCAAGTTCTTTTTAAGTTCCTTAAGACGACGACTAATGCCAACGACAAATGTACTTTCCTTATTACATACTTAAAAAAAAAGCCTCAGATCAAAATGTAGATAATTAAATTATCTTTGAGATGGTGTCGATTTCATTAAAATACACTCAGCGGTTTTGGTACGATTGTCGTCTTTTTGTCCGTTTTAGACAGAACTTCACAAATAATTACACTATTAACATAAAAAAACTATTAACAATCACTAATATTAAACTATTAACATAGTGTAATTATTCGTAAAGTTAAAACTCAAAATTTTCTTAGATAAAATCATTAAGAAAATGGTCTAATGGAACATAGGTATATTTATTGCTCCACAATAGTGGGACTTGGCAAGTTGATTTGACTGCCCCAATCATATCTATAATTTAGTCAAGTGCCTGTTGTCGCCTCGAGGATGGACATACATTTTCGCGGATGGAATTTATGATTTTAAGTAATGATTTGATTATTATTTAATATATGATTTTGGTGGCGGTTGATTTATTTGTTAAAAACATATTTTTGTATATAAAATTTAATATGTAATTTATTTAGGTTGGCTACACTGCTGCCGCGCTGTCATTGATCCGTTGAGAATTGCCGGAGCTATGGTGGGGCCGGGGGTGGCACGTCTATATTAACCGTCGGTGATTTATAATCGCCCTTTTTCATTGGCGAGCACAGAGCAGGTATCATCTCTTCAGTTATATTTCAAACAACGTGTTTACTTGTAAAATTGTAGTTATTGTGTATGTGTACATTTTGATAAAAGAAAAAAAGATCGATACAATTAAATGTATATACAATTTAATTGTTATTGTTATTATTTATTTTTATTATTATTCGCTTAATTAACTCTGACACCAGAGGTGGCCACACCTCACACGAAAGAAAAAGAATTGTTATTACTGCAAGCCCGGACACATTGTATATTGGCACACCTATGTGTTAGCTAGCCAAGTCGCAATCATCATATTATAACTATTATCTTTATATTCATCGAACGTTTAGAAACTTAGGCCGAGTTTCTCACCTCTAAATTATCGCAGAATTAATGTGTCAAATTATCAAACACGGGTTATCTGCTGTAATTGGCTGTTGAAAATTCATTCAACCAATGGGGATGTGAACTGCCACTTTTCACGATAGGTGGCGCATCGTCGCTATGGCTATTGAAAGCTGTCAAATCCATACATTTTGTAACCTATCATTCAGTAAATTTTCTCGGAATATGCCTTTGTGTGCTGTACCAGGATGTACCAACCCCTGTGTTTATTTGTTGCCCAAAGATACAACGCTAAAAAGAACTGGGAAAAGGCTATAAATATTTTACAGGTTGTGTTATGTACCTGTCAAAGTAACTCTGATTATGTTGCTTGGTAACCTTCGGCGAAATAGTGGAGCTATTCACGTATTGATAAAGTTCTATAGCAGGAATGTCATTTGCTTGGCCTTCAGAAGGTTGAGGGCTTTGGTTGCCGACAATAAAATAAAACTTCTAATCTAAAACGTAAAGAAAACCAACACATTAAAGTAATGTTCTCAAATTTTTTGTAAATTTTCCTACCATAAGTCAAGTAAGAAATAACTCACACCAAATCACACATCATCAGCCTATTGGAACATTAATAGGCTGATGATGTGTTATGTGGTGCACTGCTGGGACACAGGCCTCCTCTCTGTGAGAGGGAATGGGCCGTTAACCACCACGCGGGCCCAGTGCAGGTTGGTGGATGTCACATGTCTTCGAATTATTGGTTCTATGACATGCCGGTTTCCTCAAGAGGTTTTTCTTCACAAAAAACAAAAACAACTCGTTCGCTCGAGAAATAACTCGTTGCAACTAAAAAAATAGCCAAATCTAGAACATATCACCGAATTGTTTTTCGGTGATATGTTCTAGATTTGGCTATTTTTATATATAGTTAAAGTCGGCCTCTCATCTATCTATGCCTATCATCTGTTATTCTTGTCTCTCATTTCTTTAGTTCGTCTTTCAATTCCTTAAGCTTCCAGGGACAATACATGTTATCAATAACGATGGTAGACCGTTTTAAACACAAAAAATAACATAAAAACGTGATGTAAGCAAAGCAAAAAAGATTTGACAGCAGCGATTGCGCCGCCAGCGACATCTGCGCTCAGTTTTGCGTTCACATCCGCAGATAACGCGTGCTTGACTATTTGTCACATTAATTCTGCGATAAATTAGAGGTGAGAAATGAGGTGGAATGATGAGAGTGCTTTAATCATTTTTCAGTCTTCCATTAGTTTTAGAACATTATGGATAGGTATAGTCAAGAAAGTTGATCCATGTCATGACCCATTCTGTTGATAATTGGTTTGAAAAAGAAACAGACAGACAGACAGAGTGATAGTGATAAAAAACTGTGTCAATGCGGCTAAAAGGTCGTGGAATAGATATATAATAGATTTGAAAAGTATTTTTTTGTTATAGCTAATTTATGTTCTGAATTTGGAATTAACTGTCGTCCAGCATTGCTCTGTTTTTCTTGTACAGTACAGAACAATATTTTAATTCAAAAACAAATACGTACTACTTCTGTTACAGAAGCTTATTCATAAGTTTATTTGCAGTAAAAAAAAATTGCAGTAAAAAAACTTTAGGGCCTACTGCAAATAACCCCAACTGTCCCTCGCCCTGTTCCTTTTGTTTTGAGTCACGATTTTTATTCCACCCCGTATATTTAAGCAAAATTCGACCCAACGGTATTAGAATGTCTTTAGTGCAATTAGGTTTGGGATGGGTCATGAATTAATGTTGTCGACTCAACATAAAGTACAGTTAACTTTTTTCTCGGAAGGCCAAATGTAAACTTTCATCAGTTTAGCTAATGTGACGTGGGCAACACCTGGTTTTGTCCTGTATTCACGAGACATTTATTTGTATTGCATTGAATTGTAACCACCTACGACAAAAATAATTACGGATAGATAAATAGAGGCCCCTAAAGTCGGGATTTTTATCTCTGAGCTAAAATTGATACATGCAAATGTCAAATTACTTCTTTTAGTGCTTATTAGGCCGCCTAAGGTATTGGCTTTCGGATGCGCCAGGTACGAAACGGTGCTGTTTTTGTATGAGATTTACAACTGCGCAGCCATTGTAGACAACTTCAGGGTGGCCAAGAAGTTTGGTGAGAAGTATATTTTAAGGTTACACGAACTTCTTTGTGCGCGGGGTTAAAATACCTGCTATCTCATCCGACAACTCGTGCGAAAGAGATAGATGCTGTGATGAGCACTATGAAGCTAGTTCGCATACGAATTAGCACTTTTGCAAGTTAGTAGCGAAATTAATGATGATTTAGGACGAAAAATAGGCCCGCGAAATTTTAAAAACAGACCTTTGGCAGTCTAGATATCATGAAAAAACGACGAAATTTATATTTTCAAAATAAAATTATTTGCATTGTTGAACTACTAATCTATCCCTGTATGGTGGCCGTTTTGCAATTTTCCTTCTTCTTCTGGTATTTATAGCCGCTCAAAGATGCGTTAAAATTTGTGTTGAAATGTGGAACTTTCGACGCTCATAACATTCAAATATTTTTCTTTTTTACTTTTTTGTTTCCATACAGGGCTAGATAATGGAGAGACAAGTTGATATTTTTTTTCTGAACTTTCATCGTCAAACAGTGGAGTAATCCCTAGACTACGTTTGTATGGAAGAATTATCGACTAGTGTAACCTTAAGCGCGCTTTAGTAAACTATTCTGTAAATAAGTAGATAGTGCTTGCAAAGGCTAGCTTGGCGCCTCCTCGATCCTTGCGCTTGGTTATCCTGTATAATTTGTCATTTTATTTAAAGAATTTTTTTGCCCTTTGTTTTTTCAATATTTTGTTATAGAATTGCTTTATTATGCTTTGTTAAAGAAAATGCCCAATAACTTTTGATGCTTAGGCGTGTGGATGGAAAAGTTTTAAGATATTTGCAAAAACAACATTTCAAACATTTTGTTATCTCCTACATACATTAAACTTATCTATTATTACTCATTGATTGGCATAGAATGCGCAACTATTTGTATTATAAAAACCTTTTTTGAAGCTATTGTTATTTATCTTTAGAAATTATTCTGAAAATATTATTTTATGAAAATATTCACACTTTTGTATTACAAATTTAACTGTCCACTTTTGGGCCCACCGCCTAAGCATCAAAGGATAATGGTCATTCTCTTTAACAAAGCAAAATAAAGCAATTTTAGGAGCCTTAACTCTAACAAAAAAGATTGAAAAAACAAAGGGCAAAAAGTTTCTTTACATAAAATTTCAACTAAGCATGGGTTTACCTGTTGGAAGACCAAAAGTAGAAATGAATAAGCAGATAATGGTGCGAGTACGCACCGCAACCGTGAAGTGAGACAACAACGCGCGACCGAGGCAGCTAGGAGACGCGCTACACATGTCAAACCTAGACAATTGTGTCACACACAAACACTCCTCGATTTTATTCGATAAAGTCAGTTATAATTGAAAATAATTATTTAACATTGTTATGGAAACCAAGTTATTAATAATGGAGGAAGAAGAATACTATGATATGCTATTATATTACTATTATAAAACTTAACAAAGATTGTCTATCAATGAAGTATAATAATATCCAAAAAGAATCGATGTAGGTATTTTTAATATGTTAGGGCTTTACGAACGAGACGCGCGACGCCATTCGTCCGGGAGCGAGACTCTGGCGTTCTTCTAACGCACGTCGCGGTCTCAGACGCGAATTAATTCCTTTACAAAGCCTAGAGACAAGTATAGTGTCGTACGTCTCCTGCTTTGATCTTGCGACGCGGTTGCCATGCGAACTCGCACCTTAAAATAGCGGCAATGACAATCCGTTGACCAATTGCCCATAAGTAAAATTAAAAAAAAAAAATACATTTTTATTGTTCTCTACCTGCGGCTAGGGTTGCCATAACTGCAAAATAAAGTATTATACTTACTTTATTTCGCATAGGCGTACTTTACAATCTACAAAAATTAATTTAATTATTATTGACTTTGTGAATGAGCGGGACTGACCGGTTAGTGCAGTTGGGCCGCCCCTCATTTATATCGTTCTGGGTATTTACCCGGCTCGCCCTCCCCTAGATTCGGCCCTGAGGTTGGGATGCCAACACTTTGTTCAT
Organism: Orthosia incerta; assembly: GCA_948252205.1. Taxonomy (NCBI): domain Eukaryota; kingdom Metazoa; phylum Arthropoda; class Insecta; order Lepidoptera; family Noctuidae; genus Orthosia; species Orthosia incerta. Next base: position 10,053,345 of record OX411759.1, read on the forward strand.
CGTTGAAGAAATAAAGTAATTCTTATGTTTCAGAGAGGGTTTTTGTGAAACAAAACCATTTTAACCGATTTTCCAAAAAGGAGGCGGTTCTATGTTCGACTGTGTTTTTTAGGTTTAGGCGCAGAAGGCCTAATTCTCAAAATGGCAACAGAGTCGCAAAAGGACTAGTTCTCAAAATGGCAAATTCACAAAAAGGATGCTGCAATCGCATGTCTGTTGTTGTACATTACTATAGAACTGGCCCACTAGGTACTAAACAGAAAAAGGTAACTAAAAATTAAAAACGTTTTCATAAAAATAGAAACACTGCATAGTGAAAAATAACTTCAATTTCGGAAGTCAGTGTTGAAAAACCATGCTGAACATTCGGCTTGCAATTATCATCATTCCATACTTCATGAATTAGAGATCTTAGTTTGGCTTATCAAAGATAGGTAGCAAGTATGGCTGAGATAAAATATGAGTAAGTCAACCCCAATAACCACAAAGAGTGGTATTTCTAAATCTGGGACTTATGTACCTGCTGTACAATATGTTTCCCAATATTGCAGGCAAAAAAAACAAAACAAAAACTAGCTGTGTAAGTAATTGTCTGCCAGATGTACTCCTACAGTCCCGAAATATTTGTTACTTATTCTTTTGTATTCTAATTTTCCGATGTTGTTGAAGCAAAGTAAATCCGCAGGTACGGTTGCCAACACTTTGTTCTTCGTTGAAGAAATAAAGTATTTCAGAAGAAATAAAAAAGAGTACAGTCTGATGAGAAAGAGTAGGTACATTTTGCGGAACAAAACCATTTTCGTGAATTTTACGCTTCTCTTTTTAAATTCTGATTTCATATTGATGAGGAGCTCAGTTTCCAGTGTTCAGTGTAGAGCTCAATCTCAGAGCATGGATGGATTTGCTACGACAGCTGCAATTCTATCAGCCTAGTCTAAGAGGGGAAATGTCAATGCTTTCTATACAATTACGTGAACGTCATCGTTCACTCCAGCGTACTGAAGTAACCCGTTTTTATTTATGCCAGGAGGTGTGGAACAGGGTGTGAAGTCCCACAAACTCCTTTGAAAAGAGTAGATTCTCCGACCAGACGGGTGTTGCGTCTGGTAGGCGCACAGTACACGGGCAGTAGCCCGTTGATGGTTGTTGTCGGGCTGTGTTATTTGTTCAAATCACACGGACAACTTTGATTGCGTGATGTAGGATTTGTGTGATAAAGTCTTTTTTGTAGTTCTTATGTACCGCTACACACTTTTGGTACCAGACGCCGCTGTTGCGACGATTCCATCCGTGATTTCATTGATGCCTTCTTTTTCTTCCGCAGCTTTGCAATCATGATTGAAAACACTGTCTTAGAGAATGCTAAAATTACTGCAATTCAATCATGAATTGATTGAATTGCAGTAATTTTAGCATTCTCTCGGGCGAGCCGGGTAAATACCCAGAACGATATAAATGAGGGGCGGCCCAACTGCACTAACCGGTCAGTCCCGCTATGCTCTAGTCTCGCTACTCAAAAAGTGCCGCTATGCACAATTTTTTTCGATTCTACGAATTCAATTAAATTGAGCAGGAAGCTGAAAAATATTGAAATTTAACTAAAAACATCGAAATATTTTTAGGTTACGTTTTTTTTTGCGGAAAGACGTTTCGTTTTTCACAGTTCTTTGGAATGGATGGACACTTTGTTTTTAATATTAATGACGCGACCTGTCGAGTGGCGAGGCGAGTGTGCGTTGAAAGCGTAGCGAGGCGAGTGTGCGTCCGTGTTTGTCCGCTATAACAACAAATACTAAAAACAGAATAAAAGTGGGGCTCCCATACAACAAACGTGATTTTTTTGCCGTTTTATATAATGGTACGGAACCCTTCGTGCGCGAGTCCGACTCGCACTTGGCCGGTTTTTTTCAATAGATAGTATCCTGAAACATTTACCGCCTTATAAGGCGCTATTTTAAAAGGCGGTAAATATTGTCTAGGCCCGGAGCAACGAAATTGCTAGATCCGGGAGGTGACCATAAGCTCTTAGAGCGGTATCAATTTGAGATTAAGTAAGTGACAGATGTATACAAGTCACATACATCTGTCCCTTATTTGATCTCAAATTGATACCGCTCTAAGAGCTTATGGTCACCCCCCAGGCCCTGCCTACCTGCGGCTTCAATTGCTTCAAAAACATCGGAAAATACCACGTTAAAACCATTAGAATACAAATGAATAAGTAACAAAAGCTTTGGGGTTGTATTTTAAGTACATCTGGCAGACATTTTCACAGATAGTGCTTTGTTTTCAATTTTTTGCCTGCACTTTTAGGAAACACATTGTCACTACATAAGCCGGTGCTTTAGAAATACCACTCTTTGTCTTTTTACCCGACTGCCGAAGGAGGGTAATGTGTTTATCTGTCTATGTATGTATGTATGTTTGTTCCTATGTGGCGTTCCAGAGACCAAACGCGTTGGCCGATTTTGATGATTCATACGTCAATCGATTCGTCTTAACCTTGCAAGTGTCACTGGCTACATTAAAATTGGAAAATAGAAAAATGGCGGCTTTTGGGTGCCATATTGTGGGGGGCCCATTTTCTTTTTTCTTCCAAACCCATCGTGTGGGGTATCAAAATAAAGGTTTTCAAAAGGTTATTTCAAAAATAAATAACACTTATGTGTTTAAATGTAAGTATCTAATTCGAAAAAAATATTAACTAAAAAGTTATAAATAAAAATAGTTAATTCAAAAAATCAAGAAACCCGGAAGCAAACTAAAAATACATTCATCATCATATCAGCCGAAAGACGTCCACGGCTGGACATAGGCCTCCCCCAAGCGTCGCCACATTGACCGGTCCCGTGCGTCCCGCTACCAGCGGATCCCTGCAACCTTCACCTGGTGAAAAATACATTAACAAGAAGAAAATTTTGCTGTCCAGTTGGAGGTTACATCAGGTTTTGGTCAGCCAGCTCGCGAAAATGTATCCACCGAATGCACAGCATGATTTTCTTCTTGTTTACGTCGTTTTAGTTCGCTTCTTAAGGTTACACTAGTCAACGGCACGAACTATTTTGTGCGCGGGGTTAAAATGCAGTTTATATCAACCGACAACACGTGCGGAAGAGATTGATGCTGTGATGAGCAGTAGGAAGCTATAGTACGCCTACGAATACACACTTTTGCAAATTTGTAGCGAAATGGATAATGATTTAGGACGAAAAAAAGCTCGCGAAATTTTATAAACAGACCTTTGGGAGTCTGGATATCATGAAAAAACGACTAAAAGTATCTGTTCAAAATAAAATTATTTGCATTGTTGAACTACTAATCTATCCCCATATGGAGGCCGTTTTTCAATTTTCCGTCTTCTTATGGCATTTATTTGCACCCAAAAATGCGTTAAAATTTGTGTCGAAATGTGGAACTTTCGACAAATATTTTATTTTTTTACTTTTTTGCTTCCATACAGGGCTAGATAATGATGAGACAAATTGATATCACTTTTTATTTTGAACGTACATTGCCATACAGTGGAATAATACCTAAACTACGTTTGTATGGAAGAATTTTCGACTAGTGTACCCTTAAGCAGTCGGGTTTTTGATTTTTTGAATTAACTTTTTTTTACCGAATCACGGTTTGTTTTTACAAAGATTTTCTATCACTCCCCAGATATTCGCTTCTCCGTGACTCGGAGCTCGATAAGAGCTTCATTGATTCAACGCTTTTGTTTTGGGCCACTGTTGATTTTGTTATCAGGAGCATGCAATATCGCAAGGTTACTGATTCCGGAATTCCGGAACTGGTAACTTTTAAAGTTTATTTCAAATCAAACAAGATTTATAATTATTATTTATTATATGCTTTATTGTACACCATAAAATACATTAATAAAAGGAAACTCAAGTCTAAAACACATAGGTACAATGGGCGGCCTTATCGCTTGCCGCGATCTCTTCCAGGCAACCTGGTATGGACAGTAATTGCTTGGACATGAAATGGGGCGGTCATTGGTGTAACAATAACATTGCTTAAATGATATACTACAATATATACACAGATAAATACATAAGCTATGTAATAGATACAGAAATGCATACATACCCACTTAATACATAGGCAAATAAACAAAAATACAAAAAAAATACGACAATCTATTGATAAACACAGTATCTATTTAAAATTGATGAATAATGTTCCTTTAACCATCCTAGAACTGCTCACCACTATAACCTGCGTCTTTGTGGGGTTTACCATTAGTCCATACCTTTTGCTCCAGTCGCATATGCGGGCCAGATCACCATTTATTGTTACGATAGCCTCAGACAGATTTCCGAGAGGAGCTCGCGCATAAATTTGTAGGTCGTCCGCATAAAGATGGTAGGAAGAAGTTTGTTCACTGGAGATTGAGTTTATAAAAACTGCGAAAAGTAAAGGGGATAAAACGCCACCCTGCGGTACCCCAGCAGAAGTACTGCACCAGGAAGACAAAGTCTCTCCAATGCATATACGTTGCCGGCGACCGAACAGGTAACTACGAAACCAGTCAATCACCGATGGAGATATATTAAGAGAGCGCAGAATGCCAAGCAAGACATCGAAATCGACAGTGTTAAAAGCATTACTAAAATCTAGCAATGCCAAGACCGTCAGATTACTGCTTTCCATGGCTGAACTTATATCATCCGTTATATTGAGAAGAGCTGTGGTGGTGCTGTGACCAGGACGGAAGCCGGACTGGAAAGGATTGAGGAGATCATTTTTAGATAGGAAAGTGCTAATTTGGTCGTGGATTAATCGTTCCAGGACTTTGGACAGGAATGGCAGGACGGATATTGGACGGAAGGATGTGGGATTGGACTTTTTTGGTAATTGAATAATTTGAGCATCTTTCCATGAACAAGGAAAGACACCACTGGACGCAGAAAATTTGAGGATGTGGCAAATGACCGGCAGGATTACATCGAGCACTGGGAGTAACATTTTACGGCTGATACAGTCATTCCTACCGCATTGGAAGTAATCGATCATCAGATGCAGAGAATTGACTAAAAACAAATGGAGAATAACTGGGGTTCGGAAGAGATGAAAGGTAATCCAATGTATTCAATTTTAATGTCCTAATGAAATTGGACGAAGATGTAAAATGATTATTTATTGAATCGATGTCTAAGTTTTTAGGTATTGACTCTTGTCGAGTTTTACCGATCCCCAATGATCTTAGAAAATTCCAAACTTTGATATTATAATTATATTAGTCTTTTAATATTTTTTAATAGCATGTTAAACATATTTGGTCATCTTTCTTCCTTATTACTCTAATTAAACATTTTAAACCATAAAATAATGTATTGGGGCACAGAAGACAGGACAGGATATGGAGTATGGTTTGCAACTCAGCACCACATGCACACCCTGCCGCTGTTCCGTCGAGGTAACCCCATTTTGCGAGGTTGGAGTTACACCTTCCTACCTGGGTTCTGAGGTGGTTCAGGGACTTCCATGTAGACCACGGAAGGTTAGATCCTGCGGGAAGAAGCTCGCATGGAGGTGTAGAAGCTATAATAGTTTTTGTACAACTCCAGATAGTGACTTACAGGTTTCACTCAATATGTTTAGAAGAGCAGTCTCGGAGGTACGGGAGTGCGCAAATCCTCCAACTTAGGCTAATTACGAACATATACATCCTACTTCTATTTTTATTCTGTCTGTTTTTAATTTTTTATGTTTTTATTTTTACTATGTTTTTTAACTTTTTTAACTTTAGATTAATACTAGCTGACCCACGGGGCTTCGCTCCCGTCAACAGGCTACCCTGCCTGCCCTGCCTACCCAGCCTACCCTGCCGGCCCTGCCTTCCCAGCCTACCCTGCCTACACTGCCTATGCCCAGCCTACCCTGCCTACTCAGCCTACCCAGCCTACTCTGCATACCCTGCCTACCCTGCCTGCCCAGCCTACTCTGCATACCCTGCCTACACTGCCTACACTGCCTACCCAGCCTACCCTGTCTACCCAGCCTACCCTGCCCACCCAGCCTACCCTGCCTACACTGCCTACCCTGCCTACTCAGCCTACCCAGCCTACTCTGCATACCCTGCCTACCCTGCCTACTCTGCCTACCCTGCCTACCCTGCCTGCCCAGCCTACCCTGCCTGCCCAGCCTACCCTGCATACCCTGCCTACACTGCCTACACTGCCTACCCAGCCTACCCTGTCTACACTGCCTACACTGCCTACCCAGCCTACCCTGTCTACCCAGCCTACCCTGCCCACCCAGCCTACCCTGCCTAAACTGCCTACCCTGCCTACTCAGCCTACCCAGCCTACTCTGCATACCCTGCCTACCCTGCCTACTCTGCCTACCCTGCCTACCCTGCCTGCCCAGCCTACACTGCATACCCTGCCTACACTGCCTACACTGCCTACCCAGCCTACCCTGTCTACCCAGCCTACCCTGCCCACCCAGCCTACCCTGCCTACCCAGCCTACCCTGCCTACCCAGCCTACCCTACCTACCTAAAATGTTTTATCTATCATAAATAGTTTTCTCAGCGCATGCCAAAGAATGAATTTTATAGGCAACATTTTGGCCTATTACCTTGGCTTACATTATTGCAATTTTCATAAGGATCTCTAATTTTTTTGAAAATATTTTATAATCTATGGCGCTCAGGAATAATGTAGCTTTCTACTGGTGAAAGAATTTTCAAAATCGGTTCAGTAGGTCCAGAGATTACCCCTTACAACGTCACACACTCACAAATTTTACCTCTTTATAATATTAGTATAGATTAAAATGTACTGTCCTATTTTCAGTTTCGTCTATTCCATCGAGTGGGATATAAGTTTTCCACAACCATTTTAAGATACAAGGATCTGTTTTCGAAATAAAAACATAAATACAAATAGGGATTGAATGCATTAACGATTTTCCCTTTTATATTATCTATGCCCTTACTGACAAATAATTCATTGGTATTCATGTAGAATATTTTTTACTCGATTGCCTAAGGAGGGTAATTGTGTTTATCAATCTATGTATGTCTAGGTATGTATGTTTGTTCCTATGTGGCGTTCTAGAGACCAAACGCGAAGGCTGGTTTTAATGTTTCTTACGTCAATCGATTCGTCGTAACCTTGCGATCGTCACTGGCTACATTAAAATTGATAAAAAGAAAGATTTTGGGCGCCATATTTTGGGGTTCCCAATTTTTTCTTTCTTTCAACCCCATCGTGTCGTGGTCTCAAAATGAAGGGTTTTAAGAGGTGATTACAAAAATATACACCACTTATGTTTAAAATTATATAATTCCAATAAAAATTATAGCTAAAAAGTTATAAATTAAAATATAAATTTAAAAAAAAACCGACTGCTTAAGAAGCTGATCATCCTGTGCAGGCGGAGCATATATGGCCAGTCAGCTCGCAATTAGGTTATTGATGGCACGCTCCTCTTGTTCTTACATCGGGCCTTCCACATTTTGCACTCGTCGGCACACTTGGTTGTAATTACGCTCCTGTAAAGAAATATATATAAATTACTTTATCATGAGATTAAACTTTTCCTAAAAGAAGTCGTTCTGTGAATCTGGGTCTTCTAATTTATCACTGTGTGACACAAGCCTCTTCAAAATTAAAAAAAAAAATGACTGTCGCTAATTTCGGGCTTATACCAACAAACACACGGTAAATCTTAGGATTAACCTCAGAGACTGGTAAAGGTAATAAACAAATATATGTCAAAGACATACTATGATACGATGTGATGAGAACAATTAACCTGATAGCCTGGTTTGCTTCAAGTTGGTTATCACATACATCACAATTTTTCGACTTTTACCAGTCTCTGAGGTAAATCCTGAGATTTACCTCAGATACCTTTAATTAGCGATTACCATAGGTCATCTTTGTCTAATATTAACTTAATATATAAACTATTCTAAATAATAAATTAGCGATTATCATAAGTCATCTTGATCTAATATTAACTCAAAATATAAACTATTCTAAATAATAAATTAGCGATTATCATAAGTCATCTTGGTCTAATATTAACTTAGTATATAAACTATTCTAAATAATAAATTAGCGATTATCATAAGTCATCTTGATCTAATATTAACTCAAAATATAAACTATTCTAAATAATAAATTAGCGATTATCATAAGTCATCTTGATCTAATATTAACTCAAAATATAAACTATTCTAAATAATAAATTAGCGATTATCATAAGTCAACTTGGTCTAATATTAACTTAGTATATAAACTATTCTAAATAATAAATTAGCGATTATCATAAGTCATCTTGATCTAATATTTACTCAAAATATAAACTATTCTAAGTAATAAATTAGCGATTATCATAAGTCATCTTGATCTAATATTAACTCAAAATATAAACTATTCTAAATAATAAATTAGCGATTATCATAGGTCATCTTGGTCTAATATTAACTTAGTATATAAACTATTCTAAATAATAAATTAGCGATTATCATAAGTCATCTTGGTCCAATATTAACTTAGTATATAAACTATTCTAAATAATAAATTAGCGATTATCATAAGTCATCTTGGTCCAATATTAACTTAGTATATAAACTATTCTAAATAATAAATTAGCGATTATCATAAGTCATCTTGGTCTAATATTAACTTAGTATATAAACTATTCTAAATAATAAATTAGCGATCATCATGGTCATCTTGGTCGTTTAGGTCTTCTATCACAGGTCATCACAGGCTTGCTATATCATAAGTTTTCCGATAAATGCTAGGAGTTACCTTAGTACATGCTTTTACAGTAACAAATACATTAAATATATTGGAGTGAGTCTAAATTATTGTTTTTTTCATTAAGAGGATATTCGGTCGCATCCTATTGAATATCCTGAATAAAAAGTCATAATTCGAGGTTTGGCTCTTGCCTATTGTCTCCTCCAGTATTGGACCAATTTAAAAGTTATTCCATAAACTGACAAAATAAAGATCTAGACTGTACCCCTATGTTTTCCTTTTTGATGGTATATCATCTTTAGAAGCACTAGAATCTACAAAAAAATCTCAAAATTGCGCTGTCACCAGAGGCCTAGTGTACTAATTTGACAACTATAAAATAAAAAATCAAAAAATAGAAGCATAACATATATCTTTTTCATTCAATTTATGGAATATCTTTTAAATTTTTCCAATATTGGAAGAAGGAAATAGACGAGAGCCAAACCTCGAATTATGACTTTTTACTAAGGAAATTCAGTCGAAGCTTTCTGCCCGCATTCCCTCTTCCTGAATAGCTCACCAGAGCAAATGATCTTCGCCAAATTACAAACTATTATGATTTATATTAATCGACTTACCTAACTAAACTCCTTTCAACCTTGAATTTGCTTGTAATTTCCCATATTATGTCAGCTACATTAATCTGGTTTAAGCACATTTTAGCTGGCTTGTCTTGAAAAGCTGGTGACTTCTTCCCAGTCAGTGAATGTGTTGCAAGTACACTGTAAAATTATGATAATTATAATATTATGGTGTCGTTAGCATTTATATGTACTATGACGTCACATGTTTGGTACAACAGGTGCGCGCATTTTACGAACCAACAGGGTTCTAAACATGAATATTAGAATTTGGACATAGCTTTTTTTAAATGTGTCAATGGGTTAATTAAAAGTATTCAGATTTCCAAATAGCATTGTTTGATAAATTCAAGTTTTGATAAGGTGAGGCCGAGTTCCTCACCTCTAAATTATCGCAGAATTAACGTGACAAATTGTCAAGCACGCGTTATCTGCTGTGATTGGTTGAATGAAATTTTCAATAGCCAATTAAAGCAGATAACGCGTGCTTGACAATTTGTCACATTAATTCTGCGATAATCGAGTGCTGGGAAATTGGGTGTAAGTTGCCTGGTAAAATAATATTGATCCGAAACCAAACAATAAGTGATACAATCAAATAATACCTTCTTTTAAATACAGCCAATAGAAGTGTTCTTGTAGCAATGGTGTACGACTTCCAGTTGACCTTCTTGTATAGGTTTTTGTGTATTATAGTCTTCCCACTTCCAATCGGTACCTGAAATCAGCAATATCATTATTATAAATCTGTAACGATTTGTATAAATACATATGCACTTAAAATTTAATCATTTGAATGAAAACATTTCATCGTAAGCATGCCCACCATCCATAAAAAGTCAAGGTTCCTCCGATAGTTGAAAACAACATGTAGAAAATACAACAATAGTTCCTTAAAATTATTAACTTGTTGCTTTACCTTTGCCTTAAAATTATTAACTTGTTGCGTTCGCCCGGATCTATAGTAACAATGGGAGTCCCGCAGGGCTCAATTCTTGGTCCTTTCTTGTTTCTTATTTATATTAATGACTTGCCTTACCTCATAAAGGATAACCATGATATAGTGTTGTTTGCGGATGATACTTCACTTTTGTTTAAACTTAAACGTCAGCAGCTGGTAACTGACGATGTAAATAGCGCGATCTCAAAAGTAGTTCACTGGTTCAATGTTAACAATTTACTTCTTAATGAAAAAAAAAACCAAATGCATTAAGTTTACCCTGCCTCGCGTCAGGCAGGTGAAAACGGATGTGTTGATAAAGGGCGAAGAATTGAATCCTGAAAATAGCACAGTATTCTTAGGCTTAACCTTAGATGCTAAGCTTCAGTGGGGCCCGCATATAGATAAATTGTCAAAAAAGCTAAGCTCCGCAGCATATGCTGTTAGAAAGATTCGTAATTTAACTGATATAGAGACAGCCCGTTTAGTATACTTCAGCTATTTACATGGTGTAATGTCGTACGGTATTCTGTTGTGGGGAAACGCCGCCGACATCCAGACTATCTTTGTTTTGCAGAAAAGAGCTGTTCGTTCAATTTATAAATTAAGCCCGAGACACTCTCTCAGAGAGAAATTTAAGGAGATTAATGTAATGACTGTGCCTTCTCAGTATATTTATGAAAATCTTTTGTGTGCCCATAAAAATATAAAATTGTTTAAAAAATACAGTGATATCCATAACATAAATACTAGAAACAAACACAAATTTGTAGTACCAACAACAAGGCTCAAGAAAATAGGTGGCTCGTTTAGATGTCAATGTGTGCGCTTTTATAATAAGCTTCCAAGCCACGTACAAGTTCTAAGTCTTAATAAATTCAAATCATTCATTAAACGTAAGTTGTGCCAGAAAGCGTTTTATACCATTCAAGATTACGTTGAGGACAAAAAGGCTTGGGATTGAGCTGCTCCAATTAAAAATTAATTTAGATTTTTTATATTTTCCACCGTGAATTTTGTTTTATTATTTTTTTTTTGGTTTTCTTGCAATGACAAGAATATTTACTTTTTAAAGTATTATATTATTTTATTTTAATTATTGTGAATGTGAAGACTATGTGGACCATTTTTTTTTCTTTTTTTTTTTTTAATTTATCTGAGTTTTTAATCGTGGTCTGGCAGTTTGAGCAGTTTATGCGGCCTACCCGAATGTCCTTTCTTTGGTATTGTTCGTCGAATCGTTGAGCTCCTTAAGTTCTGTGTTGAGCTGCTCGGTTATTGACAAATGCGTGCACTGCCTGGACAGGTCCACTCAATCTGGCTGGTTCTTTCCTCAAAAGACCATTTCAGACATCAATCTACATGGTCTTCACATGATCTAACCAAGATTTTTGTTTTGTCTGGACTTTAAAAGAGACTGTGACCTCTGAGTTTGTTTCGGCCTTTCTTCTCAGAGTAGTCAGATAGGAAACGCCGACCTCATCTAGTTTTAAAAATATGATCGACATGTAAAAGTGTTTGTACAAACCAACTTACAGAAATAAAATCATTTATCATTTAAAAAACCGGTCAAGTGCGAGTCGGACTCGCGCACGAAGGGTTCCGTACCATTATCGCAAAAAACGGCCAAAAAGTCACGTTTGTTGTATGGGAGCCCTACTTAAACATTTATTTTATTCTGTTGTTAGTATTTGTTGTTATAGCGGCAACAGAAATACATCATCTGTGAAATTTTAACTGTCTAGCTATCACGGTTCATGAGATACAGCCTGGTGACAGACGGACAGACAGACAGACAGACCGACGGATCGCGGAGTCTCAGTAATAGGGTCCCGTTTTTACCCTTTGGGTAACAACGGTCGACGGTTCTCATTCAACTTTATTACAATATTGCTTATGGCTTTTGTGCCAAAGTAAAGGTTTGTCTAATAAACGTCCCTTACTGCCACTCAGAAAGGTTAATTAAATTTGTACTTACATAATTAAGTACTTAACTAATTATCATTAAATCCGTCAATTCACGATACATCCCAGATACATAATTTAAGGGTTCATTAGTTAATGACAACTTTAAGAGGAAATGCGGTCGCAAACATCCGACTGAATTTCCTAAGTATAAAGTGATAATTCGAGGTTTGGTTCTCGCCTATTTCCACCTCCAATATTGGACCAATGTTAAAGATATACCAAAAACTGAAAAATAAAGATATATACTTTGTCCCTATGTTTCCCTTTTTGATGAAACATTATTTTTAGAAGCACTAGAACTCACAAAAGATGCTCAAAATTGCGCTTTCAACAGAGGCCTAGTGTACAAATTTGAAACTATAAAAGTACTTAAAAAAACATTTTTTTTAATTGTTTGTCTGTCTGTCTGTGCCGGGTAATCTCCAAAACGGCTGGACCGATTTTGACAGGACTTTCACTGGCAGATAGCTAATGTACTTAATAATAATTCTTATTTGAGCAAAACAAAACCCGTGCAAAAAAATAACAACCATTTTTTTTACGCGTTTGCCTGGGCAAAGTCGGGGGCAACTGAAAAATACAAAAGCTACATACCATCTCATCATCATCTGAACTATTGAATCCCTCATGTTCACTCCTTGCTTCCTCGTCCGCCGTTACATCTTCATCAACTTCCGAAGGTCCTGATGGGTCGGATACGGAAGATTGTGATGGGTTGGATGCGAAAGATCCTGGTGGGTCGGATACAGAAGATCCTAATGATTTGGACATGGAAGAACTTGATAGGTTGGATACTGAAGATTCTGACGAACTGGATACCGAAGGTCTTAAGTTATCCTCGAGTGTTTTTATCACGGCTTTACGCGCTTTTGCATCCATCAATTTTAATTTCACGTTTTGCTTGGCTGCGCCACTGTAAGCACTGTTTGCTTCTTCGGCTTCCGATACATCTTCTTCAACAGACTGATTATATAGAGTTCGGTCCGTATTTTCAGCTTTATACTTCTTTGACCGATGACCGGGTAACGGTTGGCGGGATCTGCTAGATGCGGGACGCACGGGACCGGTCAATGTGGTGACGCTTGGGGGAGGCCTATTGCCAGCAGTGGACGTCTTTCGGCTGATATGATTTTTATACTTCTTTGATGTCGAAAGTCCTGACGGGTTGGATAACGAGGATTCTGATGGTTTGGAAACGGTATAACTTGATAGGTTGGATACCAAAGATTCTGACGAACTGGATACCGAAGAGTCTGGCAGGTTGGATGCTTGAGATCCTGACGGGTTGGATACTGAAGATCCTGACGAGTTGGATACCGAAGAGTTTGGCTGGTTGAATACTGAAGATGCTGACGGGTTGGATACCGAAGAGTCTGGCGGGTTGGATGCTTGAGATCCTGACGGGTAGGATACTAAAGATCCTGACGAGTTAGATACCGAAGAGTCTGGCTGGTTGAATACTGAAGATCTTGACGGGTTGGAAACCGAACTCGAAGAGTTGGATACCGAAGAGTCTGGCGGGTTGGATGCTTGAGATCCTGACGGGTTGGATATTGAAGATGCTGCCGGATTGGATATCGAAGGTCCTGACGGGTTGAGCATTTCAAATATCCTTCCCATCTTTTCCCATACCCTTTCTTCAATTTGGAGATCAGTCTCCTGTGCTCTTCTTAGGTTTATCATCGGTTCCGTTAGATCTGGAGTTTCTTCGAGCGAAGGAGTGCCATTATTCATTTTATTGACGTTGATTTGACGTTTCCACCGTTACAATTTTACTCTTTTGTTTTGGACCTGCAATTTACAAATGTTATTTTAATAGTCTACACTCAGTTATTAAAAAATAAGAAACGTATTTCTTGTTTAAAAACAAGCTTTTTGAAAATGTAATAGGAATTGTCGTTGTCAATACACATCCAATAAGCCCAAACACGATATCTTGTCTGGTTGAGACATTGCTGTGGCCACCTTCCGGCTCCATAATGAGACCAGCTCGATAGTACCATATTATTTCAATGTTTCCAAAGTTACATAAATTCGCCAAGTTTCAGGTTAAACGGATGCCAGAAAGTGCTTGAAAATGAATACTGACTGACTACTTGCCGGACACACATACGAAAGCAATTTAAAGCTTTTAATAATAATAATTTTAATGATAACTCTATACTTAATTAATATGAGTTGTTTACAGGGGCCTTAGTGCGAGTTTTTACTCACGCTCAATCGCGTTAACGTAAACATCAATTTGTATTGAAACTGAATAAGAACCGGCTGGGAACGGTAACGAGAAAACTCTTTTTAGGGTTCCGAAGTCAACAAGAAACCCTTATAGTTTCGCTCTGTCCGTCTGTACGTTCGCAGCTTAGCTCAGAGAATCTAAGTACTAGAAAGCTATAATTTGGCATGGAGATACATATTAATAATTCCGAGAAAGTGGTAAAATAAAAACACGAAAAAAAAATTTTTTGGGGTTCCTCTTAAATACGTAAAGTGGGATTTTTTTTTTCTCGTCCATCGCATGGTGTGGGGTATCGTTGGATAGGCCATTCAAAAATATTATGGGTTTATTAAAACCATTTGTCGATTCAGAGATCCGTTGGCGTAAAACTAAGCTTTAAATTGCAAATTTTTGTTAGAGTCAAGTGTTCCCCCCCGCCCTACCAGCGAAATGGTTGCTCTTGGCTTTGTGAAAAAAATCACGGCAGTAGTTAATAACGAAATTAAAAGGAAAACTATCACAGTTAAGTAGGCTTAACAAGTTTACGAGTAATAGTCGACCAACTCCGTTCAGTTGTTCCGGCTCTGCGTGTTTGTGTATGTGAGTTTATATGTTTGTAAACGCACCCACGATACAGGAGAAATTCCTAGTGTGGGGCAACGTTTCAAAAAAAAAAAAAAAAACTTATAAAATGTACTTGGAACAGTAAAAATTTTGTACCAATGCCATTGAAAAATTACTTAAATAACGTTGTTAGCTGTGTCAAACAGATAGTAAATATATGTTTATGAACCATGTAAAAATATACAAAAATAAAATCATAACATCCTTAATAAATGATTCCTAAATTAATAATGTTTAAGCTCGAATAACGCATTGGAGTGGCATGAGTCGTTAGCAGTACCGGTCCGTATTACATACGGCGCATGCGCGCGGGAGAGTCTTTTTTGTGTTAGTTCGTAGTGTTTTCGACGTTTTGTAATATTAAGTCAAATTAGATTCGATTGCCAAGTAAATTACTTATTTTCTTTTGTCGATATCCATATATAAAGTCAATATTCGACCCGACTACATCACTAATTGAGTAGCGTAAAACTTTCCAGAACGAAATAGTGAGTACCGCAGATTAGAGGTGAATAGATACGATTTTTTTCAAATTCCGAAAGAGAAATAAACAAGGAGTGTGCGCGCCAGGATCCAGGAACGAACCATACCATTCCCCGTGGATTAATGTTCATGTAACAACAACAAAACCCTCTTCTTAGACCGCTTTATTATGCAACTTCGGAACCCTATACTGCGCTTGGTCTGACACGCACTTGGCCGGTTTTTTTTGTATAAATTTTGACATAAGTGGTCGTTTACGTTAACACGAGTACATTAAATAACTACGAAGAGCACACAGGTGGCTTTAGGCTGGCATGTAAATTTAAATGTTTGTAAACGCAACCACAAAATCAGTGCGGAGAAAAGTTTAAAAAAAATATAGCATATAAAAATGTTTGAAAGCCTACAAAAAATATTGCTCTCTGAAAAGTATGAAATGTTCACTAAGACAGCTAATGCACACAGGCAACCTTAAGGCGTATTAAGGCTGAGTTGCCCAAGTGGGCGTGAATAGCCAAATCAGAAACTATTAAATATAGCGAAAAAAATTCAAAGGAGTCACGGGACCTATTTTGCTAAAAACTGCATCGTTGGATTTTTGAAGTATCAATATTCCTAGCCAAGGACCGAACCCGTTGATTTTAATAGTATCCCTCATAAGAATCAAATTCTGCGAAGTAAGAAATAACTTATGGCAAACTTAAGGAAATATAGTCTCCAGCATGTAACTCGGCAAGGTTTTGGCGTAGTGGGGGTTATGCCATACTTTAAACAGTATAAAATACTGTCACTACCATGTTTGTACATACTAGAAGTAGCTGTGTTTGTTAAGTTGAACCCAAGTCGTTTTAAACGTCTCGCCGATGTAGTTTCACGTAATAGACGCGACAATACCCTACTGTGTCACCAGTCCGCTAAGACAGCACTAATGCGCAAAAGTGTTTACTGCATGGCTCCAGTCATATATGATAACATAATTACATACATAGACTGAAAATACCGAAAAGTTGGAAAGAATCGCCGCTATCGTTATTTAAAAAAAGGCTTCGAAGCTTTCTGACAGTCAAAGCATATTATAGCGTAACAGAATTCTAAGTGAAAATAAAATTTAAACTTGCTGTTAATAATGTTTAAAAATAAGAATCATGCTTGGTTTTTGTTTTTCTTTGTTTTGTCTGTTAAAGTTTAGCAGATTAGTTTATAATTTTGTAATTTTTGCATGCATCACCATTGTACTGTACTCATATTTGCATAATAAAACATCTTTATCTTTATCACCATATAGAGCGGAAACGTGGAAGCGACGCGATTGGTCATTCGATCCTTGTGTCAACTGACCAACCAATCGCGCGCTCGGAACGGTGCTAAACGTTTCCCGCGTCCCGCTTGGTAACCAAAGAGACATAAACGACTTGTGCGCATCTAACGACTCTTGCCAACTTACGTGCCGGCAATTTATACCTCATAATAAACAAAATACACCTAGTTTTTTGTTACTAACCTACATATTTAAGTAACTACCCAAAATTGATAATATTGTTGTCAAAACAAGAAAACATACCAGAAAAAGTCACTTTGGCTAAAATCTGTTTTTTACCTCGGAGGTAAATTAACACATGCAAATGTCAAATAACTTATTTTAGGGCTTATTAGGCCTCCTAAGATATGTTATATTTGACTCTTGTAGTCTCAAATACTGTAATAGTTCTAAAAGCAGTTTTAAGTAATATACTTCAGGACGCCTATTAAGTAATGAGTCCTAAACGAAGTAATTTGACATTAGCATGTGTCAATATTGTCTCAGAGATAAAAAACAGACTTTAACCTAAATTACCAAATGCACAGATTTACTACAAAAAAACACAAAAAATATATGATGCTTATATCTCGAAAACGAATGACCGTTATTAAATGTTATGCAGGACTTTGCGCACAATTAAACAAGGAATAAACTTGCTCTAGCAGAATTTGCATTAAATCTAAATTTAACGACGATTAAGCAAAAAAACTGAATTTTGGGCCCTTTGACAGACCATTTTTATTTTGCTCTTAAGGGATTTTTATGAACTTTAGCCAAAATTACTACTACCAAGACAAGAGCACTTAAGTTGGAGTATTTTTCGCAGCAAATGTCTTTATTTCCTGGGCGAATAAACCATAATGTACCAAATGATGAACAAGAATCTGTAACAAATATTTTTTTAACCTGTAATCTCGGCTAGATTACAGGTAATTAATGAGTATGCTTTGGAGTTTAAACTCCTTAACCCAGAATTGTGTTTTATGACAGAAAACCATAATGTTATAGAAATTTTGCACATGAGTACCTTATAACAAATCAATGCAAAACAAAAGTGAAAATTACATTAGTTATTAGTATTACCTACATAAAATAATGTAATCATAGACTAAACAAATATACAAAATAAATAAATAAAGTATGAACTACATAACCTAAATCACTGCACCTGAAGTATAGTTCGCGCCAAACTTCTTGGCCGCCCTGAACTTGGCTATAATGGCTGCGCAGTCGTAAATCTCATACAAAAACAGCACTGTTTCGTGTCTTGCGCATCGAAAACCAACTTCAGGGCAGCCCAGAAGTTTGGCGAGCACTATAATTCAGCGTTTCCATTAAACACTTACCTAACGGGATACCCGAATTCGCCGTCGTCGCTAGGGTGGCTTCCAAGGTGACAGGACCGCACTGATTCTCTTCAACAGACAGGTTTTAGTTAAAGTATCAGTTACAAACGTCACTTGTTAAAAACATGCGAACAACCTGAGCTATGTATGGTAAGTATATGGAGAGATCGTTCTTCGTACTGCATCGGTCCATCAGGTAAAACTTTAATTACCTACCCCAACTCCTTCCCCCTCCCTATAAGAAATGATTTTTGCAAACAGTCTCAAAATAACAATTAACGCATATTTTTTGCATAGTACACGCGTAAGATTCTAAACGGAAATCTTTATTCTTTTGTGTTCAAAGCCCCAATTGTCTTGCCAAAAGTTTGTGAAACAATTGACTGGTCATTCTCTTCATTGATACATACAGGAACAATTGGGTGAGCAGGTAAAGAGATAAGGAATGGCAAAGAACCTTAAATATTCATAAACTTGCATATGCCTAAGTTAGATCAACCATCATACAGATTAGCTAAAGTACACACTTCTTTCATGGGGTACGGTGTTTAATTCTATAACAAATTACCTTGTTATATATTAAAACTAAATGAAAGAAAATTTAAAACTTTTATTGCACACTGTAAACAACCGTACTACAAATTAGATGATTATATTCAAGATAAGAATTCTTGGAAACATGCTGGTCCTGTCAAACTGGTTAATCTATATGCATAATTTAGTATTGTTTTTTTATTTTATGTTTTTCTTAACTTTTTGTTTAAGATATTGACACGCACACTGTTCCGTTCTTGTTGAATTAGGTAATTTACTTATACAGTTTGCAATATTTGTAAGTATGTGAGTACCATGTTCCTAGTTATCAAATGAATGAATTAACCTGTTAGTTTTTGTAATACTTTATATCTTTACGTAGCATAGTAGTCTTAGTCTAGGTGCATCGTCCTAACGTCATCAGCAGCCTTACAATGTTCCCACTGCTGGGACACAGGCATCCTCTCTGTGAAAGAGGTAATGGGCCATAATCCACCACGCGGGCCCAGTGCGGTTTGGTGGATGTCACATGTCTTCGAAGTTTTGGTTCTAGGACATGCCGGTTTCCTCACGATGTTTTCTTCACTGTTTTAAGAGCAGTGGTGATGAAATAATTTACACAAAGTAATGCACCTGCCTGGGTTCGAACTCACGACCTACGACACGTAAGAGGGGGCCGTTTTCACTGGGCCACCACTGCTTTAAAATCTGCATATCGTCGACCACAACATCGCTTACCATCAGGTGATATAGTGATCAAGCGGTATTCTATAGATAACAAAAAAAGAAAAACAAACCGGCCAAGTGCGAGACGCAAAAAAACGGCAATAAAATCACGTTTGTTGTATGGGAGCCTCACTTAAATATTTATTTTATTCTGTTTTTAGTATTTGTTGTTAGAGCGGCATCAGAAATACAAAACGCCAACCCGCACTGAGCACGCGTGGTCGATTACGGCCCATCAAATCTCACAGAGCGAAGCCTATTACATATTAGCCTAGTTTTACAATAATCATTAGTTTACTATGATTATTTAAAAAAAGGGAACGTAAGCTTTCATGCCAGGATACTTCAAATAACATGCTAAATTACATCGTCAAATTAATGAAACCTCTTTCTTACAATATTTATTTATGAAAGTGAAACCAATCCTTAGTATCCGTTATTTTTTGTAAAAAAAGTGGGAACGATGACAATGTGTTTATCGTTCAGCGCTTTTAGGGGAGAGGTGGCATGAAAGGGTTGATTTTGTTTTAGAACCTGTAGTAAATAAATGAGGTAATATTTTTAACAGGACCAGATTGAATCGGAAGCCTTTATTATATATTACTTATTACTACTTCTACTTACTATTCTTATTTAACTATTTAAAATTTAGTAAAATAATTATCTTTTCTTTATTCTTAGTGCCTATTGTGGCAGTTTAAAAAAAATATATTTTATCCCTATCAAAAATTGTCTATACTTGAAAGGGACGCGATAACTTCTGAAAGGAACAGGGGGGTGACCATAAGCTCTTAAAGCGGTATCAATTTGATATCGAGTAAGTGACAGATGTATATAAGTCAGATACATCTGTCCCTTATTTAATCTCAAATTGATACCGCTCTAAGAGCTTATGGTCACCCCCTGTACATAATAACAATAAAATGTCCTTATGCTTTGCCATATATATTCAAATTATAAGTATGTTAATAACTTATACAGTATACTAAACCACTTTTCAAATGCTTTGCTTCGCTGTTATTTTAAAGACATAACAAAACAGACATAAACTAGATTATAACAATTAAAATAGATGCCTCAAATTTTTAATAATCACTTTTGAATGACAATTCAGTTTAAAAACAACTATAGATTTTTGTAAAGCACCTTTTTTTTGTAAAATTTACTTTTACTTTATTTGATATGTACACGTTCCATTCAGAACTGTTTGTTGTGTCCCTTTTATCAATGTCATACAATTTACAATTTTAAGTAAAAGTCTACACTCCTTTTCTTTCCGTGACTGTCTGTCTACATCTAACCGATCTAAGCGTTTCGAAAATATAATAAAATTAATACTTTTCGAAAATAACATATTGCTTATATTTGTATAACTAGCTGTCCCACGCGGCTTCGCTCCCGTCAACTGGCTACGTAGGTACGTAGCCAGTTAGCGTAGTTGACGGGAGCGAAGCCGCGAATGCCTATGACCAGTAGCGGCGTTAGGGTAGGGCGCGGTTGGGCAATCGCCCAGGGCGCCGAATAAAAAGGGCGCCGCGAGCGCCCCTTTTTAGTAGGGCATGTAATATCGGAAGTTTTCAGTTCCGATATTGATTTCCGATATTAGATCTCAATATCGCAATTTTTTATTAATTCAACAAATTCAGGATAAGGCTGAAATGAGTACAAAAAAAAAACACGTTTATAGAAAAGACACATAATAGGATTTTATATTGTGTATCTCTCTAATCACCAGTGGCTGTGTAATCGGGCGCTTATTTACCTAAACTGCACAGTTGTTCCCTATAAAGAATATAAGTCATGTCTCTCTAAAAAAGCACATTATTTTTTCATGAAGTGAACTGTAAGAAAATAAACGCCTGATTAGTAAACAGATTATCCGAACACTGCTAGTAGTCAAAGGGCTTAACCGAACTATCTCGCTCGTAAAAATAAAATAATGCAGCTAAATAGATAAATAAGGTATTTTACTGACTCCGAGATTCCCATATATTGGATCACTCAGTATCGAAATTGAAATATCGTTCCGAGATGCCGATATTCAATGGCCTACTTCGTAGCCTATCGCTCATAGTTCGAGGTCTACTTACTCGTAAATTCCCTAAATTAAGCGAAAACTTGTATGTCTACGCAGTATTCAATCTGTTCGATCGGAGCACTGCATGCAGTTCATTTTACTGGGAATCCCCAAACATAGAAACACATTGTCTACCTTTTTTTAACATTTTAGTTAACCCCTACATCTACCCTATACCTACCCTACACCTACCCTACCCTACACTACCCTACACCTACCCTACACCTACCCTACACCTACCCTACACCTACCCTACACCTACCCTACACCTACCCTACACCTACCCTACAACCTACCCTACACCTACCCTACACCTACCCTACACCTACCCTACACCTACCCTACACCTACCCTACACCTACCCTACACCTACCCTACACCTACCCTACACCTACCCTACACCTACCCTACACCTACCCTACACCTACCCTACACCTACCCTACACCTACCCTACACCTACCCTACACCTACCCTACACCTACCTACACCTACCCTACACCTACCCTACACCTACCCTACACCTACCCTACACCTACCCTACACCTACCCTACACCTACCCTACACCTACCCTACACCTACCCTACACCTACCCTACACCTACCCTACACCTACCTACACCTACCCTACACCTACCCTACACCTACCCTACACCTACCCTACACCTACCCTACACCTACCCTACACCTACCCTACACCTACCCTACACCTACCCTACACCTACCCTACACCTACCCTACACCTACCCTACACCTACCCTACACCTACCCTACACCTACCCTACACCTACCCTACACCTACCCTACACCTACCCTACACCTACCCTACACCTACCCTACACCTACCCTACACCTACCCTACAACCTACCCTACACCTACCCTACACCTACCCTACACCTACCCTACACCTACCCTACACCTACCCTACACCTACCCTACACCTACCCTACACCTACCCTACACCTACCCTACACCTACCCTACACCTACCCTACACCTACCCTACACCTACCCTACACCTACCCTACACCTACCCTACACCTACCCTACACCTACCCTACACCTACCCTACACCTACCCTACACCTACCCTACACCTACCCTACACTACCCTACACCTACCCTACACCTACCCTACACCTACCCTACACCTACCCTACTACCCTACACCTACCCTACACCTACCCTACACCTACCCTACACCTACCCTACACCTACCCTACACCTACCCTACACCTACCCTACACCTACCCTACACCTACCCTACACCTACCCTACACCTACCCTACACCTACCCTACACCTACCCTACACCTACCCTACACCTACCCTACACCTACCCTACACCTACCCTACACCTACCCTACACCTACCCTACACCTACCCTACACCTACCCTACACCTACCCTACACCTACCCTACACCTACCCTACACCTACCCTACACCTACCCTACACCTACCCTACACCTACCCTACACCTACCCTACACCTACCCTACACCTACCCTACACCTACCCTACACCTACCCTACACCTACCCTACACCTACCCTACACCTACCCTACACCTACCCTACACCTACCCTACACCTACCCTACACCTACCCTACACCTACCCTACACCTACCCTACACCTACCCTACACCTACCCTACACCTACCCTACACCTACCCTACACCTACCCTACACCTACCCTACACCTACCCTACACCTACCCTACACCTACCCTACACCTACCCTACACCTACCCTACACCTACCCTACACCTACCCTACACCTACCCTACACCTACCCTACACCTACCCTACACCTACCCTACACCTACCCTACACCTACCCTACACCTACCCTACACCTACCTTACACATACCGATTGTGTTTTTTGAAGGGATTAAGTATTTTTCAAATTAACTAAGATTGTAAATTATGGTGGCT
Organism: Orthosia incerta; assembly: GCA_948252205.1. Taxonomy (NCBI): domain Eukaryota; kingdom Metazoa; phylum Arthropoda; class Insecta; order Lepidoptera; family Noctuidae; genus Orthosia; species Orthosia incerta. The sequence continues at coordinate 10,076,842 of OX411759.1, forward strand.
CACCCCGGGTTATCTGCTCACGCGTTATCTGCTATGATTGGTTGAATGAATTTTCAACCCACCGCACAGCATAACGCGTGCTTGACAATTTGTCACATTAATTCTGAGATAATTTAGAGCTGAGAAACTCGGGGTCAGTGGCTAAGACTTCGGCTCTTGTGCTTGAAGTCGTGGGTTCAAATCCGGGCAAGTACTTGCTAAGGTCCATAATTATGTAGAAAATTTAAAATACCTAATTCTACACTTTCATTCTAAGGGTGCGGTTTGTCCAAAAGTCCAAACGAAAACGGATGTGGCGGGTGCGATTGACAGTACGAAAAACGTTGCTCTGGAAATTCAATAAAATTATAAATTCCTGATGAATAAATAATTCATTAGAATAATGTTTACCCAATTTATAAATTGCTTTGCACATTCATTTGTTTCTCATAGTCACTAACTGCAGTGGCCAACGTTCAATGTCGTCATTTTTAACGTTCATTGTTTAAACTAATACCGAAACAAGTTCAAAGATATTCAAGGTACAGTCAGTAGAAATGCTTTGTATGTAATTATAATACCTTTAATTAATATTAAAATAATTACAAAAAATTCTAAAAAAAAAAACGATTATATTTTGAACGAAATTATTAATAGGCATATCATTTTATTATATCCACAAACCAATGAATTCCGGATTTACCTAATTTCATTTTATCTTTTTGGTACTTTTTTTAGGGTTCCGTACCCAAGGGGTAAAAACGGGACCCTATTACTAAGACTCCGCGATCCGTCTGTCTGTCTGTCTGTCTGTCCGTCTGTCACCAGGCTGTAATTCATGAACCGTGATAGCTAGACAGTTGAAATTTTCACAGATGATGTATTTCTGTTGCCACTATAACAACAAATACTATCAACAGAATAAAATAAATATTTAAGTGGGGCTCCCATACAACAAACGTGATCTTTTTGCCGTTTTTTGCGATAATGGTACGGAACCCTTCGTGCGCGAGTCCGACTCGCACTTGGCCGGTTTTATGTGAAAAATGTTGCAATCTTGTTGGGAACTTGGGATAAATGAATACCCCGATCAATAACAAACATAAAACCATATGTTTTTTTTATCAAAAGCAAATTGTTGGGCTTTTCATTGCCAGAAATGGGCATTTTGCCTTTAATTTGATTAGGTTTGACTGAGCTGACTGTACCAAATTCAAGTTGTTAGTATTCGTTCGCACATTAAATTTAATTATTTAAAGTGTTGTATCCGTTCGGAATTGAACATAAATATGAGTTGAAACAAATACAGTGGTATTAGTTGTTGGTATTAGAATGGAATACATCGTAACATGCGATAAGGGCAGAGAGATGCTGATTATTCGTCGAGTAACGGCCATCGCTTTGTTTCTATGTAAGCTATAAAATTTTCATGTTACGAAACAAGGTAAGCCAATACGGAATGCGATTTAGATAAAATTAAGTTATCATTGAATAGTGGCTCCAGCGATAGAGCCACTTTTGCGCGTGTGAAATATGCTGCGAATTCTTGCTTTGTACTACTTACATATCGCTAATAAAATTAGCTGAAAAACTTAGAATATGTCGATGTTATTAGGGGCGATGCGTCGAGAGATCGGCGCCCATGATAGCATCTCTAGTGGAAGGGCGACCTTTTCTGTACGCGTCGATAAAACCGAGAGTATCCGTAGGTGTCCAATAGCAAAAAAAAATGGAGCAATGTTTCCTGGGTAGAAAAATGATAATTATATTCAGCCCGTCAGGGAGATTATCAAATAATATTGGGAACGTATTTTTTGCTTTACCAAATCAATAAAAAATTACAAAGTTAAGGCGCGTCAAAGTTCAGGATTGGGACCTTGTGGCGTCACTAAGGCAGTATAAAGTGTACTAGCGGCGTGACTTTCACGATATTACAACGCATTAGATAGTCGTCAGTAATCTATCCTGTTGGTAGAAATGGATATACTTAGGCATTGAACTTGCACCACCTATTGTCTACAAAGAAAAAGTTATTTATTGTTTGGAGCACCTGCCGTTTTATGCCGAAGTAGTTCACTGCTTACATGGTCCACAACAGTTCGTCCACGCTGAGAAATTGCTTTAGTAAATCAACTTCCTGTGCTCATTGTTCTGAGGCACATGAAACAAAAGATTGCCCAAATATGAGATTCTGAAACGTGTCCCGACTGCCAAAGGAGGGAAATGGGTTTATCAGTCTATGTATGTATGTTCGTTTCTATGTGGCGTTCTAGAGACCAAACGCGTGGGCCGATTTTGATGATTCTTATGTCAATCGATTCGTCATAACCTTGCGAGTGTTACTGGCTACATTAAAATTGTAAAATAGAAAAATGGCGGTTTCGGGCGCCATATTGTGTGGGCCAATTTTTTTTTCTTCCTTACTCATCGTGTGGGGTGTCAAAATAAAGGTTTTTAAAAGGTTATTTCCAAAATATATAACACTTATATGTTTTAATGTACCTAATACGAAAAAAATGCTATCTAAAAAGTTACAAATGAAAAAAGTTAATACAAAAAATAGAAACCCAACTGCTTAAGAAGCGAACTAAAAAGACGTAAACATGAAGAAAATCTTGCTGTGCAATCGGGTTTTTTGATTTTTTGAAAAAGCTTTTTTTATCGAATCACGATTTGTTTGTACAAAGGTTAGACGATTTCTATGACCCCCCAGATATTCGTTTCTCTGTGGCTTGTCGAGCTTCATTGACTCGACGCATTTCTTTTGGCGCCACTGTTGATTCTGGTTATCAGGAGAGTCTTTGGGAATTGTGTGGCGGGCTTGATAAAAATAAAACTGAGAATGCTATGCTATTCTTGTACCTAACGTTTCGTGAGAATTGTTTGTTCTCAATCATTTCAAATATTGTGCTCGCCAAACTTCTGGCCCGCCCGCCCAGTTGGCTTTCCAATGCGCAAGGCGCGAAACAGTGCTGTTTTTGTGTGAGATTTACTACTGCGCAGCCATTGCAGCCAACTTCAGGATGGCCAAGAAGTTTGGCGAGAACTATTTATAAAATCTAGGTATCAATCACGTATGCGGCAAACGTACTTTGTGGTGTAAATCGTCCACTTAGAAACAGTAAGAGGCGAAAACATCTAAACTTCTCACTATGGAACTCAAAATAGAAAACCATGGAATTAATAAATGTATAAAAGTCATATAAATCTGTCCCTTATTCGATTTCAAATTGATACCGCTCTAAGAGCTTATGGTCACCCCCCTGTTTTCGAAATAAAAACATAAATACAAATAGGGATTGAATCCATTAACGATTTTCGCTTTTATATTATCTATGCCCTTACTGACAAATAATTCATTGGTATTTCATGTAGAAACTTTTTTTATTTTTTACCCGACTGTCGAAGGACGTTAATTGTGTTTATCAATCTATGTATGTTTTTTCCTATGTGGCGTTCTAGAGACCAAACGCGAAGGCTGGTTTTGATGATTCTTACGTCAATCGATTCGTCTTAACCTTGCGATCGTCACTGGCTACATTAAACTTGATAAAAAGAATGATTTTGGGCGCCATATTTTGGGGTTCCCAATTTTTTCTTTCTTTCAACCCAATTGTGTAGGGTCTCAAAATGAAGGGTTTTAAGAGGTGATTTCAAAAATATACACCACTTGTGTTTTTAAGATTATATAATTAGAATAAAAATTATAGCTAAAAAGTTATAAATAAAAATATTAATTAAAAAACCGACTGCTTAAGGAGCTGGTCATCCTGTGCAGGCGGAGCATATATGGCCAGTCAGCTCGCAATTAGGTTATTGATGGCACGCTCCTCTTGTTCTTACATCGGGCCTTCCACATTTTGCACTCGTCGGCACACTTGGTTGTAATTACGCTCCTGTAAAGAAATATATATAAATTACTATATCATGAGAATAAACTTTTCCTAAAAGAAGTCGTTCTGTGAATCTAGGTCTTCTAATTTATCACTGTGTGACACAAGCCTCTTCAAAATTTAAAAAAGATATAGTCGCTAATTTCGGGCTTATACCAACAATCACACGGTAAATCTTAGGATTGCTCTCAGAGACTGGTAAATGTAATTAAAAAAATATACATCAAAGACATACTATGATACGATGTGATGAGAACAATTAACCTGATAGCCTGGTTTGCTTCATCTTGGTTATCACAGACATCACAATTTTTCGACTTTTACCAGTCTCTGGTAAATCTTGAGATTTACCTCAGAGACCTTTAATTAGCGATTACAATAGGTCACCTTGGTCTAATATTAACTTAATATATAAACTATTCTAAATAATAAATTAGCGATTATCATGGTCATCTTGGTCGTTTAGGTCTTCTATATCACAGGTCATCACAGGCTTGCTATATCATAAGTTTTCCGATAAATGCTAGGAGTTACCTCAGTACATGCTTTTACAGTAACAAATACATTAAATATATTGGAGTGAGTCTAAATTATTATTTTTTTCATTAATAGGTGCGGTCGCATCCTATTGAATATCCTGAATAAAAAGTCATAATTCGAGGTTTGGCTCTTGCCTATTGTCTCCTCCAGTATTGGACCAATTTAAAAGTTATTCCATAAACTGAAAAAATAAAGATCTATACTGTACCCCTATGTTTTCCTTTTTGATAATACATTATCTTTAGAAGCACTAGAATCTACGAAAAAATCTCAAAATTGCGCTATCACCAGAGGCCTAGTTTAGTAATTTGACAACTATAAAATAAAAAATCAAAAAAATAGAAGCATAACATATATCTTTTTCATTCAATTTATGGAATATCTTTTAAATTTTTCCAATATTGGAGAAGGAAATAGACGAGAGCCAAACCTCGAATTATGACTTTTTACTAAGGAAATTCAGTCGAAGCTTTCTGCCCGCATTCCCTCTTCCTGAATAGCTCACCAGAGCAAATGATCTTCGCCAAATTACAAACTATTATGATTTATATTAATCGACTTACCTAACTAAACTCCTTTCAACCTTGAATTTGCTTGTAATTTCCCATATTATGTCAGCTACATTAATCTGGTTTAAGCACATTTTAGCTGGCTTGTCTTGAAAAGCTGGTGACTTCTTCCCAGTCAGTGAATGTGTTGCAAGTTCCCTGTAAAATTATGAAGATTATAATATTATGGTGTCGTTAGCATTTATATGTACTATGACGTCATATGTTTGTACAACAGGTGCGCGCATTTTACGAACCAACAGGATTCTAAACATGAATATTTGAATTTGGACATAGCTTTTTTTAAATGTGTCAATGGGTTGATTAAAAGTATTCAGATTTCCAAATAGCATTGTTTGATAAATTCAAGTTTTGATAAGGTAAGGCCGAGTTTCTCACCTCTAAATTATCGCAGAATTAACGTGACAAATTGTCAAGCACGCGTTATCTGCTGTGATTGGTTGAATGTAATTTTCAATAGCCAATTACAGCAGATACGCTTGCTTGACAATTTGTCACATTAATTTTGCGATAATCTAGTGCTGGGAAATCGGGTGTAAGTTTCCTAGTAAAATAATATTGATCCGAAACCAAACAATAAGGGCCTTATCATACTAGCGGATTGCGAACATCCTCAAAGCGGAGCGGGTGCGCAACGAATTCGTTATGGACACACAACGAACACGCCGCGCATGCGCAGCGAATTAGTTGCGGACGCGCAAAGGGATCGCCGCGATCAGCAAAGATAATTTGCTACAAACACGCGACGAAAACGTAACGTACTTGCCACGCGTCCGCGTCCGCTCCGCCCCGCAGCCGTTTCCAAACCGCTAGTATGATAAGGCCCTAAGTGATACAATCAAATAATACCTTCTTGAAAAAACAGCCAGAAGAAGTGTTCTTGTAGCAATGGTGTACGACTTCCAGTTGACCTTCATGTATAGGTTTTTGTGTATTTTAGTCTTCCCACTTCCAATCGGTACCTGAAATCAGCAATATCATTATTATCGAATCTGTAACGATTTGTATAAATACATATGCACTTAAAAGTTAATTATTTGAATGAAAACATTTCATCGTAAGCATGCCCACCATCCATAAAAAGTCAAGGTTCCTCCGACAGTTGAAAACAACATGTAGAAAATACAACAATAGTTCCATAAAATAATTAACTTGTTGCTTAAGCCGGCCAAGTGCGAGTCGGACTCGCGCACGAAGGGTTCCGTACCATTATCGCAAAAAACGGCCAAAAAATCATGTTTTTTGTATGGGAGCCCTACTTAAATATTTATTTTATTCTGTTTTTAGTATTTGTTGTTATAGCGGCAACAGAAATACATCATCTGTGAAATTTTAACTGTCTAGCTATCACGGTTCATGAGATACAGCCTGGTGACAGACGGACAGACAGACAGACGGGTCGCGGAGTCTCAGTAATAGGGTCCCGTTTTTACCCTTTGGGTACGGAACCCTAAAAATTAATACATGGTCGCCGGTTCTCATTCAACTTTATTACAATATTGCTTATGGCTTTTGTGCCAAAGTAAAGGTTTGTCTAATAAAAATCCCTTACTGCCACACTCAGAAAGGTTAATTAAATTAGGTACGTACTTAATTAAGTACTTAACTAATTATCATTAAATCCGTCAATTAACGATACATCCCAGATACATAATTTAAGGGTTCATTAGTTAATGACAACTTTAAGAGGAAATGTGGTCGCAAACATCCGACTGAATTTCCTAAGCATAAAGTCATAATTCGAGGTTTGGCTCTCGCCTATTTCCACCTCCAATATTGGACCAATGTTAAAGATATACCATAAACTGAAAATTAAAGATATATACTGTATACCTATGTTTTCCTTTTTGATGAAACATTATTTTTAGAAGCACTAGAACCCTCACAAGATGCTCAAAATTGCGCTTTCAACAGAGGCCTAGTGTACAAATTTGACAACTATAAAAGTACTTAATTTTTTTTTTTTTTAATTATTTGTCTGTCTGTCTGTGCCGGGTAATCTCCAAAACGGCTGGACCGATTTTGACAGGACTTTCACTGGCAGATAGCTAATGTACTTAATAATACTTCTTATTTGAGCAAAAGAAAACCCGTGCATAAAAATAAAAACCATTTTTTTTTTAGTTTAACTCGTTTGCCTGGGCAAAGTCAGGGGCAACAGAAAAATACAAAAGCTACATACCCTCTCATCATCATCTGAACTATTGAATCCCTCATGTTCACTCCTTGCTTCCTCGTCCGCCGTTACATCTTTTTCAACTTCCGAAGGCCCTGATGGGTCGGATACGGAAGATAGTGATGGGTAGGATACGAAATATCCTGATGGGCCGGATACAGAAGATCCTGATGATTTGGTTAAGGAAGTATTTGATTGGTTGGATACCGAAGATTCTGACGAACTGGATACCGAAGGTCTTAAGTTATCCTCGAGTGTTTTTATCACGGCTTTACGCGCATTTGCATCCATCAATTTTAATTTCACGTTTTGCTTGGCTGCACCACTGTAAGCACTGTTTGCTTCTTCGGCTTCCGATACATCTTCTTCAACAGACTGATTATAAAGAGTTCGGTCCGTATTTTCAGCTTTATACTTCTTTGACCGATGACCTGGTGAAGGTTTGCGGGATCTGCTGGATGCAGGACGCACGGGACCGGTCAATGTGGTGACGCTTGGGGGAGGCCTATTGCCAGCAGTGGACGTCTTTCGGCTGATATGATTTTTATACTTCTTTGATGTCGAAAGTCCTGACGGGTTGGATAACGAGGATCCTGATGGTTTGGATAAGGAAGAACTTGATAGGTTGGATACCGAAGATTCTGACGAACTGGATACCGAAGAGTCTGGCAGGTTGGATGCTTGAGATCCTGACGAGTTGGATACTGAAGATCCTGACGAGTTGGATACCAAAGAGTCTGGCTCGTTGAATACTGAAGATCTTGACGGGTTGGATACCGAACTCGACGAGTTGGATACCGAAGAGTCTGGCGGGTTGGATGCTTGAGATCCTGACGGGTTGGATACTGAAGGAAGATCTTGACGGGTTGGATACCGAACTCGACGCGTTGGATACCGAAGAGTCTGGCGGGTTGGATGCTTGAGATCCTGACGGGTTGGATACTGAAGATCCTGCCGGATTGGATATCGAAGGTCCTGACGGGTTGAGCATTTCAAATATCCTTCCCATCTTTTCCCATACCCTTTCTTCAATTTGGAGATCAGTCTCCTGTGCTCTTCTTAGGTTTATCATCGGTTCCGTTAGATCTGGAGTTTCTTCGAGCGAAGGAGTGCCATTATTCATTTTATTTGGATAATTGACGTTGATTTGACGTTTCCACCGTTACAATTTTACTCTTTTGTTTTGGACCTGCAATATACAAATGTTATTTTAATGGTCTACACTCAGATATTCAAAAATAAGAAACGTATTTCTTGTTTAAAAACAAGCTTTTTGAAAATGTAATAGGTATTGTCGTTGTCAATACACATCCAATAAGGCCAAACACGATATCTTGTCTGGTTGAGACATTGCTGTGGCCACCTTCCGGCTCCATAATGAGACCAGCTCGCAATTTAAAGCTTTTAATAATAATAATTTTAAAGATAAATCTATACTTAATTAATATGAATTGTTTACAGAGACCTTAGTACGAGTTTTTACTCACGCTCAATCGCGTTAACGTAAACATCAATTTGTATTGAAACTGAATAAGAACCGTCTGGGGACGGTAACGAGAAACCTATTTTTAGGGTTCCGAAGTCAACAAGGAACCCTTATAGTTTCGCTCTGTCCGTCCGCAGCTTAGCTCAGAGAATCTAAGTACTAGATAGCTATAATTTGGCATGGACATACACATTAATAATTCCGACAAAGTGGTAAAATAAAATCAAGAAAAATATATTTTTTGGGGTTCCTCTTAAATACGTAAAGTGGGGATGTTATTTTTTTCTCGTCCATCGCATGGTGTGGGGTATCGTTGGATAGGCCATTCAAAAATAGTATATGGGTTTATTAAAACCATTTTTCGATTCAGTGATCCGTTGGCGTAAAATTAAGCTTTAAATTGCAATTTTTTGTTAGAGTCAAGTGTCCCCCCGCCCTACCAGCGAAATGGTTGCTATTGGCTTTGTGAAAAAAATCACGGCAGTAGTTAATATAACGTAATTAAAAGGAAAACTATCACAGTTAAGTAGGCTTAACAAGTTTACGAGTAATAGTCGACCAACTTATAAAATGTACTTGGAACAGTAAAAATTTTGTACAAATGCCATTGAAAAATTACTGAAATAACGTTGTTAGCAGTGTAAAACAGATAGTAAATATATGTTTATGAACCATGTAAAATATACAAAACAAAAATCATAACAGGCTTTAGAAGTTTACGAGTAATAGTCGACCAACTTATAAAATGTACTTGGCACAGTAAAGTTTTTGAACAAATGCTATTGAAAAATTACTTAAATAACGTTGTTAGCTATGTAAAACAGATAGTAAATATACCTATGCTTATGAACCATGTAAAATATACAAAAATCAAATCATAAAATCCTTAATAATAATGATTTCTAAATAAATAATGTTTAAGCTCGAATAACGCATTGGAGTGGCAGGAGTCGTTAGCAGTACCGATCCGTAGTATATACGGCGCATGCGCGCGGGAGAGTCTTTTTTGTGTTAGTTCGTAGTATTTTCGACGTTTTGTAATATTAAGTCAAATTAGATTCGATTGCCAAGCAAATTACTTATTTTCTTTTGTCGATAGCCATATATAAAGTCAATATTCGACCCGACTACATCACTAATTGAGTAGCGTAAAACTTTCCAGAACGAAATAGTGAGTACCGCAGATTAGAGGTGAATAGATACGATTTTTTTCAAATTCCGAAAGAGAAATAAACAAGGAGCGTGCGCGCAAGGATCCAGGAACGAACCATACCATTCCCCTTTGATTAATGTTCATGTAAAAACAACAAAACCCTCTTCTTAGACCGCTTTATTATGCAACTTCGGAACCCTATACTGCGCTTGGCCTGACACGCACATGGCCGGTTTTGTTTGTATACATTTTGACATAAGTGATCGTTTACGTTAACACGAGTACATTAAATAACTACGAATAAGCACACAGGTGGCTTTAGGCTGGCATGTAAATTTAAATGTTTGTAAACGCAACCACAAAATCAGTGCGGAGAAAAGTTTAAAAAAATTAAAGCATTTAAAAATGTTTGAAAGCCTACAAAACATATTGCTCTCTGAAAAGTATGAAATTAATGTTCACTAAGACAGCTAATGCAAACAGGCAACCTAAAGGCGTATAAAGGCTGAGTTGCCCAAGTGGGCGTGAATAGTCAAATCAGAATCAGAAAAACAAACGAGTCACGAGACCTATTTTGCTAAAAACTGCATCGTTGGATTTTTGAAGTATCAATATTCCTAGCCAAGGACCGAACCCGTTGATTTTAATAGTATCCCTCATAAGAATCAAATTCTGCGAATTAAGAAATAACTTATGGCAAACTTAAGGAAATATAGTCTCCAGCATGTAACTCGGCAAGGTTTTGGCGTAGTGGGGGTTATGCCATACTTTAAACAGTATAATATACTGTCACTATCATGTTTGTACATACTAAAAGTAGCTGTGTTTGTTAAGTTGAACCCAAGTCGTTTTAAACGTCTTGCCGATGTAGTTTCACGTAATTGACGCGACAATACCCTACTGTGTCACCAGTCCGCTAAGACAGCACTAATGCGCAAAAGTGTTTACTGCATGGCTCCGGTCATATATGATAACATACATACATAGACTGAAAATACCGAAAAGTTGGAAAGAATCGCCGCTATCGTTATTTAAAAAAAGGCTTCGAAGCTTTCTGACAGTCAAAGCATATTATAGCGTAACAGAATTCTAAGTGAAAATAAAATTTAAACTTGCTGTTAATAATGTTTAAAAATAAGAATCATGCTTGGTTTTTGTTTTTCTTTGTTTTGTCTGTTAAAGTTTAGCAGATTAGTTTATAATTTTGTAATTTTTGCATGCATCACCATTGTACTGTACTCATATTTGCAAAATAAAATATCTTTATCACCATATAGAGCGGGCACGTGGACGCGACGCGATTGGTCATTCGATCCTTGTGTCAACTGACCAACCAATCGCGCGCTCGGAACGGTGATAAACGTTTCCCGCGTCCCGCTTGGTAACCAAAGAGACATAAACGACTTGTGCGCATCTAACGACTCTTGCCAACTTATGTGCCGGCAATTTATACCACTTAATAAACAAAATACATCTAGTTTTTTATAAATAACCTACATATTTAAGTAACTACCCAAAATTTATAATATTGTTGTCAAAACAAGAAAACATACCAGAAAAAGTCAATTTGACTAAAGTCTGTTTTTTATCTCGGAGGTACATACTCACATTCAAATGTCAAATCACTTATTTTAGGGCTTATTAGGCCTCCTAAGATATGTTATATTTAACTCTTGTAGTCTCAAATACTGTAATAGGTCTAAAAGCAGTTTTAAGTAATATACTTCAGGAGGCCTATTAAGTAATAAGTCCTAAACGAAGTAATTTGACATTAGCATGTGTCAATATTGTCTCAGAGATAAAAACAGACTTTAACCTAAATTACCAAATGCACAGATTTACTACAAAAAAACACAAAAAAAAATATGTTGCTTATATCTCGAAAACGAATGACTGTTATTAAATGTTATGCAGGACTTTGCGCACAATTAAACAAGGAATAAACTTGCTCTAGCAGAATTTGCATTAAATCTAAATTTAACGACGATTAAGCAAAAAAACTGAATTTTGGGCCCTTTGACAGCCCATTTTTATTTTGCTCTTATGGGATTTTTATGAACTTTATCCAAAATTACTACTACCAAGACAAGAGCACTTAAGTTGGAGTATTTTTCGCAGCAAATTTCTTTATTTCCTGGGCGAATAAACCATAATGTACCAAATGATGTACAAGAATCTGTAACAAATATTTTTTTAATCTGTAATCTCGGCTAGATTACAGGTAATTAATGAGTATGCTTTGGAGTTTAAACTCCTTAACCCAGAATTGTGTTTTATGACAGAAAACCATAATGTTATAGAAATTTTTCACATGAGTACCTATAACCAATCAATGCAGAACAAAAGTGACAATTACATTAGTTATTAGTATTACCTACATAAAATAATGTAATCATAGACTAAACAAATAAATAAATAAAGTATGAACTACACAACCTAAATCACTGCACCTGAAGTATAGTTCGCGCCAAACTTCTTGGCCGCCCTGAACTTGGCTATAATGGCTGCGCAGTCGTAAATCTTATACAAAAACAGCACCGTTTCGTGTCTTTCGCATCGAAAACCAACTTTCAGGGCAGCCCAGAACATTGGCGAGCACTATAATTCAGCGTTTACATTAAACACTTACCTAACGGGATACCCGAACTCGCCGTCGTCGCTAGGGTGGCTTCCAAGGTGTTAGGACCGCACTGATTGTCTTCAACAGACAGGTTTTAGTTAAAATATCAGTTACAAAAGTCACTTGTTAAAAACATGCGAACAACCTGAGCTATGGTAAGTATATGACGAGATCGTTCTTCGTACTGCATCGGTCCATCAGGTAAAACTTTAATTACCTACCCCAACTCCTTCCCCCTCCCTATAAGAAATGATTTTTGCAAACAGTCACAAAAGAACAATTAACGCATATTTTTTGCATAGTACTCGCGTAAGATTCTAAACGGAAATCTATATTCTTTTGTGTTCAAAACCCCAATTGTCTTGCCAAAAGTTTGTGAAACAATTGACTGGTCATTCTTTTCATTGATACATGCAGGAACAATTAAGTGAGCAGGTAAAGAGATAAAGAATGACAAAGAACCTTTAATATCAGTCTATTCATTAACTTGCTTATGCCTAAGTTAGATCAACCATCTTATAGATTAGTTAAAGTGCACACTTCTTTCATGGGGTACCTACGGTGTTAAATTTTATATTAAAACTTGTTATATTCTATATTAAAACTAAGTGAAAGAAAATTTAAAACTTTTGTTAAAAGAACACTGTGTAAACAAGCATACTACAAATTAGATGATTATATTCAAGATAAGAATTCTTGGAAACATGCTGGTCCTGTTCCATAAGGCAATATTTAGTGTAGACAAAATCAAACTGGTTAATCTATACATTCATAATTACAGTATTGTTTTTTTTTTCTTTTCTTTTTATTTAAGAAATTGACACGCACACTATTCCGTTGTTGTTGAATTTGGTAATTTAATTACCTATGTTTGCAATATTTGTAAGTATGTGAGAACCATGTTCCTATTTATCATATGAATGAAATTACCTGTAAGTGTTTGTAATACTTTATATCTATACGTAGCATAGTTTTCTTAGTCTGGGTGCATCTCCCTCACGTCATCAGCAGCCTTATAATGTTCCCACTGCTGGGACACAGGCATCCTCTCTGTGAGAGAGGTAATGGAATCCACCACACGGGCCCAGTGCGGGTTAGTGGATGTCACACCATCATCAATCCATGTCATGCCGGTTTCCTCACGATGTTTTCCTTCACTGTTTTAAGAGCAGCGGTGATGGAATAATTTACACAAAATAAAGCGCCTGCCTGGATTCGAACTCACGACCTACGACACGTAAGTCGGGGTAAGCAGATATAACAGTGGTGGCCACTGGGCCACCACTGTTATATCTGCTTCCTCCCATATAATAATATGAATGAATGCATGTATGTTAATATAGTTTCTCAAAAATGGTATGTAATGTCGTCATAACATCTCTAAAAAGTATCCAGAAAGTGAACTCTACCGGAGACTTATTCACAACTGTCCAGTAAGAAGCGAGATTTTAAATTTGGAATCTCCTACTGTCCAGTAAGTAATTAGTAATTTACTTACTGGTCAGTAGTAGGGATTGGTCCGATATATCAAACCGTAACTTATATCGGATATGTGTTAGATATCATATCATATCGATATCTATATCAAAAAACCGATATTACAAAAACTGTATCTAATAAAAACCTTAATAGCGTGCGAGAACGAATAAGTCAAAACTTAAAACCGTAAGAATGCGGAAACGTACGAACTACGAACAAAACGCAAACTTCACAAACGATAGGAACCATAATGCGCTACCTCTCTTTCTAAGTATTATTTCGCGTTCGTTGTTAGTTTGCTCATCTAAATAAAATTTTAACTTATGCAAACTGTACTAAATGATATCGATATCTGAAAACCGTGATCGATATCGATATGAAAACTGTATATCGGTTACATAACCGTTTGTGCAAAAAACCGAAAATACCCATCTCTAGACAGAAGGTCATCCTCTTCAGATCTGCTTCGAAAAAAAACATAGTACCAGCCAGACACAGATTAGAGTTTAGCCATAACATGGTTATAGGAGGGAGGCTCCAAATATATGTCTATATCTCTTTTTGGCATGACATTTTATGAGATAGATATATTTTTGAGTCCGTTAATCAAGACGTACAACAACCAAATATAAATGCCCCCGGTAAATCGATCACAATATCTATCAATAATTGCCTATTGCAAAAATGAAAGAAAGTTTAACAACAAATTCGTTTAATAAATATTGAAGGTTACATTCATATTAGGGCAATTACTGATAGATATTGTGATCGATTTACCGGGGGCATTTATATTTGTTTGTTGTACGTCTTGATTAACGGACTCAAAAATATATCTATCTCATAAAATGCCATACCAAAAAGAGAGATAGATATAATTCCCTCCTATAACCATGTTACATATTATAATGGCTAAGCTCTAATATGTGTCTGGCTGGTACTATGTTTTTTTTTCTAAGCAGATCTGAAAAGGATGACCTACTTTCTAGAGATGAGTGTTTTCGGTTTTTTTCACAAACGGTTTACAGATTTCATATCGATATCGAAAACGGTTTTCAGATATTGATATCATTTAGTACATTTTGCATAAGTTAAAATGTTATTTAGATGAGCTAACTAACAACGAACGCGAAATAATACTTAGAAAGAGAGGTAGCGCATAATTATGGTTCCTATCGTTTGTGAAGTTTGCGTTTTGTTCGTATTTCGTACGTTTCCGCATTGTTACAGTTTTAAGTTTTGACTTATTCGTTCTTGCACGCTAGTAAGGTTTTTATTAGATACAGTTTTTGTAATATCGGTTTTTTGATATAGATATCGATATGATATGATATCTAACACATATCCGATATAAATTACGTTTTGATATATCGGACCAATCCCTACTACTGTCCAGTAAGTAAATTACATACTTACTTACTGGACAGTAGGAGATTCCAAATTTAAAATCTCGCTTCTTACTGGACAGTTGTGAATAAGTCTCCGGTAGAGTTCACTTTCTGGATACTTTTTAGAGATGTTATGACAACATTACATACCATTTTTGAGAAAAAGCATTATACAAGCCTCAACCAGTAAGAAAGCCATCCTGGCCTCATATATAACCGGTTAACTCATACTTGGCCAGGAAGGCTTACTTACTGGATTCTTTAGTAATGTACTAAAAACACCTTTTTTTAAAAGAGTATGTGTGGAGTTTCTCGTCAAGCTAATTTTGCGAATGGACAGTGGAATCAATTATTATTACTTATAAATTTAAATGTTTGACGTTCAAAAGTGAGAAATGTTTATGCAAACTGCGCTACCACGGGGAGAAAGCGCAGTTATGTGGAACTCTAACCCACTAAAACTCCACGGTGTCCTCCTGTGCCGCTTATGGCGGGAACACGGGCACGCGTCAGCACTCACCACGAACCCGCCGAGGCTGTCCGTCGCCGGATCCTTTCTATATATAGTTCTCGCCAAACTTCTTGGCCGCCCTGAAGTTGGTTATGTCGATGCGCAAGGCACGGATCGGTGCTGTTTCTGATTTCTGCATGAAATTTACTATTGCGCAGCCATTGTAGCCAACTTCAGGGCGGCCAAGAAGAATGACAAGAACTATATACGTAGCATTACTGCACTAGTAAGTACTTTGAATAGGCTATTTTAATATTGTGCATTAATATTATTGGTTCATCAAACAAACATCATCCACCCTTGTCCTGCTCTCTGTGCACAAACACCTGCACCATGAGGGACCTGTGCGAGACCAACGCTAGGGCTGTGGACGTGGCTGAGTTCTGGTCGAAGCACAACATCTAAATTAAAATCTAATAAAAATGGAATCATCGACACGATGAAGAAGAAGACCCACCCTTCCCATTCTAAGGATGATTGCCGGGATAAGAACTATCCTATGTCCTTGCCAGGGTCTCAAGCTATTTTCATACCAAATTTCATCAAAATCACGCCAAGGTAACAAACAGACAAACAGATAGAGTTACTATCGTATTTATAATATTAGTATGGACTAGTATGGATTATTCTGTATAGTAAGGAGCAAATAATGACAAATATACAAACAAAAAATAATAAGAAGACGAAACTACAAACAACGTTACAAAGTCATATCTAGACTCACAGGGCGGTGTGTCGAAAAGTTCGTGAAGTAGGAGAGAGGTGGAATGAAAGGGGCACATATTGAAAGGGACAGTTCAAATTAGCGGTAAAATAATAAAAATGTAATTTAAAATTTTAAAATCCTCGGCACTAAAACCTATAAAAAGTTTATTGCTGTTTTGTATATATTATACAAATATACGCACGATGTTATTTTCGAAAATTATTAATTTTAATATATTTTCGAAACGCTTATTCAAGTGCTGTAAATTGATTATACATTTGTTCACCGTTGTTTAGGTCGGCTAGATAAAGAGAGTCACGGAAAGAAAAGAACAGTAGACTTTTACTTAAAATTGTAAATTGTATGACATTGATAAAAGGGACACAACAAACAGTTCTGAATGGAACGTGTACATATCAAATACAAAGTAAAAGTAAATTTTACAGAAAAGGTGCTTTACAAGAAACTATTGTTGTTTTTAATAATGCCAAAATTGGGCAACCAGCAGAAGGTGAGAACAGAGTGATGGGCAGCTACGGATACGGTAAAAGAAATAAGAGAGGTGAAAGATTTGTTCAATTCTGCTATCAGAATAATTTGAAAATAGCTAACACGCTTTTCAGAAAACCCAGAAAACTAAGATGGACTTGGCTGTCACCTGATGGTTATACTAGAAACGAAATAGACTTCATTACCACAAACAAACCGAAAATTATAGAAAACTGCAGTGTGATAAATAGCATGCACCACCCAAGTGACCACCGCATGGTTAGAATAACAATCAATATTGAGCGCAGGCAGTTACCACGTAAAAACTTCTCTACAACAGCTCGAAAACAAATTGACTACGAAATATACACCGCAGAAATCAACAAATTCATAGAGCCAAACACGACAACATCTGTGCAGAACTACTACGACATTATAGAGAATACAATCTTACAGAGCGCTGAACGTACTAGCATCAAGTTTGCATCATCAAACTACAACAACAGGAAGAAAGCAATAATAACAACAGAAATTATAGAACTTAGTCAACAACGACACTACTTAAAAAACAAGCACAATAAAACAAAAAGTGAAAAAACTCAACTTAGCAAGTTATGTAGGCAAATAAATAAACAGATTAAGAAAAATATGAAACAATATAGAGTCAATATTATAGAAAATCACATCAGAAAATCTGGAGCAGTTAAAAGGGCGTATAAATATCTAACCAACTCAAAACACGTGATGAACCAACTTCAAAACGAGAAAAAATCTACAGTTACGAGCAGAGATGGGATCATGCAAATAGCCTCAAACTTTTACTAGCAATTGTATGCATCACAAGATATCACAAACCAGGAAAAACTAGCCGAGGAAAGAGTTTCTCAAAACAATGACGAAGTACCAATATTTAATGTAAATGAAATCGAATGCTCGTTAAAGTTATTAAATCCCGAAAAAAGCCCAGCATCTGGTGGTATTACAAACGAAATGCTAATTGCCGGTACAAACGCTCTCACTTCACCACTAACAAACCTATTCAATTTAATACTATCAACAAAAGAAATACCTAAACAGTGGTCGTGCTCAGATATAGTTTTGCTTTTCAAAAAAGGAGACCCGAAATCAATATCAAACTACAGACCAATCAGTCTCACGTCGTGTGTCTACAAGGTGTTTGCATCGACTCTACTCCGACGTTTTACTAGTATCTTGGATGAACATCAGCCAGTAGAACAGGCAGGTTTTGTAAAGGGGTTTTCGACAACAGATCACATCCACACTTTGAAACTTATCATTGAAAAATACAATGAGTACGACCTACCTCTCTACATATGCTTTATTGATTATAGCAAAGCATTTGACTCTATATTCCACAGTGCAATTTGGAGAGCTCTATCAGGGCAAGGAGTGAACCATGACTATATCAATATATTGAAGGAAATATACAACAAAAGTAACGCTAGAATTAAAATAAATAATTATGGTTCAGCCTTTGAAATTGGAAGAGGAGTGAAACAGGGCGACCCCTTATCTCCAAAACTCTTCATTGCAGTACTCGAAGAAATATTCAGAACACTTGACTGGGAAGATAGAGGGATAAACATATATGGCAACCGGCTCTCGCACTTGCGATTCGCGGATGACATAGTACTGCTCTCGGAAGACCCAAAAGAAATGGAATTCATGATACAGTCACTCAGCAAAGAAAGCAGAAAAGTAGGTCTAGAAATTAACTAGGAGAAAACTAAATTAATGACAAATAGGCAAACCATAATTATAAAGTCAGACTCAACAGAAATCGAATACGCCGAAGACTATATTTATTTGGGACATTTACTATCCTTCAAGTCATGCAATGATAAAGAGGTAAAGCGAAGAATCAAAATAACCTGGAACAAGTATTGGGCAATGAAGGAGGTATTCAAGAGTAATCTACCAGTTACACTAAAAACTAAAGCTATGCAGAGATGTTTAGTACCCTGTCTCACTTACGCTTCCCATACATGGCCTTTGTCAACAAAACAGACTCATAAGGTCAAAGTGTGCCAAAATAGCATAGAAAGGAGTCTCCTGGGCCTTAAGCTAAGCGATAAACTGAGAAATGAAGACGTCAGAATAAATTACCAAGGTAAAAGACATAGCAAAAACCATAATGACCCAAAAATGGAAATGGGCTGGGCATGTCCAAAGATCACTAGGGAACAAATGGTCCAGAATTGTCACTAATTGGTACCCTATTCACAAGAAAAGACGGAAAGGAAGGCCATTCAAAAGATGGATTGATGACATAGTTGCCACGGTGGGAAATACCTGGAGCAGACTGGCAAGAGACAGAGCGAAATGGAAGGAAATGGAGGAGGCTTTCACCGCCAGAGCGGTCCTTACAACAAAACGCGTTAACGCAGTTTAATAACATATACTAACAAACTAGAAAAAGTATAATACTAACACTACAAATACTGTTTAGAATTAATGGAAACTAAGTGTAAGGAATAAATAAAGCTTTATTATTATTATTATTTATTGTTGTTTTTAAACTGAATTGTCATTCAAAAGCGATTTCAAAATTTGAGGCATCTATTTTAATTGTTATAATCTAGTTTATGTCTGTTTTTATCTTTAAAATAACAGCAAAGCAAAGCAATTGAAATGCGGCTTAATACTAGGTATACCTAAGTAGTTATTGTGTACCTACATACTTGCTAGAAAGTATATGGCGGTTTATTGATATTACATACCTATGATTACCTGTGATTTATGTTCCTTTCACAAGTTATAGCGTCCCTTTCAATACAGACAATTTCTGATAGGGACAAAATATTTTTTTTTTTTTAAACTGCCACAATAGGCACTAAGAATAAAGAAAAGATAATTATTTTACTTAATTTTAATAGTTAAATTCCCTTCCGATTAAATCTTGTCCTATGATAGTATATCATGATAAAAGTGAGCTAAGTTGTTCATTACACACGAGGCTGTGGATAGCAGCCCGAGCCGTAGGTGAGGGCGTAATTCAGCCGAACGTGTAACGAGCAGAACTCACGAGTTTCATACGACGTTTTTCAACACATTTGCGAGGATAAAACAAACATGTATTGCTTATATCGTTTAATTATTAAAACAATTGGTGAACGTACAATTTTCAAAGCGATATTGGATTGATTTGGATGGCAATTTCACGCCAAAACACATTTTCACCTTGCTCTTCCATTGTAGGAAACTATCGTAGGCAGCTCATTTAGTATTTCTGGCGGGGTTAACTCTGTCAATAATGTTCATCTTCTGCACGAAAACTAAATTAATTTACCGCAACGACAAAATATGAAAATTATGGCAAATGGCGCGCTGGTTTTTTTTTTTCCACGCACCAAATGCAAGGTGAGTGAGCCTACTTCAAAATTATAATTTTAAGTGATAAAATAAAAATATTTTATAAATAATTGTGAATTCTGAATAATTTGATAATAATAAATGTTTGTTTACCTTAATTAAGGATGTACACATTTATTTATTCCAAAAATGTATATTATAAGATTTTCAGCGGCATAAAACCTCTTTGTTGTTACTAAAAAAAAACTGTATTTCCCGGTAAAATTGAAAATGCTCTGTTTACTCGCATATAACTTGCAGAAAAGTAATAATTAAACTTTGTAGGGATAATTCTACTACGCACTAGTGTGTAATGTTATTACGCACGTGTGTATTATAGTTCGGTTATGGCCCTAAAAGCGATGTAATAAGGCTCACTTTACGAACAAGTGTGTTGAAAAAAATATTACCTCATTTATTTACAAAAACAAAACTAAAAACAAAACGTAAACGGTTCTAAAACAAATTCAACCCTTTCATGCCACCCTCCCCTAATAGCGCTGAACGATAAACCCATTGTCATGGTTCATACTTTTTTTACAAAAAAATAACGGACACTAAGGATTGGTTTCACTTTCATAAATAAATATTGCAAGAAAGAGGTATCATTAATTTGACGATGTTATTTGTAAGGTTATTTGAAGTATCCTGGCATGAAAACTTACGTGCCATTTTTTTAAAAATAATCTTGGAAAACTAATGATTATTGTAAAACTAACTTTTCCTCGCGGCTTCGCACCCGTGGCATTTTTATCGAAAAAACCGGTTAAGTAGTTTTTGAGTTTATCCATTACAAACAAACTTACAAGCAATCAAATATGTCCTCTTTATAATTTATGACTCGGATATGTTCGACGACTCAAACGACAAAGTGGACCGAAAGGAGATGTCCCAAAAAACCCAGAGTTGAAAAAATGTGCGGTTTGTGGTTTTTGAACGATTTAACTAAGATTGCAAATAATGGCGGCTCAGTGGCTAATAGACTTGGCCTCTTGTGCTTGAAGTCGTGGGTTCGTGGGTGGGGGGATTTGAATCCGGGCAAGTACTTGCGCAGGTACATAATTATGTAGTAAATTTAAAATACCTTATTCTTCACGTTCATTGTAAGGGTGCGGTTTCCCCCCCGGTGGGTTCCCGCCTTGTCGAGGCGGGGGGGCTCAGTAGCCGTGGCTTGGTCACCCACGGTGAAGCGAATAGGAACCCGAGGAGGGGCCGATCGTCAGGGCTTTTGCCGATTAAGCCGACGACGTAGCGGCCAACTAGTAGGTTGCGGTGCCGCTTGGTAACAGGCGACATCGCAACTGAGGCGGGCCGCGAAGTCTTATGGAGCATCCTAGGTCCCATAAGATGTCGCGGCTGTGGGTTAGAGGCCGCGGCGGGAGAGGAGTGACGGTATTGCGGTGCGCCGCTCTCCGTACCTTCCGCGGCCTGGACGGGGTCGCCACCGTCTGATGGCGGACGCGGTGGGGCCGCAGGGGAGAAGGAGTGCCGGTTTAGCGTTAGCCGCTCTCCCTATCCCCTGCGGCCGAAAAATGGTAGGTGGCGGGGTCATTGACCTTGACCCGTCACAAGGGGACCAAGGGTGCCATACACGGGGTCGCCTCGTTCGCATGTGCTGGTTTGGTCCCTGTGGTGGTCACGGCATACAGTGTGTTCTGGTGCGCCGGTGATGGGGGATACTCCCTCGAGGAGGGTCCGGTGACGGACAGCCGCGGCGGGTTTGCGGTGAGTGATAACGCGTGTCCGTGTTCCCGCCATAAGCGGCACAGGAGGACACCATGGAGTTTTAGTGGGTTAGAGTCCCACATAACTGCACTATCTCCCCGTGGTAGTGCAGTATGCATGAGCATTTCTCCAAGAAATAAAAAAGGGTGCGGTTTGTCCAAACGTTGCTTAAAACGGATAGTGACGGGTGCGATTGACAGTACGAAAAACGTTGCTCTGGAAATTCAATATAATTATAAATGCCTAATGAATAAGTAATTCATTATAATAATGTTTCCCTAATTTTTAACTGCTTTGCACATTAATTTGTTTCTCTTATTACCTAACTGCAGTGGCCAACGTTAATTTTCGTAATTGAAGCGAAAATGAACGAATTAAGGAACACTATCTGATTTATCTGTCTTTAATGAAAATCGGTTTAATTGTTTTGGGTTTATATAAAACTTACAAACAATCAAATCTTTTCTCTTTATAATATTAGTGAAAAGGTGTAGATAAGTCTGAAATCGCCAACCCGCATTGAGCAAGCGTGGCGATACCGTGGTGGCGAATAATACTCGTTGCCTTTTCTGTATGTGTGTGTATGATCACTGTGTGTGCTTGAGTGATGATTTCTACAGGGCTAGATAGGAGGCAAAGAGTTATGAGAACCCGTGTCCGGGAAAACCATAGAAATATATCTATGGGGAAAACTTACATACAATGTATTAAAGTAGTCACAGCGGATCTACGTGTGTCTGAAATTGGTTGCAAGACCCTGCGTAGTTGCTATTTTTGTGTAGTGAAGTAGAAGATAGCATTGTATAAATGCCTCTTTCACTCACGTTTGTCGCATCGTCCTATCTCGCTTTCTGTGTGCTGATTCCGAGTTTTTTAATGTCCTCACTAGTGACAACGTAAACGATCTCTTATTTCAAAATGTATACAAAAAGAGGTTTCTCCTTACCGTCACCATACGGGGCGCTTATCCAGTTTCGATGCAAATTGACGTTTACGTTAACGTGATTGGGCGTGAGTAAAAACTCGTACTAAGACCTCTGAGGCCTGTGTGCTTAGTGCGAGTTTTTTAACGTACACGATCTCTTATGTCAAAACGTACACAAAAATAGAGGTTTTGCATTGCCGTCACCAGACGACGCTTATCCAGTTTCAATACAAATTGGCGTTAACGCAATTGAGCGTGAGTAAAAACTCGCACTAAGACCTCTGAGGCCTGAGTGCCATAAGAGATCGTTTACGTCGTCACTAGTGAGGACGTTTAAAAACTCGGAATAAGCACACTGTATGCAGTATACTCGATGACAAACTGTTTCTTGCGCAATGGATCGCAGAGCCAACTTCAGAGACACTTGGTCTGCAATGACTACTAACTATTATACACGTGCTTCAATATTTTATGCGCGAATTAGTTATAGATAATTTTATTCTGTAAGTGGTGCTGGCAAGTGCAAGCTTGGCACCCCGTCGATCCTTGTGCCATAGGCTCAAACCAGCAGCCTTATTGCGTAATGAATTCGGCAAGGCAAAGGGCAAACAGTATGAACAATCAACCAATCACATGGCGAGACGAAAGACGCGATGTGGATTTCCGTCTACGTGATTGGTCGATTGTTCATACTCTTTGCCCTTTGCCTTGCCAAATTCATTATGCAATAAGGCTGCTAGTTAGCATGTGGGTAAATAAGGCTCTGCTTATGGATGTTACTTTTTGGAAGCGACAAAACTATCGGCTATCGACTGTGTGATCAGGGGGGGGGGGGGGGGGGGGTGGGCTCTTAGAGTAAGGTTATTTTGAGATCGCGTAAGTGACAGATGTATATAAGTCAAATACATCTGTCCCTTACACACACTTAAAATAACCTTACTCTAAGAGTTTATGGTCACCCCCTGTGTGTCGCCAGACCACAGCGCCCGCTTGTCACTTAGCGTTGTGGTGCAAAATTCAAATGTACTCTTAACTTTGTATATTTGCAGATTTAATTATTTTTGTGGTTTTGAAGAAAATGAGTTTCAATTAAAAAGTATGAAGATTAATACCATACCTATAATTGATTATTCTAAAACATAAGACTAATAACAAACCAAACCTATATAGGTACAAAGGGGAGAGAGAAAAGAGCTCATTGAGCAACAAAAAATTCGTCATCATCGATGTCAATGGGAAACTTGCCCAGAACGCTGGCAGCTTTGCCGAGTAGAATGGCAATATGCTGATTTTCTGGGCAATAAAGGCCAGCCCTCTAGTCACGTGAAAATTCGAAGAGCTTGTTTGCTAATGTCTCTAAACTCCCTGTTCACTCGGACCCCATGTACCTAACGTTTCAAACCCAAACGGCTCAGACAAAATAACTTTCTGTAAGTTATCATAATAATAGGGACAGTTCAAATTATCGGTAAAATAATAAAAATTTAATTTAAGATTTTAAAAAACTCCGGCACAAAAACCTCTAAAAAGATTATTGTAGCTAAGTACATATTATACGAATATACGCACGATATTATTTTCGAAAAGTATTAATTTTATTACTTATTCGAAACGATTTTTCAAGTGCTGTAAATTGATTATATTTTTGTTTACCATTGTTTAGATCGGCTAGTTATAGACAGTCACGGAAAGAAAAGGACAGTATACTTTTATTTAAAACTAGCTGTGCCCACGGCTTCGCTCCCGTTAACTGCCTATCCTACCCTACTTACCTACCTACCTGTACCTACCTTACTTACCTTTCTACCTACCTAGATCGAGCGTTCGCTACACATAATACTATTTACTCTAAGGAGTAGTTTTTTAATTCTACCTACCCTACCAACTTCCAAATACAAACACTACAAAGTGAAAAATAACTTTCTTTTTAGAATTCGGTGTCTTTGGAAGGTAAATTTTTTTTTGTTATGGACACCGACTTTCAAAACGAAAGTAAATTTTCACTTTGTAGTGTTTTTATTTAGAAGTCGGAAGTATTGTTTTTCTGCGGCTTTTAAACGGATAGTATTTAAACGAGCGAAAAAAAAATCAAATTAAAGGTGTAAAAAATACTGAATATGGCTTACTGAAATACTAAGTGGGCGACAAACAGTGGGCGAATACAAATGTTTAAAACAGCACTTGAAAATATAAGTTTGTCGACAGGGCTCCTTTTTCTGTCTGCAGGGTCTAAAGTAACCTAACATGAAGGAGATGACGGGAGCTAAGTTCGCTCGCTTTGCTCGCTCACTTCAGCTCTCGTCATCCCCTTCGAACCTAACCTATCCGTGTCGGGGTGCGCTAAGTTCCCGAGCTCGCTTCGCTCGCTCTTGGACACGAATAAACCCGAACTCCCGCACTGCACAGTGATGTCGCCTCGATAGTTGTTCAGCTATTTTCAAAAGAATAATATGCTAAAATAGAACCCCAAATACAATTAAAGTATGTAACAATATTATTACCGCAGCTCACAAAAATCTCCTAAAAGGTATTACTCAAACCGGATAAATAGTTACTTACTTAGTATAATAGTCGCCCATTCAGTATATTTTTCCCTCGGTTAATAATTTCCCCTTTTAAACTAGCCCTTACTTAGGAGTATGCTTTAGAAAGTAACCGTTTTACAGCACTAAAGCGGTTGTAACCCTTAAGGTTACACTAGTCGAAAATTCTTCCATACAAACGTAGTCTAGGGATTATTCCACTGTTTCACGATGTACGTTCAAAATAAAAAGTGATATTAATTTGTCTCATCATTATCTAGCACTGTATGGAAGCAAAAAAGTAAAAAAGAAATATTTGAAAGTTATGAGCGTCGAAAGTTCCACATTTCGACACTAATTTTATCGAATTTTTGGGCGCGAATAAATACCATAAGAAGGCGGCAAATTGCAAAACGGCCTCCATACAGGAATAGATTAGTAGTTCGACAATGCAAATAATTTTATTTTGAACAGATAGATCTAGTCATTTTTTCATGATATCTTGACTGCCAAAGGTCTGTTTATAAAATTCGCGCTCGGTTTCGTCCTAAATCATTATCCATTTCGCTACAAATTTGCAAAAGTGTGTATTCGTACGCGAACTAGCTTCCTACTGCTCATCACAGCATCTATCTCTTCCGCAAGTGTTGTCGGTTGATATAAAATGCATTTTAACCCCGCGCACAAAATAGTTTGTGCCGTCGACTAGTGTACCCTTAAGCGCCACCGCGTTTATCATTAGGCTATTCAGACGGGCGATAGCGTCAGCGAAATTACGAACCACATTGCACGCACGTCAACGTCGTTATTGACATTAGTAGCATGATTAGAGACCTAAAATCTGACGTATTTTTTTAGTCTTGTGCATTACTTAGGTCCCGAATTATTATTTTTACTCTTGGTCACACTTGAAGTTGAAATAGCCCTTGAAGGTATATCGTTGATTCGACATAGAGTTGACCCACCTGGTTCGCTGCGTCCCCGCACGAGGGCTCGGTGGCGGATATTAGGGACCCTAACTACCTTCCAATTTTTTTTTCAATAGTCGGTTCTTCCACGGAAAATCTTAACACCGCCATTCAGAAAATGACGCGAAATGCACAACGCCATCTATTGATTATGCAGTTCAACAGTCCGAGTATCTGAATTGCGTATGTTGCGATATTTTACTTCTTGAACACTTTAAATTTTATCTAACTTTTGATAGAGTGAACCGATTGCGATGAAACAAAAACTAAGTTATACTTCAAGTTACTACAACTTATATGTAATAAAAATTATCTACTTACATTGGTTTCGTAAATTTTACGTGATGCTTGCACAAATAAACAGACAAAGAGACAAAAATTCCAAAAATGCTGGCAATGGGTTTTGTTGGTTCTCCTTTAACACCCTGGCTAATTTTTTTTGGAAATATGTTCGATGTACAGAAATTATTTTTCTACAGATTTATTATTAGGTATTGATATTGATGATGATGATGATTGTAAATTCTATGACATTGATACACAACACAACAAACACTTATGAATGGGACATTTAACTTAGTTTGTAAAATTTGCTAAAAAAATATTCCGGTTATAGATCCGGAATATTTTTTTAACAAATTTTACAAAAAAAGTTGATTTCCTAAAAATCAATACCTAGTTATTTTTAAACTGAATTGTCATTTAACAGCCATTTGAAAATTAGTGGCATCTATTCTAATTAGATGTGTTTATATTCTAGTTTTTATCTACAACATAACAGTGTCCACTGTTATGTTGTAGATAGATGTTGTATAAGACAAAAATTCTTTTGGGATATGATTTTAATCTCTCACTTTTAAATGTAGTTTTAATATACTATATAGGTACTTAAGTAGCTATTGTATACATACTTGCTATATTTAAAATATGTATGTATAGGTGTTGTGTATGCGAGTTTATATATGTGTTAACGCACCCGCGATACAGGCAGGTATTCCTAGTGTAATGCAACGTTTTTTTTCAATACAGTTGTTAAACATGGCGTACTTTCAGATGCTATAATTATGATTCGAAAGTTAAATCTTACGCATAGGCATCTTTCTGTTACGCGGTCGTGACTTTTGTTTACGAGCTCGATCATTATGTTTGCAGTTTAGTTGTTTAATATATCTAATTACCAGTTTTAATTTAATTATTTTCACATCAACATTTGTCAAAAATCGAATAGGCTGTATAGGCTGTTTTCGTTGAAAAAAAAAATGTCCAGTTGCAAAAACGCGCCATAAGTCAATTTAAAAAAGTTTAGTAGCAAGGAGTTTTCATACATAGAATAAAATGGGATACGATTTTATACGAGGAAAAATTAATGATTCCGTACGTTTTAGCATTGAATTCTCATTTTTTTTTAATAGTTGTTTAATATATTTATTTAACAGTTTTAAGTTAATTATTTTCACATCAACGTTTGTCAAAAATCGAATAGGCTGTATAGGCTGTTTTCTTTGTAAAAAAATATGTCCAGTTGCAAAAACGCGCCATATTGAAAATTTTATTTTTTGTGAATAAACAAATCTAATTCTTTGATTTGTTTTTACTGTTTCTCACAACTGTATTGAAAAACGTCGTGTGATACACGGGTGTGTAGGTTATTGCAAACTCGTGTCATTAAAAACCCTCGCCTTCGGCTCGTGCTTGTTAATGACAGCTCGTTTGCAATAACCTACTTTCCACCCTTGTATCACAATGTACTATTCTTTTAAAGAAAAGAAAGTAAGTAAGTTTAAGGAGATTTTCCCAGATATTATTTACTGTTCCTTTCATAAGTTATCGCATCCCTTTGACTGTACCTATTAGTCAATTTGTAATAGAGACAAAATATACAATTTTAATAAAAACTGCCAAAATAATCACTATGAATAAAGAAATAGTACATTATGGTACAAGTGTGTAATGTTGATGATTACCGCTGAGGCGCCATTGAGACCCAAGCCGTTAGGTGAGGGTCTTAAGAGAGCCGAGGACGGTAATCATCAATACACACGTGTATCATACGACGTTTTTCAACACACTTGTGAAGAAAATAATACAAAATAATCATTTTCAACAGTGAAAACGAGTTGTGAAATTTTTTTCGCAATGGCGGGCAAAATTCATCAGTTTTCCTATGCGCGCGCATCTAACAATGGCGATCGGCAATAGACTATAAGAATGAGGTTTATTTTTTTTCCTTTTTATTTTTATTTTATGGCTTCCAACGGTTTGTGCATTTAGCCAGTGTCATGTTTAGAATAGAAGTTCTAGTTTCTTTAGAGTTTAGTCCAATATTCTAGTTATGCCCCAATAAAATGGCGATAACTTTAATGGAAGCTTCTACGGAGTTTTGTCGACAACAAGTACAAACTCATGTTCTACCGCTGTGTTTTACCTACTTGCCCACACTCTTGCACGTTCACTAATATTATTGAATAAAAAACCACCATTTTTACACTATTAATATTCAATTTAATACAATTTTAGGAAAATAAAACAGAGAAGCAACATTGACGTCATCAAGTTCCCGCCAAAACTCTTTTTGCTTGGCTTTTCGCGGATAGCGTTTTAGCCACGTGCAAAATGGGGAATTTCAAGTTTTCTTTATTACAGAGAAAACAAAAGTTATATTTGAGTGAAAGTTTTATTTATTAAACACTTACAAGTTGAAATGATCTATTTAAATACGAAGTTGCATGAAATAAGCAAGCAATAGGTACATTAATTTATTTGTACTATTGAGCACGATCTTTTTTATATCGAAACTTTTTTAAAAACATAGCAACTCAACAAATAAAATTTAAAAAAAAAAAACTATAACTCACTTGTGAATAATAGCAATGAAAAAGTCACTGATTGATTATAGATGTCATTATGTGCCTAATTGCGGTGAAATTAGAGCCACTTTATGAGAAAGTGTGTTGAAATAGTACATTATGGTACAAGTGTGCAATGTTGGTGATTACCGCTGAGGCGCCATTGAGACCCGAGCCGTAGGTGAGGGTCTTAAGAGAGACGAGGACGGTAAACAGCAATACACACGTGTATCATACGACGTTTTTCAACACACATGTGAAGAAAATAATACAAAAAAATCATTTTCAACAGTAAAAACGAGTTGTTAAATTTTTTCGCAATGGCGGGCAAAATTTTCTTAATTACAGAGCAAATAAAATTAACATTTGAGTGAACGTTTTATTTATTAAGCACGTACAAGTTTAAATTATGTATTTAAATACGAAGTTGCATGAAATGAGCAAGCAATAGGTACATTAATTTATTTGTACTACTGAGCACGATCTTTTTTGTATCGAAACTTTTTAAGAACAAAGCAACTCAACCACTAATTAAAAAAAAAAACTCTATAACTCACTTGTGAATAATAGCAATGAAAAAGTCACAGTTTGATAACAGGTATCATTATGTGCCTAATTGCGGTGAAATTAGAGCCACTTTATGAGCTAGTGTGTGAAAAGATGCTTAAAAAAATATGACATTACATCAATTCTCCCCAGAAATTGCTAAATGGTTGCTATACCAGGTCATCGGTCCACCTGGTGGGAGGCCTTCCAACGCAACGTCTGCCGGTTCGCGGTCGCCACTCCAGAACCTTTCAGCCCCTTCAGCCATCCGTTCTAGGAGCAATGTGCCCTGCCCACTGATGCCACTTAAGGTTACACTAGTCGACGGCACGAACTATTTTGCGCGCGGGGTTAAAATATCTGCTATCTCATCCGACAACTCGTGCGAAAGAGATAGTTGCTGTGATGAGCAGTAAGAAGCTAGTTCGCGTACGAATTACCACTTTTGCAAGTTTGTAGCGAAATTGTTTGTAGCTAGATTGACCCGACACTATACCGAAGACATTCCTGACGTCAGCCTGTATGAGATTAGGATGGCTCTGAAACAGCTTAAGAACAACAAGGCACCGGGTGACGACGGAATAACGGCCGAACTCCTGAAGGCGGGTGGAAAACCAATACTTAAGGCTCTTCAGACGCTGTTTAATTCCGTCATACTCGAAGGGAAAACGCCACAAGCATGGTGCAGGGGTGTGGTGGTACTCTTCTTCAAGAAGGGTGACAATGCCCTACTGAAGAACTATAGGCCCACTTCACACTTCTTAGCCATCACACTTCTTAGCCATGTATACAAGCTGTTTTCAAGAGTCAATGTGGCGACGCTTGGGGGAGGCCTATGTCCAGCAGTGGACGTCTTTCGGCTGATATGATGAAGATGATGATGTAGCGAAATTGATGATTTAGGACGAAAACGAGCGGGCGAAATTTTATAAACAGACCTTTGGGAGTCTGGATATCATGAAAGAACGACTTAATGTATATTTTCAAAATAAAATTATTTGCATTGTTAAACTACTAATCTATCCCTGTATGGTGGCCGTTTTGCAATTTTTCTTCTTCTATGGTATTCATTGCCGCCCAAAGATGGGTTAAAATAAGTGTTGAAGTATGGAACTTTCGACAATCATAACTTTCAAATATTTTACTTTTTTGGTTCCATACAGGGCTAGTGATGAGACAAATTGATATCATTTTTTATTTTGAACGTACATCGTCAAACAGTGGGGTAATCCCTAGACTACGTTTGTATGGAAGAATTATCGACTAGTGTAACCTTAAGGGTACACTAGTCGACGGCACGAACTTAAGTATAGTTTGGCAATTCCTCGGGGCTATGTAATCATTCGTTTTCTATTATTATTTTATATAAGCTGCCATGAAGGCAGGATACTTCAAATAACACGCTAACTTACATCGCCAAATTAGTAAAACCTCACAAGAAAGAGAAAAAAAATTAAGTGCTCCTTTTTTTGTAAAAATAGTGTTAACAACGATAATGGGTTGGTTGTTCAGCGATTTTAGGGAAGAGGTGGTATGAAATGGTCGTTTTTGTTTAAGAACCTGAAGTAAATAAATAATTTAATATTTTTAAAAGAATAAGTTTAAATCGGAAGCCTCGTTATTTAAATATTGAAATTAAGTGAAATAATTATCTTTTTCATATTCAAACTCTGTAAATCAGGAGACATCACCAAAAACAGTTTTTCTATATGTCGGGTTTAGTCAACAGTACGGACGTAAAGTCAAATCACAAGCACGCCCCTAGCGGAAAACAAGAGCAACTACGCATTGGCACGCTTTTTATAAGCACACGTGGTGGAGAATATAGCTTTAAAGCAGTTGACTACTGACAGCCGTAGAGTTAAGACGTCGTAGAATCACTGTCGATCCATAATATTAGTAAGCAAGAATGTAACTTGTGTCTATTTGAATATACTCAGTGTATCGAATAATTTGTGTGATTTCATTTTCACGATTCTACCAAAATACCTGCCCACACACGATGTCTTAACCTAAGGGAATACATCCTGATTTCCCGATGGTTTGCATCTATTGGCCAACCTTGATGCGACATATATATTTTAGTACATCGAACACAAATGTCGAAGCATATTTTAACCCGCCTCTGTCTACAAAGGCTGTGAAAGAAGAAAATTCACAAACATCAATCAAGTTGTCATGATCTTTATGTGTAGATACGATGCGTTATGAGCAACGCTCTGCAATGTCGACATGTTAGTTTGTCTAAAACATAGTCCTTTCGCGCGATTTTATTTACTTCTTTTTTATTGTGAATATTTTCCAAACATGTCAGATTATACTTCATAAAAGACAATAGCTGGGCATTAACTCGTTAATCCGTTAATCGTTAATTAACGAAGTTAACATTTTGAATAACGGATTAACTCTTAAGTTAACTTTTTAAAATGTTAACGGACACGTTAACTTCCGTTAATATGCAGAAGTCCGTTAATCGTTAATCCAATGCCTAATAGTTACCGCACGGCACCCACAAGTACCGGGAGACGCGTGGCAGCGAGTGAAACAAAAACAAAACTATTGTAGATATATTTTGCCGGCGCGTGCGAGTGAGAAAGAAAACTGCGAAGAGATTTGTTTCGTTTGATCATTTCATTACTTAGCGCCGGTGCTTAGAGTGACGAGTGTTTTATTTGTTTGTTTGTTGTTGTTATAAATTACTGTCAGTGATCATTTGCGTGTTGATAATTGATAAATAAGAGTGCAGGGTAATTTAGTTAGATAGAAAATGTGTACTGTACTGTATAGTAATTAAAATAAAACCATATCATGGACCAAAACGAGCCTCGCTTTCAGACGAGAACTTCAACATGTTATTGTTCATGAAGGGGAATATGCACCTTATGCCCGACGATTAAATTACACATTTGAATTATACAAGTATTTTGTTCCTAACCTGTTCTTCCAGAACCTAAAACAACAGGTTTTATAATTATAAGTTCACTAACGCAACGATATAAATATGCAATTTTACACATTTAACGGATTAACGTTAACTTGCGTTAATTCTTCCGAAATGTAACGCTTTAACGTTTAACGAAGCTAACTTTTTTTGTAGTGGATTAACGATTAACGAAGTTAACTATTTGGTTAACGGTGCCCGGCTATGA
Organism: Orthosia incerta; assembly: GCA_948252205.1. Lineage (NCBI taxonomy): Eukaryota > Metazoa > Arthropoda > Insecta > Lepidoptera > Noctuidae > Orthosia > Orthosia incerta. Next base: position 10,109,881 of record OX411759.1, read on the forward strand.
AAAGATAGCTTGATCTCTGCGACAGCTGTCAGTATCAATACAGTAACTAACTATAGCGCTTGAACGTTTAAGTACGTCAGTTTGACATATGTCGCAGAGATCAAGCTATCCTAAAAGAAGTCTAAGACAGGTACTGGGTTGTACGGGCAGGGACAGGTTGTACGGGGTTTAACAACCGCTGCTTAATAGTTTTATGTTTATGTTTCGGAAAATGTTACATTCCTTTTTTTTTTAAAAAAAAAAAACGGGCTCGGCGAAACTGCAGCATTTTCGATTATATAATCGCACTTCTACGACATTAGAAATGATTTCAATTCAAACTTTACTACCGTGCGCGTAATACTAATAGCGATGTTTTCTATTTATGAACCTTACTTGCCAGTTGCGCCAACTGGTGAGCAGAAAAACGAAAACCCTCATTTTTCAATAACTCTATGGAAATTTTAGTCTCAATCTCGACCATATATATAACTTCATGATCTCGACTAATTTCAACAAATAGAATAGTCGATTTATATTATCTGTTTATCTGGTCGACTTCGACCTATCTATGAGTTGAGTGATGATATGACTGATCTGTCAAACTAAAATTGTGTTCAGTGTTGGAATAGGAGGTTGTCGTAGTTGTTTTGATACGAATTATGCAATAAATTAATTGCGATAGTCGTGTGTGATTATTTATTTCGACACACAGCAAACAATGTCTCACGATACGGATCTTGTAATATCGGTGCCGCGTTCACGTATTAATGAATTTTATTGCAAATATTATAATTTAGTTGAAACATTTTACTGTGTCACTCTGTCGGAGAGTAAATTGTGTCTCGCGAATGAAAAACCTGATTATGTGTATTTCAACGTCACGTTCAACTTGAATCCAGCAGATGGTAGTTATAATCCGAAGGAATTAGCAGGAAGAATACAGGTAAATACCATCAAGTAGTTTCACATAAGTTAATTATTGTTGTTCTCGAAAGAAATGTAACAAAGGATCTATTGAATAATTACGGCGAACCGTCATGATCTTTTTTAGTACATTTTACATCCTATTAGGATCTAGTTGGTAGCAAGATTTTATTATTACCTTACCTTCATAGTGACTTGTGGTAGAATGTAGTAAAGTCAATTTTGTGTGTGTGTGTGAATAGTGAATGTCTTCATTAATATTATTTAAATATTTATATAGATTCATTTACATAAACAGCCTCCAAATTTAATGAATGACCTCATTTCCTAGAAACTTACCAATTTGTGTACATTTGGATACATGGGTTATTTAATCACTAAACTAAATCAATCTACCTACCTATTATAGATTTATTTAGTTTAGTGGAATTATTTTTATATTTAATTAAATGAATCAATTATAAAGTAGTACCTGCACTATATTCATCATTTGTGTTGATATAATGTAGTGATAATACATGAATCATTGTTGCTAATTAGTAATGCCATTATTTTTTTGATATGCAGTAGTTATGTACCTATGTTATAGTCATACCTTGAAGCTCTAGTGTTCCTAGGGTTGACCATAGGAACACTGCAAGTCCAAACATATAGTGTGTCGTGGCCTTTGACTAAAGGATTCATAATTGACTTCATCTAGGAGTGACCAAATTAAATAGTGAAAGGCCGAAACTCAATACAATCAAATGGTTTGACTAAATGTGGTCAAACTCCGATTTGATTTTTCAGCCAGACCTAAATTAGGTTCCTTTTAACTCTGCAGACAGAAATCGAAGCCCGCATCAGGACTCTGTCGACTTGCCTCACTTAAGATGCAGTAGTTACATATCAATGTTTCATTAATTTCGTCTGAAACAGATTGTATGGGTTTCAATGTTTAACTAAAGAATTAGGAACTTATAGGTTTGCCTAAAAATACATCAGTCAAAGGCAGAAATTGGAATTTGCCTACTTCAGAGTTTACCGAGAGGTGTTGGTCAAACCTGGGAATCCAGTCATTTGGCAAAGACTACCCTTGACTACAATACCTATATCGCCTATAACTGTTATACTGGGCATTATTTCATTTCATTTAATTCAAAATAATTCTTCACACTCTGGGAAATCTATTCTTTTTCAGCCAGATAAAGGCTTATCAGAAGTAAATGATAGTCTTACTCGGTTTCATTTTCATTTTTTATTAATCTAACTGTTGGACTACCTACCTACATAGTTTTCAGGGTTCCGTACCCAAAAGTTAAAAACGGAACCGTATTACTGAGACTCCGCGATCCGTCCGTCTGTCACCAGGCTGTATCTCATGAACAGTGACAGCTAGACGTTGAAATTTTCACAGATGATATATTTCTTTTGCCGCTATAACAACAAATACTAAAAACAGAATAAAATGGGGCTTCCATACAACAAACGTGTTTTTTCCGTTTTTTGCGATAGTGGCACGGAACTCTTCGTGCGCGAGTCCGACTCGCACTTGGCCAGTTTTTGGACCCTTTGACCTTGAATAAGTTACAACGCAGACACGATATACAAATAAAGCATTCTGATTCTGAGATTTTATGAGGCTTCTGAAACAACTTTTAGAACAGTAAAATGAAGGTGTTCCTATACGAGTTTTCAGCTTATTATCTCTCATTCCGATGTTGATCGCTAATTTGAATGGACTACATACAATATCATCAATTTAACCTCGTGTTAGCAACTAACTCTGAGTTACATAAGTTGTTCGTACAAGTGGGCCCTAAGTATATTTCATAATTGTTTGCCCAGAAAAAAAATGTGTTTAAAATATAATGTAGGTCTCAAAATACAAATGTAACAAGTGACAACACAATGGATTTGTTAATTTATTCAGACTCGGTAATGGGATAAACAATGAATTAAGCTTTTGATTTGCAAACTGCTTGACTTGCATACCTTGAACATAGCAAGGTGAGCAGCAAAAAATTGTATTTATCATTTGACTACAGAGGTAAGAATCAGATTTACATTTATACCCAATAATTGAATTCTCAAATTAAGAGAATTTTAATATACAGGGGAAAATATTGAAACACAGGTGAAAAATTAACATAAAAATTATTTTTGGGGTTTGTTGGTATTTATCCAATTTTGACCAGTTTGTTAAAAAAAACTTATATAAAAAAGTGAAAAATTCAACAGAATCATAAACATCTTATATTAAACAACCTTTTATTGTTTTTAGACTATATTTGTTTTTTTTTTATAATTTTGATGTAAAGTGAAATCTTTATGTGATGGACTTTTTTTACGTTCTAATTTACACCTAGGAACCTTCGAAGATAACGATCTACCTATAACCATGCCAGTTGCATTTTTCACTTTTTATTTGTAGAGTAGTAAAATTGGTAGATATTTATTTTTATACAGAGTGACTTTTTCAAGCGGGTGTGGATCACACAACATTATCGGATGATTCGGATGGCGTAATAATACAGCGTGTTTTTTTTCTTCATATTAACGTGACAATCAATCCCTGGCTACGAAGATTGATTTTTCAAAGATCTAAAGATGCACTTTTAGTTTTCATAAAAATCGGCCCGGTGACTCCTTTGAGTGTTTTTTGCAATTCCTCATAGCTTCGAATTTGGCCATCCAAGCACACATGAAAAATTCATCTATAATAATATTATAAAGAGGAAAGATTTTTTTGTTTGTTTGTTTGTACCGAATAGGCTCCGAAACTCCTGGACTGATCTGAAAAATTCTTTCACCAATAGAAAGCTACATTATGCCTGAGTGACATAGGCTATTTTTAATCCCGAAATTGGGTCCTGTGGGGTGGTCCACGGGAGCGAAGCCGCGGGCAACAGCTAGTACTGTATAAGTAGTTAAAACATTTCAATTTCAGAAAAGCATTTCTCAGCTTGCAGTATTAGGCTGCCATTAACAGCTGTTTTGGTTAGACGTTTTTTCGGGTCGTGGGGCTTTCGGGACCGGGACCGCGGTCCCAGATTCCACCTTCAGATACAATATTTTCGAGTAGCATTTTGGGACCAGAAATAAAATAAAAAAGTTAAGTCTTGGGAAAGTACGGTCAACCAAAAACACAAACTATTTTTATAAAAGGATAAAATATTTCTTTTATTTAAAAAATGGTAGGTTTCTAGAAGTAAATCTGAAAAAAAGATACTCATTACGTAATATAATTACAACACAATATATATACATATATATATTCATCATCATAATTATCAGCCGAAAGGCGTCCACTGCTTGACATAGGCCGCCCCCAAGCGTCGCCACATTGACCGGTCTCACGCATCCCGCATCCAGCAGGATCCCCGCAACCTTCACCAGGTCATCGGTCCACCTGGTGGAAGGACTTCCACCCGCCTTCAATAGTTCGTCCGTAATTCCATCATACCCGGCCTTGTTATTCTTAAGCTGTTTAAGAGCTATACTAATCTCGTACAGGCTGACGTCTGGAATGCCTTCGGTATAGTGTCGGGTCAATCTATCTCTAGATTCATTTGCTAGATTCGTACGGGTTTACTGGTTGACGTTTACAACTGCGCATAGAATCTCTCGATCTGCCTCAGAAACTCCGGTTTGGCGGATACGATCCTGCCATCGTCGGTCTCCAGTTTCGTGAGCTGGCTCTGCCCAATAGTCAGATCTCTTGCCTTGGAGCCCTTATTCCGCTCAATCGCATATTTAATACTTTCGGTATTAAACCGGCGGAGGTCGCTTTTCAACGACTTTGAGATCCGTCTATTTAGCTGCCGGTATTTCATCTGAAGACTACAGGATCATCACACGACTCTCCTTCATGAGCTTGAGAGTAGGATCAGAGAGCGTTTTAGTTCTATCTGTACGGCGGGTCTTGAAAAACTTAGGCCCGACCGTATGGACAGCTTTTACCATGTGGTCATCGCTCCCGCGCGGTTTTCACCGAATTGATCACAGACACATCATTGAACATTTGTATCTTGGTTGACATGATGAAGTCAATCTCTTTTTTAGTTGCACCATCGTAGCTCTGCCAGGTCCACTGTGTGATGATGTGATGTGTGGGCGAGTATCTCTCTACCACACATCTACGTGCGCGCATATCATATTCTTCATACCCACATCATACATACATCTCTCTCTTCTCTTATACATGATTGATATATTTTTGTTTTATTTTATAGCTACAGCTATAAAATAAAATTAATTTTAAAATTACAACTAAATAATATTGCCCTTTATTTTGTACCGATACTGATATTCATGCAATTGTTGATTAAAATATTATATCAGCTTTTTTGTTAACTTCTTTTTTCTTGTGGTCCCAAAATACTACTCAATAATAATATTGTATTTATAGGTGGAATGATGGCGTAATCCGCGTAATATTAAGGAAAAGAGGACTTTTTTGGGCGAGTAATCATCCAATGATGAAGCGGGAGCGGGGGGGGGGGGGGTTCGTGTGACTTTTACTGACTAAAACCCACCCGTGTTCCTTCAGTTGCTTGAGCCAGTGCCGCGGTAACACCTTTTCAAGTTTATCCGCGTCCCAGACAGGCTTCGGCCCTAGCGGACCCCGTCAGTTTTGCCGACATCTCTTCGAGGCGCGCGTGGAACACAACGGCCTGGTCCTTATCGAGCGACGAGCTACCCGTTACTCGCCGTCAGCAAACCCGCGCCTACGGTGGCCGGGGATCGTCTTGCGACTCCCGACGCCCGGGACGTCTCATGCGGTGAGGAAAAGAGGACCAAATCATTTAAACATGAATGTTATCTGTCCTCGTTTGAATCAATCTTGTCGTTTTTGGAGCTTCCAACTATTTCGGCGGCGCGTACTCTTGAGTTTCGAAAGTTGCACCTACTTTGTCTACATCAGCCTCACCCAATAATTCTGTAATAAATATGAATCGCTAGATGTGTGGCTAAGCGCAAAACTCGAATAAGGCTGTACCGAATTAATGACATTTGTTGAGTGTTGAATTTGACCCTGGATGGTTTAGTTTTTATAAGATTCACAATTGGACTCGGTGGGTGGCACTCCATTTGGCTTCAGGCCCAGACAGGACAAAGTCTTTCGAGTCCGCTAATTAATACATAATAATATCATCATCTACAGCTCGTCTTCGCCCAATGTTGGCCATAGGCCTCTTTTTGTACCAATCCCTCCGTTCCTGTGCCAACCTCTTCCAGGTTCTACCATCAGTAATGCCAACAATGCCATCTGCCCATCTCGTCGGCAGATGAGAATAAATATAATTATGTACAAACTTTGAATGTTAAACACTCAAAATTTATTACCTAGTATCCGACTAGTACCCAATTCTTCAATCTCCCCAGACATTGCCTATCTGTGTCTGAGGTATGGGATTCAGGGCAGCTAACCATAGTCCAATGCCCTTCTTTTGTCCCTATTTTTCCACAGTAGCAAAAATTGTATCATGTCTTAAAAATACAAGAGCATTGAGATCTGAATTGATGCTTCCATGGCCAAAAGTTCACTGTTATATTTACTGGTACTTACCATACTCTTGCGTTTTAATTTTCAAACATATCTTCCTCAACGGCGATGTGAATGTCCATTGTTTCCATAGAAGACTCTCACCAACTTGGGAGTATCGAATTTTTAGTTACGGTGCTCAGAGAAAAATAGCCCAAGCTTTAAAAGGCTCACAGTGTCAAAGGCCTTACTTCGATCCATAAATCAATAAATGGGTGATTTTTGTTTTTCCTTGCACAAAGAAGACAGACCTCTTTAGTTATTCGTAGACCTAGAAAGCATGCTTGTGCTGATTCCTAGACATTAGTAAAGCCATTGGAAACGAACCTTTTGAACTATAGGTTACAACCAAAGCTGGACAAATACTTCCTGCAAACATATTTCTTCTACACTGCTTTAATTTCAAATTCTATATAAGTATCTAATAGGAACTTGAAGACCCGTATTCGTTATCTTAGGCGACAGATTATGATTTAGTTGTGCTCTAAACTTATTAGAATTTGGGGGGAGTAAGCATTTGAGGAACTCAATAGGAACCGCCGACGTTCTCTTTTAAAATGTATGCTGAAAGCCTATCAAGGGCACTTGAAATTTTAGAGGTTCTAATTAGAAACCAACTAAATTCACAAATCGTTGCCGCTCTGAGCTTTCTAGACTCGGTAACCGAGCAGTAAACTTTTCCGATTGATTCTAAGATTATCTCTTCAACTCATAAAGCAACTGTTAAGAATATGACTGCAGGTTGTATAATATCTCGCTGACAAAAATGGTGTTAGAAAGTTCAGGTCATATTATTTCCGGGTACAATTCGTCGAAGTGTCGTGTATAGATGCGACAAATCCAAAACGATATTGGTTGGTAGAGGCAGAGGTCAGCGGAGCTCGGTTTGTTTGGGGGCCGCCCGCCGGGTGCAGTGGGCGCACAACCCGGATCTCGCGGTGCCCCGCTTCCCCTTCACTCAGCGGGCTCGTGCGTGGAGGTGTGCATGCGCTTGCGCCACATGATACGCTAGTCAATAGTCTTGCCGCGAAGCACGCCGCGCTCGCACACCCGCGTGATGCCATGCGACGCGCGCACGCATTAATACAATATTATGTACGCGATCGACAACTCCCAGGTGAGCGCGACTCTCATATCCTCCGTTAGGACACCTGTTGCACCCGGCTAGCGCATCAAGCTTGTCCTGTGAATACGGATCTTGTATCCTCGCGAGTTTCACAGTGATCCATCGCATTGTAATGATGTTCATTCACGATCGGCCGATATAACGATCCCGGAAGTAGAGCCGGTTCGTTAACGTCATGTAGGTATGCTAATTATTGTATACAGTGTTCAAACACGGACGAAATACCTAGGATTCTTTTTTGAGATGATTTGTTGTGGGTGAGTGAGAATCGTTACTGACTTTTTGCGGATTGTACGTCAGTGGTTGTTGCGAGAAAATGAAAATGTTTTGTTGATGATGCATGATGTGCAGCAAGATGGATCTATTGCAGTGAACATAATTAGTGCGGGTAGCATGCCATCACGTAGATTATGTGATAGTGGTCGTCCGTCATCAGACGCTTTGCAGCATCACGTTGCAGTGTTGTTGTTTTTGTAGCAGTTTGTGAAAGCAATGGTTAATTAAGTGCATGTCTTCATCTGCCGTCTGTAAGAAGTGTCGCGGGTCCGGCACTGCTTCGGGTATCATGGCAAACTTTCACTTCGCCTGCGAGAGCACTGGTGATTTATATTCTTTCGTTATCTACGACATCTGATCACGGATTTGAATTTAATTAGTGCGAGGATGTTTCTGAGAATTTGGCTGTGCTTGACCCAACTCCATTGAGGTTTTTTGCTACTGTTTTTGTTCTCATCGGATGTTTTAAGTGTTTGTCTGTTGAATATCAGTTATCGACACTAGGTGGAGCATCGACACTTTCAGGATATGTTTTCTTTTCTGCTTTCTATAGATGTACTACACGCGAAGGTTACGTTAAACACTCACGGATCATTCGCAAGTAAACAAACTGAATACAAAACACGTCACTTTCATTTTATTTTAATACAATGTTAGCGATGATGAAATAGGGATACCTACCCTAAGACAGTTTTAATCTTATGAGATATGTACAGTCAGAATTAATTGATGATAATGTATGAGAATAAAAGGGTCGCAAAGACCATACAAATAATTTTCAAAGTTCTGAGGTCCTTAAGCAAAGTCAAAAAAATGATTGGGTTGATAATAAAAAGATTGGCGTGGCTCAGGCAACCTTCTAATGTTACTTGAAACGTATTAGTATCCGGTATGATTATGCTCTGATGTAATGAATGTCAATAGGCAGACTGAGCGAGCGAGTGAAACGATAGGGGCCCACTTGCGGTTTCTGATGACGAAGTGGCAGAATACGAATTTGGTTGACAAGCAACGTATTTAATGTGACGTATCATAATGCTAATTTGTGGTCAGATTGCTTTTTAACTGCCACATTAGAAGGCTTGAAATATTGATCAATATGTGTTTAACATTACATTCTGAATTATGTTAAGCCTACCATCTTTTTAATTAATTAATATTTGACATATCAAATCTTCGCATCAGATAATGCAATTCTTAGCATCTTCTTTCTGAAGGAAGTATACCCATTACTAATAACTAGATTACAGTTCTTACGTGCGCATTTTGTTTGTGGAACAACGTCGCTACTGCGGCCTACAGTTTACAGTCTTCAAATCGACTGCAGCAACCGCATCACGGCCCTTCTAAGTATCTATTCTATGTGCAGACAGCCCAACTACATTTTATTTAAATTAGTGGACCTCTAGAATGTTGTTATGATCGGAATTTTAAAGCTTGAAATTATAGCGAGAACTTTGCTTGCGCCACTTCTATTTCAAAACAGAACTGATCCAAATCGCGGAGGAGGTTTTCATTAAAATAGATTAAGATTCATCCAAAGCCTTCGCCAGATTGTTACTGCAAAATACCTTTCTCAAAAAAACTATTTGAACTTATATTTTACCAACGGCCAACAAATGTGAGACCTGGGGGGTGACCATAAGCTCTTAGAGCGGTATCAATTTGATATCGAGTAAGTGACAGATGTATCTGACGTGTATACATCTGTCCCTTATTCGATATCAAATTGATACCGCTCTAAGAGCTTATGGTCACCCCCCTGAAATCTTAATCTTTTCACAGAATTATTTATCCTTGTCCGAATAGTTTTTGTTAAACCTTTAATTAATTCATAGTTACTCGGTCTTTAGATTTGATAAGATCTACTGACGTCATATTCCGTTTTCATCTAATCTTGTCATTATTGTTGTGAACACAAGTCACAACATCTAACTACGTCACGAATTAATTGCAAGCTCGTGAATATCAATTAAGAACCTTATAAAACAACAACTGGCTACTTATGGCAGTTTGTTTTATAGACAACAGGTCTATGTATTAATGTGATTTATCAGAAGAGAATGAATCAAGACTGAATATTGACTTGTGTTGTACCTCACGTACGTACGATTATGGACTTTACGCTGCTCTGTACAGAGAGACAATACTTTTGTTATGGCAACCGAGTGTTTGAGTTGAGTGCAGTTGTATGATACGCGTGTGTGTGTATGTGTTGTATAAAGTATGTCGCGTGCCCGCATCCTGTTCGTCGCTGACGCCACATCGCACGAGGTGGCGTGCGCCGACGTCGCCCGAATGCTCCCACCCTATTGGTTGTTGTTATCTCTTCAATAAACCAACGATAGAATTTCTCCTCTACAAACGGAACTAATTGTACTCACTCACCCAGACTTTAACTTATCGGCGTACAGACAATCTCAATGTAAATTAACATCAGTAGCTTGACTGGTAGGAATAAATGAGCCAACATTGCCTGGTAATACGAATCAGTAGGTTAGTCGTCATCAGGGGATCGTTTTCGGGAAACCAAAACACATAACATTCATAGTATAAAAACGTGCATTTCTTCGTACAGTGAGCTGGCTATCTAATTACGGTTTTCAGTTAATCAACGCCAGTAGGTCGTGCGCAAGTCTATTAGTGTTAGCGAAACCTAATCAAAAGAAAGATAACTGCCGTCAAGTATCGTAAACAAATTTTAATAGCATCTGAATTTCTAAGATTGCGCAGTACGATAACCTTTGCAAATATACGATATAAAGACCTTCCTACGTAATTAGTAGTTCCTTGATTTGCGTCTAAACGAGATAAACGGTCTATACTGACGTCAATACTATCAATGGAGTCATTCTCGGGACGTCAATGTATAGGAAGAGTTAAGTTTTGTGAGCAAAGTTCGAAATGAGGTGACAAGGTTCGAAAAACAAATAGTCATAATAAGCCGATGCTGACTGGTACTGAGCGAAAACGAGGTGCAGCAGCAAGGATACAAGCGGACAGCTGACAAGTGATGTAACAAACCAAAACTATCCTTTGCGAAAATGTAACACCTATGCGAATGCTAATTGAAAAACAGTCACAATCACGAGTAAGCTGGAGTTACGTCATTTCTTTGGTTGGACTCTATTACTTCACATTTCAATCTGGTCCTGTCTTGAATCAAGAATTCAAGAAATTAGCATAGCTAAATTTTCTGGCAAGCTTGTGGTAGATATAGCTAGTATTCTTGATATAGTTACTGGTTTTTTTTAAATTCTTTCAACGTTTGCAGTGATCTGATGCAATAAGACCTTCTAAATCAATTATCTAGTTATCTACAAATCTAAGAACACTAATGAATTGAATGATTCGGTTGATTTGCACGACCTCCATGACTTAAGTGGGTCGCGAAGATTGTTTTATTTTTTATTTTAGCGCAGTTGTTATTTCTTTATTATATTATGAACTCGTTGGTGTTTTGCTAGAAGTCTAGCGTGCTTCCTTCCAGATTCTAAAAGATGAATCTGAAAAAACGTAAACAAATAGTTCGTCCAACGTAAACGAGCGTGGCGAACAGCCGCGGTGGGATAATCCGGTGGGTTTTTTGTTTTGTCTAAATTGCTGCTACTGTTACGAGGAAATGAGTTAGACCTGTTTGCTATCTACAATATAATATTTTTGGTTTATTGATTTATGAATTTAGATCTTGACTATCCTTACAAAGCCATCAACTCCTCTTGAGTTTAATTCACACGTTGCCTTCCAAGCAACTGCACTGTCCAAGTCTAAGATAGCATAGTGCGTGAAAAGATTGAAGTAGATAAAGCTTTATTAATAACTTGTTTGTTATATGAGATACACAATAATCATTATGACCCCAAACACGTACATCGTACGATCCATTGACGTAATACGCACTATCGTAGGAAGCATTTAGGGTATTTATTATATCACAGACACAATGAACTTATTCATTGACTAAGGACGGTTTGACTTATTATTCATTGAAGAGAACTGTAATGTCTATTCTTGATATTGACTTCATAGCACATAATATTGTCCCAGATATCCAGAACATCCGAAAACTTTGAAGATTTTTTTTTGAAAACAATCGGAAACCTTTAAAAGAATAAAAAATATTGTAGCACTGAAACAGTCGTGTGTTCTGATACGAAGGTGTCGATGCTACAAATTAATGCAATTAAAGTAGATTGCCCTAAAAAGACATTTAAAGAAAATAAATGAAATCCAAAACGTTCGCTTCATCATAATCAACATACCTAGTTCAATATCGTTCTCTAACCGCCAACTGTAACTTGGCAGTTGGCTCGATTTTTTTAGAAAGTCGCATCCGGCTCCGCGCGGTAGGCGGGGCGCTTCCGTAGTGTGCCCAGCCCGGATGTAGGCTCCCGAGACCTACTAAACTTCATCGTCTTGCTCTTACACGACTATACGTTTAGCCACCGATTTTCTAACAGGAACTTGCCAGTTGCCGTGGGCTACAAAAATATCTGCCCGTTCGTTTCTGCAATTTTCGTTCTGCGATTCGAGTGTTAGTTTTATATCGAATTTATGTCTAGTTGTTATTATAGATTTAAGTTTTGGGAATAACTTAGATAAAATTATCTCAATATTTATATTGATTTCATCGTTATCATTTTTTTAACTTGCATTGTCAGCAAGGCTGGTGCGATTAATGAACAATTATCTTTCTCAGTAAAAGCAATGATCTGAGATAATAACAACGCAATTAAGTACCGGTACCTTAATATCCTGTTTGTAATTTCATCCACCTACATCAAACCAAAATCTAGATTTGTATTTTAGTTTCTCAGCCAACTAGGTCTCGATGCGGATCTTGCGGGTATGACTAACCGCTATTTTGTGCATTATTAAGTAAATTTTATAACTGTAAGCGTGTCCAGTGCGCGATAGTAGATGACGGTGGGCTATTTTGAATTCAGAAATATTTTTGTCAATTCAAGAATAATGTATTCCGACCGGTACGGCCGTCAGTTGCGCACACGCTAAAGGTCAATGATCATCTGTAGATCCGCTTCGGCGCCCTCGTGACCCTGTGCTGAGCCGGTGGCGGTCGCGGTAATATCAAATTTGCTTATTGATCGATAATCATCACTCAACGCTCATGAAACATTTTTGGATTTTCTTAGACAACAATGTCACGCAGGCTTATTGAAATAGCAAATAGAAATGCATCACTGGATCTATTTTAAGATGGTATAATAATAATAAATTGTAGTTCTAAAAACTAAAAAACACGCTTTATTGGTAAGGATAATGGGACAAACTGTTTAAATTATTGCATTGTCATCGGTCCTTGATAGTGTGCAAAGTTTCAAATCAATCCAACGTTTTGAAGTACGTTCAAAGATTCCGTTACATTGATACATTGTTACATAGATACATACATACCAAGCTAATAAAAGCGTGTTAAAAAGATCATACACTTTACTACGGGGAATAATAGATTAGATCCGTTTAAAGCTAACTTCTCATCTTGCAACGCTAATCTTAGAAAATTCTAACAGCATTCTCGTCACATCCGGCATAAATGCAAGTCACAGTCATATGCGAAAGGATAGATTATAAATATGTAACCAATCATTTTTTATTTTAAGTGATTCATGCTGCCAGTTTAGAATCTAAATGAAAATATGATATGAGTCTGTATTGGACTTAAGGTTGCGTTTTAATCAAGTGAACTTAAAGCCTTAACTGAAATATTATCATTAGTAATTTGCCAAAAAATACAATGGTTTATAAACAAAGAATTTGACGGTACCATGGCGTAATTCAATGCAAAACAAACCACCTGCTTACTTACATAACTAAGCACTAGTCATCAGTCGGCATTGATTTTTTATTGAGCTAAAAAACCTAGTATCCAAGCTAAAATTGTTGGTATTGTTTCAGAAATATGTGGAGTCATCAGTGGGATGGGCTGGCGAGAGAGGTGAAGATTCCAGCTATGACTCGGAGTGTGAGGAGGAGAGTGCGCATCGTGCGGCCTCCAGGACCCCCTCCGATACTCTCGCTGCGGAGTTCGCTGAATATGTCACCCTTACACCACCACAACCCAACCAGGTAACATATCTACGAAGCATAGCATATTAATGGCATTATCTGCTTTGTTCCCACTGTTGGGACACATGCCTCCACTCTGTGAGACTGGGATGTACCGACCGACACCAAGCAGAGCCAGTGCGATTTAGTGAATGTCACATGTCTTTCGAATTTTTTGTTCTGGGTTCTGGGGCATGCCGGTTTGTTCACGATGTTTTCCTTCACCGTTCTATTGATCAATTCATTTATATGCACGTCATGCCTGCCCAGTTGCAGTGGGTATTTGACAAAGCAGAATACCTAACGGCTAACAACTGTTTCCTGTGTATCTTCCTTTGTAAATCTGCTCGAGATCGAGACTGGTTATTGTGTCTATGATTGCGGTGTACCAGAGTTTAAAAGGACACAAAACATTGATTCTATAGAGGGATGAACAGGGAGTTTCAACATTGGCAGATCGTTTGCAAATCTCTTATATTTTAAAGAAATAACGAAATTGCCAATAATTTTTTGACTCCTGCAGCCTAATTGCGTAAGTATTTTATCCAAAGCAAAAGAATCGATTCCTTCCCAAAAACGACTTTTCGTATCAATATGCACTACGTAAAGTCGGTTTTGGGAAAGAATCGATTCTTTTGCTTTGGATAATATACATACGCAATTAGGCTGCTGTTCTTCATTGTGTCGCTGCGCTGGCACGACAGTCATTCAGATTTGTTAGGCCCAAAACTTTGCCACTTTCACGGCATCGTCAGTAGCAGCGCAAAGATCACTTTGCCTGCATGTTCTGGTGCACAAAGGGCAGGATAGGAGATGGAGCATGGTTTGCGAATCGCCTCCACGTCAATATCCTGCTGCTGTTCCGTCGAGATAGCTTTACGAGGTATTTTTACTCAACAGGAAGGAAGTTTTTTTTTCCATTTCCTTAAGTTTTCTGACTCTTTATGTTTTTACTTTACTTGTGTTTGACGTCAATGCAACAGGATTTATCCGGACACATCTTAATTAGTCCTTAAACCCAATTTCTGTTTTCATTCTAGGCAAAGATCGAGTTTGCCATGAAGTTGGGTTACTCGGAGCGATTAGCGCGGACGGCTATCCAGCGGTTGGGGCCCGACCCACCTTGCAACGAGTTGTTGGCGGAGCTGATCAAGTTGGCTGCTAAGCAACCGCCGAGGGCGTTGTCACCTGCGCCGCCGGCGGAGCCCGACCCGCCGCCCGACCGAGCCCCGCTTCGACACATCGTCATTGATGGCAGCAATGTCGCTATGAGGTACGCAACCGTGGGGCCAAGCTTTAGCCGTTTTGACTGAATGTATTAGAAGATTTTCTTAATTATAACGTAGGAAAAGTTTAAAAAGTGGCGCATTGTCTTGTAATTCGGGTATTTTATATAGTCTTACAGACTGCTCAAAGACTATTAGGAACTCTGCAACATTAGCCGAAAATGTAAGAGTTTGACAATAGTATATGTTGGACTTCTAAATACAGCCTCGAAACTAAATTATGTTTTATTTCACCACACAAATAAATATTTTGTTTATTGTAAATAATCATAATAAGCCAAAGATAAACGATTCACATTCAACATCGTACGAGTTCCTAGATATCAATCACCCCGAGAGTTCCGGTTGATAACTCGAATTGTCACAATCTTATCTTTACGATACTGAATTATTAATAGTGTACAATTCTAACCTAATTATATAAGTTCAAATTATTGTGGCGCACTTTATACAATATGCTCGCTCTTTCTTTAACAGCCATGGCAACAAGGAGGTGTTCTCGTGCCGCGGCATCGAGATCTGCGTGGAATGGTTCCGCGCGCGCGGACACCGCGACATCACCGCCTTCGTGCCCAAGTGGCGCAAGGAGTCCGCGCGCCCCGACAACCCCATCGCCGAGCGCGACGCGCTGGAGCGGCTCGAGCGCGACCGCGTGCTCGTGTACACGCCCAGCCGGCTGCTGGGCGGCAAGCGCCTCGTGTGCTACGACGACCGCTACATCCTGCGCCTGGCCGCCGAGACCGACGGCATCGTCGTGTCCAACGACAACTACCGCGACCTCGCCGTCGAGAACCCCGACTTCCGGAAAGTGGTCGAGGAGCGCCTGCTCATGTACTCGTTCGTGAACGACCGGTTCATGCCGCCCGACGACCCGCTGGGCCGCTCGGGGCCCACGCTGGATGCGTTCTTGCGCGCGCCGCCGTCCCGCGCTGATCCGCCGCCCGCGTGCCCGTACGGCCGCAAGTGCACGTACGGCAACAAATGCAAATTCCACCACCCCGAGCGCGCCGGCCGGCCGCACAAGTCCGTCGCGGAGAAGCTGTCGGAGCGCGCCGCCGCCAAGACGCTGCGCCGCGACCTGCACACCGTGAGCCTGCCGCCCGGCGGCCGCCCCGCCGACGTCAAGCGCCAGCTGGCGCGCGCGCAGTCCGCCGCGCCGCGCCTGGCCGACACTACGCTCGCCACACACTTCGACCGCGCGCAGGTGGCCGGCCCCTCGCAGCCGCCGCAGCCGTCGCTCGGCCCGCCCTGCGCGCCGCCCGACGTGAACACACACCGCAAGCTAGCCCGTCAGCTAACGTTGAATCCGGCGTGCGACCCGCGCCTGCAGCCGCACTCGCTGGCGGCGCGTGTGGCCAGCGCCCCGGGCGGGGCTGGCGGCGGCGCGGCAGGCGCGGCGGCACTTCTAGCCCCGCTGATGTCGCCGTGCGCGTCGGACGGCGCGCTGCAGCACTGGGACGCGCGGCGCCGCATGCACTACCACTTGGCCGGCATCTTCCCCGAAGGGCAGGTGGCGGAGGCCATGGCGGCGTACCCGGACGAGACGGACGCGCAGAACATGTGCGCCATCATCCTGGCGCGCTACCGGCCCAGCGAGGCGCGCGTGCCGCACTGAGCGGCGCCCGGCGCTCATCCGCGTCTCACTGCCGGTTTTTGGCAATAAAAACCGGACCAGTAGATCTCCGCTAGCTCTGACGATGATTGATAGAGCCGGGACAGATTCCAGCTTAGGCGACGGCGGGAAGAAATGTGTATGTAACAGCCTGTAGCCGGCGGCGGCGGCGCGCCGGACGAGGCGGGCGCGACGTTGCACGTATAACTGACAAATAGGCATTTATATTTTGTACATATTCTACGATTTCTGACATGCACTTCTGAGAAGCGTATGCTGATATTTAATAAACATTAAATAGTTTCTAGAGATGTACAAATACATATTTCTTGTGTACAGTTAATTATGACTTGTTGCTTGACTAGTATGGCAAGTTTTGCTTTCTTGTTTTCATTCCTGTAATCTTCCAGTGAATAATTTCACATTTAATTTTTTGCGTGATGTTTTTAAATATGTTGACGTAGCATGTTGCATGTAGTGACATGAAATTAAGACAATTAATTATTGAATAAAATAGCAAAATATGTGATCATATAAATCATTATTGGTACCATGTACCAATTATTATTTTTATACTAATATAGTTAACATATTGATTGAGCATTAATATAATATTGTTCACAAAATTAAAGTCGTTAAAGTTGAGTATATAATGATGTAATTAAAAGTGTATAATTATCATGATTTGTTTTTTGTATGTATGTTTTGTAGATTATATTGCACCATGGTTATGGCTACATTCATTTATTGACTATTCAAGGGAACATCAAAAAACTCTTCATGTTATTATTTACGATCTTGGTTTACTAAGTATGTTTAGATGTAAGCAATGGCCAGCTATATAATTGACTTGTTCAGTCATTGTAGGTTTAACATTGAACCAATCTGTTGTTTGATTTTTTAAATTGAACTGTTATAAAACTTAAATGCAATGCATAAATTGAAAATGTAAGATACATATATCTACTCTCATGCAATACTTCATACAATGATAGTTGTTATATTTTAGTATAGATTCATTGTATGAAGTATGGTAATCATACCTTAGTTTAATACGTTTATCAAATTTTACCTGGATGAATTTTGGAAATGAATAACGTTTCCACTGTTTTGATCATAGCAACTTTTTTTACTTGACGACGGCGAAGCCAAAAGGAAAGGTTATGATTTTAGCAGTCTTTATGTATGTATGTATTAACGTTTGTTTCTCCGTAGTACATAGACTATTCATCCAATTTTTATAAATAAAGTTTCAATTGATTTGTTATTATGGCCCAGGTAACATAGGCTAAAGAAAATCGTAGTTTTGTTACAGTTTTTAATTAAACTTTTTGTTATCAGTCTGAACTGTCTGACTCTCGGGCAAAAGACACGTTTTATGTTCGTAAAACAATCAAGATGAAAAAGTAACGAGTTTTTGATATTGATGAACTAAAAAACATGACAGTGGAAGGGTTGAAGGGTAAAATTTGATAATAAGTAATAAGAAGTGTTATGGGATAGCTTAAATTTATTTGCGTAACATTATAAAGACATCCCAAACATTTCTGATTACTGTTCGCATTCCTTGTGGAATGTTTAACATAATATTATGTCTATTGTGACATTATAGTAATATTTTTAAAATAAAGCATCTCTTTCATTAGAAAAATTGTTTATTTCTTTTTTACCCTGTCTGGATTGTTAGCAAACTTTTTTACTAACATTCTCATGAAAGCGCGGTTGTTCTTTAGGTCAGGTTTGTCCGAAAACTTTACGAAGTCTTGGCCAATGAATTGTCTAGTTGGTTTTGACACATTTTCTACAGCAGTTGGCACAAATACTCTACTTTTCTTATTACTTCTGTATAAGTATTGAAAAGTGGTTACATCACTCACTTTAGCTTCTCCTCTTGGGTCGACATTCTCTTCAGTTTCCATTTTTTCAACTGTACTATCATTTGTTTTCTTCTGCTGATGACTTTGTTTAGGTTTTGGATGATTCTTTGCTATTTCAACTATTTCTTTCCTGACATCTAATAGGCTATTACATTTTATTCCTAAACAACTAGTTGGTAGGCCGAAATTGACTGCTGTTACTTTTCTTAGGTCATTTAAACAGAGTAGAGGTACTTGTTTACCTGTGCACATTTCTAAAATAGGCTGAACTATCATTCTTGGGTTTACTTTTGCTTCAATTATTATTGCAGAACATTTTTCATTTTGTACAGCATCACTACATTCCCTTAAACCAAATAGAAGTCCATCCACTCGTCTGAAAATAAAATTATTGTTGTTATGGGTATTTTGTTACTATTGAAAATGGTTAGAAACATATTAACTCTGGTTCTTACTTTAACTTAGGTTCTTTGGGACGTTGATCCTTAGGAATAAGTTTCAGATCCTTCCAATGAGGCTTCATAAATTCTGGTATGGCGATTTTATGTTTTTTTAGTGCCGATTCTAACCTATTTCCTTCATCTTCCGTTAGTTCTGGCCTGTAAAGTATTCCGAAATGATTGAAAATTGTATTTTGCATACGTAATATAAATGATATATTGGTTTGATGGTACGAACTTACCAAAACAAAGGATCAGGCCGACATAAGACGTTTTTGATAGTTTTCTTCAGTTTACCCTTACTGATAGTATTTTTCTTCTTTTGTAGAGTAGTTGCTACCTTAGTTTCACTCATTCTTTGTTTTGATAATCATCAATTTTATTGTAGAAATAAAAACATTATTTATTTGGTAAACTAAAATCCTAACCTCATAAATGTGACTGTCAGTGTCATAGACTCAATTTTTTTTTTTTTTTTTTTTGTATTTGTTCCTGACGGAACAGGCTAAGGTCTGAGACCATGCTGCGTAGTCTTCAGTGCAATTTTAACATTCTTTAGTATGCATTAGAATACGGATGTAACAGATTCTAATGTTTTATGGAGTATTTGGCAGCAAATTGTATTGAGTCAGCCTTCCCAGTAAGCTTAGCGGAGGTAGTCAATACTACAATAAAATTGTCCGCTCCACTATCCTGAGATCGCTTCTGTCAATGATTTCACATATTGTCCAGTTGCGTAGACAGTTGAGACACAAAACTACACCAATTTTATATCACAATATCCACTAGGAATCAATTTGCAAATAATGCTAACAGCCGCTGAACTTCCCTCGAAAAAAGCCCGCCAAAAACTCCTTTTTTTTTTATAATTATTTGTGGCTATACCACTGGCTTGGTTACGAGACCTTTAAGCCAATCATAGACTCAGTGCACAGATAACTATAGACTCTGCAAGCAAGTGCATGCCTAAACTATACCACAGAACATATATACCATAAGACTATACACTCAGAGAGACCACAGCAGAGGGTTTTGTTTGTACACCAACTTAACTGTGAATTATGAGTGGCGCTGTTCGTCACCATTTCACCAAAAATAAACAAAAACCGATCTTATGTCCCATTCAAAATGTAAGTTCCAAAAACGTCCGTTTCACAGATAAGTTGGTAGGAGTGTACTTTAGACCTTGTGTGCCTTGTTTATATAAAAATCAAGATCATACAAAAAAAAATTACAATTGGTAAGAATAAGAGTAATTCCCATATTTTGTCGATTTATCACATTTATTAATTTAGTAGCTGATGCCCACAAATCCAACCACGTACTATTAGTACTTCTTCCGATTTCCTTATAAATTATACCCTGTTTTATTCGAATGTACATATAGGTATAGGCTATATGTAATGTAGATATTGTAATGTAGATATAGGCTATAGTACTGTAAAGTTTAAAAAAAAACAAAGTCCGTTCACACTGTTCACAGACCACAGTAGTTTTTGCGTTGAAGGGTAGTTGCTCCGGAGGGTAACAAACATGTGTGAGTAAGGATAAATAGGTGATTCCAAATTCTCATGCAGGTGTTGAGAGTCAATAGGTACTGGAAGTTAACATAGAAATGCCGTCGGCAAACACTACTTTCTGTCATAATTTTATGGAGATCGTCAACTGATTCGTTGCGACTCGTGTTTTCGCCATGTGTAAAAAAATACTATTAATGTTTTTTTCACTTTTTTAAGTTTAGTCGTTTAGTTGACATCAAATATTAGTTGAAAACGGAAGGATACGTTCTTAGAATAATAACGTGTTTACCTTGATTTTTAGGGTAAGCTACTTGTTTTATGCAGATGTTACAAACCATTTGTACTATTTTTTTTTCAGTATGTGGGTACCTACAGCTAAATCACCCTGAAAAATCGTTTGTAAATATCAAAGAATCAAAAACCTCCATTTTTTGCGATATTTTTTAAACATGTACTCGTTCGAACTGTTTCAAGTGAAAATACACCATAAAACAAACCACAAGAGCTAATGGTGCTTCGTTAATAAGACGGCAGTTTAACCATTTTTAACAGACTTGAAAAAAAGAAGGAGGTTCTCAATTCGTCGTTTTATTTTTTAGGGTTCCGTATCCAAAGGGTAAAAACGGGACCCTGTTACTAAGACTTCGCGATCCGTCTGTCTGTCTGTCCGTCTGTCACCAGGCTGTATCTCATGAACGGTGATAGCTAGACAGTTGAAATATTCACGGATGATGTATTTCTGTTGCCGCTATAACAACAAATACTAAAAACCGAATAAAATAAATATTTAAGTGGGGCTCCCATTCAACAAACGTGATTTTTTTGCCGTTTTTTGCGATAATGGTACGGAAGCCTACGTGCGCGAGTTCGACTCGCACTTACCCGGTTTTTTATGTTTGTCGACTACTCAAAGACGCCTGGACCGATTTGAAAAATTCTCCTTTTGTTTGAAAGGGTACCTATACTTCCCAGGTAGTCCCATGATGGTCATCAGGTCAGGATCTGATGATGGGAGCCTGGTTAATTTCGTTGCGGGATCCAAGACAGTTAAATTCATTCTCCGGAACTTCGTCGATCTTCATTGCCTCGGCGCTTTTCTTGTGGTCGCCACTGTTGATACCGGCTTGTTGAGTCTATCTTATTCCCCAGTAGGTATGAAATTTACAAACATTCGATTCGAACTCGAAACGAATGTTGTTTACCATGTTCTTGTTGTTTACCATGTGGAATTTCTCATTAGCAGCTGAACTGGCAAAATGTTCACCTCTGTCCAACCTTTCGGAGATTACAGGTGTAATGTTATGTAATGTAGCTAAGTATGTGGTGTGTTCTTCACCAACATTGATTGTTTTTAGAGGTTAGAGGTCTAATAAGTTTAAAATCTTCTTCGTCATCATCATCATATCAGTCGAAAGACGTCCACTGCTGGACATAGGCTAGTCTCGCATCCAGCGGATTCCCGCAACCTTACAGGTCATCGGTTCTGGAAAATGACCAATCAATTAAATCTTCTTATGTCTATGAAAACATTCGATCCATTTTAGAAAGTCTAACAGCAGTAACATAAGTCTGAGGGCCCTGGGATTTTGGAACATTATGAATATTCAAGGTTGCTATGAAAACTGCACCGCATTTAAATGCCACCCCACCCCGCCCGCTCCGGACAGTACGAAGATACACCACGTGCAATTGATTATCGATAACATATGACGAACAACATGCGGCAGCATATCGATAGGTATATCTATCTTTATTTCTTTAAAGATTGAATATCAGAATTCTTTTGCAATTCCATTTCTCTTTATCTGCCTACTCAGTTGTTCCTGTTACTGTTTTATGGCTTTAGCAAGACAATTGGCGCTATCTATGAACACAAAAGAATATAATTCTCCGTTTAGAAACTTAGAAGTCTTTGCAAAAAAAAGGATGCGTTTTTGTTCGTTCTGGGACCGATGGCGAAAACTATTGTTCATTTCAGAGAGCGGGGGGAGTAATGACTGCAGTAAGGGTGCAAGTAGGGGTAGGGTGTGGGGTGTAATGAAACATTTACCTGAGGGACCGATACTATGTGAACAACAGTCTCGGTCGTAAGTCGTATACCACAGCTCTGTGTGTTTACATGATTTTAAAAAGTAACGTGTAACAGTAACATATATTTCAATAATTCAGAGATGGTTTTGACTTTTTCTTCTACTATTCCAAATGATTGGGTATTAGTGCAATGGGACAATGGTGATTATTCCACGGTGTGCGAACAGGCAGTTTTGAGCTCAATGGATATGCTGAAAAAAGGAGACGAGATGTCCTTTATCTGGCACGGGGAACAGCGAAAAGCGAAATTTATTACGCGCGCGAGTGAGTATTCATTTTTGAATTTATGCTGCCCTTGTGCAGAGTACGTGTAAGCCGTAACGGTTTGTAAGAAGCTCGAGCGATAAAGGTCCTATTTTAGGATTAAAATAATGTACGTTTCTTTTTATCTATGTAGTTATGAATTAAGAATGTATTATTTATTGTAGAAATAATGTACCTACCTAAGCAGAACTTTGTAGAATAGAATTTATAACTTTAATTAAAAAGAATTAGATAGAAGTAAAAATATAACTTTTAACAAGGTATTTACAAACTTTTGTTAAGTTTCACCTTTTCCAGTGTCTTTGTTTGAGTAGGAAGGTAATCAAAGCCTGCAAGTAAAATTTACAGAGTATTAAAAATTTTGCAAGTTTGGAGCACTATCGCAGCCGCCCAGGTGCGGTATTATTTATTTTACTCTGTGAATTTGACCCCCGGTGTTCGAATGATCTGAAATTTTGCAGACACTTGTTTCCCGTGACAATGCAATTTTAAAATAATACGTAGGTAAAGAATAAATAGTTTATTTTGCTTCGCAAGTGTGGTCAGAACTACAAAATAGATAAGAGAGTATTCGAAGATACCTGCCTTAGATATTGTAGGAGAAGAAATGAGATATTAGGAGGGATGTGATATTAGGTAGGTAGTTAGTTGAGTGTTGCACTCAAAACAGAAACTTATTTTGAAGGAGATATCTAAATTACAAAAAGCAACAATAAAAATAATTGTTGAGTAATTGCAAATAATAATTATGTTTAAATATGTATCTATTATAGGTACTTAATTGCCACGTGTTTACGGAGACTCGATTACGCAAGTAATAATATACATGTCAATGCTCGCTGCCCACAACGGTACTATTGAATAAAGAACCCCAAAATTCCCAGAACAGTATGACAGTAGGTACCTAGTTACTCAACTGGCTAAAAAGAGAATAAGTTACTTGTAGGCAAGCGACGCCTTTTTCCCACAAGGGTTGGCTGAAACTACAGAACGCCACCTGCTACGATCCTTATATACTTCTTTAGCTTCACTCAAGTTCATACATCTAGTCCTTAGATTATATAGATCTAGTCATACACGCACGCCGGTTATGATTTCTGCGCAACCGGCCTTTCTGAAGAACATCACTATTAAGGTCTATGTATGTCTTTCTAGGGCGTCTCCTCCAGGCGGCGGCGTTTTCATTCACGTCTGCTGTAAATATATTTTGCTAGTCGCCTGTCATTCATCCTCACAACATGGCCAAACCTCACAGCTTAGTTTAGATACCTACTCTTTTCAATTTTCGTCACTACATCTTCTTTTAAACCACAACGTTGTCTTAAATTACATCATCTCTCAATCTATCATTTAAAGTTACACTACAAGACATACTTCGCAAAGAACGCATTTCTACTGCATTCATCCTACTTTCATGTTTTTTTTGCCATACCTAATATCCAAATCCAACCTTCATTTCCATTCATAAGTGTATGCACCAGCGGGTCGAGCACGGCCTACTGTAACAGGCTTGAATCACACATTTTTATCATAGTTTGGGGGTAAATATCGTGATAAAATGCGTGACACAAGGCTGTCACAGAGGCTGTGCTCGGGCTGCACGCTGTTGTGAACAGTGAGTCGAGCCTCTTTAGACATCGAAGCGATGGTCACAACCGCATGTATAGCAAGTAACATACTTCCCAAATATACAAACTCGTTCACTTGCTCCACACTCTTATCATTTATTTTCACTTAATAATTATACAACAACAACAACAACAATTATTAACAACAACAAACAACACAACAACAATTATAACAACAATTCAATTTTTTTTTTGTTTAATTTTAAGCTGATTTCTCGTGTCTCCTGTGCGGATCACAAATAAATACTTTTTCTTTCTTTCTTCTTTTATACATCGTCATAATCTTTCAGTCACCATGTCTTGCAACTGTTCTGCTAACGATGCAAGTAGAACTTGATCATCAGTGTAGAGAAGGCATTTGACAGGCAACTAATTCATCCTCATCCGCACTCATGCTCTTTTTTAAACCTAACTTGTTTTATTTTAGTATGACCGAGTTCTCCAAATAATTTATGTAGTAAAATAGTAACATAAATTTTATTTTTGGAATGGTCTATATAGTTGCTTTAATTGTTTGATACCCATATTGTTATGCAAACGAAAATAGAAATTGTATCACTCCCTTTTTTTGGAGGGGGAGATAATTAAAATTTATATAGTCTGTCACTCCTATAATTGAGACGAATCCAACGACACATATAATAATTCGTCAAGACTTTTGGGCTGTAGGGCGTGCTATAAAATTAAACATAGGTACATACTACATATGCTCGAAAAATATTACGCTCGTAAAACCTTGATTTTATCAGTCGGGTAAAATCAATCAGTATTACAGTTTGGTAAAAAATAAGGCTAGCATTATTTCATGTTTCTCAGGAGGTCAACGCACACTGGAGGCCAGCATGCGCCATGCCAATCGACAACAGAAAGCCGGCCGCAGTTACCGTAAGTACGACTGGCCCGAGGACAACTCCCCGTCCTGTTCGGATTGGGTGCCGCGAGACGATACTACTACGGAGGAGGAGGAGTATTGGCTGCCGCAAGACGAGACGACGGAGGACGAGGAGGAGGATTGGGTGCCGCGAGACGAGACGACGGAGGACGAGGAGGAAGAGGATTCTGATAAGGTAGGTTTTTAATGTGAATGCTGAATTACTTCAGCGATTTGGTTCATATAAGTAGTTCCTACTTTTTGGCCAACGCTGACACGAGAAAATACTGTAACTGCGGCAATTACGCTTACTTTAACACTCTTATTTTCGTAGCTTGTGGGAGTAATAGGAGCATATCCATTGACTTTATTTTTCACAGACTTCAAAAAAAAGGAGGAGATTTTCAATTTGGATGTATTTTTTAAATGTTTTAATTTTATGTTTGTTTCCTTAGAACTCCATCATTTATACACTAATTTGGAAAAATCTTTTTACATTGGTGATTTGTAAGTGCATGCCCAACGCCATCTGTTTTCAACATTATGTTAATTTTAAAGCAAATATTATTGAGTTTCTGAGGGTAGATAATGACAGCTAAAAATAACATCTTTAAATTGCAGGACAATAAAAAACGAGTACAATTGGAACGTTACAAACGTCAAATCAACATCAATAGATCAAATAAAAGGAAAAAAGCTACTCCTTCGCTCAGAGCAACTCTAGTTTTACCGAAAACGATTTTGCCTCGCAAAAAAACACACATTAGTAGTCTCCAAAACGATCAAAGCAAACGAATTATGGCACTGAGGGAACAACTATACGATTTATTGACGGATGTACTAACTGCAACGAAAATCGCGGAAACATCTGTGGGTTTCAAGGTGATTGTTCCAACGAAGTATAAAGCTGAAAATCAGTCTGTAGTAGAAGATGTAACGGAAAACGAGGAAGCAAACAGTGAGCATGAGGAGCACAGTAGTTCAGATAATAACGTTTTAATATCTAATAAGCATAACATTGTCAGGGCATTTTCAGCAAACTACCCGTCGGGATCTTTTGTATCCAACCCGTCAGGTCCTTCGATATCCAACCCGTCAGGACCTACGGTATCCAACCCTTCAGGATCTTCGGCATCAAAGAAAATAAGGAAAGCTGAAAATAAGGACCGAACTCGCTATAATCGGTCTGTTAAAGAAGATGTATCGGAGGACGAAGAAGATGTGGCATTTAAATTGAGAGAGGGAAGAATGCGTGAAGTGATGAACAAAATGCTCAAGAAAAACTCAAGAACTTCGGTATCCAACCCGTCAAGATCTTCGGTATCCAACCCGTCAGTGCCTTCGACATCAAAGAAGTATAACGATGAAAATACGGATCGAACTCGCTATATCCAGTCTGTTAAAGAAGATGTATCGAAGGACGAAGAAGACGTGGCATTAAAACTGAGAGATGCAAGAGGGCGTGAAGCGATGGCAAAAATGTTCGAGGATAACTTAAGATCTTCGGTAACCAACCCGTCAAGATCTTCGGTATCCAACCCGTCAGGATCTTCGACATCAAAGAAGTATAAAGCTGAAAATACAGACCAAGCTCGCTATAATCAGTCTGTTGAAGAAGATGTTTTGGAGTACGAAGAAGACGTGGCATTAATACTGAGAAGAGAGCATGAAGCGATGATAAAAACGCTCCAGGATAACTTAAGATCTTCGGAATCCAACCTGTCAAGATCTTCGGTATCCTACCCGTCAGGATCTTCGACATCAAAGAAGTATAAAGCTGAAAATACGAACCGAGCTCGCTATAATCAGTCTGTTGAAGAAGATGTTTTGAAGAACGAAGAAGACGTGGCATTAAAATTTAGAAATGCGAGAGCGCGTGAAGCGATGATAAAAATGCCCAAGAATAACTTAATTCCTTCGGTATCCAACCCGTCAAGACCTTCGACATCAAAGACGTATAAAGCTGAAAATACGGAGCAATCTCGCCATAATCAGTCTGTTGAAGAAGTTGTAACGGAGGACGAGGAAGAAACCAGTGAACATGAGGAATTCAATCGTTCAGATGATAATGTTTTAATTACTAATAAGCATAGAAATGTTACTGTCAAGACGGTTCACAAAGACGATGAATGGGTATGTTGCTTTATATTTTATTTTTGTATGTTTTTTATTTTTTTATTATAGGTAGGTTCGCGCTTGACCACTATTTCACCTGATGGTAAGCGAAGATGTGGTCGACGATGTAACACGCTTGCCTAGAAGTAACCTATTCACACTTGACTTAAAGTTGTTCTTTATAAAATGTGGCGTTGGCCCAGTGGCTAAGACCTTGCCTGTCGTACTTGATGTCGTTGGTTCACATCCGGGCAAGAACCAATAAGACTTTTTCAATTCATATGCATCTACTTTGTAAGTTCACCTTGTATTACGTTGACAGCGGTAAATGAATACGACGTGAGGAAATCTGGGGCCCAACTATGAGCTCTTAGAGCAAGGTTATTTCCATCGTGTGTTATGGACATATATAATTTGTATACATCTGTCCCTTACGCACAATAGAAATAACCTTGCTCTAAGAGATTACCTGGACATAGAGTTTATGTAAGTTTGAATTCGCCAAGCTACATTGAGCAAGCGTGGTGATTAATGCTCGTGTCTTCTCTGTACGAGAAGAGGCCTTTTTCTGGCTGGTCTCATTTTATTATCTTAACACATATTTTAAATTTTGTGAGTTTGTTCAGATTTGTAGGGTATACTCTCTGGAAAACACACCTGTTTCACCGTTTGACAAGTACATTAGCCCAGATGTTATCTATACATATATATAAAAGAGAAAGTATGTATGTATGTATGTTCCTTATAGACTCCGAAACGGCTGGACCGATTTTAATGAAATTTTCAGACAATCTTTAGATTGACCCAGCTGTTAATTCTGTAGTTTGGTCTGTTTATTAGTTTGAACGGAGCATTTTTTTTGAACTTTGAACGCGGGGGAAGCCGCGGACAGAAGCTAGTAGAATATAAATTATTATGAGTTACACAGGCAAAGTCGGGGCGCGCCGCTAGTTATTTATAAACAATGAACGTTTATACGATAAACCTTTAGTTTGACACAAAAGGAGAACTGGCGATCATGTATTTTTTTTAGCAGACTTCAAAAAAGAGGAGGTTGTCAAATCAACTGTATTTTTTAAATTGTTTTACCTCACATCTTGATGATTCTTTTTTTTTATTTGAAAGCTGTTGCTTCTCATGTGATCACAATTAAATTTCATCTGATGAAGAACTTCGGCGATATACAACAGAACTCTTTAATAAATGACGGCAAACCTCTCGGGATTACTGCAATCGCATGACTACCATTTTATAACATAACATCACGCCGGTACGCTTTAAAGGCGTACGCAGATGTGTACAGCTCACTCTAATTTTACCGGTTGTGTTCTATTCTGGCATAATTCTTGGCATTATAAATACGTACCAAAACCAGAATGTGAAAAATAAAAACTTTTTACAAAATGATACAACCGACTTCCAAATATAAACACTATTTACAAAGTGACAAATAACTTTAATTACGGAAGTCGCTGTCACAAAACGAAGAAACAAAAACAAGAACTGCCGAAATTTTGTCGAAAAAAAGTTATTTTCACTTTGTAGTGTTTTTATTTGGAAGTCGGTTGTATTTTTTTGTAAAAAAGTTTTTTAAAGCAACAAGTAAATTATTTTAAGGAACTATTGTTGTATTTATGACATTTGGTTTTATCTTTCGAGGAACCTTGGCTTATTATGCATCTTGGACATGGTTGCAATGAAGTCTTTTAATTAAAATGATTACATTTTAAGTAAGTGACACTGTATTTGTACAAAACGTTTTAGATAATAATGATAATGCTGATTTCAGGTACCGATTGGAACTGGAAAGACACAAATAAGCCGAGACAAATATATGAAGGTCAACTGGAAATCGTACACCATTGCTACAAGAACACTTCTTCTGGCTGTATTTCCAAGAAGGTATTATTTGAATGTTTCACTTATTGTTTGGTTTCGAATCAATATTATTTTACTAGAATAGCTTAACTGCAAATAGGAAATCTGCATACTTGTGTGAAACCCATTGCTATTTCCAAATTAAAATGTTTATTTTTTGAGCCATTGACATACATTCTACCATAAATTTAGTTTTTTTTTGCTATGCATTCTACCGATAAACAAGAACATTCATGAAAAAAAAGGCAAGTGCTGGCGAGTTAGAACTAAAGTTCGCTCCAGCGCTAAAATATGTATGCAACTCTAATCAACATGCAGCGCTAGATCGCTTATAGAGTTTAGTTTACTCGTGATAAAACTTCGTAAGCGCCCGCCATACACGTTTTGTTCAACATAGTACAGTTCGGTCGAACAGAGTTTAGGCCGTTTGTTCACGACGCGACATACGACACCGCAAAATGTGGTCACGATTCAGAGGCCAGAGCTCCATATATTATTTGTATGCACCGTTTGGTCATTGCACGACACCGCACCACACACGACACGATTTTCATACGGTTTTTCGGCTATGTCGTCGCGGTTTTTTTGCGGTGATGATTTTAGCGGCTGAACAAAACCCGTATGATTTTGTTGACGACACGACACACCGCACCGCACGGTTCACGCGTGGTTCGTCACTCACGCGCTTATAAAACAATACAAGTGCACTGCAATGTCGTTGCAGAATCGAGTCTAGAGAACAAACGAACGGACGACAGACCGTATACAGTGTGTCGTGTGTTGAAAATCGTGACCGTAAATCGTGTCGTGCGGTGCCTTGTGAACAAACGACCTATGTGTTCGGATCGCCAAATCTAGTGCGTAGTACATATATTAATAAATCGATGTTTAGAACCCCGTTCACTTTGCATCCCTCGTTATTGTACCTACCAATCATGTGACATCATAATAACTATAAATGCTTACGACATCATAATTTTACAGGGTTCTTGCAACACATTCTCTGACTGGGAAGAAGTCGCCCGCCTTTCAAGACAAGCCAGCTAAGAATTGCTTAGACCCGAAGAAAACATCTGACGTCATATTTGAAATTAAGAAAAGATTTAAAGTAAAGGAAAGTCTAATTAGGTAAGTCGATCT
This sequence comes from Orthosia incerta, assembly GCA_948252205.1. Classification (NCBI taxonomy): domain Eukaryota; kingdom Metazoa; phylum Arthropoda; class Insecta; order Lepidoptera; family Noctuidae; genus Orthosia; species Orthosia incerta. Next base: position 10,140,504 of record OX411759.1, read on the forward strand.
ATACAAATAATTTAGTTTAGTTTGACGACTATCATTTGCTCCACAACTTAATTCAGAAATGTAGGATTAAGTAGTGAATAACATATATAGAATGATGACCCAATCCGAAATTATGTTTTAGTTCCGACTCCTTGGAGCTTTCCAAGGAGTCGGAACTAAAACTGCGTCACTCAAGGGCGTCGCCAGCCGATGGATCAAGGGGGGGGCAAGTTGATACATGGAGGATGGAAACAAGTATAAATTTTAAATACATTACAGTCAAAAGCATATGAAGCTTTGAACTGGTAGTAGAAGTCTTACCCCTACGGCGATTGTTAAAATTAAGAACGGTATAAAGTCTAATGGGTAACGTTCCACGAGCTCAATCATCTGGGGATTTCGGTAAACTTCTCGACCACTTAATTAAGTAAATTTAGTAAGTTTTCATAAATAAGTTTTCTGTGCACATTCTTCATGGCCATGACACTATTATTGAGGCACATATATCACATATCTTATCACATTGAGGCTATTTAACCCCATAGTACATCTTAACCAGGTTTTTAGTCTCCTGAGGCAGCTTAACGATTGATTTTGGTAGACCGACCAAAATTATCAACGCTTTTAGGACATAAACAAATGGCTACATTTGTTGGGTTGGGTGTATGTTGACTTAGGACTTTGATTTCTTTCCATTTGGCTACTTATTTTTTGATCTCTAGAGGGAGGGGAGGGGACCACACCTACCACCCCCCTTGGCGTCACTGGATTTAATTTTTGGACTTTTTTTTTTTTAATCTTTAGGCTCGCGTTTGACCACTATCTCGCCTGATGTTAAGCGATGACGTGGTCTACGGTGAAGCACGCTTGCCTAGAAGAAACCTATTCAATCTTGACTTAAAGACCCCAAGGTTGTAGCTATCAGGGAACAAAGACCCCAGCAGGTTGAAAATATTCCTAACAAAGAAAGAATCGATTCTTTTGCTTTGGATAATATACTTACGCAATTCGGCTGCAGGAATCGATGCCGCAGATTTTGAAAAAAAATTCGCTGTATTATAACCATCCGATAGTGTTACTAATAAGGATCAAATTCTGGAAAGCATTGGGTTGTAGGTTCAATTCCTGGCTTGAAATATGTATTTTTCAAAAATCTAATGACGCAGTTTTCTCATAGTTTCGGCTTTGGCCCTCCACGCTCACTTTGAAAACTCAACTTGTATACTCCAATGCATTTTATACAATTTAATGTAACCTCTGTTGATCCTACATCTGCGAGGCTGGCAGACAAGATTTTTATTGCAAAAGAACCATTTTGTGAGAAAAGTGAAAGCTTTCATCACACAAGATTCGAATCGAATTTGAACTATAAAATATTTCGGATTTGTGAATAACGTTTAGAGGAATTATTCGATAACGTAGGCGTCCGAATCGGCACAGACCGAAACCGAATGTGAATTGCCATGCTGGTATACAGAATTTTTAAAACTATAAGAGCTGCTTATGCAGTTATAAATTGTAAACACATAGAGATAAATTAGAAGATTGAATCTTCATGTTCCTTAAATAAGTTCCCACGTTGCATAATTTTAGGAAAAGTGTATTCGTAAGATAAAGGAATTTATCGATATTTCTTTACAGGAGCATAATTACTACCAAGTGTGCCGATGAGTGTAAGATGTTTAAGACCCGAAACAGTAAGAACAATGAGAACATGCCGCCTGCAACAAACGGAGAAGAAGAATAAGTTACTTAGGCGCACAATAAAGTTGAAAATACATGAGAGGCCAATGAGTTACTTGGCAGTAATTGTGCCTTTTCGCACTGATCTGTTCCGAATCCGAATTTTTTATTCCGAGTTGTACCCCAATTAGAAATGTTCTGTATAATGACGGATAGAGTTCGGATCTAGTGTGCAACTCCTCCTGCAAGAAGTAGATACTAAGACTACTTCGGACTGACATTTCTCGGATCCGGATCGGATGCAGTGCGCAACCACCCTAAGAGCAGTTTACACACCGTCCATCTGAAACCATTACATTTCTTCGGAACTCGGATCTCAGATTCGGATAAATATCGGATGCAGTGCGTAAACACCCTAACCTACAAAAGTACTACGGCTACGTCGGACCGAAACTTCTCGGATTCGGATCGGATGCAGTGCGTAAACGCTCTAAGGGTATTTAGTTATAAGAATAACGGCAATTTCAAAACGTTTTAGCTATTGTATAGTAATATTTTTGAAGTCTTGATTTGTTATTGTATTATTTTAATTAAGTGCCGGGGTTCGATGTCGGGACTGTTAGTGTTATTGGGTTATTCCATCTGGAATTTCACAGTAGCAGAGTCTACGTGCTGGCAATTGGTTTAAAGACAAAGAAAGTTTATTTGTAAAAACATGAGTATGCAGTAGCAGCAGTATGGGAGAGCAGTGGTGGCCCAGTGGTAACGGCACCGACTTACGTATCGTAGGTCGTGAGTTCGAACCCAGGCAGGCGCTTTACTTTGTGTAAATTATTTAATCACCACTGCTCTTAAAATGGTGAAGGAAAACATCGTGAGGAAACCGGCATGTCCTAGAACCAAAAATTCGAAGACGTGTGACATCCACCAACCCACACTGGGCCCGCGTGGTAGATTAAGGCCCATTACCTCTCTCACAGAGAGGATGCCTGTGTCCCAGCAGTGAACATTATAAGGCTGATGATGTGAGTATGCAGTAGGTACAAATTAGAGTATGCACTGTAAGGTGCACTGCATATTTTGCCATATGTAATGGCGTACAAATTTTGCATACTAAGTATGCGCAAATAGGTAACGTAAGGCTTAGCCCCCTATTATGACTTAAGAGGAAATGCGGTCGCAAAGATCCGACTGAATATCCTAAGTAAAAAGTCATAATTCGAGGTTTGGTTCTCGAATATTTCCTTCTCCAATATTGGACCTATTTAAAAGATATTCCATAAACTGAAAAAGAAATATATACTGTACCCCTATGTTTTCCTTTTTGATGATACATTATCTTTAGAACCATCAAAAATGCTCAAAATTGTGCTATCAACAGAGATGTTGATAGCACAATTTGTCCTAGTCTACAAATTCGACAACTATAAATGAAAAAAGAAAAACATAGAAGCACAAAATATATCTTTTTTAATCAATTAATGTAGTCCAATATTGGAGGAGGAATTAGGCGAGAGCCAAACCTCGAATTATGACTTTTTACTAAGGAAATTCAGTCGGAGCTCTCTGCCCGCATTTCCTCTTCATTGGCACAATGATGGTGTACTATAAGTGCTACTGCCTATCCCTTTCGGGAATACAGGCGTAAATCGTGATGTTATTTTATATTGACTTTGAATATATACGACTAATGTAATTTTTAATATGAAATAATTTCAATAAATAGATTAAAACGATAAAAGTTGTTTATTTTCGTTAATTCGACATATTATAGTAGAATATTAATATTAAAATAAATTAATTTTCCTTTGATTGACTAGAATCTTAAAAATATATTTCTTACAAAATGTTGAAGCAGCACTATTTTACACTAGACAGTTCCAGTAAAGTAGAATTTTATACTTCCATTTCTTTTCATAAAATGCTTACATTCTGTCATGGCTTTTAAAAACACTGCTTAAAATATGTAGTGTTCCAGTTTTAGTATAGTTGTTGTGTTATTTATAGTATGGCAATAGCGGTCATTGACCGACATACGTTTATTTAGATATAGATTTCCAAAAACGGAATTTAGTTATACCTACATTATATAGGATAAGGAAAGGGCAATGATCGCTATTGCTGAACGAAACAATTTAACTGAAAAAATGCCTTTGCTCTCCACATTTTTGTCACAAAACAAATGCAAAAAATCTTACACTTATGTCCACTTAGGTACACTTAATGTCCTTGTTGAAATATACCCAGAGGTGATAGTACTATATCTATGTTAGTACTCGCTATGATTGCTCTCATCAGCATCATATCGTCAGGAGTGAACTGCCACCCGCTCAGCTGACCAAGGCTTTGGAGTTTCGGACAGCATTCGATGAGCAAATCCACTGTGTCTCTGGTTAGGCGAGGGGCGTTGGGGAACCAAATGCCTTCTAGATTCTCGAACTTGTATCGGCGCAGCATGCTGAAAAGGGACAGGTTGTTGTGTAAGAACAAGACAACAAAGAGACTATTTAGGACAGTATGGTGGCCAAACTTTTTAATGGCCAGAATTATAGGAAAAATGCATTTTGTGCAACTCTTAATCACATAAAAACATTAGAGCATTACACGCTTGCACTTTGTTAAAAAATATTATTTAACTTTTATTTGAAGGGCCCTGCCATGGTAGGCGGAAAAGTAGAATCGACTTTATACTTCTGGACCGTCGAATTATAATTATCGCGGACCATATACTATTTCTAATTTTATTTCTGAATTGTCTTTTTATATTTACTATGGACACTTAACTTTCTACATCGTTCTCACATAATGTGTAATCTCAACATGAATGATTTAACAAATGATTTGTAATAATTACCTAATTGAAAAAGAGTGTCCATGGAGTTTCTTGCCCGTTCTTCTCCATAGAGATCTACGCCTTGGAATGGGCATCTACGGTACTTTCACAGTTATTATGTCTTGTGACTGGGACTGTAGCACCATAATTTTGTAATATTTTATTTTGTCTTTTGACAATTCAAAAGTGCCTGTAACTGGCCTACTTGAAATAAAGTGCTTTGACTTTTTAAAGTGAAAAAAAAAAAAAAAAAACATGTCGAAGGACTGTCGGCGGGCCGGATTAAATGCTTTCGCGGGCCGGAGTTGACCCGCGGGCCGTACTTTGCCCATCACTAATTTAGGACATAGTATAAGTATATATGAATAAAATAGTTTATAAGTATTTCGTTTTGATTGTCAATGTCACAAGAAATTATAAAGCTTAGGAATCGCTACTTAATTCATTTACATTTATTACCCAATTGGAAGGGAGATTTATTCTGAATTACTTCCATCGTGATACGTCATGCCAAAACTCATGATGTTGATGAAGAGCGCGCGCGTGTGCGATGGATTTATGAAAAATAGACAAGACACTTACCGCGACATATCGTTGTCATCCAGCTTAATTTCATCGCCAATAATCAACTTCTTTAGTTTTGGACTACTAGTCATTAAATACTTGAGACAAGACGACGACAAATTCCCGTGAATGATTTCAATATGCTCCAAATTATTGAACGGAATCTCCTCTTCGTGCGTCGCCGTCTGAATCTGGTAGAACTCTAAGCTTTCCAAGTTTCTACATGTTTCTGCTACCCTAGTAAAGTTGAATGACCCAGTGGATCCTGAGAGCATTAACGTTCCTACTCTATGTCCAATCTTGTCTAGCAACTGGTGAAGTTCGTGACATTGGAACTTATTCAGTTTAATTTTGTTAACGTTGTTTAACTCCTTGATTTGCTGTAAAACTCCTTGGTCCGGCTCTTCAAGGTAAATAGTCTCTATCATCGGACACAGAGCAATGATCGCTTTCATCGTCCGCATATTTGTTTGCACATCATGCATGTACTGCAGTTTTGTTTTGAAATCTGGATCAGTCCTATATATGGAGTAAACAGCTTTACCAACAAACGAATAACTTCCAAGATTAGTGAGATTTGGCAGCCGCCGTATTAATAAAGCGACGTCTGTGTGATCAATGTTCTCCTCGCCGTACATGCCTATGTTCACCACTGTCAGACTTTGAGTCAACTGCGGATTCCCAGACAACATCGCATCTATACCAATCTCTGTTATGTCTGTCTCTCCAGAAATGTCCAACAGTTTCAACACTTTATTATATTTACCGATATATTTGAGCACTTCATCGTTAGCTATGTAGGGAATATTCAAACACGTTAAATTAGGCAAGTTTTTAAGCAATTGGTACATTATTGCAAGATGATCGTCCTTAACCCAGACGCCTTTCAAATTGAGAGCAGTCAAGTGGTGGCCTTGCTCCATAATGAGCTCAAGGACTTTCCTATAATAGGGAAGCGGGAAGATCCCTGTCGCTAAACTCTTGACGTTTTCTTTGAGCAGTAGTTTCATTGTGTAGAATCTAACGGATGGCTCCAGGTATTCCGAACTAAGTATTAAGTTAACGAGATCTTGGAATATGTCATTGGTGGCGCCCATGCTCTCGTAGTACGAGGAGACCATCGCGAACTCCAGCGCGGAATCTTCTTCGGATGAAACCCGAGTTAGGGCGTGGATCAACTGTCTCGCCACTAACGACAGCGTAATCTCCTGTAGAGGCGGCACGGGTATCTTGGGTGACATGTTTGCACAAAACTATAAACTTTCAACTACTATAAAATATCACTTTCACTAGGATAACGGCACTAAGTCGCACTAATTGAGCATCGCAGTATCAGTGCTGCGGCTTTCAGTTTTGGGAAGAGAAAGAAGTGAAAAATGGTTGTGCTATTTAGCTCGCGCATGCGCCCGCGCGGCTGGCTCGTCGCCAGCGCACGTTTATAATTCAAACTCACACAACTCGCGCCGTATTTTTAGAACTTTTCTAAAAGGTGTTTACGGCTAGTGTGGTATGCAATTGTTATTATAAACTGAATCGTTGAGAAAAATTAAGATCTATGAAACGATATATTCCGCGCGGGAGTAATTATTTATAGGTTTTTATGATTGACTTATAACTGTAATTTAAATCCTGCATGGAGTATTGCAGCCACCTTTGTGATGGCTCAGCTAAATATCAACTTGCCGCGCTTGACTCGGTGGAACGCATAGCTAAGAGGCTCATTGGCAATTTTAAACTGGTGGATGCCAAGCTTCACAGCTAGGCTCATCGCCGTAAGTTTGCCTGCTTGTCGGTCTTCTACAGACTGTACTTCGGTGAGTGTGCTCATGAACTCCACGACCTCATTCCACCGGCCCTCTTCTACCATCGGACATCTAGACGCACTGCATGTTACCATCCTCACCTAGTTGCCATTCCACCAACTCGCACCAACCGCTTTCAAACAACCTTCATAATGCGCACAGCAAAAGAGGGTAACTCACTGCCTGCGTCTGATTCATTGCATTCAATCTCTTCAAAATTAGAGTGAACAGGCTTCTTCTGGGTAAGCTCACTTCATCTTTCGACCTCTGATCTAGACTAGCATCAAGAGCAAAAGTATCTTAAAAAAAAAACTTGTTTTTCATTAATCATTTACCATCGTAAATAAGGAGCGAAAGGAGTTTGAAAAATGTAAATCAGTTTTTACTAGTGTTGTAACTTTTTGGCATGTGACATGTTTTTACAAATGCACGAGTATTCTGTTATAAATTTAAACTACTGGTCATAAACATTGAAGTACTGCTTGTGTCCTCCGTTATTGCGATGTGTGAGACATACCTTTTATTATCCCATACGTTTTATTAGTATTGCATCTGATGTATTTCCATAACAGCCAATAGCTGGCACGATACACCATTTAAGAGGGGATAGCAAATAATAGTAATCTTTCATAAGGGTTTTAAATAATACATTATTTGTACTTACTAAATAATTTATTTCACATCAGAATTAAAACTTACAACAGCGTGATAATGAATCATATCTTACTAGATTTTATTATAATTCTAACAAGTAACAAACGCACAAGAATGTAGGGTTTAGTTTTAGCAATAATGTTAAAACTATTCCGCGGGTGGCCAGTTCACAGGCCATCTTGAAAAAAGGCGCGTATTTGTTATATCGCGCGACGCACTTGAACGGTGAAGTTGACGGGCCAGTGTGCCTTAACACGGATAGTCAATGTTCATACGATTCAATATACAAATAAAAATCTATAAGATAACGACCTTAACGTGACTGTCCGGATTGTATGAGCCGTCGGCACACTGATTTCTCTTTATTTATTTATCAATGTTTCTTGGGCTCACTTGCACGAAAAACTTAACTCAGAGTTAGTTGCTAACACGAGGTTAAATTGAAATTTGTCATACAATATTGTCAATTCAACCTTGTGTTAGCAACTCTGAGCTGAGTTAAGATTTTCGTGCAAGTGGGCCTAACTTCACAAAATAAGACCATTAAGATATAGGCAAAAAAAAAAAGTTTCCAGACAATATTGAAACCTTAAAATGTAACATTGTTAACTTGAATGAATTATATACAAATATAACCTTTAAAGTAATAATATACTTAATTGCGTACTCTTTAGGTTCCAAATTCATTTGTATGTTGGCTATATAACCCAAAATCCCCGCGCAAAACGGACCAAATGAGAGACTAAGGGCGGCAAAGGAAGTCCCAATATCTATCTAAGGCCCGCTTACGCCACGCTGACATATCTTACTAAATCTGAGTTAATAGCTAACACGGCAAAAAATGTATGACATGTTTTTATTTAACTTCGTGTTAGCAACTTACTCTGAGTTAAGTTCTTGATGCAAGTGGGCCTAAGGCCTCGTTTACGGCAGCACGGGGCGTCGCGCGTCGCGTACAGCGTGTCGTATCACGGTGCGTTGCTTCTACGTAATCGCCATCGCTTCTCCGTAAACGCTCTCATACAACGCCATAATTATACATACATACATAAACTCACGCCTTTTTCCCAGGCAGAAACTACAGAATAATTATGATTGAATTTAATGAGTTCGCACCGCTAAACGCGACGAGCGATACGCCGCGTTGCCGTACACTACGCCATCGCTACATAGAATCCTTAACAAACATTAACACACCTTACGTAGGTACAGGTAAGTTCTTAGCCACTAGCAGCAGGACCTGTTCGGTGTTGAAGCACCAGTTGACGATATCCTTAGAGACCTTGCACCATGACTCTCCGTGGTGAGGTTCAGCTGCCTTGCATCGTGTCTTGACGTCTTCCTGTTGTTGCTCGTTACCATGGAGGAGCTCGAATTTGTAGAAGTAGGCCCAGGCGTCGCCTAGGTCAGGGTCGATTTTTACCTGTAAGAGAATATTTGTTAACTACGTAATCTGTATTGTCTGTTTTCAGCTTCGTTATGTATAAAGACGAGTATATTGCAGGCATGTTATAACAATTTTCAGGGTCTGACAAACGTTCAATCTATCAGCATTGACAATGATCGAAATTTCAAAATTTAAAGCATTAATCATGTGACATTCCGGATAACGTTTGGCATTCTCATACATTTTTGACATTTTTCCAATCACTATCGCGGCGCTTTTGCGTAAATTATCCTATTAACATTATAAATATGATGTTTGTCGTTAAATCACGCAAAAACGGCTGAACGGATTTGGATGAAATTTTACGCTAAATAGTTTATAACTTGGAGTAGGATACTTTTTATGCCAGTAAAAACGGTATAATGATCCCTTGGCATAATAAAACACTTCAAACGCGGACGGAGCCGCGGGCAGAAGCTAGTATGTTTTATTGGCTTTCTTCTACTTTTCGAGTTGATAGTTTAAATTACCATCGAATAACTCCTTAGATATTTTAGGTCCAGTAGGTGGTAGCCACAGACATAAACCTAACTAGATGACGCGATTGTATGTACTTCGCGTGCCAAAAAACGGAGTAAAGTTACGATCAATGATCGTAATCTGAGCTTTTCATTTAGCATTATCGGCACCGGAAATCCACCGAAATCTAGAAAAATGCCCTTTTTATGCCATATTGAGCTGTAAAGGCTGTATAGAAAAAGTTGGCCGAGGCATTGGAAATGTTTTCTTTCATTGGTGAGTAAATTTGTTTTAAATTTATTTGTGAAAAAGTGGCTCGCTTGGTTTTCATACAGATGGAGGGACTTGCGTTATCTAGTTAGATTTATATCTGTGGTGAGGATCGTAGCATGTATTAGCTAATATAAAAAGTGGCTCGCTTGGTTTTCATACAGATGGAGGGACTTGCGTTATCTAGTTAGATTTATATCTGTGGTGAGGATCGTAGCATGTATTAGCTAATATAAAAAGTGGCTCGCTTGGTTTTCATACAGATGGAGGGACTTGCGTTATCTAGTTAGATTTATATCTGTGGTGAGGATCGTAGCATGTATTAGCTAATATAAAAAGTGGCTCGCTTGGTTTTCATACAGATGGAGGGACTTGCGTTATCTAGTTAGATTTATATCTGTGGTGAGGATCGTAGCATGTATTAGCTAATATAAAAAGTGGCTCGCTTGGTTTTCATACAGATGGAGGGACTTGCGTTATCTAGTTAGATTTATATCTGTGGTGAGGATCGTAGCATGTATTAGCTAATATAAAAAGTGGCTCGCTTGGTTTTCATACAGATGGAGGGACTTGCGTTATCTGGTTAGATTTATATCTGTGGTGAGGATCGTAGCATGTATTAGCTAATATAAAAAGTGGCTCGCTTGGTTTTCATACAGATGGAGGGACTTGCGTTATCTAGTTAGATTTATATCTGTGGTGAGGATCGTAACATGTATTAGCTAATATAAAAAGTGGCTCGCTTGGTTTTCATACAGATGGAGGGACTTGCGTTATCTAGTTAGATTTATATCTGTGGTGAGGATCGTAGCATGTATTAGCTAATATAAAAAGTGGCTCGCTTGGTTTTCATACAGATGGAGGGACTTGCGTTATCTAGTTAGATTTATATCTGTGGTGAGGATCGTAACATGTATTAGCTAATATAAAAAGTGGCTCGCTTGGTTTTCATACAGATGGAGGGACTTGCGTTATCTAGTTAGATTTATATCTGTGGTGAGGATCGTAGCATGTATTAGCTAATATAAAAAGTGGCTCGCTTGGTTTTCATACAGATGGAGGGACTTGCGTTATCTAGTTAGATTTATATCTGTGGTGAGGATCGTAGCATGTATTAGCTAATATAAAAAGTGGCTCGCTTGGTTTTCATACAGATGGAGGGACTTGCGTTATCTAGTTAGATTTATATCTGTGGTGAGGATCGTAGCATGTATTAGCTAATATAAAAAGTGGCACGCTTGGTTTTCATACAGATGGAGGGACTTGCGTTATCTAGTTAGATTTATATCTGTGGTGAGGATCGTAGCATGTATTAGCTAATATAAAAAGTGGCTCGCTTGGTTTTCATACAGATGGAGGGACTTGCGTTATCTAGTTCGATTTATGTCTGTGGTGGTAGCCTTATGGCGGCTAATCAGCGGAGAACATTCAGAACAAACAAGACTTACCGTTCTGTTGAACCATTCCCGACACTTGTTGAGTTTCCTCTCAGTCCAGAACAGCTGTGACACAGCCAATAACACATGCGCGTCGTGTTCGCATTTCTTTAACGCGTCCACCTGTTGAACGATAACATCAAGGTATTTTATCTCTTTAATTAAGACAAGCCAGAAACATGTTTAACACAACAACAATGTGTTTAATTAACGTTATAAATGTTGCCATTTATACAAAGGTCCCAAAACGAAAACGCAGACTTATTTGATTCGGTGTTGTTGCCAAATTACAGCTACTAATAGCAGATAATAATATGTACCTACTGATCAAATCGTTTTTTTTTTCAGATAATTCAAGATACAGTAACTTTCAGGATCATCATCATTTCAGCTAAAATACGTCCACTGCTGGACATAGGCTTCCTCCAAGCTTCACCAAACTAATCGATCCTGTGCGTCTCTTATCCATCGGATTTTTCAATTTCTTTTAATTTATTCAGTAACAATTTACATTGCGTTCAGCAACAGTAGGTATTGGATGTACAATTAAATAATAAGAATAACAAGTAAAATTAATTAATTTAAAATAATATAGAATACCATGCACACACAATTTACAACTAAGATACAGGATCTTCCTAGGAGTCAGGGCTCAAATTTTTGCATTGACTGTATTTCGCACACTACTTTGGTTGTTAATTTCTCTGTATCCTAGTTAAATTTTGGATTTACAATTAAATAATAAGAATACCAAGTAAAATTAATTAATTTAAAATAATATAGAATACCATGCACACACAATTTACAACTAAGATACAGGATCTTCCTAGTTTAGGAGTCAGGGCTCAAATTTTTGCATTGCCTGTACTTCGCACACTACTTTTGTTGTTAATTTCTCTGTATCCTAGTTTTTATGAGTACTTTTATATGTGTCAATTTTTTTTTTTTTTGTAATAAATATTATAATTTAAAATCGACGGACGGATTCCCGCAACATTAACTCGGTGCGTTTTCCGGTTCGCGGAACTTTCAGGATAATAGATTATATTATTTTAGAATGAATAACTTACGCTTTTTGTCTTCCTCTGCGGCCGTGACTCCATGAATATGGCCTCTGCCCACAAGCGTCCAGCGCTGGGACACTCCTGAAGCGCTTTGGCCATCACTGCGTTAGCGATTTCCACGCTTCCGTTCCGCCTTTCTAGTCTTACACTCTCTAACCTGAGTAGAAAAACAGTTAATTTTTTTAACATTTATGCAGCCGAATTGCGCAAGTGAATTCAGCAAGACGAAAGGTTTGACCGCTATCAATCGACCAATCACATGCAGGATGAATGACGCGATGTGGATTTCCGTCTGTGTGATTGGTCGATTGATAGCGGTCAAACCCTTTGCGTTGCCGTATTCACTTACGCAATACGGCTGCTGGTTATCAATATTCAATAAAAATAAACAATTATTTGTGTGTATTAATATTTTGCAATGTGTTTAAATTAACCTAAAAATTTTAATGGTTATTTTTAATAGCCTACGATGATACGGCTACAGAGGGAAGTGAGAATTGACATGATGACTGAACAATAAGGTAATTATTAAGGTAATTAATTATAATTATATCCATCTTATTTTTTTTTTTACAGAAGCAGGATGATAATGATTTGTTCTTACCATAATTCGGCATTCTTAGGATTCCTTAACCTGGCCTTTTCCAATACTGATCGTGCTTTGGTAACATTTTTCAGTTTTTCTTCCAGTCGCGCCAGTAATATCCACATGGGTACACTTGTTGCACATTTCTTGAGCTAAAACAATAGGTTTATCAACCACTTTTAAATAAGTCAAAATTAAATCGAACTCAGCATTATATCAAGGGAATAAGGGTTAAAATCGTAACACCCGATCGGGTGTCGCGCTTACAGATTTGAAGAGGATGCAAACATACTGGGTTAAACTCAAATTACGGTGTACGACGGCAACTACAAAAGGTATAATGTACCTCCATTGAAAAGGGTGGATCCTTCGAGCATACTGATGTTGTACCTAGTCCGTTAGTTTACTGAAAATTTGTTTTTTGTCCATCAGGTAGATTAGTAAAAAATATAGGACACGTATTTTTTTTGACCCGTACACTGCCTTAATGAAGTCACAAGCCCCCACTCCTGAACTTTGATGCGTACAGAATCTATCTAGTAGTAGTCCGCTTCGATCGACAATCTATTATGACACGATATCTTGCGATAACACCTCGATTCAAACAGTAACACACTCATAACTTTGGAACAGCTGAACCGATTTTCATCAAACATAGCTAAGAACACTCTTGATAAAGTCACTTTTCAAACAACAACATAAAACTAAATCAAAATCGGTTCATCCGTTTAGTAGCTACGATGCCACAGACAGATACACAAACACACAGGTACACACGTCATACTTATATCACCCCTGTTTTGCCGTCGGGGATTAATAATTTATTGTGTCTCATTAGTTAAAGGTTGAATAAATTTTAGTAAAAGAAAAATATATTAATAGTTGCTTACCCCTTGTGAATACGTATTCCGGGCCTCTTCATCCTTGCCCATTTGTTCTTCAATCTGTCCCTTCATCATGTGTACTTTAGCATAGTCGGCGAATACCTTGATGGCTTCTTCAAGCAACTTTAGCGCTACGTCCAGGTTGTTTAGAGCCCATTCTAGCTTGGCGGATTTTATCATCACCTAAAAAATATAAAATTAAGTTAGATCAGTCAATATTAAACCCCCTATTAAGATTGACCAGGCACTATTACAGACTTGCAGAGTATGTGCATAGGATCTAAAAATACATTTTGGCTGATCCGCAGATCGTACCCAGATCCCCAAACTCGGCGATATTAAATACGTATGTACAGTACAATCGGAAAACTTCGTGTTTGGTCAGTCGTCGGATTTCTATCAGTTGCCCTTTGCATTTGGTGTAGACCGGACGCTCTCAATTATCATGGAAGTATATAGAGTTGTTGATACTCTTTTAACATAATGTAATTTATTTAAAAAATGGGAGGTTAGTTGCTAAAGCTACTATTTTTACAGCTCTATATAAATTTACATGGAAAACAAAACAAAACAACAATAAAGTACTTAGTTCTGAATTTAAATGATTATACACGATAAATCTAATAATTGATGGACACGTGGAAATTAGCATTCGTTTATATTCGGAAATGCGATGGTTGCCGAGGGGCATTAAGGATGACCTAGTCAAACAGTGGAGTAATCGCCAGACTACGTTTGTATGGAAGAATGATCGACTAGGGCGACCTTAAGGAAATAGTTGTATTGTACTGTTATGATAAAAGTAAATATATATAACTGAATCATTCTCAGATTGAATTTGGTTGTGTAACACTGAATTAAATCGGAATATTGTGGTCAAATAACATTTTTTATCTAGATAAAAAATGTTGTTGACCACAAAAAAAAAGTTTTTTTTTTGTTGGTTGAATAGCAACTACTAGTAGTTGCTATTCAACTACTAGGCAAAGTCCTCCCCCAAGGGTTTTCACGCAATCTTCTCCTATAAAAAATGAACACGAAAATATTTTTTGCCCTTCAGATATACACGTATTTTTCTTCTATAACATGAACAAAAAATAACGACGATTCAGTGCGTTGAGATTTCGCGTGACGTCAACGTTTTAGCACACTTTTTACTCAAAAGTGACGTCACAATCCTGAACTTCGATGCGATTTATTTTCGTCAATTTTTGTTGATTTCATAAAGCAAAAAATACTAATATCAAATTGAAAAGTATTTATATGTATATGTCTTACCCGTGGCGTAGGAGCAGAAGCTCTCGCTTTAGAGAGCAATCTCCTCGCTCTATCATACTCTTTGTTCTCGCTCTCAAGCTTGACAGCCGCCAACCAGATCTCTTCGGAGTTCGGGTTCGCTTGGAAAGCCAGTGATAGGATACCTCGAGCTGCTGGAACGTCACCTGGGAACGAAACGAATTAATTAACTTTAAAAACTTAAATAACATGAGTTTTAAAAACACAACTGACCAAATGTGGGTGACAGAACGGGGACCATGAAAAAACGTGACATCAGTTTGGCCAAGCTACCATTGAAGCTGCATCCCAATAAAAGTAAGTTTGAGCATTCAAAAAACTCAGAAGCATAGTTAATAAGTAGTTTATGCAACGGTAAATAATAGGGGTTATTATCGCCATCAGTCGACCAATCACATAGACGGAAATCCACATCGCATCTTTCATCTCGCATGTGATTGGTCGAGTGATGGCAGTCAATCCCTTTGCCTTGTCGAAAAAGGTGGTAACTTGTGTAAAAAGTATACAACCTCCTCCTGGTCTACCCGTTTACTAAGTTTCATCAAAAAAAAAAATCAATATATCACGGGAATTATTTCGCGAAAGTTTTAAAGTTAAAAAAAAAAATAGGCCATTAAAACGTGAAAAGGTAAGAAACACAAGTTACCACGCTGGCTCAGTGCAGGTTGGTGGATGTCACATGTCTTAGAACTTCTGGTTCTAGGACATGCCGGTTGCCTCATGATGTTTTCCTTCACCGTTTTGAGAGCAGCGGTGATGAAATAATTAATATTTTTTAGAAGAAAATATAATATTAAAAGCTACACACCTGCCAACCACTTAGACTTAGCCCCCATCAGCCACAGCACCTCAGACTTGGGACAATGGGCCACAGCCCTCTGCAGCAACGCTTCCAGACTGGCCCTAGTTCCGTGTTGTTTCTCCAAGTAGGCCGCACGCAGCCATATTGACTTCTTTGACGGGAACACGGAGAGAGCGTACCCGTAGACGGCGCGGGCGCACTCGTAGGCGCTTTCATTTGCACACTGTTGGAGAAATAAAAGGTATTTTTTTATTTTATTTTATTCTTTAAAAAAAAAAAAAAACGTTGCCCCACACTAGGAATTTCTCCTGTATTGTGGGTGCGTTTACAAACATATAAACTCACATACACAAACACCCTGAGCCGGAACAACTATTTGTAGATCATACAAATATTTGTTCCGTGCGGGAATCGAACCCGCGACACGCAGCGCAGCAGTCAATCGCTCGACCACTGCGCCAACCGTGCGCCCAGCCATATTGACTTCTTTGACGGGAACACGGAGAGAGCGTACCCGTAGACGGCGCGGGCGCACTCGTAGGCGCGGTATATTGTGGATATATGTGCAAAATTTATTGCACAATAGTCTTCGCAACTATAAGAGGTTAAGCAATGCAAATTAGTTGTTCAATTTAAAAGTGAACTTATCTTAATAATATTAAATGCGAAAGTTCGGATGGATGGATGGATGCATGTTACTCAATCACGCCAGCTGGGCGAGCACGGTCTCAGTGATAGGCTTGAGTCATGAGTTTTATCACAGTTTTAACTGCCGGGCGAGCACGGCCTACTGTAACAGCACAGTAGGCCGTGCTCGCCCGGCAGAACGGCTGATCGGATATCTGAATGAAATTTGGCACAGAGATAGATTATAATTTGGAATAGCATTTAGGCTACTTATTATCCTGGAAAAATGTACGGTTCCTGTGGGACAACTTCAGAAAAGCGGGCGAAGACGCTGGCAGAAGCTAGTATTATTAGTTAAGATAGACGCGACGATCGATGCCGGGATTCTAATAATTTATAGCCTATAACCATCTGGAATAATGAAACTTTCAAACGGTGAAAGTTTTTTTAAATATGTGTGACCCTACAGGTCTGAACAAACTCAATAAATTCGGGCTCTCTCTTTCAATATTAGTTAAGGTTGCCCTAGTCAGTCATCCTTCCATATCGACGTAGTATGGCGATTACTCCACTGTTTACGCGGTGTACGCTCTGAATAAAAAATGTCTCATCATTATCTAGCCCTGTATGGATATAAAAAGTAAAAAAAGTGTATTTGAAAGTTATGAGCGTCGATAGTTCCATATTTCAACACTAATTTCAACGCATCTTTGGGCTGAAATAAATACCATAAAAAGAAAGAAAATTATAACAGTCACCATACAGGGATAGATTAGCAGTTAAAAATCAATAGTTTGTTCATGATACTCATACTCCCAAAGGTCTATAAAATTTTACTCGATCCTTTTCTATGTTAATCAGCATCCAATTATCATTTTTATACCATGAGTGTGTATTCGTACGCGTACTAGCTTCTTACTGCTCATCACAGCGACTATCCCTTTCGTACGTGTTGTCGGATGAGATAGCATGCATTTTAACCCCGGTCACAAAATAGTTCGTGCCGCCGACTAGGGCAACCTTAAGATAAGAAAACAGATGCGTAAGAAAATACTCTCTGGAAAGATAAGGAGAGACTTTTGCACAGTAGTGGAACATTCTAGGCTTTATAAAAACCGCTTGCATAGCATTTTTGTGTGTAAAAATCTTGTGAAAATACTTACGGCTTCGGCATCTTCCATCCATGTGTGCTTCTGATCTTCAGGTTCAATTCCGTGGCCAATCACAGCTCTTATAATGGCCTGGTCAAATATGAAGCATGACATTAATGCATTATATTCAAGTTACAAAAGATATTTGATAACATCGTGGGTATGTAGATCGATTAGTCGAAAAAGGTAAAAAAACCGGCCAAGTGCGAGTCGGATTCGCGCACGAAGGGTTCCGTACCATTATCGCAAAAAACGACAAAAAAAACCTTTGTTGTATGGGAGCCCCACTTAAATATTTATTTTATTCTGTTTTTAGTATTTGTTGTTATAGTGGCTACAGAAATATATAATCTGTTAAAATTTCAACTGTCTAGCTATCGCGGTTCATGAGATACAGCCTGGTGACAGACAGACAGACTGACAGTCAGACAGACAGTGAAGTCTTAGTAATAGTGTTCCGTTTATACCCTTTGGGTACCGAACCCTAAAAATGACGAGTAGATTATAATAAAAAACAGTATGTGAGACTTTTAGCGAAGATTCACGAAGTGGTGCCAACTTAGGGTAATTTACCCTAGATTTAGGGTAAAGTTTAATCGTCAGGGTAATTTTTAGGGTACAAACTCGATGAGGGTAATTTTAGGGTATTTTTTTGTTGATGCTATAATAAGAAATTGTTAACTTATTTGAGTAAACATGTAATGAAATGGACTTTAGTTTAAATATTTCCCTTGAACCCGCAATCTCTTAAAACTTATTTGTATTGTCTCGTCTTGTGTATGATCTTGCATGAAATGTATCAAATATAAAAAGTACAGAGAGGGACAGCAAATTAAAAAAATTAGGGTAATTTTTTCATTTAACTTAAAATCTAGGGTAAATTGGGATCAGACTTGGGGTAAAACAAAAACAAGACCTGGCAACACGACGCGCCTTATCAGTTGGGTACTACTTTACTAGGTAAGAGGTGATTTCAAAAATATATAAAACTTATAAGTTTAAAAGTAATTGGAAAATTTAAATTATAACTAAAAAGTTAAAGATATCATGCTGTGCTATCGGAGGATACATTTGGTTTTAATCTGCCAGATCGCCAATATGTATCCTCGGACTTTTGTTTGAGTTGAGTTTCTTCTTTTTTACGTCTTTTTAGTTCGCTTCTTAAGCAGTCGGGTTTCTAGATTTATTGAATTAACCTTTTTTTTTAAAGATCAGAAACCAAAGAACTCAACTCAACTGAAAATCAAAACTCATTCATGTATTATCTTACCTGACAAGTATGGACAGCCCCTGACTTCTCAGCCTCCATGGCTTCTTTGAACCAGTGCTCGCGGTTTATTTCAACGCCGTTTGCGCTTAGAGATGTGATCGCACGATCTATGATCTTTTCAACCATGTGAGTGTTACCTGGTGGCGAAAACGAAAGAATTAGAGTAAAATCTAAAGAGAACTAGTATCAATCTAATACCTTAAACGAGCAATTCTTGTATATGTGTATCTATACATATACACCGTGAAATTTAAGTGGTTGTTTTCCCGCGGCAGAACGACTTGCCTTTAGGAGTACTTTCGAAGCATAGAGTTAAAGTAAAAAAATAACGATGGTTTTTATTTTAAAATAATTTAAAAAATATTCATCAACTCGAAAAAGTGAGTAACAATAGTAACTTGTAGGTACTAGGTACTACTCGCGTCACCACCGTATTATTCACCGTAGTACCTAGTACCTACAAGTTACTATTGTTACTCACTTTTTCGAGTTTATGTTTTTTTTTTTTATTATTTTAAAACAAAAACATCGTTATTTTTTTACTTTAATTCTATGCTTCGAAAGTACTCCTAAAGGCAAGTCGTTCTGCCGCGGGAAAACAACCACTTAAATTTCACGGTGTATATATATAATCTGAATCTCGGAAATGGCTCCAACGCTTTTCATGAAATTTTGTATGCAGGGGGTTTCACATTACATCACATCATCAGCCTATTAATGTTCCCACTGCTGGGACACAGGTCTCTTCTCTGTGAGAGGGAATGGGCCGTTATCCACCACGCGGGCCCAGTGCGGGTTGGTTGATGTCACATGTATTCGAATTTATGGTTCTAGGACATGCCGGTTTCCTCACGATTTACACAAAGTAAAGCTCCTGCATGGGCTCGAACCCACGACCTACAATTTGTAAGTCGCGGCCGATACCACTGGGCCATCACTGCAGGGTTTTTCGGGGGCGATAAATAGATCTAGCTAGGTTTCATTTTTAGAAAACGTCGTTTTCTCTATTTTCACCCGAGCAGAGCTCGGTCGCCAAGGTACTGTTTTTAGTATGTATGGAAAACATCGAAATGATTGAGCAACAAAACTCTAATGAAAGATTTAGAAAACTGGCCATAGAAAGTATAAACTACCCCTTACAACAACAGACTGCTTGCAGTCAACCATACACGTCGGTGGTAACACTTTGATCTTGAGCTGTTCGCTAGGCCATAGCTTTTACTAGTTTTGTCACTATAGCTTGGCAAATTCGTACGTGACACTCCCAAGGTCCGCGCGGTTGGCGGGGGACGTTACTACCCAATGACGTAACGACGCCCCCGTCAGGTGACGCCGGCCCGCGCGCACGTTTTCCAACCAACATGCAGCGGGCATTACGTCTCCCGTCGCCCGAGGACCATGCGAGTGTCACGTACGAATTTGCCAAGCTATACTGACGTACGGCCTACTGTGCGATAAGGATAAATGATCACTTTAAAAACATAGCATATAATTATTTCCGTATTTAATAAGGACTTCAGATTTTTTGATTCTTATGATAATGTAATTTAATAACCTGCATGCTCTGTATGTGTACTCATGTTTCCACAAATAAATGATCTTGAATCTTGAATCTTCAGATTACAATAATATCAACTTACCATGCGCTTCCTCTAGTTTAGCAGCCGTCACCCAAATCTGTCTATCAGTAGGAATATTTTCGCGGGCCTTGTTCAGTACTTTCCTGGCGTTCTCATAAGATTCCAGTCTTGCTAACGCGAGCCACAGTTCCACGCTAGTAGGACAACATTCTACAGCTCTTGAGAGTAGGATGCGGGCGTCTTCTGGGTTTTCTAGCTCTACTGCTGCTTTCCATAAGCGGACAGAATTGGGAATATGTTCTAGTGCCTTGCGATAGACTCGGCGTTTTGCCTGTAGAAGAGAATTTGGATATATGTAATGCAACGTTCTTACGAATGGTACAATAAAGCCAAATGCTCAGGTTTCTAAAGCATTTCCATGTAATGTAACGTTCTTGCGAATGTTCGAGTCTGTGTTCGACGCAATGGTCGCGGCGAGTGAGCATTTACCTGCAACATTTCTTTGTACCTTGCGTTCATTATTGACCTCACTCCACGTCACCCGCGCTCGTGCCTTTGCTCTATAAAATTTAAGACCAAAACGCTCGTTGGTTGCTAAAATCAGGTTTGTAACAAAGCATCGAGCGTCATGTTCGAAGTGTAGTTCAAGTAAATTTAAAAACAGCGAATGTTCGATGTTTTGTTACAAGTAAATCCTATAGTGACTAGAGTCTAGTCTATACTCACCTTTATAGATATTGCAGATAAAAAACATTAAATAATACCATGCCCCTAACTGCTGTTATCAAACTTGGGACCATATTAAACATATTATCTATTTAGACAAAAATTATGTCCTCAAATGCATTTACAGTACACACACACAAACCGATTTTTATAAAGTGACTCGCGCTAAATGAGAGACTTTATGTAAAGCCGATAAAAAATAGTAGATTATTGCATCGAGCACAAAGTAATTTATTATTGCACCGAGTGCCTGATTTAGAGCCCGAGCGTTAGCGAGGGCTCTAATCTAACAGGCACGAGGGCAATATAAATTACTTAAGGCGAGGTGCATAATCTGCTTTTCTTTCAACTATTACCTATAGGAATAGTAGATAAAAGAAACTCATATCAAACAGTTAAAATAGAAGTTTAATTATTGAAATTAAAAGTTATACTTGAGCAATTATTAAACGTAAGGTTAAGTTTTGTTGTGCAAATTTATATTTGTTTGTTTAACTTGGGACTGAATAATATTATCAGACGAGTTAGATGGGCCTGGCTGATTTGTTACAATGAAGTCGTTATCACGGGAAGTAGATGGGCGCGGCCACGGGCGCGGCGATGTCGAAAATCACTTTTTTAAATTTCTTTTATTTTTAAATCAGAGTTAGCAGCAATCATTTTTTAAATTTGGAACAAATAGGATAAAAACGAATAATACGTACGTAAAAAAAAAAGTATTGATATCGGCTGGCTGAATAGAGCTAATCCATTGAGATTGGCACCTTTTGGTGCGATAAAAAAAAACTGTGCAATAATGAAATTTCATACATCATCATTTGATCATCTAAGATGACATCCAATACAAAACTAACCTTCGTCTCCTGCTCCAAGTCAGCAGCCTTCACCCATATCCTCACACTGTGCGGCAGGTTCCTAGCGGCATGTGCTATGACAGCTCTAGCTGTGTCGCATGGCTGTAGTCGAGCTGCTTCTAGCCAGAGCTCCTCACTGCTTGGGTTCACTTCACAGCCTTTCATTATGAGATTGCGGGCTGATTGGACTTTACCTGAAAAAGGTGAGAATTGAAGTAAATTTTATAAGATGTGTTGTATGTAGGTATTTGGACAATGCTGTATTGTTCAGATTGTTGTAAGAGTAAATATGATTTTAGGGTTTCATACTACAAACACAGATAATATAATACTAGCATACAAATGCATCATCCCATACAAAGAAACCGTGCCGACGTAACTAGCGTTATTCGCTTGATTAAGATGATTATTTTTAGAAGTATTTCGATCGCGTTCGGTTCCGTTCCACGGCTATAGATGGTGTTAACAGCGACTTGCAAGTAAAAGGGTTTTCTCGGTTCGTGACTATTTATTTCTTTAAATACAGTGACGATTTGGTTTAGAGTTTTTTTTTTGCACGTTTTTAGTTTCATTGTACGAAACAAATTGTACAAAGTCAAAGTCAAATATATTTATTTCAATTAGGCCAGTAAGCGGCTCTATTGAACGTCATACATATATGAATTAAAATTTACAAGTAGTAAAAGTTGATTCTACCGTGCATTCGGAAAAGTAGCTTGTTATGGAGAAGAATGCACAAGAAACTCCATACTTACTCTTTTAAAAAAAAATAGGTTATTTACAATATTTACATAAGTACATACATTAATAAATTCATATATGTGAGGACGATGCTCCCAAAAATAGCACTACACACTATACTACGTACAGGGGGGTGGGTGACCACAAGCTCCCAGAGCGGCACCAATCCGAGATCGAATAAGAGAAAACAAATTAAAAAAATTTAGAGGCATGCCTCAGAAATAAACCGCGCCATCTATTGGAATCAGTTTTAAATGATTCATTCAAATAATCAGTGAAATGTGAATTGTGAGTTGATTAAAAAAGAACATACAATTTTTATAATCTATTCTAGAAAATGTAAATTTTACACAGAACAAACAAATTGATGCATATCGCGCCATCTAGTGACATTTATTTGAACCAAATTTTCTTTGTAAGCACTGCGACCCCATGCTACATGACACATAATACAATTTTCTCGATAATCTGAGCTGACACTTAACTGGCACTTAACGTGCATCTAGGAGTGCCCAAAGTTCCCATAACCTGCATTTTAGAGGATCTGATGACGCATAAAGAACAACGCGCATCTATATAGATTCTTTAGGTATTTTGTATTTTTGACAACGCAAATAAATTTAGCCCTCTGAAAGTGTATTTTTTAAGTGTTGGTCCTCACTAGACATTTCTCCTGTAACGTGGGTGCATTTATAAACATGTAAACTCACAAACAACTATCTGTAGGCCGTACAAAAATTTAATGATTTGACGTGAGGAAATCGATTTTGCGACACGCAGCAGCCGATCGCTTAACTCAACCACTGCGCCAACCGTGTCGTCAAATATTCAACTAGTCTATACTAATATAATATTATAAAGAGGAAAGATTTTTTTGTTTGTTTGTACCGAATAGGCTCCAAAATTACTGGACCGATTTGAAAACCTCTTTCACCAATAGAAAGCTACATTATTCCTGAGTGACAGGCTATTTTTTAATCCCGAAATTGGGTCCTGTGATCCACGGGAGCGAAGCCGCGGGGAACAGCTAGTAATTAATATAATCAAAATAATACAAACCTGTAACTTCCTCCAACCTGGCACTAGCTATCCAAGCAGGCGGATGATTTGGATTCGTCTCTCTAACAGACTTCAGTAACAACCTAGCCTTCTTAATATCGTTGATGTCACCGCCATACGTCGGTATCATGGACTGCAAGTCTGTCAGATAGCCCTTAGGGTCTACAACTGTTTGTCCGGTTACTGAGTCGGACACTTGGGACAGTTTCACTGTCATGAGAGTGTTTCTTGCTTGACCGATCTTCCTTAAATCCAAGTCACCTGTGAATAAAAGGTAATGGTTATTTACAATAATATTTATTGTGAATATTAAGGGTACACTAGTCAACGGCACGAACTATTTTGTGCGCGGGGTTAAAATGCATTTTATATCAACCGACAACACATGCGGAAGAGATAGATGCTGTGATGAGCAGTAGGAAGCTAGTTCGCGTACGAATACACACTTTTGCAAATTTGTAGCGAAACGGATAATGATTTAGGACGAAACCGAGCGCGCGAAATTTTATAAACAAACCTTTGGCAGTCTAGATATCATGAAAAAAAGACTAAATCTATCTGTTCAAAATAAAATTATATGCATTGTTGAACTACTAATCTATCCCTGTATGGAGGCCGTTTTGCCATTTTCCGTCTTCTTATGGTATTTATTTGCGCCCAAAAATGCGTTAAAATTAGTGTCGAAATGTGTAACTTTCGACGCTCATAACTTTCAAATATTTTCTATTTTTACTTTTCCGCTTCCATACAGGGCTAGATAATGATGGGACAAATTGATATCACTTTTTATTTTGAACGTACATCGCCAAACAGTGGAATAATCTCTAGACTAAGTTTGTTTGGAAAAAAATTCGACTAGTGTAACCTTAAGTACTGAGATTCTTATCATAATAGGGATGTTTCCTGGGTACAAAAATGATAATTCTATTTAGTCCGTCAGTGAGATTATCATATAATATTGGACACGTATTTTTTGCTTTACCAAATCAATAAAAATTACAAAATTAAAGCGCATCAAAGTCACTCTTATATTTTTGGTATTTATTAGTTTATTTTATTTGTATATGTGTATTATTAATACATATGTAAGTATATACATTTTCGTATACCACTTGTTATTTTTAAATATTATTTTGTACCCTTTACAATGTTGTCCTTTTTAACCCAAAGGTTGACTGGTAGATAATGCCTTGTGGCATTAAGTCCGCCTATGTACCACTACAGTACATGAAGTTTAAATAAATAAATAAACAAAGTTCAGGAGTGGGGGCTTGTGACGTCACTAAGGCAGTATAAAGTGTACTAGCGGCGTGACGTATAACGATATTTCAACGCATTATATCATCGTCACTTTATGTTTACGTGTCAAAAGAAAAATTCGGGTCCAATATATTTTTTTAATCTACCTGACGGACAAAAAACTAATTTTTAGTAAACTACCCTATTATAACCTTATCTCAGATTGAACTGGATAAGGTATTATATCATACAAATATTAAAATGGAGGCATATTCTTTGCTTCACGCACACTGGATAGTATTATAATCAGTCCTCTGATGCTTATTTTCGTCTCAAGGTTGCCAAATACATTTAAATAGTAAAATAATCTTACCAGAAGGTGTCAACATTCCTGGAGTCATAACTCCAGGCATCATAGACGCTAGTCCAGATCCAGGGTCAATGGAAGATGATGATTCTCCTCCCAGGTTCCTAGACAGCATACTGTCAGGCAATGGAGTGAACTTCTCAGCCCGAGGGTTGCGCTGTTTTCTGTTACGGGCATCACCAACCTCAGGTATAGCTGACCATTCGTCCTCAGATACCGATTTCAATTCACGTTTTAAGTCTGAGAACTGTTGCTGGATTTTTGGTCTGAAAAGATATCATGGTAAGTTTTATTATTATCAAACATAAGATAGTCGATCTGCTTAGCCATTTTCCAACTACCTTGGACTTGGCCAGAAGTCTCCGCCAGATGATAATTTTGGTGAAAAATGCAAGGTATAGGCGTAGAACCATTTTATCCATTTAAATCTTTGTAAAGCGGTCTATGCGTTTATGATATATTAACTCATTACTGAATTCCAAGTGAAAGAGTCACGGACGCCCCATACCTCGATAAGTTTGTTTTGATCGTGTTAGTGACACTGTCTTTACATTTTTTTCGTATACACATTGTACGATTACATCGCACATTTATTTAGCACGCTAGCATAAGCATTTTTATTAAAGTAAATCAACATTCATACCAATATTGTTGAGTACACTTTCAACCGTTCTATTGTAAACAAGTACAATCAATAAACATTTTATCAAAAATTCAGCAAGAATAGTTTTCTTCCATCTACACATGTATTAGCAACCAAGTGCTCGTACACATATTTTTTATTTTTTCATTGCAATACATTGGTAGACAGGTGTTAACTACTTTCTTTTTTTGTTATCTGGCGGTGACTTTATAAAAAAATTACAAAAGGCAGCCGGAACCACCGATCTAAGTTGGTTATGAGGCAAGAAGGAGTCTCCATATACATATAATAGATGGTCACCCATCCACAGACCAACCTCGGCAAGAGTTGCTAAGCCTGGAAGATTGACCCATGTGGTTGTTATTAGAGAGAAGAATGTTGTTCTCAACCAGCTATACATCAAATACATATACAGACTATCCACGATATTCTACCAGCGAGTCCTGAGTTACTTTGGCCATATTGCTCGAAGACAGCCAGACAACCTCGAAAAACTGGTTGTGTTGGGAAAAGTGGATGGTAAAAGACCGCGCGGACGTTCACCTACGCTGGTCAGACTAGATAAGGGCGATCACAGGACTCACAGTGAACACTGCCCTCAGAAGAGCCGAACAGAGAGTGTCATGGAAGTAGCTCGTCAGTGACTCCGTCAAAGCATTCCAAGACGGGCATTACCGTCAGTAATGAAGACAATGAATAAGAAGAAGAGGTTGTTATTATTTAGTCAAAAAATGTATATTCAGTACTAGTGCGCAACCATTTATACCAGCTTTCAAATTCAGTAGGTGCCGAACGTCAAGACTATGAGTTCGTGATAACATGATAAGTTTTCAATAAGCAAGTTTTTATGCGGTCTACTCCTACCTCTCTTGACGGTATCTCTCCAAGTCTTCTTTGAGGCGTTTCTCTCTGTACTCTTTCCTCTTCTCATCCATCCTCTTGTCAATTGATTCATATATGGCATCTGCTTCAGCATCATCTTTGTCATAAGGATCCTGAAAAATATTCAAACATACATTAAGTTTTATTTTATTTAAATTTTTACATTTTTCTAAATGTTTTTTTAATGCAGTAATGTGTCTCCAGATAATCTGAGATGAATATTTTGTTAGTACTTATCTACTACTCTTATAAATGCAGAAGTTTGGATGGATGGATGTTTGTTACTCAATCATGCCAGAATGGCTGAACAGATGTGGATGAAATATGGTACAGAGATTGATCTGGAATACCACATAAGCTACTTGTCAGGCAACAACTTGATATATTTTATATTATTTTCCTATGTCACATAATGTTAATTACTTTGCACAAAATTAGCTTGACTTGCACACCGCAGTGCCCCCAACAAGTCAAGCGTGATTGTATAGAATCATATTCTTCAAACTTAATACATAGATTTGGTACTGGGGAATTTCTTGTGCCACATCTTCTTCCCAGCAAAAACACTAGAAAGTGGTGACATCCGAACATTTCTTCAAGTCTTCATATAGAACTTTATAGAAAAGCGTTGGCTCACCTCTCAGCCTTATTTGAATAGCAATTACTGTCCATACCTGGTTGCCTGAAAGACATCTTTGAATGCGGTAAGGTCAACCATTATATGTGTTTTATGGAAACTTAACCCCTCTTCCCCTCCTATTTCCTTTTTAACTTATAGTGTACAATAAAGTATATAATAAATGACTTTTGATTTTGATTGAATAGCCAGTGAGCCCTAAACTACACAGTTAGAAGCTTAGTATTTGCGTAAATCATAAGATTTTTTTTTAAATCTTCTACCTATTACATGCTTTGTACATAATTGTTCATGAGTAAAAATAATAAAATAAATATAATATGTGTGCAGTGTGTGATGGGTGATCAACAAATCATTGTAAAGAATAAGAAAATTGTAAACAAACCTTAGAAAACAATGAACCACTGTATCCTGAAAATTCATCGTAATTGGAGTCATTCAAATCTTCATCATCGTCTTCTTCCTCAGTTTTCTTGCGTTTAGCCGCGGGTGGTGCATGACGATCGTCCCTAAAAGACAGATTAAGTAAAAGGGATTGTGAGCCTACGAACTACTATTTATTATTTATTTATTTCAAGCTTATCATAAACCTTTCATAAAACCATACCATTGTTTATAAAGTAGAGGAGGTCAGAGTTTATGGTAACAGTTGTATTTGAGTTCTAGATATTTCTAAATGTGTTTTAACAAACAAAATAAAGATCAACTTACGATACATCATTGGCATCTCTTGCAGGACCAATATCAGATCGTGTGGTGAAACCAGTGGCACTGAAACCGAAATTAAACAATCACTTACACATTTCACAATTAAAAGATTGTTTTTAATATTGATAAACAAACAATAACGTACCCTCGACCAACACCAGCAACATAACCTAAGGGTGCTGGGATGCCCAGGAAATGTTTTTTATTTTTGTTTACAAATGCCTGTGGAGGCACCGACATATTGGAATTATGCACACACTTAACTTAGTCAAAGAACATGCAATTGCAATGTGAACTTGTTTTCTGTTTTATATCGATAAATTTATTTTTTTAGCTTTCAGCTACGCTTTTTGACATATTTTTGACAATTTCGTTTGACAGACTGTCTGACAACTGGCATACTATACTAGCTTTTTTTTTTTTTTTTTTGTTCCTTACTGAAAAGGCTAAGGTCTGAGACCATGCTGCCTAGTCATCAGTATTTTTCTTGAATTCTTTAGTATGCATTAGAATGCGGATGTAACGTATTCTAATGTTTTTTGGAGTATTTGGCATCAAATTGTATCGAGTCAGCCTTCCCAGTAAGCTTTGCGGAGGTAGTCAATACTACAATAAAATTCACCGCTCCATTACACCGAGATCGCTTCTGTCAATGATTTCACATATTGTCCAGTTGCGTAGACAGTTGAGACACAAAACTACACCACTTTTATATCACAATATCCACTAGGAATCAATTTGTAAATAATATTAACAGCCGCTGAAGTTCACTCGAAAAAATCCCGCCAAAAAAAAAAATACTTTTTTTTTTTTAACTTGCTCCTGACGGAACAGGCTAAGGTCTGAGACCATGCTGCCTAGTCTTCAGTGTAATTTTAACATTCTTTAGTATGCATTAGAATACGGATGTAACAGATTCTAATGTTTTATGGAGTATTTGGCTGCAAATTGTATTGAGTCAGCCTTCCCAGTAAGCTTAGCGGAGGTAGTCAATACTACAATAAAATTCTCCGCTCCACTATCCTGAGATCGCTTCTATCAATGATTTCCCATATTGTCCAGTTGCGTAGACAGTTGAGACACAAAACTACACCAATTTTATATCACAATATCCACTAGGAATCAATTTGCAAATAACATTAACAGCCGCTGAACTTCTCTCGAAAAAAGCCCGCCAAAAACTCGTCATGACATACTTGCTTGACAATTGTCGTTTTTCGTTTATAAGTCTGCTGTTGTAATACTTGGCAACACTGTTCTTTAATGCACGTTCCACACAATCGAACAATAATTATGAAAACCGTGTTTATTTATTCGAAATTCAAAGTACATACATCACTACAATGTAAAAGTTCATTTGAAATAATAAAACAAAAGAACAGGCTGTATGGGCTAGATCCCTTTGCCTTCCCGAAAGGGAAAAGAAGTAAAAAAAAAAAAAAATAATATATTGTAACTATGGTTGTTGCTTAGCAACTGAAAGTGGTGTTTAAATAGAAAATAATCGAATCGAAGAATCCGGCAAATATTATTTGTTATCATTTAGAATCTTAGCGAATCTTGTGGAACTTTATTAAAACATCATTTATAATCATGGCGCAGAGTTTAATTGCAATGGCTCAGGATATAGGGTCAAATGACAACAGCATCTCGACAAAAGAATTTTTACAATTTGAAAAGAGTTGTGAAGCTTACAAGGACGATGATGAAGAAATTCGAATGATTTTTAATGAAATCAAGAAGCTGTCTGCAGCTAACAAAGAAGAGAAGGTAATAAGCGAAGATATTGATGATGTTGATTTGATTCTCAAAAGGGCTGAAGACATTGCACAAGAGACTGAAAATTTACTGAAAAGTAGCCCTATATCGACTGTACTGAATGCTAGCAGTCCAAATAAAAGTGAATCTGGTGCTATTCCTCAAATTAAAGTGACGAAACCTCATGAGAATGAAAGGGATTCGATGGAGCATAAAGAGTTCAATAATACTAAGGTAATTATTTTAAATATTTTATTACAAAATGCTCTAAAGACAGTAGTAGCTTATTTTTATGTAATCAGAATAGCTTGTGCCTATAGTCGCTCGCAATTGGATGCCTGCTCATGTCTTCTCTTCAACTAATGTTTCATGGGATAGTTTAGTTAGGCTTTTCATTTAGTTTCACCTCCAAGCTCTTCTCAAGGAACAATAAAATACCAAAGATTTTTTAAGTATTTATTCTTATAAATAATTCTGTTGATGAACAACCTCTCTTTTCATGCATCAGCCTTTTTTGTTATTACATTCAAAAAGTCTTAACTATAAATGAGTCTATTCAACTTAAGTATCATTTTGTACATTCATGAATAGAAATGCTTTAATTAAAACTTTAAATTAATAAATAGATTATGCATACTCAGTATGCAAATAAAATTATCTACTCTATTTTTTGATTACACCAGCTAAAGCCCTTAAGCCGGCTAAGTTCTCTCTCGCTACGGGCTCAATGTATGAAGCTGGCAGTACAAAACCATAACGTCCCGTGTCACTCAGTTCAATTGTGTAGGTGTACTGGATGCCCAAAGACTTGGCCCAGTCATCAGAGCCTCCAGCTGCTGGGTAGAGAAGACCGCTTGATGACCCAACTTTATATTGTGATCCTCCTGTCTTTTTGATTGCCTGAAAGAAAAAAATTGAACTGGTTAAAAAATTATTATTTAGTTCCTAGCCAAATGATGATCTATCGTAAGAGGTTATGAAGGTCAAAGACTTAAGAGAGATAGATAACTAAAATCTTCTGAACTGGCTAAAAGGCTTCTGTTACTTGTAACATACATATGTTTTTTGTGTACAATATAGAATAAGAATATCCCAGAATTTCAACTGGAATAGGTAAATACTGGTATTCTGCTGTATGTGATTAAACTGGAAGCCAAACATGATATAGTGCAGAAAAGGCTAGGTGGATGATTTGGTCTTGGTCTGTTTGTGATCTTACCTGAGCTATCAGCTCGCCCACAGTTTGAAGGTCTTTGTGGTCTGGGGGCAATGCGTTGTCGTAACCCCATGGGTACAGTAAGTATTGTCCATAACTATGGTATGTCAGGTAGGCAGAGAATTTCGTTGTTGTGCTCTTGAAGAATTCCTGTGGGAAAAGATTAATGTTAAGGGATATGTGCATTAAATTGCATGTCTAATATGCATGTTTTAAAAACCTTGGGGCTGTGGATGGCCATGGGGAGTTAGTGTCAGTCACTTGGCCTAATTAGGTACGTTTAGCTGCTTGGAATATCTAGGGCAATCGTGTATGCTAGGCTAGAATGTACAGTCAAGGTGTGCTTGCATGCAAAGGTTGGGAAACATTTTCTTCGGCCATTTCGTCAGGCATTCCGTGGACACATTGACAGCCATACGGCATAGCTCATGGCTGGCCAGTCTGCTCCTAAAGCTTCTCGCGGATTACTGACAACCCGAAGTTACGATGAAAAGACAGTAAAAACTTAACGTATCTAGTTACTTGTAGGCGTGAATACCTTTACGAAAGGCTAGTGTTTGCCTTGGTTAGTATCTGATTCTATAGCAATCTAGCTCGTTTAGCGCGATGGTATAGATCTTAAATGGTATAACTGCAGAAAAGAAACCGCTTACAGAGATTGCTTTTGATTCTGGTTCAGAGAACGGTCCGCTGCCGCGGTAAATGTCGCTGCACGGGTAAGCTGAAGCACCCTTACCTCCCCAGCGGTATCTAAAGACAGAAAACATTTTAGTTAGGCACCTATCAGGTCTGTCGGTACCAGGTCGTGACTTAGCGCCAAAACCGATTGAACGACGGGACTAGGTGCATCGGTTTTTTAGCAGACCAAAGCTGAGTAGGAAAAATTGATTGTAATCTCATCTCTTATGGATGATAATGGACAGTCATGTTATGATAATATCCCTTTTAGATAGCAGGTATATCAGAATCTTTAATGCGTTTCTTGCACGCTGATTTCCGTTTTCCGTGACAAAGCTAAATATTTTCCTACTCAGCACAACTTTCATTATATTACGTGGTAACATTGTGCTATCGTGCACTAGTTCGTAGTGTCCTTGGCCCGTGTTCATAGTTAGCCTTGGCCCGGTACATTACCGAATCGATTCTGATCAATCAACTAACCTATCGCCACTACTGGACGAATCGCTTTCCACGATGCGCCACCACCACTGGGTGTTGTTCACCCGCTTTCCACAGTTTGTCCCGTCTGACCATTCAGCTCGGTGGTGATCCTAAGCCAGACTTATTTATCTGCGATATTTAAATTCAAGTTACGTCTCTGATGAATATCATAACTTACCCAAAGTTCCTGTTAAGATCCGCGCCGGTGCAAGTGCTGGGACCTAATCCATACTTCCTGTTCTTTCTCCATAGACGGTCAGACATATGTGTGTACTCATACCCATCAGGGTTTACTACCGGCAAGAAGTACCTGGAAACAGATTAAAAAACGTAAGACAAGCAATTTCAAACGAGGAAGGCTAACCCATAGGAGTATTTTATCTATGAAAAAGAGAGAGATAATTCATACCAATCAATGTTCTTGATATCATCAGATTCGACGTCAAAGTTTTCTGCGAATTGGTTGATGAAGTATGTGACGACAGCAGGGCTGATCCACTCTCGCGCATGGATGCCACCGTCAATGAATACTGCTTTGTTACCTTCTTTTCCGTCCGAAATGCGTAGAACCTGCAGGAAAATTTTAATGTGTAGTTTTTTTTTTAATATTTCCATTATCGTTAAGTGATTTAATGTGTCTGCGTGATACAATGTAACTCTGTTGTTATTTATCGACGGCCACTTGTTAACAACTGGGGATTTCCTATTGTAGAGAAAGCCAAGACTCAAGAATTCAAGTGTTTGATGATATGGCATAGATAGATATGAGTCTAGACAAAAATACTCAGTTTATTGCAATATTCAAATAAACGTTTATCTTAATTATTGCCGTCACAATCTGTTTCGGAATTGTGGCAGCGTTTATTAAGAAACCGGTCAAGTGCGAGTCGGACTCGCTCACGAAGGGTTCCGTACCATTATCGCAAAAAACCGCAAATAAATCACGTTTGTTGTATGGGAGCCCCACTTAAATATTTATTTTATTCTTTTTCTAGTATTTGTTGTTATAGCGGCAAGAAATACATCATCTGTGAAAATTTCAACTGTCTAAACTCCATTTGCGATAACGTTAGACGTTTAAATTAGCCCATTTTACAGCCCGTTCAAAAGATTTTGACTTCTATTGCGTTGGTGATACGACAAATGATAGCTGTAGTAAACAGTTGGTTTTGGTAACAGGTTTATGATTTTTATGTCATCCTTATGTTTACGGAATAGAACTCAAAATCGGTTGAACGGACTGTAAAAAGATTTGGAAACGTGTCTAATGTTATTTCAAATGGAATATAGCTATAACGGTATTCGATACAGCCTAGAGACAGACAGTCAGACAAACGGACAGTGGAGTCTTAGTAATAGGGTTCAGTTTTTACTTTGGGTACGGAACCCTAAAAACAACTGCAAACGATCTCACTTCTTTACTTATCAAGTGGTCAAAATTACGTATCGCGAATTCGTTCCTCGGTTGATATGGTTTGATGTGATAAAGTAGGTACTATAGTAATGAATGAACAATATCGCAAATTAGTGTGATTGATGGTTCGTCATGCTAACAATAAGGTAAGTTAGGTTTATGATAAGTGAAAATTTTTCATAAACCGTTTACTCTCAAAATTGAATCTCTATTACGGAAATTTTACTAAAAGCCACTTGTAATATATCTCAAACAATTCATACTATAATATTATAAATGCAAATGTAACTCTGTCTATCTGTTACCTTTTCACGCTTAAACCGCTGAACCGATTTAGATTAAATTTGGTATGGAGATAGTTTGAGACCCTGGGAAGGACATAGGATAGTTTTTATCCCGGTAATCATCCTATATAGGGAGTGGTCAGGGGGATAGAAGTTTGTATGGTGAACTAATACTTTCTCAATTATGGCGGCCCACACACCTTTAATATTATGGCGCGATATAAAAAATAGGCTATTCAAAGTACTAATGCTACGCAGACGAATTCGCGGGTAACAAGCTAGTATCATAATAGCTTTGAAACTTTTGACAAAGTTATGTCTTCAAGGAAACAAATTATTTTTGTACCATCCGTTTACCTTAAGTTCGCGGCCTTCGTAAGATTTTCCGATTGTGTTTACACTGACAATAGAAGGATACGTTTTTGCCAAGTAGTCCATAAATCCGTGAATATCCTCCAGTCTATGATACTGTTTCCATGTCATACGGTGACCTGAAATGAGATCCTATATTAAAATGACTATAAAACAATTTTATCTTACCATTATCCTTAGTATCTGTTTAATTACACGGTTCTCCTAATTTGCGAGTTTGTTCTCTTGTTTCCGGATTAGTGACGAAAGGAACAATTTGACCTTTCAACTGTTAGAGTTTAAAACAATCTTAAAAATGTTAATCAACACAATCCAGATCCAAAAGGTTAGAGACACGTCATGTGAGAATTTAAAATCAATTGTATTAAAACAAAGATAGTGCATAACAATAAAGATTCGGTGCCTAACAACAACAACGAACCCCAATTTGCATTTGGCCAATACTCCATGGGAAGGTTGAGAGAATTGTACCCCATGTAGGCACTTATGAAACCTAGTCGGCGATGAGATTCCCTGTAACGCCAAAAATTGTAAGCTCTTGCTGGAACAAAATTACATCGACCCTTGGAATATTGTTAATCTATCTTCAACAGCTTAAAGAATATTGCTCGATGTCTATACAAACCTCGTCTGTCTTGAAGTTCCAATTCGTTCTCATCTAGCGGTGGGTTTTCTTCGTTAATTCTTTGTTGTAGGTCTTCAATCATAACATAGTAAGCAACATCTATATTTTTCAAGGCAGCTGTAACGTTCTCAAGGGCTTTCGGTTTGATGAGGATATCGATAGTTGAGTGATTGCCTCCCCATGATGCTATGACTGGAAAATAATTTAAGTTTTACTGATACGCAATCCTTAAATGGATACTAGGTTTTGAGTATCATATTTAAATGGTAAACTTACGTTTCTCGGAAGCCAGTTGGTTAATAAGACGTTGAGCGCTACTTTTTGTTGTGGAAACTTTCCAAACTTGGGCACCGCTGTAGTCTATCCTCTCTACTTCTTCTGCTAACGTGATCTTAGGTTTATTGTCATCAGGCACTTCAGGCGCTTTTTCTCCATCAGCTGTCACTTCAGTTGCAATTGAGTCTGATTTAGGATCAGTTTCATTTTGAGCTAGTACATGATATGGTTGTTTAACTGAACTACGTGTAGGCCATTCTGAAACAAGTAATTGAGTAGGTACTGTCAGTAGGTCAATCGTATCAGCGATAATTACGATTACGTCTGCATTTTTGCGTTTAAGTGATTTAAAATCGTGACTTATTATGTATCATCAATTTGTCTTACGTTTGATTCAATCCTAACGAATGTTAAAATTGCATTAATGTCCTTTTTTGCCCTCCATATATACACATTTTAGATATAATTGTGTATTTAGATGGACAGATTACATTCGCTTTGTTTAATTCATGACCTTATTTTTTCACAGCGACATAGTTCAGTGTGAGCATTGTTTTAAAACAATATAACGAGCATTTTGAATTTGTATGATACAATAATGGATTAACATACGAATAGTAGGAAAGGTCAATCTGAGCTTTTATCTGAAACATTCACCTTAGCAAGAGTTCCTAATAAACAAAATAAGTTAATGTTTTGTGCAGACAATCGAGAACGAGGAATACCGTAAAAGTTAAACAAAATTCACAGAAACATATAAAACAGTTTTCCTCCTATAACGAGTATGCATTAAGAATACATTAAATAAAAAGAAATACGATCAACTTTTATGTAAGTGCGTAAATAAAAGTTAATGAGCGATTTCTACAATGATTTACTGCGGATACGAAAGCGTTCACATTCACACATTATGTGTTAAGTTTTGAAGTATCGATAGCGACACAGAGCGAATTGATAATGGTATAGATTAAAATGCAAGGCTCGTATCTCCCATGACATGTTTTAATGACTTTCTCTGGCCACGGCTTGTTTTCCATTCGCGGCTGGCCGGTCTAACTTGGCCAATATCTTTGTCGGTCTAACGGTAATCTATGTCGAACTTGAACTTAACTCGGCGGTCGTCCAAGGGTTTCCGCGATTTTCGATATTTGATTTTGATCACGCATTTCGAAGGCGACATCGCGTACGGAATCCAGATGGACTTTAGAATAATAAACATGGAATTTATTCAATTTGTGTGCATTTGTTTCCTATGTTTTTGAACTTGAAAAATATTGAGGCTCTCTAAGCAGCTGCTTAAAATATTTAGGTAATTGATAACCACGTAAGATTGTAACGAAAAAAAAACAAAAAATAGAGAAAAACACAATGTTCTTCGGTTTACACAAATTTCAAACCAAACAAGCAATTAATTAGGATAGGCAGGTATGTAATTCTCCGTTATTTTTATTTTTTTAAGAAAGTAGCATAATACTTAGAAAATCTTTTAATCAATTTAAAATTGACTACATACTTAAAAAAATACTTGAGTAAAATATTATTCCATACCTTGTCCTGGCTGTAGTTTATTGATGAACGGCGTACATAAAACCGAGGAAGTGACGCACAGGAACACGACTGTCTTGGTCAAGGATCCCATGGTTACTGACGGTGCGGGCGCTCTGCCGCAGGTGATGATCACACTGATGCGCTTGCGCACATCGATTGCCTCTTTTAAGCTCCGATAAACAAGCTGTCGGTATTGATAGCTCGGGATACAAAATTAACTTGATGAGGTTTACTCGTAATATTATTGACGGAGTTAATGGTTTTGTTGAGACATATATTTTGTAATGAAATTGAGTTCAAGTAATTTGTTCTTACGTTTATTATACAATTGATTGTGAAAATATGTAAATGGTATTGGTCGCAGAGTTCAAAGCCTTTGATTTTTTTTGTCGAAAGAGATCTCTTGGAGTTTAATTTAGGTCTTCCTGCAAAGGTTTACCGCTAGGTAGTGGTATTGGTCCATGACTTTTTGATTTGGTAGTTTTGGTTTAAAAAGAAACCATTGATGAAAAGAAAAGGACTGATGCCTTCGTATCTTTAAAAAAATCTTATGTCATTAAATCCTACTTTACATATGGAACCCCCGATATCAGCTTCGTCTTCCACCAAGTACCTACATAATTTTATACAACTTAATTACCTACATCGTCACTACAGGGTCTCGTAAAATGAGAAAAGTAAAGAGTTCTCCCTTTTACGACTAAAAGCTTTTACATTTATTTTTGAACGACTATATTAAAAGTATTAATAACCGCATTAGATTCGGATCAGTGTTTGCAAAAAGGCGTCAAATCGCCTATAGGTACAGTATTCGTTTGGAACCAGCCTGACAACTTTTCTCTCGGCCTGCGCTGGCGCCGTGCCCGGTCGTTGCCACCAAGTTGCAGTTATTTAACTTTGATGACAAACTTTGTTTACTGTAAACACGTTTTTAACGATTTATTTATCTAATGTTCTTTTCACGGTTTATGACCGTTCCGGAGCTTGCTTTATCTTGATGGGCCTAGCACTTAGACTTGTGTATGTCTTGTTCCTACACCCCACACTCTGTATGTAGTGCATTACTGTGTTTATTACGTAGCAGAAAACCTTTCGTATTTTAAAACAGTAGTACTAAAGATGCTAGAAGCACCTACTTATAGCGATTTAAATATAGCATAACGTTAAGAAAGCTGAGAAATTATATACTTGTATTTGTAATAATCTTAAAATGTGTTTGTAGGCTAACCAGTATGCTAAACAAAACGCTAAGGAAAACACTGAAATACGCCGTAAGCCAAAGTTAAGGCCTTTCTCCGCCGGCGTCATCGATTCAAAGAAACGAGAAACACTTAAGATTGTCAAGTCAGTTACTAATTCACCTAAAAAGACAATAATTAACAATTGTAAACACGAAAACTTAGTGGAAGAATTAAAAGACACGACGGAAAGGGCAAAAAGTTTGGAATTGACGAATGTTAAGTTAAATGACGATAATAAAGCTTTAAGAAAGAAGTTGAACCAAGTCACTGAAGAGAAACATATGGGCGATTTAAAATTGGTTGAATGCGAAAAGTTTGTAGGTAGACTAAGTAAAGAATATGAGCATAAGAACACAGAACTAAAGTCAGTTACGGATAACGAAAATAGGATTCTCGCGGAACTACAAAAGGAACGGAATGATAGGAAAAATCTGACCATGCAACATGAGAAGGATTTAGTTGTTATACATGATTTACAAAGACAAGTCAAAGAAATGGAGATGATATTGAGAAGGAAGCATCCAGATTCTGTATCGGCTTTGATAGGTGAGTGTTTTTTAGTAAGTTATCCAGCACATATCTAATTATAGTTTCATTTTATTTGAAGTAAATGTAGACTAATTAAATATTGAAACATTTGCAGTGGCTTCAAAATCTTCAACAGTGGAAGACAATAAGAAAAAGTTATTAGAAGAACGTATTGCAAGACTAGAGCAAGAGCTCAAAGACAAAGAGGATCACTTCCAAGGAATATTAATGACGTTACAAGAAAAGTTTGGCGACATGAAACAAAAGTACGAAAGTCACATAATAGACGTAGAGAGACAGTTGATGGATGACCGGAAGGTCAATAATGAATTGAAGTACAAGTTGAATGGAGCAAATCGGAATGATGCAGCTACTCAAACAGTATCTAGGAATAAACATACGGTATCGACACAAACATTTATAAAACCAGACAGAGCGTCGTCAGCTGTTAGCCGATTGACACAAAATTCAGCATTATTTATGAATAGGTTGAAGGAAGATAGTTACTTAGTAGCTACGATAAAAGGAATGCAATCTGAGCTGACAGTCAAACAACGAACTATTGGCAAGATTAACAGAGAGACTGAGGAGCTAAGGAAAAACTTGCGTAACCTACAGAAGGAAAAAGAAGGTACGTAAACAACGATGAGTTCATTCCACCGCTTGCATTTTGTATTTGGTTGGTTTCTTTTAACTGTTGACAAACAAAGGATATAAAATTCCATTTCACTTTTACATTTCGTGGAACCTCTTTGGTTTAATTTACATACAATAAATTACCGACTCTTCAACTGTTGGTTACGTGTGCTTTTCACGTGACATCTTTGGCATATAAAACATTAGCTGTAGGTATCAAAATTCGTGAAAACGGTACATCTGTGTGAATTAACAGTTTGTCTTCAAATTTGTTGACATTGTTTGGAATTTCGGTAAAATGAGTTCGAACAGTGGAAAATTAGATTTATTCCGTTCTATTACCAACTCTGGCCATGTCCATTTGATTTGGTTTGACTGAGCTGACTGAATACCAAATTCATGTTGTTAGTATTCGTTCAAGGTTACACTAGTCGAAAATTCTTCCATACAAACGTAGTCTAGGGATTATTCCACTGTTTGACGATGTACGTTCAAAATAAAAAGTGATATCAATTTGTCTCATCATTATCTAGCCCTGTATGGAAGCAAAAAAGTAAAAAAAGAAAATATTTGAAAGTTATGAGCGTCGAAAGTTCCATATTTCGACACTAATTTTAACGCATTTTTGGGCGCGAATAAATATCATAAGAAGACGGAAAATTGCAAAACGGTCTCCATACAGGGATAGACTAGTAGTTCAACAATGCAAATAATTTTATTTTGAACAGATAGATTTAGTCTTTTTTTTCATGATATCTAGACTGCCAAAGGTCTGTTTTTAAAATTTTTCGCTCGGTTTCGTCCTAAATCATTATCCATTTCGCTACAAATTTGCATAAGTGTGTATTAGTATGCGAACTACTGCTGATCACAGCATCTATCTCTTCCGCGATTGTTGTCGGTTGATATAAAATGCATTTTAACCCCGCGCACAAAATAATTCGTGCCGTCGACTAGTGTACCCCGTTCGGAATAGAAAATAAATATGAGTTGAAACAAATATCAGTGGTATTAGTTGTTGGTATTAAACGGAATAAATCGAAAATTATTCCTAAGTAGGTATTCTATCTAAGTATAGTATATGTCCAATAAACACATTATAGAATAATCTAGCTACATTACATCCTTTTATTATATAAGTCAATTCTGGAAAATCCCCTTGAGAAAGTAGATAAGTATTGGTCGAAATTTTGTAGATGAATAAATGTATCATTAATGAAAACTTTGGTTCAATTTGCTTTCCAGTTAGTGACTTATAACATAATATGTATTTATTCTAGTGTTGCTAAATTTGAATCCACATAAGAAGACAGCCAATAGATCAAAGTCGACGGAGAATATATTGGCAAGGATGAACACGGAAATGGAAGCTGAACTAGCGGAAATGAGGAAGCAAAAGGAAGTGCTAATGCAAGAACGGAACACGTTACTCGATTCACTCAAGCGTACGAACGAGGAATTCATATTGCTGAAGAAAAAGAGGATTCAAGATGTGAGTAGCAACATTCAATGAATTATATTTTTCGGTTTAGAAGCCACTGTTTATTTTATTAGGGTTCCGTACCCAAAGGTTAAAAACGGGCCCGTATTACAAAGACTCCGCGGTCCGTCTGTCTGTCTGTCTGCCAGTCCGTCTGTCTGTCTGTCTGTCCGTCTGTCTGTCTGTCTGTCCGTCTGTCACCAGGCTGTATCTCATGAACCGTGAAAGCTAGACAGTTGAAATTTTCACAGATGATGTATTTCTGTTGCCACTATAACAAAAAATACTAAAAACAATAAAATTAATATCTAAGTGGGGCTCCCATACAATAAACGTGATTTTTTTGCCGTTTTTTGCTCGGTATTAA
Source organism: Orthosia incerta (assembly GCA_948252205.1). NCBI lineage: Eukaryota > Metazoa > Arthropoda > Insecta > Lepidoptera > Noctuidae > Orthosia > Orthosia incerta. The sequence continues at coordinate 10,181,653 of OX411759.1, forward strand.
TAACGGCAACAGGTAGACGCTTGAAATATTCACAGAATATTTAGTTGTAAATTCACTTCAAAAAAATAATAATTATAAAATTAAAATAAAATAAATTAAGGGGGGCTCCCATACAACAAACGTGATTTTTTTGCCGTTTTTTGCGATAATGGTGCGGAACCCTTCGTGCGCGAATCCGACTCGCACTTGGTCTGTTTTTTGTTTGTTTGTACCGAATAGGCTCCGAAACTACTGAACCGATTTAAAAAATTCTTTCACCAATAGAAAGCTACATTATTCCTGAGTGACAGGCTATTTTTTAATCCCGAAATTCGTGTGGGGTGGTCCACGGGAGCGAAGCCGCGGGCAACAGCTAGTTCTTTATAATGGTACGGAACCCTTCGTGCGCGAGTCCGACTAGCTCTTGGCCGGTTTTTCATCTACTACAACTTACTGGATAAGTGACGACCCACTGACCAGCCTTTGTTGATTTTTGCGAAGGGCAAACTCACTTCAAGCAGCTCGCATGCAAGTTGCATTACACTGGAGGCTGGCGAGATATTATGTGATCAATCGCTCGACCGTGCCCCGCAATTTATTTAAACAAGCATGCGAGTTGCAGGTGAAAACGCGGCCTAAGGCCGCTTTTTCACCGGCCTAAGGCCGCTGTTTGTCTGGTCTGTGCTGTTGATCTTTTTTACCCGACTGCCGAAGGAGGGTTATGTGTTTATCAATCTATGTATGTATGTAGGTACTTTTGTTCCTATGTGGCGTGGCGTTGGCCGATTTTGATGATTCTTACGTCAAAACTTTTCTTTTCGAATTCTGTACGTTTAAACATACAGGATAAGACAAACATTGCGAGTGTCACTGGCTACATTAAAATTGGAAAATAGAAAAATGGCGGATTTTGAGCGCCATATTTTGGGGGTCAAATTTTTTTTCTTCCATTCCCATCGTGTGGGGTATCAAAATAAAGGTTTTATGAGGTGAATTCAATCATATATAACAGTTTTATGTTTAAACGTACAGAATTCGAAAAAAAGAGTTTACTAAAAAAAGTTAATTAACTTTTTGTTTTCGTTTAGGTACCGACAAAAATGTTTGACAACTAGGCCTAATTGTTAGTAAGAACACTGTTACTAACAATTAGGCCTAGTTGCGCATTAAACAAGTATTTAATTTATTTAATACTGACACTTGGATTTGTAAATCTCCGCCAATGGCCTGTGAAATTCGTATGAAACATTTGTTTTTGCTCTATGAAAACATTTTGGGTAGTAGACAATAATTGAAATATTGTGTGTTTGCGACTAATTGCTTGGTCAGCCGTAAAATTAAGCAGAGCAAGTGCAAGACCGAAATCATGTTGACGGAATGGATATTTGTCAAATTGTCAGGTCTTTAGTTTGTGTTGGAGGAGCCAGCCAACGGTGTCAGATTCTAAGTTAGGCTTCTAGAGCCTTGAACATTGAGTTCCTTAGCTATCTGGTTCTAGCATCGGATACAAGTTCATGATTTAAGCCTGAGTAGGTATCCACTTTGTTGGAGCTTGGAGTGTCTATTATTCGTCATGAGTGATGAGTCAATAAGCGAGTATCCATTGCACACCAATAATTCATACTGAAAGTTTATATCCATTATTATAAAATACAAAAGTAAAATGACCACAAGTTTTGAAATACGGACGGCTAGCTTGTTATAAACGGTTATTTATACTCGTGTATAATAAATTATTTCAACAATATAATGCCATATTATCATTATCACAATGAGAACGTGTAACTATAAAAATAAAATTTTCACCGCATTCTTTCTGCTTGGTCTGTTAGTGCGTAACCGAAGTAAGTGATATTGTAATGTCCCATACATAAAATTTAAATATTTAGGTTCAATTTCCGTTACCAATATTTTTAGAGAATTTCCTACTGTGTAGAAAAGAGGTATAGTTGTTATAACAAAATGACTCTTATTTCGACGTTATAAAAGTCACAGAACCCTCCATCGTGATCCACACATTTCCGGGTTCCCGTCCCTGATGGAACACTTACATACGATTTGTATGAACGATCCGGATCCCCATGATACGGAGATGTGTGAACAATTTCGTACAAATCGTATGTAACCGATTCCTGCCATGCTCCTAATGTGTGGACAGCGCTTAACTCTTGGTTTTCGAATTCGGAATTTGAAGTTAGGAATTTGTCAAAGTCTAAGTAGGTACTTTAGGTTGCAAAGTTTGATAAATTCTCATGATAGTGTAGAGTTGGGACAAGTTCTCGTCTTCGATTTATCAATTCAGATACCATGGCTGAGACCATAAAACTTTAAACCGTTAAAAAAAAAATACCCACGGGCCACGGGGTCCAGTGTGTTTAGCCTGTGCGTAAAATGTTTGCGAATTGTGTTGCCTTACCAATTGTATTACCTTATATATGGTGACTCAAAATTAGCGAAGACGCTGTGTTTGAAACAGTAGATAGGTATTCTTGACTGACGTATCGTATGAGGAGACTGTCAAGATTGGGTCCGTAAATAAAGTTATCCGGTTCGAAATTAGGCGCTCAATTACCTCGTTGAAGCTACATAATTGTTTGGTAGTTCGTGGCCAGTGGGTTTTTTGTTTTTACAGTTTAAGAGTATTAGACCGTTTTTATGATTTCTGGCCCAATCTGAATGACAGAAAATGTGAGGCTTTTTACGCCTTTAAAATGTGTTAAATTTTTCCACGTCAATCTGAATCCATGTCCTTTTTAATCGACTTCAAAAAAAGGAGGAGATTCTCAATTCGTCGGCATCTTTATTTTTGTTTGTTCCCCGATTACTCAAAGACGCCTGGACCGATTTCAAAAATTCTTCTTTTGTTTTGAAGGGTATACTTCCTAGTTGGTCCCATAGTCATCAGGTTAGGGTCTGATGATGGGATCCTAGAGAAATCGAGGGAACTTCTCAAATATTATAGGCATACATTTAGAGATTTTGGTATTTTCATCAACAATGCAATCATTTGCACTCAGAAAGTATCATTTGGTGAAGTGGAACTGATTAAGAAGACCACAGATGGCTACTGGAACTCCTAAATGCTTAGTATGTCACGGGTATAAGATATCTCGAATAGTTAACCGACTGTGATGAAGCAAATACTTATAAATAAATGGTACTGATGAAAATGGCACCATCGAACTGATCTGATGATGAAGCCGGAAGGTAGGCACTGGAACTCTGATATAAAACAATGTATCCTAGTCGTGTTTGGGCTTATTGGAATCGTCATGAGATCTACTTTGGCTATAAATGATTATCATGTTAATTGGAGATAACTAACAAAACTAAAAAAAAAGTTATTTATAAGGAAAAAAAAGTTATTTTTTGCTTTGCAGTGTTTTATTCTGGAAGTCGGTTTGATTTTTTGTTAAAAAGTTTTTTCTTACACTTACCTTGGCCACATTTCCTCTTGGAAATCCCATACAAGTTTACATTGAGGGACGAATTAGCCCATGTAAGCTGGTTGCGGTTGGAAACAAGTACTATTAAAACCTACAGATATGTTATCTTTTTTTTTTTATTCGAGATGGGTTTGCTCTTGACTCTAGTCTAGGTCAGAGGTGACAGAGACAAAGTCGACGATGGAGTGAGCTTACCCAGAAGAAGCCTGTTCACTCTAACTAATGGGTATATAGTTCGTAGGCCTCATATTATCAATCTTCATGTACTTACTTGTTTTAAATATTTCTCTCCAGCTCCACACTCTACAACTGGCACACGAAAAGGAGCTGATGCAGATGAACATGCAAGTCTATCCGCTGCAAGAAGAGATCAAACTCCTTAATCGAACGGTGGAAATCCTACAGGAGCGGGTGAGAACTGCCGATGACAAGCTCGTGAGGTACCAGGCGGGTATCAAAGACGATGTGCTTGCTGGAGGAGACAATAATAATACTAAGAACAAAAGAGATCGTTAGGTATGGTTCAGTAGTCAGTTATGGCTTACTGGTACAACTGTTTGTACCATAGCGAGGAGTTAACGGACGCGTACCTTCATTTGTTACGGTTGATCAGTAATTAAAGAGAAAAGTGGGCCATTTTCATGTCCTTTACGTTATAATTATATTGAGGACCGTTCGGTTTGAACAATGTGACGCAAAGCGCACTTTTTGCAAATTTTTATTTTATGAAATTTGTTCAGAAAATCTTTAGATTTAGTCTGTCTAGCACAGAAAGTCAATTGTCACAAATTAGGAAATTTTACAGTCATATTTATATTTTGGCTTTAGACTTTTAAAATGACTAACATATTATTTACTTATACCAAAGTGGACAAAGAAAGAGTGAGATAGCAAATACAAAAAAACGTTTTTAAATTTTAATTGGCGTACAAGATCGGTCGATCGCCTAAATTGTGGGCAGTTCGTTTGCATGTAAATTGGTCATGCAATCGACGCAGACGATTACCTGATGACAGTTTATGAAGACACGTTGAAGTGTTAAATATTGTTGCGGTAAAGTCAATGGCCGGAGGTAATGAAATGTTGAATTTTTTTGCGGTTTTGGTACCTGGGGGGGTGACTATAAGCTCTTAAAACGGTATCAATTTGAGATCGAATAAGGGACAGATTTATCTGACGTGTATACATCTGTCACTTACTCGATCTCAAATTGATACCGCTCATAAAAGCTTATGGTCACACCACTGGTCTTTTATTATAGCACAATAGGCGAAAGAAAGAAACTGGTTTAAAACATAATCCTTTCCTTGCAGTCGGGTAAAAAGGAAAACTTTTGTACAAAACAAAAGAAGAAATCGTTTTGTACGAGTTTCTTTTGTTTTGGCTGTTATTAGGGCACAAATTAATTTGATGACTTGAATGTCAAAATTTAAAATCCTGCCATATTTGGGTAAAAGTTGTATTTTTTTTAAGTTTATGATTTAAAATTAGACGTTGAATTTACAATAGAGTAGGTTTATATTAGGTTTAGAAATATATGTTAGAATTGAAATTTGTAGACAAACGGATGTGCCTTGTCTGTGTCTTTTGTCTCATGATGAAATAATATTAAAATAAGGTTTTCTTTTTGAAAATTCCACAACAGGTGTTAAGTCCACACCAAACGTAACTACATTATAATCGGCGATAGTGAGCAGTAGTGATTTTCCCTAAGGATACAGCCTTGAGCGCAGCGCTGCGTCAGCGACGATACTACCTGCTAGTTTTGTACTGGCTCGTCAGACTAGCGTCGAATGTGTATTGCTAAGCAGTAAACAGCATTACGCTCGCTCACAGTCAGCGGCTAAGGCTGGATTCACAAGGCATTGTACTGCAATTTTTCTGCAGTATAACAAGCGGTGTTGCCGTTTGATCCTAGCATTATGTGTACTGCAAAAACGTGCAGTACAATACTGTGAACCACGGCTAACGTTTGGTGTCATCGCGGCCTTAAATAGAAAAATAAATACTCTAAATCGTGATAAATATATGCGAGGAATACTTAGGTACTACCTTGTTCGGTTAACTTGTAATACTAACTCAATGAAGTTTTTGAAACGATACAGCGTTACATCGAAATTGGAATGCTTCATACTGACTTGACAAAACGTATACGAGTGCAATATTGGATTTAATTCTAAAAGTCTTTGTTTTTCAAGTAGAATGCACGCAAGCTGCGAGTAAATTAAGCGAAACACTCTAAATTGGTTTATGAATTAATGTATGGAACATTATCATTGCATTATACTTAATTGCGACCTATAAAGAGTTGTGCATTAAAAAGTCTATAGGAGTGATGATGCTTAATTACTTACAATGCTGGGAGAACAGTCGGCCCCGCAATCCAGCTTACAAATATTTTTGTCGTGGCAACACCCACAAGATATGCAAAGAAATACAATGAAAGACAATGCAGCCCTTGCGTGCTAGCTATTTGCATAGAAAAATACATTATTTTGGAAATTGTTGGTCTGTCAATATTCAAGTGATATGGAGAATTCCCACAATAGTAAGCAAAACCTTCAATACAGAAAATGTACAGTTATGAAAAATCCAACTGCCATGAAAATACAAGACGAAAAAAAACTTTCAGAAACATCTTGTTTACTGTAGATAATATTCATGGTGATTTGTTTGAAACAATGTCAAGGTTTATTATACGTAGTTAATACACTGGGACCATGTTATTAGTTCTAAGGAATTTATGTAGCTTCGAGTGCCTACTTAAGGTTATTGTGATCGTCGGTTGTTAACTAGCAGAATTAGATAACGCACAATAGCATAGTTTTATTAATATACCTAATTATTAAGTATACTCGGCAACTGAGAGGTTCCTAAGAGTAACAAAAAAATTCTAGTCATATTTTCGTGAGTGTTTATATGAAGCTTTTAACCCACTGAGCGAGTCATAACTGTGGTGCCTTCGTAATTGTAAAATTAAATAAATAAGTATATTTGTGTAATGCTGAGTTTTATTTTATTTCAGTAGATACCTACCTAGATATTTTAAAGTTCCTTTATAGGGTTCCGTACCCGAAGGGTTCAAACGGAGCTCTATTGTTGCCTCTCACGTGTCCGTCTGTCCGTCCCCTGTCACATAGGTTTTATAGCCAAACAGTTGGAGTTACAGTCTTCAAATTTTCACAGTATAAGCATCTTGTTGACCCAAAAACATACAAATTGACAGAAAAGATTTTTAAATGTTTTTAAGGGCTTCCATAAAGAATTATAGCTTTCTAGTACTTAGATTCTCTGAGCTAAGCTGCGGACGGACAGACGGACAGAGCGAAACTATAAGGGTTCCTTGTTGACTTCGGAACCCTAAAAAGGGGAGCGCGAAAAAATTGTCGCCTTTCTCCATCTAAGGGGTTCTTTGTTTAGAGCTCGTTGAGTAGATAAATACTGTATTTTTCTGTTAGCTTTCTTTACAAAATTTTGTAAGGAATAATTTTTTTATCTTCCCATTGGACCTTTGAACTTGTAATTTGGTGATAATGTTTATTATTACGTATATTTTATAAACAAAATACCAATATATTGATCAATCTGATTTTTCTTTGAAATTCCCACATTTTTTGAGGTTTCCGTCCAAACCGCAAAATTAAGTTGGTTGTCAACTTGGTTTGCGGTTTGTTACGGAACCCTAAATATGCGAAGTTCGACACGCACTTGGCCGGTTTCCTATTACAACCAACTTGATTTTGCGGTCAAGGTCATCATCTTCTTCCTGCCCTTATCCCAAGTCACTTGTGGTCGGCGCAACACGTTTTCTTCTTCCATACCTACCGTCCTGTCGCCTGTCACGCTTCACTGACTGCCTTTTCTTTCATATTTTTTTTTTTTCACAGTTTCACTCCTCACACAGTCCATCCATCTTTTCTTTGGCCTTCCTCTCCCTCTCCATCCATCCACATTTATATTCATAATTATTTTAGTAATATCAAAACCCTAAATGTGCTAAGTCCGACACGCACTTGGCCGGTTTATTGTTTTACGTTATAGCCGCTTCACAAGTTACTCTTTTTCGTTCAACCTTATCTGTGTGGTTCTGCTCTTTCTCATACGTGTTCAGCTGTTATAATTTCATCGATAACAAACAAAAAACCAAGGTTCTATTTATAGAACCTGTGTGCCTTTATAAAGATATACAGGTGAGCTTTTTTAGTGGGCGTGGCTGGCCAAATCCTAGACGCGAAAGACACTCAAAAATTACTTCTATTTGTTGATGAAAAACAAGTCAACGGGGCCGATTTTGATGAAAACTAAAACTGTTTCATTGGATTTTTTGTGAAAAGCAATTGCCTTAGCCAGGAATCTGCCCAGTTCTGTATTAATACACCATCCGGTAGTGTCGCTAATAAGGATACAATTCTGAGAAGTAATGTCATACCTTATTTTAAACACTCAAAGTAGTCCTTTGAGAAAGAAAGCCGCATTTCCAGAATAATTATCTAACTGCTGTTGCTAATTAAAAATAAGCAATACCCACATTTCACTAGTTTGCATCGTAAGTGCGGTTTCTCTTTAGGGATAATTAGATTAGCAGAAAGACGCAGGTTTCCCATTGTGATATAACCTGATAAACTACTGAGAGTTAGACCAAAAACGAATGCTATTCCAAGATTGGACATAAAAAAAATACGAATTATTTTATGTTTTATTAAAATGATAAGACTATTTTATTTTTTATCGAACTTAACACATTGCGTAATAAAAATATAAAAAATGGTAATGGTGGTGGCATTTTATTATTATTTTTTTGTGTCGTTTTCATGCCTAAAAAAAAATTACCGATTGTCAATGCGAACGGCTCATATAAATGTTTTTTTTTTAATTCGAAAGGCTTGGATCACTAATACTAGTGATCGAAGATGAATGCAGAATTTCAGACCACTGTGTGGCCTTGACTTTTTTTCTGCTTCTTATGACTGTGCACATATTTAGCCAGAGCGCGTACAGCAGCAAACAGTTCCTTGCCAGTGTCTTCAATCTCCTCTGGGGGTACTAGAAATCCTAGCTTTCTCTTGTCTTTCAACTCGATGACGTAGGAATGCACCACCCCTTCGGAGTATGCCCAGTCTAAGAAGGTTCCAGTAGCTGGGTAGATTTTATGGTAGGTCGCTCCGTATGAGTAGTTCTCTTTCGTCTTTTTAAATATGGCCTAGAAAAACAATGAAAATAATTAGTTACCTGGTAAAGAACCGATGTACACTATAATGTTGGCCCCCTGAATTATGGTTATGATAGCAAGAGCACCTTTTTAACTGAACATAATACTAGTGATTTGGGTTTTCAATGTCGACAGTCAATAATTAAGTTCCCTTTGAAAATAGGAATAGCCCGATATTCTGGCAACCGATCTTATAAAACCTTGTACTCGCGTCGGGGAACCGCCAATGTTGTAGCAGTTTATTTTTATTATTTAGCGGTTCCCCGACGCGATTACGAGGCTTATTTTTTCCTTTTTAGAGGTTCTGATTTATTTTTTTATTTCATATTTCTAAACTATCTACATTATAATATAATATACATGACACGTTCCTATCGACAATCTATCGAGACACGTAATTATGACACGATATTATATCTTGCGAAAAAACTCACGATTCACAGAGTACCTACAATGTGAATAACTTTTGAACAGCTGAACTGATTTTAATCAAACATAGCTAAGAACACTCGACAAAGCCACCTTCGACTAAACGAAAAAAAAAAACTAAATCAAAATCGGTTCATCCGATATGGAGCTATGATGCCACAGACAAACACAGATACACAGCAACACACGTCAAACTTATAGTTATAACACCCCAGCTATTTTTCCGTCGGGGGTTAAAAATACTAGTATTCAGCTGCAAACTAGTCCTAACATACTGGAAGCTAGTCCCAACAGACTGGAAGCTAGTCCCAACAGACTGGAAGCTAGTCCCAACAGACTGGAAGCTAGTCCCAACAGTCTGGAAGCTATTCCCAACATTATTGGAAAAGCCAGGGCGATGATAATGATCAGGCGCCGTATCAGGAGTAGGTATTAATTGCTGCCATCCGTTGACAAAAAGGTATGGTGCTATTGACAATGTACTTTAGCGCCGTCTCTCTTTCTCATATCCATCATTTCAGCCGAAGAACGTCCACTGCTGAACATTAGGGCTCCCCCAAGCGCCACCAAATTGACCGGTCTCGTGCGTCTCGCATCCAGCGGATACCCGCAGCCTTGACCAGATCATCGCTCCACCTAGAGAGAGGCCTTCCAACGCTTTCCTTTCTCACATTGGTTAAAAAAAAAAACTTACGCTGCGCATTAGTTCGGCCACTTCCATGTGTGCATCATAGTCTTTTGTCGCGAGGGTTCGCGCGGTCCAGGGGAACAGAATCAGGTTACCGTACGAATGCAAATCCATCATGGCGACGGGTTTCCGCTGTAACGACGATAGTAGATCCTACAACACATTTTATTTTATTGATTACGTAAAGTTTATCTACGTAAATATGAAGGATTGGTGACCACATAAAAATGACATGTCTTCCCAAACATGTAATTTTTATGTCGATAGATTACGTTACGGTTTGGTATAAAAACAGGCTTGTCTGGGCCCGCATGGTTGCACTCCCTCTCACAAAAAAGATTCTCTCTTCTCGGCAAAAAATCAGATAATTTCTCAATACTACTGAATGTTTCGCGAATAATTTCATAGAAAAACCTTGGTCAGGCCTGAGTCATGTTTTAGATACTTGACCTTCACAATTAACGAGGCCGAGGGACCGCAGCCCGATCAGATGGTCTGACCAACTGAACACCAAGCTGCACGCAGCACGATGCACTCTACAATGCCGAGGACAGACACAGATGGAGAATCATCGTTAGAGAAAATATGATCTCCTGTCGCAGGAATCACGATCCTCAGTAATGAGGAACACGACGATAGCGGACACAATAGGTAACTTACGCGTAACGCCTCCGTTTCCTTTTCAGAAAAGGCATAAGGTCCTGAATAGGTACCTTTACATTCATTCCTTTGTGTTATGCCATCGATACTCCAGTCTGAGCTGAAAAGAGAATTTCATAGTTTTGTATTTTGTTAGGCAGAAAACTTAGCGTCAGACACCTTTTGTAGAGCCTAGGCTATTGGAAGTTTTGTCAACCTCTATGGAGTGTAGTTGATTGTGTTCGTTAGTTGTTGTAATGGTGTGTATCCTGTGTAAAACCACATATGTGTATGGAGTTTTAGGTAGCCTCCCGGGAAGCACATGTGTGTTTCGGCTTGGTTGAACCATAACTTAAGGACGCACCTGGCTGGGACTGTCTACCTGTGGCAGTGGTACCTGCTATGGAGTTGACTGGCTGATCTGCACCCCCTCCGAGGGACAGGCATTTCGTTTTGTTTTTGTTCTGAAACCTTAACTTACAAGTGTCATTTGTCCGGCATACCCTGCTCTCCCTCCGAGTGACGGGCATTCAGTTTTGAATTTCACCACCAATTTAACTTTACTTTTCATTTGAAACCAAAATCAGACCAGCCAACTGATACCTACCAACAATTCTACCTACGTATATTTTTAAATTTAATGTAGTTAGGTTCGGGTTCAACTTTAACCATTAAAATTAATTGGCAACTGTGAACTTGTGCTTTATTTTCCCCGAACCGAAACCAACGTTACAAGCTACTCCCTATGTCCTAGCAAGAAGAGACGTGGAACGAACGTTCTAAAATGTTTGTAATCGGTCGCACTGATAGGTACATGCTAGGAGACTCGTGAAGGCGCCCAGCACGCATTTCGGACGGTTCCATTGACTCCCCGGGCTGATTATGTCCATTTCGTATTGGTATCAGTAATCTGCACACCTCATAATATGTAGGTACCTACCTACCTACTTCTTCTTTGTCGAACCGATGATTCCAAAATTAAATATATTTTGACCTGAATTCAGCCACGTCAACAGCGTTGTCATTTGTCTCACTAAGTTTTTCAGAGTGCAGCAGTAGGCTGCATCAATCGACGTGCGAGATGAAAGACGCGTTCTGGATTTCCGTCTATGTGATTGGTCGATTGATGGGGTTAAATCCTTCGCCTTGCCGAATTCACTTACGTAATTAGGCTGCAGGTGTTGTTGCACAGAGAGCACGACAACAAGTGAGGCATTGTTTGGGACGTGGCTCCGCAATCGCACTGTGGGTCATTGGAGTACCCACACTATCTAAGTTGTGCCTGCAGTGACCCAATTGGCATCGTAGTCGGTTTAAAAATTGCCAGATGGGCCAAGGCAGTTGGTGGCCCCCGGGAGCCCAGGGAGCTCTTCTGCAGGCTCATTATAGTCAGCTGGAGGGGGATTTCTGAGGAGCCACAGAATTTTCTCACCTACCTACTAAAAATTACAACCGACCTGACCTGAGGATGACCTGTGGTCTATAACAGATTACTTACTCAAAATTCCTGTTGATATCGACTCCTTTGCAGCGCGTGAACTTGCGCCGATTCTTTCGCCACAAACGGTCAACCTTATGTGTGTACACGTATCCGTCTGGATTCAGTACCGGAATTATCAACCTGTAAAAGGTAAGACAAAGGTAATTACAAGATTTTAATTAATTGCCAGTCCCGATCGTCCGATCCGTCTTTATGTAACCAAAGCTTGCAAGTTAGGTGCTCAACCCCCTGGTGTTTAATTGAGCTGAAATTTTGTCCACACGTTTGTTTCTCTTGCCACTGCAATTTTTATTTTATATACTCGTTTTTAAAAAAATAAAAAAGAAATGGGCAAATTTAGATTTTCGCGAAAACTTGTAAGAACCAAAATTTGCCTTATTTTTTTTTTTGTAATTTTTCCTTTTTCCTTTACCTTACTTTGCGCCAAATTTCTTGTGTTTCTAGTGCTTCTAGGTCAACGGGAACTACCATATAGGGTTTCGATCCAAAAACATTGAAATAGGGTACTTCATTGAAAATTTTGGTTAAAAGCAAGGTCTTACAGCACAAGTTAAAATTTTGGTACTTACAAGTTTTCGCGAAAATGTAAATTTGCTTATATCTTTTTTATGGTGTTGACTCAGGACCTTGATTTTTATACATCTAATAGGGATTATAGACCTCAGTGATCTTATAAGGGTTCTGTTACCGTCCTCCGACCTTGGATATAACAGCTTGACTTAATTCTACAATACGTATAGTTCATCTTTTATTTTGAATGTTAATCTTCTAATATATTCATAATTAAGTATTCCGAATGATTAAAACCTCTTAGGACAACATCCGCTTGTCATCTTTCTGTGTATCAAATAAATAATAAACTTAATTATTACGCATGATTCTTTGATAAATATTACTGGTAATAATTGTTATTTAATATTAGTTATTTTATTAAGTAATTCAATTTGATTATTACATGAATAGAAGTTAAAAAAAGCGGATGTGTTAGGCAGTTTGATTTGTTGGCGGTGCCCGCCATTGGACACTACGAATTGTAAGACAAATAACGCTAGTCAGATTGTATTTTTGAAAATAACTGAGAATAAACACTTTGTAAATTGTACGAGTGCCCTTTCTGTTCTGTGACCAGCCTATCCTGACCACTGGTTCACAGTTCCTTTTTTACCTTTTGAAGTAAGGAACCCTAAAAACGCTTGATTAAGAGTGCTGTAGTCCTTTGATTATTATATTTCAATCGTTCGTACCCACTAAGGACAAAGCGTGATTATTTCGTTGATTTAATGTTCGTAATTAGGCGACTGGGATCTTCGGTTCGGTCGGTTAAACTGTTATTGTATTACAGGGATTTCCCATTATTAAATGTTATTGTTATAATTGATTTGATTTTGTTTTCGTAGTTTACAAGTGTTATCAAACTCTGTTTTCTGGGCAATTCCGATAAAAAGTAGCTTCCGCTATTGATAATAGCTCAAGCTACTGGTCGGCTGCTCGTGTATGGCCGCTGGCTAAGTGATTTGAAATTACCAGGATAGCGAAGTGCTCATAGTCAAGAGCACTTCAAATCACACACACTGAAATATATCGTGGGTGCGTTCACAAAAATTTTAACTCCTACACAAACAGCCAGAGCCGGAACAACTATCTGTAGGCCATACAAATATTTGTTCCGTGCGGGCATCGTACCCGCGACACGCAGTGCCTCAGCCAATCACTAAGCCACTGCGTCAACCGTGACTACACATCAATTAAGTATCTATTGGAAGTTCTGATCTAATATAACAAGTCAGCCATTGTGCAACTGCAGGGCAACGATCTGCATTTACGTTTTCACACAGTTCAGTATTCTGATAGTGCGGGCCAGTATTTTCAGTTAGGAATGGTTCGTTGTTCGTATCGCAATCTTCGCCTTGGTATGCTAGTATTATATTATCTGTGGTGTGGCCTTGGTCTGCCACGATGAGGTAGCATTTACCAAAATTACTTACCAATTTTTGTTTTTGATATAACTTCTCTGCGTATCAAACTTGGTGACGATATTATTTAGAAGGTACAGCGCAGATGTTACTGAGACCCATTCGCGAGCGTGGGACCCTCCTGTTAGCAACATTATTTTGTTTTTTGGGTTTCCATTTGTTATGTTGATCATCTAGAAAAAAAGTATAAGGTCGTTCTAAGTATATTATTAGTTGGACCATGCTTACCTTAAAGAGAAGGTAGTTATCATCATCATCATTTTAGCCGAAAGACGTCCACTGCTGGACATGGCCTCCCCAAAGCGTCGCCACAATGATCGGCCCTGTTCGTTTCGCATCCGCGGTCTTCACCAGATCGTCTCTCCACCTAGAGGGAGGCCTTCCAATACTTCTTCTGCCGGTACGCGGTCGCCACTCCAGAACTTTTCGGCCCCAACGGCCATCCGTTCTGCGTGCAATGTGCCCTGCCCACTGACACTTAAGTTTGGCAATTCTTCGGGCTATGTTGATCTTGGTTCCGTTACGGATGTCTTCATTTCTGATTCGATCACGCAAGAAAACTCCGAGCATCTCTCTCCATTGCCCTTTTGGTGACTTTAAGCCTTTTGATGAGGCCCATTGTGAGCGACCACGTCTCTGTCCCGTAAGTAATCGCTGGCAACACGCACTGGACTTTCGACCGCGCAATTTCCTGAACGCTGCCCAGCCGAGTCGGATTCTACGGTTGACCTACCTAACTGGACCGTTTGTCCCAGGTAGACATAATCGTCCACAACTTCGAGTGTAGAGTCTTCGACCTTGATAAGAGTGGGTGCAACATGCCTGTATGATGTACTTAAGTAGATACCTACATACCTAATGACAATAGTCCTTATTTTATCCAAGTGATTTTATTTGAACACAAATAGATAAACCTTGACTTAGATTTTCTTTAAATGAAGGGAAAGCCCGCATTTAGGTACCCATCTAATGCTAACTTTTCCTCATTTTATCTGCCACCATTGCATTGCAACATTTCTAAGTAACATAGGTATTTTTTTTGCCTACCGTACCTACTTACCTACATACATTTTCGCTGTAGGTAGACTTGACGAGTAACGTAACGTAACTTAACGTAACGTAACGCTGCCACTGGATTATTTATTAAGCGTCTACATTTTAATTGTGTTAACAGCTTTAAGGTAGGTATTTATATAAGTATCTATGTTGATTATCACCTTTATTAGGATTCCGCACGAAAATGGCCAAAAGGAACCTTTACTATAGTGCGACTCAGTCTGTCTGTCCGTCTGTCACTGCTGGATATCTCAAGAACTACTAATGCTATCAACTTGAAACAGTTTTAGATAACGTTTGCCCAACTATTTTGCAAATAAGAAAGAAATAAAAATATAAATTGTTTTTTTTTTCAACAGGGACTGTAAGTAAGTCTTAAAAATTCGTAGTGGGGCTACTAGGGCATGTGGGGTATCTTAAGAAAGAGCGCTATTTGCACATTCTCAAACATATTTTCTTTTTTTTAGGCTTAAGGCATAGCACGCACTGCGATTTTTATTACTGTTAGTAGTAATTTTTTAGTACTGCTTGAGCGCGATTTTTTTCCGCAGTGCGTGCAGCTTCATACATTTCCATAGGTCACAGAATGGGCGGAAAAAGATTCGCGCGAATAAAAATCGCAGTGCGTGCTATCCCTTAGGCTTATCCTTCTCTCCGAAGTTTGCATAGAGAAAAATCTGAAATTATGCTATAAGAAGCTTTTGTAAAAATTTCAGGAAAAATAAAATTATGTCTCTAAATAGCAACATTTTTCAGTAATCATAAAAAAAAAATACTGAAGACACCATCGGTCAAGAGATGGCGCTGCCCTAAAACTGCAATATTCTTCACCGCAGTGTCACAGTACCGCAGTGTTAATATTCTCTGACGAATATATAGACCTCGCCGATGAAAATTTACAAACATTTCACGTTTCACAACCAAAATGTCCTCCTTCCTACTTCCTCGCAGGTTGCTTTGGGTGAATCACGGTTGTAGTAAGTATACATACTTATATGATGGTATGGAACCCTCGGTGCGCGAGTCCGACTCGCTCTTGACCGGTTTTTTAAACGGCTTTCATTCTACAGCATAAAAAGTTGATATAATGGACACACATTCACTAACCTTTATTGTTCTATTTTCGGCAGTGTAACCAATAGTTTGAACACTACATATTGAAGAATAGTCTTCTGCCAAGAAATCGTAATACTTTTCAATAATGTCCAAAGTAGGGTACTTCTTCCAGCTCAAGCGGTGACCTGCAGTTTGTTAGAATAAAGTAGGTATGGTATTAACAGAAATTAATCAAGAAATGGACAGAGTTCAGAAGTTAGGGATAGGTAGGTACCTAAAATTTACAATATTTTAGTCTTAAAATGAATCAGCGAGCGATAGTTCTAGCAGACGTGAAAGTGGAGATTCTTAAAGCACACTCAGAGTCGAAGCGATCACAGCCTGACTTCGCTTCTTTTTTTTTGTGCCAATCCTGTACCATTACCATTTACTCCTGTACCAGCCTCATCCAGGTTCTACCCGCGATGGCAATGGAATTAATGTCGTCTGCCTACCACGCCGCCCGACAACGAATAGGTAGGTACTTCTGCCAAGCCTTGAGCACCACAACAATGCCAGCAGCCTAATTGCGTAAGTAATTTGGCAAGGCAAAGGGTTTTGACCCCATCAATCGACCAATCACATGCGAGATGAAAGACGCGATGTGGATTTCCGTATATGTGGTTGGTCGATTGATGTAGTCAATACCCTTTGCCTTGCTGAATTTACTAAGCTTACAGTAGTCACAGTGGATCTGAAGTTGGCTCTGCGAAACATTGCGCAAGAAACAGTTTGTCATTGATTATATTGCATACAGTAAGCGAGATAGGACGATGCGACAAATGTAAGCGAGTAATTCGAGTGAAAGAGGCAGTTATAGGTACAATGCTATCTTCCACTTCAACATTGACACAAAAATAGCAACTGCGCAGGGTGTTGCAGTCAAATTCAGAGACAAAGATCCGTTGTGACTACTATACGCAATTAGCTGCAGGTGTCTTGCTCAAATCTATTTGAGTGCTGCAATTCGTTTTTCGAAAACCTTCGTAAGTTTCGGATTGCGACGTTTGGAACTCGGTCTACTACATTAGCCTTAAGTAGGTATGCCAAGCATGAAACGCTTCATGGCTCCATTTTATGTAGATATACCTACCTACTTATTAGTTATTCATACGTACCAACTCGAAGAGTATTATCGTTCCACAGTGCAGGCACGATTTGTTGGTTGTCGATCCTTTGCTGGACATCCGTGATAAGCACCGCATGGCTGAGGTTCTGGGAGACCAGCTGCTGGTGTACCTTCACTATGTTTTGACCGCGGATCAGAAAATCCGCTTGAGTCGCGCTCAGGCTCCATATTGATATGTCTGGTGTTTATTGAGACTTTATGAATAAAAAAAGATTGAGGATTAAAGGAGGACTGGTTACCTACAAACTTGTATTGCTGGGAGCTAGGAAAAGCTTGAAGGCATTTTAATAGGCATGTTTCCTGTGTAGAAATATGATAATTCTAGTTAGCCCGTAAGTGAGATTATAAAATAATATTGGACACGTATTTTTTGCTTTACCAAATCAATAAAAAATTACAAAGAAGTTCGGGTGTGGGGGCTTGTGACGTCACCAAGGCAGTGTATAGTGTACTAGCGGCGTGACGTTTCACGATATTTCAACGCATTATATCGCTCGTGGCTAAATAATAACAGCCGCTCGGGTCGATCATCAAAGTTAAGCAACGCTTGACAAGGTCGGTCCGTGGATGGGTGACCATTTCAACATATCGAGTTTCCTCCGTGCCTCGGAAAGCACGTTAAGCCGTTGGTCCCGGCTGTCATTTGAAGATCTTTGACAGTCGTTACGGGTAGTCAGAAGCTTGAGATCTGACACCAGTCTTGCCAAGGGGTACCGTGTTACCCAGTTACTGGGTTGTGGAGGTCAGATAGGCAGTCGCTCCATGTAAAACACTGGTACTTAGCTGAATCCGGTAATACTGGAAGCCGACCCCAATATAGTTGGGAAAAGGCTAGGCAGATGATGACTCGTGTCCAATATTTTTTATGAATCTACCTGACGGACTAAAAACAATTTTACTACCGGACCACCCTAATCCCGAAGGGAGTTTTTTTTTCTAGCTTGTGCTGCCATCTTCTGACATAAATAGGTACCTTTTCAGTTTATGCCTACACTCATACAATGAGCACTAAAGATTTTAAAAACGACTCACTTGACTTTTACCGTCGTTCCCCAGGTACAGATTTCAGGTTCATGGTTACCAGAACCTTGCTACTCTCAAACCTATAGGAAATTCAAATACTTTTGCATATTAATTCGTTTCTCAAGGCCGATAAGCTTGGCAGTCAATCCGATGTACATAATGTATTATTATGTACAACTATAATGTGCTGGTCGTGTCTACTGGCTAACTCGGTCAATTTGTTTGTCGGTCTGTGTTGCTTATAGACTTGTGGCCGCGGCTGCGCTTGGTTATAGCCTTTTTGTTAAAGCCAAACTTCTTCACTTTTATTTATTGGCTTAAGTCATAGATAAACTGCTCTATATATAGATCTACCTAATCTAGTTTGTCAGCTGAAAGAATACTTTTTTAAATAATCGTCTACATTTACTAAAATATACCTAGGCAGCCTACTGTAGTCAAGATTTGATCACAAATCTACGTTGCTGAATGATCTATATTGCTGAAGTAAGTAGGTACTAAAGATAAACCGATAGGTAGGTATCTAGTCTTATCTATCGCCTAATACTTAAACATTTTAGGGAATCTGAGCCGTAGATAGACTACTTAGGGCTCAGATTCTCGTAACATAGGTATGAGTCTGGTATAAGTATCTTCATCTCAATTGCAATAGCAAGTCTACACTAGATCAACAGTTTCTAGGCATGTTTTAGAGATTTGAAGTAAAATATCAGTTCTATTTTTTGTACTTACAAAATTTGCAATTTGATTTGATTTACTTTCTACTAGCTAGATAATAATACTTTTAATATAATATTCTTAAACCTTGTCTATCGATGAGTCTCTGGATTTGTTGCATATCATCAGCGCCACGCAGGTCCACTTGCCACACTTGCGAACCATGGTAGGCCACTTTATCGTTATCTGCTTGTGGAGACGACACATGGATAGCTTGAATGAAACACTACAATCAATATCCAAAAGATAATTCAATTTTCAATATTTTTCCAACAATTTCACTTACCGACACAGAAGAAAATCCAATATGTTCTTACAAAAGGCATTTCATTTCGTTTTATTACAACAATAAATGTTATCTGATAAAAGTTTTTATCGATTGTGTTGTTCTAACAGTTTGGCTTAGTGAAAATGTTTTTTTTTTGTTGTACCACAAATAATACGCCAAAGATGATGCAAGTTATATATGTTTATTAACATTACTATATACAATCATTGTAATTTGAAAATAGAAACATTTCATATTGAAACTCACATAAATTTATTATAAACATGACAATTATTAAAACATTAGGCTTGGTGTTATACATTATTGCTACCAACAGGCTCGACATCGGCATATAAATAAAATAAATGCCACCAAACATTTAATTCTCGCAAAACAAGTCATTGCATTACTCCATATTGGATCTCTAATAAGTATCACAATAAATTCACTTATTATAAATAAATTATAAAATTGTCAACTGTCTAGTCTTTATTTCAGTGTAAAACAATGTCAAAAACGATTCACTATTATATCTGATCACGTGGTTGTTGTGCATAAAAACGCAAACTATGTTTTACCAAATGTTTCCTTAGTCTCATATCACGATAGACACAATCATCACCAATTAATTGTCAATGTAAATGACACATATTAGTCTATATATATGTCTTCTAATGAAAGTACATCGATTTTTAATATGCTAATAAATAAGCATCTCACATGTTTGGAAATGAGTGATTAGACACCGAACCAGCTATTCACCTCATATTGGACATCAATGATCACTCACAATAATTCATCGATAACAATTTCGAGTCAACGAAATGGCCGTAGGGGTATATAGATAGGAGAGCGTTTCACAAGTCACTAGTTGATATTAAAGTAGCGTGTCCTGAATGTGAAGCGCGCGGTCCTGCGCTAGTCGGCGTCGCCGTTGGGCACGGAGAGCGGCTCCTCGTCCTCGTTGTAGTCCAGCGACAGCACGGAGGCACGCCGCCTCTTGCCCACGGGCGTGTCGCTGCACTCGCTGCCCGAGTACGTGCGCTTCTCAGCGGGAGATGGCGGGCGGTTGCCATTCACTGTGGCGTGCGTGGCACGCAGCTCCTGCTGCAGGAACAGCACCGTGCTCTGCATGCCCTCCACATCCTCGTCCAGCTCCTGCAGGAACTCGTCCAATTCTGAAATCAGAAGTTACAGTGTTAATTTCCCGAAACGCGCACAGTTACAAATATTGAGAGGGATTTGGAATCATACACACCTGATTGTGATTTTTTAACTTCTTCACTAAAACTCTTCTGTAGTGCCAGGTCGCCTTCTAACTTCGCTATCCTACCACTCGAAGTCATGCGTCCGAGGTCTTCATTCTCTTGGTGCAACAGTCTACACTTTGCCATAAGTTTTTTGCCTGTGTTTGAGTCTGGCGTGAACTTCCACGCCGATAATTCGTTCTGAGTTTCTTCTAATCTCGCTTTAGTTGACGTCAGTTCTTGTTTGAGCCTTAAAATTAATACATTAACAGCTGGATCTAAAAGAGTCGGTCGTCCGTTGAGACTGGCGTGGGAAGACTTTAATTCCGTTATTTGACTCTGAAAATTGAGAGTTATTCTGTTATAAATGTTGATCTTACAGGTAAATTTATTGCATCTTCCTTAGAAGATTAATTTTTATTGTAACAAAGTGAGTACTCACTACATAATCTTGTATTTCCTGCTCCTTGGCTGCAAGCCTTCTAACTAACACCTTCTCTCTATGTTGTGACTCAGCGTACTGCTGTTTTATCCTATCTTCTACCTCTTTCGCCTTTTCCAGGCTTCCTGCACACATCAATTATACAAATTAATAACTGCTTTTTGGCTAAAATTGCATTGGGTTGTGGGAGTTTACATTTTCTTGTGTCTGCAATAATACAGTATTTTTTGACACCATTATGCTGTTGCTATCTTACTTTACCTAATATCCATAAACCCACTTTTAGATGCATAACATTCTGTCTACCATGAGATATTTTTATATTCCACAACTGATAAGATAAAAGGTTATCTCAAAAGTAACAGTATTGTGGAAATGTGGAAAGAACATTATGAATTTTGTGTGGTTCATTTTGTTTAAAAGATTACAATATTATAATCGACAACACCTTAACTAAATTATACAAACAATAAGAAAAATTCAAAAGTCCTAATGAGATTTGGAAAAATAACTCTGTCTATGACTGTTTCTTGTACTGAAATGACAAAAATTAAGATGGATTTTGGACAAGTGAGTGATAGAATCATATTTAAAATACGTAAACAGATTAACAAGTGCTCCTTTTACGAGACAAGATTTGATGTTAAATTTACTTGAATACAAAATTATAGGATTCATAAAAATAAGAATCAAATAAAAATATAATTTTTCAATAGAAAATATCACAAACTGACTGACTTTCTAAAATATCTATTATATCCTATCCTAAAATTCCTAATCCTATAATTTTGTATTTGTATAATTTGTAAGTTGATGAAATAAATGGCAACTTTTTCATAATTACTGTAATTTAAGTAATTAAAAATCCATACCAATTCTTTGGGTAAACATGTAAGTTTTTAGAAAATCAGGATATCTTTTTATAGAATGCATCAAGGCAATTCCTGTAGGTTGCCAATTTATTACAAACTGCTTTTAAAATTGATGCTCAACGCAATATATGGTTTAGGGCTAGCACAGCAATAGGCCTCTCAGAGCAGCCTGAGTATAGATAATATGCCTATGTTATCTTTTGTGTTGTCCTTTCTAATACCCAGATAAGGAAATCTGCTAAGAAATCGCATGGTTGCTGTAGTTATGATTGATGTGATCAACATCACAATAAATATGAGTTTTTAAAATATATTTTTCTATAAAAACCACAATGAAATTTTTGGACCCTAGTCTGTACAGCGGAATGTTTTTTTTATTAATGCTTGCAACCAGTTTGGGTCAAATCATCTTTTTAGTGTTCCGTACCTGAAGAGTCCAAACAGAGCCCTATAACTGCAACTCACATGTCTGTCACACAATTTTGTCCCAAAGAATTTTCTTACTTCCTATTGACCTACGAACTTGAAATTTGGTGATACCAAATGGTATGGGTTTGGTTTGGTTTTATTATTATGTTACATACTTTACTAACAAATACCAATATATTGGTAAATGAGATTTTTTCTTTGGTATGGGACCTTAAATGTGTGAAGTCCGACATGTACCTGGCCGGTTTTTTAAACTGAGTAAAAGGTTTGGTTTTTTATATTTTATGTGACCTCATTTTACCAAAACTGATCATTTATATCATTTAAAAAAAAGTTAAGTTTGCTTGTATACATAAATTAAACAATATTTTGTGTAAATAATGTATACCAAATATTGTAAAATACTATTTTTGAAAAAGGGTAAGTGTTTTGTCCATTCTTCTCCTACTTTTGCAAATGGACAGTAGAGTCAATTATTATTATTTTATAACTAAACATTTTTGACATTCAAATATATTCTATCAAGATGGGACCTTTTGTAAGTATGTATGTCATTTAGATAAATTTTACAAATAAGTAGATCTTGGTATTTTTAACTGTGCATAATTTATGTGATTTGCATCATGTAGTGCATGTATTTATTAAAAATAAGATCCCAACAAATAGGAACACCTAAAATAAAATTGCTAATATTTTTCTAGCTAGTAAATATTACCAAACAAACAATTTACAAAATTGTTAACAATTTTGTAACTTGTTTATTTGGTAATATTTTTGAATTTCTTTCAAATACTCATGTCTAAGAAAATAAATAGTAATTTATTGACCATCTTAAGACTACAACAAGTGCTTTGAGGCCATTCAGTATTCAAACAATATTTCCTATTGTATAGCCTTAGTAAACTTGACTTAATAGACAGAATATAAAATTATCAATTGTGAATCTAAGTTTATTTCTAGTAATTAGTCTCTACTTTTAGATTCCAAAATGTATTTTACACATTCTTCACACTTAACATAATGCTACTTCACAATAATCTTGTAAATAGTTCCTAGAAATAGATGTTCTTTTAATAATATTTTGTTTAAGTATGTAGAAATAGAAATTGAGATGTGTTAGTCTTAATCGCTGATAAGCCATGAACATGGTTCAAGTAAGTATTTATTTATGAGTTACATGCAATAACTCAAGCTCAGTAGCAATAAAGAGCATTAGTTGGAAAGCTGGCAAGAGATATTAAGAGAGTTTATTATGCCCAGATAATATTATAGAGGCATACATCTTTATTATCAAGCTTATTTGATATAAATATATCTTAAACTTGCCGCCTTAGTAATCATTTAGCCTGTTTTTCAAATACTATGGTAAAAAATATTTGATACATCTTTGCTACCCATTAACAAATCAACCATGATCATTAACAGCAAAAGAATAATCAGATATTTAATCTACAAGTTTAGCTTGATGTAAGAAACAAATAGATAAGGTGTTAAAAAAACATTTTTTTATAAATCACAAATTAATAATAATTTGAAGACAGAAGATAAATAAAGCATGTACAAAACAAAATCTTAAATATACAGCAAAAGAAGTGATGAAAACATATTTACTTTTTCACATGAGCAAAGACCGGGTAACTCGGCAACATTCCCAGTTACTGAGAATAGCGGAACACCACTGAACATGGACACAGCTCCAGGATCATCTGGAGACATCACACGGCCTTGTGCCGATAATTGCACTTCCACTAAACACTCCACTGGCACGTCTCTTACACAGCATAACACCATTTCTTCGTCTTCACCTTTTAGAACTTAGAACACCTAAATACACCCGTACCACAATCCGTTTAATAACTAAACAATTTTCAGTATCACAGTAACATTTCAATATGTCATAACAGTATCACTAGTTAATTTTAGTTAAAGTATTGTCGATATAGAGATAACATAACAACTCGCGGTCGTGCGTCGTAACGTCGCCGACCTGACGCTACCAAGCCGTAACTTTCTTAAATACCTTCCAACTGTTTGTTCAAAGTTTCGAGATGGTCAATGTACAAGTCCTGGTTTCTCCACGAGGCGCGGAGCGAGTCAGCCGCAGCGGCGTCGAGCTGGTGCGGGGTCAATAACACGCGTGCTAAGCTCGACCCACCGCCACCTGCTCCGCCTTCAGATGACGCCTCGCCATGCCGCTCTGTCTCCTCGGACATTTCACTCTTACTGTAACTTTAGGAGTCTCTTTTCAACTGCAAGCAAATAATCACAGTTAAATCCTACAAAGAGATTAATTTGCATTTCTCCGCCGTTATCAGAAACCTGTAACTGTGGTGATCAACAAGTGGCTTGACTACTTACAGTTGATTAGTGTAATGATAGAGACTTATTTTAATAGGAAATTAATACTATTTACAATAACTATCACACACTAAAACTATTTCTAATATTTTACGAGGTCATCAAACGAAACACGACAAGACAGACGCCATTTTATCACATACCACTACAGTGTGACCAATACAAAATAACTGTTAAAGCCAATCCAATTAGACCTGACTAGGTACAGATTTTATCAAGATAAAATAGCTGTTTTATTTGATCGTGTTATTATTGTTCCCCTTTGCCCCTTTGTATTTTACGGATTATTATTTTAATGGATGTAGCTAATTAGAAATAATCACAAACTTTTTTCTACTTTAACAGTTGCATCTCACTTGGATTTTACTTACTTGGCAACATTATTAGTGGTGTCTAAGTAACGCGAAGTTTACGGTTTTTATCAATCGATCAATTCACTTTAATAGCAACACATAGTTTTATTTACCCTTTATTTACCTTATCCGACTGGCGCATAGCTGAAAAAGGCAGTAAAGTTTTATGTTGTTGTAACGTACTGGCAAACTAAGGGGAGGAAGAGCGGAAAAGGCAGCGCGTGCCGGGCCTCTAGTTTTGGTGTCCCTCAAATCTGGAGAAGTTAATAAAATTCTAAGCATGATCCTATGAGGATTTTTTGAGCTCGCCTCGTTTGCTCTTGCACCCTACGGTCTGTTAATAGAGAACTTTTTTTGCTTGTCGAAAAAGTTGCTGTTTTTTCTACTGAATGGTCAAGTTGTCTGACGCGGGGTGTTACAATTTTCAAGCTTGCATCATTCACTCTTACACAAATTATTTTGATTCCCGTTTTCCACATAAGTCAACAAAGTGTAGGTTGAAAAATTCCATAGAAGACGGGGGCCAATACCCTCGTTTTGATTTGCCAACCGGGCCCCCGTCAGGCTTAGTTTGCCATTTATGTAATGACAAACCTGCATGCACACACAACAACAACACAACACAATATTCAAGAAAGGGTCGAGTTACCAGCAATGTCTGAATGCGCCATTGGCTCACTCTGGTTCTTCGGTCATGATGCCTGCTTTGGCAATATTCATTACACCTATATTTTGCATAATTATATGCGAATTCATTAAGGTATCTCAAACTCACTAAACTTAATCATGGTCCATTGAGTGGCGTGCAGTTGGCATTCAACGAAGCTGAATTTTGGGCATAGATAAGCATACAATATTATAGGATTCCTGCCAAGCTCTGTACAAAAACTTTTACCATTATTTTGTAAATTCAAATAAAAATTCTAACAAAGCACTACTGTAAGAAATGAAACCATCATCAGAGTTGGTAGCTATTATACTCATGTAGTTTGTAAAAATATAATCAAATTAAAATGTTTAGATTCGCTATTGAAGCGAGAAATTAAAACTGAAGCATTTAAAAATCTTTATACCTATCACAGATAATATAATACTACCATACAGATGCCTTATCTCATACAAACAAACCGTGCCGACGTAACTAGCATTTTTCGTCTGATTAGGCTGATTATTTTTATGAGTACTTTGATCGTGTTCGGTTCCGTTCCACGGCTATAGATGGTGTTAGCAGCGACTTGCAAGTAAAATGGATTTCTCGGTTCGTGACTCTTTATTTCTTTAATTACAATGACAATTTGTTTTATAGTATTTTTTTGCACATTTTTACAGTTTCATTGTACCAAAATGTGTTACAATACACATTAAAAAAATCGAGTGGCATGCCTCAGAAATTTAAAATCATCACCATTAAAGCCATCTATTGCAATAAATTTTAAAGGATCCGTTCAAATAATTTTTGTAATGTGAATTAAGATCTCATGTTCTATAATTTTGTGCTTAGGAGAGTTAATTAAACAAGAAAATACAATTATTAAGATCAAGAAAATGTTAATTTTACACACAATTAAATACCTATTTAACAAATCGATGCATATCGCGCCATCTAGTGACATTTAATTGAACCGTATTCTTAGGATTAACCTTGGATGCTAAGCTTCAGTGGGGCCACATATAGATAAATTGTCATAAAAGCTAAGCTCCGCAGCATATGCTGTTAGAAAAATTCGTAATTTATCTGACATAGAGACAGCCCGTTTAGTATACTTTAGCTATTTTCATAGTGTAATGTCGTACGGTATTCTGTTGTGGGGAAACGCCGCCGACATCCAGACTATCTTTGTTTTGCAGAAAAGAGCTGTTCGTTCAATTTATAAATTAAGCCCGAGACACTCTCTCAGAGAGAAATTTAAGGAGGTTAATGTAATGACTTTGCCTTCTCAGTATATTTATGAAAATCTTTTATATGCCCATAAAAATATAAAATTGTTTAAAAAATACAGTGATATCTTTAACATAAATACTAGGAACAAATACAAATTTGTAGTACCTACAACAAGGCTCAAGAAAATAGGTGGCTCGTTTAGATGTCAATTGGATGTCAATGTGTGCGCTTTTATAATAAGCTTCCAAGCCACGTACAAGTTCTAAGTCTTAATAAATTCAAATCATTCATTAAACGTAAGTTGTGCCAGTATGCGTTTTATACCATTAAAGAGGATAAAAAGGCTTGTGATTAAGCTGCTCCAATTAAAAATTAATTCTGATTTTTTATATTTTCCACCGTGAATTTTTTTTCCTTAAATTCTGTGTTGAGCTGCTCGGTTATTGACAAATGCGTGTACTGACTGGACAGGTCCACTCAATCTGGCTGGTTCTTTCCTCAAAATACCATTTCAGACATCAATCTACATGGCCTTCACATGATCTAACCAAGATTTTTGTCTGGACTTTAAAAGAGACTGTGACCTTATCTAGTTTTAAAAATATGATCGACATGTAAAAGTGTTTGTACAAACCAACTTACAGAAATAAAATCATTTAACCAAATTTTCTGTGTTAAAGAAAAAAAAAAGAAAGAAAGAAAATACATTTATTTGTCACAAGCCATTAGAGCACACAATATAAAAAATGAAAAACAAAACTTAAAAACTATACGACAATAAAAAAAGAGAAAAACAATATATGTATGACATTGTGTGTCCCACGGCTGCGCCAAATAGGACCAGTTCAGCAAAATGTTAGCGCTGGGACCCGTGCCTAAATATACCTTATACGTGCTGGGTTCCAAGCCCCTAAGATGACGCCCTAGCCTTGCGGTAGTAGCCCAGTGGCGAAGACCTCGCCTTTCGTGTTTGAGGTCGTGGGTTCAAATCCGGGCAAGTACCAATGTGACTTTTTAATTTTACCTTCACCGCTGACAACGATGAAGGTAAATACCGCGAGGAAACATGCAGCCTAATTGCGTAAGTGAATTCGGCAAGGCAAAGCGTTTTGACCCCATCAATTGACCAATCACATGCGAGATGAAAGACGCAATGTGGATTTCCGTCTATGTGATTGTTCGATTGATGGGGTCAAACCTTTTGCCTTAACTTACGCAATTAGGCTAATGGACTTATATACTTAGAGTATAAGTTTGTACTCCATTGTTGTAATTATTACTACAAGGTTCCAGTGCGAGGATAAACAAATAAATAAATGGCGGTAATCATCAGTAAACATGGTAGAAACTAGAAACAACCCCATTCCCCAAGATTTTCACATTATAAGCCTAGCCATAACACACTTGTGGGCCCTGTTTGGTTACCATGTAGGTACTAGCTACGTATTTACTTAGATTTTTTTCACAGATTGGCCTCTAATTACAGTTATTTTCCTGGGCTATAATGGGGCTACTAGGCCCATTTAACTAGGTGTTGTAAAGAGGTTGTCTTTGTTTGGGAAACGGAGGGAGTGTTAACAGAACACATTCCAAAGAGGGTACCTACTCTAAAATATGATGTACAAATCCCTACCTTTATTTTAAGATATCTACCTTGTTCAATGGTACACATGATGGGGAGAGGCGATTTTTTTTTGTTTTTTGCTTCCTCCCCCTAGAGGGCGCTATATTCAATTTAATGTGACTTCGTATAGATCTTGTTTGTCCACAATTCGTTGGGAGGTTTTGTTGGAAACGTCAACAAGACGTTGCCAACAAAACCTCATTTGTCAAATTATTACCCACATACCGGTCAAAAACATAAACCTCCTTTTTAGTCGTAGTCGGGTAAAAACTGTAACCCGACTACGGCTTTTTTTAGCCTTTGTTACCCGGGCCTTAATAAAGAGTCGATCCAGGTGCGGATGTAAGGGGTAGGACCACGAGCGCTATTGCCCACCCTCTGGGCTTCGACCAAACTGAGTCTAAAACTCCAAATTAGACAGCTTGAACCTATATTTTCATTACTTTGATATTGATAGGTAAGTAGAATGGTCGTCATCCTTGAAAGGGTTTGTGTCTTTTTTTTTCATGGCTCGCTGCAAGCGCCTGTAATCCGCAAACCTACCCTATAATTTTAAGATAAATGTACAACTGGTCAAAAATAGTAGTGGTCGACTGAAAATGTTATCTAGATCCGAGCACCACGCTAAAATTTTCGAATTTTCGCTCGCATCGAATATATCAACATAACTTTGGTGATAGCGGATCCCCTTGTCATACACCTTTTTTATGGGGAACTCTATTCCTTCTCTTTCTAGTCGCACTTTAGGCCAACATTTAGAGCAAACGCTCTTGATTAAATTTACGTAATTAACGTCTATTGCTCGGTGTAAAAGTGCTGACCAAATCGCATCGTAGTGAAGGGAGTCGAAAGCACATAATTATTAACAATTTTCCCATACTCATTAGCTTTCTCTATTACCTGAGTAACAACCTGTATGTGGTCCATCGTTGAGTAGATTTTACGGAAACCAGCTTGTTTACGTAGTTGATTCTCATCCAGTATTTTGGTAACTCTATTCAAGATCAACTTCCAAAATATTTTGTATAAATTCGTCATAAGTCTGATCGGCCTATAATTGCCAAGTTCACTAGCGATCTCCCTTTTTGTAAAGCAAAGTGATTGTGGACTTTGACCATTGTTCTGGCTTATTTCCTGCGCTTAGGATGTTATTGAGGAGGAGTTGAAGAGGTTTGAGCAGTGGGATGCATAGGGACTTCAGAACTTCGTTTGCAATATTGTCGCTACCGGGAGTTTTATCATTTTCCTGCGTGATTATGGCGTATTCGATCTCACATTGGAGACAGTTTTCCGTTTCAGGTAAGATTGAGGTTCCAGAAGAATTGTGGTCGTTAAAGATTTTTTCAATTATGTGGTCGCTGGTGTTGTTTTGCTGATTGTTGGTGTTCAGTTCATTGTAGAAACGTGCTGCTTCGTGGTTTATGTCTGGACGTCGTGTTAGTATGTTTCCATGTTTGTTTTTCAGGTTCGCAGCCCACTCGGTCTTGTCACTCAACTCTTTTAAAACTTTTCGTAAAGCGCCTGTTCGTTTTATTAACTTTTCTAACGTATTTTGCCTATATTTTTTCTTTCCGTGTAATATATTTCTGTAGATTTCCTTACTTATTCTTGTTATTTTGGCTGTAATTTCTTTGGATCGATTTCCCTTGTTTAAAAGTTTTCTCTGGTCTAATAGGTGTTTTGTTTGTTGATTTACGTAATCTTTCTTATCTCTATCTTTTGCCGGCAGTATTTGCAACATGTTCTTCATTATAGTTTCGAATTTGTTGTACTGGTCTTGTATTCCCTCTGTTGTACATAATGCTTCCATAAATTTATTTTCGCAAGATCTTGCTCCTTCTCCTGACACCAAAGGTAGATTTCTAGTGTAGTCGACAGGTTTTACAATCCGCTTCTTACGTTTAAGTTGCATGGACAGTTTGCAACTTATCATTCTATGTTCTGTGTTAAAGTTGATAATATTTGTTACGTCTAATTTATGTACGTTGGTATGTTTGTTCGTGAGTATGAAGTCTATTTCATTGCGATATCTGCCGTCCAGTGACTGCCAGGTCCATTTTTTGTGAGACTTGTGATTAAACATGGTATTTACTATTTTACAGTTGTATTCGAGTGCAAATTCAACCAAATTTTGTCCGTGTGGAGTTCAGTTTCCGTTCAAGAGTTTTCCAAAAACTGTATCCTCACCTTTTTGTCCTTGCCCGACTTTTGCGTTGAAATCGCCTAGTATTACCATGGTTTTGGCGTTTACGAAGTATATAGCGGCATCGCGGCTCGAAGTTATGGACCACTATGTCTACCTGGGACAAACGATCCAGTTGGGTAGAGCTAACTTCGAGAAAGAGGTCAACCATCGAATCCGACTCGGCTGGGCAGCGTCCGGGAAGTTGCGCGGTGTCTTCTCGTCCAACTTACCACAGTGTCTCAAGACAAATGTCTGTGTGTGTGTTGTCAGTGATGACATATGGCTCTGAGACGTGGTCGCTTACAATGGGCCTCATCAGAAAGCTTACATTCACTCAAAGGGCAATGGAGAGGGCTATGCTCGGCGTTTCCTTGCGTGATTGAATCAGAAATGTTGAGATCCGTAAGAGAACCAGGGTTACCGACATAGCCCGAAGAATTGCCAAACTTAAGTGGCAGTGGGCAGGGCACATTGCTCGCAGAACGGATGGCCGATGGGGCAGAAAAGTTCTGGAGTGGCGACCGCGAAGCGACGTTGCGTTGGAAGGCCTCCCACCAGGTGGACCGATGACTTGGTGAAGGTTCCGGTGATCCGCTGGTTGCGAGACGCACGAGACCGGTCAATGTGGCGACGCTTGGGGGAGGCCTATGTCCAGCAGTGGACGTCTTTCGACTGATACGATGATGATGATGACCGCCAAACTTAGTTCCGTGAGTAGACTGTCTGACATTAGGGTTCTCACGTTAATACTTGCTACATAGAGATAGGTTTAGGTATTTCTGTATATATTTTTATTTTTTTTATTCTTATTACTCCAATTTAGGAGGTTTTGGTCTAACTCCTCCACGATGACCAGTTGAACATACATGAGTACAAACATTGATAGATAGCTAAAATCATAATCCTTCCTTTTGGCTTCGCCGTAGTCGGATAAAAAAGAAAAATATATCGATTCTTATCGTAATCAAGATCACCCAAATATAAGCACAGATATTATCACCATGTCAATAACAATAATGTAACAACACCAGTTTAATTTTTAATTTAATATTTTATTACTTAATCAATTAATTTAACAATTAACATCTAATTAATGTTTAACATTAATTTAGTTGGAATTTCTTATAATACACTATTAAGAATCATAGAACAGATCATTTATTTATATCACAATATGTACAATGGAATGTTTTTTGTGGGGCGAGGGAACGGAATCACTGAATGTCAATATGGTCTCCAAACTTCTTGGTTCCCCGCTCCGTAGAGGCTGTGTTTCGCTTCGTCGTTGGCTTCGCAGCTTTGGACCATGCCACTGGCCTCGCCAGGCCCTTGTAGCTCCGTAGCTGTTATAGAGATCCCCCCGTCAATATCGCTAATTTTAATTTCACTCGGGAAACATTGATCTAGGTTGTGTTTGTCGCCCGAGCTGTGTAGATGGACATGTATTTGGTTTTGATTGACTGTGGAGTAGAGGTTTGGGAGTATCATCTGAGGGTTGGGGTTGATGTATGGCGCGTGTGATTGTAAACAGGTTGAGTTGTTGTTTATGTTGTTGTAGTTATAGTTGTTGTAGTTGTAGCTGTTGCTGGGCCAGGAGTTGTAGTAGTTTGGGTCGTATCGCTGCGCTGGCATGGCGGGCGGCGAGTTGAGCTCGGTGAGCGCGGACCCGGTGCCGCTTGGACTGCCCTTCACAAAGCCAGTCGTGCTGGGCTGGAAGCCGCTGTATTCGGAGTGGCCCAGTGGGATTTCAGGTAGCACTGCAAAAGAAGAAAATACTGTCATTAGTATTAATGCCTGATTGGATGAGGTGGAGGATCGTAACATTCGTAACCTGAGCCACCTGGTTTGTTGTCGTGGGTGATATATAAATGGTTATTTAAATGACCAAAACTTTACAGTCTACCGCTGAAGATAGGCCTCACGACCGCAACCGACCATGTACCGGAAAAATATGCACGGAAACCGTAATTCTAGGGAATGCGGTTAATTCGATATTATGTTGCCCAACACTGATAGATATTCTTCACCACATTGAAAAATATGTAAAAAAAACAAACAATTATATCTTGCGCTCTAGTTTAGATTGTAGCCACAACTCATCAATCCACGTTTTTGACACTCTTTATTAGAAACATTGAAACAAGTAGTCCTTAAAAGGACTTTTGATCACAGTACGTTTTGACACTCTGTTTACCAGAAATATTGAAGCAAGCAGTCCTCAAAAGAACTATTTACAGTACGTTTACGTTTTAACAATTCCCAGTTCTGAAAAGAACTCATCTGAGATCCCGAAGGAACTCATTTGTAAAGAAACAGGACACGAACAACCGTCGCGCCGGACACGTTTGTCTTGCGCAACGGCCGCCCGAAGAAAATGAGGTGTGAGGGCTCTACTTTATAAAATAATTGAATAATACAAGGATTATAGGTATGTGGTGGCTTGGTCCCTATCATGTGGTCAACCGCTCCATTACGGCTGACCACGGCTTGAATGGAGGAAGTCCGTTTATCAGTGCTTAACAATGTGTGACGCAAATGTAATGGTATTAGAATAACAGTTATAATGAGGTGCTATTGAGGATTTACAAACAAACCTAACACCACGCCTTTTCCCTATGGGGTAGGCAAAAACTACTAACGCTTGAAACTAAGGCCTCATTTCCGAACGCGATAAAACTTCTGGCAACAATATCAAAATAATAGTAAACAGTATGGCCACAATCGGCACTAAAGTTGACATCTTTTTAATGTTTAGAAAAAATGCAATTGCCGCAGATATTTTCACAATATGTGTTTACCAAGAAGGCCACCTTTTTTAGGGCTCCGTACCCAAAGGGTAAAAACGGGATCCTATTACTAAGACTCCGCGGTCCGTCTTTCTATCCGTCTGTTTGTCTGTCTGTCCGTCTGTAACCAGGCTGTATCTCATGAACCGTGATAGCTAGACAGTTGAAATTTTCACAGATGATGTATTTCTGTAGCCCCTACAACAACAAATGCTAAGTGGGGCTTCCATACAACAAACGTGATTTTTTGCCGTATTATGCGATAATAGCACAGAACCCTTCGGGCACGAGTCTGACTCGCACTTGGCCGGTTTTATTACAAGCGCCAATAGACTCTTACATCACTAACTATAACAGCTCCTATTGGATAATCTGTCTTTCAACGAAAATATGTCCTGTCCGTTTCCGTCCGTTTCTTACATCCCTATTAACAATCCAAGAGGTATTCAGTTCTCTTAGGTTATTTACGACTTAACTATAGGTACAAAAATACTCGATTCTCGCTCTTACGTTATTTCAGTTATACCAATTATTTCATGGTTTTCCGTGACGAGTTCAAAATAATACGAATCACGTCAAAAATAGACTGAGTCATTTATTAGTTAATGAGTATATCAACAACAACTGAGACACAAACATGGGTTTTATTACTCTCTACTATACTTAATACTCTATAATAATAAATACATAATAGTATGGTTGTATACCTATGTGTGTAGTTACATGAACGGTCACGACATGATCATTAAATTACAATCTTCAATTCTAATACTTTACTGCCCTCGTGGTGTCGAAGGTTAATCTATAATGATATTGTAGAAGCAGTTGGTATAGATTAGTAGGAGATAGGGAAATTAAAGTAAGGCTACGGGCCAGATGGACTTAGATAATTTAGGGACAAGTAAAATTAAAAAAAAAATTGTTCATGCTTCATAATTTATCTAGTACCAGACACGCTTCGATCGACAATCTATTGAACACGGAAATATGACACGAAATCTTGCGAAATAACCCCGATTCAAACAGTAAAAGGTCCATAACTTTTGAACGTCTGAACCGATTTTCATCAAACATAGCTAAGAATACTCTCGATAAAGTCGCCATTAAAAAAAAAACAATTCAAATCAATCTGTTTAGGGACTATGATGCCACAGACAGATACACAAACAAACAGGTACACAGATACGCTAAACTTATAACACCCAATTTTTCCGTCAGGTGTTAAAAATTAAATCGTGGCACGATGAACCAGAAGTCAACAGTTCTCTCGGTAGTCATTATTGACCTGGTTTTTAATGTGATGTTTGTTATTGGTACTATTGGTAGCACAGTTAAATAAAAGTACTTGGTAGATTTGACTTTATTAATTAATCATTCACTAGCTGTGCCCGCGGCTTCGTTCCCGTCATCTGTCTGCCAACCCTACCCTACTTACCTTCCTGCCTACCCTACATACCTACCTGCCAATTTTTTTTCTATAGTCATCATTCTTTCGCGGAGAATTTTAACATCGCCATTCAGAAAATGACTTCAAATGCACAACGCCATCTATCGAATATCGAGTTCAACTGTCCGAGTATCTGAATTGCGTGTGTTGTGATAATTTTATTTCTTGAACACTCTAAATTCACCTTACTTTTAATAGAGTGAACCGATTGCGATGAAACAAAACCTAAGCAATTCTTCAAGTTACGCACAATTTTTATATATATAAGTTATTTACATTAGTTTCGTACATTTCACGTGATGCGTGCACAAATAAACAGACAAACAGACAAAAATTAGGTTTAGTTGGTAAAAAAATACTTTAACACCCTGGCATTTTTATTTGTGTAAATATCGATGTACAAAAATTACATTTTTGGTACAGATTTATTACATGTATATATTGATTGATGTACTGAATTAAGCTTTTCTTTAAGTATTTTGTTTGTGTTTTTATAGGCTCGCGCTTGACCACTATCTCACCTGATGGTAAGCGATGATGTGGTCGACGATGAAGCACGCTTGCCTAGAACAAACCTATTCACTCTTGACGTTGTAGCTATAATACAGATGCCACTCCTTTGCTGTACGCATAATAAAAGTATTCCCAAAACTTTTGGTGCGTATGGGTGGGATGTCCACCATGTCTGATGACGATTAGGGAAACATGATGGTTAAAAAACTTGGATAAATAGTCAGCATTGGGTATTGGTTAACTGTGATGATGAGGAGAACGTCAAACAATTTCAACTATGACAAATTGTTGTTTTAATAATGCGCCGATCGCAAGCTTGACATTTTCCCATTTCCTTATACCTAAAATTCAATTTTCCTATAAAAGCGTAGGTGGGATAGTAGTAGTAATGGTATATTACCTGTAGGTATATGTATAGTGGGGTCGGGCTTGTAGTAGGGCGGCTGCAGCGGCGCGTACGCAGGGTACATAGACGCCGTCGATGGGTAACCCGTGTTCCACTCGCTCGCCCCCAGGATGTTCCCGCTCGTTTCTGTAATAGAAGATATTGTAGAATTAGATGTGTTGCAAGTTTTCCAAATTAGTCTAGAACTTCAGGAGGTTTTGAAAATAGAATATTTTTGAATGACGAACTTAAAATAGTTTTGGGTTTACCGCACCACAAAGAATGTAAACGGCGGCGTGCCGCAGACAGAGAGGTCACTACGAACAAAGCGTCATTAAGCACACACACATTGACATTGCGATTTTACAGGGAATATTGGGCATTATTGGACCGAGCTCAGTGACGGCTGTCACGAGTGATTTGTGCGGGCGTTTGTCACGTCATTCATACATAAAGTACTGTAACGAGGTTGCTTTGGCTGGGTTATCTTTATTAATTGTTACAGACCGAATATACTTTAAATTAATTCTTTATTTTCGTCCTTTAATTCATTTCTAAGTTATAAAGGTCATTAAATTTTTCAAGATAGAAATTCAGTATCTAAGAAAATAATCAATTATTTTAAGTCCATAGACGAAATTGGAAAGGTTATGAAAGTTATCATAATAATATGGTTTATGTCATCCAGCTCACAAATATGATTCCTCCGACTGCACAACATAATTTTCTTCTTGTTTAAGTACATATTTTTAGTTCGCTACTTAAGCGGTCGGGTTTTTGATTTTATTTATGTTTTTGTCGAGCTTGGTGTAGTGGACCAGTATTACACCATTGTTACGTCTTGTTACCATCCAATCTTCGTAGTAAGTGGAGTCGTGATCTTTAATGGATATTTGATGCTCGTTAACAATCTAAGGCATGTAAACATGATATTATGATGTGTGTTTAGACGAATCGATGTATTTATGTTTGTTACTTATACAACCTACTCTTTTTTTAAAATTCGGAATCAGTATAGTAGCAACCCTAGTGAATCTGTCAGGTTCAGCTGTCAATTTTCGAAAAGGCTGGAGAGGCCGCCAAAAAAAATCTATAAAATAGTTGATAGTTTAAATGCAAAAAAAAAAATATATATATTGTAGTTTACTACATGTACTTTTCATTTCTGAGATTCAAAACATGATATCGAAAACGATGACAAATAAGACGATGTTTTTTAATATTTTTTTTTTCTTGAAGATTATGAAAGATTTTCTGCCAAAAAACACATATCTAAGAAGAGTTAACAACATATAGAACTGTATTCTCAGGGTAGAATTTATAAAATAGTTTAATTGATATAATAATAAAATTATATATAACACAGAGGCCGCCCCGTACGGCTCTTCAGTCACCCGCGAGGCCTTGACGAGGCAGTTTTGTATAATAGAAATACAATGCTGCCTCGTCAAGGCCTCGCGGGCGAGGCTAGGGCTAGGGGAGAACCCTACATAATTTTACTCTGTGGTGGCCGCTTTCTATTTTGTGACTGCACCTACCTTTCCTTATTTCTTATAAATAACATTGGTTTGTCCGAATTGTATGGTTTCATAACACGATTCCAATATTTTCCAATTATGGCGAAAAATACGTTTAAGGAAAAAAATATTACTGGGGCAGACAGGATATATTTTCATTGAATTCATATGTTCAGCGTGCTTGTTTGTTTCACAAACTCATGATAACCATATAGGGCGGGCGCGATAGAATGTAAATAGCCTAAAGATTTGGGGAATATAAAGGAAATAACACCATGAAACTGTACCATATTATTATGTTTTTGAGAAAAACCCAGATAATTTAAGAATCAAAACAATAAAAGTACCTACCAACAAAGCCATATATAGACCTCTCGATCAATAATTGATCTTTTTCCGTATGAGAAGAAGAGGAAAGTGAAGTGTCTACTATCCATACTTCACTATCACTACATATTATAAAACTAGCTGTCCCACGCGGCTTCGATCCCGTCAACTGGCTACCTACCTACCCTATATACATGAATGTTGCGTAACTTTAACCGCTTACGCAGTACACGCAACGGAAGCTCTCAAAAAGGAATATTTTTTCCCAGGATTATTTTTTGTCCATCAATCGCGTTCGGTCCCGTTCCACGGCTATAGATAGATGGTGTTAGCAGCGACTTGCAAGTTAAAGTGTTTACTAAGACGTGTTTTTTTTTTAAATACAGTGAAGGTTTGTTTTATAGTATTTTTTGCACGTTTTTAACCGACTTTCGAAAAAGGAGGAGGTTCTATGTTCGACTTCTTGTATGTTTTTTTATGTATGTTCACCGATATCTCCGTCAATTGTGAACCGATTTTGAAAATTCTTTTTTTTGTTTTAAACAGTATGTTCCGAAATTGGTCCCATTTTAATTTGGTGAAGATTTGATGAAGAACTTCGAAGATCGGGTAATCTATTCTGGCGTTATAGGAAACTTACTAAACAACTTGCCTATTAGGTAGGTACAACTAAAAAGTGAAAATAAAAAAACCTTTTTTACAATAAAATACTACCGACTTCCAAACAAGAAAACTACAAAATGAAAAATAACTTTATTTTTGGAAGTCGGTGTCTTTCGTAGGTACCATTTTTTTAGCGTTATGGACACCGACTTCCAAAAATAAAGTTATTTTTCACTTTGTAGTTTTCTTATTTGGAATTCGGTAGTATTTTTTTGTAAAAAAGGTTTTTTTTACAGTTTCTTTGCACCAAAATATGTTACAATGCAAATTTAAACAATCGAGTGGAATGCCTCAGAAATTTAAAACCTCGCCATCTATTAACATCAATTTTAAATGATCCGTTCAAAAAATTTTGAAATGTGAATTAAGGTTACACTAGTCAACGGCACGAACTATTTTGTGCGCGGAGTTAAAATGCATTTTATATCAACCGACAACACGTGCGGAAGAGATTGATGCTGTGATGAGCAGTAGGAAGCTAGTTCGCGTACGAATACACACTTTTGCAAATTTGTAGCGAAATGGGTAATGATTTAGGACGAAACCGAGCGCGCGAAATTTTATAAACAGTCCTTTGGGAGTCTAGATATCACGAAAAAACGACTAAACGTATCTGTTCAAAATAAAATTATTTGCATTGTTGAACTACTAATCTATCCCTGTATGGTGGCCGTTTTGCAATTTTCCGTCTTCTTATGGT
The DNA here is from genome assembly GCA_948252205.1 of Orthosia incerta. NCBI lineage: Eukaryota > Metazoa > Arthropoda > Insecta > Lepidoptera > Noctuidae > Orthosia > Orthosia incerta. Next base: position 10,220,535 of record OX411759.1, read on the forward strand.
ATTAATTCGCGCCCAAAAATGCGTTAAAATTAGTGTCGAAATGTGGTACTTTCGACGCTCATAACTTTCAAATATTTACTTTTTCACTTTTTTGTTTCCATACAGGGCTAGATAACGATGAGACAAATTGATATCACTTTTAATTTTGAACGTACATTGTCAAACAGTGGAATAATCTCTAGACTACGTTTGTATGGAAGAATTTTCAACTAGTGTAACCTTAAGAGTCCAATATTCCATAATATTGTGCTTAGGAGAGTTGATTAAACGAGAACATACAATTTTTAAGTTCAACTCCAGGAAATGTTAATTTTACACACATTCAATACCAAATGCACAAATATCGCGCCATCTAGTGAGAATTATTTGAACCAAATTTTCATTCTTAGTGCTGAGACCTCGTGTGACTATATAGAAGCTTTTTAAATGTCTAGTTACTACGTTAATACGTTTCAATAACAAACGACATATTTTCCTAATACATTATGTGAATAAGTGCCTTATTGCTATTCAACAATGTACATGCCTACGTCAAACAAATTCACAGTAAATTAACTATAGGCATGTGTTCATAACATATTGACCCTAAAATCCAAGAACTGTCATCATTCTTCATTAGTATTCTGAATGTGTACTATATGCACGTGGTTTGTCCTCAATATTTACGTAGTAATAGATATTCTTGTAATAAGTAGTGCCTATTTGTATCGGCGCGCGGCAATTAGGTATTTGCTACAGCGCGCTAGTCGTGTGCGTCGTCACACACACAATCACAAATTCGCTCGAGTCCCGGTTGCAGTTGCACGACAAAAGTTGGTAACTTAGGATTTTTAAAATTTGAGGCGATGTGTTGAGTGACTTGAAAAGGCGAATATTGATTATTTAGATGTTTATGTAGGTACATAAAGTCCATAATTAAATCTAATAATCTATATTACATAGAAAATAATGTTTGTTTATCAATAATAATACATTATCCGTTCCGTTACTATTCATCCGATTGCGATGAAATTTTGGCGTTATGGATTGTACGCCCGGCAATTTTACTGGGTAAGTAGGTAGGCTAGGCGAGTTGATAAGTAAGTTAGATGGGTAGGTGTATTGTATAGTAAAACCAGTCTGTAATAAAAAAATCTTTATTTACCTAATGTAATACCTTGCGTGTTTTTCCATTTTACAAAATCTTACACAAAACCCAGGGAAACGTGGTATATTTATTATACAGAGTGTAACAGAAACTTCATATTTTAAAAATTGCTTCTAATTCTGTAAGCATGCTATTTTAATATTTTTGTCCAACTTTACGTATTTTTGTTATTTAAACTAAACAATATTTTTTGTTTTTGCCAACACAGAATCGTTAACACATTCATTGTGGTGTTCATTACATATTTTTTATGGTAATTATGGTATTAATATTGACTAAATCCCTATAACTGTGACGATCGTTTTGGATTATTTTGCTCGGCGCAGTCTTAAGTACTTATTTAATTGTGTGTGTACCTGGGTTCGATTTCCAGGTCGGTTAAAGTGTGTGGGTTTTTTATAGGAATTTCCCTAAATTTTAGACACCTATAATTGGATGATTACATCCTTTTGATCACAGTTTTATGTCATTAGCATCTTTGGGTACTTATTCATCTTAGATCCAGTTTTTAGGGTTCCGTACCTCGAAAGGAAAAAACGGAGCCCTTATAGGATCACTTTGTTGTCAGTCCGTCTGTCTGTCAGTCAAAACCTTTCTCTCAGGAACGCGTGGATGTATCAAGCTGAAATTTATATCAAATACTGAGGTCCCTTAAAACTGTAAAAAAATCAAACTTCTAAGCCAACGCAATCAAAAGATACAGCCGGTTATGCCGCATATTTCCGCAAATTTTCGACACTCGCAAGGGAATCAAAACCTACAGGGTACTTTCCGTGAACTCAGAATCTTCAAATTTGGTACAAAGCAACGTCTTATAGCACAGATAAAGGAATAAATGCGAAAACCGTAAATTTTAGTTACATCATATAATAAAAATATTTTTAATCTTACTACCCCTTTCCTCATGAACGCGTAGAGGTATTAAATTGAAATTCATATCAAATGCTCAGGGGGGTGACCATAAGCTCTTAGATCGGTATCAATTTGAGATCAAATAAGGGACAGATGTATCTGACTTGTATACATCTGTCACTTGGCCGGTTTTTTGATACGTAGTTAACTCAAACAATGGTCAAATTAATATTCTAACCCGTGGTTTAAAATTTCGGTAATACGCGTTTAGGTATTCATCAATTTTCGCCTTTACAAACGGTCAAATAAGTTGAAAAGTTACATGAAAGGAAAGGAAGTGAGTGATAGCGTTACGGTTAATAGTGATGTAATTTTTTTGTAGAATTGTGTAACACCCCTAAGTAACAAAGGACAAAGGCAGAAAAATATAAAGCTAAAGATTAAAAAAGAAAATGCAGAATTAAAAATAAAATTAAAAGGTCTTGTATCGAATGATCTAGGTCTGTGGTCGATAAAATTTGACTACTTAGGTACGTAGTTACACACCTACCTTCCAAGAATGTGACTTACACACCTACCAAGAAATGGCGGGAACCCTAGACCTTCCTCAAGTGAAAGGTTCAATGCTGCAACTTGCACTTGACACAACAACCGGAACCGTTGACCGAACGTTATTGCAGAGATATGCAACATTTCCCAACGATTAGTCACATCGAAAGTGAAACGAAATTAATATTCTAGCTAGGGCTGGGTGATAAATTTAATGGTGGTCGTTATTCGGCGCTTATAAAGTTATTTGTAAGTAGGGTGTATGTGACATTACTGGGTGTAATTATGACCAGAAATTAGGATAGTTATATTATGAAAAGAAGTTGAGAATATGTGAATTAGAGTTGCTTACGCAAGCTTCATAAGACTAACTGCCAAACATCATTAACTAATGTGATACCAATGAGCCCCTTCCCCTCTCCCCTTTTTATACGCAATAGTATATAGTTTGTATATAGGTAAATTATGTGTTACTTAGTTCATATTTTTTTTGGTTGCAATCTATTGTAAATATTAATCTTGCGAGATTAAAGTAATAATTATCTAATGTGCGAAATACCATTTAAACACCATACATTTTTCAAATAATGGTCAGATATGGACGATAAATTGTGCAAGTTTTCATGTAGAAAAGGTTTTTTTTGTAATTAATTTATAAAAAATTTAATAGGACAACAAATCACCAATAAAAAAACTGCTAAGAAAATATTGGCACCTAATAATCTTACAACTTATGTTACACCATAATAATCAGTAGCGGCGTTAGGGTAGGGCGCGGTTGGGCGATCGCCCAGGGCGCCGGATAAAAAGGGCGCCCTAGGGGCCCCTTTGTAGCCTATCGCTCATTGTTCGAAGTCTACTTACTCGTAAATTCCCTAAATTAAACGAAAAAACCTTTATGTCTGCGACACTTAAATGGAACGCAGTATTCAATCTGTTCGATCGGAGCACTGAATGCAGTTAATTTTACCGGGAATCCCCAGTCATAGAGAAACACATTGTCTACCTCTTTTTAACATTTTAGTTAAAAAGAGTTAATGTTATTTTTAACTTCAATTTATCAACTGTCTTTTGGACACCACATTAATTTCAGTCAAGGAAAGGTTCGAACAGTTAAATGAGTACTCGGAATCTTGGTCTTTTTTGTACAATATTAAGCCGAAAAACCCGACCTTGTAAAACTTTGTGGTGATCTCCAATTAAAATTAACTTTAGACTCTAAATCAGACAGATGGTTGTATGTTGTGTGATGAACTCGTAAGTCTGACATCCTTTTTGCCTGATGAATGTGGTTACTTCTATGTTTGTTTTAAATTTCATCAAGAATAGCAACTTACAAGAACTGTATCGAAATGTATGGATAGCATTGCGAATATTATGGTCTATACCTGTAACAGTTGCTAGTGGGCAGAGGAATTTTTCTATGCTGAAGCTGATAAAAACCTATCTTCGATAAACAATACCTCAATCTAGATTGACAAACTTAGCAACTTTGTCAGTTGAAAACGAAATTGCTGAAAACATCGACTTCGATAACCTTATAAAAGAGTTCGCTGATAGAAAGGCCAGAGTAAAATTTTATTAGTTTATTTCTAATGAACAGTTATTTTACATTATAAATAATTATTTCTTTTAATAAATAGTTATTTCATTATAGGATCCTTTCCCTTTTTTAGTATGGGTTTGAATTGCAGTTGTGGGGCACCGTAGAAATCTCGCCCAGGGCGCTGGTAGTGTTAAAACCGGCACTGATAATAATATCAGTGTTTAATTATGTATGTCACGCGCACGGAACTAGTCGTAACGGCCTGGGATTGCCAGCTGATTCATCAGTGGATGGGGCTCAATGAAAGTGAGGCCAGCACCGAAACAATGCGAATTGGCGCACTCAAGGTTGGTGACACCTGGCTATTGCTACGTACTTTATCTAATTGGGTTTAGATTAGGTTTTGGTTATGGATAATGAAGAATCACTGTTTGTATTACTTTTGGTGCTGGTTACGAGTATCTCTATACTATATTAATATTATAAAGCTGAAGAGTTTGTTTGTTTGAACGAGCTAATCTCAGGAACTACTGGTTGGAATTGAAAAATTATTTTTGTGTTAGATAGTTCATTTATCGAGAAAGGTTATAGGCTATATAACATCACGCTACGACCATTAGGAGCGGAGCATAAATGAAAAATGTTGCAAAAACGGGCAAAAATATTCCATTTCAAGAGCTTCCGTTGCGTGCGCTGCGTAAACGGTTTAAGTTACGCAACAATCAAGCATGTAGGGTAGGTAGGGTAGGTAGGGTAGATGGTTAGGTAGATAGCCAGTTGACGGGAGCGAAGCCGCGTGGGACAGCTAGTATTAGATAAAATAACATCACGCCAGCTTTTCTCGGATGGTTAGAATTCGATTATTTTGTTTTAGTAGAGCCAAGTAAAATGCTTGTGTGAAAGTATATTCTTAAGCCCATGTCATAGATACCCAGGCGCGGATACAGGGGGGGGGGGGGGGACAACGGGGGCAATTGTCCTCCCCAGGCCTCGAGCAAACTAGTAGTATGGTAAATGGTAAAATTTATCTCCGATGCAGGGCGCTTAATTTTAGAGCTCGTTTCGCTCGCTCTTGACCACAATGGTTTTCGAGTTTACATTTCATCAAAAATCCTACTGGAACACGAAAACCAAGGAGGTTATTAATACGATCGCATTTTTTTCAATGACACCCCCTAGTGTGCTATTTGCCCTTCCTGAGCGAAATTCTGGATCTGCGCCTGTAGTTACCAATTTCTGCTTTGAAACAGCATTGCTCTGTTCCAATTTCAATGACATCGTTGAGTTGGTTAGAGTTGCATAAAATGTAAATGTTTTGTCAAGTTGTAAAAACCAGGCGTGTTGCTAATAAAATATAAGTTAATGTCATATCCATTCATGGTTACCCAACATTTTCTCGTGACCCACTTCCAAAGTTCCGTTTTATGAATAAAAAAAAATCCAAATTATTTCTTAGACTTACACTGACACAAGCATATATGAGTAAGTACATCGAAATCCTGGTGAAAGTGCATTATTTGTAAATCATTGTGACCTTAGCATGCTGCCAAGAGGCCATGCTTTGAATATTTCGTTCTGTTATGAGTTATTGTCCCTTTAGTTTTGGTAAGGTTTATTGGGATAGAGATCACTTTAGTCAAGGCTATATATATAGACAAGTGGCATTATGTCAACGAAATCGTCGTGATAGCGATTGGCAAAATGTCACAAATTTATGGAAATGTCACGTGCCCAATACCTTATATTTTGGCATTTTAACCATTGCCTTCGCTGATAGAAAGACACTTTGTATTAAGCCTCTGTGGAAGAAGCGTAGAAACCATTTTTTTCCGTAGAGCGGTAGGTTTTTTTGTATTTGGGATTAGCCAAAGGCTTTTCCCGCTATGGGTGAAGCGCGAAGGCGTGTCAGATTTTTACTGACTAAAACCCACCCGTGTTCCTTCAGATGCTTGTGCCAGGGACGCGGTTACTCTCTTTCAAATTTATCCGCGAACGTAGTGCGGACAGTGGTGTGACAAATGCCAACCAGTTCAAATAGTTTGTTTGAAAACAGAAGTCATAGCGTTAAAAATACAATATCCCTACGAAGAACTGGCAATATTAAAATTTCTTAGTAGACAACTTCCTTAATTAAATGTATATCATTAGTCATACATTCGCAGAAAATATTCTTCCAAAAAATCTGTGTTATTGGAGGAAACCGTTAAGGTTCCCCTAGTCGACAGCACGAACTATTTTGTGCGCGAGGTTAAAATGCATGCTATCTCATCCGACAACACGTGCGAAAGAGATAGATGCTGTGATGAGCAGTAAGAAGCTAGTTCGCGTACGAATTAGCACTATTGCAAATTTGTATCGAAATGGATGATGATTTAGGACGAAAACGAGCGCGCGAAATTTTATAAACAGACCTTTGGGAGTCTAGATATCATGCAAAAATTACTAAATGTATATTTTGAAAATAAAATGATTTGTATTGTTGAATTACTAATCTATCCCTATATGGAGGCAGTTTTGCAATATTCCTTCTTCTTATGGTATTTTTTTCTGCCCAAAGATGCGTTAAAATTAGTGTTGAAATGTGGAACTTTCGACGCTCATAACTTTCAAACATATACTTTTTTGTTTCCATACAGAGCTAGATAATGATGAGACAAATTATTATCATTTTTTATTTTGAACGTACATCGTCAAACAGTGAAGTAACCGCTAGACTACGTTTGTATGGAAGAATTTTCGACTAGTGTAACCTTAAGGTTTGTTCCCTTGTAACTTACCAAACTAAATAATTTTCTTTTTTATTATATGTTTTACTAAAGCCCATTACCTTCTAACAAACTAATCATCACGTATAACAAAACAAAACACGCACACACTAAAAAAAAAACATTTATATTACAAGTACATCGACGATGATGCACAACTTAGAGGGTGTTTCCAAAACGTGCGTCGTTTACGTTATTATTCCGACAGACCTCAGTCCTACTGACTCAGTACTTCAGTCAGTACTCAGCTCAATACTAGGTACTGATAAAAACAAATCATTATTATTATGTTAATTCATATAGCTTTGTCCACATGCGTTATTGTACAAGAGTACAAGACACAAAGCACGTACACACACGTTATTCAAATTCGCGACAACAATTTTGGCGCTTTCGTAGTAATCATAATGCTGTGTTCGTCATCGTTAAAGAACACTGTTTTTTTTTATCTTTCTTTAGTTTTGACCCGTCTGGTTTTTGTTTAGCCAGACGGCAGACAGCGATTGTTTAATTTTTGATTTAAGGGCCTACAACCTCTTTAGTGCCGTAAAACGATAACTTTCTGAAGCATAGGTACTTCTTAGTAACGGCTAGGTTAAAAGGTTTAAAAAAATAAACATATTTATTATGGTTTCATGTACATTATTTGTGAAACATGTTTTTTTTCGTATAACAAATAGTTTTGCTTTAAAAAAATAATTAACAACACGTAATTTTTTCGCTCCGTGCCTCGGAAAGCACGTTAAGCCGTTGGTCCCGGCTGTCATTTGAAGATCTTTGACAGTCGTTACAGGTAGTCAGAAGCTTGAGATCTGACGCCAGTCTTGCCAAGGGGTACCGTGTTACCCAGTTACTGGGTTGTGGAGGTCAGATAGGCAGTCGCTCCATGTAAAACACTGGTACTTAGCTGAATCCGGTAAAACTGGAATAGTCAGTAATAATCAAATAATATAAATAGTAGTAGTAATCCCAATATAGTTGGGAAAAAGGCTAGGCAGATGATGACGTAATTTTTTCGCTACTTTTGGATACTCCTCCAAAACGACTTAAATGTTTAAAAATATTTGTACACAGAAAATTTGATAGCTAGAATTTCTTCATAACTGAAATAGCATATGTAAATCAAAGAATATTTTGCAAACAAAACTGTCCAAAAGGAGGTTCAGCTATTGATATTCTAGCTCCGAGCGGGCGCATGGCCAGTACCGCGTTTACATTGTGGAATATATACGCCTTAATAAGTAATAATTATTTATGTTATGTTGTTATATTTGACGTTATTATGAGGAAAAACAAATGAAAAGTTAAATGAAAGTAGGTATACTGTTGTTACACTTAATTCTGAATACGTAAATAATTACTTACTTACATGGAATTTGTATTACCAACCTACTTAATATATAAATTTCGAATTTCACCCTACCTTTTAAGAAAATTACATTATAAATGGTGTTAATGCATTACGAATGCTTGTTAGCAGAGTTCTTTATGCGTTTGATTATGAGTCACGTGTAGCCGTAGGTCATGAACTCATGATTTATGGGTCTTGTCAACGTCTTATCGTATGTAAGGGCATCATGGGATATAAAGTCTATATAGAATATATTTTTGGAGGTATTCCAAGTATTCGCTGTATTCGGTGTCGTTTTATTTTTCGTGCCACAGATGGTCGGAAATTTTTTAAACAGGAAAAGGAATTATATGCCTACATTCTAAGTTCTTTTGAAGTAAATTTCCTTCACTCCAATCGACTGTGTGACAAAGGATAGCAACATTCGACTAATGTCAATAAATAACAAGTTGTAACTGGGAGTTCTGGCGGGAACGTGATGGTGTCTAAGTTGCTTCTCTGTTTTATTTTACTAAAATTGTGTTAAATTGAATATTAATAGTGTAAAAATGGTGGTTTTTTATTGTAATAATATTAGGGAACGTGCACGAGTGTGGGCAAGTAAAACACAGCGGTAGAACATGAGTTTGTGCATGTTGTCGATAAAACTCCGTTGAAGCGTCCAATAAAGTTACCGCCATTTTATTGAGGCCTAACTAGGACATTGGACTGAAATCTAAAGAAACTAGAACTTCTATTATAAACGTGACACTGGCTAAATGCACAAATCGAGCGAAGAAAAAAAAAATGTGACTGTATTAACTGTCAAAGTGGTTGAGTCGAGTGGAGGAAATTAATTAAAATGTAGGGGTTAATTAGGGTTCCGTACCCAAAGGGTAAAAACGGGACCCTATTACTAAGAATCCGCGATCCGTCTGTCTGTCTGTCTGTCCGTCAGTCACCAGGCTGTATCTCATGAACTGTGATAGCTAGACAGTTGAAATTTTCACAGATGATGTATTTCTGTTGCCGCTATAACAACAAATACTAAAAACAGAATAAACTAAATATTTAAGTGGGGCTCCCATACAACAAACGTGATTTTTACAACAAATGTTAATGGTACGGAACCCTTCGTGCGCGAGTCCGACTCGCACTTGTCCGGTATTTTTTATTCTTTTTTCAATAGATAAGTAAATAAATCAACGAATATAGGATTTGATTGATGACACCTACTTGCAATACAATATCTATGCGACTAAAACCACTGACACTTAAACAAGGAGATATAAAAATCAATTGTTGTAGTATTTATACAATTTCCATTGTTGTGATTGTCATAATCACATATTGTAGACAGCGGCACGCCCAGTAAATTAATTAACAATTCAACTCTTTGTAGGTACCACAAACCACAAGTGCCTAACACACATAGGCAATTACATAGCCTAACGACTAAATATTGATAGTATGTATACCTATGCGTTAAGCTACAGTTTAACCTTTCGTAATTTTGTTTAAAGTGTTTCTTTCCTTCCATGAAAATTGCAGTACCTACTGTTTATATTTTGCTTTATATTCATAAAATTGGATTGGACAATTAACTAGTGATTTTTTATAAATATTTACCTACTTTATTATGTATACCATATTAAACACAAAATACCAGCTTCATCATCATCATCATCATCAGCCTATTAATTTTACACAGACCTCCTCTCTGTGAGAGGGAATGGGCCGTTATCCACCACGCGGGCCCAGTGCGGGTTGGTGGATGTCACATGTCTTCGAGTTTTTGGTTCTAGGACATTGGTTTCCTCACGATGTTTTCCTTTACCGTTTTGAGAGCAGTGGTGATGAAATAATTTACACAAAGTAAAGCGCCTGCCTGGGTTCGAACTCATGACCTACTTGTAAGCCGCGGCCGATACCACTGGGCCACCACTGCCAGCTACCATCTTCAGTTAAATTAAAAGTTTAAAAACAACATAATTTATCTAGTAGTAGACACGCTTCAATCGACAATTCATCGAAACACGTAATTGTAACACGATATCTTGCAAAAATACCGCGATTCAAAGAGTAAAATGCGCATCACTTTTGAACTGCTTAACCGATTTGCACCAAACTTACCTAAGAACTCTTTTGACGAAGTCATCGTTCAAACAAAAAAAAAAAATATAAAAAATGATTACTAGTTTATCATAATTATGTGACTTCGAGTTACAGCTGTATTAGCTATATGTAGGCGGGCGCCTTGCCTGGAGGCTTTATAATTCGGGTACTAAGTTCCGTTTACGTTTTTATTTTTCGTTTTTATTTTCCAGTTTGAGTTTAGATTTCGATGTTTTTGTTGGTATATTGGCGTGTGCTAGCTGTCAATATGGCAAATATATATATTTTTTATTTTTTTATTGAGTAATGTAAATTATTTGCATACTATTGTATAGAATCAAGCTTTTGTTTTTTTTCTAACTGAACAGACAGCTGTGCTGCTGGGGAGTTTGTTGCGCCACTTCTTCTTCCCAGCAAAAGCACTAGGAAGTGGTAAAAACAGGCCAAGAGGATCATCGGCAATGAGGTACTGGCCGAATCTAGGCTCCAAAGCCTTCAGCATCGGCGCCGAGTTGCCAGCCTGTCGGTTTTTATCGGTTACATTTCGGGGAGTGTGCGTTGGAATTGCATGAACTAATTCCTCCTAGCCCGTTCCACAATCGGACTATAAGACGTTTTGGGAATACTTTTATTATGCGTACAGCAAACGAGTGGAATTCATTTTTTTATTTGTTTAATCTTCGTCGGCCTGATTAATATGCATATCCATGCCAAATTATAGCTTTCTAGTACTAAGAGTCTCTGAATTAAGCTGCGGACATACGGACGGACAGACGGACATGGCAAAACTGATGGACATGACGGACTGGCAAGGGTTTCTTGTTGACTACATCACATCACATCACATCATCAGCCTATTAATGTTCCCACTGCTGGGACACAGGCCTCCTCTCTGTGAGAGGGAATGGGCCGTTATCCACCACGCGGGCCCAGTGCGGTTTGGTAGATGTCACATGTCTTCGAATTTTTGGTTGTAGGACATGCCGGTTTCCTCACGATGTTTTCCTTCACCGTTTTGAAAGCAGTGATGATAAATAATTTACACAAAGTAAAGCGCCTGCCTGGGCTCGAACCCACGACCTACAACTTGTATGTCGCGGCCGATACCACTGGGCCACCACTGCTCTTGTTGACTACGGAACGCTAAAACTGTTTTAGTAAAAAAAAATCTCGACAATGCCAAGATTTTTTTCATGTTAAGCTAAACTAACTTAGCTTAGCTCTTGATCTGCAGTGGGCCTCAACTCAAGATGACGCATATCTCATCTGATACTACAAAATTACGCAAAGAGAATGACAAGCAAAAAACTGACGCTATTTCAAATGTAGAACTAATACGCCTGATCAAACTATTGCGCGTTGTATCTATGCAAGACCAAGGCTATTGATACTACCTTGAAGTTCTGGGGAATACCAATTATTTACTTCATCTCACCGTATACGGCTACGTAATAAATAACGTAGCATGAATCAGGATCACAGAGGTGAATTGATGGACAAATAGAGCAAAGTTATTTACATGTTAAATACCATTTATTTAAGCTGAATTGGGACAGTATATTAAATTTCTGGAGTTTGAGAGTTGGTATTTAAGAGCTTAACTATTGATTAGTTAGATTCAAGCTCACCGAGATTTCAGTAGCTTACAGTTTGAATTTGATACAGTCTTTTCAAACTATTGCAGAATACACTACATTTTTAATTTGTTCCTCACCTTTAAAATGTAAAAAAAAATATTGGAAAACTACGGTGGGACCCTATAAAATACTCATTGGTAGTGTCGTTTCGTACAAAAATTTCCTTTCACCAACCAACCCATTCATAAAAAATCCACTCGCATTTTCTACAAAGAAAAATGGGTCAATGTCTTACTTCACAATTTTCTGTGAATTACTTACCTAAGAAGTTTGCCGTGAACACTATCGAGTGAGTCAGGCGCATCGCAGATGTCACGCCATTTGACATACGTCATGATGTACACTCGCGTAGTACACGTAGTATAGTATAGTCATTACTTTAATATTATTTTTAATACAGTTATGTTGTGATGATCGTCAATGAGGTGGTTTGGTTTGTTGATTGTATTTGTACTTTGTTTTTTTTTTGTATACAATGTTGTATGTGCAATCAAATTGTCGAGAGCAATTTTTAATTAAGTTTAGTTAGATCGTAAGAATTGTATATTTTGAATTCTTAATCAATTCGAGCGTTGTGGTAATGTCATATCTACAGGTTGCGTTTAATAACAGTGCGTGATAAAAAAAAAAGATTTATTTTTCACATATTTTTTGTCGTCAATTAAATAATTGATAAAAATAAGGATGAGTTAATATTATTTTCTAAAATCTCAAAGAGTGATCCAAACGGGAAAATATCGTATTAAATAAAAAAAAACCTAAACGGCTTATATAATAATTATAATGAATGATGAACATACGTACAGTACTTATACAGAGAATCCATTACCATAATTATATAAAGTTCCTATTAATACTCTTATTTTCAAATGTAAATCGTTAATATTTTAATAATAGAATAGAAAGGAAGATTTATGAATACTGGGTTTTACCAGGGTCACCAGTTTGCGTCAATGGATAACTAAGTTCTAGTTATGACAATTTTATTTAATTACTAGAATTAATTTACAAGTCTTTTGTGGAAACAGTTAGCCGTGGGTGTGTATTAGTCATTTTGGATTAGAGTGACTAATATTGCTTAGAGACTAAGCGGCCTTTGCCCTGAGACAAAACAGGGTAACAAAAGAAAATTAAAAAAAAATAACGACGATACACATAATAACAACAAAAACAACAATATTTACTTCATACTAGCTGTGCCCGCGGCTTCGCTCCCGTCAACTGCCTACCCTACTTACTTTCCTGTCTATCCTACTTACCTTGCCACCTACCCTACCTACCTACCATTTTTTTGCTACTGTCATTGTTTCGCGGAGAATCAGAATCCGCCATTCAGAAAATGACTTCAAATGCACAACGCCATCTATCGAATATCGAGTTCAACTATCCGAGTATCTGAATAGCGTGTGGTGTGATAATTTAACTTCTTGAACACTTTAAATTCATCAAACTTTTGATTGAGTAAACCGATTGCGATGAATCAAAAACTAAGTAATTCTTCAAGATACGCACAATTTATGTACATTGGTTTCGTACAATTCACGTGATGCGTGCACAAATAAACAGACAAACAGACAAAAATGCTGAAAATAGGTTCTGTTGGTTATCCTTTAACATCCTGGCAATTTTTTTTGGAAATATTTTTTATGTACAAAATTACTTTTCTACAGATTTATTATATGTATTGATGATGATTGATTCACAAGCGGCCACTAGTTTATTAACTACCTATTCTTTCTTTTTAACACTCGACAGAAAAAGAGGGGTGTTATAAGTTTGAAGCGTGTATCTGTGTATTTGTGTATCTGTCTGTAGCATCATAGCTCATAAACGGATGAATCAAATTCAAATTCAAAGGTCATTTATTCAAACTAGGCTGAGAATCAGCACTTTCCGAACGTCAAAATTACATAAGACAGTCCCCCAAGAACGCCCGCCCTTCACCACTTCCTAGTGCTTTTGCTGGGAAGAAGAAGTGGCGCAACAAACTAAGCTATGATGCTACAGACAGATACACAAATACACAGATACACGCTTCAAACTTATAACACCCCTCTTTTTCTGTCGAGTGTTAAAAAGAAAGAATAGGTAGTTAATAAACTAGTGGCCGCTTGTGAATCAATCATCATCAATACATATAATAAATCTGTAGAAAAGTAATTTTGTACATAAAAAATATTTCCAAAAAAAATTGCCAGGATGTTAAAGGATAACCAACAGAACCTATTTTCAGCATTTTTGTCTGTTTGTCTGTTTATTTGTGCACGCATCACGTGAATTGTACGAAACCAATGTACATAAATTGTGCGTATCTTGAAGAATTACTTAGTTTTTGATTCATCGCAATCGGTTTACTCAATCAAAAGTTTGATGAATTTAAAGTGTTCAAGAAGTTAAATTATCACACCACACGCTATTCAGATACTCGGATAGTTGAACTCGATATTCGATAGATGGCGTTGTGCATTTGAAGTCATTTTCTGAATGGCGGATTCTGATTCTCCGCGAAACAATGACAGTAGCAAAAAAATGGTAGGTAGGTAGGGTAGGTGGCAAGGTAAGTAGGATAGACAGGAAAGTAAGTAGGGTAGGCAGTTGACGGGAGCGAAGCCGCGGGCACAGCTAGTATGAAGTAAATATTGTTGTTTTTGTTGTTATTATGTGTATCGTCGTTATTTTTTTTTAATTTTCTTTTGTTACCCTGTTTTATCTCAGGGCAAAGGCCGCTTAGTCTCTAAGCAATATTAGTCACTCTAATCCAAAATGACTAATACACACCCACGGCTAACTGTTTCCACAAAAGACTTGTAAATTAATTCTAGTAATTAAATAAAATTGTCATAACTAGAACTTAGTTATCCATTGACGCAAACTGGTGACCCTGGTAAAACCCAGTATTCATAAATCTTCCTTTCTATTCTATTATTAAAATATTAACGATTTACATTTGAAAATAAGAGTATTAATAGGAACTTTATATAATTATGGTAATGGATTCTCTGTATAAGTACTGTACGTATGTTCATCATTCATTATAATTATTATATAAGCCGTTTAGGTTTTTTTTTATTTAATACGATATTTTCCCGTTTGGATCACTCTTTGAGATTTTAGAAAATAATATTAACTCATCCTTATTTTTATCAATTATTTAATTGACGACAAAAAATATGTGAAAAATAAATCTTTTTTTTTTATCACGCACTGTTATTAAACGCAACCTGTAGATATGACATTACCACAACGCTCGAATTGATTAAGAATTCAAAATATACAATTCTTACGATCTAACTAAACTTAATTAAAAATTGCTCTCGACAATTTGATTGCACATACAACATTGTATACAAAAAAAAAACAAAGTACAAATACAATCAACAAACCAAACCACCTCATTGACGATCATCACAACATAACTGTATTAAAAATAATATTAAAGTAATGACTATACTATACTACGTGTACTACGCGAGTGTACATCATGACGTATGTCAAATGGCGTGACATCTGCGATGCGCCTGACTCACTCGATAGTGTTCACGGCAAACTTCTTAGGTAAGTAATTCACAGAAAATTGTGAAGTAAGACATTGACCCATTTTTCTTTGTAGAAAATGCGAGTGGATTTTTTATGAATGGGTTGGTTGGTGAAAGGAAATTTTTGTACGAAACGACACTACCAATGAGTATTTTATAGGGTCCCACCGTAGTTTTCCAATATTTTTTTTTACATTTTAAAGGTGAGGAACAAATTAAAAATGTAGTGTATTCTGCAATAGTTTGAAAAGACTGTATCAAATTCAAACTGTAAGCTACTGAAATCTCGGTGAGCTTGAATCTAACTAATCAATAGTTAAGCTCTTAAATACCAACTCTCAAACTCCAGAAATTTAATATACTGTCCCAATTCAGCTTAAATAAATGGTATTTAACATGTAAATAACTTTGCTCTATTTGTCCATCAATTCACCTCTGTGATCCTGATTCATGCTACGTTATTTATTACGTAGCCGTATACGGTGAGATGAAGTAAATAATTGGTATTCCCCAGAACTTCAAGGTAGTATCAATAGCCTTGGTCTTGCATAGATACAACGCGCAATAGTTTGATCAGGCGTATTAGTTCTACATTTGAAATAGCGTCAGTTTTTTGCTTGTCATTCTCTTTGCGTAATTTTGTAGTATCAGATGAGATATGCGTCATCTTGAGTTGAGGCCCACTGCAGATCAAGAGCTAAGCTAAGTTAGTTTAGCTTAACATGAAAAAAATCTTGGCATTGTCGAGATTTTTTTTTACTAAAACAGTTTTAGCGTTCCGTAGTCAACAAGAGCAGTGGTGGCCCAGTGGTATCGGCCGCGACATACAAGTTGTAGGTCGTGGGTTCGAGCCCAGGCAGGCGCTTTACTTTGTGTAAATTATTTATCATCACTGCTTTCAAAACGGTGAAGGAAAACATCGTGAGGAAACCGGCATGTCCTACAACCAAAAATTCGAAGACATGTGACATCTACCAAACCGCACTGGGCCCGCGTGGTGGATAACGGCCCATTCCCTCTCACAGAGAGGAGGCCTGTGTCCCAGCAGTGGGAACATTAATAGGCTGATGATGTGATGTGATGTGATGTAGTCAACAAGAAACCCTTGCCAGTCCGTCATGTCCATCAGTTTTGCCATGTCCGTCTGTCCGTCCGTATGTCCGCAGCTTAATTCAGAGACTCTTAGTACTAGAAAGCTATAATTTGGCATGGATATGCATATTAATCAGGCCGACGAAGATTAAACAAATAAAAAAATGAATTCCACTCGTTTGCTGTACGCATAATAAAAGTATTCCCAAAACGTCTTATAGTCCGATTGTGGAACGGGCTAGGAGGAATTAGTTCATGCAATTCCAACGCACACTCCCCGAAATGTAACCGATAAAAACCGACAGGCTGGCAACTCGGCGCCGATGCTGAAGGCTTTGGAGCCTCGATTCGGCCAGTACCTCATTGCCGATGATCCTCTTGGCCTGTTTTTCGATTAACTTAAGTACATCCAGCTGATACTTGGCAGATCCGTCCCAGAGATGAGAGCAGTAGGTACTCCATGCATGATCGAACTTGCGCTTGATATTTTAAATTGTTTCTGGGACAATTTTATAACAACTTGTATCAAGTCCATTCAAAAGCAGTTTGATGATGAAGTACCTAACTCAAAATACCCGTCTAAACAAGCCCAAACATCCACTCCAGCTCATTTTAACCAGCTTAAAACAACCTGCACATATGCAATAATTACAGACTGCAGTTTATTAATCAAAAGTGTATTCGATAATGATTTTCCCTAGTCGATGCCACTCGCACCGGGTCGGCTGGGTGGCCGGTGGCCGCATAGTACGAATCCACTTCATTTTGTGGTACAAACGCGAACCCGTCCTAATTTTGCTCGCTCGGACATGAAATTAAAATCGGTTTAATGTATAAATGTGATATGCACTTAATTAATATTTAATTAGGTGTCTAAATAAAAGCTCTCTGTGTTGCCAGCTGTGGTAACGATAGTGTTGCCATGTAAAATTATGTGCTGTTAAACAGCCTTTTGTCATGCCGGATTTGGGTGGTTAAAATGGGGTTATTTTGTGAATTGGTTATTATGAGTTCATGATCAGTAAATATTACAAAATAAGCATGCAGGGAAATAATAAATGACTCTACTTTTTTCTTAGAATTCATGTCATAAAACTCATAAAACCAATATTTGCAAGGTTAATTCCTAAGAATTTTTTGGTTACTAAAAAATCCAAATCCCCGTGTTTCAAATTTGAAGGATAATTAATTTTCTTAAAACAGTAACATTTACCGACTTCATAACAGGATAGTTATGAAAGCTAGATGTTAACATAGGCACGGACAGGGCGCCTAGGCCTGCCGGTGACGTGGGATAATTACCGGCCGTCCCCGCTTCACCCCCTCACTTCGCCCCTCGACACCCCCCTGCGACACCCACGGTAATGTCACATTAACACTTCCACCTCGGGC
The DNA here is from genome assembly GCA_948252205.1 of Orthosia incerta. Lineage (NCBI taxonomy): Eukaryota > Metazoa > Arthropoda > Insecta > Lepidoptera > Noctuidae > Orthosia > Orthosia incerta. The sequence goes on from OX411759.1 coordinate 10,238,496, forward strand.
GTCCGCGTGCAAACTGTCAAAACATCGCGTCGTGTTTAACGAATATGAAATAAATGAAAATAGCGATTAAAATTGGCCATTTGTACTGAAAATCAGCGCTGGAAAGGTGGTTATATAGGGTGATTGCAATTTTTGTGTTGGGTTATTTAGAATTATTATAGTGATACAGCTGAAAGGAGTTAGGATATAGTTTTAATTTTTTGTAGTAATTAGATATCTTAAAATTTTATTGTCCAGCAGTCAAAAGACAAAAGAAAGATGATTGATGATTTAGCAGGCTTCTACAAATTTTGAAATATGGTCCTATTTGCCATGGTGAGCGGGATATAGGGGGTGACCATAAGCTCTTAGAGCGGTATCAATATGATATCGAATAAGGGACAGATGAATTTGACTTGTATACATCTGTCACTTACTCGATCTCAAATTGATACCGCTCTAAGAGCTTATGGTCACCCCCCAGGTTTTAGATTTCTGAGTCAAAGTTTTAAAACAACCATACCATCCACCAAACTGCTCTCTTGTTGACTCATAAGCAACAAGTATTTGCATTGAACTATCAAGACAATTATTGAAGAATCTGGCTCTCGATAATAATTCTGCTGCTTTCGCACTTGACGCGTGGGACTTCTACAACTCTTCTATTTACAACAGATCGCAACTCATCATCTGCCTAGCCTTTTCCCAACTATATTGGGGTCGGCTTCCAGTCTTACCGGATTCAGCTAAGTACCAGTGTTTTACATGGAACGACTGCCTATCTGACCTCCACAACCCAGTAACTGGGTAACACGGTGCCCCTTGGCAAGACTGGTGTCAGATCTCAAGCTTCTGACTACTCGTAACGACTGTCAAAGATCTTCAAATAACAGCCGGGACCAACGGCTTAACGTGCTTTCCGAGGCACGGTGGAAACTCGGTATGTTTAACCTTGATGATCGACCCGTGCGGCTGTTATTATTTAGCCACGAGCTCCTCTACAACAGATCGCAAACTCGCAACTAAAAAACATATAAACTGATACATAACGCATCTATATAAAAGTATATACAAAGTATAAAAAGGGGAGAGGGGAAGAGGCTCATTGGGCGTCAAATAATTCGTCCAAGGGAAAAGAGCCCAGAACGCTGGCAGCATTGCCACTTTTAAATGTTAATGACCATTTTTTTTTTAATGTTGCAAGGGCGGAGCATAGCCAACTTCTCAATTTAATTTGATTAATTGGTGTAAATAAATATTTTATGATTATAAACGTAATATATTTAAAGATAATAGTGTTAATACATACACCTTTATTGTAATTAAAAATAAATTAATAATAAGATAAATGCGATCGACAGAATGAAGTCTGACATAAATAAGTTGAAACTAAATAAGGCCCGCAAGTTACTTAACAAATGTATTTTTTTGCCGTGCAATTAGTTCCATTTTCGATCTACTTCGATTTTCGAACAACTTTCGAACACTCAGGATACTTTTTTAATTTTTAACTCCAACGTCAGCCCGCCGCATAGAGTTTTTATTATTTGAGAAAAGTTTTAAAAATTAGTTAAGTACAGGTTATAATTCATTTAAGGCGTTATTAATTACTCTAGATTTAGATTTTGATCAAATTAATTTTAAATATTCATTAAATATGTTTGGCAGAATGAATATTTTGCTCGTGCCTTTTTGCGTTACGACGTGACAGCTATTTGCACATGCGCAGTAGAACTATGAACTATTAGTTAATCTGTGGATATGCTGAGCGCCCTTGAATAAGCGCCATTTTATTAATTTCTTGCTTGGCTCAGATATATTTTTTTATTTCTTCGCACAATGCATAGTAAAATGTTGTATGATACACGTGCGTAAGATGATTTCCGACTCGTGTCGATTTATCCACTCACTCGCTTTGCTCGCTTGTGAATAAAAATGCCACTCATCGGAAATCACCTACTTCCCGCACTTGTAGCATAAATAACTATTATGTTTTTTATGTAACGATAAAGTGGCAACACCCCAAATTTCAGTTTAGTCTACGAAATAAAAAATCGGATATTAAATAGTTTTTAAAACATAATAATCACCTATATTTAGCCACACCACCGTTAAGTCACGGATGTCGTATGCAAACACGTCTGGGAGCCAATCAAGGGCCTTGATTAGGGGTGGAGGGGGTGTAATTAGCCTCCTTTGATCGCACCGCGTCTGTTCTTGTTTAACGTATGATTAGACATATAATCGATGTAGTACGCGGTGTGAGCTATGGCGGATGTGATGTTCCGGTTTCGGGCCTGTCAAGGAAATGGTGATAATCTAATTGGCTAATCGAATCTTGGTGTGATAATTTGCTTTGGGTTGTTCAGGGGTGTAAGGATAGTCCTATCCACCCTACATTTTGCTGTTGTAGTGAGAGCGATTCGAGAAATTGTCTAGCTAGTTACGTAAATTGTTTAAGCCAGATTCATATCCGCGATTAATTGGAAACCGAAATGTTGACGCACGTTAATTCTCTTTAAAACATTGGTCATACAAATCTTAAGAAACTAGTGAAAGACATAAATAAACATATTTCATCGGTTTTATAAACTCGCTTTTAAAAATAAAGGCTTTAATACATTTAATGTAACTAAACCACTCCAAGGCATTAAGCATCTTCCAGCTTTAAGCCTACATCAAATAAAAAAAACCGGCCAAGTGCGAGTCGGACTTGCGCACGAAGGGTTCCGTACCATTATCGCAAAAAAACGGCACAAAAATCACGTTTTTGTATGGGATTTTATTTGGGATTTTATTTTAATCTGTTTTTGTTTGTGTTGTTGTAGCGGCAATAGAAATATAAATAAAATAAAATAAAAATAAAAAAAGCCTTTTATTTCATGCATTTCAAATTTACAAAATGTTTTAGTTTGTGTAACAGAACAGTAATCATATTTTTTTTACAAATGTTAGTAAAACTTTCATCACTTTCTAAATATAATTCTTAATAGAAATATATCATCTGTCAAATTTCAACTATCATCTAGCTAGCTATCACGGTTCATGAGATACAGCCTGGTGACAGACAGACGGACAGTGGAGTCTTAGTAATAGTGTCCCGTTTTTACCCTTTGGGTACAGAACCCTAAAACTCATCCACCTAACTAATCCCATGGTTAAGCAAACCCTTACAAGTATCAAACGAAAGTAAAAACAAAACAAAACACATACTTCGATGAAGCTTTATAAATCTCATTATGTTCCCTATAAGAATATTCTCACCCCTCGATCGTTCATCTTTTTGTTTTTATTGCTGATCACTTACGTCGTAAGTTGGCGTAATTTGATACATCCTGTGCTTGACGCTCGCCAGTGGACGCTGAACAACGCGAAAGGGCCTAACTGAACTATTCCCAAAGAAAAAATAAGGAACATTGCTTATTGTGTAGCCGTTTTAGGTACAGGTCAATATGGGCAATGGGAAAGGTTGAGGATTTTTTCTTGTAAGTATTTTAGGTTTTTTGCTTTATTTTTGTGTTGAAATATTCTTGTAAATACAATTTATGATGTATCTGGCGGATTAAGGTTACACTAGTCGATAATTCTTCCATAAAAACGTAGTCTAGGGATTAATCCACTGTTTGACGATGTGCATTCAAAATAAAAAAATGGTATCAATATGTCTCATCATAAAAAAGCCAAAGCCCTATATCGAGCCAAAAAATAAAAAAATATATATTTGAAAGTTATGAGCGTCGAAAGTTCCACATTTCGAAACTAATTTTAACGCATTTTTGGGCGCAAATAAATACCATAAGAAGACGGAAAATTGCAAAACGGCCACCATACAGGGATAGATTATTAAATCAACAATGCAAGTAATTATATTTTGAAGAGATACGTTTAGTCGTTTTTTCATGATATCCAGACTGCCAAAGGTCTGTTTATAACATTTCGCGCGCTCGGTTTCGTCCTAAATCATTATCCATTTCGCTACAAATTTGCAAAAGTGTGTATTTGTACGCGAACTAGCATTCTACTTGTCATCACAGCATCTATATCTTCCGCACGTGTTGTCGATTGATATAAAATTCATTTCAACCCCGCGCACAAAATAGTTCGTGCCGTCGACTAGTGTAACCTAAAGACAGATATTCTAAGATTTGCTGATAACCTGGTTACATTGGAAGAGAACCCAAGAGTACTGGAATCCATGATACAGTTTCTAGTGGACTGAAGCTGAAAAGTCGGTCTGGAAGTAAACTCGAGCTAAACAAAAATGTTGACAAACTCAGTAGCTGCAGACATAATCCACAACAGACAAAATATCGAATATGTAGAGGTATATGTGTATCTTGGCCAGCTTATATCACCAAGTGATCAAATGTCCATAGAAATTGACAAAATAACTGTCACGGGCTGGAAAAAAAATTGGGCTTAGAAATAAATAATGAAATGCAAGGAGATCAATAAAAATACTTTCGAAACCTGTATTCTCCCCTGCATCACGTATGGAGGCCTAGACGAAAAATCGTAGGGTATCTCGCAAAATGTCAGAGAGCCATGGAAAGGAGCATACTAGGGGCAGGGCTAAAGCTAAAAGACAAAGTCAGGAATATAGACAGCAGACGCAAAACAAAAGTAACAAACATCTTAACATAATAATGGTATATCGATCAACTAAAATGGAGATGGACAGCCTAAGCTCCGTTGGAAGATCGAAAAATGGAGTAAACAGGTGACTAACTGGTACCCAAGAGATGGGTTTAGAATAGAAGCTGAGGTCGCAAAGGGAGAAGATGGGAGCCGGCAGATAGAAAACAGTGGAAGGCGTTGGAGGAAGCCTAAGCCGTAGGCACACCGAGCTAAGAGGTATATTATGAATCGAACAATTCAAGTAGTATTTAAGTCGAGATGTATGAAAGTTTGGCATAAAAAGCTTTTATAATTATTGTTATATCTGGCGGGGTAATCAGTTGGGGTATATCTACTCTAAAACTGTAACGTAATAAATAATAGTTTGTACCTAATTTACTCACTGTTCGGGGTATGTTTGTTTTAGCTGTAAATATTCCATATTATCTAAATAAATAAAGAGAAACAAGACCTTTTAAAAACACTAATAAGTAGTGTAACTTTAGTTCATTCGGTAAATGACAGCTGAATGTATAATATGATAAAATTGCCAAAAGATAAAATTTAAATTCCCTAGCCTTTTCCTCGTTACATCGAAATAAGAAAATCATCCAACAAATAAGAAAGAAAGAAAAGAAAGAAAAAATTTTGAATTGCCACAAAACGACACACAAACATCACACTTCATGAACAAGAACAGTGGTTACAGATTTTGAAAACTAAACCCTTACAATAGTGCTAGTAGTTCTTAAATAATGTTAGAAAAGTAAAAAAGACAAAAACAAAATAATGCGAGTATAAATAAAAGCAGATGCATGTCGTGGTTGTGGCAAGAAGGCTTCCACTCAGCATAATGCTGTGCCGTGGGGGACCCACTGCACGGCGCTGATTTTCAGTGGTCGCCTAGGACGTGACGTACGGAAACCAAGGTCTGTAGCGCATGTAAAGATAGATACAAATAATACAAAAAAAAATAAAAATACAGTAATATATTTAAAATAAACTAGGAATAAACTATATATAAACTAGGAATAAACTATAAATATGTTGTGAATAAAAGGAATGCAGCTATCGGAAACACCGAGGAGTTGCATAAATCATTATAATGTGTTGACAAATCCAGCTTGGTTGCCAATGTAATAATGACCATTAAAAGTACGGCGTGATAGTCCATATTTAGATATCCTGTGTTACCGTAAATAAACTTTCTTTCCTGTAAGTTGTTAAGGTCATCAGGAAATGGTGTGAATTTGAATACCTAATTTACGTTATATTTTATCGTTGTTTTCTAGATTCCGAATACGTACTAAAGTAACTCAGTTTTGTCTATAAGGGCAGATGTGCCTCTTTTTCTTAGGACACTAGAGTTGCATTGTCTAACAAGTGCAATCAAAAATATCCGGAAAATCGATGGTTAAATGTCTGTAGCCAAACACGGGCAATTTGGCATATTCATCTCTCTGGGACGTCATCGGGAACGAAATGGCATCGGCATTGACAATAATTATTAGCCGGATGACGGAAATCCGGTCTAAACTTACGGCGGACAGTCGGACAGCCGGACGTCCGGCTTCATTTATTCATCTTACACAAACAGCATTTCTTGTATAGAGGTTGAAAATGGCCGATTTAGCTCCATTTTCCGGAAAATGCTTAACGGTATCTAACTCTACCTAAATCTAGAGTCTATAGCTGATAAGACTTGTTTATAAAGTTCAGTTGAAAAGACTATACCAACAAGAAAAGCTCTTTAGGGGTTTCAAGGCACATTTTATTACTCCTATTGTAATTTTATTAACCAGGCGTACGCGAAGCGTCTTCGTTTCAGTGTTGTCAATTTTTTTTGCGTATGTCCGGATGTCTGGATGTCCAGATGTCCGGATGTCCGACTGTTCTCCTCTACAAGTCGTTTTTCTCAAAGATTCTCTTAAGCAGGTTCGATAATTATATAAAAAAATCTTGTCGATTCAGTTTTTTGTAATCTAAAAAAAAACTGATTGGACAACAAAATAAAAAAGATAGACTTGCGAGGTCTACAACTCACAGAGGCACTAGTGTTAAAGTTGTGAAGTTTAGTGTTTTTTCAAGTTCGTCGAGATTGATAAGTCGCGGATACCTACATCAAAACTAGTCTTTTTAGACGAGATCATTCAAATATTGTTTTGTATATAAGATCATATTTATAGAAAAAAAAATTCATTCTCACAATTTTTTTTTTTTTTTTTATAATTGTTCATTGCGTTTCTTATTAGGCCGATGCTATTGAAACCTACTAAAATATTTTCCAGCCTTTCTTTTTTAAAATACGCCCATGCTATAAAATACAAATCATGTAGTAATGTAGTCTAAGGCAATTATGGTTCAATCGGTGGCATAAAACTGTCGAAAGTCTCACCACAAAAAATACATAGGCTGCCAAATTACGCGAAGCTACACTTGCTATTATGCTAATAATAATATGCAAAAAATAGTAATAGTAGATATAATAGTAAAAAGTGGTGTAAATAAGTACAAACGGTAACATTGACCGGTTCAATGCGTTCGATTCTTAAGACACGTCCACTCTGTGGGCAATGTAAGTTGCCGAGATTAGATGCGTGGCCACTAAATAAGAGGGCTTTTGTTTTATAATGGAATATTATTTGGGGTCTGTTTTGGCACAGATAATACAATACTAGCATACAGATGCCTCATCCCATACAAAAAACCGTGCCGACGTAACTAGCGTTTTTCATCTGATTAATCTTGTTATTTTTGTAAGTACATCAATCGCGTTCGATCCCGTTTCACGGCAATAGATGGTGTTAGCAGCGACTTGCAAATAAAAGGGTTTACTAGGTTCGTGAATATTTTTTTTCTTTAAATACAGTGAAGGTACGTTTTTTCAGTTTTTTTTTGCACCAAAATTTGTTACAATGCAAATTTTAACAATTGAGTGGAATGTCTCAGAAATTAAAAATGCGCCATCTATTGGCATCAATTTTAAATGATCCGTTCAAATAATCTTTGAAATGTGAATTAAGAGCCCAATATTCCATAATTTTGTACTTAGGAGAGTTGATTAAACAAGAACATACAATTTTTATGTTCAGATATTCTATTGAAAAAAATACCAGCAAAAAAGTTTACTGAACGAAAAACTAAATGTTTAGCTTCATATATAGGAACCGCGAAAAAACAGTTTCTGGTAGAAATCCCTACGTTGAAAATCCAATTATCAAGCACTTAGGTAGGAATCGGAGTGATGGAAAATTGGAAGTTATGTACCTACTTCACGCTGTTTTAGACTATACAGAACCTTCTTTCTGCGATTTTCAGAAACAGCTGGATTTGAATCGCGAGTCCGCAATAACCCCTTGCTTGTGCAACCTCGCTGCTCTACTGGCTCTACCGAAGGTATTGTTACACGGAATGGATCCGGCCGATTGACGATCGTTGATACAGCCGGCCGGGCGCGTAACATTATCCGCCGTACACGCGATACGCGGGCTAGCGTTACCTATCTCGCGCACATACCTACGCCTAGGTAGCCACGTACGATCGGCGCGGGCGCACACCCAGCCACACTTATCGATATCTTTATTGACTTATTAACGGCCGTTTGTTACCATTTGTGAAACTGCTACATATAAGAACCATCATAAAAATAATGCCCAATCATCAGCTCACAAATTACATCGAATACTTTCCACTAACTTCTCTTCAACGTATCAAACCAAGCTCGTACAAAAGGAACATTACGCTAAAATTAGCAGTTTGAATGTCCGTGGTGAGTAGAGCAGTGTGCTGTAAGCTTTGTGCATTGCCCGTGCTCTTTCAGCGAGATAATCAAATCATTACCGCCTGACAACACAACGGGCACTTATTTAGAGCTAAATCTAAATAAGATAAAGTGTCCTGCTATCCGTTTACTAAGCTCGTTCGATACCGAGGTAGTCAGTAACATGATCCAATTTTAAATTGCAGTCAAAACTTGGAACATCATGTCGTAAGTCGAAACGCAAATTGCCGACACGATTTTTACAATATTTTTTAGTAACAAACTCAAACACATTACTCGTACCGACAGAAGGCAACCGTAGCACGTAGAACAATAATTGATTGTATTGAGCCTGGCCGACACCTCAAAAATGTATCGGTAAGTATGAGGAGCGAATATTAATTTTGCGTCTCTGTCTTCCCCGTAAATCTAAATATGAAGAAAAGAGAAAGGAGTTGTGTACGATGCTATCCGATATGCGTTTTCCTCTGAAGGGATACGGCTGTACGTGATTCGGTGTTTTTTTCGTGGGTGGAATTATTTGTAAGGCTTCGTTATGTGTAGCTCATTACAGTACAAGCGCGTATCCTGCCGTGACCGCAAATGCGAGACATTACGGATCAGAGGAGCCACCTGAGCCGAGCGAGCGGAGCGGGATGCAGGCGATGCTTCTACACTTAATGCTTCGTACGTGCGACGTGCACCGGCACTAGAGGCTAGAGATGGGTCGTACTAGGTGAATTTTGGACTAGGTGCACCTAGTCCAAGTCCGTACAAATACTCGATCCAAATACCTGTTCCACCTAGTCCACCTAGTCCATGAAATACGCATACTTTATAGATGCTTAGTCTTTGCGTACCACCGATACGTGTAGATACGTACCTACGTACGCAGTAATGAAATGTAATCTTCCCTTCATACTTTACACAGACTTGACTGTTATCGTAAAGATTTATCTACGTTAAAGATTGTTGGCGTAATTAAAATATTTCTATAAATTTTTCAGAGTACTTAATTAGTAATTTTTTTTTTTTATACACTAATTCCTTTGGTAACGATTATTTAAACAATAAACACATGAATTAAAGTCGTAATAAAAAATAGATATAATTATGTTCTTAAATGATTTATCAAAATTTCGTTACGAAAACCGATCACACTTAATAAGTCCGATAGTACGTGTTTGCGACGACTAGTAGGTAACAATACGTCAAGCGAGATCACATCCGCATGAGTCCGTACTTGATACTAGACTGCATCATAAAGTCTTCATTCGCATCGAGTATCGTCAAAGTACCTATTCTATAAAGTCTGCCTAGTCCCGACTAATCTCGAGTCTCGAGTATTGACAAAGTACCTATTATATAAAGTCTGCCTAGTCCCGACTAGTCTCGAGTCTCGAGTATTGACAGACAAGGATGAAAGGATTGCGGAATAGTGTAGTTAAAAAAGGACAGAATATATTCTAGCACAACACAGTGCGCGTCGCGTGACTTTTATGCCATTGAAATATGGTTCAAATTAAAATGACTGACACACGTATGATTTTGGCAAACATGAATGAGCTATGACTATGCTGCTATCTCGCTTCGCCGCGTCGTCGGTACTTTGATCGCGTTCGCGCGGGCCGCGGGTGCCGTGCACTGCGTAGGCACAGTGAGACTAGGTGGATCGAGTATTTTAAAAGTTAGAATAGGTGCAGCCTAGTCTCGCTAAATATCTAATCCCTGGATCTGTTCTAGTATATACGCTTCATCTCTACTAGAGGCAGCGTTTTGTAAAACAAAAGGTTTATCGACTTACAGGTGCTAAAATTTTGCAAGAGTTTGTAGAAATGTTGTTAAAGAAACTTGGAAGTCTTATACAAAAGTTTGTTGTTAAATTATGTTTGTATCACCAAAATGGTTTGGCTGAAAAAGCTCCCTTTCATTTCTCAGTGCGAATTCTGAAAATCATTTATTTGCTAATAATGTAGACACTCATCATCTTCCGGCCCTTGTGCCATGTCACTTGGGGTCGGCGCAACACGTTTTCTTCTTCCATACCGTCCTGTCTCCCGTCACGCTATCACTGACTCCCTTTTCTTTCATATCACTCCTCACACAGTCCATCCATCTTTTCTTTGGTTGACCCTCTCTCACCATCCATCCGCATTTATATTCATAACTTTTTTAGTAACATGCGTTTCATCTCTCCTCATCAGATTCCATACCAAGACAAACGGTTACCTTTCAACTTTTCTGTCACTGGCGCCACTTTCAAACTTCCTCTAACTCATTTCTCACTTTATCCATTCTCGTCACTCCGCACATCCATATCAACATTCTCATCTCTGCTACATGCAATCTCTTTTCATCCCTCTTTTGGACAGCACAGCATTCTGATCCATACAGTAATAATGTATATACTATATCGTTAAAAGAGTTTGGCTTAAAAAGCTCTTAATCAATTTATTTCTCTATACAGTGCGAATTCTACACCACCAACCACCGGCAATGCGCCATCGGTACATGGTGAACATCCCACCCATACGCACAAAGCGTATTGCTAATACTTTCATTGTGCGCACAGCTAAGGAGTGGAATTCCCTGCCGGTATCTTTGTTTCTTGATAGCTACAAGCTTCGGGTCTTTAAGTCAAGAGTGAATAGCTTACTTCTAGGCAAGTGTGCTTCAACGTGGACCACATCGTCGCTTACCATCAGGCGAGGTAAAGATCAAACGCGAACCTATCGTTAAATAAGTGCGAGTCGGACTCGCACACGAAGGGTTCCGTACCATTATCGCAAATAACTGCAAAAATATCACGTTTGTTGTATGGGAGCCCCACTTAAATATTTAATTTATTCTGTTTTAGTATTTGTTGTTATAACGGCAACAGAAATACATCATCTGTAAAAATTTCAACTGTCTAGCTATCACCTAGCCTGGTGAAGGACGGACAGACAGACAGACAGACAGACAGACGGATCGCGGAGTCTTAGTAATAGGGTCCCGTTTTTACCCTTTGGGTACGGAACCCTAAAAAACAAGTCAAAAGCGAATCAAGTATCTCAAAAATGTTACAGAAACAGAAATCATTTATTTTATGGTCAGATTTTAAAAAAATATATAAAATGGATTTTCGTTGCATTATAAGAATCAAATTCTTATTAGTTTTCAGAATTTTAATAGAAAAATCCTTTAAACAAAACAATGTAAATATGTCTTTAATACTGGCTATCAGACAATAATATCTTGGTGAATGAACTTATTCAAATGGTGGCTGCGGTGAAGTTTGGGGCGGCCGCTACCACCGAACCGCAGACCGAACAATAAATACTTATCTGATAGCCGGGACTAGACGAACGAACGAACGAATGAATGAGTGAATTAATCAAATCAAAGTAAAGTGAATGAAGGGTGTGTAGGGAAAGGGATTTTTGGGCGAAACTATGTGCCGCATCGCGTAATATTTTTTGGTTTTATGTGCCAAATCATCAATTACCTACCAAGAAGAGTTAAGTTCTGAATAAGGTAGATTTAATAATATTTAAGATTTATCAGAAAATTCAATGAATGAAAGGAAAAGCCCCTGACACACCTGTTGAAAAACCAAGTAGGTAAAACCACAGCAGGTTATAAATCCCAAGAAATTTAAGGTGTGAAAATGTTTAATATTTGAATAATGAATACACACAGATGAACTCGTACTTATAAAGGAGAAAACTCAGTGATTTATTCAAAAGAGTCTAAGGTCATTTTAATAAATTCTTTAGTAGTAAAGCTTTATTCAACCATGAAGAGCCGTAAATAGAAAAATCTTTTCGAAAATGCGTTACTTTTTAAACACAGTCTGCAATTTAAGCTAGTGTTTCGATCCAAAACGTGTTTTAGGGTTAATTTTAAAGCAACTAAAATATCAGTCGAATCTTTGTGGTTAGCGCTTTTACAATGCACTTTGCTGATACATTTAAAATTCGCGAATATTGCCACATCGGAAAATAGTGCCTGTAATGAGTTGGGGGACATACGGACGTACGAAGTTAGATGAATAATACAAGCGTTTGTCGGCAAAACGTCGATATAAATCATTCGGAAGTGACCTGTTTAGAAGTTTTGCGCTTGCTTTTTGTAGCGGGCGGCGGGCGGCGCGGAGAGGGTTGGCGTGTCGATGGACGGCTGTTGTCGATAATATTTTGATTTCAGTTTCACTGTATTATTTTATTGAATACATATCGTTCAACAATAACATCTTAACGAGTTTTTTTTTACAGTAAAGACAAGCTTCAAGTAGGAACCATTTTAGAAAATCATCATCATCATCATCTGCCTAGCCTTTTTCCCAACTATATTGGGGTCGGCTTCCAGTCTTACCGGATTCAGCTAAGTACCAGTGTTTTACATGGAGCGACTGCCTATCTGACCTCCACAACCCAGTAACTGGGTAACACGATACCTCTTGGCAAGACTGGTGTCAGATCTCAAGCTTCTGACTACCCTAACGACTGTCAAAGATCTTCAAATAACAGCCGGGACCAACGGCTTAACGTGCTTTCCGAGCCACCGAGGAAACTCGGTATGTTGAAATGGTCACCCATCCACGGACCGACCTCGTCAAGTGTTGCTTGATGATCGACCCGTGCGGCTGTTATTATTTAGCCACGAGCTCATCATATACATTTTAGAAAACATCATTTGAAAACTTAAACTTAAAAAAAAAATTGGTAGAGGTTCTGCCCCCCCTAGCCAAGTTACAAACGTTTTGTATCAAATCTCTTTCTACAATCGTTAACGCCTTCTATTTGTATGGTCTGGGGGGTGACCATAAGCTCTTAGAGCGGTATCAATTTGATATCGAGTAAGTGACAGATGTATACATGTCAGATACATCTGTCCCTTATACGATCTCAAATTGATACCGCTCTAAGAGCTTATGGTCACCCCCCTGAGCACGTGACTTAACGTTCAGATGTGTCATTCTCATACATTGATTCGTTTTCTACTAGCGTTGTCGATTGTGGGTTGGCTACAGGTGCTGAAGCACCAAAATTATGTCTATAATTTATAAATATAAAAAAGTTAAAAACAGCTACTGTCCATTAGCAGTTACATCTATAAATTCATCTGTAAGAAAACCATGTAAGAATTTACATGACTTTAAAAAGGCAATTATAAAATTGACGTATCGATAATACTCGGCACGTAGTGGGTTAACTGTCCAGTCGAACCAGGAGCTGTGGTTTTGTGGCCAGACTTAATTCTACCCGCGCTCTTCGACTACCCGCCCACCATACATTTTAATAGTTTTAATGCCCCAAGAAGCTATCTTCAGTAGCCGATTACGCCGAACAGCCATAGACAACTTCCAATATATCTAATAAGTTTTTTGTACGTTCTAGTTATGAAATAGTAAAAATGAAGACGTTACGTCGCACGTGATTCATTTCCGAAGGTCGGAAATCGTGTGAGGTCAACAGGATTCGTTACTAATAATTTCGGCGGACGCAGGTTGCCGGAATAGGGTTAAGATGCGGGTGGCTCGGGTTTATTGCTCAATTTCGTAGATCAAGGTGTTTGAAATCAGAATGTTTGATATCCGGTGTGAGTGATTAGCAGCTGGGTTTTCCTTGTGTTACGCGTTCTTTTTAAGGTTAAGTTTGGTCTTTCATAATTCACCTGCAATGTTCCATATTCTAATTGACTTCTTAGGAAATATGCGAATCACAAGATCTAAACGTTAGGGGCAAAGTTGTACGTTATATTCTTGTGGGTTTACGGATCTACTTGCTGGCTCAGTAAAAAATAAGATCAGCAAAATGATTACAATCAGGTACACAAAGTCCTATCGCAATATAGGTGCAAATTGGGCCAGGTGTGAGGTGGCAACTAGCAATACAGTGCGATAGAGCGCGTGCACTCCGCCGTCGGTCGGTGCGTAGGAGGTTAATCCGTTGCCGCTTATTACATCCCACAGTAGCACACCGATTGAAACCGCAGCCTGCGGCCCCTGAGTTCTGCAGCCCCATCGATCTATAGTTTCGTTATCAAATTTTCACACGGACCCCAGCCCAGCACCAAGATTGACTTTATTTGAGTAAGTGTAACCGCAGAGCTACGCGCCAACTGCACCTAACGCGCGATAACCGACGCTGTTGACTCCGCTTTACGATACACAGCCGTCCCGATACCATTTTTCAATTGTTTCTCTACTGAATTAAAGGTATTGGAGTGTGAAACAGTGAAAAGTATCGTTATAATGCGATAGGTTGCCGGCCGGTAGCCAATCACGGCGCCCGAGATATTGATCATCGAAATTGATCAATCAAATCGAAAATATCTACCGGAAATAAGGCGCGATGCAACATTACGTTGTTCTTAGAATTGAATGTTTTCAAAAATAGAATTTGTACCTTACAATAATTTTAGTAAAAGTGTGAAAAGTGTTATTGTTTAGATTTTTTGTGGTTACGTATATTTGTGTTGATTTCGAAGTCTCCACATCATTTTAGACAATGTATCAGTAGAGTAATTATTGGGTTCGCGCTGGGAGCCGTTGAAATTGATAGTATTTGACGTAGAAGTGATTACATGGTGTGCCATTGGTAATAGCAGCCGTCAGTGAATGGACCGCCACTCTGATTACTTTGGATTCAAATAGTGATAGACAAGCGAACAATGTAGTGCTAAGTAAAAGATAGACAAGTTATTTTTTAAAAGTCTATATAAAACACAACTATAGGTATCTTTATTTTGACTACGATTTTCGTAGACGTTCGTAGCGTTCTACGTTTAAATGCTACGAGCGTCTACTTTTTCGATTTTTCGAAACTACGAAAGTGCGCTTTCTGAGTTTCGTCAGCCGGTATAACGAAACTTCTTTATCTTGCACTAGCAAGGGTTTTGCAATACGTCTATACCTACTTTTTGGTTCCCTGCTCTTTTTCACAACTAAACGCATCGAACCTCCTTTTCAAAAACTGTCACAGAAAAAAAGCATAGAGCTTTTAAACACCGTTTTCTCTATTCTAAATTCAAAAACAATCTACTCGTTTGCTAGTCTATGGCGCACGATGTTAAGCCGCCGACGTAATGACATTGTGCCCGCGTCCGTTTTTTCTCCTCATCGCATTTGATGTTATTGTTATTATTTTTCTCGCGTAGCCCATCTAGAGGTCGACGACATTTGTCTTAGCTTCTGCTAGTTGGATAGTGGAGAGTTAGATGGAGTCTTGTCTGGTGAAAAGTTGGTATGCCAATTTCTGTCAGATTTCATAGTGGTGTGAAACGTTTACCGTTGTTAGAAGTTGTTGGTACCATGTGCCGCTGAAATTCGTATAAATTATGAAAAATATAATATATAGTAACATATAAGGCAGGGATTCCCAAACTATTTTGGACAAAAGACCTCTTTTCGAAACTGAACTGATACTCTCTCTCTCCTCTCAGCCAAATTAATTTAAAATCCGCTTATTGACTTGCAGAGTTTTTCATCTTGTACGAACTTGTGCACGCTTATTGACTTGTTGTGTTTATTAAAAGTACAACAATGATATTTCCTACTAAAATATAGTCATTGTTATAACAAGTTGGTACACATAACACAACGTGTACAGTATCTTGAAATTTCAAATAAGAACGTCGATTTTTAGACCTCGTGGACCCCCAAAATCAGTTTTCGTTTATGTCGACTCCTGTGAAACAGATTTCGACCTCTTTGGGAATCCCTGCTTTAAGATAAATATATGAGCTCCGTCGTATAGCCTTTATATAACGAAGTTGTAAATTTTTATTAGGTAAGTATATACGATTGTAATGTCGTGTTGAACTGCTTTCAGGTGGAATGACAGATGATTTCGAGCTCAAGTTTCACCTAAAATCTGCTTTTTAGTCTCAGAGTCAAAATTGACACATGCAAATATCAAATTTATTCTTTTAGGGCTTACTAAGGCTCTCAGGAGCCTTAGTAAGCCATGCAATATATAACTCCTTTTAGACCTATTACAGTATTTGAGACTACAAGAGTTCTATATGACATACCTCAAGAGGCCTAATAAGCCTTAAAAGAAGAAATGTGACATTTGCATGTGTCAATTTTGTCTCCGAGATAAAAAAAACAGACTAAGTGTTTATGGTGGGGTCATAGTTCAACTGTGAGTTAAGTGTTTCCTTGATCAATTCGTAGAGGCTTCTATGCTTTATTAAAAATGAGTGCGCAAATAATTATTTATTAAGTATATCATACATATATAGGAAGTTTTTTAGTCCACGTTTAAAATTAAATAAAAGTTCATATTTCAGGAACAGGAAGTTGATAAACTTACACCACTTATTTATATCCGTAGGGTTATTCCAATTTTATCCCGAATGCGTATGTACGACTGATAGCGTTTCATTTATATAATTAATTAATGATAACCCGAACTCAAATAATTAACAGATCCTATTTGGGCTTGTATTTACGTCAATGATGTAAATATCATACGGTTGTAATGTAAGGAAAAATAAATTGTTAATGTTGGTTGGTTTGAAACTGATTACAGAATTTTATAGCTAATGTTTCAGTTAAGCCCCGATTTCTGGCATTCTTATTTATTCCGTTGAATTTGAATCTTGTGACATTGCAAGACATAAAAGTTCACATGATATTTGATTTACGGTGTGCTTATTCCGAGTTTTTTAACGTACTCACTCGTGATAGCGTAAACGATCTCTTATGTCAAAATGTATACAAAAAAAGAGGTTTTGCCTTGCCGTCACCAGACGGCGCTTATCCAGTTTCAATACAAATTGGCGTTAACGTTAACGCGATTGAGCGTGAGTAAAAACTCACACTAAGGCCTCTGATCAATTATCTCCACTCTCCAGTACACGATCATGCATACGGAGATCGGCCGCAGAATCTGGCCGTGTTAATAAAAAAATAAATAACTGACAGTCTAATTTTAAAAATCCGTACCACGAATTTCAAAAAGTGTTCCAATAACTTTGCAGTCATAGGGAAAAAAGGCACATCTGATCAAAACACAAAACTGAAAAAGAAATAATTTGAATTGTTGAGTACCTAATTGTTGGATGAAAATAAAATTATGACTAGTACCGCTCGAGTATAGAAGCTCAAAGAAAACTATAAAACTTCGAGATGTAGTTATTAACGTACTCGAAAACAAAATACGCGTAAATAAGAAAAAGAGATTAGAAAAAAGCCAGATGCTCCCCTTTTCTTTTGACATCGTCCTATTGTATTATTCAAAGTTCGAACGCGTTGTTTGGCGCGCGCAAGCTTGCAAGGTGTTCGATCAGAGCGCATAATTGGCCGGTTCCGATTGTCCGGGAGCCGGCACGATAGCAGTCCCCCATCACTGGCCGGCTACGTCATCATCCGATGACCGCATTGTTTGCCCCTGTCTGCGTTCGCACTGTTTTTAATATAAGTTGGGAATGATTTTCAGGTTTTGTCTTTGATGAGATCTTAGATTTTCAGGTTTTGTGCAGTATCTAAGCTTAAATGTCTGAGGGAAAGTTCTTTGTCCTGTAGTGGGACAGTGGATTTAATTCGATAAGTTATATATCTGTATTAAGGCCGTACCCTGACCAAAAAATCAGCATGAGATATGAGCATTCCTATTGGCCTAGCGGCACTGGTGGCGCATGAATTACGGTAGTGAATACGCCCAGATTTTAGAATTAAATCTTTATAAAATCGAATATTGGTCTTTTGAAAAAATTAAACGTACAAAATGTTCGTTATCCATTAGTGTTAGTATAAAAAATAATTAATTAACATTTACGAGGAGATGCATGCTATCAATAATTATTTCACATTTTTATGGTTTTGTTGGAAGGAGATTAGTGACACATATAACTATTTAAAAAAAAAGTGTACTACCATTTTAGAATCAACATTATGTAGAAATTTAATATATTTTATTAATTGATATTTATTTTTAAATAAAGAGTAGATAGCTCTTAAAAACTGCACAAAATTCGACTAGCGCGGCGTTTTCCTCGGGGAGGCGCCTTAAGTAAGAATAATAAAAGTTGTTTTATTTAAAAAGTTACTTTATGGCAAATATTTGTTATAAAAAGTATGGGTCCTTTTGAACTTTTAGAGTGACACTAGTTACACTGAAAACTATGACTGGCATTACGTACTTCCAAGAAACTCTACATTCATAATATTGATTCAATGCACCTCACTGCAGCCCAAATACAGTAAAAAAAATTCCATAACCAAAATGAGAACACAAGGAAGCTATGTGCCCGTAACCACGTAGATGTCGTTAAATTACGAGTACAGCCGTGAATCACAACGCAATCGAACTGGACCATTACGAAGATATTTTTTACAGGAAACAAACCATTACCGATGCAATATCGATCGTTTTATTTAAGTACAATTTTGTTCCATTCAACAACTTGTAATTTATAAGCTATATTACTGCCTCAGCAATTTTACAGGTCATCATGACGGGAACGGGAACGCATCAACGTATTCGGTGGACGATGAAAATAATTTTGTTACAAAGAATCTTCTTTGACAGTTAATTTATAAGTGAATGAAAATAAAGGGAAATGCCAACTCCACATTCTTAACAAGCCGGCTCCTCGAAGGACCTAAAAGTGAATCATTACTACCAAAACTTGTTACCTCTAAAACAGTCCAATAGTTAGCAACAAGCCTTAGAGCTGGCATAGGCCGTAATTAAAGATTTTTCTTAAATTGTTAATTTTGATGTAAATAAAATTCTAAACAAAAAGACGACAACTGTTATTCAAAGGCAAAAAGAAATGACAAATTCACCATTTTAATAATCTGGCAAGAAGGACCAAAAGTGAAGGCTCGTATAACTAACGAAATCACATCATCACATCATAAGCCATGTTCCCACTGCTGGGACACTGGCCTCCTCTTTGTGAGAGGGAATGGGCCGTAATCCACCACGCGGGCCCAGTGCGGTTTGGTGGATGTCACATGTCTTCGAATTATTGTTTCTAGGACATGCCGGTTTCCTCACGATGTTTTCCTTCACCGTTTGAGAGCAGACTAACGAAATAATTAAATCTAATACAGATGCACGGGGCAATTTAAAATTTAAAAATAGAGTTGACATGGGCTATTTACAAAGATTTTTCATTAACAGTTAATTTTAAGCGATATTAAATCTAAACAATATGCACCATTAATGTAACTCTAAGAGATGACTAACCCACCATCTTAATAATCCATCTCGAAGGACCAAAAATTTAAGGCACGTAAGAACCAAAACAATTAACTCTAATACAGATGCACGAAGTAATCCACAGTTGGCATGGGATGTTTACAAAGATTATTCTTTAACAGATATTTTTTAAGTGAAAGAAAACGTAAACAAAAATAACCACGACTGTAATTCCAAGGCAAAGAGAGATCACAAATCCGCCATCTTAATAATCCGGCTCAAAGGACCAAAAAGTGAAGGCTCAGAACCACCAAAATAGTTAACTCTAATACAGATACAGCATCACGAAGCAAACAAACAGTTAGCAACAAGCATTTATAAATATTCTTCTTTTGTAAACAGTTAATTTTGAAGTTATTAAAAGCTAAAGTAAATCGGGAACGTAGGTAGGTCTAAGTTAAAGTGAGATGACAAATCCGCCATCTGAATAATTCGACATAAAGGACCAAAAAGTGAAGGTTCATAATAATTATCATAACTACCAAAATAATTAACTCTAATACTGATGCAGCATCACGAAGCAATCCAACAGTTAGCAACAAGCATTAGAGTTGACATGGGCTGCCGGCGGCGCAGGCGGCTAATAACGTGCGTAATGGCGGATCGTCATTAGCGGCGCGCGCGCAGATTGCCGGCAACGCTGATGAAACCCGCTGGGATTGCCTTGTAAACGCCTCGAGTATGAACGTGCACTTGGAACTGGTAGATTGGGCAGTTTTTTTACAAGCTTTTTATTAGCTTGCAATGTATGTATATTGTGTGATTTACGGTACTTAACAAAAAGAGCTTGACACTAGAATTTCTCATAAATCTCCTAAACTCACTTTGATATGTGGGTTTACGTTAAAGTTTTTATCTAGAACAATCTGGTTTCCTGTAGAATTATTTGTTTAATTGATGAAGTAAAATTGGTGTTTGATCAAACAGTTTCTAAAAACTAAAAGCTGCCTTCCTGATTGCCTTTTGTTATTAATTTCACGGAGTCTATCAGAAGCAATTTGTGGTAGTTTTTAATTGATTAAAATTAGACACTAAACCAAAACTAAAGGATAACTTCTAGATGCCACTTTTAACAGTCAAGTCGAAGCAATTACCGAACTTAAAAATACCCAGAAAAATGAAGGAGAATTGTTTTTTTTGTTAGCTTTGATGAAACACAAGGCTCTTTAGAGCAAATTATATGTATGGAAAATAGTGTTCTCTTTTCAGTTTTACCTCGTCTACTAGCTACATCAGTCCGTTCACAGCAGCTCGTCGGTAAATAAGGCGGCAGTCAGTTAGAGGATCGTGATTGTGAGCCGCGTATAATGAGCACGGATATTAATAAATTTAACGCAGCCGACTCCGGGACACTTTACAGTTATTTAGGCAATAATTACGTCAGGAAAATTACCTATCTGTCTACTGTTGTTACATGATTTGCTGGGCTGTTTTTGTAGGAGTTTGGCTGTTTTTTAGATTTAGGCAGGGCCCAAACGTTGGCTGGTAGAGAATGCCTTGTTATGTTTAGTCCGCATATGGTAAATTGGTAGATGTTTTCTTAAGAGTATAAAAGACAATTACAAAATCGAAACCTCGAAATAATTAGTGATATGAGCTTTTGATCAGCCGTTTTTTTATTCTAATGTAGGTAGCTAGTAGCCAGTTCTGTGATCTTAGAAATATTAAATAAAGTGCAATAACATTTACAGGTAAGTATTGATAGGTATAGATAGGTAACTGCTAATTTAACGAATTTAGATGGAGTTGGTTCTTTAAGGTTACACTAGTCGAAAATTTTCCATACAAACGTAGTCTAGGGATTATTCCACTGTTTGACGATGTAAGTTCAATAAAAAGTGATATAAATTTGTCTCATCATTATCTAGCCCTGTATGGAAGCGAAAAAGTAAAAAAAAAAAAAAATTGAAAGTTATGAGCGTCGAAAGTTCCACATTTCGACACTAATGTTAACGTATTTTTGGGCGCAAATAAATACCATAAGAACAAGAAGACGGAAAATTGCAAAAAGGCCTCCATACAGGGCAGATTAGTAGTTCAACAATGCATATAATTTTATTTTGAACAGATATATTTAGTCGTTTTTTCATGATATCTAGATTGCCAAAGGTCTGTTTGTAAAATTTCGCGCGCTCGGTTTCGTCCTAAATCATTATCCATTTCGCTACAAATTTGCAAAAGTGTGTATTCGTACGCGAACTAGCTTCCTACTGCTCATCACAGCATCTATCTCTTCCGCTTGTATAAAGTATAATAAATAAGTATAAAGCTATGAACGAAAAAATAAAGCTATATTTATTATTACTAAAAATATCAACCAACACTTAATGTAAGCCCAAATGATAAGTTTCAGATCCAAATGATAAATTAATCTTTTATCACAAACTAATGACACAATATAACCAGTCGAGTTTGGGTCAACAGGAAGTGTCCAAATGCCTATGTCGGTATTAGTTATGTATCAGACTTTTAAGGAAAACTGTTGAATTAATTTAGACAAGCAAGTAATGCGTGTGGTTAACCCGTGTATTCGGGTTAAACTAATAAATTCATTACTTGATAACTATGCGCCTTCGACAAATAAATTATTTGGGTAAATATTGTTAAACACTTGACCTATGTTAATTATCTAAGTTTAATAAATTCTAAATATCAGCGGCGGCAATATAAACTATTATTCTAATTGTAGATAAAGGTTATATTGAAAACAATATTTTTTTCATGAAAATAAAATGTTCACATGCAGACTTCATTTGCTTTACTGACGCGTAACGGCGGTCAGATTTCTAAAATAATGTAAAAAAAAACAAGAAAATTTGATCGCCTGAAAATATTCTTGTTGTCTAAGAAAAGTAGTAGAGAGGTAAACAGCATGTCCTGGAACCTAACAATCGAGGACATGGACGTATACCTATCAGCATTGGCTACGTGTAGCGAATAACGGTTTCCTTTCTCTCAAAGAGAGGAGGCCGGTGTCCCAGTCCTGCGATAATAGGCCGATTGATGCTTATGCTAAGAAAAGTAAGAAAGGTTGACTAACCGTCTATGTACATACCTCCCGCGGGTAGGTTGGCGTTAGTCTTGTACTCTCGTTCCTCGTGGGAGAGGGACCGGAGACTCCTCACAGAGGAGGCGCTCTTGTACTCCATCTCCCGAAGAGCTAGGGTTGCACTGTCGCACGTGATCAGGGACCGCTGTAGACGGAAGGACCCGATTTGGTGCGGAGACGCGTTTGTACCTGTTGGGAAGAAGGTTTGGCATTTAAACAAATTATTAGTAAAAAAACCGGCAAAGTGCGAGTCGGACTCGCGCACGAAGAGTTCCGTACCATTATAGCAAAGAAACGGCAGAAAAATCACGTTTTTTGTATGGGAGCCCCACTTAAATATTTATTTTATTCTGTTTTTAGTATTTGTTGTTATAGCGGCAACTGAAATACATCATCTGTGAAAATTTCAACTGTCTAGCTATCACGGTTCATGAGATACAGCCTGGTGACAGACAGACAGACAGACCGCGGAGTCTCAGTAATAGGGTCCCGTTTTTACCCTTTGGGTACGGAACCCTGAAAATGATTAAAACATTCAAAATAAGCCAGTCAATTAATACAAATGTTTATATTAGCAGATTTCGTCTAAGCCTTGGATCCGCATATTGCAAGACTGCTTGACGAAATCGCGGGAAGCCGAAGAGAAGATGGAGAGACACCTCAAAAGCACAATAACGAATGTAATAAATGTGGGGAAGCTTATGCCCAGGAAGGAGAGTTCAAGTTGAATAACAAAACTCAGCGAACTTGCACAGGAACAAACACAGGTCGAATTGTACACGGCCCAAAATTAGACAAATTCCTTTACCTACCTCTGTCACGCACCACTACAGTTAACATTTCATTTTAATTAAATTTTCTAACAAAACAAAACTACAAGTTTCCGGCGACTACTCTTCAATTAGATATTAAAGTGTCAATCACCTTATTACAGAAAAAAACATGGTCCTTTTTTCAATCGCGGGCAAAATTGGCGGTCCTTCTGGCGGTCGGTCCTTTGGTACCGCCCTAATTATTTTGGACTCGTGTTAGAAAAAAAATACATAGATAATTAGTTTATGAGCATACACAATGTAAGATGGTCGTATACCGCAATTATGTAGTGTATCGACGCAAACAAATGCAGCCAGTTAATTATTATTTGTTGTTTTACAATAATAGGGTAGGGATGTGCCGCTGTGTTAGATGTCGATGTTTATTTAGAACAATATTTTTCTACTTCATAAGTCAATCGATGTTTTTTATAAATGTTGATCTTAGACAAGTGATTCAAGTCAATTGACCCTTTATTTGCATATTTTATTATGCTTTCTCTGTCTTAATGATTCTCAGAAATTTTATTAGTTTAGTTATCATAATAGAAATTCAATATAAGGTTCTTTCTGAACATAAAAAAAAAATCGAACAGGCATTATTTAGACAATATTACCACCTCAAATTGAAATCTTCCAAGCGCAAGGCTATTATTGTTTGCACTGCACTATTTAAGCATCATTCGCAGTTTCGACTGCTACAAATAAATTGCATTTTATCGATAGTCGATAGTCCGTGTAATGTGGGAGTACAGCGCAATTAGCGAGGGTCACTGCGAAGCGGCTTACGTTCTACCTACAAATTAAGTCTATTAAGTCAAACTTTTAAGTCCCCCAGCATACGATATCTTCCTTTCTTGTGCCCCAGAGTTTGGGGCTTATTCGTTAAGTACTAGCCTTTTGTGCCCTTTCTACTCTTTGTTTGATATTGTGTAAGGATTTTTGGTGTTCGTGCAGTTTGATAAAGATCTGATGTTAATGAATTAGAGAGTGCGCCGTGGTTGTTAACGAAAGGCATTTAATGAAGTAGAGGAGAGACTTGACCGTTCTAACATTCTGTTCTTTGACACCCTGAAAGCTTTCTCGGACCATGTTACATGAATGATTATTTAGACTCATTGATTGATCGAGAGAGCTTTAGTTATTACTGTTTCCATTAACTAATACGAATACCTAAGGTAGGTACTAATCAGAAATGTTATTCTCTAAGCATAATTAGTCAATACCCAATGATTCATTTTAAAAGCAAAAGAGTGCGCGTTCGAATTTTGAAAGTTCTTTTGGTTCGAAGAGAATTTTACTAAATATCATGTTCATTATGGACTTTAGCAGTAATATTAAAGTATATTACAGTATAAAGAAATGTCCCTGAGTGTATACTGAATACTGCATCGCGCCATGGCGGCAGCAGGCACAAAGGTCCCAGCAGTTGTGCAGTGCGTGAGTTGGACTTATTACTGATAATAATTTCACTATTGTTTGCCGCCGGCTCCGCCGCTCCATATGGCGTAACGTATTTTTTTTTATTTTTCGACCAATTTCGTCGATAGTTCGATGTTCCGAACTCCTTTTGAGCAACTCCTTAGTTTCGCGTGACTGACAGGCGGAAGACAACGTTTTATGATATTAATTAGATATCAGTTAAATGTGGGGTGGAATTGATGGGAAATAAAGGTTTATTAATATTGTTTTGATGGTAAAGGTTAAGCTGGTGGTTGCGGATATTTAGAGAAACCTGTTATAATTGATTAGATACCGACTTTATAACTTTACTGACGACTGAACTGTTATTGAAGGCAATTTTTTGGTCCTTACTCGTAAAATAATGACCAGGACGGCCATAGAAAAGATGGATGGACTGTGTGAGGAGTGATTAAAAGAAAAGGGAATCAGTGATGGCGTGGCGGGGGACAAGGACGGCATGCAAGTAGAAAAAGTGTTGTACCGATCCCAAGTAACATGGGACAAGGTGACTCGTAAAATAATGACTTGACCATGTTCTAAATTTATGCCTATCAACTTAGCTACGGCCCAAATGCCTGATAACCTACTTACAAAAAACCCCAGTAAGTACCTACTACAAAATACGACCTTCACAATACATAAATGTTATGCAACGCACACAACAATAAAGTAGGTAAAAAATAAATGACAATCGGCATATCAGCGCCGACGCCGACTCCCGTGGGAAGAAAAGTGTTTATCTACCACTAGTGCGATATCGCGGTCGCCCGACCGCCGCTATCATATATATGAAAATTACATGATAATAATAGAAACAGCTCATAATATTATATATAATATTTTAATTGTTTATGCTCGCGGTTTACGTAGCGCGACGTCGAATAATAACAAATTGGGACACGCGCGATCGAATTTATGTTTTCATATTAGTTTTTTAATTAATTGGTAACTTGTAATTTTGTATTTTGTAAATGTATTTATTGTTGTTTCTTGCCGATATGACCGCATTGTTTGTATTTGTAAATGTAATGGTTATCAGAGTATGAAGCTGTATATTAATTAATTAATTTAAAAATAGAAGTACCAACCGTGTCTATTAACTCAAATTTTTATAACAGATAATAGTATCTATGACATTATTGCCAGACAATCATCAGCATTCAGAACACTTACTATCTCTACTAACCTTTGTGAATGTGGTTTCATCCTTAAGATTGTGGCGGAGTATCTGCGAATCATTGATAAAGGAATAACCAGCGTGACATCCTAGCAGTCAGTGAGAATACACCGGTTACTAAATGAGCTACGGTATGGATCAGAGCAACAGGTTAGGCAATTGGTCCTACGAGACGCAGACAGATGTTTTGGGTCTTTTGATAGGTGTTAATTCTGAAGGGTCTAAGAAATATTGTGGTAAGAATTGTAGTAGCTCTGGAGCGACTGCCTATCTGATCTCCACAATCCAGTAACTGGCTAACACGATACCCCTTGGCAAGACTGATTTCAGATTGTCTGACTATACCTAAGTACTGACAAAGATCTATAAATGCCAACCGGGACCAACGACTTAAGGCGTATGATAGCGCGTAGGCACGGACGAATCTTGCTACGTAAAGATCCACGGACCGACATCGGCTAACGTTGTTTAGGGTGAGGCCAAACGAACGTAATTTTGTGAGTTCAACTGAAATTCAGTTAAGCTGCCAGAGTATGGACGAAATTTCAGTTGCTATTAGTGTCCGACCGAAATTCCGGTTTCGGTCGAGTTTCGGCAAAAAACCGAGTTTCGGTTTAGTTTCCGTTTCGGCGGCAAACTGCATTCGGGTGTTCTCATGCTGTGATCGGTCGTGTACGGCGCGTTAAATTCCATCTAAGTGACGAAGACAATTTGCCGCGTCCACGTGCCTAATCATGTCGTGACTGCCTTGTGTTTGTAATTCGTTTTATTTGAAAAGTTTTCGTGAGATTTATTTTGAATTCAGTAAGTTTTATTACGTGATATAGCATAAGAGTAGGTAGTAAACATCAAAAAATAATACGTTATAAAAAAAACCCATGAATAATATTCAAAAGAAGAATCTAACTACTCAAATAAACACCTCACCTATTTTAAGTATTTTTGAAGTGCAATTAATTTTCTTTTCTTAAATGAGGGGTTGTTATGTTGATTATCATTTGTTATTATGTCGTTTGGTGGAAAATGTCGAAGCCTGACTGTTTATATAATAACGTTTTCTTTATTTTTCCCTCAAAACATGATTCTTGTAAGGAAGATTCGGTTTCGGTTTCGGCCGAAAATGTGACTGTTCCTGAAATTCGGTTTCGGTTTCGGTCATAAAAACCAGTTTTAGTCGGACACTATAGTTGCTATTCTACGTTTGTACGGGGCGCTGACGCTTGCATCGGTCCCCTCCCTCACCTCAGGACAAACAGGACTTTAGTATGAAACCGAACGCAGTGTAAAATCCGCGACGCATTTTACGCGACTCACAACTCACAAAATTTCGTTCGTTTTGGCCTCACCCTTATCTTGACGATCGACCCGTATATTATAATTCAGTTATATTTGACAAAATAGACGAAAATATTGCTAAAACCATTAAGCATTGAGTACATGACTGAAGGCTCCGATCGATTTCGAAACTTGTCGGACAAATCCGATATAACCCCTTACAACACTATAATTAAGCTTTATTCTAGTTAGTTTTATTTGAAACTTACTAGTTTTGGAGCGAGGCTCCCGGGGTCCATCTACGGTGACTTTGATGGCTTTTTGGTACGTGGCTACTTGAGGTGGGTTCGTTGATATCGTGATTGTTAACGAGAAGCTCTTCCCTGAAACAAAACAAACATATGTTATACATTACTCATTAAGCCCAAACCGTGAAGTTCCAATCCTATGCTTGTCCAAACTCTCAAACATATACCTTTCACACAAAAAAGAAATCAAAATCGTTTCATCTGTTTGGGAGTTATGACGCCACAGACAGATACACAGACACTCGTCAAACTTAAACACCTCTCTTTTTGCATCAGAGGTGAACAAAATAAGTAGGATAGAATAGATGGACCCCCTTTTCCGCATTAGACTCACGCAGCCGAATTGCGTAGATAAGTATATTATCCAAAGCAAAAGAATCCCAAAACCGACTTTACGTAGTGCATATTGATACGAAAAGTAGTTTTTGGGAAGGAATCGATTCTTTTGCTTTGGATAATATACTTACGCAATTCGGCTGCCGATTTTATGCTTTCGTTGATAAAATTTGTTGCCTACACATAGCTATTAGTTCCTTTGGTTAGCGTTAACCAATTTCCTTGTGGTCATCATGACCATTCCTCATATTACTAAACGAACTGTCGAACATTTTACTGTTGGATTTTTGGTATATCCTCTATAATAATTATGTACTTTATTATCTTTAGTCCAACACAATTGTGTCGATATATGTATATTGATATAAATTATAATATAATATTATAAATGCGGAAGAAACTCTGTATGTCTGTCTGTCTGTTACCTTTTCACGATTAAACCGTTGCAACGGTCAACAATGAATGAGACCCTGGGAAGGACATAGGATATTTTTATCCCAGAAATCATTCTTAAGGGGCGGATACTTCCACCCCGAAGTTAGTATGGTGAACCAATAATTTATCAAGAAAGGCGGCGTGAAAAAAAAACTTCTTCGAAGTACTATACTATGCAGACGAATTCGGGCGCAAAAGCTAGCCCTCTACAATTGTCTAACACCTTTAAACGAGCAATTCTTGTATACATATATATATAATCTGAATCTCGGAAAAAGCGCCAACGATTTTCATGAAATTTAGTATGCAGGGGGTTTCGGGGGCGATGAATCGATCTAGCTAGGTTTCATTTTTAGAAAACATCGTTTTCTCTATTTTCACCCGAGCAGAGCTCACCAGAGTCACCCATGTACTTATCATTAGGCCAGCACAATTGTGTCCATGAATATTGTATAATGAAGTAAATCATCACACCGTTTTACTAGACCACTAATAATCCCTTTATAGTGTTCATACTAGGTTCAATCAAATTAATCAGCTTATTAGTTGGAAATTCATCGTAATTTAATAATCATGTTATGTACTGCACTGTCTATCGACTATGTAGCGTGAATATTTCGTATTTTAGAGTTCCGTAACGAAATGGAACCTTTATGGAGCGACTTCGTCTGTCTATCTGTCTGTTAAAGCTACTTATAATAATTATGATCTACTAATGCTATTGATTAACAATGCTTGTTCAATTTTAAGATGTGCCTCTTGCAATTGAATGTTAACCTGCGAAGAGATTTTATAAAATGTCCGTTGTCAAATTAGTGTTGTACCTATAAATCTCTTTTAAATAAATAGCACCTTGAGTGATTTCGAAGTCGTTAACAATATCTTTGACCAGTACTCTAAATTCGACTAATTTGATACCTCCTTCCACCTTTTCAGCTAATATTTTTTGCCCCGTGCGTTGTAGATGTAGAATGAAGTTTAGTATACCTATCGTTCTATTAAACACTAGTACATTACGCACTAGTGTGTACATGTACACACACGTGTGGTAGTGTGGGAATGTAGGTACTAATGTGGATAGCGTTTGGTGGAAAATGGCGAGCTTTTTGGGCGTCCGATTTGCGGTCGCCAGTAATGAATGCACCGATAAATACCGAATAAAATTACAGTTAAAATGAGTGGATTAACATGTCTAATGCAGATAATTCGTGTGTAGAGCACTCGATTTGTAATAAATGACTGATTCCCAGCCTGCTAGATTAGGTACATTTTGGTTCGTGTTTCTGTTTGTTATACTAGTTTTGGATCAAATGTTGGGTTGTTGAGAAGGTTATTTTGAAGAATAACATTCCTTAGAAAGTATGCTATGTCTGCAGCCGGGATGTGGTGGAGTCAAAAGAAAATTTAAGATCCAGAAAAGCGATGGAAAACTGAAAGAATTTGTTATAACTAAACGATTAAGGTAGAGATGCTTTTGAATCGTCAAGGGGTTGATCAGTTAGTCAGAAAGTTGAAGCGCCAAAATACTTAGATTCTCGCCCTTGATAGACAAGGTTCATTTTTAGGGTTCCGTACCCAAAGGGTAAAAACCTATTACTAAGACTCCACTATCCGTCTGTCTGTCTGTCTGCCACCAGGCTGTATCTCATGAACCGTGATAGCTAGACAGTTGAAAT
Organism: Orthosia incerta; assembly: GCA_948252205.1. Lineage (NCBI taxonomy): Eukaryota > Metazoa > Arthropoda > Insecta > Lepidoptera > Noctuidae > Orthosia > Orthosia incerta. The sequence goes on from OX411759.1 coordinate 10,268,585, forward strand.
TTTCACAGATGATGTATTTCTGTTGCCGCTTATAACAAAAAATACTAAAAACAGAATAACATAAGTATTTAAGTGGAGCTCCCATACAAAAAACGTGATTTTTTGGCCGTTTTTTTGCGATAATGGTACGGACCCTTCGTGCGCGAGTCCGACTCGCACTTGTCCGGTTTTTATGCTAGTTCGACACTTTATCCAACGTCAGAGATGATAACCAAAAATGTAAAGAATACTTATTATTTATTACGATAGGCAGTAAAATACATTGTATTCTAAATTAATTTTTGTATTGAATTATTATTTCCCACAATCCACGCTTCTTTTTGATAAGGGAATTCAGTTTGCTGCTTCCTGTTTTGGTGACAAGTTAAGACATGTTTGTACTTAATTTATTTTTGTTGCAATAATTTGAATAAAAATTGCAAGTTGTAAAAATACCCTATAGAGATTAGGTATATTTTTGATATTTTTACCCCGCCTGAGTATCATGAAGGTACACTAGAGGTACCAGATTCTTCTTGCTGTTTGAGTTTCAGGGCAAATAAAACCCAACAACAGGGGGTGACCATAAGCTCTTAGAGAGGTATCAATTTGAGATCGAATAATGGACAGATGTATCTGACTTGTATACATCTGTCACTAACTCGATATCAAATTGATATCGCTCTAAGAGCTTACGGTCACCCCCCTGAGCAAAAGGAAGTTACTATAATACTGAGTAGGTGTAAATAATTATAGATTCAATAAACAAAGAAATAGCATATGTTCGAGTTCATTGGCGAAGATCAAAGTTTCTTTGTATTTAAAAGATCTTTCATACAGCTCCTAACTTTTCAAAAGCAAGGCAGGCATAGCAGAGTTATTTTCGCAAACCCTCACTCAATACGGAAACAAATCACCATAAAACATTGGTCGCTAAACTTTAAAGGCGTGTCTCGAACGATGTGAAATATTGCTTCTAAAGTCGCCATTAAACTTAATACACTCCGCATGATCACTCATCAACAGTTTAGGTCCTAACACAATACGAGTGAAGCCGTAAAACATAACATTGTATCGGCCATCTCCAAGAGGTGTTGAGAGAGGCGCGTGAAATATTCAATTATTGTGCGCAGGCGCAGGTGGGTGAGGGGAGGGAGAGCGGCCATCTTGATTTACGATCGAGCGTAAATTCTGAGTGACATTTGTGAGTGAAGACGACTCGCAAACCGTCGCCGCTTATGTACACGACTATGAAACGATTTTCAGGGAAATATCTCGCGGTCGCTTTCTATTGCTGTTCCCAATAGCTCATAGTCCCATAGTCCGGGTTTGAACTGGCAATGGAAAGCAGGTGATGGGCATGTGTCGTTTCAGTGCTCAAGTTTGATCATGAGTTCTCAATATTGTGTGAAACGCCCAGCGAACATAAATATAAAACGTTATGTGCCTGTCGAGACATGTGAACATGTCTTGTCAAAGCTCTCACAGCTTTCGGGAAGAACTTGAGTTATTTGAACATTTGACTCTATAAGTTGTCGCTTGAAAAGCTGGTTATACTTTGGACTGGCGTGTTGGAATCTAGCTTACCTTTGAATTGGAAAATTGGACCTTAAAATTAAAATTTTCTTGTTATTTAATAACTTAACGGCAGCGGTGGCCCAGTGGTTACGGCCCGGCTTACGAGTTGTAGGTCGTGGGTTCGAACCCAAGCAGGCGCATTACTTTGTGTAATTTTTTCCATCACCACGTACTGCTCTCAAAACGGTGAAAGAAAACATCGTGAGGAAACCGGCATGTACTAGATCCAAAAAATCAAAGACATGTGACATCTACCAATCCACACTGGACCCGCGTGGTGGATTATAGCCCACTCCCTCTCTATGAGAGGAGGCCTGTGTCCCAGCAGTGGGATTAAGTATGTTTTTATTATTTTCGATTTCATTCACTAAAGAATTTTGCACATACGATCTCTATCACAATATAGATAACCAACAGCACTAAAAAACACGACGCATTGATCCCGATTCAAAATACATAAATGTAAATTGTAACCGGCCAGCTACATCTCCTGATCCACAGTACCCCGGCAGCTTTTAATACCGTGTAACTGGACACCATCCTGCGTGAACTACCATTAGTTGTGACGGGCTCATCACAACAGACCATCGATAATGTGACAAGATGTGACGTGACAGGCGCAGACTGGTCCAGTGGCGAGATTACATTCATTTTGTTGGAGTATCATGATCTTGAAAGAATTTAGGCAGAGATTTATTTTTGAAACTTTGAAGCTTAAAGAGCGGATGTAAGTAGGGTTTAATGTTGCTTAGCCCTGTTTAATCCAAAATATTAAGGTGGATCTTGAGAGATTTTGAAGATTGTGGGGTATAATTTGGAAGCGAACAAGTCTACAGCCGTTGTCTGGTTGGTTGGGCAGTGAAAGGAGTACAGTTGAGAAGCTGCTGATTGTGTATGAAGCAACAAAAAAATATAAAGCGGCAGTCATAGAGACTGCCGTTGACAGACGTGAAAACTTTAAACTTCGAATGACTGTGTTTTTGTGTGACAAACTGCGTCACATTAGAATGTCTATGATGCTGGCAGAATAATATTTTGCTGACGCGAATTCTAAGTTTTGCTCTACCAAAAATCGCTCAACGCGTCTAAAGAAATTTTCACTTTAAAAAATAAAAGCCGGAATATTTGGAGAGTACCTACATTACGGTACTAATTAGGTGCCTAAGTAATTTAATCCAGACCACTACTGCATATTGCTACCTCAACAGTTCCAGTGTAAGCCATGGGTAACCCGCATAACAAAATCCTGTTCTCAGCGTAATTCTGGTAACATAAACCTGACTCATTTCATGAAGACATTCAGCGAATAACTTGCTAAATAACATAATGATACGTCTAAATGTAATCAAAATATTACACCACGTTTTGATATTTCGAAATCCGTAATTTGATCATAATGCGCTATGTCGAAAGAGAGAGTACCCTCGTATTTGACAAATTGAACAGATGATTAGGGAGGAGTAGGGTTGCCAACCGTACTCTAATATAGAGTATTAAACTCTATTTCGCTTAGGCGCACTTAAAAATCTACAAAAACAAAAGCGTACGCATACTCTAATTATATTATTCGACTCTGATTTTGAATTAAATGTGTCATTTATTTTTGAATTTAATTTAATGAATACCTGTAATTTCACCGAGGAAGTCTTTTGCCTTTTCGGTCGAGACTTAAAAACGATGGGAAGCGACGAAATTAGTCAAACAATTATTTAAAAAAAAAGACAAGCGTGCTTCACCGTCGATCACATCATCGCTTAGAATCAGGCGAGATAGTGGTCAAACGCAAGCCTATCATTAAATTAATAAATTATCTTATTTTTCGCAAAAGTCTGTTTAAAAAAATTAAATACTTAAAATGTACTCTTTTTATAAGTTAAATCAGACATCCTCTATTCCTTCTTTAAAAAGTTGGTAACCCTAGATAAATCATAAGCGGCATGACCAGAATGTGACCAAATCATTTTGTGTGGCGGTCATCACTGTGTTATGGTCGAAATGATGTCTTTTTTTGTTTAGCTCTGGTTTGAGTCTGGAGTGTCTTGGTCTTGAGTAACAAATATCTTAGTAAATTTTGTTTTGTATTTATCTTGTAGAGTTGACACAGGTTTTAGGGTTCTTAAATTGATACACAGAGATTCACGACGGAGTTGATCAATCATTTAGAAAAATTCACAACTTATATTTGTGTATTTAGAGATTAGTGTACATTAGATTGTTATCATAAGGTGCGTAATGTATAATTATGTGTGTGTATTTTGAGTGTTTTTGTATCTAATGATTACAAATATTTATTACATTTACATTACAAATATTTATTACATTTACTTCTGCTGCACTTGTGTGCTGACTGGATAAATAAATATTATAAGTAGTAATAAGTAGACTTTAGAAAAACTAATAATATAGGCACAGATAATATAATACTAGCATACAGATGCCTCATCCCATACAAAGAAACCGTGCTGACGTAACTAGCGTTTTTCATCTGATTATACCGATTATTTTTTGTAAATCGATCCTCTTCGGTTCCGTTCCACGGCGATAGATAGATCACCATATATGTCGGTGGAACAGAATGGAACGGAACCGAACGCGATCGATGTACAAAAAATAATCAGAATAATCAGTATAGAACGTCGGCACGGTTTCTTTGTATGGGATGAGACACCACTGATATAGGTAACTTCCAAAAAGTAATAAACAGATGAAGATTGTATAGATTCTAAGAAACAAATTTAAAACAAGAGGAAACTTCCAAACATATTGCAACGCCCGAAACCACGAAACTAATATTCAACTAATTTTATATAAATAATATAAATCAAACCTTGGTCAGATCTTATTTCATTGCAATAGTCTATTTTGGCGTTATTCACTGATATAAGTTCTCTCTGAAAATCTTGTATATGTACTAGAGATATAATTTTGTTCTTACCTATTGACTGAAAACCTCTCCTCCACAACAGTCGAGATAGATTCAGATACTTTTTGTTGACCTATCTCAAAAAGTCAATATTGAACCAGCCACTTTCAAGAGTGCCAAAAGCTTTTTATCCCAGAAAACGCTCAGTTCCTACATGAATACCAACGAGAGTGATGTCGCGGGGAAATGCCAGTCTTGCACATTGGTATGAGCGGCTTTCGTGTAGCTGAATAATGTATACCTATATACATTATGTACATATTATGTTGTTAGGTATATTCTGTATACCTAAACCATACCGACCAGTCACATCACTGATGGTGTGTTAAAATGATCTCCGTGATTTTACTGCCCTTCCATATTGTTGGTGCATGTGGGCCGTAATGGCGGCAGGCTGCGTCTGCGCACACAACACAATGGAACACTAAAGTCCCAGAGTCGTTTATAGCCGCCTGTGGTTTGGAAATTAAAATCCAACTTGCTGATCCGACTTTGTCGTGGCATTCAAGTGTTTAAGTTAGGGAAATTGTTGGATCATGACGGTTTTCATTATTTTTGTGGAATTGTAGATGTCGACTACTGAGAGATTCGTAGAGGTCTCCAACCAATCAAGAAGTGATGACTAGAACGTCCGCGTTGTCTATTGATAGTTCGATGAGTTTATAGACAGCTGCAGCCCTATAATGAAAGTCATTTAAGGTTGATTTGAAATGCTTTTTTGTTTCTTCTTTAACCTAAGGGTTTTTTTTTATTATTACGTTTTGATGCTTCTCTCGAATTGATCTCGCCTATTGGAAAGGAATGGTTTTCACTCTTGCTTTGCAAAAGAAAACTACTTGAATAAAGAATATCTGCTTGGAACATAATATCTTTATCGTTTTTAAATATTGTAGATCTAGTTACAAAATCATCATCTGCCTAGCTTTTTTCCCAACTATATTGGGGTCGGCTTCCAGTCTTACCGGAATCAGCTGAGTACCAGTGTTTTACATGGAGCGACTGCCTATCTGACCTCCACAACCCAGTAACTGGGTAACACGATACCTCTTGGCTAGACTGGTGTCAGATCTCAAGCTTCTGACTACCCGTAACGACTGTCAAAGATCTTCAAATGACAGCCGGGACCAACGGCTTAACGTGCTTTCCGAGGCACCGAGGTAACTCGGTATGTTGAAATGGTCACCCATCCACGGACCGACCTCGTCAAGTGTTGCTTAACCTTGATGATCGTCCCGTGCGGCTGTTATTATTTAGCCACGAGCTCCTCTCTAGTGCTCTGCCGACAAACTGTCCTGCAGTTTGGCAGAAGATATGTATAATACCCACTGATGTAAATATTGTTGAAATAAATAAATAAAAATAAAAAGTTACAAAATATATGCAAGAATAAAATAACGCGTTCTTCCTTAGCTCATAAATATATATATATATATATATAATAGCGAATAAACCGCGTTTTATTCTATCAAATAGCTTTAGTCAACTTATAATTCAAATGGTATTATGTATAAATCATTTGTAACATATGTACAACGTATTTACCCACACTTTTTCGCAGAATAACATTAGCATAGATGACGCTCAATTCGGCGACTTGTATCGCTTCGGGAAAGTCTTTCTGTGCCTAGTCAGAGCTTTATATATTGGTAAACTCCTGATTTGGCATATAATCAACTGCGTAACGCTATTAAAAAAATCTAAACAAACTTTTTAGACCTTCCTTCCTTCTTTTTAACACGCTTTTATTAGCTTGGTATGTATCTATGTAACTATGTATCAATGTAACGGAATCTTTGAACGTGATTTTCACCCACTTCAAAACGTCGGATTGATTTGAAACTTTGCACACCTATCAAGGACCGATGACAATGCAATAATTTAGTCAAAGTCAAAGTACTTTTGAAAGTCAAACAAAAATTAAAATTTGCAAGTACCTAATAAAAGTTGATACTACCGTGCGCGTTTAAATTGTTTGTCCCAAATGCCTTACCACGATCTTCAGGATTAGCGACTTTTTAGTTCAATTTACCATTAAAGCGTGTTTTTTAGTTTTTAGAACTACATTTTTTTAGATATGTTTGGGTTTTTAAACACGAAACCTGTCTATTAGGGACTAAGCAATTTTGGTTGATTTGATATTGTATATCACTGATATCTCAAAATGATTTGCTTTTAATGTTTTTATCAGGTTCCCTTTAATATTTCCATAGGTATTTCTTATATAAATTCTTGACGTAACTACATATTTTATTGAAATAACTTATAGAAACTTCAAAAAAATACTATGTAGATATCTTAGTTTTCTATTTGAGTATGATATATTAGGTACGCCGTTATATGCTGATTAATGATTATATGCCATTTCATTGTGCAATTTAGGTAGATAGGTAGGTACTTTCCGTAGTTTTCCTCTCGCCAACGATTCATACCTGCACAATACAAGACGTTTGACGTCATTTGTGTTTATTATTTTTTCCATTCTTTGAAGGAGTTCTACGTTTTCATATAGTTTAAAAATCCCTTACAATTTTTAAGGATTTGTAATAGACACTGGAATAAAACAGATCCACCAATCAATCTTCCTAGCTGTTTTTCAGCTATATTGGACCACCAGTCCTTCCGGATGAGCTGAGTATTGAGTATTTTACACGGCGCGACTGACTACCTCCACAACCCAGTAACTGGGTGACACTAACATACCCCTTGGCAAGACTGGTGTCAAATTTCTTGGTTTCTGAATAAGCGTAACGACTGTCCAAAGATCTATAGTAAATGATAGCCGGGATCAACAGATTAACGGGCATTCTGAGACACGCTATGTAAATATTGTAATCCATCTACGTATTGACCTCAGCAAGCATTGCTTAACCTTGAAGATCGACCCGTGTGGGTTTTATTATTTAGCCACTAACGCCTCCATAAACCAGAGTAACAGACCCAACAAATGCAATAAATTATCCGTGTAAAATTTATTTATTATAGGTAAACTGTTACATTTAAACAAACACGTAGTCATTCAATCTAAACAAAAGCTATTGTATTTACTTGTGTTTTTACTAGGAAATCCCTTTATTGACTCACGCATATGCGATAATTACTTCGACACCTAGATTTTCTTTTCACACGCAAAAAAAAAAGTATAATCAACTAAGTCAATACGTGGTCAATACCAATACAGTAGTAACGTGTCATAATACCCAAACATTTTGCGACAAAAAAAAAGGTGTTTTTCCCGATTAACTATAATTCAATTTTCACGTAAACTGTTAACAAATTGTCAGATAGACATAGCGAGTTAACGGCAAACAGGGGTTTTCACATTCGTGATTTAGAAAATGTTCGTTCCTCACCACAAACGATTATTTTGTTTATGAAGGGGACTGGTGGAACGGGACCTTAATAGCGTGATCGTTTAGTTTTCTTTTATTCGATTTAGGTATTATCTGTGAATAGTTTTGCGGCAATACGAATACGAATTTGTTTTTGGTTCATTTTTTTTTTGGTGTGTTTTAACAGTGAAGTTTGATAAATGTAAAGCCAATCCGTGGACAGGAGGAAGACCATTGGCGGATTTTTCCGGGGGGACAAATGAACAAGATTTGAATTTAGAAGATAAACTCTGTAATGACAGAGTGAAAAGGCGATGGTTCATGTTCAAGAATTATAGGAAATAAATTGTTTAATTTCAATAATTGCTTATAATATTCACTTGTACGAAAAACTTAACGCAGGGTTAGTTTAGTAGCGAACCAATTAGTTCTCAAGGTTGAACACTCGCGACGTAATTATAATAAAATCTTAGCATCAAAATAAATTTGTGCAGTTGTTCGGAAAAAGAAAAACAATTTAAAAAAGACGGTTCTTGTAATTACGGCACCCGCCTGAAACGGGTATTTAAGGTAGACTTAGGAAAACCTTATGATGTGTCACGTGGAAACATTCATGCCAATTAACCACAATAGATTAGCCACTTAGGTATACTATATGTATGGAAAAATCAGCCGGGTGTGCATGTGGTGTCGAGTCGTAAACCTTGCCCCACCTCCTGTAATCTTTGCCCCAAAATATGCAACCAGGATGATCTATGCGCAGTGGAAGCGGCTAAAGTTGCCGCCAGATAACAAAAAAAAAATAAGTCGTTAACACCGGTCTACCAATGTATTCACATATTTCAAAACGATACGAAAAAAATGTAAAGACAGTGTCGCTAACACGATCAAAACAAACGTATCGTGGTAAAGGGTGTCTTTGACCATATTACTTGGCATTCTGTAATGAGTTAATATCTCATAAACGCGTGGACCGATTTACAAGATTTAAACGGATAAAATGAAACGGAAAAAATTATCAAAATATCTCAATAAACAGAAAATCATGTTTGCAAGTTACGTAAGGTAAGTGAGTAAGTCGGATCAATGACAAAAAAAAACTCCCGTATTAAGAAGAGCAATTTCAAACACCTTATTAATAGACATCCTTAATTAACAAGAAGCAACATTTCTCAATCAAGATTTTTTACTTAACCACTGATTTACCTGTAGCTACCACAAGACCACAAGTAGGTCACTTAGTTGCCTACAAATTAATAGAAATATTTTTTCAGCTTTTATAACGCCATCATCCATACTAATATTATAAATGCGAAAGTAACTCTGTCTGTATCTCTGTCTGTCTGTCTGTTACCTTTTCACGCTTAAACCGCTGATCCGATTTAGATGAAATTTGGTATGGAGATAGTCTGAGACATTGGGAAGGACATAGGATTTATCCCGGCAATCATCCTTAACGGGGTGGGAAAGGGGTTGGAAGTTTGTATAGAAAACCTGCAATATTATTGCGCGACATAAAAAATAGGCTTTTCAAAGTACTAATGCTACGCAGACGAAGTCGCGTGCAACAGCTAGTTGATTATATAAGAGTTACTGTTGAGGATGAGGTCCTAGTTTCGATTCCTGGGTCGGGTAACGTGTTATTGGATTTTTCCATCTAAAATTTCTCAGCAGCAGCCTGGAGTCTGGCTTTGTGCCCGGTTAAAACATAAATAGTAAAATGTGGGTGTTTCTCTGCTCAACCCTTCGTTGAATATTGGCGTGATGTTAAGTTCATCACCTCTTTTAGAATAATGTTGTGCGTAAAATTAAGTCAGAAGTATCTTTAGACTTAGACTCGCTCTTTGAAAACAGATTGATCATCATCATTTCAGCCGAAAGACGTCCACTGCTGGACATAGGCCTTACCTAAGCGTCGCCACACTGATCGGTGTAGTGCGCCACATCCACTGGACTCCCGCAGCCTTGACTAGGTCGTCGCTCCACCAAGAGGGAGGCCTTACAACGCTGCGTCTGCCGGTTCGCGGTCGCCACTCCAGAACTTTTCGCCCCCAACGGCCATCCGTTCTGCGTGCAATGTGCCCTGCCCACTGCCACTAAAGTTTGGCAATTCTTCGAGCAATAAATAAAACCTTGTTTCTCTTACGGATGTCTTTATTTCTAAATCTATCACGTAAGGTAACTCCGAGCATAGCTCTCTAAAACAGATTATATCCTCCTTTAAATCCTTTAATAGACTTGACTTGACGAACTACTGACCTGGCTTAGAATATTGATTAAACGCTATGAATGTTTCCTAAACAAATCAATTATGTGTCATAAATGTTGACAACTTTGACCATGACACCGCTTGTCCGTCTTATAGACTTGAACAAATACAAAATAAATAATGCCTCTCTTAATTTCAAAAAAGTTTTCTGAATGATATTTGAACAATTTATGGGATGATTAATTATAATTGTTAGATTACTAATTATAATTGTTAGATTATTAAATCATTATTAGATTTACCAGTTTAGTGGGCAAACTTGCCACAAAACATTCGCATTGTCAAACTTATCTAAATGTACTAAAAAACCTGCTTGGAAACAAGACAAAACCGTTCTGTCTAAGATATAAACCCATATTTTTTTACAGCAAACACCACGCAATGTAAATTAATGAGAGACCCACCGCGTGGTAATTACCGATTCAATAATAGGTGTAGAAGCCCGCGACCTGACGTGATTTAACAAACATTATACATAGTTCGTGCCGTGAATGAGAACCGGTCTGCGTTCGCGCAGATCTCGTGTCGTCATCGTTATAACGACTCAAGCGAGTGCGTCATCCCGTCACTTCAATTTCCCAACTTTTTCAATGACGTTGGGTATCTTTTGTCTGATCGATAACCGGGAAATTACTTTGCCCGAGTTTTTAAGCCGTTTTAGTAATCAAGGACATGTGTAAAGTTCATGGTTCATTGATTTCTTAATGTTTTTTTCTTTAACGCTTAGTGAGTGATTGTCATGGTTATTACGAATGCTGCGCCTGCGCGTGTCAAACGTTTTTCCTTATCGTGACACATCTCGTTGTGCCAATCAATTAGACTCAGTGTTAGATAATAGAAATTGAGCTCGGGGCTAAATAATAACAGCCGCACGGGTCGATCATCACGGTTAAGCAACGCTTGACGAGGTCGGTCCGTGGATGGGTGACCATTCCAACATACCGAGTTTCCTCCGTGCCTCGGAAAGCACGTTAAGCCGTTGGTCCCGGCTGTTATTTGAAGATCTTTGACAGTCGTTACAGGTAGTCAGAAGCTTGAGATCTGACACCAGTCTTGCCAAGGGGTACCGTGTTACCCAGTTACTGGGTTGTGGAGGTCAGACAGGCAGTCGCTCCATGTAAAACACTGGTACTTAGCTGAATCCGGTAAGACTGGCGGCCGACCCCAATATAGTTGGGAAAAGGCTAGGCAGATGATGTTAGATAATAGAAATTATTATTAATGATTCACGCGATTGATATCGGAAGAGATTTTAATTTGCCTTTTCCTCTTTGTTGTGACGTTCAAATATAATTAACTGTCAGACTTAGTTTAGTGTTACTTGGTTGAGTTAAGATTAATAGTAGAGCCAGCTGACACATCGATGTGCAATAAGTATTCGATCTTTCAAGGTCAGCCTTATTCGTAATTTTTTTACTGGTTTTTTTCCTCTGACCAAGTGATGACTATTTCGATCGCATAGGTTTCGCAACCGGTGCGAGAGCACTTATTTTGCAACTCGTATGTATAGTACGGGAGTGGGTATAGAAAAACATCTGACCGGTCCGCAGTTTTTACTTTCCCGATTAGAAATACACACAAGATTTATATAAGGTAGAAACTAGCTCCTGCCCACAAATTCATCAAATTGAAGTGTTTTACTATCTTACAATAACGTTTGTGTTACCGGAATATCAGCGCAGCGTTATTTCCTTTTTGGATATCACTGCACATGTTGAGATAGGAGCCTTTTTGGTCACGCACGGGGGTTTGTTTTATTATTGTTTAATTTTATGCTTATTCCTCGTGTTTCCTGTGCGGGTTACAATTTTTTTTTCTTTCTTTGTTTACGGAATAAAACCCCGTAGATCCTAGTCCAGTTCGTGCTCTTCCCGAGTGGCAAGTTTCATCAATTTCTGTTAGGCTGTTGAGGCGTGGTTGATTAACAAACATTCATCTAGGATTACTGTAACATGTTGTTTGAATTCTACTGACCCAACAACTAGGTTGACGCTGACAATAAAATCAGTAATCCATTTATTAGACGGGCGCGGGGCGGTGTGCGCAAATCATGGCGGTCGGCCGCGTTGAGAGCCAGATTAACCAATTATTATGCGCCCCTGCTAATAGTTATACGCATAGTCATACCAACCGGTTCGCGACCTTGCTGGTGGCTCGAAGCGATTCGATTTTTATCACACTGATAAGCGATTTTTTACAAGCTTTTATTTCGGTTCACCTGTCCCGGTATCTGTAATCAAATCTTGCAAGTTACATTGGCCCACTTCCCAGTGACCGATTGAGCTGAAACTTTGCACATACGTTTGTGCCTTGTGACAATGCAATTTAAAATAAAAATTATGTTTTAAAATGACTTTTAAAAATTCAAGCTTGTTTATTAAATTGACGACATTGTTGGCGTAGTGGTTGAGCGATCGGCTGCTGCGCTGCGTGTCGCGGATTTGATGCCCGCACGGAACAAATATTTGTATGTTCTACAGTTAATTGTTCCGGATCTGGGTGTCTTGTGTATGTGAGTTTAAATGTTTGTAAACGCACCCACGATACATGAAGAAATTCCTAGTGTGGGGAAAAGTTAAAAAAAAAATGTTTCCTTTTTATTAACCCAAAGGTTGACTGGTAGAGAATGCCTAGCTCCTATATATTTTATCACCAAATAAATAAATTGCAAGTACGGTCACATAAACGTAATGCTATGCAATTCGACCGATTTTCATTTGCAATTTTCTTAGAATATTTGTAATATATCGCCCATCGACGCAATTTAAATAGCGTCGCGCCCTCAGGAAAGTCCCATACGGATGGATGTGTTACTATGTAATGATTACTGTTTAAAAGTTTGGATTGGTTGATGATTGAGCGTCTAAATAGTCAAGAGTGAATAGGTTACTTCTAGGCAAGCGTGCTTCACCGTCGACCACATCATCGCTTACCATCAGGCGAGATAGTGGTCAAACGCGAGCCTATCAATAAAAAAGTAATTTGGTATTATTGAAACATTACTGATTCTTTTATGATAAATAGTTTCATCATCATCATATCAGCCAAAAGACGTCCACTGCTGGACATAGGCCTCCCCCAAGCCTCGCAACATTGATAAGGATGCGTCCCGTGCCCAGCGGATCCCCGCAACCTACACCAGGTCATCTGTCTACCTGGTGGGAGGCCTTCCAACGCAACGTCTTCCGGTTCGCGGTCACCACTCCAGAACTTTTCTGTCCCATCGGCCATCCGTTCTGCGAGTAATGTGCCCTGCCCACTGCCATTTAAGTTTCTCAATTCTTCGGGCTATGTCGGTAACCCTGGTTCTCTTGCGGATCTCTACATTTCTGATTCGATCACGCAAGGAAACTCCGAGCATAGCCCTCTCCATTGCCCTTTGGGTGACTGTAAGCTTCCTGATAAGGCCCATTGTAAGCGACCACGTCTCAGAGCCATATGTCATCACTGGCAACACACACTGGTCATAGACTTTCGTCTTGAGACACTGTGGTAAGTTGGACGAGAAGATAAGCCAGTTCAGTAGTCCGTTAAATTGATTCAATAGCAGATTAGAAAATAGAATAATATCGATACAGCTGTTATTGAACTCTATTAACAAAACTGGTTTTACTTGTTTGTTTAGTCGAATTATAGACACAATACGTAGTATTCTGCTCGTGCGATATAGGAAAATATGTAGATGATCTTACTTCGACCGATTGCTACATTAGTCAACAAGGCAAATTCTTCCTGTTTACATAGATTTATTTACAAAATAACTTTCCTTATTCTGAATTCGACAACCCGCTTTGAGTAAGCATGGAATACTTGTGCCTTCTCTGTATGAGAAGAGACCTTTGATATGCAGTGGAAGAGTTACAGGTTGGAATTTTGGTCTTACGAAACATAGTAGGTATGAGATGGGTTCACGAATTGACCTCTTAACAGGTCGAAAAAAAAAATTAAACCGTCATAACTGGATTCTATTTTTAACTCGGTGGGAATCACCCGAATCAATTCTACTATGTTTGTTCGCTATAAGAAACATACATTACGAAATAGGTAGAAGTGTTCAATGTCTTTTTATTTAATCATGTGTGAAGAGTGACGTATATGGAGTTTCTTGGCGGGTTTTCTACAGACTGTCAAATATTTGGAGCTGAGCCTTAGGCTACTTGACTTTTCCGCAATATTTTTTTCGGAAATGAACTGTAGTAACCGACATAATCTTGTAGAGTTCGCGAGCTGTACTGGCTATTAGGTAGTCGTGTCAGTCGAAGAACCGATGATGACCGTTGGAGCCGATGAGACTTCTCCACCACGATTTGGCAAGTGTAGCATTGCCTCTCTCTAGGCTATATGGACCGGAAACCTTAGAAATGTGGCTGGTTCACACTGTATGTCTTGCGTCACTATACATCAACTTGGAAGTGGTCCATGTCCAGACAATTCACAAGATTTTTTTTTTGTGTACTATAAAGTATATTATGTTATATTAATATATAACATATATTATATTATATTTTCTTTCTCTACACAAATTTAGGTTTTCCATAAGAAATATATTGGCATATAAATTTAAATAATATAATATTAAATTGTGACTGCTTTGAACTGTGTGAACTTCTGGTTGTTGTTACACTTAGGTTAATTTACTTGTATATTAATCTGTGGAAACTGTTTCTGGATTGTGTTGAACTAATTGTATGCTTATGTTTGTTATTGCATCTGTTTGTTTACCAAATAAAAAAAAATAAAAAAAAATATATTATATTATTCTATATTATATTACTAGCTGACCCGGCAAACTTTGTTTTGCCATAAAAACACCAAACATTCACCTACCCTACACCTACCCTACACCTACCCTACACCTACCCTACACCTACCCTACACCTACCCTACACCTACCCTACACCTACCCTACACCTACCCTACACCTACCCTACACCTACCCTACACCTACCCTACACCTACCCTACACCTACCCTACACCTACCCTACACCTACCCTACACCTACCCT
Organism: Orthosia incerta; assembly: GCA_948252205.1. Taxonomy (NCBI): domain Eukaryota; kingdom Metazoa; phylum Arthropoda; class Insecta; order Lepidoptera; family Noctuidae; genus Orthosia; species Orthosia incerta. Next base: position 10,283,669 of record OX411759.1, read on the forward strand.
ACACCTACCCTACACCTACCCTACACCTACCCTACACCTACCCTACACCTACCCTACACCTACCCTACACCTACCCTACACTTACCCTACACCTACCCTACACCTACCCTACACCTACCCTACACCTACCCTACACCTACCCTACACCTACCCTACACCTACCCTACACCTACCCTACACCTACCCTACACCTACCCTACACCTACCCTACACCTACCCTACACCTACCCTACACCTACCCTACACCTACCCTACACCTACCCTACACCTACCCTACACCTACCCTACACCTACCCTACACCTACCCTACACCTACCCTACACCTACCCTACACCTACCCTACACCTACCCTACACCTACCCTACACCTACCCTACACCTACCCTACACCTACCCTACACCTACCCTACACCTACCCTACACCTACCCTACACCTACCCTACACCTACCCTACACCTACCCTACACCTACCCTACACCTACCCTACACCTACCCTACACCTACCCTACACCTACCCTACACCTACCCTACACCTACCCTACACCTACCCTACACCTACCCTACACCTACCCTACACCTACCCTACACCTACCCTACACCTACCCTACACCTACCCTACACCTACCCTACACCTACCCTACACCTACCCTACACCTACCCTACACCTACCCTACACCTACCCTACACCTACCCTACACCTACCCTACACCTACCCTACACCTACCCTACACCTACCCTACACCTACCCTACACCTACCCTACACCTACCCTACACCTACCCTACACCTACCCTACACCTACCCTACACCTACCCTACACCTACCCTACACCTACCCTACACCTACCCTACACCTACCCTACACCTACCCTACACCTACCCTACACCTACCCTACACCTACCCTACACCTACCCTACACCTACCCTACCCTTTTTTCCCCATTTTTTTTGTTTTTAAACCTTCCCTGTATTCTGTCGAACAAAACAAAAAAAGAATTATCCAAATCGGCCCAACCATTCTCGAGTTTTAATCAGACTAACGAACAACAATTCATTTTTATTTATATAGATATAAGATTATATTATATTATATTCTAAGAACACTATCATGTTTCCACTGTGAATGAGAAACGAAGCTATACAGGACGAAGAGAACTATCCCTTTTTCACAGCGAAATTAAGATGGCGTTGACCTGTTATAGTACGGCCCCTGATCGCTTGATATGATCTGACCTAGTCACTTAGTAATATTGGTCAACGACACGTAGCAAACCATTTCCCCATGAGGTAAAACCCCGTTCGTTGACCGATTGATCATCTGATTGAATTATTTTATCATATGCTCGGCTGTTGCTATCTTACCCTGTGTGATGTGATGTGATGTTCTAACCTAATTAGAAATCTTACTCTTAGTTAATTAATATTATAAATACGAAGTTTTGGATGGGTTGATGTATCTCTGCCTAGCCTTTTCCCAACTATTTTGGGGTCGGCTTCCAGTCTTACCGGATTCAGCTGAGTACCAGTGTTTTACATGGAGCGAGTGTCTATCTGACCTCCACAAACCAGTAACTCGGTAACACAATACCTCTTGGCAAGACTGGTGTCAGATTTTAAGCTTCTGACTACTCGTAACTACTGTCAAAGATCTTCAAATGACAGCCGGGAAAAACGGCATAACGTGCTTGCAGGCACGGAGATGTATGGATGTATGTTTGTTACTAAATCACGCCAGAATGGCTGAACGGATCTGGATGAAATTTAGCATAGATTTAGCCTGGTATAGGGTTCCCTTGGGATGATAAAACATATTTCACGTGGGCGAAGCCACTGGAAGAAGCTAGTTATTATTATAAATGTCTGGATCTTGGTTAATCGATCACGTCTCAACGGCTAAAAAGATTTGGAATAATCTTGTGACACGGCCAGTACAACGACATATACAATATATCCCTCAAGTACATTCCCATGAGATAATTGCCGCCATACACACAGACAAAATCGTTAAAAGAAGCTAGTCATCCCTAAGGCCATCTTTAAAAAGTAGTACCATAGGTAATTTCCCTTCTTTTTAATCAATTTTCGTTTTTATGAATATTGATTGTATTCAAGCCTCTTATGAGAACGAATCTTATGGTGCGGAAGAGCCCCCAAGGTGAAATACCAAAGAGAATTTTACAAATACCAAAGAGTGTCAATCATTTTTAGGGTTCCGTACCCAAAAAAATGGATCCCTATACTAAAACTCCACTGTCCGTCTATCTGTCTGTCACCAGGCTGTATCTCCTGAACCGTGATAGCAAGACAGTTGAAATTTTCACAGCTGATGTATTTCTGTTGCCGTTGTAACAACAAATACTAAAAACAGAATAAAATAAATATATAAGTGGGGCTTCCATATAACAAACGTGTTTTTTTCCCGTTTTATGCGATAATGGTACGGAACCCATCGTGCGCGAGTCCGACTCGCACTTGGCCGCACTTTTTATTATAAACATTTTTCTCAATACAGTTTTTTATATACCATGAGTATTTTGTAAGTACTTAAGATTCAGTTAAGGTTACACTAGTCGTCGGCACGAACTATTTTGTGCGCGGGGTTAAAATGCCTGCTATCTCATCCGAAAACTCGTGCGAAAAAGATAGATGCTGTGATGAGCAGTAAGAAGCTAGTTCGCGTACGAATTAGCACTTTTGCAAGTTTGTAGCGAAATGGATGATGATTGAGGACGAAAACGAGCGCGCGAAATTTTATAAACAGACCTTTGGGAGTCTAGATATCATGAAAAAACGAGTAAATGTATATTTTCAAAATAAAATTATATGCATTGTTGAACTACTAATCTATTCCTGTATGGTGGCCGTTTTGCAATTTTCTTTATTCTTTTGGTATTTATTGCCGCCCAAAGATGCGTTAAAATTGGTGTTGATTGTTGATATATGGAACTTCCGTCGCTCATAACTTTAAAATGTTTTTCTTTTTTACATTTTTGTTCCCATACAGGCTTAGATAATGATGAGAAAAATTGATATCATTTTTCGTTTTGAACGTACATCGTCAAACAGTGGAGTAATCCCTAGGCTACGTTTGTATGGAAGAATTATCGACTAGTGTAACCTTAAGGTAGGATAATATTGAGTAAGAAAAAAAAATAGTAGTCATGTGTAAACGATTGGTCTCCATACTAATTTTGTAATGTTACTTTTCTTGCGTAATAAGTTGATTTTGTAAGAAGTAATCCTATTTGATACGAAGGGTTTTTCCTATTACTGCAGTAATTTACTGGGTTTTGCCGTGGAAACCAATAAGTCAGATTATTTTTATTGAATTAACTAGGTAAAGCTCGGAATTCCCTATTTGGCCTTAATGGCAAATTAAGGATCTTGCATAAAATGTTAGTTTACGATGGTAATCAAGTAATCATTGGATTAATTGAACAGATAAAACTATATGCATCTATATTCTTGGAGAGCAGTGCCAGTGGTAAAGACTTACGTGCCGGTGGGTTCGAACCCAGGAAGGTGCCTTACTTTGTGTAAATTATTGCTCTCAAAACGGTGAAGGAAAACATCGTGAGGAAACCGGCATGTCTTAGAACCAAAAATTTGAAGACATGTGACATCCACCAACCCGTACTGGGCCCGCATGGTGTATTACGGCCCTTCCCCTCTCAAAGAGAGGAGGCCTGTGTCCCAACAGTGGGAACATTAAATAGCAGACGATGATGATATTCTTGTGTCAACTATTTGTTGTGGGTAGCGCAACTGTAAAAAATTCTTTGATGTTTTTTTGTCAATATTAATAAGTGGTTTCGCTTTCTAAATGTATGTGGTCACTTATTGAGTTGAGCTCACTACAAGAAACACTCATCTCATTAAATCAAAGACAAGATAATTCTATATTCTGTCTATCTTCTATCTATATACCTTATTCTATTTATTTAATAATCGCACCTCTATAACTTAAATAACCTGTATTCTGACCTCTATTAATGGGACCCTCTGTAAATGAGACAGATATTTATTTATACCTGGATATTTGAGACACTGGGTAAGTGGAATACCTCTATAAGTGAAACAACATTTCAGGTCCCTTGATGCCTCACTTAACCAGGTTTCACTGTATATAAAAGAGAAAGTATGTATGTATGTTCCTTATAGACTCCGAAACCGCTGGACCGATTTTAATGAAATTTTCAGAGAATCTTTTTTTTGAACTTTGAACGCGGGTGAAGCCGCGGACAGAAGCTAGTAACAAAATAATTACGGATTGGCCAGAGAACCCTGCCTTCTGACAAACATGACTGGAAGAATATAAGCAGTTGTCCAGCAGTGGGACAACACAGGCAAAATAAAATATAATAAGAAACACTCACCTCTCCCACTCCTCCCGACAAACCTCAAGTCATTAAACTTGGCAACCCTATTCTTCATCACCGCCGAGTTGTTCCTCAGCTCTGCGGAACAGTTCTCGTCGTTGCCAGCCCTGATAGTGACCAAGGTTCCGTCGAGGACGTCACCCAGTGCAACCACCTTGAAGCCACCAGGCAGCGTCTTGTTCGAGCGCCAGTGTTGTGGCAGCATTGAACACATGTAGTCTGGGCTGCCCGTTCTTACTGTCGACAAAGGTATTTTGATTAGAAGTACGTTTTGTGATAGAGATTCGAATGGTATCAGACGGGCCGTTGATTCGATCTAAATCCTCGTAATTATAAGCCTTTTTTGGAACATTCGTCACAGGTCGCTACATTTGCCCCGTTCATTACAACTCCTGTAAGCCTCCCTGGTAACTCGCTATTCCCAGACAATCGATTCAACTGTTTTGGAGCAAAGACGCTGCCACTCTGGCACAAAGCAAAAAAAAAATATTCAAATCAGTCAGTCTTATGCTTGCTGGATATAAGACATATCTAAAAACATTATACTAAGCTCGATTTTCGAGCACTCCTTTTCATTCATCTTAATATAGTCGTTGCATATTAGAACCTTGTATCATTGCGTTTGCTTATGCATACAGAATTTCGAACTACAACTATTACTGAACAATTTATAATGATCACTTACCTCGATGTGATCATGATAAAACTGATATTCTGCGTTAAATATTATCATAAATAACATAGAACTTGCCTATGGCCATCATACAATTCAGTAGGTAAGTACAAAAACTGACACGTCACTCCTTCTCGTCAAACACTGGGTTTATAATGCATTTAAATGCGTAATTAAGTCTTACGTCACAGATTAAGCCGAATTGAGGTAGCATTCTACGTAGAAGACGCTATGGAAATGATATCGCAATTCAACTCCATCCGAAATTATGTCGGAACAGCTTTTCTAAATACAAATTTCGGCGTATTATTGAAATTGTCTTGGTTACTATGCATCCTCATCAGTCACACGTTGGTTCGAATGAAATGATAAATACCGGAATACCGGATAAACAGCTAATAAGCCAGAATGAATATAAACTGAGTTATCACACGGCTAGCCGGCAGCTAATAAATTGTAACGCGTCTGTTGTAAAAATTATTAGATTGGACAAGGAAAACCGTTATGTTAGTTAACAACTAAATGTAATGACTGCGTAAAAGCGGGACTGAGTTTTAATATTTTATAATTATAATGCGGTTTTAATGTTTAAACTTTGGCCTATGAATGTTTTTGTACATTATTAGTGTTAAAGGAACGATGGTAGTTAGACTGATCGCACACCACTGTCAAAATAATTTTATCTTTTGCAAACTAAATCTTAAAAGTTGTGTTGTGACAGCATCTGGTAAATTATTCATCAGACTTCGATTATGATCGAATCGAGTAAATAGTTGTAATTATATTGAACGATATCTCGCGTGTCAGAGCGTCAGTAATGAATCATCATGTCAGCGTGTAAGCGCTATACAATTTGATTATTATTGCAAATTTGCTATATTCTACAATTTGTGTGAAATCAGAAGGTAATGATCACAGTTAATTGATATTCTCATCATCCTGACATAATTGTGAAAGGAAGAGGTATATTTAATTGACAGGGGAATAACAAAGACTGTTCGTACGCAGATTGAGTCAGGTCAAGAATGTGTTTAGTCAGAAAATTGCACTTGTAAAAAGCAGTCTTAGTAAAAGTGGAGACAAACTAACGCCCAGTTTTTTATCCGTAGTTAAAACTCAACTAATGGTTAAATTAGTAATGGTACTAATAACGGTTAATGGTAATAACGCAACAATCAAATAATAGATCAAATTTCGATAAAACGCGTATTTTCATCAATTTTTTAGCCTTAGAAATGGTCAAACAATTCTCTCCAACTTAATTGACCAATTGTGAGGCTAACCGTTGTTTGAGTTAACTACTACTCTATTGTTTTGATCTGACACAAAACTGATTCTGTCTACTACAAAACTCTTCTGACTGTAATCTCTCAATATGTAGATAAAAACAACGTCACTGTTTGCATCTGCCTTTGTTCCCCGCTTACATCTTCAAAACCACGCAACAGATTTTAATAAGGAATTCACTAATGGAAAGAACGATAAACAAAGAAGGTCGGTGTATATAATTAGTACTATGCGAAGGTCATCACACATTCTAAGCAACACATGCTATTATTATATTATCTGTGGCAACACTAATCATCTAACGTCAACTCAATCCTCAAATTAGGATGCGGTCACACCGTTAACTTCACGGACTATCTCAAAAAATCACGGAGTAACGGCTCGGGGAATCATAAAAACATTAATAGTGTAAATGCGGTTTCACTATTTACGGAAGCTGATGGTATATAGGAATTATGGAGCCGCAAACTGCGGGTTAGGTGCGGTCGAAGAGCTGTGAAGGGTTACCCGCGGGCTTGCGCTTGAGTTCCTATGATTTGACTTGTTTTAACCCTTGGATTGTGGAGGTGGGCTTGGAGTGTTTCTTTAACTGTTAAATATTTCTTGGCGAAAATGGGCTGTGCATATTAATTTTTACAGCTCTCAGCCTTCAACGGCCTGTTTCATTATCTTTAGATAAGTTCCTTTTAACTTTAGCAGTTTATAAAAAACTGTTTTTATTTTCATTGGCAGTTATCATCATCTGCCTATCCTTTTCCCAACTATATTGGGGTCGGCTTCCAGTCTTACCGGATTCAGCTAAGTACCAGTTTTTTACACGGAGCGACTGCCTATCTGACCTCCACAACCCAGTAACTGGGTAACACGGTACCCCTTGGCAAGACTGGTGTCAGATCTCAAGCTTCTGACTACCCGTAACGACTGTCAAAGATCTTCAAATGACAGCCGGGACCAACGGCTTAACGTGCTTTCCGAGGCACGGAGGAAACTCGGTATGTTGAAATGGTCACCCATCCACGGACCGACCTCGTCAAGCGTTGCTTAACCTTGATGATCAACCCGTGCGGCTGTTATTATTTAGCCACGAGCTCCTCTTTATTTTCTGATGTTCAAACGCTCTTAGTCGAACATTCTCTGAACTGTCACCTTTACACTTTGTTTTTTTACCCACATAAAAACAAAACGACAAGATCATGATCATAAAATTACCGGTTTTCTAATAGTATTAAGTTGTCAACATTAAAAAAACTAATAAATAACCGGATTGTTACTCTAAATTAAAAATGCTATCAATAATTAATTTACTAATTTTCAGGAATGAGTACAGATACTGGGTTTTCAACTATTCACATTAAAGGTAGGTAATTAAAAATTATTTCATTATGATATCCGTCAACATAACGTACGGAAAAGATGGCGGCTATAATTATTTAATAGTGAAATACACGCTATGTTTTCCGTTCCGAGTTTAGATTAATAAGAAACATCTAATTAAAACAAACTAATTTAGATTAATACACCATACGCAGTAATTGTTCGGTCAAACGTTATAACATATTGTGTAAAATCGCTTACTGCAGTAGAAAATAAAATAAATAGAACACCTCTGCTTATCCCTTTGGGTATGCAGACGTGATGTTATGTTGTTTAATAATCCTATTAGAAGAAGAGTAATATAAACAGCAGAAGAACAAGAAGAAGGAGATAACAAAAAGAAGTCAGATTGTTGAAAGTATTTTTAACACCAGGCGGAAAAAGAGAGGTGTGTGTTTGTGTATCTGTTTGTGTATCTGTCTGCTCCTAAACGGATGAACCGATTTTAATTTAGTTTTTTGTTTGAAAGGTGGACTTTATCGAGAGTAATCTTAGCTAAGTTTGAAGAACATCGGTTCAGCCGTTCAAAAGTTATGGGCGTTTTACTGTTTGAATCGGGGTGTTTTTGCTAGATATCGTGTCATAATTACGTGTTCAATAGATTGTCGATTGAAACGTGTCTACTACTAGATAAATTATGTAGCATGAAATAAAAATGTGTCAGGAGTTTCTTAAATTTTACTTGTTGAAGAATATGTAGGATTGTAGAGGATTAGGGGATTAGGATTTTCAGATTTAGCCAAATACGAAAAAGATCAGTATGTATCCTATTATCCGTTCCTGATATATTATTATTTTTTAATCATAGATAGGATATCTAGTCAATAAAGTGCACTATAATTCCAATTTACTAAACAACATAATTTTGTATCTAGTCTTGGTAGGTGAAAGTTCACGTCAATACCTCTTTGGGGGCAGGTGGAACAGGGTGTAAAGTCCCACAAACCTCCATAGAAAAGGGAGGATCCTCCGACCAGACGGGTGTTGTGGCTGGTCCGGGCAACTGCCCGACGGTTGTTGTCGGACTGTTGTATGTGTTCTAATCGCGCCGAAAACTTTGCTTGCGCGATGCAGGATTTGTGTGACGTCATGTCTTTAGTTCGTAAGTGGCGGCGTCGGTGCCGCTACATCACTCCCCTCCGGAGACCGGAGGTCGATAGCAGGTTTGAGTCGTCCGTACATCTTGTGATTGCTGACGGATGCTGACGTCACGACGAAGTTGTTCTGCACGAAGGCTGCGCTGACGTTCATGTTAGAGGGTCACCAGTTTGGGGGCAGGTGGAACAGGGTGTAAAGTCCCACAAACCTCCATAGAAAAGGGAGGATCCTCCGACCAGACGGGTGTTGTGTCTGGTCCGAGCAACTGCCCGATGGTTGTTGTCGGACTGTTGTATGTGTTCCAATCGCGCCGAAAACTTTGCTTGCTACACCTCATTGGTTGATTCGAACTCACGACCTTTCGCTCTCAAAACCTAGAGTCTGGCAAACGAAAGTAGACACACGAATTATTTGCAAAATTTTTATATGGAGATGCTGTAATAATGTCAAAATCAATTTTTGGTGATTTGGTGTAGTCTTGATAATAGCATTTATTAAGTGAAAAATTAATAAAACAATTAAAGTAGTTTACGGGAGATGTCGTTTCGCATGATGTCTAAATATCAAGAAAACCATCAGGAGAAAGACGTCGAATTCAAACAAAAACAAGATTGTTTACGTGTGGTGTTTGATTTCATAAGTTAGAATGACGCTAATAAGTTGAATATTTTTTTATAATTTCGGTAGTAGGTGTTTGTAGATTTAGTAAAAAAATTAAATTGTTCTGGTTGCTAGTTGGTTACTTTGTATAGTAATCTGTACTAATATTATAAAGAGATAAAAGTTGTCAGTTTGTGAGGTTGTAGGGGGTAATCTCTGGATCTACTGAAAAGATTTAGATGAAATTTGGCATGGAGATATTTTGCGACCCTGGGAAGGACATAGGATAGTTTGTATTCCCTTGGGATGATAAAACACTTTTCACGGCGAAGCCGCGGGCTTAGTGTACAATAAACAGACAGGCATTGCAGCAATCCTGAGATATTTGCCGTCATTTATTGACGTTTTGTTGACTGATTGAGAAAAAACAAACAAAAGTACAGTTGAACATAGAACCTCCTCCTTTTTGGACAGTCGGTTAAAAAAGCTATGTAATATTGTCATAACCACTCATGGTGGTAATTGACTCTCTAAACTGTATGAGTAAATAAAGTAACATGTTTTGCCTGCGGATTCCCCAACGACATACGAGTTACACGCACTTGTGTTAGCAAACACTTGAACTGAGTCGAAGTAAATAAATTATTATGATAGATCATAATACAAACATTAAAGGTATTTATTATGAGTTTGGGTTAAAGTATCATTTCGACTTTTTTTGCTGAATGATTATTTATTTGACATTTAACATTTATATACTTACTTAACTCATTGACATTATACTGTTAAATTTAATTGTTGACATTATGGAGATGTTTTATTGATTTATAGTGATAATATATTCGGGAATGTGTAACTATATACTGAATCCAAGCTTCTTTTATTGTTTTTAATCATTTAATGTTACAGTAATTAATTATATATGAAATTGCAAATCATACAAATCATATTTGTGCGCCTCATGACAAAACATAGATGGTTCCCTTAATTTGTTTAACATCTCAGACACTGTGTAACCTATGTTTACAAATTAAGTTCTGATTCTGACTCTGAACACAAGATGACAACTAAGAAGAACTTCAATCGGGCGGGAAGATCCTATATTCAGATCGTCAGACGCAATATACAGTGTATTTTTCTGCAAACTACCGCAGTTCCTGAAAACCAGACTCAGTAGAGACATGATTTAACTATTTTGAACCTCGTCACTAAATAAATCCGAAAAGAACAGCAGGGGAATAATCCTACTAAACCGACTAATGTTATAAATGCGAAAGTTTGCATGTGTGTATGTTTGTTACTCAATCACGCTAGAACGGCTATACAGTGGATGAAATTGGCACAGAGTTAGATTATAGTCTGGAATAGCTTTTCAGCCCGATATATTGTTCCCTTGGAATAATACAACACTTATCACGCAGGCGATGTCACTGGCGAAGCTAGTGTTTTAATAATATTATAGTAATCGGGTGCTATAGATGACAATGTTGGAGATCCATACTGCTATTACCATAATAATGTATAGGTACAAGAAGGGGACACAAAATCATCATCATTATCATTTCAGCCGAAAAAAGTGCCACTGCTGGACATAAGCCTCCCCCAGGGATCGCCACATTGACCGATCTCGTGCGTCTCGCATCCAGCGCATTCCCGCACCCTTAACCAGGTCATCGGTCCACCCAGTGGGAGGCCTTCCAACACTCCACCAAGCTTTTCGGCCCCATCGGCCATCCGTTCTGCGCAATTCGCCATTCTTCGGGCTATGTCAGTAGCTTTGGTTCTCCAGCGGGTATCCTCATTTCTGATGCGATCACGCAAGGAAACTCCGAGCTTAGCCCTCTCCTTTGCCCTTTGGGTGACTTTAAGCTTTCTGATAAGGCCCATTGCGAGCGACAAAATGGGTAGAATTAAAGCATCATTTCTTATACAGGACGACAGCTAGGAAGAACTTCAATCCGTCGGGCAGATTCTATAGTCCGACGCAATGTATAGTGTATATTTCTCCAAACAGCTCCTGAATACAAGACTCGACGGTGACACGGTTTCATACATCACACACACATCATCAGCCTATTAATGTTCCCACCGCTGGGACACAGGCCTCGTCTCTGTGAGAGGGAATGGGCCGTAATCCACCACGCGGGCCCAGTGCGGGTTGGTGGATGTCACATGTCTTCGAATTTTTGGTTCTAGGACATGCCGGTTTGCTCACGATGTTTAATTGTTTTAAACCTCGCAAATAAACATTTTTCTATTAAATAAAGTTTTTTAAACAAGCCTTTATATGTATTATAAATTACACTATCACGGGAAAGCAACGTGTGTGCCAATTTTCAGCTCAATCCAACACCGGGAAGCGGGTCAAATTTAACTTGCTAGATTTCATTACGGACACCAGTACCTTAATAGCGTAAGTGAATTCGGCAAGGCAAAGGGTTTGAGCCCATGAAAGAGTATGAAGTATACTTTTTCAATTATTAGGTATTGCAAAAAAAAAATTTGGACTCTATCGAAAAGAGTATCTTCACCATTGAGAGTACTATAATTTTTGGCAATACCTAATTATTTAAAAAAAAATTGTCATACTTTGTCATGGGGTCAAACCCTTTGCCTTGCCGAATTCACTTACGCTTAGGCTGCGGGACGGGTGAAAATAAATAAAGCTTGTATTCAATCAGAAAATAACAGCGGCGGAGTCATAAACAACATAATTTCGAAGCAGGATTATCACAATCCTAGTTCAGTTGTAAACGTCACTGATTTCAGGCATATTAAAGTCCATTTCTAGCCTATTGCACAGATTGCACTCATCCTGAGCTCATTAGGGCTCATTGAAAGTGTTCAATGCTGAACTGAACAGGTTCGTGACAATGAGTGCGTCCCGTGTGTCCCGCCCTTACATCTAATTGCTCCGCAGCTTCCAAATTGTTGCATTAGTACATCAAATCACCATTAGAATTAATTATTGGAGAGATATGTTACATATTACATCTCACTTCAAAACTAGTTTGATGCTTCACAATCTCATAAAACTGCGGAGTATTAAGCCAAATTCATATTACTTTTTATTATGGCGTGATTTGTGTTGAGCTATCAAAATAGTGTGCAACTTTTTTATCGAATGTACATAGACCATAACTTCTCGCCGGTATTCTCTGAATGGTTAGCAGAGGTGCCCCATAATAGATGCACACGAATGTACAGTCAAGGGTCAAAAGTGCAGTCATACTCTCCCAAAACTCAAATGGCTAGTTTTTGTAGAAGAAGTTAAATTATCCACAACTGATTTAATATTTTGTATAGAAATTAAAGTATAGATTATTTCTACTAACCGCACAAAGTTGAAATTCCGCTGCCTACAAAAACATTGCCTTTTCTGTTTTGGTAGAGTGTGATTCCACTTTTGACCCTCATAGTACATAGACCATAACTTCTCGCCGGTATGCTCCGAAGGGTTAGCAAAAGTGCCCTTTAATAGATGCACACGAATCTAATGACAGCTTCTTTGATTGGTTATTGGATGGAGTAGGATGTCTATTATTTAATAATACCGTCCAAGTATATCAGTTCTTATTAAAAAAGGCTGTATGCGCCTACCGTTTTGTTTGATGAGAACTGTTTAAATAAATACTGGACTCAACAAGTTCATTGCAAGATATTTAAGTTTCCGAAATTTATTTAATTTTGCTTCCACTCAATATCGCTCTATACAAAAATAAGGTGTTTTCGGCATATAGTGTTGTCACTTTTGGAAAGGTGGATTTATTTTTATGAAAAACAAAATATTTTTAAACGAATCTTATTTCTGATTCTGTTCAGATATAATTGCAAAACAAACAACTTAAAATATTGTGTTGAAAGATTTTGCCAAGCAAGACTTCTGTATGTTTAATAAAATCATTTCTAAAATAATTGAAAACCATCCGGGATAGGATACCATTTCGTCTCGTTATTTAAATATCTTATTAGACAGGTAAATACATTGAAATGATATAGAACTTTTGAGCGTAATTTATAATTAGCAAAAAAATTAGCACAATAGGTCTTTAAGAATACTATTGGTAATTAAGAATCATCCAATTAGCGAACGCATTTGTTTACCACCATTGAAATACCAAAAAACGTTGCATAACAATAATAAGTGAAATTATTAATGATTATTTATTGAATTCCATCCAATAATAATGCCAAGAAATAAAAATTTATTGAATTAGCATTCAATTTAATAAATCTCTCACTAGAACTTTCTCTTATATTCGCGTTGATGTCTTTTACTTGAGCAGAATTTAATAATTTACCTTTTCTAAAATATATCAATTTCTGGTTTTAAATGCGTTTAATCTCTAGGATATTGACTATGATAAATATTAATAATAATGTCAATTGTATTAACACTATTAATTTCCATAAAACCATTCTCTTGACAAAAAAAAAACAACCAAAAGTTGTCCAAAAATCCCTAACGTAATGGTTTCTTAGTAACCGTAACAAGTTCAAGATAAACAACATTTGACCTTAACGGCGACCGGAAAGAGCGGAGCTTCTTTATCGACTTATTCATCAGGTTTTTTGCTTTAAGTTCATAAATCTGTTGCTTGTAGGTCAATGGAAAGGCTTAGAGAGTGATCATCTGGCTGATGTGATGATTATGGTGGTTCATTATTCTCTTCTCATCATCATCATCTTCAAAGCCAACTATGTTCGAATCGGCTACTGTCAGCTGAATACCAGCTGTTTACTTATAGCCACTAGCTATCTGTCCTTTACTTCCCAACTGAGTTATACGGTACCCTTGGTGAGACTGTTAAACACATAAGCTTAGCATAAACATAATCTAAATCAACCTTAAAAAAATGCCACTGGTGGAACACAGGCCTCCTCTCTGTGACACAGGCTGATGATAACAAAGTATAATTGATCTGTTACCTAGGTCAGGGTACTCCTGCAGGGTCTCATCCACGATGGTCTGCAGCCAGTAGGGCTCCAGCTCCGCCATCTCTCGCCGCCGACGGCCTCGGGACTCATACGGCAGATGCATCCTTCACACCATCACATTCACTGGCGCTCCGCTGCGGTTGACGAGTCCACACTGTCCCACTGGTACAGCAAAAGAAACCAAACACAATGATACTACTCGTATCTAACTCAAGCAAGTAAGCTCCTTTGAACACCCAAATTCCAATACTTCCGCACTCTTCACCTTCGAACGTCTTCGTTCTGGCAAACTTCCAAAAAGTTTTATTATACACCTTGACAATACATTGCCTTCTTTACTCCAAGAAGGTTTCTCGTACGTGAGTCGTGAGTGAGTATTTCGTTAGCGTTGACGCGATAATTTTCTAATATTAGGAAGTTTTTGGATTCTAATACTTTGTCAGTCTCGTCGTAGCGTTTACAGTGTACTGTTATTATTTTACTAACACTTCGTATTATAAACAAATGCGTCCGTTGTTTCACTCACAAATTGTCCGCGTATGTCGCACTGTATCAATATATTTTTGTATTATTTCCTTAACCGAACGACGGTCATTCTAAACAAGCGAAGCATTTCTTGATTTTAACTTTCGTCATTTTATATGAGTCACAACACTAGTCCGGGGTTCACTGGGAACTATTTGATACATCAACAGTTCCGGCTAAGTTCTAAGAACACCTGTAAGTGAGTATCGCGCTGTGTGTTATGTCAACATCAGCTGAGAGCCGATATACTAATGATAATGTGCCGAATGGGCGCGGGCCGGTTGTTGGCGCGGTTTTTTTGTCTCAGTATGAGGCACTTCTGACGCGGATCAGGCTGGTCGCGGCGCGCGCGTGGTGCGTGAGTCAGCCGCTCGCGGAGGCTGGCGCGTGTTCGCTTGCCGCGCGACTCTCTACTACTGAACCGCCGCCATTCTGTCACTCGCTGCCTCCATTCTCTGCGGTCAATCTGCGGTTTAGCCACGCTTCATTTGTCGGGAAAATGTGTGGTGTTCTTCTCCCGCTCGCACTTGTACCTCGCGTGCTTGGTGCGAGAGAGACCCGTGCAAGTTTTTTACCATTAAACATTTTTGTTTAGTTCCATTTTTGAAAGGGAAATATTATGAGCTTTTTCATTTTAAAGCGTGGTTGCGTATCTCCCTCTTTTGGTTCGCTAGCTGCGGTTTGAATGGAGTGAGATGTCTATAACAGTACATGTCATCCAAATTTTATGAAAATTTCCATAAAGTCTAATTTAATCTACACAAATATATAATTATTAATTTGACAATATGTGTAGTGTCCTATTGTGAAATTCGATAACATAGCAACAATCACATTAGAAGGTAACGCCGCTCCGAATTAATGGAACTAATGAGGTTTGATGGCTGCCAAATTGTATGTAATTTGACACGATTGTACTAATAAACTATATACTCATTAACATATTGGCTTAATTTGTTGGTCGTTGCGTTTTGATAAGTTTAATGTTACAATGTTGTGGGTATATTTTTTCAGTGGTCTTGAGATACTGTGGTGGGCGTGTGCGGGGCTGGGCGGGGCGGCCCCGCCTACTGTCGCGAAGACGGAGCTCGCGGTCGGAAAAATTGTCGGCCGCGCCGCGCCGCGCCGCCTCGTCGTCGCGGTCGTGTAGCCGCCGTGCCGCACGGGCAGTCGCACGCACTTGTTGCGTGTAGTATGCGCCCAGCCTTATGGGATATTCACCAATAACTTACGAGGATTTTGAATCTAGTGAATTTAGTTTTGTATTTCCATGTCAGTTTTATTGTTTAGAGTGCAGCTTTAATACAACCTGTCAATGACATGAACATCATGCGTGAGAAATCTTTTAAAATAAAAAGAACATAGGTATCCTATAAACATATAACATAAAAAAATACAAAACCCCGCTGTGAGTCACTTTCGTGGATACTACTGAATACATTATGAATATTAAAATAAAATACGGCATAGCGCCTAATGTGAGAGAGCAGTGGTGGCCCAGTGGTATCGGCCGCGACTTACAAGTTGTAGGTCGTGGGTTCGCACCCACGCAGGCGCTGTACTTTGTGTAAATATTTCGTCACCACTGCTCTCAAAAACGGTGAAGGAAAATATCGTGAGGAAACCGGCATGTCCTAGAACCAAAAATTCGAAGACATGTGACATCCACCAACCCGCACTGGGCCCGCGTGGTGGATTACGGCCCATCCGTTTTTATTCCTGGTTTATATTAACGATCTGCCATTCTATTTAAAGGATGTTTGCGACGTTGTACTGTTTGCGGATGATACTTCTCTGATCTTTAAAGTAGATAGGAATAGACAAGTTTTTGATGACGTGAATAACGCACTATCAATGGTCACAGATTGGTTCACAACAAATAATCTTGTTCTTAATGCCAAGAAGACTAAATGTATAAAGTTCGCTTTGCCCAATGTTAGAAATCTGGGTCCCAACATTGTGCTCGGCAATGAGAAGCTCGAAACTGTTGATTCAGCTGTGTTTCTGGGTATAACAGTAGACTCAAAAATTCAATGGGGGCCACATATATCAAGCCTAGCGGGTAGGCTTAGCTCGGCCGCCTACGCCGTCAGAAAGGTTAGACAATACACTGACGTTGATACAGCGAGGTTGGTCTACTTTAGTTATTTTCACAGTATCATGTCCTACGGTATTCTACTGTGGGGCAGAGCCGCTGATATTCAAAATATATTTGTGCTTCAAAAACGAGCTGTTCGTGCCATTTACCAATTAGGTGCGCGTGTTTCTCTAAGAGATTTTTTTAATGAGATTGGTATTCTCACAGCGGCTTCACAGTACATATTCGCCAACATTTTATATATTAGGCAGAACATTCATTTGTACAGTAACAATAGTGATATTCACAACTTTAACACCAGAAATAAGGACAAATTACGAGCTCCCTTTCATCGACTTCATAAGGTGCATAGTTCATTCGTTGGGGTTGGTATAACTTTTTACAACAAGTTACCGTCTTCTTTTCTAGATTTGCCATTTAACGCATTTAAAGCAAAGGTAAAAGCTAATCTCTGTTCTAAGGCATACTATTCTATTAATGATTATTTAGATGATAAGCATAGTTGGTCGCTGTGTTGAACTCAAGACAATGTTCGTGTTCTTTTACCAAAATTAGCTTGCTGTCAGGTTAAATATTATTATTTTTTAATTTCGTTTTTATGTGTATTTTTTAAATTTTATTTTTTGGTAAGACTGTCGTAGGTATCGTTTACTGTTATTGTCGGAGCTGATGAAGATTGCTACTATCTTTGCATTATATAGAGTTAATCTTTCTAGTATTATATAGCAGCATAGCCAGCATTGTGTGAGTGCCATGTACTTCAGAGCTATCATTGTCTAGATACCTACGTCTTCTATTGACTTGAATGACTCCGGTGGTTGAGAGTATGTCATGCCCACTCAAATGTCTCGCCGATGGTGGCGCGTGTGTCGGATCATTTAGCTCCCTTCAAAATGGTTGAGCTGAATGGTGCTGATACATGTGTCATGTTCGTGAACGGGCGCTGTCGGTTGGGACTGGTCATCTCTTAGCTGCCATGGTTTATTTTAATTGATTCTAATTTTATTTCTGAATTGTCTTTTTATATTTACTATGGACACTTTTAACTTGCTACATCGTTCTCACATAATGTGTAATCTCAACATGAATGATGTAACAAATGATTTGTAATAATTACCTAATTGAAAAAGAGTGTCCATGGAGTTTCTTGCCCGTTCTTCTCCATAGAGATCTACGCCTTGGAATGGGCATCTACGGTGTTTTTCCTTGCGGAGACGCAGATAGGAAGTCCGTCTGACGTGTCGTACTTATCTTACCCAGGGTTTACCCTGGAGCACAATTTCAAACCACGCGCGGGTGTATGCGTGTATGCCCGAGACGATACTTGCTATCGGCGTCTCCGTAATCTTGAAGACTCCAGGTTCTCAGTGCTGTGGGCTCTGGTGGACACAGGGCTGGATAAGATTATCTACGCCTGTGTCTACCGCTCGCACAGCGGAGATCAGGAGACAACTAGGCTCACAGAGTACCTCAGTGAGGCGGCTGATGCGGCACAGCAACGGTACCCTTCCGCCCAATTAGTGCTACTGGGGGACTTTAATGCCCACCACCAGGAGTGGCTCTTCCCATACCAGTGCACTGATCATGCTGGACGAGAGACGCGCAAACTTGCGCTAGCGTTAAATCTCACCCAGCTGGTCCAGGGGGCAACGAGGGTGCCAGATGTTGATTCGCACACAGCCAATTGCTTGGACCTTCTGCTGACAACAGATCCAGACCGATACTCAGTGTCGATATCTTCACCGTTGGGTAGTTCCGACCACTGTCTGGTGAAGTCTGTGTCCGTCTACTCCCCGCCCGATCCCAGCCTAAGAGGCACCCGGCGGGTATGGCGGTACAGGTCAGCAGATTGGGATGGGATGCGATCTTTTTTCGCATGCTATCCTTGGCAGCCCACTTGCTTCTCTTCGGACGATCCATCGTCATGCGCTGACGCTGTAACTGATGTGTTGCGTCGGGGGATGGAGTACTATATTCCATTCTCTGACGTAGCAATATCTAACAACAACCGACCATGGTTTGGGGCCGAGTGTCACCACGCCAACGCGGTTAAACACAAGGCCTACCAAGCATGGGTCGTCGCTCGAACGCGCAAGGCAAATGACGTGAGTCAGAAGAAGAGAGCCTTCAACACGGCTGCCAAGTCCTGCAAAAAGGTGATGCGAAGAGCACGGTTTGACCACATTAGCAGAATCGGGAACAAACTTGCTTCATATCCAGCGGGTAGCAAAGCGTTTTGGTCCCTGGCTAAGTCGGTTGAATCAAATTTCTGTCGCCCCTCACTACCACCACTGCTGAAACCTGACGGGTCACTGGCCCACTCCGCTGAGGAGAAGGCAAACTTGTTTGCCTCCCTTTTTGCGGAATCTTCGCATCTGAATCCTGATGGCGCGCAGCCTCCTCCCTCTCCTGATGGATGTGTGACGAGTATGTCGGACATCCGCATCCATCAAAAGGACGTCCGTAGGGTTCTGCGTAGCCTCGATGTGAACAAAGCGAGTGGCCCCGACGGGATACCAGCAATTGTACTTAAAACCTGTGCGCCTGAATTGTCTCCGATCTTGACACGCCTGTATCGCCTTTCGATAGGGACTGGAAAAGTGCCGAAGGCTTGGAAGCAAGCGAACGTACAGCCCGTGCCCAAGAAGGGCAGTCGAGCTGACCCGGCCAACTACAGACCCATATCTGTAACGTCCATCCTCTGTAAGAGTATGGAACGTGTACTCAACGGTAAGCTCCTGGCATACCTAGAAGCGAACGACATCCTCAGTGACCGCCAATACGGCTTCCGCCGAAATCGGTCCACTGGGGATCTTCTAGCGTATGCCATTCACATCTGGAGTGAGGCCATCGAGAGACACGGGGAAGCGCTAGCCGTCTCCCTCGACATCTCGAAGGCTTTCGACAGGGTCTGGCACGAAAGCCTCATTGGTAAGCTTCCTTCCTTCGGTCTGCCTAGTGGTCTGTGTGATTGGATAGGGGACTTCCTGAGGGATCGCTCCATCCGAGTGGTTATCGACGGCTGCTCGTCCGGTCAGTTAGATATCAACGCCGGAGTCCCTCAGGGGTCAGTGCTCTCGGCAACATTATTCTTGCTGCACATTAATGATTTGCTAAAACCCGGCACCTTTGGGTACGCAGACGACAGCACTGTTGCTGAGAGATACGTGTCCAGCGCACGAGCTACTGGGCCTCAGATTCGGTCTCTCCGGGAGGCCATGGTTGAACGCTTGAACCTGTCCTTGAAGGCGGTCTCCGAATGGGGTGATGCCAATTTGGTCAGTTTCAATGCTGCGAAGACCCAGGCGTGTCTTTTTTCCGCTAAAAAGATCAATTTCACCCGGCTCCTTCTTTCCGTGGTGTAACCGTGCCGATAACGGACCATCTCGAACTTCTCGGTGTTACGTTGACATCAACCCTCAACTTCGGTCCATTTATTGAGGCGAAAGCTCAGGTAGCTGCAAAAAAGTTGGGGATTCTTGCTAAGGTGAGACGGTACTTCACGCCTGAACAGCTGCTCAACTTGTATAAAGCGCAAGTTCGGTCATGCATGGAGTACTGCTCTCACCTCTGGGATGGATCTGCCAAATACCAGCTTGATGCACTTGAGTCGATCGACAGACGGGCCAAAAGGCTTATTGGCAACGATGCACTGGTCGCCTCAAAGCTCCAGAGCCTCGAACATCGACGCCGAGTTGCCAGCCTGTCGGTTTTTTATCGGTTACATTTCGGGGAGTGCGCGACGGAACTGCACAATTTGATTCCACCTAGCCCTTTCCATCATCGGACTACAAGGCGTACGGCCATGCGCCATCGGTACATGGTGGACATCCCTCCCATACGCACAAAGCGTTTTGCTAATACTTTCATTGTGCGTACAGCTAAGGAGTGGAATTCCCTTCCGGGGTCTTTGTTCCCTGATAGCTACAACCTTGGGGTCTTTAAGTCAAGAGTGAATAGGTTTCTTCTAGGCAAGCGTGCTTCACCGTAGACCACGTCATCGCTTAACATCAGGCGAGATAGTGGTCAAACGCGAGCCTATAGACTATAAAAAAAAAAAAAAAAAAAAACTTTCACAGTTATTATGTCTTGTGACTGGGACTGTAGCACCATAATTTTGTAATGTTTTATTTTGTCTTTTGACAATTCAAAAGTGCCTGTAACTGGCCTACTTGAAATAAAGTGCTTTGACTTTGACTTTGACATCCCCTCTCACAGAGAGGAGTCCTGTGTCCCAGCAGTGGGAACATTAATAGGCTGATGATGATAATGATGATGATGAGCGCATGTTATATTCAGATGATATACATATGTTTTTATGTAAAATAATGCAATTTTCCGACAGCGCCTCGGATATTGTGTTTTATTATACCAAAGTAACATTATACCGGAATAAAATACGTCCTAATCCAGGTTTTGGTCTATCTATATACCAAGTTTCATCCAAATCCGTTCAGATTTTAAGGCGTGAATTAAAAAAAAAACAGATTCGCATTTATAATAGTACGCAGCTTCGCCCGCGTTGTGCGAGTTCGTGCCGCGACAGCGACACGAGACCGAGACACAAGCAGGAGACGTGTGCATAATTATGTTGCGGTCGCGACGCATGTCAGAGCTTTTTACTGCAGATATTATGTATTTAGTAAAAAGCTTATAATTCTGACATTACAAACAGACACTTTATTATTATTTATTTGTACTTGTATGTATGTATACATATGTCTATCGAGTATAGATAGACAAGATAGTATGAAGGTTTCATACGTAATACATACATATTTATATTTTATTTCCATTCTAATAACTGCTCTTTGCTAACTTTATCAGACATGTTTGTGAACTAAAACTAAAACGAAAAACATTTGGAATTTCCGTCTAATTTACCAGCCAATATGGTAATTGATAATATTAATTAATAAAGTTCTTTGTATGTACAATGATATCTATGTAGCACATGCGTAGTTTGAATTTAGTTTTATATATAATTTTACCTACATAAAATTAACTTATTATTATACTTACAGAATTTCTAACTGGTTTTTGGTAACGACACTTTATATGTACAATCTTACTATAAAAAACAAAACGGTTTTAACAAATATATTATTTCGATTTTTTAATCAAAACACTTGAAACCGAAAAATTACTTTCTTTTCGGAAGTCGGTATCTTTGGTATTATTCGTTTCTCAACACCAACTTGAAATGAAAGTACTTACAAGACCTTGATTCATTGGGTTGCTTGAGAGATTGAGATAAAGATATGACCCGCCAATATACTTACGGGTTGGTGAAACACGTCTTCTTCCATACTTCTTCAGTATTCGACACCTTCTTCATTACTTTTCTATTAATCGCCATCTCAATAATAATAAAGTCATCTCTTTGCTATCCACATTTATTTAAGAAAAAATATTGCTATATTAAGGCACAGTCAAGAAAGTTGATTCATGACCCATTCAGTCGATATTTCGTAATTTTCTTGTATACTCATTGTGCTCTAAGACTTTTTGAGTAATTTCATAACTGTGTAAATATTTACCATTGTGTTCATTGGACTAGATTATACATAGAATTAAAAAAAAATGATAAAGCAGAAATATAAATGCCAAATAATAACTATCGCAAAAAACGGCAAAAAAAACACGTTTGTTGTAAGGGAGCCCTACTTAAACATTTATTTTATTTTGCTTTTAGTATTTGTTGTTATAGCGGCAACAGAAATACATCATCTGTGAAAATGTCAACTGTCTAGCTATCACGGTTCATGAGATACAGTCTGGTGACAGACGGACAGACAGACGGATCGCGGAGTCTTAGTAATAGGGTCCCGTTTTTACCCTTTGGGTACGGCACCCTAAAAAGTAAAGTAGATGATTAAACTTATTGTCGCTGACTTATTAAATCGATAGCAAGTTTACTGCTAAGGAAAATATACAAATCTTGGTCGGTCAGCTTCTTTGATGGCATGGCCGAATGATGGCAACCTATAATAGGATCATCTCCACTGACACAGAAATCGACATACTCTGTGACAGTATAACGAAGCTCAGACAAAAACTGTTAATGATTGATTTGTGTTCATCTCCTCAATAGTCATTACTTATAATAAAATACTCTAGGTAGTCAGTTTATCAATTATGTACTTAAATTACCTTGTTTTATATTATTAACTAATATTAATTATAACTAAATCAATTAATAATTATCAATTTCTTAATCAAAATGTATTTGAATATCTTATTCATAATTATACTACCAATTTACCTGTTTTACAGTAAAATTTATTTATACCTAGTTCATTATTACAAGCAAATGTGCCTGTTCATCTATTTTATCATCAAATGCTTTTATTAATGTTATACCTAATTTATAATTAAATAACTATTAAGATTGTTCCTAGTATGCGTTATGTATGTGATGTAGCTGTCCCTAATTTAAATAAATAGCTCATTCAGCAACATAGCGGAAATCCTTGTTTAAGGGGTGTTAACGATTTTTACTGCTAAATAATTGAGTGCAACTTTTAATACCATGGATGCCACTGGCTCCTGAATCATCAAGTGCCAGAAAACGCAAGAATCACTTCATATTTAAAAATATATATTGTAGGTAGGCTCGCGCTTGACCACTAAGTTGAGTTATCTCACCAGAAGGTAAGCGATGATGTTGTCGACGGTGGAGCACGCTTGTCTAAAAGTAACCTATTCACTCTTGACTTAAAGACCCCGAGATTGTAGCTATCGGGAAACACAGACTTCAGCAGGGAATTCAACTCCTTAGCTGTACGCATAGTGAAAGTTTTACTTGAGAATGGCTTCAGTGACTAAAGACATAATGAAATTAGAAATAATGTCATATTGTCTTGAGATTCTTGTCATAAACTCTGTAACTAAGCTTGAGGATGCTCAGCAGTAGTGCTTGTGTTGTGTGTGTGAGTGACAGATGTATACAAGTCAAATACATCTGTGCCTTATTCGATATCAAATTGATATCGCTCTAAGAGCTTATGGTCACCCCTCAGATATCTACCTATTATGCTATTGTTGAGCAAGCGTGGTGATTAATGCTCGTGCCTTCACAGTATAAGAAGAGGCCTTTCCTCTGCAGTCGGACTGTAACAGTCTAGTAATATTGTTTTTCAACACACTTGCTCATAAAGTGGCTCTAATTTCACCGCAATTAGGCACATAATGATACCTGTTATCAAACTGTGACTTTTTCATTGCTATTATTCACAAGTGAGTTATAGAGTTTTTTTTTTAAATTTATTGGTTGAGTTGCTTTGTTCTTAAAAAAGTTTCGATACAAAAAAGATCGTACTCAATACTACAAATAAATTTATGTACCTATTGCTTGCTCATTTCATGCAACTTCGTATTTAAATAGATAATTTCAACTTGTACGTGCATAATAAATGAAACTTTAACTCATATATAAATTTTATTTGCTTTGTAATTAAGAAAACATGAAATTCCCTATTTTGTACGTGGCTAAAACACTATCCACGAAAAGCCAAAAAAAAGAAACCATTCTTTTAGTCTATGGCCGATCGCATGCGCGCGCATAGGAAAACAGATTAATTTTGCCCGCCATTGTGAAAAAAATTTCACAACTCGTTTTTACTGTTGAAAATGATTTTTTTGTATTATTTTCTTCACAAGTGTGTTGAAAAACGTCGTATGATACACGTGTGAATTGATGATTACCGTCCTCGGCTCTCTTAAGACCCTCACCTTCGGCTCGGGTCTCAATGGCGCCTCAGCGGTAATCACCAACATTGCACACTTGTACCATAATGTACTATTATTATTCCATCACCAACTCAGAAGAACTTGTCAGGAAACATGCTAGGCCTAGGCCCTTTTTTATTTTTATTTTGACTTGTATAATGCGATTGGTTTTGGATGTTGACATGTTTAATTTAATTTAATTTGGCTATTTTTAAGTGTTGACATATATAATTCGACTAGTTGTAAGTGTTGACATGTTCAATTTGACTGATTGTATAATTTTGTCAAGATCAATTAGACTAATTTTATGATTTTAGATTTTGACATGTTTAATTTGTCTAGTTCTAAATGTTGATATTTTATTCAATAACAATATATTGACAGTTATTATATTGGAATTCTAGTTAGTACAAAATTTTATTGTATCGTTTTTTATATATATATCGTATATCGCATGGCAATTATTTCTTATTATTTATCTTTATGTTCTAAATATGTTATCTAGAGCTGGGTATACTCGTCAATGTGTAAGCTGTGGTTGCCGGTAATTTGGTGTGCATTGCAGGAATATATTGTATGATTTTTTTATGTTTTGTGTAGGATGACATTTTATTGTTGCACTCGTTGGTGATCCAAAATAAATAAATAAAATAGGCATGTCCTAGATCCAAAAGCGCAATGTCCCAACTGCAGCGAATCTGGAGAGACCGTAACATATCTCGCAAGACAAAGATGAAGCTGGTGAACTCTCTTGTGTTCTCCATCTTTAGTTACGACTCGGAGACGTGGACGCTAAGGAAGGCTGATCGTGATCGCATTGACGCTTTCGAGATGTGGTGTTGGCGAAGGATGCTTCAAATTCCATGTACTGCGTTCCGCACAAACGAGTCTATCCTTCGACAACTGAACGTCAAGGCCAGGCTCTCCACCACCTGCCTGCGAAGAATCCTGGAATTCTTTGGTCACATTGCTCGTAAGGATGGTCATAACCTCGAACAGCTGATGATCACAGGCAAGGTCGAAGGCAAGAGGCCGAGGGGCCGAAGCCCGATCAGATGGTCTGACCAAATACGTGCAACGCTGAACACCAAGCTGCACGATTACTCCACGTCGCCAAGGACAGACACAGGTGGAGAATTATCGTCAGGGAAAAGTTGATCTCCTGTCGGGGGAATCACGACCCTAAGTAATGAGGAACACGACACGAGGAGGAGGAGATCCAAAATTCGAAGATATGTGACATACACATGGCATAGTGGATTACGGCCCACTCCTTCTCTCACAGACCCAGCAGTGGGAACATTAAAAGGCTGATTATACGCTTATGCAACTCACTTCAAAGGTTACACGATGCGACCACTGAAGTTCAAGAGTAACAAGAGCACAGTTTGGTGCATGTTGTGGGCCCACCGCCGCCATGGCGGTTGTGGCGAGTGCGGTCGCTTCCTTGCCGCCGCAAAAATCGACAACGTTGTGGTTATTGGGTTGCGGATGATGCAATTGTTATGTTATTACTTCACGTGGTCCCTTTGTGTCTCAACGGTGATTTAATTAGTCATGTTATAAACGAAATTTTATTGGCTATAAGAGTCGAGGAAGACCTAAGAAACTAAAGATATGTGTGAAAGGTTGTTGACGATGCTACGTCGACTGCTCAGTTACAGGAGCGAATAAATAAAAAGCGTGGACTATAATAACCTGGTGTAATTACAAAAATACAAAAGCCGAATAAAATGTAGTGTCTTCGTCGTGGTAAGAATTTTAGTGGCGCGATGCTTGGAGCGGGAGACGTGCCAGCGCCGCCCGCGCCGCCCGCGCGCCCTCTCATACTCCGCGCGCCTCCAACTAATCGCAGGCAGGCCATGCATAGACAAAGGTTATGGTTAGAATGAGATTGAGAGTCTACCAATGTAGAGTCGACAAGATTGATATATATGCATTTATGCGGAAGTTGCGGCATTATTTTCTACACCTATAGCAGAGTCGTTTTAAATAAAACGCCTTTCTTTTACTTTATCCATACTAATAATAAACTCTAAAGTAACTCTGTCTGTTACCTTTTCACGCCTAAACCACAGAACGGAACTCAATGAAATTTAGCAAGGAGATAGATGGCATCCTAAGGGCGGGACATAGACTACTTTTCGAATAAAAAAGAAATAGATATGTAGGGTAGAGTGGGGTAGCGAAGGTAGGGTAGGGTAGGTAGGTTGGTATGTAGGGTAGATGGGTAGAGTATTATTACCTATATAAATATATACATACTAGCTGTCCCCCGCGGCTTCGTTCCCGTCAACTGGCTACCTACCTACCCTACCCTACTCTACCCCACCACACTACCGTACCTACACTACCTACCTACCCTACTCTACCCTACCTTCTCTACCCTACTCTAACCTACCTATCTAACAATATTTTCATTGTTTTATTCGAAATGTAGCCTATGTCCTTCCTCAGGATGCCATATCTCCTTGCCAAATTTAATTGATTTCCGTTCAGTATCCACCTATCCACCACCACAATAACCACAACCACAACGTTGTCGATTTTTGCGGCGGCAAGGAAGCGACCGCACCCACCACAACCGCCCGCGCCGCTGTTCTTGTTTTTCTTAAACTTCAGTGGTCGCATCGTGTAATTCTTGAACTGAGTTGCATAAGCGTATAATCGTAGAAAAATTAGATAAAGAAGGTCCGTGGTCTCCTTTATATCATGAGTTTAAAGCCAATCGATCAGTCGACTTCGCGTTTGTTCAGAACATTAAAGTAAATAATAAACACACCACCGGGAAACAGCTGAAGTTTTGCTGTATACTCTTATACCTGATGACTTACTTGCTAATGACAACGACTACCATCAACAGATCAGAGCGTGGGCAGCTTTACCACCTGAATCACCAGCGTCAGACCTTCCATCCACTGACGAATTTGTTAACGTTGTCAAGAGGTTACCACTCAGAAAGTCATCAAGTGAAGTTAAAATACCTAATCGGATGATTATAGAAGCGTGTAATGCAATTTTAACCGTTTACAACCGTTGTATTGCGGAGGGCGTATTTCCTCGTATATGACGACGCGGATTTATACGAATCAACCCGAAAAGTGGCGACAAACCCCCTCGAGCTGGACTCGAGAACTTGGCTGACTCTTGCCTACGATTGATATCTCAGTGGGGCGATCGAAACCGCCTGACCTTTGCTCCGCACAAAACTTATCAACTCATGTTGAAACTGATGAAAGGTAATCTTAAATCGTGTCCTACTATTAAATTTTATAAAGTTCCCGTGAAAAAAAAAGCAGTCCGTGTGCTATCTTGGTCTACTGTTAGAGAGGAATTTTGCATTTATAGATCATATTAAAATAATAGGTAAAAAGGAAAAAAGAACTTCTATGCCTTAACGAGAATATCTAAATCTACGTGGGGTCTGTCTTAAAAGAAAAAATATTTATGGGGCTACTTACTTGGGTTGTTTGCTATGGGGTGCCTGTTTGGGCTGATAGGGCAACAATAGGGGCGGTACGACGTAAATTACTTCAAAGTCAGCGTTTAGGTTTGATATTCTTATGCAAAGCATACAGGACGGTTAGTACTGAGGCCTTACCGGTACTTGCTGGCGTACTTCCGATCGACCTTGAAGTGCAGCGACGTGCTGCAATGTACTATTTCTCGTGTGTCGTGTATCGGCGTTTCCGCGGGAGGCTACATGACACCACGACTTAGTGCAATAAGTGCGTACTAAATATATTAGATTAACTTTGTTAAGAAATATGTATTAGTTTATTTTTGTATGTGTAATTTGTGTAGTTTATATATGTTGTTTAGTTGCCTGAAAATAAATAATAAAAATAATAACATTCCGCACGAGAGACCATGGACGCGGTCTTTTTAACGCGAAGTGACTTTGAGAAAATCTCATGATTATTTAAACCACATATTTACGTCTGGGAGAAACTTTTATCCGAATGGCAATCTAGGTGGGATAATTCCCGAGAGGATCCGGCAATTGGGACTCGAGATGGCCCTGCACAAGTCCGAGGCCATGTGTTTGCATGGTCCTCGGAACGCGCCACCGCCGGGTTCCCAAATAACGGTAGGAGGGGTTCACGTCGGCGTCAGGTTGACGATGAAGTACCTGGGAGTCGTCCTAGACAGCAGGTGGAATATCGTGGAGCATTTCCGACGTTTGGCGCCCAGACTGGAGCGGGCCGGGGCTGCCGTCAAGCGACTCCTGCCCAATCTAGGCGGTCCAAACGCTTCCTGCCGGAGGCTCTACGCGGGGGTCCTGCGGTCCATGAAAGAGTCATGGACCGCAGGACCCCCGCGTACGACGTACCGGTGTGGGCGCGTTCCCTGATGCGGCGACCAGACCATTCGTTGATCGCGTCCCAAAGGGTCATGGCCATCCGGCTGGTTCGGAGATACCGCACGGTCTCCGGTGAGGCGGCGAGTCTCCTTGCCGGATTGCCGCCATGGGATCTGAAGGCAAAAGTCCTCGTGCACATTTAGGAGTGGTGCGAGGAGGCGAAACGCCGGGGCATAACTCCGCTGCCACGACAAATCGCGGCTCGGCGGACAGAGCTCCGACAGGATCTCATGGCGACATGGAGAGAGCGACTGTCGCAACCCAGTGCTGGGCACGTCACAATTGTGACGATAAAACCCCTCTTTGAGGAGTGGCTTGAGAGGTGCCATGGCGTTCTCACCTTCCGCCTGACGCAGGTCCTCACCGGACACGGCTGTTTCGGGAGGTTCCTGTTCTGGATAAGGCGGGAGTAAACGCCCGGGTGTCACCATTGTGTGGATCGCCCGGATGACACGGTGGAGCATACGGTGGAGGTCTGCCCCGCTTGGCTTTAGCTCCTTCTGCGCATGCGGCTTCCCTGGTAACTCATAAAGGGCACAAATATGTGGATGTCTGTAACTATTCTCAATCCCATTTTTTCCTTCTTTTAATTATACTTTTTACAATGGTTTTCAATCATCCCTTTGCTAAGAATAGTTACAGCACTGATAACAACATTTGTGCCACATGTTAAATTTAGTCTTGTTATACTTTTTTTTTTACCTTTGTATAGATTCTTTTACCGATTGTTCTGTGAAAGTGTGAACATTGTAGGCTTTCTAGATTTCTAGATGCTTGTTATCATTTGTTAACTTTTTATCTCGTTTTACTTTAATTTTTTTCTTATAATTTCTTACGACTTATTGTCGGGCCTACGTTGTCCCCCCATATCTAAGTACTAATGCTGTAACATGGAAATATTGTAAAACCAAACCATTTTTTAAAAGAGTAACCGTGGAGTTTCTTGCCGGTTCTTCTCCATAGGAAACAACTAACCCGAACCGTGCATCTTTTGTCGACGTTTTATAAGTACCCATGTAGGCCTATGTGAAATAAAAAAAATATATTTTGGTTTAGATTCTCGGATGGAGCACCACCGTGTCCTCGTGGAGGCGATCAGCGGTGGCGACCTCTCGCGTCTATCCCTGGTTCAGGCCATTTTTGTATTTTTTTTATTTGTTTTAGCCTCGCGTTTGCCATTGTACGGAGCGAGAGGGCATGGGGAGCTGTCACCTCCTTCTGCGAAGCAGTAATGTTCGCGAAGGAGGAGGTCGAACGCGTGAGGGAGACGCAACGGAGACGCCCTCACGCCCCTAGCCACCGCAGGAGGAGCCCTGGGCGTCGGGAGTCGCAAGCCGATGCCCGGCCACCATAGGTGCGGGCTTGCGGACGGCGAGTAATGGGTAGTTCGCCATCCGATAAAGACCAGGCCCGAGTCGACGGCGCGTAGTGTTCCACGCGCGCCTCAAAGAGATGTCAGCAAAAATTGACGAGGTCCGGTAGAGCCGATAATGCCTGTCTGGGGCGCGGATAAATCTGAAAGAGTTACCGCGGCCCTGGCACAAGCAACTGAAGGAACACGGGTGGGTTTTAATCAGTAAAAGTCTGACACACCCTTCCGTATCACTCAGAGAGGGAGAAGTCATTGGATGATACCACACCAAAAAAATCAAAAGTAAATTGTTTTCCTTCAAGCTCGTTGCCTCGCCTTTATGTCAGTGTTCTACATCTGACTGCGAATATGTACAATCTGCACATCCTATCTTATGGAAGTGTATTCTTTGGCAGAATGAGCGCAATATTATGTTGAATAATGTACAGGCTGCATCAGGAATTGTTTACTATACGGACCTTCTGGAAACTAGTACAAATTTCCGTTCAAGCGTTTTTGCCATACCTATTCCAATAGGAAACTGCAGCAGCTCAATGTTAGGACCCATTAATATTAAAGCTATTTTTTTATACGTGTGCTAGGCAACTGGCCTAATCCCAGTTGTAAACGACCCTTTGAGCCTATTGGCCTTGTGTGTTCTGTCTCCTGCTTGATATGGAGGGAATTGGAAATTTGTATTTTTTCCTACTCCTCCGTTATTCTTTTCTGATTAATTTCGTTGCGGGATCCAAGACAGTTAAATTCATTCTCCAGGACTTCGTCGAGCTTCATTGCCTCGGTTCTTTTCTGGTGGTCGCCTCTGTTGATTCTGGATTTCAGGAGTTGCAGTGGTTTGGAAATAGTGCAGTGGGACTGACCCAAAATAAGAATACTTATAATCAGCCTTTTAATGTTTCCACAGCTGGGACAAAGGCCTCCTCTCTGGGAGAGAAGGAGTGGGCCGTTATCCACCACGCGGGCCCTGTGCGGTTTGGTGGATATCTTCGATTTTTTGGTTCTAGGACATGCCTTGGGTCTAGGGCATGTTTCCACTCACCACACACATACGTCGTCAGTATTCCTGAGTTGGTGATGGAATAATAAAATTATATTACTGGCCTGTTACTGTGCCACTGCAGGACAAACTCAAAGGGCTCTTCTTATACAGAGAAGGCACAAGCATAATCACCACGGTTGCTCAACAATAGAATAATAGGTAGGTACCTGTTTTTGTACGCCTGGAGGGAGGCCTATGTCCAGCAGTGGATAACTTTCGGCTGAAATGATGATGATGATGAACTGTTTTTTATAGTGGACACAAGCACAATTGCTGAGCATCCTCAAGCTTAGCAACAGAGTTTATGTCAAGAATCTCAAGACAAAATGACATTCTTTCTAATTTCATTGTATGTAGTCCCTAAAGCTAGTTTTCGAGTCAGACTTTCATTATGCGTACAGCTAAAGCGTGGAATTCACTGCCGGAGTCTGTGTTTACCGATAGCTACAACCTCGGGATCTTTAAGTCAAGAGTGATTTGGTTACTTCTAGGCATGCGTTCTCCACCGCCGACAACATCATCGCTTACCATCCGGTGACATAGTGGTCAATCGTGAGCTTATCTACATTTTTTTTTAAATATGGTTCCTGCGTTTTCTGGCCCTTGCTGATTCAGGAGCCAGTGGCATCCATTGTATTAAAAAGTTGCAAGCAATTTTTTATCAGTAAAAATCTTCTTAAGGGTACACAAGTCGACGGCACGAACTATTTTGTGCGCGGGGTTAAAATGCATTTTATATCAACCGACAACACGTTCGGCAGAGATAAATGCTGTGATGAGCAGAAGGAAGCTAGTTCGCGTACGAATACACACTTTTGCAAATTTGTAGCGAAATGGATAATGATTTAGGACGAAACCGAGCGCGCGAAATTTTATAAACAGACCTTTGGCAGTCTAGATATCATGAAAAAACTACTAAATCTATCTGTTCAAAATAAAATTATATGCATTGTTGAACTACTAATCTATTCCTGTGTGGAGGCTGTTTTGCAATTTTCCGTCTTCTTATGGTATTTATTTGCGCCCAAAAATGCGTTAAAATTAGTGTCGAAATGTGGAACTTTCGACGCGCATAACAAATATTTTCTTTTTTTACTTTTTCGCTTCCATACAGGGCTAGATAATGATGAGACAAATTTATATCACTTTTTATTTTGAAAGTAAAGCGTCAAACAGTGAAATAATCCCTACACTACGTTTGTATGGAAAAAAAAAATCGACTAGTGTAACCTTAAGTTAGGGTTGCCGCTATGTTGTTGAACGAGCTATTTATTTAAATTAGGGATAGCTAAATCGCATACATTACACATGCTAAGAACAAGCTTAATAGGGTGCTAATGAACCATGCATCTAATTTGTCATGGTGTTCAATGGTGGATGCTACACAAACACACAATGAAAATGTGCTGAGCATCAAATAGTTGAGCTTAATGGACACCCGCCTTTAAAGTTGCTGGAGAGCTATACTTGAAAATGTTTTCACAGTTTTTTTTATTTCTCTCTTAATAAAAACTAAAGTTCTTGATAATAGCCTAAACAGATTAATTAGCAATTTAAAATGTAAAATGTTATGACTGAGAATATTGTCAATTTGCACTTTTATACAGTTCGGTAGCACTTTATAGTTTGATACGTTAAAAACACTTAGTTCACGTGTTACATGTATAACACAGTATTGTTGCTATTATTTTTCACTATTTATACACTACACTAACTCAAATGGTTTAGTTCTCTTTAGCCTACGCGCTATGTCCGTGATATATAGCAACTGGATTGCTTCCACATTCACATGTCGATGAAGTCTGTGTTCGTGGGCTTTAACAAAGTTTTGGCTAACGGTCGGTGGTGACGAGTTTCATTTTAAGATCGCGGTGAAGGTCGTCATTTCTGATGCACCATCTAACGCCAACGACCTTGAGTGAACAAAACGCGCACTCGTTTGACACCCGCGCGACCCAAAATATAGTAGTTTTTTGTACTTTCCTTATTATTCTATGACTTTAGAAAAACAAAACCTTACATCAAAACGTAGATAAATAAATTGTCTTTGAGATGGTGTCGATTACATTAAAAGCCGCTTAGCGGTTTTAGTGCGATTGTCGTGTTTTTGTCCGTTTTAGAAATAACTTTACAAATTACACTATATTATACGAATAAAACTCAATTTTTTCTCAGATTAATTTATTAAGAAAATGGTCTGTGTAATATATATTTTTTCCAAAATGTACGACAAGCCGTTAAGACGTGATTCTCATTTTAAAATGAGCTACTCAGGGGTATATGCGCCTTAACAAAATCTCTGAGTACTTTATTTTGAAAGAAAGAAAAAATATTTATTTGTGACCCGCACAGGAGATACGAGATAAGAAAATCAATAAGAAAAAATAAAAATAATTAACCCCGTCTTCTTCTTCTTCTTCTACCTAGCGTTTATCCCGGTTGCTCATCCCGCCCAGCGCGGGAGAACCCGCGCTGGGCGGGGAAAAATAATTAACCCCGTGCGAGACCAAAAAGGCATTTTGAAATCATTGTATAATTTTAACATTGCTTTGTAGCTATTACAGCCCCATAGTTGGATACCATACGTCCAAATTGGCATAAGAATATGCTTG
The DNA here is from genome assembly GCA_948252205.1 of Orthosia incerta. NCBI lineage: Eukaryota > Metazoa > Arthropoda > Insecta > Lepidoptera > Noctuidae > Orthosia > Orthosia incerta. Next base: position 10,317,752 of record OX411759.1, read on the forward strand.
TAAATTATAAAATAATGATAATTTATTTAATTAGTTCATCCTCCTATAATCTAAAAACCATTTTTTTTATTTAAAGATCTGCTGCGCTTGACCGATCCCTAGATTGTAGCTATCGGGAAACACAGACTCCTGCAGGGAATTCCACTCCTTAGCTATATGCACAAAGACTGTATTCCCAAAATGTTTAGTGTACATGTGGGATACATGTACCGATGGTGCATCACCGCATTACCTTTTCTGCTGCTTTTGTTCATCTTGTGAGTGTTGGAGTGGAGGACATCGAACGGGTGGGTCACTGTTGACCAAGACACCAATAATTCCACATTTATCATCCCTTGACCTATAACCCTGTAATCGCGTTGCTGAGTATTGCAGGCTTGCGGTAACAAAGAGTGGTCACCGCAGCAGCCGCGGTCCCGTACCGCCAATCAATTAGCTGTTCGCGTACCGCACCGGTACCGTGATACCGAGTGCTGCCGAGCGATGCCGAGCAATTCCGATCGTGAGTAATGTATCGAAAGACATAACTCTTTCGCTGATAAAAAACTACACTAACGGTGAGAGTCATAGGCTACTATTTATTTTTGAAAATACACAGTTCCTGTGTTACTAAAGAAAGGATATACTAAGTCTGGCCATAAATATTGTTAGAATTAAAAATAAAACAAAATATTACATTTGAATTTGTATCTGTCCTTTTTATATGATTTCACAAGATGACAGGACTTGCAGCTTTTAAGAGACGTACTGATAATGTCTTAAGGCCGTACCCTGACAAAAAAATCAGCATGAGATATGAGTATTCCTATTGGCCTAGCGGCACTGGTGGCGCATGAATTACGGTAGTGAATACGCCCAGATTTTAGAATAAAATCTTTATAAAATCGAATATTGGTCTTTTGAAAAAATAAAACTTACAAAATGTTCGTTATCAAATTGTCTGTCCATTAGTGTTAGTATAAAAAATAATTAATGAATACTTTAGGAGGAGATGCATGCTATCAATAATTATTTCATATTTTTATGGTTTTGTTGGCAGGAGATTAGTGACACATACACCTCTTTAAAAAAAAAAGTGTACTACCATTTTAGAATCAACATTTTATAGAAATTTTATGTATTTTTATTAATTGATATTTCTTTTTAAATAAAGAGTAGATAGCTCTTAAAAACTGCACAAAATTCGACTATCGCGGCGTTTTGCTCGGGGAGGCGCCTTAACTGATAATTTAAAAAGAATAGGGTGGTAAAATCGAAACAACTACTGAAGCGGTACGCAAAACGAGGTCACAGAAAAATTTTGTTTACGGATGAGATTTTTTTACAATTGAGCAACACTTTAACAATCAAAATGACCGTATTTATGCACAAAGCTCTAAGGAAGCTTCCCATTTAGTCGACAGAGTGCAACGTTGGCATTATCCGACTTCAGTGATGGTTTGGTGGGGTGTTAGCTATGAAGGAGTGACTGAGCTATACTTTTGTGAAAAAGGTATCAAGACATCGGCACAAGTGTATCAAGATACCATTCTTGAGACGGTAGTTAAGCCCCTCAACGACACCATATTCAATAACCAAGAATGGTCCTTCCAGCAAGACTCGGCGCTGGGTCACAAAGCTCGGTCCACGCAGTCTTGGTTGGAATCGAACGTGTCCGCCGACTTCATCAGAGCTGAATACTGGCCGTCCGTCGTCAAGTTCCGATCTTAATCCGCTGGATTATGATTTATGGTCAGTTTTAGTGAGTACGGCTTGCTCTAAACACCATGATAATTTGGAGTCCCTAAAACAATCCATACGATTGGCAGTCAAAAATTTATCCATGGAAAGAGTACGTGCTTCTATTGATACATGGCCTCAACGTTTAAAGGACTGTATTGCAGCCAATGGAGATCACTTCGAATAAGACGCTTTGGTAAGGAGTCACTTGGAGCACAGTGCGGTGATTTGGGCTCCTCATGAAGCGAAATACAATATCAAGCTTGAGCGAGTACAAAATAAATTTACAAGTCACTTGTATTTCAAACTTTATGGAGTTTACCCATTTTACCCGCTAATGTATCCTACACTGTTTGTACTGGGAATGGTGGGGTACAACGAACTCAGAGTGCGCCGGGAATTTACACTCGCGGCATATGCACTAAAGCTCCTGCGTGGAGTAGTACATAACCCGGGTGTGCTGCGTCACCTGAAGCTGTGCGTGCCAGACCGGTACGTGTGGAGACGGCGGCGGCCGCCACTGCTGGCCGTGCCTGCTGCTAGAACCAATCTATTGGCAAAAACACCTCTCACCCGCACAATCCGTGTGCTCAACGAATTACATGAGAGGCTGGACATATTTTCGTGCAATTGGAGTGAATTCGCAAGAGTTTTGTTTAATTTTGTTAGTTATAATTAAAATTTTGATAAGTAAAGTTTTATTTTATATTATTTTAGAAGATTTTAATAGTGTTAGAAGTTTAGGTTTATATAATTATTATACATTTATGTAAAGTCTGATTTTAGATTAAGATTTTAACCACTCTATTGTATTGGGTTCAACCTGTAAGATAGTGTGTGTAAGTTAAATAAATAAATAAATAAAAAAGCTTTTTATATTTTAAATGGTTTTATATTTATGTATTAAACGAACACATTGTATTTGCAATAGATATTTTTTTTCTTGTTACTATATTTATGCCAAGACTAAGTATAGGTATTAGCTTTTACCCGCGACTTCGTCTGCGTAGCCTTAGAAATTATGGGCTCACCATACAAACGTTCATCCCCTTAGAGATGATTTCTGGGATAAAAACTATCCTATGTCCTTGCCATGGTCTGAAACTATCTCCATACCTACAAATTTCATCTAAATCGGTTCAGCGTTTTAAGCGTGAGAAGGTTACAGATAGGCGAAGTTGCTTTTGCATTTATAAGTATGGATTAAAAGTAGATAACTAAAACTTTATTACATCGATGTTAATTTCGTTCTTCTAACCATTCGTCTCTGTCTCCGAGACTCACAAAATTAGAGCCAACCACTTCTTTTCTTTCTTGCCAATAACCTACAGGATATGCAGAAACATTTTTTAAAATTTCAATAATCGATCATGTTTAGACTAGAGTAGAAAGTGTTTTCAGCTTCTTTAGCGTTTACGAACGCTATCCGCGCACTCAGCCCAATAAGGTGGAGAAGTTATGTTAAGTTGGATCTGTCACTTGATTTTGACAGTTCGGCTAACTTCACTTATAAAGCATATAACTTAATAGCTGTTGCCCGTGACTTTGTCTGCGTAGAATATTAGAGTTATGTGGGCCGCCTTACTTGAGAAGTTATTTTTTCACCGTACAAACTTCCAGCCCCCTTTCCACCCCCATAAGGATGATTTGCGGTACAAAAATTATCCTATGTCCTTCCCTGCAGGTTCTCAAACTATTTCAGTTCAGCGATTTAAGCGTGAAAAGGTAACAGATGGACATACAGAGTTACTTTCGCATTTATAATATAATATATAATATAATATTATAAAGAGGAAAGATTTTTTTGTTTGTTTGTTTGTACCGAATAGGCGCCGAGATTACTGGACCGATTTGAAAAATTCTTTCACCAATAGAAAGCTACATTATTCCTGAGTGACATAAGCTTTTTATTCCGAGAACGGGTCCTTTGGGGTGGCCCACGGGAGCAAAGCCGCGGGCAACAGCTAGTAATATATAATATTAGTTTGGATAATATTGCAACTACGATACAGCAAATGACTAATTCATCATTAGAATATACGAATACTATTATTTAATTGACAATAAAAACAATTCTGCTAATAATTATTGTGTGTTAATTAAAACATAAGTTTACAGAGCGTGTGACACTTACATTTAATTATAAGTAACTTAACTAGGTATTACAACATCATAATATCCTTAATTCTATTTACAACTATTTATAAACTTAATATATAATTATAACTTTTACTTCTGATTTCTGATTAAAGGCTTGGAAGTTGAGAAATTGCCAAACTCCTTCTTAGAATAAGAAGTATCAAACTTTAGCATTAAATCGAACAAACCGATCGATCAGAAACCTATTATAAAATTGTATAATATTTAGAGAGATTTAGTAAATATGAGCGAGCGTATGTACATTACATAATATATTAGTTTATATAAAGCAGAATCCTAAAACAATGATATCTATTGTCTAGTGATCCCGTTTATTATAAACTCTACGGGAACCTCTGATGTAAGATCACTGGTGCTGCTGAATTCCTACATTTAACAACAACTGTGTAAATTATGAAACTCGTAATAATAGCAATTATGATAATAGTAAATGTAGAATACATATTTCCATATTTAACAATGTGAGGCATAATTCCGACAGGTTCATGCTGTTGCATATTCTGTTCCATCCGATCTAGTTCATCGGACGCCGATTTTAAGGACTCTAAGTTAACAGAGTTTAGTGTTATCGGAGGAAGCATATGAGTACTAGTATTTTCCAATTTAAATTTACAACAATCATCTTCGATTATGTTAAAGTCAATGTTCAACTGATTTGGCAAAGTTGTCTTATAAGCAAGCGATGGTTTGAATTGCAACGTTTGAAAAAACGCAATACAATCTTTTTCCAGTGTTAAAATTCCTGTTCGTTCTACGGTATAATCTTTAGATTGAGCTCTATTTGAGCATTGAATACTTAATTTGTTTGGCTTAGATTGTACGTAAATATATCTACCATCATTGAGTTTCTGCCACAAGTTTATATTGCCGTGAATCACTTTTGACTCACACATTTTAGGAAGAGATTGAGTTACTTCTTTTAAAAGTTCTGTTTCACAAATAGGATTATAAATTGTTGTGGCCAAAATAGAAGGTAACGGGCAGATTTTATACTGCTCAGGCTCGCCACTAACATCCTGACAATCGCTCACACTATCTAATAACACATAGTCTGCTTTATCATCTGTTAAACCCATATATAGTTTAGTGGGATGAATAAGAACATATGTATCCCAACTATTAACCCGTGGTGTCGGCAACGGTAAATTCTTATAGATGTTATACTTAACAGAACTAATGAGCGGAATTTGCATAACAAATACTATTTTATTGTTATAATAATACGCAGTCAACTTAGAAAGGTCGATGATACTGTGAATGGACCGTAACGTCAACGGTGCGGGAAAGCTTAAATCTACTCTTATTTGGTTTTTTAAAAGTTCTTCATATAAGTTGCTGGGAGTTAAAACATAGGGATGTAAAATATTAGTTTTCGCAAACAAAATGGAATTTAAAACTGTGTCTAAGATATTAGAAACGGACATCAACGAACTTTGGATTAGATTAAAAACAGAATTAATTTTTGCCCCATTTTTCAAGTCTTCAATATCTTTAGAGTGGTTGTTTAACATTTCATTAAGTTTTTGTAATTTTTTACTTATCCTTCTTTCGTTTTCGTTTAATTTAGTAATGGTTTCGTTAAAGGAATTGATAGTGGAGCGAACAACTTGGATGTTTTTCTGCATGTAAGAATACATTTCTGCTTCATTCTGTTCAACAGCTTCAAAAGCTTCATCATATCTTTTGGCATCGTCAGCATCTAACGTGCCAAATAGAAAATTAAGAACTTTCCCCCCAACATCAATTAGACCTCTTTTGGATCGTTTCGTTTGTCTGTATGGGAATGTCTCGTCTGGTGAAACCAATTGAGTTAGCGAACCATATTTAAGTTTGTTAGCACTGATTAAGATTTTCAGAGGATTTACAGTATCATTACAGTCAATGTGTAATGCAGAGTATTCCTGGAACTTATTACAAGTAAAAGAAATATCTGAGAGGGAGTTTTCAATTTTATCCAAATAAGGCTTAATAGGGATGAATTCTATATGAGTGATTACACTCCAGTAATCATTGTAAAAATAAGCGACCGTAATCGGGTCGAAATATATTCCCGGACTACGTGTGATAGGGTCGATGGGTTCAGAGAAGCTAGATGTTATGCATAACATAATGCAGAACGCACTCACGAACATTTTGAAGACTGTCTCCAACTTCGTGTAATTTCTTCTTCTTCGATTTTTGAATAATACGTGGCTGGTGGTGCAGCGATGACGACGATCAAACTTCGGGTGCTCGGCGGTTCGGCAAATTGGGGTGAACCTTGATATCTCGCTGTGTTGTCCGTTAGACTTGTCACGTAGAAGGTCAACGTGAGCTGGTGATGACGGTGAGTTAACTGTCCGGTGAAGATGATGAAGAGGCTTCTGGTCTGATGATGCTTGAAGCTAATGCTGGTTCACATTCGAGAGTGGAGACTGACCGACGATCACGCTGTAGCAGGAGTGTTCAGCTCGTTTAATAGTTGAGATTTATCGTGGCTCTCAACTGCAGAGTTCAGCAACGATCCTAGACAACAAAGTTGTCAGGATATTTATAAGACACTTTTCACACAAAATGTTGACGCTGGTAAATAGTAGTTATTCCGTCAACTATTAAAGGAGAACTGTCTCGGTTTGATAAATGTTCTGCGTTTTATAGGCTTCATTGTTATTTCAGAAATTAGTACGGACGTACCTATCATAATTAAAACTTGTTATAATATAATTAAATTGCGGTTAACCGATATTGCTGGAAGATTCTTATTCTGACCTCATTTCTCGTTAATCTAGGAATATAATAATAAATTATTATTTGTTTATTTCTCGGAACGTCATTGAGTAACAATATTAGCTAACCTAAGTTGTTAATTAATTTCATTTATTTTGTTGTTGTTAATTAGTCAGATAAATTCTATAATACTCATACTCTAAGAAAAGCTTTTTTCTTCTCATTTGAAATACAATTGTGTTGCTGGTGAAATTGTATCGCCTCTTCTTATCAGCTATGAAATGGTGAAGAGCAGGCATTTCGAGTGATTATTCTTTTGTCATTTTAGATATGCCATATTGGGTATGTACAGCTATAACATACCGAGTCAACGCTGTATTGAGGGCATCCACATAATGTCTAAGTCCCAAATACCTATTTACACTCCGACAACTTCATAAATTTCTTTCATATATTTATTGAACACAAATGTATAGATAAACAGCACCTGCCCCAAAAATGTGACAATCGTGTATTTTTTTTACATTTGTTGCATTGTAAGTTATATTGAAATAAATGGCCAAGTGCGAGTCGGACTCGCGCAAGGTTAAGAGGTTAAGGGTTCCGTACCATTATCGCAAAAAACGGCAACAAAAATCACGTTTGTTGTTTGGGAGCCCCACTTAATATTTATTTTATTCTGTTTTTAGTATTAGTTGTTATAGCGTCATCATCTGTGAAAATTTTAAGTGTAGCTATCACGGTTCATGAAATACAGCCAGACGGACCGCGGAGTCTTAATAATAGGGTCCCGTTTTTACCCTTTGGGTCTAAACGGCCTAAGCATTATACTATGTCGTAGGTTTTAAGTAATGGCTACCTTTTTATCAGACTGTGGGAGTGTAATGTTTCTCGAGCGTATTGTATGTATGTCCATTTCTATGCTACGCTCTATCAAATAAAAGCTACTAAATAGACCATTCCAAAAATATGTGTATCGGAACTAACAGTTTTACCTTACTAATTTGGCACACATTCAAGATAAGTGTAACTTTGATAGCAAATTATATAATATTTTTACTCATAAAAAATAATTAAATGAAAAGAAATAATCAAGTAGGTAGGTACTAGGTGAAATCAAGTAGGTGGGTAATTTATACATTATATATTATTAGGTGCTGCAGGCGAGGACAAACAAAAATTATAGAAAAACCTACCAAAACTTCGTTTGTCACCGCTAACTTTTTACGAGCTTTGATAGCAAATTATATAATATCTTTACTCATAAAAAACAATTAAATGAAAAGAGAAAATCAAGTAGGTAGGTACTAGGTGAAATCAAGTAGGTGGGTAATTTATACATTATACATTATTAGGTGCTGCAGGCGAGGACAAACAAAAATTATAGAAAAACCTACCAAAACTTCGTTTGTCACCGCTAACTTTTTACGAGCTTTGATAGCAAATTATATAATATTTTTACTCATAAAAAATAATTAAATGAAAAGAGAAAATCAAGTAGGTAGGTACTAGGTGAAATCAAGTAGGTGGGTAATTTATACATTATACATTATTAGGTGCTGCAGGCGAGGACAAACAAAAATTATAGAAAAACCTACCAAAACTTCGTTTGTCACCGCTACATTTTTACAAGCTTTTAGTTTCACATGTTCGGCAGGCTTATTTCGTATCTTGCAAGAGCAAATATTGTGCATAAATTGCTCTTCAAAACAGAAGTTTTTGAGTTTTTGGCGATTTTTTGGAAATAAGTGCATTTGACAAAAAGCGAGTGATTAGCAAACGATTGTGTAGGACCTACCATACCTACACTGTAGAAAATTCCGACTTTTATGACATAAAGCGTTTGATCGCGCGATGATCGCTGATTGCTGTTTCTTACGTAATAAGCCTGCAGCCGGACGTGCACGTCCTCTGTGATAGGCTTGAATCACGGTTTTTGCTGCCAAACTGTGTATCAAATTTTGTAAGTTAAATTTGAATTTCCCAGTGTCCGATCGAGCTAAAATTTTGCACACACGTTTATTTCTCGTAATAATGTATTTTTTTAAATATAAAAGCTTGTATAAAAAACTTTTTCATTTAAATATAAAATCTTGTTATTTAGTCCAGAACTCTTGGGACGTGTTGTCGTTTACATTTCTCTGTATTTTATTATCATGTTTGTGTTCTTCTCTAATGGAGGTACCTACTAACTTTGAAAAACATTTCCTTCATTATCTACGTTTCCAGCATAACATGTGCGCCGTTGTGGTTTAAATAACCCGTTGTTTGTTGTGTTCTCTGGAGAAGTCAATGTACTTAAGTATCTAAATATATATTATTACTAAATGAATGATTCGTTGGTCTAGTGATGTCAAGCGGTAGGTACTGTGAGAGGGCTTAGGGAGCTCAATTAAATGCAGAAATTACTTTTTCTTCCAACTACGTAGTAATGTTATAATTAATCACTACAAAACCGATCACAAAGGACGTATGTTTTGCTTAGAACCAAAACAGTGCAGAAATGTTATATGAAATCTCAATATTGCACAGTTTTTCATTAATGCACTGTTTTGTATTTTTTATCTATACTAATATTATAAAGCCGAAGAGTAGGGTAGGTAGAGTAGGTAGGGAAGGTAGGGTAGGTAGGGTAGGCAGGGTAGGCAGGGTATGCAGGATAGGCTAGGCAGGGTAGGCAGAGTAGGCAGGGTAGGCAGAGGCAGGATTGGCTAGGCAGGGCAGGCAGGGTAGGCAGGATAGGCAGGATAGGCAGGGAAGGCAGGGTAGGCAGGGCAGGGAAACGTAGGCAGGGTAGGGAGAGTAGGCAGGTAAAACTTTGATAGGTAGGTACTTCAAATTTAGAAAGAAAAGTATAAAAACAAGGAAATAGATGAGAGGTAGATTGGTAGTTGAAAGAAAAGTAGATTACGCACTAGATTACGTACTCGTGTTAATTTAGTGCCCTCGCATGCGCTCGGGCACCAAATAACACTCGTGCATCAATAACTCACTTTGCGCTCAATGCAAATATCAAGTATTTTAGCAGCTTCCTGCCTGCCTTTAGGCGGCTTCTCTAGAATTGACAATTAAAATTAAAGAAAAACATCTTCTATTATTTGACAAGCGTTCCTATTTCAATTACCTTCCAAAACTATATAGTTTAACTATATAGTTATCTGTTGCCAGTCTCATTATAGGCAAGGCGTTTGCCTTTCGATAGGCAGAGTCCTCACAGTACTGCCGAGTCCTGGGTTCGGTGCCGATGTCTGGTAGATTTATTTTTATTCATAATAATCAGTATTATATACATAAATTTTGGGTAACTTTATTTTCACACATAATAATGAAAGAAAATATAACATATGAGAATAATAGTACCATGGTACAAGTAGTTAAATACATGTTTTCATATACACATTTCAATAAAATTAGTTTAATATTAGCAAAGATATCCATAGGTTAGGTTAGGTTAGAACTGTGACCAACTACGCGCGAGCCGAGCGAGCGAAGCGAGCGGTGCCGCAGGTAGTTGAGCGGCTACCTCGAAATTGGTCGCGAAATTTTTCTAAGTATTTTTTTCATAGTGCCCCCAAGACGACACTGTGACCTGAGTTTCATTCATTTAAGACAAAAATCAGTGAAACGACCTTTAATCATTCTGAACAGTTGGTTTTTTAGACATAATTATCTCAGGTATAGAACAATAACCAAAAATAAAATGGGTAAATGTAAAAATGTGAACAGTTGTTTTGTAATCACAAGAAATAGTTTAAAAACAAACCTTTTCCTTCAAAGCATCTGGTTCATGATTATGTTCTTGGTGCTTCATATATTTTTTATTACACTTGGTAAATATTTCTTTCTGAGTATGAGTGAAAATATTATGGTAATTATGTTTAGGGATAAAAGCGTTATGATAAAAAACAGTAGGAGTTTAAATATATTTACATTAATGATATTATTAATTAAAACTTTCGGAAAAATGACTGTTATGAACATCGCCGGTAGCACTACAAATAGTATGAATGAGAACTTTAGGATGAAAAATTTTAGGAAGAGTGATCATTCGGATTACAAATCATTAGGAAGAACAATTTCGGGTTAAGAACTTTAGGTGAGCAAATGTGGACCCGTTTTTGCCATACCTATTATTGGAAACATATATAGCAGCTCACAATGTTAGGACCCATTAAATATTAATGCAAATTTTTATCCGTGGTGCTAGGCAACTGGGCTTATTCCAGTTGTAAACGACCCTTTGTGCCTATTGGCCTTGTTTGTTCTGTCTCCTGCTTGGTATGGAGAGTGAAAATTTGTTTTTTTTTTCTACTCCTCCGTTATTCTTTTCTGATTAATTTCGTTGCGGGATCCAAGACAGTAAAATTCATTCGCCGGGACTTCGTCGAGCTTCATTGCGTCGGCGCTTTTCTGGGGGTCGCCACTGTTGATTCTGGATTTCAGGCTTACCTCGATTTGACAGAGATGGCTCCTACAATAGGTACCATCTCTGCCTGGGCCTTTGGAAAAAATAGGCGTAAAGTTATGAATGATGTTGTATTATGATTTTCTTCATCATCATTCTGCATCCCTTATCTTAAACCAACATGTCTTCTTCTATATTTTCTTTCAGGGTAACCCCTTTTATGTTGTTTAATACTAGGTAAATACCCGCATTTTTCAGTTACGTTTTAGTTTAGTTTAGACGGGCTTTTTCCGCAACTCCACGACCAAGCGCGTATTTTGCGTACTGGTGGGTTACAGTCACATCATTCGATCCACTCCAGCTCCTCGAGAAAGGCCAGCAGCGCCCTGGTGCAGCCGACTACCTGCAGGGTACCTGGGTCGCCGAAGTATTTGGCCCTGTAGCCAGCGATTACAGGGCAGCTTAGGAGCAGGTGTGCCGCTGTCTCTTCCTCCACCATGCAAGCTCTGCAGAGCGAACTGTCCGTGATACCTATGACAAAGAGGTGCTAATTAAAGGTCTCATGTTCAGTTACATTTAAGTCCCGTTAAGTAGGGATGGGCTAACTGCTAAATGCAGGTTTCAGTTTGTTACGGAGTATTCTGAAAACCGTAAATTTGAAAACAGGTTTAAAAAAAAAAACTTATTTGCAGTTGTTAAACTGATCGCGACATAATTACTTTGATATGTCGTTTGGGGTGAATAGTTTTCCAACGCCAAAGTTAATTTTGTCCGTCAATCCAGTTTATCTTTTCGTTAGAGCAATACTCGCTGCTTTCATTGTTTATGTAATGTTACCTAACTGTAAAAATGTAAAGTAACCCTGTCTGTCTGTTTGTTATCTTTTCACGTGGTGTTCACATGGATGGACCATGACCTGAATTAGGACATTGAATAATTTTTATTTCGGTAGTAGGTAAGTTCGCTTGGGATAATAAAACACATTTCCCGCGGTTGAAGCCGCGGGCTGAAGCTAGTGTTTATTATGTCTCAAAAGTTGAATGAGTCGGCTAAAGGCAAAAATAATCAAAATAAATATATATATTTATAGGTATTTATTATAGTCAATACATATGTATGTTTATTTTAGCTATATATATCTACTTTTGTACCCATTTTACTTTAACATTTTTTTATGGACTGCCATGTTATCTCTCCACCACTCTTGGTTAACTGGTAGAGAACGCCTCAGGCATTAAGTCCGCCTATGTACTTGTATGTTGTATGAAATTTTAATCTGTATCAATACTAATATTATAATGAAGAAAGATTTGTATTTTTGTATGTAAAGAATAAACTTAAAAAACTACTGGACCGATTTCAAAAAATCTTTCACCGTTGGAAAGCTACACTATCCCCGGGTGACATAAGGTTTACTTTTTATCCCTGTATACCCACGGGCACGGGCACAACGGCGTCCGCTAGTAAATAAATAAAATAGGTACCAACGTAATTGTTGAATTGTGGTTACCTACGTAGCTTAGACACTGAGACAAAGACGTGTCTGTACTGCGTTGTATTGTTGCGTCAACGCACATAATGCCTGTTGTTTATGCAAGGGATATCTAGCTGAATTGCATGACGTACCAATTTATATTGAGAACCCATGTAAATAGGTATACACCAGATTATGACGCGCATATTGAGTCCCGCGTATTATAACAGTATGAGAAACTGAGGTTTTAGATTAAATGTAATCCTATCAGTGATGGTGATGGCTGAAAAATCATAATTAAACTAGAATTTTATTAATTTCAAATTCAGACAATTTGGGAGTGCATTTTTTTGTTAGTACAAAACTCCTTATAACTTCTTCTTCTTAGCGTGTCGATGGCAAATATAAAAAGTTAAATATTGTGTTTGGTCCAGAATTCAGCCACGGCAATACCATTCGGTGCCGCTGTATCAAAATAAAAGAAAAGTGTTCAATTCAACGATTCGTGTAATAATGCCCATAATTGGTGTGTGCCGTTACAAATATATGGTTTGACGAGCTGCACACTACAACGCAGTCATAAATAAGGTCTTCGCAATTACAGGTGACAGAGCATGCTGCGCACTCACATGGTCTGCGGCAAGATGCTGCACAAGCACTAAAGACTAGTGCCATCAGAGAACCCCGTACCTGTGGAGGTTGTCCTTGTTGTGGCCAACCCAAGTGCGGAGTCTGTCTATGGTTTTCGACCTTATAACTATAATTAATGTTAGTAATCAGTATCATCATCATTCATCATCATCACATAAATTAGAAATAAAGATTAAATTAAAATGATTAAGTCAAAAAACGATAATTACAAGCAACTGAATTGTCAGTAAATTGTAAATTAAAATGTCAATAATTTAAGCGATTGGTTACTTGATATTTCGATAATGCTTGGCTTTCCCATAAACTTTTAACTGTTTTGAAATCGCGTGGTGTTTGCTAATCGAATGTCACCCTTGTAGTTCATTCGCGTTAAAGAAAATAGTGAGTCATCGTTGTCAGCCGGCCTCTCGACTCTTGACCAATCGGGTCGCAACAAATTAGAAAGCTTGCGATCCGATTGGTTGAGGGGCTGGCTGACAACGACGACTCACTATATTCTTAACGCGATGAACTATAGAGCCTCTGGGCTCTAGATAAGTGTCATTCGATGTTATCGATGGCGATGGTCAAAATGCCATAATGTAAGGGATTGATCACGTGACATTTCGTTTGTATTTGACATTTACATACATTTTTCGATCATTAATCGCAATCATCTAGAGTATCTGGTTGTTCTACTAGTCGCAAGAACTAGGTACTGCTGAACACGAGGGTTTTCGAGTTGACAAAGCGCTCTTGCGATTTTCCAGCTGGAATTTCTCAGTAACTTTCTGGTATTTCTCAGATTTATACCCGGTTGACATCAATCGTCATCTTCATCATCGTCGCTTTAAGGAATTTAACACAATTGGCGGCAACTACATACATGCTAAGACTTCCAGATTGATGTTTGGGTAAGGTACCGGATAGGTAGGTATATGCCTGGAAATCTAGATAGATCCGCCATCTGGGATTCACGAGATTTTTCCAACATAATAGGTGCAAGAAAAAATAAACATTTTAAAAACCCCTGAGACTTATTAATCCATGCTTTTTATACTACGTAATTTATCTATTAGTTGACACGTTTCAATCGACAGTCCATCGAATACACACCCCGATTCAAACAGTAAAATGCGCATAACTTTATAATAGCTGAGCCGATTTTCATCAAACATAGCTAAGAATACTCTTGATAAAGTGACCTTTCAAAAAATGTAATCGGTTCATCCGTTTAGGAGCTATGAGGCCACAGACAGCCACAGACTGACAGCTCGGCCATTTACACAAATATTCAGATCACACTTCAAACTTAAAAGTATAACACCATTCTATTTCCGTCGGGGGGTTAAAAATAACCCGGATTATGTTTTTTTTTTTAAACTCGTCATTATAATCATCAATATCAATACATATAATAAATCTGTAGAAAAGTAATTTTTGTACATCGAGAGTATTTCCAAAAAAATAGCCACGGTTTTAAAGGATAACCAACAGAACCTATTGCCGGCATTTTTGGAATTTTTGTCTGTTTATTTGTGCACGCATCGTGAAATGTACGAAATCAATGTAGATAATCTTTGAACATAAATTATGCGTAACTTGAAGAATTACTTAGTTTTTGTTTCATCACAATCGGTTCACTCTATCAAAAGTTACATGAATATAAAGTGTTCTCGTTACAGTATATATACAGTTGAACTCGATATTCGATAGATGGCGTTGTGCATTTGAAGTCATTTTCTGAATGGCGGTGTTAAGATTATCCGCGAAAGAATGATGTTTATAGAAAAAAATTGATAGGTAGGTAAGTAGGGTAGGGTTGGCAGGCGGATGACGGGAGCGAAGCCGCGGGCACAGCTAGTCATTCATAAATCTTGCGTAGAAATGTATTGCCATGCTAAAACTACATTCCGTCTTAAACACATAAGACGCGGTGTATTTACCTTGTTCCGTAACCTATGACAACACAAACACTATTGGTGAAAGTGGTCGTTCAATATTTTATTGAAGTTTTTCCTCATATATGTATAGGTACAACATACGTCTGCGGGAGGATGCTGCGTTATCCATCAAGGTCAAGTCAATAGCGTAAGATAGAGGCGCTAAAGAAAATAGAGATCCAATGTTCTCGTCCAAAAAAAGAATGCTGTCATTTATTGAAGAGTTCTGATGGGTGAGTGACAGATGTATACAAGTCATATACATCTGTCCCTTATTCGATCTCAAATTGATACCGCTCTAAGAGCTTATGGTCACCCCCCAGATTTTAGAACAACATCTTTATAAAATCGAATATTGGTCTTTTGAAAAAAATAAAACTAACAAAATGTTCGTTATAAATTTGTCTAGGTCTAGTAGACATTTAAATGTGACCACATGACAAGCACCAGCTTTCAAATAAAAAGTAAAAAGTTCACCTAGTAAAAAGTTCTGAGGTAACACTAATAAAAATAAAAAGTAAAAAGTTCACCTAGTAAAAAGTTCTGAGGTAACACTAATAAAAGTAAAAAGTTCACCTAGTAAAAAGTTCTGAGGTAACACTAATAAAAATAAAATATACAATCTACATTGGTAACCGTTTTGGGAAGTCGGTTAAGAATACCAAAACGTAAGGGATTGATTGACAGTTTTCCAATCGCTATCGATGATCGAATGTCATACCAGTCTAGGGCCTCTGGGCGTGTCAAAAAAACATAAATACATCATTCTAGGCGCACGGTTGGCGCAGTGGTTGAGCGATTGACTGCTGCGCTGCGTGTCGCGGGTTCGATTCCCGCACGGAACAAATATTTGTATGATCTACAAATAGTTGTTCCGGATCTGGGTGTTTGTGTATGTGAGTTTATATGTTTGTAAACGCACCCACGATACAGGAGAAATTCCTAGTGTGGGGAATGTTTTAAAAAAAAAATTAAAAAAATTGTACACTGGATGCCTGCCCTCTATAATTGTCAACTTTCTCTGTCACTCTAGGGTTTGCTGTAAGAGAACTCAGCATTGAGTTAAGCTCTCATTTGTACATGCACTTTATTATCACACTGTATGTAATGTTGTTTTTGATGTATAATAAAGAATTAAGAATATTCTTTCTACCTTATCTGTTATCCCAGTCAGACCATCACTTACTCCTTGAAAAAGCACAGCTGTTTGTGTAGTCCTGTTATTGTTAGAGATTTTGTAGAGATTTTATTTTTCTTCAAGAAAATTTTGACGTAGTCTATAGTCTATACCTAGATTTAATCCGTCGCAAACCATTGACCTTATACTATAAAGAATATTTTGATACTTTAATTTTAGTAGAGTACGACTACACTTTTGACCCTCGACTGTACCTAGATACATTTTGTTGTTGTTTTGACAATAACCATGATGTGGGTTTTTTACCACTTTTGTGGCGTCAATTATATGCTAAGTAGGAAGCAAACATCGCGCTAAAGTGATAAGTAGAGCAAAACGGTGGCAATTTACTGCTTTTACGGAAAATCCAAAGCTTAAATAGTTCATAGACACGCTAATTGTTACGTTTCTTATTCCATAATCTAATTTTTGTGATACAAGATCTGGAACAATAACTATAATAGGTAAATATTAGCCCTAAGCTAATTATTATCCTGCCGATCGAATTTCGGCCACGGTCACCTATGGCAACGGAGATTAGTCAGCCGGGCGAGCTCGGCCTCTGTGATAGGCTTGAGTCACGCATTATTGCGGTTTTTGCGCCCAATCTATGATAAAAATGTGTGACTCAAGCCTGTCACAGTAGGCCGTGCTCGCCCGCCTGGTACCTACGCAGGAGATATCATAGTGCGCTATTGTTTCTGCAAAAACAGGTTCTCTCTCTATTCCTTAAGGCCCACTAGCACTTAACTCAGAGTTGGTTACTAACACGAGGACATTATATCATACATAATATGTATGATAATGTTATATACATTATATTTTCTAATTTAACCTCGTGTTAGCAAATAACTCCGAGTTAAGTTTTTCGTGCAAGTTGACCTTAGGGCCTGTTTCACGATGTCCAAATAAATAGCCTCTACTCATCGAATTAATTCAAAAATGGAACAAAATTTGTATGAAATTATTTGCCATGTAAGTTACAGCGAACTTAATCGTAGGTGGTGAAATAGGCCCTTAGCACAAAATAGAAAGTATACAGAAGGGCCAAGCTAAATACTTCAATTCGTCTAAACATACATCATATCATGCTTACATGCCTTAGAGGGTAGACAGAGCGTCAAATATCCATAAAAGATCACGACGCCACATACGACGAAGATTTTATATCTGTTGCTACAATCTAGACGCCTTCAAGTCAAGAGTGAATAGGTTACTCGTAGGCAAGCGAGCTTCACCGTCTAATCATCATCGCTTACCATCAGGTAAGATAGTGGTCAAGCGCGAGCCTGTACAAAAAAAAACAATGGTGTAATAATGATCCCACCAAAAACATAAAAATGTGAAAAGGCTCCAGTTCAAGTTCGAAGAAGAAGAGTTGAGATCTAGAAGGGTGACAAGTTTCATAGTCTTTCCTTAAACAAAACTACTTTGTACAATTTCGTCTATGGGCTTAAAATAATTTATTATTTTCTTAGATATTGAATTTTTAACTTGTCAGCTTGAAAAATTTTATGACTTTTATATCTTAATAAAAAACAAGTGCGAGTCGGACTCGCGAACCTAATGCCACAGATCACACAGATGTTTTTTTCTAATCATTCTCCTTTCTCACAAATCTGTAATATTGAATGAATCTAAAAACATTTTTATTACATACCTACTCTTAGTTTTTCTCCAAGGCTATTTATGCTGATACGATTATTTTAAAATGATGAACTAAAAACCTATTCTCGATGTCAACACCATCTTTCTTAACAATGATAACATTTAAAATAAGTGATTCTATTAGAGAATAAAAACATTGTAGCTTAAAATTACAACTATGGTTAAAATATAAATAGTCCAAAATTTAAAATGTATTATATTGTATGTCATTTTAAAATTAATTTAACTCAAAGAAACCTTTGTTACCAAAACTTATGTGTATTGGAACTTGATCTACAAGTATACTTCAGTAGAAACATTATTCATTTTAATTAAAATAAAGTATTTTATTTCACAAAAGTAGTTCTCATTGGCACAGAAATACGGTTAAAAGGCAGAAATAAAGTTCTGTTCTTGCTGATTTCATATGACATAAAGTTGTACCAATGTGTAACTAAAGTTACAATGTTATTCATATTGGGTGTTGATATGTGGTCTCATACTAGACGTTAATACAGTGATTGTTAAAGAAAGAGGATTATTGAAGTTCATAGAATCGAGCATTCTAAGGGATGCCGGAAAAGCAGACTGTTTTAAGGAGAGTGCTGAAATAAAACTAAACATAATCACTATCAGCAGTGGTGGCCCAGTGGTATCGGCCGCGACTTACAAGTTGTAAGTCGTGGGTTCGAACCCAGGCAGGCGCTATACTTTGTGTAAAATTATTTCATTACCACTGCTCTCAAAACGGTGAAGGAAAACATCGTGAGGAAACCGGCATGTCCTAGAACCAAAAATTCGAAGACATGTGACATCCACCAACCCGCACTGGACCCGCGTGTTGGATTACGGCCCATTCCCTCTCACAGAGAGGAGGCCTGTGTCCCAGCAGTGGGAACATTAATAGGCTGATGATGTGATATGATTTGATGATAATCACTATCACCACACAAAAAAAATATCTAGTATTTTTTGCATCGTGTATATTTTGTATTGCTGACTTTACACTGCCTACTCGAAGCAGGGCGCGAGATATCGAGAAACCGTATGACAAAAAAGCGGTAGGTACCGCTCGTCAGGGCTTTTGCCGATTAAGCCGATGACGTAGCGGCCAACTAATAGGTTATGGGGTGGGTATGGGATCTACCTCCTAGCGGTCCACCCCGGGCAACGGCACCACAGGCTTGCCTGTGGTACGGCTGAACGATCCCACTTAAGCGGTGGTAGGCTCCGCAAGGGGCCGCCTGGCTCGCGACCACCATCCCACCGGAATCCGGCGCCAAGCAGCTTGCTGTGTTCCGTCGGTGTGTGGGACTGCTAGTGCCTTTGGGGGAGAAGGAGGATGTTAGTTGCGCTGTTCAGAACCGGTCTTGGTCTCTGGGCAAAACTGGCCGGGTAACTCATTTTGGAGGGTAGCGGGATCCGAAGCACGGTGCCAGCCGTTGGCCGACCGCAGTCAGTAGGGGGCCCAAGTAGCACGCCAGCCACGTGCCAAAGGCTGCCCCGCCAACTCGCAAAAAATCCCGGTATGCTCCACCGTGCCAGCTGGCGACTGGAAGGGAGGACCCGGTGGCCATATCCGGGGGGGTTCGGGCGTCCCCGCAGTCTCCAAATGAGTTCCCCATAGGTTGGGTTAGCTCCAGTGTTCCACTTGGTTCACTGAGCAGCGCCTCGACAGTTCGACTTCTTCCCCAAAAAACTCTAACACAAAATGAGCAACAAAAAGAAGAATAAGGTGAAACAACGGCTGCACTTCCTCCCACTAAAAGTGCACCTCACTAACATCAGGGGGCTGCACTCTAATCTCGATCCGGTCCACCACCACCTCGAGACCGAGAAGCCGCACCTGTTTTTCCTAACGGAGACGAAGATAACAACCCCGTCGGACGTGGCGTACCTCAACTACCCGGGTTACTCTCTTGAACACAAGTTCAAGAAGCAAGCTGGGGTCTGTGTGTACGTCCGCGATGACATTTGTTGTCGTCGTCTCCGTTGCTTTGAGAGATCGGGCTTTTCTGCCATATGGCTACTTGTGGACACTGGCGTGGAGAAGTCTCTCTACATCGGCGTCTACCGATCGCACTCCGGTGACCAGGAGACGACAGCGCTTTTTAATTGCCTCGTGGAATCGGCTGACATAGCCCAGCAACGGTACCCAACAGCGAAGCTTAATTTTCTGGGTGATTTTAACGCCCATCATAAAGAGTGGTTGTACCCATACCGGAAAACTGACCATGCCGGGTTGGAGGCGCGCAAGTTTTCTCTTTCGCTAGATCTAACCCAGCTGGTGAATGTGGCAACGCGGGTACCGGACGTTGACGGCCATACACCCAATTGCCTAGATCTTCTCCTGACAACTGATCCGGACAGTCATTCGGTGTCGGTCTCAGCCCCGCTGGGAACGTCTGACCACTGTCTAGTGAAATCCGTTTCAACTTGCTCTCCTCCAGATGAGAGCGCTAGAGGCACGAGGCGAGTATGGCGATACGAGTCAGCAGACTGGGACGAGATGCGGCACTTTTTTGCGTCTTATCCTTGGCGGCATGTGTGTTTCTCCTCGGGTGACCCCTCGAGCTGTGCGGACGCGGTTGCGGATGTGATTCGGCAGGGAATGGAATATTTCATTCCATTCTCCGACATTCCGCTCGGTCCCAAATCCCGACCTTGGTATAAATGCTGAATGCGCCCTCGCTGAGGCCCGAAAAGAGTTTGCCTACCAAGCCTGGGTCGGGGCCCGCGACCGCAAAGTTAGAGCGCGTAGGGTTCGCGCGAAAAAAAGAGCCTTTAATTCTGCCGCCAAGTTCTGCAAGCGGGTTCTGCGTCGGGCACGTTTTGACCATATTGGACGTATTGGGGCCAAGCTGGCATCGCACCCTCCGGGTAGTAAACAGTTTTGGTCCCTGTCTAAAGCGGTCGAAACGAATTTCTGTCGGCCCACTTTACCTCCGATGCTGAAACCTGATGGGTCGCTGGCTCACTCTGCGAGAGACAAAGCAAAATTATTTGCATCTCTTTTTGCTGGCAATTCACGTCTGGACGCTGGCTCCAAGCAACCACATACTGTACCTCACTTTGACTCTTCCATGCCGGAGATCGCTGTGCACGCTAAAGAAGTCCGGAGAGTATTGTGCAGTCTAGACGTGAACAAAGCCAGCGGGCCTGATGGCATCCCAGCGAGAGTGCTGAGGCAGTGTGCGCCAGAACTGTCTCCTGTGTTGACTCGTTTGTTCCGCCTCTCTCTTGTAAAAAGAACGGTACCGAAATCCTGGAAGCTTGCAAATGTGCAACCAGTGCCCAAAAAAGGCAACCGTGCAGACCCTGCCAATTACCGTCCGATCGCCATTACCTCCATTTTGTCCAAAGTTTTGGAAAGGGTACTGAACAGTAAGTTGCTGACCTACCTTGAAGACAACAATCTCCTCAGTGACCGTCAATATGGCTTTCGCCGGGGACGGTCAACTGGCGATCTTCTTGTGTATGTCACGCACTGCTGGGGCGAAGCCATCGAGAGACACGGCGAAGCACTTGCTGTTTCGCTTGATATCTCGAAGGCCTTTGATAGGGTCTGGCACGCGAGTCTACTCAGTAAGCTTCCTGCTTATGGTATCCCCGCTGGTTTTTGTAGCTGGATATCAGACTTCCTCAATGAACGGTCGATCCGAGTGGTCATTGACGGCTGCTCCTCTGACTTCATGGCTATTGATGCCGGAGTACCTCAGGGGTCTGTTCTCTCTGCAACTCTTTTCCTGCTACACGTCAATGACCTACTTCAGCCTGGTATTATTGGGTACGCAGATGACAGTACTGTTGCAGAGAGATACTTGTCCAGCGCAAGAACCAGCGTGGATGAAGTTCGTTCCTTGAGAGAGGCTATGGTGGAAAGGACAGATTTGACCTTAAGCCTTGTCTCCCAGTGGGGTGATGACAATCTGGTCTCCTTTAACGCCACCAAAACACAGGCGTGTCTTTTTACCGCAAAAAGGAGTATCTTCGATCAAACTCCTACTTTTCGGGGTGCGTCTGTTCCTGTGACTGATCGGCTCGAGCTCCTGGGCATGGAGTTGACATCCAGCCTCAACTTCGGCGCCTCCATTGAGTACAAAGCTCAAATTGCTGCCAAAAAGCTGGGCATCCTAAATAGAGTGAAGCGATACTTTACGCCTGGACAGCTTTTAACCCTTTACAAAGCGCAAGTCCGATCCTGCATGGAGTATTGCAGCCACCTTTGGGATGGCTCAGCTAAGTATCAGCTTGCCGCGCTTGACTCGGTGGAACGCAGAGCCAAGAGGCTCATTGGCGACGTTGAGCTGGCGTATGCCAAGCTACACAGCTTGGCTCATCGCCGCAAGGTTGCCTGCTTGTCGGTCTTTTACAGACTGTACTTCGGTGAGTGTGCTCAAGAACTCCACGACCTCATCCCACCAGCCCCCTTCTACCATCGGACATCTAGACGCACTGCAAGTTACCATCCTTACCTTGTTGCCATTCCACCAATACGCACCAAGCGCTTCCAAACATCCTTCATAATGCGCACAGCGAATGAGTGGAACTCACTACCTGCGTCTGTGTTTCCGAACGCATTCAACCCGAATCTCTTCAAAGTTAGAGTGAACAGGCTTCTTCTGGGTAAGCTCGCTCCATCGTCGACTCTGTCTCTGTCACCTTTGACCTAGACTAGAGTCAAGAGCAAACCCATCAAAAAAAAAAAAAATAGGTTGCGGTGCCCCTTGTTAACAGGCGACATCGCAACTGGGGCGGGCCGCGATGTCTTATGGAGATTCCCAGGTCCCATACGATATCGCGGCTGAGGGTCGGAGGCCGCGGCGGGAGAGGAGTGCCGGTATTGCGGTGCGCCGCTCTCCCTACCTTCCGCGGCCTAGACGGGGTCGCCACCGTCTGATGGCGGACGCGGTGGGGCCGCAGGGGAGGAGGAGTGTCGGTATAGCGTTAGCCGCTCTCCCTATCCCCTGCGGCCGCAAAATGGTAGGTGGCGGGGCCATTTACCTTGACCCGTCACAGTGGGACCAAGGGTGCCATACACGGGGTCGTCTGGCATCCATATGCTGAATTGGTCCCTGAGGTGGTCACGGCGTACAGTGTGTTCTTGTGCGCCGGTGATGGGGGGTACTCCCCCGAGGAGGGTCCGGTGAGGGACAGCCGCGGCGGGTTCGCGGTGAGTGCTAACGCGTGCCCGTGTTCCCACCATAAGCTGCACAGGAGGACACCGTGGAGTTTTAGTGGGTTAGAGTCTCACATAACTGCACTATCTACCCGTGGTAGTGCAGTATGCAAGAGCACTTCTCCACGCAAAAAAAAAAAAAAAAAGGTATGCCGATATCTACCTACCTACCGCTTTTTTGTTATATGGCTAATTTGAACCTGAAAGCTATAGGTAGGTATGCCGATACCTACCTACCTATCGCTTTCAGGTTCAAATTCGAAGTGAATCGAAGCGTCAATCTAATATAATATTGACCACATTGACCGTCTTCTAAGCATTGACCATTGACATTCATAGGCAATGAGAATGCAGACACGCGCGCTTTGTACATTATTCGCACGTCATTATTTTTATCTCTATAGGTTACCTACACATTTGTTCATTACGTGGCGGAGATAAGAGTCAATCAATACTCAATATGATAGGTATGTTATTTATATAGGAACGCTTCGCATCTAAAAAGAAATCGTACCAAACGAACATGTGTGCGTGCGTAATGCCGCCTGGCCGCGTACGCACGCTTCGACTGCCCGCTTCGACCGCAACCATTGTTTTTGTGTTTTAATCATTTAAATACCTACTTATCGTGCATGAAAATGACACAAATTTACAATGTCGATTTTTCATGCATTTATGATATTGATTATGTGAACTCTAATGATTATAATATTTTTTTGAAGCTACAAAAGCTTGAAAAAACAAAACAATTAAAAATCTTAAAATTGCGTGGCCTAATTTGGCACAAATTTAAATAATTGGCATATATACGTGGTCTGAGAAAGGAAATAGTTATTCCATAAACTGTTTTTTTTTTGCACTGTTTTTACATACTGACCCTAAGTCAGTTTGCACTGGGCAAATAGCAATGGCAAATAGCCTGTGTAGTGTGCAAACCCAATTTGTGTCAACAAATTGGGTTTGCACACTACACAGGCTATCCTAGATATGATACCATAATTATTTTAAACATTAAATATTGTTTGATAGTTTTGATTTGAATAAAAAGAATCAACCACAAATCATCAAATTACTGAAAATGCAAGTAACAGATGTGACACAAAACGCAATAATAAGCTACATCGGTACGACTGTATCCATAGGCAAAAAATAAGTAACTTTAGATTTTTTTAAACTTATGACATCAAAATAGGCCAGCGCTATCGGTCTAATTCCCTCTAACAGAGAGGAGGCCTGTGTCCCAGCAGTGCGAACATTAATAGGCTGATGATGTGATGTGATGTGATATTCCTCACTACACACAGGTACAATACCGGTAAAATAACGTGTGATCTATCAGTTACTCATATAAAACTAGCATTATTCACAAGCTAGTTGATTCACGGTGCGTACGATTAGAATTACGGGAGTTTCCTATAACCCTATGCACCTTTTGTCGACGTTTTATAAGTGCCCATGTAGGCCTATGTAAAATAAAAAAAAATGATTTTGATTTTGACCCACAATCAAATATCCTTAGGTACGTATATTGGGTCTACATTTTTACATGTTGAGGATAAAGCGACCTTCCTAGTTAATTATTGTACACAATATGACATACAACATAGAGTGATTATAAAGTTGATGTACAAAGGCGAGCTGAATTCAAGGTAGAGTTTTCTGCCAGCAAATCTTAGAAAGATAGAAAGAGAGTTTACAGAAGAAAAAAAGAAGTACCTCGTCCAGTGTTCCTATTACTATTATATCCCTGGTAGATTTATCCTACAGTCCTTTAGTACATTTAGAAAAGTTTTTGACATAGATTGTCGCTGAGTTGCATTGTGACTTGAATTTGAACGTTTTTAGGGTTCCGTACCCAAAGGGTAAAAACGGGACCCTATTACTAAGACTCCGCGATCCGTCTGTGTGTCTGTCTGTCCGTCTGTCACCAGGCTGTATCTCATGAACCGTAATAGCTAGGCAGTTGAAATTTTCACGTTGTTCAAATTTCAGTTGCCGCTATAACAACAAAAACAAAAAAAAAGGATAAAATAAATATTTAAGTGGGGCTCCCATACAACAAACGTGATTTTTTGCGGTTTTTTGCGATAATGGTACGGAACCCTTCGTGCGCGAGACCGACTCGCACTTGGCCGGTTTTTTTATGTACGACTATAGTCTTCTGGTAATACATAGAACATTTTACCTACTTACTAGGTATTACCACAATAGATAAATTAAAACCTACTCTTGTCTGCGTTTTAAAAAAAATCCCTTGGCTTCTTAGGATATCTTAATTGTTGAGTTTGTATAGTCTGTTAGTTCCTTAGCCATACAATACTAGCATGTTAATGTTCCACTGCATGGCAAAGGCCTCTTCTCATTAATCACAACGGTTGCTCAATGTGGGTTGGCGATTTCAGACTTACATTTTTATAGGTTCTCTCACGATGTTTTCCTTCCCAGCGATGTCTAAGATAAACTTAGAAAGTACATATGAATTGAATTGAATGTGACGGAGCCCCCAGGACATATGGTGCAAACATCCTGATCGAATACTACCTTAGAGATGGTTAACGAAAAGCAGGTCGACAACGCAAAAGATGGAAAGAGGAGAACGGAGAAGAGTTGCAAAGGAAAGAAATGGAACACGTTATAGGAAGCCTTTGCCAAGAGGCACTCTGAACGCCGAGATATACTATAACTCAAAGAACTACAACAAAATAAGCACAAGAGAGGAGTTTCAGGCTGAAAGGGCTATTGAAATTGAAATGAATTGAAAAAGTCACATTGGTACTTGCTTGAATTTAAATTCACGATCTCGAGCACTAGATGCGAGGTCATAGCTACGACGCCACCACGACAGAAAACAGCCAAATAATTGGACCGTTTTACGAGAAGAAGATTCTATAAGTACATCAAATACATCTTCCACACTCCCTACGCGACAGCCCTTCTCTGGAGGTCTTTAAGAGAGTGATCAAAGATCATTATCTGGCTCAATGACATAATATTAGTATGTATTAGTGTGTATTTATGTACGTACGTAGTAAGTACACACATAAACATGGTCTAGGGATATTTTAAAAAAAGCGAATTATTATCAATGTGTTAATTATTTATGTGACATGTATATATTTAAAAGATACGTTATTTAATATTCTACCATTTTTTTAATAATGGTTAAGGTAATTCGATTAAAATTTCAGGATTTTATGGAAAAAATGAAGCATAGACGGAAACCGTATATGAATTAACTTTTAATTTATGAGTAAAAACTGAAAAAAATAGAAAAATCATTTAATTTGTGTTTATAAACTTGAAGTTAGTAGTCTGAGAAAGCGCCCATGATGTTCATAACACATCGGCAACGATTCGTCATGCTCAGAACAAGGTTGTCAATGTCTTGCTGCGGAATATTGTCCCATGTCCTTCTGAGGTGCGCAAAAAGTTGATCTTCTGTAGCCAGATTTTTAGGAACTTCCTTCAGAGCTCTTCTTTGCAGCATATCCCACGCATGCTCAATAGGATTTAGATCTGGCGATTGAGCAGGCCAGTCTAAGGCCCTAACATTATGTGTATGTAACCAAGCTGCTACCGTTCTCGCCGTGTGTGCCCGGGCATTGTCGTACATGAGCAGGAAATCTTGCACCATTTGTGTTCTGTGGGGCAAGATTACGGGCCCCAGCACCTGCTGGACGTATCGTTCTGCCGTCATATTGCCCCGCACCCAAACGAGATCCGTCCGTCCTCCAAGAAGAATTCCTGCCCAAACCATAATTGTTCCTCCTTGGTATGGGTGAACTTCCTGAGGGACGATGGAGCCGTCTTCATGGTTTTGAAGACGGCTCCATCGTCCAGGAACTCGCCAAACACGCGTCCTTCGTGAATCTGGATGGAAGCCGAACCTGGATTCATCCGTGAACAGCACATTGGACCATTGCTCACGGCCCCAGTCCACGTGGTTCAGAACCCATTCTAATCGTCGTCCACGATTGCCTCTCCGTAAAGGTGGGACCCGGAGTGGTCTACGAGAGCGTAGATTGCTTTCATGCAGTTGCCTTCTTACAGTTTGGTCACTCACAAGCACTTGGTGTTCCACTCGCAGCCTTTGGACCAATTGAGTCGCCGTTGCATTTGGTTGAGCTCGCGCAGTAATTTGCAAAAATCGGTCTTGTCTGGGGGTAGTGATGCGACTTGGCCCCCGGTGCCTCTCCGCTACTTCACCTGTGGCACGATAGCGTGTCCACAATCTTGAAATTACATTTTGGTGGGTCCCTATGGCCTCAGCAACATTACGCTGAACAGACCCAGCTTCCAGCATTCCCACAGCTCGTAACATCTCCGCCCTCGTCAAATGTTGGCGTTGCATGGCTTCAATACCTCAATTTTAAATTTATCTTTCGTTTAAAAATGAAAAAAACTGTAACTAAACGTAATTCGTATTGTTTTCTAAATTTCGCACAAATGAAAATTCCCTCTCCTACACATCAAGACATTTTTATGCCACCGAAACAAAAGAAATTTCAAAAATTTGAATTTGGAATTAGTCTGAGATAAATTACAAACAAATCGGTGTAAGTATAAAAGATTCCAATGCGGCCAGTACTTTTCGAGTTATTTAATTGAGTATGAAATATCCCTAGACCGTGTTAATGTGTTTATATTTATGTGTTAATATAATTCGTCATAGGTTATTTTAATATTGTACACTGGATAGACCAAATTACTAATATACCTAACAACCCAATGCACGACGTTAAGAAAATAGACTATAACACTAACTCAATATTTGTGCCACCAGTCATACCTCAAGATGTGATGAGAATAATTAAATCACAAAAAAATAAAAAGAGCTTTGGTTATGACGGGATTTCCACTCAAGTCATAAAATTTGTTGCCAATAGTATATCGGCCCTTTATCGCATATTATTAACGTTAGCATATCATCAGGAACATTTCCTGACAAATTAAAAACTGTAATTGTAAAACCAATTCATAAAAAGAACAGTAAAGATGATATGTCGAACTATAGGCCGATAGCTTTATTATCAATTTTTTCTAAAATAATAGAAAAAGTCATATATGAAGCAATGTTATCTTTCCTGACTAAATATAATATACTGTGCCATGAGCAATACGGGTTCAGGAAAAATAGGAATATAAACGGCGCACGGTTGGCGCAGTGGTTGAGCGATTGACTGCTGCGCTGCGTGTCGCGGGTTCGATTCCCGCACGGAACAAATATTTGTATGATCTACAAATAGTTGTTCCGGCTCTGGGTGTTTGTGTATGTGAGTTTATATGTTTGTAAACGCACCCACGATACAGGAGAAATTCCTAGTGTGTGACAACGTTTAAAAAAAAAAAAAAACGGCAATTTTTGACCTGTTGAATACTATTACGTCGAAGGCGTTCGATTATGTCAACCATAACATACTTCTTCAAAAACTGAACGCTTATGGCATTCGAGGTAATAAACTGAACCTAATAAAAACATATTTATCCGGTCGCAAACAGATGACAGAAATTAACAAAGTATGCGTCAAGTCTAAATTAGAACTAAAATACGTGTGTTCCAATAGAGAAATTAAATTCGGTGTACCCCAGGGAAGCGTTCTTGGGCTTCCGTTATTTTAATTTACATCAATGACCTACCGCGCCAAATCCACCACCCCATGATACTGTTTGCCGACGATAGTACAGTACTCTTAAAATGTGACAATAATGAAAATTATGAAAATGATATAAACCACACCATTAAAATTATAATAAATTGGCTAAATACTAACAACTTGCAAATAAACATACAAAACACAAAAATAATGCATTTTTACCAAAGACTTCGTATCAACGATCTAAATATTAATTATAATAGTCAAAATGTGGACAGAGTAGATGTTACAAAATTTCTAGGCATTTTAATTGACAGTCAACTGACGTGGAAGGCACAGGCGGAAGAAATCTGTAAAAAACTTAGCGCATCTACTTATACGCTTTATAATCTAAACAAAAAGTTAATATCAAAACGGTATTACTAGCATATCATAGTCTTGTCGTTTCTATTTTAAGGTTTGGTATTATATATTGGGGCAATTGTACCGATAGAGAGAGTATTTTTAAGGCCCAAAAACGCTGCCTACGAGCAATATTTAGTTTAAGGTTACACTAGTCAACGGCACGAACTATTTTGTGCGCGGGGTTTTTTTTTTTTTTTTTTAAATCATTTATTTAATGAGGCTTTTTGCGCTGATGCGCCAAGCCAGCCTCGTAAGGTTATACATTATGTGTATTGTACAACAAATAATTAAATTAAAAAAAAAACCTATAAAATAAACCTACCTAACATTTCGATGAAATGCAGCGCTCCCAACAATCCAAAGCCACCGAAAAAAAGAAAAATCAATTACTTCGTCTCAAAAACACTTCCCTAACAAATTCATAAATTTTAATACTTTGTTCCGAAAGAGGCCTCCCAAGCAATACATTAACTCCACCACCGTACACAGTGCGCGGGGTTAAAATGCATTTTATATCAACCGACAACACGTGCGGAAGAGGTAGATGCTGTGATGAGCAGTAGGAAGCTAGTTCGCGTACGAATACATATTTTTGAAATTTTTTAGCGAAATGGATAATGATTTAGGACGAAACCGAGCGCGCGAAATTTTATAAACAGACCTTTGGCTGTCTAGATATCATGAAAAAACTAGGTAATCTATCTGTTCAAAATAAAATTATTTGCATTGTTGAACTACTAATCTATGCCTGTATGGAGGCCGTTTTACAATTTTCCGTCTTCTTATGGTATTTATTTGCGCCCAAAAATGCGTTAAAATTTGTGTCGAAATGTGGAACTTTCGACGCTCATAACTTACAAATATTTTCTATTTTTACATTTTCGCTTCCATACAGGACTAGATAATGATGAGACAAATTGATATCACTTTTTATTTTGAACGTACATCGTCAAACAGTGGAATAATCCCCAAACTACGTTTGTATGGAAGAATTTTTGACTAGTGTAACCTTAAGAGTTACTGACAGCTGTGTTCCAATTTTTAAAAGTCATAATTTGTTGACATTTCCGTGCCTATACATTTTAGAAATTGCTCTTTTTGTTAAATGTAATGGGCATCTATTTTTAACTTTATCGGAAAGCAGATGCCGAAACGTAACTTTGCGATCTCAATACCAAAACTTGTTACGCACAGGTGGATATAGGACTGCTTTGTTGAGGAAAAGTATTTTTGGTATGGCACCGGTTATTTTTAACCACATTCCTAATTCCATAAAAGAGGAATCAGTAAAAACATTCAAAAAGAAACTAACTTTACTTCTATTAAATAAATGTTACTATTCCGTGTCGGATTTTCTAGCTGATAAATTTTAGTTGTGTTGTATAGATATCAATGTCTGTATGTTTGATGATAAATTGCATCAATGTTTGTAAGTTTCATGATAAATTGCATCAATGTTTGCATGCCAAAATGGTAGAATGTACAAGGATTCATGATATTATTGTAACCACCTTATTGTAAATACCTACATTCTGAGCAAATAAATAATATTCTGTTCTATTCTATTCTGCCCTCTATAGTTATAAAATTTCTCTGTCACTCTAGGGTTTGCGTCCCTACAAGTTTCACGAGCCAAAAACAGAAAACAGCTACTTTTTCAGCGAAAATTTCTCAATAACTACAAGATATATGATAAAAAATATAATGACAAAAAAAAAAAAACGACACAGGTCCGTCGTCTACAAGCCCATGAGCAAAATTGAATGTCTCGCGCGTGCGCAACTGTTTATAAGGCAATATTCAAAATAAGTACTCAAAAATAAAATATAAAAATTGGATTCGATTGATAAACACCTCCACCAAATTTCAAATTATTTATCAGTTATTTTTATATTCAACATATTCTTACACGTAGCCGACGCTTTCGCACATGATAAAATTGCCTTTTTCCGCGTGGACAACTTTTTTTTTTAAGCACAAGTACAATAAACTTTAAAAAACAATATTGGTGGCTTACTAGTATACTATATGCCCAGTCCACACAATTTTTTGCAGATTGTTATTCGCCATCAGTAAGCTGAAAAAGCAATTGAAAAACCTGGTGTTTCAGGATTACGTAAAAACGTGTGTTAGGAATTTATTTTTTCTAATTTTAATTGAGCAGTTATCAAAAATATGTAATGTCTATTTCCTAGAAAACTATGTGACGCAAAAAGTTGTTTTAAAAGATTTATCATATATCTGGAAGTTATTGAGAAATTTGCCCTGAAAAAGTAGCTTTTTTCTGTTTTTAGCTCGTGAAACTTGTAGGGGCTCTTAATCTTAAGCTCGCCTTTGTACATGCACTTTATTATCACATTTTTGTAATGTTGTTTCTTTTGGTGTACAATAAATAATTAAAGAATCTTCTTCGTCGGTACACTATTTTCAGAGCAGTCGTGGTCATCATTGTATGACTTCGGGCTACCATAATTCACACCACAATGCGACGCCATCCCTCTCTGTCGTGTGCACTCATGCAATGGGTCGCCTACTGCAGACTTAATCTGGTCGATCCATCGCATGGGCAACCTGCCGGACGACTCTACCCTGGACCACAAATACATAGATAGATAGTACCAATAGACATTTAATATGCAGGAATCAACAATAGTCTATCGGTCTAACAAACCTGATTGTTTGTCAACAAGAGTACTAGTAAGTAAGACTCGACGTAGGTACCTACGTCGAGTCTTACGTAGGTAGTACGCTACAAACGCACGTAGATACTTAGGTACATACATACAAGTTTGATTTACGTAAGTATCCTGGGGTAGCTTAGGATAACGATATTTATTGTGTTGTATTATCCTTATTATTTATAAAAGAACTATTAGCTTTAGCCCGCGGCTTCATTTATGGAACGAAAAAAACAAAGTTATTTGTCACTCGGATATAGTAGGTAGGTACCTATATAAATTCACTGAGTAGGTGGCGTAGCTTATACTCAGAAAATCCTCGAGATATTCGCTGAAAGTCGTACAGGTCTTCGTCCCGACCTAGGCACACCCCGAAGACGGGGTGAAGACCATGTATGAAGATATCTCTAGAGCCATGCATAGTTTCAAAATCACTTAACCGTTGTTATTGAAGACTTCAACGCGAAACTGGGCAAACGAGACGATGATGAGCTGCAAGTGGGGCAATTTGGAGTTGGAACCACTGGCCAGTTTTATGGAGAAAGAGTGCCTCTATATGATGAACTCCTTCTTCAGAAAGCGTGAGCATATGAAGTGGACCTGGCAGAGCCCCGATTGTGCAACTAAAAAAAACTTTTTTACAAAAAAATACCACCGACTTCCAAATAAGAAAACTACAAAGTGAAAAATAACTTTATTTTTGGAAGTCGGTGTCCATAATGCAAAAAAATGGTACCTACGTAAGACACCGACTTCCAAAAATAAAGTCATTTTTCACTTTGTAGTTTTCTTATTTGGAAGTTGGTGGTATTTTTTTGTAAAAAAGTTTTTTATTTTCCACTTTTTAGTTGTACCTACCTAATAGGCAAGTTGTTTAGTAAGTTTCCTATAACGCCAAAATAGATTACCCGAATATCATTAAACTTGAACAAAACAGATCAAATGAGAGATCTGCTTACCTTGCTACCTTAAGCCGTACTGGCGTGATGTTATGTTATGAAATGGTATAAACAACATACAGACATGCGATTGTAGCAGTCCCGAGAGATTTGCCGTTATTTATTGAAGAGTTTTGTTGTATATCTTTGAAGTTCTTCATCAGATCTCCACCAAATTAAAATGGGACCAATTTTGGAACATACTCTTTCAAAGAAAAAATATTTTCAAAGTCGGTCCACAACTGTCGGAAATATCGGTGAACATACATAAAAAAACATCAAGATCTATCTGTGTGTCTGTGATTATGTCAAACGGTACAGTTGGGTAGGTCTAACTTCGAAAAAGAGGTGAACCATCGAATCCGACTCGGCTGGGTGGCGATCGGGGAGTAGCGCGGTATCTTCTCGTCCAATTTACCGCAGTGTCTCAAGACAAAAGTCTATGACCTGTGTGTGTATTACCTGTGGGACCGAGACGTGGTCGCATACAAGGGAAAACTTAAGGTCACCCAAAGGGCAATATGGAGAGGGCTATGCTCGGCGTTTCCTTGCGTGATCGCATCAGTAACGAGAATATGCGCAGGAGACCAAATTTATCGACTAGCCTGAAGAATTGCGAAACTTAAGTGGCAAATAACATTGCTATCAGAACGGATGGCCTATGGGGCTGAAAAGTTCTGGAATGGCGACCGCAAACCGGAAGACTATTCGGTGGAAGGCCTTCAACTAGGTGGACCGATGACCCGGATAATGTTGTGGGCATCCGCTGGATGCGAACGGTCAATGTGGCAACGCCTGGGAAGGCCTATGTCCATCGGACATCTTTCGGCTGATATGATGATGATGATGAGGTACACTTTTAAAGTAGAGAAATTAACCCTTTGAGCGCTAATTACCAGACACAATAGAAAAAAAATTGTTTCAAGTGACTAATAATGTCCCATTTTTCGGTCAAATTTTTCAGATATTATGTGTAATTAGAACTACACAAAAAAAGTAGGCCTCGCACCTACCACGGTTTTCATGCGCCGGCAGTGTCTAAAGAAAACTTTGAACATTTCATTAGTGGGCTTGGAGTTTTTTAACGTACGCGATCGTGATAACGTAAACGATCTTTTAAGTCAATTTGTATACAAAAAAAGAGATTTCGCCTTACTGTCACCAGAAGGCGCTTATCCAATTTCAATACAAATTGACGATTGAAATTGTTAAGGTTACACTGGTCGATGACACGAACTATTTTGTGCGTGGGGTTAAAATGCCAGCTATCTCATCGGACAACACGTGCGAAAGAGATAGATGCTGTGATGGGCAGTAAGAAGCTAGTTCGCGTACGAATTAGCACTTTTGCAAGTTTGTAGCGAAATGGTTGATGATTCAGGAAGAAAACGAGCGCGCGAAATTTTATAAACAGACCTTTGGGTGTCTAGATATCATGAAAAAAGGACTATATGTATATTTTCAAAATCATTTATTTGCAATGTTGAACTCCTAATTTATCCCTGTATGGTGGCCGTTTTGCAATTTTCAGTGTTTCGGTTCAGTGTTTTTAGAAATTATCTAGGAAAGTGCTTTTCATACAACATTTATTTAAATGTTTTCAGTGTGAATTATTATTTTAGTGTGAATGGGCGATAAAGCAGCAAAAATCAGTTGATGATTTGACTTGGTGTCCAGTTTTATTAAAAAAAAGTTAGGTTTACACTACCTACCTAAGAAAGTTTTAAAGGAAACACGTACGTACCAACGCGTTTGATATGATTTATTGCCTAGAGAGGCTAGACCAAATAAAACCAAACACGTATAATTTTTCTGCCCTTGTCCCATGTAACTTGGGGACGGCGCAACACAGTTTGTTGTCCACCATGACAACCAGTAGGTATGTATCGATCCTACGTACCGAAAAAAGACTAAGCATGCTTTAAACTCATCTCAAATCCAGTGTTGCCAAGAGCTATCGTGTTACCCGGTTACGTCGTTGCAGAGTTCAGACAGGTAGTCACTCCCTGTATCCACATGGCATGGCGTGCTATTGTTTTAGTTTGAGATTTACTATTGCGCCGATATTTTAGCCAACTTCAGAGTGGCCAAGAACATGCATCTGATGAGACTGGTAGCCGACCCAGACGAGAAATCTAACTATAAGGAAAACCTGTTTTATTTGGATAATTTTTAGGTACTTGAGGACTTCTAATAAGGGAAGAGGCACCCTGGTGTATGCTGTTTGCCGATGACATTGTGCTGGTTGCTGAGAGTGGCCTAGAGGTCCAGAGCAAATTGGAGGTGTGGGGGCACAGACTGGAGAGTGTTGGCCTGAAATTGAGCAAAAACAAAACTGAATACTTGTTTTGTGTCTTCAGCGGTCTCTCCAGTTCCGTGCCCATAGCTCTCGCTGGAACGCCCATACCAATCTGCTCCGACATCCGGTACCTAGGGTCGCTTGTCCAAGGGGATGGCGAGGTAGACCGAGACGTAACGCACCGGATCAACTCGGGATGGATGAAATGGCGACAAGTCACTGGCACAACTTGCGACCCACGGATGCCCCTCAAGTTAAAGGGTAAAATTTACAAGTCCGTGATAAGACCTGTCGTACTGTATGGATCAGAATGTTGGGCTGTGAAAAAGATGGATGAAAAGAGATTGCATGTAGCAGAGATGAGAATGTTGAGATGGATGTGCGGAGTGACGAGAATGGATAAAGTGAGAAATGAGTATATTAGAGGAAGTTTGAAAGTGGCGCCAGTGACAGAAAAGTTGAAAGGAAACCGTTTGTCCTGGTATGGTCATCTGATGAGGAGGGATGAAACGCATGTTACTAAAAGAGTTATGAATATAAATTTGGATGGATGGAGAGGGAGGGGACGGCCAAAGAAAAGATGGATGGACTGTGTGTGGAGTGATATGAAAGAAAAGGGAGTCAGTGATAGCGTGACGGGGGACAGGACAGTATGGAAGAAGAAAACGTGTTGCGCCAACCCCAAGTAACATGGGACAGGGGCAGGAAGATGATGAGGACTTCTAATAAGTTCCAATAAACAGTAGGTAATATTTTATGTGGTCATAAAAGTTGTTATTGTGTAACGTCGCGTAGGAATTATAAAATTTAATATTAAATAAAATTGACCTACCATCGACAATGAATCGTTCGTTGGCAGTCAATGCTTTGTGAATCACTCATTTACTTAAAAGGAATAAATAGTAGGTTTTTTTCATTAATATATTTTAGCCTGACTCATTTCAAACAATATTCTGTATAACTTTCCTACTATGTATAGTCCGTAAGAAAATATAATATTCGTTTTATTCGAGTTCGTCATGCGGTTTTCTATTGCCTCCGAAAAGTCTCGAACGATAAAACTCTTAGTAATGGTCACTGTGGTTAAATTATTTAATGAATTAATTAATTACTTGTTAAATAATACATTTATCCACTGTTACGAAATTCTAGTTAAATCCATTGTGTGATTAAGCTTTTCGAATGATCTTACCTAATTCATTGTAATTATTGAAAACCACAGTTGGTAGGTAGTTTCTTTGTTAATTCTGCATGACGCGGCATTGTAGGTAGGTACTTGAACAAGTCTCATCATTCAATGGTGAGCTGTTACCTATCAACTAGCAACCGTAGCGGGCAAACTCTGATATCAGGGCAAGGAACACCGTAGATGACGTAGTGATGTCTGCATCTCGGGAGCAAGAGCCATTGAAATACAGCACTGCATAATATTTATATTGTAAAGAATTTTTGGGATAATCTACTGAAACAATCTTGTAAATGACAAGGATACCGTGGTTGACATAGAGTGCGTAACTGCGACGGGGAAGCAAAATGTTAAAACCGCCAAAAAATTTCTTTAACACGGTGAAAAAATAAACAAACACAATTTCATAGGTAATAAAATATCTTCTGACTCATAAGGTTCAAACAGAAGAGGCCTATGGCGTAGTTACAGCAGGTAGGATAAACTTGATGAGACACAGATCCGGGCAGAATAGCAAACAAAACCGGCGATCATACATAAATAAAATACACAGGTACAGTCTAACATAGAACCTCCTTCTTTTTGAGAAGTTGGTTAAAAAGTGGAGACCTATAAATCAGAAGTGAGTGTAACACCGCTGCCAATGATAAAGATGATGAGGCAGGATAATGCCAACTGGTATTCCTAATTAATAAAAGCTTTTTCAGGGTTCCGTACCCAAAGGGTAAAAACGGGACCCTATTACTAAGACTCCACTGTCCGTCTGTCTGTCACGAGACAGTTGAAATTTTCACAGATGATGTATTTAACTATACAAATACTTAAAACAGAATAAAATAAATATTTAAGTTGAGCTCCCATACAACAAACGTGACTATTTTGCCGTTTTTGCCGCTTCTCGTCTTTATCTACAGTGCCAACAGTGCCATTTTTGGCCAAAGTGGCAAAGTAATGGATGCACTGCACCTGCTAGGTCATATCTTCACTACCCTTGGTTAAGATCATAGAGAAAGTTTAAGGCATTAAGTCCACCTTCGTACCTTTGTGCATAAAGTCTAAATCCGTACATGGCGTGAATAGGATGACAAGTCGACTTGCATCTTATTTGAGATTTATTTAAAACTAGCGATCTGCCCGGCTTCGCCCGTGTAAAATTATTTACAAAACCTTTCCTCGTTTCGAAAACGGCATGAAAATCCGTTCAGCAGTTTTTTAGTTTATCGTGAACAGACGAGGCGAGGGACTTTGTTTTTAACCCCTGACGGAAGAAGTTATAAGTTTGACGTGTGCACCTGTGTATTTGTGTGTGGAATCATAGCTCCTAAACGGATGAACCAATTTTGATTTAGTTTTTTTTTTGTTTGAAAGGTGACTTTGTCGAGAGTATTCGGATTCGGATCAGCCGTTCAAAATCACTTATGGGCGTTTCAACGCCCATAACTTCAACCAGTCGACCGGGGTGTTTTCGTAAGATACCGTGTCATAATAACGTGTTCAATAGATTGTCGATCGAAGCGTGTCTACTACTAAATAAATTATGTAGCATGAAATAAAAATGTGTCGGTGTTTTTTAGGGTTCCGTACCCAAAGGGTAAAAACGGGACCCTGCTATTACTAAGACTCCGCGATCCGTCTGTCTGTCTGTCTGTTCGTCTGTCTGTCTGTCTGTCTATCCGTCTGTCACCAGGCTGTATCTCATGTGATAGCTAGACAGTCGAAATTTTCACAGATGATGTATTTCTATTGCCGCTATAACAACAAATACTAAAACAGAATAAAATAAATATTTAAGTGGGGCTCCCATACAACAAACGTGATTTATGCCGTGTTTTGCGATAATGGTACGGAACCCTTCGTGCGCGAGTCCGACTCGCACTTGGCCGGTTTTTTTTTAATTTTACTTGTATAATTCCATTATTCTGGTATTGCATTAAATTACATGTCGAGAAGAATTAGCGAAAGATTTGGTCACGGTCTTCATTGAATTTTATTGTCATGTGATTTAATTTGATTTGTATTGATTTTGAAGTTATATTATTCTTTTCAACACACTTGCTCATAAAGTGGCTCTAATTTCACCGCAATTAGGCACATAATGATGCCTGTTATCAAACTGTGACTTTTTCATTACTATTATTCACAAAGTGAGTTATACAATTTTTTTTTAATTTATTGGTTGAGTTGCTTTGTTCTTAAAAAAGTTTCGAAACAAAAAAGGTCGTGCTCAATAGTACAAATAAATTAATGTACCTATTGCTTGCTCATTTCATGCAACTTCGTATTAATTTCAACTTGTACGTGCTTAATAAATAAAACTTTCACTCAAATATAAATTTTATTTGCTCTGTAATTAAGAAAAATTTAAATTTCCTATTTTGTACGTGGTTAAAACTCTATCCACGATAAGCCAAAATAAAAAGAAATTTCATTATTTTAGTCTATGGCCGATCGCCATTGAGAGATGCGGGCGCATAGGAAAATTAATTAATTTTGCCCGCCATTTTGAAAAAATTTCACAACTCGTTTTTACTGTTAAAAATATTTTTTTGTATTATTTTCTTCACAAGTGTGTTGAAAAACGTCGTATGATACACGTGTGTATTGATGATTACCGTCCTCGGCTCTCTTAAGACCCTCACCTACGGCTCGGGTCTCAATGACGCCTCAGCGGTAATCACCAACATTGCACACTTGTACCATAATGTACTATTAAAATTCAATTCTTTACAATTATCATCTTCACATTTTAAAATCTTTTATTTTTTGACATTTTTATTATTATTAATTTACATATTTATGATTAATAGTGGTTTTAAATTTAATCAATTGACTTATATCAATATCAAATGGCAATATTTTGTAAATGTTTGATTTGGAATGTACCTTTTACTAACACTAGTTACATAGTTGTTAGCCTAGTTTAGTTGTAGTCTTTATTTTGAATTTTTTAAATGTCATGCATGCCTATAATCTGTATGATTGCTATGTAATTTTCACTTAAAATGTATTATTTTTTGGATGGTTTTAAGCAGTTGTACTGTTGGTGTGCTTAACTAAATAAAATAAAATAAGTATTTGTTACTAACAAGAAATGGACTGTAAATTGTCTGAAATTTGAAATAAACTAAATTAAATTAAAAAATATGTAGTGATTGGCATTAGGAATAGATTCAATTTTGAAACTAGATGCAAGTGGACTTGTCAACCTATTCACGCCATGTACGGAAATAAATAAATGGATGGGCAAAAGTAAGCATTAGACAAAGAAAAAATAAACCACAAAAAAACTCCAAACAAACGAAAAACACAATACTAAATCGCTCTTTTGTATTGTCCTTATGCAAAAATGTTGTGTCCCCCGGCCCCTGTTATTAGCGGCCCGTCTTGCACCGCCCATTGGCCAGTTAATCGGTTTAAATTTGTTAATGAACTCTCGGCCCAGACTAATCTCATTGAAGGAAAAACAATGCAGCGGGAAACTGTAATGAACTGTGATTTATGAAATATTATGCTTGTTGGTAGGTAGGTAATGTGCTTAGGGGATGCCGTTTGTAAAAGATTATGGACTTAGTAAGAGGATTTTTGCTTTTAATCGTGCTTGTTGTGTAGGTATTTTGTACTAATTAGGTGTTTATGCAGTTTTTCTGTTTGACTCCAGGATTAAATATGTCTTGAAAGGCATGGTAGCTAGAGTTGCCATGTCCAATTCAATAGGGGTCAAGTAAAACACAATATAAAGTTGTATGTCAAAACGCAATAGTATATCAATATTGCGTTAATGAACCCAAGAATCGACCCAAGAAGTCCTAGAACTATTGAACCTAATTTAGTTTGATTAACAATTTATTGAGTCAAAAATTCTGCCCTATAAGTATTTTACAAAAGAAAACTACAGCAATTAACGAACCGCTCTCTTTTAAAATAGGTCGGTACCGGAAGCAGATGATGTAACATATTTCGGGATTGTCGAGAAAATCTAATCTTTTGTGGTCAAAATTATAGACGACTACAGAGTTCCA
Organism: Orthosia incerta; assembly: GCA_948252205.1. Taxonomy (NCBI): domain Eukaryota; kingdom Metazoa; phylum Arthropoda; class Insecta; order Lepidoptera; family Noctuidae; genus Orthosia; species Orthosia incerta. The sequence continues at coordinate 10,357,911 of OX411759.1, forward strand.
AACAAAAGAAAATTGAATTAAAGATAAATATGTACTCAAATATTGAGTAGGTATTTCCAACGCCATCTTCAGCGCTATACATGTTTAAGTCAATTTGTATATAGCGCCATCTATCGTCAAGTTTTAATACTGTGTAGAAAGATAGCTTGCAAAGTAGCTTCTTTCTAATTGTTTCCACCGACAAAAAGCAGATGGCAGCACATAAGTTAGTTGAAATAAAAGCTTACAGATGGCGTTGGTCAACTGGGTTTGTGTCACAGTTTGTGTGAAAAGTTTTGATCGGAAATAGAACTGCAACTTATCTCTCTTGTTAATTTACTGTAGACTTAAAACTTGTATTTTATTTATTTATTTGTTTACCCTTGCACTGAAACACCTTGACATACCTAGTCTACTGAAATACCTAGTTAAAATAATCTGTTGTAAGGGGTTGCGAATTTGGTAAAAACCCGGCAAAGTGCGAGTCGGACTCGTGCACGAAGGGTTCCGTACCATTATCGCAAAAACGGCAAAAAAATCACGTTTATTGTATCGGAGCCCCACTTAAATATTATTTTCATTCTGTTTTTAGTATTTGTTGTTCTAGCGGCAACAGAAATAAATCTTATGTGAATTTCAACTGTTTAGCTATCACGGTTCATGAGATACAGCTGTGTGACAGACGGACAGACAGACAGACACACAGAAAGGCAGACGGACAGACGGATCGCGGAGTCTTAGTAATAGGGTCCCGTTTTTACCCTTCGGGTACGGAACCCTAAAAAGTGATCTATGTTGTTTTCCTTTACAAAAACTGCGCTAGTCTAGTTTTCATTTTTTTAAAGCTGTTATTACCTGAAATTAAAGTTGCTTGATACAAAATTAGCTCAAATCACTTTTATTTAGAAACAGGCAAAACGATTCAAACCCCCTATGTTGCTAAAAAATATGTCAGGACAAACAGCCAAGTCCATCTTTTGTAAAATTTTATATAATTTGTGTCGCATCAATCAAATCAGTTTCAGACTAGACCTAAATTTACTGATGTTTCAAGCGAACAAAAAGATGAATATAATTATATAACTCAATATCGGTCAGGATGTCGCTTAATACAAATAGCCCGTGATCTCTCGATATGATAATTTCTACTTGCGCTTAATTTCAGGCTATTCGTTATGGATAGGATTTAAGGGTACACTAGTCGACGGCACGAACTAATTTGTGCGCGAGTTTAAAATGCATTTTATATCAACCGACAACACTTTCGGAAGATATAGATGCTGTGATGAGCAGTAGGAAGCTAGTTCGCGTACGAATACACACTTTTGCAAATTGGTAGCGAAATGGATAATGATTTAGGAAGAAACCGAGTGCGCGAAATTTATAAACAGACCTTTGGGAGTCTGGATATCATGAAAAAGCAACTAAACGTATCTGTTCAAAATAAAATTATTTGCATTGTTTAACTACTAATCTATCCCTGTGTGGAGGCCGTTTTGCAATTTTCCGTCTTCTTATGGTATTTATTTGCGCCCAAAGATGCGTTAAAATTTGTGTCGAAATGTGGAACTTTCGACGCTCATAACTTTCAAATTTTTAATTATATATTTTTTATTTTTTGGTTCCATACAGGGCTAGATAATAATGAGACAAATTAATATCAGTTTTTATTTTGAACGTACATTGTCAAACAGTGGAGTAATCCCTAGACTACGTTTGTATGGAGGAATTATCGACTAGTGTACCCTTAATTTCATGACCCGTAAAATTTTACCCAAAACGTGGATATCGTGACTGAATGGCAAATAAACATGCGCATTGAGTACACACTTTTCTCTGTATGACAAGATACATTGGGGCAGTCACAGACTGAGATTATTTTGTCACCATTGCATTCATAGGGCAATTAAAATACTGGGAGTCACACCTGTGTAACGAAAGCCAAAAAACATACCATACCCTCCCACATTTTTATGAAAAGATATACCCATAAATACATAATAGGATTCTGTGTAAGTAAATATTTGGATAGTGGGTCTCATAACATTTGAAAGGCCATGTCGTTGGGCCCTGCGCGGTCACGCCCTCTGGTGACACAATAAAAAGGGACATCTTCTTCTTCTTAGGTCCACCAAAACTGCAAATTGTTATTTCCACACGATAAACTTTTCTAAAATATGTTCTTTAATGCTAAAATGAATGAAATGGTTTGTTGCGTCAACTATTAATCTTGTCAATGAAAGGCAGATGTTGTAAAAAGTCGTGTGTTATTTTGGATTTTTATTCGGTGCTTTTGTAAACTTTTCGATTTTTTTAAGAAACTCCAACAACACATTAGAATTTAGATCGGTAGAACTAACCAGTATTTTTCGAGGAAGAATATAATATGAGATAAATGCACTATATAGTTTTGTAACCGAGAAATATACTTATTCTGTAAAACGTTCCTAATAGAGGCAGCACTGAGGAACACAGTAGCTATTTCTTTATACTTCGATGTTAATGTGGACTGATTTCTAAATACTTATCTACTAGACACAAACTGTGACACTGTATGAAAAGTAGAAATTAAATTCCTTACTCCTGATTAAAATCGTTGCAGAATTCAGGACAGTTGAATTGTTTCTCCGGGACTCGTGGATCTTCATTACCACTGCCACTATTTGCCACTGTAGATTGTGGCTTTCAGGAATTGCAGTGGGAAGAAATAATATTGTGGACTTGTACCATGAATAAAAGAGTATCATAATTAGCACTGCCACTATTTGCCACTGTAGATTGTGGCTTTCAGGAATTGCAGTGGGAAGGAATATTATTGTGGACTTGTACCATGAATAAAAGAGTATCATAATTACCACTGCCACTATTTGCCACTGTAGATTGTGGCTTTCAGGAATTGCAGTGGGAAGGAATATTATTGTGGACTTGTACCATGAATAAAAGAGTATCATAATTACCACTGCCACTATTTGCCACTGTAGATTGTGGTTTTCAGGAATTGCAGTGGGAAGGAATATTATTGTGGACTTGTACCATGAATAAAAGAGTATAATAATTACCACTGCCACTATTTGCCACTGTAGATTGTGGCTTTCAGGAATTGCAGTGAGAAGAATATTATTGTGGACTTTTACCATGAATAAAAGAGTATCATAATTAAGCGCCTACTTTCATTTTCTTTATTTTTACCCGATTGCCGTTTTATCAGTATATGTATGTATGTTTGTTTGTTCCTATGTGGCGTTCTAGAGACCAAACACGTAGGCCGATTTTGATGATTCTTACGTCAATCGATTCGTCTTAACCTTCCGAGTGTCACATGGCTACATTAAAATTGGAAAATAGAATAATGCCGGATTTGGGCGCCATTTTGCGTGCCTCCAATTTTTTTTAATTCCCATCCCAAGAGGTGATTTCAAAATTATAAAACAGATTATATGTTTAAATGTGCCTAATTCGATAAAATATGTTTATTAAAAAGTTAAGAAGCGAACTAAAAATACGTAAACAAGAAGAAAAACATGCTGTGCAGTCGGAGGATACATCTGTTTGGTCAGCCAACTCGCGAATATGTATCGAGCGAATGTATAAATGATCGCGAATATATCTTCTTGTTTTCGTCTATAGTCAGCTTCTTAAGCAGTCGGGTTTTTTGAATATTTTTGCTTTAATATCTCCTAGAACAAATATTTGGTAGAGATGTTGTTATGAGAATACGATTCCTTTCACCAAACATAGATAGTTCTTTCATTTTCTCATCGGAAGAATCTAGCGCCCAAGATTCGGTTTATCATCACACACTCATTGTTCGCCATTCTATCATCACTCGCCATTTATTATAGCTACATGAATGGCTTGTCGCATCGCGCCCAAACAAAGCTTTCTGAGGTATCACACCACCATTCTACGCAGACCTTTCGATTTCTATTGCGAAGATCTCGTTAACTTCAGTATTATGGAGGAAGGGAGAGGCGAGGGGGTCTTATTGAGCTGGTGAGTGTGTTATAATGCGTTTAATGGCCTGTAATGAATGGCATAACATCCATAAAGCGACAATGCAGCCACTCGAACATGCCCTTTTATAATAATAAGTGATTTATAGCAGATCACCGCGAAAACAGCGATTGTTTTGCACGTGTTTGTGACGGTACGCCTTCGGGATGAAAGTAACGTGACAGCGGATAATAGTGCCTGATATATTTATCTGTTGGATGGTTGAATGAAGTGATGGTAGTGGCTTTATATTGGAATGGTATCAAATACAATGTGGGCCTGCGATTGAGTTGTACCGATTTTTTCGGTTGTTATAAAAAATCTTATGTATAAAAAATCTTACCTATAAGCTATTTCCCAGTTCACCATAGTCATTATCCTCTTGTTTTTATCATTTTTGCATGTCTTCTATGTATTCACTTCTTTTAGCTGCCTTTTAAGTAGCTATATTTTATTTCACTCACACTATTAATTCATCGTTTTCTTGGCCTCTCCCTTTTCCCGATTGCTAATCCCACATGATGACGGAGTTAGCCTGATCTATTTATCTAGAGCAGTGGTGTCCCAGTGGATTTGAACCCAGGCAGGCGCTTTACTTTGTGTAAATTATTTCATCACCACTGCTATCATCGGTGAACGAAAACATCGTGAGGAAACTGGCGTGTCCTAGAACCAAACATTCGAAGACATGTGATATCCACCAACCCGCACTGGGCCCGCGTGGTGCATTACGGCCCATTCGCTCTCACAGAGAGGAGGCCTGTGTCCCAGCAGGGGGAACATTAAAAGGCTGATGATGATGATGAGCTTTTTCTTTTTTATGTTTTTTTTGTGTTTAATAACTATAAGTCCAGGTTTCCTAGGTTAGAATTTGCCAACCCGTCTTGAGCAAGCATGGTCATTAATGCTTGTGCCTTCTCTGTATGAGAAGAGGCCTTTGCCCTGCAGTGGGACAGTTACAGGCTGGTATTATTATTACTGGTGTGTGTTACCAGTGATTACTGAAACCGAAACGTGGTCGCTCACAATGGGCCACATCAGAAGGCTTAAAATCACCCAAAGGGCAATGGAGAGGGCTATGCTCGGAGTTTCTTTGCGTGATCGAATCAGATATGAAGACATCCGCAAGAGAACTAGGGTTTCCGACATAGCCTTACGAATTGCCAAACTTAAGTGTCAGTGGACAGGGCACATTGCTCGCAGAACGGATGGTCGATGTGGTCGAAAAGTTCTGGAGTAGCGCCCACGTTCGGACGACGTAGATTTGGAAAGCCTCTAGTTGGAGCGATGACCTGGTCAAGGCTATGGGAATCCGGTGGTTGCGAAACGCATAGAACTGATCAGTGTGGCGAGGGCGACGCTTAGGAGAGGCCTATGTCCAGCACTGGACGTCTTTCGGCTGAAATGATGATGATGATGATTATTATTATAAATTTGTGTTAACAGATTTCTCGCGCAGCTTCGGTCCCTTGGTCTAACCATGATTTTCTTCCAGTATAGTCTATCCAACCATAAAACATTTTCATGTAAAATATTGCCAAGACGAGACCATACGGCTCGCACTGTCAAAAAGTTATCAGATCTCATGTAGAGCCAAGCTTCTAACTCTACACGCCCTAACTCTACAAGCCCTAACTTCACAAACTCTACACCTTAGTCAAAATATGTGGCTAGTCCGTTTCGCTACCGTCACATGCATCGTTACTAGAAGTCGCCACTTATAGGTTTCACGTATTTTGTACGCGCAACTCTTCGTCGCCATGTTTATTTACTATAAGAACTATTGTAGTAAAGAAACATGGCGTAAAAAGTGTTTTGTCAACCCAAGGGAATACAAACTACAAAATCCTATGTCCTTCCCAGGATCTCAAACTATCTACATGCCAAATTTCATCTAAATCGGTTTATTAGACCCAGAGATTACCCCCTACAACCTCACAAACTTTACCTCTTTATAATATTATTATAGTATAGAAAAGTAATGAACAGTGAATATCTCTTCACCTTACGCCAATTTCAAAAAACCAAACCTAACCTAATAGTTAGGTAAATAATAAATAAATAATAATAAATAAAAAACGTTGTCCCACACTAGGAATTTCTCCTGTATCGTGGGTGCGTTTACAAACATATAAACTCACATACACAAACACCCAGAGCCGGAACAACTATTTGTAGATCATACAAATATTTGTTCCGTGCGGGAATCGAACCCGCGACACGCAGCGCAGCAGTCAATCGCTCAACCACTGCGCCAACCGTGCGCCCAAAAGGTGTTAGGTAAGTAATTTTAATACTGCTCAACACTGATTGTTAAGCATCCATCATTACTTTTTGCAGTTGCATTCGAAAAAACTATGAAAAATCAGGCAATTGCAACAAACAAAATAAACTAGAACAATGTATTTTTTTTTCATTCGGTCCGCCGTAAGAATTCGCAGGGTTAATTAAGCACTACATATATACACATTCTAACAGACGTAGTGCCAAATAACATTGTCAATATGGGATAAAAAAAATGAAGATATACTATGTATTAATGTGAAAAAACGTCCGTGTGTTTGAAGGTTACTAAGTAAAGATTCTTGAAATTGTATCCATACAAAATCTTAACAAAAAGACTTCTTTAAGGGTACACTAGTCGACGGCACGAACTATTTTGTGCGCGGAGTTAAAATGCATTTTATATCAACCGACAACACGTGCGGAAGAGATAGATGCTGTGGTGAGCAGTAGGAAGCTAGTTCGCGTACGAATACATACTTTTGCAAAATTGTAGCGATATGGATAATGATTTAGGACGAAACCGAGCGCGCGAAATTTTATAAACAGACCTTTGGCAGTCTAGATATAAAAAAAAACGACTAAATATATCTGTTCAAAATAACATTATTTGCATTGTTAAACTACTAATCTATCCCTGTGTGGAGGTCGTTTTACAATTTTCCGTCTTCTTACGGTATTTATTTGCGCCCAAAAATACGTTACAATTAGTGTCGAAATGTGGAACTTTCGACGCTCATAACTTTCTAATATTTTCTTTTTTTTTTGCTTTTTCGCTTCCATACAAGGCTAGATAATGATGGGAGAAATTGATATCAGTTTTTATTTTGAACGTACATCGTGAAACAGTGGAATAATCCCTAGACTACGTTTGTATGGAAGAATTTTCGACTAGTGTAACCTTAACTAGCCCCATTGAGTCCTGTCGGCAAACAAGCCCACTTCAAATAAAATCCATTCTTTTAGCCCCGGCTTACCTTAAGACGATTAGCAGAGCAAAACATTGCACCCTACGACATATGTATCTAGCAATAAAAAACAGCAATAGAAAACTGCTCTTTTTGCGTCACCAGATAAAGATCCTGGCCAAACGGCCTCCACAATGCGAGACAGATGTCCAAATTTTATCTCACTTCTAAAAAGGTGCGGATAAAAAGTTTATATTCGAACTCCTACGCAAGTAAACAATGGAGGGTTAAATGTGACGTGAAATGTACAGAAGGTATAATCCACTTATACTAGATATTAACGAAGGTATGTCGCCTTTAAAAAAAGCGATTTTTTGCGCTGCAGCGGTACGTATTGTGATTGATTTGTTAAAAGAGTGACGCCGCAGGGTTTCCGTTGTGGGCAAACAAGGGAATGATGGGTGATGCTTTTGATTTTGTTAAGGACGTAGTGCGTCCGATAGATGGCGTTAGGAGTAGTGGGACGGAAAGTTTTGACGCGGCCCGCTTTTTAGGGTTAAATTTTCCAAGTTCTTTTTTTTGTTGGTATAGGCTTTGAGGTTTACAGTTTTGTGGTAATTTGCGAGATAGGAACGAATGATAGTCGAATTTGGTTTTAAAATGGCTCTCCGAATTAAATAAACACTTTTCTGTAGCTAATTTTTTTATAATTGTCCAATGGGCTTGCATTTTCAAACAATATTTGCAAGTGTTTTAAATGTATCTTACTCTCTAAAAATGTAGTTGACCTTTCTTTTGAGCTTTACAGTAAACATTTTTTTTAATGAAGAGAAACTATTACTTTTAACCAATTCGTTGATAACTTCGTGAGCAACATAAACTACTGCGGTATTAAACTCGCATGTTACATACTTACTTACATACAGAAACTCACGCCTTTTTCCCATGGGGGTAGGTAGAAACAACAGAACGCCACCTGCTATGATCCTTACATAGTTCTTTTGCTTCACTCACGTTCATACATCTAGTCATACACACACGCCGGTTATGAGTATGACCTACTGCGCACCTGGCCTTTCTGAAGAACATCACAAATAAGGTCTATGTATGTCTTTCTAGGGCGTCTCTATTCACGTCTGCCTTTTAGATACCTCATGTTAATCGCCTTTAATCCATCCTCTCAACATGGCCAAACCATCTTAGCATACTCTTTTTAATTTTCGTCACTACATATTGTTTTAAACCACAACGTTGTCTTATTACATCATTCCTCCATCTATCATTTAAAGTAACACCACACATACTTCTCAAGGAACACGGTTGGCGCAGTGGTTAAGCGATTGACTGCTGCGCTGCGTGTCGCGGCTTCGATTCCCTCACGGAACAAATATTTGTATGATCTACAAATAGTTGTTCCGGCTCTGGGTGTTTGTGTATGTGAGTTTATATGTTTGTAAACACCCACGATAGAGGAGAAATTCCTAGTGTGGGGCAACGTTTTTCTTATAAAAAAAAACCTACTTTCATGTCTTTTTTGCTATACCCAACCTTCACTTTCATTATCTACTGGCAGTACTGTGTTTTGTTTAAAACATTCGATTGGAATGGTAAAATAAGAAGTAGGTTAGTTGTGGCAAATACTTTCGTATACAACATGATCTATGAAGGTAACTTTACAGCAAGAAGGCTAGCAGAACAAGATTAGATAAACTAAATCGATTTTTCACCAGACAGCGGAATCAAAACGCCTAAAATATAATATAAGATAAATAAAACTCTCGGAAAAAAAGTTACAAAACTACCAAAAACTTCTCGTTCAAAGACTGTTCTTATACAAACGATATTTTTTAATAAATCCCTGATCGATGTCACATAAATTACAAGGTATTTTCGTCCACATTCATTCATTAGTAGGTACCCACGGTAATCCAGTCGCGTTGAATAGAATGTCAGGCAGTAGCGTCCGCAAAGGTCGGACGACCGCAGAGCCAGTGGCCAACCCTATTCAAACCGCCTACAATAGTTTTTGTCACCTTGACTCGACAGGCAAGGAACAGAAGTATAAGTATAGTTGCTTTTCGTTTACTCTGAATGTTGAATACTAAGGGTTAGTTTTGAAACAAACAATCTATGTTTTCTATTTTATGCTTTTTTAAGTGAAATATGTTGTTCTATCTTTTCGATTTTTGTCTCTTGATTTTTGGTTTCTGGTTGCTCCGGGGTCGCGGGCGCTCAGACTGGGGACTCTGTCCGCCCACCAAGTGACTAGGTAAGACGGTGGCACAGTGATCACGTGCTGCCGTGCTTAGCGAGGCGCAGGGAAGACGCTTCCTCAGTCTCCCCAGGGATGTACCCCAATAGGCGTTGCACAGAGGGGGTTTCGGAGTGGTATTTTTAGATGTAACGGGACCCCTTCCAAATGCTGATGGTGATCACCGGGGTGGTTTAAGTGAGGTGAAATTCCCACACTCCCTGGTTTTCCCCATAAGTCCAGGCGCCTTTTGAAGGTTTCTTCCCGTAAACAAAACTGGATCCGACTGTGACCCGAAACCCAACACTGTGACGTCAACTAGCTATCTAATCTACTCGTATCCTATAACACTTTATTTTTAACCCCCACAGAAAAAGAGAGGCGACGAGAGTATGACGTGTGTACTAGTGTACCTATGCATTTGTGTGTCTGTCGGTGGCATCATAACTCCTAAACGGATGAACCGATTTTGTAGAGAGTGTTCTTTGTTACGTTTGATGAAAATCATTACAACTGTTCAAAAGTTATGAGCATTTTACTCTTTGAATCGGGGTTTTACATGCAAGATATCGTGTTTTAATTACGTATTTTGATTGTCGATCGAAGCGTGTCTTCAACTAGGTTAGTATACGATTTAATTGAAGAAGCAAGAAATTAATTATACATACAATAAATTAAAAAAACCCCGACACAAAAACCACGCTCGGGGATCGCTAAGTACATAAAATTAAAATCAAAATAATAAATACTACTGTTAACTTTGACGATCCTTCGACGCGAGTACGAGACTTCTTTTATACTTTGAAGAGGTTTTTGTGTCGGGGGTTTTTTAATTTTATCATCATCATCATATATAATATACATTTAATAAATCTGTAGAAAAGTAATTTATGTACAACGAAAATATTTCCAAAAAAAATAGACAGGGTGTTAAAGGATAACCAACAGAACCTATATCCCGGCATTTTTGGAATTTTTGTCTGTTTGTCTGTTTATTTGTGCACGCATCACGTGAAATCTACGAAACCAATGTAAACTTTTATACATAAAAAGTGTGCGTAACTTGAAGAATTACTTAGTTTTGGTTTCATAGCAATCGGATCACACTATCAAAAGTTAGATGAATTTAAAGTGTTCAAGAAGTAAAATTATTACAACACACACAATTCAGATACTCGGACAGTTGAATTCGTTATTCGATAGATGGCGTTGTGCATTTGAAGTCATTTTCTGAATGGCGATGTTAAAATTCTCTGCGAAAGAATGATGACTATAGAAAAAAAAATGGTAGGTAGGTAAGTAGGGTAGGCAGGAAGGTAAGAAGGGTAGGGTTGGCAGACATATGACGGGAGCGAAGCCGCGGGCACAGCTAGTTTATAATAACTTTGTCTTTTCCAAATTCACAATACAAAAATAATAATAATTCACTTTGAATGATCACTTGATCACCCAGGGATTTGTGAACTTATACTTCTGTCCTCTAACTGCACTACGCCTCTTCCCTTTTCCTTAATATCTTGTTCAACTTTGATTTATGTCATGAAGCAGTCGTTACGTGTGTACGAATATCATTGTGTTCTCTGAATGGCCTCCTAAAATCGTGCGAACATATCTTTGGAGTTTTTCTAAGGAATTTCACGGTACTCCGCTGAATGTAAATAAAGATTGTGGCCATTTATGGGCAATTTAGGGTGTATTCTGTGATTAATGACGTGTTTTACTTGTTGTAAGACGCTTTGCTGTTCAGTAAGATTGATTATTATCGCTTCTTGAAGCTGCTGGTCATTTAAAGGAGCATAATGTTTTCCGCTAAACAGAGCCAATTTCACCCGGTTACAACTTTCCGTGATGTAACCGTGCCAATAACGGACCTTCTTGAGCTTCTTGGCGTTACGTTGACATCGACTCTCAATTTTGGGCCATATATAGTGGCAAAGGCACAGCTGGCTGCCAAAAAGTTGGGGATCCTTGCGAAGGTGAGAAGGTACTCCACGCCGGAACAGCTGCTCAACTTGTATCAAGCGCAAGTTCGATCGTGCATGGAGTATTGTTCTCATCTCTGGGGACGGATCTGCTAAATACCAGCTTGATGCACTAGAGTCGATTGAAAAGCGGACCAAGAGACTCATCGGCAATGAGGCACTAGTCAAGTCAAAGCTCCAGAGCCTTGAACATCGTCGCCGAGTTGCCAGCTTGTCGGTTTTTTATCGGTTACATTTCGGTGAATGTGCGATGGAATTGCATTATTTAATTCCACCCAGCCCGTTCCATCATCGGACTACCAGACGTACGGCGATGCACAAAACGTTTTGGGGACACTTTTATTATGCGTACTTACAGCTAATGAGTGGAATTCCCTGCCGGAGTCTGTGTTTCCCGATAGCTACAATCTAGGGCTCTTTAAGACAAGAGTGAATGGGTTTCTTCTAAGCAAGCGTGCTTCACCGTCGACCACATCATCGCTTACCATCAGGTGAGATAGTGGTCACGCGCAAGCCTATAGATAATAATAATAAAAAAAAAGTGAGTTTTCTTAACTCTCCTGTAAAATGCCAATTTCAATTCCTTCTGCGTGCTTACTTATGCCATCCACATATTAGTACGCATACATGTACATGTACATCTTAGCATATGCGCTATTCGAGACTTTAATCTATCCCTGCCCCAAATTTCATCTAGATCCGTTCAGCCGTTCTGGCGTGATTGAGTAACAAACATCCATCCTTACTTTCGTATTTATAATACACTAGCTGAACCCCGCGGCTTCGCTCCCGTCAAAATTATAGCCTATGTTACTCGGGAATAATGTAGCTTTCCATTGGTGAAATATTTTTTTAAATCGGTCCAGTAGTTTCAGAGCCTATTCGGTACAAACAAACAAACAACCAAAAAAATCTTTCCTCTTTATAATATTTGTATAGATATTAATAGCTGCCGCGCGTGTCTCCACCTGCGTGTTATTAGTACTTCACCCAATATCTTTATAAATTATAGCCTATGTGTTATTCTCATGTAGCTATATTTCTGTAAAGTTTCATTAAAAACCGTTTAGTAGTTTTTGCGTGAAAGAGTAACAAACACCTACCAATCCATTTATCCTCACAAACTTTCCCGTTTAGGGCCTCGGTAGTAGCATTAGTGTAGATGTTAACGTTGAATTTGTACACGGCACAACTTTTTTTTAAACATGTTGACTAAAAGAAAAAACATGAAATGATTACTAGTAAGTATTAGACTTTATAATCTGAAATAAATGACTTAAAATTAATGCTTGTTCAGATTTCTAAATAATACAGCAACCAACTAGGTATTGCGGCAGTGGTCCAGCTACTAAACATGTCAAATTGTGAGATTCGAAGACGTTCAATTTCTCTCGTTGAACCACAGACATAGATCTAACAAGATAACGCAAGTCCCTCCATCTGTATGAAAACCAAGCGTGCCACTTTTTCACAGACAATTTAAAAACAAATTTACTTACCTAGCCTTTTCCCAACTATATTGGGGTCGGCTGCCAGTCTTACCGGGTTAAGCTAAGTGCCAGTGTTTTACATGGAGCGACTGCCTATCTGACCTCCACAACCCATTAACTGGGTAACACGGTACCCCATGGCAAGACTGGTGTCAGATCTCAAGCTTCTGACTACCCGTAACGACTGTCAAAGATCTTCAAATAACAGCCGGGACCAACGGCTTAACGTGCTTTCCGAGGCACGGAGGAAACTCGGTATGTTGGAATGGTCACCCATCCACGGACCGACCTCGTCAAGCGTTGCTTAACCTTGATGATCGACCCGTGCGGCTGTTATTATTTAGCCACGAGCTCCTCAAAAAAACAAATTTACTTACCAATGAAAGAAAACATTTCCAATGCCTCGGCCAACTTTTTCTATAGTCTTTACAGCTCAATATTGCATAAAAAGGCATTTTTCTAGATTTCAGTAGCTTTCCGGTGCCGATTATGCTAAATGAAAAGCTCAAATTACGATCATTGATCGTAATTTTACGCCGTTTTTTTGGCACGCGAATGTATATACAATCGCGTCAACTAATTAGATTTACATCTGTGCGTTGAACTGTAGACGAAAACAGTAAGCGTTCATATCGCAGGTAAAGCTTATTTGTATAGTTCAAATATAATGTTAGAAAAATTATCGGACGGCGAGCTACCCATTACTCGCCGTCCGCAAGCCCGCGCCTACGGTGGCCGGGAATCTGCTCGCGACTTCCGACGCCCAGGGCGTCTCCTGCGGTGGCTAGGGGCGTGAGGGCGTCTTCTTTGCGTCTCCCTCACGCGTTCCGCCTCCTCCTTCGCGAGCATTACTGCTTCGCAGAAGGAGGAGACAGATTTCCATACCCTCTCGCTCCGTAACATGGCCTGAACCAGGGCCGGACGCGAGAGGTTGCCACCGCCGATCGCCTCCACGAGAACACGGCGGTGCCCAGCCCAAGCGGTGCAGATCTCCACCGTATGCTCCACCGTGTCCTCCGGGCGATCCACACAATGGTGACCACTGTCCAACCCTACGAGGAATACTAGCGGGATGGTAATACAATCTAAAAATACACCTATAGTAAAATACCTAGTAGACTTAAGTTAACTGGTTGGTTAACCGTAATTTCAGTGAAAAGTCGTTAGTCCATTACAGCGAACACATTGCGAGTGCGAGTTTATAACTTTCAACTCGCTGTGCATGCACGGTGCTGTGTCAAATGTGGTCTCAGTTTTACAGGTTTTGGAACTATTTAGATTTACAGTACAACATAGAGTGGGCTGATTGAGGTAATCTTACTATCTAACTTATCATCAATCAACATCATCATCATCAATACATACATATAATAAATGTGTAGAAATTTAATTTTTGTACATCGAAAACATTTCCAAAAAAAATTGCCAGGTTGTTAAAGGATAACCAACAGAACCCATTTCCAGCATTTTTGGAATTTTTGTCTGTTTGTCTGTTTATTTGTGGACGCATGACGTGTAATGTACGAAACCGATGTAGATAACTTTTATACATAAAAATTGTGCGTAACTTGAAGAATTACTTAGTTTTTGTTTCATCGCAATCGGTTCACTGTATCAAAAGTTAGATGAATTTAAAGTGTTCAAGAAAGTTAAATTATCACAGCACACGCAATTCAGTTACTCGGACAGTTGAACTCGCTATTCGATAGATGGCGTTGTGCATTTGAAGTCATTTTCTGAATGGTGGTGTTAAGATTCTCCGCGAAAGAATGATGACTATAGTTACAAAAATGGTAGGTAGGTAAGTAGGGTAGGCAGGATGGTAAATAGGGTAGGGTTGGCAGACAGGACGGGAACGAAGCCGCGGGCACAGCTAGTAATATTATAAAATCGAAAGTTTGTTATTGTGTGTGTGTTAGTATGTTTATTAATTCTTCACTCTTAAAAGGCTGGACGGATCTGGATGAAATTTTGCACAGATATAGATTATAGTTAGGAATAGTACATAGGTTACTTTTTATCCCGGGAATATGATCCTATGTGATAATTTTCAACATTCACGCGGGCGAAGCCGCTGGCAGAAGCTAGAACCTTAATATAAATGCGAAAATTTGGATGTATGTATGTTTGTTACTCAATCACGCCAGAACGGCTGAACGGTTCTGGATGCACATTCTTTTTATCACGGTATAATGTTCCCTCGGGATAAGAAAAAAACTTTTCACGCGGGCGAATCCGCTGGCAGAAGCTAATCCTACTAACAGATATTATAAAGGCGAAAGTCTGTGAGTGTGTTAGTGTGTTTGTATGTTTTTTACTCGGAGTTATAGATTATAGTCATGCAGGAATAGCACATAGAATACTTTTCATCCGCGAATATGTTCCCTTGGAATAATTTTCGACATTCACGTAGGTGAAGCCGCTGGTAGAAGCTAGTTTTTTAGGGTTCCGTACCCAAACGGTAAAAACGGGTACCTATTACTAAGTCTCCGCGGTCCGTCTGCCTGTCAGTCTGTCTGTCTGTCACCAGGCTGTATCTCATGAACCGTGATGGCTAGAAAGTTGAAATTTTCACAGATGATGTATTTCTGTTGCCACTATAACAACAAATACTAGAACCAGACTATAATAAATTAAGTGCCATACTACAAACGTGATTTTTGTGCCGTTTTTTGCGATAATGGTACGGAACCCTTCGTGCGCGAGTCCGACTCGCACTTGGCCAGTTTTTAATTTATTTTTTGTCTTTGTCCTATTATAGGAATTTCTTCCTGTATCGTGGGTGCGTTTACAAACATTTAAACTCACATACACAAGACACCCAGATCCGGAACAACTATCTGCAGACCATACAAATATTTGTTCGATGTGGGTATCGAACTTGCGACACGTATCGCAGCAGTCGATCGCTCCACCACTACGCCAACCGTGTCATCAACTTTACAAAAATAGCAAACATAAAACATCACGCTCATATGGCCCGAAATGTTAAGCAGAGATTCACCTACAGTACACCTACATTTCACCATTTATATTTAATTCACATGTGAGCCTTTTGCCATTCTTCTTCTAAGCGTGTTCATAACAAAATCTCTTTAGTTAAATGCCGTGCCTTCCCCAGAATTCAGACTACTCCTGAGAAATCTCAGATGAAAAACCTAATAAAACTTTGCCTGACCAGGGAATCGAACCCAGCACCTATACTCGGCCATGTTGCTACTTAGATCAGTTTAACCTTAACTGTTTGCGCATGTTGCAATGGACATTATTTATATACATTACTGCAACGGCCAGCACAAGAGGCATTGATGGACGAACGTGTAAATGTTGGCCGAGGTGAAGCCGAGGCACACATACGTTCGTCCATCAATGCCTAGTTGTGGCCATGGCTTGTATAATGCTTTTCTCAAATCTTCTTCTTCCTGCCCTTGTCCCATGTTACTTGGGGCCGGCGCAACACGTTTTCTTCTTCCATACCGTCCTGTCCCCCGTCACGCTATCACTGACTCACTTTTCTTTCATATCACTCCTCACACAGTCCATCCATCTTTTCTTTGGCCGTCCCCTCTCTCTCCATCCATCCACATTTATGTTCATAACTCTTCTAGTAACATGCATTTCATCCCTCCTCATCAGATGACCATACCAGGACAAACGGTTTCCTTTCAACTTTTCTGTCACTGGCGCCACTTTCAAACTTCCTCTAATATACTCATTTCTCACTTTATCCATTCTCGTCACTCCGCACATCCATCTCAACATTCTCATCTCTGCTACATGCAATCTCTTTTCATCCATCTTTTTCACAGTTTCTCAAATAATGCGCGGAAATTAATACTAAATAGTATCTACCTAGAACTCGTTTTGTCAAATACAATTTCTTTTCAAAATCAATGACGAACAACGAGCAACAATAATTTTGCCCGCGTTAAAGTGTTCATTTGTTTCTTTTTTCAATAAAGAGCTTTATATTTGCAATTCGAAATTTATATAAAACCTTTGATAAGTTACCTCCTTGGTTGCCATGTTACGGAGTAAAAGATCGTTCCATTTTTAAATTACACGAGAGATATGAATTTACTATGTAATTTATTTGGCCACTAAACCACAACAAATATGGATTTTCATACAACTTTTGCCGGCCGCTGCTCGCATGTATTTGGTCAGTACAGCAATTTCCATTTATCTCGGAGAAGGTTGTCAAAATAATGCACAAATTGCCAAGTATGTTTGAGAAAAATATCGTAACTCAAGTGTCACATAACTTTCACTAAACATTACACCACGAATCCCATCCCACATTAAGACACAACACAAAACAAAAGAACGACAAACAAATCCGATACAAATCTGCGTCCGCCAATAAACTCGCGTCTAAGTTAACGTAGGAATATCAGTTTTCCGACTTTACCCAAAGAAGGGTAACCCCTGATCCGTCGAATAAACAGAAAAAAAGAAAGCGAGGGTATAAATGGTAAATCACTGTAAGCCCCAATACGCGGGGCGACGCCGCGGGTAAGCCCTGTAACCCCTTTAAGTTCACCTAGGCGATATCCCGGCCCGTATAAACGAGACGCGAGCTTTCTCGCGTACTGTTTACTGGGAACGGTTGATGCGGTAAAGTTCTTGTGGGATTGGCGTTTTTGACTCGGTAAATATTGCTTTTTTAGCTTAATTCAAATCAATCTAAATTTCTAATTTGGCGCACGGTTGGCGCAGTGGTTAAGCGATTGACTGCTGCGCTACGTGTCGCGGGTTCGATTCCCGCACGGAACAAATATTTGTATGACCTACAGATAGTTGTTCCGGCTCCGGGTGTTTGTGTATGTGAGTTTATATGTTTGTAAACGCACCCACGATACAGGAAGAAATTCCTAGTGTAGGGCAACGTTTTTTAAAAAAAAGCAAAAAAAAATAAAAACTGCTTACTCTTCTTCCTAACTATTTTGGAGCAGTGGTGTCTCATCCCATACAAAGAAACCGTGCCGATGTACTGTACTGGTTATACTGTTTTTTTTTTATATCGATCGCGTTCGATTCCGTTCCACGAATATAGATGGTCATCTATCTATCGCCGTGGAACGGAACTGAACGCGATCGATTTACAAAAAATAATCGGTATAATCAGATGAAAAACGCTAGTTACGTCGGTACGGTTTCTTTGTATGGGATGAGGCATCTGTATGCTAGTATTATATTATCTGTGGTTGGAGTCAGTTGCCATTTTAACCGATTTTGATGAGTACCAGTATTTTACATGAAGCGACTGCCTTTCTGACCTCCATAACCCAGTAACTGGGTAACACGATACGCCATGGCAAGACTGTTGCCAGATTTCAGGCTTCTGGTCTCCCCAAGATCCATGACTTGGAAAATGTTGGAGCCGAGATTCGATTCTTTAGACTGGTCAGGGTGGCAACGTTTGGAAGCCTACGTCCAGCGGTGAACGTGCTGAAATGATAATGGTAATAACCGATAAACCATCTCAACCCTTGTGTTGCGCAAGATTATGTTATTTTGTCTTATCTATAAGGAGCACTACAATTTGCTACGAGGCTACGTTGCTTTGTTTGCTAATTTGAAAATTCTTTTAACAAATCAAGCAACCAATTTATTATTAGTTTATCAAAAAATTGTAGTTTGTCAGGATGTGTTTAATTTTTTTTAATACTTTTTGAGACGGCCAAGCTACATATTTTGACTAAGGTGTAGATGTAGAATTTGTAAAGTTAGGACTTGTAGAGTTAGAAGCTTGGTTCTACATGAGGTCTGATAACTTTTTGACAGTGCAAGCCATATGGTCTTGGCAACATTTTAGATGAAAATGTTTTGGTGGGTAATATCATACGCGAACAACTCGCCGAAAATAAATAAGCACCTACTAAAAACTCAATTAAATCCACACGTGGAATTAATGATACATCAGTAATTTTATTACCTACCCGTAAATTGCAAGGAAAAATCCAGATCAAATTAGCAATAAAATGTCGGCGGCGTATCGTTATCAGCGTCTATTATCTGGAATGACATTGTGTTACAATATCGGCGTGATTGTGTCCCGAGCGTGACCGCCCCGAGCCCGCGCTGACCCCAAAGCCCAACTACTCTCTCTACGCCCTTTACACAAATTGATTTTAAATGGCGATTTATTTCCGCCCCATATCGCCGATCCCATCTTCCTATGCGTTTTACTGCCGGCTTACGCAGGGCTAAAGAAGTCCAAGTTATAAAACGGTTTATTTCTTTTTCAGGACCCCTAATTATGCCGGATTAACCCGCGAATGTACCCTCATTATTCGCAGATACATAAGCCGTTTTCAAATTCAATCACGATCGAGCCAAACTTCCAACAAAGGCGTGGAATTACAAGAAACGAACGACGTAAACGAGTTGCTAAACTAAAAGTCTAACGGTGTCGCATTTTTTTATCGCGTTTTCTATACATAACGGGTGTTTGTAATAAAAGTTTAACTCTATTGCAGAATTTTCACCCTTTTGCAAATTTGTGCAAATTACTTTATGAGTGCTTTCAATGTTGGGTTGCGAGTTTTTTGTCGTTTACGACTGCAGCGAGGTAGAGCGTCCAAAAATGGAAGCCACCCGGCCGCGTTCAGATGCCTTTCTGATTTTACGAGCTCTTCACCCGAACGTGTCGTCCCCTAAACCGTCGGCTAATAGAAATAAATAGTAACCCTTCGGTGGCGGTGCGTTTGCCGCCGAAAGGTTTACTTTTATTGCCGAGACTTTCTTTCTTACCACCCCTTCATAATTGTCAGGGTTGAGAGAAAAAAGTAGAAATCTCAGTTTTTTCTAAAAAACTTCTTTGTTTAATTTTAGCAAATTGCGTTTTTTGGCAAACGCCATAAACGTTTTATTTTAGGGTTGGAAATAAAAAGGCGATATATAAATAAACAGTTTGTAAAACAATGTGCGAATCCTTTCAATAGTGTTGTGCAAAAAAGTTGCAAATAAAATTGGTAACGGAAAAGAATAGCTTTCTTTTATGCGAAGCAATTATTCAAATAGAAAACTACACTACAGACAAGGACCATAATATTCACAAACCAAATCGGCGACAATCTTAACGTTTAAACAGCAATCCAACCTTCAAATCTCGGAACACCTAATTGATATCTCACTCGACCTCAAAAAAAATGCAAATAAATCTCCTTACACAGCAGGGACGTTAACTAGAACGGCGGATACCAAAGCAAACTATTATAAGTATACTTTTTTTATTAAATGGCTGCTCCTAGATTGAGACATTTTGCGACCGCAAGAGCTTAGCAGTGGGGGGTTGACTTGCATCCGACTGTCGGAGAGTCGGACTTTTTTCACATTCCGACAATTTCGACGAAGTTGTCAAAGTGATAAAGTGTTGTTAGTAGTGATGTGTCGAGGTAGGGGACGTAATAAAGATATCATGCAAGTGTCGAGAAAGTTTCTCACAATGGATCCGTGGTCGGATAAGAGTCAACAAGTGTAAGCACCTGAGTTGAGGTTTTAAAATAGATTTCGAAAATTTGTCCTTATTATTTATCACATGAAATAACTCTAAGCTTAATTATTATAAAAAACAGTGGATTTTTATGTTGTAAAAATCATTTTACATTGAGGAATAGAAATGGACTTTTGACAGCTTTTGTATAGAAAATATGTCAAACGGCCATTTGTATTCCTCATTTGAAAGTTATCAGACTATTGAAAAGATCGGCCCTAAGCATTGTAAACCTATTTTTGCTAAACAATCAAGCACAATTTTACATAAATTATGTCTCGCTGAAATTTTCGCATTTGCTCACATTTGAAATCATTCTACTATATACATCTTCATTTAAAACATCCAACAACATTTCAATGTTTATTCAAACGATTTTTTTAAATGACCCTTACAAAGGCCGGTATCATTTTGTAACTAATTAAAAAGAAAGCAATCTAAATCACATAATTCGGTTTTCAAATCCAACATTTAGTGGTACTAATAATAAAATTTTACGTTCAACTTTTTGCTTCCATTCATAAATACATCGGAATTGAAGTTTTTACCTTATAATCACGGCCCAATAACATAAAATTTTATGCGACTCGGAAAACATAGATCGCGGTAGCTCCGCCCTAAGGTTCCGAAAACAAAAATTTGAAAAAAGAACGCTATATTTTCGAATACATTGCTGCATGGCTATAAGATAGTTTGCTGTCATTGTTTGAGAAATTGTTGACAGCCAGTAATGGAATGAAAAAGAGATCTGTGAACAACATTATTTCTAATGCTTCACCATTATTCACAGACCACCTTCGAGCTATTTGGAGCTACATTTAAAAGCATTAAAACGGTGACCGTTCAGATGAATGGGTGTAAACAATTGTGTATAATTAACTGAATCGCTACGCCGATTACCGAAATAATCGCCGACTAAATGCATTCTGAAATGAGTGTGACTTACTAAACGGATGTGTTCACATGACGTCTTTGAACGGTATTCGTTTCACTTTGAGTTTCAATGCTTTGGGTATTATGGCCTTGAGTGGGTCATCTTTTACAGGTATTACTGTACTGTTAACTGTTGTTCCTTAGCTTTTGATTGTTAGGAAAAGGACACGATTTCTTTGGCTCTCTAACTGTAGGGCGTCTTAATGAACTACACCATAGTATTTTCTAGCGACTCTATATTGTTTCAGTTTAAAAAAAATAGTACTTAAGGTTACACTAGTCGATAATTCTTCCATACAAACGTAGTCTAGGGATTATTCCTCTGTTTGACGATGTACGTTCAAAATAAAAAGTGATATCAATTTGTCTCATCATTATCTAGCCCTGTATGGAAGCAAAAAAGTAAAAAAAGAAAATATTTGAAAGTTATGAGCGTCGAAAGTTCCACATTTCGACACTAATTTTAATGCATTTTTGGGCGCAAATAAATACCATAAGAAGACGGAAAATTGCAAAACGGCCTCCATACAGGGACAGATTAGTTGTTCAACAATGCAAATAATTTTATTTTGAACAGATAGATTTAGTCTTGTTTTCATGATATCTAGACTGCCAAAGGTCTGTTTATAAAATTTCGCGCGGTCGGTTTCGTCCTAAATCATTATCCATTTCGCTACAAATTTGCAAAAGTGTGTATTCGAACTAGCGTAACGTACGCGAACTAGCTTCCTACTGCTCATCACAGCATCTATCTCTTCCGCACGTGTTGTCGGTTGATATAAAATGCATTTTAACCCCGCGCACAAAATAGTTCGTGCCGTCGACTAGTGTACCCTTAAGACGACGACTAACGCCAACGACCTTGAGGGAACAAAACGCGCACTCGTTTCACACCCGCGCGACCCAAAATTTAGTAGTTTTTTGTACTTTCCTTATTATTCTATAACTTTAAAAAAAAAAGCCTCAGATCAAAATGTAGATAATTAAATTGTCTTTGAGATGGTGTCAATTTCATTAAAATACGCCCAGCGGTTTTGGTGTGATTGTCCTGTTTTTGTCCGTTTTAGACATAACTTTACAAATTAATTACACTATGTTATACGAATAAAACTCAAAATTTGCTTAGATCAAATTATTAAGAAAATAGTCTAATATAACATATATTTTTTTCAAAAAATTACGACTAGCCGTTTAGACGTGATTCTCATTTTAAATTCAGCTACTCAAGGGAATCGGCGCCTTAATATTGTACTTTGGGGATGCTTTCATAGTTTGAGCAAGAAATGAGGGCCATAAAGGAATTTCATCTATCCATATGGTTATCTATCCATATGGTTATCGACAAACATTCTAGACCTGAAATAATATTTTGGTACCCGTAGCCTAACTACATAAGTAAATTGTATTGATTGGGCGATTAATAGCGGTCAAACCCTTTGCCTTGTTGAATTCACTTACGCAATTAGGCTGCAGGTCTAGTTTAAAAAAAAATGTTGAAGCACACCTATCAACTTATATTAAATCCCCTTAAAATTCCCTAACACTATTAAACCATATAAACCACGCTTAACTCCTAATAAGTCTAGCGACACACGGTGCGACGGCGCGACACGACGCGTTCAAAAGTAGCGAACAATCGTAAAATTTTATCGTCTCTAATGGGCGCACGGCACTGATTTGTAGCCGCGCCGACAACGCCCTCTACTCACATGAAACCTCAATGTATTGTTTTTGAAACGACAAGGGTTATCTATTTTTGGCCAGACAGGTACATTGTTAATTTGGAGGTACTGTCGTGTAACGCTTAATTTGAAATCATGTTGACGACGGAGGTAGGTGTTGTATCAAATACTGAAAGATTGACATACAAAACAGGTGCAGATTTTTTTAACATGCTTAAAATTTTTAAAAGCCAAATATGCGATGTTCAAACGATTTCAGTTTTTATATTCAGGCTTGACTTACTTTCAGGGCAAGCCGTGTGTATATATGTGAAGTAGGTATCTATTTCATTATCATCATCATCATATCAGCCGAAAGACGTCAACTGCTGAACATAGGTCTTCCCCAAGCGTCGCCACATTGACCGGTCAAGTGCGTCCCACATACAGTGGATCCCCGCAACCTTCACCAGGTCATCGGTCCACCTGGTGGGAGGCCTTCCAACGCAACGTCTTCCGCTTCGCGGTCGCGCCACTCCAGAACTTTTCTGCCCCATCGGACATCCGTTCTGCGAGCAATATGCCCTACCCACTGCCACTTAAGTTTGGCAATTCTTCAGGCTATGTCGGTAACCCTGGTTCTCTTGCGGATCTCTACATTTCTGATTCGATCACGCAAGGATACTCCGAGCATGGCCCTCGCCATAGGTCATAACTGGCAACACACACTGGTCTATCTATGATGTATCTATGTAGGTAATTGCAAAAACTGTACTGCGATCGTAGTTTAATTGAATGTTTTTTTTTCTATTTTAGATAATTATTTGCTTATTCTATATAAAAAAAATTAACCCGAAGAAAATACCACAAAAAAATAGTAATCCCACGAGTAAGGTGGACGTTCCGAATGTTTTTGTCACACAAATATAAAATTTACGTAATATTTATAGTTAAAAGATCATTTTGTTGAAATGGAGCCAAATTTCCGGGGCGAGCTTTCAACGGAATTTACAAAAAGCGCCATAAATTGGCAAATAATCCCCCGCATAACGCAACCTTTGTTTGGCCACACGTGCTTTTAATATCTGGCTGGTATCGCGATTCCAACAAAAGCCGGATTTAGTCTTTGTGCCCCACCTAGAGTAAACACTTGTAAAAACTTGGAAATATGAAAAAATGCGTATATAGTTGTTAATAAATTTTATTAGAGATATACAAAGCTTGGTGCAATTGTGAAGGCGACAATCGCCGCGTCGAATTTGTCATGTAACAGCATCCTTTGTTTGGGCGATGAATGCCGCGTGAGAAGGAAGAGCTTCCGGTGCATTGCATCGACCGGGATCGATGCCCCCGGCCATATCTTGCCATCGATATCCACCATTGTTATTTTTTATCTCAAATTGATAGCTATACTGTATTCATTGACGTTCTCAACTTACAAACTAGGAAGTATTTCACTTCAAAATTCCAAACTAACAAAAAACACAACTCAATTTATAACTTCATCGTTATATTTTTAAATCATCGCACGTTATTGGCTCGACGACGAAAACTATTTTTGTTTCTTCATTCAGAAAATACCGAGTTTAATTACCAGTGCGATGATAGAGTTCTGAATATTACATCCATTTGGAACTACACAAATGGAAGCATTTATTGTAACCTGATTTTTAGGGTTCCGTACCCAAAGGGTAAAAACGGGACCCTATTACTAAGACTCCGCGATCCGTCTGTCTGTCTGTCTGTCTGTCGGTCCATCTGTCACCAGGCTGTATCTCATGAACCGTGATAGCTAGACAGCAAAAAATTTTCACAGCTGATGTATTTCTGTTGCCGCTTTAACAACAAATACTAAAAACAGAATAAAATCAATATTGGAGTGGGTCTCCCATACAACAAACGTAATTTTTTGCCGTTTTTTGCGATAATGGTACGGAACCCTTCGTGCGCGAGTCCGACTCGCTCTTAGCCAGCTTTTTTTGTTTTTGTTTTTAATACACACATTTGTGATGTTTTATTGCGAAAAATCAGAATGAGGCGTATCATCAACAGTCTGTTTTATAATCATTATAACTCGGCAATTAAGAGTTAATTCGTTAAAGAAATCTGTTTTAAATACGTGAATAAACTTTAGCAACAAAAATCAGAAGAATCATTATTAAATTTCATTGCCATCAATTTCCCGAAAAAAACCTGAAAAGAAAACCATTAATCCATAGGCTTAGAAATCTGAAACAGAAGTCACCTCACTACGCATTCAACTTTTTAAAGACTGGCTACTAACAAACAATCCGTTCGACATTTAAAAAAAAAGAACATTTTTAAAACAAGAAAAAATGCCAGCCATGTGTCGATCGACGCACATCGGTGGCGTGTGTATGATACGAAAAAAGAAAAAAAAAGAAAAAGCCCGCGGTCGGAACAATCGAAGCTAAGTTATAAAATATGTATCCTAGTGCTGGCTTTTGAAACTTGCTCTCGTACTATTTCGACCGCGATCGGGAATGCCGACAAGAGAATCAAATCGTAACGTTGTTAGTGATTTTTTCGGTGATTTTTTTTCGGCACTGAAACTGAACAATAGTCGGTCGAAAAATGAGATATAGCTGGGTAAATAAAGGACTCGTTGCGAATATGTGATTCGGGTTATTTATGAAAGGTTTTCAGTGAAATAGAAAATTCTAGTAATTCTGTTGCGTGATGTTTTCTAGATAGGTATTAATTCATGTGAA
The DNA here is from genome assembly GCA_948252205.1 of Orthosia incerta. NCBI lineage: Eukaryota > Metazoa > Arthropoda > Insecta > Lepidoptera > Noctuidae > Orthosia > Orthosia incerta. The sequence goes on from OX411759.1 coordinate 10,383,621, forward strand.
AGGCATAATTGGTCTGATTTTTATAGTGTTGAATAAAAAAACTTTTTACAAAAAATTATACTGACTCGTTGGTACCAATTTATTGCGTTATAGACACCGACTTCCAAAAATAAAGTAATTTTTCACTTTGTAGTTTTATTTGGAAGTCGGTAGTATTTTTTTGTAAAAAGTTTTTTTTTCACTTTTTAGTTGTAACTACCTACTCGTAATAGGCAAGTTGTTTAGTAAGTTGACCTATAACGTCAAAATATATAACCCGAATATCATGAAACTTGAAAATAACCGGTGAAAAATTAAGAGCGTACTGGCGTGATGTTATGTTATGAAATGGTATAAACAATAAAAAGACATGCGATTGCAGCAATCCCGAGAGATTTGCCGTTATTTATTTAAGAATTATGTTGTATATCTTCGAATGTCTTCATCAGATCTTCACCAAATTAATATGGGACCAATTTCGGAACATACTCTTTCAAACAAAAAAATAATAATTTTCGAAATCGGTCCACAATTGACGGAGATATCGGTGAACATACAAATAAAAAAAATAAAAAATCATACATAATGTCGAACATAGAACCTCCACCATTTTGGGAAGTCGGTTAAAAAGTAAAGCAGATAATATAATATCCGAAAAAGTTAATTTTCATTACAAGCATAATGTGATTTTAGTTAGCTGGTTTTGCAGTATCTGACGTTGGGACGAATTGTCATAATCTACTACGGATATTCCCCACATCGCTTTTTCACTATTTTCCCGAATATATTTCCATCTGTCAATACTGATTGATAATTCTTTATTCAAATATTGTTTACTCTAATTTTAAAACCATAAAAAAATCAAAGTAACTTACCATAAACTGAATGATAACCATAAATAAAGTAAAACAAATACTTCCGCACACAGGAGTTGAAAGGCGACATCAATAAGACGACATGCGACGATCTTGATGTCTGCATTCCCTTATCAGCGTGCGATCGCGACAAAAAAGTCGCAGTAATGTGCCGGTCATTAATTAAGTGGTCTGGACATGTGCTTTGTACGATAATGTTTGGATGTTTGAGGTAGCGTCTGTGCCTTTTTTTTTTTTAGTGTTACGTAATGAGTTCGAATTTTGAATAGCTTGGATGATGTTCCATTTTCTTGAGAGGAATGAATGAATTGAATGATAGATTTACCCCGAGTTTCTCAGTTTAAAATTATCTCAGAATTAATGTGACAAATTGTCAAGCACTCGTTATCTGCTGTGATTGGTTGAATGAATTTTCAACAGCCAATCACAGCATGTAACGCGTGCTTGACAATTTGTCACATTAATTCTGCGATAATTTTGAGCTGAGAAACTCGGGGTGAGTTGTGAAAAGCAGAGCTAAACAAAATCTTAAATGGTTAGCCCTTTTTTGCTTTGGCAGTATTAGGCACTGTTTCAAAAGGAAATGAAAACTCTCCGGCAAGAAAATATGTAACGAAACTAAAAGGACGTCTATAATAAAGGGTCAAATCAATTTCAATGGCGTAGCGTACCAGACATACAGGTATCAATACTAAAACAAAAAGGTAAGTACATAATTATGTACCAATAATAAAATAAATAAGTACAGATACTCCCTCATATACCCAAACATTAATGAATACAAACAGTCGCAGGGCTGTCAAAAGTTATAAATTAATAACTACCCTCCTGCCGTCGCGTCGCCGCCGCCGCTCCGTCCGACATTTATAACCTGCCGACCAATACTCGCGTCATTTTTAACCGTCAGCACTAATTTGCCATTGTTTTGCCTCTGACGCCACCTTTTTTGCTAAAAACCATAAAATAGATAAAGTTTTTGCCGTTTGGGGCATCCTTAATTGATTATAAACGTTAAGGTGCTGTTTGATGAGTTCTAGTATTTGGGCCATGTCGGTTGGGTGTTATTTATCTTAACACGTTTTTAGCGAGTCATTTATTTTATGGTTTTATTTGGAGTGGAGTGAGATTTCGCTATTTATTCAATAAAGTAGGGATATTATACTAATGATAGTAAGTATTTTTTTAAATTTTAGACCTCAAAGAATCTCTACAGTGGCGTTGGTAAAGATAACTTAAATACGAATGTTAACTTATGCTAAAGTCTGGAATCTGATCCAGAGAATATGTAGAATGTACTCGTAAGTCGTTTAAAAAAGATGGGTCAACACTCATGTTATGTAAATAGTACATTACTGCAGCGGCCAGCAAAAGAGGCATTGATGGACGAACGTGTAAATGTGGGCCGAAGCTAAGCCGTAATACGTAAGTCCATCAATGCCTAGTTGTGGCCAAGGCATGTATAGTACTTTTCTGAAATAATGCGCGGAAATTAAAACTAAGTAGTAACTAGAACTCATTTTGTCAAATACAATTACTTTCCAAAATCAATGACGAACAACGAACAACAATAATATTTATCCCGCGTTAAAATGTTCATTTGTTTTTCAATAAACAGCTTTCTATTTGCAGGTCAGTTCGAAATTTAAATAAAATCTTTGATATGTTACCAGCTTGGTTGCCATATTACGGAGTAAAAGATCGTTCCATTTTAAATTACACGAAAGAGTATCTCTAAGTCTTCTGTGGATTCATATCCACAGAAGACTTAGAGATACTCTTTCGTTTCGAGTTTACTATGTAATTTATTTGGCCACTAAACCACGACAGATATGGATTTTCATACAACTTTTCCGGCCGCTGCTTGCATGAATTTGGCCAGTACAGCCATTTCGATTTATCTCGAAGAAGGTTATCAAAATAATGTTCAAATTGCCAAGCATGTTTGAGAAAAAGAAATATATTAATTATTGTCCGCGACGATTGCTTCGATTTTCATGACATTTCTTTAGATTTCTTAAAGGAAAACTTACTGTTAGTTACGAAATGGTTTTATTCATATAGTGTGTGAATCTGAGTTATGATTCTTATCTAGTAGGCAAATCTACTGACATATATACGTAATTGGGTTCGTACGTAAGTAAATGCCAACACAATCGTAAACTCATATCAACATATCGAACGCAAGAAACACAATATCTAAACCGAATCACAACGTACAAAGCTCAAAGTTTAACCCTCAAAAGATCTCAATACATCGAGCCACCAACATATCGGAAGCGGCTAGTCCCCGGGCTGGTATTTGCATAACGCTTCGGCAATAAGTTAGGCGCACCTCGCGTCCGACGCACGAGAAGGCGACAGAGCCGCCTGGCCGCCTGGGCTGCTATAAAGCACGGTGCAATAAAGAGAATGGATGCCGCCCATCGCCCGCCACCGGCCGCTGGCTGGATTACCCGAATCGCCACTATTTATCGCTCGAGCCGTGCGCCCAGGTGCCATCAATCTATTTAATGATCGGGTCAGCACATACTCTTAGTCTTTTTACCGCTTGCGCTCGGCCCATCCAAAACGAAGACGGGAACTCCTAGTCGAGATGGACGTTTGATGAGGGGCTTTTGTGTCGATCGCTGGCGTTAAAAGGGTTTCGGACGCACTATCACAGAATTATACAGGTTTTGCTTGCTTTTTAGGCTGAACGAGAGCGGTTGGGCGAAGGTGATGTAAATACGGCCGGCTGACAATGAGGTTATGTGTGGAAGCTATTGAAAAAGTCTGCTGTAACACTTGCCATTATACGTGTAGAACAGATTTCATCTTTTTATTAGAAAATCTTATATAGAAATGGACCTGTACAACATACTTGATGTATGTATCCCTAATATTGGGAACAAACTTTTTTTTTATTTGTGATGTGTTTGCTCTTGACTCTAGTCTAGGTCAGAGGTGACAGAGACAGAGTCGACGATGGACTGAGCTTACCCAGAAGAAGCTTATTATATTATGCTTATTTGAATAACTATTAGAATCACATTGCTCCTAACGTCTTATTTGTAAAGACGCCCACGACACTGAACCCCACTGTCCAACAAGCAAACAGAAGCGTTTATTACCTCTCCTATTACAAATTCAATCACGCACAAAAGTCACCAGAATTAATCCTCGAATAAATCAGACTTATTCTGAAGAGCCCTAAGTACGGTGGACCACAATCAAAAGTGGCCGTTGAATTGTCATAGCACATGGGCCGGACCTCGCCCGTACGGCCGTACATCTGCCGGGATCGTGCGCCAAGCAATAGCTGCAAGGATTTGACGGGTCTTTACTCACTGAGGTCCGCTTTGTTTAAACGATCTTTGTGAGTGGACTGTGGACCCGATTTATGTCCATAATAAAGGCGTTGAAGGATGTTTGGCTTGATATCTGCTGGGATTTGAACTGGATTTTGGTGATTAAGTTGTTCATTTCTACATTTTTGTCATCTGTTACCCAGTATAAATGGTTGTACTTACCGCGGTTTTACTTAAAATCTAAGTCGAAGTAATGATTAAAAAAATGATTCCCGAATGTTATGTTGAACGTAATCATCATCATCATCACATCATCAGCCTTTTAATATTCCCACTGCAGGGACACAGGCCTCCTCTCTGTGAGAGGGAATGGGCCGTAATCCACCACGCAGGCCCAGTACGGGTTGGTGGATGTCACATGCCTTCGAATTTTTGGTTCTAGGACATGCCGGTTTCCTCACGATGTTAACCTTCACCGTTTTGAGGGCAGTGGTGATGAAATAACTTACACAAAGTAAAGCGCCTGCCGGGGTTCGAACCCACGACCTACAACTTGTAAGTCGCGGCCGATACCACTGGGCCACCACTGCTCTTTCTGTTGTTGTTGTATGTTGAACGTGTTGTACAATTAAGATAATTTATTGATGCGACCTAAGCTAGTTCTGTTTTTTGCTATAAATAACTTTAAAGTTATTTACCTACTGTACTATGTTGTTTATATTTATTTATTTCAACAAAAAAACATCTTGTACAAAATTTGTGTGTACGGAAATGGCTGCATTTGTTTAAAACTGTGTCGCAGCCATTAACGCCCATCCAACCAGGAGAGAGACAAACACGCTCCAACAGTATGAAGAAAAGAAATCAATCACAATTATCAATTAGTAATGTGAATTTACACAAAACATAAATTAAGTCTTATGTACTTATCCAAGTGTGCTGAATGATGGTACTTGAATTATAAATAACTAGCTTCTGCCAGCGGCCGCGTGAAAAGTATTTTATTATTTCAAGGGAACATTATACTGCGATAACATAGGTTTATGTGCTATTCAGACTATAATCTATCTCTGAGCCAAATTTCACCCAGATCCATTCGGCCGTTCTGAAGTGATCGAGTAACAAACATACATCCATCCAAAATTTCGCATTTATAATGTAAGCAGTAAGATTTTTCTGCTCACACAACGAAAGTTGAAAAAAACAACGTTTATAAAATTGCACTGTGTATATAGCCCATACCAAACGGGGTTCCTAAAGCTTTCTTGATTTTGAAATCAGGATCTGAAACAGAAGAAAATAAGATGAAACGCTGATATGTGAAATTAAGCCTGCTCTAAGAAAACTTTCCACATTCTTCCCTACAAAACAGCACACACGTTCAGCAATAAAAGTGGCACAAATCAGTAGTCGGTGGTGATATGATTAGCCATGATGGCGGCACTACCCTACCTCAATAAGCCGGGGCTTGTCTACGAATGGTAAACTCGCTTACTTCACCTGAGCAAACTGCCTCCCAGAGAGGGTGGAGCGCGCGGGTGCGTTGACGTACGGTACGGGAATTTTGGAGCACGTCAACGAAATATAGGTAGGTATATTTTGTGAAATATCCAGTTGAAATTGATCATGTATTTGCGAGTGAAACATTTTGGAGAAAATTAAGGTGAGTTTAGACTAGAGCATTTATTTGTAACAGAACATCGAGAATTTGCTGTTTTTGAATTTACTCGAACCACACTTCGAACATGACGCTCGATGTTTGGTTACAACATGATTTTAAAAACCAACGACTGTTTTGGTGTACCTTTTTAGTGAGCAAAGGCACGAGCGCGGGTGACATGGAGTGAGGTCAATAATGAAAGCAAGGTACAAATAAATGTTACATGTAAATGATCACTCGCCGCGAGCATTACGTCAAACTCAGCGGCGAACATTCGCAAGAACGTTACATTACATGGAAATGCTTTAGCAAACTGAGCATTTGCCTGTATTGTACCATTCGTAAGAACGCAACATTACATTGTAATGCTCGCGAAAATGCTCTAGTGTATACTAACCTTACCGGTAAGATCATCCGCCTAGCAGTTTCACGACTATATTGGGCTCAGCTTCCAATCTAACCGGGCAGTTAACTTTAATAGCAGTATTTTATACGAATGGTTATCATCATCTGCCTAACATTCAGAACCCAACTTGAAACTTATTTGTAAGGTATTCAACCTTTTGAGTTTCTGACAGTTTTCTGTCTTAAATGTTGATGTAAACGCACCCACGATACAGGAAAAAAATCCTGGTGTGGGCCAATGTTTTTGACGTGACAACGTCTAATAAATCGATGAACGCCGACTGCACGCACGATAAAGGATGACTCATTGTTCCGTTACGCTAATTGTATCGTTACGATCGGAGCGAGAGCGCTACACGAGCGAGCGAAAGGCACGATTGACTTGAGCGTTCGGCTTGCGCCGCATCATGACGTTGTCACGTTAAACTATCGTCCGTAAACCGACTTTACAGACAACCTTTTTTATAGTATAAACTGGACGTAGTTTAGCAGAAAGGACTCAACCCACACTATGGTCAAAAATGAGATAAATATGCCAAAAAGGTCCTAAAGGTTGGTTCTTTTACTCAGCAAAAAAGATCCGTGATACGATAAAGATAAGAATGATTTTTTAATGATGCGAACCAACCCACATAGAGACGGGTATTTTTCTACAAACCACTGTAATAACCCAAACTGCTTGGGTCGTTTTTAATAAATCCAACTTCAAAGAAACAGATCTATATTTAATATAACAGAATTGTCTCAAAACACTTGAATCGTTTCAGTTAAAATACCTTCATAGAAACTAGTACATTTTTTTATTCAACTAAAAGGACTCAAACTGTGTGGATCATTTCTGATAAATTGATTTACGAAGAAACAAGCCGATTTTGCATTCAGCTAAAATGACCCAAACTATGTGAGTCGTTTCAGTTAAATTACTTTCATGGAAACTAGTATATTTTTTATTCAAATAAAACGACTCAAACTGTGTGGATCATTTCTGATAAATTTATTTACGATTTTGTAAAGGTAATAACTCCTACCTAAGTACAAGTCTCATTACAGAAGAGAGAACAATAGTGACTGTCAGTACTTAAAAGTAGGGATGACTGTTCAAAAAAATTACGCATTTTATCTGGAAGAAAACAAAACCCTGCACGGCGAATCTAAGAAGCCTATTTCGTTTGAAACCTTTAAAAGAATATTTTATAATTGTTTTAATTTGCGCTGCAAGACGTTAAAAAAAGACACGTGCAATAAGTGTGATACTTTCACACAAAAGATTAAAAACTGCACATCGTCCGATGAAAAGTTGAAATTGGAGGAAGAAAAGGAAGATCATTTAAAACGAGCACAAGACCTGCGACAAAACATGAATGACGATTTAGCACGAGCCAAAACAGACAAAACCTTTGAATGTCTAACATTCGACCTTGAGAAAACTCTCCCGTTGCCGCGCATCCCTACCAATATCGTTTTTTATAAACGCCAACTATGGCAGTACAATAGTGGCATACATGCTGGCTCCAATGACACCGGCCACTGTAACATATGGTTGGAAGGTGAAGCCGGTCGAGGAGCACAAGAGGTCGGATCGTGTCTGGTTCGATACATTAAAAATAATATTGACCCAAGAGTTGAAGAGCTGGCACTATGGAGTGACTGTTGCGGAGGACAAAATCGCAATATTAAAATAGTTTTAATGCTTAAGGCGTTACTTAACTCACACCCTAGTCTCCAAAACATCACATTTAAACACCTAGAGTCCGGCCACACATTCTTACCGAATGATACCGATTTCTCCAAAATAGAATACCAACTTAAATTCCATGAAAGAATATATACTGCCGAAGATTATAATAACGTAATGAAAAGCTGCAAAAAAAAGAATCCTCTTAAAATTTACAGAATGCAGATGAAGGATTTTCTGTCCACAGCTAAAATTGAAAAGAAAATAGTAAACAGAAAAACATTTATTTTGAAAGAAAAAGTGAATTGGCTAAAGACAAAAGAAATTTGTATTATAAAGAATTTTAAACATTCAATTTTTATGAAAGTAGATGGAGTAGTTAAAGAGCTCAACATTGAAAAAAAAGTTAGAGGAAAAGTCTTAGATATTTCTGAGGATGATTTCAGTTTTCTTTGGCCTGATGGCAAAGAAATTGCACAGGCAAAATTGGACGATTTAAAATCAATGTTCCATCTTATCCCAAAAGACTGCCTCGACTTTTACAAGTCATTAAAAGGAAAGGAATCTGAGGAAGATGTGGATGGGTTCGGAGCGGACCCAGATTTCGAGGTGGAGCCGGATTTGTGTGATGATAATGATGGGGAAGAATAGTAATAACATTTTAAGAACATTCTGAATAAATACGTAAATTGCAAAAAAATACATGATTTTTTATTAAATATCAGTTTGTTCACATTTTTATGTTACTTGGATCCTTTTTGAGAAATTAAAAGAAACACTCCTTAATGTTAAAACTAATTTAGCAGAAACGACTCAACCCCACATTTTTCCCAATAACTCGAAAAATGAGTTAGTCTATGTAATACAAATTGACTCATATTTTTTTTTGTATATTTTGCCATAAGTGACAATATTTCAAAATATTCCAAATACAACATCATTACAGCAATACACACCTTAACTTCAAACCTCGATAACTCAAAAATGACTTTTTGTGGGTTGAGTCCTTTCTGCTAAACTAAGTCCACTACCGTAACGCCCATTCAAGATCTTCAATAACTGCAATGGTAGTGGTTTCGATGTGTAATTTAAGTACCTACACTCATCCATGGTCATACTTCGGCAAGCGTAGTCTTACCTTGAATCCGTCCGTATGGTTGTTTAACAGTTTTCTTTCTTAGCGCTGGGACCTTGGTTCAAATAAATATCACTAGATGGCGCGATATGCATCGATTTGTTATTGAATTGTGTGTAAATTTACATTTTCTAGAATTGATCATAGACAATGTAAATTCTTTTTAAATCAACTCTCCTAAGCACAAAATTGTGGAATATTGGGCTCTAAATTTTCAAGATTATTTGAACGGATCATTTAAAATTGATTTCAATAGATGGCGCGGCGGTTTTAAATGTCTGAGGCATGTCCTCCATTTATAGGGTTACAAATATAATTATATAATTAACAGGACCCTATTACTCACACACAGACACAGAGACAGGACTCCGCGGTCCGTCTGTCACCAGGTTGTATCTCATGAACCGTGATAGCTATACAGTTGAAATTTTCACAGATGATGTATTTCTGTTGCTGCTATAACAGAAAATACAAAAACAGAATAAAATAAATATTTAAGTGGGACTCCCATACAACATACGTGATTTTATTGCCGTTTTTTGCGATAATGGTACGGAACCCTTCGTGCGCGAGTCCGACTCGTACTTGGCCGGTTTTTAAATTTGTATTGTAACATTATCTGTGTTATTAGTAAGCCAAACTACGAGCCCTCAAGTACTATAAACATTATGAGTGGCGAATGAGGTAATCCCAAAGAATATGGTAATTTATTTTAGGACCCGATTTTTTTTTTTTTTTTTTTGTTATAGTCTCGCGTTTGACCACTATCTCGCCTGATGTTAAGTGATGATGACCTGACCCGCTTCTGTAAATCGGTTCAGTTTGGAGAAAAAGCATTGAAAATAGTAAATATCCACCATATTTTTATAATAGTTTCAAACATAAGAATTTATCCTCATAAAGAGAGAGCGAGCGTTGAACACGGATACGGATTAATAAAATACATAATTGTCGTAAGAAAAATATTAAAATTATAAAAAGTCACGTAACCACCCCGTGTAATGGACACAGTGGACAAGGCGGGCGGGTCGTGGGCGGGCGCGGCGCAGTTCCGGTCAAGTCGCGGGCGCTCTCGGCTTCCGGCCGGCCAATTTGGCCACATTCAGCCCAATAGTGGGGGCAAGACGTTTGATACCTCCCCCGACACGACGCGGGTCTTGACGCCGTTTTATATAATTTTCAGCTCAGTTCTTTTTTGTTTTTTGGTTTGTTTTTAGTGGTGTGGGGGTGAAAATTGTTTTAAAGTGACGTGTTGAAACTTTCACGCTTTTAATTCTGTTAATATTTGTTTTCCACTAGCCATTATGACTAACCCCAAAAGCCGATTGTTTTAATTTTAGTAGTTGTAATGTAGACTTGGAATACCAATACGAAAAGATAAGATTTAATGAGATTCATCTATTAAATTATATATGAGCACATAGATATAAAGCAAAGCAACTGAATACTAGGCCAAACACTGGCCAAACATAATATTTAAAAACTGTATTTTCTATCGACGGCCAAGTGCGTGTTGGACTTCGCACATTTAGGGTTCCTTTTTTATTGTGTGGCGTCTCGCAGGTCAATCCACTCGGATATTGGCTACTGCTAAACCGAGCGATCCTGTGGAGACTAAACTAGAGCCTTCAGCCAGGCAATTTAGGGGTCCGCACCAAATTAATATATTGGTATTTTTTTGTACAATATACGTAATAATAAACATTATCACCATATTTCAAGTTGTGACAGACGACGGATAGACAGATGGACACATGAGTGACTGCTATAGAGCTCCGTTTGAACCATAGGGTACGGAACCTTAGAAAAGAAAAGAATGTTGTTTTTGCCCTGTAACCTGTACTACATGAGAGGATTGAGGACCTTATGGCTGCGTCAGCGAATGTTGTTGCTGTAGCTGCATACTGGGTCAAATCAAACCTATTATTTAAAACTTGATTTGCCATCGACACGCTAAGGGCCGATGTTCGGCCGGGTTAAGACCGCTGAGGAGCAGTGGTGGCCCAGTGGTATCGGCCGCGACTTACAAGTTGTAGGCCGTGGGTTCGAGCCCAGGCAGGCGCTTTACTTTGTGTAAATTATTTCATCACCACTGCTCTTAAAACGGTGAAGGAAAACATCGTGAGGAAACCGGCATGTCCTAGAACCAATAATTCGAAGACATGTGACATCCACCAACCCGCACTGGGCCCGCGTGGTGGATAACGGCCCATTCCCTCTCACAGAGAGGAGGCCTGTGTCCCAGCAGTGGGAACATTAATAGGCTGATGATGTGTGTGATGTGATGTGAGACCGCTGAGAAACTACCAATCAGAACGCTGATTTGCATAAATTGAGTTTAGTTGAAACAATGGCGGTTAGTTTCATTGATGAAATCGGCCCTAAGAAGAAGATATACCGATGCTTTGAAGCTCTAAATAAGCTACAGGTGCTTATGACGTATGTAGGTAGATAATTATAGATAGACCGTTTCAATAATAATAGCTGTGTTTGCAAACTGGCGTCAAGAGATCGTTATGTAATCATAGCTAATTTAGATTGACTTAGTATTAAGCCGTTGTTGTTGGGCGCACGGTTGGCGCAGTGGTTGAGCGATTGACTGCTGCGCTGCTAGTTGCGGTTTCGATTCCCGCACGGAACAAATATTTGTATGACCTAAAAATTGTTGTGCCGGCTCTGAATGTGTGTGTATGTCAGTGTATATGTTTGTAAACGCACTTACGATACAGGAGAAATTCCTAGTGTGAGGCAAAGCTTATATTAAAAAAAAAGAAAAAACTTCTACATATTATTAATTTAAATATTATTGGATGGCTAGTGCATTGAACAGTTTTAAAATGGGTGGGTTATAAACAGTATATATGAAGTAATAAAAAATGTATATTAACTGGAGAATAGAATACGCATTTCGAACTGGAATCCCGTGTTACAGGACCGAAAAGGATCTTCCACTCCACAAAATTCTTCCCCCTAACAAAACTCAAATAAGTAGCACCAAACGAAGATAAATTAATCACTTTTTCCACGAGCCGTCTCCATAGGTACGGGCATAATCCTACACTAACGACTGATGGACTAATTATAAGATGAGCTCAAGTTAATCCTTGGGCCTGAGGCCCGTTGTCCGGCCTCGTTCGGCTTTCTCCGGCAAGCTTCGGACTTACGTCGGACGCAATTAAACGGATCTCCGCCCAAAACTAAACACAAGGGATGCCTTTGGCTTGGTCGCCGTGCTGTGTACTTTGGTACTTAATTTAGGTGGCTTGGTAGGCACGGAATTTGGGACGCAAATTAGAAGTATGAGGCTTGGGTAAGTTAGTTGTGGCTTGAGCTGTCTCGAATTCTGTTGAAGTTGAAACATATGTAGACTGGCAGTTATCAATAATTCGTATAAATTTCACCATGTCTCGATTTTTTCGGCAGAGCTACAAGGATAAATATTTTAAAGTTACGAGCTTTCAGTCTCAGGAAAATTTTTTTGTGGAGTAAAAAAATTGTCAGCATCAATTAAAACGCCCTTACATCCGCGTGCGTCCTCCCCTTGTTTCGTACATCTAGCAAAGAGACCGACGGCTGTGGCCAGGTTTTCCGGCCAGCATTATTATTGCAAATTTCTTTTGGCAGGTACTCACCGCATAATATCAAAACAAAGGCACTGTCCCGTGAAATCCACACTAGGTGGTTGGCAACAGCTCATTAAGGAGTCAGAAGGGTAAAAAGTCTGGTCCCTCCGACGCATCGGCCTTTTTGTAAAAAGAGGCTTAATTAGGGCCTCATGCGGCTACCCTACAACCCCTGTAACTTTTAATAAATGTTCGAAGAGCGCCATTTACATAGCCTACGTAGATGTACATATAGGTAGAGATTATACGAAGGCACCTACGTTTAGGGATACTTTGTCCGCATCAGCGAAAGTATTCGATGAAACTTTGCAGGATTAAATTATTGTTATATTTAAAAGCGTTAATACCAATTAGGCAAATCGCCTACCCACGTTGAGCAATCCGGCTCGAAGGACCAATGTAAAAATTTGAAGATAGCTAAATGGTAGATACTGATGCTTATAAGGTCAAATTAAATATATTATTCGGACCAAAGGTTTAGTAATACAAAGGAGCGAGGGAGCCCACGCGATGACCTCTAATCGTGTACTGAATGCTCGACTAATATCAATTAGTGAAATGAGGTGAAAATGCACGAATAAGCATTAGTGCATTATTAATGTATGGGTTTCACCGTATACAAGTGGTCATTAATGCTCGTGTCTTCTCTGTATGAGAAGAGCTCTTTGTCCTGCAGTGGAACAGTCACAGACTGGTATTATTAGTATTAATACCGTTTAGGCAAAATCTCATTCATCCATTTTTTTATTTGACAGATTTACAGGATGTCATCGTAAACGAAATCACATGGAGGCGTCACAATTCCCCAAACTAATAGTGAGCGATGACCGTATAATCAACATGCACGGATAGCATCACTTCAAAGGTGAGAGTCCAACCAAATTACGTCAGTATTAAGGGGAGGTTCTAATATAGGTATTACTTGCTTACTTCCCACGTCAGCGCGTGTGCCAGAGTCCTCGTGGGAAGGTATTAAATATCGCGAATCAGTGCACACCGCGTACTCAATGGAGTACTGATCGGTCCTCCGATAGTGTTGTTACAAGATCACACCAATATTCGAAGGTCCACCTCTCCCCGCGCTGGCGTAAATATTTTAGAGAATTTCAGGGGTGTTGTGATAGTTATTGCAGGTCACTATAAAATGGTTGTATCATACTAATAAAGCGATGCGCCCTTATCGTCGCATCTGTCCTCGTTCAATGACGGATCATCCCGTAATGCGGACGGGAAAAAACACGGGTCTATTGTAACATTTTTTGCATTCTGTATTCCGGGTCATTGTTGCGTTGTTTAATTTTATGGGATATTTTAAGCAAATGATACGTTTTTATCGTATATCTACACCGATGAAGAGATATGCGGTATGAATAAGCGGGGTCTGTTTGAGTTCGTAGATTGGTTGGCGTTGATAGAGCGTTTAGTTTCGGACGTTTTATGGAAACTAAAAATGTTTAACTAAAAAATATATTGAAGCTGTTTTATACGCCTACATTATTATAGTTTTTTTTAGCGCTAGTTGTAAATTAAAACTAGTACCTAGGTACATGATAGGTATATGTACATATACTGATGGCCTACTCGATAGACAAAATATGTAGTTGCATTAAATAAAGTGTCATTGGTCAAGATTCGCTGATGCTGAGATATTTACTTCAAAATTCTTTTTTACGATGAGCAAACTGTCTGGTAATTTTAAACCTAACACATTACTATAAGTACAGCAAAGGTATACCGTGTACGTCTTGTCCAACAGATGCATCATGGATAAATTCGATCAGTCTTATCTAATACGTCTATGTCGCAATTGCTTACATTATAAATTCTCCGTAGGTAAAAACAGCCCATTAACCTTCAAAATCATCAAAGAACAAGTAGCCAGTCTCTTTAAGGATAAATCCATAAAATCCGACACTAAAATGCCTACGTCATATGTTTGCGAATAGGAATTGTTTATGAGCATACCAGCGAAGGCGGGACTATAATGACAGCTATAAAGCCGATGCCACATCGGCGGCGTATCTGCGATCTGAGTCTCAATGGAGGTTATTTACATAGCAATAAGGACAGATACTGTCTCCTCTACACCCGCCACCTTATCTCTGTTATTGCCTGTGTGCACACGGCTTATGGTCGGGAGGAAAATGAACTGGGGCGTCAGGAAATAAGGTGTTTTTAAACAAGATCCCTCTTCTGATTTACTCGCTTTGAACGCGAGATTGCAACCGTTGTGGAAAGGTTTCATAAATATGGTGCACAGATTTTTATCTGGGCTGTCTTTTGTTTGTTTCCTTTCCACTGGTATAATATGACATTGTGTATTCAAGTTAATAATCGAAACTGAAACGGATTTTTTTTTCCTGAAAATGTTTTTCATCTTGTGAAAAACCTGTTCTTATGTGAGTTCATAGAATTTAGGTATAATGCTCAATCTTTGATGGCAAATTAACTTTCTAGCCTATTTGATAGAATGCTATGATTATAGCTACAATTGTCCAGATAACTTTGCAATAATATTGCTTATATTCTGAATCTAGGTGTGTTTATATTAGTCTAATGATTTCAAAATCAATATCAAATCACACCTAATTTTCAATAACAAATTCGGTGCATATAAAGATTTGTCGCACAACAGCAAATTGACAAAAGCCAGGGGTGTACCGTGAATCCAAATATTAAAATGAAAATTTATGAAGTGTGACTAGCGGGGACGTCCGACCGGAGCGAACCGATTTGTATGGAAATTTGTATGAAACGTCTCACTGAACGGGTGTCGCAGCCATCCGGAGGTACAATTTGATGGCATAATTTGGTACAAGAGACGTAAAACGGCCAGATTTATGTAGTATATTGGGATGTTGGCCTTTATTGAATGGTGAGAGGGCGGTTTATGGACGTTTGTTGCAATGTTTATTGTCTTTTGTTATTACTTTTGTGTGTTTGTTTAGTTAATATGGATGTATGCTGGCGTCGGGATTTAATGTAGGTAGGTAATGCAAAGTTATTGAAACTTCATCAGAGCTAAATAATATAAGGTATAACAGCGACAGTAAAGCCAAATTCTTCTCCTAATAGTTAACTGTTCTCACAGAAGAGCAACAGCTACAGTGAACTATACTCACATAATGATAAACTAATTAAGAAAAATTAAAAAAACTTTTTTATTTTTCACTTTTTAGTTGTACCTACCTAATACGCAAGTTGTTTAGTAAGTTTCCTATAACGCCAAAATAGATTACCCGAATATCATGAAACTTGAACAAAACCGATCAAATGAGAGATCGGCTTACCCTTTAAGAGCGTACTGGCGTGATGTTATGTTATGAAATGGTATAAACAATAAACAGACATGCGATTGCAGCAGTCCCGAGAGATTTGCCGTTATTTATTGAAGAGTTCTGTTGTATATCTTCGAAGTTCGTCTTCAGATCTTCACCAAATTAAAATGGGACCAATTTCGAAACATACTCTTTCAAACAAAAAAAGAATTTTCAAAATCGTTCCACAATTGACGGAGATATCGGTGAACATGCATTAAGAAAAAAAAAGCCCTAATGCTAGTTATTTTCTATTTCATCTTAATCCATTCAGCTGTTGATGCGTGGGTAGTTAATAAACAAACATTACATACAGTTACAGACTTCATCACGTCGTCAAAGTAAAGTATGTGATTGGATAATCTGAATATCACCATCGTCTCTTTTTGTATTAAAATACAATCTATCTCCATTTTTCTATCAAGTTTATTAGATACTAGCTGTCCCACGCAGCTTCGTCCCCGTCAAGTGGCTACCTACCTACTCTACATACATGAATGTTGCGTAACTTTAACCGCTTATGCAGCGCACGCAACGGAAGCCGTCAATTTTTTTTCCCGTTTTTGCAACATTTTTCACTTATGCTCGGCTCCAATTAGTCGTAGCGCGATGTTATATAGCCTATAACCTTCCTCGATAAATGGACTATCCAACACAAAAATAATTTTCAATTCCAATCAGTAGTTCCTGAGATTGGCGCGTTCAAACAAACAAAGAAACTCGCTTTATAATCTTCAGCTCTATAGCTTTTGCCCGCGACTTCGTCCGCGTGAATGTCGGTTATCGCGGTAAAAGTGATATATTTCGTAAAAATAAATATATATTTCGTGTTTCCTATGTTACTTACTTCTAATACCTCCAAGAACATATGTACAAAGTTCCATGATGATCGGTTAAGTAGTTTTCGCGTGAAAGCGTGACAAACAAACATACATTCACATTTATAATATTAGTATGATATATAATATTAGTATAGATGAACGGTGAACATCACTATAAAACCACCATCCCTATATAAATGAGAAGAATGAAAACACTTGCAAGTTCTATTGTTTCTATTCAACTATTCTGGCTTATTCGTCAAACCCAGATCGGTGAAAGCTGCCGATGTTACTATAAGACCAAGCTGCGTTATTCTGTAAATATACTGCTGGGCTTCAATTCAACTGCTGAGACACAGTATGTGTTATAAGCAGTAGGTCAATATGGTCTCATTCACATTAGATTTATATCTGTGGTCTCATTAGATTATGTAGCCTTTGTCATAAAGAAAGAAAATAATGAAAAAAAAACGAGGTTATTTGCTATCCTACATAAAAAAAGAATAGGAAAAAATTTAGTACAAATAAGGAAAGTATGCATCACAACATCACCATAGTCTTATGGTGATATTGTGATGCATATCTTAGGACTATGATGCCTTGATGTGGGCTCCTCTTGTAAAATAATAAATAATTATTCTTTCTTTCTAAAATAACCCATGCAATTGCATATCTAAATCAAGGTATGAGCATACTATTTTTTTGTATCATTATTCCATGTGTACTTTTCTATATCAGTGTATGTTTAACTACTTATGCTAATTTATTCATAGGGGACGAAAGTTCAATGATCTTTCTTTTGAGTTAAGTGTCTAATAGTTTCGGTGAATATCGATAGATGGCAGTAGTTGTAAGACAATGTAGAGTTATTTGTTTTTGTAGCAACATGGATTACATCATCATTTATTACTAGATAATTATTGATGTAATTTGTTGCTCTAAAGCGCCTACAGCCTGAGTCTTCTCGCTGTTTTCTTGTGTATCTTTGCCTATGGCACTAGTAATGCAACGAAAAAGGCTTATTATGCCTTTCGGAAGCAGAAACAGAAACGCATGCAGAAGCGGCAATGTAGATACTATGAAAGTAAATAATTAATGCATTACTATTTTAATAAATCAGTATTCATTTTTTTTTTTAGTTTTGCCGCTTTTGTACCCAGCAATCTGCTTCGGTGCACTTCATTCTTTATGAAAGCTTGCTGAAACAGAAGCAGATGTCTGTTGCATCACTAGTATATACCTTATTCAACTGTCATCTACATTTGCCAACGTATCATTATGATCAATTACCAGTTGACTTACTACACATTCCTCCTCTGTGGCTCCACCAAAGCCGCTGAGCCGTCATATCGACTCGGCTCGTTGCAATGGAATCGGTTGAGCCAGGTTTTTTACGCACCCATAACTGAACCGCCCATGACCGACGCATACTACCAATAGACAAATTTCAACGTGACATTTTTTTTTCCAGCCGCTACTGTTATGAATTTCCTTTGAAAAAATAAAAAAACATACCGGGATATAAGTTGAAAACTGTTTTTTCACTTTTAGTGCGGGCTATGCAGATTAAAATACTTTCAGATCTGATATCTGGTGGGATTCATAGTTTGATACGGGTTTTCGTGATGTTTTGTGACTTATCTAACATTTGTTTAAAATTTGGATTGAATACATATAGATATAATATGACTATCAATATTATATTTATTAGGAAACTAGCTGTGCCCGCGGCTTCGCTTCTGATAATTGACTGCCTGCTCTACTCTGCTCAACTTTCTGCCTACCCTACTTACCTACCTACGAAAAATTTTTTTTTATGGAAATTCGTGGCGAATCTTAACACCGCCATTCAGAAAATGACTGAACAACTGTCCGAATATCTGAATTGCGTGTGTTGTGATAATTTTACTTCTTGAACACTTTAAATTCATCTTACTTTTGATAGAGTGAACCGATTGCGATGAAACAAAAACTAAGTAATACTTCAAGTTACGTACAATTTTATGTAAAAAGGTTACCTACATTGGTTTCGTACATTTTACTCAAATAAACAGATAAACAGACAAAACATCCAAAAATGCTGGAAATGGGTTCTGTTGGTTATCCTATAACAGCCTGGCTATTTTTTTTATATTTTCAATGTACAAAAACGACTTTTCTACAGATTTATTATATGTATTGATGATGATGCAGTTTTTAAGATATGCAACAGCTGATTCAAAAAATTGTGCGACGCTTATTGATTCATCTCTGAATATTAAAACTTTTTCTCACGTGGCCTAGCCAACAGAACATGCATACATAACATCACGCCTGTAGGCAGAGGGGCAACTACAGTACATTGCGCCAGTTATGTAAGTCCCATGTAATAGAGTCCTATTTTTATATTGTGATTTTATCTTTACTTCATTTAATTGCAATTAGGAATCAATTTGACTTTATTTTATTTGATTGTATTTTTTTTTTTTTTTTTTAATTTTATTGAAATTTTGTTGTGACATTATTTATTTTAATCTTAGTTTGAGAATGCTTATTATTATATTTATTTTGTCACTACTATTGTAAACAAGGGTCAACAATGGGACTGAAATCTGTAACACAGGTTTTTACCTAGTTCAGAAGTCAGGGCTTTAATTATTTTGGTGTAAACAATTTATTTGTCAATTCAAAATATTCGATTTGATTTGATTGCCACCAGCGATGCATATTGCCAGACTCCGGGGTACTACATGAGAAAACTAGATGAAAAACCCAAAAACACTTTTGCTCGACCCGGAAATTGAACCTAACACCGTCTATTTTTCGGAATAAAGCAAAAACAGAACGATAGTGTAGATTTTAGTTGCCGGATACGAAATCAAGGTAAAAAGGGCAGAAAAGGAAATATAAAGCTGGTAAACAAAAACGATTTAAATAATTATTTATAAAATTTGTAAACATTAAGTTTTAAATGTTAGACCCTCAATTTAAACCCATCGAATATTTAAATAAGTCCTAACAGAACTGGGTTTATATACAGTGTGTTTCAGAATAGCTGGGTAATAATAGTGGGCAGCTTTGTTTGCAGTAAATAAATGAAACTACTAGTATTCAACATTCGATTCCAATTAATTGACATGCGAATCGTCGCTGCGACGCGCGACTCGGTCGCTGTCAGTCGTATTATTGTAGCTTTTTTATTCATTCATTGGCTTATTTTTATGTAAAAAAATAATTCCGTTTTATATCTAAAAGAATTGTTCTGTCCAGTGGTACTGGACATATTGATATTCTATCAGCGAGTCTTGCCGAAATGGGAAATTGAAGAGAATCATCACGTGATATTTTGAAAGCGAACGTAAATTTTTGATTTTTGGACAATAGGGATATTTCCTGTGTAGAAAAATTATAAGTCTATTAGTCCATCAGTGACATTATCAAATAATATTGGACCCGTATTTTTTGCTTTATCAAATAAATAAAAATTGACAAAGATAAAGCTCATCATAGGACAGGAGTGTCGCTTGTGACGTCACTTTGTCAGTATAAAGTGTCATCTCACGATATTTCAACGCTCTGCATCGTTGTAATTTTTTGTTTACGTGGCAAAAGAAAAATACGTGTCCAATATTTTTAGGTTATCTAACTGACGGACTAAATTAGTACATTACTGCAGCGGCCACCAAAAGAGGCATTGATGGACGAACGTGTTAATGTGGGCCGAGGTGAAGCCTAGACACACACGACGGGGGTGGTCTTTTTGCGGGAATCCCCGCAACCTTCACCAGGTCATCAGTCCACCTGGTGGGAGGCCTTCCAACGCAACGTCTTCCGGTTCGCGGTCGCCACTACAGAACTTTTCTGCCCCATCAGCCATCCGTTCTGCGAGCAATGTGCCCTGCCCAGTGCCACTTGAGTTTGGCAATTCTTCGGGCTATGTCGGTAACCCAGGTTTTCTTGCGGATATCTACATGTTTGATGCGATCACGCAAGGAAACTCCGAGCATAGCCCTCTCCATTGCCCTTTGAGTGACTGTAAGCTTTCTGATAAGGCCCATTGTAAGCGACCACGCCTCTCTGTAGTGATTTTACTTGGGTTAGATCTATTGACGCGCAAAATGTAATGGGAATGTGCTTACTCAAAAGGAGTTCACTGCTTAACAGCGCATATTTTTTTGCAGCCTCTTCGTAGGTTCTTTCAATCTCCAAGGTCTTCATTCGGTTATCCTTTACACTTTTATTATGCGTGCAGCTAAGGAGTGGCATTCTCTGCCGGAATCTGTGTTTCCCGATATCTACGGGTCTTTAATTCAAGAGCGAATAGGTTACTTCAAGGCAAGCTTGCTTCACCGTCGACCACATCATCGCTTACCATCAGGTGAGATAGTGATAGACGATAAAAAATAAAAAAACCTTAATCCACGCTGAACATCCTTATTACTATGACGAGTTTATAATGTGGTCTATATACTTTCACTAGCTGTTGCCCGCGGCTTCGCTCCCATGGACCACCCCACAGGACCCATTTTCGGGATTAAAAAATAGCCTATGTCACTCAGGAATAATGTAGCTTTCTATTAGTGAAAGCATTTTTCAAATCGGTCCAGTAGTTTCGGAGCCTATTCGGTACAAACAAACAAACAAAAAAATCTTTCCTCTTTATAATATTAGTATAGATAAGTATATTAGTATTAGTATAGATTGCTACTTATACTTGGGCTATTTCCTAATCTTTTTAGAAACCAATACTTCTACCTATTTTCCCATCTTTGCTTTATAGGCCGCACTTCAAGTTGGTACAGGTATTTACCAGCTACATACATTACATAAAATTAATACCGAGAGTTCTAAAACACAGTTCAGAATTGCAGACACCATTTTTTTTGTTTATTGTCTTGCGCTTGACCACTATCTCACCTGATGGTAAGCGCTGATGTGGTCGACGATGAAGCACGCTTGCCTATAGGCAGTAAACTTTTATGTAACCTATTCACTCTTGACTTAAAGACTTTCAGGTTGTAGCTACGAGGGAAATACAGACTCCGTCGGGGAATTCCACTCCTTCCTCCTTCCGTTCAGTTTCATTGGTGAAACTTGCCCGGCAGTGTTGACTGTCAGTCTTCTTTCTGATGCCAGTTGCAGAATTAGTGAAACTGCCCATCAAGCTTAGCAAGTAAAATGCCTATTTAATATTTAAATAACCCATCAGTATATAGTTCCAGTCAAAATCAAAGCCGTTCGAAGCTGCATGCAGCTTGAATGCAAATGTTGGGTGGGGTGTACTGTGAACGCGCAGTTGGCTGCATTGTGCCGCCGCGCGGGCCCGCTTCACCCCCGCGCAGACCCGACATATCCCGCGAGAGTTTGTTTTTCGGGGCAAATAGCTATAGGCTTGATAATGGCCTCGCGGGCAGCGGTATGCGCTGCAGGGTGCTCTGGTTTGGGTAGTGATAAGGATGGAAGGAGTTAGTTTTGTGAAGAACAGCGCCGAGCTCTACAATAAGGATGTTTTCTAGGTAGAAAAATGATAATTCTATGACCATAAGCTCTTAGAGTAAGGTTATTTTGAGATCGCGTAAGTGACAGGATGTATACAAGTCATATACACCTGTCCCTTATTCGATCTCAAAATAACCTTACTCTAAAAGAGCATAAGCTCTTAGAGTAAGGTTATAAGGTCACCCCCCAACTTATCTTAAGAGAATTCTATACTTAGGACGCGATTGGATATATTGTCTGTCAGTGAGATTATCAAATAATATTGAACACGTATCTTTTGCTTTAACAAATCAATAAAATATGACAATGATAAAGCGCATCAAAGTTCAGGAGTGGGCGTTTGTGACGTCACTATGTCAGTGTAAAGTGTACTAACGGCGTGACGTCACACGATATTTCAACGCATCATATTATTATCGTCGTCACTTTATGTTTACGTGTTAAAAGAAAAAATACGTGTCCAATATTTTTTTATTAATCTACATGACAGACAAAAATCGAATTTTCAGTTAACATCAATATTTAGAATTCTGAAGGAGATCTTGCAAGGCCTTACAGAAATTAGCTGAAAACAATATTTTTAGCATTATTGCGTTGGAACAATGTTCTAGTTTTAATAACCTATACTTGCCTAACAAAAAATAGGAATCCTTTGTGCTCCTTTTCTAATAGTTTAAAGTTATTCAGATTATACATGGACAACTGAACATTATTATTATTTACGCTGATCTTAAATTAGGTGAAAGTTTTGTTATAGGCCCAAAAATTAAAACAGATATTCAAAGTTGAGCACTATCCAAACCATACCAACTGTATCGGAGTGGCGGATGGGTTTTGATTTTTGTAGTTTCGTATTATTTGCGTATTTATCCGCCCGCCGCCCACCGATACATTTATTTGCTTCCACCTCCCCATACTCTGCCTACCCCTGTTCGATTGATCGCGATATCATTGCGATAATAGCGACGGTGGCATCGGCGCGCGGTTCCGTCACGCAGCCGCGTAGAAATATGGCGGACTGCTGCTGCTGGGCCCGATCAACTGTGAACGCAGGTAATTATTGCAAAATATATCTACATTAAATTATTGCAAAAAATAGGTACATTAAAGACGTACAACGGACCAAATGGGAGTCTAGTGCGGAAAAGGGAGTTCCTACCACTAGGTACATTAAGATTCCAAAATATATGTACTTAAAGTGACGGGTACAATAAAATCTAAACATTCTTTAATTCCTGTAAGTAGTAGTTTTGAGATTCATACTATACTACATATAATATTGCCATTATTTTCATAATGACTTTTCACAATTTATAGGACTTAATACTTGCCGAGGTAGATCCGTTGATGGATGTCCCATCCATTACATTGCCTCTAAAAGCACGTTAGAGCAATGGTCCCTGCTGTAATTTGTAGATCACATAGTTGTGAAAACATTAAGCAGATTGACTTTAAAATTTCCAGTAAAATACTGTGTGTTAGTTCCAAAATATGTCGAACTGCTGCGCCCAATCAACCGTGAGCGCAGTTAATTATTCCTCGAATAGGTGCATTAAAAGTCTTAAAGATATGTAAAGTTTAAGGGTACAATAAAGTCTAAAACTCCTTAGTTCCTGTAAGTAACGTCTAAACGTTGCTTGGGTTTTAAGGTTCATACTTTACCTATTTATTGCCGTCATTTTCATAATGACTTCAATAATGATTTTCACACTTGATAGGACTTGATGCAGATTGACTTGAAAGTTTCCAATAAAATACTGTGTGTACCATGATGTATGTAAGTTTACGGTTTACCATGATGTCTAAATTTCCTATATTTGAAGGTTCATACTGCACATATAATTATAATTGTTCCCATTATCACAAAAACGTCGTACTTGATTGAACAACGCTAGCCTATATCCATGTCAAAAACTCCTCCATAAGTACGTCGGAAAGCAAATTAAGGCGTAGGTATATTATTATTTAGAATGCAAAGGTTGGGAGTTTTAACACTAAGCGCGAACGACATATGGGTACACACGGTCTTGGAGTATGCAATGACAATGGGGATCGACTTATCGAGTTTTGTCAGAACCACGACCTGACCATCGGAGGAACATTGTTTATTCATGGTGACCACAAATACACCTGGAACTAAACCGACGGAGTCACTAAGAACCAGATCGACCATATTATCATTGTCTCCAAATGGCGTTCTTCATTGCTTGATGTCCACAACCGTAGGGGCGCCGATTTAGATAGTGACCATCATTTGGTAGTTGCTGAAGCTCGGCTCAAAGTTGCGGTAACCCGTGCAACAGGAGAACCCGGCAATGTGGGGCGAAGGTACGATGTGAGTAAACTTTTTAACTTGGACGCCCGTAAGGCGTTTCGGCTTGAGCTACGCAATCGGTTCTCTGGACTGGAGGATGCTGCGGACTTAGTGGACGAGGAGTGGAGCCGCATTAGAAAGGCCTATACAGAGACCAGCTCCGTGGTCCTTGGGCATAAATCAACACATGCGCGCGAGAACTGGATGTCACTTCACACGTGGAGCCTCATTGAGGATAGAAGGAAGTTACACCTAAAACTGATGATGCCGAACGAGCCGACCTCAATGCTCAATACGGCTGGATGCGCAAGGCGATTTATCGCAGTACGCGTGCAGATAGAAGGCGTTGGGCTGATGATATTGCTGATCGTGCTCAACACGCTACGAACACCAGCAATTTGAAAGAGCTGTATAAAGCCACGAAGACCTTGGCAGGAAACAGACGGCTCAAGAAGAAGAAGCCGCTTAAATCCAAAGAGGGACAGCTTATTGTGACCTCGGAAGGGTGCGTGCAGCGCTGGCGCCAGCACTTTGAGGAGGTCTTCCGATTGTCAGCATCTCTGACGCCTGACGCGCTGCAGTTAGGTTCTACACCACCTCGACCTCTCGACATCGATACGGAACCACCGTCAGCCTCTGAAGTGACTGAAGCGATCCTCTCTTTGAAAGCCGGCAATGCACCTGGAACTCGCAACGTCCCTGCAGTCATTTACATTTTTCACAGTCAGAAGCCAGAAAATCGGACATCAATCGCACTAAAGAGTATCGTGTTCCCTAGTTACGGGCTCAATCCCACAACACTATTTCCAAACCACTGCAACTCCTGAAAGCCAGAAACAACAGTGGCGACCACCAGAAAAGCGCCGAGGCAATGAAGCTCGACGAAATCCCGGAAAATGAATTTAGCTGTCTTGGATCCCGCAACGAAATTAATCAGAAAAGAATAACGATGAATTAGGAAAAAAAAACGACTAGTAGAGTTAGGTTTGATTTTTTTAAATAACCGAAGATTTTTAGGGGCTTTGCAATTTTTATGTACCAAGTCTCCCGTAGAACCAAGTCACCCCAGTCTCCCGTAATAGTTAATTCCAAAGTATGGCGGACTAGATTGCGTGATCGTAGCAAATTATTGAACGGTGCATAAAAATTCTAAAAACATGAGATGTTTACTGTGTACAATAAAGTTTAAATTTCCTTCGGTTCTTGTTGTTAATTGTCAGAACATTATCATAATTAATTCACACTTCAATGAACTCCCTAAAGTTGGTCAAATGCATATAGAATTGCAAAGTTTCGTGTGAAATACCTGAGCATGGAGTAACAGCAGAGCGTCAAACATCATCATCATCAGCCTTTTAATATTCAGACTGGTGACACAAGCCTCCTCTCTGTGAGAGGGAATGGGCCGTTATCCACCACGCGGGCCCAGTGCGGGTTGGTGGATGGCACATGTCTTCGAATTTTTGGTTCTAGGACATGCCGGTTTCCTCACGATGTTTTCCTTCACCGCTTTGAGAGCAGTGGTGATTACATAAATTACACAAAGTAAAGCGCTTGCTAGGATTCGAGCCTACAACTCTTAAGGGTACACTAGTTGTCGGCACGAACTACTTTGTGTGCGGGGTTAAAATGCATTTTATATCAACCGACAACACGTGCGGAAGAGAAAGATGCTGTTATGAGCAGTAGGAAGCTAGTTCGCGTACGAATACACACTTTTGCAAATTTGTAGCGAAATGGATAATGATTTAGGACGAACCCGAGCGCGCGAAATTTTATAAACAGACCTTTGGCAGTCTACATATCATGAAAAAACGACTTAATATATCTGTTCAAAATAAATTTATTTGCCTTGTTGAACTACTAATCTATCCCTGTATGGTGGCCGTTTTGCAATTTGCCGTCTTGTTATGGTATTTATTCGCGCCCAAAAATGCGTTAAAATTAGTGTCGAAATATGGAACTTTCGACGCTCATAACTTTCAAATATTTTCTTTTTTGCTTCCACACAGGGCTAGATAATGATAAGACAAATTGATATCACTTTTTGTTTTGAACGTACATCGTCAAACAGTGGAATAATTCCTAGACTACGTTTGTATGGAAGAATTTTCGACCAGTGTATCCTTAAGTCGGGGCCTAACCAGTGGGCCACCACTACTCACCAGAGCGTAAGAGTCACACAGCTAGTAGAAAAAGCTAGTGTGGGTGATAAACTTAATTATTTCGACCTCACCCACACACACAATTGCAAAAGTTTTGGTTCTAGAACACATTTCAAATACTTTAAATCAATGAATACGACAACTATGATGTTGTCCTTCAGTATCTCTACCAATCAGTTCATCAATTCTTTCAAGGTCGACTGGTACGTTTTTGTGCAGGAAGTATTAAATATATAAATCACTTCATAAAATTCATCTCAAATTTTACGCACTGTGACATCTGCAGTAAAGGTATGTCATAACATACCTTATTTTAATGAAGTGCAAAATGCCATTTAGGATCAATCAATCATAGTAAAACGTCTTCTCAGTAAAACGTTGACAAACAAGATATGCAAACTTTCCGACAAAGGACAACACTGTGACGTATGCAAATTATACTGACGAGCATAAAAGTTCTAAACGGCGATACGGTTAAAATTTAACCAAATAATATTGAACAAAAAAATAAAGAATATTTGTCATGTGAGCGCATACGCATGGGCTGGTTATCAATTTAAAAGTCGGCATTATCCACATAATGCTGCAAGGGGCTGATATAAAACATTTCAATTTGGTGATCCGGTTACCCGGCCCCCGTTTCAAATCTGCATTGTGGGACCCCATACAGTAGTAGTTTTGGGTACAGTCGTGCTATCAGCTTTTTCGATTGCGGATATTTTTGTTTGTTCATTTTCGTTAAAAATGCACGCGGCAAAGTAGCGTGGAAAGTCGGATATCTTATTTCATTTTCTGTTTGTTGTTTTAAAATGCTTCTCTGTTTATTTTTTGCTTGTTTTTTGCGATGTTAATTTGTTTTCCTTTGTACGTAAATAATTTCGCTCGGATCGGAGTCATGATTTTGTAAATCAGTAGATTATGTATGCTGATGTCTTTTGTATTATTCTTTGTATCTGAAAGAAGTACTTACTTGTTTACTAATTAAAATTACACTTCGTGATAAAATTCAGTTTTTAATAATTCTATTGACAAAAGTGAATGGGTGAGTTAAACTATAACACACGAGCCTTTTAATATAACAACAACATTTATCAATTGGAAACCTCTAAATGCATACTAAAACAATCTAAATAACTTACAAACTCAAACAACAACCTGAAACAAAAATCACCAAAAATATTACCTCAAACTAATTCAACACGGTAACACTTAACCACCCGAGCGTCCCCACAGTGGGTACCCCAAAACGCAGTGTATGCTTGGTTAGGCCCGCGCCTCCCGCGGCCGCCGGGTTACAAGAAAGGGGTAGTTAGCCGCTATTGTCTCCAGCCCTCCTGCCCAATACAGCCGCTCCACCGCTACAGAACCGGATAAGTGACATTTTTTTAAACGTCAAAATACGTATATAATTAGGTTCTTAAGTAGTTTTGTGGCTGGAATTGGATATAGCGTTTAGTCGTAAGAGGTCTTTTGGAAAGTGTCTGGTTACATTTTGGTTGTGTCAGTTTTTTTTTTTAGGTGAGAAAGTGCCTCTGACAGGCTAGCATTGTGCACTTGCATAAAAAGCTGGTGACATTTAATATTGAGCTTTTTTAGCTAAAATCGATTTAACTGAGCTTTTTGCTGCATCATTTAATTTTATTGTGACAGTATCGTAGCATAAGCAGAGTGAGAAGATTTGAATTTAACCACTTGACGTCTTAACGTTTTCAATTAATATTAATGTGTAATTGGAATTAAATAAATAATTTTAGACAAGTTTACATTGTTTAGTACATCAAGAAGTGGAGAAGAGAAGAACTCTCCAAATTGATAATTTTAGAGGACCTGACTAGAAACGATGCAAATAATAGAAACTATCTTCAACAACATTAGCTTTGAGCAGGGGGAGACTGAAAACCAGTTTAAAAAATGACCTAGAATCGAAGTCCGGAAACCACCTTTACCACTCACAAAATACTCTCAAAACGTCAAAGCCAAAACACAAAATCAAGAAATAACTAGTTTAACCAGAAATTATTATTACACAGTACCCAGTTCTATGTTACAGCAGTAGGGGAGTGTGCAATGTGCGCGGTGCCCCAGTCTCCCCACAAAGACGACACGGAAAACACTTAGCCTTGTTGACACTACACTTTACACTGATTCTACTCCAGCCGACACTTTGATTCTACGATTGTCAATGCGATTTATTTGAGACTGTCTACTTGCATTTTTGTAATTAGGAACTGTGTTAATGAACTGTTTTTTTTTTAATTTTTCTGCTGCACTTCTTCTGACACTGTTAATACCTTTACCCCTGATAAGAATATTAAGTTGAGTATTTAGTTAAACTCTTTTTTAGCCTTAAAACCAGTCAAACTTTATTGTAGGTTTTGAACTACAAATATGTATCTAATTCAGAAACCAGCCCTTGGAGTTGCATTTTATAAGTAGGAAGAGCGATTTACTCTTCCATTACTTTTTTTGATTAAATAGATTTTAAATGGAATTGCCGTATCCCGGCATCGACTCGACGTAATCGACGTATTGATAGTGTGGAAAACACTTAGCTCTGTTGACACTACACTTTTCACTGATTCTACTTCAGTATTTATTTGAAATCATATTATTTATCGGAATCGACATATTTTAAATATCAATTATTGAACTAGTTTATGGCTTGTCTTATAATAAATAGGGGCAAAGGACAAACTAGAAAACCAGACCCCCTTTTTTGTAAATGGTCTCTAATGTTGAAGGCTTGAAGTGACTAGAACTTCAAGCCCACTTTGATTCCACGATTGATTTTCAATGTGATTCATTTAGACTACATTTGTATTTACAGTATTTATTTATTATGTAATTAATAAGTATAATGTGAAAAAAAAAAACAAGATTTTTCAACCGAAAGATACTAATACTTGTCAAACACCTCTAATGAGCTATCTTGTCTGGTGGAGGGCTTGCTATGGTCAGCTTCCAGCTCCATCATGAGACTAGCTCCATATACCCATATTATTTCAACGTTTCCAAAGTTACTTAAGTACGACAAGCTTCAGCTTAATCGGAAGTGCATGATTTTTTTTAAATTTTATTATTGTTTATTGTTACTTG
Source organism: Orthosia incerta (assembly GCA_948252205.1). NCBI lineage: Eukaryota > Metazoa > Arthropoda > Insecta > Lepidoptera > Noctuidae > Orthosia > Orthosia incerta. The sequence continues at coordinate 10,413,451 of OX411759.1, forward strand.
TCGGATAAGTATATGTTTTTGAAATCAACTCTTTAAACCTTTTATTTTGATACCCCACAGGGTATGGAAACAAAAAAAAATTGGACCCACAATATGGCGCCCATTATCCTCCATTTTTCTATTTTCCAATTTGAATGTAGCCAGTGACACTCACAAGGTTAAGGCGAATCGATTGGCGTAAGAATCTTCAAAATCGGCCAACGCGTTTGGTCTCTAGAACGCCACATAGGAACAAACATACATACATACACATATATACATAGACTGATAAAACATATTACCTCCTTCAGCAGTCGGGTAAAAATCAGCGCTAATGAACTTCAGTATTGTGATTATTCTATCTTCAGCAGAGATTTTTTACAGAAATGGAAGTATTCATAATTACAAGTGTACCCACTCATATAGTTAAGAATTAAAGAAATACATAGGTACTGAGTATTTTCGGAATCTAAATAAAATGTTTTTGTGTACTCGTTTATGAATAATGTAAAATTTCGTTGACAGTGATTCCAATGTCAATTATTGAGATTTTAATGGCTTCTAGAGTAAAAACAATGCATAACAGAGTACAGAGTATCATATCATATTCCTATAAAATTAAACAATCAAATGGTAAGGTTTTTAAGGCAACACTCACTTTATTATTGTACATTTGAGTACAAAAATTGGTTCATAAAAAAAAACCTTTGTCTTTATACCTACCTATTTTAATTAAGAAAAATCAAAATCAATTTATTTTTATTTTACATAGGCCTACATGGGCACTTATAAAACGTCGACAAAAGGTGCACGGTTCGGGTTAGTCGTTTCCTATTTAGAAGAACCGGCAAGAAACTCCATGGTTACTCTTTTAAAAATTTGTTTGGTTTTACAATATTTCCATGTTACAGCATTAGTATCTACTTGGATATGGAGGGCCAACCTAGGCCCGACAATAAGTCGTACAAAATTAAAAAAAACAAGAAAGATTGCATTATGAAGGGAAATAATAAATGAATAGGGATACTTAGACTGACAGCTTTGATTGACATATATATTATCAACGATAACAAGAAATCATGATTTTTCTTTCCTTATTACATAAATTATCATCATCATCTGCATAGCCTTTTTCCCAACTATATTGGGGTCGGCTTCCAGTCTTACCGGATTCAGCTAAGTACCAGTGTTTTACATGGACCGACTGCCTATCTGACCTCCACAACCCATTAACTGGGTAACACTGTACCCCTTGGCAAGACTGGTGTCAGATCTCAAGCTTCTGACTACCTGTAACGACTGTCAAAGATATTCAAATGACAGCCGGGACCAACGGCTTAACGTGCTTTCCGAGGCACGGAGGAAACTCGTTATGTTGAAATGGTCACCCATCCACTGACCGACCTCGTCAAGCGTTGCTTAACCTTGATGATCAACCCGTGCGGCTGTTATTATTTAGCCACGAGATCCTCATTACATAAATTATCATCAGTACATAACCAATCCAGTCATTACCCTATACATACTGGCAACAACAAAAAATCAGAACTGGCAAGAACCGTTGATAAATTATACCCATTATCGTTAATCTGCAAACAAATTACAAAAACGTTACAATAAAACTTTAAAGTTCACGACAAACAGTAGCGCGAGTGTAATGAATGGCCGCAGTATTATAACCGGACTGCAAATCTAGTTTGGTAGGGGAGTGCGGGAAGTACGGTGAGCCTCCATGGCCAGACGTTCACCACACTCCGGCGTGTACTATTCCCGCATAACTCATCAGCAAAACACCCTAAGATCATTACCAAACACAATCCAAATTCAACCTTACCAATACAAACTAAAGTCAATTTTACATTACCGAAATTTTGCTATATATGCTGGATGACTTCAGGGGTTTCACCAGATCGCTATAACGTGTTCTTTGTCGCTTTAGCCACGTCCCTCTCACACAATGGCATACTTATTAGGGATTTAGTCCAGATATTAGTTGGGGATGTCGGCATTGTTTGGATTTTAATAGAATTCGGCTTCACCCCGGGCGGTTGGGTATACTTACACGTTTGTTGTTCGTCGTAGACAACATGCGGTACCTTGACGCATGTGTTTGGAATTGATTCGCAAAAGTTATTGCTTCGTTATTGGTCTTGATGTGTCGAATTTCGTATATTTCTTGAAATGAACTTCGGTTGATTGACTGGGAAACAACATAGATGCATACATCGAATGTAGAAGAGTACCTAGTAGTTCTTCAAATGTAGAATTCAGATTTGAGGTATAAGAGTAGAAGACTGAAGAAACCTGAATGAACTGTGTGTAAAATTATATGGCTAGAGGGAATAGGGATGATAATGATGATTATTCTTAAGATGTACATTGTCTTACTTAGCTCATGCATATTCTACGTGACGCTACTTTTTAGGGTTCCGTAGCCAAATGGCGAAAAACGGAACCCTCGTGGGAGTATGGATTCGTATGGATTCGTCATGTCTGTCTGTCTGTCCGTCCGTATGTCACAGCCACTTTTTCCCGAAACTATAAGCACTTTGCTGTTGAAACTTGGTAAGTAGATGTATTCTGTGAAACGCATTAAGATTTTCACACAAGAATAGAAAAAAAAAACATTAAATTTTAGAAAAAATATATTTTGAGTTTCAGTTTTAAGTATGGGGAACCCCATACTTAAAACTGAAACTCAAAATATATTTTTTTCATCAAACCCATACGTGTGGGGTATCTATGGATAGGTCTTCAAAATGATTTGAGGTTTCTAATATCATTTTTTTCTAAACTGAATAGTTTGCGCGAGAGACACTTCCAAAGTGGTAAAATGTATCCCCCCCCTTGTAACTTCTAAAATAAGAGAATGATAAAACTAAAAAAAGGTATAATGTAAATTACCATGTAAACTTCTACCGAAAATTGGTTTCAACGATTTCTAGTAATTTACCAAGTACGGAAGCCTTCGTGCGCGAGTCCGACTCACACTTTGCCGGTTTTTTCGTTTTAGTAACTTGAACAGCGTTGAAGAGAAATTATCTCAAGTGGACAATATGATGAATATGGACTAGGCTAGGATATTTAATAACTGAAGCGAATTAAACTTTTAAGAGAAGATCTAAATATGACTGTGAATAGAATAAAAACTTTTCTGTAGACTTGTGTATGTCATTTGAACGTTCCTTTTTGTTAGCACTGCCTTAAAGAATTTAATGTAGACCCGTGTGTTTTATTTCACGTCATACTTATCATGATTTATAGCTGTCACACTAAAATGCATCAAAATATTTTACTGCGTTGACGGTATAATTTATATCTTTGTCTAAAGAAAGAAATATATGAGCAGTTGCTAACGTTTCCTTACAGTCACTGTTTACTAACTGCGGATATTTATAGTTGGATGCACACCACAGAAAGGAAGCTGAATGATGCTTTCGGCTGCATGCCCCCCGTGTGTAGTGCTGGATCGATAGATGCCCCTCATCGCGCCCCTTATTGAAAATTATAACAATGGAACACCGCGTGCTCTCTGCGCCCTCTTAACACTCACTGATTTCGGCAAACCCACTGTGGATATGCCAGCAAATAAAATATTCAATATGAACTTTAATAAACTCATATCTGATGCTAAATAACTCTTCTTTTTCTTCGAGTGGATGAAAAACTCATTAGACATTTTGGGACCAGTAGGCAGCCACGTCAATAGCAGCGTCAGTGGAGTTCATTAAGTTAAGTTCTCTAAAGTGCACAGGGAAGTAATATTCTGCACAGGGACACCGCACTCACAGTTTGTGTCTCTCTTCTTGGTCGCGTTCTTCATTACTGAAGGTCGTGTCCCTGAAAAGCCTTCGTGGCTTTAGGCACGATGTTCTTCCAATTCAATCGGTTCTCAGCTTCGCTCAGGGCGGTTGTAACAGAGAGTCCAATGAGGGTGGTTACCTGGTCTGACCAGCGGATAGGTGACCGGCCGCGAGGTCTTTTCCCATCCACCTTGCCCATTACCTCCAACTTCTCTAGATTGTCTGGTTCCCAAAGGGCAATGTGACCAAAGTAGCTGAGAATCCTTCTGTAGCAGAGCGTGGTTAGTCTATGTTTTATGCTTAGTTGGGTTAATGATAGAGTTGTTCGTTCTCTTGGCGGTCCATGGTATGCGGAGCATTCTTCTTCAACACCACATCTCATAAGCTTCTATCTTTTTCCGTTCTATTGTCCGAATCGTCCCAGTTAGTGTCAGATGGGTCTAAATAACTCTGGAATAATCACACAGAAGAACATAGACAGAAGAATAACGCTCTAGTGGAAAGGAACAATCGTAATGGTTATTCGAATCTGATGTGTGTGTAGATAGGATCTTTACGATTGCTTTCGTTCAGCTCTTTCGTTTTTATTTCGAAACGAATTTGGCGAGATACTAAGGAAAACCAGCGAGAGTGTCTTTAAGAAACCTAAGTATGATTGAATCAAATGCTCAAATAAACAAAGTAAAAATGATAAATTATATCAGTACTTACAAGAACAATGACCCTTCAAATTAGTAGCCAGTTAAACGAATTTGATGAAACTAAGAAGCATGGAACAAAACAAACCGAAGAGAGAAAATCACAAACACGACAATTCATAAAACAAAATGCAAAAATATTCGCCAGCCATATCCATACGCAGATGTATCGAATGTGGACGTGTTAATATATCGGTCGAATCAAGCTCAGAGGGTGGAGGTCGGGAACTCGGGATGCAGGGATTATAATGAGGCGCAGCCCCACTAAGTATTTTCGACATGCGTTGCCGTCACCCGACAAACATTCGGAAGGCCAGGGGTTAACGAGTGCACCGCGTCGAAAATTACACGGGCTACCGGCGAGCTTTAATGTCCACGTCATAGTTCATTCCAGGATGAGCGTAAAAGTCTGTAGACGACTGTACGTTTGTGAACCCTGAGGAACATTTTGTATTTGGAACCTTTGGGATATATGAACTCACAAGTGTATTCGAGTTGGTTTTGTTGCTTTGAATGTTACTTTGGTGGAATAGTGGGTAACTTTTCTTATTGTTTTCCATAGACTTCGTCTATCACTTCAATTGATTTATTATTTAGGAATGCACTTTTATGTAAATATATAAATAGTCTTATAGAGGGCCAGGACTGTTTCCAAAATAGATTGCACGCGACAGCAATGTTTTGTATTTTTCATTCATAACCTTTCTAGAAAAACCGGCCAAGTGCGAGTCGGACTCGCGCACGAAGGGTTCCGTACCATAATCGCAAAAAAACAGCCAAAAAGTCACGTTTGTTGTATGGGAGCCCTACTTAAATATTTATTTTATTCTGTTTTTAGTATTTGTTGTTATAGCGGCAACAGAAGTACATCATCTGTGAAAATTTCAATTGTCTAGCTATCATGGTTCTTGAGATACAGCCCGGTGACAGACGGACAGACAGACAGACAGGCAGACAGGCAGACACAGACGGATCGCGGTGTCTCAGTAATAGGGTCCCGTTTTTACACGGAACCCTAAAAAGTAGATAATATAAGGGAAACATTTTCAAAAGTGCTATTCATGAATCAAACTGAGAGACGAAATAAAACTAAATAAACAAAAGCCAATGTTTGTAACTAATACGATGCTACGAGTATTATTTACCATTCGAAATATGCTTTTATGATTATGACTCGAAAATATCGTTGGTAATATTTCGCTTTTAATTAACCAAGGATTCATTAACAGTATTGGAAATATCCAATGAATGTCTAGGCATTATTGTACTTACAGCGCAATTCATGCCCCAGCTACAGCTAGAACAAAAAACTCAACAAATGCATTCGATAGAACAGATGAAGCACAGATTTTTTACATTGATCTGCCCACTGAATAGTTACTGGAAGTTAACCAATAACACGATTCGGCATCCGAGGCACGCGCAACGTTTTTTAGGACAAACATCGTCCCAGTTTCACTCCATTCGAAGAATTGACACATCCAGAGAGAACACTGTTGGCAAAATACTGGAACTAATGGGTGTTATGGTGTCGCGTGGATGCCATAAAGGGCCCACAATGCGGCCGGCTTGAGATGTCATTAGGCAAAGAAAAATGCCTTTGTATCTATGGTACCGAGAACGTCAACCTTTGTCCAATTTCTATACTGTCGCATTGTTTTTATTTTGTTCTTTGTATAATTGTTAGGAAGTTAAATGTAGTTAAGTCTATTGTTTTCTTTGTGCTTCAATTTCACGGCGCTGTGTGTCGTCTTTTTGGTGTAGTTGCATAGAATCTGTCTGTAAAACGCAGTTTATTAGTGACGACGGGACCTGTCCGGGTGATTGAGGTGTCCGTTTATTAGTCATCTCTGTTGGAGTGTATTACATCCTACGGTGCGATAATGTGTTCGTGTTAGTTAAGTATTTAGGAGTCAGGACAGGTTTGATGTGCGGTAAATTAGTTACTATGGTACAGTTGAAGTTTTGATTGTTTGTGTAAGGGAAGTTCTGTTACTTTATTCCTTCCTTTGAAAACTTTTCATACATATGGTATCACACAGCTGGCACATTCATAACAGTAGAGCAAGTTTTTCAACAGTGTCTGTAGCAGTGTCTGTGTCTGTACTTGCCCTACTTTATGAAAAATAATTAAGAAACTGAAATCGCCTAAGTTTCTTAAATCAATTAAACAGAGCAAGGCATGAAGAAACAGATATTTCTAGAAAAGCATAAGAGCATAATTTTAGCTTTGTCCGTAATGTAGACGAAACAATAGCTATAAAAATGGGTCAAGTTTTTACTCCAACCTAAGCATGGGACTGTGTTGCCAATTTAACAAAAGCAAACAATACAGGGTAACACCAGTGGCCGTCCAAAGACAATATTATTTATGACAACAGAAGCTGTTTGACAATAAAGTAACGAGCAAAAAAATGTGTCGAAACGCAAAATTGAGATTTTCGGGTTTTGTCTGAGAATTAGGTAATTCACCATTTTTACATGAAAGTAAAAAAGGGTGCGTGAATAAAAAACCTTTGTTGTTTTGTTAATGTTGATGATCATTGTGACTTAACAATGGGCATTGATGCAATTATTAGTGCCTTAGATGTTGCTAGATCAATAACAATATTTGCAAGAACCACTACTTATACGTCGTATCTAACAATTTCTGTACCTATCAAAAAACTTTCGACGAAAGAAATAACGCTAATACAACAACTTTTGAAAACAAATAACACTACTTACTTTCAAATTCGAAAACATCTCCAAATCTCTCTTTCTCTCACAGAACAATTTTATAACCTTACTCCCGCTACAAAACAACAGACTTCATAAATCAGACTAACGGCATCTTTCACTCATTACTCAAAACTGTATTTGTTTACATTTACCATAACTGCGTGCAACGGGAAGTATTGTAAATTGACGTCACTGGATCACATACCGTTACTCATAAAAATAAGATAACGGGAAGATGAACCATTTTCGAGCAACCCTTTGACTACGTAATTACACAAGGCTCCGTAACACTATCAAACCCGTTACACAAAGACCTTGAAAAAGAAAGTACAAAAGACTTTCTCCCGTGAAAGGGTTCCTCCACTTCCTTGTGAGCGTGACCAATGGTACCGTATTGTTGGGTCCTGTTACTTCAAATTGTACCACAGTTACTCTATTTGAGAGTTTATTGAAAGTGATTGAACGGTGTTTCGGTTTGAAAGGAAGAAAGTTTGAGAAAAAAAATTTGTGACGTTTTTTAATAACATCTTGTAGATGAAGAAATGATGGTCCATAATGTACGCCTAAAATGAATTAAGAAGCGTTGTTAAAAAGCTTGTAGACAATATAATTATAACAGCATTTAAAAAGAAGAATGATAAGTAGTTTGAGGTACTACATGTGACCAAATCAGGAGTAAGTTAAAAGTTAGTACCAGCCATCAGGCACAAGATATGACGACGTCGTTCTTATAGCGAGGCACAATTTTAATTGCGTTGATAGACGATATCGCACACGTATTTTCTAAGAAAGTTTCAAGTATTGTAAATTGTGTGTTGTATTTCATATACCAAATAAATATGTTTTCTTTCTTTACTAATCTTTAGGTTTTTGTCAACTTTCTATCTATAGTTCTGTAGCTCTTACAATATCAGTTTATAACCAACGACGGTATAAGTTTGACGTGTGTGCCTGTGTGTTTTTCCTTCTGTGGTATCATAGCTCTTAAGCGGATTAACCGATTTTGGCTTAGTCATTTTTGTTTGAAAGGTGACATTATTGATAGTGTTCTTAGCTATGTTTGATGATTAGATTGTTCAGCCGTTCAAAAGTTATGGGCGTTTTACTGTTTGAATCGGGGTATTTCCGCAAGATAATTACGTTTTCGATTGAGTGTCGGTTGAAGCGTGTCTACGTCTAGATAAATTATGTAGTTTAAAAAGCATGAAATATAATGTGACTGGGATTTTTAAAATTTTACTTTTGTAAGAACATCTTCAAAACTAAGAACATCAGTAGAGACTACTATGCTTGCGAATTTGCGACTAGTTTCATCTTTGTTTGACAATTTAAAAGTACCAAAAATTATTTGAGTTTGAGCACTTCTAACCTAATTCAACACATCTAACTTAGTAATCACACCATTATGTAGATCTGTCAGCTGTCTGTACTGAGTCTATCTGATGACGTTACAACTGTTGGAGGCGCTATAGATTTACAAGTAATTTGTGGCTGCTTCAAAATAATATCCGTACTGACCGTTTGTTTGTCGCAAACGAGATTACTGAGCATGGGGTTCTGTAGGCGATGCCTAGATCGGTAAAGTGTATTGAGGTTTTATTTCATTATAAATTTCTCAGAGAAAGCCCAGTAGGTGCGGCAAGTTAAAGAAAAGTCAACTAGTTTTAGTTTAAGGTTACCTGGCGGTGTCCTTAATCTTATATGTTAAGTATGAGACATATTTTATGAAAGAATCAGAGATGATATTGATCTACAATAAGAGTGGGTTTTTGAATTGTATATTTGGAGTTAAGAACGCGTCACACCGTTTGACAGGTTTTAAGAGGAAATATGGGCAGAGAGCGCCGACTGAATTTCCTTAGTAAAAAGTCATAATTCGAGGTTTAGCTCTCGTCTATTTCCTCCTCCAATATTGGACCAATTTAAAAGATATTCCATAAACTGGTAAAGTAAGATATATACTATGTCCTTATGTTTTTCTTTTTTCATTTATATTTGTCAAATTTGTACACTAAGCCTCTATTAACAGCTAAATTTTGAGGGCTCTATTGCTTCTAAAGATAATGTATCATTAGAAAGGAAAACATAGGGACATAGTATATGTCTTTAATTTTCAATTTACGGAATATCTTTTAAATTGGTCCAATATTGGAGGAGGAAAGATACGAGAGCCAAACCTCGAATTATGACTTTTTACTAAGGAAATTCAGTCGGCGCTCTCTGCCCCCGTTTCCACTTAAGGGTACACTAGTCGAAAATTCTTGCATACAAACGTAGTCTAGGGATTATTCCACTGTTTGACGATGTACGTTCAAAATAAAAAGTGATATCAATTTGTCTCATCAATATCTAGCCCTGTATGGAAGCAAAAAAGTAAAAAAATAAAACATTTGAAAGTTATCAGCGTCGAAAGTTCCACATTTCGACACTAATTTTAACGCATTTTTGGGCGCGAATAAATACCATTAGAAGACGGAAAATTACAAAACGGCCTCCATACAGGGATAGATTAGTAGTTCAACAATGCAAATAATTTTATTTTGAACAGATACGTTTAGTCGTTTTTTCATGATATCCAAACTCCCAAAGGTCTGTTTATAAAATTTCGCGCGCTCGGTTTCGTCCTAATTCATTATCCATTTCGTTACAAATTTGCAAAAGTGTGTATTCGTACGCGAACTAGCTTCCTACTGCTCATCACAGCATCAATCTCTTCCGCACGTGTTGTCGGTTGATATAAAATGCATTTTAACCCCGCGCACAAAATAGTTCGTGCCGTTGACTAGTGTACCCTTAAGGCTAAAGTAGAGTTTGAAAAATACTTTACAATAAATTTAGGTTCAGAAGTTCTGGTCGAATAATGTACATGGGTATAGTATGTATTTGTGTAGAGAGAAGCCTTGTATCAGTTGTATCTCAGAATATTGCAAAGGCCATGAGTTTGTAATGAGAATCAGCATTATGTAGGCGCATCTGAAGTCCAATGTGAAGGCGACTGCAGCACATTACCGTGATGACATTACGGTTCATCTAGGGTTTCCACAAACAGGACTAAGAGATTAGTATTGCGATCTGGTAATGTGTTTCTGGAATGCCTAAGTTCTTCATTGCTACGAAAATCCATGTACTATGTCATAGACCTTCGCAATATCTGTCAGCAAGTCAAAAAAATAAATAAAAAAATACCAAAACCACTGACCTCTATCATACAAGTTCGCTGGACTAAATATATTAGATGAAATGACAGTTGATTTTTGTGCCGAATCAAAGCGCCCCACTCGAGGTTCTCAGGAACTAAAATTGACACATTTAGAGATAGGTTAATCCCGATATTTCTCAAGATTAGGTAATACTAATATATTCGCCTGGAAATATTATATTATTTTAACTAATACGAGTATATGAGTATTAGTAATATTTTTAAATTACACTAATATCAAAATAGTAGACTTGGCAAGGCGTATCACTCATCTACTGTATTGACTTCTCATAATATGTTGCAACTAAATATCTCATATTGGTATTAGTAATGAATGTTATATGAATGCCTAATAATCAGTAATAATATGTTAAAAAGCAATGTGTAATACTAAATTCTGGAATCATCATCATGATCATCCACAGTCCGACTTCGCCCACTGCTGAGCACAGGCCTCTCTCTTCTTGTATCAATCACCTCGTTCCTGTCTGGAATTAATTCTGGAATAATATCATGATAATTATAATTGTATTAACAAATGTTTTTAAGTCAAACAATTTTATATCTGCATCTGAAACAGAGTTGAAAACTGATATAAGTCTTCACGTCGCTGGAATGCGATGTCACTCTTATTTGCACCTTAACACTACAGAGACAGGATCTCAGCGATGAGAGCGAGAAATATGTCCGTTGTAAATTATTATCCATCTCATTCGTACGCAAATATTTGTATGAATGATGTTCCAACCGGGTAAATCCAAACTATTGTAAATGTAAGTATTAACTAACTAGTATACTTGAGCGAGCAGATACTTGCTCAAATATACTAGTTTTAAGGATAAGTTGTTAGCCTATCCCCATATTTAAATCTCGCTGATCTGACAGTAATGCGCTATAACTTTAGTAGCACGCTATCCACTAGTTTGTAGCTTGCAATCTAATTGAAAGTATTTTTCAGTTAACCTTTACAGCAAGTTTTCTATTACATAGAAATGAATCTCAATTAAAATAATTGGGATTTTCTTTTTCTCTTACGTATTAAAGTATTCTCACGTATTTTTATACCGAAGACTATGTCCCATCTCTAATATTAGTTCCATGGAATCTCACGTTAAGTCACGTTGCTATCAGCGCCAAAATGGCGAAAATCTAATGTCTTAATTTTGTCATCGATAATATGAAGTCCAGCGTACTTGTATATTAGAAATCAGTGACCAAAACACTCTATCTGAAGTATTCGCCACTATTTCTCATGCAAAACCTTTTTTTATTTATCTATAAAAAGTTAAAGATAAAAACTTTTTAACAACAAAAGCACGCCGACTTCCAAAATAAAACACTACAAAACGAAACACAACTTTCTTTGCCGAAGTAGGTATCTTTGGTACCTATTATTTTCCGTTTTTAACCGACTTCACAAAAAAGAGGAGTTCTAAATTCGGACGTCTCATTTTTATTTATTTATTTATATTACCCGATTACTCAAAGACGCCTGAACCGATTTAGAAAATTATTCTTTTGTTTGAAAGATACGTATACTTCTCAAGTGGTTCCATGGTCATTAGGTCAGGATCTAATGATGGGTTCCTGGAGAAATCGAGGGAACTACTCAAATATTATAGACATACATTTAGCGATTTTAGTATTTGCATTAACAATGCAAACATGTGCACTTAGAAAGTATCATTTGGTGAAGTGGAACTGATGAAGAAGACCATAGATGGCTACTGGAACTCCTTAATGCTAAGTATGTCACGGGTATAAGATATCTCGAATAATAAACTGACTATGAAGAAGCAAATACTTATAAACAAATGTTACTGATGAAAATAGTACCATCGAACTGATCTGATGATGTTTTTTTTATTTTTAGATAAAAAAAAAAAAAAAATTGAGAAACATCTCATTTTTTTTGAAGTCGGTTAAAAATAGTTACGTGATTTACGTAAACTGCAAAAGACGCGGGCAATAAATATTATATTTTCGTGCAATTGGAGTGAATTCGCAAGAGTTTTTTTGAATTTTATTAGTCATTATTAAGTAAAGTTTTATTTTATATTAGTTTAGAAGATTTTAATAGTGTTAGAAGTTTAGGTTTATATAATAACTATACATTTATGTAAAGTCTGATTTTAGATTAAGATTTTAACCACTCTATTGTATTGGGTTCAACCTGTAAGATAGTGTGTGTAAGTTAAATAAATAAATATTTAAAACAAATTAAGGTCTTCGAATATTGCAACTTAACTTACTGTTCATCATCATCTTTCAGCCCATGTCCCATATCGCTTGGGGTTGTTAGTGCTACACTTTTACGTTTTTTTTTTGGACAATCCCTCCGCACTATTCAAACCACTGCAACTCCTGAATCCAGAATCAACTGTGGTGACCACCAGAAAACCGCCGAGGCAATGAAGCTCGGCGAAGTCCCGTCGAATGAATTTAACTGTCTTGGATCCCGCAACGAAATTAATCAGAAAAGAATAACGGAGGAGTAGGGAAAAATATAAATTTCCACTTCCCTCCATATCAAGCAGGAGACAGAATCAAGGCCAATAGGCACAAAGGCTCGTTTAAAACTGGGATAAGCCCAGTTGCCAAACACCACGGATAAAAATTATCATTAATATTAATGGGTCATAACATTGTGAAATTCCTTGTTCCTTGTAAATTGTCCTGAAATTTGTTCTAGATTCAACAAGGTCCGTATAGTAAACAACCCCTGATGCAGCCTGTACATTATCCAACATAATATTGCGTTCATTCTGCCAAAGAATACACTTCCATAAGATATGATGTGCAGATTGTACGTATTTGCAGTCAGACGTAGAACACTGACATAAAGGCGAGGCAACGAGCTTGAAGGAAAATAATTTACTTTTAAAGATCCCATGCCCTGTGAGAAATTGTCACTGTCATTTTCGTTTGTTTGTTCCATAATTACCTTGTGCGAGAACTTAAATAAATTCCTAATCAAAACATATTCTCGGGTGGTTCCGATGTCCCACCCGCATGGCCCACCTTTCGTCCTGTACCTCATGCCCTGGTACCTGTGCATGTGAGGACTGAGGACCTTATGGTTGTGACAGCAAAGAAAACATGTTCAACTCAATAATATGAATCAACATTTCAAAAACCCTCCAAATCTCCGACCTCTTAATAAAAATCATTAACAGAGAGATAATGTTTCGTCTTAGTCGGAACATGGGGGAGTCATGTCCCAGCTCCTAACAACAGATTGACTTGCGTTAAACGCGTAAGCTGTTGAGTAAGACAAAGTCGCGCTTAATCCGCGCCGTCTATGCACCATCTCAGCTATTTGGGGAAGGATTTGGATAGATTAAAGGCCCATTCACCGTGCGACCGGATTCTTTTTGTAGCCGTAATCTTGTTGTGAGCTGGCTTAGAAATAAATGTGTCATGCAATCTAACGGCTTGTTAATGATCATGTTTTGTATCTTGTTTATTTTTAACCGACTTCCCAAAAAGGAGGAGGTTCTATGTTCGACATTATGTATGTTTTGTGTATGTTCACCAATATCTCCGTCAATTGTGGACCGATTTCAAAAAATATTTTTTTGTTTCAAAGAATATGTTCCGAAATTGGTCCCATTTTAATTTGGTGAAGGACTGACGAAGAAATTCGAAGATATACAACAGAACTCTTCAATAAACAACGGCAAATCTCTCGGGATTGCTGCAATCGCATGTCTGTTTGTTGTTTATACCATCTCTCTTAAGGGGTACGCAGATCTCTCATTTCACCGGTTATGTTCAAGTTTCATGATATTTTGGTAATATATTCTGGCGTTATACGAGTAGGTAACTTACTAAACAACTTGCCTATTAGGTAGGTACAACTAAAAAGTGAAACGCAATAAATTGGTACCTACGAAAGACACCGACTTCCAAAAATAAAGTTATTTTTCACTTTGTAGTTTTATTTGGAAGTCGGTAGTATTTTTTTGTAAAAAGTTTTTTTATATAATCTTTTAATACGGATCAACTTGTATACAATATTTTCTGTCAGACTCAAAACATGTAATTCAACTGAATCATTTTCAGGCACTTTGAAATAGTCACTCGAAAACTGTATAATTATAAAGTTTTTTTCTAGGATATTTAAACCTCTTTGGATATTGTGAAAAATGTGTATCTGATAGTTAAATTTTTCAAGCAAAGTCCTGTGCCTATTCATCTGCCTAGCCTTTTCCCAACTATATTGGGGTCGGCTTCCAGCCCTTCCAGTTCCACAACCCAGTAACTGGGTAACACGATACCTCTAGGCTAGACTGGTGTCAGATCTCAAGCTTCTGACTACCCGTAACGACTGTCAAAGATCTTCAAATGACAGCCGCGAACAACGGCTTAACGTGCTTTCCGAGGCACCGAGGAAACTCGGCATGTTGAAATGGTCACCCATCCACGGACCGACCTCGTCAAGTGTTACTTAACCTTGATGATCGACCCGTGCGGCATTTATGAATTATTTAGCCACGAACTCCTCACGGGCGTCCTGTGCCTATATGTATATCTGGATATAAAATGAGAAGTAGATTGAAAAATATGGTTATCTCTTACATAACAACAAATAATATTCTGAAAGTTCCAACAGTCGAAAATCGCTAATTAAGTTAATTAAGAGTAATGACGAATTTAAATTAACTTTGATCTGATATATCAACAATGGAAATCGTGTCTACTTACATGACAATGTGGTTTTAAAACAGGTACAATGAGCAAAGGAGATGTATGCAAGCAAACAAATAAAATCAGTGCAATACCTACTCAAAGGACAATGGAGAGGGCTATGCTCGGAGTATCCTTGCGTAATCGAATCAGAAATGTATAGATCCGCAAGAGAACCAGGGTTACCGACATAGTCCGAAGAATAGCCAAACAAAAGTTGCAGTGGGCAGGGCTCATTGCTCGCAGAATGGATGACCGCTGGTGCAGAAAATTTGTGGAGTGGCGACCGCGAACTGAAAGACGTTGCGTTGGAAGGCCTCCCACCAGGTGGTCTGATGACCTCCGCCCATTTGTATGAAGATAGAATAGATATCATGACCGTGTATAGGTGCACTTGTGCCAAAATCTTTATTTGAGTAGGTATTCATCATTATAATATAAGCCGACCACAAAAGATCCCAATGGGTCGAAGTGTCCGAGTTATTTCTCGGCCCCTCCATAAGATAAGAATATCAGCCGAAACACGTCCACTGCTGGATATAGGCCTCCCCCAAGCGTCGCCACATTGACCGGTCCCATGCGTCTCACATCTAGCGGATCCCCACAACCCATTATTATTAACACACTTCCTCCTCGCATCGTCTTCCTCATTAATGAGGGTCGTGATTCCGTGGTCTTCTTGTGGTCAACAACTTCTCCAGCACCAATTTGCACCATCTGCTTCTGTCTTTGGCGTCTTACTAAAACTTAACACACTAATATTGAAGGAGCGAAAGTTTGTGAGTGTGTCTGTTACTTCGTCACGCTCAAACTGCTGGGCGGATATAGATGAAATTTATCACAGATATAGATTATAGTCTGGAATATCACATATGATACTTTTTATCCCGGGAATATGTTCTCAAGGGATAATTTTCGACTTTAACGGGGGCGAAGCCGCTGGCAGAAGTTATTCTGTAAATATTTTAACAATCAGTTTGTTTAGACTTGTCCCCAAAGCTGTACCTAAAGTATTGGCGAATAATCAATATCAAAGGCAATTTCCGTTCTTCCATTCTTAGAAACAAGGCTATTAATTAAAGTCTATTTTCTCTCCAAGCATGAGCTCTGCGAAGTTAGTAAGGTAGAAACGGATTTGGATTAAATTTTGCACACAGACAGATAGTTTATAACCCGCATTAATGCACTTTATCACGATAACCTCGGTATAGTGATCCGTTGGGATTGTAAAACAGTATTGACAAAGGCGAATCCGTTGGCCTACGCTGGGCCAGCTGAAGGATAACGTACTGTTACCACTGAAGTGATGTATATTGTGTGCGTTCTCTTTAAAAATTTCAACCTTTCGCTGCCTCTATATACGCTCAGGCTAAGCTCAGGAAAAGCCGTGATGACAGAATCACTAATACAAGCAAATGTAGTGGTACAAGTTGACCACATCATCTCTTACCATCAGGTGAGATAGCAATAAAAAAAACAAAAACCCGGCTGCTTAAGAAGCGAACTAAAACGACGTAAACAAGAAGAAAATCACGCTGTGCAGTCGGAGGCTAATCTGATTTTGGTCAGCCAGCTCGCAAATATGTATCCTCTATTTTTATTTGTAACTTTTTAGTTAACATTTTTTTTCGAATTAGTTACATTTAAACATCTAAATGTTTTACATTTTTGAAATCACCTCTTAAAACCCTTTATTTTGATACCCCACACCACAAGGTTGGAAGAAAAATAAAGTTTGGCCCTCACAATATGGCGCCCAAAAGCCGCCATTTTTCTATTTTCCAATTTTAATGTATCCAGTGACACGTGCAAAGTTAAGACTAATCAATTGACATAAGAATCATAAAAATTAGACATTATATGGTCTCTAGAACGCCACATAGGGGAAAACATACATCCCTACACCACCTACAGATAGTTGTGCCGGCTCTGGGTGTTTGTGTATGTTAGTTTATATGTTTTTAAACGCACCCACGATACAAAAAGAAATTCCTAGTGTGAGGCAAAGTTTAAAAAAGAAAAAACATAACATAAAATACATAGACTGATAAACACGTAACCCTCCTTCGGCAGTCGAGTAAAAAAAACCCATTCAACTTTCAGTTAGACAGTATTTTCAACATCAATATTCTGTTTGTTTCAGTTGTATCCTGACTTAATCAAACAGACTGATTCATTGATTCAATATGTTAGATTAAGGATTTATTTGAACTAGGAAATTACTGACGATCCCATAATCGAATTATGTTAGAACCTCAAGATTACCACTGTCCTCCTCATCTTCCCAACTGTTTTATAGACTACTAGCTTCTGCAAGCGGCTTCGCCCGCGAGAAAAACGTTTTCTTATCCCAAGGCAGCATTATACCAGGATGAAAAGTAACCTATGTGCTTTTCCAGACTATAATCTATCTCTGTGCCAAATTTCATTCAGATTCCTTCAGCCGTTCTGGCGTGATTGAGTAACAAACATCCAACCTTTCGCATCTATAATATTAGTAGGCAGTAGGACTAACGGATCGCCCCGATCTTGCCCGGGTTATGCATATAGCTTATTCCTATCTGTAATAATTTACCTTTCCAATTGTGAAGTAATTTTACAAATAGGTGTAGAGTTGAAATCTACCCTCGACGTATACACATACTTACAAAATCTCTTTATAATATTAATATAAAAGTCGCTAAAATTAGCCAACTAGCTTAATCAGCCATTCAGCTATCAGC
This sequence comes from Orthosia incerta, assembly GCA_948252205.1. Taxonomy (NCBI): domain Eukaryota; kingdom Metazoa; phylum Arthropoda; class Insecta; order Lepidoptera; family Noctuidae; genus Orthosia; species Orthosia incerta. Next base: position 10,431,263 of record OX411759.1, read on the forward strand.
CAAGCCTTTTAATTAAACGGCACCGTTCAACGGCAGCGGCCTGAATTACATTTAGCCTATACGCGTCTAATATAACATTTAATGAACTGGCTGACTGATGCTCAGGGCATTCATACAATAGGGTGACTCTGAGTGAATATGTGAAGAAAATATTAAATTGATATAATATATAGTCAAACTACGAATAGTTAAATGTTATATTGTTTATATGGTCTAAGATTTCGTTGATCTAATTAACATTGTATTAAATTTTATGAAAAGTTTAGGGTTAAATTACGGTTATAAGTAAAGTTGGTAGCGACATAGAAATAACTGCTAGCCTGTCTATCTCATTCAGAGCAGTGATGGCCCAGTGGTAACGGCCGCGACTTACAAGTTGTAGGTAGTGGGTTCGAACCTAGGCAGGCGCTTTACTTTGTGTAAATTATTACATCACCACTGCTCTCAAAAATGGTGAAGGAAAACATCGTGAGGTAACCGGCATGTTTTAGAACCAAAAATTCGAAGACATGTGACATCCACCAATATGCACTGGGCCCGCGTGGGGGATTACAGCCCATTCCCTTTGAGAGAGAGAGAGGATGCCTGCACGTACAACGGACCAAATGCGAGTCTAAGTGTGGAAAAGGGGTTCATCTATCCTATACTATCTCATTCCCACACTACGTACAGAACATTCACAAAAAAAAATAACAACGTACTCGTTATCCAAGTTAAGCCCGACACGGTTAACCGTTTCAAAAAACTGTCGCTGATTCCGTATTGATCTGCAGCCGCTGCCGGGTCACGGTATGAGTGTTAATTCATATATAGCTCGTTAATTCTCCTTAACGCCCTCTCTGAGGCTCGCACCACGAAGTAATGAATTTCAATTTGTTCGCCCGGACGTTTGTTGAAAAAATCGTTGCAGTTGAGTGTTAGGCGGTAATTTTTTAGGGTTCTATAGGAAGATGGCTAAAACGGAACCTGAATGGAATTAGGTCTAAGTGTGGAAAAGGGGTTCATCTATCCTATACTATCTCATTCCCACACTACGTACAGAACATTCACAAAAAAAAATAACAACGTACTCGTTATCCAAGTTAAGCCCGACACGGTTAACCGTTTCAAAAAACTGTCGCTGATTCCGTATTGATCTGCAGCCGCTGCCGGGTCACGGTATGAGTGTTAATTCATATATAGCTCGTTAATTCTCCTTAACGCCCTCTCTGAGGCTCGCACCACGAAGTAATGAATTTCAATTTGTTCGCCCGGACGTTTGTTGAAAAAATCGTTGCAGTTGAGTGTTAGGCGGTAATTTTTTAGGGTTCTATAGGAAGATGGCTAAAACGGAACCTGAATGGAATTAGGTCCGTTTGTCTCGATATTTCAAGATATTTTAATAGGAGATTAGCTTTAAATCGTTATTGCAGGGGGAGATGTATTTTCTGTAGCGTTAAACAATTAGTTTTCAATTAGTGACATTATCAACATCATTTGTTTATTCGATTATCCACGCAATGCAACGCCTTGCAGCAATTACACCAATGGAGCTAAAACTTTTAATAAATTGACTTGTACATGTAACCTCACGATGTTTTCCTTCACCATTGTCAGCAATGGCCAAGATAAACTTAGAAAGTACATGTGAATTGAAAAGTTGTTTCAGTTGAGTATTAGACGGTATATTTTGAGGGTTCTGTAGGCAAATGGGAGAAATGAAATTAAAAGCTTTTCTAATTTCGTTCTGTTCGTCTGTTTATCATTATAAACATACACTATTGGCATTACCTATATCGATGTTAGGTAGAGAGGTGTTGGTACTATGTGCACCACTTAATTATTTTTTTTGTGTGGGAAATCATCCAATGACTTCTCACGCCCTAGGTGAAGCGGGAGGGCGTGTCAGACTTTTACTGACTAAAACCCACCCGTGTTCCTTCAGTTGCTTGTGCCAGGGCCGCGGTAACTCTCTTTACAGTTGGTCTTATCAGAATATCAGCGCAGCGTTTTTTTTTTTTTTTGGATATCGCTGCACATGCTGAGATAGGAGCCTTTTTGGTCTCGCACGGGGTTTTTATTTTTAATTTTGTTTAATTTTAAGCTGATTTCTCGTGTCTTCTGTGCGGGTCACAAATAAATACTTTTTCTTTCTTTCTTTCTTTCAAATTTATCTGCGACCCTATGTACACTACTATGCTAACATGTAGTGAAATCACGAAAAAAGTATTAGGGGCCGGATTTCCGCACACTGCACACTGTACTGAAAAAAAAGCACATCCAAAGGTGTAACCTCATTCATAACTTTGTTTTCCATAGTTTCTTTACAAAACACTATCGAATACAAACAATTTTTTGGAGTGGTTACAATCAAATGTGCATGCGTAAATAATCATCTGAACTACAGAACCCAAACGTGCGTGGCCCAACATACACTTGACCGGATTTATTTTTAAAATTTTCGCTCGGGTTTTGGCTCACTAGGTGTTTATTTGACTAATTCGTTCGCTAGCTTCATTCGTTGCTCTTTTGCGCTGTGAGCGCTTGTATTTTGTTTTGGTACAAAATGTGCGCTTCGTTTTGGACATGGAAAATTACGTGGTTCACTAGTCGTCATGAATTTCAAGGATATGTTTTGTACTCCTGTAACAGAAGGACTTAATATAGGGATTTATTATCCAGTAGTTATATCCTTTCATAATAGACGTTGATCGATTTCCTACGAATATAATGTTCCCACTGCTGGGATATGGGCTTCCTCTCTGTAAAAGTGAAATCTTCCTCGCCATTATCATTTCAGCCGAAAGACGTCCACTGCTGGACATTGGCCTCTGCCAGACGTCGCCACATTGACCGATCCCGTGCGACTCGCATCGCGGATTCCGGCTAATTTAACCAGGTCGTCGGTCCACCTAGAAAAAATCTGAAATCTATCTTGTAAAAGGCCGTAATCCACCCAGCGCGCCCAACGCGGCCGGTGAATTACTCCTGTCATATATGCGATTTCTTGAATCTAGGACACTCTGGTATCCTCACGATGTTTTTCTTCACCGTTTTTAACCGACTTCCCAAAAAGGAGACGGTTATCAATTCGACTGTATGTTTTTTTTATGTGTGTTACCTCAGAACTTTTTACTAGGTGAACCGACATTGAAGATTTTTTTGTCATGTGGTCCCATTTAAATTTCATCAAGATCTGATAAAGGACTTCGGAGATATACATCAGAACTCTTCAATAAATGTCGGCAAATCACTCGGGATAGCTGCAATCGCATGTCTGTTTACTGTTTACACCATTTCATAACATAACATCACACTGGTACGCTCTAAAGGGGTACGCAGGTGTGAACATATCACCATCATATACTACTCTCATACCATCGGTTTTATTTAAGTTTCATCTGGCATCACTTTGGGCATTATAGGTACCTAGCCTATAGTACTGGTCCATTATGTACTACAACTAAAAAGTGAAAAATAAAAAATTCAAAAAATACAACCGACTTCCAAATCTGCCGGAGTCTGTGATGCCCGATAGCTACAATCAAGGGGTCTTTAAGTCAAGAGTGAATAGGTTTTTTCTAGGCAAGCGTGCTTCACCGTCGACAACATCATCGCTTACCATCTGGTGAGATAGTGGTCAAGAGCAAGCCTATAGAAGATAAAAGAATAAAATACGAATTGGAGTTATTTTTCACTTTTCAGTGTTTTTATTTGGACTGCCTCAGTTTGAAATCACGACCTACAACACGTAACTCCCGATATAGTACTCTGAGTCATCACTGGCATTGCTAAACGCATATAAATGAATGAAAAAACACGTCTTCCTTCGTCCCAACCCTTATTTTATTCTTACAAAAAATGTTTTCACACTACTTGCGTGTTTCCCGTCAGTTACTTGAGTGAATACGCAAATAAAACTGAATTCTATTGCCGCAAACGCGACGAACCGCGAGGAACCGCGAGAAACCGTTAGCCTAAGATCCTACTACAAAAAATTTCAGTTACTTATATTGTTTTTGATAAAACTTATTTTTTATGAATAGATTATTGCTTGGTTGTCTGGCAATATATAGCCGCAAGTAACTTAATTAAATAAATTGAAATTTATTTTTGATAGTTAACTCCAAGTATGTATGTATTATATGCTATAATGTACACCTTAAAATACAAAAAAAAGTAAGTAAATATATAAGTATAGCAAGTGAATCCAACGTCATTTGAAAAAAAGTGGTTTAGAAGATAGGAAAAAATAACAGAGCTCAGTTAGCCGCAACTTGTGGGTCAGTTTACCTGCTAAACCAGGTAACCTATAAATGGCGGCTTACTAAGAGATGTAAAAAAAACAAAACCTGTTTGCAGCAAGATGCGGCCAGGCAAGCCGGCAGTTATCTATTCTACTATCAAAGATCATTCATAAAAATCAAGTTTCATCAAAAACTATATACCTGCAGATTTTTGCACTGGGATCTCATACTACTTGAAGAACTCATTCATATTCGAGAACACACCTGTTACTAAATTGAATAATGGAAGATGAAAGGAAAGTTATCATAATGCGAGTGGTAAGAAGTGGTGGCTTAGGGCTGCGACATCGTTTTAAGATGGCAGTCGCTTGTAAATGCATTTCTATTTTTATCTTTTACATGTAATTAGTTTTTTGTTACCTACGTGATAAAAATACCTGAAAAAATTATATGAATGGTACAGCGTTTTAAGATAAAATAGATTTGAGCAGTAGCTTCTCTTTAATTTAAAAATACATGTGGGGCCCGAAAATATATTCAATGAGCCTAAAAACCAGGATATGGGCTCTTACACTTTTAGAATTATCTAAACGAGAGATTTTTATGGTTTCTTTGTAAGAATCTCTTGGAAAACACTTCCGTATGATTTTTAAAATTGGTTTACTGATATCGCTGAGTGCCGTAGGTTTCTTTATATCCTGAAAAATGCACTTTCAATGGGATAAGTCGCGGGAGCGAAGCCGCGGGCAAAACCTAGATTCGTATAGGTATTTGTAGGGTGCAAATGCAAATACACCCTAACATTATCTATTGTAAATGCAATGCAAATGTCAGTGTAATGTAAAAATTGGAGTCAAGAAATAAAAATGCAAGTTGTCCGATCCAAACCGCGTCTATTAGAACACTAAAATTAAATATTGGTACAAATGCATCATCAATGCTCTGCTTGCTGCTGCTGCATGATTATCATAATATCTAAAGTAGGTCGCACGTGTAAGTGCAAAGATGCGAGCCTACTTATTGCACAATTCCTTACATAATACACAATTTTAAGACTCATGTACGTGCACCGTACAGTATTTTCAATCAAACAAAATTCACAACAACAACAAAATCATGAAACATGGGTGGTTTAACTGCAATCGAAGACTTCTGAGTTGACTATACCACTTAGAGACAGCCTTGTGTACTCCAAACTGTTGGGGTGACATCTTGCCCGCTCGTCAACCGCGCTTCGGGTCGCGGAGTTACACGCGACAATGTTCCACCTTCTGTGGGTTGAATTGTTAGTTTGATACATTGTAAGTATACATAGTACAGATATGTAGTAACCTTACTATGTGGTTAAACATGTAACGAAGTAGCGTTCAAGGTTTTTAGAACGCTACATCAACTATGAGTGCCACAGGTTAATTGAAAAACGCGAGGTGGTCAAATGTTTGAACCGGCTATTCAACTCTGCAAACAAAGAATTCTATCCGCTTTGAAAATATAATAATAACTAGCTGTTGCCCGCGGCTTCGCTCACGTGGGCCACCCCACAGGACCCGTTTTCGGGATAAAAATTGCATATGTCACTCAGGAATAATGAAGCTTTCTATTGGTGAAAGAATTTTTTAAATCAGTCCAGTAGTATTGGAGCCTATTCAGTACAAACAAACAAAAAAATCTTTCCTCTTTATAATATTAGTATAGATTATTGTTTAATGCTACAAAACTACCATAAAATTGAAATTATGCTTAATCAAAAGCGAAAATTCGTGAGTATTCCATCGATAAAATGATAATAATAATCTTTACTGGAACAAAAAAAATACATATACAACTATTTCATTGTGTTCGGAAATAGATGCATTAGTGTAACAATGTTGCAGCAAAGCTTAGAGAACCTGAGTTAAAATATTGCCCGCTTGTCAACTGAGCTTCAGGTCGCGGAGTTACACGCGAGGATTTGCCACCTAATGTGGGTTGAATTGTTAGTTTGATAGATTTTAAGTACCTATTCATAAACCAGTTAAATACTAACACATGTAAATATACGTGTTACAATAGTACGGACTCCGCAGGAACTGAACAACTGAAACATATTTTTTGGAAACAAGGTTTTTGAACTGGAAGGTACTAAAGGTAATATATTTCCTATAAGCTCAAAAAACACGATGGTGCTATCTTGTCTGGTTGAGGAGTGGCCACATTGGCCACCTTCTAGTTCCATCATGAGACTAACTCCATAACCACGTTTTCAAAGTTATATAAATACGTCTGGATGCGAGACGCACGGGACCGATCAATGTGGCTATGCTTGGGGGAGTCCTATGTCCATCAGTGGACGTCTTTTGGCTGATATGATGATGATGACCATAAATACTTCAAGTTTCAGTTTAATCGGATGCCAGAAAGTGCTTGAAGATGGATTACTAGTTGCCGAGCACATATAAAGCAAGATAATATATGTAAAACTTGTAAAAATTGTAGTATATAAGTTAATAAAGTAACCAACAGTGAAAATTTAAGGCCCGATTGTATAGTCTTTAGATAACTTTTAACCGGGTTTAAAAATGGTTAGACAGCTTTTGTAGGTATAGAAGAAAATATTTTATTTATTTATTTTATTATTAATGTACACACAGAAAATACATACAGAAAACACATCATGACAAAGCAGTACAAAGGTACTGCTTATTTCTTAAGAAATTTCTACCAGCAGACCCGCGAAAAGGAGAAATGAAGAAGAAATGTAGACAAATAGTGTGTGAGAACAGGAGGAGCTCGTGGCTAAATAATAATAGCCGCACGGGTCGATCATCAAGGTTAAGCAACGCTTGACGAGGTCGGTCAGTGGATGGGTGACCATTTCAACATACCGAGTTTCCTCCGTGCCTCGGAAAGCACGTTAAGCCGTTGGTCCCGGCTGTCATTTGAAGATCTTTGACAGTCGTTACAGGTAGTCAGAAGCTTGAGATCTGACACCAGTCTTGCCAAGAGGTATCGTGTTACCCAGTTACTGGGTTGTGGAGGTCAGATAGGCAGTCGCTACATGTAAAACACTGGTACTTAGCTGAATCCGGTAACACTGGAAGCCGACCCCAATATAGTTGGGAAAAAGGCTAGGCAGATGATGATGAGTGTGTGAGAACAGGAAGAGAAGAAAAGTGAACGACTAACCTAAGATATAAATACATACACATATAGTGCAAGTGATGTATACTTAAATAAATACATAACTATAAAATATATAGATACTAAATATATATACATATTCTTATAAAGATCAGATTTGAGAGGAAAGATAATGCTCTTGTAATCGTTTTTTAAAAAGCGAGATAGTATCTAGATCTCTGATGCTAGGCTGAAGTTAGTTCCACAATCTCACAGCTCGGACAGAAAAGGAATAGGAATAATAGCTGGTTTTATGAGGATGGGATTTAAGGAGGGATCTAAGATGTGACCTACATAATGCATCTCTAGGGCGGTTTAAATATGTCAAAAAAACAAATATCTAAGTATTGAAAACTCAGCAATAAGGGACATGACTTGTGTCCTAAAATAAAGGTTATTATTTTTATTATAAATAGATTAGTTTGTTCGTATTACGACCAGAGAAAGGTCACGTGCTCATGAGAACACAAAAGTTTTTATTATGAAAAATGCTTTGTAAATTAGACCGGTAGAAAGCCTTACTCATTCTACAATACGACACCATTAAACATTCTAAGAAAGTAGCAAAATAAGTGTGCTAAGTGTTTGCAAAAATATGGACATTCACTAAAAAACAGCGTTACAGATCTACATTTTTATTGAAAAAATTAATGACTCTGTTACACAATAATCATTTCTAACTGCATTTCTTTACTGCGAACTGCCATTGTCTAAGTACCGTTCCGACTTTTTTGCGACAATTTCTTCCAGTGTGCCCCATTTAAGTTGCATAATATTTACATATTTATAACTGTAACCGTAGAAAGGCCCTTGTAAAAAATGCATCACTTTTGGCCAGTTCAGGGTTCTACTTTTTACCGATTTGGGCCAATTGCTTTGGACCCGACTTTTACCTAAGTCAATAAACATATTTTTATATGGCACAGTAAAATGTTTGCATTAAAAAGGTTCACCGTTAGTCGAGCGCAAACACGTTGGATTTTATTTAAACTTGTTTTAAAAGTAAATTAAGGTTTATACGAGGCCAATTACCGCACTACGTTGGGATAAATGTTACGTTGTAAATCGGTAGAAATACTGAATTTTCGATAAGTTTCACGTCGGAACTTAATATACCATTTAATTTGTAATTGAATCGAATTAAAGCTTAATTTAACCATAATTTTATGAGTAGGAACGAAAATATTTTTATTTGGAAGATACTTTTTTATTGAATATTACTTATATCGAGCAGTCAAGAGTCTATAATTTGATAACTATTCGATATTATTAAGGCACAGATTCCTTTTAGTAGCTAATTTTAAAATGAGAATCACACCTAAACGGCTAGTCGTAATTTTTTGGAAAAATTTTATGTTACATTCGACCATTTTTTTAATAAATTGATCTAAGAAAATTTCGAGTTTTTTTCATATAACATAGTGTAATTAATTTGTAAAGTTATGTCTAAAACGGAAAAAACACGACAATCTCAACAAAACCGCTTGGCGTATTTTAATGAATCAAACACCACCTCAAAGAAAATTTAATTATCTATATTTTGATCTGAGGCTTTTTTTTATAAAGTCATAGAATAATAAGGAAAGTACAAAAAATTACAAAATTTTGGGCCGCACGTGTGTGAAACGAGTGCGCGTTTTGTTCCCCCAAGGTCGTTGGCGTTAGTCGTCGTCTTAATACCAAACGGAGTCAAATTTTGAGAGCATTGGTTTCTTCCTGGTCATCTTAGACTAGTTTGTTAGCGTATCTTTGCATTTATTGAGAATAAAAAGTAGTCTTTAAGCACGTAGCGATAGAGTAGCTTTTTATTATTTAAATCATTTTTATAATCGGACCAGTTTCTTATTATTTTACTTATATTAGTTTAGATTCCTAACTGTCACGTGCACAAAATCTCACTTACACAATTAATACAAGATAAAAACAAATTCCTTGCCTAACACATAACAGTAACATGAACCACCCACCTCTCCAACAAGACCATTCAAAACTTACAACATTCTAACCCTCAAACGCGACACGAACTCCAAACGGCCCGGACCCTCTTTCCTCAATCCTAAATCATAACAAACATCTTGCTAACCCTTCGACCGCCTTGCTAACCCGGCGGCCAGTTCGCCGGCACCCAAGTGCTGTTAATTGGCAACCGGTTGGGGAAATTGGTCCGCTGTACTTGCTTCCGTGAGTTAATGACTAGCCGCCCAGTAGATGGACGCCGAAACCCATTTAGGCGTGTGCAATTTGCGTATGTGCAACGGCCCAGGCGGGTTAGACGGGCGGGATTTGGTGACGCGGTACGTATAGGGTTATGAGCTGCGGCTCTGAGATCGTTGAAATCGAGGTTTATGGAGAATTGAGTTGTTAAGATTTTAGTGGTAGTTTGGTTGTTATATTAAAGGGGTGGTTAATGTGGCGGAAGAGATATTTTGCTTTGATTTCTGAGTTGTTTTAATTGTTATTTTTACTTGTTCGGTAACTTTGTGACTATCACCTGATAGCTACTAGTGCAAGCTAGTTTGAAATAATTATTCCACCTACGTTGAGTCCCTTTTTGTTCGATCGTCATTAATACAGTTTTTTTTTTATTTGTGATGGGTTTGCTCTTGACTCTAGTCTAGGCCCTAGGTCAAAGGTGACAGAGACAGAGTCGACGATGGAGTGAGCTTACCCAGAAGAAGCCTGTTCACTCTAACTTTGAAGAGATTCGGGTTGAACACTGACGCAGGTAGCGAGTTCCATTCATTCGCTGTGCGCATTATGACAGTCCGCTGACTAACGATGATTTAAACATAATTTGTAAATTAGAACCACAGCGAACGAAAAATATGTTCAGTAGACACTATATTTTCAACAGTTATCGAGGATCTTACACAGAAAACACTCATATGAACAAACGTGTGTCGTTAGTCGTCTACGAGGTTACTACGCGCGTAGGCGTCGTAGCAAGGCCTCTCGTAGCAAAGACACACGTAACCTCTACGAAAGGTTACGGCCTACGATCTCTTAAGATGATCGAGACGATCTTTTAACATTTTTAATAAAATATATTTATTTTTCAAAATAGATAAGTTACCTGTTACTTTTTCTTAAAACCAACATTTCTCCATTACTTTATTGCTTCCAAAAAACATTTTTACCCAAGAAAGTGTATAATAAAATAATTGTTTTAGAGAAAATTATTGTATCACCACAAAGGTAAGTTTCTTTTAAAACCAGTAGCATTTGTGAGGCTGGGGGTATATGTTTATAACTCTGTTTAGTTACGGGCATTATACAAACAATATTTTGGGTCAGTTTACGAGTTTTTTTTTATTGCGTTTGATCCTTTTATCTTTTGCCGACTGTCGGCTTGTTAGATTGCCGACTTTCTTTAAATATTACTCTTGGTTATGTAGGCTCGTATTTTGTTTTGTTGAAGGTCATAAACCTGCAGATGTGGTGCTTTGAGGTAGGTGATCAGGCTACTTTTAAGTTTGGCTCTAACTTATTTTGACTTGAATGTTTATTTGGTTTGAGGCGTCTCCGGTGATAACTTACTTATTAATCATTTAAGATGATCATGTAGATTCGTACTATATCTCTTATTCTTCTGCTTCAATTAGAACTCAGCAACGTCGACAACCTTAGCGCCGGCCTCGCAATGTTCTCTAATGGTGCAGGTGTATCGGCACAAGGAGATGGACGGGAGATGAAGCATCGTTTATGGTGGGGTTCTATAGTCGCAATGTGGCTGATACGGTTAAACTTAGCGGAAAGGTGTTTCCAGTATATTCCTCTTATTCGTTTTTAGGGTTCCGTACCTCCAAAGGAAAAAACGGAACCCTTATTGGCCTCCTTATATACCTCTAATGGCTTGTGACAAATAAATGTATTTTTTTTCTTTATTTCTTTTCTTTATAGTATCACTTTGTTGTCCGTCCGTCTGTCTGTCAAGACATTTTTTTCCTCATGGATGCGTAGAGGTATTAAATTGAAATTCATATCAAATACTCAGGTCTATAATACCTTTAAGCTGAGGTTTTTGCGGAACTCTCGGTGCGCGAGTCCGACTTGCACTTGGCCGGTTTTTTTCATTGCTGAAGGTCGTGCCTGTCTTAGAAAGCAAATGACAGATTTACTGACAAGCTCCTTCCAAGACAATCTATCTTTAGCTCTTCTCGGGGCAGTGGTTACAGTAAATCCTTTTAACGCCTTGATCGGATTTGAAAAGCGAGTAGGTGAACATCCAAGTGTTCTTTATACACGAAAATTTATTTAAATGGATATTATTTAATAACCTTCCACAGCTATGGTTGACAAAGCACATACAAAATAGTGTGTGAAATGTGTAGATTTTTAAACTGTTTTCTTCGTCAGTATTTAACACTGCACGGTACTTATAAAAGCTTATTAAAAATCGTTTAAAATTTCCTGTAACTTGATCAAGAATATTGCCTTTGATTGATTTCTTTATGCAATTTATAATCATAATTATTTTACCCGAAATTATTACTTTATCGCTAATTAACAAGAATTGATTAATATTAAACTTAATTATCTATTTTAATATAAGTAGGTAGCGAACATGATTGCAACATGATTTAATATTAGTTATGTAACCATGCCGTTATTAATAAACGAGGAGAGAAATGACAAAAATGTTTCAACGAACTCGAAGGAGGCCAGATGAGTATGAACCTAGCGTGGTTTCATCATCATCATCATATCAGCCGAAAGACGTCCACTGTTGGACATAGGCCTCGCATCCAGCGGATCCCTTCAACCTTCACCAGGTCATCGTGTCAGCGTGGTTTACGCTACTCAAATTAAGTCCACGAACTTACGAAGAACGGTTTCAGATTTTCGGTTGTAATCCTGATAGCTATAATCTTCCCCCGTACCCTGACGTGTCAAAACTATCATAGTCCGACTGTAAAAAAGGGACAAATGTTGTACGGGTCGTAAGTCCGTACACTGATTCGCCGTTGGTTCTCTCCAGAAACACGTCACAGTTAGATCCACTAGTAAAATATATTTCAGTTAAGTGAATTACAGTGTAACTTAGATGGAAGGCGACTATTTCTCTCTCTTGGTTTGGATAGCAACACGGCTATAAGATCACTATACAAGTTTGCTTTGTTATGATGTATTATACGGTCAAATTATGACGCACATCGTTGGCCTAAAGTAGGTTTGCAAGTATGCAGAAAAATGTACGGTGATGAGACTTTACAGATGACTAGCTGTCCCACGCGGCTTCGCTCCCGTCAAATGGCTACGTACCTTACCCTACACATACCTTACACCTACGCTGCACCTACCATACACCTACCCTACACTTACCCTACACCTACCCTACACCTACGCTACACCTACCCTTAACCTACCCTACAACTACCCTACACCTACACCTACCCTACCTACTCTACATACATGATTGCATAACTGAAACCGTTTACGCAGCGCACGCAACGGAAGCCCTCAAAAAGTAATATTCTTTCCCGTTTTTGCAACATTTTTCATTTATGCTCCGCTCCTATTGGTCGTAGCGTGATGTTATACAGCCTATAACCTTCCTCGATAAATGGACTATCTAACACAAAAAGAATTTTTCAATTCCAACCAGTAGTGCCTGAGATTACCCCCTACATACAAACTTACAAACTTACAAATTTTACCTCTTTACAATATTATTATTATTCCATTTATTTATTATATTTACATATTTTTACATTTTTAAATATCATTCTAAAAAAATAAAATAAAAAAACATTTAAAAATACAAAAATAGTAGCCCACCGGTATCGGGAACAGGATCCAAGCTACCGGTGGTCAGGGCTCCTGAGAGAGGAACCTCCTAACAATACGAGCCGTGTCCAGGAGTACCGCTTTCTGGATCAAGCCCTTGATCCAGCTGCCCAACGAGAGCCTCCTAAGATGTTCGTCGAGGCTCTTGGCTATTATACCATTGGCCGTCACGACTATCGGCACAATGACTGCTGTATTCACATCCCACATGTCGACAACCTCGCGAGCCAGATCAAGATACTTACTTTTCTTATCTCTCTCCGCCTTCACGAGGTTCTCGTCATGGGGGACCGCAATATCAACAATCATTGCGCGACGCTCTAGTCGGTCTATCACCACTATGTCAGGCTTATTAGCAACTACAGTCCTGTCAGTGATGATAGACCGATCCCAACACAACGTGACATTGCCATTTTCGAGAACTGGGTCGGGCACATACTTATAGTAAGGCACTTCCGATTCCACAAGATTGTATTTAAGAGCAAGTTGCTGGTGGATAATCCTGGCTACAAGGTTGTGTCTATGCAAATAGTCTCCGTTAGCCAGACTAGAACAACCGGAAATAATGTGTCTGATTGATTCCCCCGGCCGATGACATGCCCGACAAATGTCAACCGTGCCGTCCTTCACAATATATTTCCGGTAGTTGTTTGTCATCATAACTTCGTCCATAATCGCAAAGACAAAACCTTCGGTTTCCCCGAAAAGGTCACCAAATCGCAGCCAGGCCACGGATGCTAAAAGATCTACATCGGGCCCATGTAGGACCCGGTAGAAGCGTCCGTGAAGCTCCTTGCTCTGCCATACCTCCCTGCGGTCATTAGTATCTAATACTATAGGTTTGCGCCAGTTCTCGTTAGCCAAGGAGAGCGGGGTGAGGCCCTTGTCCACCGCTACTACATCTCGATGCATACCCACGTCGGCGGCCTGGAAGTATTCCCTAAGACTGCATACCTCGCGGTTGTGCAGGGTCTTAGCATTTAAAAAACCACGACCACCGCACTTCCGTGGGATATACAGTCTCATAACCGATGAACGTGGGTGATGCATACGATTTGCGGTAAGCAGCGTGCGGACCCTCCTATCCAGGGCGTCAAGTTCTGTCTGAGTCCATTTGAGTATGCCGAAAGAGTACATCAACACCGGCATGACCCAGCCGTTGAAGGCGCGCACCTTGTTTCCGCCTGATAAAAGACTATTTAGTACTTTATTCAGGCGGCCAAAGAAGCGTTCCTTCAACGACTGTTTCACGTCACTAGCATTGATGCCTAATGCTTCCGACATACCCAAATACTTGTAAGTTTCGGTTGAGGAGAGGGATCGAAGGTATATGGAATCCGAGAGTTGTATTCCCACGGATTCCATAATCTCCCCTCGCTTTACATGCATGACTGCACATTTGTCCACACCAAATTCCATCCTGATGGCGTCACTGAAGGTTTCTGTCACCTTCAGTAGCTTCATCAGTTGCAAGTTGTTGGGGGCAAAGAGCTTCAAATCATCCATATAAAGGAGGTGTGATATGACCTGACCACCTCTTCTCAACCGATAGCCCAGGCCCGAACCCTCCAGCAGTGTACTGAGAGGGTTCAGGGCTAAACAAAACCACAAAGGGCTCAGACTGTCGCCCTGAAATATACCGCGCTCAATCCTTATAGGTTCACTGTTTTCCTGAATCTGTCGACATCCTGGATAGTGAAGGACCGTCCTCCACTGCCTCATACATGACGTCAGGAAGGTGCGCAGTGTTGCATCAATTTTATACAACTCCAACACCCTCATGAGCCATGTATGTGGCACTGAGTCATAGGCCTTCTTGTAATCTATCCAACATGTCGCCAGATCCTTGCGAGAACGGCGAACCTGCTGGCTAATGGCAATGTCTATGAGGAGCAGCTCCTTAGTACCGCGGGACCCGTTCCTACATCCATTCTGAGAAGCAGACATGATGGCATTATTGTCAATATGTTGATTAATTTTCGCTCTCAGAATGGATGTAAGAACTTTATAGACCGTCGGTAAACACGTTATCGGTCTATAATTTTTAGGTTCCGCAGTACTACCCGATTTATAGAGCAGGTGGGTTATTCCTGTCGTTAGGAACTGGGGCAGCAAGCCTAACTCTAAGGCAGACTGGAATTGAGATGCCAAACGAGCGTGCGACCTTTGGAACCATTTAATCCAAAAGTTTTGCAGTCCGTCCGGCCCTGGAGATTTCCAATTGGGCAACGGACGGACTGCACGAGCCACATCTTGGGGGCTGATGGTAATTGCCCCCATTTGTGGTATCGGATCGCACGCTTGCTCGACCTCCCGAGTCCAGTCACCCTCGGTGTGACTGACAGGCACCGACCAGATATCGCGCCAGAACGAACACATGGCGTCATTATCCGGTAGGCGCGTATCAGTCACACCTTGGTCGGGTCGCTCCCAAGCCCTATAAACCCACCTTTCGTTGTTCTGAAATGTGCGATTTTGAGTGTATCTTTCCACTCGCCGCTTGTACCGTCGAATACGGCTTGCCCATGCATAGATCTTCTGCTTCAGGAAGTCGATACGCTCTGTGACGCGGGACATATAATCTCGAGAACTGATATCAGTCGCCGAGAACGCCCGCCTCACAAAGCGCATCACTCTAGGGCGAGTGTTGCCCTCCCTGAAGCAGATAAGCTTGCCGATGAGTGCTCTAGCCTCACCGATACGACGCTCAATCCTGTACTGCCAAGCTGATATAGCTGGTCGTGTAGCTCTATCAGTTTTGGGAAACTTGACGTTAGCTACACGACATGCCGCTGCAGCCGCACAATACAAGATCGAGTGGGTATCAGTAAGGTCTTTGCTGCTATCAAAAACATTTGATAGCTGCGAATCTAGAGCACACACGAGCGCCCTATTTTTCTTATGCATGGGCAGACGAGGTAATCTTGGTCTAAGTTCAGGCGGTGTGGAACGATACTCTCGGAATGCACATTCCAAAGCGCTCCTCAATCGTACATTGCATTGGGTACTCACGGATATAGCCCAGTCGTCGTCATCCTCTCCAACATGGTCGGGTCGCGGTGAAACATTGGGTTGCAGTTGCACCGCGGCCGGTGGCAAGGCAGGCGAGACACGGCTACTCCGTGATTCCTCACGCAGTCCATCAAGTACGGCGTCATCCAGCATACGGTTACGCTGGATGACCCGCACCTGATCCGATAGACGTTGAGCCGACACGTTGACAGCTGGCTCAAGCACCTGAAACAGAGAGAGCATCCGACCACGGCACGCAGTCAGGTTACTTCCTCCCTCTGTAGCCCCAAAGTATGCGCGCATGACGTTTTCGTTAATTGATTGCGTCCATCGCATGTGCTGCACACTTCCACCGGGAGCGGGGACCCTGTCAGAGGCCAATGGGCCTCGAGGCCCCAAGCTATCCGGCGGCCGGCGTCCTCCCCGTCGACGCGCAGGTGGTGGTGTCGTCGGCGGAGAAAAGTATTCGTCGCTCGAGCTCGACGCAACTGCAGCGTCCGGGATCGCTTGACTCACGATTGTAGGTGGTCCCGGCGGCTGCGAGGCGGAGCTGAGCGACGAACCCGAAGATGTTGGGCGTGTGTTTAGTGCTCGGGCCTGGCTTCTCGTCAACATATTCCATTCATCTTTCGTTTGTCAAGTACGTAATTTATCATGTTATAGTTTTGGTTGGTTTACATGGTCACTATTGTAATTTTCTTTTATTTTCTTGTTTTATCATTTTATTGGTGTGTTTGGACATTGTTCTATTGTATTTTTCTATTATATTATTGTATTAGTTATAAATTGGAAAATTTGGAGATAAAATTTTATATGTCACACTTGACAGGTCAGGCCACAGATTATTATTTATTATTATTATTATTAGTATTAGTATATTAGTATAGAAGTATAGATATACATCTGTCCTTTACACACACTCAAACCTTATGGTTACCCCCCTGGGAGTATTTTAGTCATGGCAAGAGTGAATAGGTTAATACTAGGCAAGCGTCGTTGACCACATCATTGTTTACTATCAGGAGAGATATTTATTGGTAAAACACGAACGTACTTATCAATAATAAAACAATATGTAACAAAGTGATAACAGTAAGTAAGGTAATACATTGATTTAGTCAACTTTGCGACTTTAAATTTAAAATCTTTAAAGTACCTCTTTTCATGCAGTCCCAAGTATAAGGCCGCGTTTTCACCTGAAAGCAACTCGCACGCAATTTAATTACATTGCGGGCACAATCGAGCGATTGATCACATTATCCTCGGTAGGCCGCAATGTAATGCAACTAGCACGCCAGCTGGTTGCGGGAAGAAACATGGCAGTAGTTTTGTAAGCTCGACGATACGGTTGGCGCAGTGGTTGAGCAACCGGCTGCTGCGCTGCGTGTCGCGGGTTCGATTCCCGCACTGAACAAATATTTGTATACACACACAGACACACAGATAGTTGTTCCGGGTCTGGGTGTCTTGTGTATTTGAGTATAAATGTTTGTAAACGCTACAGGAGACAGGCGAAATTCCTATAGTGGGGCAAGGTTTAAAAAAAAATGACCGTTAAACAAAAATCATGCCATCATGGAGAAATCAGGCATCAAATCAAAATATAATTACAAATGATTCTTTTTACAAGTTTTGATAGACAGTACAAAAAAACTGGCCCACTAAAACATTCAGCTGTATAGTTTTGATAAAGTCAGTGCAGAAAAATGGACTACTAAACCATACGTTGTGTAGAGCAGCAAATAATTGGCGCTTCAGAGTGCTATACTGCTATATTGAAACAAGAATTCCTCGAATAGAAACATGTCGTCAATACTTGAAGCTTTATTCCACGTGTAAGGGAGACGGGAATATTTAGGAAACTAGGTATAAGTTACATGAATTTTATTAATTTTCCTTTTTTGTAGTTTATCTCAATGTTCTCTTGTAACCCCTTCAGTCCCCGAAACGTGGACCTACGTGAGGCACAATGGCTTTTCAATAGGTTAGTAGACACCATTATCTATTAATTCCGTCAGTTAGATAACCTAAAAATATTGGGCACGTTTTTTTTACAAAAAAACTTCAAAGTGACGTCACAAGCCCCAACTCCTGAACTTTGATACGCTTTATCTTTGTAAATTTTAATTTATTTGATGAAGCAAAAACTACGGTTCCAATATTATTCGATAATCTCACTCGCGGACAAAATTTCGCTAATCTCACTCGCGGACAAAATTTCGCTAATTAACTAGATGAATACTACGTTTTGTTTTTCAGTCTTCTTTGAAGAAAAAATACTACTAGGTATATTGCAAAACATTCCAAACGCATCGCCAAAATGGTCAAACTTGGGCCACATGAATAACGACAAGTTTCGATTAAAAATAGCATTCTCTTAACAGCTATCATGAGCTTCTGAAGTATCAGTAATGGACCAACTGTACCCGGAATACAGAATTATAATATCCTATTAACCCTCCCGAACGATTTCAGAACACCTACCAACGAGAAAAACCTCCATACATGCGAAATATTTCCATCAATTTATTTATCCGATTCATTAGCCGATCGAAGTGTTTCGTCGAGATTTATTTTTTTCCTCATTTCGGACGGAAGGAGAGGAATAAATATTAATAATAAAGGAGGGTTTGCCTTCAAAATTACGGAGAGGAGGCAAAACGTGTTGACGACTCCTAATTTGACGTAATTTGCATAGATTATGCCGGTTCGTTGAGTGCCAATCTTTTTAAGTGGCTTCTTCTACTCATTTTGTGTTCCTGCCGCGGCCCAATAAGGAATTTATTATATCCAAGTGCTTTCTTTGCGAATATTTTATGTGTTTCATGAGGTAAGTTCTCGTCCCCCACTTGTTTTTTCAGAAACAACGCATTACTTTTTGCATTTAAATGTGTTATTTTATTTTCGAAATTTTAGTTGAGATATCTCGAAAGCACTCCATCCCCATGACTTGTTGCTATTATTAAGGATTACAAGCAAAAATCATTTAAAAAAGCTTTTAAAAAAGCAGTCGTCAATACGTCTTCAATGAGCAAAAACACTATGATGTAATGTTGATTTTATAGAGGTTTTATAGAGTTGCTATGGCCACCTTCCGGCTCCATCATGAGATCATCATCAGCTCCATAGTACCATATTATTTCAATGTTTCCAAAGTTACGTAAATATAGTGCTCGCCAAACTTCTGGGCCGTCCTGAAGTTGGCTTTCCGATGCGGAAGGCACAAAACGGGGCTGTTTTTGTATGAGATTTACCACTAGAATAGAATAGAATAGTTCTTTATTTGCACAGAAAGTAGGTACAAGTTACAGATGTTAAGTTTTAATGTAATGATCCGACTGTCATGATGACTGTGCAGCCAATGTAGCCAACTTCAGGGCGGCTCTGAATTTTAGCGAAAACTTTACGCCAAGTTTCAGTTTAATCTGATGCCAAGAAGTGCTTGAAAAATGGATTACTAGTTGTCGGACACACATAATCATAATCTATTACCACTGTTCTTGTTCTTGAAATGTAATGTTACGTTTTGAATCAATTAAATAATTTTTCTTTCTTTCTTTTATTTTCTTTCATAAAAAAGCAAGGTAATGTAAAGCTTGTAATTAAAAACATTGTCTACGAGTTATTTACTTCCAAAACAATTCACAAATATATCACTCATCATTTGCCCACTTCACTTGTCCCGCACTGCCACCGCGTCAACGCGCGGTTTGGACACCGCGTCGCGTTTGGCCATTGCCTTCACGTTCCAACGCAAATATCACCTAATCCAACCCTGGCCCCACTCTGTAAGCCAACATTATCTCATGTTATTTTTCGATATTACCCCGTTACAGCGGCCGGGGGCGCGTAAATCAAATTTATAGCCTTTTTATACAGGCATTAAAATTTTATCAGCGAGATTTCTTTCTGAATTGTCCAGTATCGCTCTGTCGCCCCTTTTGACTTTCGAGTGGGATGACGAGGGATTTGTCTGTTATATTTTTGGGATTTCCGCAGTTTTTTTTATTGATTCTATTCGGGAGAATTGTTTGTTTAGAATAGACGTTAAGATTGAGTAATTCAGTTATTCATTGAAAATATTAAGTAATAGAGACCTTTTGAATGATGATTATAAATTGAGATCATCAAATTGAGAGCCGAAATTTTTCAATTCAGTATATATTAGTAGGTATTTAAGCAGTCCCAAAAAACACTTATCACAAAAAACCATTACCTACATTCTAATGGGTGCTAAGTGATATCTGTGCGATAAATCCATCGACATTTAGGATACCTCCATTTAGAATTTTTGCCGGGTCGCGCCCGCGGCGATCTTCCGCCGAGCGGGTTGAAACCGTACAATAGTACGCGTTGAAACGGGTTGAAACAATAAAAGCAGGTGCGATGTCGATCTTATCGATATGTGCTGTCGTGCGCTAGCCGGCGGCAGCGGCGGGTTAAGCCGCGGTTCCTGCATTGCGACACGATGGAATTAAAACGTTTTTATATTTACGTTACTTGGGCAATGTTTCGCTTTTATCCTTAAGGCGTATATATTCCCCAATGTTAACGCGGCCGTACGCCCGCTCGGTGCCAGAATATCAATATTGGACCTCCTTTTGAACAGTTTTGTTTGCAAAACATTTTTTGATTTACATATCCTATGTAAGTTAAGAAGACATTCTAACCATCAACTTTTCTATGTAAAAATATTTACTAACATCTAAGTAGTTTTGGAAAAGCATAAAAATATCGTGTTGTTAATTATTTTTTTAAAGCTAATGTATTAGTCAAACAAAAAAACCATGTTTCACAAATAATGTACATG
The DNA here is from genome assembly GCA_948252205.1 of Orthosia incerta. Lineage (NCBI taxonomy): Eukaryota > Metazoa > Arthropoda > Insecta > Lepidoptera > Noctuidae > Orthosia > Orthosia incerta. The sequence goes on from OX411759.1 coordinate 10,452,257, forward strand.
AATCAGTTATATATATTTTTCAAACCTTTTAACCTAGCTGTTACTAAGGAGTATGCTTTAGAAAGTAACCGTTTTAAGGCACTAAAGCGGAGTAAGAGCCTTAAGGCGCAGATACCCCTCAATAGCTGAGTTTAAAATGAAAATCACGTCTAAACGGTTAGTTGCAATTTTTTGAAAAAAAAATGTTACATAAGACCATTTTCTTAATAATTTGACCTACGAAAATTTAGTATTTTATTCCTATTACATAGTGTAATTAATTTGTAAAGTTATGTCTGACACGGAAAAAAATACGACAATCGCACCAAAACCGCCGGGAGTATGTTAATGAAATTTTTAACATCTTAAAGACAATTTAATTACCTACATTTGGATGTAAAGCTTTTTTTAAGTCATAAAATAATAAGGAAAGTACAAAAAGCTACGGAATTTTGAGTCGCGCGGGTTTGAGTTGTGAGAGAGAGTGTGCGTTTTGTTCCCTCAAGTTCGTTGGCGACTGTCATCATCTTAAGGGTAAGTTGTGAGAATTTTACCGTTAGGCTGAATGAGAACTTGTTTTTCGTCATTTCAGGTTTTTCTGCTTGACATTTTGGTAGCGCATGACTATCTCTTAGGTTACATTTTGGGTTTGCCGACTATCGTTGTCACTGACCACAGATATAAATCTAACTATATGACGCGATTGTATGTACTTCGAGTGTCAAAAATTCAAGTAAAATTGCGATTAATGATCATAATCTAGCAGCTTTTCATTTAGCATTATCGGCACCGGAAAACCACCGAAATCTAGAAAAGTGCCTTTTTATGCCATGTTGAGCAGTCAAGACTGTATATAAAAAGCTGGAGACTAGCGCTCATATCTATTAAAGTTTACTGGAAAAAATCTTCAACTGTACTCAACGCCTTTCAAAAAGAAGCCCTCGAAAATATTCTCCACTTTTCTCCGAATAATGTTGAGTAGATAGAGAAATTTTTCGAGGAACAGCTCAAAAACATTACTGTGAACCCGGTCTAAACCTAATAAATAATTCCAAGAATATACCGCCACTTGGATTCTTTTTTAAATATTTATAGAAGACACTATACACGTATGAAATAATAATAATAAATTATTTTAACATTTGTGTGCTTAAAGTTTTAAATAAATAAATAATAAAATCAAAAAATAAATAATATCAATTACAAACAAAAAGCCAAACCATAATAAAATTACACAAAATCAAAAAAAAAAAAAAAAAATCTCATCATTTAGATAACAACAAAAACAAAAGCAATGATTACATAAATATAGAGACATTACATAAATTTAAATTTCGAGATAATTATCAAATGGAACAAAAAACTCAGGACAGAATTCAAAGTTCGTTGCAATACACACTTTTTAATGCAAAAGGTCACTTAGGATTCTACTTAAAATACACAACGCTAAAGTCGATACTTGAGCTGGCGGCGATCGATTGAAACTATCTCGAACTAGCTTCTACCAGCAGATTTGCCCGCAAAAAAAGTGTTTAGATTTTCCGAAGAGAACATAGGTACTCCCGGATAAAAGTTTATTATGTTATAATCCAGGACCTACCTACTCTACCCGTGTGACAACTTGAAAAGGTAATAGGGATACATACATATAAGAGTTACTTTCGCTTCTATAACATACCTAAGTATAGTATGGAATGGATTATGTTTTCAAGAATAATACAGTACGACTATTTTCATAATGTCCCTCGATAAACTTCGTGTTTCATCAGTCATCGGATTTCTATCAAACTGCCAACTTGATTGAGACCGTCTGGAAATACACAATCACACATTTCCTGAACGTGATAACTTTCTACAAAGTAACTACTGTTATCGTGCTAAAATCGTGCAAAATAATATAAAAGAACATTGTAACCAAACGGTTTTTATTTTGACCCATCGTGATAAAATTCACACTCATTTTGAGAAGTGCTCCTTTTCAGAAGTGCTTATTTTGAGAAGTGCTATTTTGCGAAGTGCGTATTTTGCGAAGGGAACATTTTGCATCAAGTGCACATTTTGCGAAGTGCACATTCTGTGTCAAACCCGATCCGATGACTGACGAAACACGTAGTTTGCCGAGGGACATTAAGAAAATAGTTGTACTGTATGTACTTTCATTCGCAAATCCTACTTCACAAATAGCTTACTCAGAATAAGGAAGATAAAAAGAAAAGCAGATATAAACACACGTGCAGCAGCCGATAAAAAATATAAAGGTGAACACTAAGCAAATTTGAGTTTTGTTTTAGACTACCTTACAAAGGATGTCATGCATACCAAGTCAATAAAACAAAATTAAAAAGTATAAAGGCACTCATCGGGCTCTTCGTTAATTTTCCTCTGATATTCGTTTTACAAACACACTGGCAGGTTTTAAACAGATCACCACTCATACATAGACAGTCCTCATACTGTAATCACTTGCGCATTGAAAACATACGTCCATTGGCTCAAACAAAATTTCAAATTCAGAATATATTCACTGACGCGGCCGTCTGGCCACAAGTTTTTAATACGGCCAAATAGGATGGTTGTACACTCATACACTGTAGGGGAAATGGACCAAAAAGTAAGTTATAACATGACTAGTGAATCAAAGGTTTATTTATGTAATGAGGTGCTTCTATTCGCTAATGTATGCGACAGAGCTGGATATGATTCAGAATTTGGTTTGTGTTTTGAATTCATTTTGCTGTAGCAGCACAAGCGTTTTTTTGGGAAGATAATTTATTTTAAAAGAAGAAACACTAATAATAGAACTAGAACTAATACTCACTACTTAGTTGTTTTAGTGTTGAACGATTATGCGAAGAGTAGACTAAAATATTTGTAGTGATTGACAAGTTAACTTTAATCAATTCAATTGAATTCAATTTGTTATTATTTTTCAGACCAGATCCATAATTTTTTAGTAATACAATTTAAAAAATTATATAAAACTACGTAAGTAAATCAATAAAATAATAATCATAAATCAATAAAATAATAAAAAGCCAAAAAAATAACAATTCACTTAATAAAAATAAAACAAATAAATCTGCGCATGAATATAAGCCCATTTTCCGTTGCACTGTAGCCGCCGCGCCGCTCTGCGAATATTTGTCCAGCTCAACTTAGATATAATATAATAGAATATTTAAACAGCAATCGTACGTAGTGTTTGGTTTAAAGCAACAAACAATTGAGGAAGTTAATGGAATGTGTTTTAATATCAACGAAAAAAAATCCTAAAAGGACCTTTTCTCATCCTACTAAGCACTTTTCATGCAATTTAATGTATATCAGACATGATGAAAAAATATTAAAGATTTTTAACGAACTTCAAAAAAAGAAGGCGGTTCTCGTTCGTCTGAATGATTTTTGTTTTCATAAAAACTGGCCAGTCAATTTGAATTTAATATAAACATGTAACGTATGATAAAAGTATTAGGAGTTCATACAACAGTAGCTTCCAAAAACGAAGCCATATCCAAAGTTTCAGGTATCCAAGCGGATGTTTGAGGAGCGGCGCGACCACGGGTGCCTGCAATCAGCTAACCAGATCAGCTGGGTGCAAACACAATTGATAGCAGCCAGCCACCCATACGCATCTATGTACTAATGCCCTTACACCTTTGTGATGCCGTTTTGCCTTTTACGTGATGGTTTGATTGTCTGGGCTGTGGATAGGGATTGCAATTAAAATAAAATTAATGAATTTTACAATTTTAATTTCAATCAAAATAAAATTGACGACTTTCGGAGAATTATTCTACAGCTAAACGTTTTTAGGGTTCCGTAGCCAAATGGCAAAAAACGGAACCCTTATGGATTCGTCATGTCTGTCTGTCCGTCCGTATGTCACAGCCACTTTTTTCCGAAACTATAAGAACTATGCTGTTGAAACTTGGTAAGTAGATGTATTCTGTGAACCGCATTAAGATTTTCAGAAAAAAATAGGAAAAAAACAATAAATTTTGGGGGTTCTCCATACTTAGAACTGAAACACATTTTTTTTTATTCATCAAACCCATACGTGTGGGGTATCTATGGATAGGTCTTCAAAAATGATATTGAGGTTTCTCATATCTTGTTTTTCTAAACTAAATAGTTTGTGCGAGAGATATTTCCAAAGTGGTACAATGTTCACTCCCCCCCCTGTAACTTCTAAAATAAGAGAATCGAAAATTGCTTTGAACAAGATCTAGTAAGTATTTTTTTTTAATACGTCATAAATCGTAAACCGCGATTTACCAAGTACGGAACTCTTCGTGCGCGAGTCTGACTCGCACTTGGCCGGTTTTTTTGTGATTGTGAAAGCCATTGGCTGGGAAAGAAAATCAGTAACATCCAATAATCTTACATTTGCTGTTGAGTCATCATAATCAGCCGAAAGTCGTCCACTGCTGGTCATAGGACTCTCCCAGGCGTCGCCACATTCACTGTTGAATGAAATGATTGAATGGTCAAATGCAGAAATATTTATTTCATTTACCTCAAATTGAACGAAACAGTTTCTTGGTTAGATCACGTGAAGACCATGTAGACTGGTGTCTGAAATGGTCTTTTGAGGAAAGAACTAGCCAGATTGAGTGGACCTGTCCAGTCAGTGCACGCATTTGTCAATAACCGAGCAGCTCAACTCAGAATCTAAGGAGCTCAATTACTGAACATATGCCTAAGGCTTCTTCAAGTATCGCCACATTGACTTATTGATTGATTTTTACTTGATAAAATTGTATTGTCAATACCTACTGACAAAGATCGCAAAGTTTATCTGTCACGCACAAATATTTCTGTAACATTAAAATTGGCCCGCCAACGGGCACTCTTGCCGGACGCCTATAACCGACTTCGAAACTAGCCGGTAGCCGTAGCGTCGGGATTCAATTTTTCTCACTTTCTAACACCTATAGTGCCATCAGAAGCCGAGCACACGGCCACTGGGTTGTGATTGAAAATTAACGAAGTCAGTACCAAAACTACATAGACGCCTCGCCGGTAAAACTGTCACCGTGTTGGGCTTAACTATATGCACATCTTTAGTCTTTATCTTTTTCTTTCATATTTAATGCAAATAAATGGCATTAACTTTAAAAAATGTGAAATTGAGTCAGCGATAACGATTGTTGAGATGTATGGGATTGACAAAGATCAAGATAGGTCGTGGGTTCGAACAGGCATGTCCTACAACCAAAAATTCGAAGACATGTGACGTCCACCAATCCGCACTGGGTCCGCGTGGTGGATTAAAGCCCATTCCCTCTCTCACAGAGAGGAGGTCTGTGTACATAAAAAAGACTGATGATGATGATAGTGGGATTGAGTTTCACTACCGAAATGCTTGCTATGAATTGCTCGCAGAACGGATGGCCGTTGGGGCCGAAAAGTTTTGGAGTGGCGACCGCGTACCGGATGAGGCAGCGTTGGAAAGCCTTCCTCTAGGTGGAGCGACGTCCTGGTCAAGCCTGCGGGGTCCGGTGGATGCGAAACGCACAGGACCGATCAGTGTGGCGACACTTGGGTGAGGCCTATGTCCAGCAGTGGGCGTTTTTCAGCTGAAATGATGATGACCGAAATACCCAAACCCAAACTTTTTGGAATTTCGAAAGTCGCTATCGTTGCATCGCATGTCACTTTTTTTAGAGCTCTTTTCCTTTTGTCTTTGTCTCAGATATTCCACATGTTGGTGTGCCCAAGAGCCAATACACCTGAACGATTGAGGATCTAATAAACGCCAATCATGCTGCAATTAACGTGGGGACGCGACGTACTTGACCCAATCAATAAAAAAAAAAACTGGCCATGTGCAAGTCGGACTCGCGCACCGAGTATTCCGTATAAACAGCTACATTCAACAAAATAATTAGGTAACATTACTGACTTTCATAAACAATGACAGCATCGAAAGCTCTAACGAAGGGACAAAAGCAACTTTGCTGTCCGAAAATTGTTGTCCCCATGCATCAATACGGTCACGGTCAGTTCGCCAACTGCAAATAAGTTAAGAATCTTTTTTTTTGTAGGTATAAATTAACAGTTATCAGATTGTTTCCTTTACTTGTGCTGTAAGACATTGCTTCTTGACAAATTTCATGATTCTATGTCAACTGGAAGTAACCTGTTATGATTTCCTTACGATTCTTCAAATATGCGACATACACGGCTATATCTTTTGATCGCGTTGATTTATATGTTTGATTTGTTCACAGCTGCAAGTTATTGCAGACCGAAGTATATCATAAAATTTCAAACTGATATCTCCAGGCATTCCAGAGAAAAAGGTCTAGACACACGGACATACAGACTGACAGACAACGAACTGATCCTATAAGGGTTCCTTGTTTCCTTTTGAGGAACGGAACCCTAAAAATTACCATCAACTCGAAAAGAAGAACTGTATTGATGCTGGTCTGAATTATGAATATTGTAAGATTAACAACTTTAACTCGACAAGTCAACCAAAACTCGTTATCTTAGCCTGATGAGCGCAATTTGATCTAGATTTGAGGCTGAGGCAGTCTACGGCTGGTAAGGAACAAATTTAAGTCTTGATGACCAAGATCAAGATCAAGGACACCTACCTATGTATAATGATTCGGATTGTATAGAAAAATACTGACAACTGACTAGGAACTGTAACCGATCTTGACGATTCAAAAGTGCCTTTAATGGTATAATTGAAATATGTAAATGCTTTGAGTTTGAACTACCAAAATTATATTTATATTTTTAGCCCCCCGACGGAAAAATAAGGGTGTTATATGTTTGACATGTGTACCTGTGTGTTTGTATATTTGTGTATGTCTGTGGCATCAAAGCTCCTAAACGGGTGAACCGATTTGGTTTAGCTTTGTTTGATCAATATCGGTTCAACCGTTCTAAAGTTATGAGCATTTTACTGTTTGAATCGGAGTGTTTTTGCAAGATATCATAACTTTTTACGTGTTCAATAAATTGTCGATCGAAGCGTGCCTACTACTAGATAAATTATGCAGCATGAAATAAAATTGTGACGCTTTTTTTTTAGTTTTACTTGTTTAAGATTTAATTCATGAAGAAATCTGATCTTGTCTCTGAACTCTGAAATTGCCTAGTTGCACTGAGCAAGCAAGGTTATTAATGCTCATTCCATCTAAGTGTGAAGTGGCCAAACAAGTATATGAAAACTAAAATATATATTAAACCCTCCGAGAGTCTTTACTAAGATATGAAATCAAAAAGAAAACGACCCAAGCAGTGCATAATTTAAATTGATTCATCAAACTTTATTTCAACAATGAACTTGCAGATTTGATTCATCCTGCCTCCTGCGTCATTTTAGTGTGCGAGTGTTTACAAGAGATCACGGTTAGCACAACAATAACACGTGTTATACACATTGCGATCCTTCATAAACTTGCATTTCCATGTAAATGTATTGAATTTGAATTATTTGCAGTGTTGATTTGGGATCTATATGGTTTTGGTTGAAAATAGTCTCGTCGTCGTTTTTTGGTCAGATTTAGCATAGCACTTACTTTTTTCTTTTTTTATATTATTATTGATAGGCTCGCGTTTGACCACTATCTCACCTGATGGTAAGCTATGATGTGGACGACGGTGTAATACGCTTGCCTAGAAGAAACTTATTCACTCTTGACTTAAAAACCCCGAGGTTGTAGCTATCGGGAAACACAGACTCCGGCAGGGCATTCCACTCCTTATTATTCTGTTTAGTGCGTATGGGCGGGATGTCCACCATGTACCGATGGCGCATCGCCGTACGTCTTGTAGTCCGATGATGAAACGGGCTAGCCGGAATTAGATCATGCAATTCCATCGCACACTCCCCGAAATAAAACCGATAAAAAGCGACAAGCTGGCAACTCTGCGACGATGTTCAAGGCTCTTTACTTCCAGTTTACAAGAACCTTGCGTTTATAAAATACTGGCCAGTATTGCAAACAACTCTTTCTAAAAACGAAAACTGAAAACAAATAAGCCGTTTTCACAAAACTCCTTTATTCTGTAGAAAGTCATGTTTACTAGCAGAATATTTATTTTTGCCGCCATAATAACTTGAAATCGCACTCAATTTGCAGCGAATTACACCAAATGTTTCGGATTTAAGTTTTATGTTCCAAGTAATAAAAATCAGTGTTAATTTCTCAGAATCTTTCGTTTATCTCGTTATCTCTAGATACATATGTACACTTCGATTATACACTGCCAACTGGCAGACATTTATTGTACATTTCGTTCGTTTAATAAATACCCTTTTAAACTATTTACAATTATACATTTGTCTTTCTTATCAATTAAAATAATCAGTCGTTTCTCGAAGAATATTAAAATTTCGTTTATACATTTATAAATCAATTTACATGTACCTATATTTACGAGATAATTATCATATAGATAAGCATGAACACATCTGCAATAAAAGTAACAAATAATCTATCAACATTTACTTTGCTAATCTAAACTCTATTCTAAATAAATCTAACAATAAATATCTGATATAAATCAAGGGATTTTTAATACCTATACTATGTACAAGCTCATTGGTTTATCACATTTCAACAGATCCATCATCACGAGGGATACTTAACTAAGAACTCTAGCACTAGCACTATAAAGTCAATATGGCCGCCACACTGATTTGTGCGTTGGTATCGAGCCGTTGATTTTGGTAGATGTGGGACTAGTAGACAACATTCTCGTGGTGCGTGCTGAAGGAGCCTTTAGTTCATTCCTGACTTTAGGTCTGTCTGAAACTGTAGAGTCAGCAGCCTGTACCCTCTTCATCTCTTGGAGTTCAACATTCGCTGGTCGTGTCGGGTGGAAAGCAGATTTTACTACTTCAATGGGCTCTTCATCTGATTCATCAGTGATCGTTGCGTCATGCATCGAATTGACCTCCGATTTTGAGTCAGCTTTCGATCTGTCCGGGCTAGCGTTTGCTATGCTCCTTGGGCTAGCACTTTGTCTGCTGCTAGTTGGTGACAGTCGGGCGCTTGATGTATCCATTGAAGAAACGTTGCTTTGTAAATGCCGTAAAGCTTCATAAGGGTTAATACCATTCTTTAACGATAGTTCAGGTGGTAACGATTTCATTGCTAGATCTGCTGGATGTGGAGCAAAAGGTAGAAGACCGTTGGGCGGTAAGAAAGCACCAGGTGGAGGAATCAGTCCTCCCGCTGGCAGGTTTGCCATCGCTGGTCCGAATGGAAACAGGTCCGCTCCAGGTAACGCTACTGGAGGCGTTGGTATTGAGCCTGGACCACCTGTTGATAAACAAAAAACATTAGTTATGATACCTATGTCATATTTTTTTTAGTGTTTGTGGTCTATATTGGTGTAAAATATTATGTCAATGGTGATGGAAAAAATATTGAAATATATCGAGCTACCGTTGCTTGGCTGATTTGCTAACATGACGTAATATGAGAGACGAGCCCCTGGGGATGGCCCGCGGCGCTCGGGCACTCCGTCTATTCCCTGAACAACGGGGGTGCATAATCGTACTAAGGATAATGTACAATCTGTAGGCGTTTAAAGGCGGCATCACCGAAAGGGATGTTTTTTTAGTGCGATATCGGGAGGGTGAGGGTGCAATATTTATTTATCCGAACACGACGTACTTCTTTGCAACACAGACACGGCATACCGTAATTCGGCACGATACGACTCTTTCTGTGACACAGAGTATCTGCCGGCGCATTATTGATGCAGGGCACGTGTGTAGGTGTTGCAACGTACACGTGTGCACTCCACAAAGCCGAGAGCATCGCGATAAGGAAGTACACCTATCTCCGCACACGGCGGACAAAGAGAGCTCGAAATGTGAATTTTTCATTAGCAGCTGTGTTCAAAAAGTTCTTCCCGGGGAAGCTTTGATTCTCGATAGCGTGTAAGAGAAGCTGGCGCATAAAAAGGACACGACGGAGGCGCAGATTGGGCCACAAAGAGCTCGGAGGTGGTGCTACGTTCGTTTCTCTTTGTACTTTTTCTGTTTGCAGCAGTGGCAGTGCGCAGACCACTTTAAAAGGCAAAGGGGGTGGGAGGGGTCGTAACTAGGGGGTAATTTGGCGAGGTGGGGGCCAATATCGGCGTCGCGCCTGATTGAGGTGATTCCCGATCGTTGAATTTGATTCTGCTTTGCTTTGGCCGTTATTTTTAATTAGCATTTATTGAGTTAACCGGGTCTGGTCCCTAGTGTCGAGAGCATTGTACGAATAGCAGGTATATGTGTGGAATTTACTTTTAATTTTCGTGATGTAATATGTCCGTAGGTACTCTTTGTCGATACGCTTCGCTGGGGAAGTTCATACGCCTAATCCGAATACTTTTGCTTTATTTCCATCAAATCCTGATGCAAAAAGCGCAAATCAATGACACATTTCCAAAGTACGTCTCACGTTTGTAAGCGCGCTACTAGGTAGGTTTAATAAAAGTCAGTAGGTGTTTGAGTACATCGCTCCTCGCGTTTCAGCGTCGGAAACAAAAAGTGGCTGGTGGCGCGGTCGCCTACATTGGAATAAAATTGACTCCACACTCTCTCGAACGTGAAGGCAGTGCTTTTTTGTACGTTTAGTAGCACCCCCCCACTTCCCCCTTGGTGCGGACTTCAGCGGGTGGTTTTGCTTCGGTCGAGCCGGTGTTGTTTTGCAGAGTTCAAGAGTCGCTTCTTTTATTTGAGCCGCTTTTGCGTTGTACGGCCTTGAGGGGCGGTTCTGTTCGAGCAACATGTTTTTGAGTGCTGTTTGCTAAATCGGGAATTTTTAAATTAACAAATACCGTTATTGTTCGCCGATCGGAAGTTTAAGAGGTACTAGAATGTTCTGATTTTGTAATACAGTTTTTTTGCTGAGACGTTTGATGTGAGTTTTACAGCAAACTGTTTTAGATACTTTTTATAGAAACTTCTCTTCCTTTTCTTTGCAGGAAACGATAGCTTCGATCAAAGTAATAACAGAATCACCAAGCTTTTCTCCTAAACAAATTGAAAAATCTAGCTAGAAGCGACACCAAAAATATACGGTACCTTTTACAAGCGAGGCGGTCTGATCTCGCATTTGCGGCGGTCTGAAGTAGTCTACCCAAGCATAGTTGAGGTACGCCGCATCCAGCCAGCCGGGGTTCAACAGGAACGGGCTGAATGCACCCGGGTGACCGTAGCCGTAACCTGCGACAAAAGAAAAAAAAATTGTAATGTCTTGCTGAGGACATAGAGAAGAAAATAAATGACCTCTAAAAGAAAATACCGAGAAGTTTTGGGTTAATTATTTTAGGTTGTTTCCTGAATTTGGAATGCCAAACATGTTTTATATGTCTAGTCAGACCCATTGATCTGGATTATGACAAACGGAATCCGCAGTCGCCGCCAAACGACAGTGTAAGTCACAGTACAGATCCCAGCAATGGCTTATTAAGTAGATAATGTCGTGGCGAGGTCACTAACGTCTTGAGCCACGTCCGCAAGCACTAAAGTCACAAAGGGTGGCCGTAAAGGCGGCGACACACGGGCCGCGCTCTGTTTACCGCCCGGCGACTATAACAAGGGCTCTGTATACAAAACGAGCCAGTTTACTACTGCAGTTAGCCGGCTCCTCTGTGCCATACGTTTTTACGACCCTCCAACGTCACGTTGCCTTTCGCCTTTCATAGCGAAACGCTCTTTTTATTTGTTTAATCGATACACTACTGAAGACAGCGGCCATCCGTCTATTTTCGGGTTTTTACTACATTTTTAATCCAATCTTGAGACATCCCAATTGATGCGATCAGGTGTAACGTTTTTATTACGGGATTAAACTGTTTACGAGCACTTTGTCTACTTTGTTTTGAACTTTGTATACGCGGTGCTTCTTAGCGACTCTTACGAAGTTTGTTGTTGCGAGTTTTGTTTGAGTAGCCTAATTATATCGTAACCTAAACATGATGGGATACACAGTCTTCTGTTTTTACATAGATGAAGTTTTATCGCTTAGTTAAATGTTGACGAAACAATTAGTTTATTTGTGTAAAGTGTACCCCTTTCGCGGGGAGATTAGCGAGTGCTTTTGAGAGCGTTTCCCAGATCGCGGGCATTTTAAATTAAGAACTTGATGGATGGCCCGTCGCGCTGTCACGCGCCGATCCCGAGCTGAGGAGCGAGGAGCTCCGCCATCATGGAACAATAATAAGTTAAATGTGGAACTCGGAAACGGGCCGCTCCATTTGTTAATGCCAGTATTCAATTAAATTCTGTTCCCCGACCCTTTGCATATGCGGGGCTCTGAATATTAACGCGGTAAAGAGAGCATTTCTAATGTTGAGAAGTGGTATATGATTACTGAGTGCTTGAATTAATATTAATTCGGGTAAGTGGGGACGTTAACCGACACAGACTTTGTTCGGAGTACATTTAAAGCCAATTTGAGACACAAGGATTGTTCTAAGACGTGCTACATTTTTAGACGTACTGGTTACATCAAAGCGAGTTCAGCTAGGTATTAGAATGTTAGGCTCCAATCTCTTCGTAGACTTGCCCATTGATTTTCGCATGACAACCGTAACCGAACTTCGATACAATACAACAGAAACGCGCCGTTCAATTTCCGACGACATCCAAATCCAAATATTGGAACCGGCATTCCAAACAAAAAATACTGCACTCGCAGCGTGAAAGTGTTGTGAATCTATAAAGTTATTTCTGCGTTCGTTAATCACCGTCGACCTAAAAATGTACAATGGTTAAGAATGTGGCTCGGATCAGAGCGCGTCGCGGCCGAATTCGTACCGCTCGAGACAATAAACGGACCATACGACATATAAGTGTCAGAATGAGCGTTAAATATCTCGACGAGATGAGATGCTAGCCGGTTGTCACTCGTAAATTACTGTTAAGGAGTCTCTTGAATAAATGGAATCAGAGTTATGGCTCATAATTTGGAGGGTGGCGACGATGCCCCATAACTAACACCGCATTTATACGTCTTTGTTTAATTGTCTGGTTTATGAACATTTAGTGTTATCAGTTCGTGATCTGAATGTGGAAATGGTGGAGCGAAACACGCGATGGTATGAACTGTTTGAAATATTTAGTAGAGAGATTGACTTTCTGGTATTTTCTGCTCAGAGGGCAAATCTTACTATAATATTAGTCAATACAGCTTAAAACAATGATTCACAGAACATAGAACCGGTCTGTATACTAAGGGTACGGAAGGATATATACGGCCAAACTTCTCAAGTAGTTTCAATGACTTTTAGTTCAAATTTTCCATAAGTCGTTTGGTAATGTTGGCAAGGTCTTGGCAGCCGGGTGGTTATGAGGGTCACTGGTATGGATGCGGTATTTTAGCAGCTAGCAGAGACATAAAAATCCATATTTTAGAGGCACCGGCCTGGGGTGCAGGCCGGAGATCAAACGGGAGTTTACGACGCGACCCGAGATTGTTTACATCTGTTACAGCCACCGCCTCGACCAACCGGCGAACTTGAAACCACTGGTACACCAACTATACCGATGTACTGTGCCGACGAGATTCTAGAATATGACTGAATTATTCTGAGCAATAAAACTGTGTTCTTAGACACAGAAATAGACAGCTATCTCGGTTCAAAAGAATGGGAAGCGCAATTAGAAATGATATTAGCGGTTCGCAAACTCAGTTATTACAATTTGCACGCACATTTTTCGACATCTGTGTTTTAATTGTCTAAACAGATGTGTATTTAATGTACTTTGGACTAGTTTTGGATACTATTTAGATCATTTTTAAAACAGTAGATGTATTATGAAGACGGGCGAATTTTGAGATCGTAATCCGCATGAAAGTTTTGATATCACCTTACGTCAAACAAAATAGTGATGTGAAAAATGTAATCTTTATATCCGCACTAAAACCGAAAACTAAATATACCGAGCGCTAGACCACGTCAAAAAGTTTATTTACTTTGATAATGTGTTTAAATGTTAGTTATTTTACTAACTACAAGTTAATTAGAGCGTACGGTCATTAAGACAGCTCCATTGATCGCTTTATGAAGGCGTCTTCTTTGAAGTTTATGGTTCAAGGATGTTAGTTTTTCCGCATACTGTCTTTTTATTATTGGTCGAAGTTTGGGCGCAACTGTTTGTTTATACATTCGTCTCGGTGAACGTTGTAACATCTAAAATAGATTTGTGGTGTGAAAACATTATGATTTGAGTTTAATTTGTTGATTGCTTTGGCTCGTTGGAAGGTTATGATTTCCTTTGCTTGATTGTGTGATTGATGGCGTCTGTCGCAGATTTCGTGGTCGAGTTTTTTGAGCAACTCAATTGATAGAGCAGTTTCTAGTTGTTATTTTATTGGTATTGATTGAAACGTCTTTACTAGCGTTTGCTTTGGTGATTTGAAACATATAAATTATAGGTTTTGATAGAGTCAAAACCAGATACTGTTGAATAAATTTGGTTCGTAATTAGGTGCATTTATTTTTTGTTTTTTTACGATCCTAAGTTTTTTCGTGCCTGCTTTATAAATACCTTTTATTTAGCAACTTCTAGGCTTTCGATCGTAAGATTTCTATCGGGATTTAATTTGTATATAATCTGAAAAATATCCCCACACAACAAGACAAGCTACATGAGCATTGGCCTTCACCATCCTCATATTAATTGACTCGTATATTTAGACATTTACACTGCACACGAAAGTATAAAAGCGTGTTCTTGTAAACACCAATAACCATTTATAAGCCCCACGTCAAAACATGACGCTCCTTAACGTTAACCCCTTACTCACATAAAAGCAGACAATCGGTGTTATTTTGAGAGAGAGCTGTCTTAGCAGTAATTCTTAACGTAGTGAGGAGATTAAACTGAGGAGGCAATTAATGTCGCAATGATTGACTGTCTTTATTTCGTTCACGCAGATGTTAATTCGGCCGGCCAAATTTTTACCCGCACTATTTTTCTAAATTTAAAAAATGATGGTGTAGTATTCGCGTGAAAAAAAAATAGATTTTAAATGTATCAGGAATAAAGCTCGTTTGAATGTGGTTGAATGTTGCGGCGCCGCAAAATCGACCTCGGTTCTGTGGACTGGCAGAGAGCCAGGGTTTGGCGCGCGTGCGCACCCAAGTAATATTATAGAGATTGATATTTTTTTTATTGTTTCTGCATGATATCTGACAAATAGTGATAAATGTCAATCTTTTTAGTGTAGGATACTTAAATGTAGATCGATATATTCGCTAATTTTGGATGCCGTAATTTTTGCGTAGCTGATTTGGTATTATCTCGAAGTTTTTGGTGTAAGTCTTTTGAATTATGTGCAAAAAAATATATTATATAATTATTATTTTGACAAAGAACGTCCATAAAAGTAGTATTTAAGAAATTAAACATAAAATTTAATACAATAACGTATCAAAAGACTATAATAATGATGATTAAGCAGATGAACAGTCCAATGGTCGTATTATCGAAAGGACTAAAAAATTTAAATGATATAAAAATAAAAAAATACAAATAGTAAAAATTAAAGCTTTACAAATGTATAACAAAACAGTTTTATGCTATTATATAGTCTATATAAGAAACTAATGAAGCACGAAAAAAGTTTGAAAGTTTTGAAGTAGGAACGTAGATAGTTAGAAACTCACTTTGCTTGGTTCTGGGTTCTCTGGGACCGTCAACGGTGACTTTGATGGCTTTCATGTAGGTGGCGACCTGGTGAGGGAACGTACTGATGGTGATGGTCAGCGAGAAGGACTTCCCTCGACCGCTTCGACCCACGAACCTCAGGTCGTTAAACTTGGCGACCTGGTTCTTCATCACCGCCGTACAGTTCCTCAGTTCCGCCATGCAGTTCTCATCATTGCCAGCCTTGATCGTGACAAGAGTGCCGTCCTGCACGTCGTCCAGAGCCACCACCTTGAAAGCCACCGGCAGCGACTTATTGGACCTCCAATGACCTGGCAGCACGGAGCACAGCACGGCAGGGGAGCCCGTCTGCACCAGCTCGCCGTGGCTCTGCCGGTAGTACTCATGGATGTGAGCATACACGTCCGCCATGCTGGGGGCCGGGGGGCTCGCGTGCGGGAGGTGCATCGACTTCAGTCTACCCTCTACAAACACCGCACCGACTCTCGACACGCCACTGAAGTCCTCTGTCACGACACTGTAGTCTCTAAACACTTTGGTAAAAGTTTTAAAACACGCGATCCGTTAACAAACTCGCGGGAAGTGAGCGTCGCGTGCGCGCAGCTCCGGAAAGTTGTGCGAAGTACGAGCGCGAGACTCCGTGTGAGCCGCGGCGATACGTCTCCACCACTTGTTGGGCGCGCAAGACGCCGGGCGGGGGACTCTGAAAAATAAACGGCGGCTGGGCGAGTCGCCGACACCGCAAGCCGAAGACTCACGACGCGCACCGAAGTCGTGGCGAAGGGACGCGTGCTCGCGAGAACTCAGTTTCAACTGATGACTGTGATACGACGCGACTTTTTCCGATGGTCAATATTTTGCGTTCGCGCGGTCGCCGCCCCCACCCGGGTGGCGGCCCCTTCGTCTCGTAAAAAGCGGGAAGGAGACGAAGGGTGCGGGTGATGCGGTGTGGCGGCGGGAACGAGCGGGACGGCCGCGGTCGGTGTCTGCGTTTTTATAAAAATGCTCGTTGGAGTGGGACGTCGGCGCTCGCCGTCGCCTAGTGGAAGAGAGATGGGTGGATTTTTTTGAATCACCGCGGTGACGTATCGCGAGGTGGCGGTAATTAGGCCGCGGGGCGGCGGGAAACCGCGGCCGGCGCGAAAACCTATCAACGAGCTCATGAAAAATTATGATTTTCATGTTTGGAGTTGGCGCCGCTCGCGGGGTGGCACTTCATTTTCGCTAAAGCACGCGAGGAATTTTGATGACAGGGGTTTTGACTGACACTTTTAATCACGCCTGATATTTGGTGGACTATTTTTGTAACACAAATGAGTGTAAAATACAGTAGCTGTGCTCAATTTTGTTTATAAACATTATATTATCATAATATTAATTTTTAACTATGTAACTTTCTTTGCAAAAGTTATTATTTTAAAAGTTTGACTTACGGTTTACCAAATACTGATAACGATGATTTATCTACTAAATATAATACCTAATACAAGGGACATACTTATATGTCCTAATTGCAATGTACTAACAAAGCAACAATAACTAACAAATAAACAAAAAATAAAACAGAAGTCGAAAAATTCGCGAAACTACAAAGAGTTGATACGGGCCGCGTCCGCGTGCGGTTAGCCACCGTGTTGCGGTGTGAGCGAGAGAGCGCGACATGGGAGGTAGATAGCACGAGAGGGGGCGGGGCCAGGGCGGGCCAGAAAACTTAGCGCGGAACTTTCCCCGAGTTTCCCGCGCTTTCCGCGAAGCGACGCGCGGCAATGCACACGTTGCCGGTAAAGTTGCGTTTCATGTGAATTAAATAAAAATGGAAATGATTTCTTGTGATTTTCATTGTGATTCGTTATTTTTGTTGTGCCCCTTATGTTTAGTGTGTTAATTTTCTAAGAAATTGTTGTTTGTATTTTGTAACAGACGTGCATGGTTTTAAAACGTATTCTTTTTTTTGTCGTTGGCACGACAGTCATTCAAATATGTTACGCCTAAAACAGTGCATAGATCACTTTGGCTGGAGACAGGAGGTGGGGCATAGTTTACGACTCGGCTCCACAAACACAGCAAACCCTGCTGCTGTTGCCCTATCTTGGGAGGTCGGTTTTACATCTGCCTATTTTGGGAGGTCAGTGTTACACCTTCCTACTTGGGTTCGGAGGCGGTTCTGAGACTGCCAGGTAGTCCACGGAAGATAAGACCCTACGGGATGATGCTCACTTGGTGATAAATAATGAGTAGGGGAGGGGGGGAGGGTAAGTGTCCTGCCTCAACTTGCAGCGGGACCGGGAGTCGTCGGCCGGGTCTCCTGACAGGGGAACTACCGACTTCCACTGTGTCTTCTTCCGAGTCGTTGCATTGGTAGTTTTGCACCGAATAGTGGGCGTCTAAAGTCACGGTCCTGTTTTTTAATCTCGGCTACACTTGCATCTTCTCTTCGGACTTGTGGAGGTGCTATCCCGGCTGGATAAAAGAAAAACGTAATCAAATGTACTCGGCCAAAATATTCTCTATTTTTAATTAAAGGAACACACACAGTGTCACGAACATTCCAAAAAACCATTTGTGCACCTTATCAGCTGTTACAAACAAATTCACAGAATTTTACACATAGATAAGGAAGAAAAGAGGACAGGTCAATAGGTAACACACGTCTTTTGAACAGTATAATGAACATATGAACAAACAACAAAGGATATGAACAAGGCACAACGGAGGTCAATAGATAACACGCAGGTCTTTTGAACTGAATAATGAAAATACATATATGAACATATACATGTTACTATAATGTCCAAGAGTACCTACAGGCAAAAATTATTGTAATTTAGTTTTCGATGTTTTGATCTAGAGTCTGGCAAACGAAAGTAGAGACTGAAAAAGTGCGGCAAATTTAAAAAAATAAAGTGGGAAATCATCCATTGACTTCTCCCGCTCTGGGTGAAGCGGGAGGGCGTGTCAGACTTTTACTGACTAAAACCCACCCGTGTTCCTTCAGTTGCTTGTGCCAGGGCCGCGGTAACTCTTTTTCAAATTTATCCGCGACCCTATTTGATACTTTAGAATTATTTTTATTAATTCGTCTGAATTCAAAAAACTAATACCTAAATGTATTCAGGTAGGTAATACTTTAGATATATCAATCTGAATAAAAAAAAGCAACAGTATTGTATAATATTTTGGTTTATTCACTATCAATCAAAATCTGAATCTAAGACATCCATGTGAAAAGATTCATAAGAGTCACAGGAATCATTGTTTTCTACATTAATAATTAAACTTTTTAAATTATTACATAGAGAAAATGTTTTTATAAAAAGATAAATATTAAAACAAAGTATCAACTTAGTAGCGTCATACGGAAAATTGGGGTTGACATTAGCATTGCCATATAAAAAGTTGCCAAATAATTCGAGTGTCTACTTTCGTTTGCCAGACTCTATTCTATTTATAGAACAATATTTTTATTTAATTGTAATTTTGTGTGACACATTGATCTGTATTTAATAAATCTGACATTATGAAATTCCACAACTTAATATGACCTGTATTTAATTAATCTGACATTATGACATTCTTCTATGATAATTTAATATGACATTAATAATTAATCTGACATTATAATTTGTTATTTAAATGACGCAATGTTTGAAATTAAATTTATTGTAACACTACTTATATTGTGAGTCTGAACTTCTATTCATTTGCACACCATTAGGTTATAATACAGTGTATCTGTTGAAAATATTATTTGTAATACCTGCAAATAAAGTATTTGATTTGATTTGATTTGAACTTATGCCTATAGAGTAAGACTAGGTATAGGTATAATATATATACGCTTCTTATTAAAGCCATTAATATTAACTGCTCATCCGAAACGAGGTAAACACAAAACAGTCCCATTGTTTTACGAAAACTTATTGTGTTTTTATGTGAGACGGTTCCTTTAAAGACCCGTCTATTGTACCAACATTACGAAGAATCTATTGTCTATCTCTATATTACTTCTGCCGTAAAGTTTGCACTTTATGGTTTGAAGTTATATAGCGAATAAAACAATTTGCGAGATCATAAAGTAGGTATTGATTTTTTATTACCGTGCACATTTGTGGGTAGTATCGAATTGTTCTATGATTTTATGGAAACATAAAACCATATATCTAGCTATTTGACACATACATAAACTCACGCCTTTCCCATGGGGGTAGGCAGCAACTACAGAACGCCACCCGCTACGATCCTTACATACTCATTTTCATATTTGCGAGACGGCATAGAAGTTAAAGAATTCGCAAATAATTTATTGTGTTACTTTTTTAACAATATTTGGACGGCAATTTGTGGTTTATTTGTGTTTTTTTTTTTACCTCCAACGAAAGATGTACACAAAAAACACAATGAAGCATCCATATGAAGTAATGACAAGTGCACTCCCTCAATTATAGGAGGCCACAGAATGCATTTTAGGTTATCGACTAAATAAAAACTAAAATATAAACTCTTATTACAAGATAATAGTAAAACTATATGTTTGTAAAAGGAAAAACAAAGCAAAATATGACATACTTTTAAAAAACCGGCCAAGTGCGAGTCGGACTCGCGCACGATGGGTTCCGTACCATTATCGCAAAAAACGCAAAAAAAAACACTTTTGTTGTATGGGAGCTCCACTTAAATATTTAGATTATTCTGTTTTTAGTTATAGCGGCAACAGAAATACATTATCTGTGAAAATTTCAACTATCTAGCTATCACGGTTCATGAGATACAGCCTGGTGACAGACAGTCACAGATGGACTGCGGAGTCTTATATAGTAATAGGGTCCCGTTTTTACCCTTTGGGTACGGAACCCTAAAAAGAAACAACCTTCAAATTAAGTATTTCACTTTGTAACATAAAAAAATGTAATTCTTGCTAAATATAGTAGTAGTTTTTGTAAGTAGTTGATGATATGTATAATTTTTTTTTTCCTGTAGGGGCAGTCTCTGGTGTCCTGAAATACAGGTTACGGCTTAGTCCAGGCGCCAGTCTCCCGCAAATAACAATGTGGCATATCGTTAACATTATTTCCCGTTTTTGAGGTTTTAGTTGATAAGTGTTATTTGTGGAAGATATTTTATTTTTGTTGTTATAGATAGGCTCGCGCTTGACCACTATCTCACCTGATGGTAAGCGATGATGTGGTCGACGGTGTAAGTCGCTTGCGTAGAAGTAACCCATTCACTCTTGGCTTAAAGACCCCGAGGTTTGATTTTGTTTTGATTTGGCATCTTGGTACTCCATATACCTGAATTATAAATTACACACAATAATCGTACCTATACGATTTAATAAAGGCCACCAGCCGGGCGAGCACGGCCTCTGTGAAAGGCTTAAGTCACGGTTTTTGCTCCCGAACTGTGATGAAAATGTGTGACTCAAGCCTGTCACAGTAGGCCGTGCTCGCCCGGCAGCTATCTATGGGAACTCATAAGTTCAATGAAACGTCAGGCCAGATTTTGTCCGACACTAACTTGAAGCCAAACATCAACCTATTTTATGTTCTCTAACCACGAAGGTGTCAAATAGACCGAAAAAAGAGTCAATGTTCAAGAATGAAATATAAAAAAATCGATTGTAGAGCATAATCAAGTTTGAAAACAACATCTCAATAAAAAAGACGTTTCGTCGTAAAATTTAGAAAGTTCAAATACTAGGGCTGATGACACGGCTGTTCTCACAGGGGTTGTCAAAAAACTTCCCTCAATTACGGCAATAAAAATAATATTGTAGGAAAACATTGGACGCTTTGAAGTTCGCGCCGAATGCTACCGAGCGGTTTTGTGCAAGCGCACTAAGTCCCGCAAACAATGCGCGCGCGCACAATGCAAGCTCGGCTTCTAAGACTCCTTTTATGTTGGGCCAAACATTGGCATTGGCGCATTGTGGGCCCTTTTGTTACCTATTTACCGACTTTTGGGTTGTTAGATTCAAGGGGATGCTGACAGAAAGCCGCTCGGTAACTCACAGAAAAAAATGTTCTCGATCTCTGTGTCTGAATAGATCTATCGACGGCTGAGTAATAACTTAATTGAGATGTTACTATTTAGGAAAGCGATTACTGTGTTTTCGGGTGGATAAGTTAATTAGAAAGGAATCATTGTGATGGACTGGTTTGTGTACTCATTACTAAAACCTTGTTACACAAGGTTTTAGTAATGAGTATGAAATAGCCGATCTGGATTTGTTTCTTCTTGAAACTGATCCCTACAACTTCGGCTTTCATGCAATACCGTGCACCAGGCGGGCGAGACACACTTTGGTTGGAAGCAAACACCGTGATATAATGCGTGACTCAGGCCTATCACAGAGGCCGTGCTCGCCCGGCAGTATGTTTACTAAGGTAGCTACGTATACTTATCGAACTATGGTTACAATTCAAAATCAGGGTTGGGTTTTCCACCCCATACATTTTCAACAAAGTGCCTACAGTTTGTGCTAAAAACCCATAATCATTGGATGAACATCAAAATGAAATCAAATAATTTATTTAAATAAAAACGGAGTTTGTAGTACATATATACAAGGATAACAACGTACAAGTTTGTACCATAACAATTACAATCAGGTAGGTGAAGTTCTGCTTTCCTAGCTAGGTTACAGAATAACCTTTACAGTCCATGTCCCTTACAAAATGTTAAAATGAAACTAGTACAAGAAAATCTAATACTACAGTTGTTTAATACTACACCAATGTTTATTTTTGAGTGCATGTGTGTGTGTGCGCGCGTGTGTGTATTATGTGCGAGTGTTTGTGTGTGTGTGGGTGTTCGTAAATGTGTATGGATGTGTGTGATTGTCTGGTTGTGTTTGTGTGTGTGTGTTCATGTTTTTACTCGACTGCCAAAGGAGGGTAATGTGTTTATCAGTCTCTGTAAGTATGTATGTTTGTTTCTATGTGGCGTTCCAGAGACCAAGCGCGTTGGCCGATTTTTATGATTCTTACGTCAATCGATTCGTCTTAACCTTGCGAGTCATGTCACTGGCTACAATAAATTGGCAAATAGAAAAATCGCGGCTTTTGGGCGCCATATTGTGGGGGCCCAATTATTTTTTTCTTCCAAACCTATCGTGTGGGGTATCAAAATAAAGGGTTTTAAGAGGTGATTTAAAAAATATATAATACTTAAATTTACCTAAATCGAAAAAAAAATAACTAAAAAGTTATAAATAAAAAAAAGTTAATTTAAAAAGCCCGACTGCTTAAAAGCGAACTAAAAACACGTAAACATGAAGAAAATCATCCAGCGCAGTCAGAGGATACATCTGGTTTTGTTCAGCCAGCTCGCGAATGTATCCTCCGACTGCACAGCATGATTTTCTTCTTGTTTACGTCTTTTTAGTTCGCATTTTAAGCAGTCGGGTTTTTTTTGCTATTATCTATAATGTTACTGTAGTGACAGTGACTGAGGTCTTTTTACCTAGTCTTTAAGTGCCATTGCAACGCTTATGTTTACCAAAGTAACTCAATTAATTATAACACCATTTACCAAAAGAAATCCACGCACAATTTTAACCACCGTATCTTGTAACATGTGTTTGAAGTGTAGGTTACAACATAATCGTTGGACGGAAGTTCCTCTGCAGGGTTAAGGGTTCGATTCCGAACAATAACGATCGCTTAATTGCCTACAAATGTTTCTTTTGCCGTGAAGGGTTAAAGACTTTTAAACGGTCTTGAAAGTTGGAAGGCAGTTGTGGGGTATTTAAATGAGGTTACGCCTTGTATAATTGGAGATTAATTTCTTGTAGGGTCTTGTGATAATTAGGATTGTTGTTTTTTTTTTGTTATGAAAAGATATGGCCAGAATTTGTATGGAGCTGTGCCCTAACAAAAAATATTAATGTACATTGACATTCAGTACGTCGTATTAAATCTTAGATGTATGGCTTTACAATAGTTTAAGTTTTATGATCAGAAAAAAAGCGAGAGAAACTGTAAAAAAAGATAACATCGTGATAAGATCAACGCAAGACTGCACCACAGACTAGATTGCACCAGTGCAGTGCGCGCGCGCAGAAACGTCAAAATGACTAAGACGTTCGGATAAACACTCTGGAATATATTGTCGATGCTTTCAGCATTATGACATGACGCTCGGCAGCTCAAAAAATGGTGTCTGTGATAATCTTAAAACTTTAACTTTTATTTTAGAGGTATTTACCTTAGCAATACGTTCTCGCAGTTGTCGTTGTTTTATTAAATCTGACCTTCAGGCGTACTTCAGAAACAGTGTTTGTCTTACGCGTGTATCCAGACGCAAATGCATTGCATAGTAACCGTATATTGTTGGAACATTTACATATTTTTTTTGGAATTTTTTGTCGCCTGTTCTAGACAAATTTAATCTTTGCGGTTAATTTTTATTTATTTTGCAAGTGATTTTCACATATCCATAATTACTGTACATTTATGTATTCTGATTGATTCGGAGGGCAGATTCTGGCCATGTCCTTTATGATAACAGGCTCTAGTCAAGACAGAGTTGCATACTATCTTACTAATATTATAAAATTGGCCATTATAAATTTGGCGAGTGAGCGATGGAATTGCATGATCTAATTCCACCGAGCCCGTTTCATCATCGGACTACCAGACGTACGACGATGCGCCATCGATACATGGTGGACATCCCATACGCACAAAACGTTTTGGTAACACTTTTATTGTGCGTACAGCTAAAGAGTGGCATTCCCTGCCGGAATCTGTGTTTCCCGACAGCTACAATCTAGGGGTCTTTAATTCAAGAGTGAATAGGATTTTTCTAGGCAAGCGTGCTTCATCGTCGACCACATCATCGCTTACCATCAGGTGAAATAGTGGTCAATCGCGAACCTATAGTGTATAAAAAAAATGCGAGACTTTGGATGGATGTATGCACGTTTGTTACTCAATCACGCCAGAACGGTTGAATGGATCCGGATGAAATTTGGTACAGATATAGATTATAGTCAGGTATAGCACATAGGATACTTTTTATCCCGGGAATATGTTCCCTCAGGATAATTTTGATTTCCACGCGGGAGAAACCGCTGGCAGAAGCTATGTCATCGATAAATTGGTTGCTTGGTTGGTTATTATAACCAAGTGACATTCCAGTAGGGCTTGTCAAGTCCATATATTATGAACTTAAGTATGTAGAATCGAGCAGTGGTGGCCCAGTGTTAACGGTCGCGACTTACAAGTTGTAGGTCGTAGGTTCGAACCCAGGCAGGCGCTTTACTTTGTGTAAATTATATCATCACCACTGCTCTCAAAGGTAAACTGGCATGTCCTAGAAAGAAAAATTAGAAGACGTGTGACATCCACCAACCCGCACCGGGACCGCGTGGCGGATTACGTCCCATTCCCTCATAAAGAGAGGATGCCAGTGTCCCAGCAGTGGGAACATTAAAGGGGATGATGATGATGAATTATAATGGTAGTATTGACTTGACTATTTTTAATGAACCTAAGTAGCCATTCTATGTTTTAAAGCCCAATTTTGTTTCAAGAACGTTAACGTTTATTTCTGGAAACGTGTCGATTTGTCGGGTCTGTGCCCACTCGACCCGATTAGACTCGACGCGACGGATAATACCTGCATATTTCTATTTTGATATGCGTAAAAACGTCGATGTATAGTCAGGCAGACTAGTCTTGATTTAACGCTTGCACCATAGAGAATGTATAATTTAAATAATGTTTGTAAAAATAAATCAATAATTTAACAAGTAAGTATACTTATTCTTTTTAAGTATAGTATACGCTTTGTACTTTGTAGTAAAACTCACAGATTATTGTTAATAATCATTACAATCTTATAGCTAGTGGCACGGTGGTATTTATTAGATCAGTCTTTATACGTGATTATAATTATTAGGTTAACAAGTAGATACTAGCATATAAAAAATAAGAACCAGAAAATCGGTTAAAGCGAGGCCAGGTAGAGGCTATCCATTTATTAAACGAAATTACTGACTACCAGGATAAATATTTTGTTTTGATACATATATCATAACAAAATATTAAATATTCTATGTATAGTAAATTAATAAGTTATTTAGAATGTTAACATCTATACAATTTGTAAGTTTGACATAAAACTGGGAAAATTTCTCTTACACTGACTTTACACAATATTTACAAATAAATTACATGGTAAAACTGGATACATCCCTTGGAAATATGATAGAATATTTCATTGCAATTCTAACAAAATAAATTTCATACATGGTTCCCATACAAAACTTTCGAGAAATCGGCATTTTAGTGAGACCGGGCCGATAGCGCAAAATAGCACCGGGGTACCCCTGCGGACCGGCGATGTCCGGATCTGAACCCGACATACGAGTGGATATGTATTTTTTTATCATTTACTTTTAGAATGAAATATCGCTTTGCCTGACTGTACAATTGGCACTGAATTGGTAGTAAAAAATCTGGTATGATTCTCCGGGTCGAGTCTAATCGGGTCGAGTGGGCAAGGACCCAATTTGTCAAGTATTGTATAGTGATTAATCGAGTTCTATCTGTCTACTTTTTGTAGGGTTAAATAATTATGCTCTTGTCTATCTAATTTTGAAAGCCATCATTAAACCATCTGTTGAAGAGCAAGGTTTTAGCCTAAATCCATCCCATGTCACTTTAAAATACATTAAAATAATTACCCAAAAATCAATCTAATACAATATTTTCCCAACCTTTTAATGCTCAAGAGGTGACACAAATCGTTGCACACACACAAAAACTCAACATCAATTTAGTCCTTGAATTGGTCCTGCTGTGCTGTTGAGCTGCTGGCCCGCAATGTTGCTAAACGTTGAGCTCACACAAAACTCTCAATGGTCCTTGTGTACGCGAGTATGAAGACCAAATGCAGTGTCGTAATTGGCCACTTGAATTTTAAGGGAAACCGTTCCGGATGTAGAGTAAGGAAGGCATAGACGTCGCACCGTCTGGATTTAAGGCGCCGATTCCCTTGAGTAGCTTATTTTAAAATGAGAATCACGCCTAGACGGCTAGTCGTAATTTTTTGGAAAAAATATATGTTACATTAGACCATTTTCTTAATAATTTGATCTAAAAAAAAAATTAGTTTTATTCTTATAACATAGTGTCATTAATTTGTAAAGTTATATCTAAAACGGAAAAAAACACAACAATCACACCAAAACCACTGGGCGTATTTTAATTAAATTGACACCATCTCAAAGACAATTTAATTATTTACATTTTGATCTGAGGCTTTTTTTTTAAGTCATAGAATAATAAGGAAAGAACAAAAAACTACTAAATTTTGGGTTGCGCGGGTGTGAAACGAGTTCGCGTTTTGTTCCCTCAAGGTCGTTGGCGTTAGTCGTCGTCTTAAGGCGCCGATTCCCTAGAGTAGCTGATTTTAAAATGAAAATCACGTCTAAATGGCTAGTCGAAATTCTTTGAAAAAAATATATATGTTATGTAAGACTATTTTCTTAATAATTTGACCCAAGCAAATTTTGAGTTTTATTCTTATAACATAGTGTCATTAATTTGTAAAGTTATATCTAAAACGGACAAAAACACGACAATCACACCAAAACCGCTGGGCGTATTTTAATGAAATAAACACCATCTCAAAGATAGTTTAATTATCAACATTTTGATCTGAAGCTTTTTTTTAAAGTCATAGAACAAAAAGGAAAGCACAAAAAACTACTAAATTTTGGGTCGCGCGGGTGTGAAACGAGTGCGTGTTTTGTTCGCTCAAGGTCGTTGGCGTTAGTGGTCGTCTTAAATAAAAATAATACAACTTTGTGAGCACTTCAATTTGGTTTTGAGACTGTACCTACATTTTGTTGTACTTTACATACAGAACAGAACGCCACCTGCTACGATCTTTACATACTCATTTTCGGGCAACCCATATTGCATGGTATTTTCAGGCGAGAATATTAACACAAATAAACGTCTTTCTCTTTTACAATTACAAAGTAACTAATCAAATTAAGTAAAGGAAACTAACATTAACGATATTTCACCGAGTACGTGGGTCATTAACACCATTCACTAATTAACTCTTACTATATTTTTCTTCAAGTTTTATAGCAAAAATTCTCAAATCAATATCGACTTTACTTGGTCGATCGGCAAAAAAGTCCTCACAATATGTGGCAACTGACAGAGTTGTTCTAAAATCAAATAAGTACGCAAATTTAACGTAACCAACCAATTCTTTAGAAGTGTTGACAGGTAAATAATTTAACAAAACGAACTACAAAACTAAGCCCTTATGCAAAGGCACAAGCGATGCTGTAATCGGATTAAAATTAAGCCTCTTTGTAATAACTTTTTTCATTAAGGTTGTAAATCATTATCACAATTTGTCAGCAACAACAATGGTTTCGCAACCGCAGTAGCTAGATGATATAGTGAGTGTTTTATTGCCTATCCTTTAACAATCATAAAAATATTTATACTTTTATTATGCGTACAGCTAAGGAGTGGAATTCCCTGCCGGAGTATGTGTTTCCCGATAGCTACAACCTAGGGGTCTTTAAGTCAAGAGTGAATAGGTTACTTCTAGGCAAGCATGCTCCATCATCGATCACATCATCGCTTACCATCAGGTGAGATAGTGTTCAAGCGCGGGACTATATAAGATAAAAAAAAAACATACGCTGTTAGCCTAAAGTAAAATAATCCTTGAACTTGAAAGGAGTACAATAAAAACATTAAGATAGTCTGGCATTTTGCTTACCATACCTATTTGTAGCAGGCGTGAGGCACACGACGCTATTGTCTTTTTATGTTTTACCTACCTACATTATGTGTGTTCATTGTATGTGGCAAATAAATGTGTTTTCTTTGTTTTTTCAGATAAGATAAGATATGAAAAGCCCTAATTATTTTCTCAAATATGTGTAGGTACAAATATCAGAATGATCTTTCAAAATAATATCCCCTGTCCTCTAATTCTAATAGACTCCTAGCTCTATGCTCATGATCCAGCCAGCGGCAAGTATTGTGCAAATAAAGTAAATCCGGTAAGCGCCCGCGGCGATATGTGTCGAGTCCCTTACAGGTGAAGGGTGCCGCACAATAGTAGTAGGAAGTGAATTTTGAGACCATTTTGTTGAAAAGGAAGTACCTAATTACTGCGAAATTATGGAATCGATAATCCGATAATTTCATTTTTCTGATGCAACATTTTTTTCGTGATTGACCATGCAGACATGAAGTGAAATACGCTCATTGTGCAATTCAATTTTGTGTTTCCGTTTTTAAGTTCGATTTTTAGGGTTCCGTACCCAAAGGGTAAAAACGGGACCCTATTACTAAGACTTCACGATCCGTCTGTCAGTCTGTCTGTCTGTCCGTCTGTCACCAGGCTGTATCTTATGAACCGTGATAGCTAGACAGTTGAAATTTTCACAGATGATGTATTTCTATTGCCGCTATAACAACAAAAACAGAATAAAATTAATATTTAAGGAGGGCTTCTATACAACAAACGTGTTTTTTTTGCCGTTTTTTTTTCGATATTAATAACAGGTAAACGCTTGAAATATTCACAGAATATTTAGTTGTATATTCACTTCAAAAAATAATAATAATTAAATTAAAAACAAATAAATTAACGGGGGCTCCCATACAACAGACGTGATTTTTTTGCCGTTTTTTGCGATAATGGTGTGAAACCCTTCGTGCGCGAGTCCGACTCGCACTTAGCCAGTTTTTAAAAGTGCCGTTGGTTAGATACTATTCGATTAGTATCCCAGGATTTGTGTTAGTACTTGATTCATTTACTAGCTTTGTAGTAACATGGCAAACTATAGGTTATAATGATTTTCACAATGAGTTTTATTATTTCTATTTGAAGCTAAAAATACCTCGTGTGCATAAAGGTCTATAATGTGAAAATGAACAGATAAAAGAGTAGGTACCTACTCGTAATAAACAATTAAACACGCTTATTCATATTCTTTATTTTACCCTTAAACCATTAAAACAGATAAAAATACAATAGGACTAATGCACAAAGGCACGTTTAACCGATTATAGTAATGGGCTAAACCTAATAAATGAGTTATCTTTTCACATTTAAATATTCACATACTCATAATATTTGCATTCATAATGAAAATAAGTAAAATAAAACAAAAATCATTGTACGATGAAGTGCCTCACATACATACCAGTAAAAAATGTGACATCATAAATCCAAATAATCAGAAGTATGCGTTGTATGTGCGAAATTCCATAGTAACATGTCGGGGAGGTCGGGGCAGAGTGGAACTCATTACTGGCACGTGACACGGCCTCACCGCGCCCACTCTCCCCCGACACAGTTATATTTCGCCAATGAGTTATTGAGTGCGCCGAAAGCTCATGTGTTAACCCGCCTTTGATGGAAACATTAAAAAATGTTTGTTGAACACTCTGATTTTTGATTTTTCGTTTGTTTTGTCAATAAGTGAGGGTTTTAGGAGACTTATGAGTATATGCATTATGTAATTTATCTATCTGCTTTGATTAAAACATGACAAGTTTGATATGGTGATATTTTACAGCAGATAACATGTTTAGTTAAAATGAAATCCTCAGATGAAATGAAAAGTCAAGATGGAACGTTGCAAACAACACTGTGACTACTGACGACGGTTAAAACTACGCCTTAGCTTATCAGTCGAGCTCTTGGATCAAATTTAAAGCTAGACTGACAAGCTAAGGCGTAGTTTCGTTGTACAAGCGTGTGTGCGTGTAATTGTGTATGTATACGGCAAGGCGTAGTTTTAACCGGCGTCACCTTGTTGTTTGCAACGTTACATCTTGACTTTTTATTTGATCTGAGCTGAAAGCCGTAACAAAAATTGTTTTTAATATAAAGTTGCAAAATACTTTTGTTATTTTTACAACAACCGTACATAAACGATTCAGAATTTGATATCATAATAGTAGACCAACAATTTTATACAGCACGCCACTTCAACAGCATTCATTGTTAATTGCATTTGATTGATGACGCTATACAAAACGTCAAATTACCCTGCAAATGTGGCCCGAACTGCGACAAAACCCGACGTTTTTCGTTCACACCCGCCGTATTTTTCTAATTGAATCATGTGTGATTTATTATTGGTCTGATGATGTATCATTCTTTCAACGCCAGCCGTGGCTCACCCCATGGGCTTGTGGGCCAAATTATTGCTACAAATGTTCGCATCCGCGCTTTTTAACTGCTGCGTCGTTCCCCACTCTCCCCTACGTACGATTTTTATTAAAGTGAGTAATCGATTTTTTTGGCGTTTTATTGAACGTGACGCGTTGTTATAGCGTTAAATAGATCCGTTGAGACCGAGATTTGGGATTGCTTTTTTAATGCAATTCTTTTTATTTGAAATAACACACATAAAAAAAAAAATACAGTCGAATTGAAAACCTCCTCCTTTTTGGGAAGTCGGTTAAAAAAAGACGTTGCCACGTACTAGAAATTTCTCCTGTATCGTGGGTGCGTTTACAAATATCTAAAAACTCACATACACATACCTCCAGACCCGGGACAGACCATACAAATATATGCTCCGTTCGGTAATCGAAACACTGCTGCGCTGCGACTCATATCGCTCAGCCACTGCGCCAACCGTACAATAATTGTAATTGTTATTTAAGAAGTATTTTTTCAAACAAAAGATCAATAAGGCTCACGACGAAAATAAACACAATAACTTTTCGTGATCTTGTTACTTTGTCAGAAAATATCACTAATTATTTCTCGCAGGCCATTGCCATGGTATCAAAATGGTAGTCAGGAAGTTTGCTTCAGATCACAGCCAGACAAGCAAGCAGCATTTTAGTCGAAACAGCAATTCAAAAATAGAAATATAAGCACACCTACTTATGTTTGCAAGGCTAAAGGCTGGCTGCTATATTGAATATTTTGAGTTAGGAATATATAAAACTCTAGTTTAATAGGTATTAAAGTTACAAGGGTTTGCAAAAGTTAAGTTTAAAAATAAATAAAATAAAATGTTTTATTCGTTAACAAAAGTTTCATAAAAAAAACAAAACTTCAAATCAAGGATAAGACCGTTTACACAGAAGTTAAGATATACAATCACTATAGTCTTGGCAAATTACTAGCGTGCCATGTTACTTACACGTCATGGTGAACCTATGACACGCGTGCCTGTGGTGGCACACGACCAAATATTTCGGGCACGCCAAAATGAGGTTATTTAGCATCTAGGTAACTTGCTAAAGCAGAAATAACACCCACTCCTACTTTTATTTAAATTTTTTAAATGTAAGAATTTCTGGTTGCAAATAAAGAATTGATTAATTAATAGCTTACTGCCACACTCAGAGACGTTAACGGTTACTTAAAGCTCTCCTTAGTAGAGATTTTAAGTACAAAATCTATACTAAGGAACGCGTTAAATAACCGTTAAATGTCTCTGAGTGCGGCAGTTAAAGTTTTATTTTTTGTCAATTACACATAAAGTCAAAATTCTTTGGCGGCACGTCAATATCACATAAAAAAAACACGTTTTCTAATAAAGGTTCGCCATCCCTGCCTTAGGATGCAACAACTATACCTACCGACGTCACCTCTATCATTTTAACCCATTTCTTCACCTAAACAATGCTTCCTGACACAGCAGGCACCAGGGAGATACTCTCATCTCGGCCTCATCAGCTAAGAGTTGTGCTCATCCAGCCAGCGAGCACATTGTCCACGCCGTCGTTGTCAGGTTCCCAGAAATGGATGCTGTTGTGATTTGTAAGAATAGTGTGAGCACACGAAAGAGGGTTAAAAGTAGTGAGTGCATACGGTTTTAATGTAGTGTTGTGATATTTGCTTGAAAATAAGTACTGCCGAATTTGGAATTTTCCATCTTGTTTATTAAAAACTCTATTAGAACTACAGAAAGTCTTGTTCTTCGGAAATATGACACCCAAATTGGAATATGACATCAAAAGGATTTACAGAATCAACTCAAACAACAAAACAGGTTGCCAGCTTGTCGGTCTTTTATCGGTTACATCTCGGGGAATGTGCGATGGAATTGCATGATCTAATTCCATATAGCCCGTTTCATCATCGGACTACAAGACGTACGGCGATGCGCCATCGGTACATGGTGGACATCCCACCCATACGCACTAAACGTTTTGGAAATACTTTCATAATGGGTACAGCTAAGGAGTGGAATTCCTTGCCGGAGTCTGTTTTTCCCGGTAGGATACAATCTAGGGGTCTTTAAGTCAAGAGTGAATAGGTTACTTCTAGGCAAGCGTGCTACACCTTCGACCACATCATCGCTTACCATCAGGTGAGATAGCGGTCAAGCGCAAGCCTATCTATATACGATAAAAAAAAAATGTTAGGGAGGGAAGTAATCATAAGGTTATGGGCAACAACACTTTCACGAACGCGGTATATTTTATGCCATCAGCAATCACTATACTAAAGGTTGTGGTAAGTAGAAAAAATAGTTATTTTTGAAGGTTGTAGTGATTACCACGTGCAAATGCATCTTACGACGCTCAAGCTTTAGGTCTAGAAAATAATGAATAAGAATTTATTTACAAAATTCAAATTATTTTAAGTAAATCATATTGTAAGTACGCGCCATACCTAGTGCATGAATATTTTAATCTCGGCATCTCGTAATATCGGAATACTGCCATGCTTGGAATTTTCCATCTTGTTTATTTAAACTCTACTAGAACTACAAAAAGTCTTCTTCTTCGGAAATATGACGGCCAAATTGTAATTCTGTATTGCCCCATACTCTCTGAAAAGTTTCAAGTGTCTTTTGGCCCTGACAACTTACCAATCAGGTACAGCTTAACTTTTGCAACTTTCATGGTTGAAGAATCATTGTAAAGATAGTTTATACCTTCAGGCGTTTTGTGGTAATTGTAATGTTGCTCATTCATTTCACAGTCATAGATTTCACATTAATTTAAACTTATTTTTCGTGCATAGTATAATACTTAAAACGATTGTTTAGAAAACCGTTCCAGCATTATTTATTATCTCACTCAACATTATACATTCTATTTGACAAAAACTATTTAAACAAATAATAAAAATAATGACAGAATCATTTTGTTTTTTTTTTTTGCAAATAAATCGTCGGTCGGGGCGGGTGCGGCTCCCCAGGGTTGTCACAATGCTGCGCAGTTTCCGCGCCGCTGGCCACCAACAAAACTGGGAGCATGCGGACACGCTGACACCCCTAATGTCACTGGTTCCGTGTGTGTGGTGTTGGGTACTGTGAGGTTCGTATCGTTGTGAGCTAGTGGTTAGGGCTGGTACACTTAACTTTTACAACCAATATTTAGATAGTTAATTTTGGCAAGGCACTTTTTAATTGAATGTTAACTTTAAAATTTCTTTCACTTTCTTTATGTTTTCTTCACTACCTTCGAAGTTTTACGAGTGCAAGGAATTTGAGGCTTGGAGTAAGAGGGGGTAAGCATTGACTATAGGTACTAATTAAATTGAAATCAATCACCTTACTTTAAATTTAGTTTTACTGAAAAGAAAATTACGTGAACGACGACTAGAATAAAAACGGCCAAGTGCGAGTCGGACTCGCGCACGAAGGGTTCCGTACCACTATCGCAAAAAACGGCTTAATAACTCGTTTGTTGTATGGGAGCCCCCACTTAAATATTTATTTTATTCTTTTTTTATAGCGGCAAAAGAAATAAATCATCTGTGAAAATTTAAACTGTCCGGCTATCACAGTTCATGAGATACAGCCTGGTAACAGACGGACAGACAAACAGACGAATCATAGATTCTTAGTAACAGGGTGCCGTTTTTACCCTTTGGGTATGAAACCCTAAAAACACCAGAAAGCAATCATATACAGCATTATTCAATCCACTAATACAAGCTACCAACCTACACAGCCACACTAAAAACCCAATTCGTATCGCTAATCAAATGTGACGTCACCACACTTCCCTCTCGCCATCCCTGCGACCCTGGTGTAATGTGGGCAAGCGCGCCGCGACGCCCCGTCGCGTCGCTGTAAGTCCGCGCCGTATGACGTCACGCCTTTGAATGCGACTTTTGTTTTGCACAGCCCTTAATTATCTTGATTAGGAGCGTCGAATATGTTCAACGGATATGCTTCAATGTAGGTATGTTTTGTTGGTTTGTCTTTGACGCACGGAAAAATAAAACCTAGAAGGGCTTAATTGTAAATTTTTGATTTAATTTTGGTAAGTGGTCATGTGGAGTCTGGGAGATATGCGACGATACGATCACCAGATTTTAAAGAATTTCTCATTAGAGTCGAACGGACTTTAAAGGATGCTGTAGTGTAATGATGTAGTCATAAGGATGGATGGATGCACTTTAGGGCACGCGGAAGAGTTTATGCCATCAGCAATCACTTTACTAAAGGTTGTGGTAAGTATATATTTTTTAAATCATGCTTCTTATTGTCAGTTGAATGCGACATTTGTTTTACACAGCCCTTAATTATCTTGATTAGGAGCGCCTGTTGGATGCTTCACATGTTGGCTTTTGACTTCAAGGTATCGTTTTGTAGACGTGTCTTTCGCGTGTGCAAGAAATGGTTTTGTATTTGTTTCGGTTTTATTTTGTTAATTTATGAAAACATCTGGATTTTAACTAAGTTTTACGTTTACGTTTTAGATTCCAACAGAGGAGGTACCTAGATGTGTGGCGTTAGGTAGACTTAAGAATGGGTAAAATCATTTTCATGAACAACTCGACGAGACCAGAGGCCTAAGTGCGAGTTTTCACTCACACTCAATTGCGTTAACGTAAACGTCAATTTGTATTGAAACTGGATAATTTGACATAAGAGATCGTTTAAGTTATCACAAGTGGGTATGTTAAAAAACTCGGAATAAGCACACAGCAATTACTTCAGTTAATGCGGTACATATGGCAGTTTTCTGAATGTGGTGGAGCTGCCATGTGAAGAAGAACGTACCAAACTTAATATTCAATCTTCTAAACAAAACAAACTACCTGAACAGATTTACTGCACATGAAATCAGTTCCAAACTATAAAACAACGTAAAATTACCATGACCGTACCTACCCCTTAAAAGACCCTTCCTTAACCCAGATAGGTACTAAAATAAAAATAAATAGCACCAATTGGTATCGTACAATTATGTTCAACCGACACAGAATGGTTCAGGGCAGGGGTAATGGTACGTGACCATGTTGCCATGCACTGCTGGTCACAGGCTTATTAATTGTTAACATATGAGAAACTATGTGGTATATAACTTTTGAGGGCGTGAGTGCAGTTTTTGAAGACAAAAGGCAAAAAACGGAACCCTTATGGATTAGTCATGTCTGTCTGTCCGTCCGTATGTCACAGCTAAACTTGGTAAGTAGATGTATTCTGTGAACCGCATTAAGATTTTCACACAAAAATATAAAAAATACAACAAATTTTGGGGGTTCCCCATACTTAGAACTGAAACTAAAGATTTTTTTTTTCATCAAACCCATACGTGTGGGGGGTATCTATGGATAGATCTTCAAAAATGATATTGAGGTTTCTAAAATATTTTTTTCTAAACTGAATAGTTTGCGCGAGAGACACTTCCAAAGTGGTAAAAGGTGTGCCCCCCCTGTAACTTCTAAAATAAGAGAATGATAAAACTAAAAAAATATATGATGTACAATTACCATGTAAACTTCCACTGAAAATTGGTTTGAACGAGATCTAGTATGTAGTTTTTAGGGTTCCGTACCCAAAGGGTAAAAACGGGACCCTATTACTGAGACTCCACGATCCACCTGTCTGTCTGTCTGTCTGTTCGTCTGTCACCAGGCTGTATCTCATGAACCGTGATAGCTAGAAAGTTGAAATGATCACAGATGATGTATTTCTGTTGCCGCTATAACAACAAATAACAGAATATAATAAGTATTTAAGTGGGGCTCCCATACAACAAACGTGATTTTTTGGCCATTTTCTGCGATAATGGTACGGAATCCTTCGTGCGCGAGTCCGACTCGCACTTGGCCGGTTTTTATTTACGTTATAAATCGTAAACCGAGTCAATTTACCAAGTACGGAACCCTTCGTGCGCGAGTCCGACTCGCACTTGGCCGGTTTTTTTTCCTTGGGGCAGGCAGAAACTACAGAACTCCACCTGCTACGATGCTTACAGTATACTACTTATGCTTCGTCAGCGTTCATATCTGGTCATACATACCGGTTCTTACTTATATTGCAAGCTTTTATTCAACTTGCAATGTATGTGTGTTCGGGTCAAATCTTGCAACTGAATTTTAAAGCAGTTTTTCTACACCGATTAAGATGACATTTTGCGTACACGTTTAGTTTCGATGACAATTCATAGTTAGCTAAGTGACGCCAATATGGCGGATGGCCCAAAATGGCGGACTAGTAATTTTTTGTGCACTGCCATGGGTATCAAATGTAAATGTTTGCTGAGAAGAATAAGGAAAAAGCTTGTTTTAAAAAATATTTTAATGATTAATTCTTTATAGTTAATGTAAGGCTGGCGGATCCCAGAGGCGGCTTAGTTAATTCTAACTTCAAAAAGCCACATCCTCATCCGAAAAGAAGAAAGAAGAGGAAGTGGTCAGATTTTTTTCCAGATCATTTAAAATTGTGTAGATATTGAGATGATTTGACCAACAAATGGAATTATTAAAATGCAAAATTATTATTAAAGACCCAACGAGTCCTGGGAGGTATCTAGTACACGTCCTAACAGTTCATTTACAAAGTTGTAATCCAGCACACTGAATTTCAGCAAAACAGCTACAGAAAAACCTTCGAAATGACACCACATTAAGAATACAGTCAACAAAAACAAATTTAAGCTAACCGTCAGCTGCGGAACATTAGGCCTCGTATCACATTATTTAGCAGTCGTAATAATAAAAAGTCAATAAAGACATAAACTCCGCATCTCCTGCGGCTAACCTAATGGCGGCGCACACTTTAACCGTTCTAAACAAATAAAACGCTGCCGTCCTATGTCTACAGTGCCACTATCTGACAAAATCAAAATTTGACTTACAAAAAAAAAACACAAAATAATAAAAAAAAATGTGTTAATTCTAACTTCCTTATGAATCCTACTTATTAACATAAACGTAAAAGTTTGAGTGGATGAACGGATTTTGTTGAAACTTTACAGAAATATAGCTTATACAGCACATATGCTATGATTTATAAAGATATTAGGAGAAGTACTAATATAACACGGGTGGAGCCGCGGGCGGCAGCTAGTATTATAAATGCGAAAGACACTCTGTCTGTTTGTGTGTTTTCACGCTTAAATTGCTGAACCGATTTATATGAAATAGTTTGAGATCCTAGGAACGACATAGAATAGTTTTTATCCCGGTAGTGCATTCTCTTAGGATTATAAAATACATTTTACGCGGGCGAGGCCGCAAAAAAAGCTATTATTCAACCATAAATTATAAGCGAGAATAGCTGTTGTCAAAAAATAGATCTAATTGCGCAGTGTCAATTAAGCACATTGTTAATTTAAATCAATTACTTAATCTTAAAAAAATGGGTTTGTAAACAACGCAATTTGTGGCGTTTTTTATTTTTGATCTGCAATCTATTATTAGTAGAAAAATACTGCTTAGGAGAGAGAGATATTGCTGATTACGGAGGTATTAAATACTCAAAATCGGCCAAATTTCATATAGTGTCACTCTAGTTATAGGACGGCAGACCGTAGAACTGTGAAATATAACTGTAACAGGTGGATTATCTGTTTTTTTTATACTCTGTGTCAGTTGGCGAGGCAGCCCTGAGTAATTATTAGCGTTTAACATCCAACCTGCTGTTATATGTGTCAATTTATTAAACGAAGGTTTTTGTTTTTATAATTAAATAGTTAAATTAGATTTTTTTCTTGGAAGATCGATGACGTGTTTTTGTTAAAGAGAATTAGCAAAAAACTCACTCGTGCTTGGGTTAGTTGTAATGCAATAATCATATTTCCTTTGGAGTTGGCTAAGTACCTAACTCATTTAACTAATTAAATACAGTGAAACCTGGATAACTCTACGTAAATCGAGCTGTCCAAATTGTGAATTGAATTAAGTCTCACTCATATATTAGGCCTTGAATTCATTTATTTCTAAAGATTACAAATCACATGTACAGAAATAAATACTAAACATTACTTGAATTATAAATTTTTGGTTCACACCAGAGTCAAATGGATTATGTAAGTGACATTAGTTATTTATTTTATTTATGACCTTTTAAGGGTACATACTAGTCAACGGCACGAACTATTTTGTGCGCGGGGTTAAAATGCATTTTATATCAACCGACAACACGTGCGGCAGAGATAGATGCTGTGATGAGCAGTAGGGAGCTAGCTCGCGTACGAATACACACTTTTGCAAATTTGTAGTGAAATGGATAATGATTTAGGACGAAACCGAGCGCGCGAAATTTTATAAACAGACCTTTGGCAGTCTAGATATCATGAAAAAACGACTAAATCTATCTGTTCATAATAAAATTATTTGCATTGTTGAACTACTAATCTATCCCTGTATGGAGGCCGTTTTGCAATTTTCCGTCTTCTTATGGTATTTATTCGCGCCCAAAAATGCGTTAAAATTAGTGTCGAAATGTGGAACTTTCAACGCTCATAACTTTCAAATATTTTCTTTATTTACTTTTTCGCTTCCATACAGGGCTAGATAATGATGAGACAAATTGATATCACTTTTTATTTTGAACGTACATCGTCAAACAGTGGAATAATCCCTAGACTACGTTTGTATGGAAGAATTTTCGACTAGTGTAACCTTAAGGGCCTACAACCACTTTAGTGCTGTAAAACGGTTACTTTC
The DNA here is from genome assembly GCA_948252205.1 of Orthosia incerta. Classification (NCBI taxonomy): domain Eukaryota; kingdom Metazoa; phylum Arthropoda; class Insecta; order Lepidoptera; family Noctuidae; genus Orthosia; species Orthosia incerta. The sequence continues at coordinate 10,491,762 of OX411759.1, forward strand.
TAAAGCATACTCCTTAGTAACGGCTAGGTTAAAAGGTTTGAAAATATACATTTATTATTGATTCATGTACTGCATAATTTTTGAAACATGGTTATTTCGTGTAACTAATAGTTTTGCTTTAAAAAAAATAATTAACAACACGATATTTTTTCGCAACTTTTGGTAACTCCTCCAAAACGACTTGGCTGTTTAAAAATATTTTTACACAGAAAAAATGATGGCTGGAATTTCTCCGTAACTGAAATAGCATAACATGTAAATCAAATAATAATATTATTTGATATCTTGCAAACAAAACTGTTCAAAAGGAGGCGCACGGCCAGTACTGCGTTAACATTGGGGCGTATATGTATATCGCCTGAAGATGTGGCACTTTAGTACTTTCAAAATGTGGCACTAGTATTATATTCTAAATCTTTTTTTCCACTCGACTCAATCTTGATTAAGCCGAGTCAATCCAACTGACAGGTATGGCTTGTTATTTATTGTCATTAATTGAAGGTTTTTCCATTGTCATGACGCTTGGGTCAAGCAGAGTGGATGAAGTTTTCTCCAAAAGGAATAAGATATAGGTGTCTGGAAAATGGACAACCCATGGCAGTACCTATCTACATATCCTAGATCAAATTTTCTCAAAGATATTTTCCAAGAAAAATTCTTTGCAAAATCTTCTTTTCCTCTCCACAATTTGGTTTAGCTATACCAAAGTTCAGACATTTTCCCTATACGAGTAATAGCAACATTGTTTCTTGAAGTAGGTAGACGTAGACGCAAAAGACAGTGAGGTTGCGGAATATCGCTCACGTGGATCGGAAGCGGTGTCGCGGGAAGCCGATACCGCCGCCGTACATTCACTATAGTCTAGGAGACAGTGAGTGACGATGTCGGACGAGGGAAGGGATTTTTAGACAAACAATGGGAATAGTCATCAGGTGTAGAATATTGCACTTTACGGGACAGTAGTGAACGTTTAACCGAACGAAAAAATTGTTCCAATATAAAAGCAAATTCACGTTTTCCAGGCAGCAGACATCAGGGGGGTGACCATAAGTTCTTAGAGCGGTATCAATTTGAGATCGAGTTAGTGACAGATGTATACAAGTCATATACATCTGTCCCTTATTCGATATCAAATTGATACCGCTCTAAGAGCTTATGGTCACCCCCCAGCACAGGAGCAATCGTTGTGGTAATGCTGCTACGGATGGGAGGGATGGGATTTATTTGTCGAGTATTGGGTTCTAGATCTTTCGACGAAGAATGTTTGTTTAATCCATTTCTTTTGAAAAGTAAAAACGGTATGAAAACATGAGAACCACAGGCAACTAATGTGATGCCTAGGATACTTTCAATCTGTGTATGGTTATTTCACGTACGAAACTTATCATGCTCCATTTATTTAATTTATTGCCGCACTGCCGAATGTAAATCCTCCAAAATAAATGTAGTCTTAGATAAATTTTAAGTAATAAGAGGAAATATTTCATAATTTGATGAACTATCAAACTACTAAAGTAAAAAAAAAAAAAATTCGTTCAAGTAACTTTGCAAGTACCTAGCTCCTATCCTATATATCTGCTAAGTCAGCTCGCGATCCTATCAGTGGCGTCAATTGCCCGTGCCAAATGCCACTTCCCGATCTCCCCCCTCCTTCCGATCCACACCCCTCACCCCCCAATGTCGTCTAAAGACGTCTTATCTCGGAGTGGAGAAAAAAACGATCGTGATTGAATGTTTCCGCCGATCTCATGGAACTGATAATCTTTGCGTGAAAACACAAGCCTGCAATGATGATTGGAATACTGATGGGGTGGGCTTAAGAAATAAGGATAGATTATGGGTTTTGTCACGGCACTGGTCATTGAAGGTCAAACGACAACCATCGTTTCTACGTAAACTAGAATCAAATATCTACCAACGGTTTGCCGTTGGTACCTAACTGGCTGATAGGCGAGTAATGGGTAGCTCGCCGTCCGATGATGACCAGGCCCGAGTCGACGGCGCGTAGTGTTCCACGCGCGCCTCAAAGTGATGTCAGCAAAAACTGATGGGGTCCGCTTGGGCCGATGCCTGTCTGGGTCGTGGATAAATTTGAATAAGAGTTACTGCGTCCCTGGCTCAAGCAACTGAAGGAACACGGATGGGTTTTAGCCAGTAAAATTCAGACACGCCCGCCCGCTTCACCCTGAAAAAAAATTATCGAGTGAAGAGCGAAAGCTATCATAATTCAGACAGACAGATTGCGTGAATATTTGTCTAATAGTTTCGACATATTGGCATTCCTGTATTGTTCATTTTGTTAAGGTACTACATAATACAATTACTTTTCATATTCGTGTATTCGTCTGAAAAATTTGTTTTTAACCCCTGACGGGAAAAAAAACAAAAAACCCGACTGCTTAAAAAGCGAACTAAAAAGACGTAAACAAGAAGAAAATCATGCTGTGCAGTCGGAGGATACATATTCACGAGCTGGCTGACCAAAACCAGATGTATCCTCCGACTGCACAGCTTGATTTTCTTTCTTTGTTTACGTCTTTTTAGTTCGCTTTTTGATTTTTTTTATAAACTTACTTTATTTATAACTTTTTAGTTAACTTTTTTTTCAAATTAAGTACATTTAAACATATAAGTGTTATATATTTTTGAAATCATCTCTCAAAACCTTTATTTTGATACCCCACATGATGGTTTTGGAAGGATATAAAAAATTGGGACCCCACAATATTGCGCCCAAAATCCGCCATTTTTATATTTTAAAATTTTAATGTAGACAGTGACACTCGCAAAGTTAAAACGAATCGATTGACATAAGAATCATCAAAATCGGCCAACGCGATTGGTCTCTGGAACGCCACATAGGAACAAAAACATACATACATAGACTGATAAACACATTACCCTCCTTCGGCAGTCGGGTAAAAAGAGGGGTGTTATAAGTTTGACGTGTGTACCTGTATGTTTGTGTATTTATTTAGACTTCATGCACAAAAGGTACAAAGGCGGACTGATCTGTCTGTAGCAGCATAGATCCTAAACGGATGAACAAATTTTGATTTTTGAAAGATTACTTTATCTGGCGTGTTTCTTAGCTATGTTTGATGAAAATCGATTCAACCGTTCAAAAAATATTATTATGTTTTACTGTTTGAATCGGGAATTTGCGCAAAATAGCGCGTCGGGGGTTATTTAGTTTTAAATTGTAATTGTTAACAAAATATACTCGTATATTTCAACATCATGCATTTGCATTCTTTTCCATTATAAATTATTGGATCATTATTGTCTGCATTTTTAGTTCTTGCCAAGTCAAAAATCGCCTACCTACACAGACAAACTGCACACACATTGCATTTAGCTCCGCAGTCACAATGCAATTCCCGTCCAGAATTAACGCATGTCAGCCCGAATTGACCTCCCGTCTGCAAGAAACGATCGATTATCGTTCCACGGCTTAATTGCGATGCGTTTAAAACAAAAAGTCTGTCCGGCCTGTTGCCTAATGACGCTATAAACTCGAAATTATACGGTCCGTTAGTTCGACCGACCGTTGTTCCTCCCATACGAGTGGTAGGGTTCATTGCGTTTGATATGGAACGCATACGCGGGTGAAGGTTGGTTTGTTTACTTACCTTGAGCTGGTTTGTGGGTTATTGTCCATATTCGATTGTATACGTGGGACACTCAGAAAGTTTTGCGAAACTAAAAAAAATTGTTCTATACGTACATATATTTTTATTAAATCTTTTCAAAGTACTTTCCACCAGCCTCTATACAAAGATTCATGCGCCTAAACCAGTTTTCAAAACACTTTTTCCAGTCCGCCGCAGACACCTCGTTTACAGCCTGCTCGAACGCAGCCAGCGCATCTTCCGGCGACGAAAATTGTATCCCTTTGAGCTGATTTTTTATTTTTGGGAATAAAAAGAAGTCACACGGTGCTAGATCAGGGCTGTAAGGAGGGTGACCCAGGAGTTTGACTGGCGTGCTGTCCAGGAAGTCCCTCGTTTTGAGTGCGGTGTGCGCAGGTGCATTGTCGTGGTGGAGCAGTAGCCCGCGGAGCCCTGTGTTTGGTCGCTTGTTGCTTATAACAGAGAAAACTTCTGGCAAACATTTGGTAGTATACCATTCGGCATTAATGCTTCTTTGATCCCGTAAGGGAATTGATACCAAGTGGCCAGTCAAATTAAAAAAGCTAGCGATCAAAATCTTACCCCCGCTTCTAGATCGCTTCACTTTGGTAGGCGTTGGCTCATTTTGAAACACCCAAACAGTCGACTGGCGCTTGGTTTCTGGGTCGTATTGATAAATCCAGGACTCATCACCTGTAACGATGTCGTAAACACGCCGAGACGAGCCTGCTTCAAATTTGTTAAGCATATCACGGCACCATTCCACCCGGGCCTGCTTCTGAGCATCGGTGAGGTTGTGCGGCACCCAGCGTGATACTATCCTCCTCACGCGAAGATGGCTGTGTAGAATCTCGTGAACGCTTCCCGATCCAATCTTCAATATGTGTTGAATCTCCTGATATGTAATTCGCCTATTGTCTTGGATTAAATTTTTCACTGCTAGCACGTTTTCTTCGGTAACAGCCGTCAAAGGGCGACCGCTTCTTTCGTCATCCCCCAAAGTTGGTCGACCGCGCTTGAATTCGTTATACCAACGATACACGGTTGCCTTGGAAGGGCCTTCATCCATGAATGCCATTTGAAGTCTATCGTACGATTCATCCGGTTTCAGGCGACACTTGAAATCGTATAAAATCATAGCTCTAAAATGTTCCCGGCGCAGATCCATATTTCAGTGAGACACAATACTTTGAATTAACTCGCAAAAAATGTGGAGGGAAATTTTGAAATTGGAACTTACTTATTTTTACTTATAAATAATCATATTTTCGAAAAACATTATAACTGGCCAGTCTCCAATATATAAAAACTTTTTTTCGCAATACTTTCTGAGGGGCCTGGTACAGTCTGATGTATAAACGAATAATCATTGAACGGCAAGGTTACAGTTGTAAGTTGCAGCAGTAGGGGCCCAAACACTATCTGATGCTGTAGTTAATGCTTTTGGCAACTAAATGAATGATACTAGAAGTAAATTACAAAGAAGGTACAATTAAAAGACCATACCTGGAAGAAATTCCAAGGACCAAGTCATTTAGTACAGCTCGGCAAAGTTTTAGTTTCTTTCTTTCTTCTTTTCTTTTTTTTTCTGTACAAAAAAAAAACGTTGCCCCACACTAGGAATTTTTTCCTGTATCGTGGGTGCGTTTACAAACATAAACTCACATACTCAACACCCAGAGCCGGAACAACTATCTGTAGGACATACAAATATTTGTTCCGTGCGGACATCGAATCCGCGACACGCAGCGTAGCAGTCAATCGCTCAACCACTGCGCCAACCGTGCGCCCGTTTGTTTTTACCGTGGAATAGTTGACACAGAGAGCAGTGGTGGCCCAGAGGTAACGACCCCGGCTTACGTGTCGGGTCATGAATTCCAATCCATGCAGGTACTTTACCTTATGTAAATTATTTCATCACCACTGCTCTTAAAACGGTGAAGGAAAACATCGTGAGGAAACCAGCTTGTCCCAGAACCAAATATCGAAGACATGTGACATCCACCAACCCGCACTGGGTCTGCGTGGTGGATTAAGGCCCATTACCTCTCTTACAGAGAGGATACCTGTGTCCCAGCAGTGGGCATATTATAAGGCTGATGATGAGTTGTCACAATTAACTAGAGGCGCTAGATATGTGACATGCTAACAACGAAAAAATCGCGAAAGCGTTTAATAAAAATCAGAAATGTATGGCAATGTATGGTTGCCAAGTGCTATACAAATTTCACATGATCAGGGGACCATAAGCTCTTAGAGCGGTATCAATTTGAGATCGAGTAAGTGAAATTGCAGATACATCTGTCCCTTATTCGATCTCAAATTGATATCGCTCTAAGGCTTAAGACGAACTGTGATTTTTATTCGCGCGAATAAAAATTGTGCACCGCAGTGCGTGCAGCTTCATACATTTCCATAGGTCGCAGAGTGCGCGGGAAAAAAATTCGCGCGAATAAAAATCGCAGTGCGTGCTATGCTTAAGGCGATATATACACCCCAATGCTAACGCAGTACTGGCCGTGCGCCCGCTCGATGCCAAAATATCAAAATTGAACCTCCTTTTGAACAGTTTTGTTTGCAAAATATTATTTTTACATATGCTATGTTAGTTATGAAGAAATACCAACCATCAATTTTTCTGAGTAAAAATATTTTTAAGCATCCAAGTCGTTTTGGAGGAGTTTCCAAAAGTTGCGAAAAAGTATCGTGTTTTTAATTATTTTTTTAAAGCAAAACTATTAGTTACACGTAAAAACCTTGTGTTCAAAATTATTTACATGAATCAATATTTTTTTTTTTTTTTCAAACCTTTTAACCTAGCCGTTACTACGGAGTATGCTTTGGAAAGTTACCGTTTTACGGCACTAAAGCGTATGTAGGCCCTTAAGAGCTTATGGTCACCCCGCAGTACGTTTACGTAACGTTTTGAATTTTGACAATCGTCATCGATGAAATTATATAATGACACTCCTCAGGCCAGCTTTGTATCATCGCTTGCAAATGTCCAAAATTACAAAATAATGAAGTTGATTTATCAGAGACTAGATACAGCCTGCCCTATATTCCACCAAAACTTCCACCACGGTTAACCCAAGAAAATCCCGCACGTTAACATAACGTAGTATCAAATGGAGCAGCACGGACGTCGCTATAGCATATTGAAAGAGGCGGGTTCCAACAAAGTTGTTTTATCAGCGGCGATAAGGATGAATCCCATTTATGGGAGCTACCGAGCTATTGCTCCGAGGCGCTCACCCGTAGACTCAACCCGCGACTCAACCGCGCCGCACCCGCACCGTTTTATGAGTCTCATAGGGATAAAGACGCAAGTTATAAAGACACAAGAATATTAAAAACTAGATGATTATATTCAAGATAAGAATGCTTGGAAACATGCTGGTCCTGCTCCATAGGGTAATCCTTAGTATAGACAAAATCAAATTGGTTAATTTGTATTATATTCATAATTATAGTAACGCTTTATTTTTATTATTTTTGTTTAAAAAATTTGACTCGCACAAATTCCGTTGTTGTTGAATTAGGTAATTTACCTATATAAGCAATAATTGTAAGTATGTGAGAACCATGTTCCTATTTATCAAGTGAAGGGTTTACCTGTTAGTGCTTGTAATACTTTATACCTATATGTAGTATAATAGTGCTAGGTGCATCGTCCTCACGTACATGAATTTATTAATGTATGTACTTTAATATTGTAAAACATTTTTCTTTTTTAAAAGAGTAAGTATGGAGTTTCTTGTGCATTCTTCTGCATAACAAGCTACTTTTCCGAATGCACGGTAGAATCAATTTTTATTACTTGTAAATTTAATTGTTAACGTTCAAAAGTGCCGCTTAGTGGCCTAATTGAATAAATACATTTGACTTTGACTTTGAGTTACGTGAAATGTATGGATTTAATTTTGATTTCGATTTTTTGTCACCGGGATCTTCAAAGAAGCAAAGAGACTATCGGCCCAGCTGACGAATAGTGGTTACTGCTTCCTGAACGCAACATGCAAGAAGCTTACAGATGCGTTATTGTTGACTTTGTAAATAACAATTGTCTTATGGAAACAGCAACCACCTCGCAAGAGAGCAGTGGTGGCTCAGTGGTATTGCCCTCGACTTACAAGTTGTAGGTCGTGGGTTCGCACCCAGGCAGGTGTTTTACTTTACTCTGTGTAAATTATTTCTTCACTACTTCTCTCAAAAACGTTGAAGGAAAACATCGTGAGGAAACCGGCATGTCCTAGAACCCAAAATTCGACGATACGGGACATCCACAAACCCGCACTGGGCCCGCGTGGTGGATTACGGACCATCCCCTCTCACAGAGAGGAGGCCTGTGTCCCAGAAGTGGGTACATTATTAGGCTGATGATGAACCAACTCGTTTGATGTTAGTAGCTTATTTTCGTTAGGTCTGTGCATGCTTTCCGGGTAAAGTCACGATGATAAGGCAAGATCTAAATAAAGTCCCACAAAGTATTATCCTGATTTACACATAAATGATTGACGCTCTTTTCAATAGTTTCCGAAACCAGCTTGGTATCGATTTATTAAAAAATATTCCAGACGAATTTTCTCTAAAAACCGAACTCAGCGAAAAAATCAGATTAACGATAACGCAAAAAAAAAGTTTTTTTTACATAAAATAAAAAAGTATTCACCACTTACGCGGCAGCTAACTGACCTTTGAAAGGAATACCGTGCATATAGAGCGAATAAAAAAATACAAAAAAAGAACTCGACCAGATTTTCGTGTGGTCAGCGGAAAAAAACCCGGGAAAAACTATCATCCGTGCGCCGCCCGACTTTATAGCTACGATAACGAAGCTGCAGGATTGGGGCCTGAGCGATCCAATGTTATCTCACTGCGCGGCTTTTGCAATATAAAATAAATGGTAGAATATTGAATGGATGAAAATGTTTATTTTTTTAATGAAAGGAGGCTGTTTTCAATGATTTTTAACAGGACAGACGCGTAAGGATTCCATTCCTTACGCTTGATTTGTTATACTGAAAAATTTGGGCGTTTCAAGGCAAAATGGATACAAAAATAGTGTTACGGACCTTTTTATTATCCAGTTCTGTAATGTAATTGAATTAATCCAAACATCCTGACATCCTACTATACGTAATTCAATACTTGAATTTTGGAGATCGGCCTATCTGCGATAAAAGACCGCGCAATAAAAAAATATCGCATCGAATTACCGGAAACGTCCATCTCTATATACAGAAATTGATCCAAATTCTAATTTCAAAAACTTAAATACTGGCTGCAAAAATGTAAGTTCACCGTAAACGGCCGTCAAACTTTTTTACAATGCATGTCCTCGAAAAGAGCGTTTTCCAAGCAGCCAAACTGTGCGGAAAGTGTCACTTTTTTTTACTAGTGCTTTTTACTTTCCTGTACTTTTTTAATTTTTAACTCCAACGTCAGCCCGCTGCATAGAGTTTTTATTATTTGAGAAAAGTTTTAAAATTAGTTAAGTACAGATTATCATTCATATAAAAAGTAAAACAAAACTAATACGTCATTTAAGGCGTTTTTAATTACTCTAGATTTAGATTTTGATCAATAAATTAATTTTAATTATTCATTAAATATGTTTGGCAGAATTAATATTTTGCTCGTGCCTTTTTGCATTATGACGTGACAGCTATTGCACATGCGCAGTAGAACTATGAACTATTAGTTAATCTGTGGATATGCTGAGCGCCCTTGAATAAGCGCCATTTTATTAATTTCTTGCTTGGTTCAGATATATTTTTTTATTTCCTCGCACAATGCATAGTAAAATGTTGTATGATACACGTGCGTAAGATGATTTCCGACTCGTGTCGATTTATCCACTCACTCGCTTTGCTCGCTCGTGAATAAAAATGCCACTCATCGGAAATCACCTACTTCGCGCACTTGTAGCATAAATAACTATTTCCAAATTCAATATTCAAAAATGTTTGACACGCATCATACAACGCGCGAACGGCCAGACACTGCATAACACTGATATGCACAATGTGTCACTTTGACGAAGGTCACAAGCCCGAGACTGGCCACGTGCCCGGACACGGATATGACGAGTTTTGTTCTTTTTTTGAAACGTGTTAAATGTGACAAATATGCGTGTGGCTGATTGACGTATTGGAGGTGAGAAGTGAGGTGGATAAAGTCGGTAACGTACGATTTTCAGTTGAGTAAACATTATCGTGATGCAATGGGACTACAGATGCTTAGACAGCAAAGAATACATAAAACGGTTACCTACTTTGACTTTTGAAACATCGAGTTTGTAATGAAGACAAGATTTTACTTTGGACATAACTATGGCAATGTAAGGTGACATCAGGATCCAGCATCAAACTCAGGACCTCACACTAAGAAAACACGCTTGCAAACAAAATATCCATTGAACCATGCTTCATGTAAATACACAAACAGTAGCTGTATGGTGTAATGCAAACTTATTACTTACCTACGTCAATACAAACATCGCAAATATAAATATTTGTTATGAATGCAAATCGTATTACCAAACGCACATGGATAACTACCTCGCTGACCATTTTTTGAGCGCCATTGTTGCCCTCGGATCAGTTTTCTACATGACATTTCAATACGATATGCTTGTCGAATGGCAAATCTCGAGCAGATGTTTATTCAGCGCATTCAACAAAAATTATCGCAACAACGAGATCTAAATCCATACACCATAACTAATTATATCCACCGTGTAACGTGTATTGTTCAACCGACGCTTTTGTCAGAACCCGAATTACTAACCTAGTTTGGGGATATTTGCAAAAAAATGTTCTTGAGATATCACGCTTTTTTGGTTTTGAATGCGAGTAATATTTTCTTTTGTCGGTGGGGTATTAGAGAGCGGTATTTAGTTACGTCGGTGTATCGCAGTTTGTTGTTACGAGGTACGGGCTACGGCCAGCCTGACGTGGTGGCTGTATTACAAAAGTTTGACGGCCGGGTCGTTCGATACGGTATCGATTTAGCTCGGCTGCATCCGATTCTGTTCGTTTATTTTTCACGAAATCGGACGTATGTAGGTTTTCGGGTTTGCGGTGCATCTGTGTCCAGTTAGTTGTAGGTGGTCTGTTCGAATAAAAATGTCGTGTTTCCTCTTTTTTATTGAGATTTTTCTATTTCGCGTGTCAACAGAATGCGGGATTTTTTCGCTTGCCTTTTTTGCAACTGTATTGAGTAAAGGGATCTGGATTGATTAATATCTGGACACGTTTGCCTTTTAACATGATGCCAGATAAACTATCTTTACCGGAAAACCTGAAGTAATTTTTCTTCGTCAAATCTGCAAAATAACGGGAAAACTATAAATAATTTAACAATGGTTAAACGCGACTGTCTTGTAAGGATCTGAATATTGGGCCACAAAAAGGAAGAATAAAAGGCAATTGCACGCAGCTGAGATAAAAATAATAAGAGAGATCTGCGGTCTAGAATTTAGCGCCTGCTTGGTTTAGCACTAAACTCTGAGTTGGTTGATTTAGTTGACTTTATCTTAGAATGGTGGTGGTTTGGTTACTGGTTTACGACAACTGGTTTAATGATACGCTATAATATGGTTTTATGGTTATATTGAACACTGGTTAAAATAATGGTAAATGGTAAATCTAAGCTAAAGTAGCACTAAGATGGTTTGATTCGAGTTACGCGATTGGTATCCGAACACGCACTAACTGACGCTAGTTGCGATACATGCATTTATGGAAATGCACGCAGGCAATAGTGCTGAGCTATTCGGTTGCGAATATTGTACCGAACATGCGGTGACTGGTGCTAAACAGATGGATAGAATAAGAAATTAAGGGTATTTAAGAGGAAAACGCACAGGACAGATCAGTGTGGCGACGCTTGGGGGAGGCCTATTTCCAGCAGTGTGTTGGCTCAAATGATGATGATCTAAGAGGAAATCTGAAAGTGGCACTGGTGACTGATATCAGCTGTCACGGCCATGTGATAACGAGGACTTAGAATAAAGTCATGGAATATTTTGAATATTAACGTGGATGGCTATAGAAGTAGAGGATATTATGGATGGTCTGATGATACTAGAGAAATTATGGATGGTCTGAGAGTAAGATAATTTAACGAGAATCTGATTGACCACCAATACCATGTTACGCATACGCCATGTTAGACGTCCCCAAACATATTGCGGCAAGTGCAAGGAATGATGACAGCATGTCTGTTAAGAACTCTGCCTTATGTTCAAATCCCTAATCTACTTTCAACAAGCACAATTACAGAATATGTCAGCAAACACAGACGGTAACATCAGCTTGATTTAATAGCCGGCGTATAAATCTATTCATCGCAGGCTAAACCTTTATACAAACAGCACTAATGAACGTGGCATCCCTGGTACCAGTAACTTAGTTACGATCGCGGTAACACGCTCGCTATCCATTTTTTTCCAGTCTACGGAGTTACACTGTTATTTTTAGGGTTCCGTACCTCAAAAAGTAAAAAAAAGGAACCCTTATAAGATCACTCTCTTGTCAGTCTGTCTGTCCGTTCGTCACCACCGATTTTCTCAGGAATGGGTGAACCTAGCAAGTTGAAATTTATACCAGATACTGAGGTCTATAGGTGTATAAAATCAAGGTCCTGAGTCAACACGATAAAAAGATATGGAAAAATTTCACGGAAACTTGTATGTGCCAAAATTTACCTTAATTTTCAACATTTTTTTTGAATTTTTGGTTTTTTTCCTTTACTTGTGCTGTAATACTGCTTTTAACCAAAATAGACAATTCTAGGTCAACCGAAAGTACACTATAGGTGTTGGGTCGAAAACCCGTTGACCTAGAATCACGAAATTTAGCAGAAAGTAAGGTTTAAATAAAAAGTATAAATAAAGTTGAAAATTAAAGGGTGTCCCCATACATATATAGTTGACGCCACCCTGGGTACGGAACCCTTCGTGAACGAGTCCTACTCGCACAACTTGGCCGGTTTTTATTGAGCTAGTGTATTTTTTATGAAGTTTACACGAATTTGACGTGTGAAGTTACTAATTGTAGTAATACATTGACAGTGGGCTCATCGCACGAATGCACCCAGATAGATGGTCAAAGATCATTTCTCACTGAAAACCTGTGGTGTGACGATCTGAGGGGTGACATAAGCTCTTAGAGCAAGGTTATTATGAGTGTGTGTGTGTTTTTTTATATAGTAAGTATGGAGTTTCTTGTGCATTCTTCTCCATAACAAACTACTTTCCGAATGCACGGTAGAATCAATTTTTATTCCTTGTAAATTTTAATGTAACGTCCAAAAGCGCCGCTAGTTGAAATAAAATATCTTTGTCTTTGTGCGTAAGGGACAAATGTATGTGACTTGTATACATCTGTCCCTTTTTTATTTACTGTTGAATTATGATAGTTTTATCACGTCAGCGTACGGGGACAGATCATGTTTGCCATTGTGGGTCAAAATTGGCCAGAAATCGCGCAAGACATAAAGGTTTGGAAGGAGAAAGGGGAGGGCTTTGCCCAGCAATGGGACACAACTTAGGCTAGGAAATAAAAATTAGGCTATACCTTAACTGTTCTGTGGTATATTCATAGATACAGCACTAATGAACGTGGCATCCCTAGCACCAGTAACTTAGTCACGGTCACGATAACGCGCTCACAATATTTATTTTTCCAGTCTTCGGAGTTACAATGTTATATTTTTGTGTTTTTATTGAGTCAGTGTATTATTAATAAAGTTTACATGACTTTGATGGTTTTTAGTTATTAATTGCAATAATAGAGATCGAGGTCAACCGCGGTGAAGGTGGTGTAACAATATAATCACGTTATCAAATCAAACTTGCCAGAGATCGCACAAAACAGATAGTTTTGGAAGGAAAAAGGGGAGTCATATGCAGTGGGTCACATATTAGGCTAGGAAAAAAAAAATGCTAAACCAGGCAATGCTTTATACAATCATCACTAATGAACGTGGCATCCCAGCACCAGTAACTTAGTTACGACCGCGGTAGCGCGCTCGCAATAATTATTTTTCCAGTCTTCGGAGTTACACTGTTATATTTTTGTTTTTATTGAGTTAGTGTATTATTAATAAAGTTTACATGACTTTTAGATTTTCCTTCTCACAGAGAGGAGGCCTGTATCCCAGCAGTGGGAAAATTAATAGGCTGATGATCATGATGATGATGATGACTTGACTTTTATGGTTTTATGTTATTAATTGTAATAATAGAGGTCGAGGTCAACCGCGGTGAAGGATGTGTGATATAATCACGTTTCCGAGTCAAACTTATACTGTTTAGATAGTTTTGAAGGGAGAAAAGGGAGTCCTTTGCCATGCAGTGGGTCATAAATTAGGCTAGCAAATAAAATTGATTGATAAGCTAAAGCAGGGCATGCTAAATACTTTATACAATGATCACTAATGAACGTGGCATCCCTAGCACCAGTAACTTAGTTACGATCGCGGTAACGCGCTCACAATCCACTTTTTCCAGTCTACAGAGTTGGGTATAGGTTTAAACACTGTTATTTTTGTGTTTTTTATTGAGTTAGCTTATATTAATATAGTTTTATAACACATTTTCTCGTAATGGGTCTCTCTCTTATTACACCAATTTCAATATAGTATTGTATCTCATTACGTACTTGTGCGTTATTGTAATGTAAAACGCACGAAGAGAAGGGAAGTTCCACTCCTTACCTGTGCGCACAATGAAAGTATTAGAAAACGCTTCGTATTTTATTTTTATTTGATAGAAGTATAGGCGAAATTACTGTCCTATCGTATGTATTGGCTTATATATATTGGCTCTCATAGTAACAAGGTAAAAACAACATTCCACAACAATTTTCCAGGTTAAGCAACGGTTGCCGAGGTCAGTCCATGGATGGGAGAATATTTATTAGTTAACCAGGGGTTGCCAAAGCGTGCGCCGCGGCGCGATGGTGCGCCTTAGTAAGTGAAGAAACGCGCCATGAAGCGTGGTTCAAGAATCCACGAGAATTTAAATGGCAAGAAGAAGAGAGTCTCATTGAACTCTCTTGCGACAGCACCCTTAAAACTAGATTCACATGTTCCGATTTGGTGGAAATTTGCGGTTCAAAATGAATATTCCACTTTAGCTTCAAAACCTATAAGAATTGTCTTTCCTTTTTTTTGCATCTCACATCACATCTTATCTATGCGAAGCTGGATTTTCAGCTGTAGCTGTAATCAAGAAATGTGAGAATCGGTGCCACGCTTTCAAAACATGCGTGGAGATCACCAAGCTCACCCATCATATTGACTAAGTAGCTATTGTATTTATTTTTGTTTTTCTTAAGTCTCTCTTGAATGTTTTATGTGTTAATTTTATATTCTTCTAAATAAACAGTTTGGATTCATAATGAGGATGTTTTAGTTTTTGTGTCTATCTATAAATATCATTGTACCTATTTATAACATAACATGTATGTGCGCCGCGGACTGAAAAAGATTACGAACCGTTAAGCCGTTGGTCAAAGCGTGGCGGTGATAAATACTCTTTCACGCCTAACGGAGCCTGTTGCTTGCTTACATCTAAATCGAGAATACGACTCCAGCCGACGAACGACTCAATTTGCAACCAATGTCAAATTCGGCGCCGAGTGTCACGAAAAGTGATAACGGTGGCCGCCTCTGTGCAAGCAATGCTTTGGTCGAAACTCGACACGCCGAACTCGTCAGCCGAAGTCAGCAGCCGACCCAGCGTAAATGAGCCATCAAAATGGTATATTTTTAAAACTTTGCCGCACCGGTTGCGTTTATAAATATTTAAAGTCACATACGCAAACAGCTAGCTCCGCAAAAACTATCTGTAGACCATACAAATATTTGTTTCGTGCGGGAATCGAACCCGCAACACGCAGCGCAGCAGCCGATAACTCAGCCACTAAACCAACCGTGCCGTCAAATGACAATGAGATAGCATGAAACTTTCAGCGTCAAATAATAGTCATTTACGAGATTTCGGCCATTTTTCCCATGAGAAAAATATACCAAAAATCTGTATCGTAAATACACCAAAACGAGACCACAACTGTACCGTCAATATTATCACTGAATTGCCTTGTGCAGCCGATTGTTCAATACATAATACATACGTGTGTGCTGGCCGTACATAGAGCGTAGTGTAAATAAGTACATGAGGTAGGTGTTTAAACAGTTTTTCACTGGCTACAGGCCTGTCGTTGTAATTCACTGACAAACGCATATAAAAGAGTCCGGTGGCAGACAGAGGGTGGCGTGGAGACGACTTTGGTATTATGTTTTTTTTACTAGATTAATTTTTTCGCAATCTTATTTTAAAATGTCTCTTTAACAGTTTACAAACTACAAGTTTTGTAGAAAGTAATACTAGTTCATTCGAGTTGTATCATTAAAACGTGAAACCTGAGGCAAATTTTAAGGTTCCGTAAAAATATCTGTTGCGATCTTGCACTGTGTGGATCGGAATACTGAGCCGCAAAGAAACAAATGAAAAATTTTGCATGTATTGAAGGATGAGAATGTTGAGATGAACGTGGAAATGAGCGACAAGAATATATAAAATGAGGAATGAGTATATTAGAGGAAATTTGATTCTGGCGCAAGTAACAAAAAAAAAATTAAAGGGAATCTTATCTTGGTATGGACATGTGATGAGTAGGGATGATACGAATGTGGCTAATACAGGTATAGTTGTGAATGGATGGAGATGGAGGCCATAGAATATCATGGCATGACAGCTGACAGTCATGTTAAAACAAATTAAAGTTTCATCAGGGCGCTGTAGAACCAGTTATGCTCGTAGATTCTCTGACAGACAAGAAACGAAATACAATAATCTTGAAAAGAACTGAATTGAATAGATATAAAACGATTTTTTAATCCCTTTGCTTTGCGGGATTCAAGAAAGTCGAACCGTTTTCCTGCCTTCGTCGAGCGTCATTGCTTCTCTTTTCTGGTTGACGGCGCAGTTCATTCTGGCTTTCAGGAATTGCAGTGGTTTGAAATAGTGTGGCAGACGTGTCCCATAAAAAAACAGCTGGCGATGCAAACGAGTCCTGGAATAAGTGGAGATCGCGCCGGACTTACGTGTCGAGTTAGGGGCACCTCAGGACCTGATGGATTGGTGAAATTAAAAACTTGACTCCGACATACTGAATATGGAGGATAAAGAACATGGTCTTGTACTGCAACTTCGAAGGCACCTATGACAGCCGTGGACTGCGAAAGGCTGAGTACATTATCAAAACTTTTTTTTTCAACCACTAACGTTTAGTTTACTGTAGATCCAGGCCTACTAGAACCTACAAGATCACAATAGGTCAAAACACTATACATGAACAGAAAACAGCAAAAAAAAAAACAAAAAAAAAAACTTTAGAAAATCAATTCGACTCCACTGCCATCGCTGTCCACCGGTCGCGCTCGTATCCTCGCGGGAGGTAATTATGCATGGGCGCTTTTTAGCGCGTCCACCAGCGAATAAAATATAAAATGCGCCACAACTAATGATTTCACGTTCATCCACCTTATATACTTGACGTAATTGCACCGTTATATACTTTGCAAAAGGTATGAGTGACCTCGTTTGTAACCTACTATATACTTGCCTGTGCGTTTAATTAAAAATTTAATATGGTTAATGCTGATTTAATTATGTTTCATGAGCTGAAAACGAGTTTAACAAAAAAATTTTGTTGGAGAGTTTGTAGCAATAAATATCGATGTCAATCATGGAAAGTTTTAGTAAGTATCTAAGTATATAAATTTTTAATTTATGTTAAGAATAAAGCTTGGGTTATTAGTTTCGTAGAAGCAGCTTAGTCGTTTTTTTAATCAATATCCAAATAAAAAGAATTTAATATATCCAATATAGATAATCAATGATATTATAGTAATGAGTAGTAATTAATTTAAACCAAAAATTTTGCATTCTTTACTTGTTCAACTTTTTCGAATCCCTAAAAAATTATCACGATAGAAAATCTAAAATGAATAAAAAAGCTTCATTTTTCAATCAACTTGTCACACTGCCATCTGTACAAAAACGCGAGAACTAGAGAGCTTTCTTTAAAGCGAGTTGGTAAAACTTCCGCGCATTTCCGCTGAACGCGGAGAGCGCTGCGTTCGTTTTTAAATGTGGAAACTCGGCACTTTTCTCTTCATTGTGTGGAAATGTTATAGAGAATGGACGTTTCGCTTTCGTGAGCGCGAACTGGCTAGGTATTAGACGCGAACTATTTACGAGTAATTCTCTAGATGAACTTTTCTTTCAATATGCCTGAAAATGTTGCTGGTTGAATTTTCGTAAATTGTTGTTAAATGCACTTTGAGAGTGCATTTTCTTAGTAGGACTTAGAATTTTCCTAACATCGCCACGCTATTTACTGAGAGGCTAGGCACAGGTGTGCTTACATAGAGTAGACACACCCATTTTCTTTAGGCTAAACAATGTAAGTCTTATGGTAAGTTAGGTGTACTGTAATAAATAAATATTAAACTAAGGAAAGTGTTCCTTTTGGTAACGTTGAAATATAATTTAGAATGTTTTATGGCGTAGAATTAATTCGGTTAAAGTTTTTAACCGACTTCAAAAAAAGGAGGAGGTTCTCAATTCGTCGGCATCTTTTTTTTATGTATATTCCCCGATTACTCAAAGACGCCTGGACCGATTTAAAAAATTCTTCTTTTGTTTCGAAGGGTATACTTTCTTATTGGTCCCTTAGTCATCAGGTCAGGATCTGATGATGGGGTTCTAGAGAAATCGAGAGAACGCCTCAAATATTATAGGCATACATATAGCGATTTTGGTATTTTCATCAACAATGCAATCATTTGCACTCAAAAGGTATCATTTGGTGAAGTGGAACTGATGAAGAAGACCACAGATCGCCACTGGAACTCCTAAATGCTAAGTATGTCACGGGTACAAGATATCTCGTATAGTTAACCGACTGTGATGAAGCAAATACTTATAAATAAATGGTACTGATGAAAATGGCACCATCGAACTGATCTAATGATGAAGCCGGCAGGTAGGCACTGGAACTCTGACGTCAATCGTCATGAGATTTACTTTGGCAAATAAATAATTATCATGTTAATTGGAGATAACTACCAAAACTAAAAAGAGAAAACTAAAAAACCTTTTAACAAAAAATCAAACCGACTTCCAGAACAAAAAACTACAAAGCAAAAAATAACTTTATTTTCCGAAGTCGGTGGTTTTTGTACCCATTGTTTTCCGTTTTTCGACACCGACTTCGGAAAAGAAAGTTATTTTTTGCTTTGTAGTTTTTTTTTCTGGAAGTCGGGTTTTAAGGATGAATAAGTTTATATGTTGTTGTTGTTTATTTAGTTGGTCTTATCAGAATATCAGCGCAGCGTTATTTCCTTTTTTGGATATCGCTGCACATGCTGAGATAGGAGCCTTTTTGGTCTCGCACGGGGTTTTTATTTTTAATTTTGTTTAACTTTAAGCTGATTTCTCGTGTCTCATGTGCGGGTCACAAATAAATACTTTTTCTTTCTTTCAGTGCAATGGCGCAGTGAAGTAGGTAGTTATGATAGGTATTCATGCAAACTAATTGATCAAATATCAATGCCCTACATCAGTTAACTCTATTAGTGCCATGTGTACTTTGTAACTGTGTAGGTATATATCGTCATTATTAGATATGTAAATACACATATGCTAATTAGTACAATCCGTAGCTGTAGTTACATAATGGTTAACTTATACCTGAGTAGTATGCAAAGGTCATTCAACAAGTTTGCTGATATTTATCATCATCATCATCATCAGCCTTTTAATGTCCCCACTGCTGGGACACAGGCCTCTTCACCGTTTTGAGAGCAGTGGGATGAAATAACTTACACAAAGTAAAGCGCCTGCCTGGGTTCGGACCCACGGTCTACGACTTATAAGTTGCAGCCGTTACCAATGGGCTACCACTGCTCTCACATCACATCACATCATCAGCCTATTAATGTTCCCACTGCTGGGACACAGGTCTCCTCTCTGTGAGAGGGAATGGGCCATTATCCACCACGCGGGCCCAGTGCGGGTTGGTGGATGTCACATGTCTTCGAATTTATGGTTCTAGGACATGCTGGTTTCCTCACGATGTTTTCCTTCACCGTTTTGAGAGCAGTGATATTATATAAACAAACTGATATTTATACAAATTTAGAATTAGCTAAGAAGTAAACTTCTAATAAACGGCGAATAGGGTTACATAGGCTAATATGGGTAGGGTATGATAGTTAACATTGTCATTAAAAGTTGTTTGATTCTTCTAACTAGCTTCTTCCAGCGGCTTCGCCCGCGTTAAAGTTGAAAATTATCCCGAGAGAACATATTCCCGGGATAAAAAGTATCCTATGTGCTATTACTGACTATAATCAAATCAAATCAAATATTTTAATTGACAAATAAATACTTCCACCAATATAATTAAAACCCTGACGTCTGAGCTAGGTAAAAACCTGTGTTACAGAAGTTACTATCTTCTCCCCATGTTGAACCGTTACATTAGAATTAAAAAACAAATGAAAACATGCTCAAAATAAGATTAAAATAACATAAATTTAAAATTAAATCAGTTCAAAATTAGGTCAAATTTACAATAAAATAAAATTATAATCTATCTCTATGCCAAATTTTCATCCAGATCCATCCAGCCGTTTGAGCGTGAAGAATTATCAAACACACAAACACACACACACACACACTCAAAAACTTTCGTCTTTATAATATTAGTGTGATTATTAACATGAAAGTCTCTCTTTGGATTTGCGTATTTCAATCAGCCTCCTCAACTTGCTGGACGTGTTTGGATTTGGCAAAGGGGTAAACTACTGCATTATTATTTAGCAGGGCATTGGACTTACCAAAAAGGAGGAGGTTCTATGTTCGACATTATGTTTGTTTTTTATATGTATGTTCACAAATATATCCGTCAATTGTGACCGATTTTTTAAATTCTTTTTTTGTTTGGAAGACTTATGTTCCCAAATTGGTTCATTTTCAATTTGGTGACGATCTGATGAAGAACTTCGGAGATATACAATAGAACTCTTCAATAAATGACGAAAAATCTCTCGGGATTTCTGCAATCGCATGTCTTTTGTTTATACCATTTCGTAACACAACATCAGGCTAGTACGCTTTAAAGGGGTACGCAGATGTGTAAAGTTCACCTTGGTACTGCCTCATTTCACCGGTTATGTTAAAGTTTCAGGTTATTCGGGTAATGTATTCTGGCATTATAGGTACCTAACTAAAGAAGTTGCCTATTAGGTACAACTAAAAAGTGAAAAAAACATTTTTACAAAAAATTCTACCGACTTCCAAATAAAAACACTACAAAGTGAAAAATAACTTTATATTTGGAAGTCGGTGTCCATAACGCAAACAAATTGGCACCGACTTCCAAATATAAAGTTATTTTTCACTTTGTAGTGTTTTTATTTGGCAGTCAGTAGTATTTTTTGTAATTTTTTTTTATTGTATCATAATATTATGTGCGTGCCCGTGGGGGGTAAAATTTTCGACTATTACGTGGGCTTCGCTGTTTAGATTAGGTTAACCATCAGGGAGATGATCCTTGAGTTTTGTCTTGCAGCATTTTTTTTTCATTAAACCTATAGGTTTTTTTTTGTCATCAATTACCAATGAGGTTTAGTGGTTGGCCTTGTGGGGTGGGGTGTCTTCTCCCAGCGTGTCATCTCATAAACAATCCTACCATAAATGGCCTTTTATTGTAAGAAAATTACACAAACAAAAACAACCCATTCCCAACACTCTTGCAATCAAAGTCACTCAAACGTATCATTAAAACCGAAAATCGAACTTTGACACCGCAAAAACTGAAGCATCACATTACGTGCCCCTAGACAGCTTGGCACCAACTTTTTGCCCACATCTCTAAACCAACAACTTGGATAAATGTCCCAACATGTGACCAATAAATCTATAGACCGGATATGGTCACACAACTCATATGGTCTGCATGACAGGACACCGTGAACGCGTGGCCATGGTGATACAAGAAGCAGCCGTTTTTTTGGGCGAAAAAAAAAGCATTTTTTTTTAGAGGATTCGAATGGACACTGTGTTTATGAAAACGTTTTATTTTTGTTTTGTTTTGCATAGTGAACTGTAGCAGGTTATCAAAGCTTGAAGCTGGCATAGTAGAGTAATTCGTTAATCGAAATTGGTCGAGGTGTGAATTCGCGATGCTCGTTCGTTTGGTGTACGATCACTTGAGTGTGTCTATTTATGCCTAGCTTATTTTTATCTTGAATTTACTCTATTTTATATAAAATACAATAGCTATAACCTTGGGGTCTTTAAGTCAAGAATGAATAGATTACTTCTAGGAAAGCGTGCTTCATCGTAGACCACATCATCGCTTAACATCAGGCGAGATAGTGGTCAAACGCGAGCCTATCGATTATAAAAAACCGGTCAAGTGCAAGTCGGACTCGCACACGAAGGGTTCCGTACCATTATAGCAAAAAAAGTAAAAAAAAACACGTTTGTTGTATGGGACTCCCCCACTTAAATATTTAAGTATTTTATTCTGGTTTTAGTATTTGTTGTTATAGCGGCAACAGAAATACATCATCTGTGAAAATTTCAGCTGTCTAGCTATCACGGTTCATGAGATACAGACTGGTGACAGACGGACAGACAGACAGATGGATCGCGGAGTCTTAGTAATAGGGTCCCGTTTTTACCCTATGGGTACGGAACCATAAGAACAAAAAAAAAAAACGATTCTCTATACACAGACAAGGCAGACTAATTAACCCTACCAAAAATTACAGACACGTTTAAAAACTTGCACCGGAAAACACGAGCAAACAAGCCAACCCGAACATACCGGGGGCCATTAAATAAAACGATCACAAAACCTAACAGCTCTTCAAACAGTATCCGGGCGAAATTACTCCCGGGGCCGGGTAAACAAAATCATCATTGTAACACGTGTAATTTCGCGTTCACCGGTCATTACTTTTGACCGGGTTGTTCTCGGGTCGCCGGTTGAATAATTGAGCGGTACGAGAGAGATGGACCTCCCGAAAATATGAAATGATCCTGCCGGCGTGGAACGGTTAACCCGTGATTTCAGGTGTAGCTGACAAATGGGACTCGTTGAGATGTCAAGGGTTGAGTCCAGTGCCAGTTGTCGGGTGAATATGTTTTATACGGGGCTTGGGGAGCTGTGACTTCATATACGTTGAGCAATGACTGAATTTGACTGAAAATTTTATGTTTTGCTGTAAATAAATATTTTTGTTACGCAATAGTGTTTAGTCTGGAAGCACTTGGAGGAGGCTTCTGCTCAGCAGCGTGGCAGCAATGCAAATAAGTATTTTGATCTGATTTGTATTGGCTACATTTTGTAGTCCAGTGGTATCGGCCGCGACTTACAAGTTGTAGGTCGTGGGTTCGAGCCCAGGCAGGCACTTTACTTTGTGTAAATTATTTCATCACCACTGCTCTCAAAACAGTGAAGGAAAACATCGTGAGGAAACCGCGATGTCCTAGAACCAAAAATTCGAAGACATGTGACTTCCACCAACCCGCACTGGGCCCGCGTGGTGGATAACAGCCCATTCCTTCTAACAGAGCGGATGCCTTTGTCCCAGCAGTGGGAACATTAATAGGCTGATGATGTGACAATAATGTGACATTACTAATATTATTACTATTATTAATTTTAGTTATACAATAATAGTAATAATATTAGTAGTACATATGTGTATTTATGTACGTACTAGTAGTATACAGTAAGTACATTTATGTTTTAATTTAATTCGTCATAGGTTATTTTAATATTATACACAGGATGCCTGCCCTCTACAATTGTCAACTTCTTCTGTCACTCTAGGGTTTGCTGTAAGCTCAGCATTGAAAAAGCTCGTCTTTGTACATGTATTTTATTTATCACATGAATGTTATGTTGTATTTTTGGTGTCCAATAAAGAATTAAGAAGCAGGACCGCCGTTGATAAGTATCCAAAATGATGAGGCATCTGTTCTTGGTCACTATGTATTTATATACAATTAAGTATATTATATCTACCTATCTTTTTGAGAATGATTGAAAACATGACTACTTATGATGTAAGAAAAATCAAGGTGTAAATGCCTACCTAAGCTTAAAAAAAGTATTTCTTACAAAGGAGAGAAATGGAGCTAATCAAGTTATCATTAAGACGTTGGCCGACTAAAATACCCTATTATTTTAATACCAATCACCATTCCTTTCACAACCTAATCTGCACAAGCACACGTGAACATCAAAAAACTTAATCTGTCCAAATAAAAACGCGTGTAGCTAGCACACGTCGAGTGTCCGACCGGGAAGTGAACCCGACACCGACCGCGGCCCACCAACGTTTCTTCCTCCGCGCCAGATTGCGCTGGCCGCACTAAATTTATGGTTCCGGTCACCTTTTACCATAGACACGTGAACAAATATAGACGAGAGTCGTTCAAACTTTATGGTTGGATGTCGCCGTGAAATATTGTGATGATTGGCGTTGGATTAGGTTGGGATAAAAAGTTAAGAGGGTGTTAAGTGTTTAGCAGTGATGCAGAAGTATTTTGAAAAGGACAAGTCAGGATGATCCCGATTTGCACATGTAAATCGTTGATTCTAGTAAAATTATTTTTATCTGAACTAGCCGGAGCGAGTAAAGTGGAAGAACTTTACTCGCTCGGCTCTCGTCTATTCTATAAATTCCGTGTCATTTCTAGAAATTAATTGCTGAAACTCTGTCTGTGTCCTTTTATATGCAAGTTATGTATTTTATAAAGTGTTTAGATTGTTACATGCAACTTTGCGTTTTAGAAAAGTATTTTGTCATAATCACCAATTTTCAGTGAATTCAAAAGGTCCTTTACTATCGTTTTCGTTATTATTTTTTACCAGCAGCGTATTAAGCAAAAATATTTAACATTAGAACCTAATAAGAACATCACCTTTTATCATCACTCGTCTCAGATAGGCATCTGATGGTACAGTATGGAAGGGTATGTGTAATGTGTATGTTTACAAAGGATTTTGAATGAGTTAAATTCGTTTAGAAGTCTTGAGTATAGAGTTAATTGATAGTTTTTCTTCACCTTTTAGGTTAAGTGCCTGAAACATGATTAATTTGATTACCAAATCTTATTTTGACCAAACCAAATAAATAAATAAACTTCGGCTAATACCCTTACTTACTTTACTTACGGCAAATACTTTCATAGTGCGTACAGCTAAGGAGTGGAATTCCCTGCCGGAGTTCATGTTTCCTGATAGCTACAACCTGGGGGTCTTTAAGTCAAGAGTGAATAGGTTATTTCTAGGCAAGCGTGCTTCACCGTCTACCACATCATCGCTTAACATCTGGCGAGATAGTTGTCAAACGCGAGAATAACATAAAAAAAAAATACAAATATACCCGGTCAAGTGCGTGTTGGACTTCGTACATTTAGGGTTCCGTACCAAACTGCAAAAACAAGTTGGTTGTAATAGGAAAAATGAGGAAACTTCAAAGCAAAAATCCAATTTATCAATATATTGGAAACGTAGTATAAACGTTAAAACAAAATAAACATTTTCACCAAATTTAAAGTTCTTAGGTAAATGGGCAGTTAAAAAAATACTTCGGAATGAATCTTTAAAAAAACTGGCCAAGTGCGAGTCGGACTCGCGCACGAAGGGTTTCGCACCATCATCGCAAAAACGGCAGAAAAATCACGTTTGTTGTATGGGACTGTCTAGCTATCACGGTTCA
The DNA here is from genome assembly GCA_948252205.1 of Orthosia incerta. NCBI lineage: Eukaryota > Metazoa > Arthropoda > Insecta > Lepidoptera > Noctuidae > Orthosia > Orthosia incerta. Next base: position 10,517,222 of record OX411759.1, read on the forward strand.
TGAGATACAGCCTGGTGACAGACAGACAGACAGACAGACGGATCGTGAAGTCTTAGTAATAGGGTCCCGTTTTTACCCTTTGGGTACGGAACTCTAAAAAAGCCAACTTCGGGGCTTCTTATTTCTTTGTTTTCCAATATATTATTAAACAGAAAATACAGTATTTATCTACTCAACGAGTTCTAAATAATTATACCCCACGCGATGGCGTAGCTCAAAATTTTTTTGCTCCCCCGTTTTGTTGTGGGGCTACACCTCTTTAAAACATTTCAATCAATTTATGACAATTTTTATGGCATTGGGTCAACAAGGTGAAAATTTTAAGAGTCTGCTACAATCGTTTGACTGTCAAACCTGTGTGACAGATGACGGACACGTGAGTGACAGCTATAGGGCTCCGTTTGCCCCTTCGGGTACGGAACTCCAAAAATTACTAACTCTTATCCTACTATTTAATAATATTCACGGACAGAAATATGACAAAGCATAAGGTGAAATCTCTTTACCAGGCCAACATACTATTCATACACAAACAGAAAATTCTTAAACCCAACATACCAAAATACCTTCCACCCGTTCTAATCTGAGCCAAAATCTTATCATACATAGATAGATAGGTATTCCCGTCCGAACCCCAGCCTCGGGCCTCAAGAACGGTTTAATTAACTTAATAAATACACACTCTACTCCATTACGCGCATACGTCAAATGTTATGAGCGTCTACGCACAATGACTCGTCTCAGATAGGCATCTGATGGTACAGTATGGAAGGGTATGTGTAATGTGTATGTTTACAAGGGATTTTGAATGAGTTAAATTCGTTTATAAGTCGTGAGTAAATGGTTAATTGATATTTTTCCTTCACCTTTTTAGGTTTAGTGCCTGAAACACGATTAATTTGATTACCAAATCTTATTTTGACCAAACCAAATAAATAAATAAACTTCGGCTAATACCCTGTGTATTAGCCGAACTTTATTTATTTATTCATGTACACGTACAATTATTTTGACAGGTAGAACCCAAGGTAATAAAAAAACTTTTTTACAAAAAAAAACACTTTTTAGTTGTACCTACCTATTAGGCAAGTTGTTTAGTAAGTTTCCTATAACGCCAGAATAAATTACCCGAATATCATGAAACTTGAACTATTCCAATCAAATGAGAGATCTGCTTACCCCTTAAGAGCGTACTGGCGTGATTTTATGTTATGAAATGGTATAAACAATAAACAGGCATGCGATTGCAGCAGTCCCGAGAGATTTGCCGTTATTTAATAAAAAGTTCTGTTGTATATCTTCGAAGTTCTTCATCAGATCTTCACCAAATTAAAATGGGACCAATTTCGGAACATAATCTTTCAAAACAAAAAAAATATCAAAATCGGTCCACAATTGACGGCAATATCGGTGATCATACATAAAAAAAAACATACAAGAAGTCGAACATAGAACCTATTTTTGTACGTTAGTTGATATACCTACCGACCAGTGAAAAAACGGGTCTAAGACCCAGATTTTTGATCCGTATTTAAATCATCCAATGCTTAATTAATACGCTAACTAATTAATATATTAATATGCCGTCCGTCCTTAAAAAAATACATAACGTAAGACTAAGAATCTTTAGTTATTACAAGGGCATTCAACGCGAAGAAAGAAAATTTGGTTCAAATAAATTGCACTAGATGGGGTGATAAGCTCCGATTTGGTATGGAGTTTCGTTATACAGGCTGTCCCAGAAATCGACGTCAAGCCGTAAATGGGTGATAGACCAAGTTATAACAGTTCTCAGAAAAATACGAAAAAAAAATCTATCTCATGTTTTTAAAAAATTATGGTCACTTTAAAAATTTACTAAAAAAATCAATCCCTGTAAAGGTTCTTTAACTCCAATTGCTACAAATCCCATAATTTATCAATTTTTTTATTATTATGTAATCTTGAATAATGCTTGTGTTTTCGTATTTTTCTGAGAACTGTTATAACTTGGTCTATCACCCATTTACGGCTTGACGTCGATTTCTGGGACATCCTGTATATTAAGATTTTCTAGAGGCGATCATAAAAAAAAATATGTTCTTGTTTAATTAACTCTCCTAATTAGGCTCTTAATTCACATTTCAAAGATTATTACAATGGCTCATTTAAAATTGATTCCAATAGATCTCGTCGATCGTTTTAAATTTCTGAGGTATCCACTCGATTTTTTAATTTGTTATGTAACACATTTTAATACAGTGAAACTATAAAAACAAGTCGTCGCTGTATTAAAAAAAATTGTATTCACGAACCGAGTAAACCCTTTTACTTGCAAGTCGCTGCTAACACCATCTATCGCCGTGGATCGGAAACGAACGCGATCGATGTTTTTTGAAAAATATTCAGTTAAATCAGACGAAAATGTGTGTTGTTATTATTTCTATATAACATAACAGTACATCACGCCAGTGTTTTTTTCGAAGGGTTGGGCAGAGATGCACAAAAACATATATTTCACATTTCAATATAATGTCGTATTTTAATTAATACCTCATTCCTTCTCAAACAAATGTTTATAAATAAATCTTCTTAAGTTAAGCGTATTCATACGAGTCTTAATTTTAATAACGTAGAGCAATAATTAGATATTATTAGGGAGGGGACTCATATTTAACTTTTGAAGAATCGACTGTTGTCTAATGAAGCGGGGGGAAACAATTCATTAGTCACATTGTATGTAGGGATATGTGTGCCTGTACGTTTGTGCGGATATGTTTTGTAGGAAATGTTCAGAATCTTTTGAAATTAACTAATAACTTGAAGATGGAAGGTGTTTGAGTTGTATTTGAAGCTAACTGTGTCGATAACTTTTCGTTCGTACTTTATTGTAAAGGTCAGTATTTTTTTTATAGTATAAGTGTGCAATGTTGGTGATTTCCGCTGAGGCGCCATTGAGACCCGACCCGTAGGTGGGGGTCTTAAGAGAGCCGAGGACGGTTATCATCAATACACACGTGTATCATACGACGTTTTTCAACACACTTGTGAAGAAAATAATACAAAAAAATCATTTTCAAGAGTAAAAACGAGTTGTGAATTTTTTTTCACAATGGCGGGCAAAATTAATCAGTTATCCTATGCGGGCGCATTTAACAATGGCGATCGGCCATAGACTAAAAGAATGAGGTTTCTTTTTTTTTTGGCTTTTCGTAGATAGTGTTTTAGCCACGTACAAAATAGGGAATTTCAATTTTTCTTAATTACAGAGCAAATAAAATTTATATTTGAGTGAAAGTTTTATTTATTAAGCACCTACAAGTTGAAATTATCTATTTAAATACGAAGTTGCTTGAAATGAGCAAACAATAGGTACATTAATTTATTTGTACTATTGAGCACGATCTTTTTTGTATCGAAACTTTTTTAAGAACAAAGCAACTCAACCAATAAATAAAAAAAAAAACTCTATAACTCACTTGTGAATAATAGCAATGAAAAAGTCACAGTTTGATAAAAGGTATCGTTATGTGCCTAATCGCGGTGAAATTAGAGGCACTTTATGAGCAAGTGTGTTGAAAAAATTATTATTGATTGGCTCGCGTTTGACCATTATTTCACCTGATGGTAAGCGAGGATGTGCTCAACAATGAACGCTTGCCTAGAAGTAACCTAGAGTGAATACTCTTGACTTAAAGGTCCCCAGGTTGTAGGCATTGTAGCTATCAGGCAAAACAAACACCGGCAGAGAATTTCACTCCTTAGCTTCATCAACATCCAATCCGTGAAATTTTGGATCCAAAGTACTTAGTAGTAGAACTTAGTACTTCTTGTGCTTCCGAACTCTATTCGTCATAATCTGTCATCATTTTGAACTCGGAACTCATTCGCGGACACGAATCACATACCCGGACATGTACTGCGTAACCGCCCTAATTTTGTAGTTATCCATATACTTACCAAACATCTACATATAAAATGTTTGATTTAACCAATCAGGTTGGGTACCAGTCTAGCAGGATGCAGGTGATTAACTGCGTAATACATACAATACAACCAATACAGAATATCCTTCTAGCAGTTTCAACTGAACACAAAACACTTAATACCCAATACGTATCTAAAGCTAAATCACAATATATCAATATATAATCCCGCCAGAGATTCATCTCAATTCGAAATATAGCGCGTGCCCTAAAACATAGATCACTCGAAGACAGTTGAAGCCTCTCAGTAATGAAGACAGCACTCCTACAAACTATAATACGCTATCTAAATGCACCGTCGACAGGCATAAACAATTGAAATAATTATCAGGATAAGCTCGAAGGATCAGGGAAAGCCCTCGAGAATCTCAACCCTTCTTAGAACCTCCTGACAGCGTCTTATGCAAATTCACAAACTTGCCAACCCTAGCGATCAATCACGTAAGTATTTTCACCCGAAAATCAAATCGCAACCCTTTCTCTAACAGTTACAGTATCATTTTCGATGACGGTGTGGTGATTTGTGACCTTTTCTATAAGTTCGATGGTAATAGCCGCTCAATTGGCTCTTCTATATGATATGCTAACTTATGTTTTGTTTGGACTCTTGTAGTGATAACAACTGCCACTTTAAATGTTTTGAACTTCGCAAACATCTGCTTGATGTACTGGATGAGGGGAATATTGGAAAGTGATGAATATTTTGTCTATTCTATTCTTAGTAGGTAAATGCTTGATAAGAAGACTGGTTAAGAAAATTAATTTATATATTTTGAAACGTTTGCCCGCTCTAGGAAATACTCCTAAATCGCGGGTGCGTTTATAAACATTTAAACTTCAGATACACAACCAGCCAGACCCGAAACAAGTATTTGTCGGACACGCCAATATTTGTTCCGAGCGGGCATCGAATCCCCGGCACGTATTGCAGCAGCCAATGGCTCAGCCACTGCGTCAATCCTGTGGCTGAATTAGTACTATTGCCAGATTTTTTAGTCAAAACACACGTTGTAAATTAGACACAGACAAAATTATTACTTATTCGCAGTCTCAGAAAGCACATTAATTCTTTTTTTAATGCGTATTACTTCCGTAGCGAATAATAATAATATTTCTTCTTACTGACTTTATGACTGATTTTCTTGTATCATTAAAAATAAAAACGCAAAACTTTCTGCACAGAGCAACTGCAACACTAAAATAAAAACAAATGCATTAACAGAATCAACAAAATTCTCAACAAAACTTAAAAGAACCGACTCAACACATTAAAACCTAATAAAAACACTTCTCCTCTAAGAACTAACGAATCTTATGTTTATTTTTCCGTCTAGTTCCTTTAATAAAATCCTCCTTACCCGAAGCAGCTTCGTGTTTACTCGGCAAACATCGGCGTGATATGTGGAGCCATTGGCGCGGCTGTAAACTGTGGTTGAATGAATACACAACTTATAAATGTAAAAGTGCGTGCGTGTTCAGAGTTAGGTGATGCAAATGATGAGAGATTGACGGATTAGGGTTTTTTTCAGGAAACTCTCAAGAAGAATGCTTGGAAAATAATTAACTTTTAATAGTTTTGTTAGTTTATTTACGACACTCTCAATTGAATATAATAATCATAATCATTATTTTATTCAAAAAACTGCACTACTTCTTTTATATCATTGACCTACACTAGACATTCTTCCTGTATCGTGGGTGCGTTTACAAAAAATTTAAACTCACATACACAAGACACCCAGATCCGGAACAACGATCTATATGTCATACAATTTTTTTTTTCTGTGCGGGAATCGAACCCTCGACTCGCAGCACAGCAGCCGATCGCTCAGCCACTTCGCCAACTGTGTCTTCGTAAAATATAGACCACAAGGTGTACTGATGACCTGATGAGGAAAGAGAGACTTCGTTGGATGCAAGAAATACTGCTTATGTAATTATGTAACATATAATAATGGCTTTTCTACACATCTCTGCTTTGTATAACTTTCTTATTCCTTTGAAAATTAAACACTCGAAAGAAACGAACTCAATATTTTCAAAAACTAATCTCAATTTTAATGTTTCTAGGCATCACCATGTCCAGTATCAAAATAACATCCAATTTGGTGCCAATATTGGCACTTTTCTCCAAATAGAAACGCTTCATCTGTACGTACAGCCAGCACCTACTTAACTTAGGATGTGGTCACATCAAAAAGAGATCTGTTCCGTCTTGTAGGGAGAGAAGGGAGGGTCCGAGGTTACAAAATTATTCCCGAATCAAAGGATCTTGGGTGGCCAGCCCGGCTATAACAATAATTGTTTGGACCTCAGAGAATTCGTTGAGAAAGCGCCGACAAATATCTAATTGGAATTTCTAATTAGAGTTGCAAAACGCGGGCCTAATTAGTTTTCAATTGGGGTGGGCGATGATCAAAAAGGCCGATGTGTTATTTGAAATCTAACCGGCTTTGCTGTGTAATAGAAATTCTTTGTGTTTGAATATAACAGAAGTTTGATGTATCGAGTTTGATATTTCCATTAAGTATACAAATATATCAGAAGAAAGATATAACACTATCATCATCATCAGCCTATTAATGTTCCCACTGCTGGGTCACAGGCCCACACACAGGCAACTCTATTGCAATTTTTAGCAGTCGGTTTTTTTTTTAATAAAAATTTGTTTTAATTCAGAATTTTTAGCTTTAGTAATGAACGAGTTCTCCAAATAAGCTATGTGGTAAAAGATTATTTATTTTGGTATCAAAGTTACGCTTATATTGAATTTGTGCCACTATAGGAACAGAAAAGTATTACAATATATATATATATATTTAGAATGGCCTATTTGGTAGCTTTCATGTGATAGCCATGTTTTTTCAATTATATATAGCTTATGTCACTCCCACAATTAAGACAAATCCAACGACACCTCATATGCCATAATCCGTCAAGCCGTTTGGGCTATAGAAATGGACATACATACATATATAGATACGTACATACATACGCGCGAAAAACATTACCCTCCGCAGTCGGGTAAAAAGACTTCACTCTTCCTAGTACATTCATTCATTCATTTATTTTATTTCCAAAATACTTAACCCATTTTACATGAAACTTATGATCGAAAGCCGGATGGTAGCAGACACTTGTTGGGCGTTTTAGGTGTCTATTAAAGAATCCAGTGATATCTACGATCTAAGTAGGTTTTTGCCAATCGTTAGATTTAGGGTTCCATACCCAAAGCGTAAAAACGGGACCCTATTACTAAGACTTCACGATCCGTCTGTCTGTCTGTCTGTCCGTCTGTCACCAGGCTGTATCTCATGAACCGTGATAGCTAGACAGTTGAAAATTTCACAGATGATGTATTTCTATTGCCGCTATAACAACAAATAGTAAAAACAGAATAAAATTAATATTTAAGCTTGAAATATTCACAGAATATTTAGTTGTATATTCACTTAAAAAAATTATAATAATTAAATTAAAATAAAATAAATTAAGGGGGGCTCCCATACAACAAACGTGCGTTTTTTTGCCGTTTTTTGCGATAATGGTGCGGAACCCTTCGTGCGAGAGTCCGACTCGCACTTGGCCAGTTTTTTTTTCTAGCACTGTGGGTGCTTTAACAACTTTTTACAGATATAAAAACACACATACAGAAACAGCCTGACCGGGAACAACTATCTGTAGGCCATACAAATACTGTTCCGTGCAGGAATCGAACACGCGACACACAGCGCAGCAAACGCTCAGTCACTGCGCCAACCAGGTGAACGGTAAGTGTACAAACCTTGGTCGTAGAAATTTTGGATCGTTATTTTATTCTTTGTCCAAATGAACCGTTTGAAACTCTTTTGTTACTCGATAACCTCAGTTTTACCCACAGAACAAAAAAAACGCCTACTACTCTCTGTTCTGTGGTTTTACCTCTTAAACACCGAAAAAAACAAACCAAAAAAGCGAAGAAAAGGACTCAAATCCCACCTGACGTCCTCCAAAATTAGCTATAGAACACGCGAAACAAGAGGGAACAATTCCTCTGACCCTTTCACATAAATTGCAAGTGCGATTTCTATTTAAACACACGGAGGGCATTAGGGTTCCTCTGGCATGTCGGGGGGACGCTTGACCGTACGGGCCCCGGCTGGAAGAAAGGGCTCATTTTCATTAGCAACCAAGCGTCCTACATAGATTTATATAGAATGCAAATTAACGTGGTGCTCAAAGTTCTTTTGAAGGTGAAATATTTTAACTCATCCGCAAACTAACCATGGTTTGTTTGCGGATGAGTATGAGAATATTTACTTAAGTTGTCGGTTTATTTCGATTATATTCTATCTTTGAATTGTGCTTATGTAAAACTAGTTTTTGTCCGCGGCTTTGCCTGAGGAACAAATATTATATTATGCCAAGGAAACACAAAACCGGGGCAAAACTATCCTATGTCCTGCCCAGGATCTCAAAATACCTCAATACCAAATTTCATCTCAACAGGTTCAGCCGTTTAGTCGTAAAAATGTAACAAACAAACAAACAGAGTTACTTTCACATTTATTATATTGTACAAGCTTCTGCCAGCGACTTCGCCCGTGTGAATGTCAAAATTATCCCAAGGGAGCATATTCCCGTGATAAAAGTAGGTATTCTATGTGCAATTCCAGACTATAATATATCGCTTTGCCAAATTTCATCCATATCCGTTCAGTAGTTTTTGATTGCAAGTGTAACAAACATACAAACACATACACTCACAAACTTTCACCTTTATAATATTATACTACCTTCTGCCAGCGGCTTCTCCCGCGTGAATGCCGATTTTTTTCGAAGGGAACAAATTCTCGGGATAAAAATAATCCTATGTGCTATTCCAGACTATAATCTATCTGCGTGCCAAATTTCATCCAGATCTGTCCAGCCGTTTGGGCGTGAAGAAGTAACAAACATACAAACACACACACACTCACTCACAAACTTTCGCCTTAATATTAATAATGTGATATATTAGTGGGATATACATATTACGGACTAGCTGTTGCCCGCGGCTTTGCTCCCGTGGACCACCCACAGGAGCCGTTTTCTGAAAAAAAACTAGCCTCAGGCCACAGGACTATGTCACTCAGGAATAATGTAGCTTTCTATTGGTGAAAGAATTTTTTAAATCGGTCCAGTAGTATCGGAGCCTATTAGGTACAAACAAAAAAATCTTTCCTCCTCATAATATTAGTTTAGATAACATCAAACTTTACGTGTAACCTTTCAGTGTCTAACTAAACTGACAGTGTGTATCAAAGGAGAAACTCTAACAAGACTAAACAAACTTTAATACCAGCCCATAGTTAATTGGAATCTTGTAAGAATCACTTTCCTGATGGGTCAGTGGTTAAGGCCTTGCTTAATTCTGCGCAAATGTTATGATTTGACTTTTTCAATTCATATATACTTTCTCAGTTTTATCTTGGAAACCATAGTGAGGAAACCTGGATATATAGAAAACTTTAATATAGTCTAAAATCGCCACTTTTGCCCTGCATTGAGACAGTCACCAGCTGTTACAATTATTTATTTGTTAAAGCAAATTTAATATAAATCCTTAATACTTAATTCTAATACCTACTAATTACCTCAACTTTGAGCACCGTAGCCCTCGCTAACGAGTGGGCAGCGCGTCCGGCGACCCTTCGTTTGAAGCCGGGCCAGCACTTTTTGTGTGCACCTACATTCCTAGCAAGGAACTCGACGCACGCTGCAAAGGAGACGATCGTTCAAGTATGTCGACGCTGGCCTTAGATGCCTGTCTGACAGGTATGTAGGTACTGATAAGTAGAGGGATGGGTGATAAAATTTTGTAAAATTGTATTTTGATTTGGCGTAAGTACAAAATGGTTGAGATGTTCTGAAGGTTTAGTAAGGATTTTTTTTTGCCTTAAACCTGCCTGCTGTAAATTCACTGCTTATTTTAATACAAGATTGTTGCAGACTTTGAACATATTTTTAGTAAGGAACGTATATTTATTTAAGACGACGACTTTTGCAGGACTAGTAAGACATCAAAATCCAATTAGACTTTGAAAAGGACAAACGCAATGACCTGTTTCTTTAGAATCTTATTGGTATTGTATAAATTCCAATTGAAGATTCTTATCTGAAAACTAGCAAAAAATGAATTAAAACAATGTCAATTAGACTTCGCGTTATATGCATTCGCACGTTTGCACAAAACCCTAATTTTATAATGTGTTAGCGGTGTTGTATTATTAATTAAATGCTCATCTCATGGGTCCCAGGTCTGGCCTAGAAAATTTTCTGCAGAAATGGCACCAAATTTCAAATTCTATCTAATAGCGTGTGGTGTGTGTGTTTTGTCTTAAAATTACAACTGATAATTAAATATATTGTGACAATAAATATAATGACAAAAGTATTTTGATAGTGCATATTTCGCCCCTTTTTAGTGCATATTTAGGCATTTTGATAGTGCATATAAGATAGATAGATAAATCATTTATTTAGTGCACACAAAAGACACAGCACAACACACATCACACATCACATCACATCATCAGCCTATTAATGTTCCCACTGCTGGTACAAAGGCCTCCTCTCTGTGAGAGGGAATGGGCCGTAATCCACCACGCGGGCCCGGTGCGGATTGGCGGATGTCACATGTCTTCGAATTTTTGGTTTTAGGACATGCCGGTTTCCTCACGATGTTTTCCTTCACCGTTTTTCAGCACAACACACAAAATCTTAATTAAATTATTACAATGTTCATGTAGGTATGTTTAAAAACAAGGTTCCAACATAAAAAGAAAAAGGAAACCATACTTACGAAATAAAAGTAAAAATGACACCAGTAATATTAGTTTTGACAATCAAAACACAGTGCGGTGTGCGTCTCAAGGTTGCACCAAATGTGATAAAGCCAATAGGAATAAGCCAATGTCTCGTTTATAATTCTTTTTTTTTTAACTCCCTACGGAAAAATAGGGATGTGTGCTTGATCTGTGAGTCCGTGATATCATAGCTGCCCAACGGATAATTTGATTTTAATTTCATTTTAAAGTTGACTTTATCGAGAGGGTGCTTAGTTATGTTTTGTGAATGGTTCAGACGTTTAAGAGTTATGCGCATTTTTTACTTTGGAATCGGGGTTTTTTCGCGAGTTACCGTGTCTCAATTTTGATAGATTAGCGGTTGCAGCGTATCTACGAGTTGTTAAAGAGGTAGTTCGTAGGCATATAGTTAAAACTAGCTCTACAAGAAAAATAAACGCACAACCTGAGTAAAATTTGCACACCCCGGTCGAGTAAAGTTGGCACGTTTACAGCTCTCAATGAAAACCTAAAATAAAAATACCTACTTCAACCTTTCAGGAAACAATTTATTATTTAATTTCCACACATACAAGCACAAAGCAGTGAACACGTCCAAACCATTATCCCCTCCGAGTGAGTCCGACTTTTGTTTTAAAATGTAGAAAATTAAAGTTTCTTTTTTCGTTGGAACAATTCTAAACTCGACAACAACTTGTATTTTAGCGGGCCACCCTCACATGTTTGTGGAAGTTTAAAAAGTTCGTACAGCGGACTTTAAAACGGCGATTCATTTCACTTTAGCCCCACAATATGGAGGAGTATTTTAATTGGTCCTGCTTACGGAATACCTACCGGCGCGTGAGTCGTAAAAGAGATGTAAAATGTTATATTTTACAGCGACGCTGGGTGGGGCCGTTGTTCTAAGAAATCATAAATGTGAATTAATTATGTATAAAACTGCAGGCTATTGTTATAGTTTTAGATTTACGTCAGTCAGAGAATCTGGTTGAGATCTGCTTTTGTAAATAAAAACATTTTACTTTTAAAACTAATACTTTGCACGTCAATCTTGGCCTTGTGAAGAATTTTAAAAGAAGAAGCTCGACTAAAGGTCTATCCACAAATATCAGGGCCGTGCCCGGGACGTGGACGGACCGTGCCCCGTCAGGGGCTCAAAAAAATATCGGTGTGTACATTTTATATGAACTCGTGAACTCGTTACTCGACTGGCCCGTGCACGGACATATGTGGCCAGTGTCGGCGCTTCAATACCTGGGCCCGGCCCTGATATGTGTGGATAGACCTTAACTATTACCTATATTTACTCAAATAGAGTGAAGTGGTCGTGGGTTCGAACTCAGGCAGGCGCTTTACTTTGTGTAAATTATTTCATCACCACTGCTCTCAAAACGGTGAAGGAAAACATCATGAGAAAACTGGCATGTCCTAGAACTAAAAATTCGAAGACATGTGAAATCCACCAACCCGCACTGGGCCCGCGTGGTGGATTACGGCCCATTCCCGCTCACAGAGAGGAGGCCTGTGTCTCAGCAGTGGGAACATTAAATAAGGCTAATGATGATGATGGTTCAAATAGAGTGAGGTTATTATCCAGTCATATATTACCTACTAGGTTTTCCCAGCGGCTATGCCAACGCGAAAATTATCCCAAGGGAACATATAACTCCATTTGAAATACCATTACAAAAAATTACATCCCCTTTTTACAGTCCGTTCAACCGATTTTGAGTTCTATCCCGTAAATATAAGGATGGCATAAAAGGAATAAACATGTTACCAAAACTGTTTAATACAGCTGCCATTTGTCTTATCACCAACACAATAGAAGTCAAAATCGGTTGAACGGTCTGTAAAAAGGGATTATTTATATGTCTAATATTATCTAAAAGTATACTCCCAGTGTAAAAATATTCTATGTCGTAATCCAGGACATGTTGTACCGGTGTATCTCAATTTTACTTAAATATGTTCAGCCGTTATGACGTGAAAATGTAACATACAGTTATTATTATGAAGTAGGTTTATTAATAAACTGGCTTCTGCCAGTGGCTTCGCCTGCGTGAAAAGTGATTTCTTATCCCAAGGGAACATTATATAGGGATGAAAGTAACCTATATGCTATGCCAGACTATAATATATCTCTGTGCCAAATTTCATCCAGATCCGTTCAGCTGTTCTGGCGTGATTGCGTCACAAACATACTTCCACACACACAACCATCCGAACTTTCACATTTATAATATTAGTAAAATTGGCGCAAGAACGCGCAATCTGAAAAGTTTCCGACCTTGGGTATGAAAATATCATAAACACAGATCCTTATTATAATCTAACTTCACACTGAGTTCTACTAACTAGTGCAGTGGTTATTTGAACACTCAAAACAATCAAAGTAGGACGCACCGCTTTGTCGGCGGCAGGTCGGTGGGCACTTATTTAAGCGTTATCACTGACGGCTTGGGAGTTAGGCCGTAGCCATGTTCATTAAGTGTTGCTAGCCTGAATGGATGATACGAATCTTCAATCAGTTTACTTGACAACCTTTTTTTTTTTTTATTAATTAAAAAATTAATTTTTTTTCATCATTATTTATTTTTTCCTGTTTTATTCAGTTCTTATTTATCATCATCATCATCATCTCAGTCGAAAGACGTCTAACTACTATTAGAGAATGGGATACGGTTGCAGAAAGAAAATACTTATTTGTAGTGCAACAGAAAAATATAATTTTCCGAGTTTTATTACTACGGTTGCTAGGACACGTTAAGCAGTAGACAAGATGTAGTTTATATTAAACTCATAGGTTTGCAACCTCTAACACCGCCCCTTAAACTTATCTTGTTAACATACATCAGTAGCCAAACCTAACTCGTTTACAAAATACTTATGTTTCTCTACCGACAAAGGTTTAGTCAAGACATCCGCCGTCATTTTGGACGTTGGCAAGTAATTTATTTTTACTGCACCATTGCTGACCGCCTCCCGGACGAAATGATGACGTATGTCTATATGTTTTGACCTACCATGAAACATACTACTTTCAGTCAATTTCAAGGCCGACTGATTATCATTGAAAATAGTTATTTCAATGTTACTACCTATACATTGAAAGTGACATGTACTCCGCCTCAGTACTCGATAATGCAACGGTACGCTGTTTCCTACTTTCCCAACATGTAATAGAATTCCCAATTTTGAAAACATATCCCGTATAAGAACGTCTATCGATTTCATTAGAAGCCCAGTCTGCATCAGCAAAACCCGTCACAGATAAGCCAGTTTTCTTATAGGTAATGCAGTAATCTACTGTACCTTTAAGATAACGCAACACGCGTTTAGCTGCTTTCCAGTGGACATCGGAAAAACAGTTATTGAATTGGCTTAATACGCTTACAGCGTGACATATATCAGGACGCGAACAGACCGCTACATACATAAGACAACCGATCAATTCTCGATACTCCAAACTGTCATCCTTTTTATCAGCTTTGTTCAATTTTTGGCACTGCATTGGAGTTTCAACAGATTTGCAATCTTGCATGTTGTATTTCTCTAATATCTTTTTAATATAGGCACTTTGATCTAGAGTGATCTTGCCATGATCTTTCCTGATTCTTAATCCTAGAACTCTTTCTACAGGACCAAGATCTTTCATCACAAATTCTTTCATCAGCAATGAAAGTTTTGAAGCAGTTTTTTCCGCATTACAATTGCTGAAAATTACTAAATCATCAACATACAACGCGATAATTACAAACTTGTCGCCATTTTGCTTTATGTATACACATGGTTCAGAGACCAATCTCTTGAACTTGAGTTTGTTGACAAGAACATGATTGATCTTTTCATTCCATGATTTAGGCGCTTGTTTTAGACCGTAAACAGCTTTGTGTAGTCGATACACCTTGTTATTGCCTCTACCTTTTTCAAAACCTTCTGGTATTTCCATGAAAATGGTTTCTTTTAAATCACCGTTTAGAAAAGCTGTTTTTACGTCCATGTGGTCAATCTCCATATCGTACTCCACAGCCAAAGCTAATAACATTCTTATGGTTTCGTATCTCACTACAGGTGAAAAGGTTTCAAAATAATCCACTCCATATTTTTGCGTAAATCCTTTTGCCACTAGACGTGCTTTGTATTGTAATAGTTCACCGTTAAGCCCTCTTTTCTTCTTAAATATCCATTTGGTCTTTATTGGCTTAGCACCTTTCGGCAAATTGGTTAAGGTAAAACACTTATTGTCCAAAAAGGACTGATATTCGTCTTTCATAGCAGCTCGCCACTGCCTGGCTTCAGAACTATTCAACGCTTCTTCAACTGTTCTTGGATCATCACTGCCACACGCTTCCCCCGTCAAAAAACCACACAGGAAGGAGTTCTCATCAGCTTCCACGTATTCTGCTCTCGAGTCATCTGTCTCAAATGAAACATCTGGAACATAAGTAGCATCTGAGTGATGATCTGTGACCAAGCTACTGGTCGAAGCCTCGCTATCGTTAGCATCATCAGTAGTCACAGAAGTTTGTTCTGACTCTGTTCTATTCTCGGATACATAAGAAGTCTTAAGTTCTGTAATCACATCTGATTCCACTTTAGTGAAATTCAGATGCTTGAGGAATTGATTCTCAATGAACTTAACATTTTTCGCTATTGTTAGCTTATAGCTCTCAAGATCCAAGAGCCGGTATCCCTTTGTGTTCTCACAATATCCCGCAAATATGTAAGGTTTAGATTTGCGATCCAGTTTTTTTTCGATTATTTTGCACAGCATATGCTAAACAACCAAATACACGTAAGTTATCTAAGTTTACCTTATGTCCAGTGTAAATCTCTTCTGGAGTTGCACCTCTAACTGCCTTTGTAGGTGAACGATTTTTTATGTACACCGCTGTGTTCGCAGCCTCAGCCCAGAATCGTTGATCCAAACCTGCTTCCAGAAGCATACAGCGCACCGCCTCAATAATCGTTCGGTTCGCACGTTCGGCAACTGCATTTTGCTGTGGACAGTGAGGAACAGTAGTATGATGCCGGATTCCACACTTACTCAAATACTGCTTAAATCTCGTATTGATGTACTCGCCACCATTATCGCTTCTCAGGATTTTATTTTTTTTATTGGTCTCGTTCTCTACAAGAGCTTTAAAAATCAAAAAACACTCAAAAACTTTGTCTTTCGATTCTATTAAATAGCAAAAGGTCTTCCTAGAAAAATCGTCAATAAATGTTAGCAAATATCTTGCACCGCCTATAGATTTCACTGGCATAGGGCCGCACACGTCCGTGTGAACCAATCCTAACACTTCACTTGCACGTGAAAAGGATTTCTTAGGGAAAGGTAAATTAGTAACCTTACCATCAATACAGGCGATACATTGCTCGTATGTGGATACATCATAGTCGATACCAGCCGCCATACTACTCTTGAGTAGGTTCATGCTGCGACTATTCAGATGTCCAAGCCGACGATGCCATAAACTGTGAGATGGAAGATCTACCTGGGTACTCAAGGAGACGCTTGCTGGCATACTGTGTACGCGCGAAACGGAATTTATATACGCATCCCCGGTTTCTAATTTATAAAGACCGCATGCATCCCGTTTTGCTACAGCTATTACCTCACCGTTTTTGTAAATTTTACAAAAAATCGATGTAAATTTTACTTCAAAACATTTTTGTGTCAAAATACTGACAGATAACAGATTACATGACAAGTTCGGTATAAAAACTACATTACTGACAGTTACCCATTGGTTTTGTAAAAAAAGTTTCACATTACCACGACCCGATGTAAAAAGTTTTTCACCGTTCGCAACGCTTATTTCCTTTGGCGTATCACACACAAAATCATGCAAAATGTTTCTACTATTGGTCATGTGGCAAGTTGCACCACTGTCAACGTACCACACATCTCGATCCAGCTTCACCGTCAGAGCCGACAACATAGTCGTCCTACCAGGAGTTTTCTGAACCTTCTCCTCCTCTTGACAACTGGAACTAGATGACTTATCCTTATGCGGTGCTTTCTGTCTGCAATCTCTAGCGTAATGACCTAATTTTTTGCATCGAAAGCACTTGGGACGCTTCGAGATCGAATTTGAAGTCGTTAGGGCATTCTGTTCCGTACCTTCTGCATCACCTCGTCTCTGTGCCTCCTGGAGTAGTTTACTTTTCACCAGTTCACTTGAGAGAGAAAGGCTACTATGCTCTAACGTCATAATGAGTGGGTCAAACTGCTTGGGAAGCCCACTGAGCATTATTATAGCAACGAACTCGTCTTCCAGAGAAGCATTTATGTCTTGTAGTTGTTGGGCAGTATCTAGAATTTTTGTAACATACGCCTCCATACTCTCAAACTGCTCTAATTTAAAGCTAAATAGCATTCTGAGGAGACCTAATCGTCTACACAGACCTTTATCCTCGAACGATTTCTGTATATTCTTCCAGGCATCAAACGCAGTATTGCAATTCCTGACAACGGAGTAAACAGATGGCTGAACACTGAGGCAGATTCGTGCTAGCGCTTTTTCCTGTTTCTTCTTGTCTTCGCATTCCGGTTTATTTTTCTTATCGACCTCGTTGACACATTCAAACAAGTCTTCATGAATAAGCAACATCTTCATTTGAAATTTCCAGGTGGTGTAATTATTTACCCCGGAGAGTTTTTCAATTGCGACGGACTGGTTACTCATTTTCGCGATTTCGTAATTTTTACTTGATAATATAATTATTTATATCATACGCGTTCTGCTTCCTCACGCTCTGCTACCATATTAGAGAATGGGATACGGTTGCAGAAAGAAAATACTTATTTGTAGTGCAACAGAAAAATATAATTTTCCGAGTTTTATTACTACGGTTGCTAGGACACGTTAAGCAGTAGACAAGATGTAGTTTATATTAAACTCATAGGTTTGCAACCTCTAACAACTACTGCATATAGGTATTCCCAATGCTGCCACAACGACCGGTTCTTATTTATATTCAGTATCAAAATGTTCTTAATTCCACCTAACCAGAGGTGTAGACAATGTATGGTGAATTAGTATCTTTTATTTCTAAGAGAACACTTTAATTTTAGTTTGTTTTTAATTTCTGAAATTAATACCTACATATATAAGTATATATATTTTCATATACTGGTTGTTATTTTTACCCGGCTGCAAGGAAAGGGTTATGTTTTTCGTGCGTATCTTGTATGTTTGTATGTATGTATGTTTGTATGTATGTAATAGTCTTTATTACCTCATATCTTTTAAACTACTTGGCGGATTTTTATAATTAGGACATCATTAGATAGGTCTTGACCGCCCAAGTGTTCTTAGGTAAGTGCCGTTAAAAAAAAGGAACATGGCGGATTTTGGACGCCATATTGTGGGGGTTGCAATTTTTTTTCTTTCCTACCCATCGAGTGGGGTATCAAAATGAAGGATTTTTAGAGGAGATTACAAAAATAAACTACTTATATGTTTAAATGTCATAAAAAAAAATATAACAAAAAAGTTGTAAATAAAAAAAGTTTATTTAAAAATTAAAAACCCGAATATGTATCCTCCGACTGCACAGCATGATTTTTTCTTGTTTACAGCTTTTTAGTTCGCTTTTTAAGCAGGCGGGTATTTGATTTTTAAATTAACTTTTGTTATTAAATGTTATTTTGTACCCTTTACAATTTTGACCTTTTTAACCCAAAGGTAGAGAATGCCTTGTGGCATTAAGTCCGCCTATGTACCACTACTGTAAATGAAGTTTAAATAAATAATAATAAATAAATATAAATCTTTCACAATTATTAGTTCTTTTTTTTATATTGTATCCTCTTACTTCACTATTTCATTTAGTTAAACTCTTATAAATTAGTAAATTTCTAGTTTGATTACTTTTTAACCAATTTTCCAAAAAGGAGGAGGTTCTATGTTAGACTTCGTTCGTTTTGTGTTTTTTGTGTGTGTCTTCACCGATTACTCCGTCAATTAGTTCATAATTGACGGAGTAATCGGTTTGTGATTTAAAAAAAAAAATCTTTTTCTTTGAAAGGGTATACTCTCAAGGTGGTCCCATTGTCACCAAGTCAGGATCTGATGAAGGGACAAACCCATACCCTAACCGGCCAACTACAGACCCATATCTGTAACCTCCATACTCTGTAAGTGTATGGAACGCGTACTCAATATTAAGCTCCTGGCATACCTAGAAACAAACGATATCCTAAGTGACCGCCAATACGGCTTCCGCCGAAATAGGTCTACTGAGGATCTTCTAGCGTATGCCATACACATCTGGAGTGAGGTCATCGAAAGGCAAGGGGAAGCGCTTGCCGTCTCCCTAGACATCTCGAAGGCTTTTGATAGGGTCTGGCACGAAAGCCTTATTGGTAAGCTTCCTTCATTCGGTTTGCCCGGTGGTCTGTGTGATTGGATTGCAGACTTCCTGAGAGATCGGTCCATTCGAGTGGTTATCGATGGCTGCTCTTCGGACCACATGGATATTAATGCCGGGGTCCCTCAGGGGTCGGTACTCTCAGCTACTTTATTCTTGCTGCACATTAACGATTTGTTAAAACCTTTGGGTACGCAGACGACAGCGCTGTTGCTGAGAGATACTTGTGCAACGCTCGTGCTACCGGGCCTCAGATCCAGTCTCTCCGGGAGGCCCATGGCCTGAACGCTTGAAGCGCGTGAACCTGCAGTCTCCGAATGGGGCGATGCCAATCTGGTCAGGTTTAATGCTGCTAAAACCCAGGCGTGTCTTTTTTCCGTTAAAATGAGCCAATTTCACCCGGCTCCAACTTTCCGAGTACTGTTCGAGTTGGAGTACTGTTCTCATCCTGGGATGGATCTGCCAAATACCAGCTTGATGCACTAAAGTCGATCAAAAAGCGGGCCAAGAGGCTCATCGGCGATGAGGCACTGGTTAAGTCAAAGCTCCAGAGCCTTGAACATCGTCGCCGAGTTGCCAACTTATCGGTCTTTTATCGATTACATTTCAGGGAGTGTGCGATGGAATTGCATGATCGAATTCCGCCCGGCCTATTTCATCATCGGACTACCAGACGTACGCCGATGCGCCATCGGTACATGGACATCCCACCCATGTGCACTAAACGTTTTGAGAATACTTTTATTATGCGTACAGCTAAGGAGTGGAATTCCCTGCCGGAGTCTGTGTTTCCCGATAGCTACAATCTAGGGGTCTTTAAGTCAAGAGTGGTTACTTCTAGGCAAGTGTGCTCCATCGTCGACCACATCATCGCTTACCATCAGGTGTGATAGTAGGTCAAGCGCGAGCCTATAATAGATAAAACAAAAAAAAAATTGTAAAATGAAAATAGAAAATACCATCAAACTGCTCTGGTGATGAAGCCGGCAGGTAGGCACCGGAACTCCGTAATAAAACAATGTATCTCAGTCGTGTTTAGGCTTGGTTGAATTGTTAAGAGTAACCCTCTGGCTTATTTTCATTGTAGTATAAGGTACCAAAACTAAAAAGATAAAAATAAAATACATACATACATATACACAAAAAAACTAAACCGACAATATAAATAAACAAAAAAACAAAGTCGTAAAATTTATTTCATTTCAGCAGTCGGTGTTATAAACAAAAAAAAATTGGTACCAAAGAGACCGACTTCCGAAAAGAAAGTAATTTTTACTTTGAAGTCTGTTTAGTTTTATTGTTAAAAAGTTTTTCACATACAGTATCACTTAACGTCCGTCGTTAGTTCTAGTTGCATTTATAATATGCAATATAAAAATATGTAGGTGATTTTTACTTCCTTAGTACATAAAGCGAACTTATGGGCCAGCATTTGGCAGCACCGGGCAGCATTAAATACCTATGTTTGTTTCCTGCGCACTGAAGTATCTAGTGTCAGTAGTTACTTTAGCTTTTTAACCCACCAAAAAGGAGGAGGTTCTATGTTCGACTTTATGTATGTTTTTTGTTTGTAGGAACATATTCCGAAATTGGTTCCATTTTCATTTGGTGAAGATCTGATGAAGAACTTCGGAGATATACAACAGAACTCTTCAATAAATACCGGAAAATTTCTCAGGATTGCTGCAATTGCATGTCTGTTTATTGTTTATACCATTTCAAAACATATCATAACGCCAGTACGCTCAAAAGTGGTATGCAGATCTCTCATTTCACCGATTATGTTTTGAGTTTCATGTTATTCGGGTAATCTATTCTGGCGTTATAGGTACTTACTAAACAACTTGCCTATAGGTACAACTAAAAAGGATAAACAATAAATAAAGTGAAAAATAACTTTATTTTTGGAAGTCGGTGTCAATATCGCAAACAATTGGTACCTACGAAAGACACCGACTTCAAAAATAAAGTTATTTTTCACTTTGTAGTTTTTTATTTGGAAGTCGGTAGTATTTTTTTGCAAAATAGTTTTTTTTTTAAATTAACTTTTATGCATAGAAACTACTGATCTAAAAATCCTCAGTAGTTCCTTCAAAAGAACTGCTAAAGGAACTAGTGAACACAAAGGTATTTTTCCATATCTTCAATCCTTTCTTTACGCCTACATTGGCTACAAATTCTCCATACATGTGGCGTGATTAATCAGGCAGTGCGTTTAGGCGCGGCTGCAGGCACGGTAATTAGATTTAAGAACAACTGGGCGGCGTCAGCGGGAGAATGGCCTGCATTAATTTGAGCTTCTCTAACGAGGGCGTCGGACGCTACAGACTGGGTAGGACCTTGGGATAGAGGAGCGGTGAAGTAGGCATTGTTTATAAAAGATGGAAAGATGGTTTTATACTTGTTTGATGCATTTTAGTGTTGGACATAAAAAACAGTGTCACTACGCAATAAAAATGTCTAGAAAACAATCCTTTCTATTGAAGTGTATCGGAAAATTCAGGCAAGTGACCGCGTATTTTATAACGTTACCAGTGGTGTCTCATCCCGTACAAAAAACCGTGCCGACGTTCTATACTGATTATCCTGATTATTTTTTGTACATCTATTGTATTCGGTTCCGTTCCGTTCCTTTCCACGGATATAGATGGTGATCTATCTATCGCCGTGGAACGAAACCGAATGCGATCGATTTATTAAAAATAATTGATATAATCAGATAAAAACGCTAGTTAAGTCGGCACGGTTTCTTTGTATGGGATGAGGCATCTGTATGCTAGTATTATATTATCTGTGACGTTACATAATGTGTTAACACAGAGAGAATAATCATTGCTATATTTACACAACAATTTAAAGAATACCAACAAGTTACATTTTCCTAAGAACATCTCAATTTTTCTAATGCCATCTTATTATTATTATTTTGAAAGAAAATCATGCACAAAATAAAATTTACCTACTTTCCTTATAAAAAATATTCAATTAAAACATACCTTACCTATGCGTTGCTTCGAAGGCCTACGTCTTCGTCCATAGACAAGTTGTGTCAAGCGTAAAGTACACGCGCATGCTGTACTTCCAATAGGCTATGTTTGTTTCATCCTGGTAGTTAAAAAGCAGCTTAATACTTTTTTTTTTTTTATCTCGTTTAGGCTCGCGCTTGACCACCATCTCACCTGATGGTAAGCGATGGTGTGGTCGACGATGGAGCACGCATGCCTAGAAGTAACCTATTCACTCTTGACTTAAAGACCCCTAGATTGTAGCTATCGGGAAACACAGACTCAGGCATGGAATACCACTCCTTAGCTGTACGCATAATGAAAGTATTCTCAAAACGTTTAGTGCGTATGGGTGGGATGTCCACGATGTACCGATGGCGCATCGCCGTTCGTCTGGTAGTCCGATAATGAAATGGGCTGGGCGGAATTAGACCATGCAATTCCATCGCACACTCCCCGAAATGTAATCGATAAAAGACCGACAAGCTGGCAATTTGTCGACGATGTTCAAGGCTCTGGAGCTTTGACTTAACCAGTTCCTCATCGCCGATGAGCCTCTTGGCCCGCTTTTCGATCGACTCTAGTGCATCAAGCTGGTATTTGGCAGATCCGTCCCAGAGATGAGAACAGTACTCCATGCATGATCGAACTTGCGCCACCTACCTTCCTTCCGTCACACGCCATAATTTTCATTTCAAACCCATGCTACGTACATACGCGACTCTGCGGATGCCTACATCCTACGTAGCCAAGCTATGACCGGCGTAGCAGATTACTATGCGTCCACTACGCTATGTTCATTCCTCATAAAACAAAATTCTCAATTCAAACTCAAGCTCCGTGGCTCCACGGATCGTCACGACTCCGTTGTCAAACTGTGTCTTGCGTAGCAGTAACCTAAAAGACCACAACTTTAGTTTTCTTTCCTCATACAACAAAACATCTTAATTTTATGCGTCTTTATGGAGGTTTACGTGTTCGTAGTCAAGCTGTATCCGACGTAGCAGATTAAAAATACAGACTATGTTAGTGCGATACACTGGTTCAATTATAAAACTTAAAAGCAAGTAAGTTTTATGCACCTGCCATTGTAGTCCCTCCAACCAACCACCCTTGGTTGACCGGTAGAGGATGCCTCAGACATTAAGTCCACCTATGTACCTTTTTGTTGCATGAAGTTTTAATAAATAAATAAATAAAAGTGGTAATAGATTAGAAATCTGGCCGTTTCTAACAAAGAACCACTTCATATCATACCTGCTACTAAATTCTCAATTCAAACGTAAGCTACGCGACTCTATGGATGCCTACTTCGTCCGTAGTCAAGCTGTGTCCGGCGTAGCAGTGTGCTACGCATCCACTACGCCATGTTTATTGCAATCTGGCGGTTTCAAACAAAAAAACAACACAAAACCTTCAGTTTTATCCTCACAAAACAAAATTCACAATTTACAGCGTCTCCACGGATGCGTACAGCGTCCGTAGTCAAGCTGTGTCCGGCGTAGCAGTGTGCTACGCATCCACTACGCCATGTTTATTGCAATCTGGCGGTTTCAAACAAAAAAACAACACAAAACCTTCAGTTTTATCCTCACACAACAAAATTCTCAATTTACAGCGTCTCCACAGATGCGTGTACAGCGTCCGTAGTCAACATGTTGCCAGCAAAGCAGTGTGCTACGCATCCACTACGCCATGTTTATTGCAATCTGGCGGTTTCAAACAAAAAAACAACGCAAAACCTTCAGTTTTATCCTCACACAACAAAATTCTCAATTTACAGCGTCTCCACGGATACGTACAGCGTCCACTACGCCATGTTTATTGTAATCTGGCCGTTACAAACAAAGAACAACAATACCGTCTTTCCTCACACAACAAAATTCTCAATTGAAAGCGCCTCCACAGATGCCTACGTCGCCCGTAGTCAAGCTGTGTCCGGCGTAGCAGTGTGCTACGCGTCCACTACGCCATGTTTATTGCAATCTGGCGGTTAAATGCCCGTCTGCTTAGTCCGCTTATACCGCCCTTTTGTTACCCAGATTACAGGCCCGTATATTTATGTTATTTCCTTTTAAAATGCTCAAATTAAAAGTAAAGTTATGGGTGCTTTTTATTGCTTGGGGAATAGGGTGTAGGGTTTTTCGGCAGTTATTTTAATTAATTCGGCTTAAATTATTTTGTTAGTTACGTGTTTATATACACAATTATCTTCTTTGAAATCTTTGATTGAATATTTTTTATGTGCATAGCTTAATAAAAATAAAATAATATAATTTATTTTCTTCTCTAATAGATTTGTATTGGTAAATAATTTCTGAGGGGTGACCATAAGCTCTTAGAGTAAGGTTATTTTGAGTGTGCGTATAGGGACTGGTGTATACAAGTCATATAAATCTGTCCCTTACACACACTCAAAATAACCTTACTTTAAGAGCTTATGGTCCCTGGTGTCCATCGGCTCCAGTAAAGTGAAATTCTGTCTAAGACAAAAATGTATGGTAATGTCAAGTGCTATCGAAACGTCACATGAACAATGTCAAGAATTTTGTCATTTCGACCATCATTGTCACTGCTAGAATAACATTTTGTTTTAAACCTCTTACGACTTAACACAAATCTCTGTAATCTTAATTTTCCTTACAATAATATTATTCTTGTTCATTATTTTTGTTTCAAGGGCTCAATTTGCTTCAGCTTAAGGTTTATCCACTTCATGCATATTTTATCTTCAAGAAAACTACAGCATTTTAACAGACTCTTATCATAACCTATAAGGAGCATATGGATCAAATCTCCTTCCTACCTGCGATCACCAGGACCACTATCTTCATAATCAGAACGGGCCTGATTAAGTTAGTGAAGCCGCGTGTCAGCCGATTATGTGATTACTGTCTCTCTCCTGATAACGGTCTTGAGAGAATCGTTAACGGGGATATGGCAGATGATTACGGAACGAGATTCCATTATCATTGTTAGGCAGGACGTTGAGTGTTTTAGTAATATTATTTAAACATACTAGGGAGTATCTCTCTTCACTCTCTCTATCATCTACACTTAATCATAATGCTTTGAAAATTTTGATTTATAATGTGTCTTTTGTATCCCTTTAAGTATATTTTCATAGATAACACATATAGTAATTTCAAATTTAAAGCAACATCTTAAAATGAAATCAATAATATCTACGAATCGAACCTAGGACGTCACACACAGCAATGGCAGTGAAGTTTGTAAACGCTAAACCATAATTTGTTTTACTTTCTGAATAACTTTTTTAATAATAATAATAACACTTGTATCACATTTCCTGATACATGCCTAACAAGGCCTCTACGAGTTGGCTTCGGCCCCTCGCACGCCTTATAAAGAACTGGACAATCTCGGAACCCTGGTGGGTTCCGAGATTGTCAAAATAATAATAATATACCTTAGGAGGCTCTCGTTAGGCGGTTGGGTCAAGGGCTTGATTCAAAAAGCAGTACTTCTGGACACGGCTCGTATAGTTAGCAGGTTCTTCTCTCTGGATCCTTGACCGCCGGTAGCTTGGACCCTGCTCCCGATATTACTACCGATACCGATGGGCCACATTTTTTTACATATTTTTTTACTTTATTTTGAGGAGATCGTGGCTAAATAATAACAGCCGCACGGGTCGATCATCAAGGTTAAGCAACGCTTGACGAGGTCGGTCCGTGGATGGGTGACCACTTTCAACATACCGAGTTTCCTCCGTGCCTCGGAAAGCACGCTAAGCCGTTGGTCCCGGCTGTCATTTGAAGATCTTTGACAGTCGTTACGAGTAGTCAGAAGCTTGAGATCTGACACCAGTCTTGCCAAGGAGTACCGTGTTACCCAGTTACTGGGTTGTGGAGGTCAGATAGGCAGTCGCTCCATGTAAAACACTGGTACTTAGCTGAATCCGGTAAAACTGGAAGCCGACCCCAATATACTTGGGAAAAAGGCTAAGCAGATGATTAATTTTTTACTTTATTTTATAATAATATTTAAAAATGTAAACAATAATAAATTAAATAAAGAACATTATAATACCAGCCTGTAACTGCCCCACCGCTAAAGCCTCTTCCCATAGAGAAAAAGCATGAGCCTTGATTGCCACACTTACTTGCAAGAACGGGTGGCGATTTTAAAATATATTAACTATAAGTCCAGGTTTGCTCACGATGTATTCCTTCACCGATGAACGTATACATTTTTGCTAATTTGTATACATAAGAAAATTAAATCCAACAACTAATAGCCCTCGAAAATTAACAAAACAATCGCCTTGAATCATAAAATAATCTAATCCGTCCGTATCACCGGTCATCTGAAAGGGTTGTTGAACTATCTCCCTCGGTCTTCGCCCTTGCATCCCTTTGTGTGCCCGGACTTAAATAAAAGGTTTGATTTCGTGTTGTAAGGGGCCCATGATCAATATTTGTTGAGCGGACCGACGGACCGACCGATCTGCATACCTTTATTACCATTGGCTCTTTGAGGTCTTTTACCCGTGTTTGTGTTCCCTTTGCGGATGTGGAAAAGTATCCGAATTGTAGGGATTGTACGGAAAAGTATGTGCATTTTAATCCTGAGTCATTGTGGTTGAAGGTTTATGGAATTTGTTTTGAGCACCAGTTTAAAAAGTTCAAAACTTTACACTTAATAATAAAAATCGTGCGTGTATGACTAGAGAGTGTAGCAAAAGAAGTATGTAAGGATCGTAGCAGGTGGCGTTCTGTAGTTTCTGTCTACCCCCATGGGGAAAAGGCGTGAGTTTATGTATGTATGTATGTAAATAATAATATGACTATATAAATTATGTCAGTGTTATTTCGTTACCATCATACGTCACCGCATTGAAACCTGCCTTGTCATCTCCCCACCACCCTTGGTTAATTGGCAGAATATCTATTGAGGCATCAGCTCGCCTGTTTGTATCTTTCGTGATGCATGAAGAATTAAAAACAAATCTTATCAAAGAGGACAGAAACGAGCATTGGCCCATTACAATTTGTTAACTATGTGTTGAAGACTTCAAATTCGTAAATGAGGTTTTATTTCACCATAAGTCATGATTTTGCAGAGAAAACTAGATTCTAAACTGAAAAGGCTACATTGTTATCCGTCCTGTTTTAAATTCGCTATCTCTTTTTTGGTTACATATCTAAAAATATTCTAACAATTTTCGAGATAACTACGGTCAATAGCCTACCGTTTAAAAGCTTTAAAGATTGTTTCACAGATTATTGTAATAACTAATGAACGAAATCCATTAAGGAGAATTCACCTACGGTTTATTCAACTACAATTAATTATCCAAAGATTGATTGAAGTAACGGACGATTCAGATAGTGTTGATTTTCTGTGGTCAATATTTGTAGCCAAAATAAGGGTATCCTGTCACGTAGTCTTTTGGTTGCTATCCCCAGAGTGTATATAACAACCGGAGGCGCGAAGTGCCTATCCTTTGTTACGTAAGGGCGAAGGGGTTGCACTTCCCGCAGCGCCTGAGACGATGCAGAGCAACTTTAGGCGAGTCGTCCATTAGGGATTTCATACATAGATGAAATATCCCGTATCTAAAAAAATCATTACATTAATCGTTCGTGTTTCATTTCGTTAGTGCAATTAATTTTAAGTTAACCAAATTTTTTAATAAATAGTTAAAACCAGTAGTTCATTCGACCAATATGTGTTATGAAAATATGTGAATCAACCGTAGGTATATCGAAAATAGTTAGAATAACTATAGATATAAATAACTTTAGATAATACGTAACCTTATGTTTTGAGTACTAAAACAAAAGCCTTTAGTCAACCACGCCTTAACCCTTAACACAAAATTAAATAAAACCAATTTCTTAAGCACACATAGTGAAGAGGCAGAACACCGAGTTGCTTGCGAAAATGACAGCTGCAGCAAGCCGCTTTAATGGCCGTCCTAAGGTCCGCACATTGCAGCTCCCACGCCAACCTTCACCACCCTTATCACGAGACTATAAGGTCCATATTCCAATGGTAATACAGTAATAGATAGAGGGACCGAACCATCAATGGATTGTTGTCGGAAATTTATTGTGTGAGCACACGTTCGGAAGCTTGTAACGGGGTGCGTCGCAAACGATTTGTAACTAGGAGTTCGTAGATTATAATATATGGGTCTATAGGCGGCTATAGTGCAGTGATAGTTTTTAGGTAGATTTTGAAATTATTGTGTTGTGATTTGAATGATCTGTGCTTGTTGGTGATTGAACTTTGCAATCTATACTAATATTATAAAGAGGAAAGATTTTTTTGTTTATACCGAATAGGCTCCGAAACTACTGGACCGATTTGAAAAATTCTTTCAACAATAGAAAGCTACATTATTCCTGAGTGAAATAGGCTATTTTTAAGCCCTCCAAATTGGGTCCTGTCGGGTGGTCCACGGGAGCGAAGCTGCTGGCAACAGCTAGTTAGTTATAAATAAATACGAATGTGTTTTTTTTATTATTAAAAATACCATCAGGATTCACGTTTCATTACGTAAAGGTGAATTGAGAATTATTCTGTGTTGTTAAATTAATGAAGTCTATTCGTCATTTGTAGTTTTGGTTCCAGCGTGTCACTTACTAATAAAATTAAAATACTTAAGCTAAATTATAATTTAAATTATTTGGCATTTTCTAAGATAATAAGTTACGTTTACTTAAACATCGCTCAAGCAGGGTTTTGCTACGACTGTAAGGCCCTTACTACGTCTTTGCTACGAAGTTCTACGGCGTAGCACTAGATAATAGACACGTTTTGCGAATATTTTTAATATAACGTTTTCTAATAAAATATTTTTTAGTAGTAAGTAATCCGCACCAAAAGTATATATTAATATTGTTGTTTATCCTTTTCCAACCATTTAGAGTTTCTATTTATCAAGATCGTTGCGCCATTGTTTTCTTTAAACTTAGATTTTAAATAATAATTTATTTAATTACGTACACGAGACATTCTTCTATTGTCTGAACTTTACATTCAAACGATCATCACAAAAGCAATTTTCTCCCTTCGCACACATCGTCCATAAAATTCGTTAATACAGCGTCCCAAAAGGTGGACGCTAAAACTTATCCGTAAGCAGATTGTGTGAGTCCGAATGACGTACACCGTACGGTTACACGTCTAACAGGCTTCGTTAACTCGATCTACTGCACAGGCACCCCTATCCCGACTCATTATGGGAGCACTGCGCGACGTCAAATCACTATAGTTACCTTACTTTCATTATGAAGGAGTAGAGGAAGTATGTAGGGTGGGTTTAGAGTGAGGTCGTTGAGTTTTAGATATAGTTTATTTCAGTAGACTCAGATAGAAAAAAGTGAACGTTTTTGTAATTTTATTTGCAGTTTTCAAATAATTATGTAGAAAAGTTTTAGATATTTTTTTTTCATCACTCTCAGAACTGTATTAAAAACTAAAGTCTTTGTACTGTTTTTTCACTTCACGGTATTCGTATTTTGGCCAAATCGGTACGCCTGTGGCGACGGGGCTGGCGTGGTAGTGGTGGTACGTCGGCGTGGTGACCGGCTGCCGGCAACTCGGCTGCTAAATGCCGCAAGAGGCGCGCGCCGTCCTGCTCGCTCTGCCGCGCTCGCCGCATCTCTCGCTCGCGCCGGCGCGAACACGTGTTTATTTGTATGTTTTATCCTTCGGCGGCTTTAAACCCAACCCACCCTGACCGCAAAGTGCGCTCCGCCGCCCGCCGCGCCCGCGCGCCGTCGCCGCCTCTCTCGCCGCCGCCAGCCACCAGCCGCACGACTCACGCGCGAAACTTTGTCCGAAGTCGACGGGCGCGGACGTACGCGCGTATTAATAGCCACCGCGAGTGGTCACCGCAAGCGAGCTCGACGGCGAGCGAGAGCGTGGAGCCAGCCCCACGCGCCACGAGTCGCAGCACAACCGCGCGCCACGCCGCACGTGTGCACGCACCACGCGTATACACAACCAAGTACCGCGCGCAAAAGCGAAACTCAAAACAAAACTACAAATAAAAAAAACACCGTCGTCAGTGGTGAAAGTGAGAGGGACGTGCGTGCGGCCATCGCGTAAATACGCGGTGCGCAAAAAGTGCCGCCGTCAGTGAAACTAGTGAAAAGTTTTTTCGCCGCGTACGGGGGACCACCCCTCGACACCGGAAAAAATCGGCCCCTCGCGTCCCGCACCCGCCCGCCGCCGAACTTTTCATTCACCGGGGAAAAAAGTGTGGCAAGGCCGCCGTGACGTCACCGTGTCAAGTGGCCACGCGCGCGTTTCCTAGCAACGAGTTGACAAGTCTCATCAGCGACCCTTCTTGTAGGACTTGGGCTGTCTTGAGTGCGGGGACTTCTTGTTGTGATTATGTTATCAGTGTGTGACGATGGAGTGTGGTGGCGGTGAGCGGCGGTGAGGAGAGTGCAGTGTGATGTAGCGGCGCTGTGGGCGACAGACTCTATGTGTAGCACGCAGCGCGCGCGGGTGACGAGGATGCACCTGACGGGCGCCAGCAGCGGTGCCGTGTCGCCCGACACCAGCTCCACGCTGCTGCACGAGACCTACACCAAGATGACGTCTGACATCCTCGCAGAGCGCACTCTGGGGGACTTTCTGTCGGAGCACCCGGGCGAGCTGGTGCGCACGGGCAGCCCGCACTTCGTTTGCACAGTGCTACCTCCTCACTGGCGATCGAACAAAACACTGCCGGTGGCGTTCAAAGTGGTAGCCCTAGGCGACGTCGGCGACGGCACCCTGGTCACGGTCAGAGCTGGCAACGACGAGAACTGCTGCGCGGAACTGAGGAACAGTTCCGCGGTCATGAAGAACCAGGTCGCCAAGTTCAACGACTTGAGATTCGTCGGCCGCAGCGGTCGCGGTGAGTGCTGAAGGTGCAGTTATGTGATACAATGAATTTTAGTGATTAGTAGCAGCTCCGAACCGCTCAAACCAAATATCATAAATAAAACTATTCAAAAAAGTTTACAACAATCAACGCACTAGTTAAAGATACAAAATAAATCAAGAGTTATACGAAACAATAATTGAAAACCGTTCCAATCCGCGAAAACAATTCACACGAGAATTCCGAGCAAAAAAACGCGACGGGATTTACGAAAAGCGAAAAGTTGAAAGAATTAAAACAGAGCGAGGTAAACATTTTAAAGTAACGAACAAATCCAAGTGATTACACTCCAACAAGTAGCTTCCCACAGCAATAACATTTAAATATTGTGTCAAAGTTTCTAAGAAAGGGGAAGCGTCGATGACATTGCAAAGTACTGGCAACTTTTTCCGTGCAAGTTAAGGAAATGCGCGGATGTCAAATAAGGAGGGCGGGAGATTTGGGCGGCTATTTCCGCCCAATGAGTGTCCCGCCCGCCCTTACTAAGAAAGTTTACTTTTTGTGAAGGGCAGAGAGTTTTACGCGGAGTTACTTGTCCGAGGACATGGACCTTTGGGAAATTCTTTCGTGATAAAAAGTAGGTGTTTAATATTACAAAGAAACAACGTAATAACGGTAATATTAGGCACATTTTCATTACCTATTTGTATTCACGTTGTAGTTATGAAATAATGATTGCAACTTATGTAAACAAACAAATCATCACCGATTAATTTCCCGCCGTACCTTTATGACTAGTAACTTTTATGACTGTATTTTCTTAACATTTTTTATTTTTATTCTAACTGTCAAAACTGTAACTTTAGACCACAATGAATCCTGGATAAAATTATTACTACAAGATTTGCAAATCGTAATAACCCAATGCAGCTATCGAACACTTACAATTAAATTACCTAATTACAATTACCTATTAAGGAAAAGAAGAAAAAATTGTAATGAGCTAAGTATGTTTTTAAAAATTAATTTTATTTCACATACAAATATAATGAAGTAAATGTAGGTTCAACACAACAAAAGTAAAGACAAGACAAAGATATTTTATTTCAAGTAGGCCACCAAGCGGCACTTTTGAACGTTAGGTAGGTACATTAAAATTTACAAGTTATAAAAGTTGATTCTACAATCAATTGATACTAGTAAGTCTAAGTAATTATTCATATTTGAAGAATCAACAAAAACCAAATGTTTTGTTAGGAGCTATAACTTGCTAATACTTACCCTAATTCAACCCTTTAAAATGCCTTGTGTTTATTCTAGCGATTCTCGAACTAATCCAGGGTCGCTTACTGACCGTCCGTTCATTGAGCTCAGGATCTCTATCTTTTTAATTGATTTTGGGGTAGTGTGGGAACTGAATCTATGTCTTAACTTTGACAGTGATAAACATATGACTTTGAACTATGATAACCATTTATTGAGTAGATTATCGTCATTTCAGCCAAGAGATTGGCTGAAATGGCATTTGTTTAACACAATTCCACAAAAAAAACTTGAACAAAAAATATGTGAATCTGAATGAGAAAATACTGAAATTTATCCAGTTATAATATCTTTGAAAAATGACTCAGAGTTTTACATGTAAAACTGTAATAAAATAACTACCTATGTGCGTTGTTGTTCGATGAAAATGACACAAAATTAATATGCTAGGATATCAATTAAAAAGCCTCACACCTATTATTATGTAGATTAGAAGCGTTTTGTGTCAAATGATTTGTTTTCATGAAATTTTCTCGAGAGATGGAAAAGCATGCGTCAAGTAAACAGTAACGATGGCAAATATTGCAACTGGACCAGAGACACTAAATTGAGGTTGATTCATTCTGAGGATAGGAGGAGTGTATTTGCTGAAATACCTCCTGAAACACAAAGAAGACAGAAAATCTGATTATGGCTGAATAACCGATGGCAGATATGAAATGAGTGAAAAAAAAAGTAAACAGTATGTGTTTTATAGGATCTTGAAAGTAAGCATAATATTTCCACTCCTAGGAAACAGGCCTCCCTGTGAGAAGGATTATGTCGTATAATGTCCCTTCAAATAATAAACATTTCATTAACAATTAAAACTACTAGCAAGTACCAAATAAAATAATAATTCCATTAAATTTTCTAAGCCCTTCAGCGAATTCTGATGGGCCTTTTCAAATTGAATTTTGCAATAATCATTGCACATTGCGTATGCCTTAATTAATGCGTGTGCGTATGCCCCAGAGTCGTCAGTTAGTAACCCAGTAGGGTGAAGGGTCGAAGGGTGCAGATTATTGCAGGTACTTACCGTTTTGAATATTGCTTATTACATGTTGAAAAGAACTAGCGCGTTTGCAATTGTTTCAGTAACCCTAGGCTCTGAAAGAATTGTAAATGCGCTAGTACATATTTATTATTATAAGTTTGTATGTAAGTACCTACGTTATTTATTAGTCAATAAGTTGTTAGTTGCATTTTATAGCAAACATTACAAGGGCAATTATCGTATTTTTAACCGACGAAAAAAAAAGGGTTCTCAATTCAACATGTATATTTTTATGAATAACCACGCATAACTTATTTCCCGACTGCCGAAGAAGGGTAATGTGTTTATCAGTCTATGTATGTATGTTCCTATCTGGCGTTCTAGAGACCAGACGCTTTGGCCAATTTTGATGATTCTTACATCAATCGATTCGTCTTAACCTTGCAAGTGTCACTGGCGACATTAAAATTGGAGAATAGTACCTAAATTGGCGGATTTTGGGCGCCAAGTTGTGGGGTCCTAATTTTTATTTTACTTCCAAATCCATCTTGTGGGGTATCAAAATAAAGGGTTTTAAGAGGTGATTTCACAAATATGTAACACTTGTATGCTTAAATGTACCTAATTAAAGAAAAAAAAATAGTAAAATCAAAAAACCCGAATGCTTAAGAAGCGAACTAAAAATACGTAAACAAGAAGAATTTTTTGCTTTTTATTAGTTCATTGGTTATTTTTTTGTTAAAAAGGCTTTCTAGAACGATCTCACCCCGACCTCAACTTTATCAAGAAAACTTCCAGTTTACTCAATTTTTTTACTGTCTGACGACGACATTGTTATTCACTACAGAGTGCGTGTGATTTTAGTGCTCTTATCATATTTTTACTAGAAAGAAACCACATCCGATCTAGTGATAAAAATAATTACTATCATACGAACGGATGCGGTTTGAACTATCACAAAAATAAAGACAATTGGAACGACAAATTTTCCAACAAAGTATTCGATAATCGAATCCACGATCCACGCCAGGGCAAGCGAACGCTACACTTGCATCAATTAAATAGGTTTAAAGGGGAAGCGTATTGTCCCTTTATCCCTTTCCTATAGGTGCGTACCGTCAGCGACTTAGGTCGGTTACCACCAGACCGAAGTTTTGGAAGAATTTTAATGAAAGCTTGCGTTTGTTTTTCTTTATTTTCTTAATGATGTTATCATTAAGAAAAATAAAACTAATATTATAAGTGCAAAAGTAACATTATATACCTGTTTGTTTATAACGTTATCACACCCAAATTACTGAGCCAATTTTGATAAATTTTCAATAAGCCCAAACACGGCTAGGATACATTATTGTATTACGGAAAGCCTGTACCAAACTTCCGGCTTCATCATCAGATCAGTTCTATGGTACCATTTTTATCAGAACCATTTATTTAAACTTGCTTCACTTAACTATTCGAGATATCTTATCGGCATTTGTGAATTACACATTATTGTAGAGTTCTGATGGCCATCTGTGGACTTCTTCTTCAGTTCCACTTCACCAAATGATACTTTCTGAATGAAAATGCTTGACTTGTTGATGGAATTTACCATACATTTTGGTTATAATATTTGAGAAGGTTCCTCAATGCCTTATCATCATTAGAACTGGATTTTAAAAAAATGGGATCAATCTGGCAGTAGTTATATCCTTACAAATAAAAATAAAGAAACAAGATCGGTTTATAAATGTCGGAGTCCTGGGGGTGACCATAAGCTCTTAGAGCGGTATCAATTTGAGATCGAGTAAGTGACAGATGTATACACGTCAGATACATCTGTCCCCTATTCGATCTCAAATTGATACCGCTCTAAGAGCTTATGGTACCCCCCAGAGGTAACTCATATAAAAAACAAAAGAATTGAAAACCTCCTCTTTTTGCAGTCAGTTAAAAAAGAAGTTCAACGATATTGAAATAGTCAAGCTGCCAATATAATCATAGACTTCTGCTGGGAAGAGACAAAAAAGATCATTACTTTTTTTTCGAGTTCTAAAGAAAATAACCTTAACTCATACTGATACTGATGCGATAAAAATGCAAGCCACTGAATTGGTATTAACAATTGTTTTGGTCACTGACATTTATAATACCAGATACATACATAGCGTTTTGCGAATAGTTTCATTGTGGACACAGCTAAGGAGTGGAATGGAAAAAAAAGGAAAGTGCAGGGAGTCTTTATTTCTTGATAGCTACAATCTTGGGGTCTTTAAGTCCAGAGTGAATAGGTTACTTCTAGGTAAGTGTGCTTCACCGTCGACCACATCATCGCTTACGATCAGGCGAGATAGTGGTCAAACACGAGCCTATCGATAAATAAAAATAAAACCAGGAAAATCCTCGGCCTGTTTTCTAAACCTTCAATTTTTTTTTTCACTTCTTTCGTATTCCTCACCGCAAACCTACCATCTTCTATAAACAGTAGTGATGGAATATGCACAAAAGTTATAAAAGCAGTCTCTCAATACATAGCCCCACATCTAAGTTACATAATCAATTTAGGTATTGAGAAAGGCATCTTCCCGGAGCAGCTCAAAACGTTCATAGTTACTCCACTGTACAAAAAGCAAGACAAATGTCTCATGAACAATTATAGACCTATTGCTTTGATACCTATATTTGCGAAAGTATTTGAGAGGGTCATATATGAAGCACTTTATACGTACCTAGAGAAATGAAACATTCTAGTTAATGAACAGAAAGGATTTCGTAAGAACAGGACAATTAAAATGGCCATCCATGATCTGATACGACCTGTCCTATCGAATGTTGATAAAAAAAATCCGTATGTGCTATATATATGGACCTTACAAAGTCTTTTAACTATGTCGACTATAATATACTTTTAAATAAATTAAAGAAGTATTTTTTTTTATTGTCTATAGGCTTGCGCTTGACCACTAACTCACCTGATGGTAAGCGATGATGTTGTCGACGATGGAGCACGCTTGCCTAGAAGAAACCCATTCACTCTTGACTTGAAAACCCCTAGATTGTAGCAATATAGGCAATATTTTGAATTGAATGTTACTTACACAATAGAAAGCAGATTATAGAAATAACACGAATATTACTGTTCATCAATAAACACACTGGAAATGAAAGAAGATACCGATCTAGTAGTAGCATAATTAAATACGGAGTCCCCCAAGGCAGTGTGTTAGGACCTCTACTATTTTTAACATATATAAATGATCTACCTGGGGAAATAAAGCATCCTATGGTACTATTTGTTAATATCATTCTCTGCTCTTATAGTCTTGGGTATCTTAAACGAACATACTACCTACCTATTATTGTTATTATTATAGTTACTACCTATTATTGTTTTGTAATACATCACATCACCTTAAGCTACTTTTGTAGTGATCACTGCGTTTGAAGTTACATTCAGCTTTAAAGTTCATCATCTGCCTAGCCTTTTCCCAAGGTCGGCTTCCAGTCTTACCGGATTCAGCTAAGTACCAGCTACCAGTATTCACTAAGTACCAGTATTCAGCTTTGAAGTTACGCATTGTTAATTGTAAAGGTATGCGAACTTTAGCGGGCCATTAGGAGACGGTTGCTAAGAAACTAAGTGCGTCACCGTTATGAATATGGGTACCTTATTGTTACAATTAAGTCTCAATATAATCAACCTCTAGCGTTTCCACGGTTGCTGGGATAGAAGCATCATCACTGTGAGAGAGATTTAGCCATAATCCAGTTAGTACAATTTATGCAATTATGAAAATTATTTAGACTTCAATTGACACCAACCCGCACTGTGCCCGGGTGGGCACAGTGCGGGTTGGTGTCAATTGAAGTCTAAATAATTTTCATAATTGCATAAATTTTGAATGTAACACAAATAATCTTCTCGTTTGCATAAAAATACTTGAATGAAGTAACAAGAGACTTCATGAAAATCTGAATCTAGTTTCTTGAAAACATGCGCTATAATTATGTTTGTTCTTGACGACTCATCCTTCAATTTTCTTTGAACAGTATTCCATATCCATCCTTCATAGAGATCATTGTCGTTTGGATTTATTTTTCGATATGCAGGAACACCATTGACAACACACCGTCGCGGTCACAAAACAATTATTGCACAGAGGGGGAGTGGACTACCCAATATCCTCTTTTTCCTATCAGCCAGTGCTGATTGATATAAAAGTACTTGTAGGTAGCAAGTTATGTTTATACCCTTGCAGGCATTTTGTAAGGCGAGCCCCAATCGTTTTAGAAAAGTTCTTTTCGCCAACACATACAAGCAATAACTTGTAATGTAATTTTTGTTCATTGTATTTTCAAGCTTATTAATTTTAAAGGTTTTTTTTTCTTTTTTCATATTTCATGTTATAAATACAAGATTTAATTATATTATTATTACAAGATTTTTATTAACTTGCAAAGTATGTATGCATGTGTTCGGGTCAAATCTTGCAATTGAATTTTAAGGCAGTTATCTTAAACCGATTGAGATGAATTTTTGCATACACGTTTGATTTGGATGACAGTGCACTGTAAGTTAAAAATATTGTTTAAAAAATACATAGATAAAAATATAATATACAGTTTATAAAATACTATAAGTACATACAAATACACTTAAATCAAAAACTACTAACTAAGCCTAAAAATAAACTAATCTAAAATGTGGTGTCGAAAAACATCGTTTTCCACTGGTATTGTGGCCAAAAGACTGGCAGCATTGCCACGTTGTATGGAAATGCTTACCATCTGACCAAAGTAAAAGCCAGCCTTAGGATCACGCAAAGTGTCAAATAGGCGTTTTGAATAATTATATTGTTTAGCTTAGGTTATACACACACAGGATGTATATTTAAAGAAATCACATATCCATTTCATGGACCTACCGAAAACATTAAAAATAGCTACTTAAGTTATTCTGCTCTGAGACGCGATGTTTAGACGGGTTTATGATGTAAAATCATAGCAGAGAACTTGGTAGAACCCATAACTTTGTTCACATCAACACTTCGTTTAAAATCCTTTCCTTTCTATGGGCCAAATTAAAAAACGTTAGACCGTCACTGTCTTGTCATTCGTGTCGATAAAAGGTCGTGTCGTGAAAATGGATGATGTCAATATCAAGAATAACATATCGAGAACGTCTTGCCACTCATCGTGTCACAATGCGACGTCTTGTCGCGTTTTTTTTAAGATAGATGTCGTAGATTTCCACTACACAGTGTCACGTCGTGACAGGATGTCATCAACATGCTATCGTGAGTATATTATTATATTTTAGTACTAAGGTCCTACCCATACACGCAGAAGCAATCCGTAGCTCAAACCGTGAAAAGCCCCAGCCTAAAAACATCTTCCAAATATCAAGTTTTTTATTTAAAATTTTATTTTGTCGTTTTTATTTTGAAGAAAATAGATAAAACGTGTTCCGTCGACCTCAAGTAACATGAGACAAGGGAAGGAAGATGATGATGATGTTTTATATTGTCGTGCACGTAAGTTATTTAATCATTTACAACCAAACAGGCACTGTCAAAATTGCCGAGAAAAGTTGTCATAACACAATTTAATTAATCATTTAGGCTATGCCTGTGTCCAAACTTTGCCGAACGGAAAAATTCAATGAGTAACCAAACAGGCACTGTCAAAATTGCCGAGAAAAGTTGTCATAGCACAATTTAGTTAATCATTTAGGCTGTGCCTGTGTCCAAACTTAGTCGAACGTACAAATTCAATGAGTAACCAAACAGGCACTGTCAAAATTGCCGAGAAAAGATGTCATAACACAATTTAATTAATCACTTAGGACAGCTTAAGTGATTAATTAAATTGTGTTATGAAACAGACACAGGCACAGGCCTGTGTCCAAACTTTGTCGAATGGACAAATTCAATGAGTAACCAAACAGGCACTGTCAAAATTGCTGAGAAAAGTTGTCATAACACAATAAAATTCAAAACTATCTTAAACAATAAGTCGGTCGCAAAAGTGTTTAATTTGGATTAGGCGCATATTCCTATTCTCCGTATGAGTGAGCGTAGGGAGCTCTCACACTAGACAAGAGAAGCCAATTTCCAAACCAGTGGGCGAAGCGAGCCACCAGAAATGCGATTTCAGTAGAGCTTAATCAGAGAACGGCTCGATGTTTTGTGGACAAGTAAATGGTCTAGTCTATACTCACCTCTAGATACAAGCGAGCGCCTCCTTCTACGCCCATAAGCCAGCTCACTTGGCTCATAAAAGTAATCGCGTTTCCCTCGCTCGTGACGAAGGTACTCAGGCTCACTCCGTTCGCTTTTTTATGGGTGGGTATATTCAACTCGCTTTTCATATGGAGGGCGTTCACTTTGCTCGCTCTTCTTGTCTCTAGGCTTAGCTCACTCGTCGAGTATTTGAGCTCGTTTCGCTCACTCATTTTGAAAGTAGACTTGCTCTTCTTGCT
This sequence comes from Orthosia incerta, assembly GCA_948252205.1. Taxonomy (NCBI): domain Eukaryota; kingdom Metazoa; phylum Arthropoda; class Insecta; order Lepidoptera; family Noctuidae; genus Orthosia; species Orthosia incerta. The sequence goes on from OX411759.1 coordinate 10,557,014, forward strand.
TATTTTCTTTTCGTTGATTGGAAAAAACAAAGAGCACACCCAATCTACAACAATACTACCGAAAGTTTTTTTGCAAAAAAGCATAAACCGATTTCTAAATAAAAAAATAAAAAATAATTTTGGAAGTCGGTGTTTCTGAATTTATTTCTTCGTTTTTTGGCTCCGAATTCTGATTATAAAGTTATTTTTCACTTTGTATTATTTTTTTGGAAGTCGGTTGTTGTTACTTTTTTGTAAAAAAGTTTAGTTTTTAACACGCTTTTATTAGCTTGGTACGTATGTATCTATGTATCAATGTAACGGAATCTTTGAATGTGATTTTCACCACCGTCAAAACGTCGGATTGATTTGAAACTTTGCACACTTATCAAAGACCGATGACAGTGCAATAATTTAAATAGTTTGTCCCATTATCCTTACCAGGATCTTCAGAGTTAGCGACTTTTTCGTTCAATTTACCATTAAAGCGTGTTTTTTAGTTTTTAGAACTACAATTTATTTCATTTTTTAGTTATGGTGCATAATGGGCAATTTCGACAGTAAGGTAAAACCAAAGTAATGCCAAAATAGATTACCCGAATAACAAGAAATTTTAACATAACCGGGGGAATGAGAGTGTACCAGGGTGAACTTCGTACCCCTTTAGAGCGTACCGGCGTGATGATATATTATGAAATGGTGTAAAAAATAAACAGACATGCGATTGTAGTAATATCGAAAGATTTGCCGTCATTTATTTAAGTATTCTATTGTATATCTCCGAAGTTCTTCAAACAAAATAAGAATTCTCAAAATCGGTCTACAACTGATGTGAAAATCGCTGAACACACACTAAAAAAAACGAACATGCAGCCGAACATAGAAACTCTTCCTTTATGGAAAGTCGGTTAAAAAGAACCAAGTTCAGTACGAGTAAAAACTCGGCATAAGCCACAGTACACGTGGTCGCTCACAATGGGCCTCATCAGAAAGCTTACAGTCACCCAAAGGGCAATGGAGAGGGCTATGCTCGGAGTATCCTTGCGTAATCGAATCAGAAATGTAGAGATCCGCAAGAGAACCAGCGTTACCGACATAGCCCGAAGAAATGCCATACTTAAGTGGCAGTAAGCAGGGCTCATTGCACGCAAAACGGAAGGCCAATGGGGCAGAAAAGTTCTGGAATAACGACGCGAACCGAAAGACGTTGCGTTGGAAAGCCTCCCACCACATGGACCGATGTCCTAGTGAAGGTTGCGGGAATCCATCCTCCCCATTGCCCATCCTCCCCATTGCCCGGTTCTGGATACTCATCCAATGTGGCGACGCTGGGGAGGCCTCTGTCCAGCAGTGGACGTCTTTCGGCTGATATGATGATGATGATAACACGTCTGCGTACCCATTAAGAATGTACCGGCGTTATGTTATGCTGTCATTTATTGAAGAATTCCATTGAATATCTCCGAAGTTTTTTATCAGATCTTACACAAATTTGAATGGGACTAATTCGGGAACATACTCTTTTAAACAAAAAACTAATCATTAATTGTCCGAACTTAATTCAAAAATCGGCCAAGTGCGTGTCGGGCCACGCGCAGTAATAGGGTTCCGTAAGAAGAGGGTTTTACTTACTCGTAAACTTGTACTTAGTTGTAATAGTTTTCCTTTTAATTTCGTTATATTTACTACTGCCGTGATTTTTTTCACAAAGCCAAGACCAACCATTTCGGTGGCAAGGGGGTGGACACTTGAGTCTAACAAAAATTTGCAATTTAAAGCTTAATTTTACGCAAACGGATAACGAAAAATGGATTTAACAGACCCGGAATATTTTTGAAAGGCCTATCCAGCGATACCTGGATGTTTTTTTTTCTCGTTTTTTTTCGAGAAAAAAACATCCCTACTATACGTATATAGGATGTACCAGTTTTTTTTTTCATGGTTTTATTTTACCACTTTGTCGGAATTCATATATTCATGCATATCCATGCCAAATTAAAGCTTTCTAGTATTAAGAGTATCTGAGCTAAGCTACAGACGGACAGACGGACATGGCGAAACTATAAGGGTTCCTTATTGACTTCGGAACCCTAAAAACCGGCCCAGTGCGCCAAAATAATTAGGTAACATTACTGAAGTTCAGAAACTATTAAAACAACAAAGATTAGCGAAAAAAAAAAGTTTAAAGGCATTTTCTTTTGGTGCTATTACAATTTTTTTTTCAGATTTATCTTTATTTGTGCTATAAAATATTGCTTCTTGCCAAATTTTAAGATTCTAGGTCAAGTGTAATACCCTATAAATTTTGATTTCCTTACGCGTAAATTATGCAGCATAAACGGCCGTATCTTTTGATTTCAAGATTTATTTTTTCACGGCACCATGGAATTGCAGACTTGTTGTGTATTTGATATTAATTTCAACTGACACCTGCACGCATTCCTGAGAAAAAGGGTCTTGGCTGACAGACATTCAACGAAATGATGAGTTATTTTTTCCTTTTGCCAAACGGAACCCTAAAAACGAATTAAACCTTTTCATTGATTTAGCGATTAGTAGTTTTATGCCACTTTGAACCAACCATAAAATTAACCCCCTTACATTTTGCAGTAGTCCGAACAAATAGCAAAACTTGACCAAGAAGTCGATACATTCAGTATGGATCTACAGGCCGACCCGTTAGAGTATTCCAAGATTTTTTTTTGAGTAGATTCACAAACCACTATCATTATCAGCCTTTTTAATGTTCCCACTGCTGGGACACAGACCTCCTCTCTATGAGAGGGAATAGACCGTAATCCACCACGCGGGCCCAATGCGGGTTGGTGTATGTCACATGTCTTCGAATTTTTGGTTGTAGGACATGCCGGTGTCCTCACGATGTTTTCCTTCACCGTTTTGAGAGCAGTGGTGGTGAAATAATTTACACAAAGCAAAGCGCCTGCTTGGATTTGAACCCACGGCCTGCAACTTATAAGTCGCGGCCGATATCTAAACCAAACATCAAAAACAGAAGGTTGTAAAGTAAAAGATAGCCTCACATTAAACGATGTACAGTCATGGAATGAAAATTTGAAATACCTTAAGGTTAATTTTTATTTTATTATTTTTCCGACTCCGAAATTGCAAAATTAAAAAAAAAAAAACATTTTGAAAAGCGCCCGTAATGTAGAAAAGGAATGTTTTTGTAAATCATTTCATATTTTTACTCCGCGATCACACAAAAGAGGGATACCGATGGACAAAAGCACAGAAAAGAAGAACAAAGAAAATTGCGTTATATGAAAAATTGGTTGTCTGTAAAGTCGGTTTACGGGCGATAGTTTAACGTGAAACGTCATAACAAAACATTGATGAAATGATTGCATACTTAACGATACAATTAACGTCATTGTAACGTTAAGATTATAACGTTACAATGAGCGTAACGTTACATTGAGCGTAACGTTACATTGAGTCATCCTTTTTCGTGCGTGCAGCCGGCGTTCATCGATTTATTAGACGTTGTCACGTCAAAAAAAAATTGATAAACAGAAGTTTTTCAACTGCACGAATTAAAGACGAATTAAAAACCAAAGAAAAGGCGGTTGTATCTTACACTCACATCACATCATCAGCCTATTAATGTGCCCACTGCTTGGACACAGGTCTTCTCTCTTTGAGAGGTAATGGGCCGTTATCCACCACGCGGGCCCAGTGCGGGTTGGTAGATGTCACATGTCTTCGAATTTTTGGTTCTAGGACATGCCGGTTACCTCACGGTGTTTTTCTTCACCGTTTTGAGAGCAGTGGTGATGAAATAATTTACACAAAGTAAAGCGCCTGCCTGGGCTCGAATCTACGACCTACAACTTGTAAGTCGCGGCCGATACCACTGGGCCAATCTTACACTCACGTAGAATAAATTAATTACCAACACCTTTAGACTAGATTAGCCCAGATTTTAGAAATCATACATACAACCGTAATTACAAGCTTATGATCTTAGGAGAGCTCTATATTTAGTCGGAATCCACCAATTGAAATCAAATTGAACATGTAACAACCAAGGTGTATAGGTATATTGTTTAAATGATTACTTACGACGTCACTTTTAAAACTATTTTCTAACTTACGAGAATATCAGTACAATAATTAAAATCGTCATGTTTAAATATAGTACGAGCAACTAACTAGAGCCTAGTGCCTTATTTTTAATCAAAATCAAGCAGATAAATCCAAAAATATTTCTACTTGAATTGTGTTTCAGGTTTGGTTCTGCAATCGTATCTCAATTGTACCGATTCTGGTCGATCTAACGGCATTTAAATGTTGTCATTTTCTAAACAATTTAATACTTTCTGTCCTAGACTTTATTCCTAAATCTAATCTGGCAAGATACGAGCAGCAATAATTATATTAATAGATATCTATTCAACGCAATCTTAAAAGAAATCTATTAAGACAAATAACTTCCATCTTAATTTCATGAAGTACGTTAATACCTAGCTAGATTAACTACAAAGTAGCTTCCATTTAAAAAGTCTCCAAGCAATATCTATCACAATCTTAAAAAAGAACAAGAAAACTGACTTTTAATATACTTCACTACGGAAAAGCCGCCGCAAGTTATTAATGGAAATTGAAGATCCACTGCATATTACTTAGGCTGGCTGCAAACAAAAAAAAAGTACGTCTCGAGAGAAACCACAGAGAAGTTCCACGTTGCGCTTTAATCTTTAGCTATATTTCAGTGCAAATGAAAAGTCTCGACGAAGACTTGAAGAAGGCCCGCCTTCTCGCTCGCCAGCCAATGGAAAAGGTCGGGAAAGCAACTTCTTCCGTGGAGGCGGGGCGAGCACGGTTGCGGTCGCCTCGCCATTTGAATAAAAAATTTCCTTTGAAGAGTTCTTATTTGAATATATTGTGGGCGCGTGGGACGATCGCGTTACTTTATTGTAGCTTTATGATTCGCCTTTTGATCGTTGAGGGTTTGTGGCGCACTTTTTGTTTCACTTTAAAAAAAATCTAACTATTCATCAACTCGTTTAGCAAACGATTAAAAATTCAATAATCGTGACATAATAGGTCACCAGTCACCACAAACAAAACACACATCCCTATCAATCCAAACTCGAGCCATCAAAAGCCAATAAAAAAAAAAGACGCACAAAACGCAAAAAGGTTACTAAGGTTAGTCTACACGCAAACATCGTAGACGCCGCACGCACGCCCCGTCACCCGCAACAGCCCTTGTCACCCATAACGCGGCCGCAGCCGGTTAACCGGGTGGCGGCCGGACCGGTACACCAGCCCGGTTACCCGGTTAGCCACGGAAAACTACCATTTCATTTACGGTCGGTCCTTGGTTTTGGGTAGTTGGTAACGGAACCCGCAAGTTACGTAACTATGCTTTGTGGCGCCGACTCACTCACGCTCTATTAACCGCCGTTTTGTTATTAGTTTAGGTATTGGAGTTGAATGTGTGCTGAAATATTACTAAGGCAGCTACGGCTTCGCTTGATCACGAACTTTGCTGTGCTGTCAAAAAATTAAACTTCAATATTGCTTTTTCCTTTCATCGAGTTACAAATCACAACGGGGCTAAAGTTTTCACTTCAAAATCTTCTAACAAAAATATCGCAAGAACTCCATTCACTCAATCGCTCAATCATCTAAAACACCGACACATTGAATCACCTACCTTACACGGGCATATTAATTCACTCAATTAGCACACGAGGGCATTAGCAGGTCGTTATCGGCCGACGACAACGCTTAGTAATCGTGCGACTGCGACAAGGCGACGAGTGTATTTGACAGCTGTCAAATTGGATTGCATCCAGCTATTAGGGAATGTCGTCGGCGGCGACGGAATAGTCTGGATGCGGCCACGGTCTGTGACTGGCCTTATTTTGTGTCAAGTTTTAAAAAACCCTGAATTTTATGAGATTTCAGGGGGGCTACCATAAGCTCTTAAAACAAGGTTATTTCCATTGTGCGTTAGAGACAGATATATATGACCGTAATACATCTGAATCATCAGAGTCGCACGATGATAGTTATGATACGTCATGGTACGGCTCCAGAATGGTAAATATTTTCAACAATGATCATGATTTTCTCAAAAGATTATTTTGTATCAAGAATTTTGTGATGTTATTTGAATATTTTCTATTAATTCTGTCTCCCCTCTCTCACAGAGAAGAGGCTTGTGTCCCAGCAGTGGGAACATTAAAAGGCTGATGATGATTAATTCTGTCTCTCTCACTTTAAACTTTTTAGTTGTCCACGCAAATCATGTTTTTCTTTTCTTAAAGGATTGTGTTTGTTTAACTACCTACCTAGTTTTTTAATTCTTCATACGTAAATTGGCATTACAAACAAATAGAAAAACATTTGAAGTTAAATCTGACTATGGAACAAGTATCAATGAACAGCTAGGGGGGTGACCCTAAGCTCTTAGAGCGGTATCAATTTGAGATCGAATAAGGGACAGATGTATCTGACTTGTATACATCTGTCACTTACTCGATATCAAATTGATACCGCTCTTAGAGCTTATGGTCACCCCCCAGGTTTTCCTGTGTGTCAGGTATTCCAAACCTTTCGAATATCAGCATTTCAATTTTCGAATTAAAAAAACACGGCATGAAAACACGGCATGTCCACAAGTTGACTCACAACCTCAAATTGAGATGTCGCATCGAAACAGAAGTTGAAACGGTGCAGTGTCGCCATGTCGCCGTGACTTGACTCGTGCGACTAAACGTTGAGTGTGCTCGCTAATTGTATCAACTCATCGACTTTGGACCATCGGAAATGAACAGCATGAGTTGCTGCCAAAACTTATTCCTCACCATGACAAATGTATGACTTGAATAAAACCTTAACTTGGTAAATAAAAAATCTCAAAAATTAAATATTATGAATAGATTTAACAACTAAGTTTGCCCGACACTCGAAAGTGGTCACGGTGCGAAAATTATTGGTTTTATATTTGAAGCCTTTGATTATTCAGCTGCTTTAAAACGCATAAAATCACACTTTATCTAAATACCTAATCAAAGTTTATCTACAAGAAGAGATAGGGACAGTTGAATCAATTAAATAACCTCCTTTTTGCGAAGTTTTTAATTTGCTCAGGAGTCAGATATTGGGGATGCAAAGTATGCAGCAATCTTAAATCATATGCTTCACACTTACAACATAACATCCAAAATCCATGCTCCACTCAATAAATAACCCAAAACAGGCGACACGATAACTAATACGAGCACGATACCAAACTTTCCCCGTCAATCGGAGGTTGTCGCGACTTGAGTGAGGAAATTGTGAGCTCATAAAAATGGCGCTAGGTATCGTGTGGTGCCCGCATTAACTAGGGTTATTTATTTAGGCGCGTCGTGTTCGGTACCAGGCGGTATCGGTACCTGGCACCGGTACCGAACTGCTTTCACATCACTCATTGCCTTGTCTTGGCGCGTTGTTAAAAGTGTTCGTTTTTAGATGGGATTTTGGAAATGGAAAAAGAATTGCTAAAAATTTAGTTGTAAATGAAATTATTTACCTAAAAAGTGGTCAATGGAACCAAAAATTAAACCTAGGTATTAATTCAGGTGACTTTTATCTCATTGGGTTTGTTTTAAACTTTAACAAAAGTAGGTACCTATATCTACTTACAAAGTAAGCAGTATACTGCCGAAATGAGCCAATAATTGCAATATTAATTTAACCCTTCACTGCTTCATGTAATTTAAAACGAATTTCTGCGGCGGTTCATTATTATTAAAACCAATCATGATCAGAAAAGATAAAACATGGATAAATACGACTTACACACCTACAGTAAATATTACAACGAACATCTAAAACGAAGACTACATCGCCGGTATGTTATAAAATGTTCCCGTGCGCGTAAAGCATCGCCAACACTTGTTTTGCGAGCGGTGCAAGCGTTTCTCCGCCGCGTTAATAAACTCCGATAGGCCACAACAAGCTGGCTGCGTGTACGGCCTCCATTTTTAACGAGCCTCACCACCGGGCCCGCAGAAAGTAGCCTACACATGAAATCACGTATGAATGAGGCTTTTTTCAGTTTTTTCGCGTGTAGCCAGCGGCCAGCCGCTCCGGGCCCATTAAAGCTTACATGTCACTCTCCCGCGACCCCCCCGGGGTGGCACGGCCGTCCGCGAGGGGGCAGCGGAAAAATCACAAAATCGGTATTGGCTGCATCCCGCAGCGCGAACGCCCGCCAAAGCGCTCTACAATACAGCTTTGACGGACGGTCATTTAATATTAACTGTGGTTTTTCCGCAGATGGAAATGTTTTTTTTATTGCCGGCGTTATGCTGTGATGAAGTGGTCGGGCCGCTGTGTGTGACGCGCGCTCATGTGTTGCGGATGAGTTGCTCTTTTACACACTCCATGTTTGAATGAGATTGTTTCGATTTCAAGTGCTTGTTTTCGTTTGTACTTTTTTTGTAGTGGTCGACGATGTAACCTCTTCTGTTATAATTGCGATATAAGCCAATTTATTCGAGGGTTGATGATATTCGAAACAACAGGGGGTCGGTTGAGTATTTTTGATTGTCAATATTTGTCGCGGACGTTTGGTGCCTATTCCACATAGGACGAATTCATTCGTTACGTAGAAATTGAAAACGAAGCGGCAATAAATTTGTAACTTTTCGAACAAGTGATCAAAATCGAACTACAAAAAGTGGGCGGCCAGCGAAAAGAGTGGCGACCACAGATTGAATTTATGGCTTGCGCTCACTTTGAGTGAAAAGTTTGCGCAAATAATATTTTCAGTTTTTTATAATTACTTTTTCGCTACGGCGCGATTTAATAAAATGGGACGCTGTATTAAGGAAATGCCGTTTAAAGTTTTAACAGCGAACATGGAAACGTTTATGAATTTTGTTTTAACCGTTAAACCTGTGTTGTATAACTGCACTACCTACATATTTATGAAATATGTAATGAAATCGGTATGACACTAAAACCAGTTAAAAGTTACAGAAAAAAAAAACTAAATGTTATCCACGCCCTTAGTCGCCCTCTTAGACGAGATCTAAGGCGGGCAATTAGACTTCATCTTCCGCCACTCACTGTTACAATAGTACATTGTGATACAAAGGTGGAAAGTAGGTAACCTACACACCCATGTATCACACGACGTTTTTCAATACAGTTGTGAGAAACAGTAAAAACAAATCAAAGAATTAGATTTGTTTATTTACAAAAAATTGGTAAAACGTTTTTGCAACTTGACATATTTTTTTACAAAGAAAACAGCCTATACAGCCTATTCGATTTTTGACAAACGTTGATGTGAAAATAATTAACTTAAAACTGGTACTTAAATATACTAAACAACTATTTAAAAAAAAATGAGAATTCAATGCTAAAACGTACGGAATCATTAATTGTTCCTCGTATAAAATCGTATCCCATTTTATTCTATGTTTGAAAACTCCTTGCTACTAAACTTTTTTAAATTGACTTATAAATTTAAAACTAAACTGCAAACATAATGATCGAGCTCGTAAACAAAAGTCACGACCGCGTAACAGAAAGATGCCTATGCGTAAGATTTAACTTTCGAATCATAATTATAGCCTCTGAAAGTACGCCATGTTTAACAACTGTATTGAAAATATTGTTATCACTGCTAGCACTCTTTCCTTTTCTCAAGCTCTATCTCCTCCCGACACTAATATTTCATCTTGTTTCAGGTAAATCGTTCACGTTGACGATAACCGTGTCGACGACGCCTCCTCAAGTGACTACCTACAATAAAGCCATCAAGGTGACAGTTGATGGGCCCAGGGAACCACGCTCCAAAACCAGTTAGTATAACTGTTTCATTTTGATTTGAAGGTCGGAAAAGGAAACTTTCGCATGGTGAAGATGGAAGGAATATGTGTGATTTGGTTTCATTGCTGGTGTTGACCAAAACGCGAGCAACTATGTTAGGTTCGGCTGCAAGTCTTACTGGCAGAAGGCAATATCACTGTTTTAGGTAGAGTGACTGCCAATTTAACCTCCAAAACCCATGGTGCAAGGCAACCTCCACAATTGAGTGACACGATGCCTCTTGGCAAGACTGACTGTCTGAACTACCCGTAACGACTTTGCATGCTGCTTTAAGAGCCTTTTTGGTCTCGCACGGTATTATTTATTTTTTATTATTGTTTTTGTTTGTGTTTTGCTTATCTCGCGCGGGGGTCGCAAATAAACATTTTTATTTCTTTAAAAATCTTAAAATGACAGCCGGGATTACTATTTATTATATTTTTTGTATAAGAGTCAGCTTGTTGTAAAATTTATAAGAGCTTATAAATGTAATTCAATAAAAAATAAATATAAAAATAAATGTAGTTGAAAATTAAGAAAAAAACCGGCCAAGTGCGAGTCGGACTCGCGCACGAAGGCTTCCGTACCATTATCGCAAAAAACGGTCAAAAAATTACGTTTGATGTATGGGAGCCCTTAAATATTTATTTTATTCTGTTTTAGTATTTGTTGTTATAGCGGCAAAAGAAATACATCATCTGTGAAAATTTCATCTGTCTAGCTATTATGGGTCATGAGATACAGCCTGGTGACAGACGGACAGACAGACGGATCGCGGAGTCTGTGATAGGGTCCCGTTTTTACCCTTTGGGTACGGAACCCTAAAAATGCTAGTTATATTAGGAACCGGGTATTTTTAACTAAGACTTCTTCTCCTTCTCGTGTGACATTATTTTCTACACCATTAGCAGAGTCGTCTAATCACCTTTCTATTAATTTATATGTCGCATCAAGTTTGGCCGATAGATGTAAACCATCGGGAAGTCAGGATGTATTCCCTTAGGTTAAGACATCGTGTGTGGGCAGGTCGGTGGGTATAATCGTGCAAATGAAATCACATAAGTTATTCGATACACTGGGTTTATTCAAATAGACAAAAGTTACATTATTGCTTACTAATATTACGGATCGACACTGATTCTACGACGTCTTAGCTCTACGGCTGTCAATACTCAACTGACTCAACTGCTCTATTCTGCACCACGCTAGTGCTTATAAAAGCGCGCCAACGCGCAGTTGCTCTTGATTGCCGCTAGGGGCGTGCTTGTGATTTGACTTTACGTCCATACTATTGACTAAACCCGACACGGCCATCCTGCGAGACAGACGTCCTCGTCTGTTCCTCATTGTCAGGTTTTAACAGTGTATCGAATCATGTGGAAATCCTCAATGGATGTCCTCAGCCCTTGGGGAAAGCTGAGGGGTCTGTCAGACTCTTACTGACTAAAACCACATGGTGTTCTCTAGGCCGTAATTCCTCTTGAGAGGCGAACGTGGAACACACACGTCGCCTTCTCGGGCCTCTCTCAGGTGACAGATCCCCAAATCTATCACCCGCAGGCATCATCTTCTTGTCCTTGCTCCATGCCATCTTATGGTCACCTCGTGTTGCACCACACGTCATCTTAGTCCACTCCTGGCAATCTCCCATCAATCAAGGGATGTTCTTCTGAAAAATACAAAATTTTCAAACAGTATTTGCTCGTCCAATCCTGACTCATACACTAGAGTGAGGAAACATTTTGAAACAATCAAACATGATCATTCAAATCTCTCTGTTCACTATTGCAAGGAACGAGTAAATCTATTTCCAATTTAAAGAAAATAGCAATTTAATCATCGAATTGGTACCTAAAAGCACCTAATCTTCGTGATTACAAGATTCAAGTACCACTGATAAGTCATAAATCTCAAATTAAATCAAACAAAAGAAACAGTATACCATGTTTCTTATTCACGATTTTTAACCATCACATAGCTCTACTAGCTATCTCATAGCTTTCTTAGCTATCTCAATTGCTCTACTCGCACATCTCCACGATGTCGAGTCAACTCGACTCTCTGAACTCGACCTTGTTCACACAGAGATTTAGTACTTACTACTTTATCTACAATCTCAATTGGGACTTGAGCTCTGTGTGTCTTACCAACACGATCTACGCATAGTAATCAAAATTTGAAAACCAAAACTATTTCAATTTTCGTAATGAGGGCTTGACGATTCGAACGTCATTAACATTAACATGGTGACCTCACCTCTCGCATGACTATGTGAGTTTACTTTCTTTTAACCTCATAACTCATTAGAATCTTTCTGTAAGGTTCCTAACACAAACATGAATTTTCACACCAGACATAGTGTCACACAGACTTCCAGTTGCCATACAGGCCAACAGTTGCCATACAGGCCAACAGTTGCCACACAGGCCAACAGTTGCCACACAGGCCAACAGTTGCCACACAGGCCAACAGTTGCCACACAGGCCAACAGTTGCCACACAGCGCTCGGCTCCTGACCGAACTAGATTATTGGGTTCGTTAAAATAGGGAAATTTTAGAACCCTACTCTTTAACTAAATCATTACCCTGGGCCATGTACCACTAGTCGCTCCAAACAAACTTTAAAACTCTACTGCAGCAACAACTGCCAAGCTTATAGAAACCCTCGAGTAAAACCTCCAACGCCATGGCTCTCTAGCCGACCAGCAATTATATTGCTCTCACAACGGTCTCTCGGTCTCTCTCTAGACCCCGACCTCCACCAGAATCCACTGGTACGGTCAAACGTAATACGTTCGATAGACTGAATTACTCGACACCTTAAGCTTGCTCATTATCATCAAATCCTTTTGACATCAACATCGACTGGTACATGACCCGCTGGCATCTGCCCTAACCTACCTTGTGCATACTTGTAGGTTCTAAGCGTACTTATTTAAAGCTTTCGGTGTGTAACGATCACCGTCCTGTCATAATCACCTATCGTGTACCTAATACAGGGCCCATTTAGTTCCAGAACTAGAGCCTCCCACAAAACACCATTCATTAGAAAAAGGTCCGACGATCAACAAGTTCAACAACTAAACAAAGTAATTGTAACAATGCTGTTACTCTTTACCATAATTCTTGCAATGCATACTCAACTCAAACCTCTTCGTAAACCCATCGCCACATGTTACTCATGAGGTGCGGTCCGGAGCTTCGAGTATGAGTAGACATGTCAATCTTATTTGGTCTCACTACCAATGTCATCAACTATGACATCCAATTCCCGAGGAACTTGGTGATCCGGGATCCTTCTCACAAGATTCACGCTTTCTACTCAAAGATCTCGGAATATACCGACTGTTCATATCAGGGGAACAATTAAACCCGATATTATTTGCGTCTTAATAGCTCGTGTGAAGGAGCTTTACGAATTAATTCGGATCAATATTCTTATAATCAAATATCAACAGTAACCATTCACTATCGCTCACTAACTCAGTCTTCATGTAAGGAAAACGATCGCGAGATCTAATTTGCTATCATAATATTACTTTGAAAGTAAGCAAGAGACGAAACAAGATCTGTTCTGAATACAGGTAAATGACCAGTACCTAACTCGATACAATTGCGATGGCCCTACGACATTACTAACTCGCTTTGCCACTGAAAATCACTAGTTCTGCAGTCATTTTGGATATCTCATTTCCCTCTTATGGGATATTCGTACCAAACCAAATGTTGAAACTACCGCCAATAGGAAACAAATTAACTACTTGCTTTTTACTAAGCGTGTCTTAATTACCTAGTGATGATGCTAGGTTTAACCACGACCAACTCAGTGGTCAAACATGAACACTCTTAAAGCTCGAACTAGCATCTCTTCACTAGAGAACATTCGACCTCACTATCGAAATAACATGGAAGCGACTCACCGAGTATTCCATTCCAAACTTGCGCGCGTTCGTAACGTTCGGCTACCAACTGCGAACTGCTAGCCTGCCATCGGTCTTAACCTCTCAGATGTTGACACGTCAACCTTCGCATTCAGTATTTGAACCGCTAGCCTGCAGTAGAGGCTCCACTGCGACGCAATATGGTATCTGAAACGTGAAAAACATTACGAGAGTATATGTTCACACAGTTATCTTAACCATACTCAGATTTGATGGAAATTAACCGGTGTAGCGATGTAGTAAACTAAACCGGCACAGCAAAATGGGTTATTGTGGACATGAACCACACATTACAGTGTCCCATGTGCCCAGGTAGGTAGATATATGGGCTTTATAGAATCCAATAAATGCCATAGCATTTTGAGTCGCAATTTCTTGGCCTGGCAGGGTTTACCACCTTTTAGACAGTCCGGCCCTCCGACGACCACAAAAGACCACCATGCTTCTACAAAAGTAATCAAAATATTTCATTTGGAATTATCATAATTTCCAGACTGAAGCGTAAGGTAGGTACGTCACTGTCACCATATCTTTCTAACTTCCAAACAATGATAGTCATGATAGCCAAGGCTAGTCAAGGGTTATTGCCAGTGATAGTAGAATAATAACTCTTCAACTACACCAAAACTTGACCATCGATTGTAACTTAAGTGAAATTATGAACTTGACTCGGGCCACCCCAACGATCCACTGACCGCCATACTGTACACAAAACCAGAATTTTGAATAATGAACACTCTTGGCCATAGTCATAACAAAATGAAAACGACTCACCAGATCGGCATACAGATCCGTGTGTATGGATCTTTCCACACGTCTACAAGCTCTGCCTTGACCTGTCCAGCTCCATGGTTGTTGCTAACCTCCTTGCTGCTCCGTTACGGACTGGTTTTTTCATTATTTTGTTTTCGAGGGTAGTCCAACTGACAGCGCGATATTTTTTTTTGCAAGAATGTAACCGACATTTTCACTAGCTTTGTTTTTACGTGTGATCTCATTAGCACGACCGAATCCCAATTCTGATGTTGCATCAAGTCTGGCCGATAGATGTAAACCATCGGGAAGTCAGGATGTATTCCCTTAGGTTAAGACATCGTGTGTGGGCAGGTCGGTGGGTATAATCGTGCAAATGAAATCACATAAGTTATTCGATACACTGGGTTTATTCAAATAGACAAAAGTTACATTATTGCTTACTAATATTACGGATCGACACTGATTCTACGACGTCTTAGCTCTACGGCTGTCAATACTCAACTGACTCAACTGCTCTATTCTGCACCACGCTAGTGCTTATAAAAGCGCGCCAACGCGCAGTTGCTCTTGATTGCCGCTAGTGGCGTGCTTGTGATTTGACTTTACGTCCATACTATTGACTAAACCCGACATATATATGTATATATATATATATATATATAAAGGTATTTAGTATAGTAAATATATATGTATGATTATTTTAGCTACAATTTTTTTTTATATTAAATTTTATGTCAATTATTATTTCATTTTTATGCACCTGCCATGTTATCTCTCCACCACCGTTGGTTGACTGGTAGAGAATGCCCTAGACATTAATTCCGCCTGTGTACCTGTATGTTGCATGAAGTTTTAAATAAATAAATAATTAATTAATTTTATCCACCCAGTACAAAGTGGCCTGTGACCCTAGACCAGAGGTCACCAAACAGCGGACCGCGGTGTGGATGCGGACCGCCGATCTGTTTTTTGTGGACCTTAATTAATAATACTATATAATTTACTTGTGTTACTTGAGTACATAAGTAACTTAATTCCCGCCCTTTGTCTTTACTGCCGTCGATTCGAATATGGACGAATCATCTAAACAAAATCTTCATTGATATTGTATGTTTATCTAAATATTTATCAAATTTTACTATTTAAATTTTAACACCGTAAATACACGTGACGATATACCTAAGGGCGGCGGGGAGGGGAAAGTGGGATAAAACCTTACCGACCGTGAAGGTCATATTAGTATTTAAAACCTTACGGACCGTGAAGGTCATATTAGTATTTAAAAACCTTACGGACCGTAAAGGTCATCATCATCTGCCTAGCCTTTTTCCCAACTATATTCGGGTCGGCTTCCAGTCTTACCGGATTCAGCTAAGTACCAGTGTTTTATATGGAGCGACTGCCTATCTGACCTCCACAACCCAGTAACTGAGTAACACGGTACCCCTTGTCAAGACTGGTGTCAGATCTCAAGCTTCTGACTACCCGTAACGACTGTCAAAGATCTTCAAATGACAGCCGGGACCAACGGCTTAACGTGCTTTCCGAGGCACGGAGGAAACTCGGTATGTTGAAGTGGTCACCCATCCACGGACCGACCTCGTCAAGCGTTGCTTAACCTTGATGATCGATCCGTGCAGCTGTTATCATTTAGCTGAAGGTTTAGGCTGTTCGTGAAGGTCATATTAGTATTTTTAAAAACGGACCCCAAATGAAAGTATGTAATTGGTGACTCCTGCCCTAGACAAAGTGTCATTTCTTAAGGCGCAGATACCCCTGAGTGATTTTAAAATGAGAAAACAGCTAGTCGTAGTTATTTGTAAAAAAATATATGTTACAAAAATAAAAAAAAATGGTCTATTTTTTTTTATATTTGATCTAAGACAATTTGGGGTTGAAACTTTAGGTCCATGGGGTCCGAGTGCGCATTGACTTTTTCGAGAAATTAGCACAAAGCTCGTCGACTCCTCACGTGACCAGAGGGTTGGCATTTTCTTTGGCCAGAGAATCAGCATTGCCATTCAACGTGGCAATGCTGCCAGCGTTCTGGGCACTTTTCCCGTTGACATCGATGTGGACGAATTTTTTGATGCACTATGAGCTCTTTTACGTCTCCCTTTTCTATTTGTATATAGGTTTGTTTTTTTAGACAATTTTGAGTTTTATTCGTATAACATAGTGTAATTAATTTGTAAAGTTATATCTAACACGGACAAAAAAACGATAATCGCATGAAAACATGAAAAAATACTGGGCGTATTTTAATAAAATTTTCATCATTTCAAAAACAATTTAATTATTTACATTTAGATCTAAGGCTTTTTTAAGTCATAGAACATAGATCAAATAAAAAGTCAAGATGGAACGTTGCAAACAACAAGGTGGCAGGTGGTGGTGGTGAGTCATAGAATAATAAGGAAATTTAAAAAAAACTACTGAATTTTGGGTCGCGCGGGTGTGAAACGAGTGCGCGTTTTGTTCCCTCGAGGTCGTAGGCGACTGTCGTCGTCTTAAGCGATGGCGATTGTCGAAATGCTGAAACGCAAGGAATTGACCAAGTGTCATTTCTCGTATTTGACATTCTACCAATGGCTGTCACGACGATTTCGGCAATAAAACGTCACTTCGTTAGAGCTTCCTCGAGAGTGCAGGTGAGCTAAATACGCAAGTACTAGGAACTTGTTGGACTGCCGTAGCTTCCTAGTCGATCGTTAGTTAAAAGGGAGCATAGTAGGATTGAATCGATTTCACAATTTGGAAAGTTTGAAGAGTTTTGTAGATACATAGATATATATGTACTTAGGTATAGATCAGCTGCTCAACTTGTATCAAGCGCAAGTTCGATCGTGCAAGTACTGTTCTCATCTCTGGGACGGATCTGCCAAATACCAGCTTGATGCACTAGAGTCGATTGAAAAGCGGGCTAAGAAACTCATCGGCAATGAGGCACTGGTCAACTCAAAGCTCCAGAACCTTGAACATCGTAGCCGAGCTTGTCGGTTTTTTATCGGTTACATTTCGGGAAGTGTGCGATGGAATTGCATGATTTAATTCCGCTCAGCCCGTTCCATCATTGGAGTACCAGACGTAAGGCGATGCGTCATCGTTACATGGTGGTGGACATCCCACCCATACGCATAAAACGTTTTGGGGACACTTTTATTATGCTTACAGCTAAGGAGTGGAATGTTTCCCGACAGCCACAATCTAGGGGTCTTTAAGTCAAAATATAATGGGTTTTTTCTAGGCAGGCGTGCTTCACCGTCATCATCGCTTACCATCAGGTGAGATAGTGGTCAAGCGCAAGCCTATAGATAATAAAAAAGGTAGTTTATTTTACAGTACACTTTGTAAACTTTGGATTATGTCTTCCTCTCAAACATGTTTGGCTGATTTTAGTGATGAAAAGATAAGAGACCTATAAGGATTTATTGAAATACCTGAAAACCTCTTAGGCTCGCTTTCGCCACCTTAAGGTTACACTAGTCGAATTGTTTTGCATACAAACATAGTCTAGGGATTATTCCACTGTTTGACGATGTACGTTCAAAATAAAAAGTGATATCAATTTTTCTCATCATTATCTAGCCCTGTATGGAAGCGAAAAAGTAAAAAAAGAAAATATTTGAAAGTTATGAGCGTCGAAAGTTCCACATTTCGACACTAATTTTAACGCACTTTTGGGCGCAAATAAATACCATAAGAAGACGGAAAATTGCAAAACGGCCTCCATACAGGGATAGATTAGTAGTTCAACAATGCATATAATTTTATTTTGAACAGATAGATTTAGTAGTTTTTTTATGATATGTAGACTGCTAAAGGTCTGTTTATAAAATTTCGCGCGCTCGGTTTCGTCCTAAATCATTATCCATTTCGCTACAAATTTGCAAAAGTGTGTATTCGTACGCGAACTAGCTTCCTACTGCTCATCACAGCATCTATCTCTTCTGCACGTGTTGTCGGTTGATATAAAATGCATTTTAACCCCGCGCACAAAATAGTTCGTGCCGTCGACTAGTGTACCCTTAAGTTATTTTACTATGTACGGCATATTTAAATTTAATCTCGTGTTAGCCTTAACTATGCTGACCAAATGAGCCTTAAGGGATTATCTTTCTCATTATTATGAAAAACTTCTACTATATGACCAACCCTCAAGTCGCAAAGAAAAATCAGCTCTTCAGTATAATATTTGATTATTAAATGTTGAGCAGCCGTTTTTTTCGCGATGTCACATTTTCTCCGATGGTAGTAAGTTCTTTCGTTCTTAACATAAAGCTTTTTTTCAAAATACAATTTTAATGTTAGAATCAAACTCGAATGTTTTTCAACAATACCTAAACAAACGCACGTTACTACAAGGACTACAAACTGAAAACTGGTACAAAACACGCATCCCAGTCCCAATTAATTCCGCCTCACTATTCTATTTACGCATCTAACATCAAAGCGGTCCGAATGTCTAAACACTCAACACAAACGAGCAAAACCGCAAAACATTGTAAAACACATTTAATGAAGGTAATTTATTAATAATTTGCCAAAACATTGTACCTTTTTGAGTTCAGTTACCGTAAAATGGAGGGTCTTCTTGAGTAAAGGCTCGAAATGTTAGTAGATGGTAGATGGCTGTTAGTTCTACTTTGATTTGTAGAGCGTACTTTTGACGTAATGGTTTTAGACGTATCAAGAAAGTTATCGATTCAGTGAAGCCTCGGCGGGTGACGCCAGTTGTAAGATTTAGTTTGCTTTTTGGGTTTTGGTGTAACAATTATGAATTTGTATCATCATCATCTGCCTAGCCTTTTTCCCAAATATATTGGGGTCGGCTTCCAGTCTTACCGGATTCAGCTAAGTACTAGTGTTTTACATGGAGCGACTGCCTATCTGACCTCCACAACCCAGTAACTGGGTAACACTGTACCCCTTGGCAAGACTGGTGTCAGATCTCGAGCTTCTGACTACCCGTAACGACTGTCAAAGATCTTCAAATGACAGCCGGGACCAACGGCTTAACGTGCTTTCCGAGGCACGGAGGAAACTCGGTATGTTGAAATGGTCACCCATCCACGGACCGACCTCGTCAAACGTTGCTTAACCTTGATGATCGACCCGTGCGGCTGTTATTATTTAGCCACGAGCTCCTCCCAAGAAGTGATATTCAAATAGATACGCGCATTTCATGTTTTAACCGAGTTTTTAAACTATTCGATCGAATCGACGTAAACGTTCTCTTATGTCATTTTGTGTTGACAAACAGTGGATTTCATTACTGTCACCGGACGGTGCTAATCAAGTTTCAATACAAATTGGCGTTTACGGTAACGCGATCAAGCACGACTAAATACTCGCAGTAAGTCATAGTGTACACAACATTAGTGAAAAAAATTACAAATACGTACATTAATTTTCTTTACATGCATTATGCGGGCAGTGTTGGCCCAGTGGTATCGACCGCGACTTACAAGTTGTAGGTCGTGGGTTCGAGCCCAGGCAGGCGCTTTACTTTGTGTAAATTATTTCATCACCACTGCTCTCAAAACGGTGAAGGGAAACATCGTGAGGAAACCGGCATGTCCTAGAACCAAAAATTCGAAGACATGTGACATCCACCAACCCGCACTGGGCCCGCGTGGTGGGTTACGGCCCATTATCTCTCACAGAGAGGAGGCCTGTGTCCCAGCAGTGGGAACATTAATAGGCTGATGATGATGATGTGACATGCATTAAGCATTTTTAACACAAAAATAACTTGGAGATATTTTATTTTCTCAGAAGAAGATACATATAGCAAAACTAATTCACTATTTTAATAGCACTTAACTAAAACACCAAGAAAGCAATTTAAATAGTTAAATTCCGGGTGACAATAACTAATGACGGGTTCCGCCGGTCGCCGAATCGCACCTAACGCTCGATCAATCCTCATCACATGAAGAAATTAAAATAATTGCCGGCGCCGCGGGATAGTGCCGACCCGGCGACCCGACCGGGTCTCGCAGACCCCCGCGACCGGTGAAGGGTTGAGTAGCGTCGAACTAACAGATTAGAGGGAATTTTACTGTTAACTTCGTTTTAGTGTGTGCATATGTGTAGTGCAATTGGAATGATACGATTTGACGTTTTGTTTGTTATTGAAAGTTTATTGTAGATGGTTTGGTAGAAGAAAATATGAAAGGAAAAAAGACAAATAAAAAAGTTAATAAAAAAATCAAAAGACCCGATCGCTTCAGAAGCGAACTAAAAAGACGTAAACAAGAAGGAAAAATCATGCTGTGCAGCCGTAGGATATATCTGGTTTTGGTCAGCCAGCTCGCGAACGTGTATCCTCCGATTGCACAGCATGATCTTTTCTTCTTGTTTACGTCTTGATTTTTGAATTAACTTTTTTTATTAACTTTTTAGTTAATGTCTTTTTTTTTGTATGTGGCACATTTAAACACATAACTGTTATAATTTTTAAAACCCTTTATTTTGATACCCTAGACGATAGGTAGGAAATTAAAAAAAAAATTGGTCTCTCACGATATGGCGCCCGAAATCCGCAATTTTTCTATTTTCCAATTTTAATCTAGTTAGTGACACTCGCAGGGTTAAGACAAATCGATTGACGTAAGAATCATCAAAATCGGCCAACGTTTTTGGTCTAGTACGCCAAATAGGAGCAAACATACATACATAGACTGATTACCCTCCTTCAGCAGTCGGGTAAATAGGGCAACAAATAACAATAGAGTATATAGTAATTTGTATATGTACTCTTGTCGATTGTTTAAAATCTATCATCATTTTTTTTTTAAATCTTAATAACCATTTTAAATTCTCCACATATCCCAAGATAAAACTGAGCCTAACTCACTCCTATCCATACCTTTACCAGACGAATGTGAGAGCACAAAGAGGCTGCTGTAATGAATCGGTTGTTTAATTAATTAGTCAAGAAAGGGCCGGGGGGGAGAGTTAACCCCCTCACCACGTATGCATGTGCCCTGCATATTGATTTATTATGCTCTCCTCTATACGGAGGCGATAAATTATTTAATTCAAGTAAGTTGCGACGCATGTTAACATAGGACCGACGTATTTGCGTTTATCAATTCATGTTATAAGGAATTTTGTTCGGTATTTCGTTGTCTTACTATTTCGAGTTAATTTTGGATGGGTTAGTGAAGTATCGGCAGTGAAAGGGTTAATAATAAAGTGTTTTGGGATGAATGAAGAATGTAAATTAAGAGGCAGTTGTTAAATATTTTGCTTATCGAAACTGTTTTAGTTAGTTCTAGGACATTTTTCAGGATTATATTTATTTACTAGCTGTTTCCCGCGGCGTTCGCTCCCGTGGACCACCGAACAAGACCCAATTTCGGGCTTAAAAATAGCCTATGTCACTCAGGAATAATGTAGCTTTCTATTGGTGAAAGAATTTTTTAAATCGGTCCGGTAGATTTGGAGCCTATTCGGTACAAACAAACAAAAATATTTCCTCTTTATAATATAAGTATAGATTTATTTAGACTTCATGTACAAAAGGTACAAAGGCGGACTTAATGCCTGAGGCATTCTCTACCAGTCAACCAAGGGTGGTGAAGAGATAACATGGCAGGTGCAATATTTAATAATAAAAATAAAACCAGTTATTATATAACATACTAAAATAGGTTAAATACACGTACATATTACACGTACGTATTTTATTGTTATACTGGCTAATTAACTTCGATTAGTTTTCATTTTTTGTATCAACAAATCGACCTACTTAAGTATATCAACCTGAATCTCAAATAAGTCATAAAAAATGTGAGGATTTCCAATTTCATTTACTTAGGTAACTCTAAAATTCAACTTTTCATTCGGCCAAAATTATCTACATTTGAGTCATTCCTTTTCGTCATCGACACGACTCTGGATTTTCAGGAAACATACGCACTTTTTAAATTGCGATCTCTGAATAAACATTTCAAAACAGCCGTTAAAGATGTGTACAGACACAAAGCAGTAACCGTGCGGATATTACGGGCATATTGTGTGCTACCCTTATACCCACTATTTTTATCCACCGGGTGGGTGGCGCGTTTTATCGCATACAGAAGCCGACAGAAGCCGACTACAATTTAATAATCGGCCCGGCTAACGATGTTTTTCTTCGTGTTCTGTTCGGCTGGTTTCGGGTTATTTCGGGAACAGTGTGCTAGGACCACCCGCGCGCGGCGCTAGCGTCGCCTGCGCCGATCTCAATGTTTACAGCGATAAAGTCCGTTGTTTACTTCACACGGCGACTTAGTTCATAACTTTTGTGCATTGTCTATGTTGAGGGGTGATGGATCTTTTGGAATTTATAGTTTTATGGGTGTTCTTAACAAATATAAAAAGATTTTATCGAAAAATTTCACTCAGTAAATTCTAGACAAAGAAATTGCTTTGTTGACCATCTAAACCTGTCAAGACCCAAACACATAAATAACACATCTAGCTTTAAAGTCCAACTTAAATCTTCTAAACGAGCTACCATCAAGTAGACGGAGAGAGTAACTGGCAGAAATACTTGGCATAATAAATTTAACTAGACCGGACGCCACCCGATGTAATCCTTTAATCTGGTCCACAGTAGCCCTTGCCCGCACCCTATTTTTCCCTCCCATTTGTAATACACCCCCTCCCACTGGGGGGTCGAACGGTGCAAATGACAGTTTCTAATTCCAACTTGCCATGAAAGTGTGTAATTGTTGCGTCGCTGATTTATACACTGGAACCTTTTGCACGGGAACAGAGCATGTGTGCGCTTAATAGGGCTGTCGAGATGTTCTGTTTTGCGTTGTCCGGGTGTATCTTTTGGACTGTGTTTTGTAAATTGAAAATGATACCGATAGATAGATGTGTGTTTGCTTGGTATTAGGTACCGATCTACCTGCCTGGTAAATATACCAGGCAGGTAGATCGGTATTTATTCTGATATTTATCGACGTAGTTTGTGCCTTCTCAGGTACATATATTCTTAGGCCGGATGCGGGGCTTCTAAGATCTTGTAAGAAGCTACGGATAAAAATCTGGGTCCAGTTTTTTAACCCAATAAATGGTTAAATGTGGTAACCAATGATTTCAGTAAAACACGATTTTTTATCAATTATTATTGTTACAAATGATCATATAATTAACTCTCCAATTTATTTGTTCATTTGTGAGGCTCACAATTGATGGAAAAACGCATTTTACCGAAATTTGAAAACATTGGTTAGTATATTTAACCATTGGTTAAGTTAACTACTGATAAAAAAACTGTGTCTAAGAAAACTGAAACTACTTGATGTTCATAGTACGTATAGATACTATGAAGAAAGATATTGGGGTTACAGGAACAGGGGGGTGACCATAAGCTCTTAGAGCGGTATCAATTTGATATCGAGTAAGTGACAGATGTATACAAGTCAGATACATCTGTCCCTTAATTGATCTCAAATTGATACCGATCTAAGAGCTTATGGTCACCCCCCAGGAGGAGTACATTTCTTAGTCACAGATCCTGACACGTGCAATCGTCTTATATCAAATAAAACAATAGACGACATTTTTTTTCAAGCTTTTATTTAACTTGCAGTATATGTATGTAACTATGTTCGGGTCAAATCTTGCAACTGAATTTTAAAGCAGTTACCCTCCACGGATTATATGAAATTTTGCATACATGTTTAGTTTGGATGACAATGCATGGTTAGTAAAGTGATGTCATTCTAAATCCAATATGGCGGACGTTCCAAGATGTCGGACTAGTTATTTTTTGTTCACTGCCATGATATGGCTATCAAATGAAAGGGTTGGATGAGGAGAATACGAAAAAAGCTTGTTTTAAAAAAAGTTTTTTTTAATAAATCCCATATGTCACTGTTTAGATCTGCAGATTCTTAATGAAAATTTGCAGTAGATAATTCAAATTAAGAACTTTATAATTAGTTGTTAAACAGCGTCGAGGCTCTTATTATTGATGTTTAAATAAAACCTTGGCTGACTTACGTAGTTTGTGAGTTTGTTGTGAGGGTGTAGGGGGTAATCTCTGGATCTACCGAACCGATTTAGATGAGATTTGGTATGGATATAGTTTGAGACCCTGGGAAGGACATAGGATAGTTTGTATTCCCTTGGGATTGAAAAAACACTTTTTACGCGGGCGAAGCCGCGGGCAGAAGCTATATGTTACAAGATCAGCATAACAATTCTATTTTACTTCATTTATTTATTTTTAACAAAACATCATTCTTCGAAAAGTTGTGCCCCTTTTTGCTCTTCTATTAAAACGTTTTTAGACTATAGACAACCCTACGGCTGTCGAAGCGAAGTGTGGCTCCATGGCTCCAATTGTTTTTGTTTGTGTGTGTGCATTTGTCAATTTAATGGCCGCGCCCCGTGTAAGTGCATTTATGCATTTTTGCACTCACTATGAAATCTGTTTTGATGTATCATTATGTAGCTGTTTATTGAATATTGAATGGGTAAAGGAAAAGAGGTTTTTTGTGTAGTAATAAGTGAAAATGCCAAAAATAGAGTGTTAAGAATAATAAATACCTAATGTTAAGTTTTGACCAATAAGCTCCATTTGATTCATACATAAACATAACTCTCCCCCACAAATTGTGTATTTGGACAATCCTTCAGCTATCTTCTGATCATGAATATTTTTATCAACGTTTTCGTTTCCATTTATCCATAATTGTGGACGAAAATTCTTCCTCTCGACCACTTTGGAAAAACTGACCTACTGTATATTTGGGTATTTAATTTGAATTAAAACTAAATTTGTCGTACTTTCTGCTTTTTAGGGTTCCGTACCCAAAGGGTAAAAACGGGACCCTATTACTAAGACTCCGCGATCCGTCTGTCTGTCTGTCTGTCCGTCTGTCACCAGGCTGTATCTCATGAACCGTGATAGCTAGGCAGTTGAAATTTTCACAGATGATGTATTTCTGTTGCCGCTATAACAACAAATACTAAAAACAGAATAAAATTAATATTTAAGTGGGGCTCCCATACAACAAACGTGTTTTTTTTGCCGTTTTTTGCGATAATGGTACGGAACCCTCCGTGTGCGAGTCCGACTCGCACTTGGCCGGTTTTTTTTATATCTTAACTTCTTGTCAACAATATCGCTATTATTTATTTATTATACGCTTTATTGTACACCATAAAATACATTAATAAAAAAACTTAAGTCTAAAACACATACAATGGGCGGCCTTATCGCTTGCCGCGATCTCTTCCAGGCAACCTGGTATGGACAGTAATTGCTTGGACATGAAATGGGGCGGTCATTGGTGTAACAATAACATTGCTTAAATGATATACTACAATATACACACAGATAAATACATAAGCTATGTAATAGATACATAAATACATACATACCCACTTAATATATAGGCAAATAAAAAGAAATACAAAAAATTACGACAGTCAATTGATAATTACAGTATCTAATTGAAATTGACAAGCTAAGAGGAAGACAGCGACAGATAATGTTCCTTTACAAGTCTTTTGAACACAGGCAATGATTGAGCACGTTTGATTGGATCGGGCAATGCATTCCATAGACGAGTAGCCTGTACAGTAAATGATTTATCAAAAAATGTCGTGCAATGCGTTGGCATTTGAAGTCGTAAGTCGCTATTGTAAATTTCTTAGTCTTATTTGTAGTCAAATCTAATTCGCCTTCACCACTTTGTGATACATTGATGTATAGTCTATAATCGGATAATCTCAATAGCATCACGGTGGTGTAACAAGGGGATGTAGAGAATAATTGAGGCGACAAGCCCGCATTGTCTGCGACACTCTTCATGGCCGACATAATTCAATCTCTACGCGCAGTGTGGCGGTGTCGCTACCGACATGTAGCTTCTGGTTGCCTGGTAATCAAAATATGGAGTGGCATGAATTTGGGTTTATTTTAGTCGGAAATAGGCTACGAAATTGAAACCTCCTTTTGAATTGGAGACCTTAGAAATGTTGTAAGACTATATGATGAAGTCGTGTACTTTTGCCTTTTGTAACGATGTTTGAGTGATGTTTGTATTTCTGTATATTCCCAGATTGAAGAATCCATTTTAGGGTGACGCAATTTTATGATTTGTGAGTCGCGTAATATGAGTAGCGGACTTTAAGTCCAACTGAAATTTGGTTAGGCTGCCAGACAGACGGACGTAATTTCAGTTGCTATTCTACGTTTGTACGGGGCGCTGCCGCTTGCCTCTCTCCCCTCCCTCACCTAGACCGCAATTCAGTTGAAATAATGTGCGTGAGTCGTGTACTTTTGCCTTTTGTAACTGATTGCCAACTTATGTCATCACAGTTACCTATCATACATAAAGTTTGAGTGATAGCTTTCAGCCACTATGTAGCTTTTGGTTAAATAACTTTTGAATAGCTGCTTAATTTATACTAGTCAACATTGTCTTTTGGCGTTTGTAGATTTCTGATTGCGTACCAAAGATAAACGACGCAGTTCCATTTAAGTTTTCATGTAGCTTGTTTCTCTCTTTGAATGTATTACATACTGTATACAAATCGTTTCCATAACCATTTAACTTCGTTTTACATAAAGTATCTAAACTAATCCGCCAACATCAAAGTTCAGCCTCAACTTCCTTATTGTAAAACCTCAGCCACATTATCGTTGACGTGGCAATAGTGCCCCCTCCCAAGTCCCAACATGTATATAATCCAGTTTCAACATTCAAACTATGAATTGCCACTCCTACATCTGTAAAAAATTACCTATCTATTGTTTTTTTTTGCTTACCAACATATAAGTTCAACCTATCTACCCGATAGTAAAACCTCAGCCAACATTCAAATCTATACTTAATATTATAAAGAGGAAAGCTTATTTTGTTTGTTTGTTTGTATCGAATAGGCTCCGAAACTACTGGACCGATTTAAACAATTCTTTCACCAATAGAAAGCTACATTATTCCTGAGTGACATAGACTATTTTTTAATCCCGAAAACGGGTCCTGCGGGGTGGCCCACGGGAGCGTAGCCGCGCGGAACAGCTAGTTAAGAATAAAAATAGAGGTTTATAAAATATTACATACCTGTATTTTTGCCTATTAATTATCCTTTTAGCCCCGATCTACATAAACTATCACCAGCATAATCTACCAACATCAAATTTCAAAGTACAGCCTATCTTACTGATTGTAAAACCTCAGCCAACATTCCCGTGTTAATAACGTTGACTTGACAATAGTGCCCCCTCCCACGTTCCAACATGTTTATAATATATCGGCATTCAGTGTATAGACGTGGCCGACCTTGATTAGCCTCGATTGGTTCCCTACTCAATTCGGAAGTGTTGAAGTGGGAATCTGTATTGACTATGAGATGTGTTAATATAATATGTTGTGCATGTGTAACGAAATTCCATGAAAGCTACAGGTTAGTATAAATTGACGTACGTAAGGATCTTCATCAAATAACGTTATCTGTAACTCTAGATTAACATTGAGAAACCAAACGCATATGCTATGTCCTAAACCAGGGCATGGTCTACTTGTGTGCCTAATTTCATCCAAATTCCAGCGTAATTGATTGACAAACCACTAAACTTTTACATTTATAATATTAGTAGGATTACCATTCCTTTCGATGTAATTACGTATTATACATTTAAAAAAAGGTACTATATATTTTCTCTGGTAATAATTATTATCTTTATTATATCTTCTATATCTGTATATACGTTTTTTTCTGCAATCCCCAAAATTATCGAATGTCTTGATCTGATAAATGGCTCAAAAACTAATTGCATTATCCATGCAAACCAGAAAGGTTCTTAATGAATCCAATTTAACTATAACTTCCCAACAATAACTTCTCATTGAAAAGTGACGTCGAAACTAAATTGAATATTCAATAAGGATTCTATATTTCAAGGCGGCAAGTTATTATCAATAATTAAAGATAAAATAAACAAAGAAATAGAAAACATTGATTATCAGGTAAACAACAATAAATTTAGAGGGTAACATAGTCGATAGCTTTTAAAAGTCGATTGAAGCAAAAAAACTGCACGCATACATCAAAAGATGAACGCTAGTTAGGTACTGTTTATTTTATCTGACAATGATAAGTTATCTTTCAGCAATGCCCAAAAGCATCGAATGCCTTTAGGTATGATAAATGGATCAAAAACTATTTTATTATTCATGCAAACTAGAAAGGTCTTGAATGATTCTCTTTTAATTACAACTTGCCTTCAACACCTTCTCAATGCACATACACTTAAAAGTGGCGTCGAAACTATATTGAAATTCCAATAAGGCTTCGATATTTCAAGGCGGCAAGTTCTAACTAATTTGTACACGTGGCAGAGAGGGAGCTGTCGCCCGGCGATGTCACACGAGTGTCAATGAATTATCGAGTGTCTCGGGACTAGTCGAAGGGTGTGTGAGACCGTGGGATAAGGCACTAACACTTGCATGTGTTACTATTTACATGGCCGATTAAGTTGAGAGATTTGGAGCATTGAGTTTAGATGTTCGAATTCGATAATTTGAGGATATTCTAATTGACATTTGCTCCTGCATTGTTTCGATCTCCGAGGGCCCTAGGCTATAAAAGCTAATACAAGATGGGGTTGGTGAGACTTACTTTTATTTTAATTGTTACAAAATTAGGTATGATTTGTTTAGTAAAAGAAGACCTTAGAAGTGCTCTATAAGACCTTATTTTATATGAGTCTTAAAATGATTGATAACAAATTATAGTGCTCTCTCTGTCTTACAAAATTGTTGGTCTAGTAAGACCCACCTGCTTTTTTTTGTTATATCCAAATGCTTGTCCATTTTGTCTTCTGTTCTATGAAAATTTGTAACCAAAAAGTATGGGTTCTCTGAGATCTCACTGTATCTTATGTGTCATATGAAAACAATTGCTTATTTCAAAGGGCAGCATGTATCGTACTGATGTAGTGCTGTCTCTTCTAGGGCAGCAGCAGCAGTTCCACTTCGCGTTTGGACAGAGACCGTTCCCGTTCCCTCCCGACCCGCTAGGCGGGTTCCGTATGCCACCCATCACTAGCTGTCAGAGTAAGTATTGAATATATCATTTTGAATTAAAGAATTTTGTTTTGTTTTTGTGTTATTAACTGATTACAGGACAACTAACAGACATGAAATAGAAGAAGCTTTTCTTAGCTTAGCTTTTCTTTGTGCAGTTATATAAGTGTCTACACAGGAGCCTTTTTGGTATAGCACGGGGTTCTTTTTTAAAGATTGTTTAATTTTTTGTGTGTTTTATTTTCTTTACACTAATTGAAAAGGGGGTATAAGACGATGCCCCCGCGCCGTGAATAGCATGAACAAAAACTGAGCATAGACTTTTTAATTATTTTCAAAACAAAATATGCACTACTGAAACAGAATAAAAAAGCATCTTGTACCAAACTGAAAAAGGTTCCATGACAACATCACAACACACGACGAAAAAAAAACGAGCTCAAACCAGAAATCTAAATCGGAATGATGCCGCACAAACCTTACAGGCACGTGGCTCAAAAGTGAATGAGTCGCCAAACCAACGATACGCTAAACTACGCTCACTAAAGCGCGGATTCAATCAGCCGTCGCCAAAAAGAGGATCGAGCTGAAAGCTGACTGCGGGCGCAATCGAACAAGCGTGCTCAAGCCCGCTAAAATCTACGGCTACCCCAAAACAACTCATGCAGTTCAAAACGGGAAAAAAGGCATTCGCAAATCGACGGCGGGAACGGTATAAAAACCGAGTCCGCCGATCGCCGGCCAAAAACGGAACCGTGATACCGAAAAATAAAAGACT
The DNA here is from genome assembly GCA_948252205.1 of Orthosia incerta. Lineage (NCBI taxonomy): Eukaryota > Metazoa > Arthropoda > Insecta > Lepidoptera > Noctuidae > Orthosia > Orthosia incerta. Next base: position 10,587,355 of record OX411759.1, read on the forward strand.
GATACAGGGAAAAAATAAAGTGTACGCAGCACAGCCCACTGGCCGCCGGCAGCGCTGGACATCTTTATAAGTGACCGAGTGCGCTTTTCTGCGCAAATATTCGTGTTTGAATTAATAAGTTCTGAATACAGTAGCAGTTCAGGCGCGGCAAATCATGAAGTATAGCGGTAAAGCGGTGTTAGACATAATTATGTTTGTTAAATTTGTTTTTTTTATCAATGGCGCTGAATAACGCCTTAGGTGTCTTGTGTCTAACTACCTTGTAATCATGTAAATTTAAATGAATAAATATCTATGTTTACGGGTTACCGAAGACTCCCTTCTTATAGATATACTAGCTGTCCCACGCGGCTTTGCTCCCGTCAACTGGCTACCTACCTACCCATCTACCCTACCTACCCTACATACCGAAAGCTCTAAAAAAGGAATGGTTTTGCCCGTTTTTCCAACATTTTTCATTTACTCGCCGCTCCTATTGGTCGTAGCATGATGTTATATAGCCTTCCTCGATAAATGGACTATCTAATACAAATCCAAAACAAAATAATTTTTCAATTGCAACCAGAAGTGCCTGAGATTAGCGCGTTCAAACAAACAAACTCTTCAGCTTTATAATATTAGATTATATAATATATATAGTAAGTATAGATAAGAAGGGAATCTTGTTACTGTTATTAAACCAAAGTTAATTTCAATATAAAGTAATGGTAGAATTATAATCTAATTAACGCTATTCTAGCTTTTATCTAACTTTGTAGTTTACTGTTGCTTGTTGATAACTTGTTTTAGGAATTGTTGCTTAAATAACTCATCGAATTCTGAATGAATACTGAAAGGCTCCAGAGCCTTGAACATCGGCACCGAGTTGCCAGCATGTTGGTTTTTATCGCTTACATTTCGGGGAATGTGCGTTGGAATTGCATGAACTAATTCCTTCTAGCCCGGCGGATGTACGGCGATGCGTCATCGGTACATGGTGGATATCCCACAATACGCACCAAACGTTTTGGGAATGCTTTTAATAAGCATACAGCAAAGCTACAAATTGGGAGTCTTTAAGTCAAGAGTGAATAGGTTTCTTCTAGGCAAGTGTGTTTCATCGTTGACCACGTCAGCGCATACCATCAGGTGGTCAAGCATAGTGGTCAAGCGCGAGCTTAAGAATAATAAAAAATTTGTTCATTGTATGTACTAGATAGGTCAAAAGGAAATAATCAAGAGGTTATAAAACATGCCATAATTACGATCAGAAAAGAAAAGGAAAAAAATTAACAAAACCAAATTGGGAAAATATGCGTCACATCTGTGCAATATAAGCCCACTCAGCATAATGCTGAAACTCAAGTGCGAGACAGAGCCACAGCGCTGGTTTTCAGCAACAGTTGACGTCGACCGGTGTGACCACCATAAAAAATCATCAACATCCACTGTCATACCAGAAAGTCTGTTTCCACAAACCACTACAATCTTCCTCTCTCCCCCAGACATGAGCCAATTCGGATTAAGTTCGAGCAACTCGCACTGGGGCTACGGCGGCGCGGGCGCATACCCGGCGTACCTGCCGTCCTGCGCCGCGCCAGCCGCCTCGCAGTTCAACCCTCCGGCGCTGGGCTTCGCCGGAACCGTACCGGACCAGACACCCACGCAGGACTTTACGGCTAATAATACAGGTGAGAGAAAATACTTATTTAATAGAAACATCACGCCTGTATTTCCCGCAGGGTTGGGCAGAGATAGTACATCTATATTTAGCCAGTTATGTTTAAATTCCATGTAATAGGATGGGACGAGATTATTGCCATCAACCGAGCATATATCCACACTTTAACGTTTTTAAAAATGCGTTTAAATTTGAAAATATCAGGCAGTTAAGTGGTACCGTGGCAAAAATCTTTCTTAACCCTCAAGCCCGTCATTTAGGATGCAATCTTGTTATAGGAGACTTGTCTTTTCAACCTGACAGCAATTAATAAGCAACAAGCAAATGGTCGGTAAATTAGAATCTTTTCTTATTTGCTGCTTAAGACACAAATAATCATCATTCTCTTGCCCTTATACAAGACATCTAAAAGGCTTTTGACAGGGTCTGGCACGCATGCCTTATTGGTAAGCTTTTTTCGTTCGGTCTGCCCAGTAGTATTTGTGATTGGATTGCAGACTTCCTGAAGAATCGGTCCATCCGAGTGGTCATTGATGGTTGCTAGTCTGATCAATTGAATATTAATGCCGGGTTCCCTCAGGGGTCGGTACTCTCATCAACATTGTTCTTACTGCAAATAAACGATCTGCTGAAAACTTTGGGTATGCAGACGACAGCACTGTTGCTGGGAGACATGTGTCCGACGCACGGTCTACTGCGCCTCAGATCCGGTCGTTCCACGAGGCCATTGTTGGGCTCTTGAACCTGTCCTTGAAGGCAATCTCCGAATTTGGTGATACCAATCTAGTCAGGTTCAATGCTGCTAAAACCCAGGCGTGTCAAGCAAATGCCATCCGGCTCTTTCTTTCCGAGGTGTTACCGTACCGATAGCTGACCATCTTGAGCTTCTTGTCGTTACGTTGACATCGACCCTCAAATTTGGTCCATACATTGAGGCAAAGGTTCAGTTGGCTGCCAAACATTGGAGATCCTTGCGAAAGTGAGACGGCACTTCAAGTCAGAAAAAATGCTCAACTTACAACAGATCTGCCAAATACCATCTTGATGCTCTTGATTCGATCAAAAAACGAGCCAAAAGGCTTATCGGCAATGAGACACTGGTCGAATCAAAGCTCCAGAGGCTTGAACATCGTCACTGAGTTGCCATCCTGTCTGTTTTTTTATCGGTTACTTTTCGGGATGTGTGCATGAACTACTTAATTCGTCCTAGCCCGTTCCATCATCGGACTACAAGACTTACGGCGTTGTATCTTCGGTACATGGTGGACAGCCCACCCAAACGCACTAAACCGTTTAGGAATACTATTATTGTGCGTACAGCTAACGAGTGGAATGCCTTGCCAGAGTCTGTAATTCCAGTTAGTTACAACCTAACATGTCTTCAACTCAAGAGTGAATAGATTACATCTAGGCAAACGTGCCTCATCGTCGTCCACATCATCGCTTACCTTCAGGTGAGATATTGGTCAAATGCGAGCCGATAAATAATAAAAATAAACTAATTTATCGCTATCAATATTATTGAATTCCTTATTAGTCGAAAAATCCCAGCAGAACTAACTCAGTTAAGTAACAAGGATCGTAGCAGGTAGCTTTCTATAGTTTCTGCCTACCCTGTGGGCAAAAAGGCGTAAGTTTATGTACATATGCATTTTACAAGATTATAAATGAAAACTGCTGAGTTAATAAAGTTATAAACACCCTTTTTTAGGTGTATTACTTTACAGTAGCCACTTCCTGTAAACGTACCGTCACAACAAAATAACCGATCAATAAAACGACATTATCCAGTTTACATCTCCTATATCTCATTAATCAGTATATAGTAGGGTGAAATTAAATCCACCAACTCTTTTACGACTCACATCCTCCTTCAAATGATACGTGCAGTTGCGGACGAAGCACAGAATATGCAGCGCTGCAGATGGTACAAACTGTAAACGACAAAAGGGCTCATTACTCCTCTGGGGGGTGACCATAAGCTCTTAGAGTAAGGTTATTTTGAGTGTGTGTAAGGGACAGATGTATATGACTTGTATACATCTGTCACTTACTCGATCTCAAATTGATATCGCTCTAAGAGCTTATGGTAACCGCCTAGTTCTCTACAGCAAGAGGAATCTTAAAATATGTTCTTACGAAGTAGGTTAACCTTCGGTTTTTGAATTAAGAATCTAATGTGCATTATTTTTAAAACTCTATAGTCTAAACTGAAAAGTTGTCATAATTTGGCATTAATGAAGAGTTTGAATCGTTTTTACCTACAAATTCTTAATTCAAAAGCCAGCTATAATTAATGATATGGATATAGTTATAGCAGAAGATCTATAATCGTAGAAGATGAGTGAAAATACACTTTGTCTAGTGCCTCAGGTATTAGTTTTAAACCTTCGAAGCCGATTGGTTCATGTAATATTTAAATGATAAGCGACAAAGCTAGTCAAAATTTACAGTTTGGATTGACAAGCACTACAGAAATATCACATGGTCTATCTGAACATTTTGAAGTAAAGATGTTGGCAGACAGAATACATTTACCTTACACCACCTCTCATTTAAAAACTCTAAGGCCTACTAGTTGGACATTAACCGGCTCTCATTATAATTTACAGCGGCTCGCACACGTCCGATCCGGCAATGAATTTATTGTAGCGTGCCCGATCAACGAAAAATATAGCCATTTTAACAACCGTACTAAAATGCTGTCGTGTATCAACAAACACTATTTTTGGATCGTCCACAAGAATGGAGCCGTTATGGCCGGTTTATGGAGCGGGGTATTGTTTTTTTAAACAGTACTTTTTTGCCGTTTTTATATCCTTGCCACTTTTGTCTGTCTATCCTACAAGTCTCTAATGTCCGATTTGTTTTGTCCTAACAGTTTTACCAGACACGACGGGCGTCGACCTAGACCAGCAACTGTCAGGCCTTGTGGGCTCTTCCCCATCGCACCACGGCAGCCTGCTACCCCGCTACAACAACAACACCGACTACAGCCTCTCAACGGGCCCCAGATCCCTCAGCGACAACAGTTCACAGCCCGAGTCGCCCGTACAGGACGATCTCCTCACGTCAAACACAACCACGAACATCGGCCACAATCACACAAACAGCACAAACTTCCCATCGCTAATGGGATCACAGAACGCTTCGTACGGCGGCAGTAACTGTAACAACTCGCTCTACCCCGTCCTGCCGGCGAGTTTGCTATACAGTCAGTTATACACCGCCGCCAACCAAACGCACAACTTCCATCCGCTGCACTCCAACTCGATACATTCGACGCAGAATCACCATAATGAACTACAGACGATGATGGATCAGATATCGTCAACGACAAACAATCACAGACAACACGGGAATCATGGACAAGAGTTACTCCTAGGCGGGGGTAATTCTTGCGCGGCGGCCGCGGCTCGGGGCGAGGACGGCCGGGTGAATAATCTCGGACAAAGAGGTAATCCGCAGCCAGACAGCAACACAGTGTGGCGACCCTACTAAACTAAGTGATTCTCCTTTTATTGTACCCAAACGAACAATACGTGTTTGTAGATATAACGTCTGTGTCGATATCTCGGATAAACCAGTAATGTGTCCATTTTGTATTTTTCATGTGACGAAAAGTGGTTTTACACTGTTTCGACGTTATGATTCCGATGAAAGTCGTCGTAGTTTGTCATAGGGTGAGGCTGCAACGAAATATTCGATCACGATTGAACTAAATTAATTTGTGTGTAAAATACGAGATACAGGTGATTCGATTAGTTGAAATTTGTATGTACCTAGTTCCAAAGTTCGCTCCCGTCCTAAATTTATACGATTTTGTTGATTTAAATACTAAAAATAACAATTTAGAACACTTTGGTCATAGTCTGGATTAGACTAGGCAAATATTTGGATACGATGTTGGTATAAGTGTGGTCAAATTAACAGATGGTTGTAGATCTCGTTGTAATTTGATCTGAGCATTTGGAAGTTAAATGCGAAATTAAAATCACATTTGCGTGTGTTATTGAACCTTGGTTTCAAATATTGGTCAGTCAACGTGTACTATTTTGTCGCTCTGTATCTAAAAACTTTAATGAACTTATATTGTATACGAACAGAGCAAAGGATACCTCCGAGTATTTTTTGAAGATTGGTTCAAGTTGGCTACCAATGTTTGAACCAGTTGCAAGATGTAAAAAAAGAACTTATTATATCTGTCTTTTATCGACAAACTTGTAAATAAGAACTGTGAATACTAATTTGTTGTAAATGCATCTTGTAAAGTGCAATAGATGTGCAATTATGAAGTTGAGTAGATGTATACTTAGTTCTAAGTATCTGTTGAGTATGTGAACTCTGTCCAGTTGTAGATATCTTTAGATATTATATAGTTTTTCTTTAGTTTTGTTACAAAAATTATATTATTGTCTAGTTTGCAGTTTTTTTGTATAGTTAGTTATATTTCAAAATTATTGTGATCACAATTTTTGACGGCTCTGTGTTTTTATGATGTCAAAATAATATTGTTTGTGAATTTTGCATATAATAGAACCACAAAACTCTTACAATGTTATATGATTGTGTTCTTTTTAATTAATAATGGTATAGTTATTTGTTCGTCAGTGTTGCCCGATATTTCAAATAATATCTGTAACCATTATACTTTGTGCAATATACTAAATATTAGATGTACTTTTTAATATTGATTTAACTTGCATAGCAACTTACTTGTCTTTTCCGCTTCCCGTTATGATTATTTCTGTTGACTACAAGTAGCGGAATTCATTTTACAATAAATTAAATCTACAAAATCATTACTTGTTTTTTGTCCTCATTTTCGCTCCTGTATTTTATATGCGACCTAACCCATCAAATTGGATTCGTACACACTACATAGTCTTATTGTTAAATTTATCAATCATTTTATGAGCGTGTGTGTGTGTGTTTATAAAAAACTTTAAGCCTTAAAGTAAGAGATGTAGGTAGAATGTGCTATATTGTGCTCCCACACCGCTGTTAAAATGTTTACAAACATTAGTAAACATTTTCTTAACAAGCATTTGATCACAATGTTAAGAAAATGTTTTCATATTAGGTAACGTTAGTAAACACACAATTGTTAGTTAAAAAATTGTAACGAAAAGAGCGCTATTTCTTTTATAAACTGTTTCCATCAGAACGTCTAACAATTCCTAACAGAATGTAAATGTATTAGTTGTTAAAATGTTTGTAAACATTATTAACAGAAGTGTGGGAAGCACCATTAGATATTATACACAACCAACATTTTAAAAAAGCTCACTTCGCACAAGACCGATTTCAGCGTAAAAATGCGGGTTATAGTCACATCTAACTAACTAATGGTAGCATAACTTAATTAATGGTATCTCACTGGTTCATTATAGCTTAAACACACACCAATACTAACTCCACAATATTCTACTAACAAAACATCAAAATCAAACCTTATTTATCAAACCTTCAAAGCCACGCACAGCCGAAACCGTCTCAGTAATTACAAATTCACAAATATCAGGCGCTTGCCCGCTCATATCGACTTTAATGAGCTTATTACTATATACGTCTGTTTGTTTGTACACCAGCTATGTACCTGCCAAATACGCGAGCTGATATTTTGGTTACTGCAAACGTGTTCATTTAAACACACTATTACGTGACTTAAAAAAAAATCCGTGCACCTGGGACTGAATTCATTCCAGCCGAAATACATACCTACCTACAAAATCTAATACAACATCATTTTACTAACCAACACTAAAATCAGATCTTCAAACTCACGCCCAACCAAAACGGTCTCAGTAATTACGAATTCACAAATATCGACTTTAATGAGCTCATTACTATATAAGTGTGTTTGTTTGTACACCAGCTATATACCTGTCATATACGCGAGCTGATATTTTGGCTACTGCAAACGAAATTCTGAAATAAATATCCCACCCTCATTAATTGCGCCAATGCGATACGATGGACAGACGGACGTACGCCCACAGTAGGATGGATATGTGTGATGTAGTTGTGGGATAAAATTATGTGTAGTTATATTTAGTTTTGACGAGGAACTGCTCAAGGTAAGGCAAATAGATAAAATACTACACACTAAAATAAGATCTATTACAAAGTCTAAAAATGCCTTGACCTATGCACAAAAGCTAAAATGGTAATGGGCAGGACACATCGCGAGGCTTACAGACTAACGATGGACCATAAGAGCAACCTTATGGAAGGGTCCACAGGGAAAAAGAAACAGAGGCAGACAACTGACACGATGGGAGAACTAGGTCATAAGAACAGCCGGCTCAAATTGGAGCCAAATAGCAAAAGACAGACACACTTGGGCATCTTTGGAGGAGGCCTTTACCCAATCTGGGGTTCTTGCAAAATAAGAAAACTAACAAACTAACCAATACGTTTAATACAAGAAACTAACCCACTAACATAATACTTGCTAGAAATTAAGTTAATATTGTACATACATTCGCAAGGAATAAAAGGCTTTTTTATTTTTATTTTATTTATATTTAGTTTTGACGAGGAACAAACGGTTGAAGAGGACACACTGGGCAACCTACTGACTAACTTATCTTCCCTCGAATCCACAAAAGAGATAGTCTTGGAAACATCTTTAAATATAATAATGATAGAATAAAGATGAGTCTCATCTGAAGGCTTAAAGTCACCCAAAGGGCATTGGAGAGGGCTATGCTCGGAGTTTCCTTTCGTGATCGAATCAGATATGAAGACATCCGCAAGACAACCAAGGTTACCGATATACCCCGAAGAATGGCCAAACTTAAGTGGCAGTGGGCAGGGCAAATTGCTCGCAGAACGGATGGCCGTTGGGCCTAAAGTTCTAGAGTGAAGACAGCGTTGGAAGACCCTCTAGGTGGAGCGACGAACTGGTCAAGGCTGCGGGCGTCCGGTGGATGCAAAACGCACATGACCGATGATCAGTGTAGTGACGCTTGGGGGAGGCCTATGTTCAGCAGTGGACATCTTTCGGCTGAAATGATGATGATGATGACGAGAATTAAGACTATGAGTTCTTCTTTCTGCAGCAGTTATAATAAATGTTTTTGTGAAGCCAAAGTAGTTGCCACAAGAAGACGGAAATTAAAGACCTTTACTTATTTCCGTGAATTATAAAGTTAGTTTAGTTTAGTTTCGACGGGCTATTTCCGCAACTCCACGTCTAGCGCGTATTTTGCGTACGGGTGAATCATAAAACACTAACAACCGATTATTCTTACCTTACCTGTAAATATAATAAAAGGCATTCGTCCTTTTTAAGTTCTATGAAAAAAATATGTACAGCCCCAATTTAACATAACTCACAACTTAATCCTAAAACAGACCAACATAAATCAAATCAATATTAAATCTACCATGAGAACTAAAATAAACAAAACGCGGATTAGGCGTCCAACCAACAAAAGAGTATTAACAGTATTACGGATCCAATGCCACACTAATTCCATAATGAAATGATTGTCACCTGAGCATTGTCGATAATATATGCGATTCCACCCACGGCTGGACACACACACGGAAAAATCGATGCCAGACCGATTTGAACGACTATAATGAGATTTTAAATTGCCAAGTAATTAATGAGGATTAGTACTGCAATTTCCATGATGAATTTTAACGTGGACACACCCTACTCATGTTTCGGGGCATAAATTATTTAAAATTATGTGAAAGTTCTTTGAGTACGTCACTGTGTTTAAATGTTGTTTGTGATTAAAAAGCTGTTAGGTATACATATGTACGTATCAAGCTAACAAAAGGAAATATTGTGAGGTACTTTACTTTTCAAAATATCTTTGTCCGTGCTACGAAAGTGCTACGGCGTAGCTCAGCCCTACGACATTACTTAAAAAAATCTGGAAAGTTCGTTGTATACGTCACCATAATTTAATTTTGTTTGCGATGGAAAAGTTATTAGATATACATAATAATGAACGTAACAAGGTAAAAATATAGAGGTACTTGAAAAAAAATCTTTGACCGTGCTCTGAAAGTGCTACGGCGTAGCTAAGCGCTACGACTTTTTCCTCGTAGCGCTACGACAAGATAGGCTTCGCTTTGTTCATTTAGATGACTTTAGCTGTTCTTTGGGCAATATGCGGCGATTATCAATGTGACTTAGGACTGACAAACAAATTATTTAGGTATGAACTTGGCAAATTCCAAACATTCAAACGTCGCCATTGTACCATCAATTATTGTCCAAAACGTTGCAGTTACCATTAAAAACAATACACAAACAATATAGGCAGTATATTCTAAATTGGCCGGCTCAATGTATAAATTGATATTTAATTTTATCAGTTCGATGTTTGCAATTAATTACAACAATCAATAATTTCGCGCTTCGCCGAGCGAAAACTACTACACAAACTGTTTGGAGGCAGATAAAGCGTGGCTATACCAATAAGTGCGGGGTTGATGTTTGTAGGTATTGTTTAATTTGTTGGACCAAAGGGATGTTATTGTGAGATTTTTAATTACGGGCTTGGACAATTATGTTCTATCGCGAAGTGTCACTTGATGTAATGGATGATGAAAAACCGGCCAAGTGCGAGTCGGACTCTCGAACGAAGGGTTCCGTACCATTATCGCAAAAAACAGGCAAAAAATCACGTTTGTTGTATGGGAGCCTATTTGTTGTTATAGCGGCAAAAGAAATACTTCATCAGTGAAAATTTCAACTGTCTAGCTATCACGGTTAATGAGATACAGCCTGGTCACAGACTGACAGACAGATAGAACGACAGACGGACCGCGGAGTCTTAGTAATAGGGTCCCGTTTTTACCCTTTGGGTACGGAACCCTAAAAAATATCAGAAGAGTCTTGAAAGATTACTTGGTTTTTTTTGTGGATGCGTATATTTATAGCTTGGCATTGGCGGTCCAGCAATTGTAGCCAAGTTGACAATCCACAATTGATAACGCTAGTAGAAAACGAATCAATGTATGGGAATGACAAATCTGAACGTTAAGTCACGTGGTCAGATCATACGAAACGTAAGTTACAAACGTATCGTATCGAATCTCATTCTACAATCTACTGGCTGCTACTACTACAGGCTTGGGGGGAAGCGGTAACAACTACAATTTACGGTTTTCAGGGTCTTTGTGTTTAGCTTGCTTATCACACTGAAAGTGTACCTATACATTTAAGTTTTTAATCGAATCTAGTGTGAACATTGTGGTTATTGAAGGCAGCTGAAATCGAATTTCATAAATAAGAGACGTGATAATGTTTCCAGTAGCTGTATACTGAAATTGGCTAGGTAGTTTAAAGTTCATCATCATAAGCCTGTAGCAGTCCACTGTTGGACATAGGCGTCTCCATTTACTGTGATTTTCGGCAACTGTTATCCAGCTCCTACCAGCCAATCTGCGAAGATCATCGTTTCACCTAGCCTGAGGGCGTCCAACGTTACGTTTACCAGTTCGCGGTCCCCACTCAAAAACACGTCTATCTCAACGGTCATCGGTTCTACGACTTATATGGCTGGTCCATTGCCTCTTTAGCTTGCTTATTATTTAAATTTATGGTTTAATAATTGCAATAAAAGTTTTTTCCAACATTGTATTGACGGAATAAAAAACGTACTTCCACAAGAATGACTGATAAATCCAATAAATATACTCCAATTTGGTAATTACGTATCATTATCTTCAGAAAAGTAACCCTTATCGAGCCATCTGACCTTGACCCAGAGGGGTCGTTTTTACAGTCAATAAAGTAACTCAAGGGTCGCCCTTCAAGGAAGGGTGGCCGACACGGATCGCGGCGACAGGAAAAGCTTAAATTAATGTCATCGAGGCTTTCTTTTAAAAGTCTTTTCATTCTTGACTGTTGTTAAACCAGAACGGCAGAAAGGAAATATAATATTTTGTAAGACGATAGAGTCATCCAATTGTTTTTAGATTATGAAGGTAAATGATTAATAACTGATTGACAGACAGTGCTTACTAACGTTGAAATGATCAATTGGCCAGTTTAAGTTTCATCATCAGCCTACAGCAGTCTGGGCATAGGCCTTTCCAACCACACGCCATGACATTCATCTCGATCATCGGCAGCTCACGTCCAGACACCCTGCAAAGATCGTTACTCCAGGCAGCCCAGGGGCGTTCCATCTTACTTTTACCGAATCATCCATAACGTCATCAATGTTAAAGTTTGGTGGCATACAAATAAAATCAAAATTTCGTTATTCAATTAAACCATTAAGTGGCACTTTTGAACGTCAAAAAAAATAATTTAAAAGTAATAATAATTGTTTCGAAGAAGAATTGATAAGAAACTCCACACTTACTCTTTTTAAATAAAAAGTGTTTTACAAGTATTTGGTTACATCATTTCTTGTTGGAAAAATACATATATGTGAGAACGATGTAAAAAGACGTGCACGTAAAAGCGTCTAGAATAAAAAAAAAACTGTTATAAAATAACAATATATAGGTAAAACCAGGCCGAGACAGCTAAGTTATGACCAATCCCAACTGATGGCGCCCGTTCACGAACATGACACATAGATCGGCACCACTCAGATCAAATATACAAAGAAGTTATAACGACACATGATACAACATATAATTTCACCCTGTACTGAGGCTCCCTGCACATTGCACACACACTCTCCCTACCAATCTACCTCATTACATAAACAAAAACGCACACACACCATCCATAAAACTACCCCCAGTTATCGCATATAAAACAAGCCTTTAGCAATGACGGCCGGCTTATCATCATGTCATTTTCATAATGCACGCGTGCATTTTAGCCTTCCTCTATAATGCAAGCCTGGTACCGACGCACTATTAATTACATACGTACACAGCTTAATTATTGATTTTTTGTATTAAACTCGAACGCTGAACACTTTGATAGCTGCTGGGACACTGTCTGTTATATATCGTTGGTAAGAGATCGGTGTCTGGTTTTTTGTTTCTGTAGTATTTTGGGCAAAATATGGAATTTAGACAGCTGTCATTTGTTATTCCGTGGTCACACCTACTATACCTTTGGTACCAAGATTAGAGAAGTTACTGTGTAACAGATATTGCACTCTCCGACATCAAGTACACAATTTTGAGCTCAATATCCGTGACGGTTGGGTTGATCTTCGACGGCTCGTTTCTTGCGAGGCTGCTCGAACTAAGACCCCCGCGTCCACCAACCACGCACTCTCCTCGCACGCGCGAGTCGTGACAACCATCTAACGGAGCAGTGCCGGGACCGCGCGAAAGTGTATGCATTAATCGCTGTAAGTATGGTCGAGTGAGGGAGGCCTGACACTACACAGACTTTCACCAATTTCTATACAATTTTCTCTGTGCAACACAGCAGTACAGACAAATGTCAGTGTCAAGTCTGTGCAAAGTCAGTGTAGAATAGTGTGGACCCACCATCTATATCTTTACTAATATTATAAAGAGGTAAATTTTGTGAGTTTGCGACGTTGTAGGGGGTAATCTCTGGGTCTACTGAACCCATTTTGAAAATTCTTTTACCAGTAGAAAGCTACATTATGCCTGAGTGTCATAAGCTATAACATATTTTCATAAAAATTAGAGATCCTTATGAATATCGCAATAATGCAACCCAAAGTAGCAAAATGTTATCTGTAAAATTCATTCTTTGGCGTGCGCTGAGAAAACTATTAATGATACATAAAAGTTATTGGGTAGGTAGGGTAGGCTGGGAAGGCTGGGTAGGCTGGGAAGACTGGGTAGCCTGGGTAGGCAGTGTAGGCATGGTAGGCATGGTAGGCAGTGTAGGCATGGTAGGCAGGGTAGCCAGTTGACGGGAGCGAAGCCACGGGGGTCACGTAGTTATATATATACTTACTACTTGTATAATTAATTATTATCTACTTCATTATTGAACGTTGATGAGATTGGCTTCAAGGATAGTGTTTATTTGAGAACAATCAAGCGGTTGTGTATTCCTGTCACTATATTACTTTCGGCTCTTTATGATACATGCATCTATTATGAACTTGAAGGAACCGGTGAGCTTACTGCTCTTTACCTAGCTATGTCGTGGTGACCCAGTGGCTAATATTTCGCCTATCGTGCTTGAGGTCGTGGCTTCAAATCCGGGCAAGTACTAATGTGACTTTTTCAAACTCATATGTAAAGTACATAAGTACTAAGTTTATCTTGGACATCATAGGCAACGGTGAAGGAAAACATCATGAGGAAGCCTCGACATAAATCAAATCTGTCTGTCTGTGTGTGTGAAAGTCTGAAAAAACCAAGTCAGAGGCCTGTGGGATTGCCAGAGGCGGCTTAATTAACTCTAACACCAGAGGGTGGCCACATTCGCATACGAAAACAAAACAACATTACCCAGCTGAATCAGTTGAGTAAACAAATTATAGTAATAAAATTAACAAAGTTTGTTTGATTTATGGATTACTATCTTCTGGCAGAAGAAAATTATCCCGAGGGTACATAAAAGATTCTACGGACATTTCTCCAAAACAAAACCTATGATGAAACTGAAAAGTACCTTAGTGGGTGACAGTGTGGTTGAGGAACAGCTCGCAAGACCTACCGAATCAAACTAAAAATGAACACACACACAAACAGACAATCACACACATCCATACACATTTACAAACTCACGCACACTTATGAACACACACACACATGCACTCAAAAATAAACATTGTTATAGTATTAAATTACTGTAGTATTAGATTTTCTTGAACTAGTTTCATTTTAACATTTTGTAAGGGACATGGACTGTTATTCCTTAATAAAGGTTATTCTGTAACCTAGCTAGGAAAGTAGAACTTCACCCACCTACCTTTTTAGGGTTCCGTACCCAAAGGGTAAAAACGGAACCCTATTACTAAGACTCCGCGATCCGTCTGTCTGTCTGTCTGTCTGTCTGTCCGTCTGTCACCAGGCTGTATCTCATGAACCGTGATAGCTAGACAGTTGAAATTTTCACAGATGATATATTTCTGTTGCCGCTATAACAACAAATACTAAAAACACAATAAAATTAATATTTAAGTGGGGCTCCCATACAACAAACGTGATTTTTTTGTCGTTTTTTTGCAATAATAATACTGAACCCTTCGTGCGCGAGTCCGACTCGCACACTTGCCCGGTTTTTTTTATTATAATTGATATGGTACAAACTTGTCCTTAGTTAACTTTGTATATGCCCATGGATCTCTGTTTTTATTGAAATAAATTATTTGATTTGATAGTAATCACCGCGCTAAGTACGCAGTGATTATACTATTTATTGATGTTCAGGAAGACACTCGTCGTATTTCTCAACCTTAGAACTACACTCTGGTGGTTGGTCTATTTTACAACTGGGACTATCAGGCTGGGTCACGGTTAAATTTGAAAGAGAGTTACCGCGGCTCTGGCTCAAGCAACTGAAGGAACATGGTTTTAGTCAGTAAAAGTCTGACATGCCCTCCCGCTTCACCCAGAGCTGGAAAAGTCATTGGCTGATATCAGAACCCAAAAAAAAAGACTATCAGGCAAACAAACCGAGTACTCTCTAACGAAACCATGACGTGATCTGCACTTACAATCATCAGACATATGCAGAAGACGTGTGATATTTTTTGTGTGCGTTCATCTTTACTAATCAAATCAATGCCGACTTCAAAACACAATTTTACGCCTTTCATACCGGAACTACATGTAAAGTAAGTATAAATAATTAATTAGGCCAGTTTTAAGTCGTCATTAAATAGTCGTAAATCTTAAGATCTGTAAACCTTAATTTTATTTCCTGAAGAAATAAAGTATTTGTTTTTATAACTGATCGGGCCACCCGGTTAGTTTCAGAACGAATTAATAAGTACAAGAAATGTGTTTATTTATCTATTTCAAAGAAGAGTACGGAATCAGAGTTTGGAACCAATGGAATTTTTAATTGAACCGATCCATTGACACTAAAAATATAATTGGAGTATTTTTTTCTTTTTAGGTACAAAATTTGTGTTTTTATTATTCTATTAAAGTTCATTTTCTTATAACAAAAGTTTGATTACATTTTTAGTAAACTTTTTTGGTTAAAACCGATCAAGTTTTGTAACTTTTAATTTAAGCAAACTAGTAAAAGAAAGTAAGCAGGTCCCATTTTGTTTTCAGTGTTTGTGTCGTGAAAATTACAAATTCCCAGAGAATCGAACTATTGAAATTCAAAAAATCTCAAACACTACCATTATATAGTGACATAGTGACCTCACAAACCCGTGAAAATCCGCATACCAAAAACACAATCATCCAAACCACATAAAGCTAGGTACAGACACACGAAATGATCAACTATCCGCTAGACGGCCTGTCGAACTGCAATCGTTGGGAGGGGGGGCGTAATTTAAAACCGCACTGCACCCTTCGCCCCCCTAGCGAAATTAAGTGCGAGGCAGCGGGTACGTGACACCGGCAAATGCGACGCGCCTACCCGTGTGTACCCGCCTTAATTGTGAAGCTTCATTTGTTTCGCGTCACAGGTTGTGTTCTGCCTTTGTATCGGGCTATTAGTAGATTCTTGGTTAATGAGATCAGGTTTGGGAGGTAGGTCAAATGAAGTACCTACCAAAGTTCCTACTTAAACTTGGATGTGTTCTTTCACTGACTAATGAAGTCAAATCAAGTTACTAGCAAAAAATACATTAAGTCCATGGGGTCCGAGTGCCCATCGAGTTTTTCGAGAAATTAGCACAAAGCTCGTCGACTCTTCACGTGACCAGAGGGCTGGCCTTTTCTTCGGCCAGAGAATCAGCATTGCCATACAACGTGGCAAATGCTGCCAGCATTCTGGGCACGTTTCCCATTGACATCGATGGTGAAGAGTTTTATGATGCGCAATGAGCTTTTCTTCCGTCTCCCTTTTGTATTTGTATATAGGTTTGTTTTTTTTTAGTATATTCTATTGTATATATCTTGTATGTTAATAAATCTTTTCTAGTTACTAGCTTTCATCGATTCTTTCTAAATATGATGTACTTTCAGAACAAATCAGTGTAGATTGGCACAAAAGGCAAGTTTGGGGCTTTATGTATGAAATTATTCTGAATTCTTCATTTACAAGTGCATAGTTGACTTGAATATACTATACAGAGATCAAGCTATTTGAGCAAGAAGACAACTTCTTCTTCTTGCTCCATATTTCTTCAAAATATTAGATGAAGTGTTCTGAAATAAATATTCAAGCATCCATATTTTTTTCAAAACAGTCCCTAGAAAATATTTCACGACTAGTTCATCAGGTCAACTCCCGATCACACACTCTGTCGACGTAAACCACTGCGAGTTTTGACACATCAATCATACAAACAACCGCCCGACGCGCAACGTGCGATGCACCGGTTCGCCGCGGCCGCAGATTTCATGATGTGAGGGCCAAACTATGCTAATACTAACTATTGTAGACCAAATAAACTCCAGGCTGTGTAAAGGCATTACAGTACCGTCATAGGCCCTGTTGTCTACGGTCGCGTTTACTTGAACCTGCTGTTTCAATACGAGATTTACAAGTCTCGTATTGAGGGCATCCAGAGAAAATTTCTTAAGTACCTTGATTGGAGGGCAAAGCAAGTATCTGTAAATTATATTCACCGATGCAGAAGGTACCATTTTCTACCACTTGACCGTAGACGTTATATTAATGACGTATGTTACTTGCTTAATATCGCTAATGGTTCCGTCGACTGTCCTGGACTTCTTTCTAAATTAACGATGCGCACTAATCAGATGGGGCTTCGACAGCGACCACTACTGCATGTACCTTATGCAAATACAAATTATAGGCGTAATGCATACTTTCCGAGAGCCAGTCGCAGTTTTAACGAGATTTCTTGTGAACCTGGCATTGATCTATTCTGCACCAATGCAAGCACAGTTAGGAGACTTTTAGCAAAGCCATTTTTTGTACAAGAGGCACCTGCATGCACTTGAACCGTTTATTGTACAAATAGTTAAATTAGAATTAATAAAAATAGAATGAGCTAACTTTGATGAAGTACTCGTAGCTTAGATTATTGGGAAGTAATATTTTTTCTTTTTTTTTGTTATTTATCTGTGGAAGCTTGTTATTAGCAATTTAGTTGTATATTATTGTTATTATAATGTTATTAGTCTGTAAGCTTTCCTAAAATGTATTAAATAAATAAAAATAAAAATTATGGTTATTAGTCATAGACACCCCGTCTATGACTACTGAGATGACCACAAAAAGAGAAGTACTTACCTAAGGATGAAGAAAATTTATGGCGCCGACATTAAATCAATTTGAATGTGGATAAAAGAATCATTCCAAGGCTGACATTTACCTTAGCCAGAAACTTTGCATTGCCACTATTCCGTTTCAGTTTTTAGGGTTCCGTAGCCAAATGGCAAAAAACGGAACCCTTATGGATTCGTCATGTCTGTCTGTCTGTCCGTTCGTATGTCACAGCAACTTTTTTTCCGAAACTATAAGAACTATGCTGTTGAAACTTGGTAAGTAGATGTATTCTGTGAACCGCATTAAGATTTTCACACAAAAATAGAAAAAAAAATACAATAATTTTTGGGGGTTTCCCATACATAGAACTGAAACTCTAAATTTTTTTTCATCCAACCCATACGTGTGGGGTATCTATGGGTAGGTCTTCATAAATAATATTGAGATTACTAATTTTTTTTTTTTCTAAACTGAATAGTTTGCGCGAGAGACACTTCAAAAGTGATAAAATGTGTGAAAAAAAAACGCAAAACCGTAAACCGCAATTTACCAAGTACGGAACCCTTCATGCGTTATACTGGTCGATAACGAAGACATAATTAATTCGTTGTTAGGTTTGCATAATTTCATAGAGATGTTGAATTTAAGAACTACTAACACTATCGTTAA
This sequence comes from Orthosia incerta, assembly GCA_948252205.1. Classification (NCBI taxonomy): domain Eukaryota; kingdom Metazoa; phylum Arthropoda; class Insecta; order Lepidoptera; family Noctuidae; genus Orthosia; species Orthosia incerta. The sequence continues at coordinate 10,605,927 of OX411759.1, forward strand.
GGGTTTAGTTTGTAAAATCAAGTATCACTTTTGTTGTTATTGTAATGGTGCTCCCACACCGCTGTTCAAAAATGTTTACAAACATTAGTAAACTTTTTCTAGACAGACATTTTCCTAACATTTGTCAGTAAATGTAGTGTTAGAAAATGTATGTAAACATTTTTGAACAGCGGTGTGGGAGCACCATAATGTAACGCTTGTAAGTCGTTTTGTGGCAATTAAATACTTTCTTTCTTTCTTTTATGTTCTTGTTTTTGTTATTAAAATTACAGTACCTGGGTGACCGATCACTGCTCGGGTGAAAATAGAGAAAACGACGTTTTCAAAAAATTTAACCTAGCTAGATCGATTTATCACCCCGAAAAGCCCTGCATACTAAATTTCATGAAAATCGTTGGAGACATTTCCATGATTCAGATTATGTACATAAATATAGACAAGAATTGCTCGTTTAAAGGGGTTAGATTAGTATGGCTAACTTATCAGTTTTTCTATGTTAGTAAATAAGCCTTTTTCAACTGCGTCTGGACATAAACCTACAAAACACAATACAGGAGTTCAGGGGTAGCTAAAATCTAGGGGTCTTTAAGTCAAGAGTGAATAGGTTTTTCCTAGGCACCGTCGACCACATCATCGCTTACCATAAGGTAAAATAGTGGTCAAGCGCGAGCCTTAAGTGTATAAAAAAAGAACCACTGTGAGGTTTGACACATCAATCATACACCGCCCGACGTGAAACGCGCCGTGATGCTATGTGCAAACTATGCTTATACTAACCATTCATTGTAGGTATGATATTAGATCAGAAAAACGTTTTTTTTTACTTTTGTATACATTCTTTCACCGATTGTTTTGTTAATGTGTGAACATTGTAGGCCTTCCAGATTTCTAGATGCTTGTTAATTTTTTATCTCGTTTTACTTTCTTATTTTTTTTCTTTTTTTACGACTTATTGTCGGGCGTACGTTGTCTCCCCATATCTAAGTACTAATGCTGTAACATGGAAATATTGTAAAACCAAACCATTTTTAACACGCTTTTATTAGCTTGGTATGTATGTATCTATGTATCTATGTATCAATGTAACAATGTATCAATGTAACGGAATCTTTGAACGTGATTTTCACCCACTTCAAAACGTTGGATTGATTTGAAACTTTGCACACTTATCAAGGACCGATGACAATGCAATAATTTAAACAGTTTGTCCCATTATCCTTACCATTAAAGCGTGTTTTTTAGTTTTTAGAACTACAATTTATTTAAAAGAGTAACGGTGGTGTTTCTTGCCGGTTCTTCTCCATAGGAAACGACCGACCCGAACCATGCACCTTTTGTCGACGTTTTATAAGTGCCCATGTAGGCTTATGTAAAATAAAATATAAATATTGATTTGATTTGATAGCTATGTAAAAAATGAAAAAGCTTGAAGAGGTGACTCTGACGAGGTACTGTGCTGACAACTTAGGAAAACATTGATTGGAAAGGATTACGGGATTACGCGCACTCAAAAAAATAAAATAAGGGCAGGAGAACGATGGTAAAGACATTGGTTGATCCTTTCCGTGACCCTTGCCGAGGCTTTTCGACACTTTGCCAGTCGACAGTGATGGGCATGGCTATAAATAGTTACTTAATCTATAGTACGTATGGCTAAATCTAAAGTATTTATAGTAGAGCCTTCCCGCTTTTGTGTCTAGATTTGACACATCAATCATACATTCGCCCGACGCGGTGGCTAGCCGCGACCGCAGATTTAATGATGATGTTGCTCAATACTAACCACTACTAAAATAGTAGGTTACATTTCGGTGCATGTGCGATGGAATTACACAATTTGATTCAGCCTAGCCCTTTCCATCATGGAGCTCTACGAGACGTTCGGCCATGCGCTATCGGTACATGATGGACAATGGACATCCCACCTATACGCACTAAGCGTTCTAGAAATACTTTCATTGTGCGTACAGCTAAGGAGTTGAATTCCCTGCTAGAGTTGTGTTTCCTGATTGCTACAATCTAGGGGTCTTTAAGTCAAGAGTGAAAAGGTTATTTCTAGGCAAGGGTGTTTCACCGTCGTCCACATCATTGCTTACCACCAATCAGGTGACATGGTGGCCAAACGCGAGCCTATTGTTAGGAAAAAAGACGCTTTCAATCTTGAGTCTATCTACTTTTCGTTAAAGTGAACGCCACCACGCCGTGCATGAAGTGTCGATTGATTCAATGACTGAATCGTCACTTCGGTAAAGTCAGATAAAAAGTTTGTTGGACCAAGGTAAAGAAAATAAAAGAAAGAAAGAAAAAAATATTATTTGTGCCAGGCAGGTACTGTTCCGTGATTGTAAATGACAGGCCTTGTAAGATTTGTGGCGATTTCGTTCAGGTTACATCAAATTAACAATCAATTACAAGACGAAATTCTATGACCAGTGTGTTACCATTGATGACCTATGGCTCTAAGACGTGGTCGCTCACAATAGGCCTCATCAGAAAGGTTACAGTCACCCAAAGGGCAATGGAGAGGCCTAAGCTCAGAGTGTCCTTGCGTGATTAAATCAGAAATGTAGAAATCCGAAAGTGAACCAGGGTTCCCGATATAGCCCGAAGAATTGCCAAACTTAAGTGGCAGTGAGCCACAGGGCATATTGCTTGCAGAAAGGATGGCCGATGGGGTAGAAAGATTCTGGAGTGGCGACCGCGAACCGGAAGACGTTGCGTTGGATGGCCTCTACCAGATGGACCGATGACCTGGTGAAGTTCGAGCTGGATGCACGAAACCAATCAATGAGGTGACGCTTGGGGGAGGCCTATGTCCAGCAGTGGAAATCTTTCAGCTGATATGATGATGAAATCAAATTACCAATATTAGGTAGTTCCACAAGAAGAAGAAGAACTAGAATTAGGCTACAATCATGTTTTTGATGTCGCTTACAACAAAATACTTAGTTTTTCCGATTGGCAGACGAGCAAAATCTTATACAATAGTATATTATGCAACTAGTGAATAAAGGACGGTTTTAAAGCAAGGGCCATAGATGAATCACAACCAAGTGAAGGATTCTATCAACTGAATCACGACCGTAGGGAGTGATTCATGATGATTGAATCACGAGCATAGCGAGTGATTCAAGTGTTAAAATCCTGAGCGACGCGAGTGATTCATGGCCCTCGATATAAATCCGTTTTATTCAAGAGTTGCATACTATATTTTATACCATGACTACGAGAAAAAGAAAGATTTAAGCGAAAAGCACAAGGAATAATAATAAATAAATATTTTATTACCTTCAAAATTTACAAAAAAATTGAAAACTCAGTGTTTCACATTTTTTGTAAATTGAAGCTGAGCTAGGTAACAGCATCTGTGTTTGAGGGGCCAATGACCACCTCCGTTACGTTACATAACTATTATTAATTAAACACCAATGCAATTAATATTAGAATTACAATCCAAATAAGTATTCACTAAACATCCCAGACTAAAATCAAAATCATGAAAATCATTATTGAAATCCTAAATATTAACAAACTGAAAATTAAATCGATGAAGAAGTTTGAATGTCGAATATTCTTTGCACAAGAAGTTTGTATCGAGTATTTTATGCGCAAGGTTGTATAGCATTGAGATGGACGTCGAATATATATTGGTGTGTTCTAAATTCAAACACCAAAACAGTGAGTAAAAGTGCTTTTTATTCACTGTTTTCAGTGAATAAAATAAGCTTTTTAGAGGGGGAATGGTATAATAGTACATTATGGTACAAGTGTGCAATGTTGGTGATTACCGCTGAGGCGCCATTGAGACCCGAGCCGTAGGTGAGGGTCTTAAGAGAGCCGAGGACGGTAATCATCAATACACACGTGTATCATACGACGTTTTTCAACACACTTGTGAAGAAAATAATACAAAAAAATCATTTTCAACAGTAGAAACGAGTTGTGATTTTTTTTTCACAATGGCGGGCAAAATGAATCTGTTTTCCTATGCGCGCGCATATAACAATGGCGATCGGCCATAGACTAAAAGAATGAGATTTCTTTTTTTTGGCTTTTCGTGGATAGTGTTTTAGCCACGTACAAAATAGGGAATTTCAATTTTTCTTAATTATAGAGCAAATAAAATTTATATTTGAGTGAAAGTTTTATTTATTAAGCACGTACAAGTTGAAATTATCTATTTAATAAACACGAATTTGCATGAAATGAGCAAGCAATAGGTACATTAATTTATTTGTACTATTGAGCACGATCTTTTTTGTATCGAAACTTTTTTAAGAACAAAGCAACTCAACCAATAAATTAAAAAAATAACTCTTTAACTCACTTGTGAATAATAGCAATGAAAAAGTCACAGTCTGATAACAGGTATCATTATGTGCCTAATTGCGGTGAAATTAGAGCCACTTTATGAGCAAGTGTGTTGAAAAAACTATTAACTCTTCTTTTACTCCTACACATTCTTAATAAACCCAAATAAATAAAAACAAACACCTACCTATGAAGCATCCCATTGATTCTTACCTTTGTCTAACACAACACCATGTAAAGACGAACCCCATTGTTTGCAGACGTTCGAATGTATGTAATTACTGGAAGGTGCTTTCATGTGGACCCTTCTAATTACGGCTGGCTTTGTTCTGCGACAATTATTGAGCTAAGTAAATAATAAGAAGCGTGTGTCTTAGATGTCGCTTTGTTGTTAGGTTGGTACGTGTATTGGCGCTAATTTGGCGGGGGAGTTCATTTTGTTGCAATTCTGAATTTGAGTGGAGTTTTTGATGGCATTGTATCCATTTTCAGTCTGTACTATTAAGAGAGAAGAGAAGATGTTAAAGATTTGATCGTATTTTTTTTCGTTTTCTTCACTGGCCTTCAAAACTAAGTAACACACTTGAACATAGAAACCAAAAAATTACCATTTTTATTTTACTAACTCAAACAACGTTTACAAGAATGTTTCACGCCATTTATTTATTTGTTTATCCTCGCACTGGAACGCCTTGCAGCAATTACACCAATGGAGTACAATCTAGCTTTCCAAGTAACGACTTCTGATGCTAAAGCACAACTTCCAACTGTTTGACTATTTTTATTACTGAGTTGTGTTCACAATAACATTACCCTGCTTTGTAATTGTACTACAATAAAGTGGAAGAAAAAAAACATAAAATATTCTGCGAATTTTATCTCAGAATTTTACGTAGTATTTTTTGTAAAACATAGGTATGGTTACAGTTGGTATATTATTATAATATGTGCACTATGTTTTGCCAATATCTGGCGTACAAAGTTAACATAAGCAAGCAATGATAAATAAAATAATACAATTAAGGTGGCATGTCAATAGATTACATTAAAAAATAAATCAATTTAAAATATGTCAATTACGTAAACAGGTCATTACAATTTTAGATAAATGAAAACATTCATACATAATCAATAAATAAAATCATAAGAGTTTAATTGGCAAGTCGGAGTTGTCATACCTCTGTTTATCAGTAATAAACTCTGGATGGAGTAGTAACATCTATCTACAAGGAATTTAAACAATGACCTCTTAAATGATCCCAGACACTCTGTATTTCTAATAGCTGCTGGTATACAGTTATATATTTTTGGGGCCATACCTAGCACACTTTTGCCGAAAAATGCGGTTTTATGAGAGGTAATATGCATCGTATTCTGATAGCGACGAGAGCGCAGTTTTTCAAATAAATGCAGGTTACAGCGAACAAAATAACACTCCCATTTCATATATGTACATAGACGGTAGGGTGAGCAAACTGAGTTCCTTAAACAATGGTTTACAACTATCAACCGATTGCAATTTTTTAAAAGATCGCAAGCATTTCTTTTGTGCTTTAAAAGCAATGTCTCTGTCAGTGGAGTTTCCCCAGAAAATGATTCCGTACCTAATGCCAGAAGCCACATAAGCATTGTAAGCTATTTGTACTGTAACGCGGTTAACCGTTTTTGATAGTTTGTACAGAGCATATGCAAATTGGCTAAGCTTCTTTGACAAATCATCGATATGTTGTTTCCAAGTCAGATGACTATCTATGTAAAGGCCCAAAAATTATAATTTTTACATTAATATTTTCCCAGATCAATATGGAAATAACTACAAATACACAAAAAAAAAACAAACTCAATCAAAATCATAACTCTCATTCTCCCAAATAATTAAGCTGCCAAAAATATCAATGCATACTGATTAGGGTTGTCGGTCTTAATGAAATAAAGCTGGCTACCAGGCACGGGGCGCGGGGGGTAGATGAGAATATTTTAATTATCACCAGTACTTGGCTGCACGTAAATTTCCCACGACTGCGATAAAGAATAAACAGCGGCATTGTCTTAAGCCCCACCAAGAATTACTGCAGCAAGGGTTGGTAGGTGTCAGTAATTGAATTAAATGAGTGAACGAGTACTGAAGTATTTATAAAATTCTGAAGAGCCAATTACTGGAAAGAAAATTATTTTATAAATAATGAGACAAAATGTCAAACGCAACATAGCATAAAATTTTCAACAGTCTGTCGCATCATTTGACTTGCTTGTCAATTTCTTTGTAGAATCACCGTGATCATGTTGATTGTAAATTACAATAATGTATATTGATAATGATTAAAATTCACTCACTCAATCACTATCAAACCCAACGTCATACATAGGTATTCGCAGGTCTCTTTTAGGAGAAAAATACTTACATATTGGGCTACTGTAACTACTACTATAACTACTGTGCGTTGAGCGATTGACTGCTGCGTTGAATGTCGCGGGCCTAATTCCCGCATGGAACAAATATTTGTATGACCTACAGATAGATAGTTGTGCCAGCTCTCGGTGATTGTGCATGTCATTTTATATGTTTTTAAACGCACCCACGATACTGGCTTAATTCCTAGTGTGGAGCAACGTTATTGTTTTTAATAAATATCACAAGCAATGTTTTACATCTTACGATAAATAAACATTTGCACACATGACTAATTTTTTTTAATATAATTGTTAAATTGCCTCCTCACTTTCAGCCAGCCCTTTTCCAGACCATGGCGAAAGACAGAGATTTTTCCCCGAAAACAGAGCTCTTTTCTAAACAGCACAGCCCTATCCGGCAATGGCTCAAGTCGTGGAGCGGCCGCTCCCAGCGGAGCCATTACGCGGTCACCGCCTGATTACCGCCCCGTCTTGATTTCAACCCCTTCTTTATCTAACTACGTACTGCCGGCAAGATTCACGACCCTTTAGTAAGTGTGGGTAAGCAGAAATACTGGCTTCTTTAGGTTTTTAGCTGCAGTTATGTATTGAACGGGAAGTCTCGGTGGGGCTATTTGGTCAGTGCCTAATAAATAGCCAGTGATTTCTAGCTGTATTTTTCCTTGACCTAGTTCGGGATCTCTGCGTCGGCAGACCGACTCTTAGTAAAACCAAAGAGACTGATTAATATCCCTAAAAATCAGAATTATGAATTTGGGTTATGCTATTTAAGCATATATCAAACTCTACTTTAGCTAAAGCTAAAGTAGAGTTTGATATATGCTTAAAAAATAGAGTAAACTCTATTTTAGTCCAGAGCATGTAAGGGCTGGTTTCAGAATTGAGAATTTGGTGTTGATGTGAGAGGAACCTGTCAAGCCTACTTTTATGCCAATGTTAATCTGGTGAGTTTGACAAATACATAACTCCAAATTCTTAATTCAGATTTCGGGGGTTAGTTTATAATTAGAGACCACAGTAACATCAAAGGCATATTGCCATCGAAAAGAAAAAGAAAAGTGAAAGAAGTATCAAAACGTTTCCAAACATCAAGTGCTTCCAAACATCCTTCATAAAGCGCGCAGAAAAAGAGTGAAATGCATTCAACTCGAACCTCTTCAAAGTTAGAGTGTACAGACTTCTTCTAAGTAAACTCACTCCAACGTCGACTTTGTCTCTGTCACCTCTGACATAGACTAGAGTCAATTCAAGAACAAAACCATTACAAATAAATAAATAAACAGAGTCGTGCCTCAAGACTGTTTTTTTATTTATTTAACTCTTGGCTCGCGTTTGACCACTATCTCACCTGATGGTAAGCGATGATTTGTTATACGGTGAAGCACGCTTGCCTAAAAGTAACCTATTCACTCTTGACTTAGAACCCAAGACCCCAAGGTTGTAGCAAGGAAACAAAGAATTCGGCTCTCTTGCCTCAACACAGACAACACATGAATACAACCTTCCACACTCAGTCCAAATATAATTTATACGTATGCATGAATAAGTTGCACCATTTTCAACCTTAAAAACACCAAGACATCTGCCAAATTCAACACCATCTCAACTGTAAAGGGCGCCGTCTCAGACAGTCCCGTGACGACCATATCGTGGTCACCGCTTGATTGCCGCTCGTCTTCATTCCAACCCTTCTTTCAACCTCTGCAACTAGCGAATGATTTTTATTATTTTTATGCCCACTTAACATCCCTACCAATTTTCCCTACAAATTGATCAGAAAACCGATCAGGCAAGCCTTAAAAAATACTATTTTGCAAAAAAATACTACCGACTTACAAATAAAAAACTACAAAGTGAGAAATGTTGGAAATATACCTTCAAGGAGTTTCTATGTGTTCCATTATAAACTCTACGTTGTATAGAATAAGTTTTTTTTTCTAGACAGATGTCTCTCATGGTCTGATCGTTTTGCCTGTGCGGAGCACAATACATTTTGGAAACTTATAATGTCCTTTTATTGAGTAGTTCACGGCATCTAACATGGTAGCAGAGCGTGGTTAAATTCACTACTCTAATTATTATTTTCCAAGTATGCACGTGTGATTTCGTAAAATTATTTTCAAAATTCATTCGCAAGAAAAACAAAGAACAATGGCAACCGTCAATCAAAATGTTTCGATGGAAAAATTATCCGGGATTCAAGATTATCCAACCTGGAAATTTATGATGCGGATGGTGCTCATCCATGACGATCTTTGGGATTGTGTGGGCACACCTGAAAACAAAAACGAAGACGCGAAGAAGCAGGAAAAGGCGCTCGCGAAAATCGCCTTGAGCGTGAAGCCTTGTGTATTTCCACAAATTAGAAATGCCAAGTCGGCTCGCGAAGCGTGGAGCAACCTTCAAAAGGCATACGAGGACCGAGGCTTGTCACGACGACTCGGATTGCTTCGCACATTGTTCGCCATTAAATTAAGCGTATGTGCGAGTATGGAGGCATATGTGAACAAGGTGATGGATATATCGCAACAACTGAGCGACATCGGAGCGGCTTTAGAAGATGACTTCGTAGCCGTGATTTTACTCAGCAGTTTGACAAGCGATTACGACCCGTTGATTATGGCTCTAGAACATTCGAACACGTCACTGTCAAGCGAAAATGTCAAAGCAAAATTGCTTCTAGAAAATGCGAGACGCGATGAAAAAAGCGCAGATGTTACGGCTTTAGCAGCTCGGAAAGCACCCAAGCCAATTAAGTGCTTCAGATGCAAAAAGAGTGGGCATTTCAAGAAGGATTGTCCTGACAACTCTGACGGCAAGAAGAGTGGCAGGAAAAGCCAGGCGCATCTCACAGCGTTGGCCGCAGAAGTCAAGAGAGACGTTTGGTACGTCGACAGTGGTGCGGCGCAGCATTTTTGCAATGATCGCAGGTTTTTATCAGATTTTACTACTGAAAAGCCGAAGAAGGTCTTAATTGCCAATGGTGAAGCATTGCCGACAGCTGGAAAAGGAACTGCGCAAACTGTGCTAAAGGACAATAGTGTGAGATCGATAAGTAATGTGTACTTAGTCCCAAAATTGTCTGCTAATTTGTTATCTGTTAGTGCGATGGATAAGAAAGGTTTCGAAATTGTGTTTCGTTCTGGCGTGTGTACAGTCTATGACAATGGGGAGGTTTTGGCTACAGCTACCCTGAGAGATGGTATTTATGAACTTGATGCCTTTGAAACTGTTTCTGTTTTGTGTAGCGAGCCATCCTCGCAGGCCATGTGTTCGTCTATGTCTGTAGGTACAGGTGACAGCAAAGCGGTGCCGACACGTCAATTGAAGGTTGATAGTCGTCCTGTTGCCGTGAGCGTGAAGCAAGCATCGCAGTCTCCTGCTACTGGAAGCCAGTCAACGCAACAAATTTGGCACCATCGTCTAGCGCATCTGAACACCCGAAGCATGGAGTTACTGCGAAAAGGTATGGTCAAGGGTATTTCTTATGACAACAATAACTTTCGGACGTGTGTTTCCTGCATCTTAGGTAAACAGACTAAGTTGCCATTTCCGAAGAAATCGGAGACCAGAGCCAAGGAAATTCTTGGAATAATTCACAGTGACGTCATGGGACCACTGCCATGCCCGTCCCTAGGTGGGAAAAGATATTTTCTGTTGTTCATTGACGACCTGTCACGAAAAACATTCGTTTGTTTTCTTAGGAGGAAGGATGAGGTTTTCGAGATGTTTAAAGAATTTAAAGCTCTCGTAGAAAACCAAACCAATAAGAAAATTAAAGTTCTTCGTACTGACAATGGTGGTGAATATGTCAATTCTAATTTACAGAAGTTCCTGAAGAAGCATGGGATTCGACACCAGACCACGGTTCCAAGGTCATCTGCTCAGAACGGAGTCGCGGAACGCGCGATCAGAACCGTTACGGAGAAAGCCGGGTGCATGCTCCAGGAAGCAGGTTTGAAAAAGGAATTCTGGGCAAAAGCAGTCAACACCGCCATCTACCTGAAGAATCGCTCTCCAACTAAGGCTGTGATGGGCAGTACACCGGAAGAAAAATGGACAGGTAAAAAGGAGAATCTGAGTTACCTACGCATTTTTGGTTGTCAAGCTTATGCCCTACAGCACAAACGGGACAAATTAGATCCCAAAAGTAAGAAATATATTTTTGTCGGATACTGTGACGAGTCAAAGGGTTACAGATTGATAGATCCGGCGAGCCCGAAGAATGTCATAAAAGCAAGAAATGTCACTTTTCTAGAACATGCTTTTTGGAATGACACTTCATCGGATGAGGATGACAGTTCACGTTACACGATTGGTTTGTTTCCGAACAATGTAACTGTCGCCGATAATGTTCCCGTGCAACCCGCCTCACCCGATTTACCCCAAGAGCACGCAGAAATATCTAACGAAAACTGTCAAGATAACAGCGCCATTACAATAGATGATTCTGAGAGCAGTAGTGAGACTCCGAATGACTCTGCGGATGAGACGTATGTCCCAGGAGATTCCACACTGGAAGACTACGAGAACTCTACGGACGAAAGTAGTGAGTTTGAGTCAGCTAGTGTAGCACGCACTGTATGCAGTGACACGGAAGACCCTCAGACAGTACGCGAGGCACTGAATGGCCAAGAAGCAAGTAAATGGAAAGCCGCGATGGCGGAAGAGTATAAATCCTTCATCGATAATCAGTGTTGGACTCTGACTGACCGCGATACGAAGCAAAGGCCTGTCAAATGCAAGTGGATCTTTAAAAGAAAGCTTGGCCTCGACGGGGAAATATTGAGGTACAAAGCGCGCCTCGTTGCAAAAGGTTATACACAGAAATACGGTATTGATTACGAAGAAACGTTTTCTCCTGTAGTACGATATTCTACTATACGTACGTTACTAGCTTAAGCAACGGAACATAACATGAATATCGAGCATCTGGATGTAAAAACAGCTTTTTTGAATGGAGATTTAAAGGAAACCGTTTTTATGGAGCAGCCAGAGGGCTACAAGATTAAAGGCCAAGAAGATAAAGTTTACAAGTTGAATAAGGCCATATACGGACTGAAGCAAGCTTCGAAGTCTTGGTATGAGAAAATAAATGGCGTTTTGACGAGCAAAATGAAATTCAAACATTTATCTTCCGAACCTTGTGTTTATGTCAAGTCGAGCGGGAACTCTATGATTATAATTGCGCTCTTAATGTTGATGACATAATGCTATTTTCTTCAGCTGGTTCCCGAGATGTGGCAGGAATCAAAGAAGAATTAAAGAAGGCCTTCGAAATCAAAGATTTAGGGCCAGCACACCACATTCTTGGAATGAGGCTTTGCAGAAAAAAAAAAAGAAAATAACTCTAGACCAGTCAAGCTATATTAAGAAGGTGCTAGAACGATTTCTGATGTCAGATTGCAAACCTGCACGAACACCTATGGAGACAGGTCTGAAGCTCGTGAAATCTACAAAGAAGGATTGTACGCACGACTACAGAGGCCTGATAGGATGTCTGATGTACATAGCGGTATGTACGCGGCCGGATATTGCACATGCTATCAGTTCGCTCAGCCAGTTCAACGACGCTTACAACGAGACTCACTGGAAGGCAGCAAAACGCGTTCTTCGCTATCTAAAAGGTACGCCTGATCATTATTTAACTTTTCAGAAGTCAGGGTTGGATATCGTCGCATATGCTGACGCTGATTTTGCATCAAATGAGGTCGATCGCCGATCTTATACCGGTTATGTGTTCAAAATTGGAAATTCTACCATCTCTTGGGAGAGTAGAAAACAAAAAACAGTGGCTCTTTCAAGCACAGAGGCCGAATATATGTGTCTGTCAGATGCTTGTAAAGAAGCACTTTTTCTACGCAAGTTTCTGTTCGAAATTTACGGGGTGCAGTATAGGATTACGTTGTTTAATGACAATCAGTCTGCACTGAAGTTGTGCACTAATTCTATGTACCACGCCAGAACGAAACACATTGACGTAAGACATCATTTCATCAGGGAAATTGTTGAGGAAGGTACAGTTGTTATAAAATACCTATCTACTGATGAAATGGTGGCCGACGTTTTAACGAAACCGTTGGTAAAGGAAAAACATGATAAGTTTGTATATCATTTATTTCTATCATTAAATAAATGATATGCGATGGTTCTAAGCAGTAGATAAGGTATGCTTGCAGAAGTATAATTTGTTTTAGATCCGTATCACATAGTTTTTGAATATTTACTGTTTATATGTGACGGATGTTTTAATAAATTTATGCTTTTGCTATGTTTTGCTGTTGTTATGTTATATTATATTTTTAGACAGCGGATGTGTCTACACTTAGATATTTTATTGTGTGTAATGTGATTTACATGAGTTTATATTGGATCAAGGGCCAGTGTTGGAAATATACCTCGAAGGAGTTTCTATGTGTTCCATTATAAACTCTACGTTGTATAGAATAAGTTTTTTTTTCTAGACAGATGTCTCTCATGGTCTGATCGTTTTGCCTGTGCGGAGCACAATACATTTTGGAAACTTATAATGTCCTTTTATTGAGTAGTTCACGGAATCTAACAAGAAATAACTTTATTTTTGGAAGTCGGTGTCTTTCAAAGGTACAATTTTTTTTTGCTATGGACACCGACTTCCAAAAATAAAGTTATTTTTCACTTTGTAGTTTTTTATTTGGAAGTCGGTAGTATTTTTTTGCAAAAAAGTTTTTTATTTTTCACTTTTTAGTTGTACTTACCTAATAGGCAAGTTGTTTAGTAACGTATGACGCCAGAATAGATTAACTTGAATGTCATGAAACTTGAACATGACTGGTGAAATAAGAGATCTGCGTACTCCTTAAGAGCTCACTGGCGTGAAAAAAAGAAAGAAAAGAAAGAAAAATCGTTTATTGGCACGTACCACAAATTAAGTTACCTACACAATTATGAAAATAAACTTAAAAATAAAACTTAAACTAACAATCATACGAAAGCGTGATGTTATGTTATGAAATGGTATAAACAGTGAACAGAAAAAGAATTTTCAAAATCGGTCCACAATTGACGGAGATATCGGTGAACATACACAAAACATACATAATGTCGAACATAGAACCTCCTCCTTTTTGGTAAGTCTGTTAAAAAATAATATTATAACGGGCCAGATGATTTGGATAAAACATGACATAAGAATAACTATTTCTTACTCCCGTTGTATGTTTACTTTTGACTCATGTGATGTTGCGGATGCTAGTATTATATAATATTATCTGTGGTTGCGGGCAGGCAGAAGCAAGCAGTACAAGTAACTATGATTAGGAAGTTGGAACTTTTTCAGAGCTAAGAGTTTTATTTTGTCAAGTAAACCATTGGAACATCATCACATTAGCAACTGCTTGTCATATTGACCTAGTTTTTAACCGACTTTCGAAAAAGGAGAAGGTTCCTTGTTCATCTTCATGTATGTTTTTTTTTGTATTTTCACCTATATCTCAGTCAATTTTGGACCGATTTTGAAAATTCTTTTTTTGTTTGAAAGAGTATGTTCCGAAATTGGTTCCATTTTAATTTGGTGAAGATCTGATGAAGACCTTCGAACATATACAACACTGCAATATGCGGACTGCTGCAATTGCATGTCTGTTTTTTGTTTATACCATTTCATAACATAAAATCACGCCAGTACGCTCTTAAGGGGTAAGCAGATCTCTCATTTGATCGGTTTTGTTCAAGTTTCATGATATTCGGGATATCTCTTCTGGCATTATAGGAAACTAACTTGCCTATTAGGTAGGTACAACCAAAAAGTGAAAAATAAAAAAACTTTTTTACAAAAAAAATCCTACCGACTTCCAAATAAGAAAACTACAAAGTGAAAAATAACTTTATTTTTGGAAGTCAGTGTCCGTAACGCAAAAAATGGTACCTACGAAAGACACTGACTTCCAAAAATAAAGTTATTTTTCTCTTTGTAGTTTTCTTATTTGGAAGTCGGTAGTAATAGCACTGTTTATCACAGCAACCTACATGTGAAGCAGCTGCATTTTGCTCGATGGGTTTGAAGCATTTTTGGACCTTATGATCTTCCCCAATGTTCTGCGTTGTTTAATTTACTTATCAATACACAACTCAAATACTTCAATTATGAACTATATTATTAATCAGATCATCAGCAAATAATATCCCTACCGAACTGAGCGATGCCCAAAACAGCGCAACTTTAATGAAAGTGGATAGGTACATTAAAACATAGCGGCGCGTAATGTGACCAGCGAGAAATAAATAGTCCAGAAAATTACCAGCACCCCCCTCCCCCCCCCCTTCCCTCCCTGTCCTCACCCCGCACCCCCGCCATCACCTACAGCAGTTAATGTTTGTAGATAATATGGTGGTATACACACCTATAATGCAGATGCAAGTAGTGGTAGTTGTAATATACTTACCTATGTAGGGCGCGCGTGTAAAAACGGTAATGAATTTTGATAATGATGTTCGATTTTGGTTGAATGTACTTATTTGCATGTTTAAATTGATGACGAGTATCGTTGCAATGATTGGTTAAATGTTTCCCGAAATAAATTTACGCATAGGATTGTTTCTGTTCTGCCGAGGATCAGTTAGCAAGGGCTGAATCTGGTGGTGGTCTAATAGTCTACAATAAACGAACAATTATGTAAGAAAGTATTGTAATGAAATTCAGAAAGTCAGTATGAAAAAAGGTTTAGGTTTAGCTCGTGGCTAAATAATAACAGCCGCACGGGTCGATCATCAAGGTTAAGCAACGCTTGACGAGGTCGGTCCGTGGATGGGTGACCATTTCAACATACCGAGTTTCCTCCGTGCCTCGGAAAGCACGTTAAGCCGTTGGTCCCGGCTGTCATTTGAAGATCTTTGACAGTCGTTACGGGTAGTCAGAAGCTTGAGATCTGACACCAGTCTTGCCAAGAGGTACCGTGTTACCCAGTTACTGGGTTGTGGAGGTCAGATAGGCAGTCGCTCCATGTAAAACACTGGTACTTAGCTGAATCCGGTAAGACTGGAAGCCGACCCCAATATAGTTGGGAAAAGGCTAGGCAGATGATGAATATGAAAAAAGGTTTATGGTGGACGCATAGCTTTCTGCAAATAGTTTTTAGACCTAGATACAACATTGTTCCATGCGGGAATCGAATGCGCGACATGCAATGCAGCAGCCAATCGTTCCGCCACTGTGCCAACCGTGCCGTAAAATAGTGTGGTATTTCCTTAGTATCTAGTTCCTCAAACTAACTTTAACTAGGAATTCAGACAAAAGGAAAATGCGTCCTAAAACACTTTTCATAGTTAAAATTATCAACACCAGGGGTGGTGTTGATAATTTTACACGCTAATACCATCATACCGGTACCGTCAGTAATATCGCTAAAGTTTTCAAGCTATTATTAGGCAGCACTATTATTCCGGAAGGGACCCCTGTTCCACTACTCTTCAAGGACTATTAACCACTAATCAGTTGGCGAGGCTTCATCATAATTAGTGTTCAAATAATGTACTTAAGGAGGGGAGGTTTTCTTCAAAGTTGTAGCCCATTACCTGTAATGTTAGGGGACATTATCCTTGCAAAACATGAAACTTATTAATAATTATGTTAAAGGTCTGTACACACATATCAGGGCCGTGCCCGGGACGTGACAGGTCCGTGATTGTAGTGTAATGAAATAAAAATGAAAATACGTCATGTCTTTGTTTAATACAAAGGAGTTGAATGCGATTGCAATTGCTCTAGATGAAGAGGAAATCGAAGAGTTACAAGACGTACAAAACTCTACGTATGCGTTCTGCCTCTATTAACAACTCGTCATTCATATTTTTTTAAAGAAAATATCAACATCGTGCAGGGAAAATATCTGCACACCCGTGCACGTCACGGCGTCGGCCCAGGCACTGATGCTCCGTTATGGCCCGTGCACGGACGTGTGTGAACGAGTTTATATAATATGTAACCACCGATATTTTTTTGAACCCGTGACGGGGCACGGTCCGTCCACGTCCCGGGCACGTCCCTGATATGTGTAGATAGACCTTTAGTTGGCGAGCTACCCATATAATAATAATAATGAGAGAACACTCGTGAAGGCGGAGAGAGATAAGAAAAGTAAGTATCTTGATCTGGCTCGCGAGGTTGTCGACATGTGGGATGTCAATACAGCAGTCATTGTGCCGATAGACGTGACGGCCAATGGCATAATAGCCAAGAGCCTCGACGAACATCTGAAGAGACTCTCGTTGGGTAGCTGGATCAAGGGCTTGATCCAGAAAGCGGTACTCCTGGACACAGCGCGTATCGTTAGAAGGTTCCTCTCTCAGGAGCCCTGCCCACCAGTAGCTTGGACCCTGTTCCCGATACCGGTGGGCTACTATTTTTGTATTTTTAAACGTTTTATTTAATTTAATTTTTATAGAATAATATTTAAAAATGTAAAAATATAATGAATAAATGGAATAATAAAGATATCCGTTAATGTCCCACTGCAGGACAAAGGCCTCTTCTCATACAAAGGAGGCATGAACATCACCCCGCTTGCTTAATGCGGGATGGCGATTTCAGACTTAAGGCCAAGGTATTGCTTAAGTAAATAGGGCAACGCAAAGGGTTTGACCGCTATCAATCAACCAATCACACAGACGGAAATCCACATCGCGTCAGTCATCTCGCATGTGATTGGTCGATTTGATAGCGGTCAAACCTTGCGCCTTGCCGAATAGGGTAGTTCATTAAAAAATATTTTTCTCCGTCAGTTAGATTAATAAAAACTTTGGACACGTTTTTTCTTGACTCGTAAACCTAAAGTGACGACGATGTGAAATATTGTGTTGAAATATTGTGAAACGTCACACCGCTAGTACACTTTATACTGCTTTAGTGACGTCACAAGCCTCCACTCCAGCTGAACTTTGATGCGCTTTAACTTAGTTTTATTTTTTTGATTTGGTAAAGTAAAAAACACGTGTCCAATATTTTGGGCGCACGGTTGGCGCAGTGGTTGCGCGATTGACAGTTAAGGTAAGAATAATCGTTTGTTACTGTTTTATAATTTACTACATTAAGTAAAGGTCTGCCTGCTCATTAAGTTTAGCTACACTAAACTTGATGAACAGACAGATTTCTATCTTCTTGTGGCAAGTACAAAATGGCTACACAAAAGCATTGCTTATTGCGCACGGTTGGTGCAGTGGTTGAGCGATTGACTACTGCGCTACGTGTCGCGGGTTCGATTCCCGTACGGAAAAAACATATTTGTATGACCTACAGATAGTTGTGCCAACTCTGGGTGTTGTGGATGTGAGTTTATATGTTTGTAAACGCACCCATGGTACAGGGAAATTTCCTAGTGTGGGCCAAAGTTTCATAAAAAAAAAAAAATCTTATGACTAAATAGAATTATCTTTTTTTTACCCAGGAAACATCCCTATTCACTTGCGCAATTCGGCAGCTGGTTTCCTCACAATGTTTTCCTTTACTGTTGTCAGCAATGGCCAAGATAAACTTATAAAGTACCTACATATTATGATATGAATTGAAAAACTCACATTGGTAGTTGCCCGGATTTGAACTTTCGGCTTCATGAACGGGAGGTGAGGTCTTACAGCCACTGGCCCACCACGGTACACGAGCCTAAAATGATACCTAAAATGAAGAAGGACATTATTCTAGCAAAGAATATCTTGATGTGTTTATCTAACGACTTCTACTGGAATGCAGAACGGTAGCAAGCAGCAGCAACGGTGTCTATGGACACTAGCAATATCTGAACCGTCTCAAAAGCATTGCATTGTCATAACCGAGAAAATTCTGAAATGTTTCAAGAGGAAAAAAAAATAAACCTGCCAAGTGCGAGCCGGACTCGCGCACGGAGGGTTCCGTACCATTATCGCTAATGACGGCAAAAAAATCACGTTGTATGGGCGCCCCTCTTATTACTTACAAAATATTTATTTTATTCTATTTTTGTTTTATAGCGGCAACAGAAATACATCATCTGTGAAAATTTCAACTCTCTAGCTGTCACGGTTCATGAGATACAGCTTGGTGACAGACAGACAGGCAGGCAGACAGACAGACAGACGGACAGTGAAGTCTTAGTAATAGGGTCCCGTGTTTACCCTTTGGGTACGGAACCCTAAAAATGGCTCTTTAGTGGGCGTCCCACTTAAATATTAATTTGTATTCTGTTTTTAGTATTAGTTGTTTTAGCGGCAACAGAAATACATCGTCTGTGAACAATTCAACTGTCTAGCTATCACGGTTCATGAGATACACCCTGGTGACAGACAGACAGACGGACAGTGAAGTCTTAGTAATAGGGTTTCCCGTTTTTACCCTTGGGTACGGAACCCTAAAAATGGCTCTATAGTTCCTAACTTGATGAGTGAAATTAGTCCACGTTTATTTGGGCACACATGGCGTGCTTCCACATGTAAATCCCACTCGCATCCTTTATGACCCTAGTCAATAAACTTAAGTATAACTTGTCCTTGACCTTAACTAACAAAGAGTTTAGAAAAAAAAAACAACAGTGCAGAGCTAAATTCTCTGTCTGTGTGTCTTTGATTCAAACCTCTAGTTCCATAGCACTCTCTATTTCTATAAGCTATCAACTAAGTAAAACTTAAGATCTTTTAAACCCAAACGTAGTTCAGTGGCGCGGAAACTTAACAACTAGGTAGGCTCGGTAACAACTAACACTTTAGTACAAACAGGCACCCTCAAATCCTACTAACATAAATAAAACAAAATTAAACTAATCTAACCAAGTGAACACACATATGCTTACAACTAATCTTCTAAAAGCGTTTCCAACTCATCTTTCAAACGACTATCGAGTTTCAGAGACTCGTTTATCTCTCAGCTGAAACCACAAGAGCCGGTAACGCCATCTTACGGATACTTTCCGTACTGCTAGCACACTAGCGCCATTGTCAACACACATTTTTATTCCCCTATACGCACATCCACTCACACTAAACCGCGGAAAAGTTGCCAAAAATTGTCTACGCGACTTTTGTTGTAAATACTTTAGAATAAACCGAGCGATAGTGAACTTTATACCATTGTAAAAAAGTTGGATTTTGAATAAAACATCCAAAAAATAATAGCCATTTTTGCTTGTCGAGAGATTATCTGAACAAATCCAAAACGATACTTTGTACCGTTTTTCTTCACTGACTTACGTCGTTCTTCAACCGATAGCTTTGCAAGTCCGTAGCGCAGATACAAAACGTCGTACAATCACGCTGAAAACTGTCACTTACATCTTTTTGACTTGCGCAGAAGGACTACGTTTCTTGGGGGAGAGTACACTGTTTGAATGTGTGAGTGGGGGCAGTGTACGTGAACTTTCTTCCAAGGAGTTTGCTTTCTTAAGAAGGCGAAGAAAGCGAAAATGTTCGCACTTGAAGGCGTTTTGTTAAAAATGGGGAGCAGATGGTTCGCGCCGTATCCGTTAGAGGGCGTGCATTGGACTTTTTTTTTGTAAATATAACTAAGTATAGGATAGTTCTGATGGATTTCAGTTCTTTGTTAGAGCTTACTCTTATAGCTACTGCAAGTTTGATATTAGTTTGAAAAAGTGGTTCAGATGTAGTACCAGTAGTGTTTTTAGTAAATCTAAACCGATATTTTAAGTATTTCTGGCAAAAAAGAGGCACCCTTGTAGGTAAAACCTGTTATTGGTCTACAAAACCGCAAATTAAATCAATTCCCTCATAAAACAAACCCTTCAACAAATTCTTAATGCTGATTCGTCGAAAATTCAGTACTTAGGGGAATATAAAATAGATAATCAACACTGGAAACCGCAGCGACCAGTGGCGAGTCAGCGGCGCGAACAACCCGCGGCCCCGCGACAAATCCTACCAACTGTGTCCACAATCACAGCCCATTATAATCTTAACGAATCGCGTTTCGCGGTTAACCGCAAAATTACCACAACCCACCAATCACAGTTGGGAGCTGTTCGACATATATTTTCCTCCATCTATTTTTCCAGGGGTGAAAATCTTAGAAACCACACGACTAACCGCAAAGGTCAGGTAATCGACCAATCAGAACTCGTAAATATAACCACAAACCACGCCCATTTAACCGCAAACCAACCACAACGCGAGACGTTCACTTCACGTCATCGATCGTGGTAACGGTAACATTCTTTTTTCGAATTACGATCAGCGGTTGGTTATTTACGGAGAGATGGTTCGTGATTTATTCGTGAAACGTTGGCCGGTTCGATTTATGAATAGACTTGGGAGGGTAAGAAAAATGAACTGTTGTGTTTAAAATAGTTTTTTTATTAGAGCGTATCGTGTGGTGTGTTACAGTTTAAAGGATAACGCTAAATCGGTGGCCGTTCCACAAAGATGAAATATTGATTCCACCGCGTGGTAGAAAGGCGCGCACACACTCGCGCGTTCCATATTCAAACGCACAGACACAGGCGCGACCGCATTATATTCATAATGAATACAGCTATCCCACTCGCCAGTCGTCTTTGACTTTGTATAAATATATTTTGTCTCTCTCGCTCGGCACTTGAGCGAGCGTTTCCCCCTCGCGGGAGAGGGACGGGAGAGGGTTAGGAGTTTGTCTTCGAGAGGTCGACAATTTCTATTTCATTAAGTGGCGCGCCTGAAACCGCAGCGAATCGATCGAACTTGGCCACCTGAAAAATGTGTTGTCGGTTATATCCTGGTTACGAGATGTCGGGAGACTTAGGAATCTTAATCCTTATATTTATTCAGTATTAAGGCATTGAAGGATAATTTTATAAGAAACTATACTTGGGCAGGTGGAAGCTAAAACCATGGCATTGGTCATTATCAGTACACGGAGGTGATCTCCAGTTATCGAGATCGTACTAGTAGGAGTATCGTCGTAGTAGTAACTTCGTGCCTAACGATGCCCCATCTTTTGTCCTGCTCTATGTGCACAAACACCTGCTCCATGAGGGACCTGTGCGAGGCCAACGCTTAGGGCTGTGGACGTGGCTAAGTTCTGGTCGAAGCACAACATCTAAATTAAAATTTAAAATGGAATCATCGACACGATGAAGAAGAAGTAACTTCGTAGTCTACCACATTTTACATAAATAATACAACGTTAACTTTTAATAAGTATTTTGTAAAAAAAACGGTTTTGGAATTGAACTTACACTATACAACCGAGCTAGCGACAACTGCGCCTGTAGAACTTCAGCCAAGTATTCCAGGCCGCATACTTGGAATTTCTCTATCATGTTCCAAGCTTTATTTTTCTAGGAATAGTTAATGGATTTTTAATTTTTATTCATACTGGACTCTACGTTTTTAGACATTGTCTATGCCTTCTAGAGGAAGGTTTTAAATCAAAGCAGATAATTGATTATTTTGTAATCATGGGCAAAGTGGTAAAATAGTTTATCTTCCTACTATTATAATCGTGGAAGTTTGTGAGGATGGAAGGATATTTGTTACTTTTTCACACAAAAAGTACTGAACGGATTTTGATGAAACTTTACACAAATATAGATTATACATCAGAATAAGTCATAGGCTATAATTTATTAAGATATTAGGAGAAATACTAAAACCAAACGGACAGCTGCTAGTTTTACAATATTTTAACAAAATATGGAATTCATTCATTTTCTCATAAAACAGACTAATGGCAGAAACCTTTCTCGGAGTTTTCATCATTTCCTAACAAAATGTTTACTTCTTTTGACAGTAACTTCAATAGATAAATATAGGTTTATTTGAACACATCCCCATATTATATTCAGTAGTATTTGCTTTGAAGGTGGAATTCTTATTGTGATTTGAGTGCGCATTAAATATTCAACAGAGGACATATTGGTGAGGAGTTTGGGAGGTACCTCATGTTGTGCCTATCTACATATTCATATATGTGTATGTATATAGATAAATAAGCTACGCACACGTGTAGAAATAGATTCGATTATTGAGCAACAAGGTTTTGGCAGAGCTGTTGTTTTCCTTGAAAAGTATGCAGGCTGAAACGGAATTGACACAGAAGCAGGTAGATATGGCGCAGCCATCTAGTTAAATTAGCCAGTTAATTGGACGCTTAGGCCGTTCATTAAACTCCGCCATCCAATTAAATGGCTGAATGTCAACTTTAATTGAGCGCAATGTTTAACCAGATGGCTGAATGTCGTGTAGTCATTTAGTTAAATTGTGTATTGTCGAATTTGTAACGTTTGGCGACAGATATACCGCCATAAAAATTACCATGAATGAGCTTTGCTACCGTCAGAGTTTTCTGTCAAAAAATTCAAAAGTACCTACGTAATTAATTTAACCATAGCCGATTATGCAACAATGACCTAGGAAATATTGGCTTATGTTGGTGAACGGGTAGTGAGCGAGGAATAGTGACTTCGATTCCTCATAGCACTTTCAATTTGACCCTAATTTTAATTAATGTCAACTATTACTTAGTGAAATACATAAACTTAGGCCAGTTGCTAGGATCCTTGCATATCCGTTTTGGTAAGTTCACGTTAATACATCTAGTCATACACGCACGCCGGTTATGAGTACAGCGCACCTAGCCTTCTTCACCAGTTCCTCAGAAAGTGCCGCACCATCCGACATTTCTGCTTTGCAAAATTAAAATGATTTCGAGCTACGAGGAATTAAGGCGTATATATTCTCTAATGTTAACGCAGTACTGGCCGTGCGCCCGCTCGGAGCCAGAATTTCAATATTGAGCCTGTTATTGGACAGTTTTTTTTGTAAAATATTCTTTGATTTACATAATTATGCTATTTCAGTTATGAAGAAATTCTAGCCATCAATTTTTATGTGTAAAAATATTTTTTAAACATCCAAGTCGTTTTGGAAGAATAAGTATACAAAAGCAGTGAAAAAATATCGTGTTGTTAATAATTTTTTTAAAGCACAGCTATTATTTACAAGAAAAAAACATTTTTTACAAATAATTTACATGAAACATATTTTTTTTTCAAGCCATTTAACCTAGTCGTTACTAAGGAGTATGCTTTAGAAAGTAAATGTTTTTCGGCACTAAAGCGGTGTAAGGCCCTTAACAGCAATAATATGCCAGTTTATTTCCGAAAAATTTCAGAATGGCCGTATTAGGACAGCATTGGCTAAATTTATTCGTAACCAAAGACGAATCAAATATCGTTATAACTAAAACTAATAAAAATTACAGAAAATTACCCAAAATTTACAGTTTTCTATATCAATGTTATAGGCAGCCCTCTAAATTACTCTACAAGGAAAACCTTTTGGAATCAGCTGTTGGTTGTCAACAAGGTGACCCTCTTGGGCCAGTCATTTTCAGTTTGGCAATAAACCCAATCATTCGGCAACTAAATTCTAAATTCAATGTTTGGTATTTAGATGATGGAACCCTAGGAGGTGATGTAGATACAGTCTTGAACGATTTAACTTTTTTGAATGATAAATTTAGCTCTATTGGGCTAGAACTTAACCTTTCGAAATGCGAAATTTACCTCCCCCAAACTACTGACCGACAGACTACTTTAGCAAAATTCAACGCCATAGCACCTAGTATTAAAATTACCGAGAGAAACTCTCTTCACCTCCTGGGTTCTCCTATTTTTGATGAATCCTTTCCAAATTTCATTGAACAGAAAATACAAAATTTTAACGTTGTCTCGGAAAGACTTTTCAAAATTAACATGCATTCGGCCTACACTCTTATCCGATATTGTTGCTTTGGACCAAAATTTACTTATAGCCTTCGCTCCTCTCATTTATGGAAACACCCACAACTTTTAGAAAAAGTAGACCAAATTATAAAAAACACACTTTCATCTATCCTAAATGTGGCCTTGGACGACCGAGCATGGCAACAAGCCACGCTTCCCATTCGCCTGGGCGGCCTCGGCGTCCGCAAAATTTCAAGTATAAGTTTACCAGCCTTCCTCTCCTCGGTCTACGGTACTGATAAATTAACCAGGAACATCTTATCTTCCTCACTGGTTGATTTTGAGGTACCGTATTTGACCGATGCGTTGAACGCTT
Organism: Orthosia incerta; assembly: GCA_948252205.1. Taxonomy (NCBI): domain Eukaryota; kingdom Metazoa; phylum Arthropoda; class Insecta; order Lepidoptera; family Noctuidae; genus Orthosia; species Orthosia incerta. The sequence continues at coordinate 10,630,683 of OX411759.1, forward strand.
GGAAAATGGCTTGTCCCAATACGGAATTGCCCGACAACCTGTCCTCACAGAGACGATGGGATGTGCCGCTCTGCAGTATTATACAGAATAATCTTATAAATACATCGTCTAGTACTGCTGAGCGAGCGCGTCTGCTGGCTGTGGGGGAATGGGAGTCGGGTTTGTGGCTTCAAGCACTCCCGTCATCCACCATAGGCACTATGATGGATGACTCTTCGTTTCGGCTCGCAACCTGTCTACGCTTAGGCGCACCTTGTGTTGCTCCACATCGGTGTCAATGTGGTGAAGCTGTCGGCAGCCTTGGGCACCATGGCCTGTCTTGTTGCAAGAGCGCAGGACGCATAGCACGGCACGCCAGCATCAATGACATTATTCGTCGAGCCCTTGTCACCGCCGGCGTACCAGCTGTATTAGAACCTAACGGCTTGGTACGTGACGATGGAAAGAGACCAGATGGCATGATATTGGTGCCGTGGAAGGTGGGTAGGCCTCTGGTGTGGGACGCAACCTGTGTCGACACCCTTGCGCCATCTCATATTCCTAGTTCGGCGGGCTGTGCTGGCGCTGCTGCTGCGGCTGCTGAGGCCCTCAAGCGGCGCAAATACTGTAACCTAATTGGTAATTACAGTTTTGAGCCGTTTGGGGTCGAAACGCTTGGGTCATGGGGCCCAAGTGCACGTCTCCTTTTTAAGGAGATCTCTCGCCGACTGATCGACACCGTGCGTGACCAGAGGGCTGGCTCTTTCTTTGTGCAAAGAATCAGCATTGCCATTCAACGTGGCAATGCCGCCAGTCTTCTGGGCACGTTCTCGGATGACAGCGATGTGGATGAGTACTTCGACGCCTAAGTGTACCTTTCTTTTGTATATAGTGTAAGTAGTTAGTTTAATTTTAAGTTTGTAAAGTTTACTTTTGTTTAGTTTTTAAGTATGTACATATTCTTATCCTTTTTACTTTTAATTAAATCTAAACTAATTAATTTCCAAGTGATTTGAAATCGAAAGATTAATTAAGTTGACGGCTTTGTCGCGCGAGGTGTAGGCGGTAGCTAAGATAAATGGATTATGGACGTTCCGCATAGGCAGGCGATAGACTAGAGAACTAGTCAGCAAGCCATAGCGCTTAGTGTGACCAGTTCTGCTAAGCCATGGACCTATAGTGCTGCAGAGTTGGAATGAATTTAATGATTGAAAATTTAATAAATTTTTAATTTAATAATTTCTTGACATTTTACCGGACTGCCGAAGAAGGGTAATGTGTTTATCAGCCTATGTATGTATGTTTGTTCCTATGTGGCGTTGTAGAGACCAAACGCGTTGGCCGATTTTGATGATTCTTACGTCAATAGATTCGTCTTAACTTTGCAAGTGTCACTGGTTACCTTAAAATTGGAAAATAGAAAAATGCCGGATTTTGGGCGTCATATTGTGGGGCCCAGTTTTTTTTTCTTCCACACCCATCATTTGGGGTATCAAAATAAAAAGTTTTAAGAGGTGATTTCTAAAATATATGACACTTATATATATAAAGATAATTAAGCCAAAAATAAAATGTTTACTAAAATGTTATAAATAAAGAAAGTTCATTAAAAAAGTCAAAAAACCTGACTGCTTAAGAAGCGAACTAAAAAGACGTAAACAAGAAGAAAATCATGCTGTACAGTCGGAGGATAGATGTTTTGGTCAGCCAACTCGCGAATATGTATCCTCCGACTGCACAGCATGGCAAGGTGCGGCCAACTAGTTCTGCGCGCACTTATAGCAAACTCTTGTAGCCCATACTGTTAACTTCTTAACAGATCAGTCGCTATGCAACTCTTCCAGACCGGCGAGCACGGCCTACTGTGACAGGCTTGAGTCACACATTTTTATCACAGTTTGGGAGCAAAAACCGTGATAAAATGCGTGACTCAAGCCTATCACAGAGGCCGTGCTCGCCCCGCAGGTTTTACTTGAACCACATAACAATCCATCATTTAATAACTCAAATAAAACACCAAAGGCTTTAAAGTAAGCCTCTAAATTAGAGATAATTCAAGATAAGCCCCTCAAAAGGCCCTTATATTAATTAGCAGGAATATTTTGGGGGTTATTATTTACGTAATAAAGCCTAATTTAGGGCCCCCTTAGGTAAAATATGAGCAATTGAGGAGAGTAAGTACTTAGCACGGTCGTTTGTATCTGGCGTCATTGAGAAACGGGGGAAAAGTGCTGTTTGGTGGAGTGGTAGTCATAATTTTAATTGGTTAATTGTACTGTGTGGTGTAGGTGAAACATTCGCAAGAAGTTCGACTAATTGAAGGAAAATTGTTTAGCTCCATCATACGTGTGTTTGGAAATATAGATCAAACAAAACCTGTGAAACTTAAAAATGTTTACATATATTACGAATTCGAGCCCAGGCAGGCGCTTTACTTTGTGTAAATTATTTCATCACTACTGCTCTCAAAACGGTGAAGGAAAACATCGTGAGGAAACCGGCATGTCCTAGAACCAAAAATTCGAAGACATGTGACATCCACCAACCCGTACTGGGCCCGCGTGGTGGATAATGGCCCATTCCCTCTCACAGAGAGGAGGCCTCTGTGTCCCAGCAGTAGGAACATTAATAGGCTGATGATGTGATGTGTGTAATGTGATTTCGAATTAATATCTACAATGTATTATCGTGTTGTCGTTGTAGATGTCGTGGTGGCCCAGTGACTAAGACCTCGCCTCTTGTGCTTGAGGTCGTGGGTTCAAATCCGGGCAAGTACCAATGTGATGTTTCCAAATTCATATGTATTTTCTAAGTTTATCTTCGACATCATAGGCAACGGTGAAGGAAAACATCGTGAGGAAACCTGGACTTACATAGTTAATGTAAGTCTGAAGTAGCCAAGTCAGAGGCCTGTGGGGTTCCCAGAGGTGGCCTAATTAACTCTGACACCAGAAGTATATATCCATATCCTCACACGAAAAGAAAAATATCGTAGATATATGTATGTTTCCTGGTGAGTATATCACTACAACAGCACTAATAGTAAGGTATATTTGATCCTTTATGTCTAGGTTACAAAACCTTTATCAAAATATCAAACTAACCGGCCCTGTATTAAGAACATAACCCTAAGAGACGTGGCATGGCCAAAATACTGATAAATAACGCTATTGTGAGTCTACCTTCATAATAAGATCTTTAACGCAAGCACAGATAATATAATACTAGCATACAGATGCCTCATCCCATACAAAGAAACCGTGCCGACGTAACTAGCGTTTTACGTCTGATTATACTCTTTTTTTTTTGTAAATCGATCGCTTTCAGTTCCGTTCCACGGATTTCGATGATGGTCTATCTATTGCCGTGGAACGGATCCGAACGCGATCGATTTACAAAAAATAATCAGTATAATCAGGAGGAACGGCGGCACGGTTTCTTTGTATGGGATGAGGCATCTGTATGCTAGTATTATATTATCTGTGACGCAGGTTAAATTGATTTTCTATTGTTTTTGCTTCATGGCATTCCAATAATAAACATTGACGCACCATGCGTTCGACCCAAGTTAATACTTTGGTGTTCCAAGGTATCAAAGCAAAGTTACCGGTCTTATCTAAAAATAGGATCAAACAAACACGACCTCTTCAAATTCCAATAAAACAATTAGTTACTTTCAAAAATTTGAACCCACCCACCTAATTCATGCTCTTCAGAGACCGTTCAGCCGTGATTCGATCACGCAAAAAGTCAGCATACACATTATTTAAACACAATGGTCGTTCGTTAGGCCAGCCTCAAGAGTTCGATGCAAGATTTAATTAAATCACCCCCTCTCGGGAACTCGCCCCCTCCCGCAACCCGCCCCCCGGGCCGCGTCGTCGGCAATTTCCTCGGGGGTTGATTTATTGTCGCCTATGGCCGCGAGGTGCCTCGCAGGCCTACGGTAAAGGATTGGGCGATACATCTATGTTGCTTGAATCTGTTCTGTAAACATATAGATTAGCTGTGTGATATACGGTTTGTCATTCGGGCCTTGTTGCCATGTTGTTGCCTCTCAAGTGTGAAGTTTCGGGTGACCCAATGCTTCTTAAGACATTCTTAGCACCAGAAAGTATTCAAAACGCCTTGATAAATTAGAGGTTAAACTAGGCCCAGTTTTCTTATCGGTAGTTAACTCAACCCATCTATGAAGTGTTTGTTTGTTTGTTTGAACGCGCTAATCTCAGGAACTACTGGTTCGAGTTGAAAAAATATTTTTGTATTGGATAGTCCATTTATAGGGAACTATCCGCAAAGCTGCGCTCAGATGGCGCCACAGGTTTCTGCGTAAACAAACTAGAGAAGGGCGTTTTCGGTTTTTGCGCAAACGGTTATGTATGTGTTTTCATATCGATATCGAAAACAGTTTTCAGATATCGATATCAGTAGTACAGTTTGCAAAAGTTAAAATGTTATTTAGATGAGCAAACTAACAACGAACACGAAATAATACTTAGAAAGATAGGTAGCGCATATGGTTCCTAACGTTTGTGAAGTTTGCGTTTTGTTCGTAGTTCGTACGTTTTCGCATTGTTACGGTTTTAAGTTTTGAATTATTCTTTCTCACACGCTAGTAAGGTTTTTATTTTGATATCGATATGATATGATATCTAACACATATCCGATATAAGTTACGTTCAGATATATCGGACACATCCCTAAAAAAAAACCAAACTGTCAAAGTCCAGCGACAAAATTTCGCTGTTTATGTATACAAAATATAAAACAAATAGTGAAAGAAAAATGAAGCTAACTAACTTCCCCAATATTATTATTTGGTTTTTGAACACAAGTTATCTTAAAAACAGTAAAAAAGAGTTCGGTAACCACAAACAGTAGTAGACGCCATGTTGTTATGTTTTTGTTTACTCAGAGCCGTCAAGCGCCATCTGGCGGGAGCAATTGGCAATAATGTTCTCTATTGAGTAAGGTTATAGGCTAGAGAGCAGTGGTGGCCCAGTGGTATCGGCCGCGACTTACAAGTTGTAGGTCGTTGGTTCGAGCCCAGGTAGGTGCTTTACTTTGTGTAAATTATTTCATCACCACTGAGTCGTGAGGAAACCGGCATGTCCTAGAAACAAAAAAACGAAGACATGTGACATCCACCAACCCGCACTGGGCCCGCGTGGTGGATTACGGTCCATTCCCTCGTGCAGAGAGGAGGCCTGTGTCCCAGCAGTGGGAACATTAATAGGCTGATGACGTGATGTGATGTGATAGGGTTGCAATAACGGCAAAAATTATTCCTTTTTGAGAGCTTCCGTTGCGTGCGCTGCGTAAACGGTTTAAGTTACGCAACAATAATGTATGTCGGGTAGGTAGTGTAGATGGGTGGGTAGGTAGCCAGTTGACGGGAGCGAAGCCGCGTGTGACAGCTAGTGGTTAAATAAATATGCTAACCAATGGTTTTAAATTTCAGTAAAACGCGTTTCTTCATCAAAATTGTTAGCATCACAAATCGAAATACGTTGAAAAGTTAATTATTTGACTGCTAGCTTCTGCCATTTCATCTAGATCCGTCCAGCCGTTTGAGCGTGAAGAAGTAACAAACACACACACACTCACAAACTTTCGCCTTTATAATATACGTGTGATCTTTTAAACTAAAAATTTATAAATAAACGCATTTTACCGAAATTTTAAATCGTTGTTTAGCATATTTAACCATTGGTAACCAAAGGTTGTCTGGTAGATATCGCTGTCAGCGATAAGACCGCCTTTGTACCCGTAGAAATAAGTTTTTCTTGAAAATGTGTATAATTTTATGGTGTACAATAAAGTATATATTCTATATTCTATTCTATTGGTTGAGTTAACTACCGACCAAAAAACTGGGCCTTAAAGTGGTTGAAGTTGACCGTTTATTTGCCATTCTTTGGGAAAGTGGAAAGCGCTACATAGGAACGTCAAATGGGTACTTTTAATTCATGAACCAGTTTATCGTCAACATATTCTCTGTACTAAACATTTTATCACAAGAAAAACATATAAATAATATAAATGATTAATTTAAAACGTTTTTTGAACAAGGTTTTTTCGTATTCTTCTCAGAAAACCCTTTCATTTGATACCCATTTCATGGCAATGCACAAAAAATAACTAGTCCGCCATCTTGGGCCATCCGCCATATTGAATTTAGAATGACGTCACTTATCTAACCATGCATTTGTCATCCAAACTAAACGTGTATGCAAAATTTCATCTTATTCGGTGGAGGATAACTACTTTAAAATTCAGTTGCAAGATTTGACCCGCACACACATACATATATATATTCATACATTTCAAGTAAAATAAGAGCTTGTAAAAATACACACAACGCATTTTAGCCCACTCCCAATCCCTTCCCACATAAAAAGGCGCAAGGCATCCCACCTTTTCAATAAACAAGTCCAAAACTTGCTCCAAGTACATCGTGTTAAGTGTATTCCTATGTCCAGCGGGGTCGGGTTACTTTTTCTTGCAGTATATTAAGGCGGGATCACACTGGCGCGTATGATTTATGCCGAGCAGTGACGCGGCCTCCCAGGGCTGCCATTTGTTATATTTACCGTGTGAGACGTTTGCCAAGACCCTGTGCGGGGAGCAAGGGAGCTGGTATTTATTAATTGGGGTGATTAAGGAAACTGTGGTTCAGTTTGCGATGGTAATCTTGGTGATTTGTTTGTATTTGGAAACGCTGCACCAATTAATTAGATACCCTTGTTAGCGCAGAAGTAAAAACTAAGCATAATATGCGATTCAGTTAGGTTTATACTCGCTATAATGGCAGTGATAAACCATTATTTAAACTCAGATAATAACAAAGAACAAAAGTGTTGTATAATGCCTTTGTGCGCAGTTTAGTGGAATATGCATGTCCCGTCTGGAACCCTACTTACAAAATCTACATAGACCGTCTAGAGCGCGTTCAAAAAAAGTTCACTAGATGCTTGCGGTTCAAATGCCTCAATTGCCCCCATAGAGCCGATTATGTAGAACGTATGAGTTATTTTAAGTTAGACACATTGCAGCGACGAAGGGCTATGAATGATCTGTTATTACTCTATAAAACCGTGAACGGGATAAACTCAACGCCAGGTCTACTTGGCAAAATTAGCCTAGAAGTCCCTCGGTACTCTCATGTCAGGTCCAAGCGCACCACTAGAGTATTTGTTACTGAGACATGTCGCACAAATCTGGGCCACCATGCTCCGCTAAACCGAATGTTGACTTTGTATAACAGAGTATGTTCTGTCGAAAACAGCATTGATATTTTCTTTGATACTCTGCCAAAATTTAAATCTACAATCGTGGACATTGATCTGTAATCAGCTGCCTACTCCTGCTGCTAATCTGTAATATTATTTTATTCCAAATTTTTATTTTATTTTTAATAATGTAATATGATTTGATAATGCAATTTTAAGTATTGTATATGTGCCCTAACAATGATTTAAGTTATAACTTGACATTTTATATAATTTAGTTTTTAATGTAAATTTAACTTAATACAATTTTAATCAAGGATTATATGTAAATTTTATCTTATTTGATGTTGATTTAATTTTATTTTATTTTGACATTATTTTATTTTGGTTTAATTTGTGTTATTTAATTTTATTTTGGTTTAATTTGTGTTATTTCATTTTATTTTATTCTAATGCAATTTATTTTATGTCCTTTGATTTTACATTATGATTGTTTAAATTCTTATTTTATTTTATACGATCTCGACTTACCTACTATGACAGTGATGAAAGAGTATTCTATTCTATTCTATTCTATGCCTGTAAGTGACTTGCTTACACAGGATCTCTTCTGAATGTTATTTTGTGATATTAATTTGTAAATGAGTCGTTGGTGTGCCTTGTTCAATAAATAAATAAATAAATAAATAAATAAACATCTAATTATTTTATGGTATATATGTATAAATAAGTATCTGCGATTAAAAGTAAGTAAGTCTAAGTAAGTATTATATGCGATTCCCACATGAAATCTCTTAGGTCATCAGAAAACTTGCGACTTAAAATGCCTATGCATTCCATTACATTCTTGGATAAATCATTTACTGTCCAGGCTGCTCGTTTGTGGAATGCATTGCCTGACCCAATTAAACATGCTCAGTCGTTGCCTGTCTTTAAAAACTTATAAAGGAACATTACCTGTCTCTGCCCTTGTTTAAGCTGTTTTGTTTCCTTGTTTGTGTATATTTTGTATGTATGTATTTATGGGGAGGCCTTCCAACGCAACGTCTTCCGGTTCGCGGTCACCACTCCAGAATCTTTCTGCCCCATCGGCCATCCGTTCTGCTAGCAATGTGCCCTGCCCACTGCCACTTATTTTGGCATTTCTTCGGGCTATGTCGGTAACCCTGGTTCTCTTGCGGATCTCTAAATCCCACCAGGTGGACCGATGACCTGGTGAAGGTTGCGGGGATCCGCTGGTTGCGGGACGCACGAGACCGGTCAATGTGGCGACGCTTGGGGGAGACCGATGACCTGGTGAAGGTTGCGGGGATCCGCTGGTTGCGGGACGCACGAGACCGGTCAATGTGGCGACGCTTGGGGGAGGCCTATGTCCAGCAGTGGACGTCTTTCGGCTGATATGATGATGATGATGATGTATTTATGTATCTATTTAAGTAGTTTGTTTTTAGTACCTAATTGTACTTAGTAATACTCATTTGATTGAAATTTGCACCAAGTGCAACCCTATATCGTGTCCAGGCTGTCTCTTTCCATTCAAGGTTGCCTGGAAGAGATCGCAGAGCGCGCTAAGGCCGCCTGTTGTATGTCTGTTTTAATTTTGATGTTTTTTATTTTATTGTTTTATCTTGGTGTACAATAAAGTATATTTAAATAAATAAATAAGTACACGTTATCTCTTCCCTTTGTATTTTCTTGATGAACAATGATTACTTCGGATAAAGCATCTCTTGTGTCTATAATTTTCCCAAAATCACCAACCCTAGTCTAGTCGGCGGGCATGGTATCGCGCGCGATACGTCACTCGGACACACCGGCTGACAGTTCACGCGATAACGCGATACGCATCAATGTGGACACGCCTTATCTTTGCAATTTATCAACTATAACTTGCCGTTACATAGGTAGGTCCTGCCTATGTTACGGTAAATCGTTATAAAACCTTAGAATGAATGTTGTTGGTCATAGCACCCAATAAACAGAGGAGTTGTTTGTTGGGTGAACCTAAGGCCAACAATATGGACCATAAGAAAATTTCCAATAGAAAGGCCTTCTAGATTTCTAGATCCGTGTTAACATTTGTTAACTTTTTTTTAATTTCTTACGACTTATTGTCGGGCCTACGTTGTCCCCCCATTTCTAAGTACTAATGCTGTAACATGGAAATATTGTAAAACCAAACCATTTTTTTATAAGAGTAGGTAACCGTGGAGTTTCTTGCCGGTTCTTCTCCATGGGAAACGACTAACCCGAACCGTGCACCTTTTGTCGACGTTTTATAAGTGCCCATGTAGGCCTATGTAAATAAAAATAAAAGATTTTGAAAGAATCTATTGAATCTTTCTATTGAAGATTTGTTTGATATACTAAAGAATCTCGAACTTCAAGGTTTAACAAGTACATCAGTAACCAGTTTCAAGTACTTCAAATGTTTTCACATTATGAGAACCTGTCATATAATTCACCATTATTTAGCCTTTGCTAAGAATAGTTACAGCACTGATTACAGTATTTGTGCCACATGTTAAATTTAGTGTTGTGTTTTTTTTTTGTTTTTTTACCTTTGTATAGATTCTTTTACCTATTGTGAATGTGTGAACATTGTAGGCTTTCTAGATTTCTAGATGATTGTTAACATTTGATAACTTTTTATTTCGTACATTTTTTTTTTTATTGTGTCTTTTTCAATTTCGTACGAGTTATTGTCGGGCCTACGTTATCCCCCCATATCCAAGTACTAATGCTGTAACATGGAAAAATTGTAAACAAAAAAATTTAAAAGAGTAACCATGGAGTTTCTTGCCGGTTCTTCTCCATAGGAAACGACTAACCCGAACCGTGCACCTTTTGTCGTCGTTTTAAAAGTGCTAAAATAAAAATATTTTATTTTGATTTTTCTTTTTATTTTATCATTTTGACAGCCGACGCCAACCACAGATTGGCGCGCTCTCTCGTTTGTCTACGGTTTCGACAAATGACAATGGAGCCGTCGGGTTTTGGTCGTATATTTATAGTGTTTTATTTACATATTTGTTTTATAAATTATACACAAACATACTGTAACTACGTTCTGTGTTTGTACTATTTGTTTTATTCTATTTTATTCCTAATATATTGTATGTTTCGTTTCCGTGAGTGTGTCCGTGGCATCAACAGTGGGCCCTATTAGAATATCAGCGCTGTGATATTTTCTTTTTAATATCGTTGCACATGCTGAGATAGGAGCCTTTTTGGTCTCGCACGGGGTTTTTTAACACGCTTTTATTAGCTTGGTATGTATGTATCTATGTATCTATGTATCAATGTAACAATGTATCAATGTAACGGAATCTTTGAACGTGATTTTCACCCACTTCAAAACGTTGGATTGATTTGAAACTTTGCACACATATCAAGGACCGATGACAATGCAATAATTTAAACAGTTTGTCCCATTATCCTTACCATTAAAGCGTGTTTTTTAGTTTTTAGAACTACAATTTATTTATTATATTTTATTATTGTTTGTGTTTTGCTTATCTCGTGTCTCCTGTCACAAACAAATATTTTTTCTTTCTTTCTTTCTTTATATATCTCATCATTCTCATAGGTACAACTCAGATACATGTCCAAAGTACATATCATCAAATCCAAAATAGAAAAAGGAAAAATTAATACATAAACACGTGTAGGTACTTTAAAAAAACCTGACACAAACGCGAAGTTATTTATGAAGAGAAGCAAGAAGATGTCCTAATCACATCGACGTCAACCCCTCGTTTCATCAAAGCGTCCAAGTTTACTCAAAAAGACGTTTTGTAGAACTTCCCTTATTAAGTCAAACAAACTCACAAACTCGCCTACTTTTCATATCAGCCTTACTAATTAATCAGCTATCCGGAATACAACAACAAAGTATTAAATTACGACTCGGAAATGTTCTAGTTACGTTAATTAATAGAAAACTTTTGGGACCTCATCGAGTTTTCGGCATTGATTTCGGATCTCATTGTTGACTTTAGCGGGTTTGTATAGTCGTGGTTACACTACTGTATTTTTCACCTCTTTTACCTAGATAAATATTCAAGTGGTAGCCGTGCTAGTCGACTTTTGTGCAGTTTTTAAGGGCTATCTACTCTTTATTTAAAAAGAAATATCAACTAATAAAATACATTTAATTTCTACATAATGTTGATTCTAAAATGGTAGTACACTTTTTTTTTTAAAGAGGTATATGTATCACTAATCTCCTTCCAACAAAACCATAAAAATGTGAAATAATTATTGATAGCATGCATCTCCTCGTAAAGTGTTCATTAATTATTTTTTATACTGACACTAATGGATAGACAATTTGATAACGAACATTTTGTAAGTTTTTTTTTTTCAAAAGACCATTATTCGATTTTATAAAGATTAATTTTATTCTATAATCTGGGCGTATTCACTATCGTAATTCGCCCGGCCAATAGGAATGCTCATACCTATCTCATGCTGATTTTTTGGTCAGGGTACGGCCTTAAAAACCTTCCAAGTGCGAAACGGACTCGCGCACGACGGGTTCCGTACCATAATCGCAAAAAACGGCACAAAAACAGGTTTTTGTGGGGATCTCATTGTTGACTTTAGCGGGTTTGTATAGTCGTGGTTACACTACTGTATTTTTCACCTCTCTTACCAAGAGAAATATTTAAGTGGTAGATATGTACCCGTCTCTTAAAAACCGTCCAAGTGCGAGTCGGACTCGCGCACGACGGGTTCTGTGACATTATCGCAAAAAAACGGCTCAAAAACAGGTTTTTGTATGGGAGCCCCACTTCAATATTTATTTTATTCTGTTTTTAGATGTTAGTAAAAAGCGGCAACAGAAATACATCATCTGTGAAAATTTCAACTGTCTAGCTACCACGGTTCATGAGATACAGCCTGTTGACAGATGGACAGACAGACGGACAGTGGAGTCTTAGTAGTAGGGTCCTGTTTCTACCCTTTGGGTACGGAACCCTCACTGACAGGTAAGCCAACCTGTCACTGATAGGTAAGCTATAGGTAATGGCAGAGTAGAGTAGCAACTTGAAACATTTTTTGCTCTATAATCTTACTAATATTATAAATGCGTAGGTTTGTTTTAGTCGAAACAAATGAATTACTTACTGTCAATTAATGATAAGCAAAAAGATTAGTGTCCAAGTCTAAAAAAAAAGCATGGTTGTTGACGACGACCTTTTGATGCACGTCAAAGTCATTTATTATAAATAATTCTACTCTTTCCAAAGCGTATATATTGCATTTAATGCTGAAATAATAAAATAAAAGAAATACTAATATTGCCCTTTTACTTCCACGAAATCAAATAATATTAGCTATTTTAAAAGTTACCAAGACATAACCTACAAAACTTCATGACTGAATATTTATTATTCTCAGCGTTCTCGAACAAAAATTCTTGCACAACATAATTCAGACCCTGAGTTATACCAGATAGCTTTTCATTTAATGACGTAGGAATTTAATCTTAGCTAAAACAATGCATGGACACCTGCCATTGCCCTTTAAAAAATTAAAAGTCTGAAAATTACAGAGATATCTGTACAAATCTCAGTACTTAAATCACCAGATCCATATTTAAAGTCATATTGCCAAGAAAACAATCAGAGCAAGACAACCTAGAAACACATCGACCAAGCAGTACCCAGTAGGGGTGCCCACCACCCAATATATCACACACTCCCCATAACTCATACGCACAAGAGTGTTTATCATTTCTTTGTCCACCCCAGAGATTTATCGAGGCGATGTGTGACGACCCTGAACCCTTAGGCCTGCGACGATAACTCAACTAAAATGTTATTTATTTGCTTCATATCTGATAAGATAAATTTGATGGGTTGACAAGTTTGGATATCAGTCTAATTTGTGAGAGAATGAAAGAAAAATATAGTAATTTATTATCTTGACATAGTTACATGTCTACTTACAGGCTCAAGCGGGCCAAGAGGCTCATTGGCAATGAAGTACTCGTCGAATCTAGGCTCCAGAACCTCGAACATCGGCGCAAGGTTGCCAGCCTGTCGGATTTTTATCGGTTACATTTCGGGGAGTGTGCGTTGGAATTGCATGAACTAATTCCTCCTAGCCCGTTCCATCATCGGACTAAAAGACGTACGGCGATGCGTTATCGGTACATGGTAGACATCCCACCCATACGCACCAAACGTTTTGGGAATACTTTTATTATGCGTACAGCAAAGGAGTGGAATTCCCTGCCGGAGTCTGTATTTCCTGTTGGCTACAGCCTGGGAGTCTTGAAGTCAAGAGTGAATAGGTTTCTTCTAGGCAAGCGTGCTTCATCGTCGACCACATCGTCGCTTACCATCAGGTGAGATAGTGGTCAAGCGCAAGCCTTTCAATATCACCAAAAAAAAGGGTTATCGTGGAAAGGGTTCTGTTTGGGCAAATTTTGAAATAGGCATACATAAAAACGATACTCAATAGGTATCACACTATTATTGTATCTATCTTATTTTTTACCCATGACGAAAAAAGAGGGGAGTGATAAGTTTGACGTGTGTCTGCCTGTGGTATCATAGCGTCCAAACGGGTAAACCGATTTTGATTTAGTTTATTTTGTTTGAAAGGTGATTCTGTCGAGAGTGTTCTTACCTATCAATCAATACATATAATAAATCTGTAGAAAAGAAATTTTTGTACATCGAAAAAATATCCAAAAAAAATAGCCAGCGTGTTAAAGGATAACCAACAGAACCAATTTCCAGCATTTTTGGAATTTTTGTCTGTTTGTCTGTTTATTTGTGCACGCATGTACGAAACCAATGTACATAACTATTATACAAAAAAAAATGTGCGTAACTTGAAGAATTACTTAGTTTTTGTTTCATCGCAATCGGTTCACTCTATCAAAAGTTAGATGAATTTAAAGTGTTCAAGAAGTAAAATTATCACAACACACGCAATTCAGATACTCTGACAGTTGAACTCGATATTCGATAGATGGCGTTGTGTATTTGAAGTCATTTTCTGAATGGCGGTATTAAGATTCTCCGCGAAAGAATGACCTTAGAAAAAAAATGGTAGGTAGGTATGTAGGGTAGGCAGAAAGGTAAGTAGGGTAGGGTTGGAAGAAAGTTGACGGGAGCGAAGCCGCGGACACAGCTAGTGTTTGAATAAAATCGGTTCAGCCGTTTAAAAGTTATACGTGTTTTACTGTTTGAATCGGGTTGTTGTCGTAAGATATCGTGTCATAATTACGTGTTCAATAGATTGCCGATTGAAGCGTATCTACTCGTACTATGTACTAGATAAATTATGTAGCATGAAATAAAAACGTGTCGGGGGTTTTTTTAAATTTTGAAATTTTACTTGTATATTATAAATGTGAAAGGTTGGATAGATGTGTGTGTGTGTGTGGATGTATGTTTGTAACTCAATCACGCTAGAACGGCTGAGCGGTTCTGTATGAAATTTGGCAGAGATATAGATTATATAGTCTGGAGTATCACATGTAATGTTTCCTTGGGATAAGAAAAGACTTTTCAAGCGGGCGAAGTCGCTGACAGAAGCTTATATCACACTTCACACTAATATAATAAAAGTTTGTGTGTGTGTGTTTTTGCATGTTTATTACATCTTCAAGCTCAAACGGCTGGACGGATCTGGTTGAAATCTGGCACAGAGATAGATTATAGTCTGGAATAGCACAAAGGATACTTTTATGCCGGGAATATGTTCCCTCAGGATAACTTTCGAAATTCCACTAATTCGAAAGATATTGCGTGATTACTTTTACGTGAAGAATAAATGTGACGGCTTGATATATTTTCTATAGAAAAGCTGCCTTTTTTATTCTACATATTAAAGTTAACTGAGTTTTGTAAAATCGACCCTTAATGTTACAAAACAACGTTGTACAAGTACCTTTCTTTAAACTTTTTCTATCCCCTTTCTCACGAATGATTAAAACAAAATCAAAACAAAGACGATCTAAGAAAAATCTAAGCGCTGTAAAGCATCTCGACAACATAGCTATGGCCGCATCGCTGGCTCGATTGCTATTAAAGGATTAACGTAGTACAAAGCGATGGCATTTTGTTCTCCTTGCCCCTTGTCCATTCGCCCCCTATTCACCCCTTCACCCCTCACACACCCTTCTGCTAAGACCCTCAAGACCTTCGCACATTTGCATAGCTTTAGAGCTTAGGTTTTTTGCTTTCACTAAGTTCTTAAAGGATAAAAGAAGGAAGCGAAAGATTTTCTCGTCGATATTTTTTTTTTACCTGATCGTATGTTAGCTGAAGAATAGTTAAGGGGTATATTCGTGCAATGTTGCTTTAATGAAAATCTAACGCAGCATATTTTTATGGTTTTAAAATATTTAAGAAATATATTTTGCAAAGATGTGATTGTAATATTTCTAATCTGCGGCGGTGCTACCATCGTATCTTTAAAACACCAAAATATATTCGTCTTTTGGGTCGTCTAAAAAGTTTAATTTACCTTACCCTTACGGGGTCTAAGATCTTTTACGATTAATGGCAGAGAATTAACCGAGCAGAGCATTTAAACACGTTGGACAATTTTGATAAAGCTAAAGATAATAGATAAAAAAAGATAAAGCATAATATGCCAACTCAATGAGAGTTGGCAGATTATGCTTTACCTTTTTTTTTTCTTTTTTACAAGCTTTTATTTAACTTGCAATGTATGTATGTAAGTGTGTTCGGGTTAAATCTTGCAACTGAATTTTAAAGTAGTTATCCTCGACCGATTAAGATCAAATTTTGCATACACGTTTAGTTTGGATGACAATGCATGGTGAGCTGAGTGACGTCATTCTAAATCCAATATAGCGGACCGCCCAAGATGGCGGTGTATAGTTATTTTTTGTAAATGAAAGAGTTTGCTGAGAAGAATAGGAAAAAAGCTTGTTTTAAAAAAATATTTTTTAATGAATAATTTAATTTAATTTCGTTAATGCTTCACAAAATTTCGGTAACTATAGTTCCATCAGCAAATAGAAGACTTAGTTTCCACAGTCTCTAAAACAGTATCTAACTCTCATCACGTGATTGCTAATTAAAAAGCCCGTACATTTGTCTGTAGGTAAGTACTTACTCCTACTACACGTCGTGCTCGGGTGAGCTCTTAAGCCTGCTTTCGCTTTTAATTATTAATTCAGACCAGCTGAACACACTGTCCATCTGCATATTCATGCCGAGGACTAACATCTCTATAATATTCAGCCAAATAAGCCATCCTATAGCAAGAGTGTCACTATCTGACAAAATCATATTTTGAGTTATAGACGAAAAGCAAAAAACCGCGAAATAATAAAAATCGATGCTGTTTAACAACTATACATCACTAAACCATATGCGAGGGTTGTCGGGATCACCAAAAAGATCTAATTGCGTATTTTCGAATAAACTCATTGATAGCTAAATAGATTTGAAAATAAAGCAATTTAGGGTGTTTTTCATATTTTATCCGGAATCTATTGATACTAGAAAAATACTGAAAAACAATGTATCGCGGGAATTTAACGCGATTATTACGATTATTTATTTATTTACCTAGCGGGATCACGGTCGTTGCAACACGGCCGAAACGTCTGATTAAATAGTTAAATAACTAAATAATCGTAAGAATCGCGTTAAATTGTTGCCATTCCACCAATTCGCACCAAGCGCTTCCAAACATCCTTCATAATGGGCACAGCGAATGAATGGAACTCACTACCTGCGTCTGTGTTTCCGAACGCATTCAACTCGAATCTCTTCAAAGTTAGAGTGAACATATGGCTTCTTCTGGGTAAGCTCACTCCATCGTCGACTCAGTCTCTGTCACCTATAACCTAGACTAGAGTCAAGAGCAAACCCATCACAATTAAAAAAAAACCCGTGATATATTGTTTTTCAATTATGAGACGCGAAAGATTTAAAGTTAGAAAAATACTGCTTAGACAGATCGATAGATTTTTTTTTGTTGATTACGGAGTTATAAAAACTCAAAATTGGCCAGATTTCATATAGTAAGACTAGCTATAGGACGGCAGAAATACAGTAATCTGTAAAATATTCACATCGTTTTACAAAATGGCGAAGCTTCAGCTTTGAGGAAAGTTTGACACGAAAATATGCAGACAACACATGTCTGGCTACAAAACTGAAGGTACAAGAGAACTAATTTCGTTTTATTGAAACTAGAATTATTTATTATGAAAATATTTTCTGTGTTAAAGTTTGGTAGTGATTTATTATAGTGTAACCGTTACGACACTGTACAATATAAATCAGATTTTCAAGTGGGCGAGGACGGCCAAATTTTAAACTATGAAGATTAACGAAAAACACTCAAAGGAGTCACGAGGCTGATTTTCATTAAAACTACAACTGTATCATAAGATTTTCGAAAAATCATTATGCCTAGCCAGGAACCGAACAAGGGAATTTTGAAAAAAAGCACATGCTGTATACACCATTCGTTAATGTCGCTCCTTCGCTATTTTTCATAGTTTCGTATTTGGTAAACCACGCCCTCTTGAAAATTCACCCTAATTACTCTATTGTTGGTTCTTAAATTTAAGGGTAAAGACTTATGGTCCTACTTCCGCTTTAGGGCCGTAAAACGGTAACTTTCTAAGGGATACTCCTTAGTAACGGCTAGGTTAGAAGGTTTGAAAAAAATATATATTTATTATTGTTTCATGTATATTATTTTTAACACATGGTTTTTTCGTATAACAAATAGATTTGCTTTAAAAAAATAATTAACAATACGCTAGTTTTTCGCTAATTTTGGATAATCCTCCAAAACGACTTGGATGTTTAATAATATTTTTACACAGAAATATTGATGGCTGGAATTAACTAACATAGCATATGTAAATCAAATAATATTTTGCAAACAAAACCGTTCAAAAGTAGGTTCAATATTGATATTTTGGCATCGGCGGGTGCACGGCCAGTACTGCGTTAACATTGGGGCGTATATATCGCCTTAAGGATACACTAGTCGATAATTCTTCCATACAAATGTAGTCTAGGGATTACTCCACTGTTTGACGATGTACGTTCAAAATAAAAAATGATATCAATATGTCTCATAATTAGTTATGAGCGTCGAAAGTTCCACATTTCGACACTAATTTTAACGCATTTTTTGGCGCAAATAAATACCATAAGAAGACGGAAAATTGCAAAACGGCCACAATACAGGGATAAATTAGTAGTTCAACAATGCAAATAATTTTATTTTGAACAGATACGTTTAGTCGTTTTTTCATAATATCCAGACTCCCAAAGGTCTGTTTGTAAAATTTCGCGCGCTTGGTTTCGTCCTAAATCATTATCCATTTCGCTACAAATTTCGCTACAATTCGTTGGCGAACTAGCTTCCTACCGCTCATATCAGCATCTATCTCTTCCGCACGTGTTGTCGGTTGATATAAAATGCATTTTAACCCGCGCATAAAATAGTTCGTGCCGTCGACTAGTGTACCCTTAAGTAGCGATTTATCCTAACTAAGATTGCATTGCTTGGAAGCACAGAGAAAAAAATCGCCTAAAGTGGACTTATTGCGTAATTTATTTCTTCTCTCATAAACAAGTTTGAGTTCACAAAGCTTATCCCAAATAAGCTACTACATTATAAACACTATATACCATCCTGTATTTGTCCTAGGACAAAGGTCTCGCAGACAGAATGGATAAGGTTCAATAAGCCCAAATTTCCCTTCCGATGTATTTCTTCACCGATATCAGTGACACGCTATAGTGAAAGAGCTTATTACTTTTACTCGTGCTCGACCGCGTTAATATAAACATCAATTTGTATTGAAACTGAATTAGCGCTGTAAGGGGAAAGTCTTTTTTGTATCCAAATTGACATAAGAGAACGTGCACTTTAACGCGATCGACTCGGTACGTTAAAAAATCGCACTCTGGATCATACATGCAGTTTCTAGGGTTCCGTACCCAAAGGATAAAAACGGGACCCTATTACTAAGACTCCACGATCCGTCTGTATGTCTGTCTGTCCGTCTGTCACCAGGCTGTATCTCACGAACCGTGATAGCTAGACAATTGAAATTTTCACAGATGATGTATTTCTGTTAAAAATACTAAACACAGAATAAAATAAATATTTCAGTGGGGCTCCCATACAACAAACGTGTTTTTTTGCCGTTTTTTGCGATAATGGTACGGAACTATTCGTGCGCGAGTCCGACTTGCACTTGGCCGGTTTCTTTTTAAATACTTATGAGTAAAACTTTGTATGAAACGACCACTTCCTGCATATGCTGCTGACGTTATGCAGTAACGCAAATATATGCAATTTATTTTTATTTGAATTTTGATTTCGAATCTAATCGGCTGTCATTTGAAGATCTTTGACAGTCGTTACGGGTAGTCAGATGCTTGAGATCTGACACCAGTCTTGCCAAGAGGTACCGAGTTACCCAGTTACTGGGTTGTGGAGGTCAGATAGGCAGTCGCTCCATGTAAAACACTATTACTTAGCTGAATCCGGTAAGACTGGAAGCCGACCCCAATATAGTTGGGAAAAGGCTAGGCAGATGATGATGATTTCGAATCTAAGGAGCAATTTTCTTTTTCGTTTTAACATTATGGGGACAGCTATAGTCTGATTACCACACTGAATCCGTAAATCAAGACCACTCCATTACCTTTTACCTTCAAACAATGAAGTGCCAGGGCCAAACACGGCACATTCCCGCAGCTCAGCAGGTGCATATCTTGCATAGCCGAACATCGGCAAGGCATGCTCGGCACGCCGAATTCTGACGCCGACCAGCAATATTATTGGCACATTCCGAACACAGCACAAATTGCAAAGGGAATAATTTAAAATTTAAATAATAATCAGGACTAATTTTATGATGACTGAAAGACAAAATTTCTGTTTGTTGAGATTTTTGAAAGTGGAATGCTCTGGATTTTTTAGTGCTGTGTTGTGATTGGTTCGTGGCAGAGCTAATCAGGGCTGTTTGTAATAATGTAGTCTGTTCTATACGCATGAAATATTATGAGAGATATATTATAAGTGCATTTTCAATGGAAAATTGTGGACTGTCAATGCTTTGTTTCAATAACTTAATCGGCTTATTACATCCTCTTTATTTTGGACAAATTATATTATTTTTCAACATATATTTTATATTTTCTTAGAATATTTTGCTATATTTTTCGATTTAAAAATGGGGCGTAGGATATATAGAATGGCTTTAAAATACATAGGGCATTATTCTAATGTAGAGATTACTAATAAGGACAGTTGTATTTGAATCTTGCGTAAATGAGTCTTGCCATCACACATTCTCATTATATCGACCACAGAGCATAACAAAAAGCATTAGCAACTTACAAATGCATGTCCATCCAAGTAAAACTCAGCTTATTCTTCAACTTAAATATTGCTGGCCCTTGCACCTTAACATAACGGCACGTAGAGCCCAATTTCGTCTGATGAATAACACGGTTCATAAGATAAATCTCAGTCATGTATTCTTCAGGAACGCTCCTATTTTGCAGTTGTTTTGTACCTTATGTAGAACAGTTAAGTTTGGTTTTCGTGTGATTGGAGTGTAGCATAGTAAGTTAGGCGATATTGGCGTGATCAGTAAGTTGACACGAAGGCTTCGGAAAGTTCGCCGACGTCTGCCCGTCTGCCGTCCTCGGAAGATATCCCAAGTTCCACGTATCAGTCCGGTTATTTGTAAATTGTATTCGTGTGAAATGTCGATACATGAAGTTTTAGAGTTTGTTGGAAATTATCGTTCCCTGCTACAGTGTATTGTTTACGTACCTAACAGTTGGATACTATAACTAGGAATGGAGTATTCCCATTTGCGCACCTGTTTTTTGGACAAATGGCACATGCACCTTTGGTGCTCAATGCACAGGGCATTGAGCACCAAAGGTGCATGTGCCATTTGAGCACCAATCAATTTTTTAACGTGGTTCTCAAGGGGGAACTGGACAAGCGTTGCCATGGCCAACCTGGGAAACTCTTAATAGACTCCGCACGCAGGTCGGCCGCACCAAAGACAACCTCCACAGGTGGGGATTCTCGGATGGCTTCAACCTTCAGTGTTTGTGCGGTGTCTCCCCGCCGACCATGGTCCACCTTTCGTCACGCGCGACCTGCCCTGTCACCTGTGCATATGAAGACCTTAAGGCTGCGTCACCGGTTGGTATTGCCGTGGCAGAATTCTGGGCCAAACACAATATTTAGAGACTATTTTTGCCATCGACACGCTAAGAAGAAGGGGGAACAAAAAATTATAAAAAAATAACTTGCAAAAATTTATAAAGTCATTCCTGGTTATAAAACGATGTAAAATAATATGTTTTTTTTTTTTAAAGTATAATTAATTCCATGCGGTGCTGAAATGCCTGAAAATACCAAATTAAAAATGTACATTGTTTCATATTATTATGAGACTGATGAATTGTAATCACTGTACATCAGTTATAATGCGAATGTTTATAACTTTTTGAATATTTGGTAGGACTACTTTTGAACAGAACAGAACACAAAACATTTTTTTTAACCGCTATGTTTACTTGCATATAACATTACACTGATACTTGCCAAAAATAAACTACCGATATACTTGGTAGAGCCGATCCTGAATAGAAATATAATTAGAATCGTGGCGATAACAAAAGCACTCATAATTTATTTGAGAAAATAGTCATCTTAGACAAAAACTAAACTTCTTAATTAAAGATAGTCATGAGCTACTTTTGTCCCGTAAAAATAAACGGTTCCTATAGGCTTTCCCACGGAGAAAATACGTGGGAAAACACTATTATAATTTTTACTAGCTGACCCGGCAAACTTTGTTATGCCATAAAAACACCAAACATTCATCTACCCTACCTACCCTACCCTACCTACCCTACCCTACCTATGTAGGTATTTTTTTTTACTTATTTTTTTTTTCATAAGAACCTTCTCCTAACAATAACAAACACAACAAAAAAAAAATAAGCGAAATCGGTTCAGCCGTTCACGCGTGATGCCGTGACCAAGGGAAATTGGGATTCATTTTTATATATATAGATTTATAAATATAATAACATTAATATTTCCACGAAGCATCAACGTCCGATCGACAGTTATTCGTAAATATGCCACAGTGCACACGCCACACATTCTCGCACGCACCCTCGCACTGGTAGTTAGGTAGTGTAGTTATATACAGCCACTAGCATGAATTTACTATCACACATCATGGTAAAGGGTGGCTGTCAATAAATATGTAATGCATGTTGTTATGCATAAGTAGGTTTGCTAGAGAATTCATCTCTTCTTATTCGTTGTCTTCATTACTGAAGGTCGTGCCCGTCTTGGAAAGCCACTCTGTCTCCGGTTCTTCTCAGTGCAGTAACCGTGAGTCCCGTAATCGCCCTGATCTGGTATTCATAGATAATTCATAGATAACTAGAATTGATGGAGAGTTATTATTGCAGGGTAGAGTTACAGTTCTAGGCTTGAAAAAGAAACGGAACCTTTATAAAAATACTTTATGTCCAAAGGTAACAGAGGTTTTTGGGGATAGAAACGGAAAACCAACTGTTTTAAAACCCTAAGTGGCTCTTAATTTTGTGTGATAATGTTTGGAGTAGTTTCATGTCAAGATCAATCATTTCATCATTTCAGCCGAAACAAGCCTCCCCCAAGTGTTACCAAATAGACCGGCCCTGTGCCCCTCGCATCCAGCTGATTCCAACAAACTTAACCAGATAGCCAAGTCATCGGTCCACCTCATGCTCCAAATCATGGGAGGCATTCCAATAAATCATTAAATTACACAAAATCATGTGCCAGTGTCCTGAAACAGGAAATTTTTAAACAGGATAAAATCAATCATACAAGATTCCATAGATTTATGCATGACGAAACGCGCCCAGATTCTTGTAAACAGTTACATCATCACGAATTCAAGACTTTCAAGTAACTGAACAAAATTCGGTGTAACAGACAAGTAGGTACATAACAATATTATCAACATGTTGTCACGTGACTCCCAAATATTTCGCGATAAACATGTTCGGCATACCTCCCTCTCACCCTCTTGCATACGTCACTCACTATCGATTGATATGAGGTACTTCGAAGCTGTCAATAAAGTCATGCTACATGTGCTTATGTAAGTGTCAAAATATTGGTTGGTAATATACTTGCTTGTGACTTCTTTGTATTATTATATTCTTTATTGTGCAGAAAAAGGTTTACAATACATATTTTAAAAATTAAACTTGTTCACAAAGGTGAGCTTATCTCTTTATAGAGATCTCTTCCAGCCAACCTGTAAAACTGATGTACGAAATAACAATACGGGGACAAGGTTTTACACACAAATAATTACATGTTATCAATATATATAATACATAAATAGGTATATAATGGAAAAAAAAAGGAAACCTACACCAATAAATATATATATTACATAAACCTACATATAAATACATAAATTAATATCAAGGTTGTTGCGAAAGGAGGTGCACTTGTATGAGAAGAGTTTGCCCTGCAGTGTGCCAATAACAGGGTGATATTACTACATCACATCTTATGTTGTTTTTGAAAGATTTGATGACAAATTAACTTAAAAAACTGGCCAAGTGCGAGTAGGACTCGCGCACTGAGGGTGCCGTACAAACAGCTCCATTCACCAAAATAATTAAATAACATTACTGAAGTTCATAATGAGGGTTAGTCCCCATACATCGACATAAGTCGCGGTCAGTTTACCAACTGCAAATAAGTTATTAATCTTTTTTTTCTGCAGGTACAACTTTACGGTTTACGGAGTTTTTCCTTTACTTGTGCTATAAGACATTGCTTCTTGCCAAATTTCACAATTCTAGGTCAACTGGAAGTACGTAGTAGTATGTACATTTTGAGTCCCTTGCGAGTGTAAAATATGCGTCATTAACGGCAGTATCTCTGGATTGCGTTGATCTAAAAGTTTTATTTTCTCACAGCTGCAAGAGGTTGCAAACTTGAGTATTCGATATTAATTTCAACTCGATATCTCCACGAGTTTCCGAGTTAAAGGGTCTTGACAGACAGACAGACGGATAATAAAGGGATTCTATAAGGGTCCCGTTTTTTCCTTTTGAGTTACGGAACTCTGAAAAACTTTTTAACAAAAATTACAACCGACTTCCAAACAAAAACACTACAAAGTTAAAAATAACTTCAATTTCGGAAGTTGGTGTTCCTGTTTTCGTTTCGTTGTTTTTTGACACCGACTTCCGAAATTGAAGTTATTTTTAACTTTGTAGTGTTTTTGTTTGGAAGTCGGTTATAATTTTTGTTAAAAAGGTTTTTTAATTTTTCACTTTTTAGTTGTGGTAGGAACATAATGAACCAGTTCTATAGGCTAGGTACCTATAACGCTAAGTGAAGCCAGAGTAGATAAAACCAATAACATGAAACTTAAATAAACAAAACCGGTGGAATGAGAGTATACCAGGGTGAACTGTTCACACCTGCGTACTCCTTTAAAGTGTACCAGTGTGATGTTGTTATGAAATGGTGTAAACAATAAACAGATATGCGATTGCAGCTATCCCGAGTGATTTGCCGTCATTTATTGAAGAGTTCTGATGTATATCTCCGAAGTTCTTCATCAAATCTTGATGAAAATTAAATGGGACCACATGACAAACACCAGCTTTCGAATAAAAAAAGAATCATTAAAATCGGTTCACCCAATAAAAAGTTCTGAGGTAACACACATAAAAAAAAATACAGTCGACTTGATAACCTCCTCCTTTTTTGCGAAGTCGGTTAAAAATAGGAAGCACCACAAGATTTATGTAATAGATTCAATAACCAAACTATAAACTAAATATATCGATTATCATCATGTCAATCCTAAAGTTCTGCTACTAAACTTTACCATGATTTTTATATGTGTTAATTGCCGATCCTGTATCTACACTTGATTTTCGGATTAGACATTGCTGTTAGTAGTAATTAACAGATACTTGAAAATCACTGCTTTCCAAGTGTCCTTGCTCTTCCCGCACTCCAGTAAACCACACATGTATCGATGCACACCTTCATTTGGAATGAAATCGCCCTAGACGTCGCCAAAAAGTCTGGAAAGACACGAAAACATATTCTTTAAATATCCATAGACACAAAAACTTTGACAAAACTAGTGCAACCATTGCAATAAACTGAAATAACGCCCCTATATTCTCCAATCCTCATTGGTCACAAAATACTCGCATCACTGAATGCTCAAGATCCTGATACATTTGACCTCACGTTTAGAGCCATCTATATCGTTCATTGTATGTTTTACTGCCTCAGTAATAAGGCCGAATAATATGTATTCGCAAGTAGAATTGTATGTGTTCCGATCAGTTCTTATGTTGGTTTATAGCGGAATCTATGCCAAACAGCGTATTTACCAATCAATTTATTGCTTCGATGTATTGGCATAGTTTTATATGGGACGCGGTATAATTTAACTTTGGTAAGTACTAGATGTTGAGGAAGCTTCTGTGTTTTTGGACGGAGCTAGGCTGGCTGTGTAAGCCGACTAAATGGGATTCTAAGTGTGGAAAAGGGAGTCCCTACCACTACCACTAGATGTTAAGTAAGACTAGCTTCCTGCCGCGACATTGTCCACTTCCTCAATATATCAGCCGAAAACTTTTACTGCTGGACAAGTGGACATAATATAGGCCTCTTCGCCTGTTTATAAATGGGAATTCAAATATTTTGGGAATCGGGATCTTGTGCAATCAATGTACCTATATGCAATGAATTGAGTCATCATAGTCATCCTTATATATTTAATTTGCTGTCGACGCAGCATGTGTTTTTTTCATCGATTATCAGTTGAGTGTTGAAATATTACTGAGGGTCATTACTTTCGTCTATATGATAGTCTTTGATGGTTTCACACACTTTCCTTCATTCAAATCCAGCACTAAGAACACTAGCGAAATCTTAGCTGATTTAAATTTGAGCGTCTGAAAGTGAGCTATACACGAAATAAATTCCATTTAACAGATTCATCACGGATAAAAAAAAACATTCTAATTGAAAGTTATTTGACTTTTTCGTTAACTCTCAATAGCTTAGTGTTGCCATTTTACACTTATTCTACCAAGTGAGAAGTAGTGACTGTACTGTAGTAAGTATATCATCATTGTCTTTGTTATTATTATAAAACTGAGTAAATAAATTAACAATGTAGTCTATGTCTAAATGTATTGCAGGTAGGTAAGAATACTGTAGTGAAGTAGAAATAAATGATTTACTTACTTTCAATTAATGATAGGCAAAAAATCTAGTATCCAAGTCAAAAAAAAAATTGGCTTGGTTTTTGATGACGACCTTTTGATACACGTCAAAGTCGCTTAATAAATAAATATACCGTACTCTTTCCAGAGTATATTTCACATTTCATGCTGAAATAACTAGGAAAGGGAAATGCTAATGCGATATTGCCCTTTTACTGCTACGAAATTGTAATAATATTACCTATTAAACACATTATTAAAAGTTACCCAGACATAACCTACAAAAGTTCACGACTGAATATCTATTATTTTCGGCATTAATTAACAAAAATTCTTTCACAAACTAATTCAGAAGATGACCCTGAATTAAACCAGATATTTTTCATTTATAGTCGTAAGAATTTAATTTCAGCTAAAACAATGTATGGGTTGCTGCCATTGTTCTTTCTCTAACCGTCTCATATTTTGCACTCTTCATCAAGCGCATCTTATTCCCCAGTGCAGTCATGAGGATCACTCAAATCAATTAATTACCAAACTTAAGACCGCTAACTTGTACCAACTTCAAGCCTTTAGAACATCACTGATAACCGACAGGCACCCTTCAGCGAACTTACCCGTAACTCGGTAACTTAGCCTTTCGGATGTACCGGGCATACAAATAACCCGCCCCGGGCCCTTTCAGGGCACTTAAGACATCCGTCCTCTGGCCCCAGTTGTATGGGATACTTACCCATGGGAACAGATGCACAGTTTGAAAACTTTATTGATGGGCTGTCAGTACCTTTTAAAGGAGTAGCCTTTTCGTTGTCCGGTTGGGTTGGGCTTCGGTTTTTAAGTTATTTGAATTTGATAGTGGTAGGGTCATATATGATCTTGAGTCATCTAAAATGTGTTTCAAATATACATGCGAAGAATGTAACTGTAAAGTAGACACCTTTTTTTTGTTTCTTACAAAATCAGTACGTGTCAGCATCATTCCATTTGCCCAAAAAAATATAGATACGTGAATTATATTGACCTGAATAATACAAAACGGTGAAGGAAAACATCGTGAGGAAACCGGCATGTCCTAGAACCAAAAATTCGAAGACATGTGACATCCAACAACCCGCACTGGGCCCGCGTGGTGGATTACGGCCCATTCCCTCTCACAGAGAGGAGGCCTGTGTCCCTGCAGTGGGAACATTAATAGGCTGATGATGTGATGTGATGTGAATAATCCAAAAATATGAGCCATAAAGCAGTAAGTATGAAAAATATGCAGCAATTTTACAAAATTAATGACATGTTACTAATTACGTTAATTGGGACGTTAAGAGGAATAAAACCGTACTAACAAAATGTGGGTATTTTGTTAATACGCGCATTTTGTTGTTAAGCGCTGAAAAACTTATTGTATAAAATAAAAGTAGTTCCAATTTGTTACTGGCAGAGC
The DNA here is from genome assembly GCA_948252205.1 of Orthosia incerta. NCBI lineage: Eukaryota > Metazoa > Arthropoda > Insecta > Lepidoptera > Noctuidae > Orthosia > Orthosia incerta. The sequence goes on from OX411759.1 coordinate 10,658,627, forward strand.
TTCAAAGAATCTTACTTCTTACTAATAATATTATAACTGCGAAAGTTTGGAGGGATGTATGTTTGTTACTCAATCACGCCAGAATGGATGAACGGATTTGGATGAAATATGACACAGAGATAGTCTAGAATAGCACATAGGCTACATTTTATCCAGGGATAATGTACGGTTCTCGTGGGACAATTGCCGACTATCACGCGGGAGAAGTCGCTGGCAGAACCTAGTCTATACCAATATTATAAAGAGGATTTTTTTGTTTGTACCGAATAGGCTCCGAAACTACTGGATCGTTTTGGAAAATTCTTTCACCAATAGAAAGCTACATTATTCCTGAGTGACATAGGCTATTTTAATCCCGAATATGGGTCCTGTGGGGTGGAACACGGGAGTTAAGCCGCGGGCAACAGCTAGTATTTTATAAACCACTACCTCTACCTATGAAGGATAAAGGTCACACTTGGACGTTAGATCGAAATTATCAGCGATAACCCATGGTCTATCTGCCAGTTAGACTGGAAGCTTAACTACACTAGAACTTAAACGAGTACATACAGTTGGGCAAGGCCTAAGCAGTGTCATTTCTATCTAATGTATCCTTTTCACCACCAACTGTAAACGGTCAGAAAATCACTCGACATAGCTAGATTATAACAAGGAAAACCGCCCAATATGATTGGAAAAGAAAAAAACTTTATTTTACAAAAAAAATACAATCGACTTCTTTTTCGGAAGTCAGTGTTTCTATTTTCATTTCTTCGTTTTTTGTCACCGACTGCCGAAATAGAAGTAATTTTTCCCTTTTTAGTGTTTTTATTTTGGAAGTCGGTTGTATCTTTTTGTAAAAATGTTTTTATTTTGCACGTTTTAGTGTTTTATTTTGGAAGTCGGTTGTATTTTTTGGTAAAATGTTTTTATTTTTCACTTTTTGTTGTGGTATACCTATTAGGCAAGTTCTATAGTAAGTTACCTATAATGCCAGAATATATTATTAAAGTAGTTATATATTATTTAAGTGGTGTACAATAAAGTATATAATAAATAAATAAATAATAAATATTACCCGAATACCATGAATCTTGAACATAACCAGTGAAATGAGAGTGCCTACCAAGGTGAACTGTACACATCTGCGTACCCCTTTAGAGCGTATTGGCGTGATGTTATGTTAAGAAATGGTATATACAATAAACGAACTTGGTATTGCAGCAATCCCGAGAGATTTGCTCCGAAGTTCTCCATCAGATATTTACCAAATTTAAATAGGACGTATTTGGGAACATACTCAAACAACTCAAATTGGGGGCTGAGTCACCCTCGTCCGTAGGAGAGAACCCCATACGAATCCCTACTCGTGGCCCCCGGGTGGTGCAAATCAGGTGACATCAATTAACTGGTGGTAGGTTACGGCCGAAGGCTTGCGACCACCCACCGGGCAAAGACGTGCCGCCAAGCGGCCTAGCCGTGTTCCGGTACGATGCCCGGTGTAGCCAACTAGAAGAGATGGGTCGAGATAGCTGTTCCACTGCAGGCGTTCCAGCCTGACGCGCGCTGTGATGGGCCTATCGGGAGACTGGTCGCGGAGGGTAGCGGGATCCGAGGCACGGTGCGCCGCTGGCCGACCGCAGGTAGTTGGGGGCCCAAGTAGTGTGCCAGCCACACACGAAAGGCTGCCCCGCCAACTGTCGAAAAATCCCGGAATGCACCATCGTGCTGGTTGGCGACCAGAAGACAGGGCCCGATGGACATTCCCGGGGGGGGCTCGGGCGTCCCCGCGGTCTCCAGATCAGTCCCCTGTTGATAGCTTCCTGTCAGTGCGTGTTTGTAGGTTGCTAGCGTGGAACCTCATCTCACTGCCTTCTCCTCACCTTTTATCACTCAAATGCAAAGAAAAAATAAAAGAAAAGCTGTACAGCGGCAGCACTCCCTGTCACTCAAAGTGCACCTCAGCAACATAAGAGGGCTGCACTCTAATCTCGAAGCAGTCCATCACCACCTGGAGACTGATAGACCAGCTCTTCTTTTCCTTTCGGAGACGCAGATCGGATGTCCGTCAGACGTGTCGTACTTATCATACCCAGGGTTTACCCTGGAGCACAATTTTAAACCACGCGCGGGTGTATGCATGTACACCCGAGACGACATCTGTTATCGGCGTCTCCGAAACCTTGAGGACTCCAGGTTTTCTGTGCTCTGGGCACTGGTGGACACAGTCCTGGATAAAATTATCTACGCCTGTGTCTACCGATCGCACAGTGGAGATCAGGAGACAACCAGGCTCACGGAACATCTGTGTGAGGCGGCTGATATGGCACAGCAGCGGTACCCTTCTGCCCAATTAGTGATACTGGGGATTTCAATGCCCACAACCAGGAGTGGCTCTTCCCATACCAGTGCACTGATCATGCTGGGCGAGAGACGTGAAAGCTTGCGCTTGCGTTAAATCTCGCCCAGCTGGTCCAGGGAGCAACAAGGGTGCCGGATGTTCATTCGCACACTGCCAATTGCTTGGACCTTCTGCTGACAACAGATCCAGACCGCTACTCTGTGTCGGTATCTTCACCTTTGGGTAGCTCCGACCATTGTCTGGTGAAGTCTGTATCCGTCTACTCCCCGCCCGATCCCAGCCCAAGAGGCACTCGGCGAGTTTGGCGGTACAGGTCAGCAGATTGGGATGGGATGCGTTCTTTCTTCGCATCTTATCCTTGGCAGCCCATTTGCTTTTCTTAGGCTGATCCTTCGTCGTGCGCGGATGCCGTGACGGACGTGTTGCGTCGGGGAATGGAGTACTGTTTCATTCCGTTCTCTGACGTAGCAATGTCTAGCGTTGACCGACCATGGTTTGGCGGCGAGTGCAATCGTGCCAACACGCTGAAACATGAGGCGTACCTGGCTTGGGTCGACGCTCGGTCGCGCAAAGCTAGCGACGTCAGCCAGCGGAAGAGAGCCTTCAATAGGGCTGCCAAGTCCTGCAAGAGGGTATCTGGGTAGAGGGGCGTCTGACCAACGGGATATCAACGCCGGGGTCCCTCAGGGGTCGGTACTCTCAGCAACATTGTTCTTGTTGCACATAAATGATCTGCTAAAACCCGGCACTTTTGGGTATGCAGACGACAGCACTGTTGCTGAGAGATACTTGTCCAACGCGCGTGCTACCGTGCCTCAGATCCGGTCTCTCCTGGAGGCCATGGTGGAACGCTTGAACTTGTCCTTGCAAGCAGTCTCCGAATGGGGCGATGCCAATCTGGTCAGGTTTAATGCTGCTAAAACCCAGGCGTGTCTTTTTTCCGCTAAAAGGAGCCAATTCCACCCGGGTCCTACTTGCCGCGGTGTAACCGTACCAATAACGGACCATCTCGAGCTTCTTGGCGTTACGTTGACATCGACCCTCAATTTTGGTCCATTCATTGAGGCAAAAGCTCAACTGGCTGCCAAAAAGTTGGGGATCCTTGCAAAGGTGAGACGATACTTCACGCTAGAACAGCTGCTCAACTTGTATCAGGCGCAAGTTCGGTCATGCATGGAGTACTGCTCTCACCTCTGGGACGGATCTGCCAAGTACCAGCTGGATGCACTAGAGTCGATCGAAAAGCGGGCCAAGAGGCTCATCGGCAGTGAGATATTGGTCAAGTCTAGGCTCCAGAGCCTTGAACATCGGCGCCAAGTTGCCAGTCTGTCGGTTTTTTATCGGTTACATTTCGGGGAGTGTGCGTTGGAATTGCATGAACTAATTCCTCCTAGCCCTTTCCATTATCGGAATACAAGACGTACGGCGATGTGTCATCGGTACATGGTGGACATTCCACCCATACGCACCAAACGTTTTGGGAATACTTTCATTATGCGTACAGCTAAGGAGTGGAATTCCCTGCCGGAGTCTGTATTTCCTGAGAACTACAACCTGGGAGTCTTTAAGTCAAGAGTGAATAGGTTTCTTCTAGGTAAGCGCGCTACATCGTCGACCACATCATCACTTACCATCAGGTGAGATAGTGTTCAAGCGCGAGCCTATCAATAATAAAAAATAAAAAAAAATAAAAAAAAACAACAACAAAACGAATTTTCTAAATCGGACCAATTGACAGAGACATCGGTGAAAATATAAAAAAAACAAAGTCGAACATAGAACCTTCTCCTTCTGGAAAGTCGGTTAAAAAGAAAATAATAATTTCTACAAGACCCACGCAATCAAATGTCATGCAATATATCGCACCATCGAATCCTGTAGCGGGGGATATTTCTTACTGTTGCCTGTTTATGTCCTCAGACCAGACAGGCATTTAATTCAATAAGATTCATGGAGCTACGAAGACAAAAATCAGTAGATTATTGTTATAGTAGACATTCTTAAACGGTAGGACACATAATAATTAAGTAATACTTCAACAGTGTATCATAAAAATCAACGAAATTTTTGAATAACTGAAAAACTAGGTGTAATTTTCAAATATCATGCTAGATCTCTTCTTTAAACGTCGTCAGAGAGATTTCTCTATAAATCATCAAAGGACCAATTAATAGTTATAGGTGTATAACATTTATCTTCAGATAGTAAGACTCATTACTTATATAAGTAGGTACTTTATTATTTACTAGTGAGAAGTGTTTTATCATACCAAGGGAATATTATACCGCGATTAAAAGTAACCTATGTGTTATTCCAGACTATAATCTATCTCTGTGAAAAATTTCATCCAGATCCATTCAGCCGTTCTGGCGTGATTGAGTAACAAGCATATATCCACACACACTTCCATCCAAACATTCACATTTGTATTATTAGTAAGATTATCTACATCCACGCATGCTGCTACAGGAAACTTTCCACTGTATAATTTTGTGTGTGTAAAATTAATAACTATGCTTAACTTTTACATGCGTTTTTGTGAACGGTTAGTGTAGAAAGTAAATCTTATAATAATAAATAATCATATTTATCTATTTATTTTAAGGAAAGCTTACAGACTAATAACAAACACTTACACTATATACAAAAGAAAGGTACACTTAGGCGTCGAAGTACTCATCCACATCGCTGTCATCCGGGAACGTGCCCAGAAGACTGGCAGCATTGCCACGTTGAATGGCAATGCTGATTCAAAGAAAGAGCCAGCCCTCTGGTCACGCACAGTGTCGATCAGTCGGCGAGAGATCTCCTTAAAAAGGAGACGTGCACTTGGGCCCCATGACCCAAGCGTTTCGACCCCAAACGGCTCAAAACTGTAATTACCGATTATTTTTCTTTTGTAGTGTAAGTAGTTAGTTTAATTTTAATTTTGTAAACTTTACTTTTGTTTAGTGTTTAAGTATGTACATATATAATATTGATTAAATAAATAACAAACATATCATAACATTAGGACCTGATTTACTTCCCAAATACCACATCCAATACTTCTAATACCTACACAACGATCTCGAACAAACCAACCGGGGTCCGGTCGGAAAATCGCTAAGTACTTACACTGATTGAACAAGTTTCTGCCATAAGAACCGGCGAGCTCGCTCTCGTGTGAAATTAGCCGACGACGCTGATTGGCTGCCATATTTTGTTTCTTTCGTTGCTCATAACTTGTTATTGTAATTAGCCAGAACGAAGAAAACGAGGACATAGAAGGTAACATAGTTTTGTTTGTTTTGGGTAAACGTCTTTGCAATTTAGATAAATAATTCCCTAGTGTTCGTGTGATTTTCTTCGAAACACAATCGTTATTTTTTTGGTTTGTAAATCATCAAATAACTTCTACCGCAGTGGTTGAAGCAGGAGGGCGTGTCAGACTTTTACTGACTAAAACCCACCTGTGTTCCATCAGTTCCTTGAGCCGCGGTAACTCTTTTTCAAAGAAACACAATCGACTGGAAATCAATTTTGATTTGATATCTGATGTCCATCACCAAGGTTTAAAACACGCTGAGGATGGTCTTTGATAGATGACCATCCGTTAAAAACGCTGAGGATGGTCTTTGATAGATGACCATCCGTTAAAAACGCTGAGGATGGTCTTTGATAGGTGACCATCCGTTAAAAACGCTGAGGATGGTCTTTGATAGGTGACCATCCGTTAAAAACGCTGAGGATGGTCTTTGATAGGTGACCATCCGTTAAAAACGCTGAGAATGGTCTTTGATAGGTGACCATCCGTTAAAAACGCTGAGGATGGTCTTTGATAGGTGACCATCCGTTAAAAACACGCTGACGATGGTCTTTGATAGGTGACCATCCGTTAAAAACACGCTGACGATGGTCTTTGATAGGTGACCATCCGTTAAAAACACGCTGACGATGGTCTTTGATAGGTGACCATCCGTTAAAAACACGCTGACGATGGTCTTTGATAGGTGACCATCCGTTAAAAACACGCTGACGATGGTCTTTGATAGGTGACCATCCGTTAAAAACACGCTGAGGACGGTCTTTGATAGGTGACCATCCATTTCATACCGAAACCCCGCCATGCTTCAGAAACCACGTAAAGCCATTGGTATCTTCTGTTGTTTGTAATGAAAGAACTCAGTTAGTGGAGTAGACTGGGTAGTGGAGGTCAGAGAAGTGGTCGCTTCATGTAAAATACTAGTATGCATTTGACTAGACTGGAAATTGTTGGATAAACACTAGGTAGACCAATTCAATTGGTTGCAACGTCTATTTATTTATTTATTGAAAGTCCTGTCACATGACATCATCATATCAGCCGAAAGACGTCCACTGCTGGACATAAGCCTCTCCCAAGCGTCGCCACATTGACCGGTCCCGTGCGTCTCGTATTCAGCGGATCCCCGCAACTTTCACCAGGTCCGTCCAGGTCCAGGTCCACCTAGTGGGAGGCCTTTCAACGCAAGGTCTTCCGGTTTACGGTCGCCACTCCAGAACTTTTCTGCCACATCGGCCATCCGTTATGCGAACTCACAGTGCGAACTACATCACACACATTGCACATATACAGAACAATCTCAATTACTACGAGACCAATGACTCAATAACTGCAGTATCTAATACACACAATTCAATACATGATTCAATACAAAAAATCAAAACAAGTTAAAATTTTCAATGCACTCACCTAGACTCTAGACCTACTAAAGTAAAAATCTACCTAGCATTAGTTTCGAAGAGTGAAAGTTTGTAAGAAATCAATATCTGCACCTAAATCATTAACAGCCATCAGCAGGGCTATTAATATTACTAATTCAAATAAAGCCATTCACCTATATATCATCATCCCCATCTTGACAAGTTATAATACGACTAATGCAGCTTCGACTGTTTAATTATCAATGACAACTAGTAATCTCCTCTAATGCTGAGTAAATACCTCGCTGTCAGCCTGTAATTAGTTAGACAACCTCATTTGTTTGACTTACCTATTGGCTATGATTTACATCATGAGCTGTATAAATAATGTTGTGGTAATGTGTTTAGTTGGCTCAAAAGACAATAAATACCATCGTTATCAGCCTTATAATGTTCCCACTGCTGGGACACAGGCATCATCTCTGTGAGAGAGGTAATGGGCCTTAATCCACCACGCGGGCCCAGTGCGGGTTGGTGGATGTCATTTGTTTTCGAATTTTTGGTTCTAGGACATGCCGGTTTCCTCACGTGAAAAAATACCACTTCGTCATAGTTCTACTGATATTGTTGATGAAAACCAGACAATTCGGGGCGATTAACATACCCTATTTTTCGAGCTTCCAAACACCTATTCTCTATCGTTCGCGTTGGACAAAAAAATAATTAGTTCATTTTATCAGCACCAATTGAAAATAGCAATTTTGTATGAAGATTCGTGTATCACATCTCTTTATTCATACTTTCTTGCATTTTGGACACCGATATTTCCCCGCAAATTACCCTGCTACACATCTAAGCTAAACAAGAAAAATCACGACAATAGAAATTCTTAATCGAGCCAAAACGATCACCAGAAAGCTGTAATCCCAAAAGAATTTTCCGAGTCATTCGCGTCGAGTTAGGCGACAATAAGATTTAATTTAGCCGACAACGCGGACGGCATGTCATGTGTTTACCGACGATGACGGTGATGGAGCGTCCCTTGGGCGTAAAGCGTTACATTCGAGTTCGACCTGAACGGGAAGAAATGCCACGTCAAACTGTAATGGGATGTTTTGTTGGTATATATAGGATATTTTTGTAGAAAAGCTGGGAAGGAGTTCCTACCGCCTTAATCGTGATCTTTGTGAAAGATATGCTTGCGCTTAATGTGTCGGTATCCACCTTATTATCTATGGTATCAATTTCGTCTCTAAGCTAATATGGTGCACCTTTTCCTTCCCATGTATAAAAGCGTCGTTACTTTTTAAAGCAACTGGTTAGTTTGTTACATTTAAGGCGCGTCCCCGAGCAAAACGCCGCGCTAGTCGAATTTTGTGCAGTTTTTAAGAACTATCTACTCTTTATTTAAAAAGAAATATCAATTAATAAAAATACATTAAATTTCTACATAATGTTGATTCTAAAATTGAAGTACACTTTTTTTTTAAAGATGTATATGTGTCACTAATCGCCTTCCAACAAAACCATAAAAATGTGAAATAATTATTGATAACATGCATCTCCTCGTAAAGTATTCATTAATTATTTTTTATACTAACACTAATGAATAGACAATTTGATAACGAACATTTTGTAAGTTTTATTTTTTTCAAAAGACCAATATTCCATTTTATAAAGATTTTATTCTAAAATCTGGGCGTATTCACTACCGTAATTCATGCGCCACCAGTGCCGCTAGGCCAATAGGAATGCTCATATCGCATGCTGATTTTTTGGTCAGAGTACGGCATTAATAAACAACTGGTCAGTTTGTATTTTCAGTATATATTTCGTTATAAATGTTGGTCAAATCACTTGAAAATCTCGAAGTCCTGTGCTAAGATTCAAAACCACACAATCCAAATGATGATGAAATCTTGCAACCATTTTAGCATAACGTGAAGAAAATATGTATTAGATACTCTGCCTTAATACAAAAGTCATCCTACACAGATCCACTCACAATCATGTTCCTACAATTAAGTAGACAAACATATCCCAACTCTGTATAAAATCTTGGAGCATTGTCGTCTGACAACGGTCCTATCCGGTCCGGATCCGCGGGGTTACGTTTATTTACCCGCCGGTCCGCCGGTCCGGTCGTCCTCTGTGTACTTAGTACGGCTCTCATTTACGAAGTTAGACGTCCGGCCAAGCCTCGTCTGTCTTATTTGGATAATGCCAAGCAAATATGTAGATTTGCAAGCATTATGTGCCCTACCAGTTTTTGACAACGTTAAAAATTCATGGAGTCACCAGACACCCTTTTTGCTACCTAAAGTCGTGCATTTATAATTTGTTTGACTAACAGACATTTTATTTCTCCCTCTTTAGAAGGCATTAGTAGTCGGTTTTTATAGTTTATTTTTTCATATTTTCTGTGTATATTGTGTCGTATAGCGATGTTGGCGCGACGCCGAGCCGCGACAATAAAATTTCACGCGACATAAAGCAAAAACACACCCCAACGCATTACCACTGTAATATCTAACGACCACATTATGATGACCTGTCAATATTCCTACAAGACCACCCAATACATACTACTTCTGAAGAAGAAAGAAAGGGGAGGTAGACCAACCTGTGTGGTAGATAAAACACATCTTGTTATGGTAGTGCGGAAATCGTGAAAGTTTAGTCGGATGTTGAGATAACAACTATGAAAAGTAGAACTATAACAGTTCACGTTTGGTTTAATGAACATCGTGTTTGTCTGTTTTGATCTGCGATTTGTGAACATCGGATCTTATCACAGAGTTATAGTCCATTCGCGTTAAGAAAATACTGAGTTATCGTTGTCAGCCGGCCTCTCGACCGACTGGGTCGCAACAAATTAGAAATCAACAAATCATCGGCGATGAGGCACTGGTTAAGTCAAAGCTCCAGAGCCTTGAACATCGTCGCCGAGTTTCCGGCATACATGGTGGACATCCCACCCATACGCACTAAACGTTTTGAGAATACTTTTATTATGCGTACAGCTAAGGAGTAGAATTCCCTGCCGGAGTTTGTGTCAAGAGTGAATAGGTTACTTCTAGGCAAGCGTGCTCCATCGTCGACCACATCATCGCTTACCATCAGGTGAGATAGTGGTCAAGCGCGAGCCTATAATACTTACACAATACACAAAAAAAAAAGAAAGCTTGCGATCCGCTTGGTCGAGGGGCTGGCTGAAAAAAATAACTCACTATTTTCTTAAGGTGAATGGACTATAGGACACCATTTGACAAACATCATACAAACAAACACATTACACACTTGATAAAAATCATTCATCAATAGTGATGATAATGGCAGGATGGATGCTAATTTTAACACGCTTTTATTAGCTTGGTATGTAACTATGTATCGATGTATCAATGTAACGGAATCTTTGAACGTGATTTTCACCCACTTCAAAACGTCGGATTGATTTGAAGCTTTGCACACCTATCAAGGACCGATGACAATGCAATAATTTAGTCAATGTCAAAGTACTTTTGAAAGTCAAACAAAAATTCAAATTTACAATTAATAAGAGTTGTTTCTACCGTGCGCGTTTAAATTGTTTGTCCCATTAGCCTTACCAAGATCTTCAGGATTAGCGACTTTTTAGTTCAATTTACCATTAAAGCGTGTTTTATAGTTTTTAGAACTAAAATTTATTACATTTATCTCTGATATGTCTAAAGTTCAAGATCCTGTCAAGGAATTGCCAAATTAGGTAGTAAAAAATAAGATAAATACGATGAATAAACAAACAACCACCCTTCAGCTCTTAATGAATAAAATGAATGTTACTCAAGTATAAAAAGTTGGTAAAAATAAGTCAATCAATAATCGCCTCCAAAGGTACACCGACTTGTCTGATAAAATCTGTGAGAAAATCTTGATACTTTAATGGAGACGACGATTTGAATAATTTGATCATAGAAAATGGTCTAAACACCAAATATTCTTTTTTGACAGTCAATACTTACTGTACTTATACCACCATACATTTTGGTAATGGTTAAGTATAATTTTTATCCCATCTGGAAGTATATTTTCCTGAAACTTAGAACATGCAAGTTAGTATAGTGATGTAGATGTGCATCGGTGAGAATGGTAGTGGACAGAAACTTTCTAAAATCTTAGTCACATCCATTAAGAGGAAATTCGAGCAGAGAGCTCCGACTGTATTTCCTAAATAAAAAGTCATCAATAGAAAGACCTTTGTTAGTTTCTTTTTTGATAATACATTATCTTTAGAAGCACTTGAACCCTCAAAAAATGCTCAAATTTGCGCTGTTAACAGCGGCCTAGTCTACAAATTGAAAACTATAAATGAAAAAGAAAAACATAGAAGCACAACAATATCATTTTATTCAATTTATGGAATATCCTTTAAATTTGTCCAATACTGGAGGACGAAATCGGCGAGAGCCAAACCTAGAATTTTTTTACTTAGGATCTTCAGTCAGATGTCTGCGACCGCATTTCCTCTCATGTCATGCTGAATGCCTAGTGTGGGTTATCTGGTGCAGTAATTTATTTATAATTAATTGTTCACTATACCTATCAACTAGTCGCACATTTGGTTGCATTATTTTATAATTCTTGTTGTAAATTATAATGTGTAACTGTTTTTTCCCCCAAATATTAATAAATAAATAAACTAGCTGTACTAATTTGAAATAACCTTTTAAGTGGAATCGGCACTTTTCAAATAAAGATTTATTTAAAGTATCAAGACATCCCGGCGGCACAAGTTAATCTTGTAGAATTTTAACGTTTGCGCTCGTTAGTCTGTAATAAGACGGAGTTGTATCAGTCAAATATTGATGCTGAGCTCCTTCATATTGATTAGCGGGGCCGCGCCCTGTGCTGCCCTTATCTACCATTATAAGAACGTTGCTGAACATTATTTTACGAGTAGATACTGATTTCTTGTGATAAAATATATTCATATATCATAGTCGGCAACACATCCACCAAAAATATACCTCCTTTGCATTTGAAGGACATGGCAGCTTTTCCAATAATCAGGCAAGCATATTATAAGTTGGGGGATTACATCGCTGATAAAAATTCTTGGCTGGTGGTTCTGCTCCGCAGCCACTAGGGCGCAAGAACAATTAGTGATGGGCAGAAAAGTTTCAAAGTATTGTTGGACCTGCTAAAGATTGTATAAAGATAAAGATAGTTTTTTGAATATATTTGTATTGTATAAACTCAATTTCTTTTAGTATTTTATAACTGCACAGCACATGTGTGAGTACTATGTTCCGACTGTAGATAAATCTACCATTTACTGTAACTATGTGTCGTTCGTTGACTCCTGTGTGCCCTGGTAGTTGAGTGTGTCATGCTCTCTCTAATTTCTTTTTGATGGTGGCACATGTGTTGGATCATTCGGTTCCCTTCATGATGGTTGAGCTGAGTGGTGCCGATCTATGTGTCATGTTCGTGAACGGGCGCCATCAGTTGGGATTGGTCATAACTTAGCTGCCTCGGCCTGTTTTTAATTATCTATGTATTGTTATTTTTTAATTGTTTGTATTGTTTACTCTAGACGCTTTTACGTGCACGTCTTTTTACATCATTCTCACATATATGTATTTTTCCAACAAGAAATGTTGTAACCAAATACTTGTAAAACAATTTTAATTTAAAAACAGTAAGTGTGGAGTTTCTTGTCCATTCTTCTCCATAACAAGCTACATTTCCGAATGGACGGTAGAAAAAAATATTTATACTTTTATTTTTATTTTTTTGACGTTACAAAAGTGCCGCTTAATAGAATATAGAAATTTTTGATTTTGAAAATCGTAACAACGCGTCAATTGTAGTCTAGCTTACTTCTTTAGCATGTATGATCTAGGGAAAGTTTTGAAAGTCAATTCAGAAAATTATACATAAGCAGCGGGTTGATAATAGAACACAAGAATTATGCTGTTATAGTGTAAGACAAAAAATGCTACCTACGAATTATAGAAGTACTAGCTGACCCCGGGTTCGCACCCGTCAACTGACTACCTACCCTACCCTACCTTATCCTATCTACCTACCTACCCTACCTACATCTCTACCCTACTTATCTACCCTACCCTACCCTATATACCTACCTACCCTACCTACTCTACCTTACCTACTCAACCCTACCTACTCTACCCTACCCTACACCAAATCCATTTCTTTTTTCATTCTTAAAGTAGCCTATGTCCTTTCTCAGGATGCCATCTATCTCCCTGCCAAATTTCATTGCATTCCAGACAGACAGAGTTACTTTCTAATTTATAATATTTTAGCTTCTGCTAGCGGCATCGCCCGCGTGTATTATACATATAAACCTTACTCTTGAATCACTCTAAACCGCATCAAAATCCGTTGCGTAGTTTTAAAGATCTAAGCATACATAGGGACAGACAGACAGCGGGAAGCGACTTTGTTTTATACTATGTATACGTATATGTATAAGGAAGCATGAATATTTACCATTTTTAACATAAGATACGTAGACAAAATTTAGTGTAACATTTCGCTTTGACCTGTCAAAAAAACGCCAATATGCGCTGATTTTGACAGATCATGGTGTGGGGTAAGTTTTGTTTCCGTATCTTAAATCACCCTACAGAATATTACAGCAATATAAACAGCGCTTATGTCGATGTTTCTCCTCCACGTAACACAGTGCTGTCCGTCTTCATTAGTGTAACGCAATCAGCGTGAACGTCCGCACCAACACGCACGCGCTCGCCCTAACTCCTGCATCACTACTATTGGATTTAAACTCGCATGCCAAGAAACGAAGTCATAGGTGAGGAAAGGTGAGGTAAGCCTTTGTGACGTGGAGTGTGGGGCTCAGTTACTTTTAGGAATCTAGATATTAACCCTAATATCTAAATTTCTAAAGGTCTAAAAAACTACTTTCAAGTCTAGCTTTGAGGACCGAAATTGACTATAAAATTAGGAAAACTAGTCTTGTTGCTTAGTTGCATAGGCGTCCAACAACCGTCACCGCATCGAGCGCTCTTTAGCTTCTTACATCCAGCATATTTCATCGGTCCGCTTAAGCACCTAGTTCTAGTTAATTTCTGCTTTCCTGGCTGTTTTAATAAATAAACAATTAGGACAGTTGAATTTTAAAACGTCTATCGATACTATTTATTACGAAACATTCATGCTCTTCTCTATGTTTCATCGTGGGTGCCCTTCGAGGAATACTTTAGGTGCGCTTAATCAGGTGCGATTCAAATAGTGCACTTCGAGGAATATACCCCCTACACTCGTGTATGAAAAATTGAAGCTCTAAATGCCTTTTGAATTGGCAAACTCAGTTTGTTACTTCTTCATTTAAACTAAGCGAGAACAGCTCATGTTAAAATATGAGTTACCTAAAAGATTACAAGACGTACGGACATGAGCCATCGGTACATGGTGGACATCCCTTCCATACGCACAAAGTGTTTTGCTAATACTTTCATTGTGCGCACAGCTAAGGAGTGGAACTCCCTTCCGGGGTCTTTGTTCCCTGATTGCTACAACCTTGGGGTATTTAAGTCAAGAGTGAATAGGTTTCTTCTAGGCAAGCCGGCTTCACAGTAGAACACATCATCGCTTACCATCAGGTGAGATAGTGGTCAAATGCGATACTATAGACAAAAAAAAATAAGCTAACCAGCTGGATAGACTGTCCAAGGTTCACCAAAAGTCCCTAAATACTGTCACTAGTAGAATACCACAAAATGTTACTATTCCTAACGTTTTTCAACGGAACTGCGTTACAAAGGACATGGCCAGAATTTGTATGGAGCTGTGCCCTAACAAAAAGCTTTACGTCGTATTAAAGCTTAGAGGTATGGTTTTCCAATAGTTGTTATTTTATGATCAGAGAAGAAGCGAGAGACACTGTATATGGAAACAAAAAAATGCCGAATCATTTTGAATAGCAATGATGTCGCATTTATGTGACAGTTGACAGTGACAGTTGGCATTTGACAATGACAGTTGACAGTGACATTTGACAGTGACATTTGACAGTGAGATTTGACAATGACAGTTGACAGTGACATTTGACAGTGACATTTGACAGTGAGATTTGACAATGACAGTGACATCACAATCACTCTCAAACGCAAATGCACTGCATAAAAACCGCTCAAAAACAATTAACATACATAGTATATGTATATAGCTAGTTATTGTTAATTAAGTATTTTATATTATGTAAATTTTAAATTATCTGCCAATAAACATTTTCTATTAACATACATATTTTTTGGATTTTTTTGTCACCTGTTCTAAAGAAAAGCAATTGTTGCGTTTAATTATAATTTCTTTTACAAGTAATTTTCACATAATAATAATTACTGTACATTAACGTATTCTGAATTCATTGTAGGGCAGAATCTTGTCATGTCCTTTGTCCTAACTACGCTTTATAAATCTAAACACTATTTTCTCTATTCTCTTTATGGATTACCGAAATGCTTAGAAAAGTCCTAGCAGCCAATTTAACTGTCTATTCGTTAACAAAGCTAATGAGAAAATCAGCGAAATTTCACAACTAAATACGAGTGACCTACATAGAGAGAGTTCATTCTGCCACTAACAAGTTACAAAATTAAGCTTCAGCTGCTCTACAAAGTGATCCCTACAATTAAATGTCCAGTCAGACTATGAAAATAAACTATCTGTCTCTGTCCATTCCAGGTTGCCTGGAAGAGATCGCGGCATGCGATAAGGCCGCCCATTGTCTGTTTTTAGTATTAAATTTCTTGTTTTCTTGTTTATTATGGTGTACAATAAAGCGTATATAAATAAAAATAAATATCTGTTTTTAGTTTATAGTGATAAAATGTAGCATTTGTTTGCCACATGGGACTACACAAGAATACAACATACTCATCATAGCCCAATACTCCTAAAAGTAAGGAAAACTCAAACAAGAATGTTTTAAAAATAATATTGAAAAGACAGTTGAAGGATCCCATGCTCACCGAAATCGCGTGATTTTTTGCAAAAATAAATAGTTGAGAAATATTTTAGATGATTAAGAAAATAACACATTTTAATAGGTTTTTTTCGTCCAATTGATTAACTATGAGGACGTGGCAGTTGCAGACACTTTCAAGATTAGTATATTCTGACGTCCTATTTCCACAAAAAAACAACCCAAAATACATCATAAATTTGAAACTCGAACCATCTCAACGAAGTAACGGTATAAGGGGAGTTACACAAGAGCACACCGTCGGCATAGCATCGTAATTGTCGGAGCTGGCGTCGCGTAGTAACGCCGCGCCGGCGCTGTGTGCCGAGGCGCGAAGCGTGAACGACACCTGGCTGCTACCTGAGCCTCGTCGACCACGGCCTCCTACCGTGTGTACCAAGACTTATTTAATGGTAGGATTATTATTGGTGTTATGTTGTGTTAATTGGGATTTGTGTTAGTTTAGTAGTTGTCTTAGACATCATTGAATACTGAACAACAAATAGAATATACAAATAGTATAAATAATAGGTTATACAAAATTATTAAGCATACTTATAATAATTAAGAAGCCTTCCGAAAGTAATCACTTGCGTGCTACGTAAGTGCTACGGTTGCTACGAATTTGCTACGTGTGCTATGAAAAAAACATCAATCTTTCTTTATATGCTGCGACCAATAAGGTAATAATTATTTTATTGATGTTGATAAGTGATGAAAATAGTCCCTTTTCGTGTCTGTCTGATGTGTTTTTCACAATCATTTACAAAAAAAATATTCTGGTATGTTTTTGTGTAGGTACATTCATATTAAACTTGTCACAAATGTTAAGAAATATCTGTGTTCTGTCAAGTCGTATAAATCGTGTAAAGCAGGACATATCTATCTACAATTCCTCATAAAGCATATTCAAAACCCTCAGCCACACCCAAATAATTCATCAAACAAAGATTAGCACCATCAAATGCAGAATGTGTCGCTTCAAAGAATATTTCAATTGATAAAGGAAGGAAAGATCACTCACAACAAAGAGAGGACCCGGAAGTGCCTGAGGGTTGAATAGTTTGAGTCCTCCGACCTCCGAGGTCAGGGGAGAGGGGAGGGCTTAGACGTTACTTTATTTCCAAATATAAATAGGTCAACTAGTATCGCTTGATTTATATATAGATTCGGATTAAAAATAATGTGTTATGGAAAACAATAAAAAATAACTATCTAAAACTGTTTTTGGGCTGATTTTTTTATTTGTGTTTATCGCCATATTATTCATAAAAGCCATTCAAAATCAAATCAATTCCGATCAATAAGGATACAAAATATGTCACCACCATATTTATTCTTCAGATAAACGTTATTGAGAGCAATCAGCCCTTAGTAAATTAAATGATTTAACATAAATAAATTATTTCTTGTGTACTGCGGATAAGTTAATGTGATCGCCAACCAGTCTCTCAAGTGCGGTGATATTGACATGGTATCTTTTTGACTGCAACATTCTCAAGGCAGAGTCAAGTTTTTCCCTACAAATATCCTTTGAAATAAGGAACAAATTGCTTGCAAATAACCTCCAATACTTTATAAAATGAACAACACACTTGAACCTACCCTCCACCTAACGTTGCCATGAACACAACACATACTTACAAACTTGGTGTATCTCCCGGTTTCTCGGACACGTCTCGGCGGGCGGCGGCGTGGGGTGTAATTTGAACAAATGAGCGACTGCTACCGAACCAAATTAGATTCTCGCCGGTGCCGGCCGACCGCCGGACGGCACCAGACGCCGCTGGACGCCCGCCGGATCGCCTCCACTCGCCAACAGATTACGGCACTTGGGTCCGGAGTCGGTGCAATTTGTATCGTCTCAATAAATAGATCTTATGCCTTTTTGGAATCGGATTAGGTATGGGGTTGGTATCGGAATTGCATCGATTGTAAATGGAATTGCATTAGATTTTATATGTTCTAGTATGTTCAGCCTTGTCGTAGCAGATGTCGAGACCCAGCAAAGGATATTATGCCTACCATAAGAAAGGTTCTGCTAGACGGCCTCTTCTCGTTAAATTCGATTCATGTTAGACTCTATTTAGCTTTCGGAAACATCATGGAGAACTCTGTACTTCTAAGGACACCATAACTTACCGAATAACAAATCATAAAACCCCACTTCGTGTCCAGACAATTACTGTCCATACCAGGTTGCCTGGAAGAGATCGCGGAATGCGATAAGGCCGCCCATTGTAGGTATGTTTTTGCCCACTTTAAGTTTATTAACACCCTTTTTATTAGCTTGGTATGTATCAATGTATCAATGTAACGGAATCTTTGAACGTAATTTTCACCCCCTTCAAAACGTGGGATTGATTTGAAACTTTGCACACTTATCAAGGACTGATAACAATGCAATAATTTAGTCAAACTCAAAGCCAAAGTCAAAAAAAAATATGTTTATTCAACTTGGTTCAAATTTACAAGTAATAAAAGTTGATTCTACCGTGCGCGTTTAAATAGTTTGTCCCATTATAGCCTTACTAAGATCTTCAGGATTAGCGACTTTTTAGTTTACCATTAAAGCGTGTTTTTTAGTTTTTAGAACTACAATTTAATTTTATAATATATATAATAGGATAGCAAGGTGTAAATAAATAAATAAATGAAATCTCAAAAAGAGCAACTTAAAGAATAAATCAAATCAATACTGGCCGAATGTAAATAAATGCCGTGTTATCCGGTGTTTAAACATTGTAGGGCGTCGCCCCACCGGCTCCTAATCAAAAAATTGAACTTTCAATAAAGGGAATCATTAATTCTGCTTAGGGAGGGATCCCGTAACATCCTAACGAACTCCACAAGAATCTTGGGATGTTTTTGTCGGATAATTATTTGAAAGAAATACTTAGGAGCACCGGGCCTCCGTCCGCTGGGGAAATTGTTTTCGACGCTTTACAAACAGCGGAGAAAAATGTCTTAGTTTTTCTTGTGTGGGTATTTTATATACCCATGTATGTGTGTGTAGGTAGCTCCTCGTCGTACACGTGTTTGTGATTTGTATTGAAAGACATTTCGGATTAAGTTGGCTAAAATTGGAATAAAAGAAATCTATAAAAACTTTTTTACAAAAAAAAACAACCGACTTCAAAAAAAAAACTACAAAGCGAAAAATAACTTCAATTTTGGAATTCGGTGTTCCTGTTTTCGTTTGTTCGTTTTTTGACACCGACGACTTGTGTTTTTTTTTGGAAGTCGGTTGTTTTTTTTTTTTGTAAAAAAGTTTTTACTTTTTAGTTGTGGTACTGGACCAGTTCTAAAGGCTAGGGTAGCTATAATTCCCAAAGTGATGCCAGAGAATAGATTAACCCAATAATATGAAACTTAAACAAAACCGGTGGAATGAGAGTATACCAAGGTGAAATGTTCACACCTGCGCGTTAAGAGCGTACCAGTGTGATGTTATGTTATAAAATGGTGTAAACAATAAACAGATATGCGATTGCAGCTATCCCGAGTGATTTGCCGTCGTTTATTGAAGATTTCTGATGTATATATCCGAAGTTCCTCATCAGATCTTGATGAAATTTAAATGGGACCACATGAGCACCAGCTTTCAAATAAAAAATCATCGAAATCGGTTCACCTAGTCAAAAGTTCTGAGATAAAGAACCCTCCTTTTTGGGCAGTCGGTTAAAAAGAGATGTGTAGTATTATGGTGTACAATAAAGTCAATTCTTTTATATAATTTTGTTCAATTTCAAAAGCTATAAATATTTTTGGCATAAGAATAAACAGTTTTTTGCAGTTCGTATTTTGGATTTCAAAACGATTAATGACAAAAGGCTCGTGACTAATTACATGGGACTTAAAAAACATAGCGCCATCGGTACATGGTGGACATCCCATCCATACGCACAAAACGTTTCGGGAACACTTTTATTATGCGTACAGCTTAGGAGTGGAATTCCCTGCCGGAGTCTGTGTTTCCCGATAGCTACAACCTTGGGGTCTTTAAGTCAAGAGTGAATAGGTTATTCCTAGGCAAGCATGCTTCACCGGCGACCACATCATCGCTTACCATCAGGTGAGATAGTGGTCAAGCGCGTAAATGTCATTATTATCCCGAAGGCTCTTTTACTATCCGCAGGCTTATTACGTAAGAAACAGCAATCAGCAATCATCGCGCGATCAAACGCTTTATGTCATAAAAGTCGGCATTACCTACGTTTGCTTTAATCCCTCGCTGTTTGTCAAATGCACAAATTTCAAAAAAAAAACTGCCAAATACTCTGAATTCTGTAATTATTAGTAATCATTGCGCATAAATCATTATCGTTTCTCGCAAGATACGTAATAAGCCTGCCGGATAATCCATAAAACCCGATAATATATAAATCCAGGTTATAAACTATCTGTAAGCCAAAAAGACAAAAAATTGCGTGATCGAATCAGAAATGCGCTTCCAAACATCCTTTATAATGCGCACAGCGAATGAGTGGAACTCACTGCCTGCGTCTGTGTTTCCGAACGCATTCAACCCGAATCTCTTCAAAGTTAGAGTGAACAGGCTTCTTCTGGGTAAGCTCACTCCATCGTAGACTCTGTCTCTGTCACCTATGACCTAGACTAGAGTCAAGAGCAAACCCATTACAAATAAAAAAAAAAAAAAAAAGTTGAGATCCGTAAGAGAACCAGGGTTACCGACATAGCCCGAAGAATTGCCAAACTTAAGTGGCAGTGACATTGCTCGCAGAACGGATGGCCGATGGGGCAGAAAGGTTCTGGAGTGGCAACCGTGAACCGGAATACGTTGCGTTGGAAGGCCTGCAACCAGGTGGACCGATGACCTGGTGAAGGTTGCAGGGATCCGCTAGTTGCGGGACGCACTCGACCGGTCAATGTGGCGACGCTTGGGGGAGGCCTATGTCCAACAGTGGAAGTCTTTCGGCTGATATGATGATGATGATGAATTTTATTTTAATAAAAATCGTACTTAGTAAACATTAATGACTATTACAAGCTTATTTATAAAAACTTTTTGGGGCTTCAATAAAAATATCGACGCTCCTTTGCAAATTCTATAGAACATATAATTGCTAAACGAATACTAAAAAGTGTCGAGATTTTTTAAAATAACGAGTTTTCTTCATAGTAATCGGCTAATCAGTATTTTAACTAATAATATGATCAAAAAGTAATTTATAAATACTCGTAAAACCCCTTAATCTTTATTCTAAATCACAAACAAGCGACAGACAACCACAAAAAACAGCAGTGTCTCCCGGCTATTGATCGGATATTTTTCTTAGACGTTATTACGGTAATGCAGCCAATCTCGCCGGCAAGGAGCCGACATCGCGACCGGCGGGAATTAATGATGTCCTTTATTGGAGCCACCATTTTTTGATTCCATCCCGCACCCTAAACAAAGTCATTTTACCGCTATTCTTCTATATCAAAATACATTGCGGAGTTTTCTTATCTCTAACTTCTTTCATTACTCACAAAACGCGTAATGTATTTTGAATTTGGAAAAGATGCCGTCGTCGTTAGCTCTAGTAGGCTTTTTACTTCGAACAATCGCCGGAGGCGTAGTAAGCCAACAAAATCCTTGTTTACACGATCAGAGCCCACATTAAAAGCATACCCCAGTCGCTTTAAGGCATTATTTGGTTCTGTCAAGGATTACTGTATTATATTGTCAAAATGGCATCAAAATGGCAAAATAAAAAGAAAAAAATTACCTCTAGGTATTGAACAACGAACAACGGCTTAGTAGGCGTTTCGGCCGATGAGTTTCGCCCGATCCGGCCGAAATAGGAATTTCATTATTATTAATATTTTTGAGTGGTGTTTCGGACGAATCCTGTTTTAGAGGCAAAGTAACGTCAGAAACATAAAATCGGTAGAGAGTTTAATAACATGACAAAAATATAACTTTCTCTTTTGCTTTTTAGTTAGACTTTGAACATTATAAGCATTTAAAACCAAACTACTAGCAGGCTAGAATCATGAAGAAGTCTTAATATTTGCAGGGCTGGAATCGTTACCGGTAAAGACTAACTAAAGTACCAGGGGATTATAATCATGAGGAAGTATTACCAAGGCTGGAATCATGATATGTAAAAAGAGTACCGAGAGATTTAATATTCTGATCTCCTGGTACTCCGTTAGTCTCTACCGCTTATGATTCTAGGCTCGCAAATACTTCTCCATGATTCTGGTCTCCTGGTAGTTTGTGTATAAATGTTCAACATGTAACTATAAACGCAAAAGAGGAAGTTATATTATTATCATGTTATTAAACTCTCAACTGATTTTAATCGAATTTTAAATTTTTACGTCCTAAAAAAATAATTGTCCCAACACTAGTAAACATCTCTGGTGCCATTTTGTACGCTTTTTAATTGATATATGATATGACTGATTAAAAAAAGAACAACCATACATGACAACCAGTTTGGTTTCAGGGCTGGATTGTCAACTGAGAGTGCAGTGTTGTGTCTTAAGCATGCTGTCACATACTATGCGAAGCGTGAGACGTCTGTTTATGCCTGTTTCCTCGACCTGTCTAAGGCTTTTGGTCTGGTTTCCTATGATGTGTTATGGAGTAAGTTAGAGCGGGTTGATTTACCCCCAGAACTAATAAACATTTTTAAGTTTTGGTATGGAAACCAGATCAACACTGTACGATGGGCTGGGGCGTTGTCTCATCCGTACGGGTTGGAGTGTGGGGTGAGGCAGGGTGGGTTGAGCTCACCTACGCTCTTCAACCTGTATGTGAACGAACTTATTGCCGAGCTCAGCAGTACCAGAGTTGGATGTTACGTAGACGGTATCTGCGTTAATAATATCAGTTACGCGGACGACATGGTGCTGCTGAGTGCGTCAATCTGTGGGTTGAGAAAACTGGTTGCCCAGTGTGAGGCGTATGCTGGGTTACATGGCCTTGCATATAACGTCAAGAAGTCAGAGATCATGGTCTTTGAGGCTGGGGGTAAGATATTAACCCCTAATCTCAAAGATGATGACGACATTGAACGGGAGCGGAGGGCGTTGTCGGTTAGAGCGAACATGCTGGCTCGCAGGTTTGCTCGATGCTCACTTTCGGTTAAAATAACGCTCTTTCGAGCCTACTGCACGTCCTTTTACACGAGCAGCCTGTGGGGTAGATATACGCAAAGGTCGTACAACGCTCTCCGCGTTCAGTACAATAATGCGTTTAGGATGCTGGTGGGGCTGCCTCGCTTCTGTAGTGCGTCGGGGATGTTTGCGGATGCGCATGTAGATTGTTTCTACGCAACCATGCGCAAAAGGTGCGCATCCATGATGCGCAGGGTGTGGGGCAGCTCCAACAGTATCCTAAGTATGATTTCGTGTCGCCTAGACTGTGTTTTCGTGGGTCGCTGTTGTGCCATCTCACATGGGTTGTCGCAACAGTGATTCACTGTTATTTTGTTTTTGTAGTGTCAGTTTGTTAGTATCTGTGTTACTAACATAGTTGTAAGTTTTACTAACCATCTTTTGAGTCGATGATACTTGAATAAAGATGAATTCTATTCTATTCTATTATTGTGATTTATCATGTTTACTGTTGTAATGGTATTAAGCTTTATCTTTTTCCAAAAATTGCCTGACTTTTACTTAAATAATATAACCCTACCTAAGGTTTTTCATTCTGACTGTACATAATTTGCTTAAAAAAGAGTATAGGCCGAAACACCACTCAAATATATGAATAATAATAAAATTCCTGTTTCGGTCGGATCGGGCGAAACTCATCGGCCGAAACGCCTACTAAGCCAGAACAACATAGTAATAATTTTTACGATATAAAATATGAATGCGTTGTTTTCCTCAAAGTTTTGGACGAATTAGTCACGGATAGGTTAAGAGAACAAAGCCTGACTACAGGATTAATATATCTTCCTTAAAAACAAGCTTTTATGTTTACCAATTTTTTTTTTATTTGCATTGTCACGAGAAGTGAATATGTGTGAAAAAAATCAGCTCAATCGAATAACTGGGAGATGGATATTAAACTTGCAAGCTTTAACTACATACACGGAACCACTGGGACAGGGGAAACAAACCGACCAAGTGCGAGTCGGACTCGCGCACGAAGGGTTCCGTACCGTTATCGCCAAAAACGGCAAAATAATCACGTTTGTTGTATGGGAGTCCAACTTAAATATTTAATTTATTCTGTTTTTAGTATAGCGGCAATAGAAATACATCATCTGTGAAAATTTCGTCTGTCTAGCTATCACGGTTCATGAGATACAGCCTGGTGACAGACGGACAGACAGACAGACGGAGCGCGGAGTCTTAGTAATCCCGTTTTTATCCTTTGGGTACGGAACCCTAAAAAAACTTATAAAAGTTCAGCAAATTTTAGTTTCTATGACATGAAAACGCA
The DNA here is from genome assembly GCA_948252205.1 of Orthosia incerta. Classification (NCBI taxonomy): domain Eukaryota; kingdom Metazoa; phylum Arthropoda; class Insecta; order Lepidoptera; family Noctuidae; genus Orthosia; species Orthosia incerta. Next base: position 10,683,041 of record OX411759.1, read on the forward strand.
TATCCTACCAATATTGAACCCGCTCTTAGTTCCCATAGCATCAACTCAAACCACGGCAACCGCGATCCCGCCAACTCGCTACTCATGATAAAGCCAGCGAACTCTTTGACCAATTACGTCAGACAAACGATACGGCGTGCACGCAGCAGCCGAGGCCGACTGATCGCATCACACCCCGCAGAGGCGAGCCAATTTATTGAAGGTACTACGAATTCAGTGTCGCACTGAGCTTGGATTAGCCAATGAGCGTACGTCAATATAGCGTTCATTAGTAGTTGTGTCGATCTTATTGTCTAGTAAGTTGAGAGTAGATCCCGATTTAGGTCTGTATTTTTGTGTGTGACTACGTTTTTCGACATTTTTTATTTAAATCCGTCGGAAAGTTAATAAGGCAAACCATTATGGCTTTATGGTTTATCTTGTTTCTTCAAAAATGGCCTCGTTTTTATTGAAGGTACTACGAATTCAGTGTCGCACTGAGCTGCCTCCAAACCCTGACGTGTCAAAACTATCATAGTTCGACTGTAAAAAAGGGACAGATCACATAAATCCGTCCCTTACACACACTCAAAATAACCTTACTCTAAGAGCTTATTGCCACCCCCCCTGGATAAGTTAGTGAGCATGCGTCAAAATAGCATTTATTAGGGAGGTATTACACTATCGTATATAGGATCATACATAGCTTATAGGATCGTATCTGTTATCAATACATATAATAAATCCGTAGAAAAATATTTTTTGTACATCGAAAAAAATTCAAAAAAAAATAGCCAGGGTGTTAAAGGATAACTAACAGAATTTTGGATTTCCAGCATTTTGGAATTTTTGTCTGTCTGTTTGTCTGTTTATTTGTGCACGCATCATGTGAAATGTACGAAACCAATGTAGATAACTTTTATACATACAAATTGTGCGTAACTTGAAGAATTACTTAGTTATTGTTTCATCGCAATCGGTTCACTCTATCAAAAGTGAGATGAATTTAAAGTGTTCAGGCAGTCAAATTATCACTGTTAACGCAATTCAGTTACTCGGACAGTTGAACTCGCTATTCGATAGATGGCGTTGTGCATTTAAAGTCATTTTCTGAATCGCGGTGTACGATTCTACGCGAAAGAACGATACTAGAAAAATATATTGGTATGTAGTATGTATATATATGTGTATGTAGGGTAGGCAGGAAGGTAAGTAAGGTAGGGATGGCAGGCAGATGTCGGGAGATGTAAATATATAACCACTAGAATCATATGTGTATCATAGTTCTTTAATCCTTTTTTTTGTAATATTTGGTTGTAATGGAGGACAAGTCGATAATGTGTACTACTTCTATTGCTTCGGCAGTGTGTACAGCAGTGTTGCCAAAAATAATTTTGGAATTCCACATCCACTATGCATATTGTGTAAGAGCAGTGGTGGCCCAGTGGTATCGGCCGCGACTTACAAGTTGTAGGTCGTGGGTTCGAGCCCAGGCAGGCGCTTTACTTTGTGTAAATTATTTCATCACCACTGCTCTCATAACGGTGAAGGAAAACATCGTGAGGAAACCGGCATGTCCTAGAACCAAAAATTCGAAGACATGTGACATCCACCAACCCGCACTGGGCCCGCGTGGTGGATTACGGCCCATTCCCGCTCACAGAGAGGAGGCCTGTGTCCCAGCAGTGGGAACATTAATAGGCTGATGTTGTGATGATGTGATGCATATTGTGAACTTATGCCAAAATTTCTTTGTACTTACTTTATTTCTGTCAATAAAACCGTCACGATAATGAATTGCCTTAGAATTTAGAATATGGCAGTAGTAAAACTGGAAAGGCAAAACCACATCATTTTATGGACGGATTTTGTATCAAGACATGAAAATGAATATGATAATTCATTAAAAAAAGATTTAATGTGGCAAGACCAAGGGCCTTAAGACGTGTTAAACATATGCGACAATGAAAACAGGACAGAGCTATTTGTCTTGTATAGCTCCGTCCTGCTCCTTTTTCTATGATTCATCTAACAATAAAAACGACAAAAATCTTTTATTAAAGACGATATGATTCATATGTTTTCTTCCAACTATGCTTTAATTTCATCACAATCACACTAAAAACTCAGTAAAAAGCGAGTCTTTATTGCTCTAGAGCAATAAAAATGTATGAAATTTCATTATTGCACAGTTTTTTTTTTAATCGCACCAAAAGGTGCCAATCTCAATGGATTAGCTCTATTCAGCCAGCCGATATCAATACTTTTTTTTTACGTACGTATTATTCGTTTCTATCCTACTTGTTCCAAATTTAAAAAATGATTGCTGCTAACTCTGATTTAAAAATGAAAGAAATTTAAAAAAGTCATTTTCGACATTGCCGCGCCCGTGGCCGCGCCCATCTACTTCCCGTGATAACGACCTCATTGTAACAAATCAGCCAGGCCCATCTAACTCGTCTGATAATATTATTCAGTCCCAAGTTAAACAAACAAATATAAATTTGCCCAACAAAACTTAACCTTACGTTTAATAATTGCTCAAGTATAACTTTTAATTTCAATAATTAAACTTCTATTTTAACTGTTTGATATGAGTTTCTTTTATCCATATATATAGTATGTATTTTTTGCGTAGCAAAAAAAATTCTAAATCTATGCTTTTATCTACTATTCCTATAGGTTGAAAGAAAAGCAGATTATGCACCTCGCCTTAAGTAATTTATATTGCCCTCGTGCCTGTTAGATTAGAGCCCCAGGCACTCGGTGCAATAATAAATTACTTTGTGCTCGATGCAATAATCTACTATTATATAACATTATCATATATAATATAACTCGAAGATCTGTCATCCTAGATATATGTTAGTGTAACCCCCCCTTATAAGTTGTGTCGATCTTGTGATTGTCTAGTGACAGAATACGTCGTGATTTAGGTCTGTTTTTGTGTGACTATAATAGGTTTTTCATCTTTGTATAATTATAACCATAGCAAAGTTCTAATCGTAGATCATCATGGCTCGCCTTATTTCCAAAGAAGTGGTCTAACTAGCAACGTGGTAGGTAAAAAAACGTTGACAGATTAAGTTTATTGGACATAGGAATACATGGTAATTACGTGAAAGTAGAACAATGAGAAAACAAACATTGTATGGTGTGGTTAGGTTACTTCTATTGGTTTCCCGTTGATTATAGTCACTTTTGGTAAATCGAATCTTACAATCTTCGATATCATTAGGAACCTAACAACAAGATAAAAAAAACCCTCTCTAAAAAATATAATTACGCCAAAACTCATAACGGGTAAAACTCACTTATCTATTTTCTTTTTTCAACCGTCTATTAAGTTTCCGTCTCCATCGTACGTATCAATTAGGCGAGGTGCAGACGTTCGCGCCACTATCTCCACGATGCGATGGCAGCGATCGCGTTAATTATCGCCAAACGGTGACCCAAGTTATTGCCCCCCCGGATGCTTGCATCTTAACTAGATTAGCTGTCGAATTGTGCGCTTTACGAGCTCTTCCAAACCAAATAAAAATTGTTTTCTTAATTCAAAAATACATAAAACACATTAGCTCTGTCCTTCGAAAAAAGCCTACCCCACCACTATTTGCTTGTCAAATTACGCCTCGAATAAAATTAGAGAAGTGAAAAGCATGTAACAGTTCCAATTGACACCGGCTAAGAACGTTGGAGTCGCGTGTCCATTACAATCAATCTCATTTGTTGCAATTAGTGGACTGCGTCTGCAGCCGAGCGACTCTGACCGTGTCCACATCAAAGTTGAGCCGTCGAAGTTTGTAGCGAGTGCTGGTAGCGATGTTGATGCGATGTTGTTTTACGATTGTGAGTTCTCAGCTTTATGGAGGGCAATAAATTAAAGGCGTACCCTATGGTAGATGAGCTGGTCGCGAGTAATAAACTTGATTGATATGTCACAGTCCAAATATTAATAAGTTCTAAAATAATATCACTGAAACATTTTCTATAAAACGTCAGTCTAATTATGTATATTGAAACATGTGATCTAACCGTGGCGAATAGTGGAATACCAAAGAAACGATGGAAGGACTAGTGACAGATGAATAACTAGAAAGGCGCTGGGTGACAAGATGACGACAGTATACCTAGAAGAAGATATTTCGCGCCGATCCTAAATAAATTGGAATAGATACTATGCCGACAAGCGACAATCCCCGTTTGTCACTAAGCAAAAGAAAGATACTTTCAATAGGAACAAGTTGATTTTTCAACGCTGAGATAAGCTCAGATGCGAAAACGCGTTGTCGCGCCGACAGAGTGCCAACACATTTTTACGCCATAGAAGACCACTCCATCATATGGCCTACCCGACGAATTGTCCACTGAAGATTTCCCGGTGTTCGCAAAATCTTGATCAATTTCTCCTAGGTATGGAATGTCGTACTCCTGTAATGCTAAAAAGTCTGCCGTGTGACACAGCGTCCTGACGTACTCAATGGAGTTTTAAACAGAATAGCAGTTATAACTCACGAACTTAGTTCTGTTTATTCTCTTGCTTGTGTTGTGATCCATTATTCTTATTTATAAACGCATTTTTTTTTAAATTCATATGAACGCCTCGCATGTCAGCGTGAAGATCGCTTTCTATTAGAGCGACACCTCAAATAAGAATTTCTTTAACCTTTGGAAACGATATCGCATATCCATCTCCTCGTTATAGCAACAGGCTAGTTCACCAGCTCCATGATAATCCTTCTCAGCGTGACATTGTGCCCGTGTGATTGGCTGCTGACCGCAGCGCGGCTGCGCTCGTCGAGTTTTCTACTGTTGGTTTTCTAATCTGAGCACGAAACTCGTTCGCGTTTTCGACAGTTGCATTGAAATGTTTTATGTGGATCTATGAAAGTATGGTTGGATTAAAATGGGCAGTTTTATTTGGGATTTTAATAGAAATGATGATTTTCGGTAGCTACTATTATGATATTCCAAAACAGATACCTATACCAACGAAGAAACCAAGAACATGAAAGTGTGAAAACATTTTAAGGTTTCTAAAATAAGTTTTCTCATAACTAGGTACTACTATAAACCACTGACCTCTAATATACAAGTACGCTGGACTTCATATTATCGATGACAAAATTAAGACATTTGATTTTCGCCATTTTGGCGCTGATAGCAACGTGACTTAACGTGAGATTCCATGGAACTAATATTAGAGATGGGACATAGCCTTCGGTATAAAATACGTGAGAATAATTTAATACGTAAGAGAAAAAGAAAATCCCAATTATTTTAATTGAGATTCATTTCTAAGTAATAGAAAACTTGCTGTAAAGGTTAACTGAAAAATACTTTCAATCAGATTGCAAGCTAAACTAAAAAAAAAAAAAAACAACTTATCCTTAAAACTAGTATATTTGAGCAAGTATCTGCTCGCTCAAGTATACTAGTTAGTTAATACTTACATTTACAATAGTTTGGATTCACTCGGTTGGAACATCATTCATACAAATATTTGCGTACGAATGAGATGGATAATAATTTACAACGGACATATTTCTCGCTCTCATCGCTGAGATCCTGTCTCTGTAGTGTTAAGGTGCAAATAAGAGTGACATCGCATTCCAGCGACGTGAAGACTTATATCAGTTTTCAACTCTGTTTCAGATGCAGATATAAATTGTTTGACTTAAAAACATTTGTTAATACAATTATAATTATCATGATATTATTCCAGACAGGAACGAGGTGATTGATACAAGAAGAGAGAGGCCTGTGCTCAGCAGTGGGCGAAGTCGGACTGTGGATGATCATGATGATGATTCCAGAATTTAGTATTACACATTGCTTTTTAACATATTATTACTGATTATTAGGCATTCATATAACATTAATCACTAATACCAATATGAGATATTTAGTTGCAACATATTATGAGAAGTCAATACAGTAGATGAGTGATACGCCTTGCCAAGTCTACTATTTTGATATTAGTGTAATTTAAAAATATTACTAATACTCATATACTCGTATTAGTTAAAATAATATAATATTTCCAGGCGAATATATTAGTGTTACCTAATCTTGAGAAATATCGGTATTAACCTATCTCTAAATGTGTCAATTTTAGTTCCTGAGAACCTCAAGTGGGGCGCTTTGATTCGGCACAAAAATCAACTGTCATTTCATCTAATATATTTAGTCCAGCGTACTTGTATGATAGAGGTCAGTGACTATAAACACATTGTCTATAGTTTTTGTCAAATGTCAAACACTGTACCTATAAATATTTCAATTTCACTACTGTCATTTAGGTTAAGCAAAATTTAAGCAAATATATTTCGTTCACTTTGTAAATTTTCGTGTTACCTGATTTGAAATTATGGAAGAAAAAAAACGTAAATGAAATTCAAATCTATATGTAGGTATTCGTTTTGAGATACTTTCGTGAGAATATTTTTATTAATACGTAACGAGTAAGTACGAAGGCATTTGCTGGTAATCAATATTTAAATAACATAACTTTTCTCCGCTTCCACCGATTTTTTGGGCATGCTTTGAATCAGCAGCACCTTTGCATAATTATTCCAATCGAAGCTTGATATAGACCTTCTTTCTTCCTTTTTTATTTTAACCACTGACGTAAAACGTGGGGCTGGGGAGTTATATGTTTTAAGTGTGTATCTGTCTGTCACATCATACCTCCAAAACAGATGAACCGATTTTTTTATTTGTAAGATGATTTGGTCGAAAGTGTTTTATTTATTTATTATATATTCTTTATTGTACACCACATAATATATTTAGAGGACAAAAAATCATAAAAACAAGTGTACAATGGGCTTAGGTCTTACCGCACAGGGCAATCCCTTACAGACAACCTTAGCTATGTTTGATGAAAATCGGTTGAGCCGTTCAAAAGTTATGTGCATTTTACTATTTAAGTCGGGGTATTTTCGCAAGATATAGTGTTTTTATAATTACGTGTTTCAATGGATTGTCGATCGAAGCGTGTCGACTACTAGATACCTAAATATAAAGTTAAAAAGCATGGGTTAATTAGCCTCGGGCATTTTATACGTTTTGAATATAATTTATACTTGTTCTTTAGCAGGTTCAATGTCCACGTATCAAAAACAATAGCTAAAAATTCACAAATGCCATATGTGCGTCATGGGACTGTGAATCTGTTTGCAACTGATTGTAATTTAAGAAAAAATATGTAATATTCTGTTCAGCCAAGGACTTAAATGAGTTTCATAAATCAAACCTCATTCCAATAGTTTCCGCACTTTGTCTGTACGAGAGCCATGGCAGCCGTCACTTCAGCCAGCCCATCTCCCTCCAGACGCAAATTAGGCCTTTCGATTTTTCAATGTATCTGAAAGATAATTCGGCGCTCTTAAGATTTGTGCCCGTATTTGGGTGACAGCACAGCGTCCAGTGACGGCCCATCGAACTCGGCTGCCTCTCTCCAGTTGCAGAAGGGTAAACCTTCTACCTGTTATACGATGCGCCCTTGGTTTGTTCGAGTCGCATCCGGGCTCCGTTTGCCTTTACGATCGTTTTTCAAACACCTTATTCAAAATTTACACGTTTCATTTCTTTATCTGGCGATTGGCAGACAGCTTCTGTTTATCTTCTCTTCACACCAAAGCTTTTATAAAGCAGATTATTCACGTGATAGTGATACCTGTCCTGTTTTGCATGCGATACACTTCCTGCCAATCCACAATGTAGTAACAAATGCCGATGTATCGTGGACATCGATTCCCAAACATTGACCACAGTGACTGGCATTCGATTTAGTTACTAAATCCCGCTGGGAATATGAATGTAATTCACCAATATATTGTCCCACCATTTTAAATAAACAATGGGTATTCAATATCTGCGTAACGACATTGGCGACTTCATCGCGTCTTGTGTAACATTCAACTCATTGCTTCTTTTTGTAAGGGTTAGGCTACATATACAAATATCAGCCACGTTACCGTCAAGTCGATGATCAGTCGTAATCATAAATACATACTTTATTATAGGTACACCAAGACAAAACAATACAAAAAAAATACTTTAAATATAAACAAATATACAACAGGCGGCCTTATCGCGCTCTGCGATCTCTTCCAGGCAACCTTGACTGATACACATCATTCGTTCTTAAGGCGCCGATTCCCTTGAGTAGCTGATTTTAAAATGAGAATCACGTCTAAACGGCTAGTCATAATTTTTTGGAAAAATATATGTTACATTAAGAAAATTTTGAGTTTTATTCGTATAACATAGTGTAATTTATTTGTAAAGTTATGTCTAAAACGGACAAAAACACGACAATCACATCAAAACCGCTGGACGTGTTTTAATGAAATTGACACCATCTGAAAAACAGTTGAATTATCTAAATTTCGATCTGAGGCTATTCTTTTAAAGTCTTAGAATAATAGGGAAAGTAGAAAAAACTACTAAATTTTGGGTAGTGCGGGTGTGAAACGAGTGCGCGTTTTGTTCCCTCAAGGTTGTTGGCGTTAGTCGTCGTCTTAAGCATTTAGTAATTAATACTGAATCCATTTGGTGCAGCTGGGGGCACACTTGCTCTGATGTTTTTTTTTTACTAGTTTTATTACAATTTTTTTATCTTTTGTTAAGAAAATTTGTTTCACTAAATTTCTTTCTCTTTATTTCTTTTAGTTTCTTTTAGAAATCAGCTAATATTTTATTTTATTTTCTAGTTTCATGAACACCGTATAAAATGAGTGTAGCTGTGAAAACTTCTCGCCCTCGGCGAGTAAAGTCTGCGATACCAAGACCCGACAGGTTTTGCGTCTATGATGATACAGATGAAATTTCAAACGCGTCTGTGAAAACTCAATACGCTTCTAACGGCACACAAACCAAGGATGAGCAAAGTAAACAGTATTATTATATTATAATTATAATAAATTTAGGTGTGTTTAAACATTTGATGACCTCTGAATTGATTTCCCACTATACATACGTGCTGCTGCACTACGTGACTGCCAAAAACATAATTAAATTTAATGTCCTCTTATAGAACAACCCTTTAATATCAACATTTGAGACTACAAGAGCTCCATTACCTTTAACTTGGCGATTCTGCAATCGTTCAGGGCACTTTTCCCATTGACAGCAATGATGACGGATTTTTTGGTGTCCAATGAGTTCTTTGCCTCTTCCCTTTTATACGCACTTTTACATAATTATAATTAATTTGTGTGTATATTCAAAATATTTTAGTGAGTTAAATTTTGTTGTAAATAATTAACAAACATAGTATAGATAGTTCAAGTCATCTTTGCGCGCGGCTCTATGTGTGAGTAAGCATGTGTGGGGGTTGTTTGCACTGCCGCGTCACTGCCACACATATTAAAGCTGTGAATTTACAAGCGTACGCACAGCCGCGCACACATAGTGCCTTGCGCAATGATGAGTTGAAATATCTATACTCTAAATTAAAGTTTAAGTCTAGGTATTTGTGATATGTTTAAGGGTTACACTCGTCACACACGATACAAAAATGTAATGTAATGATTACTCCAAGAAAGAAACTGAAGAAAAAAAAAGGTAAGGATTCGCTTACACTGGCATTAACATCAAATCTGAGCAAAGAACTCTTCTTGTTTTTGCCAAACATTCCGGAACCAGTCATATTCTTTGTAACAACACCATGATAGGTTTATATAGATCATAGTTCTGCCCTTAATCATTAATATTTCAGACGAAAAACTGCCAATGCCGAACATATAGGCCACCACCAAGTGTCGCCAAATCGAACGGTTCTCTCCTTAGTGAAAACTGATACAAGACCACAGGCCCATCTAAAATCCATCCATTATAATCATGAACAAGTTGCAGGTTCGCGATTATTATCATCATCATCATGATTTCAGCCGAAAGACGTCCACTGCTGGACTTAGGTCTCCCCCAGGTGTCGCCACATTGACCGATCCCGTGTGTCTCGCATTCAGCGCCTTCCCGCAACCTTAACCAGGTCATCGGTCCACCTAGAGTTCCAACGTATCGTCTTCCGGGTCTCGGTCGCCATTCCAGAACTTTCAGCCGCATCGGCCATCCGTTCTGCGAGCAATGTCCCTGCCCACTGCCACTTAAGTTTGGCAATTCTTCGGGCTATGTCGATAACTTTGTTCGCGATTATAATGGTTTATATTACAAACTTACTGATAAATTAGAAATAACTGATAGATTAAGAAAAATCTATTAAATTTTCAGTGAAAGTAATGGATTGGAAAAAATACCACAGACTTAACGTGATTTATTCGTTTATTGATGATCTAGAAAAAGACTTTCCAGCTATTTGTACAGTGACAGTTATTGGAAAGTCCGTAGAAGGGAGGGATATTAAGGTATTTATTCTTTTATTAGAAATCATTTGTAATAACGGTTGGTGCAGTGGTTGACCAATTAGCTGAGGAGCTCTGTGTCGCGGGTTATATTCCTGCATAGAACAAATATTTGTATAACCTACAGATATTGATTCGGGTCTGGCTGTTTGTTTACGTGCGTTTAAATATTTGTAAACACACCCACGATACAGAATAAATTACTAGTATGGGGCAAGCTTTTTTGTAAAGAAATGTAGACAAACGAGCTAAAAATCATAAGCACATCATAGCACTGCAAATATAATGCAAAAAAAAACAATAAACTTGTGACGTGAATCCGGATAGTGAGTAATTGACCAAAACCCTCAGTAAAAACAACGACCAGCTTAAACGAGATGATAGTCCAGTCAATTTAGACATCCGAGGGTACAAAAAATCGCACCTCGCTGAAAATTGGTAGGATTGTTCAAAACATCATCATACGTGACTTTTTGAATCGTTATATCTCAAAAACGGTGGCTCTTAGGAAAAAAGTATTTAGTCATTTTTATAGATCTGATCTAAAAATTTTGTCTACGCTAATTTTATGATAAAACTTTCCGTTTTGCTGAAAATCGCTAAAAACCCGTTTTTGTCACCTTGACCTTTGAAATTTTTTCCAGGTACGGATCGGTTAGGACTTTTTAGATTTTATTTATAACGGGGTTTTAGATAACACTACCAATTTTCAGCTGGGTGCGAATTTTTGTAACTTAACACCTATTTTTGGTCAAATTTGACCGGACTAATGATGATCCTCTTTCAGATGTTAAAGGTATCGAACAGTAACGCTGGCAACGCCGGAGTCTGGCTGGACGCTTGCATACATTCTCGGGAATGGATCACTACTGCAGTCGTCACGCATATGGCTAATGTGCTAGTCAGAAACTTTCACAATTTATCAACTTCAGTTACGAATAAGGATTGGTAATGTGTACATTTTTCTTGAAAAAGAATTAGTTACGCCTTTTTTAGGGCTCCGTAGTGAGCAAGGAAATTTTATAGTTTCGCCATGTCCGTCCGCAGCTTAGCACAGAGACACTGAGTACTAGAAAGCGATAATTTGGGATAGATATACATTTGAAACAACAACTGCTCTCAAAACGGTGAAGGAAAACATCGTGAGGAAACCGGCATGTCCTAGAACCAAAAATTCGAAGACATGTGACATCCACCAACCCGCACTGGGCCCGCGTGGTGGATTACGGCCCATTCCCTTTCACAAAAAGAGGAGGCCTGTGTCCCAGCAGTGGGAACATTAATAGGCTGATGATGTGATGTGATACATTTGAATCACGCCGACAATTTGGTGACATAAAATCATGAAAAAGGGATTTTCAGGGTACCTCCTGTACATGTAAATTGGGGATATTTTATGTCTCGTCTTTCCGATGGTGTGGGGTATCGTTGGATAGGTCATTCAAAAATACAATGGGTCTGTCATAACCATTTTTCGATTCAGATATCCGTTTGCGTAAAATTAAGCTTGAAATGGGAAATTTGCCAAAAATTTGCCCTGCCAGCTAAATGGTTGCTTTTGGATATGTGAAAAAAATCACGGCAGTAGTATATATAGCGAAATTAAAAGGAAAACTATCACAGCTAAGTAGGCTTTACAAGTTTACGAGTAATTGTCGACCAGTTTATAAAGTGTACTTAGTAGTATTTAAGTATTTTCTTTACTTTAGTTACAGCAATGTTCGGTGCTTTTATTGTCTATACACTTCAGTATTTTTACCTAATTACGTTGGTGAATGTAGCTGTTTGTACGGAACCCTTGGTGCGCAAGTCCGACTCGTACTTGATCGGTTTTTTTTATTCAACTTATACCGTCCCACTACTGGACAAAGGCTACCCCCATTGCCTTCCACTCTACTCAGTGTTTTAGCCTCTCCGGCCAATATCTTGTAAACGCTTCTAAGCCGTCACGCGAGCGTTGCCTAGTCCACCCCCGGCAACAATGACCGTCTTCTAGCTCCCACTACGTGCCCTATTTGTCATTATGTATATATATGTTATTAGTTAGAATAGTCTCGTCTGAGAGGTTCTCGAATAAGATTAATGCTACAATTCTCTCGGACAAGAAATCACGTAAATTGTTTTCAAAGAACTATCAGTGTACTAAATAGCAAATAAAACATCACCCATAACATGGTTCCTTTATCTCATTGTGGAAAACCTGGTAGCAAACGTATATTACAAAGAAACTACTCCTTTTTTTGAAGACCTGCGTCTGTGTTTCCGAACGCATTCAACCCGAATCTCTTCAAAGTTAGAGTGAACAGGCTTCTTCTGGGTAAGCTCGCTCCATCGTCGACTCTGTCTCTGTATCCTTTGACCTAGACTAGAGTCAAGAGCAAACCCATCACAAATAAAAAAAATAAAATAAAAAAAAGACGGTTAAAAAGAGGTGATACAAATAATAATGACTTTAATTGTTTTCAGGCATATCGTACCAGTTCTGAATCCAGATGGTTACGAATACACGCACACACACGAAAGAATGTGGAGGAAGAACCGAGCGAGATACGGAGGAGACTGTGTAGGCGTTGATCTGAACAGAAACTTTAGGTACGTATTATAAATATTACGATTTGGGAGTCTTGAAAATAAATAATTTAAACAAGTGACAAATAAAAACACGGTACATACTATTTAAGTGTTTACTAGACCAATTTACAGTTACAATGAAAAAGCAAAAAACAATTTTAATATTTTCCAGTTATGCATGGGGTCAAGGAGAAGAAGGCTCATCTGATGAACCAACACATGTTTTCTATAGAGGTCCAGCACCATTTTCAGAACCAGAAACAGTCGCAGTTAGAGTAAGTCTCGTAATAGATTCCGATGGAATCATTGAGGCCTTTTGTTTTAAAATACCTTCTTTAATAATACGGACAGTTTGACGTTAAGGGTACACTAGTCGACGGCACGGTACACTATTTTGTGCGCGGGGATAAAATGCATTTTATATCAACCGACAACACATGCGGAAGAGATAGATGCTGTTATGAGCAGTAGGAAGCTAGTGCGCGTACGAATACACACTTTTGCAAAATTGTAGCGAAATGGATAATGATTTAGGACGAAAACGAGCGCGCGAAATTTTGTAAACAGACCTTTGGCAGCCTAGATATCATGAAAAAACGACTTAATCTATTTGTTCAAAATAAAATTATTTGCATTGTTGAACTACTAACCTATCCCTGTATGGAAGCCGTTTTGCATTTTAAAAAAAAATTGTGTCGAAATGTGGAACTTTCGACGCTCATAACTTTCAAATATTTACTTTTTTTTACTTTTTTGCTTCCATACAGGGCTAGATAATGATGAGACAAATTGATATCACTTTTTATTTTGAACGTACATCGTCATACAGTGGAATAATCCCCAGACTGCGTTTGTGTGGAAGAATTTTCGACTAGTATAACCTTAATATTGTTTTTATTTTAGGATACGATACTAGGATCGCTGACACCTTTTCGAGTATTCCTGTCCTTTCATAGCTACTACGAGTTGATAATCTTCCCGTGGGGCAACAGGGCGGACCCGTGCCCAGACTACGTGCGGCTACTGGAAGCTGGAAGTGTCATGGCAAGGGTAACGCCACGTAAGAAACTAGTAGTTTAGTAGTACCGTTGCAAAAGTATAGTCATCAAAATGGTGGTAGCGAAAAGACTCAGAGTTTATTCAATTACTTTTCAGACAATATTTGACACAACCGGGAAGACTTATAAAGTCGGGAGCACTAAGGACCTCACCTACAATGCATGTGGGACGAGCATAGACTGGAGCTATTCGATAGCAAAGATACCATATTCGTACATGGTAGAGCTAAGGAGTAGGAAGCACAAATTCAGACTTCCAAAAGACCAAATTCTAGAGACTTGCACAGAAGCCTGGAATGCTGTTAAGAAATTAATGGAGTATGTCGATGGACATTAAGAAAAGCAAAGTCTTGAACTGTTGCATTGTCCTAGAAAGCACAAATTCAGACTTCCGAAAGACCAAATCCTAGAGACTTGCACAGAAGCCTGGAACGATGTTAAGAAATTAATGGATGTCGATGGACATTAAGAAAAGCCAAGTTTTGAACTGTTTCAATGTGCTGTCCACGACTGATGCAGTTGTTAATACTTATATTTAACTGCCTATAATGTAAGTGTATGGTCAAATATAAATATCAAATACTTATTTCGCATTTCAATTTATATTATCCAATAACATGCTACGATCTGTTTAAAATTAGACATTACAACAAAACTATTGACGAAGTTTTTTGGTGTTAACAGCACAATTCATACAATGTGTTTTGTCAGCAAATTCTACAAGAGCTTTGACGCCACTTAGTGCTTCTTTACAGCAGATGAGTATTTCGTCCCTGTTCAGTAGGAATTTATCCTGTTTACTTCTCAGTTCGACAAGGTAGGAATAAGGAATGCGAGCTGTTCCGTAACTCCAGTCGATACTGGTTCCAGCAGCATAATACATGATATCCTTGAAGTTCCCAACTTTATACATGCGACCGCTTGTCTCGAAGATGGCCTAAAACAACAAAAATCGTTAATCTGATATTCCATCCATGCGCACACAATCGATTGTTTACGAAATAGTACTAAAAAAGGGACCAAAATAATGTATTGAAGGCGAGAGCGATTGTTTGAATCCAGAGCGAAGCAAAGTATTCTAGAGTAGAATCCCGAGCCTAGCGAGGAATTCTAAAGTACAATCCTAAGCGTAGCGAGAGATTAAAAGTACTTCGCTCGAGGTTAAATAATGTTGGTACCGTGTGGCACACTCAGCTTTTCATCCTATGAGAGTTTTCGCAGTTTTAGAAGTTTATTGTAACTGTTTTGTTGGAAACTAAAGCGAAAAATGTCGCTGACTTATTTATCATTTAGGTATTCGTAATAACTTGACTCTGGTTGATGATCATGTTGATGCAATGGTGACATTACACGCTGTTTTGAAGAGGATGGGCGCCGCAATGGTTGTATCGGTGGATCAACTGCGGAAGGCCGTAATTTAATATATATCTTGATTTGTTTGGTAGTAAATTGTTTATGACAGTTTCTGCGTTTAATTAAACACTTTCTGGTGTTCATTTTTCACTTTCACTGTTAGAACTCATCTTATAATCAATTCATGTGAATCATATTAAAATTGAAGATCCAACAACAGGCACGCTTAGGGATTCATTCAGGTGTCGCCTAGTGCAATGGCATTAGACTCTTGCGTAAGTATATTATCCAAAGCAAAAGAATCGATTCCTTCCCAAAAACGACTTTTCGTGTCATTGTCTGTAATATTTTGATAAAAAATTAATAAAAATACCACAGACATAAATCTGACTAGATGACGGGATTGTATGTACTTCGCGTGTCAAAAAAGGGAGTAAAAGTACGAGCAATGATCGTACTTTGAGCTGTTTCATTTAGCATTATCGGCACCGGACACCCACCGATATCTAGAAAAATGCCTAATTATGCCATATATTGAGCTGTAAAAACTCAACAGAAAGAGTTGGCCAAGGTAATGGAAATATTGTATTTCATTGGTAAGTAAATTTGCTCGCACTTATCGAGGAACCCTTAGCCTCTTTTCGAAAAGATGGGATGAAAAGAATATATCATAAGATCTTACTTTAGCCATAGCAGTACCTCCTTCTAGTAAGTTGACATAGTCAGGACAGGGTTCCGCAGTATGGCACCAAGGAAACGCGATAACCTCACTGTAAGCGTGATATGACAGGAATATCTTGAACGGCGTCCCTGAGTACAGAATAATGTCCTATAAAAGCATTTTAAATGTGTTTCTTGAATATTATACAAGTCAATAAATTGTTTAAACTAAAATCATCGTACCTTGATCGCAGTTGTTTCAGGTTCCGAAAACGGTTCTTCACCGCGATAATTAGTATGATTTGGATCAGCAGATGCGTGATCATTACCACCACGTCCCCAGTAATATCTGAAACATTAGTTTAAGAGACGGAATTCGTACTACAAAATATATGTTTTTTTTATAAATTAATAGTACATTATGGTACAAGTGCGTAATGTTGGTGATTACCGCTGAGTCGCCATTGAGACCCGAGCCTTTAGGTGAGGGTCTTAAGAGAGCCGAGGAAGGTAATCATCAATACACACGTGTATCATACGACGTTTTTCAACACACTTGTGAAGAAAATAAAACAAAAAAAAAATTTCAACAGTGGAAACGAGTTGTGTAAAATTTTCGTAATGGCGGGGTAAATTAATCAGTTTTCCTATGCACGCGCATTTCACAATGGCGAACGGCCATAGACTAAAACAATGAGGTTACTTTTTTTTTTAGCTTTTCGCGGATAGCGTTTTAGCCACGTACAAAATGGGGAATTTCAAGTTTTCTTTATTGCAGAGAAACAAAAGTTATATTTGAGGGCAAGTTTTATTTATTAAACGCGTACATGTTGAAATTATCTAGTTGAATACGAAGTTGCATGAAATGAGCAAGCAATATGTTAGGTTCTAGCATTTTGCTGAATTGTTTGACTAAAAGCTATGCCACATTTTATGTATTTAATGGATATCATGGAAATAGTAACTACTACCCATATCATGTTATGGATATAGTAAGTACTACTTCCATGACAGGAATAGAAAGGGATTAATGTCGAATGGGACACTTTTAATTGGTTAACAGTGTTACATTTTATTATATTGAAAATATTCAATTTTAACTGGATTAGAATTAATGACTTATTTTATTAATTTTCATTAGAATGATTTGTGACACTTTTAAAATTAGTTTAATTTAAAAGTATTTAAAATGAAGGCAGGAAACCATAAAAAAACTATTACTCACTTGTGAATAATAGCAATGTAAAAGTCACAGTTTGATTACAGGTATCATTATATGCCTAATTGCGGTGAAATTAGAGCCACTTTATGAGCAAGTGTGTTGAAAAGGTATTTTACCGGTTGGTCCCGGCTGTCATTTGAAGATCTTTGACAGTCGTTACGAGTAGTCAGAAGCTTGAGATCTGACACCAGTCTTGCCAAGGGGTACCGTGTTACCCAGTAACTGGGTTGTGGAGGTCAGATAGGCAGTCGCTCCATGTAAAACACTGGTACTTAGCTGAATCCGGTAAGACTGGAAGCTGACCCCAATATAGTTGGGAAAAGGCTAGGCAGATGATGATGAAAGGTATTTTACCCAAAATTTCTGTTAATGTCCACTCCAGTAATAGTATTTCCAATACGCGCCCTGTTCTTACGCCACAGCCTATCCACCATGTGGGTATGGTTGTATCCATCTGGGTTTACTACTGGCACAAAGTACCTGAAAAGATCTATATTTTTATTTATTTAATAAATGAAACTGTTATGTTTTACTTAATCAGGTTCTTATCCCAAATTACTTGAGGTAATTGCAGTGTATTTTCTTCTTCTTTACATTTCTGTATGCTGTCACCTCTATACTCACATCCTTCCTCGTCATATCTTTCCACACACCATCACAAAATCCATCCATAGTTTTTTTGGTTATCCTCAGCCATCAAGCCAACCATCATTCATACTCATAACTTTCCTCAGGGCATTTCTTTATTATGTTCATCATTCTGCCACACCACATGCCCACACCATGACAACTGAATATTACACAACTTTGCGGTCACCGGAGCAACATTTAGACTTACCAGTCTTTATTAGTGAAATTCACACTCATATTAGCGAAGTTTCTGGCTATATGGTCAGCTATATATGTGACAACGGATGTGGAGATCCACTCCCGCGCATGAGTAGCTCCGTCTATCCAGACTCCTGTATTTTCTGCACTACTATTTGAAATTTTAATCATCTGGAATGTTAAAGCTTTTGTGTAACAGTATTTGATTATCAGTAGTTTAATTGTCACCATTCATACAATCAATAGCATATGTATATATATTGGATACGAGACGCACGGGACCGGTCAATGTGGCGACACTTGGGGAGGCCTATGTCCAGCAGTGGACGTCTTTCGGCTGATATGATGATGATGATGATGATTGAAGACTATACATTTAGAACACCTACCTATCTGATTGTTTACGTTTACAAAAATATTACAATATCGTCTTGGTGCATTATTATTGTCTACGAAGTTGATACATTTTGGTATTGATAATTTATGATTGAATCATTCACATGCTGATTTAGAAATAAACAAATGAAAATCTACCACTTTTTTTTCTTTTCTGATATTTGTGGATATAAGATGAATGACATAGCATTTCATTTCAATAGATGATTTTTATATTTGATCTTGACGGTTTCTGTTTTGTCTTTTTGGTGTGGTTTGTTTTGTGCTGAGATTATTTTATTACTATATTTTCTTACCTATGTTTTACCAGGCTAATTTTCAATGACCGGCCAAATTGTTTCCAGAAATTACGTATCAATCAAAGAACGGTGTATTGCAAAAATCAAATCCCGAACAATATAAATATATCAGCCGTTGAGGACATTTTGCCGAGTTAATGCGGGCAAAAATTCTGAACAGCTGTTTATTTTTTCTTTTTTTAGAGTTCCGTACCCAAAGGGTAAAAACGGAACCCTATTACTACGACTTCACGATCCGTCTGTCTGTCTGTCCGTCTGTCACCAGACTGTATCTCATGAACCGTGATAGCTAGACAGTCGAAATTTTCACAGATGATGTATTTCTATTGCCGCTATAAGAAAATCAGAATAAAATTAATATTTAAGGGAGCCCCCCTTAAATATTAATTTATTTATACCGATACAACAAACGTGATTTTTTTGCCGTTTTTTGCTCGATATTAATAACGGCAACAGGTAAACGCTTGAAATGTTCACAGAATATTTAGTTGTATATTCACTTCAAAAAATAATTATTATTAAATTAAAATAAAATAAATTAAGGTTATTAAAAAAAAACGGCAAAAAAGTCACGTTTGTTGTATGGGAGCCCCATACAACAAACGTGACTTTTTTGCCGTTTTTTGCGATAATGGTACGGAACCCTTCGTGCGCGAGTCCGACTCGCACTTGGCCAGTTTTTTTTGTATAAATCATGATCTACAAAATTGTACCAACAGAATTTAAGCGTGGTCTACTAACCCTTATATCTCTACCTTCGGCAGTTCTTCCAATTACGGAAACCGTACATGTTGATGGAAAAGTAGTTTCTAATACCGACATAAAATGGTAGATGAAGTGAAGTGGATAAAAGTCTTTCCAGTCTAGTCCACGTTCTGGAAAAAGAATAATCTCTTTGTAATATCATTCTGGAATGGCGACCGCGAAACGAAAGAAGTTGCGTTGGAAGGCCTCCCACTAGGTGGACCGATGACCTGGTTAAAGTTGCGGTGAGCATTGGATGAGACGCACGGGACCGGACAATGTGGAGACACTGGGGGAGGCCTATGTTCAGCAGTGGAGACTTTCAGCTGAAATGATGATCTTATTATATTCTGAACTCGATAGGCTCTTGTCCCCCCGCCGACGATCTGCGAGCAGCTAGTAGAGCTAGAACCTAGATACAAGTTGGTGATCAGCGAGAAGCGAGTGTGTAGTTCCTATAGTTTTATCGCTCGGCTATGAGCGAGCGTTTTTGTGCGACGGGCGATGCACGACTCGCTCGGACGGTCAGTCCTGCACGCCTTGGTCAGAACTCACGCCGAGAGGCCAACCTCCGACCACCAAGCTCCTGACCGCCAAGCGAGCATCGCCGAGCGAGTATTATCTTTGATAGCTCTTGTCGCTGCGACAAACTAGTGGTGAGAGAGTACTCGCCGGCAGTATGAACAGCCAGTGATCAACTATTAACATAGTGACACGGTATCCTGTATCTTTTCTTCGTTTCTTTAGCACGAAAATAGTCGAAAGCTAATCACTTCGTCGCCGGCGATGGGACAAGTGACCACTATCTCAACTGATGATAAGCAATGATGTGGTCAACGGTGTAGCACGCTTTCCTAGAAGAAAACTATTCACTCTTGACTTAAAGACCTCTCTCCTCTCTCTTGACTTGAAGCTATCGGGAAACACAGACTCCGGCAGGGAATTCCAAAGCAAAGCAAAGCCACTGAGCACTGAGTCTGGTCTTACAAGCCTAAGATATGATATGGCCTTAAAATTTTTCATTCAAAAGAACGAACGGAACGCAATAGAAATACACAAACATTTTTGATGATGTTCTTCAGTAAGGATAGGTGCATAGTACTTGCTACTGCGTACTGGCATGCGTTTATGAAAAGATGTGTGAACGTAAATGATGCCAAAATAGTAGGTACGTAAATTTCATAACAGGTGGGACTCTGTAGGCTGTAACTATAGAGCCCCACCTGTTAAACTCACTGAAACCCTCATGGTAAGAAGTAAAATTTAAAAAGAAATAATAACCCCTGACACATTTGTATACCATGCTATGTACATACTTTATCTAGTAGTAGACGCACTTCGATATATTGAACATGTAATTATGACACGATATCTTGCGAAAACACCCCGACTCAAACAGTAAAACATAAAATCACAAACGGCTAAGAACACTTATAATAATAAATAGTAATTCTAAAAACTAAAAAACACGCTTTAATGGTAAATTGAACTAAAAAGTCGCTAATCCTGAAGATCTTGGTAAGGCTAATGGGACAAACAATTTAAACGCGCACGGTAGAATCAACTTTTATTACTTGTAAATTTTAATTTTTGTTTGACTTTCAAAAGTGCTGCTTATTGGCCTAGTTGAATAAATATATTTGACTTTGACTTTGACTAAATTATTGCATTGTCATCGGTCCTTGATAGGTGTGCAAAGTTTCAAATCAATCCGACGTTTTCAAGGGTGTGAAAATCACGTTCAAAGATTCCGTTACATTGATACATAGATACATACATACCAAGCTAATAAAAGCGTGTTAAAAATAATAAAATATAAAAGTAATCAAAATCAGTTCATGATGACAGATACACAATTATACAAACACACAGGTACACACGTCAAACTTTTAACAGCCCCCTCTTTTTCCGTCGGGGGTTTAAAAGGGCGTAAGTTTATGAGTAAAAATAAATTTATCATACTTGTAGGCGATCGTAAATGGCCTGCCGAAATCGAGACAGGTCGGGCACGACGCACTGGTGGTGATGGATGCCCTGAGCGTGACCCGGAATTGCTCACTTTCACCTCAAAAGCGATATTTCTCTCTCGAAAGAGCTTTTCCAAATGTATGGCCCGTAGACCCTCCACCAGCAATTCCATACTGCTTTGAGTCTCTTTGTTGATTATTATAGCTGGGGAACAAAAAGGTTTTTTTTTAATTCTATTTAAGAAACCTTAAATAAGTTGGTTTGGTTTGAATCATGGCCAAATAAGAAAACTGATTTTTTAGAACCTGAATCAGATTCTGTTTGCATTTTTTCAACACCTTCTCATTGTGGGTGCACCAGTCGAAAATTCTTCCATACAAACGTAGTCTAGGGATTATGCCACTGTTTGACAATGTACGTTCAAAATAAAAAGTGATATCAATTTGTCTCATCATTATCTAGCCCTGTATGGAAGCAAAAAAGTAAAAAAAAAAAAATTTTTGAAAGTTATGAGCAACGAAAGTTTCACATTTCGACACTAATTTTAACGCATTTTTGGGCGCAAATAAATGCCATAAGAAGACGGAAAATGGCAAAACGGCCACCATACAGCTAGGGATAGATTAGTAGTTCAACCATGCAAATAATTTTATTTTGAACAGATACGTTTACTCGTTTTTTCATGATATCCAAACTTCCAAAAGTCTGTTTATAAAATTGCGCGCGCTGGTTTCGTCCTAACTCATTATCCATTTCGCTACAAATTTGCAAAAGTGTGTATTCGTACGCGAACTAGCTTCCTACTGCTCATCACAGCATCTATCTCTTCCGCACGTGTTGTCGGTTGATACAAAATGCATTTTAACCCCGCGTACAAAATAGTTCGTGCCGTTGACTAGTGTTACCTTAAGATATTCAGTCCCAAAATGTATTCAGTAACACACAAACAGAATTGAAGAGCCCATGTTAGCCCCCAACTGTTACAAGTTGCAGGCTGCAAGTAACTATACTGTAATATCTTCTTATTTTCATCTATGCTCTGATAAGGATCCCGTTTACATTACATTGATTACCACATAGAAACGAACACGGTCACTCACTGCCTTTGCTGTCCAAGTTTTTCAAAAAAGTCTTTTGGCCGTCTCTCGAGCAGTGTACCTCCCATATTTGATATCTAGCGTCTTTTCGTGCCACTTTGAATGATATTAATTGACCATTAAACTTCGATTTTATCTAAAATGTTTTTGTACTTTTACAAAAATTTAAACAAACACATGAAATTACATGAAAATGTTTGACATAATGTTGACACAAATATATTGAAAAATAGAGACAGACCCGTATCATAGAGACCTTCCTTTTTTACCGCAATGACCAATCTGCTAATCGATTACAAATAAAGTTTTTAAAATTGGGGCCCTAGAAGCTCTTAGAGAAAATTTATTACCATTTTGCTGATTTTGCTCTTACGGGATAGATTAAGAATAAAAAAAAAAAAAGAATAAAGAAAAAAAAAGGAAATCACATCGTCATTAATAGAATGAATAAATTCAAAAAATAAAATCATAATAATATTAATTTAAATTCAATTTATTGATTGAATGGTGATTCATAGATTAATTTGGTTTCTTTTTTATTTTTATATGACTTGTATGTGATATAAAGACTACCCCTAGGGTTCAAGGTTTTGATCGTGGGTTCACAACCTAGACAGCAAGTTTTTTACTTAATGTGCTACGTTTAATCATCACTGCTCTTAAGAAGAAACTTATAGAATATCGTGAGGAAACTGGCATGCCCCTTAGTCACACACACACACACACACACGGTCACAGTTCTAAGAATTGTTGGGCTTACCCAACAATTCTTAGAACTGTGACCGACACACTGGGCCCGCGTGGTGGATTGTGGTGCTCTCACTCTCTCTCTTGTTTTTGTTTCTTCGTGTTTTGACACCGACTTCCAAAATTGAAGTTAATTTTCACTTACTCGTCTTTTTATTTGGAAGTCGGTTGTATTTTTATGTAAATAATCTTTTATTTTTGTGCTACATATCTATAATGCCCACCGTTATGCCGCAATAGATTACCCGAATTACATAAAACTTGAACACAACGGGTGAAATGAGACCAGGATGATCTGTACACATCTGCGTACCCCTTTAGATCATACCGGCGTGATGTTATGTAATGAAATGGTGTAAACAATAAACAGACATGCGATTGCAGCAAACCCGAGAGATTTGCCGTTATTTAATTAAGAGTTCTGTTGCATATCGCCAAATTTCTTCATAAGATCTTAAATTGATCAAATTTAAATGGAACCACATCAGAAGCAAAAGCTTAAAAAAAAAACATCAAAATTGGTTCACCGAGTATAAAGTTCTGAGGTAAAACACATTAAAAAAATACAGTCGAATTGTGAACCTCCTCCTTTTTGAAGTCGATTAAAAATGGACCCACGTACATAATCTTTATCATCCGCAGCCCGGCTTTGCCCACTGCTGAGCATAATCCTATTTTTTCTCGTGACTATTCTCCCACACCTTTTTTTTTCTGGCGCACTAAATGCCTAACGCTGGCTTGCACCCACTAAAAACTCCGCCTGATGGGTGGGTCGTGAGAACTGCTACGCATGTCATTCGCGACCCATCCAGCGTGTCCCACTTCTGGGCTCCGTCTTCTCTGCCCGCCTCCGGGCTCCCTTCTCCTTCGGATGTCCGGGTGCACTGGGACATCACCACAACTGTAGGGGCCGTATATCGTCCGCTGACATCCCCCCGCACGTACGCCAATTTCATCCAGGTTTTAGCCGCGATGACATCAATATCGTCTGCCCATCTTGCCGCTGGGCAACCAACATCTCTTCCGCCAGTCCTTGGTACTCGGTTACTGCCCTGCTCCAACTGTCATCACCTCGCCATGTGTACTGTGTACATAATGCTTCCATGGAATTCTTTTATTTTTAAAAGTGGATGACCACCCTCATTTCAAAGTATGTCGGTCCCACTTTGTACATTGTAACGAAGAATTGTGGCTCAATGTGCTAGCGAGCTGAGCCGAGCAAGCTAGCTCGATAATTACATGTAATCAGATATTTTCTGTAAGCGCTCGCTCGCCCTCGTCTCGCCTATGCACTCCCCACTAATGAAACAGAATCCCTTACCATCGGTGTGTGGGTTTGAATACTCACTTTGTTTTCGCGTCATGAGTTTTTATATCTGATGATCCTTGTATTTTAATATTTACAACCGAACGAAGCTGTACGAGCAGTTCCGGTTTAGGGCTTTCTAGATTTGAAGTCAAATAAATAAGAATGTCCTCCTTTAGATTTATTGTAAAATAATTCGATTATGTAGATAAGTTTTAGACTCATAAGAATCATCTCTCGTAGCTGCACAATTCATTACAAAATTGCTCGAGAATTGACATTGTGTCTGCATTGAAGCTATCTATGTTGAACAGCTTCAATGCAATACAGAATAACAAATTAACGATCAAGAAATGGCTAATATAAAAAAGCCGATCTGTCTATATCTTAGTCGAAATCGATTAACACTTCTTCGTAACCAAGGCACCGAAAAGCAACAATAAGAGTGATAGGGAACGGGAGGCAAATGAAATCAAATAAGTATATTTGTGTACACTTGTTGAAAATCTGTGAATATTAGAAAACAGTAGTAGCTGCTACCAGTTTGCTGGTACAAGTTGTACCTGCAAACTGGGTTACTTGTGTGCAGCCGGTCAGTCAATCCATTCTGTTTAGTGCCATATACCTATGCAATCCCAGTTGCCCGCTAAGTAAATAACCCAGTGCAAAGCGACCGATATTTTGAAGCCAATAAAAGCCTAGCTGTATTGCTTTTACGTGTATCTAAATCCACATTGCGAATGACAGATTTAGAATACATGCACAGATTACAGGTTAGCAAAGTGAGCTTGGAGTTAATTCCAATGGGATGCTAGCCACAAACAACAAAGGATATTTGGGAGTTAGTAGCTTATTGCTAACTGTACTAAAATAGCTTGCACCGAATCATTCTTATGACTAATTCGAACTATACAGTTACAGATACACAGATATTATGTTTTTCTTTATGTACCTCTAAGCAGCATTAAAAAACTCTGAAAGCGTATGATTGCGTCTAAAGGATCCAATACTCTCATATTTTATAAAGATTACCCGTTCAAAAACCTAACGCGAGAAGAGATTATTGAATAGAATTAACTCACAACGCTTCCGAACTGAAACAAACAAAAGCCGAGTCAATAACTGAGATCGAAACAAAAAGTAGGGACCAAGATCTGTCGGTATCCCGCTAACCAGCCGGTGGACCCCAAACTGCGACCCGCCCGCCTGTCACCTCGGCTCGGTCTTACGCGCGTTTATCTTTTTAATTGTACACCCTACCCCCTACTTTCTCCCCCCCCCCCTCCCGGAGCAGACTGCCTCACACCAGCCCTGTTACTACCTCGTTAGATTTAGCGAATCACTCATACGTCTTCTTATTTATTCGTTAAGGAAGATTTAGGTTTGCTGTCTTCCTTGGAGGATTTTCTGGTGCTAATTATTTGTTTTTTTTCTTGAAAGAGATGTCTTCATTGTCGCTATTTTAGGAACATGTTGTGTAGGATCTTTTATTAAGGCTTCGTCAGAGATTAGGACATCACATTTTGCCTTTACAAAAGCTGGTTTACTTTAGAAAGAGAGAAAGGCAGCCCTCCACAAAGGTTTCGTAAGATGGAACCCGCCGTCGAAGCCGGCCCAGAAATAGGTGGTGAGATGATTTGGACGCGTACCATGAGGAGACGGTGTGGGAAAAGAATGTCCGGAAGGACTTGGGTGTAGTGTAAAATTTAAAAACACGTAAAACAGTAATAACCACCAAGGATGTATCTGTTCTGCAATAGCATGGAAGGACCACCGACATTTTATTTACTTGCAACTTTGACATTGTCCATCGCCAATACTGAGCTATGTTTATTTTCATTTGAATAGGAAGTGGCACTGTAAAACCGGCCAAGTGAGAGTGTGAGACTTCGCACATTTAGGGTTCCGTACCAAATCGCAAAAACAAGTTGATTTCAATAGAAATAATAGGATTTTTCAAAGAAAATCTGATTTATCAACATATTGGTATTTGTTAGTAAAATATACGGTATTATCATCATCATCATCTTATCATCGTCATTATCATCAAATTTGAAGTTCATAGGTCAATGGGAAGTAAAATAATTCGCGACAAAATTTTGTAAAAAAATCTGACTTTGGTGGCTTCTCATTCCTTTGTTAACCGACTTTCGAAAAAGGTTCTATGTTCTATGTTCGACTTCTTGTATGTTTTTTTTTTTTTTTTTTTTTTTTTTTGTGTATGTTCACCGATATCTCCGTCAATTGTGGACCGATTTTGAAAATTCTTTTTTTGTTTGAAAGAGTATGTTCCGAAATTGGTCCCATTTTAATTTGGTGAAGATCTGATGAAGAACTTCGAAGATATACAACAGAACTCTTCAATAAATAACGGCAAATCTCTCGGGACTGCTGAAATCGCATGTCTGTTTATTGTTTATACCATTTCATAACATAACATCACGCCAGTATGCTCTTAAGGGGTAAGCAGATCTCTCATTTGATCGGTTTTGTTCAAGTTTCATGATATTCGGGTAATCTATTCTGGCGTTATAGGAAACTTACTAAACAACTTGCCTATTAGGTAGGTAAAACTAAAAAGTGAAAAATAAAAAAACTTTTTTACAAAAAAATACTACCGACTTCCAAATAAGAAAACTACAAAGTGAAAAATAACTTTATTTTTGGAAGTCGGTGTCCATAACGAAAAAAAATGGTACCTACGAAAGACACCGACTTCCAAAAATAAAGTTATTTTTCACTTTGTAGTTTTCTTATTTGGAAGTCGGTAGTATTTTTTTGTAAAAAAGATTTTTTATTATCCAATATTTTTGAAAACAAATAATACAGTATGTATCTACTCAACGAGTTCTAATCAAGGATACCAAACAAATAAACAAATTTTCGCTCCCGGAATCTATCTGTATGAAAACATTTCAAAATATTTTTGACAACTTGTATAGCTTTGGGTCAACAAGATGCTTATACTGTGAACATTTGAAGACTGTAGCTCCAACCGTTTGGCTGTAATACCTGTGTGACAGACGACAGACAGACGGACACGTGAGTGACAGCAATAGGGCTCCGTCTAGACCCTTTGGGTACGGAACCCTAAAAATTGCTTTCTCTCTTGTGTTTTTTTCAAGTTCATTCCTAACACTACCGCTAAAACTATAAAATATCACGAATGCAGTTCTCGTCCTCGTTATTAGTTTTCCATAAGGTCTACTTTGCTTTGATTTAATCGAAATAAACAAGGATTAACAATTAGTCGCAAAATGTACGCACCAACGCTTAGTGGGTGTTCAGGGGTGGTAAATCGGTAGACCCGACCACGATACAAGACAATACAGAAGGCAAATGCTCTGATTTTTAATACTAGAGTGTTATAAGATCTATTTACTTTTATTGAATGAATCAGTCTCAATGAAATGTTAGTCACATGCTTTGTTAATATCATTACTTGCCGAAAAATATATTCGGAAATAACTTAAAACGGCTGTGCCTTTGTTTGCTTGACTTTTTGACAGACAGATTTCCATAAGATACATACGAAATAAACACTTGAACGAAGAGAAAACTCGTGGTTCTGGGCCGACGCAATATAGTTTACCATCGACTTACTATACGTTTGGTTCAGATTACAATGCACGGTTAGCTTAGTGACATCATTCTAAATCCAATATGGAGGACTCCCAAAGATGGCGAACCAATTCTTTTTTATGCAGCCTCATAATATGAGTATCGAAAAACCGGGTTTGCTGACAGGAATACGAAATCACCTGTTTTAAAAAACTTTTTTCAATTAATATCTATTTTAGTTCCAATCTTAACGAAATTGTACTTCTGCTCATTCCTGTGCAGCGACTCTGCTTTGTTTTTCATTAGACGCTGCTTATGGGGCACCGTCGTCGCGTCGCTAAGCACTTAACTGCCATCCCTGACTTAGTATTCAATGAGAAAAACGTTTTAACGATCTCTTTGAAATCAGATGAACCTTTTGTTCTTAGGTCTATCGTGACTAGAATGTTGCTGATGTCTGTTATTTGAACAGAAATTCATACTAATATTTTAAATGCAAAAGTAACTCTATGTGTCTGTTTGTTACTTTTTCACTTATAAACGGCTGATCGGATTTAGATGCAACTTGGTAACTTTTTTATCACGGGATAAGTCCTCTTGGCATAATTTTCGACTATTACGTGGTTTAAGCCACTGGCAGAATCCAGTCTGGAATAAAAAGTCTGAGCAAAATATTATTTGGTTTTCCATCTAGAACTTCACAATTTCTCTCAACGGAATCTTGCGTATTCGTATGTGTCCGGGACTGGTCAATTTGGCGACGCTTGGGGGAGGCCTATCCTATGTTCAGCAGTGAACGTCTTTGGGCTGCAATGATGATGATGTATATCATATATCAAGTTGGCTGTCGAATTAAGTCATGCTTTAGCGCAAGCATCTTCGAAGGACCGTTCTCTGACATGTGCGGTATATTGTACTGTCTTCTTGATGCAAAATAGTTCTTTATTTATATTTATAATTTGTTATTTTTACACTGGTAAATGACTCTGGCCTACTGTATTTTTTCGCCTTTTTTAAGTTTACAAATAGCTTGTCTCACGCCATCAGAGATAGTCGAGTTTTGAGTGCGAGATAATAAATAGTAGGTACTATTTATTATCTCGCACTCAAAACTCGACCCAGGTGGGCGACCGAACTCTGCTCGGGTGAAAATAGAGAAATCGACGTTTTCTAAAAATGAAAACTAGCTAGATCGATTTATCGCCCCTGAAACCCCCTGCACACTAAATTTCAATGAAAATCGTTGGAGCCGTTTTCGAGATTCTCATTATATAATATACATAGATTTTTTTTTTTTTTGAGTAGATAAAATCATTTATTAACATATATACAATTGATTATTCTAAAAAAAAAACAAACCTATATACAAATAGAAAAGGGAGACGGAAAAGAGCTCATTGTGCATCAAAAAATTCGTCCACATCGATGTCAAGGGGAAAAGTGCCCAGAACGCTGGCAGCATTGCCGCGTTGGATGGCAATGCTGATTCTCTGGCCGAAGAAAAGGCCAGCCCTCTGGTCACGTGAAGAGTCGACGAGCTTTGTACTAATTTCTCGAAAAAGTCGATGCGCACTCGGACCCCATGGACCTAAAGTTTCAACCCCAAACGGCTCAAACATATAACTTCCAATAAGGTTGTTATATTTGCGCCGTTTGAGGTTTTCTGCACCAGCAGCAGCCGCCCCAGCACAGCCCGCCGTGCTAAGAAGATGGGATGGCGCAAGGGTGTCGACACATGTTGCATCCCAAATATCAAAAAAAAAAAAAAAAAGATAAATACAAAAATTGCTCATTTAAAGGTATTAGATAGATTATATAAGCCCTAGGGTAAGTGCTGTTATTATATAATCCATGTTCTATAAACTGTGGTTTGTGTAACTGTGTATTTGATATGAGAATACACGTGGGAGAGTAACTCCTTTCTAAGCATTTTTATTTACATCGCCTGAAATACCCACACCTTTAACACTTATGGATTTGAAATAGTACATTTCGTGTCGAGCATAAAACACTCGCATGTAGCTTTCGAAATTGGCTACATCGCTTGTGTTAAAATAAAGCCTTTTTATGGGAGACACGAACCATTATTTTTCCACTACCTGATGAGCTGACTTAATTAAATGCAAATAAGTTCCAACTGGGAGCAGTGGTGGCCCAGTGGTATCGGCCGCGACTTACATTTATAGGCTGATGATGTGTGATGTGATGTGAAGTTCCAACTACAAT
The DNA here is from genome assembly GCA_948252205.1 of Orthosia incerta. NCBI lineage: Eukaryota > Metazoa > Arthropoda > Insecta > Lepidoptera > Noctuidae > Orthosia > Orthosia incerta. Next base: position 10,713,426 of record OX411759.1, read on the forward strand.
TTATTAGAAACTTTCAGACTAAAAACCACATATATACACACAAACAACGCGCGCTTTTTCGAGAGGTAACAGGTTCAGTATCATTCTGCCAGTTACATAATGATATCAAAACTCCATACAAAAGTCATTTCGTAACTGTTATGTAATTTTTATTTTTGTTATCTTGTGTCTATATGTTCATACTTTGAAAGAAATTCTGCAATTTGTTACAAGACAAGGTATTGGGAAAAAATACCTATATGTCTTACCATAAAAAGAGTATGTAAAAAATCTAACAAAACTTTTTTCTACTCACTGTTTATAAAATAAAAAGAAAACTTTTTGATCTCTTTTCATCTGTCACTAATATTTCATAAATTGTCAAACGATACACGTCATTAGGCAAACTTGCTTTTAACATGATTATTTAATTTTTTGGCCATCACATAAACTCTAAAATTTCCCGTGGAACAAAACACTTTGCGTAAAACAACACTAAGATAATGGACCGCTCAGATTCTAACGAGCTAAATTCTGGACCTGGTAGTGGGCCCTGCATCTACAAGACCGAAACTACATTTGACAGAGTTTTCTGTTGTTTTTGCTGTTAAAAATCATGTCTAAATTAGCAAAAAAACCTGTCATCCCGACGGCTGGGAGTGATAAGAACCGCAAGAATCGTATCCCGACTGTACCTCGCATCCCGTACAAAGCTCATGCGATAAGGGAACGTAATTCTTATGGTCCCCGAAGTAAGAAATACGACCCATATATCGAATTGTTCGATGAGAGCAGTGATGACAGTGACGTTCTACCCAGTCGTCAGAAAGTCTTCACCCAAGAAAAAGTAGCTGTAAATAAAAAATATGAACTCGAAACAATACATGAAAAGGTGCCGAGCAAGCCCATCATACACTGTTACAATACCAGCAGTCATGAAGTCGACAGCCTGCTCACCTCGAAGAGATCGGCTCCCATAAAGAAGATAAGCTTTGTATTACCAGGCAAGTGATTTGGTTTTTAGAAACATGATGATTATGGTAAAAACTATGGTATTACTCGTATATTTCACTGTTTCATTCAAAGCAATGTATTTTTAAAAGTTATTATACAGCAGCGTCTCCATGAACCAGTCTTGCACGGATTTTTGTCATCTCTTTTGTTTTGTAGATGGTAAGAAGCCTCTGGACGAAGAACATATGGATTGGAAGGACTACCATCGGCTCGAAGTGATATATAACTTCATGGATGAGCTTGAAGCAGACTTTCCTTCTATTTGCACCACCGCTTCCATTGGCAAGTCTGTAGAAGGACGACATCTTAAAGTAGGTGATAGAATATATTTTTGTCAGGGGGGGGGAATTCAATTCTTTTCTATAAACTGCCATAAGACAAGCTTAAAATGTTCACTACAGTATAGGTGTTCATAAAGATGCTAACAGTTAAAAAAGTATGGCAGAATATCCAAGTGGAATAACGATATTCAACAGAGTGAATTCCATCTCACCTTTAGAACCGACTTTATTACTAAAACCATATTCTAAGGTTATGGGCTCCTGACTACGAATACTTACTAATAATGTTTACATAAAAAACATTGCAGTAATAAACAAATTATATGACAATCAAGACCAACTGTTTTAAGTTCTTTACGTTACTGCATACCAAAAATGATTGTGCACCGCCCGCCTATCCGCGCAGCGCCCCCCGTTCGCCCTGTGCGCCAATAGCGAGAGTCAAACGTCAGAGTGACGAGACAACTTTAGGTGCACAGTTATTATACTAGAGGTACAGGCATTGTGCTTAATTCAAACTTCCACCTCAACAAGCACCTTCTTAATATCCTCCTTACTTCTTCATCCATTCTTATCTTTGTTCTTGTGCTAGATACTAAAGATTTCAAACAGCGTTGCGAGCAACGTAGCCGTTTGGATTGACGCAGGCATACATGCGCGTGAGTGGATCGCGCCCGCCGTCAACACCTACATCGCAAACCATATCAGCAGGAATTTCGACAGCCTTCCTGACTCTGTCACAAATAAGGACTGGTAATAAATGAAGTTTTGAATATAAAATGGCCTTTCCATTTACACACAAGCTCACGATTTTTTTCCCATGGGTCGGCAGAAACTATGAACGCCACTTGCTAAGATCTTTCGCACTGCTTTGAAACATTTCTGGGTAGCCAAAAACAGATTACCAAGCTTAATACTATTCTTATATAGCTCAGAGCTAGTATTGTTTTGGTTAAAATAAAGTAGACCATCAACAAGGATTTCGTAGGAATAACAAAAAGATGTCAATAATTGAAGATCATTGATTCCCACAACATCATTGAGATTCATAAATTTTACTTAACTTCTACTTAATTCCCAGCATCTGTAGTCTTTACCCCTCAAAGCAAGAATGTCGGGTGCATTTTCTGGGCAAGCTCGTTCTCTCGTAGACCGCATGAATTGAATGAATTTTCATATAGGCTGCTTATCTGAACTCCACAACATAAACTGAGAGATTTGGCTTTCTGGCTTCTGAATATCTGTAACAATTTAGCTTTCTGGCTTCTGAATATCCGTAACAATTTAGGTTTCTGGCTTCTGAATATCCGCAACAATTTGGGTTTCTGGCATCTGAATATCCATAACAATTTGGCTTTCCGGCTTCTGAATAGCCGCAACAATTTGACTTTCTGGCTTCTGAATATCCGTAACAATTTGGCTTTCTGGCTTCTGAATATCCGTAACGATTGTCAAAGTTCTACAAAATTAATGACAGCAGGGACCAACGGTTTCACGTGCTTTTCGAGGCACCGACGAGCAAGGCTTGGCAATTCGTACCGGTTAACGTCTAAACACATAGGGATGGATAAACAAAACCGAATTAAACGATCTCATGCAACAAAAGTCTTAAAAAAATCAAATCAAATCTTTGTTTATTCGCTCAAACATGAGTATCATACATACATAACAAGTTGCCAGCATGAAGAGTTGTTAAAATATAAAGATTGTGGAACGTCATGTTTGCCTCGGTAATGGAATGCAAATATTGATATAGAACACAGTTCAAAATAATTATTCTAGATTATCAAATTTAAAAAAATAATAAAATATGTGCAAATGTCACTAAAAATAATGCAAGTCTAAATATTTTTAGTCTTAAATAGGTTTTGTGAGATTAACTGATTATGAACAGTTTTGTGCTTCAATGCGCAACCGTACTTCAGTAAAAAACGATTCAGTTTTAGGCGCGCACCCCGTCTATACATGTTAATAAAAAAATTCAAAAACGTTCTTTTAACTTTTAAGACTCCGAACAAAATAAACGATAAAACCGATTATAACATTTAATATCCGGTTATTTTTAGTACGTAATTTTATTATAATAGTTCTTCGAAAAATTCCAGGTACTTCTTACCGGTAGTCAATCCAGATGGCTACCAATACTCACACACTACGGACCGTTTGTGGCGCAAGAGTCGTGCTTTCCACAACGGCGTACGCACCGGAGTCGATCTCAACAGGAACTTCGGGTGTTTAACCAATTGAACATTTATTTTATTTCATTATTTATCGTGTTTTGTAATCTAGTAATGAATTTTCAATTCATGTTTCTTTTATATTTTTAACACCATCTCTTTTTTCAGCATCGGTTGGGGTGGAAGAGGTTCATCAGATAAACCTACTAATGCGTTCTACAGAGGACCTCATCCATTTTCTGAGCCTGAAACTTCAGCTATGAGGGTAAAATATTGATATATATATAAACTTAAATAAACAAAACCGGTGGAATGAGAGTATACCAGAGTGAACTGTTCACACCTGCGTACCCCTTTAAAGCGTACCAGTGTGATGTTATGTTATGAAATGGTATAAACAATAAACAGATATGCGATTGCAGCTATCCCGAGTAATTTGCCGTCATTTATTGAAGAGTTCTGATGTACATCTCCGAAGTTATTCATCAAATCTTAATGAAAATTAAATGGGACCACATGACAAACACCAGCTTTCGAATAAAAAAGAATCATCAAAATCGGTTCACCCAATAAAAAGTTCTGAGGTAACGCACATGAAAAAAAAATACAATCGAATTGATAACCTCCTCCTTTTTGCGAAGTCGGTTAAAAACCAGACAATGGGCTTAATTATAATTTGCTTTATATAGAACTCATTACCGTCATCATTCACCAAAACACAATAATCGTAATACAATCAAAATTAATACAACAAACGTGCAATCTAATCATCCGATAGAAATCGTCGGAAAACGCCGACGATTCAATACATTTAGATGGTCCAAATGATCATTGGAGTGGGTTCCCGCGATTATTTGACTGTAGGTAATATACCGTTGATGCCGAATTCGTGTCACCGCCATTCCATGCAGAGATTAAACTGCAAACAGGGTTTAGCTGTAAATCAATTTCAACAACGATTTTATCATTCTGTTACATTAAATTTAATTCGCTATTCGTTATCATTTTAAAACTTTGAAGCATGATATAAACAAGTATTTCGATATAGGATGCTTTTGTGTAAATATACTTGGAAAATTAATAGGTACAGATAATATGGCTCATCGAATTATATGGTGATATATGATCCTAATTTCCAATGAATTCCATTCAAATTCCAACACCAGAAACAACATTATTTTATTTTTTATTTATTTATTTATTTATTATTTATTTATTTCAGGCAACTAAGGCCCATAGATAAAATACACAAACTAAACATACAAAAACAAACTAATACATAATTAATAACAAAGTTACATAAATCTATTTAGTACGTTGGGTCGGCGACGTATTGCGCTGAGTCGTGGTGTCATGTAACCTACCGCGGAAACGCCGATACACGACACCCTTCGGCCAAAATTCTTCCTTCATGAAGGTCTCTAAATGATGAGTCGGAACCCGCACCACAAAAGATTTGAAATTAATCTTGTGACGCGACTCCAACTGCTCGACTCTCAGGGAGAATTTAGTCTTGATCTTTATGTACTCCACGACCTCTTCTGCCTTCGTGGAGTGATGCAGACGTGACACGTACAGCTGCGTCGACGGAATAGCGGGACGCAGCAACATGTTCGGCCCTGTCAGTGCGGAACCGCACTGATTGCGACAAGCAGACTTCTTCTTCTTCTTCTTCACCACTCGAACGAAGCCTTCTTCATCGGTCTGTCCTGGTCTTGTTACCGCTGGCAACGAGCTTCGAACTTGATCAGAGGGCCCATGGACACCCCTTGCTTGCTTAGGTTGCCGCTGATCTTTTGTAGGAGCAGCAATAACGGCAGCCGAGTAAGCACGTCCCGGTGTTGACGTGCTATTATTGGTCGGCGCCCCAACGTTGGGAGACGCGGGGAGGGCGGTGCACGCTTTTGCATCGCTTGCAGTGACGGCGGCCGGCGACGAATCAAATTTTGCTGACTCGAAACTCAGCTGCGATGCATTGAATGCGCCGTGACGTGTGTTTTCGTTGTTAGCTGGCTCGTGTGACCTACATACCGTGTTGCGTAAAACTGCCATCTCGGTACGTAGATCACTGATGGTAGATTGAGATGCTTCCAACTTCAACTGCATTTCAACCAGGCTTGACCTGAGGGTTGTGATGTCCCGCAGTAGCCTGGTGACGTCGACGTGGTCGAATGTGACAGGAGGTAGCTTGCGCAAATCCTTCGCCACGAAAGTCGGCACGTCGTCCGGGTCGGTCTCCTTTAACACTTTAATAACGTCCTGGAGACTCCTCTCTCCTTTTTCATCCCTCCTACGGGACGGTATTCGGTCAGCCATATGTAGCGACTCGTACAGCAGTGTTTTTGCCCTGCGTATCTCCTCTTCATTGAAGTTGGACGTGCAGATCTGTATCACACTGACCTCGTCCATGAAATCCAGCTGATACTGCAGGAATGCCAGGACCTCGTTCGCCACAAGTTCTTCCGAACGCATGGTGGCAGCGGCACTTGCCGCGCTCGGCAATAATTAAATAATTTTCGCGTTCAGTGTAGTCGCGTCCGATTGCAACGGCTGATCGCACTGCACTCTGTATCTGGTACTGCACTTGGTATCTACAATCAATTACTTGCAAGCCAAAATTGTCTTAAAACATTCAAGACTTCATATTTTAATGTCTTCTACGAATAGTCCTAGATTGTCTACCCAGAATTATTTAATTAATATCCAGGACTTTTTCTTTTATCTTTGTTTTGTTGCATTTCAGGACGTATTCTTAAAGTCAGGTATAAACTTCAAAGTGTATATAACACTGCACAGCTATGGTCAAATCATAATATTCCCGTACTCCTGTACTACTGCAATGGCCCCTGACTATATGCAGCTGCTTGAAGGAGCTACTGCAATGTCAAAGGTAAATCATTCATCACAATAGATGCTTAGAAATCGTAATAGTATTTCGAAGATAATATCATTAAAAGTTCTTCGGAATCTTTGGATTATCTTAGCTATTGTGTCAAACCGGAACGTGTTACAAGGTAAACTTGTAACAGGTTCTGTTTTCACTTTAAAGAAGTTTAATCAAAAACGATATCAAACCTACTTCTTCGCTACCACCAGGCCATATTTAAAACCAACGGCGAGACATACAAGGTGGGCATTTCAAGAGACGTGATGTACCCATCCGCTGGCACCAGCAGTGACTTCGCACACGGTGCTGCCGGTATACCTTACTGTTACCTCATCGAACTAAGAAGCAAAACACACAAATTCAAATTGCCAAAAGAGGAAATAGAAGACACTGGCAAAGAAATTCTAAATAGTGTTCTAGCGTTGATGGAGTTTGTTGATATATATAAGTACCAGGAAAATATTGACCAGAAAAACATCGACCTCAAAAACGTTGAACAGAGAAACATTGACCAGAACATCGCATTCCAAATGAAGAAGTATGAATCAATAAAGGACAGCTGTGCTTTTATAAAAACAACCGATAGTTACATGAGGAAATGCAAGTCGTACGATAAAAATGACTATTCTTTCACGAAAAAGAGTAATTCTCAAAATGAAGGCTCTTACGTTAGATTGTCACGCATCCCGGTGGAGAAGGACGATATTCCCGATGGTATAAGTGATGCTGGGTGCCCTGATTTGTACGACGAATTAAACTTTAGTTACTCGATACCACACAATCCTATAGTAATGCACATCAGTACTTCAGAAAAGGGCACGGATCCATACAATAAACATAAAGAAATTTTAAAAATCCCATGTGATCTATCTGATACTGAATTTTTTACCAATTCAAGTAATACAACCGACTTTTCCGTGAATCTGACCGATTCTCTTACGCACAATGAAAATTATTTTGAGGTGGAGAACAGTTTTCAAGAGCACGTTCATCTGCTGTCATTTTCACGAGACAAGTAACGATTTGTTCCTAACTGATGCTACTCTCGTGGTAACTGACTTTCAATCGTAGGTATATTACTTACTTCTTTAATTTAATTGAAAACATCACTTACATATCGCTTGATATTGCACGTCCCTAATTTTGGGCTTCATTTTTGCACGTCCCTAATTTTGGGCTTCATTTATAAAAATCTCGACGCCGCTGTTTAGCAACTGATTACCAAATGCCAATTAAAGGTCAAACCGCACTACGAGTCAGTGGAGCGACGTGACGCGACATTACCAAATATACTATGTATGAAATTGTATGAGATAAACCGCACTACGCGGCAGCGGAACTACGCGACGCGACACTTTATCTCATACAATATATTTTGTCGCGTCGCTCCGCTGACGGACTAGTTATTTTTTGTGCACTGCTATGATATGGATAGGTTTGCTGAGAAGAAAACGAAAAAAGATTGTTTAAAAAAGGAAAAAAAAAAATGTATTTAATTAATATGGATGCCTTGACTGATTGCCACCTGTCTACATAAATTCGTAGCACAGTTTTTTTCTTGAAAAGTTTTCGGGTGAATGGGCAGCGAGAAGTCGCTGCATACGTAATGTGTTTCATTCCGGACGGAAGGGGACGATAAGCTTTGAAAATATCGTTTCATACAAAATGTCAAGGGAAGCCACGTCGCCGTTGAAAGCTCGTCCGTGCATCTGTGACGTATGCTTCTTTCTTATACATTTTGTATGATAAAATATTTTCAAAACTTATCGTCCCGTTCCTTCGAGGATTAATCCCTGGTTTCTCCACACTCGAACTTTTGAATGTCAAAAATTTAAATTTAAAAGTAATAATAATTGATTCTAACGTCCATTCGTAAAAGTAGGTTGTTATGGGAAGAACGGACAAGAACTCTCGTTGGCGTTTTGTTTCTCAATGACACTCGACCGCGATGTTATCGCCGTGTGGAGACACATGCATAGAGATGTCTTAAAATGAAGTGGCAGGATGATATTATCGCGTAAATACTCTTGCAGGAGGCGCTTAATGTAGCTATTTCTTTGTATTATTCCTAGAAATAAATGAAAAAATAATATTTTTCAGTTTAATTTCACATAACTCCACAAACACACACGCACGAGTCATGTATACAATATACAAGACCATATCTGCACAAATAATGAAAATGGCGCGCCGCGGTACGAGAGAGAACGGGCGTTCTTAGTAGTTCGGTTTATTTAGTCCGGTCACTGCTGAGACTTTTCGTCTCAGCAGTTCGTGTATGTAATACGACCGGACTATTGAGCCTGATAGTTCGGTATCGATATCTTTTTTTATTTTCCTAACACTAATCCCGCCACAAAATTTGGCGCCTATTCTGTGCTCTACTTCTCTCATTCAAGTTCTCGCTTATATGCCTCTCGCACTTTTATCCTTCATACTATATCTTTCTCTCACCCATCATCTTTCATTCTGTGGGTGGAACGCCCACTTTCAGTCAGTTTTTTGTCAGTTTTTTGTTCAGCTCACATTCAAGTTGGAAGCGCTCCCCGGTAAAAAAAGTCTGCTAGGTCTTGCACTAATATAACAAAACACCAACTATACACTTCGTTCGTAATAAACGTTTTGACTTTGACCTGCACTGGTGTAAAAGGTAAAAGGAAAGACTGTAAAGTCGACATGTAAAACGATATTTTTTACTTTAGATATCTCAGCAAAAACATTTATTTTTCCAACAAGCCAAGTACAACGCAATTTTATACAAAAAAATTGATACATCTATTTCGGCACAAGTTAACTGCATTTGAACTTCTTGAATAAAATCGTCCTCTTCTATATTTACTTTGCTTCGTTTCAACATTGCTTTTCCAAATCTTTTCATTTGTTCGACCTTGACATTTGCGAGTTTGTCATCGTCCTTCAGCACGTTCAGAATACGCAACAATTTTGATATTTATGGAGCAGTCCATTAAGTGTACAATTCCAGGATTCTACAACATTGTTGGTGCGATGACTCTCAGCAAACACGCATCATTAACTTTTCATCTTGAATAGACATTTCGTTTAAAGTTCAAAAGAGGCTTCGGCTGCTGCCCACCATCCTGTATTTTATGTACAGATAGCAATGGCAGTATGCAACTGATGATACGCCTATCATTTCTTGAGTTTAGTTCAATTGCCTTTGCTATCGAAAGGCAATTGCATAAAGCATTTCGAAAATCAAAATAACAACCAATAATGGTCACATTTTTTAAATTTTTTATCAATGCTTTTATGGCGGCGCTCTCAAAGTCGATATAAACTTGTAACCGGTACCCAACCTGGAACCTGTGATTGTATTAATTGATATGCAATCTCGTAAGCTTTTACACTCTTGTTTGACATGATGTATGCGTTTTTTTTCTTTATTTTTTATTTTACAAGGACGCCCTGTTATTTGCAATCATTACTGAGTTTGTTGCATCATGATAGTTCGTTTAGTTTAAAATGTATACCATTTTGTATACACGGGGGTCACAGCAAACAAGTATTTAAAAAGTTCTATAAAAAGTTTAAATTCTTTTAAATATTTTTGCTGTCGATGAAATTAAGCGTAGTTTCCCTCATTTCAATATGTGCACTATAAAGACTCACTGTATGTCGATCTTTTAGTGCCTTTTCACACGTCCCGGTTGCCGGGTAGCCGATGCCGGGTAACGGCGATGAAGTGTATAGCCATGTACTTAAGCTTTCACACGTACCGGCGTACAGGGCTATACATTAGCCACCGGGTACCCGGCAACCGGAGCGTGTGAAAAGGGACTTAGTCTTTCAGGTCCAATATCGATACCGAACTATCAGTGCCTTTTCACACGCTCCGGTTGCCGGGTAGCCGCGCGGTATAGCCATGTATGTTAGCTTTCACACGTACATGGCTATACATTCGCCGCCGGTTACCCGGTAGCGGCTACCCGGTAGCGGCTACCCGGCAACCGGAGCGTGTGAAAAGGGACTCAGGCTCTGTAGTCCGGTCGTATTGCATCACCGAACTGTCGAGATGAAAAGTCCGGGACCCGACTAAATAATCGAACTACTGAGACCGCCCACAAAAAAAATGTTTTCTAAAGAGTTCACAACTTACGCAGGTGATCAGAGAAAAAATAGCGTCAAAATAGCTGCTTTAATGACAACCACTGATGACAACGCCATTCTGTCATGACACAGCTCGACATTACGATCATTGAAAATCAAAATTTTACGTAATGTAGGTTAACATTAAAAACCAACGCGCCAAATTTATTTGTGATCCATAACCCTTTACCCAACAAAAAACATATTATTTTGGTACTGAAAATTAAATTTTACTCATTCAAAGTGGCTTCCATAATGAGCAAATCCCAATTATGGGAAGTAAGATTCCCTGAAGAAGGTCAAAGACAATTCGTGAAAACTTTGGACACTTTAGGAGGTGCGTACTGGACCTGACTGACGAGGTCCCACAATTTAAAGGAGATAAATAAAGTCGTATAATAGTAACGATAAAAATGTTTCGTCAGAATCCCAAACACACAGCTTCCGAGGAAGATCAAATGAGAATGATATCAAATGACGATATTCTTGCCGGGTTACTCTACTTCATTCTTCACTTTGTGCAAGCGGCTAGCAGTCGTCAGTATATTTTTTATTTTATATCAACCATTAAATAACTGCACAAACCTTTTGTAGCTCATCTATATATTGTGTGTTTACAGCAATCAATATTTGGAAAGAAGAACGAAGCACAATGGAGATAAAGGTCGACGCCTCCAGGGCCGTTCAGGTGGCGTCGATATTAAACGAAAGAGACATTCCATACACTATAGCCATAGTAGATATAGCCAAAATACTGGAAAAGGAACAGAATACTACTACCTCAATAAATTTTACGAAAACCAAACTGATTCGTTAGTAAACTTTATTTTATTTTTTATAATTAATAGGCTTGCGCTTGACCACTATCTGATGGTAAGCAATGATGTGATCGACGGTGTAGCACGCTTGCCTAGAAGTAACCTATTCACTCTTGACTTAAAGACCCCGAGGTGGTAGCTATCGAGAAAGATAAACTCTGGCAGGGAATGCCACTCCATAGCTGTACGCTTAAGGCGCCTCCCCGAGCAAAACGCCGCGCTAGTCGAATTTTGTGCAGTTTTTAAGAGCTATCTACTCTTTATTTAAAAAGAAATAAATTAATAAAAATACATTAAATTTCTACATAATGTTGATTCTAAAATGGTAGTACACTTTTTTTTTAAAGATGTATATGTATCACTAATCTCCTTCCAACAAAACCATAAAAATGTGAAATAATTATTGATAGTATGCATCTCCTCGTAAAGTGTTTATTAATTATTTTTTATACTAACACTAATGGATAGACAATTTGATAACGAACATTTTGTAAGTTTTATTTTTTTCAAAAGACCAATATTCGATTTTATAAAGATTTTATTCTAAAATCTGGGCGTATTCACTACCGTGATTCATGCGCCACCAGTGCCGCTAAGCCAATAGGAATGCTCATATCTCATGCTGATTTTTTGGTCAGGGTACGGCCTTAATAAAAGTATTTCCAAAACATATGGTTGGGATGCCGTACGTCTTGTAGTACGCCTTATTTTCTATATCTCACTGGGTTTCCCCAGTCAGTTTAAATGACATTCCACACTCATGTTGCTAAGCTCAACAATCGTCCTGTTCATTAACAAAATTGAAAATCTGTGATGAGGTCACCTCGTCTTGCTTCACTCCTATTCCATTCCATACAATTTTGATCACGCCTCACGCCTCATTGTAGTATTCCTCTGGCACGAGTACCAACACCTAAATGAATTCTTTAGGTACATTGGCTTCAGCTAGCTTTTTCCGAAGGTTGTCATAATCAAATAGAATCAAAAACTTCAGAAAGATCTAAGAAACGCACTATATGTGGCTTCTTCTTCATGTAACAGTCAACAGGGCACTTTAGGCCTATAATGGCACATTCGGCCGACAAAAGCAGATCTGCAGCAAAATGTGCATGCAACGTATGTAAGTAACTCAAGTAAAATAATTACTGATCTAATTGCACACTAAGTTAGCTGACTCAGATGACAGTGGCCAGAGAAATGGGTTTAAAATTGGGCTTTGCAGTTATATCTGAAGTCTTGTTATTCACAATAGTGACCATCTCAACTTTTTATTAATTTCTGGCGGCAAGTATATGTATAGCACACATAGGCTGGTGCAGCACTCTGCTTTCTCAGCATCGCACATCGATCCAAAGGGACCAAATGATGATTTCACAAAAAGATCGACAGTCTTATTACTATCAGTACCCACGATACAGGAGAAATTGTGCTGGGGAAAGTTTAAAAAAATTCAAACCAAGCAACCAAAACCATCGACATCTGTCACAAGCTGTTATTTATTTTCTCTAATCCCGGTGTCTGTCATCAAATCTTGCAAGATAAATTTGACTCAATTTCAGGTGTTCGATTGAGATGAAATTTTGCAAACACGTTTTTTTCTCGTGACAATGCAATTTTCGATCTAAACAACAAGATTTATAATCTTAAATTATTTTTATTACAAATCTTGTTTAGACACTTTAATTTTTTTTTTTTTTTGATTCGCTCTCGCTTGACCACTATCTCACCTGATTATTTTTTTAATATCTTTTCGGAAGCCAAGGACGTGTTTGACATAATATGTTATGATGCACGCAATTCAGTTTTATTTTACATCACATCACATCATCAGCCTATTAATGTTCCCACTTTTGGGACACAGGCCTCCTCTCTGTGAGAGGGAAAGGGCCGTAATCCACCACGCGGGACCAGTGCGAGTTGGTGGATGTCACATGTCTTCGAATTTTTGGTTCCTGGACATGCCGGTTTCCTCACGATGTTTTCCTTCACCGTTTTGAGAGCAGTGGTGATGTAATAATTTTCACAAAGTAAAGCGCCTACCTGGGCTCGAACCCACGACCTACAACTTGTAAGTCGCGGCCGATACCACTGGGCCACCACTGCCACCAATTTTATTTAAGACATTAAAATAGTTATCTACCGAACAGTAAACATTCCTAACTCATTATATCATAGCACACCTATTAACTAATACAATTATCTGCAACAACATAACATTAATTAGTGCTATTAGCAAATTAAATCGTAATGAGCTCGATATTGTCATAGACATCCATATTCGTGTGGTCACAAACAAAATGGTGGCTATAGTAAAACGATTAGCTCAATGGAAGCACGTAATCACTTGGCTATAAAAACGAATCAGTTTTAAAAATAACTGACATTTGTTCATCATTTTTACTGCAATTATCATCAAAACCGTATTCTAAGATAGTTTCACATCTTTGCTCACCATCAGGCGAGATAGTGGTCAAACGCGAGACGATCAAAAGAAAAAAACTATTGCAAATTAATATACCATCCTAACGAAGAATAACTTTTAATTATTCTGTCCGTATTACAGCGAAGACCATGGACTGGGAAAGCTACCAAACTTTGGATACAATCTACGCCTTTTTGGAAAACTTGCAAGCTGAATATCCGTATCTATGCTCAGTCCAAGTCATCGGGAAGTCAGTGGAAGGAAGGGATCTGAAGGTAAATCTAATTTAGTAGTTTTATTAAACATTTCACGAATGCAGCATAATTTTCCTGCCGTTGTCCCAGGATACTTGAAGTCGGCGCAAACACGCTTTCAAATGCCACACTATCATTTACTGCCTTTTCATTCATTTCATTCCTCACAATCCATCGATGTTTTATTTGGCTTCTCTCTCATCAATCTTCTTTTTCTATAGCCTGGCTATTATCCTTGTTTATTTGGGGTAAGGAGTACTAGGAGGTACTTCTGCACCACACCGTACGGTTACTCTCTCTCATCCATTCACTTTTATATTTATAAGTCACATGTGTTTATTCTCTTCTCACCAGGTCATGTAGACAGATAACATGGAAAACGCCTACGTACTAAATTTGCTAACAGATCTCCTAGATACACGGGTCCTTTCATATACCAAAATATCAACAAGGTTTTGGACATAGTAGGATGTATAAAGCACAATTGTAAAGAAAAAAGTAGTCAAATGGCTATCAGCTCAAGACTATACACAGACTGAAGCTCTACTGATTCCCTTACTATAAATCCCTCTTAATTACTCATCCAGGCGCATCACACACATAAAAACTACACTTAACCACAAATAGACACACACACTACACACACTCATACACATATCTACACTCATCACAAACCTTTAGTAAATATTTTAATTTTGCATGTTTCCTTTAGTTATTAAGTTAAGTTTAAATATTGTTTAGTGTTGTAACCAAACATTCATGAACAACCTCCAAGTGCTCTCATAATATTGTGTTATTCATTAACGACGAAAATACTAGATTCCACGACACAGGGTATCCTAGGGTGGGGTCTAGGGCTACTTTAATGCACGTCATGTTATTATTTTCTTGTACATACTATATTATTTGTTTTACTTTTGTTGTGCTTTATGTATGTATAGAATGGTGTTTCAATAAAAATTATCTTATCTTATTTTATCTACCTCAAGTCTTCCTTCGTATTCCATAACTACATCAGTGTGCTTAAATATGTTTCCATTTTGCAGATGCTTAAAATTTCAAACGGTGAGAAGTCGAACCAAGGTGTCTGGATGGATGGAGCTATCCACCCGCGTGAATGGATCAGCCCCGCCGTGGTCACCTACATAGCGGATAGGATCGTCAGGACATTCAACGAAATGCCGGATTGTGTTACCAATAAAGATTGGTAAGGAATCTTCTGACATTACTTTCTAATTGATTTCTATAGTTCCCCATTGTTCTCTTGAGTGTGAAGTCTTAGGTTCGATTCCTAGGCTAAGCAGAGCAGATCATAATATTTCTTGCCGTCATATTGCCGAGTTGAATTTTAATAAATTAGATATGGCTACATAACGTCATTATTCTTGTTAAATATTTTATCCCCAATAAAGATCTTAATTAGGCACACAAATTAATGGGATTGGGAAGAAATGGCTTTGACTAACAAAAGCTTTGAAACTGGCATAGTTTTTCCGCGACCTGTGTAGTTATCTCAAGCGTTACTGTTGAGCTAGAGGTGTCTTGGGTACGATGCCCGGCTCGAGCAAGGTTATTGGGTTTTTGCCTCTGGAATTTTTCAGTAATTTAACTGCGTTTGGGTTTTTGCCCGGGTGGCGGTAAAAGACTAGCCTCTCTCCTTAAACCTCTGAAGAAACCAACAGTTCCTTTGTGTATTTTTCAAAAAATATTTTTCTAGGTACATTCTACCAGTGTTGAATCCTGATGGCTATGTGTACACCCACACGCACGATAGGATGTGGCGAAAGAATCGAGCGCGGTACAAGGAATGTGTTGGCGTCGACCTTAACAGAAATTTCAGGTACACCTTTATACTAAAACTCAACATCTTATGCCTGTAATATGCACGCAGTGCCATTAATTTTGAGATTTTTACAATATTTATCACTTTATTTTGATCAAGCAGACGAATTTTTACAAACAAAACCACTTCAGAATCTTTTTTTTGCTTCTTTTCTGAATTTGATTGTGACTGCCGCTGTGTGTAACATTGGTACAATTAGTGCATCGACCCATTTAAGTCTAATGAGCAGGTACTCTAATTGCTAAACCGGATTGTGGATGATGACGCCGATGATGATTGTCTAATGAACACACAACTTTTGCCAATACCGAGCACAGGCATTTCTTTTACTGTTGGCACAATCCCGACGTATAATGTTTGATCCTGTATAAAATGAGATCAGGAATCGCCATTTTCTAGGCAAACTATTCAAATAATTTTTGTACATATTCCAGTTACGGTTTTGGTGAAAAAGGAGAAGAAGGTTCATCAGAAGACCCCGGGAGTCTCTTCTATAGAGGACCGAAACCTTTTTCTGAACCCGAGACCGCTGCAGTCAAAGTAAGTTAACTACTACTACTTAGTTCATTCAATGGTAAAACATAATGTTTTAAAAACATCACTTTTCTTACAGTATTAATATGTAAAACCAAGGGTCAAAAGTGCAGTCTTATTCTCCCCAAAACTCAAATGGCTAGATTCTGTAGAAGAAATTAAATTATCCACAACTGATTTAATTTGGTTTATAGAAATTAAATTGAATTGAATAATTTAGAATTGCCAAACTTAAGATGCAGTCGGCAGGGCACATTTCTCGCAGAATGGATGGCCGATGGGGCAGAAAGGTGCTGGAGTGGCGACCGCAGACTGGAAGTCGTTGCGTTGGAAGGCCTCCCTCCAGGTGGACCGATGACCTGTTGAAGGTTGCGGCGATCCACTGGATACAAGACGCACGGAACCGATCAATGTGGCGATGCTTGGGGGAGGCCTATGTCCAGCAGTGGACGTTTTTCGGCTGATATGATGATGATGATGGTAGAAATTCAATTATAGATTTTAACCACGAAAAGTTTTTCTGCCAAAAAAATAATTGTCTCCTGATCGTCGTAGCATTTAAATGCTGTTTTTTTTTTAACTTTGCCCCACACTAGGCATTTCTTCCTGTATCGTGGGTGCGTTTACAAACATATCAACTCATATACAGAAACACCCAGAGCCGGAACAACTATCTGTTGGTCATACAAATATTTGTTCCGTGCGGGAATCGAACCCGTGACACGCAGCGCAGCAGTCAATCACTCAACCAGTGCGCCAACCGTGACCTGTTGAAGGTTGCGGCGATCCACTGGATACAAGACGCACGGAACCGATCAATGTGGCGATGCTTGGGGGAGGCCTATGTCCAGCAGTGGACGTTTTTCGGCTGATATGATGATGATGATGGTAGAAATTCAATTATAGATTTTAACCACGAAAAGTTTTTCTGCCAAAAAAATAATTGCCGCTGCTATTTTGGTAAAGTGTGACTGCACTATTGACCCTTTACTGTACATACTGGTCGACAGTTCAGCGTCTAGACGCATATAACACGTTGGATTTTTGTCTCTACAAAATCTGATGTTATATCATGTTTAGACGGAGAAGCGATTTAAAGTTGTTACATATGTGGCACTTATAATCTACACTTGCCTATTGATAAACTTGTAACTAAAATTGGGTCTTTGTCTAATCCTGTCAATGAAACTGCAAGGCAAATCAAAATTCAGTACTCCGAATTCACACATCTCTTAGTTGAAAGTTTTTTGTTATCTAAGATAAGGTTTCTAGAGACTGTGATGAGAAGATCTGAAGATCACATAACCAGGCAAGTCCCCCCAACCTAAACGTAACGTCGTAGACAACGATCTGAAGGCAGAAAACATAAATTGTCTAGACGACCACGCACAGACGCGTCTGGTGAAGAATGGAATAGATTTTTTAGTATTATTAATAGGCACACGCTTGACCACAATCTCACCTGATCATAAGCGACAATGTGGTCGATGGTGAAGCACGCTTGCCTAGAAGTAACCTTTTCTCTCTTTACTTAAATACTCCAAGGTTGTAGCTATCTGGAAACACAGACTCCGGCAGGGAATTGCACTCCTTCGCTATACGCACAATGAAAGTGTTCCCAAAACTTTTGTCCATCATGTACCGATGGGGCATCACCGTACGTCTTGTAGTCCTTTGATGGAACGGGCTAGGCGGAGTTAGATCATGTGAGAATAGAAAAATATTTAGTCAACACACACACCGAATAACGAGGCAAGCTTACCCGAAATAATAGACTAAGGCTAGGCAAAAAGGTTGAATATTCTATGCATACCTGCTATGCTATTACCTATTAATGTTAATTTTTTTGTTCAGAACGCGATATTGAGTGCGCCGAAGAAGTTCAAGGCGTTCCTGTCGTTTCACAGCTACGGTGAGGTCATCATCTTCCCGTGGGGCTACACCAGTGACTCCTGTCCCGACTACGTAGGTCTGCTGGAAGGTGGAACTGCCATGGCCAAGGTAAGGAAACATGGTATCTTGAAGAAAAATGACTCAAGAACATAGATATATTTTTGTTTTATTAGATATTATATTCATTTGCACCATGTAGCTCTTACATATCTAAGGCTAAGTCTTTCAAGTGGACGTGGTGGACGTGGAAAATATGAGGAATAGCGAAAATGACTCGAAACCAGTCACGGGCCCGATTTTGATGAAAACTAAAACTGCATTATTGGATTTTTCTTAATCAATAATTCAAGCCAGGCATCGACCCAATTGAATTAAAAAAAAACCGGCCAAGTGCGGGTCGAAATCGCGCACGAAGGGTTTAGTACCATTATCGCAAAAACGGCGAAAAAATCACGTTTGTTGTATGGGAGCCCCTCTTATTACTTACTAAATATTGATTTATTATTTTTTGTTCTTATAGCGGCAACAGAATTACATCATCTGTGAAAATTTTAACTGTCTAGCTGTCACGGTTCATGAGATACAACCTGGTGAAAGACGGACAGACAGACAGACAGATGGATCGTTGAGTCTTAGTAATAGGGTTCCGTTTTTACCCTTTGGGTACGGAACCCTAAAAACACGCTATAATACGGCACTTGAGAAAAGACCTCATTTTTAAGAAACTACGGGTGCTATTTAACAGTTTCGCATGATTATATCGCGTAACACTAATTCATAAAATCCTCTTCTCTCCAGGCTATCTTCAACACCAGCGGTCACACTTACAAAGTAGGCAGTACAAAGGACCTCATGTACTACGCCGCTGGCACCAGCATAGACTGGAGCTACGCAGTCCCCAAAATCCCATACTCCTACATGATCGAACTCCGAGACAGGACACACAGGTTCTTCCTACCCAAAGAAGAGATCATTAATACTGCAACAGAAATTCAAAGCGGAGTGTTCAGGCTTATGGCTTTTATAGACAGGCGATGTACAGGTACAGAGACTTGTGCCTGTCCAAAATAGACCTTATTAACAAGAAATAAGGTCACAGCTAAATCAATTTGTATTAGAATTTAAGTAATGTATCGAAGACATTAAATTATGTAAAGAAGGCCTAGAGTGATATTTATATCAATCTATTTTACAAAGTATTTCTAAGTTATTGTCTCAATATAAACTTTTAATTACAAGGTTTTTAATATTTAGTAATGACTTGTATTTTACCCCTGGAGGGTGACCATAAGCTCTTAGAGCGGTATCAACTTGAGATCGAATAAGGGACAGATGTATCTGACGTGTATACATCTGTCACTTACTCGATCTCAAATCAAAGACTGCTAGTCGAACTGCGTAAACACATGATTAACAAAATTCCACGAATTGGAAATTCCTGGAAATTGTATAACTTAAGATTTTTGCCAGCGATTTTGCCCACCAGAAAGTAAAAATTATCCCAAGGGAACAAAATATCGGGTTAAATGGGGAGAAGGACAAAAGCCATGCCTTGTCCTACTCCAGGGCATGGCCTACCCGCGTGCCAAATTTCATCCCCTCCGGAGCAACTGGACAGATTCGCAACTGGACAGATTCTCAGCTGGACAGATTAGCAACTGGACAGAACGTGTACAATCCATGACAAAATCTAAATCCGTAATGTCGTAAAGATGTGAAAAGGTATAACAGACAGCGAGGATGGCAGTAAGGATTGTTTTAGGCCAGAATGCAAGCAGTGCCTACTGCTCATTCCATCTCTAACAACTTTACTAACACAATTAAAGCCACTTAAATTATTTAGGGATTCAAACACTACTTCAATCTACGTTTGAATAATCTAGACAGGCACAGTAAGCCACAAGTTCTAAAGTTCTAGCGAGAGTTTTGAAAACAAGACATAAGCAGTTTGATTTACAAAGCTTATAGAGCATTCAAAATAAATGTTTTATGTTCAGGAATTAATGAAAAGCTCAGTAGGTATATACTCGGCGATAAAACATTTCATTTCCATACATTGATAATGGCTGAACGCAATGACCTGTGCCAAATAGCTCGCGCTGTGGTTGCGACTATAATGGACACAATCCAAAACTTTTTATTCGTGCAACTTTATAAAATATTTATTTTTGTGGCGTTGTTTTAATGAATTATAAATAAATGTTTTTAGAATTTATAAATGGAATTGTGATTCGAGGTGTGGTACGATACGATGATTACATCAATCTAATTACATGTAGAAATATTTGTTTCAAAATCGAATAAAGTCAAGTAAGTTGATTCATGATCGTCGATAATTCGTTTACAATGCATGTCCTCGAAAAGAGCGTTTTCCAAGCAGCCAAACTGTGCGGAAAGTGTCACTTTTTTTTACTAGTGCTTTTTACTTTCCTGTTCTATTTTAATTTTTAACTCCAACGTCAGCCCGCCGCATAGAGTTTTTATTATTTGAGAAAAGTTTTAAAATTAGTTAAGTACAGATTATCATTCATATAAAAAGTAAAACAAAACTAATACGTCATTTAAGGCGTTTCTAATTACTCTAGATTTAGATTTTGATCAATAAATTAATTTTAATTATTCATTAAATATGTTTGGCAGAATTAATATTTTGCTCGTGCCTTTTTGCGTTATGACGTGACAGCTATTGCACATGCGCAGTAGAACTATGAACTATTAGTTAATCTGTGGATATGCTGAGCGCCCTTGAATAAGCGCCATTTTATTAATTTCTTGCTTGGTTCAGATATATTTTTTTATTTCCTCGCACAATGCATAGTAAAATGTTGTATGATACACGTGCGTAAGATGATTTCCGACTCGTGTCGATTTATCCACTCACTCGCTTCGCTCGCTCGTGAATAAAAATGCCACTCATCGGAAATCACCTACTTCCCGCACTTGTAGCATAAATAACTATTACAATGCATGTCCTCGAAAAGACCGTTTTCCAAGCAGCAAAACTGTGCGGGAAGTGTCACTTTTTTTTACTAGTGCTTTTTACTTTCCTGTACTTTTTTAATTTTTAACTCCAACGTCAGCCCGCCGCATAGTTTTTATTATTTGAGAAAAGTTTTAAAAATTTGGTGAGTACAGATTATCATTCATATAAAAGGTAAAACAAAACTAAAACTTCATTTAAGGCGTTTTTAATTACTCAAGATTTAGATTTTGATCAATAAATTAGTTTTAAATATTCACTAAATATGTTTGGCAGAATGAATATTTTGCTCGTGTCTTTTTGCGTTACGACGTGACAGCTATTTGCACATGCGCAGTAGATATGCCCTAGGAACACTGACCTCTAATATACAAGTACTGTATGATAGAGGTCAGTGCCTAGGAACTATGAACTATTAGTTAATCTGTGGATATGCTGATTAATTTCTTGCTTGGTTCAGATATTTTTTTTTATTTCCTCGCACAATGCATAGTAAAATGTTGTATGATACACGTGCGTAAGATGATTTCCGACTCGTGTCGATTTATCCACTCACTCGCTTCGCTCGCTCGACCCCCAACTTTTTTTGTAGCCTGTTGAGCCTTTGCCTCAATCGCTGTATATTACGCCAAGAAGCTCAAGATGGTCCGTTATCGGCACGGCTACACCTCGGAAAGATGGAGCTGGGTGAAATTGACTCTTTTTAGAAGCAAAAATACACACCTGCGGCAGCGCGGCATTGTACTTGACAAGGTTGGCAGCGCCCCGAACGGAGACTGCTTACAAGGACAAGCCACATTAAAGCATGTGCGCTTCTCCATGGCTGTTGTTGCTAAGGAAGTAAATAAATTTAAGCAAAAATCAACCTAACTGTATTAGAATGTCTATAAAAAAATTAGCTGATGGTGGGTCATGAATTAACATTGTCGACAGTAAGTTTAGATCAGGGGGGTGACCATAAGCTCTTAGAGCGGTATCAATTTGATATCGAGTAAGTGACAGATGTATACAAGTCAGATACATCGGTCCCTTATTCGATCTCATATTGATACCGCTCTAAGAGCGTATGGTCACCCCCCAGTGAGTATCCGATTCCTGAATTAAGAATTGAAAGCTGAACATTTCTCAAACTATACTTTTGCCTGAAAACCTGTCCCACTGTTTGACGCTTTCTCAACTCCAAACTCTCAACTCAAAAACCGGCTTTTAAGTAGTAGTACCTAAGCTCTTCAAATAAAACACCTGCATATAAAAATTTCGATAACTTTATTTACAGAGTTTGCATTATCTTATAATACAGTCAACAATTCATTAAACGTTACGATTTGAAATTCACATTCAGTTATCTAACGTAAAAACACCTATCGGTCCACAAAGACCGCTATTTTACCTTATCCTTAAAACGAGCACAATTTTCTGGAGTGTCTAATGTCTCGGGACGGGAATGTCGAGATTAAGTTAAAACTGTCCACTACACGTATTATTATAACCTTCGCCATACCCTCAATTATGAGAGGTTCCACTCAACAACACTTGGAATTGAAACATCAGACTGAGTTCTACGTAACACAATAAACCAAGCGTCGCATATATCTCTTGTTCATTGATCCTTAATGAAGTAATAACAGGTTTTAGGCTGCTTGTTCTGTTCTGGTAGAAACGACTACCGAATTACCGCAAAGGTGACCAGAAGACCGCAAAAAGAACCTTTTCCAACCGCTATACCAGAATAGAATATTCTGCACACCCATAATCATACATATCAGTGGACAGTAAGGTGTTTCTGTAATCGTCACTAATACGGACGCCACACATCCACCGGCCGTCTTTCCGACGTGATCAGGGACTTACTCCGAGTCCTCATCCCTTGTTCCGACCACTCTGGAGACGCAGGACGTTTCTTCCCAGTCCCTGAAGCTGTTGAACTATCCTCTTCTCGTTCTGGACTGGAATGATTGGAGTCTTCTTGAGGAGGCGGTGGTCTGAGCCACCAGTCGTAGCCTCCGTAAAGTTGGGAATATAACCATGCTGGTGGAGTGGGTAGTAAGGGAGAATTGAGGAATAGTTGAGCTGCTAGTGCACTATGGAACAGCGTCGAAGGTGCTGGTAGTGGCTGCATAGGTTTCCTTGACCTGGTGACTGAAGTAAAGGCCCCTGGACGTTCGTCGGGTGGAGGGGAGCTGGATGCTGTGACGGATATGTCGTCATCTTGCGGTGAGCTTGGACGCGAGTTTGCTGGGCTCGTGGTGCTGTGCGCGTGCATCGTTATTGGGTTATCTGACGTTATATCTGTAAAGAAAAATGGCTCTTTGGTGTAGGGAACTATGAATAGAATTCTTTTTTTAGAATTTGGGCTGTTTTAATCTAAGGTGTACTTACCAGTCTCATGCGGCGGTGGAGGTACATGCTGAGGTTGCGCGTGCGGTGGTAAGACGTGCGGCGTAAAGTGCGCGGGGGTAGGCAGCAAGGGAGGAGGGTAGTGCCGCGCCAACGCACCCCATTCACCACCGGGCAGACCAGCCAGCTGGTGGGCTATACCTGTCCAAACACAAAGGAAATTCAAGCATTAGTGAATTAATAGAAGGTGTTGGTGCAGTAAGTAACATTTTTCAATTAAAAAACAATGCGTTAGGGCGAAACTGCACTGCTAAGCAGTTTGCTTAGCGCCTATAAAGCCTAGCGAGTCACCCGACGAGTAGCGAAGTAAAGCAATGTGTTTTCTGCTTAGCAGGGATTTGTTACATAAAAAATACACAGTACTATTTTCCTAAATGGAAATGCTTCATATGCGACAGAAAAAGTTCAAAGTACCAAACCATTATAGAAATCTGAACACCAAACAGAGCGTCAATACCTACTCTCCACCCTCAACTGCTCAAAATTCAATCAACAAAACAATAGCGTTAAGAATTATCACGTGAATCGCTCCACTAACGCTCATGCCTACTTAACGCACTCATCAGAATATTTAAATAATGAGAGACTCCCCCCTCGCGCCTCGCGGCTTGTTCAGTTCGCGCCTTATCTCCGGAGACACTCCTCAATTGTGCACCGTTTGATTGTTCATATTGTGGAGTCTGGGCTTAAAGTTTGTTGAAGTGTTTTAAAACGTATGTTCAAAAGTGTCTTCTTTTTAATTTACACGCTTTTATTAGATTGGTATGTATGTATCTATGAATGTAACCGAATCTTTGAACGTCATTTTCAAGCCCTTTAAAAAGTCGGATTAGTTTGAAACTTTGCACACATATCAAGGATCAATGGCAATGCAATAATTTAAATAGTTTTGTCCTATTATCCTTACCAGGATCTTCAGGATTAGCGATTGAACTATAAAGTGAATGTAAATAATAGTAAAAAAAAACTAAACAACACGTTTTAATAGAAAACCAAATTAAAAAGTAGAAATTAATTTTCAATAAATTGAAATTAAGATAAGTGGTATTAACAAAAAAAAAATTGTTTGATTTTCTATTAAAGCGCGTTTTTTTTTATTTTTTTAACAGTATGATAAACAAAAAATAGTATTTTTTTGTTTGGTTTTCAGTTAAAGCGCGTTTTTGTTTTATTTTTCAAACTATATTTTTTCTGAAGATGAAGGTCTGACATGGTCATTAAAGCTAGCGACTCCGTGATTATGTGTGAGGAGACACACTGAAACAAAAATCTACCAAGGTTTTCCCAACTACATTTATTGGGTCCGGCTTCCAGTCTAACTACCATTTACCATTTACTGTACCTATGTGTCGTTCGTAGACTTGTGTGTACCCTGCTGAGAGAGTTGAGATTGTGTCATGCTCTCTCAAATGTCTCTCTGATGGTGGCACATGTATTGTATCATTCGGTTCCCTTCATGATGGTTGAGCTGAGTGGTGCCAGTGCATGCGTCATGTTCGTGAACGGGCGCCATCAGGGGGGTGACCATAAGCTCTTAGAGTAAGGTTATTTTGAGTGTGTGTAAGGGACAGATGTATATGACTTTTATACATCTGTCACTTACGAGATCTCAAAATAATCTTACTCTAAGAGCTTATGGTCCCAGTTGGGATTGGTCATAACTTAACTGCTTCGGCCTGCTTTTAATTAAGTAGGCACTTATTTTATTTCTGAAATGTTTGTTTTACTCTAGACGCTTTTACGTGCACGTCTTTTTACATCGTTCTCACATATGTATTTTTCCAACAACAAAATAATGCTGTCACTAAATAATTGTTAAAGAGTAATGATGGAAAAGAGTGTCCGTGGAGTCTCTTGTACGTTATTCTCCATACAGACCTACTGACGCTTGCGAATGTGCAACTAATAGATTCATATTTTGTTTGACAATTCAAAAGTAACTGTGTGGTTTATTTGAATTAAAAACATTTTATTTTTATTTTAACTAAATGCAGTATCATATTCAATTATTTATCAACTAACATTTGGTCGCCTCTATAACTAGACAGCTTATGTCCCAATCTAAATCTTCATCCTCTCATCCCAATCCCCTTTGCTAAAAACAATAACATGTAAATAAAACAAATAAGCTATTATGACAACAATCACCATCATACAAATAGGAAATGTGTTTTGGCGTCATAATTTTCAGTTGACATTTTTAAGCGCATAAATTAACAAAGTTTGCCGGCGCCGCGACCCCGTATATTCGGCTTAACCCTTTAGCACCCACCTTGGGTAATTCCCACCCCGAACCATCCCAACCCTTTCAGCAATAGAATAAATTACAGGCCGTTTTATGTCGCAGATACCGACGGTACGAAAATGTAAAACACATTATTTTGAATCCGACCGCTTAGCCTTTATAGGTGTAGTGCTTTATGAGTTCGTTGCAATTAGACAAGAGCTGCTTTTTAGGATTAAGCCGGGCTTAATCTTGCCTCGGAGCGCCTCACGGCTTTTACGATAATGATTTGAGATATCGAATCGCCGGCGACGGGTTAAATAGTCTATTATCTGCTGAATACTTTATCGTTAAGTTTGGAACTGATTGAAACGTGATTTTTATTGTGAGATAATAGTGATATTCATTTCGTAATTGCTCATTTTAAAGCGGCCATTTACTGGCAGTAAAGGGTCTTAAACATTTAAGTGCATTGTCCATCAGCGAGCAATTGAAAGAGTATTTAATAAGTGCAGTAAGTGGATGCTACGCGAGTAGTACCCGGGTAGCCGGTATTCAAAGCTTTCTTCCAGCTAAGAGCATCCGTAGACAATATCCGCATCGCTCCGAGCACAAAAAATAACACTGAAGCTCAAGATTACTCGCTGGCTCGCGTACCCGGATTATTCTTCATGGATTCGAGAAGAGAGCTTGTGGAATAGATAGGCTATTTCTTTACTAAAAACTTCTAAATGATTTAATAGCAACTAGAACAGACGACCTATAAGGTATAATTTTTCGTACTTTATCGCATGATACTTTTTTAATAATTTCTTTTGTAAAAACTAATACTTAGGTATGTCCTCATGAAATAAAAAATCTCTCTTTGACACTGAAGTCTGATGTAAGAGAAAATAATTATGGGTTAAGCTCGCCTTTGTACATAAGTTGTCCTACTGTATTTGTATAAATATATATGTTTTGTGTAATATAAAGAATATGATATATACATTTGCTTAATTCTATAAATATGCTCAGAAAGACTAGATGCCCTTTGAAATATGTTTGTTCCTGTCAATAACTTACCTGCTCCTGAAAAGTATAACGCTTTAGGTTCATGACTTGAAAAATGGCAAGGCATTGTTTCATTACGTATTCTCTGTTGAAAGATTCAAAAGAAAGGGCAGCACTAGACGATTTGCATTCGTTAAAAAATGTTGGAATTCTTTGTTGTGTGCACGATGCGTAATCGCTGTATACCACGAATTAGTAGTTTTGATCCTTTCGATACTACATCGTTAGTTTAGAATGATGATTTATTGTTAGGGCGAAAATTGAATCAGTAACATATATCTGTCGTTGATAGAACAATGTTCTATTATGATATTGAGCATGCCGTAATACAGCAGTATCAACAGCTTAGTCCAAAAACGTTTTCATATAACAATCTAGGATAAAAAAAAACTCTCTACTAGGTTTGAGGCTGTATACAAGTGTCATTCGATATAAAGGATAGTGTAATACTATAGTCACTACCCCAGTAATTACACTATCATATAAATCTAGGATCATAGTATCATACGACATGGTTGAGCGATCAGTGGGGTGACCATAAGCTCTTAGAGCGGTATCAATTTGAGATCGAATGAGGGACAGATGTATCTGACGTGTATACATCTGTCACTTACTCGATCTCTAATTGATACCGCTCTAAGAGCTTATAGTCACCCCCCAGTTGCATGTCGCGGGTTCGATTCCCGTACGGAATTTGTATGCCCTACAGATAGTTTTTCGTGTTCCGGATCTGGGTGTCTTGTGTATGTGAGTTTAAATGTTTGTCAAACCCATGATACAGGAAGAAATTCCTAGCTTTGGTCGGAATTTAAAAAAACAGGATACTATCTAAAAAAAGACAAAATAATTGATTTTTTTATTACACTAGCTTTTCCCCGCGGCTTCGCTCTCGTGGCGCACCCCACAGGACCCGTTTTCGGGACAAAAATAGCCTTTCTTACTCAGGCAGAATGTAGCTTAATTTCTACTGGTAAAAGAATTTTCAAAATCGGTCAAGTAGTTTTTGAGTTTATCCAATACAAACAAACTTACAAACAAATGTTTCCTCTTTATAATATTATTATTAAATTAAATAAAATATTTTACAGTGTAGATTATCATATAAAAATGTGACTCATAGATCTATGATCCTAGATAAATGATACTGTAATATCTCCCTAAGCGTTGACGATGGTTGAAATGCCAAAATATAAGAGATGAACACACCTTAAATAGCGTTTGACATTTCCATACATTTTTGATATTTTTCCGATCGCTATCGCCACGCTTTTGATGATAGAATGTCAAATGTCTAGGGCCTCTGGGCAGGGAAGTGGCTACAATAAAACTTTTAGCGGTAATTAAGGACTACAAGTTTTCAATGAAAATTTTTACTAAAACAAGTTCATAACGAACCCTGAAAAAAATTTTATATAAATAAAATGATTCATTAAAAAATCTTTTTTTAAAACAAGATTTTTTCGTATTCTTCTCAGCAAACCCTTTCATTTGATAACCATATCATGTCAGTGTACAAAAAATAACTAGTCCGCCATGTTGGGTCATCCGCCATATTGGATTTAGAATGACGTGACTTAGCTAACCATGCATTGTCATCCAAACTAATGTATGAAAAATTTCATCACAATCGGTGGAGGATAAGGAGGTATTTTCAATTAGTGAAAAACTTTAATATACAAATTCTGTCTTCCAAAACAAAATAAAGTATCAAAACTAGTGGCGCGCGGTAGTAGTGGATTGGCCGCATCCGAAGACGTGCCAGTCCGCTACATTGCCCCGGCGAAGGGGTTTTTTCTTCGACTTTGAAAAATCGCACCGCGCCGCGAGAGGGTTGAACCCAAACATTTTAATGCCATTTGCTAGATTGCGTCTTGCATTTTTCCTGCCTCCGATACTACAGCGCTAATCCGCGAAGACGACCGGGATTACACGGATAAAAGTATTTACGTTTTTAGTGTGATTCCAATGTGCCGGGATTAGGGCGGCATTTTTTAACGACTCTTTGAGATCCTCGGTGATTAGAGAAAGGGTTGGAAGCACTTTCCAGTAATTATTTTACATTTCTTCGAACATCATTTATAGAACACTTAGTTGAGCGACTTCCCTTTTTCTTTTGTGTTGGAACAACTTCTATTCAAATGACTATTTCACGGTGAACAATATTGCCTTTGTAAGCTTATGGTATAAAGTAGATTATCTGTTCTATTTATCTTTATGAGCCACTTGTATTGATAACTTCGTGAGATTACTGTGTGATGCAGGAGTGTTGATAATTTTAATTATTTCTCGCTGAAACTAACAACTTTAATGAATTTTCGCGAACGTTTCTCGTGTCACGCACGTGTCTGGCTCGAGTTTCACTATTTTGATTGTTGAGAGTTTGAGAGAGGAAAACTTAACTAAAACATACTTGTTAAGGCTTCACTTCAATAAATGCCTTAACCATGAGATTTCCATGTACGTTATATGATGATGATTTTCAAAGAAAAGAATTACTACTACTACTATATACATTTTTGGATGCACCTCTGCCCAACCCTCTAAAGAATACAGGCGTGATGTTATGTTATATAATCAAGTTCCTACGGAAAAAGAGGGGTGTTATAAGTTTGACGTGTGTAATGTGTGTTTGTGTATCTGTCTTTGGAATCATAGCTCCTAAATGGATGACCCAATTTTGATTTAGTTTTTTTGTTATAAAGGTGACTTTATCGAGAGTTTTCTTAGTTATGTTTGATTAATTTTACTCTTTGGATTGCGGTATTTTCGCAAGATATCGGTGATTCGATGGATTGTCAATCGAAGTGTGTTTACTACTAGATAAATTATATAGTTTAAAGAGGTACTTGGGTCGGGGGATCTTTAATGTTTTAATTGTACGTGTTATTTTATGAAAAACTGCTACTAGACATTCAGATGGGTTATTTCAATCAATTACCTCGAGAACTTCTGGTCTGGGGGGTGACCATAAGCTCTTAGAGCGGTATCAATTTGAGATCGAGTAAGTGACAGATGTATACAAGTCATATACATCTGTCCCTTATACGATCTCAAATTCTCAAATCTCTCGTATTTATGGCCACCCCCCCAGATCTTATGAACAGGATCATTGTCGTTTGGAAAACGGTTATTAGCTGATTTACTCAAGGACGCTTGCTGAGTCGAGTTTCTTTCATGGAGAATAGAAATACCAAAACAATGGTTCCAATGGTAAAAATTGAACCCATACTCATTCTCTTTTCTTAGATCAGATAATCCGTTAGTGAACTCCGGTAATGGTCACTAACGGATTATCTAATCTAAGAAAAGGTATTTCTATTCACCATGAAAGAAGCTCGACTCAGCAAGAGTGCTTTCGCTTGCAGCTAATTTCCGTCTCTGATACGAACCGGCGTAATCCATAACCCTGTCTTGAAGCAGGTTGCTCCACATCGTAACTTATGACACCATAAGCTTCTAGTTAGTGCTAAGGGCTGACGTCACAGTCCGGAGTTAGCAAGATGGATGCCCTCCGTACGTCATAAGGTTAATAAGAGGGCTCGTGAACTAACGACGCCGCTTTGTCAACGCGCCTTAACCCGCCGCCATCTTGGCTGCCATGTTGGATTTCAATCTGCTTAGCGTTTAATGAATTTGCGTCTACTTATTGATTTTGTTTTACCCCTTTTTGTTTTACTTAATTAACCTTTCGGTGTTAGAAAGTAGCTGTGACAAGGGAGTTAACGAGTAAAGGTTAGTATCTGATATATACTATTAATTAAATTGACCCGTTGTTTGGTGTAGTTTTGTATAACTTTGTAGACTCTTAACATAATGGTAACCATCTCTAAATGACTAAATACATTTCCGCCAATCATCCTTAAAACAGTACTCATGAATTTATAACAAGCACGCCGCCATAAATGTTGAGTAACACGTCACGTCAATAAAAATTACGTCACATTTGGAGTTAATCGCGCGGCAGACGTCATCATATGAATCCATTTGAAACCGTTTAAAATGTACAGTAAAAGCGCGAATCACGTCATACAAAAGGCTGTATGAGGTGGGTGGGACATTTAAAATTTACAAATGCGTAATTATGCACCCGCATTGTTGCGAGCACTGAAGGGTTATGTGGCCCCCGTTTCTTCCCCCTTGGCCCCACAATCCCGGGCTTCCGGGCCTAATGCTATATTTAATTTTCTCTAAGACTCCCTCATTAATAATGCGAAGGCTGCGACTTTAAGTGGCGCTCACACGGCGACGTGAGATACACAGATGTACGAAAATGGATTGCGACTAGATGTCTGGACCAATTAGGAATGTCAACTCGTGGGCTGATTTCGCCTTTTGTGTTTTACTATTTATGTCTCGGAAAAGTCAAAATATTTTGATTGTTACTTATTAACTTGACAGCATATTTTTAGAGTCATACTACTTCTGCCAGCGGCATCACCTACGTGAAAATCGAAAATTAGCCCGATGGAACATATACCCGGGATAAAAAGTTTAAAATGCCAATGGATTCCACTACCTTCCTGGACAAATCTTTTACTGTCCATATCGTGTCGTCTATGGAATGCATTGCCTGTGACTATAAAAGGCGCGCAATCACTGCCAGTTTTTAAGCGACTTGTGAAGGAGCACTACTTGTCGCTGTGATCATAATCTATACTAATATTATAATGAGGAAAGATTTTTTTGTTTGTTTGTACCGAATAGGCTCCGAAACTACTGGACCGATTTGAAAAATTATTTCTATAAGCTGAATTGTTTTCTTGGCTGTATATTAGTTGTATGTATGTATTTGTGTATACGTTTTTTTGTATTTTGTGTTTTGTACCTACTTACTCTATAACGATACAGGAGAAATTCCTAGTGTGGGGCATTGTATTAAAAAAAAAAAAAATTGCACCAAGTGCAACTCCATATTGTATCCAGGTGGTCTCTTTTCATTCTAGGTTGCATAGAAGAGATCGCGGAACGCGATAAGGCTTGCCACGCCTTTTGTATTGTTAGTTTTTGTTTTAAGATGTCTTTTTGAATTATTTTATCTTGATGTAAAATAAAGTATATAAATAAATAAATAAAGTATCCTGTGCGCTGTTCCTGACTATAATCTATCTCTGTGCCAAATTCCATCCAGATCCGTCCAGCCGTTTGTGCGTAAAGAAGTAACAAACACACTCACAAACTTTCTTCTTTATAATATTAGAATGATACGCTACGTGATATAACTCAATATCCACATCATGCTTACCTTCAGCAATGTCACATCCATATTTTAATATTCGTGTAACAGATTCGCGTGTATAAGAGAAACGCGCGAACGTGAGTGAAGATAATTTATCATGATTTCACAAGGGTTATT
Source organism: Orthosia incerta (assembly GCA_948252205.1). Classification (NCBI taxonomy): domain Eukaryota; kingdom Metazoa; phylum Arthropoda; class Insecta; order Lepidoptera; family Noctuidae; genus Orthosia; species Orthosia incerta. Next base: position 10,745,642 of record OX411759.1, read on the forward strand.
GGTGCCGGTAAGAGGGCAGTAGAGACCTGCCTTCGGAAGAGCCACAAAGCGTGGAATTTACATATTGAAGTGCTTGCTAAATTGTTTCTCAAGAGAAACTAAGAGACGCCGCGATGGAAGAAACTGGAGTTGAAGTAAAGTAAATGCAATGTGTGTTTTTAGGTTATTGAGAATACTGGGGAGACTGGTTAAGGCGCCTCCCCGAGCAAAACGCCGCGCTAGTCGTTTTTGTGCAGTTTTAAAGAGCTATCTACTCTTTATTTAAAAAGAAATATCAATTAATAATAATACATTAAAATTCTACATAATGTTGATTCTAAAAATGTAGTAAACTTTTTTTTAAAGAGGTATATGTTTCACTTATCTCCTGCCAACAAAACCATACAAATGTGAAATAATTATTGATAGCATGCATCTCCTCGTAAAGTGTTAATTAATTATTTTTTATACTAACACTAATGGATAGACAATTTGATAACGAACATTTTGTAAGTTTTATTTTTTTCAAAAGACCAATATTCGATTTTATAAAGATTTTATTCTAAAATCTGGGCGTATTTACTACCGTAATTCATGCGCCACCAGTGCCGCTAGGCCAATAGGAATGCTCATATCTGATGCTGATTTTTTGGTCAGGGTACGGCCTTAAGTAGCTGTACAATATTTGTCTGATAATCCTGTATAGGGAAAAAAACAGAATTTTAGAAGATAAATGACATACTAAATCAGATTTATGAAATTGAAGTTGATGAAATTATTTCTCTACTCAACATTAGCTTCGAAACGTTCCTAATTCGTTATTCTCAATTCAAAAACCAACACTATATCAGTATTTAGTTACTTAAGCACACATGTAGACCTGAATTTGTGACACATCGGAAAAATATGCCACATACCTATAAATATGATACCTATGCTTTTCTTATTGGTAATGCTGGTTCTCAATCACTATGATATCTACGTAGGTACCCAGTTCAATACGATCTACAACAGACTACTTACTCTAAATACCAGACCTTACACATCAAGACAAAGAAAAGTCCTTCACTAAACATACAGAACATCACAAATCAAACAATCCCACCTCACCGACCCGATATAAAATCCTAAGTAAATTATCATGCATTAATTCCGGTGTCTTGGCACGGCTGGTGTCGCTGACTGTACCTACGTGCTGTGTAATTGAGTTACAGCCCTTTGACACCCGGCGTAACGAGGTTTGCGACGACACTTGCGTACTACGAGAGAACGACAAGCGCGTACTACGAGAACGAGAAGTGTAGTATGACAGCGTAGTACGCGAGTGATGGTAGCTTGTGACTTTGTAACGTAAGGTGGGTTGGTGTTAATCTTTTGGTGTGGTGTTGAGGTGATGTGTAAAGGTGTTAGAAGGAAAATAGTTTCTTGTACACGTACGAAAGTATCATTGCTTATAGACTCTACATAACATCATAAAGCTGCTGGATTAGCAGTAGCATAATCTTCAATTGAGCTTAACTGTAGCTTTCATTGTTTTTGTAGGCCATACCTAAGTAGCTAAGCATGTAGTTACTTTCTCATTTATTAAAACAGTCATGGTTTTACGAAATATTTCTTTACTTTTATCTCTATGTAAACTAGCAAAACTGGTGCATAAGAAGACTTTTCAACACACTTGCTCATAAAGTGGCTCTAATTTCACCGCAATTAGGCACATAATGATACCTGTTATCAAACTGTGACTTTTTCATTGCTATTATTCACTAGTGAGTTATAGAGGTTTTTTTTTAATTTATTAGTTGAGTTAGTTTGTTCTTAAAAAAGTTTCGATACAAAAAAGATCGTGCTCAATAGTACAAATAAATTAATGTACCTATTGCTTGCTCAGTTCAAGCAACTTCGTATTAATTTCAACTTGTACGTGCTTAATAAATAAAACTTTAACTCAAATATAAATTAGAATTGCTCTGTCATTAAGAAAAAATAAAATTCCCTATTTTGTACGTGGCTAAAACACTATCCACGAAAAGCCAAAAAAAAGAAACCTCATTCTTTTAGTCTATGGCCGATCGCCATTGTTAGATGCGCGCGCATAGGAAAACTGTTTAATTTTGCCCGCCATTGTGAAAAAATTTCACTACTCGTTTTTACTGTTGAAAATATTTTTTTGTATTATTTTCTTCACAAGTGTGTTGAAAAACGTCGTATGATACATGTGTGTATTGATGATTACCGTCCTCGGCTCTCTTAAGACCCTCACCTACGGCTCGGGTCTCAATGGCGCCTCAGCGGTAATCACCAACATTGCACGCTTGTACCATAATGTACTATTTCAGGCCTCTAAATCAAGAAATCTTCGAAACATATTATTAACTTTTGTTTCGGCTCTTTTTAATAATGCGGCACACAATTACACCGGTGTTTATTAGGTGCAAGTGAAGGGAGCGGGATCCTAGCGACGCTGCCTAGCGGGGCGTCGTCGTCGCGACGTCACGCAATATTGGGGAAATCTCATTCAACTGCCATATTTCAAGCACGAGGAAGAAATTTCGCCGATGTTATTTTCAATTTTGAGATATTTTTGGTGTGTAAGTTTGAAAGTATTGAGATAGGTATTATTTTGCAGTTAAAAATAAATTTTCTGTGATCTTCATTTCGAACAGTGTTAAACACCTAAATAGAAGAAGCACATTATGTACCTATTATGGTACTCAAGACAATGACACCTGTCCATGTCTATATAGCATCTCTAGGAATGGATATCTTTTTAATTGAAGTTCAAAAAAAACGACCAAGTGCAAGTCGGACTCGCGCACTAAGGGTTCCGTACCATTATCGTAAAAAACGGCAAAAAAATCACTTCAGTTGTATGGGAGCCCCACTTAAATATTAATTTTATTCTGTATTTTTTGCTATAGCGGCAACAGAAATACATCATCTGTGAAAATTTCAGCTGTCTAGCTATCACGGTTCATGAGATACAGCCTGGTGACAGACGGACAGACAGTCAGACGGATCGCGGAGTCTTAGTAATAGGGTCCCGTTGTTACCCTTCGGGTACGGAACCCTAAAAAACATAATAAGCACTCCAACTTTGATTGCATATCGCAAAAGATGTAAAAACACGGTTAGATCGAAGGGAAGCATATTTACCCGAGAGAAAACTGAATCCTTTTCCAGTGAACTTAAGTTTCCAATGCAGCCAAATAGCCACCGAAACGCTTCACTAACAAACTTAAGAAACTTCATAATTGTTAATGTTTCTGGAATATTAAAACACACTCCTTGTACTCGCAGGTGTCAAACTGAGGCCCCTCAAATTGATAATTAATTGTCACGCGAAACTTTTGAACCGAATTAAATCCCCTTTTGAGGCGCCGACGAGGAGTGACAACGGTCCCGGCTGACAATTTAATATCTTTTGGATAGAAACATCGGGCTCGAGGACAGGGGATAGGTCAGAACTCGACTTTGAGGAACGTCATAATAGATAGATAAGCAGGCGTGTTATGTATAAGACTACCTATGTAGAGATAAACAAAACTCCTCTTTAACTTCTTGTCTAAGGCCTCACTTAACTTCGTATGTCTGATGCTTCATTTGTCTATTTTCTCTGTAGATTCATTGCTCTACTTTAATATATTAACACTCAGTATATAAACGATTTTACAAAAAAAAAAAACAACCGACTTCCAAATAAAAACACTATAAAGTAAAAATTACTTTGTCTTCGGCAGTCGGTGTTGCTGTTTACTTTTCTTCGTCTTTTGACACTGACTGCCAAAAAAGAAGTTATTTTATACTTTGGAAGTCGGTTGTATTTTTTTTGTTAGTTAGTTTTGGTACCTAAAAGACAAGTTCTATAGTAAGGAACCTATAATACCAGAATAGATCACCCGAATATTATGAAACTTAAACATAACCGGTGAAATGAGAGTCTACCAAGGTGAACTTTACACATCTGCTTACCTACCCCTTTAGAGCATACTGGCGTGATGTTATGTTATGAAATGGTATAAACAGACATGCGATTGCAGCAATCCCGAGAAATTTGCCGTCATTTATTGAAGAGTTATGTTGTATATCTCCGAAGTTCTTCATCAGATCTTCACCAAATTAAAACGGGACCAATTTCGGAACATACTCTTTCAAACAAAAAAAGAAAGAATATTCAAAATAGGTCCATAATTGACGGAGAAATCAGTAAATAAATACAAAAAAAAGTCGAACATAGAACTTCCTTTTTGGAAAGTCGATTAAATAAATTGTAGTTCAGAACTAAAAAACACGCTTTAATCGTAAATGGAACTAAAAAGTCGCTAATCCTGAAGTTCCTGGTAATAATACTGGGACCAACTATTTAAGGCGCTATATACGCCACAATGTTAACGCAGTACTAGCCGTGCGCCCGCTCGATGCCAAAATATAAATATTGAACCTCCTTTTGATCAGTTTTGTTTGCAAAATATTATTTGATTTACATATGCTATGTTAGTTATGAAGAAATTCCAACTATAATTTTTTCTGTGTAAAAGAATTTTTAAACATCCAAGCCGTTTTGGAGAAGTTTCCAAAATTTGCGAAAAAATATCTTGTTGTAAATTTTTTTTTTTAAACGAAACTATTAGTTGCACGAAAAAACCTTGTGTTCAAAATGATGTACATGAATCATTAATAATTACATATTTTTTCAAACCTTTTAACCATGCCGTTACTAAGGAGTATGCTTTAGAAAGTTACCGTTTTACGGATCTAAAGCGGATGTAGGCCCTTAAATTATTGCATTGTCATCGGTCCTTGATAAGTGTGCAAAGTTTCAAATCAATCCGTTTTGAAGGGGGTGAAAATCACGTTCAAAGATTCCGTTACATTGATACATAGATAAATAGATACATACATACCAAGCTAATAAAAGCGTGTTAAAATAGATTACGTACGTTTTTAAGTAGGTTCCTAGTTTCTGTTTAAACACCCCTAAACTATTACTATTTTTTTTTTTAGATTCGCTCACTGCACCTGTTTTATCTTCATTTTAATTTGATCTTCAAAACAGTGACAATTAATTAATTGATAAGATAAGGTAAAAACTATGTTACGAATGGAAACAAGGCAACAGTCTAATACATAGATAGCGGTTTTCAAGGATACTATGAAATCCTCATTTAAGGTTACACTAGTCGAAAATTCTTCCATACAAACGTAGTCTAGGGATTATTCCACTGTTTGACAATGTACGTACAAAATAAAAATTATATCAATTTGTCTCATCATTATCTAGCCCTGTATGGAAACGAAAAAGTAAAAAAAGTAAATATTTGAAAGTTATGAGCGTCGAAAGTTCCACATTTGGACACTAATTTTAACGCATTTTTGGGCGCGAATAAATACCATAAGAAGACAGAAAATACCAAAACGGCCACCATACAGGGATAGATTAATAGTTCAACAATGCAAATAATTTTATTTTGAACAGATATGTTTAGTCATTTTTTCATGATATGCAGACTCCCAAAGGTCTGTTTATAAAATTTCGCGCGCATCGTTTCGTCCTAAATCATTATCCATTTCGCTACAAATTTGCAAAAGTGTGTATTCGTACGCGAACTAGCTTCCTCCTGCTCATCACAGCATCTACCTCTTCCGCACGTGTTGTCGGTTGATATAAAATGCATTTTAACCCCGCGCACACAATAGTTCGTGCCGTTGACTAGTGTAACCTTAATAACCTATAAGCCCAAGATGATAATCTGTGAATAACTTTACCTGATAACTTAAAAGGTAGCGACCCCATCAAGGGATCAGGCGGGAACCGGGATCCGAAGTGGAAGGGATGGAAGCCGTGGTGCCTGGTCTTGGACCTGGGCTCCCGAGGACCATCCACTGTCACCTTGATGGCCTTCTGGTACGTCGCCACTTGAGGGGGGGATGTCGCTAGCATTATCGTCAGGGTGAACGATTTACCTGTAGAAGGAAAGTACTTATTAGGTATAATAAAAGCAAAATTGTGAGTAATAATTACAAAAAATAAAAGAAACAAGTGCGAGTCGGACTCGCACATGAAGGGTTCCGTACCCAGGGTGGCGTCATCTATGTATGTATGGGGACATACATACGTATATGTGCTGTAAGACCTTACTTTTTGGCAAATTTGGAGATTCTAGGTCAACGGGAACTACCATATAGGTTTTCGACCGAAACATGCTAGGTCCATCCGTTCCTGAGAAAATCGGTAATGACACGGACAGACAGACGGACAAGATAATGATCTTTTAGGGGTTCCTTTTTAGGGTTCCGTACCCAAAGGGTAAAAACGGGACCCTATTACTAAGACTTCACGATCCGTCTGTCTGTCTGTCTGTCTGTCCGTCTGTCACCAGGCTGTATCTCATGAACCGTGATAGCTAGACAGTTAAAACACATGATGATACAGATGATGTATTTCTATTGCCGCTATAACAACAATAAAAACAGAATAAAATTAATATTTAAGGGGGGCTCCCATACAACAAACGTGTTTTTTTGCCGTTTTTTGCTCGATATTAATAACGGCAACAGATAGACGCTTGAAATATTCACAGAATATTTAGTTGTATATTCACTTCAAAAAATAATAATTATTAAATTAAAATAAAATAAATTAAGGGGGGCTCCCATACAACAAACGTGATTTTTTTTGCCGTTTTTTGCGATAATGGTACGGAACCCTTCGTGCGCGAGTCCGACTCGCACTTGGCCAGTTTTTTTACCTTTTGAGGTACGGAACCCTAAAAAGTGATTACAAATAATAGGATTACATTTTAATATATTCTAGCTAGAGATACGCTTAAATAACACCGGGATAAAAATTATTGGCCCAATCCGGATCGAGGTTTAAGTAAAATAGCCTTCGTAGAGTAGAGATAATAAATTGTAGTTCTAAAAACTAAAAAACACGCTTTAATGGTAAATTGAACTAAAAAGTCGCTAATCCTGAAGATCTTGGTAAGGCTAATGGGACAAACTATTTAAACGCGCACGGTAGAATCAACTTTCATTACTTGTAAATTGTAACCAAGTTGAATAAACATATTTGACTTTGGATTTGACTTTGACTTTGACTAAATTATTGCATTGTCATCGGTCCTTGATAAGTGTGCAAAGTTTCAAATCAATCCCACGTTTTGAAGGGGGTGAAAATCACGTTCAAAGATTCCGTTACATTGATACATAGATACATACCAAGCTAATAAAAGCGTGTTAAATATAGTCACTGGTCATTCTACCCGCACAAGTCAGGAGTGAACCACCTTTTAACATACAAGGATCCATGGGTCTCATTTCTCCATACGTATCGTACGTCGACGTATCTTTAAGGGTGTGTTCTATCCGTGACATTATTTAACAACCAAACCCATTCCAACTACCAAAACATAGCCCACCGAGGCACGTACAGAAACCATCTAGCAAGTTTCAACCCTGGAATGTATAAAGAATTCGCGGCGGCCTCGTCAACCCATTCAGTTGCCGTCGGCGCGGCGCGGCGGCGAACCAGTTGATTTGTGGAGCCCCGCCGGCAATCGTACCTCGGATGCCGACACGGTCACACGGATTACTAGGAGAACGATTTACTAAGATGTTTGAATATTTTTGAAGAGTGTTGGTATGCCGGTTGGCTTTTGTTTTGGGTGGAAAGGGGGTTGACGGGAATGGTTGCAAAAAAAAAGGTGTTGTTGGTACCGCATATACGAATCTATGTTTGCGATAAGATTGGCAAAGTTAAATATTATGGACCAATAATTGGATTAGTAATCTGTTAAGTTGTCTTTATGACATTTGCTTTCTCCTTAAATTTCCCTACTTTCAAGATAATAGTACGGTTTAAACCCTATACCGAACCGTACTTTTGCCGTCGAGTTTCAGATATGGTCTCTAGAGACCTTATAGGTGCTATACGGTTTCTAGGACCATTCCTAAAACTCGGATTCAAAACATACACTGTCTTTCATGTATATTGTTCTACTCACAGACAAAAATCTAAATAGAAGACGCGATTGTATGTACTTCGCGAGCCAAAAACTGAGTAAAGTTACGATCAATGATCGTAATCTGAGCTTTTCATTTAGCATTATCGGCACCGGAAACCCACCGAAATCTAGAAAAATACCTTTTTATGCCATATTGAGCTGTAAAGAATGTGTAGAAAAAGTTGGCCGAGGCATTGAAAATGTTTTCTTTCATTTGTGAGTAAATTTGTTTTTAAATTGTCTGTGAAAAAGTGACACGCTTGGTTTTCATACAGATGGATGGACTAGCGTTATCTTGTTAGATTTATGTCTGTGGTTCTACTAGCTTCTGCCAGCGGCTTCGCTCTCGTGAAAAGTGTTTTATCATCTAAAGGAAACATTATACCGGGATAAAGTAGCCCATGTGCTATTCCAGACTATAATCTATCTCTGTACCAAATTTCATCCAGATCCGATCAGCAGTTCTGGCGTGATTGAGTACAAACATACATCCTCACAAACATCCATCCAATTTTCACATTTATAATATTAGTAAGATTTTAGGATTTTTAGATTTTCCGCCCAGTAAGCAACTTAATTTCACAACCCAGCCGCTTAATGCCCAAAATGATAAGCTCTGTGTGTAATGCGGTCGTGGACCATACGAGTACTATTACTTAATAAGTGCTGAAACTCGCGACAATGACATCACGTAACGACGCAATATCCTAAACAGCAACCATCACCGTAAACGTACCATTTAGCAGTGTAGAGCGCTTGATAATGAAAGCAATGTATGCTTAACAATCGGGCGTTGCCGTGTTATATAGCGATGGAAATCGAGGAGTGGTGTAGTCGAAATGCCATCGTAACACATCGACCGCAGAGCGGCCGCAAACACGGCAGCAACCGTTTGAACAATCACGGACCTATCGACACACATACCGAATGGTAATTCTGGTAAAGTTCATCGGTTGACATTCTACACCCCACCACGGCACGTAATAAATGATCATAGGTGTTAATTGAATAATTGTATGTACCACAAACTGGATGTGGTCTTTTTCGGAGTTAATTGTTCGATGACTACGCTGAAAGGTATGTGCGTGTATAATTGTATACCTACTACTTATTCACAAAACATGATTTAAGTATCTATTTTTTGGTTCCATATAATATTTTACGGCAAACCCTAGCTATGAAAATTTGCTATAATTTATATTTTGTAAACAAAAGAATAAGCTAGACAAACAACGCAAACAAACACTATTTCCTCCACCATCCCAAAACAACGAAAGATTTCATATTTAGATCCCAAATTATATTCTGAATAAAAGAAACGTACCGAGATAACATTCCTGCAAAACAAAAGAGAGACTAGTATTCTCAGCGTCTGGCTTCAAGCCAAAAGCCGCGGCGGTGGTCCTGCGAGCCATGAAAACGACATAAACACCCCCCCCTTGGGCCGCGACCCCACCACACTCCTCCCACTCCGACCCAAAATGAGCGGGCACCCGCTTATTTTCATAAAACCCGCATAAAGTCGGCGAGAACTTAAGAGAGAGACCAAGAAATTGTTTTTGCGCAAATATACGAAGAAAAGAAAAGTTTTATTGTCTCCCGGCCGGAGATACGAATTACCCATTCTGACTACTTATGTAATATGGATGGAATGGAATCTACATGAGACATGGCGGAGGAATGTTCGCAGTATACGCTGGTTAGTATTCATAGAGTACCCGGTTATTGGCAACTGTATGTCAAAGGGTAAATAATTACGTACTTACTGTAATTGAACTTTGTTTTTTTGCCGGGTCGTGACAACTCTACCCCCGTTGGTAGTACATATAAATGTGTTATTTCAGGTCATACATTATATTCCTTATTTGATTAAAACTCTTCAGGGTCGAACATTCGTAGTGTAACTACTTAGTATTTACCTAATATATACGTCATAGATTTTCAGATCTTTTATATTATTTGATGATTCAATCTTAAGATGATACCTAATAAATAATAATAATCTAGTTGCATTATTCCCGTAATATTAAAAAAAACAATACAAACAATCTTTGATGTAAACCATAGACACTTTTACGACCAAAAAACAACCTTCAGCGAAAACCTCCAGAGAAGCAAACATAAAGCGATTTACTAACTCCATAAATCATTTAGTTATTCATAAAAAGCCTTTCTGCCGCCCCCCGGCGCCGCCTGCTAACATATTGCAACTGCACGTGCTACACACTTCATAAACTGTGTGTATCGTCGGTACTGGCAGGGGGAGCCACTGATTGTTCATAAAAATATCGTGTTTAGATAAGTTATTGAAACAGTTTTTTGAAGGGGTGATATTGATATTATATTTTTGTTTTAAAATTTTATTTTGAATTTTTGACGAATCTAAAAGTTTTTGTAACATGAATCGGTAATTTTTTATGGTATATAATAAACATAATATAACAAGCTTTTACCTGCGGCTTCGCTCGCGCTTCGGGATAAAAAACAGCCTATGTCACTCAGGAATAATGTAGCTTTCGACTGGTGAAAGAATTTACAAAATCGGTCAATTCCTTTTTTAATCAATTACAAACAAACAAACTTACAAACCATCAAGTATTTCCTCTTTATATTATCATATTAAATATAATGTAGATTGGTCCTTGTAGTATTAATATCGGTTGAGAGATTTAATCAAACACTCAGCGCCATCTATCGAATCGAGACTAAATTTTTTACGTTGACTGTAAAAACGGGCACCAAAAGTGCAAGTTGCAATAAGTACAGAGGACCACTGGACATTAGCAAGTTGCGTCATCAAACCAAATATTGCATTAAAGAAGTTTTTATATTATTACATCTATATATTATGGAGAAGGTATTCTACTTCAATTCTAAAGGACCAACTCATAAATAACTACCCAAAAGTACGCTCCCGAAAACTGATAACAGTTAAAATATTATTCCAAATTCAACTTCAGTTCCAAATTCAAATTCGGCAATTTCCCGTTCACGTCGGATTAAAAATCAGCTTTATAACGTCATAAAGTAGGGAGGTACGTTAAGATAAGAGTTCTCTCTCTCGCAGCTAAATAAAAAATGAGCCACAATCGTAATGGTAGAGAGCTCCTTTGATCTCGGTTACAAGGCTTACCAGGGATTTTCGGCTTAGAGGAGCAATTTGGATATAAAATACCTAAAGCCAACCGATACGCGTTAGGGACATTAGCGGATTGACTCCTCATACATGCGGAATATATGAAACATACCTACTTGCATCTTAAACGTTGATATTTTAAACCGACTTTCGAAAAAGGAGGAGGTTTTATTTCTTCGGTTCAACTTCTTGTATGTTTTTATTTTTTTTGTATTTTCACCGATATCTCCGCCAATTGTGGACCGATTTCGATTTTTTTTTGTTTAAAGAGTATGTTCCGAAATTGGTCCTATTATAATTTGGTTGAGATCTGATGAAGAACTTCGAGGATTTACAATAGAACTCTTCAATAAATAACAGCAAATCTCTCGGGACTGCTGCAATCGCATGTCTGTTTATTGTTTATACCATTTCATAACATAACATCACGCCAGTACGGTCCTAAGAGGTAAGCAGATCTCTCATTTGATCGGTTTTGTTCAAGTTTCATGATATTCGGGTAATCTATTCTGGCGTTTTAGGAAACTTACTAAACAACTTGCCTATTGGGTAGGTACAACTAAAAAGTGAAAAATAAAAAAAAACTTTTTTACAAAAAAAATACTACCGACTTCCAAATAAGAAAACTACAAAGTGTAAAATAACTTTATTTTTGGAAGTCGGTGTCCATAACGCAAAAAAATGGTACCTACGAAAGACACCGACTTCCAAAAATAAAGTTATTTTTCACTTAGTAGTTTTCTTATTTGGAAGTCGGTGGTATTATTTTGCAAAAATGTTTTTTTATGTTCTACGTACGATGCTGAACGGCACGTACGTTTACTGCATTATATTTCCCCAGCAATATAAAACTTCTTCCCCAACCAATAAAATAACTAATACAAGCGAGACACCGTAAAATCCGAGTTTATTGAGGCGTCTCAAAAGAACAAGAGGAAAAGTCAAAAGCGTGCACAATTAAAATCAGTCCCCTAGGAAGCCCCCGACGAGCCGAGCGGTCAATATGCCGAGACGAGACCCTCAATTTTCACCACTCTCCCCAACGCTAATAACAATAATTAGGAATGAGTGGTTCAATAATTAAAAACGGAAAGAGAACAACTCCAAAAAGACGGCACAAAATGAAAAGAAACTTGCCCCATCCCTCTTTGGCTTCAAGAAAAGCGTATCTTCATATTCTACATCCCTGTCGCACGACCATCTCAATTTCGCTTATGAATTTTTTGTACCCACCCAATGGTTCTCTTTTTAAATTAATAAAATTTCTAATGGCTGCTCATCTAAACTGTGGCGGTAGTTAGCGAGGCTCTTTACAAATTACGTTAAGACTTATTTCTACAAGTGTTTTTGAAGATGCTTATTACTATGCTACCAACTTTTCTGAACACATTGGGCCTTACTTATTTATAAAAATCTCGGAGCTGCAACTTCAGCAACTGATTAACAGTCTTCATTCAAATTCTATAGAAAATTTTAAATATAGAATGTCGCTGAACGATGTCAAGATTATTAATTATGGGTTTTAATTTTCGAAGAAGCCAGAACTTCCAACTGGTTATCAAACTTCAAACTTGCAAACAAGTCTGCTTACCATATATCTTTTCTGTTTTAGCTACGTATGAAGTACACCTTCGTAAGCATGTTTATAAAGGAGCTCCTTACAAAACCACACTCATCCTAAATCCCCATTTACAATATTAAAGCTCGTTCTATTCAAATAACATACCCTTGAAACGCTAATTTACATCCTCCATCATCCCATAACATACAGCGAGAGGTTTTCAAAATAACAGGGTGAAATTGAAATCATTAGTTCGTAAAGGGGCCTGGGCAGTGCATCAAAGGGGCCGAGTTAATAATAAAAGGTGAGGCCGAGATCTTTTTCGCCTCTTTCTATACAAAAATAATTTTCCTGGGGGTGATGGGGTGAAACCTGGAGCTTGAGAGTCCATTGTGTTCTACCGACACTGTTTGGTTAACTGGCACCTTTGTTAGAGCTCAAAGATTAGTGCCTACGTTCGTTAGTTTGTTTTGCAATCGTCTGACAAAGAAAGAGTGAAACTTTTCGACCTGGAATGGCGAAACAAAGGATTGGAATGATTGGACAGTAGCACAGACTATGTTTACGACGAGTAAATGCCATTATAATCTTATTTTTATTAATATCGATGAGTGAACAAAGATGACAGAACAGAGTGCAAACAAAGCATAATAGCTAGCAGGACGCATGCATACAATACAATAGACTTTTCAAAGATCAATTTCCGAGAAAAAGTCGCATTTTCTTCACATATATTGTTCCAAAACTTTTCACTTAAAATCTTCCAACGCACCATATAAAATGGCAATTAAGAGGCTGCGTAGAAGATCGTAGGGACCAGGGACAAATGAGACTAGGGGCGTGTTTTTTATCGAGTCTAGCTGAAGGTGGGGGTCAATCAATCGATTAGCAGATGTCGCTGCTTGACTACTGGTGCGGTAAATTGCCCTCTTACTACGCCACTCGGGGGTATAATAAGGTAAGGTTAAATTTAAATCAGCCATGAATCGAAATTGTGGATGATGTGCGCTTTAATTTCGTTAGTTGGGTTCTTTTAATTTCTAGTGCGTAAGTATCTGTGTCTAGGGGTCTATTATAAAAACATGGCAATACAATTTTTTTTAAATATTAATCAAAATGTGTCTGTTATTAAATATTAATGAAAGATGATTGATTTAGGGATTTCCTTCTATTCTCAAGATATAATATAGCAAGTATTATCATGTTCCGTAACAAGTAATTGGATATTACACAAGCTCCAACATAAATTGGAAACAAAGAAAAAGATCTTACAAGTAATTAATAATTCTTTTCTAATACGAAGTATAGGGGCCCGGCTAGCTGACACGGCAAACCGTGGCAAAAAAGTGGTTGGGGAGCCCTCATTAAATTTTTCGCTTATTAAAAATTCCCCGCGCCCCGTCCCTCGGCGTTAGATACGCAACTTTTTATCCCAGAACGAAGCAAAAGTTATGTTCCACAGCGATCCCCCTTTGTCTTTTTTACCCGATAATTTGAGTGAGATTTTCTCGCAATTTAAGATAAACAAAGAGAGCGCTTACCCTTAATTGGAAAGCAGAGCGTTATTCAGGAAGGAACGTGACAAATAGACACCTCTTAACTTCTTTTCCACTTTCCCGCCGCTCTGGGCTATATTGGTTTTTTTCGTGTACACGCTAGCCGAAAGCTTTTGTTTGTTTAAGGAATTTTTAATGAGGGTTATATTTGTACAACAGGGGTGAAATCCACTTTAATGTTTCACGCGTCTATCAACTCCATCCAAAGGAAATTAGCGCTCTTAAACAATTAACTTATACGTTACTTTGCAAAGTGGAACTCTATGTACGTATCTCTGTCTGAAGAACAATCCTTATAAAGCTTGAAGCTGAGCTTATGGGCTTTGACCTCAATACTGACAAGTATAGTACCAATAAACCCGAAAAATATAAGTAGCAGTTCTGGGTTCTCTATAATTTTTCTGTTAGATTTACCCTAAAAGACACACTTGAAATTAAATCGGTTTAGTCCCATCTCGGCACCGTGTCACAAATTGTGTAAGGGTCACATAAAAAATAGAAACACAGTAATAAAGTGACTAAATCAGTTATATTATTTATTCAATAATTTTTTATCAATATTGAATTTTAAAAATTTTTTTTTAATGGATTTTTTCATTTCTTTTGATTTTTTTTCAATTTATATGTGCCACGGTACAAGATGGGACTAAAACATTAAATCAAAAATTTACTATCTTCACGCATCCACGCATCACAATCACTTGTCAACATGACACTTCCTCCAAATCAGAATGTAAACAAGAACACATTCTATTAACATGATTATATAAAACAAACAATTTATCCCGTCTTCGCTTGTTTATCTGTCATCGACACGGAAAGCTGTGACACGCATGACATATTCAGTGATATTTTCTTGCGTCACACCGAAGGTTCGCGACCCCATCTTCCTTCGTTAGCTCCCCTGCACTATTTGAATATGAGACGAGGCAAGTTTACAGTTCGTATGCTGTGTTTGCGACCCCTGAGTTAAAGTTTGTTTCCGCTCCGTTGTTCATTTACATCGATCCGAACTGTTTACGTTAATTCTGGTTTACGTTACGTTGATGGTAACGAGATTTTGTTTATGTAATGGGATATTTTGCGAAAATGGGGCACTGTTTTGTGTTTCGCTTCTGGAAATACAATTTTCCGATTAAAAATAGACAGGCTTTTTTCTAGAAGACGAAAATAGTACTTAAATTTATTTTCGTTAATAGCATTAACGCACGCCACGTCGTTCGCACACCATGTGTGCGTCAGCATTTGTTTTTCTAATGTAATTAGACTTTCAATGGGTTGAGACTGTATTCTTAAATAAATAATAAACTTATGTAATTGAAATATACTCATAACAAAAATCTGTGTCTATAAGTTCTGATAGGACACTTTTAATTTGGTTCTACTGTATCCCCAACCTAGCAAAATCTTGCAAGACTTGCTTACTGGTTCTTAAAACAAAATCTAAACTAATATTATAAAGAGGAAAGATTTTTTTGTTTGTTTGTACCGAATAGGCTCCGAAACAACTGGACCGATTTGAAAAATTCTTTCACCAATAGAAAGCTACATTATTCCTGAGTGATATAGGCTATTTTTGAATCCCGGAAATGGGTCCTGTGGGATGGCACACGGGAGCAAAGCCGCGGGCAACAGCTAGTATCATATAAATCGAAACGCCACAAATTGCTCAACTTAAGACGACGACTAACGCCAACGACCTTGAGGGAACAAAACGCGCACTCGTTTCTCACCCGCGCGACCCAAAATTTTGTAGTTTTTTGTACTTTCCATATTATTCTATGACTTTAAAAAAAAATCTCAGATCAAAATTTAGTTAATTAAATTGTCTTTGAGATGGTGTCAATTTCATTAAAATACGCCCAGCGGTTTTGGTGCGATTGTCGTATTTTTGTCCGTTTTAGACATAACTTTAGAAATTAATTACACTATGTTATACGAATAAAACTCAAAGTTTACTCAGATCAAATTATTAAGAAAATGGTCTAATGTAACATATATTTTTTCAAAAAAATTACGACAAGCCGTTAAGACGTGATTCTCATTTTAAAATCAGCTACTCAAGGGTATCTGCGCCTTAAACGTAACTCCTACACACAGATATTCGTCACCGCCTAAGTTGCGTGTCTTGGCGCTAATAGGGGTTAAACACCAAAGTATCAGTTTGAGCTGTAAAGAGATCCGCACTGAAGTGGTATAAGTGCGCGAACGATCACAATTATTCCGCAGAACTTGTTACCGCGCGGTGCATCGCAGTATTAGATGACAGTTTATGATTGTTACCGTCAATGATTTCTTTAAGTAGAAATATGGGCAGAGAGCGCCGACTGAATTTCCTTAGTAAAAAGTCATTAGTCGAGGTTTGGCTCTCGTCTCTTTCCTCCTCCAATATTGGACCAATTTAAAAGATATTCCATACACTGGTAAAGTTTGATATTTACTATGTCCCTATGTTTTCCTTTTTTCATTTATATTTGTCAAATTTGCACACTAAGCCTCTGTTGACAGCGAAATTTTGAGCATTCTTTGAGGGCCCTAATGTTTCTAAAGATATTGTATCTTCAAAAAGGAAACATAGGGACATAGAACATATCTTTAATTTTCAGTTTACGGAGTATCTTTTAAATTGGTCCAATATTGGAGGAGAAAAGAGACGAGAGCCAAACATCGAATTATGACTTTTTACTAAGAAAATTCAGTCGGCGCTCTCTGCCCCCGTTTCCTCTTAACTCTCACTGATTATTTTTTTCTTTACAGCTCAGAGGACATGGCCGCAAACTTAGAGACATTGTTCATGTACCCAAGAAGATTAGTTTTACTTCGATTGAACAAGTTACTCAATCTAACAGACTGGGGTCAATTGATCCTTCATTAGAGTGGTCCTTGAGATCCAAAACAGCACGTACTTGATCGCCAGATACAAGGAGAGAGATTAAATCTGCTGATCTGCATAACACTGGCGAAACCTAATCTTCGTTCTCTTGTCAACGTGACTTCTTCTTTCATGCCTTTTCTATTAGTCGTCATATTTATTAATTTTTTTAAACTTCATGTACAATGGTTATACATAGGCGGACTTAATGCAGCAAGGTATTCTCTACCAGTCAACCTTTGCGTTAAAAACGACACAACAGTGGTAGGTGTACAAAATTTTTTTTTTATTTTTTTTTTATTTTAGATGGGTTTGCTATTGACTCTAGTCTAGGTCAGAGGTGACAGAGACAAAGTCGACGATGGAGTGAGCTTACCCAGAAGTAGCCTGTTTACTCTAACTTTGAAGAGATTCGGGTTGTATGCGTTCGGAAACACAGACGCAGGCAGTGAGTTCCACTCTTTTGCAGTGCGCATTATGAAGGATGTTTGGAAGCGCTTGTTGCGAATTGGTGGAATAGCAACTAGGTGAGGATGGTAACTTGCAGTGCGTCTAGATGTCCGATGGTAGAAGGGGGCCGGAGGGATGAGGTCGTGGAGTTCATGAGCACACTCGCCAAAATACAGTCTGTAGAATACCGACAAGCAGGCAACCTTACGGCGATGAGCTAAGCTGTGAAGCTTGGCAGCCACCAGTTTGACGTCGCCAATTAGTCTCTTAGCTCTGCGTTCCACCGAGTCAAGCGCGGCAAGCTGATATTTAGCTGAGCCATCCCAGAGGTGGCTGCAATACTCCATGCAGGATTGGACTTGCGCTTTGTAAAGAGTTAATAGCTGTCCAGGCATAAAGTATCGCTTCACTCTGTTTAGGACGCCCAGTTTCTTTGCCGCAATTTGGGCTTTGTACTCGATGGAGGCGCCGAAGTTGAGACTGGATGTCAACTCCATGCCAAGGAGCTCGAGCCGATCAGTAACAGGAACAGATGCACCCCGAAATGTGGGCGTTTGAATGCAACTAGTCCTTTTTGCGGTAAAAAGACATGCCTGTGTTTTGGTGGCGTTAAAAGAGACCAGATTGTCGTCACCCCAACGGGAGACAAGACTTAAGGTCAAATCAGTACGCTCCACCATAGCCTCTCTCAAGGAACGAATTTCATCCCCGCCGGTTTTTGCGCTGGACATGTATCTCTCTGAAACAGTACTGTCATCTGCGTACCCAACAATACCAGGCAGAAGTAGGTCATTGATGTGCAGCAGGAAAAGAGTTGCAGAGAGAACAGACCCCTGAGGAACACCAGCATTAATAGCCATAAGGTCAGAGGAGCAGCCGTCAACGGCTACTCGGATCGACCGTTCACTGAGGAAGTCTGATATCCAGCTGCAAAAACCGGCTGGGATGCCATAAGCAGGAAGCTTGCTGAGCAGGCTAGCGTGCCAGACCCTGTCAAAAGCCTTCGAGATATCGAGCGATACGGCAAGTGCTTCGCCGTGTTTCTCGATGGCTTCGCCCCAGCAGTGCGTGACAAACACAAGAAGATCGCCAGTTGACCGTCCCCGGCGAAAGCCATATTGACGGTCACTGAGGAGCTCATTGTCTTCAAGGTAGGTCAGCAACTTACTGTTCAGTACCCTTTCCATAACCTTACATAGTATGGAGGTAATGGCTATCGGACGGTAGTGGGCAGGGTCTGCACGGTCGCCCTTCTTGGGTACTGGTTGTACATTTGCAAGCTTCCAGGATTTCGGCACCGTTCTTTTTTTAAGAGAGAGGCGGAACAAGCGTGTCATATGAACAATAATTCAATCAAATATGAACAATAATTAAAGTCGAATATTAATAAACTACCTAACTCATGAAATATATAAATAATTTCTAAAACAATAGACTAATAAAAATTATAATAAATATCAAATTCTAAATGATACTGATATTTAAATATAATAACTATTAAGAAGACCGAGCTATGTATGAGAGGACAAATAATAGTTCCGGATTCTACGCTTAACGCGCGTCCCCGAGCAAAACGCCACGCTAGTCGTTTTTGTGCAGTTTTTAAGAGCTATCTACTCTTTATTTAAAAAGAAATATCAATTAATAAAAATACATTAAATTTGTACATAATGTTGATTCTAAAATGGTAGTACACTTTTTTTTTTAAAGAGGTATATGTTTCACTAATCTCCTTCCAACAAAACCATAAAAATAAGAAATAATTATTGATAGCATGCATCTCCTCGTAAAGTGTTCATTAATTATTTTTTATACTAACACTAATGGATAGACATTTTGATAACGAACGTTTTGTAAGTTTATTTTTTTTCAAAAGACCAATTTTCGATTTTATAAAGATTTTATTCTAAAATCTGTGCGTATTCACTACCGTAATTCATGCGTCTTCAGTGCCGCTAAGCCAATAGGAATGCTCATATCTCATGCTGATTTTTGGTCAGGGTACGGCCTTAAATGACAATTTACTCTCAGCTTTTTTTATGTCAAGTTTAAGCACGTCCCAGAGTTTTATAGTTGAGGCAGTGTAAGAATTAGAAAGAAATCCAGTGCGCCTGTGCCTGTGTTCATATCACCTCTTTCTTAAAATACTTACCATTTTTCACACAGTCTATCCATCGTTTCATTGATGTCCGCCTCAAAAAGCCAACCAGATTCATAATCAAAACATTCTTCACGACCTCGACAGTCAAAAAGCAATACGTGGTAGTCTTTTATGCTCCTTATATGTAAACCCTCAACCATAACCTACTAGATTATAACCTAAGAGGTTATCCACGCAAGTAATCGGCCACTAGTCGTTCACATCGGAATCACCTCAAGTGCAGACGTCGGCGTCGCGACGAGCCACGCGGAGGCGGTTGACCGCGCAATTACTTTAGCACCTACCATGATATCGAGTGCTATGAACTCTGTCACATGAATTGTTTTGAAGATAAAACCTTATTCTTCAGCTAAGACATAAGTACGTAATCATCAGAGGGCTGGCCTTTTCTTCAGCCAGAGAATCAGCATTGCCATTCAACGTGGCAATGCTGCCAGCGTTCTGGGCACGTTTCCCATTGACATCGATGTGGATGAATTTTTTGATGCGCAATGAGACCCTTTTCCTCTCCCCTTTGTATGTAAGTTTGTTTTGTTATTAGGCATAAGATTAGAAATATTCAATTGTATATATATTGTTTAAATTATAAATAAAAAACTAAGTACGTAGATGTTCAACAGACAATAGTGCATTAAGATTCGTTAGAGCGAGCATAATTACCTCCTGCTAATTATTATTTCAACATCTTCCCCGATAAAGTGGTTAAAAATCAGTTTTGTCAAGAAACGTCTTCCAACTGATCAGAACCTTGATAAAAAATGTTGGCTTTAGTGCCTATAGCATCTTTCAATTAGTAACAGCCTAACACAGTTCATTGGCAAGGCAAGCTAGGCTCAATTCATCAGATTTGAAATTTAGAATAGATGCAACTTTATAAGACCTTTACAACTCTAAATTAATTTATATTTTCGACCATTGAAATATTGATTGATTAAACATGTAGAATGTTTAATCAATCAATGCTTAGAAACTGCCATTCTAATTTCAATTTTCAAAGCACTTCAAAATTTATCAGACAAAAAAAGACTGTAAAAATTATATTTTAAAATTTCATTTTTGCTCTATAAAACGGCTCACATATATGAATGTTTACGATAATGCAGACATCTACTCATAAAAAATCCCCCTTCCCCCTGGGTACGCACTCAAAAACAAAGCCCCGGGCGCCTTGCCTTCTGAATATTTCAACAGGTCTTCTCTTTGTAGGAATATTAAGTCAATGGGGGTAATTGATCTGTAAAGGCCCTGCTACGAGAATCTATGCAGTAAATCTTTAAATAGGTGAGGTGGGTATGTTCGGAGGATAACCTCTTAAATTAATAACCCGGGCGATGAGGCGGAAGTTATTTGCGATATTGGTAGCTTTGATAAGGTTGAAACAATGTTTTTTGTAAAATTTTTTTCACTGACAAATCCGATTGATCTGCCACTCCGAAGTCCAAATCGTAAAGATTTTTTTCTGACGGTTGTGTTTGTTTAATCTGCAGAAAATAATTCTATCTATACCAATATTGTAAAGAGAAAATATTTTTTTTGTTTGTTTTTATGTTTGTTTGTACCGAATAGGCTTCGAAACTACTGGACCGATTCAAAAAATTCTTTCCCCATTAGATAGCTACATTATTCCTGAGTGACATAGGCTACTTTTTAATCCCGATAACGGGTCATGTGGGGTGGTCCACGGGAGCGAAGCCGCGGGGAACAGCTAGTCATCGATAAGCCAGCAAAACTATATATGCGCATGTTGTACTGATACGTCATATGATTTATAGGGATTTCGTAACATTTTTACTTAGTATTGTCCAGGCCCCAGATGTACGGTAAACTCGCACATTTCGTAACACTAAGTAGGTTAACCTCTTCCCTGGCCAATGAGTCATATATGATTCACGTGATTGTTTAACTAATGTGTCTGCTATGTCGACAGAGAACCTGTTGAGCAACATCAGCGTTTGCATACGTGCGATCATTTAGTAAGCTGGCTAAGTAAAATAAATCAGTGATTTGACCACACTTAACACTGGCGGTTTAATTCGTCATCCCCAATTACCTGCACCAAAGCAAAGCTGAACACCAGACATTGGCAGTAACTGTCGCCTACTTACGCTGTACTACTTTTCGTCACGTCTTTACTCTCTACTACTAACTTTTAACATAGTCACTCAAGAACTCACCTCTCCCACTCCTCCCTACGAATCTCAAGTCGTTAAACTTAGCAACCTGGTTCTTCATGACCGCTGTGCAGTTTCTCAGCTCCGCGGAGCAGTTCTCGTCGTTACCAGCTCTGACTGTGACCAGGGTACCATCGCCCACCTCCCCTAGTGCCACCACTTTGAAGGCCACTGGAAGGGTCTTGTTTGACCGCCAGTGAGGGGGCAGGACTGTGCACACCTGGAAAGAGAAAACATGAGGTAAGTTCAGTGATACCACGTTATTAAGTTGAAGAGTCACCATAATCATTATCTTGGCCTTTTCCTTATTAATTTGGGTCGGCGAAACATGTCTTCGTCTTGATCATGAAACTGAAAAATGAGGTACAATCAAAACCATTAGGATATTATGGTTATTGACAGTACCAACAGCAACTTCTTACTATTTTTAAGAAAAAACTGCGTCTCTATTTCGTCTTATCTCCGCAATGTAACAAACTTTTGAACAAACATAAATATCCTATCCTATACTATTAAACGAGCAATGTTTGTGTATATGTCGTAGCCATCTGGTTAAATTAGCGAGCTAATTGGACGTCTAGGCCGTTCATTAAACGCTGGCATCCAATTGGGTGCCTAGGCCTTTAGTTAATTGAACTAGAATCATTCAACGTTTAATAACTTGGCATATTGAAAGGCAGCTCTTTAAAGATGACTGACCAAAATTCAGCCAAGTTATTCAAATTTAGTTCAGTTATTTTCCACTGCGGCGCTAGTAGTCGCCAAAACAAATATGGCGTCAACATCGCAAACCGTGGATGTTATTTTTCGTCCTTGTGTGCAATTCTAAGTGAAATTAAAGTGTTATATTGTCAAAATAGCATGCAAACATGGAGGTGCCAAATAATACTACGTCTTCTGCAAGTTTTCGCGAAATATTTGAGACTAAACTATCAGTCACCCTAACCAAACATTACAAATTCATCAATATCCAATTTAACTAAATGACTACACGATATTCAGCCATCTGGTTAAACGTGGCACTCAATGACTTGGCTAGTTGTCCTTCAGCCATTTAATTGGATGCCGGCGTTTAATGATTAGCCTAGGCGTCCAATTAGCTGACTAATTTAACCAGATGGCTGCGACATAATATACCTATATATATATATATATATAAATTTGTAATTACGTTCTCGAAGACGGCTCTAACGATTTCGATAAAATTTGCAATATAGGGATTTTCGAGGGCAACAAGAGACAAAGAAAAAAAAAAAAAACTAATTCCGCCCAGCCCGTTTCATCATCGGACTACCAGACGTACGACGATGCGCCATCGCTACATGGTGGACATTCCACCCATACGCACTAAAGGTTTTGAGAATACTTTTATTATGCGTATAAGATAAAATAAAAAAAGATACCGTTACGAGACAAGCACTAATTAATCTATAAATAAAAGTGTCTCCTTACCACATGAGGGCAGCCAGTCTTCACTAGCTCTCCAGGATGATCCGCTAAGAGACCTTCCAAGGTCCTTTCAGCGAGCAGCTCTGCCGTCAGTGGCTGACTCGGCAAGGAGCCTCCATAGCTCGACGACGGTGCCTCATGGCCCAGTCCACTGGTCGTCGAACTCACTTCACTCGATAAATGCATCGTCCTTACACTTCCTGACCACTGCTGACCACGGTCTGACCACGACCTGTCCTAGTCCACTTAATCACACTTATACATTACGGCTTTCGTCATTAAAGTCTTGTGAAGATAGTTCATAACCGTCACATGACTCTGACGGTCATAGGCTGATTAGAACCTGAACTGTCAAGCATCTGAATAGGCAAATGTCTTGAAGGTTGCGATGACATGTTTACTGGTTGTATCTGGAAAGAAATAGTTCCATTTTATTGGCGAATTGATTGACATTATGAGGTATTGTGCTTACACTTAAACCGATACGTAGAGTATCGGCTTTTGAATATTGCTGAGTGTCTTCATATTCTTCAGCTGAGGCTAGAGAATACAATCCCGACCTTTCGTTTCGGAAGTCGGTGACGCAAAACGGTAAAAACAAGAGGTACCAAAGACTGCCAAAACGAAAGTTATTTTTGCACTTTTTAGTGTTTCTCTTTTGAAGTCGGTTTATTTATTTTCTGAAATATATTTTTTTGTATATATTATTGTACTGTGCAGCAATATTAATAAAATATTTTTAAGAAATTACTTATGTGACTTTTTTCATAAGCATAGTTAGAAATCACATAGTCTAATCCCGGGACAGCCACGGAATCCTGGGATTACGTATGAAAAATCGCGCATTAAAATTGCGTAATCCCTGGATTGAAAAATATGATCGGTATTATATTCATTACCTGAGGTTCTCTCGAAAAATATGCTCGGTATTATATTCTCTACCTGATGTTCTCTCGAACAATATGCTCGGTATTATATTCTCTACCTGAGGTTCTCTCGAAAAATATGCTCGGTATTATATTCTCTCCCTGAGGTTCTCTCGAAAAATATGCTCGGTATTATATTCTCCACCTGAGGTTCTCTCGAAAAATATGCTCGGTATAATATTCTCTACCTGAGGTTCTCTCGAAAAATATGCTCGGTGTTATATTCTCTACCTGAGATTTCCTCTCTGAGGTTCGTAGCGGATGAAACCGCGAGGCGTTCGCTAGTCTCATACATTTTGACGTTTTACCAATCGCTATTGCAACGCGTTCGTTGATAGACTGTTATTTTCTAATGGCCGGTTTCTGATTTAAGTATTTGAGGTTAAGAACGAGCTAATGACATCGAGCATAAGTACAAAAACAAATACTAAAGTATTTTTATGTATACATTAGCATGAAAACTTGTCAAAATTTGGCATTAAAGAAAGGTTTGCCTCTTGACTGTAATATAGGGTTTGCCTCAAATACTTCAATCAGTAACCGGCCATAAGGCCTCTTGACTGTACTTAAAAGCTTAAAAATTTCGTTCATCGTCTTTAAAATAATACGATATAAATTATTGCTCAATGCCGTGCAAAACATCAAATGTCAAATGCAGGCATGCAAGATTTTACTAAACTTATAACGACAAAACTTCCCTAAAAAGTGCCTTAAAAAGCCTAGTTATTGTCAAAACGTAATACACTCAAACTGCCATAAAATCACGAGTTGCAAGAGTGAGTTCGAGTCAAAACCTTTGAACTTCGTTCAGGTTACTTATTGACAATGGTGTGTGAGGCTTCAAAGTGACTTCCGCACGACACAGGCACGCACAATCAGGCGGGGTAGGGTGACAAATGAAGCGGATAGAATAAAATATTAGTATTTTTGTAACATACGACTTTGTACTTTGCTAATATTGACTCCCTGGTATTATATTACGAAGGAAATTTAAAATGGGTTGTGTTTTATTGCAATATGTTGTTTGCTTGAAATTGCTCGCAGCGATTTTAATATTAAGGGGTTTACTACTGTGATACTGTCTAATAATTGTGGAGATGTAATATATCACACTTGCATACTTAAAATAAATAAATATGTTCAGTTTGAGACTTTTTTTTTTGGAAGTCGGTGTCTTTGGTAGGTACCAATTTTTGCGTTATGGACACCGACTGCCAAAAATAAAGTTATTTTTTAATTTGTAGTCTTCTTATTTGGAAGTTTTTTTTTGTAAAAAAGATTTTTTATTTTGCACTTTTTAGTTGTACCTACCTAATAGGTAAGTGGATAAGTAAAGTACCTATGATGCCAGCCTAGAGTATCACCAAACTGAACATAACCGGTGAAATGAGTGTGTATCAAGGTGAATTGTACACATCTGCGTACACCTTTAGAGCGTACTGGCGTGATGTTATGTTATGAAATCGTATAAATAAACAATAAACAGACATACGATTGCAGCAATCTCGTGAGATTTGCCGTTATTTATTGAAGAGTTCTGTTGTATATAGCCGAAGTTCTTGATTGGATCTTCACCAAATTAACCTTTTCACCGCCACGCCATATCGGTATTCCTATGCCCTGTACGCCAAGTATTTTTCTGCGACCTGTTTTTTGTCGAGTATAGCCGTCGTTGGCGCACAGGGCACGCTTGCTCATGTCGGCTATAGCCGACATTGGCGTTCAAAAGGTTAAAATGAGACCAATTTCGGAAAAACTCTTTCAATCAAAAAAAATTTTTTTTTAAATCGGGCCTCAATTGACAGAGATATCGGTGAACATAAACGAAAAAGAAACATGAAGTCGAACATAGAACCTCCTCCTTTTTGGTAACCAAGAAACTGGGCGCATAATTCTTCCACCAGTCTCCCAGCGTCAAAGTTCATGACACTGCTTTAACAGTCCTTTCCTATTAATCTTTAATTTTTAACCGACTTTCGAAAAAGGAGGAGGTTCTATGATCGACTTCTTGTATGTTTTTTTTTTTTAACGCCAGAATAGATTATTCGAATATCATGAAACTTGAACAAAACCGATCAAATGAGAGATCTGCTTACCCCTTAAGAGCTTACTGGCGTGATGTAAAAAAAAAACAAATAACTTTAGTTTTGGAAGTCGGTGTCCATAACGCAAAAAATAGTACCTACGAAAGACACCGACTTCCAAAAATAAAGTTATTTTTCCCTTTGTAGTTTTCATATTTGGAAGTCGGTAGTATTTTTTTGTAAAAAAGTTTTTTTTAATCCTTTGCAATCTTTGGCAAACAAAATTATTTATATTTTGCAAGTTTCAAATCATCTATAAACTGAAAAATAAGTATTTCGCATAATTTCCTATCGCTGTCATTGAATCATAATTGTCAAATAATAATGGACATTCCCATTTAATATCAGCATTCTGGTGCTTTAACCCTCACACATTAAGTCACGGTTGGTTGACCCCGCTGCAATCGTTACTACTGTCAAATAATAATGTATATGCGTATGTCACAGGCCCTTTGATATTTGACACTGAAAATATTAAATTATTTAAATTTATTAAATAATTAAATCATTTTGATTCATTCTGTCAGTGTCAAATTGTAGAATGCCGGTTCGGACAGGGTATTGATTACGATTTAAATTTAAAGTGTTTGTGTCATGGAATTCGCTGATTTTCATTGAAATACCTGCTGAAATTTTCTTCACACATAGTGAAAACTAAAATAGATTACATTTAAGCTTCCTACGCGCCAAAAATCTAATTACAAAATGGCGAAATTGTAATCCTTTCCTGTTCGGCATTGTCTGATAACAAACTGACAATAATACTTAGAACGATGGGCCCTCACATCCCCTAGGCGAACAAATAGCCTGTTATACGTTCGCGAAACACGATATGTCGATTGGGATGTTAAACTTAATTCGGGTTAGGGGTGAGCCGACAACACGCCTTTTACTGTCTTTTACAATGCTGGCTCTGATTCAAACTCGTAAAAGTATTGTGGATTGATCTGATGGAAGAGATAAACAATGTAGGGTTAAACTTTTTTATTAATGTTGTATATAATCTTTTAAGATTATTGGAAAATTTAAATGTGGGATTAGCTAAGAGTTCAACAGTCCATTGGCCAAACTTAGCCATTGATAATATACATATTCTTAGTAATGTTTTTGAGGAATCATTCATTACTATAGAGCTTCATTTAAGAATGCATCTTACCAGACTGGTGACACTTACAAAGCTGTTAGTTTTGAACCTACCACCTAGTTACAACAAGGATCTTCCACAGTGAAAGTTCTCAGGATATGAAAACATGTCAACATCGATCAAATTCTTTCTCTTATTTGATTGAACATACCAACTTTATCAATCAAATCTCGCGTTCAACTTCTGCATTTACGTAATGAACGCACCATAACCAAGATAAACAATCAAAGTTCACTCCCAGCGTTGCTTCCGACCGGATTTAGCTCATGAATAGCTTGGCAATAAAATCTTAGCGTAAAAACATACATAAAGGGTAAGGTCGTAAATAATAAAGCATGTAGGATCGTGTAGGGGGTCCCTACAAGTGGATAATGCTCGTTACCCGTGCCCTTCACAAAGGAACCCGAATGGGGCAAAGATACATTACACCAGCCGTTTCTGTTTCACTGCGCGGGTTAACATTCGGACAATATTTTTAATAAAAACCTCACGCGCCGATAGACTTGAAAACGGTTTTTGTTTTATAAAATACTGTTTTGGGACCATGATTAAGTTGGTACGACTGGCGTTCGGTTTTTGAATTTGAATTTGGTTGAAAAGTGACATTACTTTTCGTTGTTATCGCGTTTGAAATAAATGTGCTTCTTTAATGGAATTATCAATTCTGTTGTTTATATAATTGAGAAAAATGTTAATTAAACCTTACTCGTACTTATTACACAAATAAGATTGTTTTCCAAAGTGTTACCAATTTGAATTAAAAAAGGTCATGCTAATTTTAAAAAATAATGTTGCCAACGTAAAATTACCTTCATTCGGTAACACAGTAACACCAACGTCTAAAACCGTCACGTCATTTTCTGAAATCTCAATAATGGCGTAGCATCTGTGCGTATAATAAAAAGCGTCAAGCCCTCGACTTCCAATAACATCTATTATCGGTCCAATTTTAAAGAGGAGCGAATGTGAAGGGAATCAATAGGACAGTGGGGACACAAATTCCTGAGGGTGGTCCCCGAGACCCCGAAGGACGGTCGGACATGGATAATGATCGTTGTACGACGAACGACGGGTACAAATGGGTTAGCAAATGTAATATCCGACGGTGTCCGAGCCCTCAAGGCTCAGATATTCAAATGAACGGAAAGCCCAAGCTGTAAGACGGTGACGGACTTCCTGATTTGGAAGTCGGCGCGCGTTTGTGACGTGTCCTGAATTTATGTGAAACTGATTTAGGTTTGAGTAAATTAGGGCACCTGGAGCGATTTCTGGGTCTATTCTGCCTCGTTAGTCTTATGCGCTATTGCTGAGCAAAATATCATGTCTCGATTCCCGGGTCGGGCAAAGTGTTATTGGGTTTTTCCTAGTGTCCGACCGAAACTGGTTTTTACGACCGAAACCAAAACCGAATATCAGAAAAGTCTCAGTTTCGGCCAAGACTGAAACCGAAACCGAATCTTCTTTACGAGGATCATGTTTTGAGGGAAAAATAAAGTAAACGTTATTATAATCAGTCTTTATTTTTTTATCATCAAATCATAAAGCTATGCAGTCTTCGACATTTTCACTTATTGGTATGATAATCAACATAACAACCCCCCATATAAAAAAAAAATATTCGCAAAATATACTCGCTTGGATGGAATTTAACACGCCGAACATGACCGACCACAGCGCGAGAACTCCCGAATGCAGTTTCGGTTTCGGTCGTAGTTTCGGCAGGTTTGCCACCGAAACTAAACCGAAACTCGTTTTTATGCCGAAACTCGACCGAAACAGAACTTTCGGTCGGACACTAGCTTTTTCCATCTGGAATTTATCAGCCTGGAGTCTGGATCTTATCGACATTTTATAAGTGCCATAAAATAAAAAATAAAAAAATTGTACCCGGTTGATGGCAATAGACTCGTCCCCTATAAAACGGGACTTAAACATAACCGCGAACTGTGGGTGTACTTTACGTGCATCTATGCCCAACCTTTTGGTCATCATCATCATCAGCCTTTTTTAATGTTCCCATTGCTGGGACACAGGCACAGGCCTCTCTGTGAGATGAGATGGGCCTTAATCCACTACCCGAGTCACATGTCTTCGAATTTTTGGTGGTTCTAGGACATGCCGGTTTCCTCACGATGTTTTCCTTCACCGTTTCAACTGCATACTTATATTGTGATTTAGGTTTGAATAAGTAAGTATAGGGCAACGGGAGTGATTTATGCGCCTATCTATACTATCGTCTATCGTACTACCGCCTATGATTTTAAAACCAGTTAAAAAAATAACATCCAGGAGGTTACCATACGCTCTTAGAGCAAGGTTTATTCCTTGTGCGTAAGGGACAGATGTATTTGACTTATGTAAACATCTGTCCTTTTTTAACAGTCGCGCCTAGATAGTTTTGACAGGTTATGGTACGGGGGCTATTCTTAGACTTAATTTTATGCATACTTCCAAGAAAGTTTCATTTACTTGGCAACATTGTTATTAGTTTATCCAATAGGTATCTAACTAAATATTCCTAGCAATTCACAAGGGCGTGGGTGTGACCTTTACATAAACTATTATATATCTAGGATCATACATAAGATCGTATCTCTTATCCTAAATATATGACCTCCAGAATCATATCTGTGTATTACATTTTCATATTTCTTTGATCCTATTTTATGTCATATTTGGTTGCAATGGAAGACAAGTTGATTGTGTTTACTACTATTGCTTCGGCAGTACAGCAGTGTTCATAGCAATAATTTTAGAATTCCAATTCCACTAAGCATACAAAACTTTTAAACGATGCTCTTCTTAAACAAACCCGTTTGCCAAAGACTTCAATAATAATAATATCAGCCTGTAACTGTCCCACTGCAGGGTAAAGGCCTCTTCTCATACAGAGAAGGCACAGACTTCCAATAACAAAAACCAAATAAATATTTAAAGCTATAAAAACACTTTAAACACAAAACAAAGAGCATGCCCTTCCTACAATATTGGTGACAATAAACAACCGAGCACAATCAAGCAGTTAAGTAAGAATCGCGCGGAATGCGACCCGGACGAGCGGAGCCGCGGGGCGACACGATGCGGCGTCATTTATTAAAATCTTGACGCCAACTGAGGGTTACGAGGTTTCCATTTACAATACGACTTTTTGGCGGGATCTTTAATTGAAATTGACAAGTATTTGTGTAGATCCTGTTGGCTGTTGCATTCCTAAACGATTTTAAGCTGACATCAGTCAGTGATTTTCGCCCTCTGTTGTGGGAAGCAGCATAATATCTTATCGCAGTGTTCATACGTATAAAAGACTAGCTGTTTCTCGCGGATTCGCTCCCGTGGATCACCCCACAGGACCCTTTTTCGGGCTTAAAAATAGCGTATGTCACTAAGGAATAATGTAGCTTTCTATTGGTGAAAGAATTTTTTAAATCGGTCCAGTAGTTTCGGAGCCTATTCGGTACAAACAAACAAACAATCAAAAAAATCTTTCCTCTTTACAATATTAAAATTATATATTAATATAGTAAAGATAAATAAATAAATAGTATAGAGTGTAGCAGTCGACATAGCTCACAGAATAAGTAAGCTGAAGTGGCAATGGGCCGGCCATGTAAGTCGTAGAACCGATGACCGTTGGGGTAAACGTGTTCTTGAGTGGAGGCCGCGAACAGGTAAACGTAAGGTAGGACGCCCTCAGGCTAGGTGAAGCGACGACCTTCGCAGGGTGGCTGGTAGCAGCTGGATGACAGTTGCCGAAAATCGAACCAAATGGCGTGCAATTGGAGAGGCCTATGTCCAGCAGTGGACTGCTATAGGCTGATGATGATGATGATAGAGTATAGATAGAAAATATGTTTGTGAAGCAAAATCATGTTGCTAAAAGTTAGCAGGTACCTATCGTTGAAAGTAAGTATAAATGTAATCAACCGATAGCCGAAGACCTATACAGATTTTTACTGACTGACTTAGTAATTTAAGTCTCCAACCAATGCATGTAGTTAGATAAGTGCAAGGCCCTGTCATGCACTTAACTTACCTTATTAACTAACGGGTGCACGGTTTGCGCAGTGGTTGAGCCATTGACTGCTGCGCTGCGTGTCGCGGGTTCGATTCCCGCACGGAACAAAATAAATATTTGTATGACCTACAGATAGTTGCTCCGGCTCTGGGTGTTGTGTATGTGAGTTTATATGTTTGTAAACGCATCCACGATACAGGAAGAAATTCCTAGTGTGAGGCAACGTATTTAAAAAAAAAAACTGTTTTTGTCTAGGTTTTTTTCTCGAGTCCCTAGGGTCCCGGACCTTTAAAAGGCGTACTAGGTACCGAAACCAACTCGCAGAGGCTTTGTTAGACATGTAGGATGAAATGTGACACGAACCGGCGATTATCCTTGTATGCACTAGTCACTACGCAAGAGCACCCAAGGACAATCCCAGGCTGGTGCAGGACTATTGCAGTCTAGTTATTATTTGGTATCCAATAATCAGATAATAAAATATTTTCCCTGATTTGCAACTTTATTGAGATAGAGCTAAAATGTAGCTTTTTAATAAGTTTTAGCTTGAAAACACAGGAAAACCTTTGATATTTAACCTAAACACAACTCAGACTCAAATGCCAGAGATCAACAGCATTCTTCACGCCTACTTGAAATTACTGGTGAATTAAACATTCTCATTAGGGGGTGCGGATGCTTTACAGGCTTATAGCACGCATTCTCACATTTAAATTATTAATAAGAATGGGTATACTTAAGCGTTCAGCATTTTGCTTCTTTTCTATACCTTCACAAAAGTCAAATGATTCTGTTTAAAATAATTGTGGATTTTAGTAGTCAAACCGTCAAAACACCTACTGTTTGGTGTGTTTTTAAGTGGTGGCAATTTCATCGGGATCTTATTGAACTAAGTTATGAGAACTTCCTATTTTAATGATAAACCTAAGAGGAAACGGGGGCAGAGAGCGCCGACTGAATTTTCTTAGTAAAAAGTCATAATTCGAGGTTTGGCTCTCGTCTCTTTTCTCCTCCAATGTAAAGAAAATTTCTCATCCATTTTTTGAGAGCTCTAGTGCTTCTACAGATAACGTATAATCAAAAAGGAAAACATAGGGACATAGTATATATCTTACTTTACCAGTTTATGGAATATCTTTTAAATTGGTCCAATATTGGAGGAGGAAAGAGACGAGAGCCAAACCTCGAATTATGACTTTTTACTAAGGAAATTCAGTCGGCGCTCTCTGCCCATATTTCCTCTTAACCATTCCGATAAGTATAGTGTCCGTATTATCGATTAGGACATAGAAGTTTGTTGGTTTCTTTTAATTTACTTTAGATCTTTCATGATTTTTCTTTAAATAGCGTTCAGCTAGGTTAACATAGTGACAAAAAAGTGTCTTCTGAAAATATTGCGAAGGAAAACATGCGTAGTAACACAAGTTTACGGAAAATAGCAAACATTTATTTATCACTCGAACAATTTTCGTTATTGACACGTTCCTCCCTTCGAAGATGTCACTACACGCTGCGACTTGCGAGGGCGACAAGATCGTGCGAAATTCAAAACGTTCCATGTTCCAAATTCAAAACGCTCCGTGTTCTAAATTCAAAGGTCGCGCAAACAACAAGTCGGAGCCCGCGAACAATGCCGCCAACCCCACCCGACGAATGTTCAAAGGAATTATCCTATACAGCCTCCTCGGATATTGACGTTCGATTTACTATTGATGATTAATTGATTATTTGGTTTAAATTCTTTATGTAGATGGCAATGATTGCACCTTTATATTATGCTTACCAGAGTAAATTCCCACATAGTGTTTTTCTTTACAGGCTATCGCAGATTTTTTCGGGCCGCATGCTTTGGAAAAACCCTTCTAAATCAATTTCATATTCTTTGCATGTACACCCATCGCGGCAGTAATGCTCGCTTATCTTTAGACTGAAGAAATAATAATAGTTATCTAAGTTAATTAACTAAGAGCCAACTTTTCCAAGAAAGTACGGCTAGAGTAAAGAAAAGCGGACTTAGACATAAATTTTTCGATTTAAAATGTTCTATCGTGAAAATTTAAAACTTTTCAAAAATATTATTTTAATCTGGTTAGCCTTATCACAACTATGTGTATTTTGTGGTCGGGTTTCTGTAATAATCCACGACACTTAGATGTGCAGTCAATCTATCCAAACAAGGTGGTGGAGGTGATGGTGGAGGGTGGTGGTTGTCACTTCACTTCAAGCTCCTTCTACCATAATTTTCACATGGTTTTCACGGTGAGATGTTTACAGAATAATCCGGCAGATGGGGGAAGTGGTCGTCACTGTCAGTATTAGGCATGATTTCAATAATTAATTCTCGTCTCTAATCCCCGAAGGGCTGCAGAATTCATGCTCGCTATCAACGGGGCATTTGGGTGATTAGCTTTAGGCTTATCTTATTAAGATTATACTAGTTAGGTACACTTATTCCGTTTGTAGCTAGATAATCAGCATTCCCTTCCATTCCAACTTACTTGGGGCTGTCGCAACATTTCTTCTTCTTGCATGATTCTTTATTTATCACCATCTCAATAATCATCCCCTTTCTAGATAAATCGAACTTTGCTTTATGGTACCTCACCAATTATATCCAAGTTAAGTGTCATCTGTACTTTTTGTCAAATAAATTATTACTATTTACAAAAATCTCTGTTAAACAAATTCTAAATTCAAATTCTCTATAGAGAAATAGTCATCCCCTTTCTAGACATATCGAACTTTATTAACAAAAATCTCTGCCAAGCAGATTCTAAATTCAAATTATCTTTATAGAATTTTGCTAATCAGAGCCCCTAGCACGAGTTTCTGCGTAATTGGTTCGACTACGTTAACGTATCGACTTCGACAATTTTTGTATGCAAAATTAATCAGCGCCATGTGTCCGTATTTGGAACTAAAAAATCGGTAGCACAAGTTTTTGACAATTGCCTTCGTATCGAGTAGACGTATTTACGGTGCGTTAACGCTCCAAATGTATGGAAATCGGTAGCACAAGTTTTTGACAATTGCCTTCGTATCGAGTAGACGTATTTACGGTGCGTTAACGCTCCAAATGTATGGAAATCGGTAGCACGAGTTTTCATTTTGACATGTAGTATCGAGTTTTACGCTAGGTGTGACGAAAGCACGTCGAAAACTATCTCACTGACATTTTCTTGGCGTGACATTTCACGTCAAATAATTTTCCGTATTTATTTGGGTAATTTTTGCAATAATATGCTGTTTAATCTGGAATAAAAGGGGAAGGCATGCTGTCTATTGATTATCTTACCTCCT
Source organism: Orthosia incerta (assembly GCA_948252205.1). Classification (NCBI taxonomy): domain Eukaryota; kingdom Metazoa; phylum Arthropoda; class Insecta; order Lepidoptera; family Noctuidae; genus Orthosia; species Orthosia incerta. Next base: position 10,780,449 of record OX411759.1, read on the forward strand.
ATTTTAATAAAGAGGCTAGGAGAAGCTGTTAAACGAGGTAGGTAACATTTTCATTTTCTTTATAAACAAACAGTAATAGTTTCTTATAATAAATCATTTCTACAAGTTATTGATGCTAACCATACTGTATGGTCGATGCCACACATAGAGCGGTCTTCCAGCCGTGATGAAGTACGGTCTCTAGTGCGTTATTCGCCGAAACTACGTTTTTCTTGCGGTGCTCCATAACTATCATGACTCATTTGAAGATTCAAGAATCGAAGTAAACGGCGATATTCTTTATAAATGAGGGATTATCTCTAATATAATACTAGTATGTACGTATGCCTATATATTTTGCAACTGGTTTATATCGGTTTACAAAGATAGTTTGGGAATATGGGTTAGAATTTGGGATAAACAACATTAGCAGTTGCTTCTAGGCAACTGAAGCCCTTTCATTTATCGGCAGCTAAAATGTTCTTGTCTACCCTATTACCAACAATACAAATCTAAAATGTATTAATATAACATGTTCTTCAGCAGGTCTTGTGGCAATGGTTGCAGTATTTTAAGTAGCAAAAACCGTAAGCCGTTCTACAAGTCTAGCTAGTTTGTCGATGATAAACAGAGACAGATGTACAACGAAAGAGAGAACTAGGACAAAAAGGAAATAGAAGCCCTCCGCAGCGTGACGAACGGTCTATTATAAAGACTAACTATAGAGTCTATTAGAAAGAGAAGAGAATTCCATCGTAATTGCCACCTGACAGCCAATGTTCCAGAATCCAGAGTAAACTTTATGAGACGAGAAATCGATCCAGAGAGTGGACTGTGATAGGACTCTCATATCATTCCGTATGCGTACATGGAAAGCCTTGTTGGCTCAGCCTATTTTTATTTAAAATTCCCACTTGTATGCTTAGATTTTTAAAACTACGCAACGGATTTTGGTGCGGTTTATTTTTAATAGATAGAGTGATTCAAGAGGAAGGTTTTTATGTATAAAACACGCGGGCGAAGCCGTTGGCAGAAGCTAGTTTATTACATTTCTAACATGTACATAATTGTACACAAAGTAGCCGTGAATTAACTAAGTAACTAACTAAGCTATTAATGTGATAATTAAAACCTAAATAAACAGAAACTATATGTTTTTCCTAATTTACCTAATCTGAACATACATACATAAACTTACGCTTTTTTCGGATGGGTGTTAGTAGGAAGAAACTACAAAATGCCACCTGCTGCGTTATATTCACGTTCACACATTTACACGCACGCTGGTTATGACATGCAGGCACGCTGGCCTTTCTGAAGAAGATCACAATAAGATCTGTTGCGGACGGCACCCGGGTGGTGTAAGTACCCACCGTCGCCCTGGGACAGTATCCCACTGTTGTTTGACGTGCTTTCCATACGCTCTGAGTCCGGCGACTCTGCTGGTGGTACACGTCACCACGCACCCCTGAATGCGTATGTAGGATGGTAGGTACGAGGATGACCAACATACAAGAACCACGTTTTGACAAAAAATCGGTCTTTTTCTTGAAAAATCTTGTTGCACGTGTTTTAGGCTATTTTTTGCGTTCATCTTTAGATACTAAGCCGAAATCTTAAGAGCCTAATTAACCTTTTAAACATAAATATAACCTATGTACTTGCTTCTTAACTTGCAGATAGGGTTTCGTCGCCGACAAGACCCGTGTATGTCCTTCTAGGGCGTCTCCAATGGGCGTCTCCACTCACTTCTGCCTTTTAAATACCTCTTTGTTAGTTTCCTTTCATTCATCTTCTCAAGATGGTCAAACCATCTAAGCATACATACTACTTTCAGTTTTAGTTAATACATCTTTGTTTAAACCATAACGTTGTCTTATTACATCTTCTCTCTCATCTCATCACTGTTCTTCAATCTATCATTCAAAATAACACCACACATACGTACTTTCTATTCTAAACTAATATTATAAAATGGTTTTTTACTATATTTGTACAAGATAATCTCTGGAAGGAAACGCTTGCCGTTCCTACCACTGGGTGTAGTAGTAAAAACTTTATGGGCTGATCATGCAACAGCTGCATTAAGAATAAGTAATAGAATATGTAGCTGTTGTAGATGGTAGGAACCTACATAATGCATTGATGAAATAAAATACAGATTTAATTAACAAAACTTTGTTATTACATAATGTTCTTTCATATTCGAATCATTGGCAGAGCTTCTATGATTTCAACCACAGCTCATAGCTGCTCCAAATGCTTGAAATAGCTTAAAGAGCATTTGTATGCATAAACGGTTGTGAATTTGTAGATACTTTTTAACGTCGTAAGTTACAAAATATTCCCCCAATTCCTTCGTTAGATGTCATTATTGCACAAAGAGTCGAATAGCTGGACGTGGGCTTTGAAAAAATCATGGCTGCAGTCTTGTAGACGGTGGTGCAATCGATCGGAATGGCTTGTCTTCTCTTAGTGGCAATTCTGGCTTATATTGTTGCGGTGTCGACAAAGGCTTTTAGCTAGTACCCGGAATATTTTACTATTCATCTCCTGTTGGTAAAAGAAGTTGATATAGAACAAAATACAAAGATTCTGAACCTAAATACAACATTGTTGGTCGTGCAGTGTTTTTGGACTTTTCAATTAGGAATTTCTTAGTGGCAACCCGGAGTCTTACTCTGTGTGCTGTGCACGGTAATAAACCCACCTCTTACTACATGAGACCTCATGGGATTAAGCAAATTTTGCTTATTTGTATGAATCTGTGCAATAAACTTACTTGTTTGCTTTTTTATGAAGTTCACCATGATGATGAACTGAGTGAAGCAAGTTCTTTTTGGATTCCTTAATTCTAAAATCACAGAACCATCGTACATTACAGATTTTCGTCTGAATTGGTAAATTATAATAATTATTTGAAATGACAACAAACAAAAATAGACAATAGACGTTTACACCTTAGGGTCTGCTCACACCGAGAAGCAATGCGATAGTACATATCAACCGCGAGCATTTAAAATTAAAAAAATAAGTGATCAAATCCGCCATTATTGCAATCTATTTATTCATATGTTAATTTCATGCGTAAAATGTGAATGATTAAGTGAAAAATTCTGGTGAACAATAATTTAGGTATACTTATTATGTCTAGCATTCCGGGCATGATTGCTGACAGGCTGTGATGTACAAAATCGTTGCTCCAGTATTTCAGCTGGAATACTGAAGCAATGATGGTTGCCTGTGTGTAAGTGTTAAATGTTTGTGTGTATAAATGTTGTTTTTTGTTATTGTGTTACTAACATACGTATAAGTTTTTTTCCATCGTTCTCACATATCTATGTAATTTCCTTGTAACCAAATACTTGTAATTGAACTGTGTTCATGGAAAAGAGTGTCCTTGGAGTTTCTTGCACGTTCTTCTCCATAGGGACCTACTAGTACTGACGCTTGCAAATGTGCAACTAGATTCATCTTTTGTTTGATTATTCAAAATGCCTTTAAATGGTTTAGTTGAAATCAAGTATATTGATAAGTTTATACAGGGTGTCCCAGAAATCGACGTCAAGCCGTAAATGGGTGATAGACCAAGTTATAACAGTTCTCAGAAAAATACGAAAAAAAAACTATCTCATGTTTTTAAAAATTTATGGTCACTTTAAAAATTTACTAAAAAATCAATCCCTGTAATGGTTCTTTAACTCCAATTGCTACAAATCCCATAATTTATCTATTTTTTTTATTATTATGTAATCTTGAATAATGCTTGTGTAGATTTTTGCCTAAAATTCAAAGCCAACTCCTTCTACTTGGAAGGAAATTAAACTTTTTCAAAACCAAATTATTCAAATTTACTATTTCGCCCAACTTTAACTGACTGTACTGAAAAAGAATGTACTACGCTAGTTTGGCAAGTAACATGAAAAATTGGCGCATTTAATAAGAATTCAAAAATGGTGTAACACTTGCTAGATTACGTTTTCAATAATTGGTCAAGTTTTTTTTTGTAAAAGATGGCTACATGAATTTGCACGAGTGGCATGTAGAAAATCCAAATTTGATGAGGCAAGATAAGTCACAGTATCGATTTAAAGTAAACATGTGGACCGGGATACTAAATGGCAAAATAATTGGACCTTTTGAGCTGCCAGAGATTTTGAATGGCGCAGTTTATTTGGATTTTCTTCAAAATACTTTACCAGATTTATTAGAAGACGTGCCACTGAACGTTTACAGGGAAATGTGGTTCCAGCAAGATGGCTGCACAGCGCATTATGCCCGCTTAGTAAGAGAACATCTTGATGAAGAATACCCGCTCAGGTGGATAGGGCGCGGTGGGACAATCTTGTGGCCACCCCGTTCGCCTGATTTAAATCCCCTAGATTTTTTTTACTGGGGAGCGGTAAAAGAGAAAGTGTACTCAAAAACAATAGAGAATTTAGCCGAGCTGCGGGAAAGAATAACGGAAGCCATTGTCTTTGTAAATAGGGGAAGATTTGCCCGGAAAATAACCAGATCTTTTTTAAGAAGATGTCGTGCTTGCATTGCCGTCGAAGGAAGGCAGTTTGAACATTTATTGTAATAAAAAAAAATTAAATCTGATAATTTGTTTTTTTTTTCTAAGATGAGAAAACTGGTCCTGACTTAAAGTAAAAAGGTTGAGTCACTATCATAACTTTGCTCTTAAATTACGTAAAATTTCGATTTCTTATCTCGCTCACACTTCGTAAAATGACTCTCTCCGTCTCTATCGAATTAGAAACGGAGTTTAGCAAAGCTTTAGGTAAGCTAAAGTCATTTTAAGGAAGTATGGACATTTTGGGTAAAACCGATACTATTTACAAAAAAAAATTGACCAATTATTGAAAACGTAATCTAGCAAGTGTTACACCATTTTTGAATCCTTATTAAATGCGCCAATTTTTCATGTTACTTGCCAAACTAGCGTAGTAAATTTTTTTTTAGTACAGTCAGTTAAAGTTGGGCGAAACAGTAAATTTGAATAATTTGGTTTTGAAAAAGTTTAATTTTCTTCTAAGTAGGAGGAGTTGGCTTTAAATTTTAGGCAAAAATCTACACAAGCATTATTCAAGATTACATAATAATAAAAAAATTTGATAAATTATGGGATTTGTAGCAATTGGAGTTAAAGAACCATTACAGGGATTGATATTTTTAGTAAATTTTTAAAGTGAACATAATTTTTTAAAAACATGAGATAGATTTTTTTTCGTATTTTTCTGAGAACTGTTATAACTTGGTCTATCACCCATTTACGGCTTGACGTCGATTTCTGGGACACCCTGTATTGTTAAAAGCTTAAGTTATTCTGTGGCCCTGTTGACTTAAATAAATGAATTAATAATTAAGTATAAAAAAGTATTTAAAGTTTCGGTGTGGACGTACCTACTTTTACCATTCCCTGAGTTCGGAAAGTTCGTCGGCAGAATTTCGCATCTACACGCGTTTGCATCGGTGTGCTAATGGTTTTATAATTTTGTAATTTGAAGGAAACCGTCAAACATTAAGTGACAATTGTCAAACGTCATGTACGGGACCGTTCGAAACCGAACAATTTATCATAAATAAAAACTCCAATAAACTGAAATTTTCAATGACTTATTAAAAAAAAGAATTAATAAAAATGTTAAATATGTTTTAACATTTGTTTATAACAAAAAAAAAACAGTTTAAGTCTCTAAATCATTTAAGACAAAGTTACCCGTTTTATGCCTTCTATTTTCAGAACGCACTTTTACTACAAACCAATCCAAACGCTATTGGGTTCTCGGCCTTAATTAACCATCGTTCAATTACTACTTCCGAGTTGTCGCAAGATATTTTTTGAACTCGTGCTACCAAGTTAATTGACGCAGTATCGAGTACGTTAACGTCTGGTGAAAACGTCACGATGACGATACGAAAACGTCAGAAACTTGTGCTAGGGGCTCTGTGTAGTCTAACGGCTGGCTGCTACACAATTAAGGCCCATTTGTTAAGTTAGAGTTAAGTTTTTCGAGCAAGAGATTTCATAAATGTAACTACAATCTTTCACACGGTTCATTCATAGTTTATTTGATCTATTAATTTTAAAAATGTTTTTTTTTTTTTTATGATAGTGTTGTGTTTTCCTCTCTACAACTTATACTTCTATGTTTTGCCAGTAGCTAATGACAGGCACACTTTTATTAAAACAAACTAAAATAGCAATTTGTAAAAGTCATTTGGGACTGCTCTCAAGAATTTTCTTCTACAAAACGTAGCTTGATAATTACGCAATAAAAACACCACATACTTACACATTCCTTTACTTTTTTTTATTTTGCCATAAAGCGTAGCGCACACATGCGTAATTGCGTATGTGTAGAAAATAATTCGGTAAGAGTTAACGAGCGTGTAACATGGCCCACCCGTCCGGGCCACATTGCCCGACACTTACAGGTGAACTTTACGGATCCCTACAACCACTCTAATGGGAGTTCACGCTTACTTTTTAACAAGTTTCCGCGCCCGGCGCCGCCTAAATGGGACATAATTGTATTACGATGTGGCCGAACAAAAATATAAATTGTCGCAAGTGCTGCAGGAAGTGTTGCTTTTTAATAGTTTGGAATTTGATTGTGAGTTGTTTTTGTTTCTTTGTGAAGAATATTTTGATGCTAACGCGCGTTTATTTGAAAACAGTTAACTTTTTCATAGTTATCTGTCTAAAAACAACATGAAAATCTGGTTAGTAAGATATTGATATAGTTTTTAACTTTATGTAAAATCTTCACACTTAATATTTTGTTCTTATTATTAATAAAATTAACTTATCATGAATATGCAGAGTTTTCTTATTAGAAATGAAAATCTATCCCTAACACAAAAGGGCTCATGAACCCACAACGTAACATAAACAAAACTATATAGAAGTAATCTAATCAAAGTCATAGGCCGTAGGTAACAAAGCGTTTAGCCGACGTTATCACAATACGTGCCGTTATCTCGAGTTTAATCGTCGCGGAGCAGTGTGCGCCCGGGCTAATGAGCCTGTGGTTTTTGGGAAAACAACACACGAGTGTGTACCCAGCCCTACGCTCCGACAAACTCAAGTTTGCCGACTTAAACAAACTTTCTACTAATTAATTTCAGACATCTCATCATTATAGTTTCTTAACAAGCGAACCACGAAGTAATTTTAACTGAAAACGTAGAAAAGTTTAAGAAAGTCCTACCTCAATTTTTTTTTTGAAAACTTCTCAGAAAAATCCACAAAGAGCACAAAACACCATCCGCACTAAAAGAAAAAAAAGTTTCGCCCGGTAACCGCGGAAAGGCGCGGGCGTCCGCCACCGAAACGTGGTCGACATTAAAACCTTAGCGGGAAAGAAACGGTCCCCTTATTACGTCTCGAAAGAAATTCGCCCGCACACAGAGGCAGGGCGAAAGAAGTCCACTCACACAGCGACACGCTGCAACGACACGGGGGGACGCGGCTATGTGAGCGTCGGGCACATCGGGCACAAATAAGTATTAAAAGAGATAGTTAGGTAGGACAAGCAGGGAACGTGAACCATATGTGCCGCACTCACCTCGCATGCCAAAATCTGCTCAAAGGAAGCTTCGAATGTACCTTTACATACACTGTGTACTTTCTTTTGTTTCTTTCCGCAGTAAATAAATGCTTTGTATGAGTTTTCCTCCTTTGACATTTTCCTTATTTAGATAACAAAAAGCATCATGGCTTCATCAAGGTTTGGTTCATAAGTTTTCTCAGTAAAAAAGTTTCCGTAAAACATTAAATGTGCAAAATTTCGATCCAGTATTCTCAGAAGCAAGCCTCAATTAGCTAATATCTTTCATCAAATACAAACTCGTATAAAATTAAATGTTCTTCAGAATAAATACAGAACCTATCTCTCCATCTTAACGCGGTCTGGCAACCACATCTTAATTAGCAGCCTTTAGGAACGAGCTCCACTCGCTTACAAGCGAAGCTATACTTGCTTAAGTTATAAAGTGTGTTTCGTAATCAGAATTTCCTATAGATATACCTACATACTCACGGATGGAGCAAGTAATCTTAATGAGTGTTTCCTCATGTTTACATAACTTTGGGCTCGCAAAAAGCCAAGTACCTAGAATTGATAGAATAATAACCTAGAGTAAAATTAAACAGTAGCATAAGGTCGAAAGTGCTTCCAAAGTCAGACACGCCGCATAAAGGACCTCAGAGCCCTACAGCTAGCCGACAATGGAAATTTTATATCGTCGTAAAATTTAACTGCGCACTTTAATAACTTAAGCACCAAGCCGATATAGCGCCGTATCGTTGACAAAGGGATGAGCGTGCTTCCAGTACAACCTTTGAGTACAGTCACGCACACATTGAACGTAATACAACCACACGGCTGTACGTACACTCGTGGACATAGACACCTCACCACTACGCGGACAGAACCCACACGCCCACCCGCCAAACACGCCCAACGTCTTGGGTTTTCTTATAAACCACGTTGTGTTCGATGTCCCACTCTCTCTCACGACCCTCCGGTGAGCTGTCTCCGTCTAACGCAATGACGAGCTTCACATAAAGCGACGCCACATTCCCGCCTTTTTTCCCACTCCATTTTGACAGCTCGCGGCTCCATATCTGGCCGGAAACTAAGACAGCGTTCACAGAACTTGAAGAGATTGTGTCTAATACTTACTTATTTGCTCTTAACAGATCGGTAGAGCAAGCCACCCCAAGTACCTTCAAACAAGTGTAATTCATGCATGAAACTTACTCAAGTTGTACACAAATGTCATGTGCTATTAATTCGTGTCTCAATACATTCAGATTTGTTAAAAACACAGCTGATGTTCTGTGTTAGAACAAAAAACCGGCCAAGTGCGAGTCGGACTCGCGCACGAAGGGTTCCGTATACCACTATCGCAAAAAACGGCAAAGAAATCACGTTTGTTGTATGAGAGCCCCACTTAAATATTTATTTCTTTCTGTTTTTAGTATTTGTTGTTATAGCGGCAACAGAAATACATCATCTGTGAAAATTTCAACTGTCTAGCTATCACGGTTCATGAGATACAGCCTGGTGACAGACGGACAGACAGACAGACAGACGGATCGCGGAGTCTTAGTAATAGGGTCCCGTTTTTATCCTTTGGGTACGGAACCCTAAAAAGTCCCTTTATAAACCCTTTCAAACCTAGTGAACTCTAACAAGACCTCCAAATAATGGTTTCCTATTTCCAAACCAACTCCTCTTCTTTGGAAAATCTTAATCTAACTCACGACACAATGAAGACAATTTCTTATCCCGTTCAGCACTTAATATTTCAATGCTTCGTCAACATAATCGTACCAAAGATACACGATACATCCAGCATCGTTCCAAGAAGGCCATTCAGAACACCAAAATTCCTTGATACCCAAAACCTCTCAGAAACTTTCGTTTAGCCCGCTGGTCTAGAGCAGTGTGTGCGTCGTCTTACCGACTAAGTGGCTCAAGACGCGTTAGCGGGCGCGGGTGCGGCGCGGCGCGGCGGCTCGCTGGGCGGGGCTGCGGGGCTGCGGCGCTCCGCTATCGGCACACCGAAACACACATTTTTCCCGCCGCAAACCTCGCGCCGAGGGTTAGCCGCGACCCGCAGACCTCGTTCAGAAAGAACGAGATGAAGTGTGTAGACGTCCCCCTCTCGCGCTCCTACGCCTGCGCTCTATGGTTTTCCAGCGCGGTAAATTTTGACAGTTTGCCGATGAAGTTTTGGTGGACGGACGGATGAAGGTGTTCTTCTCCGCCTTATTCTTATTTCTTTAGTTGTTCTAAATTATTTTTAATAAAGTTTTAGTACTCGGAAAAACAATATGAAAAGCGCTATTGCCGTGTTTTCAGTATGAAAAAATGTTGAAGTCGGAAAAAACTGATCAATTATATAAAAGTAATAAGCATAAAACTTGAAACACTCATGTTCATGTTTATTAAACACAAATTTTATTATAATAGGCCAACTGTATTTTACATTTCTATGGGCCAAACATTGTTAGTTCGTAGCCGTCGCTACGACATTGCTACGGCGTAGCGGTGGCGGCTACGAACTCACTTATATTCCTTAGAGAAAACAATCGATGTTTTTATGTGCCACGGGATGCCGGATGTTTTTGATGATTACAAGTCTAAATCTTATCATTTTAGACTAAATAAAAATGGGTTTGTTAGGATAGGTAACCTTCTCCTTAAATATGTTTTTCGTTCAATTATAGGATAGGATAGGTGGACCCTTTTCCGCACTTAGACTCACATTTGGTCCGTTGGACGTGCATGCCTTCTCTCTGTCAAAGGGAATGGGCCATAATCCACTACGCGGGCCCAGTGCATGTTAGTGGATGTCACATGTCTTCGAATTTTTGGTTCTAAGACATGCCGGTTTCCTCACGATGTTTTCCTTCCCCGTTTTGAGAGCAGTGGTTATGCAATAATCTACACAAAGTAAAGTGCCTGCCTGGGTTCGAACCTACAATTTGTAAGTCGCGGCTGTTACCACTAGGCCACCACTGCTCCCACTGTTCAATTGTTTTACCACAGATAATTTAATACTAGCATAAAGATGCCTCATCCCATACAAAGAAACCGTGCAGACGCAACTAGCGTTTTTCATCTGATTATACCGATATTTTTTTGTAAATCGATCGCGTTCGGTTCCGTTCCACGGTGATAGATAGATCTATCCGTGGAATGGAACCGAACGCGATCGATATACAAAAAATAATCAGTATAATCAGTACAGTGCGTCGGCACAGTTTCTTTGTATGGGATGAGACACCACTGGTTCTACGGACACTACAATCGAAATTAGCGAAAACAAAGCTCAATATGGCACACATATTTTTAGCAACCACAAAACAGATTACCGCCAAATCATATTCCCAGCCGACATCACACAACCAAACAAACAATGGCACAGAACTAGTTGAAGTTGCGAGTGGGGCGGTCGACCACAAACTGCTCGTCGCTAGCCCGAAACTTACATGGCATGTGGCCACAGCGTGGTGTGAACGGGTAGGGTAGCGAGTAGTGGGTAGGGCATATCAAAACAAAACGGGTAGCGATACGGGCTAGCTAATCATGCGGTCATGCGGCCACGCGGTCACGCGGTCGGCCCGCTGACAATTTGCAGGTTAGCCGGCGACCGCCGCTGCGGCGAGCGGCGAGACGGACGCGTCATAAAGTTACGTTTACTTATGATTGGGTACTGCGTGATTGAGAGATTGAGCGAGTGTTGATGCTTTTATTAAAGGAGCTCATAATAACAGGTATTTACGTGGTCGATATTCAAAATAAAGCAAAGCCAAGGTCGTTCCGTAGATGGGTGACCATCCATTACACACTGAAAGTCCACCGTGCTCCGTCTCAGCTATCTTTTGTAGATCTTAGACAATCGTGACGGTTATATTCAGGAGCCAATAAATTTGACACTAGTGAGTATCGTGTTAATCACTTACTTGGGTTGTGGAGCCTAGTCACCTAATGTATAAAGTTGGTATTTAGCTTCATCCGGTTAGACTGGAAGTGACCCAAACATAGTTGGGTTGAGCAGTGGTGGCCCAGTGGTAACGGCCGCGACTTACAAGTTGAAGGTCGTGGGTTCGAATCCAGGCAGGCGCTTTACTTTGTGTAAATTATTACATCAGCTCACAAAAACGGTGAACGAAAACATCGTGAGGAAACCGGCATGTCTTAGAACCAAAAAAGACATGTGACAGCCACCAACATGCACTGGGCCCGGGTGGTGGATTACGGTCCATTCCCTCTCACAGAGAGGAGGCTTGCACGTACAACGGACCAAATGCGAGTCTAAGTGCGGAAAAGGGGTCCATCTATCCTATAGTAGTTGGAGAAAGGCTAAGCAGACCGATCTTTGATGCTTTCGTGAAGTTAGTGAAAGAAAGAAAGGAATTAAAAATATCTATTTGTGACCCGCACAGAAGTCACGAGAAAAAAAAACAAAAAAAAACAATAATAAAAAATAAAACCCCGTGCGAGGCCAAAGGCTCCTATCTCAGCATGTGCAGCGATATCCAAAAATAAAACCATAAAAGACACTAATGTTATAAAGGCAAACTTCGTGAGTGTGAGTGTTTGTATGTTTGTTACTCTTTCGCGCAAAAATAACTGAACGAATCTGGATGAAATTTGGTACAGATATAGATTATAGTCTGGAATAGTACAACGGATATGTATTTAGCCCGGGTATATGTTTTCTTGGGATAATTTACGACACGGAAGCTAGTATATTTATTCATTAAAACTTTATGCACAAGTACAAAGGCGGACTTGCCTTAGGCATTTTCTGCCAGTCGACCTTAGTATATTAATAAATTCAGTTTATTATTCTACCTTTTGTGTCTAGTTGGGAAGTGCTTAATTAGCGGGGTCTATGCAGTCGTTTAAATTTTAGAAGCATAATACTGCCATCTGGCTAACTACCAGCTCTAACAGTTTTTAGTTCATTGACTACGTTTGGGTTTTTATTCTCAGAAAAACATCTGTAAGATCAATAAAGTCTTTTTAACAAAAAAAATTAAACCGACTTGATTGAATGACACTTGTCTTTGGTACCTATTGTTTTTCGACACCGACTTCGGAAAAGAAAGTTATTTTTCGATTTGTAGTGGTTTTTTTTGGAAGTTGTTTTTTTTTTTTTTTTATTAGATTATTATTTTTACCCATTAGTTTTGGTACCTCAAATTGCCATGAAAATCATTTATAACCAAAGTAAATATTATATCATTTATATCTTGACAATTCCAATAAGCCCAAACACAACTTGGATACATTGTTTTATTACGGAGTTCCAGTGCCTACCATCCGGCATCATCATCAGATCAGTTCGAAGACATTTTCATCAGTACCATTTATTTATACATATATACTGCATCACTGCGGTTAACTATTCGAGATATCTTATACCCGTGACATACTTATCATTAAGGAGTTCCAGTGGCATTCTGTGGTCTTCTTCATCAGTTCCACTTTACAAAATGATACATTATGAGTGCAAAATGATTGCATTATTGATGAAAATACCAAAATCGCTATATGTATGCCTATAATATTTGAGGAGTTCTCTCGATATCCGTGGGATTCCGTCATCAGATTCTGACTTGGTCATAATAGCACTTCGGAAGTATAACTCTTTCTACCACAAAAAAATATTTCAAAATCGGTCTGCAATTGGTGGAGTAATCGCATAAAGGTGCTGCCTCACTTGGAGAATTCGCCTGCAATGTAACGTTACAGAGTAGAGCATTACATCAGTGAGGGAGTAGAACCGAGAATTACAGTGCGCAACCTGTAATGTTACAGATTCGAACATTACATATGTGAGGTAAGAGAACCGGGCTATACAATGCGCAATATAGCTTGATACAATGTGTAATATTTTGATATAACATTGATACAACTTGTAACATCAACGATCGCTTCGTCTGACTTTGTGGTATCAACAAAATGCTCAAAATCGAATCTGAAATGTTACATTACAGGCGAATGCTCGTCAAGTCAGAGAGGCAGTACTGTAATGTGATGCTCAAAATCGAATTTCAAATATTACATTACGACATGTATGCACCTTAACAAACATACAAAAAAACACACAGTCGAATTGAAATCCTCGTCTCTTTTGAAGTCGGTTGAAAAAGATGGCCAGGCCGCCTGGCCTGCGTGTCCTTCACTGATATCATGTCTAGAATGGTCGTGACAACTCAGATGACAACTTATTGAGAAGTATGGAAAACTATGTGAAAATAAATTATTATGAGAGCAAGACAATGACTAAGGTGAAATATTCCGTGGACATTCAACAGGGATGTTTCCTGGATAGAAAAATATTTATTCTATTTAGTCCATCACTGAGATTATCAAATAATATTGGACCCGTATTTTTTGCTTTATCAAATAAATAAAAATTGACAAAGATAAAGTGCATCAATATTCAGGAGTGGGGGCTTGTGACGTCACTTTGTCAGTATAAAGTGTAGCACACCGTGACGTCATACGATATTTCAACGCACTGTATCGTCGTAAATTTTGTTTACGCGGCAAAAGAAAAGTACGTGTGTGTTTTTAGGTTATCTAACTGACGGACTAACTAGACAGTTTTTGTCAACATCCCTATTAGGATTGCCAATTTCACGGCAAGTTGAAAAACATCTAAAGTAACACTTCGATAAACTATCGGAAGAAAAGCAAATTAAGGTTCTAACGACTTTTTCTATACCCAAACAGGGCTGTAAAAGCCATCTGTGACCAAAAGCAATTCGCAAAAATGCAAACACTAGCAACTGGCTAGGCAATGTCTAAGCGTACCTTGTGTACAGTCACAGTAACAATAGTTTCGTCACCTTTTTAGTTTGCTTCATGTTTGAAATAATCGGCTTTAAATCTACATTACTGAGTCAATGTCCTAGAATGGCACTCAGTTACAAATTAAAAATGTGACACTAAAGTTATACAAAAAACAATTGATTTATAATTTACTAGCTGTGCCCGCGGCTTTGCTCCCGTCATCGTTCTGCCCACCCTACCCTACTTACCTACCTACCAATTTTTTTTTATAGTGATCATTCTTTCGCGGAGAATTTTAACATCGCCATTCAGAAAATGACTTCAAATGCACAACGCCATCTATCGAATAGCGAGTTCAACTGTCCGAGTATCTGAAATGCGTGTATTGTGATAATTTTACTTCTTGAACACTTTAAATTCTTCTATCTTTTGATAGAGTGAACCTATTGCGATAAAACAAAAACTAAGTAATTCTTCAAGTTTCGCAATTTTTTTTTGTATATAGAGTTATTTACATTGGTTACGTACATTTCACATGATGCTTGCACAAATAAATAGACAAAAATTCCAAAAATGCTGGAAATGGGTTCTGTTGGTTATCCTTTAACACCCTGGCTATCTTTTTGAAAATATTTTCGATGTACAAAAAATACTTTTCTACAGGTTTATTATATGTATTGATGATATTGATTACACGGCCAATCTAGAAAATAAGAGTTTATGATTTTGATACTATTTAGACCTTTGTTTTCAAATAAATATATTTTTACTGCTCAGTAAGTGCGTAGCATCAAAAGTGTTGTTGATAAAAAAAAACTAAAGACGGAATAAACACCCGGCTTACTTGCTTTTCTTCGGCTGGTCTACTGAGGATCTTCTAGCATATGCCATTCACATTTGGAGTGAGGCCATCGAAGGAACGGGGAAGCGCTTGCCGTCTCCCTCAATATCTCGAAGGTTTTCGTTAGGGTCAGAGCCTTATTGGTAAGCTTCCTTCATTCGGTCTGCCCGGTGGTCTGTGTGATTGGGTTGCAGACTTCCTGAAGGATTGGTCCATTCGAGTGGTTACGATGGTTGCTCGTTGGACCAATCCGTCAGGGGTCGGTACTCACAGCAGCATTATTCTTGTTGCTCATAAACGACGACAGCACTGTTTCTGAGAGGTTCTTGTCCGGCGCACGGGCTACTGGGCCTACCGCAATTCCACCCGGCTCATTCCTTCCGTGATGTAACCCTGCCGATAACGGACCATCTTGAGCTTCTTGGCGTAACGTTGACATCGACCTTCAATATTATTGGCCCATAATTTGAGGCAAAGACTCGGCTGGCTGCCACAAAGTTGAGGAACCCTGCAAAAGATGGACGGTTCTTCCCGCCAGATCAGCTACTCAAGTATTATCAAGTGCAAGTCCAATCATGCATGCTGTACTGCGTAATGCATTCTCATCTCTGGGATGGATCTGCCAAATACCAGCTTGATGCACTTGAGTCGATCGAAAAACGGGCCAAGAAGCTCATCTGCAATGAGACACTGATCGACTTTAGCTGCAGCGCAGTGCCTTGAACATCGAAGCCGAGTTGCCGTTTGTTTGTCGGTTTTTTATCAGTTGCATTTCGGGGAGTGTGCGATGGAATTATATGATCTAATTCCGCCTTGCCCGTTCCATCATCGGACTACAAGACGTACCGCGATGCGCCATCGGTACATTGTGGACATCCCTCCCATACGCACTATTTAACTTTTGGGAATACTTTTCTCCTTAGCTTTAGGACTGTGCCTAAAGCTAAGGAGTGGAATTCCATGCCGGAGTCAGTGTACCGCGATTGCTACAACCTAAGGGTATTTAAGGCGCAGATTCCCTTGAGCAGCTGATTTTAAAATGAGAATCACGTCTAAACGGCTATTCGTAGTTTTTTGGAAAAAAATATATGTTACACTAGACCATTTTCTTAATAATTTGATCTAAGAAAATTTAGAGTTTTATTCGTATAACATAGTGTAATTAATTTGTAAAGTGATGTCTAAAACGGACATAAACACGACAATCACACCAAAACCGCTGGGCGTATTTTAATGAAATCAATACCATCTCAAAGACAATTTAATTATCTACATTTTGATTTGAGGCTTTTTTTATTAAAGTCATAGAATAATAAGGAAAGTACAAAAAACTACAAAATTTTGGGTCACGCGGGTGTGAAACGAGTGCGCGTTTTGTTCCCTCAAGGTTGGCGTTAGTCGTCGTCTTAAGTAAAGAGTAACCTATTCAAGGTTACTTTTAGGCAATCGTGTTTCACCGTCGACCACAGCATCGGTTACGATCAGTTGAGATAGTGGTCAAACGCGAGCCAAAGAATAATAAAAATTATGATAAGAATTTTTATGGTGTTCCGAATACATTATTTTGAAAACCAAACTTTCAGAATTCTAACTTTGAAACGAAATTTCACAAGATAAGTTATTTTGTAACTTGAGGAGCTCGTGGCTAAATAATAACAGCCACACGGGTCGATCATCAAGGTTAAGCAACACTTGACGAGGTCGGTCCGTGGATGGGTGACCATTTCAACATACCGAGTTTCCTCGGTGCCTCGGCAAGCACGTTAAGCCGTTGGTCCCGGCTGTCATTTGAAGATCTTTGACAGTCGTTACGGGTAGTCAGAAGCTTGAGATCTGACACCAGTCTAGCCAAGACGTATCGTGTTACCCAGTTACTGGGTTGTGGAGGTCAGATAGGCAGTCGCTCCATGTAAAACACTGGTACTTAGCTGAATCCGGTAAGACTGGAAGCCGACCCCAATATAGTTGGGAAAAGGCTAGGCAGATGATGAAGTTCTTTTGTGACTTAATTAAGTGGAACGATGTATGCACGTGACTGTACCTATCTAAACACGGCGCAAATCGACAGAAGGTAACACCGCCGTCACTGAATAAATAACTTGACACTTGTTCGCAAATAAACAATTTAAAATGTCAAGAATAGGGAAAGGGCACGCGACTAGCGAGGACGGAACCCAACCCTTCTCCTTCCCGACATTATGTTCTCTGACAACCAATTTTAAAGCTGTTTGCATTTCCGTACGTGTTTATACAGTGTTAATGGTTTGTAGGAACTGCGTTGCCTGTAGGCTTTTAGTCATGACTGCGATGTAGATACGAGTATAATGGGTCTAGGCTCTGTATTCTGATTATCTTCAGTAATTACATCCTAAAGATAATTATCTTAAGTAATAAGGAAGTTTTACACAAATCTAACAGAATACTAACTTATTAATAACACGAAGTATGTAAGTACTATTTTATGCTAATAAGCCAGATTTGTATGTAATGGAGGACGTGATATTTATATCTGAAAAATAATTAGCTTTAGCTCAGAACTTTTATTACTTTCACTAAAGCAAGTGCAATTAATACAATTTCGTTCCTCCCGCATCGCGAACCAAATGAAGTAAAGTTTTGCACACGTTTGTATGTATCGCGACTTCTCTAAGCTAGTTATAATCGAGCACAAAACTACAGCTGTGTCTGAGCAACGAGCGATTTCCACAGTGACGCGACACGTGTCGATATATTGTGTCATATTGTAGCAGTCGCAGTATCTAAGCCAGTTATAATCTAACACTGAACTACAGCAGTATCTGAGCAACGAGCGACTGCCACAGTGATGCGACACGTGTCTATAATCGATATATTGTGTCATATTGTAGCAGTCACAGTATTTAAGCTAGTTATAATCTAAAACTGAACTACAGCTGTGTTTAAGCAACGAGCGACTGCCACAGAGACGCGACACGTGTTGATATATTGTATCATATTGTAGCAGTCGTAGTATCTAAGCTAGTTATAATCTAACACTGAACTACAGCTATATCTGAGCAACAAGCGACTACCACAGTGACGCGACACGTGTCGATATATTGTAGCACTCGCAGTATACTTCACTAAGCTAGTTAAACAAATAAGTTAACACCGAACTACAGCTGAGACTGAGCAATGAGCGACTGCCAATGTGACACGACACGTGTCGATATATTGTGTCATATTGTAGCACTCGCAGTATACTTTATTAAACTAGTTAAAATAAATAAGGTAACACCGAACTACAACTGAATCTGAGTAATGAGCGATTTCCACAGTGACGCGACACGTGTCGATATATTGTGTCATATTGTAGCACTCGCAGTATACTTTATTAAGCTAGTAAAAATAAATAAATAAGGTAACAGCGAACTACAGCTGAATCTGAGCAATGAGCGATTGCCACGCGTAGCGGTGCTACTGTACCGCATGCAAGGATCAGTTTCGTAGCAAGCAAGCAATGTAGCTCCGTAACAAGTTACGAATCGTGCTACGGAGCTACGTAAAAATGCTGGTAGTTTTTATTTTACTCTTCAATGATAGAATAATCAAATCACTTTATAATCTATTTTCTGAGTTCAGTAATGATTTTCCAGCCTGTCAAGCTGTAGTAGAAAGTGAAAATCAATGTTAAAAGTTAGATAAGTTTATTTTCTCGCCATCACAAAAAAGCTTAGAAAGAATATTCCCATACTATAATAACCCTAAAACACCAAAAATACATCACCCATAAACAGCACCAATCCATCATCAAAAATCAAAACATCGACAAGTACAGTAGCCAGTAACACAGGGGCGCTCAACCCTTCCTGCCGCCATATGCCGCGGCGCTGCGAGCCCTTAAATTACACAACTTCTCGCTCATAATACAGAGATATGCCTTTAATATCTGCCGGAAACTGCCTCTGTGCCTTGTTTACTTTTTGCCTCCGTTCTTATATTAGAGGCTGTGTGTACTGTGTGCTAACTTGCTTCGGTATTATGGAGTTTTCAGCGTCTGTTTAATGATGTGGGTTGTTGAAGGTTATGTAAATTGTTAATT
Source organism: Orthosia incerta (assembly GCA_948252205.1). Taxonomy (NCBI): domain Eukaryota; kingdom Metazoa; phylum Arthropoda; class Insecta; order Lepidoptera; family Noctuidae; genus Orthosia; species Orthosia incerta. The sequence continues at coordinate 10,799,659 of OX411759.1, forward strand.
TCAATTAAATCACGTGTCAGTTTTTCCTATTCTCCTCGTTCATTCCATGATCAGATTTCATTTATTTTTTCCAACGCTATCAAGCCAAAACAATTCGAGAACCTTCCCAATCAGAAAACACAGCCTCCAATAATAAACAAAATAAATACTTACACAAAAAAGCAATACAAGCTAAAATAGACAATAAAAATCAACCCCCGCAAACCGGGAGCAATTTCAATCACAATTGCGCAACTGTCCTGAAACGCACCTGCTGACGGTGACGGCAGTCGGGAGTCGGGACGACACGTGCTCGACTAAGAGCCTACTTAACGTAAGTGACCCTACTTACAGAATCCCAACTGTGCCGTCCGAGACACTCCAATAGCCGGCAATTTCACGAGCCCCGGCCACCATCTGCGACCGACGCGCCAAAAAATTACATTCCCCAAAAAACATTTGCGAAAGAAAGGGATATTAGTCTCCGCGGGGCAATAATCGAAGCCAATCGGCCCACGGAACGCCCCGACACGACACTTTCTTTATTTATACCATTACTTTACTGTATGGTAATATCGTAAAGAATATTTTATGTTCACGTGTAGACACCTTCTGATTTCGCAGTATTGTTTGTTACCCCTGATCACTAGTTGCAATAGGGGCTGGTTATTGATATTTGAGTGTTGTAGTCAATTTATTACTGCTTCGTGTCATACTTTATTATTTATTATTTAATCAATTGTAGTCATCATCACGCACACCAGATATTTCAGCTTTGTCAACAAGCTGACAACGTATCTGAAATACCTTGCTATACAACGACTGAACACTAGATTTTTCCCACCTCTTCGCTCCTTCGTCTTCTTCGTGTCGCTGGTACGACAGTAATTCAGATGTTTTCGACCGAAAACTTCGTCAGTGGCAATGCATGTCACTTTTGCTGCATGTTTTGAAACGTTTGTTCAGAAACGGCGCATTTTTTTATAATCTATAGGCTCGCGTTTGACCACTATCTCGCCTGAAGTTAAGCGATGACGTTGTCTACGGTGAAGCACGCTTGCCTAGAAGAAACCTATTCACTCTTGACTTAAAGACCCCAAGGTTGTAGCTATCAGGGAACAAAGACCCCGGAAAGGAATTCCACTCCTTAGCTGTACGCACAATGAAAGTATTAGCAAAACGCTTTGTGCGTATGGGAAGGATGTCCACCATGTACCGAAGGCGCATAGCCGTACGTCTTGTAGCATTATTGCTGAATAAGAAGAATTTTCAAAGAATACCTGAGAAACATATAAACAAAGATACAATTTTATATCTTTATAATAGTTTTGGTGTCATTGTCGTCAGGAAGAAAAATCATATCTATGACCAAACTACGTACCAATGATGAGTGTAACATAACAACATGTTGGTGTGGTGTTCCAGTCGCCATTAGTCGTCAAGATTAGATTTCACGCGAAACGACAAGCCCGCGCCGTCGGTGTCACCAACACTTCGCGACCCTACGCTCGAGATACAGCGCGTTCACTAATGTATGGTGCACACTGTGAAAATCATCTTACTTATCGTGGTACTTATGCCGTTACGTATATCAATGTTCTTCTTTTCATATTCTGACGAAGAGTTTTGTTTAAGAAATTGGCATATACATTTAAATAAAATTCTAAAAACTTAAAGATCATTAGAAGTATTTTGGGCTTCGAATAGAGTAATGTCAGTCAGATATCTACTGACAGTGACGCCAACAATAATCTTTTAGCGCTTAAACGACAACAACGACAACGTTTAAAGATTTATGAAGTTGACAGAAATCGTATTGAAAAACAAGATGATGCTCATGGTAGCAATAGTTCCGATTCTGGCTACGCGTAAATGATACTTGTATGGTTATTATGTCTGTTACTGACATTATTCAGCCGTAAAGGCTTGACATTATTCAGCCTTTACGTTTTTATTTTTAGTTTTTATTTTCGCTTGAGTTTAGATTTCGATGTTTTTGTTGGTATATTGGCGTGTGCTAGCTGTCATTATGGCAAATATATTTTATTTTATTTTTTTGTGTTGAGTAATGTAAATTATTTGCATACTATTGTATAGAATCAAGTTTTTTTTTTTTTTCTAACTGAACAGACAGCTGTGCTGCTGAGGAGTTTGTTGCGCCACTTCTTTTTCCCAGCAAAAGCACTAGGAAGTGGTGAAGGGCGGGCGTTTTTGGGGGACTGTCTTATGTAATTTTGACGTTCGGAAAGTGCTGATTCTCAGCCTAGTTTGAATAAATGACTTTTGAATTTGAATTTGAATTTAGCCAATCTGAGAAAGATGTCATTAGGTAACAGTCTACAGAAATCCATATACATCTTCCAACTGCATGTTTCCCCTTCGTATGAACCATTCTATCAAAAAGCGCACCCAATAACGTCGCGCGGCCCACTTCCAATTTCGCCCGCCATTTCCCCGCGTATTTTTTCAATACGCGTTCAAGATCATTTAACATTTTTATGTGTAATCTTGCTGGTAGCGATAAGACAAGGAGATTTTTGCGCGCCTCACTTTATTTTATCGACTACGTTTTACGGCGAACTCTAAACAGATTAAATCTAACAGTAGGGCGTCTTCCGGACACAATGTTCATTTATTGGCTTGTATTTTGGCTTTATAAGATTACTGGGGATTTTCGCGTCGAGTTTTTCTTATCTGCTGTTTATCGACACGAAATTTTAGCTGCGTAATAAGCGTTACATATTTTGTGCGCCTTCCTACGGCGTAGTAGAGAGTTTCCAGCTGAAAATATAATATGTAGGTATTTATAACTTGTTTTAGAGAGTTCATTGGAAAAAATGTACCTAGTACTTTTCCAAGTAGGTACTCTAATTTGTTTTTTTTAAGGTACTTATAGATATAACGTTATTTGTGTATAGTTATGGATCTTTCTAAGCAAACAACATGACAAAACCGCTTAAACTTCACATCTAAACGCGCTCACATAACATTAGTATGACGGCCGACGTAATGAATCGTATAAAACACGAGTTTTATAACGCGAGCGGCACATTCAGTGTCCTTTTTAAATTATGCAACATTTGTATGGAAATACAAGCGTCACCCCTGGCCCACGCTGCCTCCTTAAAAATACATCCAGTGTTATTTGTAGCCTGGTTTGACGCTCACTCGCGATTTGATTGTTTTTTCATGGAGATCATATCTTGTTATACATGCATAGAAAAAGTTAGCGACGATACCAACCTACATTAGGGCCGAAGTGTTTCTTGGTACTCTGTGTAACTGTGCACTTAGCTAATCCAGTTTGAATACAAAAGTATGAAATAGTAAACAATAAAAAAATTATTGATAGGTTTGCTCTCCTCAAACTTCATACAACACATTTTTTCAAAACGTAGTTTGGCTCTCGTCTCTTTACTCCTCCAATATTGGAAAAAATTAAAAGATATTCCATATACTGGTAAAGTAAGATATATACTATGTCCCTTTGATTTCCTTTTTTTAATTTATATTTGTCAAATTTGCACACCAAGCCTCTGTTGACAGCGCAATTTTAAGCATTTTTTGTGGGCTCTAGTGCTTCTAAAGATAATGTATCATCAAAAAGGAAAACATAGGGACATAGCATATATCTTAAATTTTCAGTTTACGCAATATCTTTAAAATTGGTCATATATTGGAGGAGAAAAGAGACGAGAGCCAAACCTCGAATTATGGCTTTTTACTAAGGAAACTCAGTCGGCGCTCTCTGTCCCCGTTTCTATTTCCTCTTAAGACTGATCACAATTCACGAAAAAAAATATAATGACAAAAAAATAAAACTATTCCATTTATTTTTTATTACTTTAAGCATCATTATTATTTTTATTCATTATTTTATTTTTTAGATGAATAGGTAAAAATACTATATATTGATGATACGTAACTAATTTAGGTAAATACTTTGGTTGCCGCATGTATTTGGCATTGGACTTTACTTAGTCCACCAATTTAGATCCTGTATTCGGCAAATATTCAAACAGTTTACTTATAAGTTCAGTCTAATTACTAACTCAGCTTTTACTAAATCACAGGCCATATAATTTCTCTCTTTGGTATATAAATTAATTTGGTATGCAAACTAAACAAATTATCTGAAAGTTCGTATAGTAACGGAAATTATGCTAATTCAGTCTCATGAGATATGTTATTTTGCAAATTTTTACAATTTTAATAAAAAAAAATACGTAGATTCTAGGACTGAAGTACGTAGGTTTGCAGAAGAGTCTTAAAATAAGAAGATCTACGTAAAAAGTCGTAAAGTTGGCAACGCTGATATAAGGTGTCCCAACACATACGGCAGCTTCCGCCGACTCAACAACAAACAACACTCGCAATCACTAGTGCAAATGTTTACGGTTCTATTCTATTCGTACGTGCGCCACACTACTTCAATTCGAATTTTGAACCACGCGCGCTATCTTACGTCGACGTAGATAAAAAATAAATTAAAAGTATTGTATGATTGAAAGTACCTCTGTAAATACTAATTCCATGTCTTATACAGACATTTTGAAATGCTCATTGTAATCTTCTAATGAATTCTTGTACTGATAACTGTAAACTTTGAAAAACATGCTACATTTAGCATAATGAGCTAAAATAAACATTTTAACAAAAACATCGAAACGACTTCCAAAACAAAACATTACAAAGCGAAAATTACTTTCTTTTCTGAAGTCGGTGTCTTTGTACCTGTTGTTTTTCGTTGTTCGACACTGACTTCGGAAAAGAAAGTAATTTTTATAGTTGTTTTTGTATGCCTATATATAATATTTGAGGAGATCCCTCGATTTCCACGGGATCCCATCATCAGCATTTAAAACAAAAGAAGAATTTCCCAAATCGGTCCAGGCTTCTTTGAGTAATCGGCGAACATACTTACATTAAAAAAAACCGGCCAAGTGCGAGTCGGAATCGAGACGTTTTTGTATGGGAGGCCCACTTAAAGTTTTTGTATGGGAGGCACACTGTTCATGAGATACAGCCTGGTGACAGACAGACGGCAGTGGAGTCTTAGTAATAGGGTCCCGATTTTACCCTTTGGATACGAAACCCAAAAAAAAAATCCGACGAATAGAGAATCTCCTCCTGTTTTTGAAGTTGGTTAATAAAGGGCGGCAAATTCGAGGTCTTATTTGTCGATCCTTATGTCTGCGGATCTTGACGTATTTTTTTTTTGTTAATTATTAGTTCATCTAAAGAACAACAACACATTACATAGCATATGGAAACAGTGGGTTGTACTACCAAGTTTAAAATTATTGTCAGCTTTCCGGGCTCCTAAACTAGGTACGCAGACCTGTATCTTAGGAGTCAGACTTTTGCGGCTTCAATTTATATAATACAACCGTGACTTTAGGTACTGATTATTTACAGTTGTTAACAACATAGCAAATGGAGTGAAAAAATCAAATATATTATAGTATATTATGTCTTCTTTACTATAGGGATTACGTCAATCCATACAGTATGCTCTTTTACTTAAATTGTTGAAATTGTAGACAGACACCTCTCCACCTATATTAAAATACTTATCACATTTATCTTTAATATTCGAATAGAAATTTAAAGACTTCTAAAATGTCCATCCAACACACATCCAAAGGAGGCGCTCATTTTAATCCAGTCGCCAAAACCATCAAAAATGAACAACTGTTAAAAAAGACGCACGTGTCGCTTTGTTTATATCATATTTTCCATCGAGTAGGCTTTATTTGATTATTTCTACACGTAACCTTACAGCCTAGCTAGAGCTGGAGCAATTTTAAACTACCTGAACATGACAACAATTTTATATTTACAACCTTAGGATATGGTGATATAGTTGTATTTCCTTTGCCTTATGATAGGCTTAAAGGTGGTATCGTCATTCATGCCCGCTAACCTTATATTCTTGGAAGAATGGTTGGTAAATTTTCAATAGTCACTTTATTAGGGGTGAGGGCGGAAGCAGGGCGAGTGAAACTGCCTTTATTAGATTTTCTAGAACCGTGAGTCGGAAAGTGGTGAATTGCATGGCCTGCCTTCGACACCTCGATATTGAAAATTGTTATGGAATATACGTACCGGGTGTTAAGCATATAGTGAGTTGGTGCCGACTTGCATTAAATTTTATGCCCCACACTATGGGATAGACGAGAAAAAAAACTCACTTTACGTCTATAGGATAATTGAAAAAAAAAAGTTTTTTAACACTGTCGGAATTATTAATTTATACATCCATGCCAAATTATAGCTTTCTAGTACTAAGAGTCTCTGAGCTAAGCTGGGGACGGACAGACGGACATAGCAAAACTATAAGGGCTCCTTGTTGACTTCGGAACCCTAAAAAACCGGCCAAGTGCGAGTCGGACTCGTGCACGAAGGGTTCCTTACCATTATCGCAAAAAACGGCAATTAAATCTCGTTTGTTGTATGGGAGCCCCACTTAATTATTTATTTTATTCTGTTTTTTGTATTTGTTGTTATAGCGGCAACAGGAATACATCACCTGTAAAAATTTCAACTGTCTATCTATAACGGTTCATGAGATACAGCCTAGTGACGGACAGACAGACGGATCGCGGAGTCTTAGTAATAGGGTCCCGTTTTTACCCTTTGGGTACGGAACCCTAAAAAGCATTAAAAATAAAAATAATAAAAACAAACAACAATTGATAGATAATATCTATTAAAAAACGCGGCAGTCATACGCTCATCTCACAATACTCCAGCACCTGTACCAAAGTTGACAATCTACAATCGATAACGCTAGTAGAAAACGAATCAATGTATGGGAATGACACATCTGAACGTTAAGTCACGTGCTCAGACCATACAAATAGAAAGCGTTAAGGATTGTAGAAAGAGATTCCATACGAAACGTTTGTATCTTGGCTAGAGGCAGACATACACACAAAATCTTCTTCCATTCGTCCGCGAACACATCACAATCGGGCTTAGCATCCAAGAGAGCGTTGAGCGCGGCGAGTGTACGAGGGATGGGAGACTGGGCTCGAGCGATGGTTCGACTCCCCGGTTCGGCGAACAATCTGTGCCTACTTACCACATCTATAATTGACCGGGGCAAAAAGATGGGATAGTTCATAGTGTAGTTCAGGAGCATCAGTTTTCCCGTGAAAGATTTTACATATATTTATGATTTGATAATTTTTCCTTCTGACCTCGAGAGAATTATCTGGTTTGCAGTAGCATGCAAAACAAACGTACAAACGCATACAAACGTAGTTTGGCGATTACTCCACTGTTTGACGATGTACGTTCAAAATAAAAAATTACATCAATTTGTCTCATCATTATCTAGCACTATACGGAGAAAAAAAGTAAAAAAAAGTATGGTTAGGAGCGTCGAAAGTTCGATATTTCAACACTAATTTTATTGCATCTTTGGGCGGAAATAAATACCATAAGAAGAAGGAAAGTTGCAAATCGGCCACCATACAGGGATAGATTAGTAGTTCTACTATGCAAATAATTTTATTTTGAAAATATACATATAGTCGTTTTTATCCCAAAGGTCTGTGTTAATAAAATTTCGCGCGCTCGTTTTCGTCCTAAAATCATCATCATTTCGCTACAAACTTGCAAAAGTGCTAATTCGTACGCGAACTAGCTTCTTACTGCACATCACAGCATCTATCTCTTTCACACGTGTTGTCGGATGAGACAGCATGCATTTTAACCCCGCGCACAAAATAGCTCGTGCCGTCAACTAGGGCAGCCTTAAGTAGGTGTAGGTACGTGGACAGGTAGTTAAGTATAATTATAACCTATTTAGAATCTAGTGTACATACCTTTTTTACTGACTTCCAAATAAAAAACTACAAAGTGAAAAATAACTTTTTTTTTGGAAGTCGGTGTCTTTCGTGTCATTTTTTGCGACATAGAAACCGACTTCCAAAAATAAAGTTATTTTATTTTACCCTTTTTAGTTGTACCTACCTAATAGGCAAGTTGTAGTAAGTACCTATAACGAGAGAATAGATTACCCGAATAACATGAAACTTGAACGTTATCGGTGAAATGAGAGATCTGCGTACCCCTTTTGAGCGTACTAGCGTGATGTTATGTTATGAAATATATGGTATAAACAATAAACAGACAGGCGAATGCAGCAATTCCGAGAGATTTGCCGTTATTTATTGAAGAGTTCTGTTTTATATCTCCGAAGTTCTTCATCAAATCTTCACCAAATTAAAATGGGTCCAATTTCGGAATATGTTATTTCAAACAAAAAAAGAATTTTCAAAATCGGTCCACAATTGACTTTGTACTTGACCTTGACCCATAAAGTCGAACATAGAACCTCCTCCTTTTTGGTAAGTCGGTTAACAAATAAAATGAAATAAATCACGACTCTCGAATTGGTTCACGGAAATCAAATTTTAATTTCCCGCGTACTGCGCGCACACTAATATACAAGTGGGCGCCATCTAGTATTTCTCAGTGTAACTAACTTTAGTATCAACCAAGAACGCAGCTTATACTTACTTTTCACAGATGGCGCTAAAAATCAAGACCATGGTGTAAAACAAAAACTTAGGTATTTTGTGGTTGACAGATTTTGAAATTACATTGGACGATACCCCATTACTATTAATTTTACGATTGATTACGTCTTGTTTTTATTTGGAAAAGTAGTAAATAATGCTTTTTCAGCATGTGGATTTGCATGTTGCAGAACAAATAAGTGTACAGCGTGTGCTGTTTCTGGGCCCGGCATCATATATAATTCTCATATATAATAATGTACTCTGTGCCTGGAATGATTTTAATTTGACTTTGACTTTTCTTCAATGTACAGAAAAACCTAAAGAAAAACCGGTAACGTATCGGTGTGCGAATCCGACTCGCACTTAGCCAGTTTATTTCATTTTCAAGTCACGTTTGTATTTTTGCAATGGCAACATTCTGGGAAAAGTAAGGTTATGTATTTATTTCTTCTTGTGATGTGTCAAAGTTTTTACCATACAGTCAATAAACTATCATCGTTTTGGACTTATTTTAATATCATGTGTGCTTATGTCTGAAGATTATTGAATAATTAATATACGCGCAATGGCTGTTGTGATTGAAACGACCCTTGGGGACATCACCGTGGATTTATATCTAGATCAACGACCCGTAACATGTTTGAACTTTCTGAAGCTGTGCAAGATGAAATATTACAATTTTAACTTGTTTCATACGATAAGAAGTGGTTTCATCGCCCAGACCGGCGATCCATCAGGTGAAGGTTCAGGTGGGCAATCTATTTTCGGGCTGCTGGAGGGTCCGGACAAAAGATTCTTTTCAGGCGAAAAAATGCCAAAAATTCGCCACACGGACGTAGGTTTACTCTCAATGGTGGGCACAGGAGACATGATGATTGGTTCACAATTCTTCTTTACTCTCGGTTCTGACTTAGACTCTTTGGACGGCATACATTGTGTTATAGGAGAGGTTACTGAAGGACATGATGTACTCCGAAAGTTGAACGACGTGATTTGTGACGAGGGCCATCGCCCCTACCGCGATGTGAGGATTACTCACACTGTGGTTCTCGAAGATCCCTTCAATGACCCACAAGGACTAAGAGCGCCATCAAGGTCTCCATCTCCAAGTGCTGAACGCCTCAAAGGTGGTAGAATTGCTCCAGATGAAGAAATAGATGAAACTGAAGGGAAATCTGCAGCAGAAATACAAGAAATGATTGAAGAAAAGGAAGCTAAGGCTCGTGCCACTATTCTAGAAATTGTAGGTGACTTGCCAGATGCTGATATTGCTCCCCCTGAAAATGTACTCTTTGTTTGTAAACTAAATCCAGTCACTACTGATGATGATTTAGAAATTATATTCAGTAGATTCGGCAAAATTGTAACCTGTGAAGTTATAAGAGACAAAAAAACTGGTGACTCTTTGCAATATGCGTTCATTGAATTTGGAGATAAAAAGTCTTGTGAGGATGCTTATTTCAAAATGGACAATGTGTTGATTGATGACAGAAGAATCCATGTAGACTTCTCTCAATCTGTTTCTAAAATGAAATGGTTGGGCAAAGGTAGAGGTGTGAAATATTTTAATGATGAAGAAGCAAAAGAGAGAGACAGAGAATACCAAAACAAAAATGATAAGCCCCATTATAGAAACAAGGATGATGAACTAAGAAACCATCACAATGATAGAAATCAACAAAGTAATAATAAAAGGCCCGATGACCGAGAAAGAAATAGAGATAGAGCAAGACGGCCAGAGAGACAAAACAAGCGTGAACAAGAAACAAATCACAGAACAGAAGATAGGACACAGAGAAAAAGAAGTAGGAGTCCAAGGGATAGACCAAGGAATGACAGAAATAACCATCCTAATGACAATAATGTTTCAAGAAACTCTGAGAGAAGAGATAGAGAGTACAGAAATGAGTCCAACAGATATGAAAATGACAGAAAAAGAGATATTTCCAATGATAATAATATTTCTAGAAATTCTGATAGAGATAAAGAGTACAAACGTGAGTCTAATAGACAAGAAAATGAAAGAAATAGAAATAATTCGAATGATCATGTTTCAAGAAATTCTGAAAGGAGTATTAAAGAGGCTAAACATGAGTCTAGTAGGCATGTTGAAAGAAATGTTACTAAGTATGAACGTGATTCTGATAGACGTGAAAATGAAAGAAATAGAGGAGATTATAATGACCAAAACATTTCAAGGAATTCTGAAAGAAGTATTAAGGAATCTAGACAAGAAAATGAGAGGAATAGAGATAACTCTAGTGTTCAGAGGTCAAGGTCATCTCCATTCAGGCAAAGAGATGGAGAGAAATCAGAGAACTCAAGAGATCATAAAAGCAGGCATGAAAAACCTGTTGGAAGAGAAAGAGTAAAAGAAATAGAAAACCGCAAATCTAAACATAGAAATGAAGATGAAGAACCTGTGAAGAGTAAGAAGCCTAAGAAGGATCACAATAGCATTGAACCCAGAACTCCAACACCTACTGATTGTAAGAAAAAACTTAAGGTCACTTCCAAAAAAAGTGAAAAGAAGAAGGAGAAGGAAAAAAGTAAGAGAATGGCCAAGAAGAAACGTAAGCCATCCACATCATCGGAAAGTTCATCAGATTCTAGCTCTTCTAGTAGTGATTCTAGTTCATCGGATGATGACGCCCGTAAGAAAAAGACTGTGAGAAGGAGAAAGAAGAAATATTCTACCTCAAGTACTAGTAGTAGTGATAGCAGCAGTTCCAGTTCGTCTTCTAGCACTGAGTCCAGTTCTTCCAGCTCAAGTTCAGATGACAGTAAAAGGAAGAAGAGTAAGAAGCGTTCTAATAGAAAGAAAAAGTTATAGGATAGTACAAAATGTAGGGAGGTAAGGAATAGACTAAAAACTTTACAGTGTGTGTTTAGTTGACCATTGTGTTGATGAAGGTTAAATTAAGTGACATGTTTGCATGTCATGTAGTTTTAAGTGAGTCTCAAATGTAAATTCCTTGTGGCCATTTTTGTGTGTATGTATTGCTTTCAATTACTTTAAGCTCATTAATTTACTGAACAGACTGAGTGGACACTTACTTAATGCCCTATTTTAATAAAAGACAAAATGTAAATAGGTAATTAGAAACACAATATTCTAAAGAAATGAAATACACAAGCAATATTACGAAATACAAATGTAATTAGGTCAATTTAAATTAGACAAACCAATTTATATTTTATGACATGAAACTTATATGAGAACCAATGTAATATTATCCTAATCTATAATCATTATTGACATGTAAAGTAACGACACCACTAGATAGATACACACGCTGGCCGGAATATTGACGTCCAAAAAAAACGTTTAGGTCCCTCGTGTCGTGGGGTATCCTACATAATCATCCCCAAGTATGATCCGTGACTTTTCATAGTTTTCGAAGCACAATGAGAGAGACCAAAATTATTTTTTAGGCATAAATTTTGCGGCCAGCCTATATTTATTGAGCATAGCTAGGTGATAGAATAGTATGCATAAATATATAGACTCAGCCTTTTTCTAGTACAATTATCTCTAGTGAATAGTATTGTTGATATTGTTAATACACAGATAAAGGTAATACTCGTTTTTAGGGTTCCGTACCCAAAAGATCCAAACGGAGCCCTATTGCTGTCACTCACGTATCCGTCTGGCCGTTATCTCTCACAAAATTCTTCCCTTTAACCTTGAAATTTGGTGACAATATTTATACGTACCTATGTTTTACTAACAAATACCGTGACGGAACCCTAATGTGCGAAGTCCGACAAACACTTGGCCTTTTTACTCACTGTTTAGTCAAGTTGCAAGCAATAATACAATAGAATGAGTAATCAATCTTTTAGAATGTTTATTCACTGCTTGGTCAAATTTGCTAGTTGGACAATGATACAATTAAATGTGAAAAATTCAACCAGGTATGGTCAGCAACTAAAGTTGTTTGGCCAAGACAGTTATAATTGTACAAAAATGTCACATGGTTCAAGTTCACCTATTCAATCATATTTTGTTCAGGCTTGATTCGATTGTGTAAGTACATTGAAACAATGTAAAGTAATTGATCCTATTGACTGCTATAGATCGAATGGCTGAAATTAACACGTTTTCAATTCGCTGTAGTATGAATTTATTGCCCATTTAAATGCTAGTTCAGTAGTGCATTCGTAAATTGTTTATTGCATTTTCTAATTTCATGTTACATTTACCGTGCAATATTGTTCACAATATTCATCATGTCACACGAGCTACATTATTTTTATTTCTTGTAAGTGCCTAGTTTTATAATTTGTTTTTCCTTCCACCTGGCTATTCAGGAGCTATCCTTTCAATAAGCTGGATAGAAATCGTAATGTAGTTATTTGTTACATATTTATTATGTATGAGTATTTTTGTATATTAATAAAAGGTTTCAACGCATTTTTTTGTTTTTAATGTTACCCTTTCTCCTGTAAATTAAATAAGATGGCATTTCTAATTAAAAGAACGGCAGGTCTAGGTCGATTCAAACTTAATGGCGGCTGGGAAGTTCGCTACTCGCTCCGCACTCTCAGTCTCTTACCCCCTCTGTCTCATGAGTTTGGACTGCACTGCATTGTTCCGAGCCACCATTAAGTTTGAATGTGGTCAAAGGGTGCTGAAAAGAAAAAGCTGGGTCAGAGGGTGTAATACACCAGTCCTTCACCACATAGAGAATCCTCAAATTACCTACCATCTTTGCAAAGAAAATTCCTGTCATTAACAGATTATGGAATCATCAAAGACGCTTGATGAAAAATATTTGCGTCACCAGATCTGGTTGTTAGCAGAACCAGCTCAGTAATGCAGTCAGTCTGGTCTGGTATCAGTCGTTAATGGTGGTGGTCCTGCCTGCATTGTTAATCTAGCTAAAAACAAACGGCTATCCCATTTACATTCCTATTAACGGTAGACACATTGCATTAGACCAAGATCAAGCTGGTCTCCTACCAATGGGACTGGCCTGCATTAATCGGAGAACAAAATTGTGTGGAAAAGGAACAGGTCAATCGAGGGTCTTTGCTCTGCAGTGATATGGTCACAGTCGCAAGTGTCCAGTCCCTATCTGCTGCTATAAGATGAAAGACGCGGTTTTGCTCAAACTGATTATAATTTACCTGTTCTGTTTCGTATGAGGATGAGGCCACCTCTGCCAGGCGAGCATAGCCTCTGTGATAGGCTTGAGTCACTTTTTATCACGGTTTTTGTTTCCAAACTGTGTTAAAAATGTGTGAGTCCAGCCTGTCACAGTATGCTGTGCTCGCCGGCCTGGTGTCACCTTTAATTAAGCCGCTTCTGGGAACCCCACAGGCCTTAACCTGTTAATAAAATCAGTTTGTACGTACAGAAAATTACATAAGTTTATAGAGGTAGGTACCTAGATAACTACTACAGCAATACTTTATGAAGATAGGTGGGTGGCACTTGGGTGTCTAACTATAATGAATAGGTGTAGGCAAGTTAATTTATCTAGAAATACGTAGATGGCCGTTACATTGTAGTTATAGCAAAGGAAATCATAAAGCATGTCAAAGTTTAAAATGGAAGGTAGTAATCCTTAGCAAGCGTCTATTTACAGGACGTGCTCTGGACATAATCGGGAACGTTCCATTGGCTTGCCTTTGTGTGTTTAAGTGTCATAACGAGAAGATTACTCTCGTTATATGAGCCCATTGTGCACCTTCGGCCACTGTATTATTAAAGTATGGACCGGATCAGCACGTAGGTACTACATTTTATAGACATACGTTTTTTTCGATGCATATTTCTTTACCCCCGAGGAATTTCGACCTAATTAGGAGTTGAGGTCATGGGACGTTCAATACAACTGTAGCTCAATATTATGAGCTAGACTCCTATACTTACCTATACACTTATCAAGGCTGAGTCTGTACTGAGGTACCTAATCACGTGTGAAATCATGTTCAAGTTGATTGAAGTGGATAACTAGTTACATTGTATATTAATCACGTAATGGTTTGGTATTAAAAATGACGATAACATTACGCTTTTATGACCCATTTGCCCTATCATGGTCCAGCTGTGGAGACGCCACATCTCTCTCAGAGAGTGGACACCTAACATCGCTTGTGAGATGAAGCTTCATATAGATAGTTCGTACCTTGGAATTGAAAACACAATAGAACTACAATCAAGGGAAGTGCTCTCAATCTGTGTACTAAAGGCACGGACTTGGAGACGACCTTAATTCGTTCGTCTGAAAGTGAGTGTAAAAAGTTGGAACATGCTTAATGTATCGTAATTAATGAGAACTGACGCCGATAGCGTCGCGACTCATCCACGGCAATAATATAATTTTATGAAGGGCTTGTTTAGTTCAGTCGTGGCGGACGTCATTGCCATAGCTAGGTGGATGGCAGGGGCGGACTGGGTACCAAATAACACGGGTACTAGGCACTCGGAGCCGGATAGCAATCGAACGACAGATGGAGCAATAGTACATGTTGATGCAAGTGGGCAAAGTTTGTCATTGCATCCGAGGCAGAATAGACGCTTAGAGTTAAGGCCGTTATGGAGCCAAGTTAATGCAATGACAAATGCCTACATCAACTGATGTTTTTCAACGCACTCAAAATAATAATCGCCTTACCTACTGGGAGTGGGGGTTGACCAACAACCAGTGAGGCTGCGGCTGCCACACGACCAGCGATATGACAAATACTATAAATTGAATTGGTGGGGGCTTCCTGCCCTTCGATCAACAATAACCAATTAGATAAGGAGTCACGTGCAAAATCAGTGTTAAATTCTGTCCGCATGAATATATACCTACTTACTACCCTACATTTACAATACTTACTATTAGGGCATGCATTTCGAAATTGACATACCTAAAATTCGAAATATCGAAACTTAAATATTACGTATTTTTTTATTAAATTGTGAAATTTAGTATTGAAACCAAAAGAAGCGCATCTGTAAATGAGTCTGAATACGAATCTAAAGCAAATTAGAATATCGTGCCACCGTGTGACCATGTGTGCTATACTAGATGTCTTTAAGTCAAGGTGAATAGGTTTCTTCTAGGCAAGCGTGCTTCACCCTCCTCTCCAGTGGGTTCATTGTCGAGGCCTCAATAGTCGTGGCTTGGTCACCCACGGTGAAGCGAAGAGGAACCCGAGAAAGGGCCACTCGTTAGGGCTTTTGCTGATAATCCGACGACGTAGCGACCAACAAGTAGGTTGCGGTGCCGCCTGGGCGACATCGTAACTGAGGTGGGCCGCGATGCCGTATGTGGTCTCCCATACCCATACGATATCGCGGCTGAGGGTTGGTGGCGGCGGCGAGAGAGGAGTGCCGGTATTGCAGTGCGCTGCTCTCCCTACCTTCCGCGGCCTAGATGGGGTCGCCGCCGTCTGATGACGGAAGCGGTGGGGTCGCAGGGGAGGAGGGGTGTCGGTATAGCCATGGCTCCCCCTCCTATCTCCTGCGGTCGAAAAATTGTAGGTGGCGGGGCCATTGACTTGATCCGACACAAGGGGACCATGGGTGCCATACACGGGGTCGTCTGGCGCCCATGAGCTGGTTTGGTCCCTGGGGTGGTCACGGCGTACAGTGTGTTCTGGTGCGCCGGTGATAGGGGGTACTCCCCAGAGGAGGGTCCGGTGACGGACAGCCGCGGTGGGTTTGCGGTGAGTGCTAACGCGTGCCCGTGTTCCCGGCACAGAAGGACAAGCGGCACAGGAAGACACCGTGGAATTTTAGCGGATTGGAGTCCCACATAACTGCCACTATCTCCCCGTGGTAGTGCAGTATGCATGAGTATTTTTACAGAAAAAAAATTAAACCGTGCTTCGCCGTCGACAACATCACTTACCATCAGGTGAGATAGTGGTGAAGCGCGAGCCTATTGATAAAAAAAAGAACAATAAAAGAAAGACTAACCATAGTGTTAAATAACTAAAAAGTAGTGAAATAAGCTCGGACATTAAAAAAACCGCGGTTTATAAGAATGGTGGCCACCGAGCGGAATACTTTGACAAGGTCTACAATCATTTACTGGGAATTCCCATATTTTTTTTGCACATAGTCGTCCGTAGACATAGTTGTCCACAACTTCGAGTGTAGAGTCTCCGACCTTAGTAGGAGTGGGTGCAACATGGGCATTCAACATCACCTTAGTTTTGTCCATGTTCATCTTAAAACCCAATCCTTCGGCAGCTCTACTGAGGTCATCGAGCTTTGTACTGAGGTCCTCCATGGTCTTAGCAATGACCACTATATCGTCGGCAAACCGAAGGTGAGTGATGTACTCGCCATTGACTTTGATGCCTAGCCCTCTCAAGTCCAGAACCTTTAAGACAACCTCCAGTGCAGTGGTGAACAATTTCGGAGATATGACGTCTCCCTGTCTCACGTCATACATCGCGCAGAAATCGAACTGACATGGTGGCGTTTTTGTACAAACACTTTAACACTTCGATGTACCGGTATTCGATTTGGCACCGTTGGAGAGACTGCAGAAGTCTCGATCGAATTAAAGGCTTTCACAAACGCTAAGCAGAGGCTTCGCGTTTGTGGACTCGCTACACACCACGTTAATTATTGTTAACCTCCCTGTCTCCTGTGCGGGTCACAAATATTTTTGTTTTGTTTCTATCTCATGGGGCAAAAAGCGAGCTGCGGAGTGTCGCTTAGCTACGCTGAAAATGTAGTTAGTGTGTTTAAAAACGTCTTTTAGTATGTTATTTGTAATTACAGACTCTCGGCATCAGATTCACCTCGCCTTCGACTCGAGCATCTATTCCGCCTCCGCTGCTATGACGAATGCCTGGTTTACACAGTGCTTGCTAGCGTGCGACTCGACCCGCAGGCTTATTACGTATCTTTTGCGAGAGCAAAACGATAGCGATCAAACGCTTTATGTCATACAAGTCGGAATTACCTGCAGTGTAGGCATGGTAGGTCCTACACAATCGTTTGCTAATCGCTCGCTGTTTGTCAAATACACTCATTTAAAAAAAAACCGCCAACAACTCTAAAACTTCTGTATGGAAGAGCAATTATTGCGCAAAAATGGCGATACGTAATAAGCCTGCCGTTGTGCAGCAACTCGCACTTTCGACTTGAAAAGTAGCTCCCGAGTAACATCAATATCTTTTTTTTTCACTCGTCTGCGCTATCTACTGGCATTAGCTCGCACTGTGAAAACAAGGCAAAACTTTGCGCACTTGCATCAAAATTTACTGTATAGATATTATATACTGGTACTACGTATGGTGGTACTTATATATATATACTGGTTCCTTGAGTTGGTATTTTACGAGGACAGGGGATCCGGTGCTTCATATGTTAAAACAGATCGCCGGGGTGGCTTTAAAGGAGTAAAAAGTAACACTTCGCGACCGTTAAATTAAGCTACTTTTCGAGGTGACACAAAAAGTTCAGCAGAAACTTGTTAAAAGTCTATGACAAACTTGTTAGATCAAAGATGGAATTAAATATGTAGCCCTGTAACACTCCTCTAACCTAAACGTACCCATCTCCAACGATCACTAATTGCCATTTTCAAATTTTATTTGGTTGGAGTATTTTACTCCGTGCCGGCTTTATTCCATTCTCTATTAGGAACTTAGTCCTCAACTAAGAAATCACCCCACTGTAGCCAATTATCTTGCCCACAGCCAATCCATCGCTTCTTATCTGTCTTTCCCCAACTCTTAAAGCCATCCAAATTCCTTCTCCACACAGCATCTTCCTCATTCCTACTCATCACACGCACAAGCATGTAATGCGTGACATTCGGCCTATCTTCACTTAACTTAAATGTGTAAATTTTAAATCGAAATGAATAAACACAATGTGCCTTATTACAAAAAGCGGTTCAACCAAAACCCAGGTTTAAACCTTGTTTACACCGTACATTATAAAGGTTTAAACCTGGGTTTTTAACCGACTTTCGACAAAGGAGGATGTTCTATGTTCGACTTCATGAATTTTTATTTTTTATGTACGTTCACCAATATCTATGTCAATTGTGGACCGATTTTGAAAATTCTTTTTTTGTTTGAAAGAGTATGTTCCGAAATTGAACCCATTTTAATTTGGTGAAGATCTGATGAAGAACTTCGAAGATATACAACATAATTCATAAATAAATAACGGCAAATCTCTCGGGACTGCTGCAATCGCATATCTGTTAATTATTTATACAGTTTCATAACATAACATCACGACAGTACGCTCCTAAGGGGTACGCAGATGTGTACAGTTCACCTTGATACACTCTCATTTCACCGGTTATGTTTAGTTTCATGATATTCGGGTAATCTATTCTGGCGTTATAGGAAACTTACCAAACAACTTTCCTGTTAGGGTACAACTAAACAGTAAAAAATAAAAAATCTTTTTTACAAAAAAATACAACCTCTAGTCGGTGTCCATAACACAAAAATAATGGTTCCTACAAAAGACATCGACTTCCAAAAATAAAGTAATTTTTCACTTTGTAGTTTTCTTATTTGGAAGTCGGTAGTGTTTTATTGTAAAAACGTTTATTTTTAGTAAAACCGCTTTTTGTAATACGTCTGAATATATTCATCTGCGTAGGTGTTTAGTAGATATAATAAAAGAGTTCGTCCCTGTGCTCCACACTGCGCATGTCGCGAATTTATCGACAGGAGCAATAGGTTTTCTCTCCAGGCTGAGCTCTGCTAAACGGCACTCGCTCCCCGCGCTCGGTCACATAACAGTCGCAACCAGTGTTCCTCCTGATTCCAAATTAATTCTATATTAATTATCCTTGCATACAGAGATTCGGCAACGATGTTATTATTTAATTTTACCGCATTTTTTGCGGTTTTCCTGATGGGAGGTGCAGTGCCTACGCCTACTAATAAAGGTATGTAACCCTTTTCTTGTTATCTACGACTTATTAACGTAATGATGTCTGATTCTGTTTGCTGACTTATCAATCTGCGCCAGGATACTGTCGCCTCATTGTGTTGTTTTGGTGAGTGTATCGATCAGCCGCGGCCGGGAGCGCTCTATATATAGCAACAGGTCAACAGGTGATCCTTTCTGCGCCGATGTTGTTCTGCGGCGTAGTTCCACATTTTTGCCATAAACTATGACCTTTTGGACACACTAGCTTATAAATAGATGCTGGAATCGATTGAAGAACCCCATTCATAAGATTTTCATGGAATGCGCCTGTATACGGGCTTTCTTTGATGTGGGCAGTGTGGGCGTTATTTAGTTACACTCATCGGTCAACAAAGGGCTTATAAATAATCAAGGTCGTAGCCAAAGGGGGTGGAGGGTTTGAGACTGTCAATCTGTTTCGGACACGTGAAAAACGAAAAATCTAATAGAAAAGCGAATATACCTTCCTAAAAATAGTTAATTTCGATGGTAAAATATCGTCGTCTAAAATATAAAGATTTAGGTAAGCATCTACCTAAATCTGATAAAAAAAAAAACACGGGCTACTTAATCACATTGTCGCTTGGACATGGTTATGTTAAGGCGCCTCCCCGAGCAAAACGCCGCGCTTGTCGAATTTTGTGCAGTTTTTAAGAGCTATCCTCTTTATTCAAAAAGAAATATCAATTAATAAAAATACATTAAATTTCTACTTAATGTTGATTCTAAAATGGTAATACACTTTTTTTTTAAAGAGTTTTATGTGTCACTAAACTCCTTCCAAAAAAACCATGTGAAATAATTATTGATAGCATGCATCTCCTCGTAAAGTGTTCATTAATTATTTTTTATACTTAGGTACACTAATGGATAGACAATTGCATAAAGAAAATTTTGTAAGTTTTATTTTTTTCAAAAGACCAATATTCGATTTTATAAAGATTTTATTCTAAAATCTGGGCGTATTCACAACCGTGATTCATGCGCCACCAGTGCCGCTAGGCCAATATAGGAATGCTCATATCTCATGCTGATTTTTTGGTCAATGTACGGCCTTAAGTATAGATTACACCAACTTTGCTTGTTACGGAACCTTGTTAGGTATAGATTAGATAATCCGGTTAGATACCTACACAACCTTTGCTTGTTTTAGAAGAAGTTCCATACCTACAAGAAATACCTTATTCAATAATACTTAATTATGTTAAAGCTCCACCAGTTAATCGACTAAACTTCCCAGAATCTAGCCCAGCTGGACTTAACTAGGTCTACACTAGACCATAATTCGATGTTCACGAATTGATTCTACCGCTCGTTGCGATCGTTATATATCCAACTCACCTAGGTCTCCTGACGGCAACGCTATGTGCAGGTGATGCCGCCATTGCATCTACGCCACCCATTTCTCTGCCACGTATCTTATAGTCTCCTTTACCTACTGCTACTAGTGAGTATCTAGTATATTTTATCTTCAATTGTGTAGTTATCATTCTTTGGCATAGTAATTATCTTGGCAAGCTTCAGATTTAAATAGGTATTCAAATAAGTATTCGATATTCGGATGCTATAGACCTCCTATATGCCTATATCTTGGAAAAAAAATCTTTTTGGGTTTCCGTACCCAAAGGGTAAAAACGGGACCCTATTACTAAGACTCCGCGATCCATCTATCTGTCTGTCCGTCTGTCTGTCTGTCTGTCCGTCTGTCACCAGGCTGTATCTCATGAACCGTGATAGCTGTCAGTTGAAATGTTCAAAGATTATGTATTTCTGTTGCCGCTATAACAACAAATAATAAAAACACAATAAAATAAATATTTAAGTGGGGCTTTCATACAACAAACGTCATATTTTTGCAGTTTTTTGCGATAATGGTACGGAACCCTTCGTGCGCGAGTCTGACTCGCACTTGGCTGGTTTTTCCTATTTAATCAATCAGCAGAGCAACCAGTGAATCAACATTTTATTGGGATAAAGAGTCGTTGAGTTACTCCTAATATATCCAAAACAGTCAGTCAAAAACATTATTAAATTGAAATCCTACTCCATATTATTTTTGCAGTCGGTTAAAAAAAGAACGGCCTTTTCATTTACGATGCTTCGGTTCGGATTCCTACTTTGTGTCATTCATTAGGGAACGTTCACACAGAACATCTGTATTTCCAGGATCGTTTTTAACGGATCCGTCGCTATTGGAGGTGATGTTCACAACGCATTTAAAGTACCGTTTTAACGGATCCGTCGCTACTGGGGGTAATGTTCAAACCCCATTTATTCAGTGTACAACAAACTTTCTATTCTACAATGATGGACGTTCTCGTGTTGTATTGGTATCATCGTCGTCTGCGTCGGAGGAAACCACGGCGATATTGGCAGCTTGTAAAATCAGTAAAACGGACTGTTGTATATTTTGTTGGATCTGGAATATTGTCATGTGTGGGAACTCGCTCATACAACTGCATACGTCAGCGCCGATTAAAACATATACCTACGATAAAGCGGACCTGTAAAACGGACCATTGTGTGAACGAGCACTTACACCCAGCCAGTACACACAATCACGATGTCTTGAACGTATTTCGAGGCACACTATCAATATAAATAACATTTTAGATGGTGGCGGCCCAATTGGTGAACTCCCCGAGAATTGGGACCAGACAAAAGACGACGCTCAATCGCTTTTCCTGAATAAGAGCGATAAAAATGACTTGGAGCCTTACCCGTTGGCTCTTAGCGAGGAAGGTAATGATAATGGTACATCCGACAAACTTGTTGCTTTATAATGTACCTATATGTATCTGTCAAATGGATAATCCAACATCTTACCTGTGGGTTAACCCGTAATGGCCCTATTACATATTTTTTTATTTGCGCACATCCCGTTGTTAGCTTAGTTTGTTTTATTTTGGCTTGTACGGAAAAATCTTAGAGCAGAACAATGCGGCGAAAATATAGCGCGTGATTTCGCCCCGTTTGCCCGCTTTTCGTTTAGCTGAGGAAAAAAAGCAGTAGATCGATTTTATTGCACGCTTTACATCGCACACTAATCACAGGTAAGGTTTCAAATTCAATCACCATTGATTTTTCGTTAATGTTTCGGCAGTATTTCCAACGCTATATGATATGTAGAGAGATATGCCATTATTCAAAACCAGCATCAGACCTATCGGGTAGACTATTATGCACCTATACCAGGCAATTCAGATGCAAGCAGCCAACTCAAAGAATCAAGGATCTAGACTTGTACTTATAGGACATCGACAATGTGCACTGAACTGCGCACTGATTGCGAAATTGTGGTCGACAATAGCGCAGTAGATAGGACCAGTTGCACGTCGGACGTCCGTCGTCTATGGCCATCCTTTATTGGCTGATGCAGCTTAAGTGGACAAGAATAGAATTATTATAGGCGCAGGGATTGATAGAAACGTTAACTAATCATTAACCTTAATCTGGAACTGCAAATAGGTATTTGTTAGGCTAGTCTAGAGACTGATATCGTGATATGTATTCGATGTTGTGTTTGTAGGTAGACTGGTTTCGTTGTCATGTTTAGGTAAATTAGCAGATTTTTATTAACTTGTAGCTATACTTTTATTTAAGTGCTTACAAATATAAACACGAGCTAAATTATTTCAAGAATTCTGAAAGGAGTAGTCAAGCTGTATATTTCTAGAAACTCTGCGTTTCGTTTAAAAACACAACCATAATTTTTTACAGGAAACTCTGAAGGTTTCGAACAAGGAGTAGATCAGAGATTCGATTCCGCCCAGCCAAATGGGGAACTCGATAACTTGATCATGAGACCTGAACTCTACGGCGAACCACCGGCAATGGAAAGCCTGGCCACCAGCTACGACTCCCGCCGGCGCAAGCGGGGCAGTGGAACTAAAGTGGGCGGCGCTGGGGCCGCTACTAAAGTAGCCACCAAATCCGGCTCGGGCAAGAAAAATCTGAAGTGAGTGCTTCAGTCATCTCGGCTAATACCATTTGCACTTTCTATTATAAGAACGCTAGACTTACTGTATTCTATTTTCTAGACCGGAGGAGCAAGATGCCCTCTCGCCCGTGGACTCGATGACTCACGAGCACGACGCTCACCGCCGCAAGCGCGGCAGTGGCACTAAGGTGGGCGGCGCGGCCGCTTCTGCCAAAACCGCCACCAAAAATTCCGGTGGAAATAAAAAGAACTTCAGGTCAACATAAACCTCCATCATAGAATAGGTGTAAGTATGTAAGTCATCAAAATAATATCGTTACTAAATAATTTCGTTTACATTTAGGCCCATCTCAGAACGTCGCAAACGCGACTCTGGACTCAGCGCTGCTGATGTCCGAGCTCTTCTCAACTTGTGGGAGGCGCAGGAACGCAAGAAGCAGGAATGGAACGCGCAGAACCAGTGGGTACCCGAACATTATTACGGAGTAGGACACGGTAACGCTGAAGACGAGCAGCCTGAGGTAGACGAGAACGGAGACATCTGGTACAGCGAGCCTGTTGTTATCTCTCCTCGTGAGCGAGACTACCCTCGTCACTCATACTTCTCGGAACAGAACCGCATGGCCCTAGCCCACGGCTACCCCGACATGTATCAAGTAGGCCCGGCTGAGCTAGCGCAACGGTACGAGGAGGCGCGTCGCAAGAGGCAGTATGCTAACAAGATGAAGCGCTTCATGGTGGCCAGGAAGCGCTCGGACGGCATGATGAGCCACCCCAACAGCTACCGGCCCCGCGACGACCTGTACACGCTGGCTGAGCTGCTGCGCTCCGCTCCGCGAGTGCAAGAACAAGACATTCCTGTTTATCGGCGACTGATACTGTAAAGAGTTGTTAGAAAGCGGTGTCCATTCCCAGCAACCTGCGATTCGTCTAACAGCAATGGTCAGGTTTATGGAACAGTCAGAGCTCGAGAAGCGAAATAGCAAATTGAAGTGTCGCTTGTTGTCGGATGGACGCCAAAGCAAGTTATGATTTGGAGGGGAGATTTTCGTGCATTTAATTCGCAGTTTGTAGCGGATACCTAACAAACCTTAGTTATAGGAAAACTTAGTATTTAAACGCTGACATAAAATCAAAATATTCATAATTTCATTTACAGTTATCAACATTTTAAGGCCTAAGAATAGTTATCAGAATATTTTATTTCGTTTGCTACTTTTTCCGCAAGGAAGAGTGTCAACCATTTTAATGTAAAGTTTATTTTAACTTAGACTTAGTTGTAGGTAGGTTTTTGTTTTTCTTCTTAGGATACCTCAGTTCTCATAATATTTGTTACTTATAATTTTATACATGTAATCAATTTTAAATAAATTACCAAATAGATACGTGTCTACTTAGTTATAGTTTATGGTGGAGTTAAACTTCACATTTTACTGTACTCTACATTGAATTAGAATTAGTTATTGTATGTAAATGTAAACTTGCTGTATTAAATTAGTATTATATTAAATTAATTGTTTTATTATGCCCAACACTTATCTAACCTCATTTTGATATTTTCCTTTTTGCACAATAATAAATACTGGCCTACTTACCAACGCAAAAATACCTGTCAACTTTCACTCGTATCAATAACGAAGACGGAGTTTATGTCAGAAAAAAACATATTTCTTTAGAATTAATATAATTTAAGAAAAACTGCACATTCATAAGTTGATTATGAAAAGAAGGCCCCACAATAGAGCTATAAGTATTAATGAGAGACCGCCAGAAGCTTCGCACAAGGACGCTGTTACATCAACGGAAAGCCACCCATCACTAGATGTCGAACCATTCGCGACGACTACAACAACGACGTATGCATCATTTTATTGGTTGATTAATTACATTAAAATGTGTATATTTCGGCTAGCAAATGACGTGTACACATCGTTTGTGAATTCGTGGTTCCCCGGTCGCGTCTTGCTCCCGCCGCATATACTGCATTTGATGCAAGTGCAGAACAGGCTCCGCGAAGAACGCGAGTCGCATACGGTCACCTACAGCAGGTACAAGTTGATCAATCACTCCTCTCTTAAGTCGGCAAATGAACGATCAACACAAACAATTCCATTGGTTCCAGAGCTCGCTCCTCGCCGCTATCAATGAGAAAATCATCAATGCATTTAAGTACGATTCATTCTTTCCAGCGAAGATGAAGCGGGCATCCCCTATTCACCTAAAGATATTGGTTACCTTGTAAATGATCGTGAACCGATGTTCGTCATCGTGGACTCGAGCAGCGTCAGTAACCCAAGTTCCAAAGAATTGCTTATAGAAAGTAGAGTTCACACGAGAGAGCCAGTTGTGAAAAGACACTTTAATAAAAATGTAAATCCTGTTGACCTGCCTTCTACCAGCAGAGACCTCGGCAATGTTTTACTACCGCCACTGCTGTTGGAATCGGACTCAACTGATGAGATGCAAATGGTCGACATAAACCTCCAAAGTGAGAACGACCTATTGCTTACTGCAGATTCTGATTGCGACAATGATTCCATAGTCATGTCTTACCTAAAAAACAAAGACGCTTTTCTAGATCTGGAAGGTACGCTGATGTCTACGAAAAAGAAAGCATCTCTACTGGATAGTGTGCCAAAAATGGAAACAATAGTAGAAAGCGAATTGTTTAATTCATTTCCGATGGCGCCTAAACCCTCCCTTTCATTGGTTTTCCATAAAAATGGGGACAAAACAAACTAAATAAGGTAGCATAGGTAACATGTAAATGAGAAATGAAATTAATTGTATCATCTTAATTTCATTAAAAAAAACCTTAATTTTTTTTCTGTTTTAATTTATGTTTATTCCCTGTTGCTCTATGTAATTGATCAATATGTGTGTAACGAAATGTTACCTAATTTAAAAAAATAAAATACCAAGAATTCAGCCATGCCAAGGCATTTCCCGTCGGAAAACATTACGAACGAGATTTTCTATACAAACTTTCATGCGTATTTGAATCCTCAATCCGTTTCGATCCTTCCTTCGTGTTCAACTACTATATTGTGTTGTTGAACGACGACTGTTATTGGTTGAACGCGGAACATAGTAGTCCTTGAGAGGCGTTGGCGTTGGCGGTGGCCGACATTGATGGTACTTGTTTTAACTGACGTACGTAATACAGCTATGTGAACTGGTTGCCGGGTTGTTGTTGTACTTGTACCAATGTTTATTCATATTTTTTTACCTATAGAGCAGATCGAGTTCCCTGTGTATTAGCGTCTCTAAGAGGTATATTACTCGCATCTAACAGATTAACATATTTTTATACACGCAGAATTGTCGGAAGAATCCTTAGATATCTACATGCCGTCGCTGGCGGGTTCATCAAGACTATTATTCTCGTACCACAACTTACTCGAAGAACAAGCTACATCCACTGTGCAGATTAGAGTGACAGTCGAAGACGACGAAGACGAAAATGATAAGTTCAAGAAAGCTATTGAATTCCTGCATCATGACAATGAGCTTCTGGTAGCAGCTGAATTGGGAGACGAACAAATGATACAAATGTTAATCAAGTAAAAAGACTTTTTATTTTTGTTTTCACTTTAGTTCTAAGAACTTTTCTTCGGCCTCTTCCGCGTGTGTGGTCAAAGTTTATAGGTACCTATTCTATTAAAGCAACTGAAGGTAGGTAATCTACTTAGACCCCACATAATTTTTGACGAGACCGATGAGGGAAAAAGGATTAGCAATAATTATAGTTTTATTCCAGGCGAGGTGATGATATCGACGTAATGGACCACCTCGGTCGCAACGCACTACACTTGGCAGTCTGTTCCGGGAACCTAGAAGCAGTCGAAGTGCTCCTAAAAGCCGGGGTCGATCCTAATGTTAAAGATAATCTGGGCATCACGCCGCTCTCCATGTGTCTGATAAGAAGGTATCACCAAAGAATAATAACTGTTACATAATACTAGGTACTAATGCTAAATGCGACTCGTAGCCTAGCGCCCGCAAGACAAGTCACCACACGGCCCAGAAAGAGTTGGATATGACTGATGCGTACCGCTGACTGGTTCAAAATGGTTCAGAGGAAGAATAGCTGGTAGAAAATAGCGGAGGCCTTTACACAGCAGTCATTTGTGGCCCAGCACTCCTGCAGTAGGGCAGTGTTGGCTAAGTAAATAAAAAATACGTGAAGAAGCGAGATGACCTGTGACTGGTCAAGGTCAATGGCCCAGCCACCTACCATTTTTTTACCGCAGGGGATAGGGAGAGCGGCCAACGCTATACCAACACTCCTCCTTACCTGCGTCCCCACCGCGTCCACCATCAGACGGTGGCGACCACGTCCAGGCCGCGGAAGGTAGGGAGACCGGCGCACCGCAATACCGGCACTCCTCTCCCGCCACGGTTTCCAACCATCTGCCGCGGTTTCGTATGGGACCTGGGACGCTCCTTATGACATCGCGGCCCGCCTCAGTTGCGATGTCGCCTGTTACCAAGTGCCACCGCAACCTAACAGTTGGCCGCTACGTCGTCGGCTTAATCGGCAAAAGCCCTGACGAGCGGCCCCTCGTTGGGTTCCGCTTCGCTTCACCGTGGGTGACTAAGCCACGGCTACTGAGCTACCCCGCCTCGACAATGCGGGAACCCAACGGGGGGGAGCGCAGCAGTAGGCCTAGCAGTAGTAGGTAATGTCCCTAATAAACAGTTACTTACACATACATATGTACAACGAGTGCAGGCAGGTCGTCCGTATTCTATGATATCAGGTGGGTCAAACGATATGTCTTAACGTGAACTGGCTGACATTTTGTTTGAAATAAACTATTTAAATTCTTAACTCCAAATACTCAATTCAGAAATCGGCTCTTTATCTAATTATGAACGGTCGGTGAGTTAAGAACGCGTCAAACTCGACTTCAAACTTACGTATGTAAAATTAATGCTATATTTTGACAGGGTTTCAGATTCCGACTAAAGTAGAGATTGGCAAACACTCAACTTCAAGTTCTTAATTCAGAAACCGGGTGTAAGACGCTTCGGTTCTATACTCTTTAATTTTTTCCAGTCCATCTTGGCTTCTGGCAAAGTTATTATTCGATTATGGTGCCGTGATTTTACCAAGAATAAGGCCTACGGACACGGGTTTGTTCTTGCGTAAGTCATCATATTATCTACTATAGTTGTTCTATCTCACGATGACGGGTTACGTGACTTTTATGACGCCGAAATATGATTCATTTTGCTACGATTCATCCGTCATCGTGAGACAGAACAACTATACCTACATGCTCGTTTCAATTTCGCGGGGAAATGTATTTCTAGGTATGTTATACCCACATCAACTCTGCCAAAACCCTTCGAGGAATACCGTCTTAATGATAAGTAATGTGCAAATCACAAGGAAGAATAGTAAACAAACACACATTTTGGAGGCAACTACAAATTCTTATGGGTTTAGAATCTGCAAAATGTTGTGGGGTAGGTTGATGTTATATATATATACTGAGGTAGATACGTTTTACCGACGTCTGCGCGGCAATACAAACACAAGCTGACCAGCTTGAGTGAACTCAGTCCGTCCTGCGTCTCGCCGCGACACAGACGTACGTTTGAACAGTATGTTTATTTCTTTCTGACAACTGGGTCCTATTTATATAGAAATAGAATAGAAAATATTTATTCGACACAGACACAACAACAACAATAATCACAAAGTAACAGAGAAGAAATAAAAATAATAATAGAATTATCTCACTAACCTCCCCCACTAACCTCTACTCAGTGATAAAATAGTATATTATGATCACAAGTGAGCTAAGTTGCTCATTACACACGAGGCTGTGGGTTGCAGCCCGAGCCGTAGGCCAGAGCGTAATTCAGCCGAGCGTGTAATAAGCAGAGCTCACGAGTTTCATACGACGTTTTTCAACACATTTGCGAGGATAAAACCAAAATGTATTGCTTATATCGTTTAATTATTAAAACAATTGGTGAACGTACAATTTATAGTACGATATTGGATGGATTTGGATGGCAATTTCACAGTTTGTGTTACATTGGTGCTTGCCACTTCTTTAGTAGATACTTTAGTTTTCTTCTGTTAATGTCGGCGACAAAGACATTTCGGGTTTCTACATCCTTCGTTGTAATATTATGAAGCTCTTGTCGTCTACACGCACCAAAAACACCGAACATTAAGGCAACCTGCAAATAAATCTTTTTTTTTTTTAAGTAGTTATGCTCAGGTTACGCAATTATTTATTTCCGACATTGAGGTAATAATGGTACTACATTTCCGACCAATATAGCCGTCCGAGCCGACTCTTCATTTTTTTTTATAGTTGATAGACTTGTGCTTGACCACTATCTCACCGGATGGTAAGTGATGATGTAGTCGAAGGTGTAGCACGCTTGCCTAGAAGTAACCTATTCACTCTTGAGATTGTAGCTATCGGGAAACACAAACTCTGGCAGGGAATTCCACTCCTTAGCTGTACGCATAATGAAAGTATTTCCAAAACGTTTAGTGCGTATGGGTGGGATGTCCACCAAGTACCGATGGCGCATCGCCGTACGTCTTGAAGTTCGATGATGAAACGGGCTTGGCGGAATTAGTTAGATCATGCAATTCCATCGCACACTCCCTGAAATGCAACCGATAAAAAAACCAAATGCTGGCAACTCGGCGACGATGTTCAAGGCTGGGGCTTTGACTCAACCAGTGCCTCATTGCCAATGAGCCTCTTGGCCCGTTTTTCGATCGACTCTGGTGCATCAAGCTGATATTTGGCAGATCCGTCCCAGTGATGAGAACAGTACTCCATGCATGATCGAACTTGCGCTTGGTATAACTTAGCAGCTGTTCTGGCGTGAAGTACCGTCTCACCTTTGCAAGGATCCCCAACTTTTTGGCAGCCAGTTGAGCCTTTGCCTCAATGTATGGGCCAAAATTGTTGTGTAATGGCCAGTAGACCGATTTCGCGGAAGCCGTATTGGCGGTCATTATGGATGGCGTTAGCTTCTAGGTATGCCAGGAGCTTGCTATTAAGCACGCGTTCGTTACAAAGATGGGTCTTTAATTGGCCGGGTCAGCTCGACTGCCCTTATTGGGCACGGGCTGTACGTTGGCTTGCTTCCTAGCATTCGGCACTTTTCCTATCTCATACGAAAGGCGAAACAGGAGTGTCATGATCGGAGACAATTCAGGCGCTCAGGTTCTAAGAACAACCGCTGGTATCCCCTGGGGGCCGCTTGCCCTATTGACGTCGAGGTTGTGCAACACCCTACGTACGTCCTTCTGTTGGATGCGAATGTCCGACATACTCGTCTCGCATCCATCAGGAGAAGAAGGGGGGCGCGCGCCACCAGGATTCAGACGCGAAGATTCTGCAAAAAGAGAGGCAAATAAGTTTTATTTCTCCGGAGTGCGCCAGCGACCCGTCGGGTTTCAGCAGTGGTGGTTATGAGGGTCGGCAAAAGTTCGATTCAACCGATTTAGCCAGGGACTTAATTATGGATGTAGACATTTATTTATTCCAAAAAGTTATATGGATTTTCAGCGGCATAACTATACTATATTACCCGGTTAAATTGAAAATGCTCTGTTTACTCGCATATAACTTGCAGAAAGGTACTAATTTAACATTGTAGGGATAATTCTATTACGCACTAGTGTGTAATGTTATTACGCACATGTGTGTTATAGCTCGGTGTATGGCCCTAACAGCTATGTAATAAGGCACACTTTACGAGCGAGTGTGTTGAATATAAAGTTCCAAGGGTTCCAAGGGTTATAAGGTCCTATGTAGGTAGTTAAAGTAAAATATCGCCATGTTTTTATCTCTTTATAACGAGTATGACGTCTCTATTGGTAAATTCTCATTGGGGTAGGTAAATATTAATATTTAGCAAAAATACAAGGCAATGTCTCCAAACGGGGTTTCCATTTTCTTATTCTTTTCACGATTAAGTAATTAAATCAAGAAATAATTTTCAGAATTTGTCATGATGTGTATTCCAACCAGCGAAGAAGAAAAGATACTTCGCCTTTTAGCAGAAGAAGGTGCAAGCTTATACGACCCCGATGCTCCGGGAGGACGTCAAGCATTGCATTTTGCAGCTATGAGTAATAATACCACCCTAATCAACATACTGGTAGAGTTAGGAGCCAATTTATTTGATGTCAATCATAGAAATGAAACACCTAAACAGGTAGCGAAGACTTTTCGTTGCAAACAGGCGTACGACCTTCTAGAAGAATTTGAAAATCTATACCTAGGGGACACTATTAGTGTAAGTGAATAAAGATACCAATGGATATTATGGATACCGTATAGTTTTATTTTTTCGTTTCTCAGGAATCCAATATAACAAAATTATTAAAATATAAAATTGGCTAAGTGCATGTCTGACTCGCGCACAGCGGGCGCGTAACCACCCATAAACAGGGTGTGTTACGTGACTTAGAAAAGTGTAACACCGAATAACACGTCGCCGTAAGTTTACTAATACGAAACACTTAACAACGAATGCACGCTACCACGAAAAACTTAACGCCATAGCCATGCGATCCCGAATAACCAAATCTCTAACTCACCAATTCGAATCACTTCACAACAAATGCGCGCTTCAACGAAAAACTTATCGCCTAACCACGCGACCAAACCTCTAACAAAAAGAGAGAATGAGCCTATAGTCTTCTGGTTTTGGATATCCAATCCCTAGGAGACACATTCGCTTAGCAGCCAGTGCAACGTATTTGCACAGAAGGTGCTCCATGCGTTCCATATGTTCCCCACACAATGACACAACCTGCACATGGGTGTCGCGGTTAGACCCATCTTCATGAGCATGTCGTTGGTTCCAAAGTGCACAGTATAAGCCCCAAGCAGGTAGCGGATTTGCCCCCTGCTCATATTCCAAATGCATTCCCGTGCTTTGAACGTAGAGCCCAGGAATTTCTTAGAGTGTTGCAGACCGGTATTAGACAGGTGTTCGCGTTGTCTGTGATCTGCATTCTCCCTAAATGTGGATTTTACGAGACACGTCGAAATGCCTACACATGGTTCTGGATCCACAAAATCATTTGCTGAGCCCTCTCTTGTCAGTTCATCTGCCACTTCGTTACCATGGATTCCTTTATGCCCAGGGACCCACATCAGTCTTAGTCTGTTATGCTTCCCAAGCCTGCTTAGGGTTTGGATAGCATCCAGAATAAGTCCGGAGTCCACTTTGTAGGATCCCATGGTTTTGATTGCAACCTGAGTGTCACTAAGAATATATATGGATTTACCTCGCGTTCCTCTATCTATATTCTCTTGAGCACAGGTTAATATGGCTTAAGGTTCTGCTTGGAATATAGTTGCCATCTTCCCTAAGCTTTTCTACATTTGTAACTTTTCGCGTATATGCTCCTGTACCTGATTCCATTTTGGATCCATCAGTGTACCACACCAGACTATCTTGTTTTGGTGGATCTAGTCCCTTCGTCCAGTCCTCTATTGTTGGAATTTGGACCTTGAAAGACCTTTCAAACACAAACGTAGTTTGCATTTTATCGGATATCATGCTTGTTACCCGATCCAGGTCTTCATTTCCATCGAATTTTAGTCTTTGGCTTAGAGGTATCCCATAGTCCAGCAACAGCCGATCTTTGCCTCGAGTTCAACCATCACATGCAGAGAAGGGTCGAGGGATATTGAGGTATCTCTCAATCGCTGCTGTAGGTGTTGTTCTGAAAGCACCCGTGATTCCGAGACACATTGTTCTTTATTACCTGGTGAGTGGCGCTTTGCACGAGGCAAGTTTTGTTCTTGGCCACCACCCTATGCTGCCGTATGTGATAATAGGTATTATCATTGTCCGGTACAGCCATCGTATCACTTTGGGCTTTAGCCCTCAAGTTTTATCGTAGGTGGCACGACACATGCCGAACACTCGTACGGCCATTGTCGTAATATTTGCCCATTCCTCTGTCATCCTCAATGCCTGTTATAATAATCCAGAGACTATGTTCTGGAATTCACCATTAACCATTATAGCTATGTCACCTGCATAACTAGCCTACTGTGTAGAATGGTCCGGTATTGAGTTTGGTAAGTAGCGAGTCTACTACCAAGCACCACAATAATGGTGCACGCACTCCGCCTTGACAACCTCTTGTTGTTTTTGCGCTAAGTCTGTCTCCCATCAGTTCCGATCTGACTATTCTGCTTCTCAGCATATAGTCAATCCAGTTGCACTTGATATCATTGATGCCATGTTCCTTTGCAGCAATGCGTATGGACTCAAATGTTGTCTTATCGAAGGCTCCTCCTTCCTCTATGTCGAGGAAGCCCCGACACAGATCTCTTGTCTCTCTAGCGCAGCCTCGGCTCGACTCGCAACATAGTGCAATGCCGTTTCCGTAGATCTGCCAGGGCTGTAGGTGCACTGTAGTTTATGTAGAGGGAATACTTTGAGTGGTCCCTCTCTTAGGTACCTACCAGTTTCTCCAGAGCTTTTAAGAGAAAGGATGATAGACTGATGGGCCTGTAAGCTTTAGCTTCTTCGTAAGTCGGTCTACCCACCTTCGGTATAAAGGTGACTTTGACTTCCCTCTATGCCTTGGGTACGTACCCAATGGCTATGCAGGCTCTGTAGACTCACTCAGGCTCTTACTCAAATGGGGTATCAGAACTTCTTGCAATAGTATTGGGTAGATGCCATCCAAACCCTGGTCCCTGGGATCGAGAGGCTGGACGCCCGCTATGGCAAGTTTCAGTTTGTTTTCATTTACCACTTTCTTTGCCGTGAGCCAGTCATTTTTGGACGTGTGCCTTGTGGGCTCGTCCCTTGTGACTGGTTCCTCTTTATCGCTGTCACGCATTATAAATTCTGGGCAGTGAGTCCTAAACATCACGCCCAGAGTGTCCTGTACAGTTTCCGTGAGATACCCATCTCCTCTCATCCTTTACAGATGATAGTGGGTTTGTCTTAGTAATAGACATTGCTTTGCACAACCTCATTCCATTTGGCAGAGCTTCGATGTAGGTGCAATGCTGCCGCCAATTAGTTCTTTTGGCCTGGCGTACCGCCGTGTTATAGGTATAACACGGCGGTACGCAAAGCCAAAAGAACGAGGTCGATGACGAGGTCGGCAGCATGCTAGAATAGCCAGAAAAATCTTTCCTGGCTTATGTATCATTAAAAGCCTGTCGTGTTTACTGACTTATTATTGCTTGCTCAGGATTCCACCATGATACCTTTTTGTAAAAGGCCTTTTTCTCTGGGCAATTATCTTCCCATGCACTTTTGGTGCCCGCCTTGATTCTGTCTGCTTCACATTCTATATCCAGTTAGGGCTCCCTAGATTTACTTTGAGGTCCCTCCTGTACGAGTCCCAATTTGTATGCCTTGGGTTTCTCCTTCTTCTAGATTCGGCTTTTCCCGCCGTCCTAAACCTAAAGCATATATAATTGTGGTCAGACAGAGAGATGTCGCCCGATACATGCCAATTTTCAATATGAGTGCTGGCTCTGTTTGAAGCCAGTCTAATCTAACTACAGTTCTCGCCGAGGTCTTGAAAGTAGGTTTATTGCCTGCATTAAGGATTTGTAAAGAAGAGCTTACCACAAAGGCCAACAAATCCTCCCCTCGTTTGTTGACATCTGAGCTGCCCCAAACGACGTGGTGGGCATTCGCATCGCAGCCAAGTATCAGATCGAGGTTTTCTAGGTTGCCGTAATCATTCAGTCTTCTAACTAGTGGTGTTACTGTGGTTTCTTTTGTTTCATAATTATGGGAGATAGGCAAAGGCAAGGATAATTCTCCTTTTCTTTGTTGCCGTCCCCACTTGGATCATAGTTGTTGTGAGATCCCTGTAACAGAAAGTACGTAAGGGCATTCCCTCTATAGTTACCGCCCCTGATATTGATGCAAGTCCTCGCGTCATTAGTTGGACAGTCATAGAGCACCTTGCCCCTGTCCCACCTAATCGTTTTATGTTCCCCTTATATAAGTAAGGTCATTGTAGTAAGGCAACGTCGTATGAATTAAGCTTTAGTTGCCGAGCCAGAAGAGCAGTAGCGGCTCTGCAATGACGCAAATTTATTTGTACACACCTTAGTCCCTCCATCTTGGATATTTTTGATGGGCCTGTGTTGATATAGGAGGGTGTTAGTTTTGAGGCCCCTCATCCATCGCCTGGCTTTCCTCGAGAGCAGTTGGCCACTTAATCCCCAGGGTATTGAAGACCTCACGTCTTCAAAATGTCAAATTTCGTAGGTTTTTGGCCTTTACCACGAGTTTTATTTACTTATATTGTATTGTTTTGAATGGGTATTTTCCAAATATGGCAGATTTTATCTTTCGGAAAATTGTATCCTCCTTTTTTAGAAAAAAAAGCGGCTGCACAAAACGATATACAATATTCGGCATATAAAATGATTTAAATTCAAATTTTGCTTCCGTGCGTGTAATAACAACGTTTAACAGCTTTATTTAAGGGCCTTACTCGCCAGTGGCGCCAACTGGTGAGCACAAAAATGGTCTTTCCCATTGGTGCAATGGTTTTTCTCATTGTACTCACTCAACTCACTGTACTTATACCCCAACCTCAACGAATCTCCGTTCCCACCCAACATTGGTAGATGACCCGGTATTTTTTTTGGTGGATAGTCGAATCTCACAAAGAGAACCGTGTGTCCGTGGCGAAAACTGTAATGATCTAAAAATATACTTAACTTTATTTATTACAATAGTATGCACGACATGATGATATAACTAATTTTTTCATTGATATGAAGTGTTAAGAATTAAAACTCACAAAACAGGGTTATATTTTTGTGTTATAATAAACATCCTTGAGTATAAATTACGTAAATTACGATTTTCCATTTATTAGACGGACACCACTATCGTGGAGTGACATTTGTTCTACAGTTTCAAAGATGGCTGCCTTGTCGCAGTTGCTTTTCTCTGCCAAACAATACTGAGAAAATTGAGATAACCAACTATTTTTACATTTTTATAAAGAAAATTAGGTAGATCTTAATAAATAACGTTAAATTAACGTGCTAGTCATTTTGATAATGTGATAATAAGTGTATCCCATGGCTTCCAATGTGCAAGACTTGCCTGTTCAGCAGACATTTGTGGAGGAGATAGATTACAATGAGATTCAGGAGTTATCGGTAAATATCGGGACATCATTTGTTCTGTTGTGAGCTATAGACCGTTAATTAGAACTATAAGTACTAAATTTGTGTCGTCAGGTGGTGGGCAAAGGCGCGTTTGGTGTAGTATGGAAGGGTTTGTGGCGGAACACACTTGTAGCAATAAAGCACATCAATTCTGAGGCCGAGAAGCGAGAGTTTTCGATAGAAGTGCGACAGTTGTCTCGCGTGTCTCACCCGAATATCGTGCGGCTGTATGGAGCGTGCACGAAGGGCGCCCACGTCTGTCTGGTCATGGAGTACGCGGAAGGAGGCTCGCTGTACAATGTGCTACACAACCGCCCCAAACCTAAATACACCGCAGCGCACGCAATGAGTTGGGCTCGACAGTGTGCAGAGGTTAATATTGTTTTGATTTCATATTACTATGTTAGACAACTAAAATATTTCAGTAGAATCTGTGACTATTTTACAACCCTGTGTCCACTTCACTTTAATACTTTCAGTAAATTTAACTGAATATTTCAGTAGAATCTGTGACTATTTTACAACCCTGTGTCTGTCTGTAACTGAAAACCATATTTTTTATGGATATCATAGAGAATTTTAAAGTATGTTTCTTAGTAATTCAATTACAATCAGAAGCACATAAATCCACTGCTTAATAATGTTACATTACAGGGTGTAGCATACCTGCATTCTATGAAACCAAAGCCGCTGATACACAGGGATTTAAAGCCACCCAACCTGTTACTAGTAGGAGGTGGTCAGAGACTAAAGATCTGTGACTTTGGCACTGCTGCAGATAAAGCTACATACATGACTAACAATAAGGGCAGTGCGGCTTGGATGGCACCTGAGGTTAGTAGTTGATTTTTTTTTTTTTAAGTCTGTACTATCCCACTGCGGCAAAGATCTTTCCAGATATATGGTTTTGAAAAAAAAACTCCTCTAAGTGGTATTAATTACGAAAAATATGTAATAAACATAATTTATTGGTACTACCTACATGTTGAATACATTGTTTGTATGTCTAGAATAATAATATGACATCTTTCTTTATTGTTATTGTCACCTCTATGAAAGGTCTGAAAGAAAGTCTATCATCCAAAGTAAACCACTGAGAGTAAGAGTGTAAAAACAAGATATAAATGTAGTATTTAGATTAAATTAGACAGCGAAAATAGATTGCCTAAATAAAAAATATCTAAGTAGATATTACTCTTCAAGTTGCTATTTCAGTTTCTATCAGTCTAGGTTGCTGCTTAGTTATTAATAACACAGTCTTGTGATTATTCATTGTGGTGGTCTTTATAGTAATATAAAACCGCAATCATATGATATATGCTTGGAGAGAAATAACTACAAGATTAAAATTAAATAAAATGATTAAGAATCCTTTCACATATTTTCAAAATTTTATCGAGACTAGCAATTTTACGTAAATACAAAAGTGTAAAATATCATATAAAACAAAGACAACAATCAATAACAACTTTTTGTTTATGAATTTTTTATAAACCTCTACATATCATCCAGCAGTAGTCCGCCATCATATTAACGTCCCAATGGCCTTGATATCTTCTTTCCATCTCTTTTAAATCTTGATGAAACCTTACTTTGCTCGTTACTGTATTCACCTGATTTTTGCCTACAAAAATACAGGAAGGGGCAGGTGAATACAGTAAGGAAGCAAAATAATATGATTTCAAAAAATTTATTTTCAAACTCATATTACAACCTAAGTTTTATAGGTGTTTAAAATTTCTTGCGATATTACGGATATATATTTTTTTAAATATATGTAGACTATGGAA
Source organism: Orthosia incerta (assembly GCA_948252205.1). NCBI lineage: Eukaryota > Metazoa > Arthropoda > Insecta > Lepidoptera > Noctuidae > Orthosia > Orthosia incerta. The sequence continues at coordinate 10,837,980 of OX411759.1, forward strand.
TTCATTATTCAAGTATACTCCAATAAAAAAATGTGACGTGGCACATTAAAATAAAGTGCATATTTAGTCCAACATTTAACAGTTTCATATAAAATTACTCCAAAAACATTTTCATTGCAGACCTTTTATATAATGCATTTGTATATATTGACATGTCACCATATTAGTTAATTAACTAATGTACTGACATGTCAAAACACCCATGCAAAGCAAGATCAGATCATAAAAAACCGGCCAATTGCGAGTCGGACTCGCGCACGAAGGGTTCCGTACCATTATCGCAAAAAAACACGTTTGTTGTATGAGAGCCCCACTTAAATATTAATTTTATTCTGGTTTTAGTATTTGTTGTTATAGTGGCAACAGAAATACATCATCTGTGAAAATTTCAGCTGTCTAGCTATCATGGTTCATGAGATACAGCCTGGTGACAGACGGATCGCGGATTTGTAAGACACAAATACAAAAATACAATACAAATACAAAATAGTTTATTGTTTCATAAGTTTACAAAAAGAAACGTTTTGTGTTTGGAGCTTCCCTTTAAGCAAGTAATGTCTGTGTTGGGAAGCTGCGCTCTTCCATAGCAAAGCAATACAAATTTAGAAAACTAGGTATTTACAAAAGACAATAGATACAGAAATATGATAAACATTACAGAATTTGATATAAAATTAAGTTACCATTTAATGAAAATCTTGCTTGCAAGTGTGTGCTCAATGTTATGTAAGGTAATGTGTTGTGTATTAAGGATAGTAGTGTTATGTTGCGTGTGTGTCAGAGTGATGATACTGAATTAGTGATGAATAGGGTCCCGTTTTTACCCTTTGGGTACGGAACCCTAATAAGATGTAGAAATGAAAGCAATCTTTACAGGCCAGTTTATTAAGTCCTTGGTTGATCAATACATAATTGCTATATAAATTTCAGTCCGCCTTTGTACTTGTGCTTGTGCATAAAGTTTTTAATAAATAAATATTGCTTAGATCTTCTCCTGACAACTGATCCGGACAGTCATTCGGTGTCGGTCTCAGCCCCGCTGAGAACGTCTGACCACTGTCTGGTGAAATCCGTTTCGACTTGCTCTCCTCCAGATGAGAGCCCTAGAGGCACGAGGCGAGTATGGCGATACGAGTCAGCAGACCGGGACGAGATGCGGCACTTTTTTGCGTCTTATCCTTGGCGGCATGTGTGCTTCTCCTCGGGTGACCCCTCGAGCTGTGCAGACGCGGTTGCGGATGTGATTCGGCAGGGAATGGAATATTTCATTCCATTCTCCGACATTCCGCTCGGTCACAAATCCCGACCTTGGTATAATGCAGAATGCGCCCACGCTGAGGCCCGAAATGAGTCTGCCTACCAAGCCTGGGTCGGGGCCCGCGACCGCAAAGTTAGAGCGCGTAGGGTTCGCGCGAGGAAAAGAGCCTTTTATTCTGCCGCCAAGTTCTGCAAGCGGGTTCTGCGTCGGGCACGTTTTGACCATATTGGACGTATTGGGGCCAAGCTGGCATCGCACCCTCCGGGTAGTAAACAGTTTTGGTCCCTGTCTAAAGCGGTTGAAACGAATTTCTGTCGGCCCACTTTACCTCCGATGCTGAAACCTGATGGGTCGCTGGCTCACTCTGCGAATGACAAAGCAAATTTATTTGCATCTCTTTTTGCTAGCAATTCACGTCTGGACGCTGGCTCCAAGCAACCACCTACTGTACCTCATTGTGACTCTTCGATGCCGGAGATCGCTGTGCACGCTAAAAAGGTCCGGAGAGTATTGTGCAGTCTAGACGTGAACAAGGCCAGCGGACCTGACGGCATTCCAGCGAGAGTGCTGAGGCAGTGTGCGCCAGAACTGTCTCCTGTGTTGACTCGCTTGTTCCGCCTCTCTCTTGTAAAAGAGACGGTGCCGAAATCCTGGAAGCTTGCAAATGTGCAACCAGTGCCCAAAAAAGGCAACCGTGCAGACCCTGCCAATTACCGTCCGATCGTCATTACCTCCATTTTGTCCAAAGTTATGGAAAGGGTACTGAACAGAAAGTTGCTGGCCTACCTTGAAGACAACAATCTCCTCAGTGACCGTCAATATGGCTTTCGCCGGGGACGGTCAACTGGCGATCTTCTTGTGTATGTCACGCACTGCTGGGGCGAAGCCATCGAGAGACACGGCGAAGCACTTGATGTATCGCTTGATATCTCGAAGGCCTTCGACAGGGTCTGGCACGCGAGTCTGCTCAGTAAGCTTCCTGCTTATGGCATCCCCGCTGGTTTTTGTAGCTGGATATCAGACTTCCTTAGCGAACGGTCGATCCGAGTATGCATTGTCGGCTGCTCCTCAGACCTTATGGCTATTGATGCCGGAGTTCCTCAGGGGTCTGTTCTCTCTGCAACTCTTTTCCTGCTGCACATCAATGACCTACTTCAGCCTGGTATTGTTGGGTACGCAGATGACAGTACTGTTTCAGAGAGATACTTGTGCAGCGCAAAAACCAGCGTGGATGAAGTTCTTTCCTTGAGAGAGGCTATGGTGGAGCAGACAGATTTGACCTTAAGCCTTGTCTCCCAGTGGGGTGATGACAATCTGGTCTCCTTTATCGCCACCAAAACACAGGCGTGTCTTTTTACCGCAAAGAGGAGTGTTTTCGATCAAACTTCTACTTTTCGGGGTACGTCTGTTCCTGTGACTGATCGGCTCGAGCTCCTAGGCATGGAGTTGACATCCAGTCTCAACTTCGGCTCCTCCATTGAGAACAAAGCCCAAATCGCGGCCAAAAAACTGGGCATCCTAAATAAAGTGAAGCGATACTTTACGCCTGGACAGCTTTTAACCCATACAAAGCACAAGTTCGATCCTGCATGGAGTATTGCAGCCACCTTTGGGATGGTTCAGCTAAGTATCAGCTTGCCGCGCTTGACTCAGTGGAACGCAGAGCCAAGGGGCTCATTGGCGACGTTGAACTGGTGGACGCCAAGCTTCACAGCTTGGCTCATCGCCGCAAAGTTGCCTGCTTGTCGGTCTTCTACAGACTGTACTTCGGTGAGTGTGCTCAAGAACTCCACGACCTCATCCCACCAGCCCCCTTCTACCATCGGACATCTAGATGCACTGCAAGTTATCATCCTTACCTTGTTGCCATTCCACCAATTCGAACCAAGCGCTTCCAAACATCCTTTATAATGCGCACAGCGAATGAATGGAACTCACTACCTGCGTCTGTGTTTCCGAACGCATTCAACCCGAATCTCTTCAAAGTTAGAGTGAACAGGCTTCTTCTGGGTAAGCTCACTCCATCGTAGACTCTGTCTCTGTCACCTATGACCTAGACTAGAGTCAAGAGCAAACCCATTATAAATAAAAATAAATAAAAAATACATACATAATTATGTGTCAGAGATTTTAAAAACAAATGCTCGAAATTATTTTTCACCTTAGAGCTTGCTGTAGCTTCATTACCATCAGAATAAATATTTTAAACCTCTGAGGTTGCTCTTAGCTCGGACTAACCCGCGACCCCCTCTACGCCCCGAAGCACCCTATAACTGTGCCCGCGACCTCGCGCTCGTCAACTGCCTACCCTACTTGCCTTGCTACTTACCCTACCTACCTAGCAATTATTTTTTCTAGTATCATTCTTCCGCGGAGAATCTTTCATAAAATTTCGTCAAATGCACAACGCTATCAATCGAATATAGGGTTCAATTACTGTCCAATGTGTGCTGTAATATTTAATTTTTTGAACACTTTAAATTCATCTAACTTTTGATAGAGTGAAACGATTGCGATAAAACAAAAAACTAAGTAATACTTCAAGTTACTCACAATTTTTATGTATAAAAGGTCTCTACATTGGTTTCGTACATTTTACGTGATGCATGCACAACTAAACAGAAAAACAGACAAAAATCCCAAAAACCACACTGGCTATTTTTGTTGGATTTATTTTCGATATAAAAAAAACGTAATTTCTACAGATTTATTATACGAGGGCCAGTTTGATAAGTCCGTGATTTTCTGGAAAGAAAAAATAGTTTTCAGCAAAAAAGCATTTTATTTCCCAACACGAGCCTTCTTTTAGCTAAATTCATTTAATCCACTAAAAAAAATCCTTTTAAAATAATGGGTCTCCAAAAAAGGAGTTTGTTTCAGTGATGACTTTTTAATTAGAGCCAAATCTTCTTCCACCCAACTATTTCTTCAGGTTTAGAAACAGGAAATAGTCACAGGGGGCCTAATCTGGTGAAAATGCTGCATGAGGTAGCAGTTCGTAGCCTGATTTATGGAGTTTGCTATATTGACTACACATGTTTGCACCCGTGCATTGTCTTGATGGAACAGCACTTTTTCTTCACCAAATGCGGTCGTTTTTGCTTCAAATCAAAATCGAATCTGTCCAAAAGCTCTGAATAATATTCACTGGTGATTGTTTTACTCTTTTAGAGGTAGTCGATATTAATCACACCGCGTGCATCTCAGAAAACTGTGGTCATGTCCTTATTGGCCGATAGACCCAATTTTGCCTTCTTTGGTGCACGACCACTCATAGAAACTCATTGTCTTGATTGTTCCATGTTTCGTCCAGGGTTACGAAACGGCGCAAAACCTCGGTCAAATTACGGGTAAACATCCCCAAACACTTCTTCGAAGTTGTCACACGGTTGCGGATAGCTTTTTCATGTCCAAATATTCACTTAAAATGTGATGTACCCGCGCAGTTGAAATGCCTGCAGCCTCAGCCACCTCACGCACTTTCATTCTTCTATAGTCCAATATCATTCCATGGATTTTATCGACGATTTCTGGCGTGACGACCTCTTTTGGGCAACCTGAATGTTCGGCGACATTTGTGCTGGTACGACCTCAACGGAACTAAGTAAACCACTTCTTAACCAGTGAAATTGATAGTACAGAGTCTTCGTAATGTTTATCAAGCATTTTCTTGGTTTGGATGATGGTTTTTTTTTCCGAAAAAAATAATGCTTAATCAGCACACGAAATTCACATTTTCCCATTTTTGTGAAAATGCCCGCGGTTTATTATTCATATATTATTTTAAGGAAGCCGCCAATCGTTTTTGTTTTTATACAAACACTTATTTTTCACACACAAATAAAAAAACTTAATTACTAATTTTTTAGTTAATGACTGATTATAAATCTTTGATAAAAAAACTTAATTAGATTTATAATCAGTCATTCGAGATTGATAAAAAAACACTAGGTATTTGTCTGTTGCTTCGCGCCAAAATAGCGCAGAACTACCAGTACAAAACTATAAATACCTAAATGTTTTTAGAAAGTAGATTTGAGCAGGGATAAAACCAATTACCCCAATTACTGATTTTGCCATTGCAATTAATAACTTGCTGCTCTATCAAAAAAACCTAGGTATAAAAACGACCAAAATGAACATTTGCACTAAAATGCACAATAAAAAAACCGGACCACAACAGATAACTAAACATCTTTCTAACAACTTTATCATAACAAATACATAATTTCAACAGAGTAAGATTGCAAACAGTTTAACAGGCCTTTGTGGAGTACATAGTAATAAAACAATATCTTAATCTAATCATATCCTTGTCCAAATCTTTTACTCTATCTTATTCATACATATTTCTTTGTAGAGATAGTAAAAGATCTTATTTTCCTTATTGTTTTTTCCTGCTACAAAAACTTGGATACTTTTTCTATGCATGTTATTTTTTTTTTTTTATTTATTTAAAATCCAAAATAAATGTCATGTTACATCATACTGGTATCTGAAACAACTGATATAACAAGCTCAGTCAACATAACTGAGCACTCGAAATGTCAATGTCACTCTGATGTTCGAGTCTCGCTATTGGCTCACGAGGCGAACGCGGGATGCCGCGTGGGTAGGCGGGAGTGGGGTCCTTTGACATTCCGGGTGCTCAGTTATCTTGACCGAGCTATAAACAGGAACTGTGATGATAGTAAGTCTGAAATCACCAAAACATATTGATCAGGCATGGTGACCAACACTTGTGACTTCTTTGTGCATGCAGAAGTCTTTGCACTACAGTGCGACACTTCTTTATCTTCTTCTCTAGTAAGATATGTAAGAATATCAGCTGATGCTGTGGTAGAGAGATAAGCGACATTTATTACAATAATAGTAGTCTCAAATTACAATTATAATAAGCTTTTCTTTGTTTATATTACAGGTATTTGAAGGATCAACATATACAGAGAAATGTGATGTGTTCTCATGGGGTATTATTCTATGGGAGGTTCTGTCCCGGAGGAAACCATTTGAGGAAGGAGGGTCAGCTTTTAGGATAATGTGGGCTGTGCATACAGGTATTATATACAACTGTTTTCATTCTGGCTGGTACGTTGTTAGGTTGTTAATTTTTTGTATAGTTCTCTCCAAACTTCTTAGCCGCCTTGAATAAAATGGCTGCGCAGTAATAAATCGCATACAAAAACAGCAACGATCCTTGCCTTGCGCATCGGAAAGCCAACTTCAGGGCGCCCCAGTGACGAGAACTATACTTTATATCATACATAACTAAAACCCAGATGTCTGTCCCAAGATAAGCAACATTATCTGTTAATAAAGAGCACACATAAAATGTCTAATTTATACAGGAGTCTCAACACAAAATGCTAATCTATGTAATCTTATAAGTATGACACACTTTCAAACTTTTGCAAAACTACATTTGTGTGAGAGGCATATTTATGCATACAATCAGCAAACACATTCAAAATTTGCATTTATGAAACAATCTAATCTAATACCTTTAAGCAAGCAATTCTTGTATATATATAATCTGAATCTCGGAAACGGCTCCAACGATTTTCATGAAATTTAGTATGCATAGCTTTTCGGGGCGATAAATCGATCTAGCTAGGTTTCATTTTTAGAAAACGTCATTTTCACCTGAGCAGAGCTCGGTCGCCCAGGTACTTATCATAATATGGTAAACAAAAGCAATTCCAATTAAATTGTTTAGGTGCATTTGTAATAAAACTGAATTCAAACAAGATTAAAATCAGTTGCAATTATGTGAACCCACCATTTAATTTTTTTATGGCTATTAAACAACAAATGGCTACATCAACCTTCATCTCACCTGCAGGTTTACTCATCAAAGCTAAACAATAAAGCTACCTATTATAGTATTAGTTCCATGGAATTATGATATCATACTGATGTATTTCCGCCTACCATCAATTATATCCTTCCATAACATACTAGTTAGTGCATCCTTCTAACATCATTTGAATTTAAACCTCTTTTGAGAACTGACGTTGGTTATCTTTGAGAAAAAAAAACAAGGTTGATATTTTATAGTGTTTTTTAATAGATCACACTGAGTTTCATAATAAGTTTTATCAAGTGTTATTAAAAGCGTTCATTATAAAATTCTAGGTCAAAGGCCAAACCTGATAGAGGGTTGTCCTGAGCCAATAGAGCAGTTGATGACACAATGTTGGCACAAAGTTCCTGCGGAGAGACCCAGCATGGCCAAGGTAAGCCTACCTGCCGTCCAAATATAAATGATGAGTGGCACAATTGATTGCCAATACTACACGCTATTGTAAATTGGTTAGTCACCTGTACTGGCACAGGTGTTTAAACAATACACAATACAAATAGAAATCAAGAAGGGTGATTTTTGTGTGACAGCTTAATTTTAATTGTTATTTCTGAGGGTGTAAATTAAGTCAAGTGAAAAGACAACCACATCCTATTAAATACATATTGCTACGTCATTTTTTTAGGTATTATTTTGATAAAGTCTTCATTTACTTCTTTTATGAGATAGCTCAGCTTAATGAACTGGTACTAAAATAAGATTTAAAATCAGCCCGGCTCATTTCATGACCAACATAATATAATAATGTCTGTGAACTAGTGTGCATAACCCAAAAGCCAGCTTTATAACATGAATGTGGTGCTTTCCAGGTGGTAGACATAATGTCCGCGCTGTGTGAGTACTTCCCGGGCGCCGACACGCCCATCAACTACGACGACTGCGAGGACGACGACACGGAGTGCTCGGAGGACGAGTACATGCAGTACGACACGCAGGACAGCCTGGACGAGACCCTCTCTCAAGTACACCTCCCCTACGACGCGACCGCCTCCAACCCCGTCCTCCTCAGGAACAACGACACCGACCATACCATCCAGCCGCCTCGCCCGCGCAGCTTCGTCGAGACTCAAGTGAGTAAGCTACAGCACTTAATGGCCGCCGAGGCGCAACCCAAAACCTCGGCCTTACCTAAAGATGAACCGGATGTACATAACAGAATAGGACCGGTTCGGATTCCACAGCAGTTTAAAAAGCCCGAAGTGTATACGGAAGCGGCGAGGTCGCCGGTGACCATCAACCGCACGTCGAGCTCGCCGGTGGCTGGTGAAGCCAGCGCCGCCAGCACGCCGCAGGAGTCGCTGCGGGTGGTGCGCAGTCCTGTAGTGTTCAGCGAGAGCTCGTCGCCGCGCCGCCTGTCGCCCATCGCCAACTACAACGTGGGCAACATGAACCCGCGCCACGTCGACATGGACCACTACTGGAGCCGCGAGAACGACAAGCAGCTCTCCCCGGCCAGGAGCGGCTCCGTCAACAGCAACTCCAACTCAGTGCGGAAAGAGGACTATAACCAGAACTACTGCGACAGATTCAGCGCAGCGAACAGTCCCATGACGCCAGTCAAAGAATACAACGGGAATCTGTCCCAGAGAGCCATTGATCCGAGATATCAAACGCCATTACAGATCGATGTGGATCCAGTAAGTCACATAAACGTATATTTGTACCTTGTCCTGTCCCTTGAAGAAGCAAGTTATGTAGAAGATAGCACAACCGGTGGAGGACCAACTAACATAGTTTTAGTTATTGTATTTTATGTATATATTTTTATGGTTTTATGCAATATATTATGTTCTAAAGTCTTGTGGCTTTATATAAACCAGTTGTTAAAATTTTCAGAATTCATGGGAGTTGATCGACGTGCCAATCGCTTACGATGATTATGTTGAAGTGAGAAATTCTGCTGGATTTGATAAATACTACACAGTGGGTGAGTCTTGCATGATGTGTTCATTGTTGGTCGTGTCATTGTTGTTATTTTCAGTTTTGAAAAAGTTCTAAAAAAGGACCATTTGTGTCCATTTACCAAATAAGAAAAATCCTTGGTATAGCCCTGGTTGGAACCAGACCATAACCAAAATTCATTTCAAGATTGTTTACAAATACCAGGGGGGTGACCATGGGTCGTGGATAAATTTGAAAGATAGTTACCGCGGCCCTGGCACAAGCAACTGAAGGAACACAGGTGGGTTTTAGTCAGTGAAAGTCTGACACGCTCTTCCGGCTCACCCAGAGCGGGAGAAGTCATTGGATGGGAAATCATCCAGAAAAAAAATAAAAAAGGGGGTGTGACCATAAGCTCATAGAGCAAGGTTATTTTGAGTGTGCGTAAGGGACAGATGTATATGACTTGTATACATCTGTCCCTTTTTTACAGTCGTGACTGCAATATGTATAGGTTAGCATACAATTTTCACCGTGCGTAATATCACAAAATCTTTAAATTAACTACCTTCAGTGTGAATTTACACCATAAATTGAGTGGGTGTGTTATAAAAAGCCTCAAAGTTCAGGTGAAATTATAATCGTTTTGCAAGCAATATTTCCGCGCAGTATAAGAATAGTACCGCACTTGCGATGATTCAGAGATTCGTCTAACTGGCCACGTGTGTCGACTGACGTGTGGGCACGTGAGACAAGTGAAATGGCTTTTAACTCAATATAAATACGCACTAACACTAAAAAACTCGCATAAATCAGAGTCTATTGTTTTTAAAGTGTAATTAAGGTGAGTTTGAGTCATGTAACAGTCTAACAAGTTCTACCGAAAATAAACTAAACATGTTCCGTGTGTCTGTAATGTATTGTCACAGATGAGCTTTTAGATGATGTAAAAAGAATTGGCACTCGAAATGTTTAATGCAGAGCGTCACAATCTGGTTTTATAGATCGTTACAAACTTTCTGTACGACCAAATAAGTCTTGGTCGTACATTTTCCAACTTATATTTAAAATATAAGTTGGAAAATTTGAAAAAACGCAAGCGGTCTGCAGTAAATTGATTTTTCTTCTCATTCAAATCTCATTAGTCCCAAAGAAAAGCATTTGCAATTTCTTCCAGCGGAGATGGGCGGTAAAGTAATACAATGTTTTTTATTTTCTTTTCTTAATGACGACAAAATATGGACATACAAAAGTATGTCCATATTTCATAGTTTCATATCGTAGTTGTCCTAGTTTCATATTTTATTTAGTTCTGGTGTAGACTTTAACGTTTCGGTTAATTTACGAAGTAGGATAGGATGACTCCGTATCAAAAGGTCCTATTAGCAAAACGTCCTATGAGCAGATCGTCCTATTCTCAAAATGGCCTACTGTCAAAGTACAGTCATGCTAAAAAATACTATCAATTTTTCGTCTTGGTTCTGGGTTCATTGTAGTTACAATTTATTTTAAAAGTTAAATTGAAACAAAAAGAAGAATTAAAGAAATATTGTATTTTATGGCGAATCAACCGTCTGATGTTGGTGTTACAAAGACGAAAGATTCGATGAAACAGAAAACTGTAATGCGGGCTGACAGTCGAGGGTGGAGGCGACGCCGACAGGATAAGTTCCCAGCCTAGGTTGTGCAGCTCGCGGCAGTTGGAGCTGCGAATATTTTTTTATTATCACGTTTGACCACTATCTCGCCTGATGTTAAGCGATGATGTGGACTACGGTGAAGCACACTTGCCTAGAAGAAACCTATTCACTCATGACTTAAAGACCCCAAGGTTGTAGCTATCAGGGAACAAAGACGCCGGCATGGAGTTCCACTCCTTAGCTACGGATGTCCACCATGTACCGATGGCACAATGCCGTACGTCTTGTAGTGCGAAGATGGCAAGGAAAACAACGCATTGTTTTTTTTTTATTTTTATTTTACTCTCTCTATTGAATAAAATTATTTCTTTAAAAATCTCATATTTCTGTGGTATGACTGTACTATTCCCATTCTTTTATTTGTAGGACCTTTTGCTAGTAGGTCATTTTCAGAATAGGACGATCTACCTACTCATATGTCGTTTTACGAATAGGGCGTTTTGATGGGGATTCGATAGGATATAATGTGTTATAAGCCCTTCAATATTCTATTCACGACTGAACCTTTCTTGGAGCACGACTTGTCTCCAGTAGGTAGCGTATTTAGTTCCCATCGTAGAGGATAGATGTCGTTATTCCTACGAATACAGTACTCCTGTTCAAACCATGTCCCATCTGTTAAAGTGTCTGTACTGCTCTGATTTTGCGATATGTGTGAACAGCTACTGGGAAAAACCCTAATTTTATTAAATATTTAATGTTCATTAAAATTTACCATCGACTCGAAAAGAAGTAGAAAGCTGTTCAGCACATTATTTAATTTTCCGAAAAATCTTCCTGTAAAGACTTCGTGGTTCCACATCTTTATCGGTTTTATGTATTATTTTACTTCGTAAGGCTCTCGCTTTCTCCCTGAGACCCCTCACTTCTCTCCAAACTTTATGTTCAGATACCAATGAATTGACTACCCACCCCAGTTATGAAAATTATTTCGTAGATGTTATTTTATAAATTATATTTCAGTTTACAAAACGACCAAGCTAACCCTACATGTAATTAAGACACTAGATTAAACGAGATAGTTATATCGATCCAAAACATAAGAGCGAACCATAACTCTTGAGATTCGAGATTGTCGTCTAAACTTGTACCAATGCATCAGCGCTGAGTAACCGGGCACAAATAGCTGAGTCCTGCCAGGACACTGACTCACGCGCACGCTAGCGTTTATTTTACGTTCAACGTTTAATATGTGGGTAGTTTTGTTTTTGTTGTGCTGGATGTGTGGTTAATGTTTACCAACATAGTATGTTTTGGTGTTGTCTGTTTGCGGAATTAATCTGCCGCTTCGTTTTTTTCTGAGTCATATTATTTATAAAGTTATCTTCTCTTCTGATTAAAAGAAAATCACAGACATGCAGTATGCTATAATTTTTTACGGTTTCATAATTCTACTGGGACGTCCTAATTATAAAAACTGCCGTCCTTATTTCAATTTATCAAAATGTTAAGACCCTGCGCAACATGTATCTTCAATTCATGTTTCTGTTCATCTTAGTATTTTTGGCTTTTCTCAATTATTTTGTATTCTCTTCTCAATATTATGATATTATTATAGCCTCCATTACCACTTTGTTTTCACGAACTTTTACCCTTTTGAAGTCTTTGAATAACTCGGAACAACATGAAATATACGCAAATATGCGTTGCATACATCAAAACATCCTTTTCACTGTGCTGTGACTTCAGTAACTTTTATATGTCATGGCATTTTCAATGAAAATATTCATGAATTTCAGTAATCTCTTTTGAAGAACTGTTGTTTTAATCTCATTCACACATTTTGTTGCCATAGCACAAGAAACTATTGTATGAAAAGTTGCAAACACAAATCTTATATTATACAGATCTTAATTCCCCTTTTACGGTTACCTCAATATAACAAACTATTGAACTTTCAACATTATACTTCAACAAAAAAAAACGCTTCATTGCAAAAAAGGTAACGTGCAACCTGTGCAACAACAACTGGGCAGGCCCCCAGAAATAATTTCTTCAGTAACATTTTATCAAAGTTTTCGTTAATTATCAGTTGTCATTCTGTCGCTAGCATTGACAAACTGCAACACAGAACATGAAAAATGTACAAATAATTGTCTACAAAACATTCTGTCATACAGCATTTCAACGCGCACATTTATTTATAAAACAAACAGTCTAACTGAATATACACTAGTTCTCAGGATACGCTAGGGTATCATTTACAGTCTGGCTAACAACAAGAGCCCTAATGTTAATTATAATGCATAGTGTTAGCAATTCTCAGAAGCCCGCGGTTCCGTGGTACAGGCGCGCCGCCATTTGACAGCAAATACCGCGCACTCAAATATCAAGCGCTTAGTCATACGAACAGACATGTTTTACTAGTTTTATTATTACATAACTTATTTTTGCACTTTGCTCGAAATAAGTGCGTTAGAGTATTAAAAGATACTACTGCGTCTAATCCAGGCTTTTAAACAAATGTGAATCATCGCCTACATTGTAAGTAGATGTGTTTCAATGTGGACGACGGAGTCAATCTTATTTGATGTTATTATTTTTGATGTTTGTTGCAAATCTGTTTATAATTACATCTTTCGAGTTAATTTTCCTGCTTTTTATAAGCTTTTATTTAACTTGCAATGTATGTGTGTTCGGGTCAAATCTTGCAACAAAATTTTAAAGCGTTTAGCTTGGATGACAATGCATGGTTACGGTGAAGTGACGCCATTCTAAATCCAATATTGCGGACGGCCAAAGATGGCGGACTAGTTATTTTTTGTGCACAGCCATGGTATGGGTATCAAATGAAAGTGTTTGCTGAGACGAATACGAAACAAAAGTATAAAAAGAAGTTTTTTTAATTAATGATTTTATTCTGTTTAAAAACTGTCAATGGAGAAGAAATATTAGCGCTAACATTGCCAGAAATATTACCGTGTAACCTATTTGCTTCCACTAACGCCTTGATGAATGGAGAAGTGGTAAAGCAGAATATCATAATTTTACATTTCTCAATAATAAATGAGCGTAGTTCCGGCATTATTATTATTAGAGCTTTTTCATAAATTGTCGAGTTCCAGATTCGATTTTGGGTGAGATCATAAGCGTATTTATTTGTTTGGCAGTAACATAATAGAAGTGTGTTTTTTTAAACTTGCAACAGACACATTGGGGTCAAATCGGAATGGTGTTAACGTTGAAGTGTCTAGTAATAGTCGGGTTTTAGTGGTTCGCAATAAAAGCGTTGCGTGTTTGTCGTTAATGTCGTAGTTGCACGTACGGTGCGTGGGCGCAGGTTGCGTGTGGAACGTTGCGGCGGCGGTGGCGCCACGCACTAATGAGTATTTTTCTCCGTCTTACTTTATGGATTGTAAATAAATAGGCGGATTTTGTTTTGAATATCGAACTTGCTAGAATCGGTGAATGTGTTTGAGCAGTTCTTTGTTTTTAATTTAACTTGTTTTTAAATAATTATCATTGGGTATTCTTATATCTTAAGGAGCGTCCTCACTCACTTGTAATGAGCATTCGACGTCGAATATTCGAGTGGTGTGGACGTTGAGCCGAGCGTTACAAAGCTTACACGCAAGCGCCAACTTTGGCCGGTGTGGACGTCGCAACGATTTTCGCGGAAACGGCTCGCATTCGAATGTTCACGCAAAGAAAACGCTCGAAAGCGAGTACTCAGATGATAAAATGAATGAGTATGTATATAGGCATATTACTAGCTTCTTGTAAAGCAAGGAACAGTTTCTTGATCTTAAGTGTTTGTGACCTTCGAGGTCAATAAAAAAAAAGTAAATGAATGCTCCAAGCTCGCAAGGGAATGTTCGACTCGAACATTCATAGTTTTGCTCGAACGCGAATGCTGGGCTCGCTGGGAAGCATTTGTTGCTCGCCTACGATTGCTTGTTTACAAATGCTCACGAACGAATGCTTCCAGTGAGGACGCTCCTTACTACTAACCTAACACAAACAAACCCGTAGACACAGGCAGGTTGGTCTCGGTAGCATTATTTTGCGTTTCTTTAGCAGTAGTTTCCTGTGCTCTAAAATGTGTGTTATGTTCATATTGTTCTACTTTATGGCTAACCACAAAAATTCATAGACTAAATAAATTAAAGTAGTTGACCCGATTACTTACAAAAATACTGTGCTATTCATAATTCCTTGAAACAGTATAATGGTAGCGCCACTTTACTCAATAAATCTCATATGTTAAGATTTCTTACTTCGTAGAACGGTTTTCCACCAGCAATGGAGTTTATTGGGAATTTCATGACTAATCTTGTTGTACCTACAAAGTCGGTTCTAACTCAGCTTCAAAATAAATCTTGAATAAAGCCGGAGTATCTCTGGACGTCACATAAAAACAAGATGGCCAAGTTCTTTGAAACTGTTCGGACTATAAAACTGTTAGTTTTCCTTATAGAAATGATTGTTGGCTTCAACTCTCTGATTCCAAGATTTCGGTCTGGCAAAAAAGTCGCTTCGGGATGAACGCATTGTTGATTTCGCTTTCATTTTTGCATGGTTGATTGCCATCTTTTCCTGCTATCAAACCTGATCGAACAAGGTAAACTTGCTACACATATCTACATCTTTATCTCTTTAACCGACTTTCGAAAAAGGAGGAGGTTCTATGTTCGACTTCTTGTATGTTTTTTTATGTATGTTCACCGATATCTCCGTCAATTGTGGACCGATTTAAAAAAAACTTTTTTTGTTTGAAAGAATATGTTTCGAAATTGGTCCCATTTTAATTTGGTGAAGATCTGATGAAGAACTACGAAGATAGACAACATAACTCTTCAATAAATAATGGCAAATCTCTCGGGACTGCTGCAATCGCATGTCTGTTTATTGTTTATACCATTTGACAACATAACATCACGCCAGTACGCTCTTAAGGGGTAAGCAGATCTCTCATTTGATCGGTTTTGTTCAAGTTTCATGATATTCGGGTTATCTATTCTGGCGTTATAGGAAACTTACTAAACAACTTGCCTATTAGGTAGGTACAATTAAAAAGTAAAAATAAAAAAAAACTTTTTTACAAAAAAATACTACCGACTTCCAAATAAGAAAACTACAAAGTGAAAAATAACTTATTTTTTTGGAAGTCGGTAGTATTTTTTTGTAAAAAAGTTTTTTATTTACCAACGTTAACCGTGGTACATAAAAATACCCTTTGTGATACGTACCGATTACGCGTTCGACTTTGCTCACCTTTAACATTGATTGATTAAATGCAATTGAAAGAGCGTTGCCATCTGCGAACCTAAACACAAACACGCCCAAACTTACGGGAAGTGTACGGAAAAATCTGCCAGCCTCATCGCCGTATTTCCACCGCATATTTACATGTGCAGCTGTCATAAAAACACAGCATCTTCCCTGACGTATGTATCGATCAGTTATACGTGTGTGTATGCGGTCCAGATGCGGCAGGACCGTCCCGCCATGACTCACGCTTCTGCGAAGGGGCCGCGACTATTTTAGACTGTGTCCGCTTACCTTCTAGGAACCGGGACACCGGGTAGTGTGGGACCAACGACCGATCGCAAAGCCAAAGTATTGTTAGATCGCTAACGGGGTTGTCCCTGCCCACAGTGCCCACCATCGGTTCCTAGTTGTATTCTCGCTAAAGAGCCGAATCCAGGAAGTCTTTACTTAGCTGCAACTTTGTAGTCGTTTTTGCTTGGCTTTCGTGCGTGCGGTGCTGCGGAGTCATTACGTTTGGCATGCGTTTGATCACCTTTTGATTTGTTAATTAGTTCGGATATGTCATTTATCTGAAGAGACAATTTCACTGGATTTGGCCAATCCCAGACCAGCCCATCTTTGTGTTTTGGAGTTATAAATTGCATCGTATTCCAGACGCTCAGTCAGTGTTTATCCTTGGTCTACTCCAGCCCAGCCTCAGGCAGTTATTGTGTGGAGATAATTACCCAATATCCACTTTTCTGGATGCTTTCTGTAGATCTTGTCTATTAAAAAAAAATGTATATGTGACAGAAAACAAAACAGAATAACGGGAAAAAGGGGGAAGGAGGGCTTTGTCTTGCAGTAATACAAAATAAGCTAGTTAGATTAGAAGTGAGTGAAATCTATACTTCTATACTAATATTATAAACAGGTAAAATTTGTAAGTTTGTATGTAGGGGGTAATCTCTGGAACTAATGATCCAATTCTAAAAAAATTTTTCACTGGTAGAAAGCTACATTATTCCTGAGTGCTATAGGCTATATAACATCACGCTACGACCAATAGGAGCGGAGCATAAATGAAAAACGTTGCAAAAACGGGCAAGAATATTACTTTTTGAGGGCTTCCGTTGCGTACGCTGCGTAAACGGTTTCAGTTATGCAATCATGTATGTAGGGTAGGTAGGTGTAGGGTAGGTGTAGCGTAGATGTAGCGTAGGTTTAGCTTAGGTGTAGGGTATGTGTAGAGTAGGGTAGGTAGGATAGGGTAGGTACGTAGCCAGTTGACGGGAGCGAAGCCGCGTGGGACAGCTAGTTATAAATAATTTGCGTATCTAAGGCCTTCTACTCTCGTCGGCTTGATCTGAGAATAGTATTATGATGGTCGTTAGTGCGTCGCGCAGTATTGACAAGCGTCAAGCATCCGCGCAGATGGCTAGACGGATCGACTTTTGTTTATCTCCCGCTTCCGCCCCATCCAACATTCGTCGCGTTGTCCTAGTAATCGCGAATGTCACCGTACAACAATGCACTTAATGTGTTGTGCATTGTTATGCTCTTCGTCATAAACGTCCGCAAATGAGTATGTTTTTCCTACAAATAATTACTGACACACATTGCTGTTGTTTTGTGTGCGGTGCAAAATTATTGCGGTGTGAAGATATATCAGGTAGATCCCAGAACTTGGAAGGCATGTGTTTTATAGGGACTAATCTTCGTAATTTGCATGATTAGGGTTTGTTCTTAGGAAGTTTTGGCAAAAATCGTTATTTCTTGATCATCGAAGAAGGTGAGCTTTTAGGGCAGTTATTGGATCCTTTCGCAAAGTCGTGTCTAGAAACATTGATCAAGGAGGCGTTTCTTGTTCAATGTACAAAAACACTGGATTCAATTAAACATCAAGCATAATACGGTCGAATGAACGTACAATTCAAGATTAATCCGTTGCAACCTGTACAGTCCGTACGCATCCAAGAATTACAAAAATGGTTGTTTACAGCAGAACCATTTAGTATATTCGGGTGATGTTGCAAATTTCTCAAATGTGTTAAGTGAGACGTGCCTCGTGGCTGGTGGCTCGTGGCTGGCCCTGCTGACTCACAGGCAGACGTCAATGCGGTAAGAACAGTATCGCGGTAAAGTAAATAAGTCGTAATATTTTCATGGGTGCCGCCGCGGCGGGCACCTCGCTCGTTATGCGTTGCTCAAATAAACAAACGTGTTGATTTTTATACAGTATTGGCGTTTCCAGCGGCCGAACATATCCAACCGTTCCGGAGAACGATCGTCCATGTTTCATGTAACTACTCGTTCAGACGTTACGTGGAATAAACGTGGTTAACTCGGAGCTAACGAGGAACCTATTTTTTGTTTGGTCGTTTGCAGGTAGGTGCTTTTTTTACTCTGAACCTCGATGAATGAGGTCTTGATTAGGTTTTATTGCCAGTTTCGTGTTATGTCAGTTTGACTTTTTATCATCAAATTATAAATGTGTGTCTGACCCTCCTAAGGTGTTTTTAAATTACAAATACGTTAATTAAAAAGCACACTAAACTTGATAACTCCAAAAGAACAAACGAAATTCGGCGCAAGTACTCATACATGCTTATTTCAATGGCAGACTCATATTTTCTTTTGATTTTTACAAATGTTTTTACGCAAAATCTACTTACGTTTTATGACTCTACTTATTGAAAACTTCGTCTATCAGCTCGGCCGTTCACACATCGTTAACGCGCACCGGTGCAACAAGGCGACAAAAAAAATTCATTCACCTCTCATAATCCTCAAAATCTAAATTAAGCAAACGCATTTGTCCGGTGTCAACAAAAAGAAGCGCGTCGCGGGCCACGCATGAATCAGCGCGATACAATTAATCTAATTTAAGGTTATCGGGGAGGCATGGGACGGGATCGACGACGCACAGTCTCGCGCTACCGCCGCGGCGCGCGCATCGCCCGCGTCGCTCGCTGCACTCCGATGCACCCGCGCGCACGACTCTCGCGCGCGACACACGCACCCCATGCTACTGTACCCGCAGTGAAATGTCCCAAACAGACTGTGCCGTTCAAGTATCGATAACAGTGCAACCGGGTTACGATAAATTGCAAGTGTTCGTTGACGTTTACATGAGTGAGTAGCCCGATTTGAACTGTAGTTTTTAGTGGAATTATGATGCTGCCCATAATATTATGTAAGATAAAATAATTAAACAGGTACTTAAAGTCGAAATGAAGTCTTCAGGTAACTACGGCGTATTTATCACAAAATTCTGTGTGAGACAAACTATTTCACAATATTGTAAAAGTAAGATATTGTAAATATTTCGTCCTTGAACTTGTGTCTTCAGTTATCTATTCATGTAATGTTGAATTCTGTATGAGCATTGATTTCTATTGAAACGACAAATCAATGGAGCTATCACTCAAAGATTTCTTCTGTCCGCGACAGGAAATCCTGATCTCTAAAAGCTGTGTTTAAAACATTACGAAGAGTCATCTGTTTATTAAGTGCTAATAAGCCTTACTAGCTCTTCTGTCTTGTGGAAGCGACAGCAGCCTTTCTTCAACCGACAGAATTTCTAATACAACTATAGCAACTTACTTCAGTACTAAAGGTCCACTTTCAAGCAAATTATCTTTTCTGTCGGGTTTTCAAGATGTTTTATGTTCGATGCTTAGCAAAATCATTCTATTATGTTCCCACTGCTGGAAAACAGGCCACAATACTGGCCGAAAGCCACAATACCGGCCCATTGCTGGTTATGTTTTCATGCTTGTTTCTCCAGAATCAGCTGACTGATTACCATTACTGCCTTTGCTAAATATTTAGGAACCATCAACTTTTTAACTAAGACCAGCTAAGGGCAACTGAAATATCTATTAAGTATTTCTCCATCAGGCTTATTTTCCAGGACAGCCAATCTTGCTAGAAACTATACATAACAGTAAATCTTTAAAACAGTATGAGGTCTTATTTACCATAATGTCCATAGAGAAAATTTCTCGACGAAAATTATGTAGAAGAAAAATTTAATCGTATCTTAGGAAATCATGTAAAACAAATATGTCTTCTTTTGTCACTGGCAAAATATTAGTGTCACTCTTCCCTCTGATATTTTATTGCTTGCTTTAACATAATCTACTACCTAGTAAAAATATCTTTACACCACAGACCATACATAGAATAATTTATTGCAGATACTAGCACCCATCAATCAATACAAAAACAAAGATTGACAGACACAGTAATCACGCACTAAATTTTATCCTAACGATCGGCGACAGTTAAATAATCGTCTGTCAAAAGGTAATGCCAAAATCTCTCAGCTAACGGCTATCTAGCAGCGACGAGAGACGCTTTCGGCGCGCCGATGAATCACTGCTAATTATTTTATGATTCGCGAGCCGAGCTGCGCGTGCGCACCCGAACTAAACAATTAGATGAGCCACTTACGCACCACTATACATAAGGTTGCTACCCTCCAAAACTATCTTCAGTCCTCCGTATGGCAACACCGGCCTGTGACCGTAGCTTCTCGGCCACTGTCCAAAATTACGACTCTAAAATTATTCCCAATGTTAACTCTTTTGTTGTAAGAGATCTTTAAGAGACGCTAATAAACAATCCTCTTTGAAGATTCCAAAATAGTGTTGTTTACAAGCTCCGTAGCGTAGTGTTAACAAGTAACCCTTTACCTATGGTAACGATTCTCTCGATGATGCATCTGGTTAGTTCGAAAATAGCGCGCAGTTTAAACAAATCTATGATAGAACTTGAGCTTTCAAGACTCATCGGCTGTGCCTGACCCAAAACCTGGCCAGCGGGTGTTATACAAGTTGGACAATAATGTTCTAGATTATGTCAGTAAAGCTCGTCTACTTTCAACAGCCTACGCTTCGTTACGTTTATAAACTGTTGTATTGGAGCCAAACTTACTATTTTCTTTGATCTTGATCTGTTACCAATAGCAATGCTCTGACGTGACCTTCAAAGTGAACGAGCGCGAAGGCGTACCATATGTGGTCGCAACAATAACTATAATAAACATCGTAAATACGGCAGTGATGAGACATTTTGCAGACGGCGCCTACAGTGATTCAGTCTGGAGCGCGATTGCCTTTATAGATGTGGTGGTCGGTAGCAGCGGCCGGGCCGTTGGCATCGGCATCACGACATGACTAACCACCGCCCGCTCTAGATACAATCAAAATATGTGACAAGTTTATTTCTATTCGGAACAACACATTCTGCTCGATATATCCCGCGCCTCAAAGTTGAACATCTGCTGATTTTTTCTACGACATAAGTAGGTCGGGGCTCGAACCTGCGTCACGCGCCCTGGCGCGGCCGCTCACCGCTCGCTTACGTTTACGCGAAATCGTTACGCTGTTTTTCTATGCCGTCGCATCGTGAGCTGTATTATATGTTTTGATGCAGCTAAATGCACTGACATGTACTCAATATGTTGTCCATCCCACGCGCAGCGTGTTCCTAGCCATTAGCAGCCTTATTGCCATCACATTCTGCCTGTCCCATACCGCAGTCTACAAAAAAAACCAAGGTCAATTATGTTTCCATAAAAAAAAAACCATTAAAGACTGAGTTATGTTTTTTCATATTAAAAGTAAATAAAATATGATGTATTAAATAAATTACTGTAGCAATTTGATTAATCTAATGACTTTCATCAACCACAAGATCGTATATCATTGTCAAATTTAGAGTGAAATCTGCAGTCTAATCTCCAGTTAGTATTCCAGCAGTAAAAATGCATCTGTGTAATAATTTCCATAGCTAGCTTGTTTACCAATACAATAAATTGAACGCCTTTAATCCTTTAAGGTTACACTAGTCGACGGCACGAACTATTTTGTGCGCGGGGTTAAAATGCCTGATATCTCATCCGACAGACAACTCGTGCGAAAGATGTAGATGCTATGATGAGCAGTAAGAAGCTAGTTCGCGTACGAATTAGCACTTTTGCAAGTTTGTAGCGAAATGGATGGTCGATTTAGGACGAAAACGAGCGCGCGAAATTTTATAAACAGACCTTGGGAGTCTAGATATCATGAAAAAACTACTAAATGTATATTTCCAAAATAAAATTATTTGCATTGTTGAACTACTAATCTATCCCTGTATGGTGGCCGTTTTGCAATTTTCCTTCTTCTCATGGTATTTATTGCCGCCCAAATATGTGTTAAAATTAGTGTTGAAATATGGAACTTTCGACGCTCATAACTTTTAAATATTTTCTTTTTTACTTTTTTGTTACCATACAGGGCTAGAGAATTATGAGACAAATTGATATCATTTTTTATTTTGAACGTACATCGTCAAACAGTGAAGTAATCCCTAGACTACGTTTGTATGGAAGAATTATCGACTAGTCACTAGACATAAGTTTTACTAGAGAATGCAAAACCACCAAACATAGAGCCAACAAAATACAGTTTTATCTCGAACAAATTCACTATCTCATACATATAATCAGTAAGATATAAGTGTACGTAAGATAGAGCGTGCGTCGTTTCGTAGGGGCTGTTCGACTGGCGCGAGCGCTCGGGTGCGCTCCTCCGAAATACCCGGTGACTCAGCCGCGCGTTTCACAACGATACCTTTGCCAATAGCTTTTGTATTACTTCCTATTGCTGCTACTATATTCCCTCGGCTATTCGTCGGAAGATTCCTCCCATCAGGTCTTGGTAACTTGGTCTTACGTCACCGAGTGTTTGCTTTCGATATTATTGTTTCTTTGATGGGATAATCAATAATATTTGTTTAGAAAACATAGCTGATAATTAGAAAAGCTGAAATCATTGCAAGCATGACGAAGAGGGTCAGTTACACAGTGTCTGGACACTAAAACTATTCACCAGATATATTGAAAAAGCCAAGTATAGACAAATAAACTGAAGCAGGAATAATATTAGTATAAACGTTTATTTTAACAGTAGTTAACAAAAAAGGAATTAACTTTGTGTGTGACTGGTGTCTGAATTAAGTTTCTGTAATAACCTGTATCATAGGTCGCCAGGGACAATGTGGAGTGGTAAACCAGAGCATTAAACTTTTGTTATAATCAGTGTTGAGAATAATCTGTTCAAAAATCATGTTTTGAATAAGTTTTTAGCATTCTACAATGATTACATCGCAGAAATTCAATAACTTCCTGTTTATAACTTCAATCGGTTTGCGAATTGATGACTCATGTATTTTTATTATGACGAACTCATAATTGTACCTTGATTCCAGAAAAAATAAATAGGTGTTTGAAACTTTAAACTTAAAAATATTGAAGGTTAACAAATTCTATGGTAGTGAATATGATAACGTTGGTAATTCCTTCCTATTTAATTCGTGATAAACTAGGAAATCAATAATACATTAAATTAACTGCTTATAAATATTTACTTTCTGAAGCATATAATTCACTGTTTTCCCTCCACTCTTTGGCATCGCTTCAGAAACTATCTGGAAAATAAGATTCAATGGTTTAAATGTTTCAATAGGTGTTAGAATAATACATAATTGTCAATAGTATCGTAACGTAGCAAAACAGTTGCTCATCTAAACCGAGTGGCTCGCCAGCAGCCACGAGCCACCCACACCGCGTAGTAAACTGAACCACAACACAACATTCCTCAACTATTGCTGCTTCACGTAAATTAACACAACCACACTATTCTTTAAACAATCACTGTTTCAATAAATTAAACCCTCTTCAAGTCGGACTCTAACATCAATCTACTTCAAGCTTTACGTCATGGTCAAGAATAAATGAAGCTTCCTCCGTTTCTATTGATTTTTACGACTGGCTTGAGATAGCAAATCTTGAGTCGCATCTGTCCTACGGACTCCTGCGTTGTATCCCCGTCGGCGGCTCTTTGATGTGATCTGGATACAATCACCTATATAGCGCATTAACGGTGACTGCCCCAGTTCTAGTTTCGCCGTAGAAGTTGGCACGAAATTGTAAACTGCCCTCTTTACTAAAGGCGCTAAATATCCAAATAGCATTGTACTATAAAATGATCTTGCTCGCCATCTTCTAAACCGTGGGAATCAGTCCTCGAACTCTCATTGCATATTATTTCAATATGAAGCACAAAATTCCCTCCGATATAATATACTTGAAAGTCTTGAAACACTTGTTGAAAAAAGATAAATGTATCTCGCTACTTTTAACTCTTTGTGAGTCACAAGTTTGTCTGCTCGCCGTTACAGATTCTCATGTATATTATTGTCCTTTAGGTACTTTAAAATCGTACACAAGGACGCCTAAATTCGCTCGGTAGATATTTCCGGATCGAATGAAAGTGTCTCCGGTGAATCAGACTTTTTTAAATGTACGACGTAATTCCCTGTCAGTTGCCCAACGTGATCCCAACATTAAAAGTTTGGACATTCTGTGAATTTTTGGCACCGGTAAAGTGAAGCATTTTAATTTGGATGTACCAGGTATACCTATGTTTGTAGCCTAGCAGATACGTATTAAGGTTACACTAGTCGAAAATTCTTCCATACAAACGTAGTCTAGGGATTATTCCATTTTATGACGATGTACGTTCAAAATAAAAAGTGATATCAATTTGTCTCATCATTATCTAGCCCTGTATGGAAGCAAAAAAGTAAAAAAAGAAAACATTTGAAAGTTATGAACGTCGAAAGTTCCACATTTTGACACTTATTTTAACGCATTTTTGGGCGCGAATAAATACCATAAGAAAACGGAAAATTGCAAAACGGCTTCCATACAGGGATAGATTTTAGTTTGTTGAATAATTAGTTCGACAATGCAAATAATTTTATTTTGAACAGATAGATTTAGTAGTTTTTTCATAATATCTAAACTGCCAAAGGTCTGTTTATAAAATTTCGCAATCTCTTCCGCACGTGTTGTCGGTTGATATAAAATGCATTTGAACCCCGCGCACAAAATAGTTCGTGCCGTCGACTAGTGTACCCTTAAGGCGCAGATACCCCTCAGTAGCTGATTTTAAAATGAGAATCGCGTCTTAACGGCTAATCGTAATTTTTAGGAAAAAATATATGTTACATCTAAGACTATTTTCTTGATAATTTAATATAAAAAAAAAAACAATTTTAGTCGTATGACATAGTGTAATTAATTTGTAAAGTTATGTCTAACACGAAAAAAAAAACGAAAATCGCACCAAAACTGCCTGGGCGTATTTTAACGAAATTGTCACCATCTCAAAGACAATTTAATTGCCTACATTTTGATCTGAGGCTTTTTTTTACTGAATTTTGGGTCGCGCGGGTGTGAAACCAGTGCGCGTTTTGTTTCCTCAAGGTCGTTGGCGACTATCGTCGTCTTAAACAAAAAAATCCCTCTACACAAAAGTTTCCGCGAATCGATGTAACATTTCAACGTCTGGAAGCGTTAACCGATTCTGCAGACAGACATTTGCCTGCTTGTCATGTGGCCGCTCATAAATCGGCCCGCTAATAGAATAAGTGTCGTTCCGTGGACAGTTTCCGCGAGGTGTCACCGCTGCTGACGCAACCGCGGTCTGCGGCGCGTCCCGACGGCAAATCGAAAACATATTAAAGCCGCCGATCAAAGAGAGCTTTCCCTCGCGCACCAGATTTATGGTATTACTGAAATGTTTTGTAGATCACGCGTAATGTTAAACATGGATTAAAAGACGTCTAAATAAAATGTGCTGTAAACGGATTTCGGTAAACTTATATGTGACACTAGCCAGAAATTGTGTAAAAGCTCGGCTTTTAGACCGAAAGTTATCGATGTCTTCGGATTAAGAGATGAAATTATTTGAAGTCTGCGTCCTAAATCTTACAGCACTATAATACAAGATGACGTGACAAGACACGGACAAGATGACCTGACGTGTTCAAGTCTTCTTTTGTTATTTCATTATCCTTTTCCATTGTTACTATCAATGAGCCCAACCTTGTGCTTTGCCCATAGTTTTTATTTGCAGGTTTTCCCACCTTTTATTCTATAGCTTCATGACCATCATAAATCCATAGATGTACCTACACTGTTGGACATATGCCTCTCCAGTTGCAGGCCAGCTAGATCCTCATCTTTGTTTTCTTTTATATCATAGTTGATAAAAAAAATTAAAAATTTACTTTGGTTAATCATGAATGCTGCTTCAACTCTCATTAGGCTCTTGCAGGTCAGCTAGATCCTCATCTTCGTTTACTTTAAAACCAGAGTTGAAAATAAAATGGCTGTGATTAATCATATAAGCTGCTTCAAGCCTCATTAGGGTCACCACAATGACTATTCTTAATCTTCACTGTAGTTTTCCCAAGTTAATAAACTTACTGATCCAACGTCATCGACCTGATAACGGAAGTACAAACAGTCAAAGACCTTTCAAACTAACTAAGTCATTGTTGTGCTGTTTTTATTCTCACGTTTTTACTTGGTGACCGCAAACGTTAGTGTGGTTCTCGCCATACTTCTTGGCCGCTCTGAAGTTGGCTCTCCGATGCGCAAGGCACGGCGTGGTGTTGTTTTTGTATGAGATTTACTACTGCGCAGCCATTGTAGCCAATCTTAGGGCGGCCAAGAAGTTTGGCCAGAACTATACCGTATGTACTACATCTACTCTTGCTTGTTTAAATTCCAATTACTATAGGCGGAATGTTTCCCTGCGCTGCAAAGGCTGTCAAGAATATTTTATCACAAAACTGTGTGCAATGTAATATTTGTACTAATATTTGCTATGTACGAAACGCTACCACTTCATAACATGGATAAAAAGTTTCCTAAAATCTAACTGGCAGAAAGATTTTTATTCGATTTTGTTAAAATGTGTTGATAATCGTCCTGTCGTTGTTTCCATAGTTAATCTCTTCTCAGCAGCTTATAAAGAGCAAATCCAAGGTTTTTACGTTTTTTCTTCATCCTCCAAGTGCCTATATTATTCGACTGAAGTGAATCTAAATTTTCACCTTATCTAAACGCAAAACAGCTTCGGATTACAATTTGATAGATAAATCCAATCCATCTAATTGAGGTCAGAAATTGCATCGCAATCGCATTAAGATTGCGCCACAGAATAAAATGTACATTGTAAATTTTTTAATTTTATAGATTCATCGACGTTTTGCACTCGAAAAATTGTGCCAAGTCTTAGTCATGATCTCCTAGCAAGCGTTCGCAGGCGATCTGTTAACGAGTTTGCTCCCGATGTCTTTTCTACGCCCCTTGCTAGTTAATTATCACTCTGTAACGCAATTAGCTCCTTGGGTGCTATACGTTGTTCATTAGCGTATCGCGGCATTTGTTACCGTTCGTAGCGTTGCAGGTGTGGTTCAAATTAATATTGGGTCCAAGAATAGTTCTGTTAGCATACTTGGTAAATCAAGTTAATTTGAGGTTTAAGTAGAGGATCCTCCGATTTCTGAATTAAGTATTGGTAGAGGTATTTTTCAAACTACTTTAGCGTTAAAGCCTGTCAAACTTTGGCATTAAAATAGCGTTCTTTCCACCAAAATTTGTGAATTGGGTATTAAATACTCTATTCACTAAACGGCCCTAAAGAAACTACGACACACTATTTACATACATAAAAACAAAATTAAAAAAAAATGTCGAGAGTTAAAATTGCTACGAAATCTTTTAATCCTGGTCTCGTAAAAAGCATCGTTCATAAAATATAAACGTTTCCTGAAAGCGTTTTTAAAATACGAGGTCTAGTTGCGGAAACTTAAAACAAATACCTCGCTTTCCACTTCCGCCGTAAGATTTATGCGTTGGATTATTCTGGGCTCTTTAGGACTGCGTAAGTTGTACTCCTAATGAGCTATTAAAGTGCAGTTGGCACGGCGAGCCGGCTGCATTATGCTGTAAGGGCACGTGCCACTCGCGATCTATGATACCCTGGTAGCTGGTAGTTTTGTTGTCTCAGCCGGCTCGCGTTCACATTTATTTGGTAATTGATTTGCGACAATTTGATATACGAGTGTTGTGTTACCGAAAACAATTATTTCTGCTGCGTACAGAATTTCATATTGTTGGCACCACATCGAACACTGACGTTAACTATAATCCGGCTCGAAGGACCAAAAATATGTAGGGTCTTTACACCTTTTAATGATGATAGTTTTTAATGGTACGCAAGAATTCGTAATAATAAACTTTATTGATTGATGATGGCATTAATTGAATGTATAAATAATTATATTTGTGTACTAATATATAGACCACGCGTAGCAAGTAAAGTGCTGACACAATGGTGTCAAATTTGTACGTGTTTACACTGTACTGTTATGCTCGTAAAAGACAAAAACAAAATTCCACGCTTATTCGGCCAGAAATTTTTGAAGTATCACATTTATAGATGTTGTGTGCAACAACAGAAAAAGCAAAAATATAGGTGTTAACGAAATACACTCGAATGAGCAACACCCATTTATGTGGTGATGTTGTTGTACAACATGTTTTCTATTGCCCACATAAGATCCTGAGTAATTTGTTTACTATCATTCAACAAAAACAAGTTATTTACTCGACGGTATCTAGGTTGTCTACCGCTCGCGTATAACCGACACCACCTTCGTCAATACGAGCTTAATTTTTGGCGAGTTGTTTCAATAACATGCCCAAGTGATGCGACAGTTTTATAGACGTTTAACACATGTCACATGTTGACGGTGACATGCATTTACGTCGGACTTACGTTGCTTTTGCGCACTGCACATTGGCCTGGCGATGCACGGCGCAATCGCACCAAAGAAATAGGGCTGCGATGCCGCAATCATTGGGCCTTGATTTATCCCTGCGCGAGCCACGCGACTATCTCCCGCACCGCCCGCGTCATGTGACGCAGCGCATCGTCGGTGCTAAATGTATGTGTTTACAAGCCAAACGAAGTTTACAATCACCGATAACCTGTGGGTTATGAATCAAAAGGAAGCAAGTCTGGTGCAGGCGGAGCGGGGTGCGGCTGTATGTGGTGTGGTGGTGCGGTGGTGCGGTGCCGGGTGCAAGAGCGCGGCGTGGGCGCGGGTCGCTGACCGCTGCACAGAGCGCGCGCGCGCCCTGCCAGCGAAAACGGCAGAAAACCTCACGAAGGGCGGCAGCACACGGTGTCCGCATTTAGCTCGGGCTGACGTCGCTGAGTCACCGAGCCGCGAATAGCGTCGGTTTGTTGTTGCATCGCTCGCTCCCGGCTCTCCCGCCGAGTATTTCGAGCGGGCGGCGCGGCGCGGCGTGCACACAGTCCTGCGCGCACTGCGTCCGCGACCGGTCGCGCCATGCCCCCGCTGCCCGCGCCGCCCGCGCGCCTGCGCCGCCCGCACGACGCGTGTGACGCTGGAGCCATCGTCACCACCATCAGGGACACAGTCAGCTGTAGTTGGATATTTTATAGTGAGTGTCGCCCGCGCCGCCTACCCGCGCACCCGACCACCGCGACTCGGAACACCTCGACCGTGGACCACGTTTTGTGTAGCGCGCCACGAAAATTCGTTTTTCCGACGTTGTTCAGTGTTTTCTGCCTTTAAAAGGCTCATTCGGTTGCTGTGAATTTTCATAACAAATAACAATATCTTTCGTGTCCAAAACCGAGTGCTATGTGAACTGAAAATACTCCTTGTATTTTCACCCGAAACTTACGCTTTTAAGTGATACCGTACGTACGTAGTCTTATAAATACGGAACTCTAAAAATGTATCGATATGTAAACCATTTCTCATTTCCGCATTGAGAATCAGATGCTCCAAACATTAATTTACCACTTTTCAGACATTACATTTCTTTAATTATTAATCCACTGATGTATTTGGCGAATTAATTAAAACGCAATCGAATGCTGACATAAACAGATGTGCTACAACAAACAGTAGCCAACGCTAGTGTTGAAACAGGCACACCACTATTGTATCGATGATGAATTGCTTATCAACGCCTTGTTAGTACGCACTACCGCCATCTATTTGCGGGAAAAGGAATCATAATGTTGAAAGCAAGAAATCTAGGTGAAGCGTCTGACATCAGCAAGTCCGGAGTAAATTTAACTCTTGACGTATTTAACCGTGCTGTGGGACTGCCGCTGATTCCTCCAAACATTCGGATTGTTCTCGCATTGGCTCTTCTATTAGACGATCATTGTTTTAATTGCGTCATTGAATCGCGCGCGGCATCATTATTATTAGTGGCGTATGCGTCTTATGATACGTAATATTTTGTTGCTACGACTGTTTCGGCGGTGAATTATGTATGTCTAGCTGTACTGGGCTCTATTTGACGTAATTTTGAGCTTTGTAAGAGAGCTTTTTGTTCTTTCTATATTTACTTTGTAGACCTTGTGGTGTCAGCCAAGATCTCCTTTCCTTGGTAGCATTCTGATAGAGTGAATTTGCAGTGCAACTGTTATTCGTACTTTTCGGAGTGCGTATCAGAAGTTACTTATATCGATCTCCATATCTCCAATGTGTACTAAAATATGTGTCTCTCCATTGCTCAGGTAACAGTAGCGCGTCGACAGGGGGCGAAGGCGCCGCGCCGCCGCCCTCGGAGCCCGACCCGGCGCTGGACTCTATGCACATGATGCTGGACCCCCACCTCAGGCCTATCTCGCCGGACCTCAACAATGAGGAGTCCAAGAGGATATTTGAAGAGCACAAGCAACTTGCGCAGGAGTACCTCAAGGTAGGATTTCCCCCTGAGAAAATCTACATAAAAAGGCAAAAGCTAAAATAGATTATTTATTGTTAATCCACTTATCTAAATTATCCAATCAGGAGAGGAAAAATGTATTGTCATCAAAGATAACAGCTGCCAATCAATCTAAAACATGAATATTTTTTGCTTTCTTTTTGGATGTTACATAAAGGTTTATTATTGGAATAGTTAAATTTACGATGATTTTACCCAACAATGAAATGATAAACCTACGTAAATTAAATTTTGCACATGAGTGGGTAATTATTGTAAATCAAAATCACGTAAGAGACATTGCGATAATGGTCCTTAGGCGCGAATTTTTACGAAATATGTTATCTAGTCTAGATAAAAAGATAGAGAGAAGGGAAATGAGAAAAGCCAAACAAACACGCAAACTTCATCACAAGTACTCTCGTTACTAAAAATGATGTTATGCAATATTTGAACATGGAATTTGTATAATTTCAGATACAGACTGAGTTTGCATACCTCAGCAATCACAAAGCCGAGTTGGAGGAGAAAATGGACGATGACGAGCTACGGCAGAAGAGAGAGATTATACAGTTGGAGAAAGAAAAGGTAAATATCAAGTTTTAAGAGATATTTGTTCTGAAACAAACTTTCCAAATAAGCTGTCCCAGCATACATAGTTGTTATTCAGTACTTTTTTTCAGTAGTCTAGTTTAACTCAACAATAAAGTATTTCATACTATTGGGCAGGTATTTTTTGACTTAAGTAATGGGTCGGCCATACATATAGGTATGTGGCGATATTTGGGAGAGACCCATTGACCTCCTGCGTTTGAGGCTGTATGTACTGGACTACATATCCTCAAGGAATTAGTCGCCACCCCGCCGTATATAACTTCTATTTGTTTAAGAAATTAACTCAATATTTTTTAAATTCCAGGACTCATTGATCAAGCTATACTGCAGCCTAAAGAAGCAGCTAGCGCGAGCGGAGAACGACAGTTGGCTACATCCAGAGGAGATGCCCAACGAGTGACCGCAGAACGCTGGAGACCGCCGGGACCACTGTGACTCGCTTCATATGTGTCATTGATCTCAACATACCAAATGAGCCTTCAACTTTTCGTTCTCTCCTTATTTACAGGTTTAGTTTATATTGCATGTTAAAATAACGTCGCTTGTACTAAACGCTACGCCTGAACTAAAAGCCCTTTCGTCTAAAAGACGTACGTACAGTAACACTATTTTCTTAATGTCCCTCGGCAATCATCGCATTTCCGAATACAAAACAATGCTAATTTCCATGTCCATCAATTATTAGATTTATCGAGTATAATAATTTGAATTCAGAACTAAGTACTTTATTGTTGTTTTGTTTTGATTACCGTGTGAACTTTATAGAGCTGTTAAACTATTTTCCTTTAGCAGCTTTCCTCCCATTTTAAAAATAAATTACAATAAGTTAAAAGAGTATTAACAAACTACATACTTCCAAGTTGATGAGAGCGTCCGATCTGCACTAAGTGCTAAGGGCATCTGATAGAAATCTGACGACTGATGAAAAACGTAGTTTGCCAAGGGACATTAAAAAATTAGTTGGACTGTACGTTACTGTAAAACCGTGGGCGACCGTGCGTTGTCGATTTGTGTACAAGCGCAATATACAGTCATATTATGTAGTTATATAGTTTTGTAACCTTGACATTTTATCAGTTTCGCTGTTATTATACATAGGTAACCATTATCTTTCAATCTTCACTAACTTTACCACAGTAAACAACTAATGTCTTTGTCGTTGTAATAAGCACGTTTTAGTGCTTTATATGTGAGTGTTACCCAAAATATTGAAGTAGTTTGTCATACTTTTATATGGAAGTATAGAAATGTGAATTTGTTTACGTTATTATTTTATCTCATTCGGTCATTTATTTTATAGAGTGTGGTATGCATTTGTTTTGATTGTATAAATGTAAGATAGTATTTAGCAGTATTAGATAAGTTAAATTATGTTAAGTTTAATAAATTTTTGTGAAATATTTTATGGTTTCATTCCGAAACATCGAATACACACCTATGCTTCTCATAACAACAAAACATAAACTTTGTTTCAAGGCTCATTTCTTAGCACATACCACAGATAATAATTATAATACTAGCATAGCACATACACATACCGAATAAACCATAAAGATTTCGTGTGTTTGAGATATGGATGCGCGTTTAAAAAAAATCTGCACTTGCGTGTCTTAACGAGGATCCACTTCCAAAACTAACAAACTTTTTAAATGCGATTTTGTGAATTAATCCTTGGGTTTTTGGATCTATCTGGTGAAGCTTGAGACGGCACTCGACGGTAATTATTACGAGCGCGGGTTAAACACACGAAAGTCTATTATTTCTGCTTTTTTTCCGGCTAGCACACGCACAATATTCGTAGGAAAGAGGTGCAAAGCAACGTTATTATTCACTAGAATCTGCCTCACGACAATAAATTGATGTATGAATTTTAAATTTGGTAGAAGTTAGCTTTCAGCCACGTCTGTGACCTTCTTTTTTGGGCATTGTTGTTGTGTGCTGTCTAGCGAGAAAGGCAAGTAAAGTCCGTCTTAGGGATGGGCGATACTAATTGAATCGAAATAAGATCGATATTTTATCGATTTAAATTAATTAATTAATCATAATAATAATCGATCTTTTAACATTTTTAACTAATTAAAACAGCACACTACAATGCCCGAAAAAGAGGTCGGGATCATAGCCATCGCCCCACATTGCTGGTCACTTTTAACCTTTTGTCCTAACAAATGTAGTGAGCCTATTGCTTATCCTCTCGTGATATAAGGTTATCATCTATACTATGAGGCCAATAGACAATAGGTTTACCGAATAATTATGGAAAGTACAGCATAGTGATAACCCTGGCAATATTCATTGATGTCCTCGGCTCTGGAGAGCGAACGGGTGTATGCGACAGTTTCTTCATCTCTACGGAAATATGTGCATTATAATGTGGAATTAGGAATCAATATACTATGGTGACTTTAAATTGACGCCGTCAATGTCTTGCCCTTACTGAAAAAAACCAACCGGTGTTCTGCATTACCTTTAGTTGGAGTGTTTACGCAGCTCGTCACGCATCCATGGACCTGACGGGGCCTTAGTCTGTTCAGGCGGCAGACTCCTCAAGTCTTACCTGCTGACCATAATAAATATAACCATTACGGCCGGAGACCGTTACGCGCTCTCTGGCGCCCGGTGCGTCTGCTACGGATAAGCAGGCAGGTTCTATCCACCCGCTCCCTTTCCGCCAGGTCTTTTTCAACCATTACTTCCTCGCAGAAGGTGATGCCCTCCTTCGTGCAACCCTATTTAGGGCGACAACTAAGATGTTACGGTGGAGACGAGTGTAGGTTTGATAGGTAAACAATAAAAATAAACTTGTCAGTCCAAATAATTTATTATTTCAATTGTCATAGTCACAATATAGTTTATTTTTTGTTAACTGGAATGCTGAATGAACGTTATAAACATAGTCATTGATGATTAATTTGGCACTTTAGATTATTAATTCATCAATTTGTTGAGATTCGAACCTTAGACAAATAAATGCTTTTACGATGAACACATCGTCATTGTGGTGTGTTATATGGACGATTCATCAAGTAACAACTTATGTACAATATAATTACAATAATCGTCTACATGACTACAATATTCGGACGCAGCGATGGAACGAGTGGCGGTGTTACTACTGCCCATAGCGTCATCGGTGCGACCGTACAGTTCAAAATGTTAAACAATATACAAAACAGTGTCGGGTGAAACAGAAATCCTTGAAAATCTATATTTACTGTTTATTTTTATTGTATATTTATACAACTATAGACTGTGATGTACTGCATACAATTTAGGTAAATAAATAAACTTGAAAATTTCTCTACTACTATCATAAATTTACAATATGTTTTACTTTACATAGTGATATGATCTTATGTTTATTAATTTATGTAATAAATAGTAATAAAAGCGATATAACTCAAATCACTAACCAATTTTAAATATATCCAAATTCATGTACAGAAATAATTCGGCATCGAGAGGAATAATCTCGGCCCTTTTGAGTTCAACCAAATCATTCAATTTCTACTATGAAAATAAAATATAACGTCAAATAAAAATACGACTAATTATAATAACAGTCGTCTATTAAAATATATTTTCGTTGTCAGGGCCCGATGTTTTATGATAAACTATATTAATTTAAATTATACAGGAATGAAATCTGATAAAACTTCCACTTAGCTACCATTCAAAATACTAATAAGAGAAAATCATAATAAAGGCAATTCCATCAAGCCTTTTTTACCATAATGATATACATGCACTCAAATATTATCATCATTTTATTACCTCCTATCAATAACGCCGTGATTTGAAACATCATAAAAATAATTAAGGCAACAGTCGCTTTAAATATATATAGAACTATTGTTACATCTACAAGACAACATAAAATCGATAGATGGACATCATAAAACTTGTCATGTTGTAGGTATAACAATGAGCGTATGGAACAGTTCCCTTAGCTACATATAATAATCTCACACAATAGTATGCATAACACATAACACTGTTCGGTGATCGCAACTAACACGATAGTGACAAATCTCGAAACACAACATACGACAACTAGAACTCACTGGACATAACTGTATGAAAATATTCTCTCGGTAGTCAATGGCCGCAGTGAACCTAACAGTTTGTTAAAACACTATATTAAAACGAAGATTTAAACTTACTTTATCGGATTGTTGGTGGCAACTCGAAGGCAGTTTGTTAATGGTGTGACACTCATGTGCCTCTAGCTTTACTAACCGATCATGACAAGAAGCCGAAGGTATTCAAATCCTATCATAGTGGCGAAGATTAGCACCGCGAGCATCAAATCATTCTATACAAATACTAGAAGACAACGAGATGATTAGAACAGTTCGCGTTGTGATCAAATGGATATAGGAAATGTACTTATTACAATGAAATATACAGTTTAGAAAATAGTGTATAATGTTAGAACAATTGTAAATGCTATCATCATACTGGAAGTGACAGAATTAATCTGAAAAATCTTGAAAAATAATATTAATATTTATAACGAACAAGAAGATAGAGACAAACATTAACTATTTGAATAAAATTACCTAGATTTAACTGGTCATGGAATGGAGTATTCTGCAAACACCAGAGCTATTGCGCGTGCGCATAATACCAGTTATTCTAGTAAATGTAAGTAACTAAAGTCTACTAATGGCTCGTTCGTGGGCTCAACCACAAGTCGTTATAAGGCGATACAACGCGTTACTATAGAATACACTAACTCTCGAAAAGCAACAAATCAGTGTTTTTTAACTATATAATAATATTTTTTTATAAATATCTCTCGCAATTACATACGTACGTCAAACAAGAAACAATATCAAATAAAGCACTCTAACACATCCGACGCAATACTAAATTGAGCAACGTTTACAGGGAATACAACAAATTACAGCGTTTATCATGTATTGTCAACAGTTCTCAGGACCACGAGTCGTATATTAAATCTAATAGATATAAAACTTCAGATATAGGAATATGGAATAAAATCTGATATCTAACAAGAGGGAAGACTGGTATGGTCAATCGTTGTCATTCCTGAAACAAAAGATAAATTTCGTTAGAATACGGCACACTAAAGTTTTTAGTAGGAAGATACGAAACATTGGCCATTCAAAAATTTACAATCTTGGTAAGAGAATTTTCAAACAATAAATAAATTATTATTTGACCGAGCTATGTCCTGGGGAGGGAAAGGCAGCAGTGGACGTCTTTCGCCTGATATGATGATGATGAGCTATGTCCTAACTGCGGTTCACTAATGTTTCACCAAAACACAATTGACAAATTTTTAGTTTACAACCAACGTTTCGTATACTATTTATTTCACAAACAACTGATTCCGGAAATGTTTTATTTTATAAACACTCGCTTTAAACAAATGCTTCTCTTTTTAAATGTTTCGGATAATATTTAATAATTCATACATTTTTCATGTAATATTTCGATTACTTTGGAAAAATCACTTTTATACTAAATATCATTTTATAATACATTTTCTAAAACATTTTTTGCATAATTTTATTGTACTTTAAATTTTAAATCTCCGGCGCTGCGGAAAGTGCAACCCCTTCGCCCTTACGTAAAAAAAGATAGGCACCCATGGTCACCTCCACAGCTTCGGTTTGCTGGTCGCCTCTGGCGAACAGCCTCAGCTGCTACGGCTCGCACGGGTGCCTTTGCTTTGTTACAGCGGACGGGGTTTGCTCTCGCACCTCCGGTTTTACCGGGGTGCCCCGATTCGGTTTTGGAATAGTTTCAACCATAAAGTGGCATGAACTAAAAGAGGAACGGAATCAATGACACGTCATATCAGGTCACCGAAACACAAAATGGCGGCAAACGTTTCATGATCGTACAAGTAAGAAGTCAATATTTAAAACGTTTTATTCCTAACGTTGTTTTTTATGAGATAAAATTTAAAAAATAATAATTGTTTGTCAAATATACGTTATTAAAAAATAGTTTATTGGGTAATTATTTTCTTAAGTGAATTATATGGCAAACTTGTTGTTGTATGATGATGAAATGACAAATCATGATTTTGCCAATCGTTGCTTCATCATCATCATCTGCCTAGCCTTTTCCCAACTATATTGGGGTCGGCTTCCAGTCTTACCGGATTCAGCTAAGTACCAGTGTTTTACATGAAGCCTATCTGGCCTCCACAACCCAGTAACTGGGTAACACGGTACCACTATTAATTATTATTACCCCACGGTATTTTGTGAACTGACTTTAAGTCTTAACAACTTTTTTATTCAGGTGATGCATTACAAAATAAATACATACCTACCAAGTATGTCGAGTCGAACTTCTGCCGTCCCTCACTACCACCACTGCTGAAACCCGATGGGTCACTGGCTCACACCGCTGAGGAGAAGGCAAATTTGTTTGCCTCTCTTTTTGCGGAATCTTCACGTCTGAATCCTGGTGATTCGCGGCCCCCTCCTTCTCCTGATGGGTGCGAGACGAGTATGTCGGACATTCGCATTCATCAAAAGGACGTCCGTAGGGTGCTGCGCAACCTCGACGTGAACAAGGCTAGCGGCCCTGACGGCATACCAGCTATAGTTCTTAGAACCTGTGCGCCTGAACTGTCTCCGATCTTGACACGCCTATTCCGCCTTTCATATGAGACTGGAACAGTGCCGAATGCTTGGAAGCAAGCCAACGTACAGCCCGTGCCCAAGAAGGGCAGTAGAGCTGACCCGGCCAACTACAGACCCATCTCTGTAACGTCCATACTCTGTAAGAGTATGGAGCGTGTACTCAACACTAAGCTCCTGGCATACCTAGAAACTAACGATATCCTTAGCGACCGCCAATACGGCTTTCGCCGAAATCGGTCTACTGGGGATCTTCTAGCGTATGCCATTCACATATGGAGTGAGGCCATCGAGAGGCATGGGGAAGCGCTTGCCGTCTCCCTCGACATCTCGAAGGCTTTCGATAGGGTCTGGCACGAAAGCCTTATTGGTAAGCTTCCTTCATTCGGTTTGCCCGGTGGTCTGTGTGATTGGATTGCAGACTTCCTGACAGATCGGTCCATTCGAGTGGTTATCGATGGCTGCTCGTCGGACCAATTGGATATTAATGCCGGGGTCCCTTAGGGGTCCGTACTGTCAGCAACATTGTTCTTGTTGCACATTAACGATCTGCTGAAGCCCGGCACCTTTGGGTATGCAGACGACAGCACTGTTGCTGAGAGATACTTGTCCAACGCGCGTGCTACCGGGCCTCAGGTCCGGTCTCTCCGGGAGGCCATGGTGGAGCGCTTGAACTTGTCCTTGCAGGCAGTTTCCGAATGGGGCGATGCCAATCTGGTCAGGTTTAATGCTGCTAAAACCCAGGCGTGTCTTTTTTCCGCTAAAAGGATTCAATTCCACCCGGCTCCTACTTTCCGTGATGTAACCGTGCCAATAACGGACCATCTTGAGCTTCTTGGCGTTACGTTGACATCGACTCTCAATTTTGGGCCATACATTGAGGCAAAGGCTCAGCTGGCTGCCAAAAAGTTGGGGATCCTTGCGAAGGTGAGAAGGTACTTCACGCCGGAACAGCTGCTCAACTTGTATCAAGCGCAAGTTCGATCGTGCATGGAGTACTGTTCTCATCTCTGGGATGGATCTGCCAAATACCAGCTTGATGCACTAGAGTCGATCGAAAAGCGGGCCAAGAAACTCATCGGTAATGAGGCACTGGTCAAGTCAAAGCTCCAGAGCCTTGAACATCGTCGCCGAGTTGCCAGTTTGTCGGTATTTTATCGGTTACATTTCGGGGAGTGTGCGATGGAATTACATGATTTAATTCCGCCCAGCCCGTTCCATCATCGGACTACCAGACGTACGGCGATGCGTCATCGGTACATGGTGGACATCCCACCCATACGCACAAAACGTTTTGGGGACACTTTTATTATGCGTACATCTAAAGAGTGGAATTCCCTGCCGGAATCTGTGTTTCCCGATAGCTACAATCTAGGGGTCTTTAAGTCAAGAGTGAATAGGTTTCTTCTAGGCAAGCGTGCTCTATCGTCGACCACATCATCGCTTACCATCAGGTGAGATAGTGGTCAAGCGCAAGCCTATAGATAATAAAAAAAAAAAAAAAAAAAAAATGTCAAGTCAATAAAATAAAAATATGCCAATTTAAACAAAAAACTGTTAATTATAATAGACAACACCTTTTTACACCATAAAATGATGTTCGATACCTAATAAATAGTTGGTTTATTGTTTCATATATGTACGCTGATTATTATTTATTATATACTTTAATGTACACCACAAAATACATACAGGACAAACCTTTACAAAACCAAGTGTACAATGGGCGGTCTTATCGCGCTAGGCAATCTCTTAATGTAAAAAACTTTTTAACAAGAAAATTAACAACAATAATAACGAAATGGATAATGATTTAGGACGAAAACGAGTGCGCGAAATTTTATAAACAGACCTTTGGCAGTCTGGATATCATGAAAAAACGACTAAACGTATCTGTACAAAATAAAATTATTTGCATTGTTGAACTACTAATCTATCCCTGTATCAGGGCTGTATGGAGGCCGTTTTGCAATTTTCCGTCTTCTTATGGTATTTATTTGCGCCCAAAGATGCATTAAAATTAGTGTCGAAATGTGGAACTTTCGACGCTCATAACTTTCAAATATATATAAATTTATTAAAAAAAAAAAACCGAGCCACGGAGGAGTCTCATGTAATTAATGGAAATGGAATCCGCAAACCGTCCTCGGCAAGCATTGTTTAACCTTGAAGATCGACCAAGCAGGCTGTTTTTATTTAGTAACTAGATTCTGGCAGCGGCTTCGCCCGCGTATATTTTGAATATTATCCCGAGGGAATATAATCCCTCGGGATAATATTCAAAATATAGAGGAGCTCGTGGCTAAGTAATAACAGCCGCACGGGTCGATCATCAAGATTAAGCAACGCTTGACGAGGTCGGTCCGTGGATGGGTGACCATTTCAACATACCGAGTTTCCTCCGTGCCTCGGAAAGCACGTTAAGCCGTTGGTCCCGGCTGTCATTTGAAGATCTTTGACAGTCGTTACGGGTAGTCAGAAGCTTGAGATCTGACACCAGTCTTGCCAAGGGGTACCATGTTACCCAGTTACTGGGTTGTGGAGGTCAGATAGGCAGTCGCTCCATGTAAAACACTGGTATTTAGCTGAATCCGGTAAGACTGGAAGCCGACCCCAATATAGTTGGGAAAAGGCTAGGCAGATGATGATGATCCCGAGGAAATATATTCCCGGGATAAAAAGTTCTACTGACTATAATCTTATCCCTGTGCCAAATTTCATCCAGATCCGTTTGAGCGTGAAGAAGTAACAAACATACAAACACACACACACGCATATACTCACAAACTTTCGCCATTTATAATATTATTGTGATAAACGTACGTATTGTTGTAGTACATTTTGATGCAAGTGGTCGAACTTTGTCATTACAGTCGAGATGGAATAGACCCCTGAGCTGAAGGCAAGGCCGTTATGAAGCTGAGAGACCGTTGACACAAACGACGTTTTTCAACACACGCGAAAAAGTAAACAAAATTTCATAAATATTATATTTTATAACTATGTGAGGGTTGTATTAATTACCTACTTTAAGATCTGCAGGCTTATTACGTATCTTTTGCAAGAGCAAAACGATAGCGATTTTTGCGCAATAATTACTCTGCAATACAGAAGTTTTAGAGTTGTTGGCTGTTTTTTTTTTAATAAATGCATTTGACAACCAGCGAGCGATTAGCAAACCATTGTGTAGGACTTACCATACCTAGACTGCAGGTAATGCCGACTTTTATGACATAAAGCGTCTGATCGCTATCGTTTTGCTCTTGCAAAAGATACGTAGTAAGCCTGCCGTATTACAATAATCTATGCGCCTTTGTAATCATTTATTTATATGCACTATGAAATTTAATTCACTATTATTCGGGCATTCACTAGTTTCATTTTCATAAACACCGCAACTTACATGGCGGCCCTGCCAGTATGGACAGCGGACCTTACAACTAAATCATTGCGAAAAACGGCGGTTTTTTTTTCGTGCACCTTGCTTGGTTTTCGTTGTGTGTCAATCTGCCTGTATTTTCCTGGTGTTGAAAAAATAGAGTTCATGTCGTTTACCTGTGACGGTGTGAAGACTAGCTGGACTGCGCGGCGGCGGCGCGGCGCGCTTGCCACTTGAAGTCCACCTGCATGAGCCACTGTTGGCCGCGCGAGCGGTTGCACTGCCGCAACACCGGCTTCCACACGTCACCCGAGTCGGGCTTGTCCAGGCACATGCCTGTGTTCGTGTGCTTTATTGTTCGCGTCTGGAAAATGTCAGGTATACGTGTAATAGTAGTTAATGCAATGGTCATATAATAGAGGGTCAGCAAAACACGAGCACGCGAAACCGAATGTGATAATAATAACACGCGAGTGTTTTAATACCTAATTATATACCGTTGCATACACTACTTTATCTTCACTCTTAAATTTGAAATAAAACAAAAGTGGAAACGAATAAATATGTGGTATGGCGGGTAATTTAGATTCTCATTGGGCATGACTGCGCAGCTCGCGCCTCCATAAACTTGTCGACATTATTATTAATTATTTATTTTATGATGAAGTTGTTTGAAAATCGAAGGAAAATGTTGCACTGTAATGGTTTTTTTTTATTTTACCTATCCACGAATATAAAGTACATGTTCATACAATATTTTTTGAATTCATATTTGGAACATTACGTTGTGAGTGTAGATAAAATATATTATCGCCTAAATTAACTTAGTTATATGATGTATGGCATGACAGTCGATTATTACCAATATTTGACTACAGGCTATGGATGACTCCACCGCCGGGTCATCAGTCCAAATCATCACAATTTAAGATTTGATAACTTTTGCTTTGGTCAAACACAAAACGTCGCATTCTTCGTTCAATTCCTGTGTTGAGTCAAGTACTGCTGTGTTTGTTCGTTCAGAAATCTTCACTAGCTCCTCGGACTCGCAGTAATGTTATCCCATTTTTTGGGCCAGCCTATTGGCATCAATATAACGTAACTGGCTACTTGCCGTGCATACAGCACTGCCTTCTTCGAGATATACAAACTTTAAAAAATACCTTAGAGTCATAGGTCCACTCCTGGTTGCCGCGCATGCCATGGCAGCGGATTAGTTTGATAGGTCCACGCGGATGCGCCGCGTCCAAGCAATTGTCGTCCGACATTATCTGCTTACGCTTCGTATACGCAAACACCTGGAGAAAACAGTACAATCAGGACATCGAACTTCAACCCGCTTATTACTCTTAGTAAAAAGCAGGCAAGAATATACTCTACAAAAAAAGAACTTATACAGATGTAACGGAAATACGTGTGATTATATTTTAAAAACTGCTTCGGCCTCACATTCGACAAGGACATCATAGACGATAGAGATAAAAAAAATATTTTTCTAAAGGAAATTAACGAAACTACTAGTTGAAAAATGCTATTACACTGTCAGCGAGTTTTTAAATATGAAATTGCTCAATAATATTTCAATTTATTATGTTTGTTATTTCTAATTTTATATTCTAAGACTATTATTTTTCCAGTGAATTTGACTTAGGTAGAATGATCCAATTGTTTTTTCTTTTTTACAACATCAAAACTATGTTTTGTTACCTACATTCTCAAAGAAAAAATTTGCATTTGCTACACAAATTTTGGGCCGCTGATGCCAACTTTGTGAGGAAAATCCATTTCCCTTATAATAGTTTCCACCTTTCCGTTACACTCTGTATACCCGCTAGTAGAACAAGATATAGCACACCGAAAGAAAGAAAAATGGTTTTGTAAAACGTACGTGTATCAACGTTGTGAAATTCGATGTATAGTTCTCGCCAAACTTCTTGGCCGCTCTGAAGTTGGCTACAATGGCTGCGCAGTACTAAATCTCATACAAAAACAGTACCGTTTCGACGTTTTACCGAAGTTCGCTTTCCGTGCCTTGCGCATCGGAAAGCCAACTTCAGGGCGGTCCAGAAATTTGACGAGCACTATAACATATAACTGCCAGGTACTGCTACGAACTGAAGTAAAGACTTAACCGCTCAAAGCCTCTCTTAAAAATAGGGTTTGACCACATTGAGCAGACTACTTGTGACTTATGGCGATAGTACTTTCCCATACTGGACTACTAGATTCTATTATTAGAAGGCGAAGCTGAATGCACTAACTGCTCAGGTCGTGGTTAGTTCAAATTGTACAGGATGGATAGTTATAACAGGTCCTTGCGGTAAAGTAGTCTAAATACCATTTTTTTCTCCCTTCCTTCAATTAAAGATAAAAAAGTTCATATTAGAAAGATTTGATTCTTAAGGCAAACATTTAGGGATGTTCTTTTTTCCAAATTGAGTAAGTGCGATTCTTTGTTCAGGCAAGTGACTTTTTAAAATGTTACAATACAGTTTTACTTAAAAAAAAAAACAAATGTATCTTCTGTGTGAACCAATTTTTACTTAAGAAACACGTTTCTGTAACGGTAATATCAATATTTAAAATTAATATATGTTTTTTTCTTTTTTTTCTCCATGGCTCTCTTCGACGTTCCACCCTGTTTTTCATAGGTACCCGAAATTTAGAAAATTAATAATCAAGGCTTGTGTTTAACTTACTACCAGATTTAGTAAAATATAGTTAGAACTTTACGAGGACCTTATGAACGCCACTGACGCTGCGATTGGCACGGCCACCTACTGGGGCCAAACTATTTGTAGAGTTTCCATCGACTCAAAAAGAAGAAGTTAAATATAACGCAAAAAAAAACTACACTACATAAATATGTACTGTCCACAATAGCTAATTTCACCAAAATTAAAACCCCATTTTAATATGAAATAATAAATTTCATATTAAAATTATTACCAAAAATATTACAATTTGCTATATACTAAAGCAAATGACTCAAACTAATCATTGTTAACCCAAAAATAGTTACTTATCACGAAATTTTATAAATTATTAGCAAATTTAGTAAATGATCACCAAATCAACACTAATTGAAAGTTATTAAAAAAAGTATTTTTTTACGACTTACCAAATAAGTGAATAAATTTCAACGACAAGATCCCAAGCTCGCTTCGCTCGCTTTCGAACTTACGGGTGTTGATGTTTACTTCAGTAACTGACGGGGTCGAGTTGTCACCCATTCAGTATCAATACTCACCAAGTAAGAATACCGCTAGCGACACTCTTTATAATTCCTACATTTTATAGCAATTATAGTGGTTTATATAGCGCATTAATTTGCTCACTAAGTTTTGGTGATCATTTACTAAATTTGGTGTTTAGCATTCATTGTGTAACGGAAAGGTGTGATCATATATTAGAAACTACATTTGCCCAGAAGCTAGTTTTACAATATAACCACACCGCTCTGTTACAACCTAATATGTTTTTGGTAAATGTGCAGGTCTAATGTATTATTTGGTAGAAATTATATTTAATTCCAAAAAAATATACGCCAC
This sequence comes from Orthosia incerta, assembly GCA_948252205.1. NCBI lineage: Eukaryota > Metazoa > Arthropoda > Insecta > Lepidoptera > Noctuidae > Orthosia > Orthosia incerta. The sequence continues at coordinate 10,882,711 of OX411759.1, forward strand.
GTAGTAGCCCCAAAACTACTTACTATCGTATCACTTCCATCCTGTAATATAATAAAAGCAAACGCATACAACACGATCTTGTAAAATTACCGCCGAAGCTTGCTTCTTTCAGTTCCAGAGTCAGTACAAGCAGAAATCTTATAACGCCGAAATATCTGCTATAATTATTTAGTAACGTGCATAGAATTTATGGTAGGCAGATTATATCGGACTTGGCTAAGCTATGTCTAGTTTGTAAAATAGCGATCAACCATAATGTCTTTACAGAAAATGAAAACGTTCTTAATAAGATCGATTTAAGATTCATTCTTGCTTGCACGATCAGGCAAAGTTTTGATACCAATTTTTTTCCCTGACCACGCATACATTCAATGACACTATTATAGATTAGAACTTTATTGAAGAAAGCCCGCTAGTATTCGTCACTATTTACAATTATTAAACTATTTCCGACATAAAATGCTTACCTTCAATGATCAGCGTGCAGTTAGTTAGTAAACACTTTAAATTTTAAATCTGTTTACATAATGTTAATTGCATTACATATTTATACTGTGCCCATGAAATTAGTGTAACAACCCTTTGCAATCAACTTCTGGCAATTGACTAATCATTTCACCACGATGGTAAATATAAGCTCCACGATGAACACTCAACATACATACTTGAGTTAAAGGTATTTCCCTTATATATTTCTTATATTTCTTTTTCTTCCTCCGTCTCCTGTACTGATCATAGTAACGAGAGGTAATGTCATTACTTTTAGAATTAGTGACTTTACATATGCCCCTATTTTACTGGAAAAAAGGCTGAGTTTTTACTGAAACTTTTTGATGTTTCGGTCAATAATGGTTCGCAATTGTTTTTCAACTTTGTTTCCAGTGAATACGCGGCTTTAAATCAATTGTTTAAATAGAGTGTTAACCTGGTTCCCGCCCATTCCGTGGCAGTATCCCATGCCGAGCGCTTGTCCCGCCTTACCGCCGAGCGTGTCCAAACAGTTCGACGTTTCACTGTTGCGAATCTGAAAACAGTAATATTTTCTCGTCAAGGAATATTGTACTGCACCTGTACAAACATTTGTAAATATAAACTATTGACATTTCGACATACGTAACGTATTGGGTTTACTTAATACGATGATGTGTTTAAATTGGATAATAACACCTGTTTTCACACAGTCCATAAATATTGTGGTGACAATTTTATGTATGGAAATTAAAATTTACCTTCCATTGTACCATTTGACATTGACACCTAAAGAACTCAATATTAATTTAATTTCATGGCTAGTTATATAAATTAACACACAAACAGACTAGGCTAGGAATAAGTTAAGAATTAATATTCTTGAAAAAAAAAACAAATAATGAAGTAAGAGTTTACGAAGTTTTGATACACTTATGAGTCTTATGACAATAATATGGTAAAAAATATACTCTCCTCGATTAGCAGATGAATAGACATAAAAAATATCCATACATTATTTTAAATATCAGTAGCTCAGATGACTTGAAAATTATTTCAGGCAAAACACGTTTACTGCTGGACATATACCACTCCTAAGCGCCACCACATCTATCGTTCATGTGCTTCTCATATCATTATTGTTCAGACTTTATTTGGCAATCATTTGACTTGAAAAGTGAAAATACTGTTTTGTAAAATTAGTTATTTTTATTTTATTTATTCGGGAAAACAAACAATTACAAATTAAGAATTACAAAAAAGATAGGATACAGAAATTATACAAATGTAAAATCAACCACGTTCTCCACAGATACACAATGATGTTGCTACCTAAGTAGCTAACTATTGACCGAGCCACGACAAAAAGACAAAGAACAACAACAACTGAAACAAGCAGGTGCTGATAGTGAAACAACTACTGTTGTGTGAATATTCATTTCCAAACGCTCTCCAAATGCGTGCTCAAGGCATGCTTGTCTTATTAATGCTGTTTAAATTTGGATCTGAATATCCCAACTGTTTTTATCGCAGTAAACAGAGGAGGCAAATTGTTCCAGCACCGAGTGGTAGTAGAACCGAACTGAATTTGAAACTACTATGCAGTGGTAGCGATTCCGCGCGACGTTATATAAGGTAGAAGATCTCAGGTTCTAATCTTGTTAATAATACGCGACCAGGACCATTAGCTATAAAAAAACAACTCGTCAAATACCACCTTGAAGAACAATTTCTAGGCCAAGAATTTTTAGGGAAAACCCCATCACAATCACAAGTACTTGGACTTTTCGGGAACTGGTAATTTCGTTTAGAACAACCTCATATCCGACATCCTACCAAAATGTTCACGATTATTCTGTTGACAGTTTCGGCAACATCCTGGGAGTGGAAGGAAGTTCTGTAGTTATACCCATATCTACAGAACATCGGCATATAAATATGAAAAGCCGTTGAAAAGAAATTTGGTAATGTCAGCGCTGCTGTGCAGAATAAAGAGAAGCGGGCCAAGGATCGATCCCTGTGGTACGCCCTTGAAAACACGTTTAACACCAGATGAGATTCTCAATTACGGTCGCACTAACTCTCGAACAATTAAACAGACACAATAAATTACATCCATAGTGAGACAACTTGGAAAGAATAAGTATTGATGGATTGAAAAGCACGCAAAAATCTAAAAGACTAGAATAGCACAAATGAGATACAATTATTTACTTCCTTGAAAATCTGGCGACGCTTGAATAAAAGATTATAATGGAGACCTTCATTCTAAGAGCTCTATATTTCTTCTTTTTATTAGGATAAGGAGTTAAAGAATGATGGCGAGAAACCTCAATCGTATGGTAAAGTGAAGATAACTCACCTCTCCAAGATAGTAATATTCCAGCGGCATCTGACTCTCAGGGTAGATGTTCTCCAGGTACCACCTGAAGCTCTTGCACTTGAGGCGCTCGCGGAGAGCTTTCCTCTCGGTGACGTCACCGACCGGCACGCTCAGTGCGCCTGCTCATCATATTACACATGTAATCATAGTTTGGAACAAGAGAAACACGAACACTATGCATCTACATATAGCAATACTATATTTCTTGGTAACTAACTTTCCTGGTAATTTCTATGGAAGTCTGTCAGTCGGTCCTTGATTTGACAGATCATTAATATTTAAGAGGTACTACAATCAAGCAAGAACACGGCAATCTTGAACACTTATTATTACCGTGTCAAATTAAAAATTACGTTTTAAAAAATCAATTTAATTTACATGGCAATGCTAATATTAGTTGGAAGCATGATTACGTTATACCCAATAACAACGACGTACAGATGAATGTCGATGCGATCAAAATGTTAATGACTGGTTAATTTTGTTAAAGACATGCTGGTAACATTTACTTACGTTTCTTTATATATAAAAAACGTAAATAAATGTAAATATAGATATGGAGGGTTAATTTGTTAAAATGATGAACACGAATTGTTATTATTGTGATATAATTATTGTAATTTTGAAAGCAATCAACCCAATATATCATTATCAGAGCTAAATACGGACGGACACGCAACATGTAGTACAAATCATTGACACATAAAAAAGGTAGAAAATATGTTTCCCTCGACTTCTTTGTTCTAACTGTTATCGATACATTTATGATGCCTATTGAAATAATTACGCTCTTATCGCTTAGCCCACCTGTTCTGAATTAAGTCAGGAAAACAGAAATAAAAATGGGTGGGACCATTCTATTATATGGCTTTTATAGCTTGTTCGTCAAGTACTTTGAATAATAATTTGGCTTTATCTGTTACATTTACCGTTGATTCTGTTTTTGGAAGTGTCAACAGTTAAGAATATGCAAATGCCTAAAGCCTAAATCATCCACTAAGTGGAGTCTAAAATCAATTTAAAGCAAAACTTGAAAACTTGTGCTCACGGAACGGATATTTATTTTTTATTTTTACTAATTAATAACAACAATGCAAAGATCACAAAAAAATTAAATCTTCATGAAATTAACTTCTATGTTTTTCTTTTGAGTATATTTTATCCCACTTCTGAAGAAATTTGTTCCTCCATTTTTCAACCATTCGTAATCAAAAGTTTCCAAGCTAGACTTTAAAACAGAAACTACAAAATAGAGATGGGCTAGAGACGGGTTTAAATCCAATAACCGATTTAAGCCCGGTTGATTACGCATCTATATAAATTGGTTTAAAATCGGTATAGATAGTTCAACTCATCTTTGCGCGCGGCGCTATTTGTGGGGGTTGTTTGCTCGGACAACGACTGCCGCGTCACTGCCACACAAATGCATAATGTATAATTACAAGCGCACACACACATGGCGCCGCGCGCACAGTTGAGTTGAACTATCTATAATCGGGTTTGAACCCGGAGTTTTGCCCATCTCTACTACAAAAGACTGAATTGAGAACAGGCGCGCCCGTACCCGGGTTAATATTGTAGTAGAAATGCTTCCAGTCGTCGAGCCAGACCTCGGCGAGGCGCGCGTTGTTATGGTTGACCACGCGGCCGGTGCCTCCGGGGAAGGAGTAGGGCGTCGTCTTGCGGAACACGTGGCCCACGTGCGAGCACGGCGCGATCTCCAGCCGCCCGCCGCACATCCATACCTGGCGCGCCCCACCACCCGGTTATGTTCCCAAGCGTAGTAGCCAGGAGGATTTGCTGGTACTGAATTTGGTCTTTCGTGGCGAGCCACTCTTTTTTCACAAAATTTGGTGATTGATACTGAATTTGCAGATAGTGGTATTTCGAATCGAGCCAGTGTTTTTCACTCTTCTGATTTATCCGATGCTTTAAGAGCACCTAACATGAGATTAAGCTATATTTTGACCACAAAATGAACTTCTTTAGCATAGGTGTATGCGCGAAAGATCTACTGTCAATATTACATCAACTTACGTTATTAGTTTTTGTCAGTTTGCAGATTTCAGCAGTAAAAACTAAATCATTATTTTAGAACCGCGAGTGATATACAGTGCGTGCCACGAAAGATGAGTCTGACATGACACCACGTGGTTTGACTTGCCGACTTGCGCAGTAGACGATTAGGTCTCTTTAGCGGTATGAGATCTGTGTGCGGGGAAAAACCGGGCGTCATCGGGGCGGCGCGGCGGACAGAGCGCGCGGGGCGCGTTCAAGTCTCGACTTTCGTGGCTCGCACTGTACATAGCGGTACTCGATCCACTAGGTGGTTTTGATATGATTTTGGTTGTATTGTAGGATGTGGTTTGCGGCGGCTCGCGAAATGGCCAAAGTTCAGTCATTAAAAATTGGTCAACTTTTCAGTCTCATGATAGTAATATTGAGCGGTTTTAACATATTTATTTTATATTATACAATAAACTATTTCAAGTTACCAAATTTATTTTTATGAAAACATGATAAGAGTTGTTTACTTGAAGGCTACGGCCATCGTTATCTAAGTTTTAATTCCTTCATAAAACTGAGCAGTAACTAGACCTAATTTCACTGTAATTAATGCATTAATGGCTAAACCAGTTAGAACTCTTATTACAGTTGTTAATTTTAATATGGCAGCATGTGTCATGAATTAGTGTCTGAAACACTACCACTACAAGAGCAGTTTCTCGAAAGTGGTGACTCAAAGTTTTCAATGTAATTAAATTACACTTTTGGAAGTACCACTGAGCATCGGCTAAATAAATCGCTCACATTGGTTAAAATACTTATAACCAGCTGAATAGTTGCCGAACATTATAATCCAGGGCACGTAAGTTGGCAAGAGTCGTTAGATGCGCAGAAGTCGTTTTTTAGGTCTCATTGGTAGTAAAGCGGGGCGCGGGGAGCGTTCCGAGTGCGCGATTCGTTGGTCAGCTGACCAATCGCGTCGCGTCCACGTTCCATTCGCTCTATAAGGTGATTGGTAAGTGCGTAACCACCACTACGCCAAAACCTTGCTAAGTTACATGCCGGGGATTATACTGTTTTGACGATTCAGTCAATGGCAAAGAAACGAGTTTTATCGCGACTAAATTCTCCGATATCTTCAAATTGGTTTCCTGTCACGATTAAATGTAATTGTTTTACTGATATTCATCTGTTAAGATTTTAGTTCCTTCATAAATCTTTATCGACAGCCGAAAGTTAACCGATTTTTAAGGGTTTGTACTTGTATTCTTAATTCAAAATTTATTTCCTCCTGGCTACATGTCTGATGTTATTTAACATTTTACACCTGTCAGAAGTGACGTCACTGTGTCGTGTCTACTATAGTACACGTGGTTGCAATGTAATGTACTCAGCTGAAGTACCTCCAACAGGCATGAAATGTTCATACAACCACTGGCAATTAACTGAACACATTTAAAATGAAACTTCCTTATTGGTTTTCCTTCAAACTATCGAATTACTGCCAGTGCCTGTGTCAAAATTCACAATGTATTGTATTAAAATGAGATGTTCGTTATAATGTTAGCACAAAGTTTAGTAAAATGAATTCTGTGTAGAATAAGTAAAATAAAATCATCAATATTTTCTTTAGTTACAAAATGTTCCCGGAATCTTTGCTAAAGTTAACGAAAATAGAACAAGACTAGGAATTTGCTATTGTTTTAAATGCACTAACGATAGAGTTTATGTTTGATTTCAATAACAATCCGTAAGGTTGTTGTTATTACACACTAAATCCGATCCGATTTCAGTGCCGAGTTCTATTCGAATTTAAAAATAATTATGACGAATAGTGCGTAAGCTTCCCTGCAACACAGCTACTTCGGAACCGAAATGTCTCGCATTCGGATCGGATGCAATGCGTAACCGCCCTAATGCTTCTAAAAATACTAAAATTAGTCTATACAAGAATAGATTAGTATAAACGTTAGAATTGTATAAGATCTAGCGCTTGACCTTATGACCTAATTAAATAAGAACAATAAATTACTAGATGACTAACTACCCCCAATTACTTAAGTCTAACGCCTCTTCGTCTCGTAAAAACTAGTACATACCCATTTCTAGAATTTAAAAAAAAATCTAGGATTAATATAAATTATTATCACCAAAGAGGAAACAATACACACATAGATTAGGAAACACAAAACAGGAACCGATATTTTAATCGATCTTCCTCTGCAATAATTATTATTTTATTATTATTATTAAATTTATAGTTGTTATCGCAATTACACATAATTCTATTAAGCCATGATAGACGGGTTGTGGCAAATGATATAGAAAAAATAGCTAATAAATGAGATATTATTTTATAGGCAATCAATTTCATTAACTGGCTTATACCAAAAGGACCAGAATACTGGAGTGGTCATGAAAATTCGTTTGACAAAAGACCATTTAAAAAAATAGAATATTCTTAAGTGCAATTTTATTAAAAGTTTATTTTTAATTATAAGATATTATGTTACACATTAATATTACCTTCATTAATAACTGAAAGTCACTTCATTATCAAGACAATACTTTATGCAGTTTTATATTTGCTCAGCTGGTTTATGTATTTATGTTTGTATTCCTCGCGAAGGTTATACACAATATTTACAGTTTCAGCAGTCTTTATGATATGGACAAACAAAGTGATTAATACGGCATTCACACCTAGCCTATCCGAGTCGAGGTGCCCTAAGCTCCCGAGATCGCTTCGCTCGCTCTTGGACTAATTCGTTAAAAATAGCGGCACCGCTTACAAATATTATTTTAATGCTAACCGATTCTATAATACTGCTGACAGAATAATATAATTTTGCTGTGAAAATATTTCTTTCTTATTTATTAAATACCGTACTAAAATATCATAATTATCGAATTATCATCTGCCTAGCCTTTTTCCCAATTATTGTTGGGGTCGGCTTCCAGTCTTAACGGATTCAGTTGGGTACCAGTGTTTTACATGGAGTGACTGCCTATCTGACCTCCACAACCCAGTAACTGGGTAACACGATACCCCTTGGCAAGACTGGTGTCAGATCTCAGGCTTCTGTCTACCCGCAACGACTGTCAAAGATCTTGAAATGACAGCCGGGACCAAAGACTTAACGTGCTTTCCGAGGCACGGAGGAAACTCGGTAGGTTGAAATGGTCACCCATCCACGGCCCGACCTCGTCAAGCGTTGCTTAACCTTGAAGATCGACCCGTGCGGCTGTTATTATTTAGCCACGAGCTCCACGAGTATCATAATTATCGAATAGCCAACAATAACGTAGCAATATTCATAATTACCAGACACTGTGATAAATAATGAAGTTTAAATCAGTATACATTACAGTGCCCGATTTGACTTGACTTGATTCATATTGCCCGGGCTTACATAGTTGCCTGATTAATCGATCGGCATTTAATCCTGCAACATAATTTAGAATAAAAAAAACATAGAAACAGATAACAAAGAGCGGGCAACACATAGATTATAAAAAGGCGACGAAGCAAAATGAATGAAAAATAAAATGACATGCCGAGGACACATGAATGCAGCCGCAATGGGGTTAATGTAAAGCTTTCTGGATTATTCGAATGTTAATGATGTAATGTTTCAAAACTTTACTTTGTTAGTGTTAAATATCCCAAGCCACAACAAAACTTTTGTATTTTGCACCTTCACTTCTATCATTTTGCTATTCAATTATAAACCTTAATTTATGCGTGTTATGGTAATAAATCGCAACAGACTGCGTTCTCACTCTGATTTTATAGGACATAGATACTTAGGGCCGATTTCACCAATGAAATTAATCGCGATTAGTTCAACTAAACTCAGTTTATACAAATACAGCGTTCTGTTTGGTAGTTTATCAGCGGTCTCAACCAATCAGGACGCTGTGTTTGCATAAACTGAGTTTAGTTGAACTAATCGCATTAATTTCATTGGTGAAATCGGCCCTTAGAATCACAAGGAGAACGCAATGTGCTCAAACTATAACAATTGATTACTTGCTCAGTTAAAAGCACTCTAAACTACTCATAAATGCCATAATTACCTTCCCATAGTAAACCCATAGTAACCACAAAGGAATTCAACTCTATACTTAGATCAGTTTGAGTAGTCCGGAGACGAAAATAATACACGTCAATATTACAGGGCGCGTTCAGACGGCAATTGTTTTCCACTAGCCCGTTAAAGGGTTCATATATTGCATTAGCATTTGTCGAGGCAAACTGAACTGTGTTGTAATTGAAATAAGGATATTAAATGCATTAGTTTGTTCGGGTAATTCCTCATGAAATACCAAAACACGTTTTAAATGTTAATTATCCTTATTTCAAGTAAACAGCGCGATTGTGATAGTTTGCAGTAGTACTAACTCTAAACGAACTCGACTTAACTTGTAAACATGGAAAACCAGCCGTCTAAACGCTCCTTCTAGATGGCTACGCTTCTCTTAATAGCAAAATGTTAGCAGTGTCAGCCCAATCATCCAGACTCGAACCTGGGTTCATGGCGTAATAGAACTCTCCCCATTCGTCCATCCAGACTTCAGCGACGCGAGCCGCGTTGTGCAGCACGACGTTTTGCACTCCTCCGGGGAACGAGTACGGCGACTTGTCGCGGAACACGTGACCCACGTGTGAACACGGCACGATCTCCAGCCGACCGCCGCACTGCCATACCTTTACCCCACATTTTTTATTTGTAGCGAGAGGCTATACTGAATTATTTCTGGCCAGGTAGACTAGCTGAATTGACAATATTTGTATCAAAATAGAATAAGAATGAGCGTGGCCACAGGCCATCCTGGCCGTCAATATTTTTAAAAAAATGAATACTCGAGCTAGTTTTTTACATGGCTGTCTGGACGTTGACTATTGAGTCTATGCTGCAATGATATTCTAGTAAACAGATATGTTATGAGTGCGCGCAATGTGAAGACTCGAATACGTCCTAATTGGGACGTATAGTCTCTAGTCTACTATACGCATGGCAGAGCGATACGCTTTGTTGAAACAAAAACAAAATTTAAAAAATGCCATCATGTCTTTTTGTGTGATTTTCATGTGTACTTAAAACAGAAGGGATCTCATACCATATTAGTACGCAATACACCTCAATATACTAATTTATTTCAATGTTTTACCTAATATTCTGATATTTGGTGGTTAGAAAAAGAAAAAAACATTGGTGGTCAGAATAATCTTTGTTTACATTCACACACAAGTGACAAACACTAGCTGTCTCTTTTTTTCTTGTTGGTTTTATCAAGCCATCCCTTTCGACTTGTAGTGAAATGTCAGATGAATGAAAAGTGTGTATCTGTGCTGCCGCTGCTCTGCGGAACACTTTTTTCGGTTGTGAGTGTATAACGTATCTGCTTACTAGAATATCATTGCTATGCTGTTAATGAGTCGACAGCTAAGGCAAGACCTTATTTTATGATAAAAAAACAAGGACCTTTATACTTACCACATTATGCTTGCTAGTAAAAAAAATATCTAAAAAAATCGTTTCACTTTGTAAACCTGGCCTAAAACAGTGGACTACACTACCGTATAGCTAGACATAAGCCAATTCGCAGCTAGCTAAACTAAGCACAATCTACCTTATTCGGGTTCTCCGAACACTCTAATAAGAAAATTTACCCTGAAGCTCATCTCGAGGTTCTCTCCGCCCCAGATGTCCATTCCCTGGTCATAGGAGCCGATCTGGTAGAAGTAGTCCTTGTCGATAGCAAACAGTCCTCCCGCCATTGTGGGCGTTCGGAGTGGAGCCGTACGGTCACCCCCGCGTCGCGCCATCTCACGTTCCGGTACTCGATACCTATGATCAAAGAAACAGGGTCCAATTACTATAAGTTATTAACCTTGTCTGACAGATAGACCGATAGGTATTACCAACGCATAAAATCCACATTTTATCCGTCAGATTGTTATCAGTCGGCAAGTGAGTAACTAGCCGTAATTAAAATATTACCACATGTTTAAAATGATAAGGGTGTAGTCAACAGTTCCGCGATCAATTTTGCGTATTGAGATTGCGATAAGCACTTTGTTGTTTTAATGTAATTTAACTAGTTGAGATTTCATGTTCTCTACTACGATTTATTATTAATTACGATTCTGACCAAACACACCAATTTAGTTCCAGGAAATTGTACGATCGAAGAGGAAAAACATTTCATGAAATTATTTATAAGCTGTACCCCGCATGCGTTGCAATGCTATGTAAAGTAGAATAGTGTCTTTATATAGATTTTTGGGCCAAGAACCTTCGCGGACATACGCAAAACAACCTACCAAAGTTTCATCACAATCGGATCAATGACGCATAGATGATAAACATTCATTTTAAGGGTTCCGTAGCCAAATGGCAAAAAACGGAACCCTTATGGATTCGTCATGTCTGTCTGTCTATCTGCCCGTCCGTATGTCACAGCCACTTTTTTCCGAAACTATATGTGAACTATGCTGTTGAAACTTGGTAAGTAGATGTATTCTGTGAACCGCAATAAGATTTTCTCACAAAAATTAACAATAAGTTTTGGGGGTTCCCCATACTTAGAACTGAAATTCAAATATTTTTTTCATCAAACCCATTCGTGTGGGGTATCTATGGATAGGTCTTCAAAAATTATATTGAGGTTTCTAATATCATTGTTTTCACTTTGTAGGATCCGATGGCTTTGATTGCAGCCTGACTGTCACTAAGAATATATTATATGCCTTTACCTCTGGTTCCTCTATCTATATTTTCTTGAGCACAGGTTATTATGGCATATGTTTCTGCTTGGAATACAGTTACCATCTTCCCTAAGCTTTTGCTACATTTGTAACCTTTAGCGTATATTCCCGCTCCTGTACCTGATTCGATTTTGTATCCATCAGTGTACCACACCAGACTATCTTGTTCTAGTGGATCGAGATTCGAGTCCCTTTGTCCAGTCCTCTATTGTTGGGAATTGGACCTTGAAAGACCTTTCAAACACAAACATAGTTTGCATTTTATCGGATATCATGCTTGTTACCCGATCCAGGTCCTCATTTCCATCGAGTTTTGTATGGTTAGTCATTGGCTTAGAGGCATCCCATAGTCCAGCAACAGTTCTTCTTATTCGTTTTCTTCATTTCTGAAGGTCATACCCGTCTTGAAAAGCTTTGACGGAGTCAACGACGAGCTGCTTCCAAGCCACCCTGTCTTCGGCTCTTCTCATAGCAGTGGTCACCGTGAGTCCCGTAATGGCCCTGATCTGGTCAGACCAGCGAGTAGGTGAACGTCCGCGTGGTCTTTTTCCGTCCACCTTTCCCACTACAACCAGTTTTTCCAGGTTGTCTGGCTGTCTCCTGGCGATGTGACCAAAGTAACTTAGGGCTCGTTGATAGCAGATCGTGGAGAGTGGTTTTAATGTTTTACTGGTCGAGAATGGACTTATTCGTGCGCTTGGCTGTCCATGGTATGCGCAACATCCTTCTCCAGCACCACATTTCAAACGCCTCTATCTTTTTCCGATCTACCGAGCGAATTGCCCAAGACAGTAGCAGCAACAGTAAGACGATTTAATGTCTTCCTTACCTCGAGTTCAACCATCATAATTATGCAGAGGAGGGATAATGAGGTATCTCTCAATCGCTGCCGTAGGTGTTGTCCTGAAAGCACTCGTGATTCCGAGACACACTGTTCTTTGTAACCTGGTGAGTGGCGCTTTGCACGAGGCAAGTTTTGTTCTTGGCCACCACACTATGCTGCCGTATCTGATAATAGGTATTATCATTGTCCGGTACAGCCATCGTATCACTTTGGGATTGTTGTTTTACCGTAGGTGGAACGACACATGCCGAACACTCGTATGGCCTTTGTCGTAATATTTTCCACCTGAGTTCTTTATCAAGCGTTACACCCAGATATTTCACTTCGGTGGACCAGGGCAGTTTTATTCCATTGAGGGAGGGCTCTCCTAGATTTCCTAGTTGCCTCTTCCTCGTAAATGGGATACTGACTGCTTTTCTTGGATTGATAGAGAGGTGGTTATTTGTACACCATTCCTCTGTCATCCTCAATGACTGTTGTAATAATCCAGAGACTATGTTCGGGAATTTACCATTAACAATTATAGCTATGTCATCTGCATAACTTACTGTGTAGAATGGTCCAGTATTGAGTTTGGTAAGTAGCGAATCTGCTACCAAGCACCATAATAATGGTGATAGCACTCCGCCTTGCGGACAACCTCTTGTTGTTTTTGCACTAAAAAAAAAACACTAGGTTGTCCCGGTTGTCCGCAAGTTGTATGTATTTATACACACATAATAATTATGTAGATAGATTACTCGAAATAGCAAACTACACTATTTACAATATTTTTTGATTACATATGATTCTACTTGTTATAGTTCTCGCCTAACTTTTTGGCCGCAATGAAGTTGGCTTTCCGATACGCAAGGCACGGATCGGTGCTCTTTTTGTATGAGATTTACTACTTCGCAGCCATTGTAGCTAACTTCAAGCCAAGAAGTTTGGCGAGAACTATGTAAGTCCAATTGAAAAAACAAATTCTTTACCATGTTCAAGTAATGTTGACTTTCTGCTTAGTGACTCCTTTCTATGGAAACTAATTTTGTCATTATACGATTTGTTTTGGTAATAACTTTGATTAGTATGTTTTTTTAACACAGGCGTTTTGTATTTTGTTGCCTGGTTCCAGCTTTTCAGGACTAAAAAAAATAAGTAGCAATCTTAACTGCTATTCTTTAAAGTCTTTATTTATAAAAACGTTTTTCACCATAAATAGTTTAAACACTGATTAGTAGATTCTTAATTCAAATTGTCCATAGAGAATTTGAATTAAGAACCTGCGAATCAGTATTTAAAATCATCATAATATTTTTGTTTTTATTTGACTACAAAAGCGAGTTCTCTAACGTGAGCGATTTAAACGACAGGATTTTGATGCCTAATCTGGGGGGCTACCATAAGCTCTTTGAGCAAGGTTATTTCCATTGTCCGTAAGGAACAGATTTATTTGTTATGAATTTAGTCATTAATATGGCATTTTTTATGAATAATGTCATTATGATGCCCAGACAATTTGAATAATGCCCAATATGCTAAATACTATTGAAATAATTGAATTGTCCGGGCTTTCTGAATAATGCCCATCACTTATTCGGCCGGGTATTGAAAAGATGTGTTTTTTTAAAATTATTTTAATGTTAACATTGATTTTAATATAGAGTATGTAAGTACGATTACAATTTAAGCAACAAAGCGGGGCCGCTGTCTGCTGTCTGCAGAGTCTAAAGTAACGTAATATGAAGGAGATGAACTATCCGTTATCCTTCGCTCGCTCTTGGACTAATTCATTGACCATAATTATCGAATTGCCCAACCATTACGTAGCAATATTCATAATGACCAGACGATGTGATAAATATCGAAGTTTAAATCAGTATTCATTACGCTGCCCGATTTGACTTGACTAGATTCATAATGCCCGGGCATTACACATAGCGCATTGATTCATCACTTGGTCCGTGCATGACATATATACAAGTCATATACATATTCTGTCCCTTTTAAGGGTTCCGTACCCAAAGCGGTAAAAACGGGACCCTATTACTAAGACTCCACGACCCGTCTGTCTGTATGTCTGTCACCAGGCTGTATCTCATGGACCGTGATAGCTAGACAGTTGAAATTGCCCGGATGATGTATTTCTGTGGCCGCTATAACAACAAATACTAAAAACAGAATAAAATAAATATTAAAGTGGGGCTCCCATACAACAAACGTGCTTCTTTTACCGTTTTTGACGGAACCCTACGTGCTCGAGTCCGACTCTCAATTGGCCAGTTTTTTACAGTCGCATGATACGTTTTGAAAGGTAGGGTCTCTATTAATTTAGTGCCCTACCTGAACAGCAGCTTGGTATCGAACAACATTTTCATCATTTCGCGATTGGAGTGTGACGTCATCATCGTATAATATAACAAAGCAAACTTAGCGAACCATTCACATTATTTTCTAAAACGACTCACGGCGCGAGTTGCATTTGTAATTACGCCGTTTTGGCCTCTCCTAAATTTATTCATTACTTCTGCCAGACACCACTTGAACTTGATTATCTTAAGAGTCGGAAGCCATTTTTTTTAGATTGCTCTCCAAATGTGTTGTTAACCTTACCCCGTCCCAAACAACACTTCTTATTGACACTATTTTAACTTTTAAAACAAATAATAATAGGTTTTTTGTTTTATTAATTTAATGTTCACGGAAAACATCAACTTTTTTTTTTATGTCCAGCCATCTAAAAAATGCAAATCTGTTATAGACTGAACAGGTTATTATATAGTAAGGGACATCATCATCTGCCTAGCCTTTTTCCCAATTATTGTTGGGGTCGGCTTCCAGCTGGATTCAGCTGAGTACCAGTGTTTTACATGGAGCGACTGCCTATCTGACCTCCACAACCCAGTAACTGGGTAACACGATACCCCTTGGCAAGACTGGTGTCAGATCTCAGGCTTCTGACTACCCGTAACGACTATCAAAGATCTTCAAATGACAGCCGGGACCAACGGCTTAACGTGCTTTCCGAGGCACGGAGGAAACTCGGTATGTTGAAAATGGTCACCCATCCACGGACCGACCACGTCAAGCGTTGCTTAACCTTGAAGATCGACCCTTGCGGCTTTTATTCTATATAGTAAGGGACAATCAGCCAATTTTGGTACTTCAAATCAATTCGGCTTGCAGGACACGTATCCAGTGATAAAACCCCTTACGGCGCCAACCATTGGTTAAAGATATGTTTCCTCCAGGTCACTGTGCGTACAATAATAAAGAGTACTTGTATAGGCACAAACTTTTAGCTAGGATTATCCATCAGTAACTTGCTCTGAAATACACTCTTGTGCCATCGGAGGTCCCGTACTACAGGTATGTGCCCAACCCAGTTCTCGACAATGGCATTATCACATTGTACTGGGATCGGTCCATCATCACTAACAGGAGTATTATCACTAATAAGCCTGATATAGTGGTGGTGGACCGAATCGAGAGGCGTGCAATGATTGTTGACATAACTGCCCCGCATGACGGGAACCTCGTGAATGCCGAGAAAGATAAGCAAATCAAGTGACTTGACTTAGGCTCGGTAGGTTGCCGACATGTGGGATGTGGACACAGCGATCATTGTACCGATAGCCAGTCAATGGCTTAGTAGCCACGAGCCTCGACCAACACCTTAGGAGGCTCTCGTTAGGCGGCTGGGTCAAGGGCCTGATCCAGAAAGCAGTGCTGCTGGACATGGCTCGCATTGTTAGGTGGTTCCTCTCTCTGGAGCCCTGACCGCCGGTAGCTTGGACCCTGTTCCCGATACCGGTAGGCCTCTAATTTCTATATTTTTAATGTTTTATTTTTTATTTTGTATGTAGTATATAAATATTTAAAAGTATATTAAGTAAGAAATAAGCTAAATAAAGGACATATAAATTATCTGCAACATTTTACTTGATAAATATTTGGATTAATCAACGGCTTTTTTAGGTTTCTAGTCACGAATTCGCGCCCATTATGTCCTACTTAGCTAAACATACAACACAATAACAGGCAAAACTTAATAAATTGAAACCTAATTATTTTTACGTGTGCCAACCCATCACATCCAATACCAATAGCGTGAACTTATTAATAAGCGCTGTAATCGGGGTGTTTTCCAGTGCAACCGACGGAAACTATACAATGAGACGGGGCTGTAATGTAATCTTAGACATAGAGAAGAATGGACTGAGCGATAAAATCTGCCTAGTCTTTTCCCAACCACATTGGTCGGTTTTTCCTACTTTACGTGGAGCGACTGCGTATCTGACCACCACGCCCAGTAACTGGGTAACATTATATCTCTTACCAGGACCGATGTCGGCTTTTTTGGCTTCTGACTACCCGTAAGGACTGTCAAAGATGTTCAAATAACATCCGGGACCAACGGCTTAACTTGCTTTACGAGGCAAAGTCAGTTAGGCATATTCCGAACAACAAAATTGAGTACTCTTTAAAAAGAGATAAAGTGACCGGTCAATACCTATCTGAACCTTTTCTGTAGTTCGTAGTGATGGAGGATCACTGCAAGCCTGTGACGAGTACCAATCAGAATTATAGAAAAACTGTTGGTCACTTTGTGACCTCTCACACTTTTCTGATTGTGTTCACTGCAAAACCGAATAAGGAACGCTCACTCCATACTCCATACCTCTATGTCTATGAATGTAATCACTAATCACATAATCAGTTACAACAATAGCCCGTACGTTTGTAAGTCGCACCGCAAAGCGTAGTTCTAATTAATTATTTGACACTTAACAGGTTATTTCGTTTCGGTAAACTTGTTATTACCGTGAAAATGGATTGAGTTAGAGCCATGTAGTGGCAACCAGAAACATGTTCAGATGATAGGACCAGGACATACATTTTTCTTTACATCTTAGGGGCCGTCTCCACGAGCGAGAGAATCGCCGCGATATTATCGTCGTGCCACGTATTTCTATCGCCGCGATTATCTCGCTCGTGGAGACGGCCCCATACTATTGTCATTTTAAATACGGATATATCACCGGATTCTTGCAAACGCCGTATGTTCATAATAAATCGCGTGTTATTGTATTTTTTTCTACTCAATAAGACCAGGTACCAGACCAGTATCAGTGGTGTCTCATCCCATACAAAGAAACCGTGCCGACGTACTATACTGATTATTCTGATTATTTTTTGTACATCGATCGCGTTCGGTTCCGTTTCGTTCCTTTCCACGGATATAGATGGTGATCTATCTATCGCCGTCGAACGGAACCGAACGCGATCGATTTACAAAAAGTAATCGGTATAATCAGATCAAAAACGCTATTTACGTCGGCAAGGTTTCTTTGTATGGGATGAGGCATCTGTATGCTAGTATTATATTATGTGTGCCCGTATGTACAAAATAAACTGTCGAATATTGTATTTGAATGAGCTGTTCCAATATTATCAAGAATTTATAATCTCGCAAGTTTAATCACAAACTTAAATTAAAGTTTGTGCACAGAAACCGCAATTTTATTTCCTTATATTCTAACGAAGTTCTGCTTTTAACCTGACCAGGGTTTTAATAAATTAAGTAAGTTTCCTGTATCGATACGTATTGCCGTAATTATTGGAAAATCCAAAATTTCTATTTAGTGTGAGTACTTACCATCTAAAATTGAGCTTCCAGTTGAATCCACCCCACGTCATGTCCGAGGCCTGTATGTACTCGAAGGTGGTGTCAGAGATGACGTCAATGATGGGGCACACCACCGTCGTCCGATCTTCCACGATCCGCGCCAGTAGCGGCTCCAGCCAACCCTCTACAAATATAAAAAAAATAAGTCAGAATCTATTCCTCTGCCAAGCGAACTGATGATGATGAAGGATCCAGTTGTATACCAGTATTTTACATGAAGCGACTGCCTGCTTATCTGAATTCTATAGCTCAGTTACTGTATAACCGTATGTGTAGGGGTGGGGTATAAGGGTGTTCACGCACTGCATCCGATCTTTATCCGAATCCGACTTCCATCCGAATTGGAAATGTACTGATTTCAGACGGACGGAGTAACGATACAGTGCATAGGGGGCTAAAAGACGGCTACTTCGGACCAAAATTTCTCGGATTCGGATCGGATGCAGTGCGTAACCGCTCTTAAGGCTGATTTCATCAATGAAACAAATTGCGACTAGTTAAACTAAACTCAGTTTATGCAAATACAGTGTTCTGATTGGTAGTTTCTCAAACTGAGTTTAGTTGGACTAATCGCGATTAGTTAATTAGTTTGGTGATATCGGCCCTTAGTCTGGTTGTCAAGACTTTCGGGTTCCGTCTGACTCTTTATAACTACTATCAAAGATCTACGATTAACAGCAGGGACCAACGGCTTTCCGTGCAGCACGGAAGACCATGGAAGATGAATGGATGGCCAATCCACGGACCGGCCCTAACAAGCGTAGTTTAAGGTTGCACTAGTCGATCATTCTTCCATACAAACGTAGTCTGGCGATTACTCCACTGTTTGACGATGTAAGTAAAAAAAAAAAAATATATCACTTTGTCTCATCATTATCTAGCCCTGTATGGAAACAAAAAAAGTAAAAAGAAAAACATTTGAAAGTTATGAGCGTCGAAATTTGAAAGTATTTCAACACTAATTTTAACGCATCTTTGGGTGGAAATAACCATAAGATGAAGGAAAATTGCAAAACAGCCACCATAAATATGTAAATAATTTTATTTTGAAAATATACATTAAGTAGTTTTTTCATGATATCCATACTCCCAATAGTCTGTTTATAAAATTTCGGGCGCTCGTTTTCGTCCTGAATTATCATCCATTTCGCTACAAATTTGCGAAAGTGATAATTCGTACGCGAACTAGCTTCTTACTGCTCATCACAGCATCTATCTCTTTCGCACGTGTTGTCGGATGAGATAGCATGAATTTTAAGAGGAAACGGGGGCAGAGAGCGCCGACTGAATTTCCTTAGTAAAAACTCATAATTCGAGGTTTGGCTCTCGTCTCTTTCCTCCTCCAATATTGCACCAAGTTAAAAGATATTCCGTAAACTGAAAATTAAAGATATATACTATGTCCCTATGTTTTCTTTTTTGATGATACATTATATTTAGAAGCACTAGAGCTCTCAAAAAATGCTCAAAAATGCGCTGTCAACTGAGGCTTAGTGTACAAATTTGACAAATATAAATGCCCATATTTCCTCTTAACCCCGCGCACAAAATAGTTCGTGCCGTCGAATAGGGCACCTTATGGGCCTGCCACCGCTTTAATGCCGTAAAACGGTTACTTTCTAAAGCTTACTCCTAAGTAACGGCTAGGTTAAAAGGTTGTAGGCTGTATATATTATTGCCATGATTCATGTACATTATTTGTGAAACATGCTTTTTTCGTGTAACTAATAGTAATGCTCTAAAAAAATATTTAACAACACGATATTTTTTCGCTACTTTTGTATACTCCTCCAAAACGACTTGGATGTTTAAAAAAATTTTTACATGGTGGGTACACAAAATTGATGGTTAGAATTTCTTCATAACTGAAATAGCATATGTAAATCAATCTTGCAAACAAAACTGTCCAAAAGTAGGTCCAATATTGATCTTCCGGCTCGGAGCGGGCGCACGGCCAGTACTGCGGTATACATACGCGATAACCGTGAAGATCGACCCGCGTGGCTGTAATTATTCAGCATCGACCATACAGCCTCTAGACGCCTAACAACAGGCGAGCGATGTCTGTCAACACATATGACTAAAATAATCATATACTGGTAATATAGGTCGCCACTCGACAATTTCGAATTAGTAGCGACCACTTCCGTGAGCCGTAAACACTGCCGGGTCAGGCAATTACAAATTGGTAAAATAAATATTATAATGGCCCCTTGTACCGTACGTTGGTATGGTAACAACAGCCAGAACTCGAGTTTCCCGAAAAATGGCATAACATTTCATCGGTAAGTTAATAGTTACATAATCATAATCAGATTTATTTTCTGATATTATTTATCGGAGTTCATTTTGCTGTTGCAGTTTACACCTACAATAATGACCAGTAGTCATTATTGTAGGTGTAAACTGCAACAGCACAAATTTTGTCGCGCTCGTTGATGTCTTTTGTGTTTTCGTCTCTTTCTTTTTAATATACTTTTTTATCTATCTCTTTTCCTCTATAATTTGGTACGCAAAACTAGTGATGCACCATATTCTATGACCAAATCTGTTATGGATAAAACTAGAAACCTACATACAACTATACAAAAAGAGACATTAAATTAAATAGTTTATTATTTGTTAAATTAATTGTGAAACGAATATTGATTTGTATAGTGGTTGAAAATGATTAGTATAGTGGTGATTTTTATTGCACAAAAAATAGGTGAATTCTCTTAGAAAATTTTTCTCTTACGGAGAAAAGGCCTCTGTTCCAGCAGTGGAAATATTGTAGACTGATTTTTGTATTTTATAGATAATTACTTTGATTTTAGAATTTAGATATTTTTTCTATTGATTGTTTTTTTTACTAATATTTAATATTATGAAACAACCGCCGAAAATATATGTTATCTTTAGAATTTTGTTTTTAGTTTTTGCATTTTTAGTTTGTAATAACATAAAATGCAAAAACTAAAAACAAAATTTAAAAAAATATTGATACCTTCGTGGTTTTGTTTAAACCTCTCCCATCCCTAGTTCGGCGAAATGACGTTGGTAAGGACCAATCAGAGCGCAGTCGTCCCGTGCCTCATACCTCAGCTAGTTGACAGAATTATTTTGATGAATTCGATCAAGCATTAGGCGTCTAGAGGCTGTATAGTCGATGTTATTCAGCCACTAGCTTCTCTCAAGGTTAAAATCTATGAAATAAAATACCCAGTTTCCCATTATTTCTAACTACTAATAAAAGATATTGTAACAATACCTATGCGGCGTACAATAAAACATATTTGCCTATGTATCTATTGTGTATACTGAGCTATTGTTTGCGACATTGTTTACTTACTCCTGTCACTCACTATGATAGTGTATCAACATTCGTGACTAAGTTTGTTGATATTTATCTACCTACCGGCTCACATTTTCGTCAGGATAAAGAAAGTCATTAGGGATGTTTCCTGGATAGATTAATTATAATTCTATTTAGTCCGTCAGTAGGATTATCAAATAATATTGCACCCGTATTTTTTGCTTTATCAAATAAATAAAAATTGACAAAGATAAAGTGCATCAAAGTTCAGGCGTGGGGGCTTTCGACGTCACTTTGTCAGTATAAAGTGTAGCACACCATGACGTCACACGATATTTTAACGCACTGTATCGTCGTATTTTTTTGTTTACGTGGCAAAAGAAAAATACGTGTCGAATATTTTTAGTTTTCTAACTGACGGACTAAATACATGTGCATTCGTTTTGTCTTTGGTCTGAGGAAATACGATCACGTCTCTCAGTTCCGCAAGGATCTCAAGTGGCTCCCTATCCGTCTTCGCAGGAACACTCGAATATTATGTCTCCTATATAATATCCTTTTTAACCCTGCATACCCTGGCTACTTGCGCGATCGTTTTTCTTTTACTCGCCCTGCTGATGCTCTGTGCAGATCCTGCCTTAAACTACATCTCAATTTCCCATCCCATAAAACCCATTTCTATTCCCACTCCTTCTCTGTCCATGCAGTACGATTGTGGAACTCACTTCCACCTAAAATCCGAGACTCCCAAAATGTATCTTTATTCAAAAAACTAGTCAAAGATCATTACCTCTCCACCATCTTGTAATTTTATATATTAAGTAAATATATTTATATGTATTTTTATTTTCTATATTTATTAAGTTAAGGTATGTATTGTGTAATTTATATGATTAATTAAGTTATTTTTGTCTATTTGAAATTTCCTTATTCTTTCTACACACTGTGTCTTCGTTTATCATCCAACTTTCCTGTCGCAGGTCTGCTGGAAGAAATTTCTAATGAAATAAGCAGTACCTTTGTGCTCTTCAATCTGTATTATTTATTTTCTCTGTAAAGTGTTTTTTTGTGTGTACATAAATAAATAAATAAAATAAATAAATAAATACATATTTTTCGTCATTACCCTTTTAAGAAAATTAAGATTAACCCTGAATATTTTAGTTTAGGACAAATCTTACCTAATACTTAAATACTTAAAAGATAGATAATGTATAGGTACTTATTGAACACCAAATTAGTAACACAAGTTACAAAAAAATATTCGACGCGTATGGGTAGAAGCGCGCCCCATTATTCCCCAAGATCAAGCAGCCACGTGTTTCATTCCAGCAATTCAGCTTACACCAGTCTTGCCAAGAAGTACCCAGTTACAGGGTTGTGATGGTCAAATATATTGTTCCATCTTTAGAAGAAAGAAAGCCCGCACAGGAGACACGAGATAAGCAAAACAAAAAAAAAACAATAATAAAAATAAAAAAAAATAATAACCCTGTGCGAGACCAAAAAGGTTCTATCTCAGCATGTGCAACGATATTTAAAAGGAAATAACGCTGCGCTGATATTCTGATAGGGCCCACTGTTGATACAACGGACACATTCACGAAAACGGAAAATACAATATTTAAGGAATAAAATATAGAACAAAATAGTACAAACACAGAAGGTTAGTTCACAGTATGTGTCTGTTTAAAGTATAAAACAAATAATACTAGTATTCAAAAGAAGTTGGGCAAATGCTTATGCAGATAGATTGATTGAATTATTTATATTCCTATTAAGCATGACGTAAGCCTTTCGAAGACTAAACAAGTAGAAGGTTTGTGAAGCAGGACGTCTATGACAATGCCATGTTATTAAAACAAACCATCTCGAGTTTTTTCAAAAATATTCACCAGTAAAAACTATATCCTATCGTAGTTTTGTTGATAGGAATCACTTACGAGAAAATAAGCAGTAGGTACCTTTGTACGTCATCTTTCTTTTTTTGTTTTTTCGCCTGCGTGAAAGTAGAAAATTGTCCCGAGGGAATATAGTAACGGAATAAAAAAGTATCATATGTGCTATTCGTGACTATAATCTATCACTGCCAAATTTCATCCAGATCCGTTCAGCCGTTCTGGCGTGCTTGAGTAACAAGCATACACACATGATCACACATCCAAACAAAGATTATAAATGCGAAACCAACTCTGTTAATTTTGAAAAGTTCACGTCTTAACGGCCGAACGGGATTTAGATAAAACCTAACAGAAAATATTGGAACATCTATAGTAGAATCCAGAATTTCACAGCACCTAATCAGAATTCCAGTCATAAAGTAGCCTATAAAAATGAAGAATCTTCGCATAAGCTTATAGAGAACATTCATCTTCGTAGCGAACGGCCGTGCGTCTATAAGAAACTAATGACTCGGATAAAAATATGGCAAACCAATAACGGAGGTGCGTCACGCCTACTTGAATTCCGAATCAACATAGTATCTAGCTCGGAGCGAACAATGCATTTAAATCATTGGTGTATTGATATACCGATTTGCAGTCATAAATTGCGATTAAGTGAACTGTTTTTAACATTTTTGTTTTATCTATTGTATTTTTTATCTGTTGTAAAGAGGCTCCAAGTTGTCCCTTCCTCTTCCCATTTGGGAGCTCAATGAGCCAGCACGTATTTTGTAAATGTACAAGTGAAAGTAAATGATTATTGAATCAAGCAAGTCGTTTCCCTTCAAGCAACCTAACAATAAATAAATACAGTCCCTTCTATTACTGATAGAAACATTGGTCCTTCGAGCCGGATCAATGTTTCTCGTAGTAATAGATACTTGCTCGAAGGACCAATGTTCCTAACAATAAATAAATACACTCCACTCAGCTTAAGAAGCTAACATTGAACCTTTGAGCAAATATCTATTCCTGCAAGAAGTTTAATACTTTAAGTTCCAAAAATTAGACAGATCTAAAGACCAAATTTGAATGAACCTCGATCAGCTGTTTATTACTGCGATCTCGTGGGCTGTCGTAGGAGTCAGTTAAGGTTAACTGGTAACTTAGGTACTTCACACTGGGTACTTAAACTGTTTTTTATCGGACACGGAAAGTAAAAGGACCTAAGCAATGCATTATTGCGATAAACTTATTGCGCAATGGCAATGTACTTTAACCGGACCGATAAAAAAATATTTGTACACATGTAATATTTTTATACACTACACGTTAAACTTGTAATTGACTTTAGGTGAAATGGGGTCAGTGCAGAACATCTATCTACTGTGGACTGTGTAGGACTACTGTGGACGACATCTGCCCTAGGACCAGTAAGTCAATTAGGTAGACCAAAAGAGACCAACATATGTTTTTTTAGTGCCACAGTTATTTTTTTTTATATTTACTCGTTGGAGGATGTATTCAAGGTTCTGGACTGGAGGTAGCTCGGCATCAATCACTTTCGGTTTGCCGAAGATATAGTGGTCCTGGCTGAGACCATGGAGAGCCTCAGTACAATACTCGATGACCTCAGTAGTGCTTCCGAAAGAGTGTGTCTTAGGATGAACAAGGACAAAACCAGTCATGGTGAATGCCCATGTAACACCCACTCCTATCAAGATCGAAGAATCTACAATCGAAGTTGTGGACGATTATGTCTACCTGGGACAAACGGTCCAGTTGGGTAGGTCTAACTTCGAGAAAGAGGTCGAATCCGACTCGGCTGGCGGCGCTCGAGAAGTTGGGTGGTATCTTCTCGTCCAATTTACCGCAGTGTCTCAAGACAAAAGTCTATGACCAGTGTGTGTTGCCAGTGATCACCTATGGGACCGAGACGTGGTCGCTCACAAAGTCACAATGGGCCTTATCAGAAAGCTTAACGTCACCCAAAGGGCAATGGAGAGGGCTATGCTCGGAGTTTCCTTGCGTGATCACGTCAGAAATGAGGAAATCCGCAGGAGAACCAAAGTTACCGACATAGCCCGAAGAATTGCCAAACTTAAGTGACAGTGGGCAGGGCACATTGCTCGCAGAACGGATGGCCGATGGGGCCGGAAAATTCTGGAATGGCTACAGCGAACCGGAAGACGATACGTTGTAAGGCCTCCCACTAGGTGGACCGATGACCAGGTTAAGGTTGCTGGAAGGCGTTGGCAATGAGCACGTCTTTCGGATGAAATGATGATGATGATATCTACTAATTTCAGCCGTATGCTAAAGGAACTAAAGACGACTTTCAATTGTTATCAAATCGATTAAGGTCAAACGCTTCTTCTGTCTGATGATGGCATAGCGTAATCAGTAATCTGTTTGCGAAACATGGATATTGTAAAAATATTTCGAATCAAATGTAGCTGTCATATCTTTGTAGCTAAGTAAGCGGTTTAATAACACCAATTAAATAAAAATGAATCATTACCTGTACATTCGCAATGGGCATCGAGGAACGTGATGACGTCACCCTTCACATGCTTGGCGCCCAGAAGACGCGCCCGGATGAGACCAGACCTGTTCTCAGTGCGGAACAAATGCGTCGGTACAGGCAGCGTCTTTATGTAGTCTTCTAGCTTCTTGCCGAGATGTTCTGGTGAAGGAAAACGCAACATATATCATCATTTTCTTAACCAATTTGTCGAATGTTACATAAGTTGCGGACCCTCAATGAATGGGGCAGACCAAGGTGGAGATGACGGAATGAATTATTGCTACTGACAGAACTGGCCCGCATTAGCTGGTTTTCAGAAGTTGCAGTAGTTGGGTATAGTGTGGCGAAAATCAGAAAGAGGTCGAGCTATTGCCGTCATCTTCGCCTACTGTTTCCCATCGATAAGATTGGCCCTTGAACAGATTTGTGTTAAAATATAAGAAGGCTGTCCTAAAGTGTGAAAATACAGACTAAATAGACAGTATCTGCCGACCCTAATTTATTTGTTGCAGTACGTCTTTTCTTCTTCCGTACAGGTCTTTCATTCACCACTAACACAATATTTTTTTTGAAAACATTCACCATAAACACTCGTAATTAGATACATACATAGCTTTGCTAAATTAGCCCACACCAGCAAAGACATTTAAGTACATCCGTTGTATCTAGGACAGCAAGCCACTACTAATCTTGTTATTTTACCGTATATAGTTTCTAAAGAGACGAGAGAAGAAATCATAATTAATATTAAATAATTATGTTATAAACATTTTATGACGCACTCCTCGTAACAGTGTGAGTATGGAACAAAAGTGAAGCCTCCATTGTTATGCAGCCATAAATCAATGTCAATTCTTTAATTGAAAAGCTGATGAGACTGTTACAAAACATTTTAAGGTGTCGCTACATTTAAGGTAGCCCTAGTCGGCGGTACGAACTATTTTGTGCGCGGGATTAAAATGCATTCTATATCATCCGACAACACGTGCGAATTGGATAGATGTGTAAGAAGCTAGTTCGCGTACGAATACACACTTTTGCAAATTTGTAGCGAAATGGATGATGATTTAGAACGAAAACGAGCGCGCGAAATTGTATAAACAATCCTTTGGGAATATGGATCCTGTATGGTGACTGTTTTGCAATTTTCCTTCTTATGGTATTTATTTGCGCCCAAAGATGCGTTAAAATTAGTGTTTAAATATGTTCAAATATATATATATATATATATATATATATCGGAGGGAGGTATATGATTAATAATCAGGAACAAAGAAATATCGCTTGTAAACTTATTATTGTCGTTTTGTTTAATTGGCAACATTTAGCTTCTGATTTAAATGTCAGTTCGATTTTATTCGATTGACAACCGTTTATTTTTCTTATATCAAAATACTTGATTCCGATTGGACGTTAAAAGCTGTGAACTTTGCCGGATTTGTTCTTGAGCCAATGAAAGCGGGGTAGCCAATAATAATGGCGACCTGAGCGAAGTCTCCCGCCATGTTTCGTGAAGTTAGAAAAAAAGGAACGCGCGGGCGCGCATTTTCGGAGTTGAAAAAGAGTTGTGAGGGAAATAGTTGAGAGGTGGCCTAAAGTGGCGTGTATAAACTTAAAAAAGTGTGTTTTTGTTGAGAGAAAGCGAAACGATTGGTGGCCGAATTCGCTGCTTTGATAAAATGGAACAAGGACTATCTCTAAAACGGCATAAGTTACCTGGCTTTGTTGCATGCATACCCATGAAAGCCCACAAGACCGAGGGTTTATCCAAGATAGCCCTCCTATTTCCGATATATATATTTTTACTTTTTTGTTTCCATACAGGGCTAGATAATCATGAGAAAAATTTATACTTTTTTTATTTTGAACGTACATCGTCAAACAGTGGAGTAATCGCCAGACTACGTATGTATGGAAGAATGATCGACTAGGGCAACCTTAAAACCTTGATTTTTCTTGTTGAAAAATACCGTACCTCTCTGCTGGCTTATTTTACTTGTCGCATTCTTAATTTTCTCCTAGGTTATATTACATGGATCTTAAACATCATCATCTGCCTAGCCTTTTCCCAACTATATTGGGGTCGGCTTCCAGTGTTACCGGATTCAGCTAAGTACCAGTGTTTTACATGTAGCGACTGCCTATCTGACCTCCGCAACCCAGTAACTGGGTAACACGGTACCCTTGGCAAGACTGGTGTCAGATCTCAAGCTTCTGACTACCCGTAACGACTGTCAATCTTCAAATAACAGCCGGGACCTACGTGATTTCCGAGGCACGGAGGCAACTCGGTATGTTGAAATGGTCACCCATCCACGGACCGACCTCGTCAAGCGTTGCTTAACCTTGATGATCGACCCGTGCGGCTGTTATTATTTAGCCACGAGCTCCGAGATCTTAAACATAACCTTGAGAAATGTGGACGCAACTCTGCCTAAACCTTCGCGAAATGCAGGCGTGAACATTATCACCAGCCAAGTTTCCAAAGCAATCTTCAAACAGCACATCAGACAAACAGACAAATTCACTTTCATTTCTGAGTCTCAACAACTCCGGACATTATCCAAAGCTATAAAAATAATACTCCCACACAAGATTAAACAGAAGGAACGAATATACCACCCCTGTATTAAGAATTCATGCTGCTCGCACAAGAGTGGGTTAAGTACACTTTTTATATTTGCTTGTACGTGACCCAGAGCATGAGCCGTCTCGACAAGAGGCGCCAGTGCATAAGCAGATGCATGTCTGAATATATTTTTTATTACTACCATCTCATTAAGAGTAGGAAGTAGCTGCAACGAGCTATATTAAAAAAAACCGACTAAGTGCGAGTCGGACTCGCGCACGAAGGGTTCCGTAGCATTATCGCAAAAAAAACGGCAAAAAAAACACGTTTGTTGTATGGGAGTCCCACTTAAATATTTATTTTATTCTGTTTTTGTTGTTATAGCGTCAACAGAGATACATCATCTGTGAAAATTTCAACTGTCTAGCTATCACGGTTCATGAGATACAGCCTGGTGACAGACAGACAGACGGACAGTGGAGTCTTAGTAATAGAGTCCCGTTTTTACCCTTTGGGTACGGAACCCTAACTAGCTTTATTCCGCGGCTTCGCACCCGTAGAATATCTCACAGGAAACGTTCATTTTAAAGTAGCCTATGACACTATTTCTACCAGAAAATTGTTCGAAATCGGATTATAATTTCCAAAGATTATCTCTTATGTATAAGTGACAATCCGATCAAAACTATGAAATAATTTTGTTTTATTGATTTACCGCTTTATAACATTAGTTTAGAAAAACCTTTTTTATTTACAAGTTGTTAACATTGAAGTTCAAATGCTTATGCAATTCTGCATATACATAAAACGTAATCGAAATACATAGTAACCAAAAAAACAAATGCAGAAATGTCAAGGAGTTTTAAAAAAACATATCCGATTCAGTAGTATATTGAGATGTTCAATTTGTAAAGCTGTATCCACACTGGGATAGTGGCGCAGAGCTATTGCTTGACTACTTGTGATCTAAAGCCTGGCGGTTAGGCAATGAATACTCATCGCGTTATGGAATTTCTGGAATTCTCATAATAGAAAAGGTGACTAGTAACAGGGTCGATAGCAGCACGATTGTGACGTAAACTTGATTATTGTGAAAATAATTTTCCTTTAACCTTTGTCAATAAACAGATGAGATCGTGATTAGAATGAAGGGAAAAGTGGATCTAAAGGTTTGCGTCATCTTTTCTATTATGAGAATTCCAGAAATGCTTGTCATATGCACGAGTATCACACAATCCACTGTAGATAAAATAATAAATATTCAACGGAGACAAGCTATTATAATGCCTAAGGCTTGAATATTATGAGCGAGAATTAAATATCTTCACGCGCTCATTTGCAATGCAACTACCAACACCATCTAAAAGGAGATTTAGGGCGCAACGACTGGTTAAAATGACATAGATGCAGCAGGAACTAACAAGAACAGAAATAATGTTACCTACCGCTTGCAAAACTGCGTCAAAATGTCACTGGCATAATAAGTTAGTAAAAAAGTAGTTAACTCTCGCAGAGTCGACTGGCCACAGTATGAAAACAGCCTAAGAAGCATTCAAGGCGAACGTGGATTTTATTCATTCATGATCTTAATCTACATATTTTGTTCAATAATATGCATGGAACAGAAACCAGCTTCGCGGTCAAGCCACTAGAAATGTATATGATACAAAAATACATTTTACAAAACGCATTACTCATTCAACAAGTTTTTTGGTTTGGACGCGGTTGAACACGTCATTTTTGCCGAGCCGGCTCAGTAAATGTAAAATTATAATTGAACATAGATAAGATACACTCATAATTTGTTACGATAACTCAGTTTCGTTTAGTACGGGGTTTTTCTTATATCAGCAATTTAAAGTATGATTATGATCAAAGTGTTGAAAATTATTTTAAATTAGTACAATGAATGTAATATTACGTTATTCGATTTCTGACCTAAATTCCTAAGTGTGTAATGGTTAAATGCACAGATATAAATCTAACTAGAAGACTCGATTGTATGAACTTCGCGTGTCAAAAAACGGAGTAAAATTACGATCAAAGATCGTAATTTGAGCTTTTCATTTAGCGTTATCGGCACCGGAAATCTACCGAAATCTAGAAAAAATGGCATATTCTACAATATTGAGCTGTAAAGACTGTATAGAATAAGTTGGCCGAGGTATTTTATTTATTTATTAGTGTTTAAAGAGTATTTACTAGAAAAATATCACGACAAGAAAGCTCATGGGAGCGCTCGCAGTACGATTGGACACGGTTGCCTCTCTTGGGCCACTGCACACTGTCTGTGGAAATGTTTACTTTCATTGTAGAAAAAAATTTGTAAGTAAATTTGTTTTTAAATTGTTTGTGAAAAAGTGGCACGCTTGGTTTTCATACAGATGGAGGGACTTGGGTTATCTAGTTAGATTTAGATCTGTGGTTAAATGCCTAGGTAGCTTTTTAGGGTTCCGTACCCAAAGGGTAGAAACGGGACCCTATTACTAAGACGCCGCGATCCGTCTGTCTATCTGTATGTGTCTGTCTGTCTGTCCGTCTGTCACCAGGCTGTATCTCATGAACCGTGACAGCTAGACAGTTGAAATTTTCACAGATGATGTATTTCTGTTGCCACTATAACAACAATTACTAAAAACAGAATAAAATAAATATCTAAGTAGGGCTCCCATACAACAAACGAGTTTTTTTTGTAATTTTTTGCGATAATGGTACGGAAACCTTCGTGCGCGAGTTCGGCTCGCACTTGGCTGGTTTTTATATTTTAAGTATATTATTGAGTCTTCAAGCTTAGTACTGCGCGCTTAATTCATTAGTACCTACGACAAGTACTGTCGATTTCCTTTTTAATGTGTTGTGATAAAACCATTTCAGTACCTAATCGTTATTTATTCAAGTTCAACCACTAATCGTTTCGAATTAGTCATCAGCGCACAAAATTTGCCTAGATCCATTTTTTTTTTTTAAATAGACATCACTACTTTTCGGGAGAAAATTATGATAATTTGTTGGAGACGTTTCACATTAATCACAGATAGATTTCACGACGAATTGCAACTCGTTCTGAGTCCTCAATTAAGTGCTATTCACACGGCGAAGTCGTTAGCGGAAAGGTCATGATGAGTCGTGAATGTCACTCACGAAAGTAATAAAAAAATCTTCTGGGAAACCATTTGTCCTTTTTTATCATCACCAAGTACTTCTAATGTTACTGGAGAAGTGAAACTGCCTGGAAGAAGCATGCACTTTCTACCGTAAATTCCAAGGTTCTTTCCAAGACTTCTTTACCTGACCTATTTTATTTTAGATCTGTTCTGTTTTCACCTTCCCTTCTCCGGTGTTCGCTGACACTTTATCATTCACTTTCTTTTCATTCATGTCATCTCCCAGAAAATCGACACATTTTTTTTCTCTTTTCCTCCTATCTCAAGGGCATCCTGCAGCCTTATTGCGTAAGTGAATTCGGCAAGGCAAAGGATTTTACCCCATCAATCGACCAATCACATAGACTCGCACGTGAATGGTCGATTGATAGGATCAAATCCTTTGCCTTGCGGTATCTTATTACATATCTTTAAAAAATAATCTTACCCTTCTCACTGGCGTCATCAACCAGGATGATCTCCTTGAGCAGAGGGCGTGGCGACCGGTTGATAGTACTCCATATTGTGCGTATGAGTGTCGTCCACGCTTCGTTGTGGAATACTATCACCACGCTGGTCGTAGGCAGGAATGTTGGGTAAGGCTTGTCTCGGCACCTGATCACAAATTAAATAATCAGCAATGGTCTATGATCCGCAACTATTATGCTGGCTTTCCCCAGAACTGCATTGGAAAAGTAGAGCAGTAAGCGTGAAGAATACACCAATAGAATTGCTTCATATTAATAATTGACCAATTTTAATGGTGTGCCCTGTAGGCCAGCTTAAGACGACGACAGTCGCCAATGATCTTGAAGGAACAAAAAGCGCCATTGTTTCACACCCGCGACAAAAAATTTACTAGTTATTTGTACTTTCCTTATTATTCTATGACTTAAAAAAAGCCTAGATCAAAATGTAGATAATTCAATTGTCTTTGAGATGGTGAAAATATCATTAAAATACGCCCGCCGGTTTTGGTGCGATTGTCGTTTTTTTTCATGTTAGACATAACTTTACAAATTAATTATGGTACTATGTTTTACGAATAAAACTCAAAATTTTTGTAGATCTAATTATTAAGAAAATGGTCTAATGTAACATATAATTTTTCAAAAAAATACTACTAGCCGTTTAGACGTGATTCTCATTTTAAAATCAGCTACTTAAGTCGCAGATACCCCTCGTATCTGCGACTTAAGTGCGGTTACGCACTACACGTCCGTGTCCGAGATTTGAGTGGCGAGTTCAAAATGTTCTGAATTATTATGACAGATTATAACGGATAGAGTTCGGATGTAGTGCGTAAGCTCAGATCATAGAAACAACAGTAGCTGTTGTTTCTATAATCTGTGTGCGTAAGCTTCCCTACAAGAAGTACTACGGCCGAAATTTCACGGACACGGATCGGATGCATTGCTTCAACTCTTGAAAAGATTGATCCCTTCAAGTGTGAGTGCCGAGCAAGCCTCTATTACAGCGCTTCAACAACTTTTAAGGATCATCTTTCTGCATTGTTCTTCCTACTTTCTTCTCATAGGTAATATGAGAGCGGTTTGTACCAGCGTTACTACTACTAGGCTATAATTCTGTACGTAATGAAACGCATGCTTGAAAGCACTTTCATATTGCGCTACACATGGCCATGTGTTGCGGCCACGCAATGTAGATAATAATTAGTTGTGTTTTAGTAAACTATAACTGACAACTTTTACACTCGTTGGGAGTCATTAAACGAAGCTACGGTGAGGGATCAACTACTCTCTATGGCTAATTTAAACTCAGATCTACTTAAGGTTACACTAGTCGATAATTCTTCCATACAAACGTAGTGTGACGATTACTCCACTGTTTGAGGGTGTACGTTCAAAAAAAAAAATGACATCCCACCATTATCTAGCCCTGTATAGAAACAAAAAAGTAAAAAAAAATATGTTAGAAAGTTATGAGCGCATCTTTGGGCGCAAACAAATACCACAAGAAGACTGAAATTGCAAAACAGTCACCATACAGGGATAGATTAATAGTTCAGCAATGCAAATAATTTTATTTTGAACAGATACGTTTAGTCGTTTTTTCATGATTTTGATTCAGACTCCCAAAGGTCTGTTCATAAAATTTCGCACGCTCGGTTTCGTCCTAAATCATCATCCATTTCGCTGCAAACTTGCAAAAGTGCTAATTCGTACGCGAACTAGCTTCTTAGTGCTCATCACAGTATCTATCTCTTTCGCACGAGTTGTCGGATAGCAGGCATTTTAACCCCGCGCACAAAATAGTTCGTGCCGTTGACTAGTGTAACCTTAAGGGTACACTAGTCAACGGCACGAACTATTTTGTGCGCGGGGTTAAAATGCATTTTATATCAACCGGCAACACGTGTGGAAGATATAGATGCTTTGATGAGCAATAGGAAGCTAATTCGCGTACGAATACACACTTTTGCAAATTTGTAGCGAAATGGATAATGATTTAGGACGAAATCGGGCGCGCGAAATTTTATAAACAGACCTTTGGCTGTCTAGATATCATGAAAAAACTACTAAATTTATATGTTCAAAATAAAGTTATTTGCATGGTTGAACTACTAATCTATGCCTGTATGGAGGCCGTTTTGCAATTTTCCGTCTTCTTATGGTATTTATTTGCGCCCAAAAATGCGTTAAAATTAGTGTCGAAATGTGGAACTTTCGACGCTTATAACTTTCAAATATTTTCTATTTTTACTTTTTTGCTTCCATACAGGCCTAGATAATGATGAGACAAATTGATATCACATTTTATTTTGAACGTACATCGTCAAACAGTGGAATAATCCCCAAACTACGTTTGTATGGAAGAATTTTTGACTAGTGTAACCTTAACGGTAAACGGTCTGTTGTGTTCAGTAAAAATAAACTACTTTTAGTCATCTGTTTCAGGTCTATCATAATCTAATTTTAACTAATACTAACAAAACGTAGAGTTTCCTTCGCCTAGCGTAGCTAGAGTTTATTTCGGTGGGATAATGTAAAACTCCACGGGTTTCGCATATTTTTTAAGAAAACTTCATTATTTTTTTATTTCTTATTTTTTAAGGCAACAATATCGAATTCAACGATGAATTTATATTTAAACGAATACTTGAACTTTTCGTTAAAGAAGTTTTGTCCTTCGAGCCGAATACGTAAAAATATGATAAGACCAACAAATAGAATTTCAATGGCCATAAAAACGTTGTCATTATAATGAGCATTCAGAATGTATTAAAGCTGGCAGGTTTAACGACGCCTAAACAGTATAAAGTCAATAGCAATAGGTCATAAACCTTAGAAGTAACCACGTACTTTTGTAGATAGGCAACACTTGTATTGCGATAAAAACTCCATTATGTACCCAGTGTATGTAGGAACTAATCTACTCCATAGTAGTATGTATAATGTCATTGAACATTTTTTTAATAGTATTGTCATCACAATTTGGGCCATCAATTCAATGTACATATAATAAATCTGTAGAAAAATATTTATGTAAGTACATCGAAAAAATTTGCAATAAAAATAGCCAGGGTGTTAAAGGATAAACAACAGAACCCATTGCCAGCATTTTTGGAATTTTTGTCTGTTTATTTGTGCACGCATCACGTGTAGATAACTTTTATACATAAAAATTGTGCGTAACTTGAAGAATTACTTAGTTTTTGTTTCATCGCAATCGGTTCACTCTTTCAAAAGTTAGATGAATTTAAAGTGTTCAAGAAAAAAAAATATCACAGCACACGCAATTTAGTTACTCGGACAGTTGAGCTCGATATTCGATAGATGGCGTTGTGCATTTGGAGTCATTTTCTGAATGGCGGTGTTAAGATTCTACGCGAAAGAATGACCCTAGAAAAATTGGTGTGTAGGTATGTAGGGTAGGCAGGAAGGTAAGTAGGGTAGGGTTGGCAGGCAGATGACGGGAGCGAAGCCGCGGGCACAGCTAGTCTACAATATAGGACTCGGCTCTGTGTAGTTCAACAACAGACAAAGACAAAGAGGACAGATCTACAAGTTCACTGCCCAAATTAGCATAATTCTGATCTATTTATAGGTAGCCCCAACGCTCAACGATGCGAAAACCTTTCAAGGCACATCAAACATGGCTATTTAATGACGTCAAGTTCATAAGTAAACAGCCTAACTTGAAGTGGTGTTGGACAGAGAAGATTTACCGTATCAATATATTAGTATCAATAAATAGCGGTAAAACTCCGAGATGGGTTCCGCGTCTATGTCGGCGAAAGAATTTAGTGCCGGCGCGTAGCGTCGCGGCATCCTCGAATCATCGCGTGTATACCCCTCACTTTTACAAGGTCGTTGCTGTGGGCGCATTAGGAAACTCCATTGATTACTAATAGCTGTTGATGACGAAGGCGACGCGTCGTCTGATGCGTTTAAAAAAAAATATAGGTTGCAGCAAGTTAGTTGGTCAATCTTTATGTCTCTTTGACTTCGAAGTTTGATATTTGTATCTTGAAAGGGTTGTATTATGTAATGTGTTGTAGGATATCTTTAAAACACAAGAGTTTCAAGCAGGTAACGCCGGCAGTAAACCTATCAAGAACCAAGGCATCGTTGTTGTGACTTGGGGATCATATATTATACTATGTACCAATACATTTATAAATACTTGGACATACACTTAACACAAGTATTTGTTTAGTTTTATTGTAACGCTTCGATCCACGTGATGTTTGCAAAATAAAAATATGTAATACACCAATAACCGCCTATACAATTTGTACTCTTGTAAACCAAGATTAAATAACACGCCGATTAAATAAATCGTACAATGGTTCAGCGTGCTGTAACTAATATGTGTAACAAAATTTTATCGCACTTTCTACATCATATGAGATGTTAAATTACCAACGTTTATACACATTCAGAGTATTTATTGCTTTTGCATATTAATTAATTACTCCTTGATATGAGGTTACTGTACAGACGTTGATTCTACATTGTTATTTAATTTCCTTTTTATGTTGAATTACATTTACAGAGACAAGTTATTAGAGCAGTGGTGGTACAGGGGTAACGGCCGCGACTTACAAGTTGTAATTCGCGGGTTCGAACCCAGGCAAGGCGGGCTCTCAAAACGGTGAAGGAAAACATCGTGAGGAAACCGGCATGTCCAAAGACCTAAAATTCAAAGATTTGTGACATCCACCAAACCGCACTGGGCCCGCGTGGCAGATTACGGCCCATTCCCTCACACAGAGAGAGAGAGGAGGCCTGTGTCCCAGCAGTGGGAACATTAAAAAAAAAGGCTGATGATGATGATGAAGTTAATAATGTTTCAAAACAATTTACAATCTTGGAGTTAACATCTATCACTCCACTCCATCAAACGCACGCACTGTTATATTTTTTTATTTAAAAGCGAAAACGTATAACATCGTCGGTAAACGGTGTTTGTCACAGATATAAATCTGACTAGATAACGCAAGTCCCTCCATCTGTATGAAAACCAAGCGAGCCACATTTTCGCACACAATTGCAAACAAATTTACTTAACTACCAATGAAAGAAAACATTTCGAATACCTCGGCCAACTTTTTCTATACAAATTTTACAGCTCAATATGACATTTTTCTATGTTTCGGTGGTTTTCCGGTGCCGATAAAGCTACATAAAATTTTCAAATTACGATCATTGATCGTAATTTTACTCCGTTTTTAAGGTTCCGTACCCAAAGGGTAAACACGGGACCCTATTATTAAGACTCCGCGGTCCGTCTGTCTGTCTGTCTGTCACATGAAAAAAAAAAACAAACAATAGAATTTTATTTTTAGTCTTTATATACAGCCAGTAAATCCTTATCTTTTAGACGTATCTTTGCTGCGAATAGAAAGTTACAGTCGCATACAAATAGCGTATCATCAAAACGGCCATTACTAACAGGCATGACTACTGAAAGTAAAATAATAAACTATCTTTTTATAGGTAGGTACTAAAATTCTAGAAATGTTAAACTTTTTTGCAATTTTTAGGGTTCCATACCCAAAGGGTAAAAACGGGACCCTATTACTAAGACTCCGCGATCCGTCTGTCTGTCTGTCTGACCGTCTGTCACCAGGCTGTATCTCATGAACCGTGATAGCTAGACAGTTGAAATTTTAACAAACGATATATTTCTGTTGCCGCTATAACAACAAATACTAAAAACAGAATAAAATAAATATTTAAGTGGGGCTCCCATACAACAAACGTTTTATGCGATAACGGTACGGAACCCTTCGTGCGCGAGTCCGACTCGCACTTTTTTTCTCGGTTTTTTAACACGCGAAATACATACAATCGGCGTCATCTAGATTTATGTCTGTGGTGTTTGTGGTGTAGTATAATTTAGTATACATTAACTCATTTCGCGAATCAATTAACACTGTTCAATTGTGAGGTCGACCATAGAGCCGGCTAATAATAAAAGCCGGTGAAAAGGAAGTCAGATTGTTACACTACTTCGCCGAGAAACAATATAAACTTGGGTCAAGGAATTTCTTTGATGTTCCATACTTCCTCTGTGAGAAATGTTTCATCCATTTGCATTTTATATAACTGTCTACTGCAGTATTGCCCCTTTATCTCGAACTGGCATGTTTTATAGCAGGATACTATTTTATTGAGGAAAAGAGTATTTTTGTAAAGCATGATAAAACAAAAACTGGTTATATTCCATGAAATCATGAAAAATAAATTCAAGAAAAAGTTCTCAAAAATTTGTAAACCGACTTCAAAAGCAAAACACTAAATAGTGCAAAATTAGTTTCGTTTCGGAAATCGGTGTCTTGTTTTTATCATTTTTCGACTCAGACTTCCGAAAAGAAGTTATTTTGCACTTTTTAGTGTTTTGCTTTTGAAGTCGGTTTATATTTTTTGTTTTAGTTTTTATTTCTCTCTTTTTATTTTATCCACCATCACTAAAAATGAGCAAGTTCTACAGTAAGGTACCTAAAGGATTGACAAAATACCCATATTAACTTAATTTACAAAAGTGCTTTTTGTCGCTAAGGAGTTCGGTTGTAAGTTCCATATTTAAAAAACTGCTAAACCGATTTTAATTAAATTTCCAATATTCCCTAAAGTTGACAGATACTTAATCCAATAAAAAAAGAAGCTAAGTAGTTTCGGAGAAATGCATGGCCAAACATACATACAAACAAACTAGGTAAACTTATGAAATTTGGCACACGTGTTTAGAAAAGCCTATACAGAGTAACATACATAATATGTGAATATAGTGCAATTCCAACAATATTACATACATACGTCTCGAATTGATTACCTCCTTTTTTTTTGGAGTCGGTAAAAAGAGAAACCAAGACTACTGCCGTTTCTAGTTTTAAATATTGACCAAAACATTGACATGTAAAAGTGTCTAAAACGATCTTCTTCCTATAAAATTATTTTGATTTAATTTATCTATTCGAGGTTAGCCATGACCACATTCTCAAAAACTGATAACAAGTAAGTACTTGTGCAGTGATACAATCATGAACATTTAACATTCATTTACGAAGATTAGATGGTAAATCTAATCGTTACTAATTGAATACTGACAAATAAAACAAAGACTTATTTGCAATATCTCCCGATAAAGGAATATGTGCCGTGTAATCAAGGACGTAAGGATGCAAGTTAAAAGTTGGAACTTTATACATGACTAAATAACGTTTTTATGTTGCTAACCGAGTCATTTACAGACAATATTTTCCTTTTCAATTCACTGCACCAGGTAAAACTTTAAAATAACAGAAAATTACGAAATAAGTACATGTTTTTGAAAAACTGGCAATTAATCTGTTGTCAAGGCTTAACGATTTAACTAAGTTTTGACAGCATTTTACTGATCGGCGACTTAATAAAGCTGTAAAGAATTTGCTATTCTATACGCATGGCTACACCTACATGCAAATATCAAAATTATAATGCTTCCAAATAATTTTCAAAAATGTTAAGATAATATTATTGTTGTTTAAATTATAAGTTGAAATCAGTTCAAAATAAATGGGATAAATAAAATTTGAAAGGCGGATGTATTTTCCAGTTTTGAGCCTCATACAGTGTTCTGTTATATGTTTCTTATAGGGTAAGTGCATTTTTGTTAAAAAAAAAATATGCTAAATAAAGATCTTAGATGAAATGAAATACGCATGGCTATAAAAAATTCATCTAATGGTACGATGCATTTACGAATAAATCCTAGATCCTCCATCAAAGGCACAGATACCCTTCAGTAGCTGATTTTAAAATGAGAATTACGACTAGCCGTTTAGTCGTAATTAAATAAAAAAATATATGTTACATTAGACTATTTTCTTGATAATTTGATCTATGAAAATTTCGAATTTTATTCGTATAACATAGTGTAATTAATTTGTAAAGTTATGTCTGACTGACACGGAAAAAACACGACAATCGCACCAAAACCACCTGGCGTATTTTATAATATTTTCACCATCTCAAAGACAATTTAATTATCTACATTTTTGATCGAAGGCTTTTTTTTTAAGTCATAGAATAATAAGGAAAGTACAAAAATCTAATCAATTTGGAGTCGCGCGGGCGTGAAACGAGTGATCGTTTTGTTCTCTCAAGAACGTTGGCGACTATCGTCAGGGAGGCTAGTGTTGCATAAATATCGATAAATCATCTATCGATACTAATACAGTGCAACTATTTTCTTAATGTCCCTCGGCAAACTTCGTGTTTCGTCAGTCGTCGGCTTACTATCAGTTGCCCTTTGCACTTGGTGCAGACCGGACGCTCTCAATCAACTTGGAAGTATATAGAATTGTTAATACTCTTTTAAATAATGTAATTTATTTTTAAAATGGGAGGAAAGCTGCTAAATGTAAATAGGAAAATAATTTTACAGCTCTATATGATCTATTCACACGAAAATTAAAACAAAACAACAAGTACTTAGTTCTGAATTCAATTATTAAACACGATAAATCTAATAATTTATGGACATAGAAATTAGAATTCGTTTATATTCAGAAATGCGTTGATTGCCGAGGGACCATAAAGAAAATAGTTGTACTGTACTAATATGCTAGTTAAATTAATTAGAACTTACTTTTCAAATCTGACGTCCGTCAAAGACCTGTTGATTGAGATCATGTCACTGGCCAGCAAGTTGAACTGATTCTCTTGGAACTTGTCCAACATCAGCTTCTCTTGTTCTATCGGTATGTTCACTGGCTTACCTGGAATGATGTCACAAATTAATAAAGATGTTCTTAAAAATAAAAAATAAACAGTTTAGTATAAATAAAAAAGAACTGGCCAAGTGCGAGTCGGACTCGCGCACGAAGAGTTTCGTATCATTATCGCAAAAAAGTCACGTTTGTTGTATGGGAGACCCTCTTAATTTATATTTATTTTATTCTGTTTTTAGAATTTGTTGTTATGTTATAGCGGCAACAGAAATACAACATCTGTGAACATTTCAACTGTCTAGCTGTCACGGTTCATGAGATACAGACTGGTGACAGACGGACAGATCGACAGACGGACCAAGGAGTCTTAGTAATAGGGTCCAGTTTTTACCCTTGTGGTACGGAACCCGAAACATCATTTAATAAAATTAAGCTGAGCAGCAGAACTTCTTGAACGTCAAAAAATACAGAAGATATTCCCCCAAAACGGGGCACTTGTCATCACTTAGTTTTTAAATTATCATTATAAAGTCGTAGAGGTCAAAAATCTTTGTAGATTAGTATCACGAAAACTGGATAGGAAAACTATCAAAACAAATAGGCGAGGAACCATTTTTTGCCCGTCTGCCTTATCGTCTGGCAGTAAGCCCCACAACGGAGGTGAGG
The DNA here is from genome assembly GCA_948252205.1 of Orthosia incerta. Lineage (NCBI taxonomy): Eukaryota > Metazoa > Arthropoda > Insecta > Lepidoptera > Noctuidae > Orthosia > Orthosia incerta. The sequence continues at coordinate 10,924,120 of OX411759.1, forward strand.
CTAAACCGATTTTAACCCTTTGACCTCAAGGTCACAAGGTCAGATTCGTATATATTCAACAAATATTTCGCTCAACTATACTCCATTTGAAATAACATTCGACGTGTTTCCAAATCTTTTTACAGTCCGTTCAACCGATTTTGAGTTCTATCCCGTTAACATAAGGATGACATAAAAGCATAAACCTGTTACCAAAACCAACTGTTTACTACAGCTACCATTTGTCGTATCACCAACGCAATAGAAGTCAAAATCGGTTGAACGGGCTGTAAAATGGGCTAATTTAAACGTCTAATATAATGAGTTGATGATGAAATGGAGTTTACATATCTCAGACATTCTGCATTTTTTTGCATTCTAAAATAGCAGACACATCGAACGCTTAATTAACACCAATAATATACTTTCTCTTTTTTCTGACGCAAACTTTTCTAAAACCCACGTATTTATGTATATCTAATTGAATTATCTATAAAAGATGGACCTATAGACGCGTGACGCTAACCAATCAGTGCTATTTAATTTTTACCCGACTGCCGAAGGAGGTTAATGTGTTTATCAGTCTATGTATGGTATGTTTGTTCCTATGTGGTGTTCTAGAGACCAAACGCGTTGGCTGATTTTGATGATTCTTACGTCAATCGATTCATCTTAACCCTGCGAGTGTCACTGGCTACATTCAAATTGGAAAAGAAAAATGGCGGCTTTTGGGCGCTATTTTCTTCCAAACCCATCATGTGGGTTATCAAAATAAAGGGTTTTAAGAGGTATTTCAAAAATATATAACACGTATATGTTTAAATCTACCTAATTCTAAAAAAAAAAATAACTAAGAAGTTGTAAATAAAAAAAGCCAATAAAAAAAATCAAAAACCCGACTGCTTAAAAAGCGAACTAAAAATACGTAAACAAGAAAAAAATCATGCTGTGCAGTCGGAGGATAAATCTGGTTTTGGTCAGCCAGCTCGCGAATATGTATCCTCCGACTGCACAGCATGATTTTTTTCTTGTTTACGTCTTTTTAGTTCGCTTTTTAAGCAGACAGTTTTTTTTTTATTATTATTAAATTATTTCTTGCTTTCAGCTGTTCATGGACTAAGTACGTATTAAAGTTATAGTAGGTATATGCACGGTAGAATCAGTTTTTATTACTTGTAAATTTTAATTGTTTACGTTCAAAAGTGCCGCTTAATGGCCTAATTTAAGTAAATAACTTTGACTTATAAATAGAGCATTTAATAAGATACATCTAAACAAACAAGGTTACATCACTAATCCATTTCCATAATGGACATTGTTCCTAAAACTACCAATATAAAACAAGGAGTCATATTAGGAAAAGACTGACTAGAACTGAGCTTTTAAAATTTTAATGGAGTACTTCCACAAATTTTTATGTCAAAAGTAGCTTCTGCCAGCGGCTTCGCCTGCTCGAACGTCGAAAATTATCCCAAGGGACCATATTTCCATGATAAAAAGTATCCTATGTGCTATGTCAGACTATAAACTATCTCCGTGTATGCTAGTATTATATTATCTGTGCTCTGTGTCAAATTTCATCCAGATCCGTCCAGCCGTTTAAACGAGAAGAAGTAACAAACATACAAACACACACTCGCAATCTTTCGCCTTTATAATATTGGTGTGCAGTGTGATATAAAGTGTCATTCCATCATACGGAATATTGTACACAAGCCAAGTACAAGCTCTGCATGCGAATGCGAACAAGCTTTGGATTAACATGAAAAAAAAACAAACAATAGAATTTTATTTTTAGTCTTTATATACAGCCAGTAAATCCTTATCTTTTAGACGTATCTTTGCTGCGAATAGAAAGTTACAGTCGTATACAAATATCATCAAAACTGCCATTACTAACAGGCATGACTACTGAAAGTAAAATAAACTATCTTTTTATAGGTAGCTACTAAAATTCTAGAAATGTTAAACTTTTTTGCAATTTTTAGGGTTCCATACCCAAAGGGTAAAAACGGGACCCTATTACTAAGACTCCTCGATCCGTCTGTTTGTCTGTCTGACCGTCTGTCACCAGGCTGTATCTCATGAACCGTGATAGCTAGACAGTTGAAATTTTCACAGATGATATATTTCTGTTGCCGCTATAACAACAAATACTAAAAGCAAAATAAAATAAATATTTAAGTGGGGCTCCCATACAACTAACGTGATTTTTTTGCCGTTTTTTGAGTTAATGGTATGGAACCCTTCGTGCGCGAGTCCGACTCGCACTTGGCCGGTTTTTAAATACATTTTTTTAATTTATCTCATCTTTTCAAATATTTTTAATTAGATTCTATTTCTGTAAAAAATGCCACCAGTTTGTAGCAGGTGGCATTCTGTAGTCTGTGCCTGCCCTCATGGGAAAAAAACGCGTGAAAATATAGAATGTAGCTTCTGCATATGAGTTTGTCCATGTGGAATTCAATTATACCATAAAATATAGTATCTTATGGTACTACTAAATGACGTAGCTTTTGAATAGTGTAGCTGGATTTATGCTCAGATCAAATAAAAAGTCAAAATGGAATGTTGCAAACAACAAGGTGAAGCCACAAGGTGAAGAACTACTTTTAAAATTCAGTTCAGTTACAAATAAATAAAATTACCAAAAATTTTTATATACAAAGTTTGTAAAAAAATGTGTTACCTAATAGGAAAAAAAAATTCAGTAAGACATGTAGATGCTTTGAGAATTTATAGCAACAATAGCATAAATTTTGCTGAACTATAGGTCAGTCTACTTATTGCCAACTTTGAACTAATATGAAGTATTGATAATTTTCATTGATCATTTCAAATTTAGTAGGATTTAGTAGGATTATCTGACACCAGACTTGCCAAGAGGTACCGTGTTACCCAGTTACTGGGTTGTGGAGGTCATATAGGCAGTCGCTCCATGTAAAACACTGGAACTTAGCTGAATCCGGTAAGACTGGAAGCCGACCCCAATATAGTTGGGAAAAGGCAAGGCAGATGATTTCAAATTTAGTAGGATCATAGCAGGTGGCGTTCTGTAGTTTCTGCCTACCCCCAAAGGAACAAGGCGTGATTAATTATTATATATATGAAATATTAAAGGGTTTTGGAAGAAGTTGTCTTTTATAATCTAGGACCTTCAAAAATACTAATATAGTTCTATTTTTTATTATATATTAAGAAATACCTACCCATTTCTCCAGGTAATCCATCCGCAGCTGGTTTGACAAAGGGTGCTTTATCCCACCTCGCAAGCCTTGACCTTGAGTATGGTGAGAGTAATATTCCATCTTCTCCTATCTCCTGTTCAAGATCATTTGCTTCTAAGTTAGTATCATCATCATCAATGCGGTTTCCTTGCTGTGCTGCTGCTATTGCCGCCTTTTTGCCTCTGTATTCTTCTACTGACTGTTGGGAATAAAAAAGAATGTTTTTTTTCTACTTCAAACACAATATTAACAAAGCACAAGAAAGGTTTATCTATTATCAACATCAAAAATGATCACAACTGGACTCGCTTTGCTAAGCATGTGGTATGTAATGATTCATATTTCAATTTTTTTTACAATAAACATTGAAAAACATCTAAATCAAGTAGGTCAAATTAATCTAAATCAAATAATCTAGGATCAAAAGACATGTTACAGGGAAAGAAGACTTGTCTTAGGAATTCTATTCATATTGGTTCATAGATAAACATTCATTGTGTAGACACAATAGACATGTTTATAAATAAATTCCTCATTCAAGATATTCTACAAGTACACATTTATTTTGAATTTAAGTACTCTACATAACTGATTTTGATAGATAATATAAATGATAATAAACTATCAAAATATGTAAAACAAAACATTTATAAATCATGTTTTGTCATTGTATTAATAATCATTAATCAGGTTTGCTATGAAGATCACCCAAACAAAGGTCATAAGTCATTGACATTTAGTGTTGCTTCATATGAGATCATTGCAAAACAGTTCCTATTGCAATTCTAATAAAGTGCTGTTTGTGCAATCATGGGTGAAGTTATGGTAAAACAAATCACATGTAAAAGGCAAAACTGTCCAGGTGATTTAAAGCATTTTATTTTATATATCTTCAGACTGACTTATGGCAAGAATTTTCATGAGTTCAGGATTCAGAAAATCAGGATATATCAGAAAGTTTATTTGTAGTTCCACTTCATAAATTGTGAAATATCTTATTTCTTAGAATTTTTAAGGGAATACAAAAATCCATTGAACTTTATTGAGTAAAATATTCTAGGTATATAAATTATTTGGTATTATGCTTTTGACAGTTTCATGTTTTACCTTTGAAGACTAGGGTAGTCATGAGAAACTTAATAAATTCTACTAGCGTAACACTCACAATATCAACACATATTTTGGAATCTGTTGTGTTGAAATTAGGAACCATTTAGTTTCCCTTTCACTGTTCACATTCTCTTGCTAAGTGTTTGTGCTTACAGCATAATGTCACCAACATATTTGTAAGAAAAGCTTTATGATTTTAGAAGGCCAATGTGGGTACAGTGACCTATATTACATTTTTAAACATATTGAGAAGAAAGTCTTATAATGAAGGAAAAGATGTGTAAACAAAATATGTTTACAGTACTGACACCTCCAGACCTTGAACTTGAAAAAATCGTACCTGTTTAATAACTTCACCGTCTGCTTTTTTACTGCAGTCCCAGCCATCACCGAAGCAGTCGGAATACATGGCCAGGAGCATCACGTCTACCAGCAGCCATACCAAAGAAGTCAGCAATATTATCCGACATGTGTGTATCCGTATTTTACTCCGGAACATTTTAACTGATCAAGTTCGTACGCACTCGAGTTCACTGCTTCATGACAACACGGCCACACGAATGTCACGTTATCTTCCCGACCTGCAACACACGCGAATTTTAAGCAAACAAAGCAAAACTAACAACGAACGTCTACACAAATTCATTCAACTTTGCCACGACCTAAATTAACACCATTTAAGACCATCATACCTGGCCCGTATACTTAATTCTAATTAGAAATAATAAAGATCTAAGCACTATTTCACATTAAGTAGGTTTCCGGATCTAAATTGTGAATACTGCACTAAATACTTCACTCAGTTTAATTTGCATTAGCACCGGTTCAAAACAATTTAATAAGATAAGAACGATCTCACGAGTTACTAGTTATATTATTACCGTATTATTTTCTGTGTAATCTAAAGTTTGTACGTAGTGAATGTTGGCTCGCGGTCGACATTCAACATTCAACTCGTCCGTCGTCGACGACAATCAATTCCATCGACAATCGCCAATCGCGACACAAAATGTATACGTCAAACTTTCTACCGTGTCAAACCGTAAATTGATTGCCATACTTCCAAGAATGTTGGCCAATTTGTTGTAGTCGATTTAGTTTTCGAAGTGACTATTTGTACGGGTACTGGATGAATAAATTATATTTATTCGTACATTTTTTTTTTTTTTAATTAAGAATGTCGAAGTGTGTAGTCGTCTGATAAACGGATGAATAAAACTAAATTAGAATTTTGTTTAGAGCGCGACGAGCGCAGCGAGGAGCCAGAAAAAAAAAACCATATAATCATAGAATGAGAATTATTTCTTTAAGCTAGTATGCGAAAATAATATTATGTGTAAATATAATTAGGATAAACAAAAGTATGCCACGATATATTATGTCTAAAGATTTTATGCAAATGGATAGGGAACCGATTTTATGTGATTACTCATAGCCCAGTCATGATAAGTTGACCGGATATATTTGCACTCTAATGGATAAAATAAAATTATTCGTCCGACTTCTGTACGAACAATAATAAATTGTTCGTCCAGTACACGTATTAATAATTATAAATTGTTCGTACGGTAACCGTATTAATAATTATAAATTGTTCGTACAGTACCCGTATTAATAGACTCAGCCTTTAGTTTTAATGAGTTAACCTTTTTAAAGGAAAGTATTTTTCTGAACTTCACCAATGAAAAATATTTTATTTAGCTATCGGTTTAACCGTGTTTTACCAAGATCATTAGCCTTTTAATAAAATAAAAAATAGGTGACGAGACGGTGAAGCTCGTATCAAGTGGCGGTCTAAGGTTTCTGTTTACCTCCATAAGTAAAAGGCGTGAGATTATTTATGTGTAAAGAATATGTAAATAAAATAGAAAATATGTACAAAATACGTAATTTTACGTTTTAGTACATCCTTGTGTTGAAATCATTCGATAGGTAATCAACAATCGCTGGAGTAAATATGTTCTGTGGTTAACAGTGACAGAATGACAGATGCCTGACATTTGGCCTGACATTCCTTCTGACATATGACAGTGACCGAGTCAGACCGAGCGAGTGTACTGACACTGTTGTGACTTGTTATCAATTTTATTATCAATCTTGCTCATACTACTCAGCCAGCAGTAGTTAATGTAGTTATCCACTAGCTAATACAGCTACTGTGTACTTATTTTACCTAGTTGGTTTGTCCCACTATAGTGCGATCTTATAAGAATACAAGTTGTACATTTTATACTTGTATTGTGAATGGTTGATTAACTGAACAGTCAACTGAAATTGTGTTTATTCCTGTATTTCGTATAGAAAATTGGCGCTCTAAACAGCAAGTTGTTTTCTTAGAAAAACCCAATTAATACCACAGCGAGTTATGGTGTGACAAAATGAATTTCCTTATCATATTTCCACCCCACACCGAAGAGAACTGAAATGAATAACAACAGCTGTAACTTCAACAAGTATACGTCGCGCTTCTGATTATAATAGGCAAGTGTTTACTTTCGCTAATAAGTAGTTACGTGTCATTTCATATTAGACTCATTTGATTAATAATAAAATTATGAACAGAAACAAGAACAATTCTAGGATGGTGCGCCCCACCGAAACTGAGCCCGAGACAAAGGCTGCAAACACGTCATACAGACTTATTACAAATGAGGAAAAGCCGCCTGACATTAAATTTGAGAAGGAGAACTCATGGGTGGCTGGAGTACAGATGTTTGTGTCCTTCCTCCTGGCTGGATTTGGCATGGTGGCAGCCAGTCTCCTGCTGGACATGGTGCAGCACTGGGATGTCTTCACCAAAGTATCCGAAGTGTATATCTTAGTGCCAGCCCTCCTGGGGTTAAAAGGTAATCTGGAAATGACATTAGCATCTCGACTATCAACTCATGCCCATTTGGGACATCTGGATACTAGTTTGGGATCCCTGGTTGTGGGTAATTTGTGCTTAATACAATGTCAGGCAGTTCTGGTGGGGTTCCTGGCAGCCATGGCTGCTGTAGCCATGGGTTGGATACCTGAAGGACAATTTGACATCCATCATGCATCATTGTTGTGTGCGTCTAGTGTGTTAACAGCATCATCTGCCAGTTTGGTACTTGGTTTAATCATGATAGGAGTGGTAGTTGTATCCAAGAAGATGCACATAAACCCTGACAACATTGCCACACCTATTGCAGCCAGCCTAGGAGATCTGACAACCTTGGCATTGTTATCTTGGATAGCATCTCTACTGTATAAATCCATTGGCACTAGTATAATACTACCATCTATTATTATCACTATTGGTGCGCTTCTTGTACCGGTGTGTGGCTATATTGCTTGGAGCAATAAATTTACAAGACAAGCATTGGATGAAGGATGGGTGCCAGTGGTTTCTGCCATGGTAATAAGCAGTGCTGGAGGACTTATACTGGACCATACTGTGTCAGTGTACACTGGTATAGCTGTGTATCAACTGGTAATCAATGGCATAGGAGGCAACATGGTAGCAGTACATGCTTCAAGGCTATCAACTCAACTGCACACAGGCCAGAAAGAAGGTTCTGTTATGGGGAGCACCACAAAACTGCTACTTCTAATGGTGATACCAGGTCAACTAATATTTATTTACACTATCGGATACTTAAGAGCTGGCCACACATCCACAACACCCACTTTCATTTTAATTTATATGTCAGCTGCAATGTTGCAAGTATTTTTGTTGCTAACCATCAGTCACTACATGGTTGCGTGGATGTGGAGGATGGGTATGGATCCTGACAACTCAGCAATACCATATCTTACTGCCCTGGGTGATTTACTGGGCACAGCACTTCTGGGTGTGGCTTTCAGCATCCTATATGCGATTGGTGATAAGGACAGTGACTTAGGAGACTAGCATAGACCTTAATGTAATGACTGCTTAATATGCTGCTCAAAACTATTTAGAAGCTGAGAAAATCCAATAATTAATTAAGATAATATCTATAAGTAAGAGAATCTATTCTAAATGTACTATTTAAGCAGTATTATTAAGTCTTGTGCCATTGTTTTTCTCTCATGTACTTACTTGAAAAATGGCACATACATATAGTAGTCACAGCGGATGTTTGTGTCTCTGAAGTTGGCTCTGCAGACCATTGCGCAAGAAACAGTTTGTCATTGAGTATACTGCATAGAGTAAGCGAGATAAGACGATTCGACAAACGAAAGCAAGTGAAAGAGCGAGTAAGCACTGTATAACTGCCTACAATGCTATCTTCTACTTCAACATTGGCGCAAAAATAGCAACTGCGCGGGGTCTTACAGCAAACTTCAGAGGCACAAAGATCCACTGTGTATATTATAACTTATTGTAAAACAAGTTTTTGACTATCAGTTAAGTGGTTTGCTGCTGACTTCCCTAACTGCAAATTCATGAAAAATCACTTTTTAAGTGTTAACTATTAGCAAAACATATTGTGTACTTACTTATACATATACATTATGCCAATGTACATAAATTAAGACTTACAAACATAATTGATATTGGTGCTACTAATATAAAACAATTTTAAATGAGAATATTTTTATAAGTACATAAAATGAGAACTTAATTTTGTGATTTTAAATTAATAAACTTGTTGATTTTGCTATTACTGTCTATATTATTTATTTACCGGGCTTATTTTAGTTAAAACTATCTAACACACTTAGGGCTCGTTTCTGGAGAAGCGGGGTTTCGCGCGCCGCGTGCAGCGTGGCGTCTCGTGTTTTTCTGTTCACGGAGAGGCGGCGGCGCATGCAGTGGCCCGCCTCATCGCACGCGCAAACACAAACATATGGCAATTTATTTAAACTTCATGCAACATACAAGTAGGTACATAGGCGGACTTATGTCAATGTTGTTCAAGGAGGCGCGGGGCGTCAAGAGTGGCGGTGGGTGGCTGCCACCTGCCACTGCGCCCGCGGCGGAACCTCTAGCGTGTAGCGCGGCGGAAAACGCAGTGACGAGAATCAGTAAATATAAGGGCAATATTAAATAATTCACATTTTAAAATCGAATTATCTTCTAAAAAATTGGCGATAATTTCGTTCTCCATTGCTGACGGAGGCTCACGTCTGCGTCGCCATCGTGCGTTTTCCAAACAAGACTGGCAGAAGGATCCGCCGCCGCGCGCTGTGTGACGCCGCGTTTTACCGTGAACTGTGTGCTTAGTGCGAGTTTTTTAACGTACTCACTCGTGATAACGTAAACGATCTCTTATGTCAAAATGTATACAAAAAAAGAGGTTTTGCCTTGCCGTCACCAGACGGCGCTTATCCAGTTTCAATACAAATTGGCGTGAACGTTAACGCGATTGAGCGTGAGTAATAACTCGCACTAAGGCCTCTGGCCGCAACTTTTATTATAATATCCGCCGCGGACTCCGCGTGCATCTCAAGCAAACGCGTGTAAAATCGCTTCTCCGAGAACACTTTCATACAACGCCCATAATTATATTTGAATTTAGTGCGGACCGACGCGCCGCGTTTTCAGAAGCGAGGCCTTAAGAGGGTACTCTATTGGGCCTTTCTCCATACAAACACATTCCGCTGTTTTCTTCGTGGATAATGCCTCCAGAGCAATGATTTTTTCCCATAAAATCAAGGTCTAATTAATACGTGCCCCTATTATTTCCTTTTTTCGAAAACATAATCACTAAAAGAAATATGACAATCCAAAAACCCGAAAAAAATGCACGTTTTTACCGCCATGTTCAGACGACTTTCAGACAAAATTGATAACTTTTTAACAAAAAAGAAAATGACAGAAGCATAGATATACTTTTCCTCTAAATTTTGATATAGGATTTTTTAAGATCAGGCCAGTTTTGAAGAAGAAAACAGCGGAATACGAAACGCCTTTTGGTCAAGGTTTTTGTAGGTAAAATCAGCCTGAGCTGCAGTTGTCCCTTTCGCACTTTACGGGTGGAGGTTGGAGGTAAGGGAGGGTAAGGCTTACACGTACACTAATAGGGAAGTGGCAGTTGTCGATATTTTTATCGATACTCTAGTGATATACACCGATGTCGATATTTACACTATACAATGATTTTATTTAATAAATCGTGTGATTGTGAGTATTATTTATTATAGTTGAAGGCACTTGTCGAATGATTAACTTAGGCATGCATAAGATCTGACAAGTGCAGTTGCAAATACACGATCAAAAGTTGTTAAGAAAATTAAGCCAGGATCCAGAATAATGCTCGGTACAGACCAACCGAACGAACACAAATGTTGTTGAAAAGAAATCGCTGATTTTTGTTATTATAGATAGGCTCGCTCTTGACCACTATCTCACCTGATGGTAAGCGATGATGTGGTCTACGGTGTAGCAAACTTGCCCAGAAGTAACTTCACTCTTCACTTAAAGACCCCGAGGTTGTAGCTATCGGGCAACACAGACGCAAGGAATTCCACTCCTTGCTGTACGCAAAATGTTTAGTGCCTTTGGGCGGGATATCCACCTCGTACCGATGGCGCATCGCCGTACGTCTTGTAGATGATGAAACGGGCTATATGGAATTAGATCATGCAATTCCATCGCAAAATCCCCGAAATGCATCCGATAAAAATCCGACAAGCTGGCAACTCTGCGACGATGTTCAAGGCTCTGGAGCTTTGACTCGATCTCATTGCCGATGACTGACCCGTTTTTCGATCAAATCTAGTGCATGAAGCTGGTATTTGGCAGATTCGTCCCAGAGATGAGAACAGTACTCCATGCAAGATCGAACTTGCGCTTGATACAACTTAAGCACCTGTTCTGGCGTGAAGTACCGTCTCAACTTCTTAGCAGCATACGCCAAGAAGCTTAATATGGTCGGTTATCGGCACGGTTACACCTCGGATAGATGGAGCTGGATGGAATTGGCTCTTTTTAGTGAACAAAAGACGCTCGCTGTATAATATAAATATAATAAATTTATTTTTTCCAAAGGTTCTAGAAATGGTATTTGACCTTTTTCGGTGCAATAACTTTCAAATGAAACGTTACTTTAAAATTTCAACATAAATTTACAAATTCATAATACGAATGGTATCTCTCTCTAATGGGCTCACTGCCCTCTGCGACCAGTCTCCCGATACGTCCATAACAGCGTGAGTCTGGCCGCCCTTCCATCAGTGGAACAGCTATCTCGACCCAACTCCTCTAATGGCTGCACCGGGCATCGTAACCGGATCACGGCTAGGCCACTTGGCAGTATGTCTTTGCCCGCTATGTGGTCACAAGCCCTTCGGTCGAAACCTACCACCAGTATGTCACATGATTAGCACCATCCGGGGACCACGTGTAGGGATTCAAAACACTTATTTTCCTACGGACGCGGGTGATCCGGTCCTCAAAATGATGGCTCTGATGTACTGAATCGTTCGCTCATCTTACGTCCTGTCTGCTGATTTGCATTCTTTCGGTTGGCCTTACACCCAGTATCATGCAAACTAAATTTTGATTTCTTATAAAGCAGATACTTATAAAAATGATTTATGAATTTTGAAGAAGTGGGGTTTGTGGGTATTTAAATTAAAATATAGAATTTTAAATTAAAATAATTAAAAACACGCTTATTAATTACTAGCTGTTGCCCGCGGCTTCGCTCCCGTGGACCACCCCACAGGACCCATTTTCGGGATAAAAAAATTGCCTGTCACTCAGGAATAATGTAGCTTTCTATTGGTGAAAGAATATTTTCAAATCGGTCCAGTAGTTTCCGAGCCTATTCAGTACAAACAAACAACGAAAAAATCATTCCTCTTTATAATATTAGTATAGAAAAGCACTTTTTGACAAGGCAGCATGTCGAAAAGTGAATGAAAAAATTGAAAAAAAAATTAAAAACAAGCGTAATTAATTTTGTGTTGAATGGGCTCAACTGAAAACCAATCTTTTCAACGAAGTCGGGGGACCTGTAAAAAACTGATCCAAGGATCGATCCCCCGACTGCAAGGCAGGCGTGTTTTTAATTATTTTTAATGATTTATTTTTTATATCATAGCTCTTTTAGTAATAAAACGATATTATTGCAAAAACAATTTATTTTATAAGTTTTCTATGGGATATTGAATAGTACTGTTATATTTATTTAATTTCTTTTGGTATGTTATTAGGGAACAAATGATTATTTAATACTACTGTTATATATTATTATATATATACTAAGTAAGCTCTAGACTAGCTAGACGATGATAGAATAGGTAGTAATTTTTTTATGAAATGTCATTTTTTATTTTTATTTTTTAATAACGTTACGCTTCTAAAGATACCACATAAATTGATACCGGTTAAGCTGTTTAGAAGTTATGGTGGAATAAAGAATCTCACAAACATACATGAGCGCTATAAACATAACATAACTCTCCTCTTTTGGACAGTCGTGTAAAAATGTGCATTTATCTATCGTAATTTCAATCCTTTCACTTGCAGGTAAATTTCGTGGTATACGACCATCAATTATTTCTGGCGGAAGGCATTTAAAAAAAAACTACATTTCTCCAAAATTCATCAACTCTTTAAATTTTTTCGTAAAGTGTAAAGCGGCTCGGTACTCGCGGCGAGGGCGCGTGCACCGTGCAGTCGGCCAGCCGCTGTGGCGCGCTCTTACACACACAAATACATTACTCGTTCACACATTGATAGCTCGCTTGGTCGGGCGCTGCGCGACGGCAATAGTTTCTTCAAATACCTATTTTTCAAATTCTTGTTGACTAGAGTCCGCTCTTAAGGGTACACTAGTCGATAATTCTTCCATACAAACGTAGTCTAGGGATTACTCCGCTGTTTGACGATGTCCGTTCAAAATAGAAAATGATATCAATTTGTCTCATCATTATCAATTTGTATATCAATTTGTATGGAACCAAAAAATAAAAACATATATATATTTGAAAGTTCCACATTTAGACACTAATTTTAACGCATTTTTGGGCGCAAATAAATACCATAAGAAGATGGAAAATTGCAAAACGGCCTCCATACAGGGATAGATTAGTAGTTCAACAATGCAAATAATTTTATTATGAACAGAAACGTTAGTTTTATTCATGACTAGCTGTGCCCGCGGCTTCGCTCCCGTCATCTGCCTGCCAACCCTGCCCTACTTAGGTACCTTCCTGCCTACCCTACATACCAATTTTTTAGAATCACCGTCATTCAGAAATGACTTCAACTGCACAACGCCATCTATCGAATATCGAGTTCAACTGTCCGAGTAAAAAAAATGCGTGTGCTGTGATAGTTTTACTTCTTGAACACTTTAAACTTAACTTTAAATTCATCTAACTTTTGATAGAGTGAACCGATTGCGATGAAACAAAAACTAAGTAATTCTTCAAGTTACGCACAATTTTTATGTATAAAAGTTATCTACATTGGTTTCGTACATTTCACGTGATGCGTGCACAAATAAACAGACAAAAAATCCAAAAATGCTGGAAATGGGTTCTGTTGGTTATCCTTTAACACCCTGGCTATTTTTTTGGTAATTTTTTCGATGTACAAAAAATATTTTTCTACAGATTTATTATATGTATTGATATCCAGACTCCCAAAGGTCTGTTTATAAAAGGGGAATGCCCATTTTGTAAGGGAACTTGGGCCCCTTTGAAAAAATGGTTGTATCTTGATGAATTTGGTTGTATATTGTAGAAAAAACACGTTATATTCATAATTAGAAAACATTTTTTATTTATTTTGTGGGGTTCACGAGAAATAACGATGTTTCTGTTCTTGAAATGAACCCTTATTACAATGCAATAAGGTGCATACAAATGTCCAAGTAAAGAAACCTGATCTGTTGTTGTCTGTACATAAAGAGTAAAGGACGCGGATGGAAAAAAACATAAAATCTAAATCCTATTTTTAATCCTATCCTATTATTGAAATCGCAGACACGATACCTCATAAGGGGCCTGAGTATGGGCAATCTCCTTTCGCGCACTCGGTTTCGTCCTAAATCATTATCCATTTCGCTACAAATTTGCAAAAGTGTGTATTCGTACGCGAACTAGCTTCCTACTGCTCATCACAGCATCTATCTCTTCCGCACGTGTTGTCGGTTGATATAAAATGCATTTTAACCCCGCGCACAAAATAGTTCGTGCCGTTGACTAGTGTAACCTTAAGACGACGACTAACGCCAACGACCTTGAGGGAACAAAACGCGCACTCGTTTCACACCCGCGCGACCCAAAATTTAGTAGATTTTTGTACTTTCCTTATTATTCTATGACTTTAAAAAAAAAGCCTCAGATCAAAATGTAGATAATTAAATTGTCTTTGAGATGGTGTCGATTTCATTAAAATACGCCCAGCGGTTTTGATGTGATTGTCGTGTTTTTGTCCGTTTTAGACATAACTTTACAAATTAATTAAACTATGTTATACGAATAAAACTCAAAATTTGCTTAAATCAAATTATTAAGAAAATAGTCTTATATAACATATATTTTTTTCAAATAATTACGACTAGCCATTTAGACGTGATTCTCATTTTAAAATCAGCTACTCAAGGGAATCGGCCCCTTAAAGACTATAAACCTTACGCCTACTCCTTGTTATCGCGGGTTCGATTCCCGCGTGGGTTCGCGATAATTTAATATTAATAATTCCGTGACAACAGTAGCCAAAGTAAAGTAGTTTAGAATCTGATTTTTTTTAGAGTTCCGTACCCAAAGGGTAAAAACGGGACCCTATTACTAAGACTCCACTGTCCGTCTGTCTGTCTGTCACCAGGCATGAACCGTGATAGCTAGACAGTTGAAATTTTCACAGATGATGTATTTCTGTTGCTACTATAACAACAAATACTAAAAAAACAATAAAATAAATATTTAAGTGAAGCTCCCACTCCCACACAACAAACGTGTTTTTTTACCGTTTTTTTGCGATAATGGTACGGAACCCTTCGTGCGCGAGTCCGACTCGTACTTGGCCGGTTTTTGTCAATGCATGTGACATACTATATCTATACTAATATTGTAAAGATGTAAAGTTTGTGAGATTGTAGGGGGTAATCTCTGGAACTAATTTAGATGAAATTTGGCAAGGAGATAGTTTGAGACCCTGGGAAGGATAGTATAGTTTGTATTCCCTTGGGATGATAAAACTCTTAACGCGGGCGAAGCCGCGCGCAGAAGCTATTTGTCTATATAGATAAACTAGCTGTCCCACGCGGCTTCGCTCCCGTCAACTGGCTACGGTAGAGTGGTAGCCAATGAACCGCGTGTACCGTATGAACCATAATACCTACAGGCAATACGCGACGTTGCCAGCTCGTTCAAAAAACATGTAACGACTCGCTTGTCTTGCCGTGCAGTTTCAACTTTTCAAGTTTGATCTAGTCGCCGGCCGCCTCAAACGCATACGTGCGCCGCGTCCTTGTGTTTTGTTTATCAAAAAGACGAAAAAATCGTGAGTATTTTTTTGTAATTAGTTTATTAATTTATCTCTTATTAAACTATGTGTGAATTGTATGTGTAATGTGGGTCCTTGCGCATGTTTGAGACTACTTTTTGGAATTACTTCTAAACCGTTATTGTGTAAAACATAACATAATTAACCTAACATTTCCTAAGAGGTGATGGGTACGCAGTGAACCAAATTGACTGGGTGAGCAATGAACCACGGTTCATTGTGTACTACATCTAATTGCTTTGCCTAATGCTATTGTGTAGGTAACACTGATTGTATATGTATGGATTTGTCACATTAATCCAGTCAACCTCTCATTGTTGAAGTGAGTATCATTAAGTACTACTTCTTTATTTCAGCATGGGTCGAAACACATTAGGGCGGCAAGCCCGTAAAAAGGGTTATCACACAGCAGCAGACATTCAAAATGGAATAGACAAACATTTGTCGGGGCTGAGTATTAGAAAAGCAGCCGAAGCAGCCAATCTTCCCTAACCAACACTGCGAAGATATATTCAAAAATATCGCAACAATCCGTCATGTAGATTGGAGCCGCATTACGATGCAAGCAAAATCTATAATGATGAACAAGAACACAGCATCAAGGAGTATTTATTGGATTGTGCAAATAAATTCTATGGCCTAACTTCTAAAGACTGTCGCAGAATTGCCTACCAAATGGCAGTGATCAACAAAATTGAAATGCCGCCATCGTGGAAAGTCCATGACATGGCAGGCCGAGATTGGATGAGGGGATTTTGGGCAAAAATCCTGAATTGTCAGTGAAAAAACCGGAGGCTTGTAGTATGGCACGAGCTACAGCATTTAATAAAATGAACGTGCAAAAATTTTACGACAACCTGAAAGAAGTTTTAAGTTGCTCTCCACCTTTTGCTAATGGAAGCCGAATATATAATCTAGACGAAACCGCTACCACAACTGTGCAACGACCTCATAAAGTTCTGGCAGCTAAAGGACGCAGTGTCTGTAAAGTCACAAGTGGGGAACGTGGAATCTTGGTTACAACTTGCTGTATTGTGAATGCGATTGGCCAGGCATTACCTCCAGTTATGGTGTTTCCAAGAAAAAACTATAAGGCACACATGCTGTATGGGGCACCCCCAGGGACACTTGGATTAGCCGCACCTAGCGGTTGGATGAATACAGAATTATTTGTTGAAGTAATGAAGCATTTTATCCAGGTAATTTGCATATTTATTTGATCTGTAGGTGTGGAATAGACATCTTTTATTTTGATTTACCTATAGCTATTTGTTTCAGTTCACTTCAGCATCCAGAGATAATCCAGCTTTGCTTATCCTCGATAATCATGAGAGTCACCTGTCCATAGAAGCTCTAGACCTAGCTAAAGCCTCAGGTGTGACTATACTGACACTCCATCCTCATACCACGGCGAGGATGCAACCTTTAGATGTTGGGCTAAATGCGCCATTCGAGTCGTATTATTAGTCGACTCATGGTTATTGCGAAATCCAGGGAAGACTTTAAGCATTTACAATGTTGCTGAATGCGTCGGCACAGCATATATGAGAGCTATGACACCAGCAAATATAACGCAAGCATTCAAAAAATGTGGTATTTTCCCATTTGATGATCAAATTTTCACCGATATAGACTTTTTACCCAGTGAGTTAACCAATAGACCACCAACAGAAGATGTAATAGATATTGAGGAAAATTCTGGTAGTAATGAACGTTGTGGGTCGCCGTCTATATTGACACAAGCTATTTACGGTGACGACGATGAAACTGACGCAGAAATTGAAAACATTATGGAGGAGTGTCACGATAGCGAACCGTTACCATCCGTTTTAAATGCCCGCACGCCATCGACACCTGAGGTTGACATAAACCCGCAAGAAGAAGTATCCCCTGCTATACTGGCTGCTTCCAATACAAACGATATTTTCCAGACGCAAGTGATGTCTAGTCCCAAGAATCCAACTCAAGAGATTGCATCTTGTTCCAAAATTAAAACTCAGCCAACTGGATCCACGTCCAGAGTTCAGGTTTCATCTAAATTAGAGTCTAGGTCTCCTAAAATTACTGAAGCTCCCTGTAATTTTATTTCACCAAAGAATTTTAGGCCAGCATTGAAGGCAGGGCCCCGTAAGAATAACAAGAGAAAAGCAGGAAAGAGCATGATAGCTACAGACACACCAGAGAAAGACGCTTTAGCTGAAAGTAAAAAAAACAAGAACAAGAAACGTGTTAAAGTAGTTAAAACAAACCTATTTGAAAGTAGCAAAAAGAAAGAACATACAGATACTACATCAGACGAGGAAGAGTTTATTTGCAGTGGCTCATCTTCTGGAGCAGAAGTTTTTTATGAATCTGAAGAGGAAGAAGTTATTTTAAACAATAACTTCCCTCCATTGTCACGGCAGCGTCGACCTAAATACCACGTGATTGTTGCATTCACTATGAAAAAAGCGGAGGTTTACTACGTAGCACAAATTTTAGAAGAATTGGAGGAAGAAGACAGCGATTATTATGTATCTTTTTACAAATTAAAAAGCAAATTCACCCAGACATTTTCGCTACCTCTGGAACCTGATACAGTAGCTGTGAATACAAAAGACATAAAATACATTTTACCTCCTCCCAATGTCAATGGCACGGCACGTCGACAAACCACTTACAAATTTCCGATCGATATGTCCCTACTTAATTTAAGATTTTAATAACATATTTGTTAGCTTTTTGATTTGATTCTTAAAATTTTATGGTTAAAGATATTTTACGTTTTTTTTATGATTGATATGTTGAAGTTTTTTTGAAGAACAGTTATTATGTTGATCTCCCGTGAACATTAGTAGGTACTATGACTGAGAACGAGCGAACTGACTATTGTTCCTATTTTGTACCTATTGTTAAGTGCAAATTGTGATATAGACTTAAATAAAATAAAGACTGATTGTGATCTGATAGCAGTAATTTTAATTAATGAGTAGGTACAAATACAAACTGATTATATATTTTTTAAATATTAAATGTTTAGAGGTTTTTTTTTAAGTTTTAAGACTGATTATGTGTTTTAAATATAACCTGAAACTTAATAAATATTGAAACTTACAACTGAGTTATTTATTTCCAACTTAAAACAAACAATTATCGGTTTATCTATTACTATGATTCATTGTGTACCACCTGGATCATTTAGTCCCAACCCCCCGGTTCATCGTACCTATACCCTTTCTGGTACACTATGAACCATTTACCTTGTTTTAAAAAAACCTGTATTAATCAGGAAACAGTAAATATTTGCCAAAACTTTGAATGCAATGTGGTAGCTTATTAAATTACCTACGTGGTGAGATAAACATAATTTCTTAGACTGCAATAACCACCGTGCTAGAGCTCTTCAAACTTTTGGTGGTTCATTGGCTACCACTCTACCCCTATCCTACCTACCCTACACCTACCCTGCACCTACCCTACAACTACGCTACACCTACCCTACACCTCCCCTACATACATGATTGCATAACTGAAACCGTTTACGCAGCGCACGCAACGGAAGCCCTCAAAAAGTAATATTATTGACAGTTTTTGCAACATTTTTCATTTATGCTCCGCTCCTATTGGTCGTAGCGTGATGTTATATAGCCTATAACCTTCATCGATAAATGGACTATCTAACACAAAAAGAATTTTTCAATTCCAACCAGTATTTCCTGAGATTACCCCCTACATATAAACTTAAAAAAATTACCTCTTTATAATATTATTAGTATAGATAACATAGCTTGACTTGACTAATAGAGGTCTGTAGATTGTAAGAAATTGATACAAGCAATGATAATGAATAAATCACTTAAGTTTTATTAATTGGCTTTAATCCATTAGCCGTGAATCTATATAATATTATAAAGAGGTAAAATTTGTAAGTTTGTATGTAGGGGGTAATCTCTGGAACTAATGATCCAATTCTAAAAATTTTTACACTGGTAGAAAGCTACATTATTCCTGAGTGCTATATGCTATATAACATCACGCTACGACCAATAGGAGCGGAACATAAATGAAAAACGTTGCAAAAACGGGAAAGAATATTACTGTTTCAGTTATGCAATCATATATGTAGAGTAGGGTAGGTAGGATAGGGTAGGTACGACGTAGCCAGTTGACGGGAGCGAAGCCGCGTGGGACAGCTAGTGTTAAATAAGTGTTTAATGCGTCGTAACCTAGACTATTATAACGAAAGTATGTTGCTACTAATATTATTCTGTTTTACTACTCGTATCAACCATTTTATTAATAGGTACGTTTTCGAGTTTGGGAAAAGCCGAATTTCAACCACGAAAGATAAAGAATCTCAGATCAAAGAGCAAACCATTTTCTGCGATTTAAAAATAAACACTATGATCACAGAATTAAAGTGCAAACGAGCACGTTCGGTTTCGACCGCAGAGCTGTTTGATGTCTGCGCTGATGCTCATATTATCTTTGCACCTTATAATCTTAAGGTTGAATATTAAAAGTCATCGTGGACGTGTACGTTCGGGAATATTTCGAGTGTTAAAAATCCAAGTATTACGAGTGGTACCTACCTAATATAATATTTTTTCCCAAGGTAAACTCTGCATCCTGGGACTAACAAGGTGAATCCATATTCTATAGGTAATATATATATATTACCTACGTATCCCCACGCTATTAATTATGTAGCTACCTATTTTCTGGGATAGAAAGTAGCAGTCGTCCTAGGAGTTAGAGAGTAGTAGCCGGCCGTTGGTATATCATCATTATATACGTCCCAAAAGATCTTGAACCTCAAATAGATAGCCGGCATCATCGGCGGCATAGCCAATAAAATATTAGGTATACTTTCTATCAGCAACACAAGTGCGCACGCAAAATTAATTGCTGACCTATTTCTAATTTTTGAGCGCGGGCGACGGTCTCGATTAATTTCGCGAGCTAATCGACGTGAAACAACATTTTGTAATTAGTACGTAGTGGCAACTCCGCGGCGGGGTTCCACACGAAACAATAGATTGTGCGAAAAATTATAATGGCGATAAAGGAGTTGACTATTGAGATGATCGCCTACAGGTAGAAGCGTTTGAAGTGGTATCACTTGGTGGATCGATGATCTAGTTAAGGTTGCGGGAATACGCTGGATGCGAGAAGCACAGGAGTCGATGTGGCGACACTTGGGGCTGGCCTATGTTCAGTTACTTAAGATATCTTTTGGCTGAAATGTTGATGATGATGATTGAGGTGAAGTCTAATTTTCGCTGTCGTAAACTCTTCGTTACACTAGGAAACGAAAGTATCTATTTAGGTACTTAACGGGTCTCATTAATCTCTGGAGTGGTAATTTTTAGGGTTCCGTACCTCAAAAGATAAAAAAGGGACCCTTATAACCCTCTTGTCCGTCTGTCACCACCGCTTTCTCAGGAACGAGTGGACCTAGCAAATTGAATTTCTACCAGATATTGAGGTCTAGTCCCTATTAGTTGCATAGAAATCAAGGTCCTGAGTCAACACGATAAAAATATGTGTAAATTTAGATTTTCGCGAAAATTTGTAAGTACCAAAATTTACCTTAGTTTTCAATTTTTTTTATTTCTCGGATTTTTCTCTTTAATTGTGCTGTGAGGCCTTGCTTTTAACCAAAATTGTCAATTCTAGGTCAACCGGAAGTACCCTATTGGTGTTGGGTCGAAAACTTATATGGGAACGGGAACTATCCCGTTGACCTAGAATCACGAATTTGGCAAAAAGTAGGTACCTAAGGTCTTAGAGCACAAATAAAGAAAAAATTCATGGGTGTCCCTATACTTATATAGTTGACGCCACCCTGGGTACGGAACCCTTCGTGCGCAAGTCCGACTCGCACTTGGCCGGGTTTTTTTAAAGTAGGTACCTATGTATAATTTTCAACATAGGTAAAGTAGTCACAGCGGATCCTTGTGTATCTGAAGTAGGCGGCAAGAGCCTGCGCAGTTGCTATTTTTGTGTCAATGTCGAAGTAGAAGATATCATTGTATACCTAACAGCCTCTCTCAGTCGCTTTCGTTTGTCGCATCGTACCTATTATCTCGATAACTCTATGCATTAGGTACCTATATCTACTCGATGACAAACTGTTTCTCGCACAATGGTCCGCAAAGCCGACTTCAGAGACACAAATATCCGCTGTGACTACTATTTTATAAGAAATCAAACTTTGAACAGTGGCCTGAAAAAATCTATAGGTACGGTCAAATATAAAGCGATGTTTGTGCACTGAACTAGCTAAAAGAAAACTTTCTCAGTACCTAGTTAAGTAAATTCTTCAACTTAATTATTTTGTTATTATTGATAGGTAGGTAGGTACAATCAACATTTATTACTTAGCATAAAAACTCAGTTTTTATAAGTTGGCAGAGAGGAATGTTTGGATCATGAAAAGAGATGAGATGGCGTTTCAAAACATCTATATTTATCTAAACGTTTGCCAGAGATATCACTAAGATGTCTGAACTATTCTTGACTGATAAGCCAACATAGACCTTCATCTGTCAGTGTCGTTGCTAAGATAATTGATGATAAAATATAATAAAATTATTCATTAAAAATCTTTTTAAAACAAGCTTTTTCATATTATTCTCAGCAAACCTTTTCATTTGATACCAATATTATGGCAGTGCACAAAAAATAATTAGTCCGCCATCTTGGACCATCAGCCATATTGGATTTAGTATGACGTCACTTAGCTGCATTGTCATCCTAACTAAACGTGTATTCAAAATGTCATCTTAATCGGTGGAGGATAACTGCTTTAAAATTCAGTTGCAAGATTTGACCCGAACACACTTACATATAATATACATACATTGCATGTTAATTAAAAGCTTGTAAAAATAATAGACAACCGGTATGTGTGACAGGACCCAAAGTCCCAGGGTTACGAACCGCAACGGTCACATTATGTGATGAAAGTAGGTAATTGGTGACCTCTGTTATAAAGTGAGTGATGGAAAATGGCATTTTCCTGGTAATTTAATGCAGAATAATGTTCATATAACGTTCAATCAATAAAATGAGTGTCAGTCGCCGTACCCGCGGTGGAATTCAAACTTAGGTACCTATAATAGTCACAATCACAACGGATCTTTGTGTCTCTGAACTTAGCTCTGCCAACCATTGCGCAAGAAACAGTTTGTCAACGAGTATAATGCATAGAAATGTAAGCAAGTGAAAGAGACAGTTCATTTATTTGGGAAAACAAACGACTACACACTGCAGCAATACATAACATTTGGGCACAAAGAAAAACTAATGTGCAATCGGCGACATTTCCACAAATAAATTTAAAAATTAATGCGACGTGCGATTACAATATTAAAATTAAATATAGATAAAATTAAGTGACAAAGATAGAACCAAACAGGCATGCAAGAAAATAATTGTACAATGCTATCTTCACTTTCAACATATCCTTCCTCCTTCTCTTTCTACCGATCGTCACCTTTTGTTTCTATTGTAAGCGTGTTTGGTTTGTGCTTTTCAAAGTTACTTGTTTTTGGACACTGTGCTCTGCTGTGCTTGATACATTATCATAAGTTGTTGCCTTCTACCTACTTAATAATACTTTGTCGAGAAATTGTATATTTCTTAAATTTTTTGGTGCGTAACTTAATTTTGCTTGACCTTTTTAATTGTTTAGTTTATTCTGCTATAGTTTTTATTAGTGATGGCTACTCTTAATGTATATTATCAGAATGTGCGTGGTCTGCGTACGAAAACGAACGATATATTTCATAAAATATCACTTAGTGTATATGATGTCATTGTGTTCACGGAGACATGGCTCGTGGATGATATCTTTAGTAATGAGATGTTTGATGGTCGCTATTTGGTGTGGAGGCGTGATCGCGATTACTCTCGAACCACTCAGAAGCGGGGCGGTGGTGTTTTGATAGCGGTAAGAAGTGAGCTTACTGTTGTAGAACGACATGATTGGCGAAGTTCTGCTGAAGACATTTGGGTCTCACTTATCTTAAAAAGATCTAGGCCTGCGGTAAATTATAATTTACACATTTGTGCCTTATATCTTTGCAAAGAAAACCTTGGCAATTCATATTATAATCAATTACATAATTTTAGTATAAATGTTAATCAATTGGTCTTGACCCACCCATTAGATAAATTTATTATTATGGGTGATTTTAACTTTGGTAATAGTGTAGACTGGATAAATTCTGACAGTAATGAACTAATCCCGCAAAATGTATCATGTAATTACTTGCGAGAATTTTTTGACGGGGTTCTCACTTCTAATCTGTCCCAATATAACGGTGAGAGAAACAGCAATGGTAGATTATTAGACTTAGTTTTTTCAAATGACTCGGTCAATGTTAGTGAATGTCAGGATCCTCTGGCATTACCTGTGGACCTACACCATAAACCACTGATGATCACAGCTGACTTTGTTGAGATTCACAAATTGAATGATAAATTGACTATGAAGTATGTATTCTCTAGGGGTGACTACACGGCTATTAAATCTGAACTCGCCCAAATCAATTGGAATGAGTTATTACTTGCTGAATCGTTAGATGGTGCTGTTGAACTCTTTTATAATAAACTATATGAGCTCAGAGACAAGTACATCCCAATTAAGTCAGCTAGACAGTCATCTTATCCACCTTGGTATAATTCAGCTTTGGTCAAGGTACTGAGAGAGAAATATAAATATCATCGTAAGTTCAAAACGTACGGTAATGTGTCCGACTTTCACTCTTTTTCTGTTTTGCGGCATAGGGCAGTTAACTTGGAGAAAATTTGTTTTAATTCATATATGGATAAAATCGAATCGTCGATCATTGAGAACCCTAAATCTTTTTGGGCATATGTGAAAAGCAAAAGGAACTCGGGTACTTTTCCAAAAGTAATGTATTATGGTGATAGGAGCGCGAGTACAGGTGAAGAAATAAGTAATTTATTCGCAACTTTTCAAGAACCTAATCCTGTGCCCGCTACCTCCGATGGGGTTACTGTTGAAGATAGTGTGACAAGCATAGGTTCGATTGGCGTGTCTCATTCTCAAGTTCTAAAGTTATTAAAGACCTTGGACCTTTCCAAATCTGGCGGTCCTGATCTTATACCTCCAGTATTTATTGTAAATTGTGCCGAAAGCCTTGTTGTACCACTGTGTATTTTATTCAGGCGGTCACTCTCAGAAGGCATAGTACCGAAAATTTGGAAATCTGCATTCGTGACCCCAGTCTTCAAGAAGGGTAATAAGTCGGATATCTCTAATTACCGACCAATATCCAAGATATGTTTGTTCTCAAAAATCCTCGAACGCATAGTATTTACTGACGTATACGCTGCTATGAAATGCAACTTTGGTGATGAACAGCATGGCTTTCTTAGAAAGCGTTCCACTACATCTAACTTAATCTTGTCCCATGAATTTATATCCGAAGGTATGGAACAGCGTGCACAGGTTGACGTAATCTATACTGATTACAGTAAATGCTTTGATCGTATTGACCATAGGCTGCTCTTAGAGAAGCTATTAAAAGCCGGAATACACGGAGACTTGTATCGTTGGTTCTCCTCCTATATTGATAATAGAACTCAGGCTGTGGTACTGCAGGGGTACACATCTGGATGGAGTTCTGTCCCTTCTGGAGTTCCTCAGGGTTCGATTTTAGGATCCCTTTTATTTACTCTCTTCATTGCTGACGTGAAACACTGTTTTGAGAATTGTTATATTTTACTTTATGCTGACGATATGAAAATTCATAAAATTATCCGAAACATATCAGATACACACCTGTTACAAAACGATTTGAATAGATTTGAAGAATACTGTAGACGTAACAGGCTAGAATTGAATGTCACAAAGTGTTTCCACATGACTTTTACTCGTCAGAAGGCTATGATCGATTCTACGTACAAACTTTACAATATCGGCATAGGCAAAGTTGACAGTATTAGGGATCTTGGGATTACACAAGACAGTAAGCTTCTCTTTGATCAGCATATTGATAGTATAGTAGGTAAGGCGTCAAGGGCTCTTGGTTTCATAATGAGAACCTCAGCATGTTTCCGATCACTAAAACCGATCAAAGTCCTTTATTGTTCGTTCGTACGCAGCCACCTTGAGTATGCATCACAAGTCTGGAACCCTCAATACGAGATTTACAAGTCTCGTATTGAGGGCATCCAGAAAAAATTTCTTAAGTACCTTGATTGGAGGGCAAAGCAAGTATCTGTAAATTATATTCACCGATGCAGAAGGTACCATTTTCTACCACTTGACCGTAGACGTTATATTAATGACGTATGTTACTTGCTTAATATCGCTAATGGTTCCGTCGACTGTCCTGGACTTCTTTCTAAATTAACGATGCGCACTAATCAGATGGGGCTTCGACAGCGACCACTACTGCATGTACCTTATGCAAATACTAATTATAGGCGTAATGCATACTTTCCGAGAGCCAGTCGCAGTTTTAACGAGATTTCTTGTGAACCTGGCATTGATTTATTCTGCACCAATGCATGCACAGTTAGGAGACTTTTAGCAAAGCCATTTTTTGTACAAGAGGCACCTGCATGCACTTGAACCGTTTATTGTACAAATAGTTAAATTAGAATTAATAAAAATAGAATGAGCTAACTTTGATGAAGTACTCGTAGCTTAGATTATTGGGCAGTAATATTTTTTCTTTTTTTGTTATTTATCTGTGGAAGCTTGTTATTAGCAATTTAGTTGTATATTATTGTTATTATAATGTTATTAGTCTGTAAGCTTTCCTAAAATGTAAAAAATAAAATAAAAAAATAAAATAAAATAACATTGACACAAAAATAACTATGCGCAGGGTCTTGCAGCCAATGCAGAGACAAAGATCCGTTGTGTTGTGAGTAATATACAGTGTACAAGTGGGAAAAAAAAAAGTGATTTGTGCGATTTCTTACTATCGCACCTAAACTCAGATGAAGCTTGAATAAGTAAACGCCTGACGAAAGAACTAGTGCAAAATATTGCTTTAAAATACATTGCTATGAAATTACTACACTACCTCTTCAATATTCACGACGTCCCATACAGTGCTGCCTTACAATTTTACAGGAATATTTTCAAAGCGCCAACTGTTTTCGGCTCCTTTTTTATCAAGAGCGTGTCTGCGGTCGTGAAAGTATTTAATTGACACCATGTGGGTTTACTACAGTAGAGTACAACTCTGCGTAACTCTTCTAGGTGTATCGACAGGCGTTATATGTAATGTAAAATCATAAATGACAATGTCGCATTGCAGATAAGAGTTAGAATTGGAACAGCGACAGTGACCACAACATACTCATAGAAACTTTTAGCACGAAACACGAGGCATATTATTTGTATTATAGGTACTTTGAGAATAATTAGGGCGCACGGTTGGCGCAGTAGTTGAGCGATTGACTGCTGTGCTGCATGTCGCAGGTTCCATTCCCGCACGGAACAAATATTTGTATGACCTACAGCACAGATAATAATTAGCATACAGATGCCTCATCACATACAAAGAAACCGTGTCGACGTAACTAGCGTTTTTCATCTGA
Organism: Orthosia incerta; assembly: GCA_948252205.1. Taxonomy (NCBI): domain Eukaryota; kingdom Metazoa; phylum Arthropoda; class Insecta; order Lepidoptera; family Noctuidae; genus Orthosia; species Orthosia incerta. The sequence goes on from OX411759.1 coordinate 10,951,423, forward strand.
TTAATCTTGTTATTTTTGTAAGTACATCAATCGTACCCGGTTCACGGCAATAGATGGTGTTAGCAGCGACATGCAAGTAATAAGGTTTACTAGGTTTGAGATTATTTGTTCTTTAAATACAATGAAGGTTCGTTTTATAGTAATTCTTTGCCCGTTTTTACAGTTTTTTTGCACCAAAATGTGCAATGCAAATTTTAACAATCGAGTGGTATGCCTCAGAAATTTAAAAATGCGCCATCTATTGGCGTCAATTTTAAATGATCTGTTCAAATAATCTTTGAAATTTCAAAGATTTTTAATTAATTAAGAAAATTATGGATTATTGGGCTCTTAACCCAATATTCCATTTGTACTTAAATAGGAGAGTTGATTAAACAAGAACATAAAATGTTTATGTTCAATTCCAGAAAACCTTAATTTTACACACAATTCTATTGAATTGAGTGTACATATCGCGCTATCTAGCATGCTGAGATAGGAGCCTTTTTGGTCTCGCACGGGGTTTTTTATATTTTATTATTGTTTGTGTTTTGTTTATCTCGTGTCTCCTGTGCGGGTCACAAATAAATATTTTTTTTCTTTCTTTCTATCTAATGAGATTTATTCGAACCAAATTTTCTTTCTTAGCAATGAGACCCCGTGCCTACAGATAGTTGTTCCGGCTCTGGGTGTTGTTGTATGTGAATTTATGTTTGTAAACGCACCCACGATGCAGGAAGAAATTCCCAGTGGGTCAGTTTAAAAAAAAAAAAAACAATAATCGGTGTTTCAAAGACCCGATCACAAGCAAAAACTCGCACCGCATTTTTAAATTGAGCTTGTAGACAAGTTTTTGATGGAGGTATGGATAGCTTCTTTATGCTCTACACCCTCTGCATCGATGACACACAGTCACATTAGGGCACCCCCCCCCCATCCGCTAGCGTTCATTCCTTCTAACTTATCCTGTTGTACAAACTGTACGGAAACGCACTCGCGTACAACGAAATTACGCCTTAGCTTGTCATTCGAGCTCACAGATCAAATAATAAAGCTCGACTAACAAGCTAAGGGTTAGTTTCGTTGTACGTGAGTGCGTGTAATTTGTGTATTTGTACGGCAAGGCATAGTTTGAACCGGCTTCACTTGTTGCTTGCAAAGTTCCATCTAAACTTTTTATTTGATTTGAGCGATCACCTTATACACATTGGATCTCTGGCATGTCGTCAGCAACGCTCAAATACGCATTTTGTCAGACTCGCATACCTATTCTGTCAAGTTGCGTGTTTGTCAGCTGCGTCTTTGCTTTGACGTGGTGAAAATCTGATGAGATGCGTTTCTGTCAACATTAGAGTTTTCTAGCGAAATGCATAGGTACCTACCTAGTGACCACTTGCATTCCTGATGACATTCTAGAGATCCCACACGTTTAGATACATTCCTGTCAGCCACACCAAGGGATTGCGTCTCTGTGGATGGTTACAATCCTATCATTTTATGAAGATTAGAGGTCCATCCACTGAAGTTCATTTCTTCTTCTCACTTGTCCTGTTGTTCGAACAAGAAATGATTGCAAATACACTCATTCACGCAGGACAAATAAACAAGCACTAACCTGATCGCAAAGGGAGGGAAAGTGGGATTAGTGGATGGGTCCCTATTATACCTAACTTCTTAGTTTTGGGTCCATAACTTTCTATGATGGGTGAAGACCATTGCTGATGGCAAAAATTGGTTGGCATAACAGTGGATATTGTTCAACCTGAAAATTGTCCATTGGGTGATCCACAGTTGACGGACACTAATGACATACTTTGTAGGGCAATGCTGAAACAGGGTTTATTTGCCTGTTGCCCACCAAGAATTCTGGATATTTATAAATCAGAGGAAATCGACTGTCCCCAAGTGGAAATTATATACTTTGTGTTTTTATACTGATTAAATTGTAAAGGCATTTTTTAATAAAACAATGTATTTGGTGTTTTTTTTTATTTCCTTAAGCTAATGTCAGATGTTTACTTGACCTCACGCAATCTCCTGACTGCAGACCTGCAGGAGGAGGCAGCGGTGGTGGAGAATACCCAGGCACCACCAGCTACGGTCCTCTTACAACGCTTGCAGGACCAGATGCCGACGCAGGAACGTTTCATGGCATCCTGAAATTAATTATTTTAACAATTATAAAAATTTTTGGGATACCATTGTTTAATGAATAGATCCGAAATTTAACCATATCATAAATATTTTTATTAAGTCTGGATCTGACCCCCATTTTACCTGCTCAGTGATGGAGCCAGAAATCACCTGAGTCTCATAATGGTCTGTGCACACTGGTTGACGGTACGTCAAGAGGATTTTAAATTTATGAATTGAACTTAACATTTATCCAATCTAAATAAGGTATATATTTCTATCAGTGTGACCAACTCAACTCTGAGAGACAATGTTATCATGAGTGAAAACTTGGTATAGCTAGATATAGTCATTGCAGACCAGAGAGGAAACTGAGACTTCCTTTAGAAGTACCAGAAGTATGGTACAGGCCTTGCCCAATAAAGAAACAGACAGGCTGATAAATTAAAACACAACAAATTATTTTGATTGGACTGGTTTTTAACTAGACATTAAAACATGGATGATCCTGCCAATATCATATTGTTTGATAGAAGACAAAGATGTTAAGATGTCAAAAATGATTCGAGCTGAAACACCAGTACCTTGACATGCAATGTTAACAAGAAAGTTGTGCGTTATGGTGCAACTTTGTAGAAATAAAGGTTTACTAGTCAATTAGTTCAATGCTTCAGCACAATAATAGTACATGTGAATAGGAGAGGGGTCATTTCAGAATTATATGTTTGAAAACATAACCCCTAAAACATAATAAATTTCCGTCAGCTTAGCTGACGGAAATTAAATAATACTTAACACGGCATTAATTGATCCTAAAAGAAAAGTTTTGAATGAAAACATAAGTGCATTCACGATACTAACCTTACCGCAGAACGAGCAAGTGTACTTTGCGTGCTGGGTGACTTCCATTTTTTTGACCATTTTACGGAGGGAGGCACCATAACGTGTGCCATATTTGCCAGTGATTCCGACCTTCTTCGTGCGTTTGGCCTGAAAACATTATAACATTTCATGTAGTTGCATTGAACACTGCCACCAAAATCGACCGACCAACTATCGTTATAAACAAGTGTCTGTCGCGCAAAATATTCATATTGAACACTAGGAATATTCACTAGCACTCTTTTAATACGATTTATCACTGATTTTATGAACGGATTAGTTTAATATTCACAAATTAAATCTCACCATTTTTGTTAACCTGTCTGACACAACGGTTGACAGAAAAGAAGAGAAACAACAATTGACAGCCTGGTGTTACCCTATAAAATTAAAAAAAAAAGTATGTTGTGCATTTTGAAAACCGTATTTATCCGAAATATAATTTACGGATTCGTTTTTTTTATAAACAAGCTTTTTAGCTTAGGGGCCGCCTCCACGAATGAGAGAATAGCGACAGACGGATCCGCGTTTCTACGTCGTGTAATTTCCACGAATAAGCGATTATTCCGCCAGCGTATTGTCGCGACTCGTAACGGAATCGCCGCGTTTCCGCGAGGAGGCGTTGTGCAATAGTTTTTAACAAGAGTTCAGTTATGGGGCGTCTAAACGGGCTATATTTTACGACAATTTGTGGCTGCAATACTGTGGCCGGCAACATTGCTAGCAATACCAGCCACACTATGCAATATTTTAAGGATGGCCCGGCATTATAGCCACATATTTTTTGGTATGTCAAAATGTTTTTATGTGTAGCCGGCGTGTGGCCAAACGATCGCCTCGCAATCGAAAATACTGCAATATATCTGGGCCATCTATATTGTTGTTCTATTTTACTGTATATGCGCGTCCCTTTCTCCCTGCGACGTGAAGTACTTTGCGTTTCACTTTCTGCGCGACGTGAAGTGTGCTGCGAGTGCTGCGACGTCCATCGTGTATAAATCTGTGGTGTGGCGATATTTTGTGCTGTCAGCAGCTGTCATTCTTGTGTTGTTTTGAAAATAAATTTAAATGACTAATACTTGGTCTAATGAGAATCAAAGGCCATACTATTGCAGCCATATTGCAACATGTTGCCTGCAATTGATTGCTCAGCCATAAAATGCACTAAAATGTTTGCCAATAATTGCAGCCACAAATTGTCGTAAAATATGGCCCGTTTAGATGTACCATTACAGTCGAGAGCGAAATAAGCAGTGTCATATGTATATGTCATGAACCAAGTGATTGATCAGGGCACTATGTATAATGCCCGGGCACTATGAATCTAGTTAAGTTAAATCGGGCAATGTAATGAATACTGATGTAAACTTCTATATTTATCACATTGTGTGGTCATTATGAATGTTGCTACGTAACGGTTGGTCAATTTGATAATTATGGACATTTAATTAGTCCAAGAGCGAGCGAAGCGAGCTCGGGAGCTTAGGGCACCGCGACAAGGATAGGTTAGGTCAACATTAAAATAATTTAAAAAAAAATACCCGCCCTAATAAGTGATGGGCATTATTCATGAAGCCCGGTCAATTTAATTATTTCATTAGTTTTTATTGCCTACTAGTATTGGGCATTTTATAAATAGACCGGACATTATGAATAATGCCGCATTAATCACTTGATCCATAACATATACATGTCTCCATAATAAATAAAATAATGTTTTATTATGGATGTAGTATTAGGGTACGTTAGTGAATATGCAGTTATTATTATTATGAATGAAAAAAGCGCCGTTGGTGGACATCCTATTTAACTACGTCGTGAAGCGCGCCACGTTACGCGGTGAGAGCGCGGCGGGCACGCCGGCCGCCGCGCCGGTAGTGACGATCGCTCGGCGATACAATGACGTTTCGCTATTATTATATTACTCTTTGCGTTTTGCTCACACTCAGCCACTCGTCGTCGCATCGCTGCGAATCCCTCGCTCTTGGAGGCGGTCCCTAAGAGAGTTTATAAAAATACGTGGCACGACGACAATATCGCCGCAATTCTCTCGCTTTTGCAGGTGGCCCCTTATCGTGCATTGTCATCCAATCCTTCGGGTACGGAACCTTAAAAAAAAAACTATATTTGTATCAATCGTCACGGTTGGCGTAGTGCTTGAGCGATTGGCTGCTGCGCTGCGTGTCGCGGGTTCGATTCCCGCACGGAACAAATATTTGTATGGTCTACAGTTAATTGTTCCGGATATGGGTGTCTTATGTATGTGAGTTTAAATGTTTGTAAACGCATCCACGATATAGGAAGAAATTCCTAGTGTGGGGCAATTTTATTGAAAAATACAAAGAAAAACACATGCAACCGAGTAGAGCGAATGCGTCAGCTGGTTGTTCCAAGCAAGGGCAACTTGGTCGGGCGGTTATTCCGACTGTGTAGAAGGGGTTTAAGTCTCAAGCCTCCTCTTCACTTTCGGCGATGATCGCTACTCGTATGATCATCTATCATCGGCAAGGTAATTGGTATGATCATCGTATATAAAACCATCCACATGATCGTCCGTTATCATTTATTGAGCGGCAACGGGCAAGCCTTCAAGATGGACGTGGAGTTTATAGCTGCTGCTAACATTTATTTAATTTCAATATACAATTATTTTGTCAAGAAATGTTGTCAAAAAAATGGAAGAAGAGAAGATGGTATAGTAGTAATTGTACTAAAATAAAATGAGTAAAAATAAAAAAAAAAGCACAAAAAATGAACCGACTTCAAAACTACACTAAATACCGGCTAAGTGCGAGTCGGGCTCGCGCACGAAGGGTTCCGTACTATTATCGCAAAAAACGGCAATAAAATCACGTTTGTTTTATTGCAGCCCCACTTAAATGTTTATTATAATCTGTTTTTAGTATTAGCGGCAACAGAAATACATCATCTGAGAAAATTTCAACTATATAGCTATCACGTTTCATGAGATACAGCCTGGTGACAGACAGGCAGACAGACGGACCGCGGTGTCTTAATAATAATAGCTATCACGTTTCATGAGATACAGCCTGGTGACAGACAGGCAGACAGACGGACCGCGGTGTCTTAATAATAGGGTCCCGTTTTTACCCTTTGGGTACGGAACCCTAAAAAGCGCAAAATAACTTTCGTTTCGGAAGCGCCTCTGGAGTTTATAGCTGCTGCTTCCACTCATTTCATTTCAGTTCCTATACAATCTTCAAACCTTCCGTTCCATCGGGTCACTCCGTTCGCCTCGTCTCTCTCGGTATAGTAGAATGCCCAATAACATAAATGAAATCCTACATAGTGCAGTAAACTACTGGTTCGGCGCCTATTCCACTATTTTAGTTCTAAAACTCAAAACGTCCAATCATATTTTTCAGTATATGGTTTGGAACATAGATTACCTAGGTTACCTTTAACCTAGGTTACCTAGTTCACCTAGGTTTTATATCTATGGTTTGGAAGCTACCCCCCTTTTCTAATCTCGTTTGTTAATTACAATATATACGATATTTAGGAATGAGGTTTGTGGTTTGAGCCCTATTCCACTTTTAAAATCTCGCTGCACGACTAATTTCATCGATAAATTCGTCGCTGAATAAAACAAGTTAATTGCTCTGGAACGCAGTTTACAATGAGATCCAATAAGAATTCAAAACAGATGATCTTTATCAGATCTTTATCCTCTCGTGATTGGTTCAAAAACTGTCAAAACTGTTGATTTTCCAGCTCTCGAGTAAGCGAGGATTGCTAGCATTTACAACGACCTACAACTGTTGTAGGTCGATGATGCCGGTTTAGGGAAAATCGCCCCAACTTTGGGGAAATTATAATCCTAACTATACATTGTACTCCTTCCACGACAAATAATGAAGATATTGATTGTATCATCATCCTTTTTTTATATCAGTTTGTGCATTTTCTGAACTTCACGATTTCAATTTTTAGCGACAAATGTAGCTCGATATACAAAGCAAATATCAGTTAGAAGTTATACGTGCCGTCACGTGCAGGATGGCCATATAGAAATTGATTCTGTTAATGAAAAAAAATTCAGATGATAATTATGCTTACCTTGGAAAGAAAGTATTCTATAAATGAAGTTCATAAAAAATAAGAAGTCATAAACTCGTAATGATTACTGATGGTTACGGTACCTAGGTTGGATGGATTACTGGGTTTTTGAATTCTGGTTAAAGTTGATAGTAATTCCCTATAGATATAACCCCTTATACACAGTCGGAACAACCGCCCGACCAAACAAAAAAGATAGACTGTAGACAGTGGTTTGCCTACCAAATTGACCGCAAGCGCATACCTACCAACCAAGGTTGTTTGAAGGTTAATTCAATTTGGTTGGCCAACCACCGTCTACACGATCTTTTTTGGTTAGTGCCCCGACCTAGGGCATGTTGGTCGAGCGGTGGTTTAGACTGTGTAGAAGGGTTATTAGGTATGGGATGGGTAAGGAATAAGGCAAACGCAACTCGGCCTTCTGGCAACCCACAACATTGCCGGTACATACGACTTGGAAAAAGGTCGATCTTACGGAAATTTTAACCGTCCCGATCACCTGGACGGAATTGTTTTAAAATAAAAACAAATCAAAATGTTGCGATCGATTTTTGTACGAAACCAAGTTTTAAACGATGCCTTGAAAAAATCTTTGCGGTCTAACCTGACGAGATGCATGAGCACAGAACTGTCCAAAAGGAAACTTTCTCACAAGTAAGTTTCATGTTCATGGTTTTTATTATTTTACAGTTTAAACTGTAGATGTTGGTGTTAGGTTTCATTGATACTTAAGTCCGTGTCGCAAATATTGATACTTGTTACCGCTCAAATAAATTCTACTAGTTGCATAACCAAAACGTCAATGGTTTTCACCTTGCAAATTCATATTTTAATTAAGTCTCTATTTGCCGGCTTACACGTGTATTGCATTACAGGAATACTCCATAGTAATTTATTGAATGATTATAATGTTTGGTGCAGTATTGCCACTGCAATGTGTTGAAAGAAACATGTTTATAGAGATGGGTGCCAGCAAATGATCATGAACATCCACCATATGTGATACAGGCACTATAGCCATTTCTTTGGTTCTAGACTAACAGTAACAGAGATTAGCTCCAGCTTGTAAACAAGACAAGAGCCTATGGTTTGTAAAAATGACTAGACAAAAATGTTACCGCACTATGAATAGGTATTGTTATTTGATTGAGAAGAGAACACAATATAGATTTAAATTAAACTAATTTAATCATACTTGATTCCAATAGGATTTGATCTTGAACATGATCTGGTTAAAAGTAAATTGAAGATCATCAATGGTAATGGTATTCAAATACCTTCAAAGCTACACAATCTTTTGAACTATAACACCTATATATAACACAATAGTGTAAAGGATGAAGAATGATCATTCATTCAATGAATGTTCATTCATAAATAAAACTATTCTATAAATAAAATGATTCATTTAAAGTTTTCTTTATCTTGAAACTGATAAGATTGTCTGGGATTTTTTAATTTTGTCTGGGCAGTTTTTTGAGTAAATCAAATCACAGTTTCAAATTATAACACAGTTTCAAATGTGATACATGCTTATCAACACACAATGGCATGAGGGTAGAGAAGAAAGCCCCTAAGACGACCTACTGACCGAAAATGATTCTATTTAATTAATATGTTTATTTCTTACATATTATTTATTCTTACATAACTTAATGCATGTCAAATGAGGTTAGAATTAATTAATTATATGTGAAAATATCAATTATTATGTCAATGAATTTATACTATTATTTATTACACATGAATTGTGCACAGGGAAGTGTAAAACTGGCCGCCATGGTACAGTTTATAACTAGTACGGGCGTCAGGGAGTTTCGCATAAACCTAATTGCAAATTGAAATAAGTGATACTTTAGTTTAGTTTAGTTTAGACGGGCTGTCTCCGCAACTCTTTATGCTAATGTGTAAATGTTGATGTAACCATATTTTTTTATCATTGGCATTAAATCATTATGATTATGATAACTATTATTATAGGTACCTCTGTAAAAAAATTAGGTTCTTCTGTAAAATCTACTCTAATAATTAAACATTATCCATAGTAATAAAAAACATCTCAAAATTAATGTTCAGAATGTAATTCTTAGGAAATGGACTGCAATTTTTAGTTTTTAATAGATCATAGTCCAGCATTTTCATTTGAGGCAGCCAGTATGACTACCCATTTATGCTACAGCCTGTATGTCATATAACATGGTACCAAAAATTCAGGATTATCACAATAACTGTATGATGGTGCCTACATACTGTAAGTGCTTGCACTGTGCTGTGAATCTGAACCTAGCCTTATATCTATTTATGATAACAAATTACTTAGTTCATGTTATTAAACTGCACATAATTAGTAATTATGTTATCGTTACCTCAACTGATAACAGAGACTACAATTATAAAGTTCACAAAAAAATTCCCCTAAATGTACTGAAAATATTCATCAAAGATTAATTAAAAAGAAATCACTTGATCATAAAATGAGAAGAGATAAGCAAAAAATCATCTTTGTTTATCTCAAAGCTTGCAGATATCATTGAGATGTCTGGTCCAAGCGTGACTGATAAACTAACACATAACATAAACTTATCTCTCGGTGACTTTGATAATTACTTTACGCATTATATATGTATGTGTAGCTGTTAATTAAATAATTAGTAGTAGGGTAATAGGAATTCTGTTAACTAAAAATGTATGGACTTTCAATTTGGTGAACACAGAGAAAGTTGTTGGTAATTGGTTTTCAAGATTTTATCATAATGTACTAGTAACTAGACTAAAAAGTTAAGCTAATATATATTAAACTCTGTAGAAGAAAACTTACCCATCAGTGGGACCATAAAAATAATTATCTGTTATATATCGAAATTGAAGCCACACAGGGCGTGCCATTATCCCCAGTAGTGATGGATCCGTTTAAACTTTACTGTAAATGTGGTGTGAACATTACCCCCGGTAGGTATTATAAACAGTTTGAAATAAGAAGTATCTATGATGTTTTATAAAACTCAATCATCATCATCATCATATCAGCCGAAAGACGTCCACTGCTGGACATAGGCTCCCCAAGTGTCGCCATATTGACCGGTCCCGTGCATCCGGCATCCAGCGGATCCCCGCAACTTTCACCAGGTCATCGGTCCTTCCAACGCAACGTCTTCCGGTTCGCGGTCGCCACTCCAGAACTTTTCTGTCCCATCGGCCATCCGTTCTGCGAACAATGTGCCCTGCCCACTGCCACTTAAGTTTGGCAATTCTTCGGGCTATGTTGGTAACCCTGGTTCTCTTGCGGATCTCTACATTTCTGATTCGATCACGCAAGGACACTCCGAGCATTGCCCTTTCCATTGCCCTTTGGGTGACTGTAAGCTTTCTGATGAGGCCCATTGTGAGCGACCACGTCTCAGAGCCATAGGTCATAACTGGCAACACACACTGGTCATAGACTTCCGTCTTGAGACACTGTGGTAAGTTGGACGAGAAGATACCGCGCAACTTCCCGAACACTGCCCAGCCGAGTCGGATTTAACGGTTGATCTCTTTCTCGAAGATGGCCCTACCCAACTGGATCGTTTGTCCCAGGTAGACATAGTCGCCACAACTTCGAGTGTAGAGTCTCCGACCTTGATAAGAGTGGGTAACATGGACGTTCAACATCACCTTGGTTTTGTCCATGTTCATTTTAAGACCCACTCTTTCGGAAGCTCTACTGAGGTCATAGAGCATTGTACTGAGGTCCTCCATGGTCTCAGCCATGACCACTACATACACACATATACATATTATATCGCCGGCAAACCGAAGGTGAGTGATTTACTCGCCATTGACGTTGATGCCTAGCCCTCTCCAGTCCAGAACCTTGAACACATCCTCTAGTGTAGCGGTGAAAAGTTTCGGAGATATGACGTCTCCCTGTCTCACACCTCGTTGCAGAAGGATAGGCTCCGATGTCTGTTCCTAAAGTCGAACTGACATGATGACGTTTTTGTACAAACAGTTCAACATTTCGATGTACCGGTAGTCGATTTGGCACCGTTGGAGAGACTGCATGATAGCCCAAGTCTCAATCCAATCGAAGGTTGTACTCTTTGGTCTTCTGTATATCCTGCCGCAGCATATGTATGTGGTCTACGGTGTTAAAGCCTTTACGGAATCTGGCTTGTTCGGTAGGCTGGAAATCGTCAAACATGCGCGCGAGACGATTCGTGATTACTCTTGAAAACAGCTTGTAGACATGGCTAAGAAGTGAGATGGGCCTAAAGTTCTTCAGTAGGTCATTGTCCCTGTACCCTTCTTGAAGAAGAGTACCACCAAACCCCTGCACCATGCCTGCGGCGTTTTCCCCACACGAGTATGACGGAATCAAACAGCTTCTGAAGGGCCTTATGTATTGGTTTTCCACCCACCTTCAGGAGTTCGGCTGTAATGCCGACATAACCCGGTTCCTTTTTGTTCTTAAGCTGTTTAAGAGCCATCTTACGTACAGGCTGACGTTCGGAACGTCTTCGGTATAGTGTCGGGTCAATGTAACTCTAAAGTCTTTTGCTAGATTTGCGACAGGTTTACTGGTTGACGTGTACAACTGCCCATAGAATCTCTCGATCTCTCTCAGAAGCTCCGGTTTGGCGGATATGATCCTGCCATCGTCGGTCTTAAGTTTCGTGAGCTGGCTCAGCCCAATAGTCAGATCTCTTACAAAGACCTTGGAGCCCTTATTCCGCTTAATCGCGTCTTAAATACGCTCGGTATTAAAGCGGCGGAGATCGCATTTCAATGACTTTGAGATCCGTCTATTTAGATGTATTTCAACGCATCGTCTGAAGCCTGCAGGATCCATGAGCCTTCATGGGCCTGAGAGTAAGATCAGAGCTTTTTGTTTATATCTGTACGGCGGGTCTTGAAAACCTTATGGACAGCTGCCACGAACCCATAGCTGTATTCGTCCACGGAAATGAATAGCACAAGCAAAAAACGGCCCCGAGTGCCCGGCAGCCCGTCTACCCTCGACTACGGTAACGGTGACTGACAGTCCCAGAGTGGTGTCGGGTTTATCGTCCACAGGTCCCTTGTGAACAACGTGGTGCAGATCGAGAGGGTGTCGACCAGGGTGGCGTACCTTATACTCAGAATATCCTCGAGATTTTCGCTGTAGGTCATACAGGTAGACCTGCCCTGCCCCGACCTCGGCACACCCCGACGACGAGGTAGAAACCATCTATGAGGATATCTCTAGAGCCATGCATCGTTTCAAAACTCACCGCTGTCATGGGGGACTTTAACGCGAAACTGAGCAAACGAGACGAGGATGAGCTGCAAGTGGGGCAATTTGGAGTTGGACGTCGGGGTCACCTACTGGCTTGTGGAAAATGTGGAAGTATTATGTGCGTGCCTTGATTAGTATTAACTGAAACCGAACCGAACCGGTAGATTGCACGTGGATACATGTTTTGTGCACTCAAGGGGTTAAACAAAACACTTACCATTATATTAATTTTATACAACATCTTGAAACTAAACTAAAATATCTTCTTTCCAGAGTATTAAACTCTCAGAACAGGCGAATTTTGGCCACACCACAATGGACCATCCAGATAAGGTGTTATGCCGACCTGCCGGGCCATTCAAAGGTGAACTTACCAGCACTGTCACCAACTATGGAAAGTGGTTCCATTATCAACTGGCAGAAGAAGGAGGGTGACAAACTCACTGATGGTATGTGTTCACTTGCTACCATATTGAAGTAATTCAAGTAGAGCTCCAGCTTCAATGGACATTGAGTTCGAGTCAAATCACAAATTCGATCGCACTAACACTGTCAATGTGGATCGCACTGACACTGTCAATGTGGATCGCACTGACAATGTCAATTTATCGCGGCAGTTGAATGGTGCGTACGTGTAAGCGACGCATATTACACGGCGCTTAGGACCTTGTTTCAGCGAAGTTTTCAGTGTCGCGTATATTCAAAGCTCATAAAATCTGATTAATTTTAGGTGATCTTCTCTGCGAGATCGAAACAGACAAGGCTACAATGGGTTTCGAGACCCCTGAAGAAGGTTACTTGGCTAAGATCTTGATCCCAGCTGGAACAAAGGGTGTGCCGGTTGGCAAACTGCTGTGCATCATCGTAGGAGACAAAGCAGACGTAGCTGCTTTTAAAGATTTCAAGGCAGACGACTGTAAGTGTGATAAAAATGCATTTAATGTAATACGCAGTTTATTTTTTTAAGTACTAATAAAAGTTCATTGCAATCACGCAGTTAGGACTGAAGTTAAAGTATAAACTCATTAGTTTCATAGCTATGAAAACAGTTCTGCATGTGTAAAAAAATCGTGAAACTGGCAATTAATATTATCGCTAGTAAGTGATTCACATCTATGGCAATCTTGAAGACCATTTGGGAGATTTTTCCGTGCTATATATAAAATACATAAAAAGACAGCAAATAATATTCATTTTACATTTCAGCTTAACTAAGCTACAATACATTTGCACGTATTTGTGTACTAACTATTATTTGTATCCACAGCTACTGGTCCAGCCAAGCCCATTGCCAAGAAAAAAGGTTACTTTTATTAACATTTTTTTTAAACTGGCCATTTGTTTAGTATTAGTAACTTGTAATTTTCTTGCATTTCGCAGCAATTTTTTTTTTAAATATTTTATTTCGTAAATATTATGATTATAGAAAAGTTGCTCACTATGCTGGGTAGAATCATGCTTTTAAAAATTAGAGGTCATTAAATCTACAGCCTATATGGTAAATGGTGAAAAACGTAAATCAGGTATGGTGTTGGTGAAGCTGGTGGAATACATTTTGGAAAAAATGGTGATGGGAACAATAAAATTTAAAACAACCACTCCATTACCTAACTTAGTTATATTTAAATGTGTATGTGTAACAACAGCCGCCGGTGAGGCCCCTGCGGCCGCTCCCGCTCCCCCTCCCCCGGCGGCAGCCCCAGCACCCCCCGCGGCGGCAGCTCCTGCACCCGCTGCGGCCCCGGCTGCAGCACCCCCGGCCGCGCCTGAGGGTGGCAGGATCTACGCCAGTCCCATGGCGAGGAGGCTTGCTGAAATCAGGAATATCAGGCTTGGAGGTAAGAATGGATATCTTGTTATTAGCACAGGCATCTGTATACTAGCATACAGATGCCTCATCACATACAAAGAAACCGTACCGACGTAACTAGCGTTTTTCGTCTGATTAAACTGATTATTTTTTGTACTTCGATCGCGTTCGTTTCCGTTCCACGGCGATAGATAGATGGTGCTAGCAGCGACTTGCAAGTAAAAGGGTTTACTCGGTTCGTGAATATTTTTTCTTTAAATACAGTGATGATTTGTTTTATAGTATTTTTTTGCACGTTTTTACAGTTTCTTCGCACCAAAATGTGTTCCAATACAAATTTAAACAATCGAGTTGAAAGCCTCAGTTTAAAATCGCGCCATCTAGGAACTCCTTAATACTAAATAATAAGTATGTCACTGGTTTAAGATATATCGATTAGCTAACCGACTATGATGAAGCAAATACTTATAAATAAATGGTAAATAGTGGTTGGTGATGAAAATGGTAACATTATTGGCATCAATTTTAAATGATCCGTTAAAATAATCTTTGAAATTTGAATTAAGAACCCAATATTCCATAATTTTGTACTTCTCCTAAGTACAAAATTATGGAATATTGGGTTGAGTTGATTAAACAAGAAAATACAATTTTTATGTTAAATTCTAGAAAATGTTAATTTTACACACAATTCGATAAAAAATCGGTGCATATCGGCCATCTAGTGATATTTATTTAAAACGAATTTTCTTTCTTAGCGCTGGGAAACTAATGCCACGGGGGCATTAGTTTCCCATCGCAGCTGCGCAGGTCGATTTCTGGTCGAAGCCGGTTATAGCCCTCGCCAAACTTATTGGCCGCCCTGAAGTTGGTTTACCGGATGCGCGAGGCACGAAACGGTGCTGTTTTTGTATGAGATTTTCTACTGCGCAGCCATTGTTGCCAATTTCAGGGCGGCCAAGAAGTACTATATCGCCGTGTTACTCTCTATGGAGAATAGCCCAGTAAAAATCGACATTATAATCGTAAAGCTTGAAGTATTTCTGCATTTTTTGTATGTTTTATGGACTAGTTAGGGTAATGTTAATCCAAATTTGCCACTGACTTATAAACCTATGGACTTGCCATACCTACGAAATTAGCGTGCTTACCTACATAAATCGGGCAATTAAGATGGCTGCCCATTTGCCAATGAGGTAGGCCATTTGCAACTGTTTGACAGCACAACTACACAGATAAACGTACATACACGGCACACAATGGATTCGGCCTCGAGCGACTTTAGCGAGTGGACGTGTGTCGGTTGTCCTGGTGACTTCTGAAAGTAAATTCTGTGATTGGTGCATTTTGTAAATTTCAATTCCTTGTCACTCTTTCGCCACCTAAACCTGTTTTTACGCCCACTGGGCGTTACTAAAGTGAGATACAAATACTTTTGACGATAACTATTAAAATCGTGTTTTTAAAACTACTGCGACTGGCTGAGATTTGAACTTGCGTCGTGTCGAGCGAAAGTGGGGAGATACTGTGCGCCGGACCTCCGCGCCACGGCGCAAGTAGCAGCGAGTGTTGAATTTGCGGTCCGCTACGATCGGCTGACGTCATCTGTGTGCTACGGAGTTGCTACGTGTTACGCGCTACGGACGAGCAAGCTACGAATTACATCGGCTACGAAACAGGCCGAAGAAACGCGTTAACCATGTCAGGTGCTCAGCGTACCCCGCCAGAGTCTCAGCGCGTCAATTTGTTTGAAACACAATCGGAACCGGATATCACCGCGGCAGCTAGTGATTTTGTCACCAGCAGGAATAAACGCCCTAGACACGGAAATTCACCACAGAGTGGGGATGATGTTTACCAACAAGTGCATCAAGTTATAAGTGTCTCTACAAAGCTGGAAGAACAAACCTCTCTAATGTCACAATTAATGAACGATGTACGCGAGATTAAATCACAAAACGCCAAGATACAGGAGTCGAATGTCGAAATCTGTAGGTCTAACGCAGAAATGGAGCGATCTATGTCCTTTATTAATAAACATTTTGAAGAATTAAGAAAAGAAGTTGAGGATCTTAAAAAGGAAAGACAGGAACAACGTTGCTATATAGAAACCTTAGAAAAAAGGATAATCGATCTCCAATTGAAATCTCGCTCGGCCGGTATTGAAATCCGTAACATTCCACTAACAGATAGCGAGAATACAAACGGCCTTATTCAAACCGTGTGCAGCATCGGCAAGCTGGTTGGTGTTCCCATCGCTGAACCTGAATTAAGAGATATATATCGCTTACCTGGGAAATCAAACCCGGCGACCACTACCCGTCCAATTATAGCGGAATTTACGTCAGTACAAACTAAGCAGAAGTTAATATCTGCTGTCCGGGCTTACAATAAAAACAAAGGATCTAAAGATAATAAATTGAATACTCAACAAATTGGCATTCCCGGTCAACGGCAACCAGTCTATATCGCTGAACAATTACCAGCCAGCTCCAAAAAGCTCTTTTATATGGCACGTGAATTCGCCAAGAACAATCAATATACCTTCTGTTGGATTAACAACGGGAACATTTTCCTTCGTAGAAAAGTCGGTGACAAACAGTTACTTATTAATTCTGAAAAATGTCTCCAGGACCTTGGTATGAAGAATATGTGACTTCCTATGTTATTTGTGCTCATATCTTTTGCTTATATCTTAATGTTAATCTCACTCTGCCTTCCATACTTAGTTTTAGACCTAGCTAACATTTTATTAATATACACACTCGTGCGTACACAAAACACTACCAATATCTATATTATAATATTAGTCACTAGCATGCTTATTAAAACACACGGATTCATACACGCAAACACACAAACAAACATAAGTGCAACTTCAACAGTGAGAGACGTTATCTTTCATCTGGTTGCAATAATATTCAACTTTCCTGTGTCCACGACTAGTTATCACTTAAACTAAAAATGTCTGCTATATTAAATATTAATGACGATTTGGACATTTTTAGGTTAGATAACTCTTTCTCTTGCAATCCACAAGACTGTACAAATTATATTAACGTTTCTGAGAGTAATATTAAATTATTACACATAAATATACGCAGTGTAAATAAAAATTTTGATAACCTACAAGCTTTGATCTGTTCCACTAAAATTAACTTTGACATTATTGTATTAACTGAGTGCTGGCTGAGCAAAATAAACAACCCACCGACACTTAATGGTTTTCTGTCTCACTCAACTAAACTTACATCTAATCAAAATGAAGGTGTAATAATTTACATTAAAATGGGATTAAATGCCACAGTTTGGGAACCAAGTATAGTTAACGCCAACTCCCTTGTATGTCAACTAGACTCTAAGTTTGCTTTTGTGGCTGTTTACCGCTCACCGTCTTATAACAGCATAGACCGAGTAGAAAGTTTCATGTCCAGTCTAAACAATGTTCTGAATGAACTTTCTAATTTTCCAAATATCGCACTTGTCGGTGATTTAAATATCGACATAAAACCGGGTAACAAGAGCCCACATAGTTTTGAATATCTCATCCAGAATGCTTCTCATGGTCTACTTCCGACCCACCTAACTCCCACAAGGCTAGAAAACTGTCTTGATCATATCTTATTAAAGTCCAAATTACATTCCACCACACTAATTCTTGATTCGTACATCACTGATCATAAACCCATAATACTTACACTAGCAAACGCCAAACCAACTCGGAAACAAAAACACACGATTTCTCGTTCTAATCTTGATGCCATTAAATCTGAACTAGAAGACATAAATTTTTCAGACATTTATAAAATTAATGATGCTAATGAAGCCTTGAACAAGTTCCTATCAATACTAACTTCCGTAATAGCTAAACACACTACCAAAATTGTAATTCCAAAGAAACATAGAACTATAAAACCATGGATTACACCAGGCTTGTTAAAATGTATTAAAAACAGAGATGGGCTTCATATGAAGTCAAAGAAATCACCAAATAACTTAATTTTAAAACAAACATATACACGTTATAGAAACTTCTGTAATGGTCTACTTCGGAAACTTAAAGTAGCCTTTGAAAAAAGTGAACTTGAAAAATCAAAAAATAATCCCAAAGCTCTATGGAAAACTATAAAAGAAATCACTAATACGCGTAAAATACGTACCAGTCCCGATGAATTGTTAAAACTGAGTAATAATCCGCATTCTTCCGTAAACCAAGTATGTTCCTTCTTTAGTAATATTGGTTATAATTTGGCAGCAAATATATTAAAATCTCACAACCCCAATAATGCTCCCTCTGGCAGTGATCGTTCCAATAAGTCTTACCAGTCACCTCCAGTAGGCTCCTTCGTTCTACTAGACACCGATGTGGGTGAGGTGGAATCAATCATCTTACAATTACGTAATGATTGTGCTGTAGGTTGGGATGGAATTTCATCTACCTTGCTGAAAACTTGTCGCCACATACTAGTGCCACCATTCACTTACATCTGCAATCTTTGTCTTCAGTCAGGAACTTTTCCTGACGGCCTCAAAAAAGCTATAGTTCATCCAATATATAAGAGTGGGAACAGAAGCTGTGTCAACAATTACAGACCAATTTCCATCCTGCCTTCGCTTTCAAAAATTATTGAAAAAATCCTTAACAAACAACTTAGGGGTTTTTTACAAAAACATAGCATTATTGCCGAGAACCAGTATGGATTCAAGTCAGGGGTTTCCACGGAAGATGCCGTACTGGATCTTACACAATTTGTAGCAAGGAAACTTGATAGTGGGGCTAAATGTTTGGGTATATTTCTGGATCTTTCAAAAGCTTTTGACACAGTTTCTGTTCCCAAACTTATCTCAAAATTAGAGCTTCTGGGTATACGTGGTATAGCACTCGACATTTTCAAAGATTACCTTAAGAATCGCACTCAGCAGGTTAAAATAGACTCGTATCTCAGTAAGGAGGTAATCGTGACATACGGTGTGCCCCAGGGCAGCATACTAGGTCCTACTATGTTCCAAATTTACGTCAATGATCTTTGCAGGATGATGCTATCAAACTGCAAGATCTACGCATACGCTGACGATACTGCAATTATCATCCATGGTTCTACTTGGGAAGAGGTTAAAACTAAAGCAGAAATAGCACTAAACTTTATTATGAACTGGTTCCACCAAAACCTACTAACATTAAACTTGGACAAATCTTGCTACATTCCCTTTTCAATCCGTCGAAACACCAAGCCACCGCAAACCTTTGTGGTAACTGCTCACTCCTGCCTGATCTCGTCAAGACCGTGTTCATGTCCTACATTAGCTAGGAGTGACTGCGTTAAGTATCTAGGTTTGCAAATAGATGACGGCCTACGATGGGACAAACAGCTGGAAGGGATAACTAGCAGGACAATGCGTCTAATATATGTATTCAAATCCCTTAGAGAATCGGCTGACATACACACTTTAAAAATGGTCTATTATGCACTGTGTCAGTCGATTATCGGATACTGCATTACTGCGTGGGGTGGTGCCGTTAAAACGAATTTCTTGAGGGCAGAGCGAGCTCAAAGAGCCGTGCTTAAAGTTATGTTCAAGAAACCGTACTTATATCCAACCTCACAACTTTATGATGAATGTAAGGTACTAACAGTTAGACAGCTGTTCATCTTGCAGTCTGTCCTCAGAACTCGCAGAGCCATGCCCAGATCCAACCCAAAAAAACGCACAAATGTCCCATCAGGTGTAACGCATAAGACTACATTTGCCAAACGCCAATATTACGTCTTAGGTAATTATATATATAAGAAGCTACACAAAACACTAAATATACTTGATTTGAATAGACACACGCTTAAACACAAAATCACCCAATGGCTACTTCAACAGGACTACATCACAACGGAGAATCTTTTAACATACATCTCGTAAAAACACAATCGCAAAATGCACGAACTTATACACACATGCACGTGCACACACACACACATACACACACACACACACTCTCACATACACACCACACACACTCTCACTCACGGGTATATCACTCAGGGATACACAACACGCTAACTAACTACATTACTTATTTCATAGGATAATTTTAGCTTACGTAAGATCGACACTGTTTTACTTGTTTTACTTGCTGTCTCAATAATTTACGGTACCCATATGGCTGAACCCTATCTCTTAAGACACAGGCTAGACCTAGTTTAAGGGATAGAGTCTATTTAATTGTGCTCACAATTTTACATAATATGTTTAAAGATAACCTACAATGTATACAGTGCAATGTGTTCTTATATTATGAAATAAATACTTATATACTTATATACTTATATATATACAACTACCAATTTTACTCGGCAATTAACATGGCGACCGGTCACGCATAGACATGATTTTGACGTCACTCAAAAGTGTTACCAAGATTAGTCCTTGACAAACATTAAGATGTCTCTCTTTTCATATGCAGCTCTTGGTTAGTTAAAAAGAGACAAAACGCTTTTTGACATGCGTGTGTCGATATTATAGATATTTGTATAACTATTCTTCATACTCTCTATGGAGAATAGCCCAGTAAAAATCGACATTATAATCGTAAAGCTTGAAGTATTTCTGCATTTTTTGTATGTTTTATGGACTAGTTAGGGTAATGTTAATCCAAATTTGCCACTGACTTATAAACCTATGGACTTGCCATACCTACGAAATTAGCGTGCTTACCTACATAAATCGGGCAATTAAGATGGCTGCCCATTTGCCAATGAGGTAGGCCATTTGCAACTGTTTGACAGCACAACTACACAGATAAACGTACATACACGCAAACAACTACCAATTTTACTCGGCAATTAACATGGCGACCGGTCACGCATAGACATGATTTTGACGTCACTCAAAAGTGTTACCAAGATTAGTCCTTGACAAACATTAAGATGTCTCTCTTTTCATATGCAGCTCTTGGTTAGTTAAAAAGAG
The DNA here is from genome assembly GCA_948252205.1 of Orthosia incerta. Taxonomy (NCBI): domain Eukaryota; kingdom Metazoa; phylum Arthropoda; class Insecta; order Lepidoptera; family Noctuidae; genus Orthosia; species Orthosia incerta. Next base: position 10,972,527 of record OX411759.1, read on the forward strand.
ACAAAACGCTTTTTGACATGCGTGTGTCGATATTATAGATATTTGTATAACTATTCTTCATATAGTAGAATATGCCGTCTCCATAGTTATCCCACCTCATTGAAATTTGCAACTTCGAATAACGTGTGCTCGCTACGCACCATGTAAAAACTACGAAATTTTGGGAAATTTTGCACTTTTGCTCTAAAAGCCATAAACTATGTGTTTTTCGAGAAACAAACTAACTTTATTGAATTTGCATCAATTTAAGCCCAACTTCTATAAACCCAATAGGGGCCAAGCTCTGGTCCTTCGAAGTTCTACACATAGTAGTGCAAAAGTGGCTGAGGGTAGAGAACCCTACCGAGTGGGGTTGGGCAATGAGCTCCTGCAACCTCGTTCCACGTCATAGCTTGCTCCCTGTATAGGGTTTATAGAGCGAAACTACGTAATTTTGTTTCTCGAAAAAACGCATATTTTATGACTTTTAGAGCAAAATGTGAAACAGGTCCCATAATTTCGCAGTTTTTCGTGAGGTGCATACGTTTTTCGATGTTGCAAAGCTGGATTCACAATAACCTTACTGGTCCCCATACAAGATACCAATAAATCATAAATACTGCTTTGGAATTGAAAAATTCTTTTTGTGTTGGATAGTTCATTTATCGAGAAAGGTTATAGGCTATATAACATAACGCTACAACCAATAGGAGCCGAGCATAAATGAAAAATGTTGCAAAAACGGGCAAAAATATTCCTTTTTGAGAGCTTTTGTTGCGTGCGCTGCGTAAACGGTTTAAGTTACGCAAATATAATGTATGATGGAATTGTTCTTCTTTAAAAGTTCTAAAAAAATGTCTGCGGCAGCATATGTCTATCTTTTAAGAATGACTCACAATAGCAGCTTTTATGTTCTAAATTTTATTAGATCGCCGCCGCCGCCGCCGGTTGAAACAAAAGTTTACAGGTTACATTCGTATAGTAGTAAGGGTAGGTAGAGTAGGGTAGGTAGGGAAAGGTAGGTAGAGTAGAGTAGGTAGGGTAGATAGGGTAGGGTAGTTATGGGAAGTAAAGTAATTAGGTAGGTAGGAGGTAGGTAGGTAGCCAGTTGACGGGAGCGAAGCCGCGGGGGTCAGCTAGTATATAAAAAAAATAAAGATAATGTTTGGATACTTCTATTGTTATCACATCAACCAATAAAAGAAGCCTTGTTTTTATCTTCCTAACATTGATATTGTATTCCCAATTAACACATTATCCATCTTGCATGTTGTTTCACGATTTCTGCACTGATACCACATGATATAATTCACACCCAATGTCAGCCTCTATTCTGATGGCACGAAATAAAGTAGATTCTGAGTATCTTGCCTTCTTTATCTGTAATATTAACGATTCAAATGTCGAGGTCAATGTTTACACAAAATATTTAATTAAAAAATGAAAGTACATAGTATTTTTTTTTTAATATTAAGTCAAGTAAACTTGAAGTCTTTTTTATAATCGCATAGTGAACTCCACTCTCTCAATTCTTTATTTGAATCTGAATTCAAATATCAAGGCTCAATATCTTATTTCATGCTATCAGGAGAAGGCTCCGGCCTGTACGGCTCACTGAAGAGTTCGGACTTGTCAGCTGCTGGCGCCGCTGGCACCGCTGGCGCCGCCGCACAGGCCGCCGCCGCAGCGCCCGCGCCAGCTCCGGGCGCCAGCTACGTAGACATCCCGCTGTCCAGCATGCGCGCCACCATCGCCAAGAGGCTCTCGGCCGCGAAGCAGACCATCCCCCACTACCAATTGTCAGCCACTGTCAACGTAGAAAAGACCATGGCCATGAGGAAGGCTCTCAACGAAAAGCTGCAGGCTGAGAAGGCTGGACTCAAGGTAATTTGCATGGAGATAAATATCTTTTGAAATGCGAGTAGAGCTATGACCTAATTGGCAATCGCCATATTATAATATAGAAGGATACGCTCGGGATTCTAAAGTAGAACCCTGATCGCAGCTCTATGTGAAAATAAGTAAATGCAACTTATGAACAAGAATATTACATTTATTTTTTTACATACAATTAGGAACCACATAAGACATAACATAGAAATAATTAGAGGTTAATGTTTATATTTGAACAGTTATGGAAGTTACAATTTTATTAGTACTATCCGTTACAGTTCTAGATTTATTTCTTAATTTGGCTCGCGCGCGGTTTTCCAACCGCAGCCAGCCGTCACTTGTTCAATTTTAGCATGTAATCCTATTTTGGACCGCGTGTTTTGCGATTCATATCTTTGCTGATTTGAACATTTACTTACAATATCCACATTCCAAATTCAAATCTCTTTTTGTCCCTAGGGATTAATGTGCTATTTTAGTCTCTGTTTACGAACAATAAACTGGCTCTTTTTGAATAGAAGTGATAAAAAAAATAGTTATTGATGAATGGTTGTATTTTTCAGGTATCAATGAACGACTTCATAGTTAAGGCGGTCGCTGCGGCTTGCAAGCGAGTTCCCACAGTCAACTCACACTGGATGGACTCCTTCATTAGGCAGTAAGTTCCTTTAATATAAAGCGATAAATCGTGAATTCATCAAACCAAATAGTGATACGCTCTACAGTGAAATTTATTTATTTGCGACTTTATTTGAACACCTATAAGTTTGAATTTTCAACATCTCTAAAGGTTCATAATACTTCTGTCTTTTTAGGGTTCCGTACCCGAAGGGTCCAAACGGACCCTTGCTGTCACTCACGTGTCTGTCTGTCCGTCTGTCATACAGATTCAGAAAAGTCTTTAAAGTTAAAAAATATTTTGGCCTGCCCCATCGAGTGTGGTATCGTTATTTAAAGCTCGTTGAGTAGATAAATACTGTATTTTCTGTTTTAAAAATATTGGAAAAAAAAGCAGATTTTGATGACTTCTCATACCTCTACTGGTATGAGAAGTCATCAAAATCAGCTTTTTTTACAAAGTTTTGTTCTGAAGAATTTTTTAACTTCCCTTTGATCTATGAACTTGAAATTTAGTGATAATGTTTATTATTATGTATATTTTACTTACAAATACCAATATATTGATAAATCAGATTTTTCTTTGAAATGCCCTAATTTTTACCTATTACGAACTTGATTTTGCGGTTTGGTATGAAACCTTAAATGTGCGAAGTCCGAACTTGGCCGGCTATTCTTTTTATTGGGATTCTTCTTCTTACATAAATCCTAAACTTTCTTCAAATATTTTTCTGCCCAGTTTAAGTTACTATAATCTCTCACAAAACTGTTTTAAAATAACGTTCTAACCGAACAATTCCTCTGTTTCCAGGTTCGCCAACGTAGATGTAAGTGTAGCAGTAGCAACTCCCTCCGGGCTAATCACGCCCATCCTCTTCAACTGCGACTCCCGCGGTATCATCGACCTCTCTACCAACATGAAGGAACTCGCCGCTAAGGCCAGGGATGGCAAACTTCAGCCCAACGAGTTCATGGGTGGCACTGTCACTGTGTCTAACCTTGGAATGTATGGTGAGTTGAATTTTTCTTTCTGTACCCTCGGAAAAGAAGCTACTGAAGCCACCTGCCCCCGTACCCTGACGTGTCAAAAAGGGACAGATGTATACAAGTCATATACATCTGTCCCTTACGCACACTCAAAATAACCTTACTCTAAGAGCTTATAGTCACCCCCCCACCCCTGAAGTTTTCTCGAAGGTTTTCTGCTTAATCGAATCTGAAATGATAAGAAGTTATTATTCTTGATTCGTAACAATTTTAGTGGCAGTAGGCGTTGCTTTGTTGCTAGCGAAAAGAAAAGCGAATGGTCGATGGGTGTGATGACCACGTATCTAAAGACGCAGCTTGAGTAGTCTCTCGCAACGTCGACCAATGACCAGGGGGGTGACCATAAGCTCTTAGAGCGGTATCAATTTGATATCGAATAAGGAACAGATGTATTTGACTTGTATACATCTGTCACTTACTCAATCTCAAATTAAGACCGCTCTAAGAGCTTATGGTCACCCCCCTGATAAAGACTGTTGGAACCACACATACGTTCAATGATCGTAATCTTTTCATTTAGCATTATCGGCACCGGAAATCCACCAAAATCAAAGAAAAAGTTGGCCGAGGCATTGGAAAAAGTGGCACGCTTGGTTTCCATACAGATGGAGGTACTTGCGTTATCTAGTTAGATTTATGTCTGTGGTTGGAACGTACTGGTTGTGGCGATGCTTGGAAGTAGCCTTTGTCGAGCTGTAGATGTCTTTCGAATGAATGACGAGGTTTTTTCTATTCACACGACATCTGGGTGTGGCATGACCACATCAGTGCCAGCCGCATTTTTATGTCAACTTTTTTATTCTTTCCAGGTATCACAATGTTCAATGCCATCATCAATCCTCCTCAGTCGTTAATCCTGGCGTGTGGCGGTCTACAGGAGCACGTTATTCCTGACAAAGATGATTCCAGAGGGTAAGTGGCATTTTACTATTTTTTTCGCAATAATGACTAAAAAGGCACATAAAAAGCTCCACAGTTTGTTTGACGGGCAAAAAATACATCTGATAAAATAAAGATGTATTAAAGATTCTAATGATTTCGCGCCAATGTATTTTTTTTATTTATTCTGTAGCCGCAACGTAAATAAAGCTGGGAATAAAGTATAGGACGCGGTTGACGGACGCGACTTACAGCTGCAACTGATATGTGTGCACAGTCTTTTGGGACGCGGCTTGAACTACTAAATGTTTTTGAAGTGGAATATAAATTGACCTATTACTTTTATGGAAGTCCACGTTCTTAAGTATAGATTGAGGAGCCATATTAAAAGTATTGTATATCCTTGAATATCAACAGTACTGTGTTCGCGACGAAGCGTCATCAACCATACTAAATGGTTCATAAAAAGTTAAAGTTTGTATGTGTAGACATGTCTGCTCACCACGGCGCGCCATCTGATACTAAAATGAATTTTAGAGGCCCGTCTATATTTATACTAAAATTTTACCTACATTTTTTGAGATAGTAGTATAATGTTTTTAGTATTTGTCAGTATGTCATAGGGTTCAATAGTTCACCCTTAACAGAGTAAAATCATTAGAAAGCATACTGATAAGAGTTATCATAGTAAAAAACATAAATTTCTGTCATACGATACGTCTGTGCTCGGCGACGGATTAGTTCCGAATGGCCCGTCAGATGGAGCACCACGATATATATAGTTTTGGAGTTTTTTGAAAATATTATAGTAATTAAAATCATGTTTTTAAGGGCTTATCCTATGTACTGGACATGTAATCAGTACATAATGATGAAACTATGTGAAGACCACATAGTTTCTGCTATGTAAATAAGAATATTGACTTGATATCTCAAACACCAAATATATGGTTTCAGGTCATTTTAGGGTATATGGGGGACCTAGACCGAGACAGGAAGCCTATATACACCTCATAGTTAGCGAAGTCTTTTATATAAAGCCCATTTACTTGAGATATCAAGTCAGTATATAATAGAAAAACTGCTGTTTGTCTGGTTTTGGTAATCGCTTTCGGTTTTAGGTGCCCTAAGTACCTAGAAACATATAGGTGTACTGGTAAAAGTACTACCATTGGAAAGCTTGCTAAAAGGGCTTCCAGGCGGTTTCTAGATGGGAAGAATCGCTTGGATAGTCAACGAGATAGGCAGCCGTGAAAAATGTAAACAACGTAAAACGTTGAAATTTGTAGACCCTTCAGGTGGAATAACTCCATGAAGGGAATAGATGTACTCATGGTGTAAGTACTTTCGGATGGCTTGCTGGACTAGCTACCAAGCCATCACTTTGGAGCGAAAATCGCTCAAGTAGTTTAAGTACAATTCCAGAAAATAGGTTTCTGGAAATGTAATTTTTAGTCAGTTTTTGGCATTCCCTGGGACTATACACCCCTGGGAATTCCGAAAATAAGGAATTTTTGGGGACCTCCCGATGGCCCGTTAAATGCACCATCGTGTCGTCCCAATCTTATTAGTGTTATTATACCTAGTTTCTCTGGTAGCTGGGCGCAAAGAAAGTGACCAGCTGCCAAATTTGTACATAGCGAGGCACCTTATGTGCATATGACCTAGATAGACTTACATAAGCACTGGAAATGTAAAGTGTGGTCTATTGGCTACCAGAATCCCCATAATAGGCGGTGATTGTCTGGTAAGCCTAAGTAGGAGGTCCTAAAGTCGGTGAAATGACTTAGGAATTTATAGATTCATTACATAGGGGATGATATCCCATAGAAGATTCCCGAAAATAAGCTTTTTCTAGACGTCAACAGACAGCCTGCTATTGGCACCAGCAGGTCAACCCAACCTATAGATATCCTTAGGCTAGGTTAAAAGCTATTAAGGTTTTAACTGGGAAATAAAGGGAATTGTCCTTTAATTTCATGTAAATAGTCTAGGGAAGCTATCAATACCTGGAAATTAGGTATATTGATTAGATACATAGATAGGGGGCGTTACTGTGTTACAGTACGAAGAAATCCAGCTATTGATAGCACCATGGAAGGGGTGCGGTAACCCTATTTACCAAATATGTATAAGGGTTTTTTACATAATTAAAGATTATTTTCGGCGAGAATTTGCGGGGCTCTCAATAATGGCACGATGCGAGGGTATAAAGAACCCCCGGGCCCAAATAGAATTTGTAGTCATCCAAAGCTAGTCGCTTGTACTTGTCTTAGTAAATAAGAAGTAATTCTTATATAGAATCACGTCTCAGAAATTGTTGAGAGCCCTAGAATCGTGCCGTGTACTGAATAACTTAGTGTTTCATTTAATTCATCAACTTCAACCCTTATGAAGACATCCCTTTTCGATCCTGTCGAGCTGAACCTCGGAACCTGGACACCAGGAGTGCTGATCCAGAAGTAGGCAACCCAGAATCTGGAAATAACTCAAGTACAGCCAACACATCGTTGAATCGTTAGAGTCGATTTGCAACCCTTCGTCACTGCTGCAGCCAGGCATCCAAGAACCTTTATTTTCGTTGATGTGGATGGGGCGTTCAGCGGCAATGGCCAGAAGGTTTACGCCCTTCTTTTCTCGGGGCCAATGAACACGCTACGTCCTGCACATTTAATGGTCCTTGCGAGCCGAATTTTGGAGCCTGGAGAGCCCCAGGACGTCGGGAACAGCAGATCCAGAAAAAACAACTGGGTGCCTGCATATTAAGTCGGCTACGTGCAACACAACGTTGACCCGTTTGAGCCGAAATTCGAAGTCTGGAGCGCCCCAGGACGTCAGGAAGAAATAGTGGTGGAATTAATTTTTCGAATTTTGGAGAAATTAATTTCACAAATAAACCAAAAATCGACGTGCACTGCAGGGAACAAGTCCTACGTGCCCTATTTGCCGCTGGATCCAAGAGGTAAAATTCTGGAGACAGTTATTGAAAATACCCTATTTTTTCAATAATTGTAAGAAGATAGAAAAAATTTTCTGTGAGCCGCAAAATGCTGTATGAAGACTGATGCGCATCCTTGAAGCCCCAAGAATAGTTCCTGAAGACTTATCGCTGAAAACTACCCTTATGTTTTTAGCGATTTGTTTAAAAAACGAGCGCCCGTCAGAAAAATACAAGACGTGCGTTTTAGAAGGCTGATGTGCATCCTTGATGATTGAAGAATAATTCCTGAAGCCTTATGACTGAAAACAACCCCTAGGTTTTCAGGAAAATTTTGAAGACTGAATTTTCGTCAGTGAATGGAAGAAACGTACTCTGAAGACTTAGATACGTTTCGGATGTACTGACTACGCGGTTCCTGAAGCACTATCACTGAAAATAACTTTGACGTTTCGGTGATTTATTTGAAGATTGAATTTTCTTCAATCGAGCAAGATACGTGCTCTGAAGATTGATGCACGGCTCTGATGCTTTGGACAAGCAGTTCATGAAGCATCACCACCGAAAAGTAACCTTGACTTTTCGGTGATTTAGAATTTGATTGAATCATAGTCAATCAAATAGAACATACACGTTTATGGGAAAAATAAACTTGTATAGCAAATGCCTGAAGTTTCCTGAAGACTTATCACTGACCGTAAGTTTTTAGTGATTTTTTATTTGAAGATTGAATTATAGTCAATCGAAGTGGAGGTTAACTTCTGGAGATCGTCGGTTTGAACGCTGAAGCCCGGAACTGGGACTTATCTTTGAAAACTAACTTCGAGTTTTCAAAAGAAAATATTTCAACAACAATGCCGATAACCAGAACCAAAGGCAAGAAGCCGGAGGCATGGACCGTGGAGTTGGATCAGCCAGCTGGCATCAGACATGAGCTGCCGCCGGGTTCACCTTCCACAACCGAAGGGACCGAGCCGGCGGACGAGCAGCGCCATCTAGCGCCTCAAACTGAAAGCACTCCGACGCATCAACCAATAGAAACTGATCAAGCGGTTTCTACCAGATTAACCAGATTAGAAGGAGCTTCAGACACAACATTGAAACCTTCTCAGAAAGAGAAGATTTCCGAAGAAGACAGACGTACAGCGATGCCGATGACTACCCGGGGTGACGCCCGTATCGAACATAGCCGTCCGCCGTCAACTAGAGTGACTCAGTCACGAAAAAATATAGATAAAGCTCGCGAAGACTTACTCAAAATTAAGTTGGAGCTTGCACAACTTGCACTTCAGAGATGCCGGAGCGGCGACCGTCCTCTCGGTGGGCCTGGCCGGCAGCCGAGAAATGCCGTCCGTCGCTCACCGAAGGAATGCAGCGCCGCGCCGACAACACTTCGAGTCGACACAGCGAGTCGACACAGCACTGCACGGCGGGAGATATGTTCGCGACGAAGCGTCATCAACCATACTAAATGGTTCATAAAAAGTTAAAGTTTGTATGTGTAGACATGTCTGCTCACCACGGCGCGCCATCTGATACTAAAATGAATTTTAGAGGCCCGTCTATATTTATACTAAAATTTTACCTACATTTTTTGAGATAGTAGTATAATGTTTTTAGTATTTGTCAGTATGTCATAGGGTTCAATAGTTCACCCTTAACAGAGTAAAATCATTAGAAAGCATACTGATAAGAGTTATCATAGTAAAAAACATAAATTTCTGTCATACGATACGTCTGTGCTCGGCGACGGATTAGTTCCGAATGGCCCGTCAGATGGAGCACCACGATATATATAGTTTTGGAGTTTTTTGAAAATATTATAGTAATTAAAATCATGTTTTTAAGGGCTTATCCTATGTACTGGACATGTAATCAGTACATAATGATGAAACTATGTGAAGACCACATAGTTTCTGCTATGTAAATAAGAATATTGACTTGATATCTCAAACACCAAATATATGGTTTCAGGTCATTTTAGGGTATATGGGGGACCTAGACCGAGACAGGAAGCCTATATACACCTCATAGTTAGCGAAGTCTTTTATATAAAGCCCATTTACTTGAGATATCAAGTCAGTATATAATAGAAAAACTGCTGTTTGTCTGGTTTTGGTAATCGCTTTCGGTTTTAGGTGCCCTAAGTACCTAGAAACATATAGGTGTACTGGTAAAAGTACTACCATTGGAAAGCTTGCTAAAAGGGCTTCCAGGCGGTTTCTAGATGGGAAGAATCGCTTGGATAGTCAACGAGATAGGCAGCCGTGAAAAATGTAAACAACGTAAAACGTTGAAATTTGTAGACCCTTCAGGTGGAATAACTCCATGAAGGGAATAGATGTACTCATGGTGTAAGTACTTTCGGATGGCTTGCTGGACTAGCTACCAAGCCATCACTTTGGAGCGAAAATCGCTCAAGTAGTTTAAGTACAATTCCAGAAAATAGGTTTCTGGAAATGTAATTTTTAGTCAGTTTTTGGCATTCCCTGGGACTATACACCCCTGGGAATTCCGAAAATAAGGAATTTTTGGGGACCTCCCGATGGCCCGTTAAATGCACCATCGTGTCGTCCCAATCTTATTAGTGTTATTATACCTAGTTTCTCTGGTAGCTGGGCGCAAAGAAAGTGACCAGCTGCCAAATTTGTACATAGCGAGGCACCTTATGTGCATATGACCTAGATAGACTTACATAAGCACTGGAAATGTAAAGTGTGGTCTATTGGCTACCAGAATCCCCATAATAGGCGGTGATTGTCTGGTAAGCCTAAGTAGGAGGTCCTAAAGTCGGTGAAATGACTTAGGAATTTATAGATTCATTACATAGGGGATGATATCCCATAGAAGATTCCCGAAAATAAGCTTTTTCTAGACGTCAACAGACAGCCTGCTATTGGCACCAGCAGGTCAACCCAACCTATAGATATCCTTAGGCTAGGTTAAAAGCTATTAAGGTTTTAACTGGGAAATAAAGGGAATTGTCCTTTAATTTCATGTAAATAGTCTAGGGAAGCTATCAATACCTGGAAATTAGGTATATTGATTAGATACATAGATAGGGGGCGTTACTGTGTTACAGTACGAAGAAATCCAGCTATTGATAGCACCATGGAAGGGGTGCGGTAACCCTATTTACCAAATATGTATAAGGGTTTTTTACATAATTAAAGATTATTTTCGGCGAGAATTTGCGGGGCTCTCAATAATGGCACGATGCGAGGGTATAAAGAACCCCCGGGCCCAAATAGAATTTGTAGTCATCCAAAGCTAGTCGCTTGTACTTGTCTTAGTAAATAAGAAGTAATTCTTATATAGAATCACGTCTCAGAAATTGTTGAGAGCCCTAGAATCGTGCCGTGTACTGAATAACTTAGTGTTTCATTTAATTCATCAACTTCAACCCTTATGAAGACATCCCTTTTCGATCCTGTCGAGCTGAACCTCGGAACCTGGACACCAGGAGTGCTGATCCAGAAGTAGGCAACCCAGAATCTGGAAATAACTCAAGTACAGCCAACACATCGTTGAATCGTTAGAGTCGATTTGCAACCCTTCGTCACTGCTGCAGCCAGGCATCCAAGAACCTTTATTTTCGTTGATGTGGATGGGGCGTTCAGCGGCAATGGCCAGAAGGTTTACGCCCTTCTTTTCTCGGGGCCAATGAACACGCTACGTCCTGCACAACTGGATTCAGTTTTTTAGTAGGCACTTATACTAAATTACTACTAAATGATACAAAATTTTCAAAAATATTCATTAATTACTTTGTGTTTCAGGTGGCTCCTCAATTCAGATATTTAGAGATTGAGGAGCCACTTTCACATTGATATAACTTAGGATATATTTTACGACAAATTTCAAAATTTGGCATATTCTGTATGCCAAATTTTGAAATTTTATTTTCTTTTCTACAAAATAAAAAACGGACATTTGGGAACACCTTGATATCGCAATAGTAAGGTTGGTTTTCGTAGTTTTATCTAAGCATTATTTGCTCATTTCCAGTTTCCGATTGGCCAAGTTCGTGACGTTCACGGCGTCGGCAGACCACAGAGTGATAGACGGCGCGGTGGGCGCGCAGTGGATGAAGGCCTTCAAGGAGAACATGGAAGACCCCGCGAACATCATCCTCTGAACACTGCCTAAAGACTCCACGCATTTCGATTGATGGGCATCTGTGTACTAAGTATATAACCTTATTATTATTTGTGAGCTAGGTGTGTAAGCTATTTTACAAATATATACAACTTACATATTTTAATGTAAGAGTCAAATCGTGTTTATTTCAATTATTTTTAACCATTCATTCCCGACAAATTTTCTTGATCAAAGAATAATTAATCATTTTTAAACCAGACGGCTGAAAAGTTTCAGCCAACATTTTTGTACACGTGACATTGCAAGAAATTGTCCTATAACATCGGAAAAAGGTTAAATCAAATCATTTTATAGACATTTATTTTGCAAGCAGGTGTCCAAAAATCGAATTGTAAAGAGCTACTGTGATTTCCTTCGATTAAAACGTCGATACTTGTTTTGATATAATTTATTTATTTGTTGTCTATTTTCAAGTTTATTTATCTGTGCTGTGATTATCCGTCTCGCACGTTCGCTTTCGTTCGCGAGAACGCGAATTAATCGAAGGAAGCGCGGTTTTTACCAAAATAAGTGATTATTTATTTAGTTTTTTAAGGAATGGTAATCGTACAATTTTCAATATCAGAAGCTCCATCCCTATTTGTATATTGTAAATATTTTCATAGGGAAATCACGCACTTGTTGAAGAATATTTACCTGCCTAATCCTGGATTATGTTTACATATTTTTATCGAATATTATACCATTCGCATTTTTGTATAGATATTTATTTCATAAAATTCTAATCAATTATAATTAGTAGTGATTGGAGCAGAGATCTATCAACATTTTTTTTTTAATATTTTTGTGCCTTACATTGAAATTATTATGAGATATTATTTGATCCACAAATACGAGTTATACTGGAATATATGCATGTATATTTGGCGCAAACGTGGGATTTTATGGTCTTTTGTTAACACCTGTTTATTACATTATGAAGATGCAGATGATTTTATGAAAGTTAGTGGAAAATAATAAATATTTTACATTTAGACTCTTTGTTTTATTGTGCCTCATTCCTGGGCGTACCGTGGATCTGTGTGCTTAGTGCGAGTTTTTTAACGTACTCACTCGTGATAACGTAAACGTTTTTGTATACAAAAAAAGAGGTTTTGCCTTGCCGTCACCAGACGGCGCTTATCCAGTTTCAATACAAATTGGCGTTAACGTTTACGCGATTGAGCGTGAGTAAAAACTCGCACTAAGGCCTCTGTACCTCACTATACTCCATTTAAGATAACATTAGACATAACATAAGACCTTTGAAAAATCCCATTTTACAGCCCGTTCAACCGATTTTGACTTCTATTGCGTTGGTGATATTATTATGACAAATGGCAGCTGTAGTGAACAGGTTTATGCTTTTTATGCTATCCTTATATTTACGGTATAAAACTCAAAATCGGTTGAACAGACTTTAAAAAAAGGGTTTTAAAAATTTCTAATGTTATTAAAATGGAGCGTAGGTCTCATTATTATATGAGTAAGAAATAACTGTAAAAATAGCTGTGCTTAAGGGTCCACGTAAACATACACGTACTTTTTTCTATTGAGTGATAAATCATTTCTAGGTAATTAAGTGTAATTAACTAATTATGATCCTTTTTAATATTATTGGAAATCAGAGGCATTACTGCGAGTCTACTCTGACAAGTACTACTTTGACATACGAGATCGTTTACGTTATCACGAGTGAGTACGTTAATAAACTCGGAATTGGCACACTGGTAGTGAGTGCTAAACGTCTAGTTAATATCAGCGTTATAAATTGACAAAAACCGGCCAAGTGTGAGTCGGACTCGCGCACGAAGGGTTCCGTACCATTATGGCAAAAAACGGCAAAAAAATCACGTTTGTTGTATGGGAGCCCCACTTAAATATTTATTTTATTGTTTTTAGTATTTGTTGTTATAGCGGCAACAGAAATACATCATCAGTGAAAATTTCAACTGTCTAGCTATCACGGTTCATGAGATAGTCTGGTGACAAGACGGACAGACAGACAGACAGACAGACGGATCGCGGAGTCTTAGAAATAGGGTATCGTTTTTACCCTTTGGGTACGGAACCCTAAAAAAGAAAGTGCCCCGCTGGAAGATCAATCATGAAAAAAATAATTATTTTAAACAAAAGTCGCAGGATGAATCTTTTTAGGTCGAGTTTCTTGTACCATTGTCTCCCTGCCTATTTGACTCCATATAAAGCCTTTATGAGATGACATGATGACAAGCTTTCCCTATGGGATTGTTTTTTTATCTCTTTAAACATACTCATTGTTTTGTTGTACAAAGTAAAATTTTCTTGTTTACTTTCTTCAACCATTATTTCAGTTAGATAGTCTTCTAAATAGTCAGGATACTTCATAAGTATGTTTTTTTCTAATTCGCCATTTAGGTACGCCGTTGTAACGTCCAGCTGGTTCAATATCAAACCTTCCATGGCTATTCCAACAGCAGATCTTATCGAACTCAGTTTAGCTACAGTAGCGTATGTTTTGCTGTAGTCAACGCCTGGTCGCTGAGTGAAGTCCCGTGCTACAAGTCTGGCTTTCTTTGTAATACTGTTGTCAGGTCGTTTGTTTCTTAGAACCATTTTGTAGCCCACTTCTTTCATGTCTCTGTTTTTCTTTTCTATTTTCCGGGTTCTATTCTTAACTTGTGATCTAATCTCGGCTTTTAAAGCATCATGCCAGTATTTATCATCTTCATTATCATCGGATATATAGGATATCGCCGTCAGTAAGTGACTTTCTTCAGTCTGGTCCAGTAGAAGATTTCTGGTCCACGCGGGCGGACGTATTTCTACAACATCTGATGCGTCATCGTAAGACTCTTATACCTTCTACCGAAGAAATTCTTCCTCCTCGTTGAAATTTTGTAACGTATTTTCCTTTTCATTATTTGTTATTTCAATTTCTATTGGTTGTACCCTTTTATGTTTCTTATCATTGTCTTTAATTTTGTTTTCTTTTTAAGGTATCCGAAAGTGTTCCTTTTCGTTAATAAGCCTATCATAGTTATGACTTTCTTCTTCGAAATACATCTTGTCTATGACTTTATGTCCCTGCTTGTCACTACATCATCGTCTTCGGGTATGTACACTCGGTAAGCCTTGGAGGTCGTTGAGGCTTTATCTTTTTCAAAAACAAGCTTATTTCTTCTGTCCGTTATCTTTGCGACGGATAAAAGGTTTACTGATATATCGGGAACATAAAGGGTGTCATTGAAATTGTAGCTGTGTTTATCGGTGCTGATTGTAACTCTTCCTTTGCCTTGAATTCTACTAGTATGTGTCTGATGCCAACTTTAGAGTTTTCATCGGACAAAGGGTCATGGTAGAAAACATAGATTCGTCACCGCACACGTGTGATGTGCAGCCACTATCTAGACACCAAACATTTCCATCAGCATGTGAATTTACGGTGCTCAGACTAGCGTTATAATTATATTTAAATCAGTTTTCTTCTTCATTTGAGTTTTTCTTCGTGCCCCAACATGTCTCGATAGTAAGTCCTTTCTTTTTACAGCTCTTGCAGTACAGCCTTTGCATGTTTTTCCTGACATGATATGCTTCTGAGCTTTCAGGTTGTTCATTTCCCCACCTCGTTTGGTATTCTTCCAGAATCTTTACTTTAAGATCTTCAGGATTAGGCAGGTTGTCTCGAGATTCGATGGCTATTCTAAAGTTCTCAATAGTTGTCGGTAAACTGTAGAGAAGCATTATGCTGAGTTATTCTGGTGGTACCTTTATATCCATATCTGCGAGTTTATCCACGATGGCCATGAAGTTATTTATGTGGTCACGTCACGTATATCTTCTCCTGTGGTCATTCGTTAAAGCACCAACTGTTTTAATAAGATATCTTTCCTCGCAGGCAAAGCACTGGGTTTGATAAGTAAGCTTTCAACTTGTTCCATACAGCTTTATAGTTCGCGCAGACTAATTTGTTTTAATTCAGACGGTGACAATAAGGATTTCAGCACTTGCCTTCAAGTCCTCTTTTTTTAACGCTGATCTCGCCGCCGCATCTGCAGCTAGTGGTATCGTTTTCTCGCCGCTTGATGACCCAAAAGTCGTTTTTAATCAGGACCGCTCGTGCTTGCAAACACCATGTATCGTAGTTTGACTTGGTCAAAGGCAGTTACTCTGTGGTCAAAGGTTCTATATTACGATAACTAGTTGATGCCATTTTTCATATTTGGAAACAAACCACGCTCTGCTATCTATTTGCAGTCGGGTAAATTTACTCATGACCAGAGATATCGCTTTTTATTTGACACAACTGTTTACGTTTCTAAGGTAAAATGACAAACGACATGCAGTGTCAGTTGGTACAGGATGGCCAGTACTCACAGCTTGGCTCTTCAAAATTTTCTTTGGGCTCTTCAGTGGGGCAGTAACAGGCTGTTAGACTGCAATGGCAAATATTGTTGTGTTTACGAGGCAATTATTTTACCATTAGATATCAATTAATTTTTAACTGAAGCTGGTTTCGTTTTCTAAAAGCTTATAGCAAATATAATATTGTAGAATCGGAAGTAACGCACTATATGTGCCCGATACATTTCTCGAAAATGCCAATATCAGGTTGTATTGACATCAGTCTATCATTATTAATACTGACAGGATTATTGTTGTCAATAAACCTGACATAATGGTGAAGACCGATTAGAGCGTCGCGCAATGCTTGTTGGCAAATAAGTGGAAGCTTACACTCGATTCTCCTGTCACTGGCCTTGATTTCAGTGTTATTGACCTTAAGGTCAAGGTTAAAATTCCGAAAGTTAATAGCCTCGATTCTCAGGAGCAGTAATAGGTCAATATTCATGGTGAGACACTTGACCTTGACCTCATGGTTAAGTGCCCTTAGGGTCAAGGACAAGTGACTTTGAGGTCAGGGTCTAGTGATCCAGCAGGTTATGATACCTTGGAGATCAAGGTCGAGTGACCCTGGAGGTCATGGTCAAGTTACCTTGCGAGTGTCTGGTATAACAGTGCCCTGACACTACCAACCCCTTGACTTCGAGTGCAATAACAGTTTTTATCTTTTTCAAAATTTGCTTATCATCTCGAAAATAGAGCAATAGCCTCGTGCCGCGAAATTCTCAACATGTAAGTACGTTTCACTTTATAGATCCTTCTGCATCGTCCCCGGTGCTGCGGGAAGTGCAACCCCTTCGCCCTTACGTAACAAAGGACAGGCTTTGCTTTATTACAAGGGGCCGGTTGCTCTCCATTCACGCCGCCGGTTTTTGTATACACTCCAGGGGTAGCAGCCAAAAGAGTACGTGAAGTCGGGTTCGCCCGATTCGGTTTTGGAACAGATTCGACCTATTTTTACCAACTTAAAAAAAAGAAGGAGGTAATCAATTTGACACGTATGTATGTAATATTGTTGGAACTGCACAATATTCACATGGGTTATTCTATGTGGGCTTCTAAACACCTATGCCAAATTTCATAAGTGTATGTATGTATGTTCAAGCTTTTCTCCGAAACCACTTATCGGATCGTGAACGTTCATTTTGTGTTAGATTGAGACAACTTAGGGAATAGTGCAATTTTCATCCAAATCGTTTTAACAGTTCTCGAGATATGGAACATACAACCGAACTCCTTAGCGATGAACAGCACGAATGTGTAAATTGAGTTATTAGGGTTATTTTGTCCCCTCCCGGTGGGTTCCTGCATTGTCGATGCGGGGGGGCTCAGTAACCGTGGCTTGGTCACCCACGGTGAAGCGAAGAGGAACCCGAGGAGGGGCCGCTCGTCAGGGCTTTTGCCGATTAAGCCGACGACGTAGCGGCCAACTAGTAGGTTGCGGTGCCGCTTGGTAACAGGCGACATCGCAACTGAGGCGGGCCGCGATGTCTTATGATTCCCAGATCCCATACGATATCGCGGCTGAGGGTTGGAGGCCGCGGCGGGAGAGGAGTGCCGGTATTGCGGTGCGCCGATCTCCCTGCCTTCCGCGGCCTAGACGGGGTCGCCACCGTCTAATGGCGGACGCGGTGGGGCCGCAGGAGAAGAGGAGTGTCGGTGTTAGCCGCTCTCCCTATCCCCTGCGGCCGCAAAATGGTAGGTGGCGGGGCCATTGACCTTGACCCGTCACAGTGGGACCAAGGGTGCCATACACGGGGTCGTCTGGCACCCATGTGTTGATTTGGTCCCTGGGGTGGTCAAGGCGTACAGTGTGTTCTTGTGCGCCGGTGATGGGGGTTACTCCCCCGAGGAGGGTCCGGTGACGGACAGCCGCGGCGGGTTCGCGGTGAGTGCTAACGCGTGCCCGTGTTCCCGCCATAAGCGGCAAAGGAGGACACCGTGGAGTTTTAGTGGGTTAGAGTCCCACATAACTGCCACTATCTCCCCGTGGTAGTGCAGTATGCATGAACATTTCGCAACGAAAAAAAAAAAAAAAAGGGTTATTTTGTCAATATAGATACGGTAATATAGATATTACTAAATTTAGTGATGGTGTACTAAAACTAAAAAGAGAGAAATAAAAACATTTTCATAAAAATAAACCGACTTCAAAAGCAAAAACACTAAAAAAGTGCAAAATAACTATCGTTTCGGAAGTCGTTGTCGAAAAATTATAAAACAAAAGGTACCAAAGACACCGACTTCCAAAACGATAGTTATTTTCAACTTTTTGTTTTTTTTTGACCGATATGTGTGTATGAATGTAATTATGTATGTATTCATCTGTTTAACTATACGTAACTTCTAAACTACTTTCTATCATAATTTGACAAATGAGGTGTCGTTGGAAGCGTCTTGCTTGTCCGCTGGTTATAGACTATGTGACTATTAAATTGAATATGGACTACAAGATACAAACTTGGGGAAACAAGAACAAAAAAAAATGTTAAAAATAGTTTGTAAAAGAATAGTTTGTAAGTACAATTTCAGATGAGAATATTTTCTTGTTTCATATACTTTTTAGAGCGTGCTTTTTCAGTTGGTGGGTTTTAGTTTTTGAACTCATTTTATTGCTTTTGAAGTCGGTTAATTTTTTATGAAAAAGTTTTTTTTAACATAATTTTTACGACAAACATCTGATCGGAGACAGATGTCACCGAGTTGCATTTAGCCTTATATTTAGGTGTTTTAATCGAGAAAGTAACTTTTTGCGAAAAGTATATATACATATTTATTTAATTGTCCAAGTCCCAAACGAATAAATAATTTCTTCGACATTATTTTAACGACAAACGGCTGGTCGCAGACAAAAAACACCAAGCCGTTTTTAGCCTTATATTTATGTGCTTTATACGATAGAATCGAGAAAATAAACGATTTGCAAAAAAAAAAACTTTAATTCAGTGCCCCGCGGCAGGGCCCCGTTACGTATCTACACTCCAACCCATGACCCTGATAGCGGCTTGACTGTAGGCTGTAGGTAAGCAGATCCTAAGTTTTTACTTTGCAAACCTAGTCAACTGATATGATATCGCAAAGATGACCTACATAACTATAACAAAACCATTGTCCTCGACACACCAAATAGAAAAATAGTTTTATGGTAATAAAGCCTCCAATAACGATGAAATAGTCTCGTTATACTCATTATGGTCATGGCCGCAAGTACGCGTGCAAAAAGTTTGCACGCGATGTGACATAATAATATGGGTTGACGCCTGTCAAACTGTCACCTGAAAATTATTAATAAAAAAGCTGTTTATAGGTATGAAAACGTCTGCTTATGTTGACTTAATATATTTATGTATAAACCAGTATTCAGGTTTTATTAAAAAAAACAGAAAGCTTAGAGAGCTAGAGAGCCGGAGTAGAGCTCTTCGTAAAGGAGCTTGTGTGAGGATATGCTATCACCAAACCTTAGCGCCAAACCTATGCTTGCCGCCGCTGCTATTTCTGGTGGCTGTGGCTGCTGGTCTTTATAACGGGCACATAAGCGATTTCGACTTTCTCTGAAGCATCTTAAATGCTTCTGGCAATGCAGCCGGTCGAGCACAGCTTACTGTGTGTGACAGGCTTGAGTATTTTTATCACAGTTTGGGCGCAAAAACCGTGATAAAATGCGTGACTCAAGCCTATCACAGAGGCAGTGCTCGCCCATCAGCAAATGTGTGCTAGCTAAACTTTAAAGCTGTGTAGTTAGGTATTTCTTGTACAGTAGTGGTACATAGGCGAACTTAACGCAACAAACCACAATTTTTTTCTTACTGTACTTACATCTAATACCTTTAAATCGAGCAATTCTTGATATATGTATGTTATATATATAATCTGAATCTCGGAAACGGCTCCAACGATTTTCATCAAATTTAGTATGCTTGGGTACAGATAATATAATACTAGCATAGCAGGGGGTTTCGGGGGCGATAAATCGGCTAGGTTTAATTTTTAGAAAACGTCATTTTCTCTATTTTCACCCGAGCAGAGGTCGGTCGCCCAGGTACTATTATGTAAAGTAGGTAAATAGAAATTTTCATACCTACATCCTTGTAGCAAATGATATTCACGGTGTAAAATTTGTCACAATTACCGTAACAATAGACAATAGAATTTAATATGGGAATGCGTCTTGGCTTATTACCGGTGTTCTTTGTTGCGCGAAGAGCTATGTAGAAGACTATGATTGGACATAGTGGCTGGCATAGTGGAATTTCCATTATTATTGCACATAATCTTATCTACTGATGTTCGGTAAAATGTCTCCTATAAACAAAATTATTTACTGGAAAATCGAACTAAGTACTGCTTCGAAAGTACTGCTGTTACGGTCACAAGATAGCTTTATCATTTGATGTTTTTTTTATAGATGGGTGGTGACCATCTATTAAAAACTAAACAAGTGCGAGTCGGACTCGCGCACGAAGGTTTCCGTACCACTATCGCAAAAAACTGCAAAAAAATGTTGTTGCGTTTGTTGTATGGGAGCCCCACTTAAATATTTATTTTATTCTGTTTTTAGTATTTGTTGTTATAGCGGCAACAGAAATACATCATCTGTGAAAATCTCAACTGTCTAGCTGTCACGGTTCATGAGATACAGCCTGGTGACAGACAGACACAGACGGATCGTGGAGTCTTAGTAATAGGGTCCCGTTTTTACCCTTTGGATACGAAACCCTAAAAACCGAGAACCCTAAAATCCGTGCTTCGGATAACACGTAAATAAAGCGTCCTTATGACATCTCAAACGGTTTTAGATTAGCAGCCAGAAGCCAGAAAGTCTGAGAACCAGTCATTCCAAATAGGCAGTCGTATCATGTTCCATGTGATATAAATATGTCGGATTTAGTCAATAGTACGGACGTCAAAACAAATCACAAGCACGCCCCTAGCGGCAATAAAGAGCAAATACGCATTGGCGCGCTTTTATAAGCACTTGCGTGGAGGAAATAGAGTAGTTGAGTACTGGCAGCCGTAGTGCTAAGACGTCGTAGAATCAGTGTCGATCCGTAATATTAGTAAGCAGGAGTGTAACTTGTGTCTATTTGAATATACTCAGTGTATCGAATAATTTGTGTGATTTCATTTTCACGATTCACCCACCGACCTGCCCACACACGATGTCTTAACCTAAGGGAATATTTCCCGACTTCCCGATGGTTTGAATCTATCGGCCAGCCTTGATGCGACATCAGAATTGGGATTCGGTCGTGCTAATGAGATCACACGTAAAAATAATGCTAGTGAAAATGGTTACATTCTTGCAAAAAAATGTCGCGGTGTCAGTTGCGACTACCCTCGAAAACAAAATAATGAAAATAACCAGTCCGGAGCGGAGTAGTAAGGAGGCTAGCAACAACCAAGGAGCTGGACAGGTCAAGGCAGAGCTTGTGGACGTGTGAAAAGATCCATACACACGGATCTTTATGCCAATCTGGTGAGTCGTTTTCATTTTGTTATGACTATGGCAAAGAGTGTTCATTATTCAAAATTCTGATTTTATGTAGGGTATGGCGGTCAGTGGATCGTTGGGGTGACCCGTGTCAGTTCATAATTTCACTTTAGTTACAATCAATAGTCAAGTTTTGGTGTTATTGAAGAGTTATTGTTCTACTATCACTGACAATAACCCTTGGCTGGCCTTGGCTGACTATCATTTTTTAGAACGATATGGTGACAGTGACGTACCTACCTTACATTTCAGTCTGGCAATTATGATAATTCCAAATGAAATATTCTGATTACTTTTGTAGTGTGATAGTTTTATGTAGCGAGAATTAACTAAGTTTGAGGAGAAGCATAGTATTCTTCTTTTGTGGTCGGAGGGCCAAACTATCTAAAAGGTGATAAACCCTACCAGGCCTCGTTAATTGCGACTTAAAATTCCACTGACGCTATGGCATTCATTGGATTCTCTAAAGCCCATATACCTACCTGGACACTTGGGTTCTGTACAGTGTGGTCTGTGTGGTTCATGTCCGCAACAACCCATTTTGCTGTGCCGGTTTAGTTTATAAAACCGCTGCACCGGTTAATTTCCATCAAAGCTGTGTATAGTTAAGATAACTGTGTGAACATTTACTCTCGTAGTGTTTTTCATGTTTCAGATACCATATTGCGTCGCAATGGAGCCTCTGCTGCAGGCTAGCGGTTCCAATGCTGAATGCGAAGGTTGACGTGTCAACATCTGAGAGGTTGAGACGACGGCAGGCTAGCAGTTCGCAGTTGGTAGCCGAACGTTACGAACACGCGCAAGTTTGGAATGGAATACTCGGTGAGTCACTTCCATTTTATTTCGATAGTGAGGTCGAATGTTCTCTAGTGAAGAGATGCTATTTCAAAATTGAAGAGTGTTCATGTTTGACCACTGAGTTGGTCGTGGTTACATCTGGCACTATCACTAGGTAATTAAGACACACTTGTAAGCAAGTAGTTAATGAGTTTGCTATTGGCGGTAGTTTCATCATTTGGTTCAGTACGAACTTTAGGATTTAATATGCCATTAGAAGATTAGCTCGTGGCTAAATAATAGCGGCCGCACGGGTCGATCATCAGGGTTGAGCGGTGCTTGACGGGGTCGGTCCGTGGATGGGTGACCATTTCAACATACTGAGTTTCCTCCGTGCCTCGGAAAGCACGTTGAGCCGTTGGTCCCGGCTGTCATTTGAGGATCTTTGACAGTCGTTGCGGGTGGTCGGAGGCTTGAGGTCTGACAGCAGTCTTGCCAAGAGGTACCGTGTTGCCCAGTTGCTGGGTTGTGGAGGTCGGATGGGCAGTCGCTCCGTGTGGAGCACTGGCGCTTGGCTGAGTCCGGTGGGACTGGAGGCCGACCCCAATATGGTTGGGGGGGGGCTGGGCAGATGATGAAGAAGATGTCAACTAGTCATCTTCAGTGGCAAAGCGAGTTAGTAAAGTCGTTGGGCGAAGGCAATTGTATCGAGTTAGTAACGGTACTGGTCATTTGCGTGTATTCGGAACAGATCTTATGTTGCGTAACGATTTACAACCACCGTCTTTAGATCTGAATTCACTTGCTTACTTTCAAAGTAATGTTATGATAGCAGTAGATCTCGCGATCGTTTTCCTTACATGAAAACTGAGTTAGTGTGCGATAGTAAAGGGTTACTGTTGATAATTTGATTTTAACGATATTAATCAGAGTTAATTCGTGAAGTTCCTTCACACGAGTTATTAACACGCAAATAATATCGGGCTTAATTGTTCCCCTGATTTGAACAGTCTGTATATGCCGAGATCTTTGAGTAGAAAGCGTGAATCTTGTGAGAAGGATCCCGGATCACCAAGTTCCTCGGGAATTGGATGTCATTGTTGATGACATTGGTAGTGAGACCAAATATGATTGACATGTCTACTCATACTCGAAGCTCCGGACCGCACCTCATGAGTAACATGTGGCGATGGGTTTACGAAGAGGTTTGAGTTGAGTATGCATTGCAAGAATTATGGTAAAGAGTAACAGCATTGTTACAATTACTTTGTTTAGTTGTTGAACTTGTTGATCGTCGGACCTTTTTCTAATGAATAGTGTTGTGTGGGACACTCTAATACGAAAACTAAATAGGCCCTGTATTAAGTCCGCGATAGGTGATTACGACAGGATGGTGATCGTTATACACCGAAAGCTTTAAATAGGTACGTTTGAAACCTACAAGTATGCACACTGTAGGTAAGGGCAGATGCCAGCGGGTCATGTACCAGTCGATGTTGATGTCAAAAGGATTTTGATGATAATGAGCAAGCTTAAGGTGTCGAGTAATTCAGTCTATCGAACGCATTACGTTTAACCGTACCAGTGGATTCTGGCGGAGGTCGGGGTCTAGAGAGAGACCGAGAGACCGTTGTGAGAGCAATATAATTGCTGGTCGGCTAGAGAGCCGTGGCGTTGGAGGTTTTACTCGAGGGTTTCTGTAAGCTTGGCAGTTGTTGCTGCAGTAGAGTTTTAAAGTTTGTTTGAAGCGACTAGTGGTACATGGCCCAGGAGTAGAGTTCTCAAATTTCCCTATTTTCACGAAACCAATAATCTAGTTTGGTCAGGAGTAGCCGAGCGTTGTGTGGCAACTGAGAGCCTGAGTGGAAACTATGAGCCTGTGTGGCAACTGTTGGCCTGTGTGGCAACTGTTGGCCTGTGTGGCAACTGTTGGCCTGTGTGGCAACTGTTGGCCTGTGTGGCAACGGTAGGCCTGTATGGCACCTATAAGTTTGTGTGACACTGTCTGGTGTGAAAAGTCATGTTTGTGTTAGGAACCTTACAGAAAGTTCCTATTGAGTTATGAGGTTAAAGGAAAGTAAACTCGCAGTCACGCGTGTGGAGAGATCATGTTAATGTTGATGACGTTTGAATCGTCAAGCCCTCATTAAGAAAATTAAAATAATTTTGGTTTTCTAATTTTGATTACTTTGCGTAGATCGTGTTAGTAAGACACATAAATTTCAAGTACCAATTGAAATAGTTGATGAATTAGATAATGAATTGACGTAACATAGGATCTCTGTGAACAGGTTCTGAGTTCAAAGAGTTGAGTTGACTCGACATCGTGGAGATGTGCGAGTAGAGCAATTAAGATAGCTAAGAGAGCTATGAGATAGCTAGTAGAGCTATGTGATGGCTAAAGATCGTGAATAAGAAACCTGGTGTATTGTTTCTTTTGTTTGATTTAATGTGAGAGTAATGACTATCAGTGGTACTTGGACTTTGTAATCACGAAGATTGGGTGCTTTTAGGTACCAAATCGATGAGGTTGCTATTTTCTTTAAATTGGAAATAGAATTACTCGTTCCTTGCAATAGTGAACAGAGCGATTTGAATGATCTTGTTTGATTGTCTCAAAATGTTTCCTCACTCTAGAATATGAGTCAGGATTGGACGAGCAAATACTGTTTGAAAATTTTGTATTTTTCAAAAAAACAGGATGAAGTGGACTAAGACGACGTGTGGTGTAACACGAGGTGACCATGAGATGGCATGGAGCAAGGACAAGAAGATGATGCCTGCGGGTGATAGATTTGGGGATCTGTCACCTAAGAGAGGCCCGAGAAGGCGACGTGTGTGTTCCACGTTCGCCTCTCAAGAGAAATTACGGCCTAGAGAATACCATGTAGTTTTAGTCAGTGGGAGTCTGACAGACCCCTCAGCTTTCCCCAAGGGCTGAGGACATCCATTGAGGATTTCCACATGATTCGATACACTGTTAAAATCTGACAATTAGGAACAGACGAGGACGCCTGTCTCGCAGGATGGCCGTGTCGGATTTAGTCAATAGTACGGACGTCAAAACAAATCACAAGCACGCCCCTAGCGGCAATAAAGAGCAAATACGCATTGGCGCGCTTTTATAAGCACTTGCGTGGAGGAAATAGAGTAGTTGAGTACTGGCAGCCGTAGTGCTAAGACGTCGTAGAATCAGTGTCGATCCGTAATATTAGTAAGCAGGAGTGTAACTTGTGTCTATTTGAATATACTCAGTGTATCGAATAATTTGTGTGATTTCATTTTCACGATTCACCCACCGACCTGCCCACACACGATGTCTTAACCTAAGGGAATATTTCCCGACTTCCCGATGGTTTGAATCTATCGGCCAGCCTTGATGCGACAAATATAATAATTAGGATAGGATAGATGAGATAGACCCCCTTTTCTGTACTTCTTCTTCCGCATTTAGACACCCTTTTGGTCCGTTGTGCTCTCAGGCTTCTTCTCTGTGAGAGGGAATTTGCCATAATCCACCACGCGCTCAATGCGGGTTGGTGGATGTCACATATCTTCGAATTTTTGGTTCTAGGACATGCCGGTTTCCTCACGATGTTTACCTTCACCGTTTTGAGAGCATTGGTGATGAAATAATTTACACGAAGTAAAGAGCTTGCCTGGGTTCGAACCCACAACCTAAAACTTGTAAGTCGCGGCCGTTACAACTGGGCCACTACTGCTCTCTGTATGTAGATATACAGCAGGTATATATAATCACCCCAATATACCGAGTTGGAGAAAGGCTATAGGCAGATGAGGAAGTAGATATTCGTTAAAGAACATGTTTTAATCAAAGTTATTGTTATATAAATAGGTAAACCATGGCGTCAAAGAAAGCTACTCCTAAGAGTGTTCCTAGTCCTAGTCCTAAGACAGAGACGACAATGGATCTTGACCTTGTCGAAGACAAAAAGGAGAAACCGGCAAAAGAGGTACCCATAATACACGACCAGGGGGTCTTCACACATGACACCGGGGACACTTACAACGGGGGATTCGAGGCGAAGAAAAAGGATCACTCTGTAAAAATGCAAGGTGAGCTTCTTATAGTTTATTCACACTACTTCCTCGAAAACTTTTAAAATACTCGTACTATGAAAACCTAAACAATATTTTTTTTTGTTCCGGGGTGGAAAATCCTCATTGGATGTCCTCCGCCCTGGGGTGGCGGAGGGGGCTGACAGACTCCTATACTGACTAAAAACCACCCCGGTGTTCCATCTCACACCTACGCTGGGGGTCGCGGGAACAACGATACTTCCGCAACCCCCGGCTAGTGTCGGCCCGCCTTTGCGGGACTCGATCTCGGGTTGGGGGGGAGTGAGGTGTTAAGACTCCTCCTGCGACGTCTAAGAGGGGTGCGCGTGGAACACAACGCGCCGCCACCTCGGGTCCTGATGTGTGGGGGACGACGGACGTCCCCGAGTCCGTCAATGAAAACCTAACCTAAGGTAAGTCATATTATTGGCCGGTAGGGCGTGCCGGACAGCTGGGCTGTGGGTACTGAAGTCCATTATAAAAAAAAAGTTGTACTGAATTTCATTATAAGCCGCTGATAATTAATTCGACGTGAATTTGGAACTCAACTAAATATTTGTATGAAAACTTTTACCAAGCAAACTCCACCTAGCAGTGATGACCAGCCACCACTTCTCTCGGCTTGCCTTCAATAACCTTGCAGTAGGTGTAAAAATTCTCTTCGGGAATAAAGGTATCACTTATTTGCTGTTGTCATCCAAAATGCCGAAAGTTGACTGCCTGCATGGCCGCTTCCCAGTGATCATAAGATTGACTACGTGTAGGGTCCAGGGTTCGATACCTAACTGGAGCAGTGTTTATGGGTTTGCCATGTGTGTAGACAGACCCGCACTCGCGTCTTTAAATAACTAATAAATTGTAGTTCTAAAAACTAAAAAACACGCTTTAATGGTAAATTGAACTCAAAAGTCGCTAATCCTGAAGATCTTGGTAAGGCTAATGGGACAAACTATTTAAACGCGCACGGTAGAATCAACTTTCATTACTTGTAAATTTGAACCAAGTTGAATAAACATATTTGACTTTGACTTTGGCTTTGACTTTGACTAAATTATTGCATTGTCATCGGTCCTTGATAACTGTGCAAAGTTTCAAATCAATCCCACGTTTTGAAGGGGGTGAAAATAACGTTCAAAGATTCCGTTACATTGATACATAGATACATACCAAGCTAATAAAAGCGTGTTAAAATAAATTGTAGTTCTAAAAACTAAAAAACACGCTTTAATGGTAAGGATAATGGGACAAACTGTTTAAATTATTGCATTGTCATCGGTCCTTGATAAGTGTGCAAAGTTTCAAATCAATCCAACGTTTTGAAGTGGGTGAAAATCACGTTCAAAGATTCCGTTACATTGATACATAGATACATAGATACATACATACCAAGCTAATAAAAGCGTGTTAAAAAAGATGAAAAGAATTTCAAATTATTACATATTATAATATGTCACATTACCGACTCTACCTACCTCTTCGCAAAGTACAGGCATGATGGTAGAATGTATTTACCTACACCTCCATAATCCTTTCTTCTATAACAAAATTAACATGACTGCAAGTTGCAACCCAATGCATTCTCCGTTTCCTAGCGTGTAATATGCAAAACTTAAATTCTTGCAAGTAACGGCGCGCACTTCACTCAATCTTACATTTGCGAAACAAAACTACGTATTGTCTTGTAAACGACGGGGAGCTGAATATTTGTGACATATCGAGTGTGGTCTAATGGACCGTATCGTAATCCATTCCAAGCCGTGCACAGACGAGCGTTACGCTCTAATTACTTTAACAGTTGCCTTTGTACTTACTGCTCTTTGTATTTGTGTCTGTCTTATGTTATAGTAGTTATTTTAATAGTTCATATTACAACTTTATCGTTTCAGGGGAAGGTGTTTATACCACGGCTGAAGGCGATATCTACACAGGCCACTGGGAAGCCGACAAGCTCGTCGCCACCGGCACGACTGTCATATCATTTAACGATGGCTCAAAATTCGAAGGCATAATCAAAGAATGGGCTTACACGGGTACGGGTAAATATCTCTATCCCGATGGAAGCGTATTGGTTGGTGAATTCGTTGATAACTGTCCCGTAGGTCAGCTGGTTTTGACGGATCCTAACGGACATATCTGGTTGGGCAAGGCTGAGCATGGCTACGGGTGGTTTGAACCAGTCAATCACTTCTATGATATGTTGGAGACTTCTGTGAGTAGGACAAAAAGACGTCATAAGAGTGTTGCGGACGCAGAGGATCAAGAGACCAGCTCGCCTATTCTTAAAAGTCCCCCCACTTCTAAAGCTTCTCCTACTCTTCAATTTGCCCAAAATCTTGAATCTTCCCCCACTAAAAGTTCCCCCACTCTCTCTCAAAAACGCGCATCCAAAATGTCTCCTCCCAAAGCTTCCTCGAAGGAAAAAAATAAAAGTAAAAAGTAAAGATTTATGATTTTCTTACTGAATTAGGAAACTAATTGTCACGTGTATGAATAAAAACATAATGCTACCTACTATTATTTTTAAATTTAATCTTAGTTGATTGGGCAAGGTTAGGCAGATTATTGGTTAACTACATTCAAAGGGTCCTATTTATTAAAATCTGAGAGCGACTGCAAATAAGAAGATTCCAATTTGAAAATCTCTACATCTGCTAATCAGACTATAAACAGCGTCGACATTTTTAATACAATGGTGTATATCTTTTGATAATTATGACTGTAAGTCTGCAATGAGAGAGTATTGACCTTATACGAGTATGGTATTCGAGACGGATGGCTGAACACCAATTCGTTAGTAAACAATCATTGACGAGACAGAGTAATAGGCCAGGAAGCGAATGAGTTCCAAGTTGTCTTGTTAAGTGTGAACTTGTAAATGTATAGGCGTGCTCCAATCATTTATGTAAACAATCGATACAACGTAATGTACACAAAGGAAACGTTTGGTGGATTGAGAAACTGGCAGTTGGCACCGTACCTAAGTACATGGAGGTATATTGGTCGCTAACTGCAGTTAGTCACTTAACTAGTAAGGGGCACTCCATCTTGTGACTCTCCGCCGGTGGAACCCACTTACGATACACGTAAATCATTTGGTTATACTAATACAGTCACTGACAACACTTTTATAGATTAAGTCATGAAAAACTTTTACTCGATATTATTCTTTGTGAAGGCTGTTGACAATGATCTTGCTTAGAGCATCATCAAAAGCCTATTGCAAGTCTGCAATAATAGTCCGTAGTTAGTAGGTAATTGTTTACACTTTATTTGGAGTGAAGTTACCCAACTTACATAATGGGTGAAAGCTAACAAAAAAATATGTAATGATGGCATTTTCCGGCAGAAGGTAACACTTATTAGGTGAGGCATGAACTGTGCACAGAGAAGGTAGATATTTCAAGCGTAACTTTGGCAATGACTGCTCATAAAATCAAACGGTATTATAATTTATAAACAAAGCAACAAGTGGCAGCATTGGCAGCCAGTCGAATGATGCAACCTCTCATATTAAGAATAGCTCGTTAAGGTTGCGCAGTTTTCCACACGGCTCCATTTGGTATGATGACATTTATTTGCATCGTCATATGTTCAGACAGACTGCCGGCCGCCTACAGACCATTTGTATCACGTCAATGATTACGAAGCCTGTGAACGAACTCTTAGGTTTGTTATTTTGGCCTCGAATGTACACCCACATTTGAATACCAATCTCCGAAGGTCTCTGTGATCTTAGAAGGTTTCACTTATCAAGCCTATTTCGTGCACCGATAAGGGGGTCGAGGTGGGTCAACTTGAAGTGGTGGTACGGCACACTTTAGAGAAGCATAGGAGTGGCCCAGTGCGTGACTCGGAGCCGTGTATCTTGCGAACTACCTCGGTGTCCATAATTAGTAATTAGGAAGGACAACAGAATGGCTCCGAGGTGAAGGACACTGATTTTACTACCTGTTTAATGGGCTTGCTGGCATTAATTCGTGACGGTACATGGTCAGTGTTTTGCCGACTGTACCTATTTGCCGAATCGTAAGATGACAAATGGCTGCGTACTGCGTACAGGAAATTATCAATTCGTGTTCAACTTTTTGACACGTTTTTGAAGTGCCCATAATTACCGAAACAATAGAAAAGCCATTGTGTCTTGCGTGGATCCACGTCTTAAACACACTAAAGGTTAACACTTGGAACACTCATAATTATTTGTAAGAGTTGCTATTTCGCCTTAATTTTAAAACAGACTATCAAAGAATGGATATCAACAGGGGGATGACCATAAGCTCTTAGAGCGGTATCAATTTGAGATCGAGAAAGTGACAGATGTATACACGTCAGATACATCTGTCCCTTATTCGATCTCAAATTGATACCGCTCTAAGAGCTTATCACCCCCCAGGTATGTAATTTTTTTTTGAATTATCACCTTGTCACAGATAATATAATACTAGCATAACCTTGTGTAACCTACGTTAGAAATAATAGGTTAATATAGACAAGCGGAGGTATTTAGTACAAATGTGGAGATCGTGCATAGACTAAAGTAATGTGTCATAGCTAGAGTATTTGCTAAGATCTATGTCAACAAGTCAAATACGCATTGCACGATGTTTCTCTACAAAATGCAGCTTAGTTCTCTTTGAGAGTGATATTGTATAGGTAGGTAGCTAGGTCTTTTTATGACAGAACCTTGAGTTTACCTATCGCCGCCGCTTACGTACTTTGTACCTATAGGTAGGGACTTGTAGGATCTCTGTCCGTGTATCAAGACCTTTATCTCTGGAACGCCAGGAGGTATCAAGTTGAAATGTATACTATATACTCAACTCAGCTCTACAACAGAGGTTCCCAATTTTATTTGGCCAAGGAATCCTAATTGAAAATATTTTTTTTGGCGGAACCCTAGCTGGCTATTTTGATAACTAAACTTGTAGTTTAAATATGTTCATGTTAGACTCGAATAAAGAACAAATTATAAATGAGAAATAATTATTTTATGTGTTGCAAAAATGTTTTGCAATACTTGTAACAAGGAATACTATATTGTAACTAGGTAATTATTTAATGAGAAGAATCAAATTTTTCACATATTTTCTTATAGCACTCAATTAGGCTTTATGTCGGACAATTGAACCTTTTGAAAAATTAAAGCAGAACCCTTTTTTGTCGGCGCAATCGGTGCTTATAGCTTAAGGTTACACTAGTCGAAAATTCTTCCATACAAACGTAGTCTAGGGATTATTCCACTGTTTGACAATGTACGTTCAAAATAAAAAAGTGATATCAATTTGTCTCATCATTATCTAGCCCTGTATATATACAACAAAAAAGTAAAAAAGTAAACATTTGAATGTTATGAGCGTCGAAAGTTCCACATTTCGACACTAATTTTAATTTTTGGGCGTGAATAAATACCATAAGAAGACGGAAAATTGCAAAACGGCCACCATACAGGGATTAGTAGTTCAACAATGCAAATAATTTTATTTTGAACAGATACGTTTAGTCGTTTTTTCATGATATCCAGACTCCCAAAGGTCTGTTTATAAAATTTCGCGCGCTCGGTTTCGTCCTAAAGTCCTAAATCATTATCCATTTCGCCATCTACGTTAGAGCCGTTTTCGAGATTCAGATTATATATATACAAGAATTGCTTGTTTAAAGATATTAGATAATTAATTAGTGCAGCTAATTTTATTAATGTTGTGGTGCATACGAAATAGTTTGTGAATAGAGTGGCGTTAGGGCAGAATTATTTTTGCAGGAACTTATTCTTCAATTTTGCGCAATTTCTCGTTGAATTTAAAGGTGTATAACTTCTGGATTTTTTATTCAAAATTTTTCTTACTTTATTTATTCTTTCTTTTCTGTTTCTTTCAGAGTATAAATATAATCTTCTACTAAAGTTTAGAAACTTATTGTTTTGGTGAATGTAGCTGTTTGTACGGAACCCTCGGTGCGCGAGACCGACTCGTACTTGGCAGGTTATTTACTTCACAATCAAGTGGCATCATGATTTAAAAATTATTTACTAAAATCCGTCTTTTTTGTAGTGGTTTAATTGACTTTTTGAAAAGATCCATCAATCAACACGATCTTATAGTTTAGTACCGAACACTCAGACTAGCACTCAGTACTTAACGGTTTGGGCTAATGTACTAATGTGAATACTAGTTAAAAATGTTAAGACCCTATACCAAATTACAAAACAATCTCTCTTGCGACATTTATTTCGACGACAACGCCATCTGTCGAGCTTAAAGTTAAACTTTTCTAATAACTTGGTTTGATTGATTTGACAGCAGGTTCTAAGACTTTGACAGTCCCAAACACATATGATATTTTTTTCGTTTATATTCTCCTGTCGCGACCTATTTCTCTACCGTGCCTGATCTTGAGCTGAGCTAGCGTCCAATTGTGCTTCTTTCTGGTCTTTTCAACACTTGACGGAAAAGAGTTAGATAGAATTCGATAGGTGTTACACGTTTGACGTGTGTTGCTGTGTATCTTTGTTTCTGTCTGTGGCATCAAAGCGCCTAAACAGATGAACCGTTTTTCACTTTTTTTTTTTGTTTGAAAGGTTACTTTGTCGAGAGTGTTCTTAGCTATGTTTGAATAAAATCAGTTTAGCCGTTCAAAAGTTATTCGCATTTTACTCTTTGAATCTGGATTTTTTCGCAAAATATCGTGTCATTATTACGTGTTTCGATAGAATCGATCGATTGAAGCGTGTCTGCTACTAGGTATATTATATGTAGTTAAAAAAGCACGTAATAAAAATTCAAACCGGGGTTTTTTAAATTTGTAATTTTATCTTGCTCAACGAAATATTCAGGAAAGTTACAGAAGTTGGAATTGAAGTCTCTACCTATTCCATGCGTGTTAACAGCGTGATGTCTACTACATGACATACATCGTCCACTAAACGGATAAGGAAGTAGCAATGCAGAGAGCTAAATCGACAACCAGATTCATCATAGAAGGCACACTAATGCAACCACCTATCTTTCCGGAGCCACACATCAATTGGCGTAGTTCGGCTCGCGTACGTAGCGTACTACGAGAGCTTATCGAAACTAACTACGAAGCTACGAAGTTACGGAGTGTTGTCAGTCAGACGCACAGACTTAACTTAGTAGTTTTGTTAGAGGCGCGGCAGATGTCGAGCGGCAAAGACGTGAGGCGCGAACCGGCGCGCCGGTACTCGCCGCCCGCGCCTTATCGTTATCACCTTATCAGCCCTTATCAGTTACTCATCGCGAATCCGATCGCACGCCGCCATTCGATACACACGCGCCAACAGTTCGATCCAGATGTGATTTGTGAATGATCATTTGATCATGTACGGGATTTCAGTGTTTGTTTTTTCATGTTTATTGTTCGTTAAAATCGAGCATGGAAACTGTCAAGGTGAGTTTTTCATGCATTTTTCATGTTTTCCCCGTTGATAATGAAGGCGACTATTGTATGGATATTTGCATAGCGGATATGACTAAGAGTCTCGTACTTAAGGTTACACTAAACTTACGTATACTTTGTATACATAGGTCGTAATTCATGAAACTGTTAATGCTTCAGTAAACTGGTTCTTACAATGTTTACTATGTGATTAACACACCGTATGAAGGTTGTGATAAGAAATACTTAAACACACTTGAATGGAAATGGATTAGATTTGAATGTTTTTGTGTTAATAGGTAACGGAGATAAATTTTCAAGATGCAAACCTAACCGTACATTGTCATCCAATCCACACATTAATGCAATGCTCAATCGGTTGGAGATATTTTAAAATTCAGTTGCAAAATTTGATCCATATATAGGTACCTTTTTTTTATATAACCTACTAACTTACAAGGCAAGGTAAAATAAAAGCTAATTAAAAGGATGATAGGAATTTTAAATCTGAAGGTACGTAGTGCGATGATGTGTGATCTTAGTGAAGGTAAGCAGAGGTGAAGTCCTCTATATCTAAGTTTCGCATCGTTCGCATGGTTTTCGCCCACAATATGAAGTCACAAGGGGGCGTGCCCATTATTACATGGAATCGGAATGTTAGTAGAGACCTAGGTACTTAATACTAAGCTGTATAATACTCACAACGGTAGGCTTATTACGTATCTTTTGCTAGAGCAAAACGATAGCGATTTTTGCGCAATAATTGCTGTTCAATACAAAAGTTTTAGAATTTTTGGCGTTGTTTTTTTAAATAAATTGCATTTGACAATCAGCGAGCGATTAGCAAATGATTGTGTAGGACCTACCATACCTACACTGCAGGTAATTCCGAGTTTTATGACAAAGCGTTTGATCGCTATCGTTTTGCTCTTGCAAAAGATACGTAATAAGCCTACGGATCTTTGTGTCTCTGAATTGGCTGCAAGACCCTGCGCAGTAGCAATTTTTGTGTCAATGTTGAAGGTGAAGATAGCGTAGTATAACTGTCTCTTTCACCCGCTAACGTCATCTCGCTTACTTTATGCAGTATACTCGATGACAAACTGTTTCTTGCGCAATGGTTGGCAGAGCCAAATTCAAAGACACGAAGATCCGCTGTGACTATTATAATAAATGTTATTTTTTACAACTCTAAAGTGTTGTGGTAGTAAATCAATGATAAGTAATAATAAGTAGGTTCGTGATTTCAATGATGTAAACTGCTAAAAATACCTAAGTACCTGAAATTCAACTTTCCAGCTATGTAATTCAACTAAAGTCAACACTAACTAATTTATACCCTTGAAGTAATCCAAATTCTTAATTACGTTCCTAAATATCAAAACGTCTCACTCGAACGCTGAAGCTTTATTCTTCAGGATTAAAATAAACAAACTATAACACTCATCATGAAAGGATATTTAAATATTATCTACAAACGGGACGGAAGCATAAAACTATTCATTATTAACGTTATTATGGCAAAGCTGAGCGAGATTAAAACAAAATAAAAACTTATTCGTTATCTCAACACGGACATAAATGTAACTTCAAACAGAGAGATTTATATTATGCTCATACGGTAACTAAAATAGCCGAAACAGACGCAAGGCAGGAACCCACCTGTTACGGACATTCGTTTTCGAAAATAGAAAATCGGAATGGGATTGACAGTTTTATTTCGAGTTGCACCGGTTGCACGGAATGCGTTTTCCGAGTTCACAACTTGTAGCGTTACAACACTAGTTGAAAAATATCACATGTTTGGTGTTCAGCTGAAATAACATTGTGTTATGCCGTAATATGTTCGTATTTAGTTTAACTGCTGACGTTAAAACTGAGTGCAAATTAGCATTACTGTTTAGGCTTTGGTTGTAGCTGTTGGAGCAAATTGTAACTACACTAGGAAGTGTAACCTAGTTGCCCATTTTCTGGGATTTTATTCAAAGTAGAAATTGGTATATTAAGAAAAAAATTACCAAGCTATAATAAAGGTAGCTAATGTGTAGACGTTATATCCTTTAGTTTTAAATTAAGCTATCCTTTGAAGAATTCTGGCGTGATGTTTTGTTAACCAATTAACTGAGCTAACTACATTTTTACCCGATTTCCTAAAAGGAGGTTATATCTTATAAATACTTACAAAATAATACCATCGACTGCCAAAAAATAATGCTAAGTGAAAAATAACTTCAATTTCGGAAATCGGTGTTATAAAACGAAGAAACGAAAACAGGAACACCGACTTCCGAAATTGAAGTTATTTTTCACTTTGCAGTAATTTTTGGAAGTCGGGTTGTATTTTTATTTATGTTTTTTCCATGGAGTAGCATTAAAAAGTCACTCGGACACCGACCCCAACAATTAATACCATGTAGAGATAGTGGCAGCAGCTAGTGATGAGATCACCGATATGTCTGTGGGTGAGATTATCGACATGTGGGAAGTGGACTCTGCGACCTTTTTGTCGATAGTTGTTACGGACAATGGAATAATTGCTAATAGGCCGCTGGTCGCAATTTTTTTTTTTTTGGTACAATCCCACCGCACTATTCCCAAACCACTGCCAGTCCTGAAAGCCAGAATCAACAGTGGCGACCACCAGAAAAGCGCCGAGGCAATAAAGATCGACGAAGTCCCGGAGAATGAATTTAACTGTCTTGGATCCCGCAACGAAATTAATCAGAAAATAATTACGGAGGAGTAGGAAAAAAAAATTTGCACTTCACACAATTTGGCTAAATGGGGTTTTATAAACCCATCTGATACCCAGTGTGAGTGCAGTGCCCCTTTGCAGACTGTGACACATGCTGGAGTGTCTCAAGTGCCAATGCACCTGCACTTTGGAAGACTTTATGCTCCCCACTGACGGTGCAATCGCTGTGGCCACCTACTGGGCCCAAAATAATTAAAGACTTTCCATTGACTCGAGACGAAAGTAGCAATGCCATGGACTTTATGTAGAAGTCCTGCTTTAGATGTCGTATATGTTGGATACGGCTGGTAATTGTTTAGAGTGCCTCTCTGGAGCTCATACATAAGTAATTCTTATGTTTGGTGTGCATTTCTCTTGCATTCTGAATTAAATTTAAGTGATACATAAATTCTTACTTCCTATCAAGGAACAATTGAAGTAGTTTGTATCGCACTCATCAAATCGAAGATAAACTTTTAAGTTAAAGATTTTTTTTATTTATTTATTAAAATCTCCCTTATAACTATCATTACAGGTAGTATACCTAATGCGATAGCGCGGTCTTACAATTAAATTATATAAAACTATGAAAAACTTAAAAACTAGTAGTCCTTACAATATTTAAAATATGAATACAATATTTAAAATACAAAAATACAAAAACAATAAACATAACAATAAACATAACATATAAACTACTCTAATCTTCCTTATAACATAAAATAAACAACAGTATTCTTGCGAATTCACTCAAATAGCATGCAAATACATCGATCTTGACGTGAAGATCGTTTATAACCCGAATTGCGCGGGTCAATGGTGTTTTGACGAGAAGGTTGGTCCTGGCCAACGGTACGGCCAGGAGCGGCGGGCGTCGCCGCCTCCACACATAGCGGTCCGGTACACACAAACTCAGGTGCAGCAGCACTCCTGGGTTATGCTCAATGCCACGAAGTAACCTAACCAGATACGAAACCAGCGTGAATTCCCGTCGCACCCTCAGTTGGTTGTACCCGACCATACCGAGCACAAACAGAGTGGGGTACATCAAGGGGTAAAACGGATATACCCCGTATAGTTTCTTGA
The DNA here is from genome assembly GCA_948252205.1 of Orthosia incerta. NCBI lineage: Eukaryota > Metazoa > Arthropoda > Insecta > Lepidoptera > Noctuidae > Orthosia > Orthosia incerta. The sequence continues at coordinate 11,009,964 of OX411759.1, forward strand.
ACAAGTGGCGCGTGAACTTGTTCTGTACGCGTTCCAGCATTCCTGAGTACTTAGCCTCATGCGGAGCCCATATGACAGCACTATGTTCCAGATGACTCCTGACAAGCGCGTCATACAGGACCCTGACTGTTGCGATGTTAGTAAAGTACCTTGTCTGCCTCAGAACAAACCCCAAGTTTCTAAATGCCTTTCTACAAATCCTCGAAATATGATCGCGAAACGACAGTTCAGGAGTGACAGCAACCCCCAAATCCCGCACCTCAGAGACTCGTTGCATAGGCGAGGCATCCACTACGTACTCGTGTACTAGAGGGGCACGCGCGCGCGTAAAACTCATCACCGAGCACTTCAACACATTGAAGAAAAGCTTGTTGTCATGACTCCATTCCACTACCCTATCTATATCCTCCTGCAATCGCTCGCAATCGGATTTACTATTTACCTCGAGCAGCAACTTAAGGTCATCCGCAAATAACAAACAAGTGCCATATTTGACGACTTCCGGCAAATCGTTTATCATTATAATGAATTCGAGAGGCCCCAAATTGCTGCCTTGGCTCACACCGGACCAGGTGTAATATGGTTCGGATTCACACCCATTATAATCTACGTACTGCTGTCTATCTCGCATATAGCTGGCGAAGAAGTGTAATAGATGTGGTGTGCAGCCGACTTCTGCGAGCTTCGTTAATAAGATGTCATTGTCAACGGTGTCAAAAGCTTTTTTAAAATCAAAATAAGCAGCATCAACCTGCACACCGGCATCTACCACCGGCACCACCCGCGCCATAAAGTTCAGCAGATTGGTGGCCGTGCTGCGCGCCGGCCGGAACCCGTGCTGCGCGTCAGCCAGTTGTCCGCGCACCTGCTGCTGCATACAGCGCTGGATGGCAGACTCAAACACCTTGGCCGGCGTCGACAGCACAGCCACCGGTCTATAACCAGTTATGTCCGATCCCGCCTTACCTTTGGGTACAGGGATGACCCGCGTGATCTTCCATTGAGTAGGGAAAGTCGTCGAATGAAGACACATATTAAAAATATAAAGCAGCGGTTCTGCAAGCACCCTACCGCAGTCTCTAAAAAGAAATGCCGGTATACCGTCTGGGCCCGCTGAAAGCTTCGGCTTCGGGCGCTCAAGTGCACATCTGACGTCCTCCAGACTCAGTGCGTCAAGTTGTACCCGCGCACTGCTCGCCGCTCTCGCCGCCGCCGCCGCCCCTTGTGCGTCGATATATGAACCTTAGTCTGACAGTCATCAATTTTATTTTTACTCTGGACCACTCTCTTGAGAACAGAATATGTTTGATGCATTCATTGAGAGATAAAGATTTATAAAATATATTATTATAATTTAATTAATGCCTGGAGTTTGCACCCAATGCCGGTGGGCTACCCAAGCAATATATGAAGCTGTAGCTGACGCATGAGATTAATATTTAACCACGACGGAAGTGATACGAAAGATTTAGCAAGAGCAATAATACTAGGCGATGCATGAAATAGGAAGTTGTAAACCAAAACTTTGATGGGCCATTAAACAGAAGCTTACCACTTACGACTTACAAGTATAGAAGTACTATTTATTTCATTTATGATGCACTCTCTCGCCACTTGCAGACTGGGCTAGATTAACAAGTATTTCACACATTTAAAAATAAGCATCACATTTATCTGGGTATAATCTAGAAAGGTAGGTATGCATCACTAGGTTAAAACGGGCTGTTTTCCGCAACTCCACGACTAAGCGCGTATTTTGCGTATGCATCACTAAATACGTACAGATTAGGAATGTGCTTTCTGAGTCAAGAGGTGATGTTGGAAGGTATTTTTTCAACCTTCATCTGTCCGCTATGAACAGAAAATAAGTACATGGTAATGTGCGGGATGTGCCTCAAAATTCTGCGAAATAAGAAGACATCTTATTTAAAATTGCTATATATATCACCAGTCTCCGGCTGTGCATGGTTCTTCGATTTTGTTACATATTTATTCGTTTTATTTTAATATAGCAGTGTGCCCACATTTATTTACCCTATCACCAAACGCGACGACTTCTTCCTTGTTTTTGATTTTGTTACCAATTTGATCAATTTGTTTTTGCTAAAGTCTTCCAGATCTAATTAACAGTTATCCAGTAGTTCACAATAGACAGAGCTGGACAAAATACATGCGTTGCTAATTTCAAAATACTATCTCGCATGTAGTTAAAATACGAAATACAAAATATTTGTAAGTCGTGTATTTGAAATACAAAATACAGTATTTTGTTTGTTTTTATTTAAAATACAGTCTTTGATCATCCATCTTGACATTCGTAAAAATAAACTAAATTAATACACAGAAGTTTCGTGAAAATAACCGTTACGAATGAAAATTATAATTGACAAGGTACTTGACAATTTGACGTACGCGGTCGTCATTTTGCTTACAAAAGCTATTGAGCGCTATTTTCTGCAGAACGCACCCCTTAATAAGATCGCTATATGTATTTATGTTCAAATGTATTTTGAAGCCATATAATCAATCAATCACATTTTTTTTTTTAAGAAGTAATTGAATTAAAATTACCAAAACGTATTTTAATTACAAGTAATTCAAATACTGCCCAATTCTGAAATAGATACACGGTATGTATAAATTGCCGCAGTCTAGCTGGCCAGTGCGTCGGTCGGTCGTCTCCGTTTGTTTATTTTCAGCTTATTATTTTCCGAGTGACTAATAACTTAAAAGTCGACTAAATGTTTGCAACAAATAAAATAACTTGCCAACGATTAAATATTTTCGCGACTATTATATTAAGTAAGGTTCAAAATTAGAGGTGTTATAAAAACTAAAAACTAGCAGCTGCGTTTAGGTAGCAAATAAACTATACCAGTCAAATAAAATATTAGGCGAGGAGCTATAAATAATGACTTGGCGACTAACTAAATTTCACCAATTCTATATTAAAACAACATAACAACAACAATGAATTAACAACATCATAACAATGAATTATTTATTGCCAAGAGCGAGCGCAGCGAGCTCGGGAGCTTAGGGCACCCCGACACGGACAGGTTAGGTTCGAAGGGGATGACGGGAGCTGAAGTGAGCGAGCAAAGCGAGCGAACTCAGCTCCCGTCGTCCCCTTCGTGTTAGGTTACTTTAGACCCTGCATTCAGAAATAGGAGCCCCGCGCAGCGGGGCTTCGTCGACCATGTTGCATAAAAAGCTATTATAAGTCACACAATATATGTATAATATAAGCTAGTTTATATTTATTCTTCATACAAACAATTTTAAATAAAATCTGATTGATATTATTTATGAATGCCCATTTTCTATTTTATTTTCGCCATTAAGTTTCCGCTTAGATATTAATTCAGTTCCCAAAAGAAAAACTTGATGCTAGTTTAAATTAAAACGGAGCTTATTACTGATATATTAATATGCTACCTATTACTTATTACGATACTCCTTATTAGCTGCCAACCCATTATATATGGTACCCACTCTATTTTTTTTTAAAACCTATATTCATTTTACTTAGTTGACGCATTAAATACATGCCTTTATTTTCTAGGTTTTAAAATAAGAATGACGTTATTGGTTACCTCAAGGATAACTTTAGCTTAAACATTGGTATATTACCACAAATTGTATTGTTGTTAGTTAACTTAAATAGCATGCGTAATAATTACTATCTAGTATTAACCACATTGTAGCATATAACATATGTAATTTGATTACTCCTTTTATTTCCTTGTAACTTGTAATAAAACATTGTGATAGGAAAACAAAATCTAGCTTGTTTCTTGTAGGTACTTGGGTCAGGGTATTAATTGTTAGGAATCTTACGTAAGACACCAATTCCACAGACTACAGGTCAGAAAAAAAAACCGGCCAAGTGCGAGTCGGACTCGCGCACGCGCACGATTTGTTCCGTACTTGGTAAATTGCGGTTTACGATTTTTGATGTATTAAAAAAAAAAACTACTTATTAGATCTCGTTCAAACCGATTTTCGGTGGAAGTTTACATGGTAATGTACTGCATATTTTTTTTTTAGTTTTATCATTCTCTTATTTTAGAAGTTACAGAGGGGGGGAGGACACATTTTAACACTTTGGAAGTGTCTCTCACGCAAACTATTCAGTGAAGAAAAAAAAAAAAAAAGTTTTTTCAGTTCTAAGTATGGGGAACCCCCAAAATTTACTGTTTTTTTTTTGGATTTTTGTTTTAAAATCTTAATGCGGTTCACAGAATACATCTACTTACCAAGTTTCAACAGCATAGTTCTTATAGTTTCGGAAAAAAAGTGGCTGTGACATACGGACGGACAGACAGACAGACATGACGTCCATAAGGGTTCCGTTTTTTGCCATTTGTCTACGGAACCCTAAAAATGAGAATAGTTGAGTCAATATTTGAGTTCATCGATACGAAAAGTAGAAGAAGAATGTATAATCATCTCTTTAACAGTCGTACAATTCTAATAAATTTTCTATTTGAGCGATCGTTAGAAGGCCTTTGTTTCAGCTGTAGAGAACAAACTCAAATAATAGGTATGACGAAACTCAGTTGAGAAATACCAGACCTACATACGAACAATCAATCAAACAAAAAATAACAGTAAAAGTAAACTGTAATCAACAAAATTGATTACACATTGTCGCCTGGCCGGTTATTGTGTACATTTCGTATCTATTTCGGATAGTATCGGTCTGTTAACTCGGCGAGCACGTGCTGGCAATTGTGCCGTTTTGGAGATTATCTCCGCACTGTTGGAAGGTTATGGCAGAAGGTCTAGTCCGGACCGGAGCAGTGAATTGATCGCAGGCTAATATAAAATAGGTAAAAGAAAAGCCAGAATGAAAAATTTGGTTGCAGACTAAGCACCGACATAGAGCCTGATATTGTAGAACAACTAGCCAATTCTATCATCACTTGTGTAGTTGTGAAAGTCTTATTATACATCCAACAAACACAGAATGTTGGTTGAGTTTCCATGGGTTTTTCTATTGTTAATATACCTTTCTAGTTTTATTATCGTCATTAACTTTTACTCAAGGATATAAAGGCTTTCGGGCGCTTATTATATCTCTCTGGCACTAAACTTCCGACTGCATTAGGCGCCGCATTGATGAAAAATCTCAAAATTATTATAGCTAAAGATTTCAAATACAATCATTATTCCCTTGCCCTTATCACAGAATACACAATATTAATATCGCAATTTGTCCCTGCTCTCAAAACGGTGAAGGTAAACATTGTGAGGAAATCGGCATGTCCTAGAACAAAAAAATCGAAGACATGTGACACCCACCAACCCGCACGCGTGATGGATTACGGGCCATTCCCTCTCACAGAGAGGAAACACTGCTGAAACACAGGCCGTGTTTCAGCAGTATGATGATGATCCCAATTAGTTGGGGTCGGTGCACCGTGTCTTTTTCTTCCATACCACTTCTCTATTAGTCGTCATCTCAGTAGCTAGCCTCTTTCTAGCCATACCATATAAGATTTCAATAATATTCCAAAACGATATGAAGCTAACCTTCTGAATCTTCTGCCTTGTGGCGTCCCTTTTCGGTCGTAATCTCCTCGACGCCCACATAAATTATGTCAACGCCTAGCGCTTCTAATACCACCGATTTTGGTGGTCTATTTTAACTTGTTTGTCGCCCTATTCCGTGTGTCAAGTGCTTCTTAAGATATGCCATCCCTTTTTGTTTGTTTTGGATTGGAGTGCAATGAAATGGATGTTTAGATTATTTTCTTTATTTTCTAATTGTATATAGTAGGAGGAAATTACGAAAAGTGATGGTGGAGAAATGAGCGTCATACATTTTCGAGTTCTTTAATTATGTTATTTTTATTAAACATTCTAGGTACAAAAATAATATCATTACATTAAACATCATGCTACTCGAGCAGCTAAGTTTACGCCCACATGGTTAGATACGTAATTAGAAGTATACTTGTATTCGCTGGAAACACAAATTATGTTGGTTGGTAATTATGTTGGTAATAATTATTACAGGTATCTATTTAGGTACATCAATCTAGGTACAATTTATTTAATGATCCTCTCAATAATTCACTCACGATGCAGTTAAAAAAGAACACGTTAGAATCAAAGCGTAAGCCACCAAGTGGATGGACCAATACCGTTGCGGTACCGATTACTCCGAGTTACTGCGATCGATGACTATTATGTTTAGGACATAGCTATAGAATTTGGGGTTATTTGACTTTTTTTATTCAGCAGGGAAAACAAAAATCGTCCCTATAAGTATCCATACGCGGAAAGGAAAACCAATCCAATATTTTTTTTACTTTTACAATAAGCTTAACTTTTTTGTGCAAACAATACGGCCTTCTTGGATCACTTTGCAACAAATATAAAAATTGAAATGTAAAAAAAGGCGTTTGACAGATTGCGTCATTTGGAAAATTGGCGGGCAATTCCACTCAAATTTTTGATTCCACTGTTTATTTTTTTTTCATGTTTTTTTCACCAGTACAACAAATGGTGAACAAGCTGGTCTGCATTGAGCATAATGAGTGTGGTGCTTGCCTGTCTGCGGCATCGCACTGCCGCTGGTGTGCCGACATCAACTACAACTCCGGAGCTCCGCGTTGCAATGATGATGAGAGGTGAGAAAATAATTTATCGGTTATTTTTTTTTTCGCATTTCTTTTATTTTCTCGATTCTATCGTACACCTAAATATAAGGCCAAGAGCTTCTTGGTGTGTTTTGTCTCCAACCAGCCATTTGTCGTAAAAAATTATGACGAAGAAATCCTGTAACAAACGCGATAGGGATTTAGAAAATTATTTGTCATTTTTTTGTTTTTGCCAAACTTTACTTTCTCGATACTATCGTTTAAAACACCTAAATATTAGGATACAAGCCGAAAGAAAGCCGAAGCTGCGGAGGTGAGCATGGGTGCCTATCCTTTGTTTCATAAGGACGAAGGGGTTGCGCCTTCTCCCAGCGCCAGAGACGATGCAGAAGCAACTTTATAGTGAAACAATACCTAGGTACATGTTGAGAATAACCCGGCTGGAGGGTATTAAAGAGGGCAAATTTTTCATTATTTCCCGTAGACACACCGTTTCCTAGACATAAGAAAAATTAGAAAAGGTATCATGATCTCCAGGATCACTTGACCTTGACCTTAGGGTCATTGACCTTGTGGTCACGTTCAAAATTCCCACATCCCACCGGGTCCCGAAAGCTTGATTAGGCGATGTTTTTTTTTACATAGTGCCCCGTTTCGTATCCACTGACCCAAAATTGGTAAAAAAAACGCTCATCCTATGATATTCCAGATAGAATGATATTTAGGAGTAGGTAATTATTATACATAATCATTCTGGCATCACCACCATCAGGTGTCAAGTCAAATTTAATTCATTATAGAAGGAGAGAAGTGAATGCCCAATCAAGAATGGGCCGTTCCTAGTTCCTTAATTTTGTAAAAGTTATACTAATGAAGTTTCGAAGGTAGGTATGTGTAGTAAAATGTGTGTGGTATAAACCAGTTATTAGATGGAAAAAAAAACTGAGAAAATATGCTTAATTCAAAGCACATTAATCTAAGTATAATGTACACCTTGCGTGAATACTCCTGGCATTTAAAGTTACTACTAACCACTTTAAGAATTATTTGCAGATGGATAGTGTAAGCTAGGAACCGGCTGCATCCGTCATAACACAGGGCTTAGGTCACGTTAGTAGGCAAATAACATAAATTATAATAAATTTTAACGAACGGATAATTAATAATACTTTCACGGAAAAGTATAATTTATTTACGATGTTGAAATGTTCTACAATCGCCCGAGTAAATTATCTAGCACGGGCTATTAATTAAATTTGTTAGGTAATAGGTATTTTGTAACAATAATTCTAAGCCCTAAAATGTAGCTATAAAAGTGGTATAAACAATTTAATTTGCACTCACCCATAATGTAACTTTCTATCAATAAAAGAAATTTCGAAATAGTTTCGTATATTTTCGCCTACATACCATACCAAAGTAACAAATAGCTCTTTTTAATATGAGTGTAGATTTAGATTCTATGCCCTATATACCTAATAATGTAGCTGTAACCAATTTAATTACACCTTAATTAAGTTTATTCTTTCTTCACACAAAAAATGCCTATCAATTACCGCAAGACATCACCAAAAAAGTCCACATTTATTACGAAAACAAAAGAACTATGCATCAAAGAATTCATTGTATTTTGTGTGTCTTCACAATTAAGGTCTAACTAGGTATTTAGAGGGAATGCCCATCGCAATAACAAGGGATCATCGTCTAGTTATCTCGCGTAGATCTCGGCAGTTAAGCGACGCCCACGACGCACGGTAATTGGATGGGGGACCGTTGACGTGGGGCACTGAGTAAGGTCGGATGCTGTCCGTCCTTGACGGTAGTGAAGATGGGAGTTTGATGGAGGCTGTGAAGTTGCAAATTGCCAATTAATTTGCGAATGTCAAGTGATGAAATCACAGTTTGCAGGTGATAGTGTGCTTGGTTTGCGCAAGCATTTCTATAGGTATAGAAAAAAAGTATTGTATCCATATGTGTCTATAGTACAGACTATGAACTTTTGACATTAAGGGTACATTAGTTGAATATTCTTCCATACAAACGTAGTCTAGGGATTATTCCACTGTTTGACAATGTACGTTCAAAATAAAAAGTGATATCAATTTGTCTCATCATTATCTAGCCCTGTATGGAAGCAAAAAAGTAAAAAAAGAAAATGTTTGAAAGTTATGAACGTCGAAAGTTCCACATTTAGACACTAATTTTAACGCATTTTTGGGCGCAAATAAATGCCATAAGAAGACGGAAAATTGAAAAACGGCCACCATACAGGGATAGATTAGTAGTTCAACAATGCAAATAATTTAATTTTGAACCAGATACGTTCAGTGGTTTTTTCATGATATCCAGACTCCCAAAGGTCTGATTATAAAATTTCGCGCGCTCGGTTTCGTCCTAAATCATTATCCATTTCGCTACAAATTTGCAAAAGTGTGTATTCGTACGCGAATTAGCTTCCTACTGCTCATCACAGCATCTATCTCTTCTGCACATGTTGTCGGTTGATATAAAATGCATTTTAACCCCGCGCACAAAATAGTTCGTGCCGTCGACTAGTGTAACCTTTAAAAGAGAGCGATCAATTATAATTGCACTCACAAAACACATGTTTTTATCCACCCATTATGTACCACTTCTGGGTAAAGGTCTCCATAATAATAATAATACCGCTGGTAGCTTGGATCCTGTTCCCGATACTGGATGGGTCTCTATTTTTTTATATTTTTAATTTATTTAATTTTTTTTTATTTGTATAATATAAGAAAACAGATAAATAAAGGACATAATAATACCAGCCTGTCACTGTTCCCTGCGGGGCAAAAGCCTCTTCTCATACTGAGAAGGCACGAGCATTCATCACCACGCTTACTCCATGCGGAAACGCGATTTCAGACTTACATTAAATGTAAGGTTTCCTCACGATGTTTTCCTTCACCGTTGTCTGCGATGTCCAAGATAAACTTAGAAAGTACATATGATTTTGAAAAAGTCGCATTGGTACTTGCCCGGATTTGAACCCACGACCGCAAGCGCAAGAGGCGAGGTCTAAGCCACTGGGCCACCACATCTCTCCATACTCTTCTAATTTTCCCAATGTGTTACCTTCTCCGACCAATCTCACGCCTCTAACCTTTAACTTAAGGGCGTAAATTCTTATTAACCTTTACCGATACCACAGCCTCTTAACACAATAGCTTCTACCAGAACCGAAAACAATAAAAAGTTCCGCTTTATTTCGCTCAATCAATTAATCCCGCGAGCGCGACGCAGGCGCATTCCTCGTGCTCACTTCACTGTTCCCACGTTCACTGACCGATATTTGGGCACTTGGGTAGTCCCGTAGACTTAGAGAATGGACAGAGCGTTGCCTATCCAGTTATAGCATAATATTGTATAGGAGCATATACAAACAGAAAAGTGAAAGAGAGATAAAGCGATCGTGCGAGATAAGGATAGTGAGAGATGAAGCATCGATTAAATGATCTCAATTTTGTAAACTAGTGAAAATAGTAAATCAAATTGTTAATTTTATCTAGATCAGTGTTTCCTAGCTGACAAAAATTGGAGTCTGGAACAAAGTCGAGATATCATATGAGAATCAAATCAAAGTACGGTCATGGTCACAGGTTTGCAGGAGCGGATGAGCCCCGACTGATCCGACTCTGCACATAGACATAGAGAATGTAAAAAGAGGTATTGGCCGCACACTGCAGAGGCTGTCTGTGTGGTCAATTTTGTATTGCTCAGTCCATTCTCCATGTCTACGGGCGGTCCACACTTCGAGCATTTCGGCTCCCCAACTAATCAAGAGATCGTTGTTTGATAGATTATTGATTGTGCAGAGACCGAATGAACGATTTTCAATGGGCTGGTACTTAAAGTACCACCAGTACTTGACGAGAAAAAGTGGGTAACGAAATTAAAGTGGCCCATGGCGAGTGTTCGATCTGCCGGTAACTTACATTGAAAATATTTAATTTGTTTGTTTTGATAGTTTGAAACTTGGAAGTGTTAACTACATAGTTCCGTTGTACACATTCATTGGTTATCTTTATTGAATTATGTTATTTATATTTTACCGTTTCGTTTAATTTAATTTAAATTAACCTGTATGAGTCCATTATATTTATAAAGACCAGGAAATTGGTTTAGGTAATTCCAATTCAACATCAACATCAACATCATCAGCCTATTAATGTTCCCACTGCTGGGACACAGGCCTCCTCTCTGTGAGAGGGAATGGGCCGTAATCCACCACGCGAGCCCAGTGCGGGTTGGTGGATGTCACATGTCTTCGAATTTTTGGTTCTAGGACATGCCGGTTTCCTCACGATGTTTTCCTTCACCGTTTTGAGAGCAGTGGTGATGAGATAATTTACACAAAGTAAGGCGCCTGCCTGGGCTCGAACCCACGACCTACAACTTGTAAGTCGCGGCCGATACCACTGGGCCACCACTACTAATTAATAATAATGGTAATTCCTTTTAATAATAAGTATTAATAAAAAATGTTTACTTGAACTCGTATTGATTAAATTCTCATTAACTCCACACTGCGGTCTACTGGTAACTTAGTAAGTCGGTAAAAATAGGTCAAATCCCGCGGGTGTCGTTAATTTGATGAGGTCAAGAGCATATAGCCTTCACCCAATTGTTAACAAAACATAATTACATTAAGTACATTTTGTATTACGAGTAAATTCATCCATTACTAATTACCATTTTCTCCAATAAAAATGGCGATTAAAATATAGCTCCAATACGTAGAGCCAAACAACCAATTTAGATTACCGGCTTCGCTCATCAAGCCGGGATTATATGAAGCGCGAGTAGATAAAAACTGGCCAAGTGCGAGTCGGACTCTCGCACGAAAGGTTCCGTACCACTATCACAAAAAACAGCAAAACTAATTTTTGTATGGGAGTCCCACTTTAATATTTATTTTATTCTGTTTTTAGTATTTGTTCTTATAGCGGCAACAAAAATATATCATCTGTGAAAATTTCAACTGTCTAGCTATTACGGTTCACGAGATACAGCCTGGTGACAGACGGACAGACAGACAGACGGATCGTGGAGTCTTAGTAAAAGGGTCCCGTTTTTACCCTTTGGGTACGGAACCCAAAAAATTAGACACAAGCTTGTGATGTCGACAATAAGCTGTATTTAGAGTATCTATTAAGACGACGACAGTCGCCAAAATCCTTGAGGGAACAAAACGCGCACTCGTTTCACACCCGCGCGACCCAAAATTCAGTAGTTTTTTGTACTTTCCTTATTATTCTATGACTAAAAAAACAGCCTTAGATCAAAATGTAGATATTTTTTTTTTCAATACTCTTTTGGCTCGCGCTTGACCACTATCTCACCTGATGGTAAGCGATGATGTGGTCGACGGTGAAACAGGCTTGCCTAGAAATAAGGTGTTCACTCTTGACATAAAGACCCCCAGATTGTAGCAGTCGGGAAACACAGACTCCGGCAGGGAATTCCACTCCTTAGCTGCTGCTGTCTTTAAGATGGAATAATTGCATTAAAATACCGCCGGTATTGCCGGTGCGATTGTCATTTTTTTTTTATCCTAGTCATACTAACTTTACATATTTACATTATGTTATACCAATAAAACTTTAAATGTTCATAGATCAAATTATTAAGAAAATGGTCTAATATAACATATATTTTTTCCAAAAAATTACGACTAGCCGTTTAGACGTGATTCTCATTTTAAAATCAGCTACTGATGGGTATCTGCGCCTTAACCTCTTGTGATTCAGAAAACTCAGTAACTTTGATCTGACACTTGTTCTAATTGATGATATCTCAATACTTACGTTAGTCAAGAATTGAAAGTGTTCACCAAATGTATTTTTTTCCAGTCTCGTGAACACTGGCTGCAGTCAAGGTTTAATCCAGCGACCTGATAAGCCAGTATGGGAGGTGGTTGAGAACAGTTCACTCCAGGACATGTCTCCAAATAGTCAGGAAAATGTAGTACAAATACAACCACAGAAGATACACCTATCTTTGAAGCCACGTAAGTAAACAGCCATTAGTTATTATCCCAGGCTACTACTCGTATTTAATAATTTTTGAATTTCCGTCGATTAAAAAGTAAGAACTTCCACTCAATTTTGAAACACGTATTTTGTCTTCACTGGGTTTTGTAACTTAATAGACATAAGAGACGTTTTTAATTAAGCAATAACAAAAAAGCGGCATTAAACCGCCTCTGTGCATGCATGCAGTATTAAATAAAGGCTAGTATTTAAACGAGCGAAAAAAAAATCAAATTAAAGGTGTAAAAAATACTGAATATGGCTTACTGAAATACTAAGTGGGCGACAAACAGTGGGCGAATACAAATGTTTAAAACAGCGACTTGAAAATATAAGTTTGTCGACAGGGCTCCTTTTTCTGTCTGCAGGGTCTAAAGTAACCTAACATGAAGGAGATGACGGGAGCTAAGTTCGCTCGCTTTGCTCGCTCACTTCAGCTCCCGTCATCCCCTTCGTACCTAACCTATCCGTGTCGGGGTGCCCTAAGTTCCCGAGCTCGCTTCGCTCGCTCTTGGACACGAATAAACCCGGACTCCCGCACTGCACAGTGATGTCGCCTCGATAGTTGTTCAGCTATTTTCAAAATAATAATATTCTAAAATAGAAAAAATAGAAACCCAAATACAATTAAAGTATGTAACAATATTATTACCGCAGCTCACAAAAATCTCCTAAAAGGTATTACTCAAATCGGATAAATAGTTACTTACTTAGTATAATAGTCGCCCATTCAGTATATTTTTCCCTCGGTTAATAATTTCCCTTAAATAAATATTTAAATAATAATTCTTGCTCGATCTCGTTTACGTAAACCAATTTTTTTATTGAAACTGGATTCAAACCAGCGCAGAATAAATAATAGTAGATACAGCGCCAGCTGGTGACAGTAAATACAAATTGACATATCGAGCACGTTAAAAAACTCACACTAACCGAACGCCATTAACACTAAAAACCCGACTGCTTAAAAAGCGAACTAAAAACTCGTAAACAAGAAGAAAATCATGCTGTGCAGTCGGAGGATACAGTCATATTCACGAGCTGGCTGACCAAAACCAGATGTATCCTCCGACTGCTTAAACGTCTTTTTAGTTCGCTTTTTAAGCAGTCAGGATTTTTGATTTTTTGAATTAACTTTTATTATTCATAACTTTTTAGTTAACTTTTGTTTCGAATTAGGTACATTTAAACATATAAGTGTTAAATATTAATGAAATCACTTCTTGAAAACCTTTATTTTGATACCTCACACGATGGGTTTGGAAGGAAAAGAAAAATGGCCACCCACAATATGGCACCCAAAAGCCGCCATTTTTCTATTTTCCAATTTTAATGTAGCCAGTGACACTCGCCAGGTTATGACGAATCGATTGACGTATGAATCATCAAAATCGGCTAACGCGTTTGGTCTCTGGAACGCCACATAGAAACAAACATACATACATACATACATATACTGATAAACACATAAACCTTCTTCGGCAGTCGGGTAATTAAGGCATTAGCTTACCTATTCATTTTGACGTTAATGAATAGAAATTCGAAACCACAAATTTAGTGTGTTTACGTTTGAAACTAATTTTCATGCTTTTCTGTTTGAGTTTTGTTTTTTGAATTATTACAAGTCTTTAACTTACATGCTGTTATTAGACAGTGAAGAATTAGAATCCATTAGAAATGTATAAAGCTGCAGTTAAATACATATTATTTTAATACAACTCAAGCTTAATACAAATTAAAGAAAGCTTTGAGAAGGCGGCAAACAATACGCTATTAAGTTTGGGATCCATCATCTTCATTGTAGTTTGATATATTATTATTGTCAATTTGCACTCCAACATTAACTATGTACAAATCACAGTAAATCGCAGCCATTGGTGGAGAAATGTGAACCATGACTTTCGAATTGTTTTATAGTTTAAAGAGAAATGCTGTGAACCTAAAAACACACACGCCTCGCTAAGATTTACCCAATTGACCAAGTCGAAACCAGCCACCACTTGGTTTCTTAAAATTAGACATAGAGACAAATGATCACCGGTTCATCTTAATAGACAAGTCACAAGCCCTTACGGCAAGGGACTAGGAACTTCATCATCATTTCAGCCGAAAGACGTCCACTGCTGGACATAAGCCTCCCCAGGCGTCGCGTCGCCACATTGACCGATCCCGTGCGTCTTGCTTCCAGCGGTCTGCCGCAACCTTAATAAGGTCATCGGTCCACCTAGTAGGAGGTTCTCCAACCCATCGTCTTCCAGTTCCCGGACGACATTCCAGAATTTATCAGCCCATCGGCCATCCGTTCTGCGAGCAATGTGGGTTGCCCACTGCCACTAAAGTTTCGCAATTCGTCGGGCTATGTCAGTAACTCTCCTGCGGATATCCTAATTTCTGATGCGATCACGCAAGAAAACTCCAAGCATAGCCCTCTCCATTGGGACTTTAAGCTTTCTGATGAGGGCCATTGCGAGCGACCACGTCTCGGTCCCTTTGGTGATCACTGGCAAAACACACTGGTCATACATTTTTGTCTTGAGAAACTGCGGTAAATTGGACGAGAAGATAGGAACTTGTGTGCTGGATTTAGCTAGATATTTGACTCATCATCATCAGCCTTTTAATGCCTCCTCTCTGTGAGAGAGGGAATGGGCCTTAATCCACCACACGGGCCCAGTGCTGGTTGGTGAATGAAATATCTCTTCGAATTTTTGGTTCGAGGTCATGCTGGTTTTCGTCAGATGTTTTTCTTCACCGGTTTTAGAGCAGTGGTAATGAAATAATTTACACAAAGTAAAGCGCTTGCCTAGGACCCACGATCTACAAAACGTAAACAAATCGCCTCCTTTTTGCCACCGCTCTCTGCGATATTTGATTGTTCTACTAATAAGCATATTATTTCAGGGGAGACGCAGAAGATTCAGTTTTCTTACAGACCAGCCAAAAATTACCCTCTAGATTTATATTACTTGATGGATCTCACTTGGTCTATGAAGGACGACAAGGAAACGCTCGTGTCTTTGAGAGATGATCTGCCTACGTTGTTGAAGAATCTTACTGATAACTTTAGGTAAGTTTATGATGATATATTCTACCTAAAGGTATTCACACCCATATTCTATGTCCTTTTAAAGAAATCTTTATCGTCTCCTCTCGACTCAGTCGCCAATTCACCATGATTACGTAAAAACTCGGGTCGAAGAAGAACAAGCAATAACTGTCGATTTAATTGAGGGAGACTGAGTCGAGGTTGCGTGAAAGAGTAAAAAAACCCGACTGCTTAAAAGCGAAATAAAAAGATGTAAACAAGAAAAATATCTTGCTGTGCAGTCGGAGGATACTCGCGAGCTGGCTGACCAAAACCAGATGTGACCTATCCTCCGACTGCACAGCAAGATTTTCTTCTTGTTCACATCTTTTTAGTTCGCTTTTAAGCAGTCGGGTTATTTGATTTTATTAACTTTTTAGTTATATTTTTTTGTACGACTTTAAACATGTAAGTGGTATATATTTACGTAATCACCTCTAAAAACCCTTCATTTTGATACGCCACTCGATGGTATTCGAAGAAAAAAAATTGCAACCCTTACAATATGGCGTCCAAAATCCGCTTAGTTTATTTTTTTTCAACGGCACTTATCTAAGAACACTTGGGCGGGCAAGACCTATCTAACGATGTCTTAAGGCGCCGATTACCTTGAGTAGCTGATTTTAAAATGAGAATCACGTCTAAATGGCCAGTCGTATTTTTTTGAAAAAAAAAAATGTTATATTAGACTATTTTAACATAGTGTAATTAATTTGTAAAGTTATGTCTAAAACGGACAAAAACACGACAATCACACCAAAACCGCTGGGCGTATTTTAATGAAATTTACACCATCTCAAAGACAATTTAACTATCTACATTTTGATCTGAGGCTTTTTTTTTAAAGTCATAGAATAATAAGGAAAGTACAAAAAACCACTAAATTTCGGGTCGCGCGGGTGTGAAACGAGTGCGTGTTTTGTTCCCTCAAGGTCGTTGGCGTTAGTCGTCGTCTTAATTATAAAAATCCGTCAAGCGGTTTGAAAGATACGAGGTAATAAAGAATATTACATACAAGATACGCGCGAAAAACATAACCCTTTCCTTGCAGCCGGGTAAAAAGAGAGTAGAAAATATGTCTGGCAGTATCAATTATCAACCTTATTAAGTTATTAACTTGAAAATGGTCAAGCAGCCAAGATATGGATATGGCTATTCTTGCAAAGAATGAAGTTTTTATAACTGACGCATCGACCAGGTACTCGATGCTTCCACAACTGCATTTTTCATAAGACCTACTCCCGTCGTGAGTTTTGCATGCAAAAAATATAATAACTTTATTTCCAGGCTCGGATTCGGAAGCTTCGCCGAGAAACCGCTAATGCCATTCATAAGTACGGACTCCCGAAGACTGGCAAACCCATGTTCAGTGGAGGAGGAAGCCTGCGAAGCGACCTACAGCTACAAACACCACCTGTCCCTTACAAACCAGGTACATTGGAATTGATCTATTCACACTTCGCGATATTGTACGGAGTATAAGGAAATCCGTAATGTTCTTCTTCCATTTTGGTAGCTCGTATATAGGCAAGGTTAATTTGTTGACCGTACAATGTAGTGGTCAGTGGTACATAAGTCAAGTGCATATGCACAGTTATGAGTCTTTTAGCTGCTAGAATCTAGATATATAGATTCTAGAATCTAGATATATAGATTCTAGCAGCAAAAAGACTCATAACTTCATTGTAACCTAAATTGTTTTAAAGATTAATTTGTTTGTTCGTTTATAGGAGGAAACACAGATCGAAATCTAACTAGATAACGCAAGTCCTTCTATCTGTATGAAAACCAAGCGTGCCACTTTTTCACACACAATTTAAAATCAAATTTACTTACCAATGAAATAAAACATTTCCAATGCCTCGGCCAACTTTTTCTATACAGTTTTTACAGCTCAATGTAAGGGTATTTTTATAGATTTCTGTGAATTTCCGGTGCCGATAGTGCTAAATCAAAGCTTAAATTAAGATCATTGATTGTAATTTTACTCCGTTTTTTGACACGCGAAATTCATACAATCGCGTCATCTAGTTAGATTTATGTCTGTGGGAGGAAATATCTGGTAGTCCTGACCTAAATATGAAAATTCTTTTCACTGATAAAGAGTGTACGTACCTAAAATATCTCTAAGCTACTTCTTATCTCGGCAAGATGCACGGTTCCTGAGATTCAGGCCACGGGAGCGAAGCTGCAGGAAAAGCTTCTACCTTATAAAAAAAAAACAGTTTTAAATGTAGCTTCCACATTTTGCATTACTTTGTAATAGGAATCGTTTGGTCTTCCTTTGAAAATTAGGACTTCTGGTCCTACAATGTTGCCGTCTTCATCACACTAGTTACAGAAGCTACGTTTAGTCTACATATGACAGATTCTACATTTGACAGATTTAGAAAAAAAGTATGATAAGTAAGGAACATTGTGGCATCAAAATTAATACTGTTATATAGTAATCACTATATTTATTGATAAGCATAATTTGTTTTAATACCTAGTATTAAATGTTTGTATTAAATAGTAACTAATATTTTTCGTTCAAGTTCAAGTTTCGTTAAAGCCGTTCCGTACAAAATGTATGAGAAAATGAACTGCTTACTCATTTTTTTTCACTTTTTCGATGTTTTAATAGTTATTCTGCTATTCAGGGTGGAGAAAAATTCAACAAATCAAAGATCATAATAAAAAAAAAAAAAAATATGGTCAATGAATTAGTCCAAGAGCGAGCGAAGCGAGCTCGGGAGCTTAGGACACCCCGACACGGTTCTATGTTCTATGTTCTATGTTATGGGGTTCGGTTTCCGCACTTAGTCCTGTAGTTGGACCTTTGTGCGTGGGCCTTGGCGGCCGTTGGATGGGTTATTCCAGCCAGCCCACCTCCCTCCAGAAGCTTATTAGGGCTCCTGGTTTTTTTAGAACGTCCGTGTAAGATCTGGGTGACCCGAGGGTTTGTGTTCTTATCTGTGTGATCCCTGTGCATTCAAAGAGAACGTGTGTGACGGTTTCCTCAGTCTCCATGCATGCCCTGCACAGAGGACTGTCCGTTATGCCTATTGTGTGGAAATGTTTGTTAAGTGAGCAGTGTCCCGTGATGGTCCCCGTCACCATGCGCAGGCCATTCCTGTCCAGACGTAGCAGACGTCTGGTAAGACTACTGTCCAGAGATGGCAAAGCTTCTTTGGACTGCCTGCAGCCTGGTGCCGAGGACCACCAGTTCCCCGCCTGTGTCTTGGTGAATTTCTGTAGCCACCTACGTATTTGGTTGAAGGGGATGGGTACGACGGGTTCGGGTCCATAGACCGCCGTGCTGGATCCGCGTCTCGCAAGCTCGTCAGCTGCGTCGTTGCCTAAGGATCCGCTGTGTCCCTTTATCCATTGCAGTGTCACCGTGTTACGACTAGATACGGTTATTTGTTCTAGTGCGTTGTGACATTCTAGTATTAATTTCGATGTAATATATTTTTTTCGTAAGGATTGGAGGACTGAGGCACTGTCGGAGAGTATACAAATATGGGTGTCCGTAACCCTCCTGGCTTCTAGGGCATGGACCGCCAGTATGATGCCCACACACTCCGCCTGGTAGACGGTGTTGAAACCTCCTAGCGGTCTGGATATATTTATATTTAGGTCTTGTGAAAAGACTCCGACTCCGGTACCGGAGTTCGTCTTCGACCCGTCGGTGTATACTCTCATCTCCTTCGGGCCTGAGTAATCACATTGTTCTTCAGTAAGTGTTATGTTGTAGTGCCTATGAAAGTGGTGTGTTTTTGGGGCTTTGTCGCATGGTGATGCTAGCATCGGGTTTCGCTTGATCGCGTCTTCTCTTATGCGTGTGTGCTTAACCCTGGAGTCTTGAGTTAGGATACCTGATAGATGGAGTCTAAAAGCGGCCAGAGCTGCCTCCTCCCGCACGATAAGATGCAGAGGTGGCAGTCCTAGCATTGCTTGTAGGGCGGCCGTGGGTGTGGTTCTCATGCTGCTGGTGATTGCAACGCAAGCAAACCGCTGCAGTTTTTCGAGATCTTTTTGAGCTGTGCTGAGGTCTGTCCTGGGCCACCAGACCAACGAGCCGTATGTAATGATTGGTCGAATTACTGTGGTGTATAGCCAGTAGGTGATTATGGGGCTGATCCCCCAATTCCTGCCCAGCAGTCTTTTGCACTGCCACAGGGATATACTGGCTTTTGTGGTAATATAGTTCATGTGTCTCGCCCAATTCAATTGTTTGTCCAAGTAAATTCCCAGGTACTTGGTTTCGGTTGAAAGGCTTAGGGTTGTTCCAAAGAATCTTGGTAGCTGCATTGGCATTGGTTTCCTCTTTTTAGTGAAAAGAATTAGTTCCGTTTTTGTGGGGTTCACTGAGAGTTGGTGCTCGCCGCACCATTCCTCTACTAGTTTTAGGGCTTGACGCATGAGATTGCATAGGGTGTTTTCGTGGGTCCCGTTTACTATTATTGTTATATCATCCGCGTAGCCAACAGTGAAATAACCTTTATTGTTGAGTGTTTTGATGAGGCTGTCCGCTACCAGGTTCCACAGAAGTGGCGAAAGGACGCCCCCCTGTGGACAGCCCTTCGCAACGACGGCCCTTGTAGTGTCGTTAACCGTGACCTGAACCGCTCGCAGTTTGAGCATGTTGGTGATCCAGCCTCCTAGGGTCGGGTCTATGCCGTGTCTGTCGAGGGCCGTGTTTATGCTGTTGAACGTAGTCTTATCGAAAGCACCCTCAATGTCAATGAAGGCAGCCAGTGCTGAGCATTTATGGTCCACTGCGCATTCAATTTTAGAAACCACGTTGTGCAACGCGGATTCTGTTGATTTGCCTGTGGAGTACGCATGCTGTTGTCTATGAAGTGGTTTTACTCGGAGAGGCCCATCACGGATGTGCCTATCGCAGAGTCTTTCTAGGGTTTTCAATAAGAAGGATGTGAGGCTTATAGGTCTATACGCCTTGGGTTGTGTGTAATCAGTTTTTCCAGGTTTGGGTATGAAGATGACTTTCACCTCCCGCCACGCAAGAGGTATGTATCTGAGTGCTAGGCAGGCCCGATAGATCTCCAACAGCCACGGTGTTAGATGATCTACCCCCCACTGCAGCAGGGCTGGGAAGATGCCATCCAGCCCCGCTGACTTGAAGGGTTGAAAGGTGTTGATAGCCCATTTTATCCGGTCTACTGTTACTATATTGTGGGCTCTTGACCAATCTTGTTCCGTTGAAGTCCATACGGTACCCGCCTCCCACGTCCTGTCCTCCATGATTTGACAGTCCGGGAAGTGAGTTTCGAGGAGGACCTTACTGGTCTCATAGTCAGTTTGTGTGTATGAGTTGTCGGGTTTTTTCAGCGCGCCGAGAGTTCGGTCCTGATCGGTTGATAGTATCTTCCGTACCCTGGCGGCTTCGTTATTTGTCTCGATGGATTCACAAAATTTCTGCCATGCCGATCTCCTGGCGGTTCTAATCTGCTTTTTGTATACATATTGGGTCTCTTTGTATATCTCCCAGTC
Organism: Orthosia incerta; assembly: GCA_948252205.1. Lineage (NCBI taxonomy): Eukaryota > Metazoa > Arthropoda > Insecta > Lepidoptera > Noctuidae > Orthosia > Orthosia incerta. The sequence continues at coordinate 11,031,218 of OX411759.1, forward strand.
TTCCGGGAGTCTAGTGTTTTTTGCTCTGTTAAATTGCTTACGTAGCGTTTCTCTGAGTTTACCAAGTTTAGCGTTCCACCAGGGGTTCCTCTCGTTCCTACTTTGTGGCGCTCTTGATTTACAGCATGCGTGGTAAGCTTCGGTTAGGTATTCGGATAATTTTGTTACGGTGTATTCTAATTGTGCTTGGTCCCTTATGGTTATCATTGCTAGATGTCTAGCTAGAAGCGAAGCCAGAAGACTTTTATATCTGGGCACATTTGTGCGCCTCGGGTTTCGCCTCGGTGCGGGTTTTTTAGTGTTTGTAGTTAGTGTAAAGCGGATTCTTCTGTGGTCTGAGCAAGAAGGTTCGTCCGATACGTGCCAGTTTGTGATAAGGTTTGTCGCGTTTTCTGTAGCGAGTGTTAGGTCTATGATCGTTTGTCCGCGGACCGTGACCCAAGTGGGTTCTGAGCCGCGGTTAACAATGTTAAGATTAGTGGAGAATAAAAAGGTGGATAGTACCTCTCCTCTGGGGTTCGGCGTGTCGCTGCCCCAGAGCGGGTGGTGGGCGTTTGAGTCGGTGCAGATGATCAGGTCCAAATCGGCGCGCTCACAGTGCTGCACCAAGTCAGCCAACTCCTTTGGCGGGCAATCGATGTCCTCGCCTGGCATGTATGCCGAGGCCAGTACAACATCTGGAACGCTAATTTCGGTTTGGAGCCTGACAGCTGTCAGATCTCTGGAACAAAATTGGGTCAGTGGCGTAAAGGGAATTTCATTGGGTATAAAGATGCAGGTTCTTGGCTTATCTGAGCCATGTGTGTCGAGAATTGTCTTACCTCCGATGTTACCGAGGCCACATATTCTGTTATTCCTGATCCACGGCTCCTGGATCAGTGCGATGGTTCGGGGCTTTACCTCCAGTGCCCTGCGTAAGCTAGCCGTGGCAGTCTGGCTATGCTGGAGGTTTGTTTGGATGATGTTGATGGGTATTTGTGGAGGTGGAGTGGATTTAGTCGGAGACGGATCCATTAGAAAGTCCCTCCGTCTCCACCTCCCGGTAATGCTCGTCGTCGTGCTCATACCCCGGCGATGAGGCAAGAAGCTGCACGTTCCAACCGGGTGATGCGGGCAGTGTTGGTTCGTCGTCATCGGCCATTGCCGCTCGAGCCATCTCCTCCTCGAGTTGGACAATGTCCGTGTCGCTCGTCTGTGTCGTCGTCGGTTCTGTCGTCAATGTGTTGTCGGTCTGGGTGTCGGCGGGTCGGGTCGTGGGCCAGAAACGAACGTATATCGACCCTAAGAGGTACGATATCCGTCGCTCCCGCCCCAGGACCTTTTCGGCTTCCTCCGGTGGCAACCCCAGGGTCAAGTACGTCCCGTGTCGGTCGCCACCGACGGTTGTCGCCCTGTACAGTGACCACCTGCTGATGTCATACCAGGTATTCTGACGGATCAGAATACCGTGGAGCTTGCCCACGTCACCTCTGTAACGAGGGACGAAGAGCGAGGCTCGGACACGGGTTGGCACGTCGGTCTGTTTGAGTACCGTCAGTGTAAGGTCGTTGTCGGGGAGTTTAATTTGGGGAACATTCTGGGTCAGCCAGGTCAGAGCATTTTCATCCTCGCACCAAAGCTGCACCGTGCCTTCCGCTATCCGTGGGTATCCGCGGAAGGCCGGGAGCGGTGTCGTCGAGTCCGTGTCCAGCATTCTGTCCTCTAGTGCGGTCTTTATGTGTTCGGCCTCTTGTCGGGTCAGTTCTCTGCCGGGATGGGGAAGGCAGATTGCTACCGCCAGCCGCGCAGGAATATCCTTCGTGGCCCGCGCATAGGTCCTCTGCCCCCCCTGAGCGGAGTGAATTCTCACTCGCTTGGCATCCCCCTGTAGTGTACTTGGCGAGGCCGTGCCCCGACACGGTTATGTTAGGTTCGAAGGAGATGACTGAGCTAGAGCTGTGTTCGCTCGCTTTGCTCGCTCACTTCAGCTCCCGTTATCTCCTTCATGTTAGGTTACTTTAGACCCTGCAGACAGTAATAGGTGTTTCTTAAATAATAATTAATCGTACTTACCTATTCTACATTAAAACCAATGTCAACCATGAAATAATTAAAAAAAAAAACTTATTTTTATCACCCGGCCCAATAAGTGATGGGCATTATTCAGAAAGCCCGGTCAATTTTATTATTTCAATAGTTTTTATCATATTGCCTACTCATGTTGGGCATTTTACAAATTACCCAGGCTTTATGTTATTAAAGTAAAATGTAGACTAAACGTGTCAAATGTAGAATCTGTCAAAAGTAGACTAAACGTAGTTACTACAGAAGTTATAACTAGTCCTCCCACTTGTTCTAAAAAAAACAATCATCCGTTATTTTTTAGGGTTCCGTACCCAAAGGGTAAAAACGGGACCCTATTACTAAGACTCCACGATCTCTCTGTCTGTCTGTCCGTCTGTCTGTCTGTCACCAGGCTGTATCTCATTAACCGTGATAGCTAGATAGTTGACATTTTTACAGATGATGTATTTCTGTTGCCGCTATAACAACAAATACTAAAAACAGAATAAAATAAATATTTAAGTGGGGCTCCCATACAACAAACGTGTCTTTTTGCCGTTTTTTGCGATAGTGGTACGGAACCCTTCATGCGCGAGTTCGACTCGCTCTTGGCCTAGACGACCTAGAACCTAGACCTAGAAGTAACCTATCCACTCAGTATTCACTTAAAGATTCCGAGGTTGTAGTTATCGCGAAACAGGGAATTCCACTCCTGCGTAAAGACGTATAATAAAAGTATTACCAAAACGTTTAGTGCGTATGTGTGGGATGCCCACCAGGTACCGATGGTGCATCGCCGTACGTCTTGTAGTCCGATGATGAAACTGGCTACCCGAAATGCAACCGATAAATTACCGACAATTTCCTCGTCCAGGTAAACGAGTTCATAGAACACGTGAACAGCAGTTCAGTTACCGCTAACCTGGACAACGCAGAAGCTCAGCTGGATGCCCTAGTGCAGGTCATCGCGTGCGGCGACAAGATCGGATGGGCCGAACACAGCAGAAAGATCGTCATCCTGCTCTCTGATGGACTAATGCATACCGCTGGAGATGGGAAACTTGGTAGGATTACTTGATATTAAGGTATTTTTGTGGCAGTTCTGATGTTACAGGAGATAACCTTATAATGTTGGACTTAATGATTTTACGGTGTGACCACACAAAACCGAACCGGTCATCGAACGATGCCAGCAACAAATGGTAGCTTGATCAACAGTTCATCCGCAGTACTACACTAAAAAAAGCTGCTACACTAATGCGGCTACGTCGATGATCGTTCATAAATATCATCGATTGGTTCCTCCAATTCGTTGATAGTAGGTAGCCTTTGAATCTGGAAAATATTTGCCAATTTGCAAAGGAAGGCAGTTAACATCGCTATAACAAAGTACATTGAAAAGTTAACGTAAGTACCCTTGTAAAGTCAAGGTTGTGTCCTTACTTAAGGTTACACTATTCGAAAATTCTTCCATACAAACGTAGTCTAGGGATTATTCCACTGTTTGACGATGTACGTTCACAGTAAAAAGTGATATCAATTTGTCTGATCATTATCTAGCCCTGTATGGAAGCAAAAAAGTAAAAAAATTAAATATCTGAAAGTTATGAGCGTCGAAAGTTCCACATTTCGACACTAATTTTAACGCATTTTTGGGCGCAAATAAAAACTATAAGATGACAGTTGATTGCAAAACAGCCTCCATACAGGGATAGATTAGTAGTTCAACAATGCAAATAATTTTATTTTGGACAGATATATTTAGTCGTTTTTTCATGACATCTAGACTGCCAAAGGTCTGTTTATAAAATTTCGCGCGCTCGGTTTCGTCCTAAATCATTATCCATTTCGCTACAAATTTGCAAAAGTGTGTACTCGTACGCGAACTAGCTTCCCACTGCTCATCAAAGCATCTATCATTTTAACCCCGCGCACAAAATAGTTCGTGCCGTCGACTAGTGTACCCTTAAACACAAAATATATAATAGACACTAAGGAAACAGGAAAACTTGTATATACTCTGTTTACTCAACAATTTCGCAATAAACTACTTAACACAAACAGTTTAAATGGCACTTTTGAAGGTTTCAACACGCCCAATTCATTTAACAGATCAAAATAATAATATTCAATGCATGTGAGATTTAATCAATACAAAAATGCGACGGCAATACAGTTATAGAAAACTAGACAATCAGCTACCGTGTGACACAAACATACCAGCGAAGTCAAATGCCACAATAAATAAGATTTAAACTTACACATGTCATCTGATAACGAAGGCTAATCTGTTAAAGGTGGCGCGACGAAGAAGAACGATGACCAATGTCATTTAGACGACAAAGGGTACTACTCAGATGCCGCTACTTACGACTATCCGTCGGTAGCGCAGTTGTATCGGCTTTTGGAAAAGTTTAAGGTAAGATTTAGTTCAAGATTAAAACAATCACTTCTTTCTTGATCATGTCAATGATGAATTCAGAAAAATCTGTCAAGTGCGAGTCGGATTCGCATACGGAGGGTTCCAATGATACGGAGAAACCTTCTCACGGAATTGCATGATCCTATTTCAATGGTAAGGATCCTATAAATATTATCCTAAGAAATATGCAGCATTGCCATTATGTATCCCACTGCTGGGACACAGGCCATTACACCATTCCACGTGTCATTTTTAATTTAATTTTAATGACATTTAAATTAATTTAATGCCATTTTTATTTAATTAACTAGCTGTGCCGCAGTGTGCCGACGGCTTCGTACTTACCTTCCTGCCTACCTTACATACCTACAACCAATTTTTTTCTAGGGTCGCTCTTTCGCTTAGAATCTTAACACCGCCATTCAGAAAATGACTTCAAATGCACAACGCCATCTATCGAATATCGAGTTCAACTGTCCGAGTAACTAAATTGCGTGTGCTGTGATAATTTTACTTCTTGAACACTTTAAAATCATCTAACTTTTGATAGAGTAAACCGATTGCGATGAAACAAAAACTAAGTAATTCTTCAAGTTACGCACATTTTTTTTTTGTATAATCTATCTATAATCTAATAATCTACATTGGTTTCGTACATTTCACGTGATGCGTGCACAAATAAACAGACAAAAATTCCAAAAATGCTAGAAATGGGTTCTGTTGGTTATCCTTTAACACCCTGGCTATTTTTTTGGAAATTTTTTCGATGTACGAAATGTATTGATTGATGCTTGCGAAACCTTGATACGCGAGTCCGACTCATACTGATCAGTTTTACATAGAAAATTTAATGGATTTAGTTATTACCGTTTTTACGATGAACAGAAAAGTTGAGAAGACTGATGAAACTTCTTAGCTCAAATTTAATTATCTTGACACACCCTACATATCGGTTAATAGATTGACATTACCCCATCAAACGTTCTACAAACACGGCCATGTTTAACGTCTTCGGTCACTTTCAGGTCAACGTTATCTTCGCCGTAACAGAAGGCGTAAAGGATCACTACGATAGTTTGAACCAACTCCTCGAAGACTTCACATACGTAGCCAAGTTGGAGAGTGACAGTTCCAATATTCTGAAACTAGTTAAAACTGGTTATGAGGACATTGTCAGTGTGGTAGACTTTCATGATGATTCTGATCTGGGGCCAGTTAAGATTAGATATTTTACGGACTGTGGAGTTAAAGGGGGACCATTGAAAGAAGAGACGAGGTGTACTGGAGTGGAGTATGGAATGACGCTGCGTTATGAAGCTCATGTTACTTTGGAGGCGTGTCCTGAGTTTAAATCAGTAAGTACACCATTACTATTGTTTAACTGTTCTGAATGTATTTTGTCGGATAATATAAGTGTTTTCTTGCAAAAGATATTTCGTCAACAGCAACATTTAGGCGTTCCTCGTTTTCATCTTCCAGCTTACCATTTCATCTCACCTTATCTTCTTGTTTTCTGGGATCCGAATCCTAGATCATGTATTGATTTTTTTAGGGTTCCGTACCCAAAGAGTAAAAACGGGACCCTATTACTAAGACTCCACGGTCCATCTGTCTGTGTGTCTGTCTGTCTGTCCGTCACCAGGCTGTATCTCATGAACCGTGATAGCTAGACAGTTGAAATTTTCACAGATGATGTATTTCTGTTGTCGCTATAACAACAAATATTAAAGACAGAATAAATTAAATATTTAAGTGGGGCTTCCATACAACAAACGTGTTTTTTTTGCCGTTTTTTGCGATAATGGTACGGAACCCTTAGTGCGCGAGTCCGACTCGCACTTGGCCGGTTTTTATATAAGATCCTCTTTATTATAGAACCCATGATTCAGATAAAGACTTATAGTTATAGTCATCATCATCATCAGCCTTATAATGTTCCCACTGCTGGGACACAGGCATCCTCTCTGTGAGAGGGGTAATGGCCCTTAATACACCACGCGTGTTGGTGGATGTCACATGACTTCGAATTTTAGGTTCTAGGACATACCGATTTCCTCACGATGTTTTCCTTCACCGTTTTAAGAGCAGTGGTGATGAACTGGTCAGTGCAGCAGTGGTCATTTTATGTAACAGTAATTAATTATATTTTAAATTGCAAATCAAACAAATCATATTCGTGCGCCTCATGGCAAAACATAGATGGTCTTAATTTTTGTAACATCTCACACACTGTGTAACCTATGTTTACAAATAAAGTTTTATATCTGATTCTGAAAAAAAATTACACAAAGTAAAGCGCCTACCTGGGTTCGAACCTTCAAACTCACGACCTACGACACGTAAGTCAGGGCCGTTACCACTGGGCCACCACTGCTCTTAATATAATAGTTATAGAATTCAAACTTTAATAAAATAATAATTTCTTTTCCAACAGTCAAAAGAAACAATCCGAATATCAGAGTCCCAGCTTGGTCAGGATGCTTTAACTTTAGAGGTGGACATCCAATGTGGGTGTGCGTGCAGTGGAGAAGTACAAACGGACATGTCGCCCATGTGTCCCGTCAACGCTCACTTTGTGTGTGGCGTGTGCCAGTGCAATAAGGGATGGTATGATGATTTTCACCCTCTTTTAACGTTCATATTCTAAGAAGAAATTGTTTATGAGTGGATATTACTTAATAAACTTTAGCTATATTCATCGCCTCGCATCTCCGAAATGGCGAGATAAGTAGTACTCCTGCCTAAAGACAAAAAGATAAGAAGACAGGCTTCCCTATTTTCTTTTCAGTGAGACTAGTGGCACACCGAGTTTGTAATAAAAAGTTATTAACCGAGTGACAAAAAAGCTGAAATAACAGCCAGATATTGAGTTGAAACAAAAACGATGTCTTAAGAAATTCGTCAAACTGCAAGTCCCTAAAACCTCAATGCCATAGTGCGACAACTCTTCGCAAATAATGTGTTCGACCAATTTGCACCTCGTCTCAACTCGTCTGCAATATTTGCCAGACCAATAATGTATAGTGGTAAAATTATTCCAGGAACTTGTTACTTCCTACTTGTTCCTCAGTTAGTGTAGTACCCTTGTTTTTTTTAAGAACGCACTAGCTCGTACCAGTCGGTTATTATCCTAAGAAAAGATACTCCCGGGTTAAAAATTATACCAATGATCTTCTCCAAGATCCATCCTATTTGTATACCAATATTCATAACATTAAAATTGGTTTAGCGGTTAAAGCGTGAAAGCATAACAAACTGACCGAAAGACTTTCGCATTTATATTATTAGTACCTATTTGGATTTAGAGCAAGATAATCATCGGTCATCCATAGTTTAACTTTTACCTACTGGAATCACGGTGCAGCATATAAGGTAGAGTACTGCCCCACTTGGGGTAGGCGGTAGCGATCTCTCGCGTGCGGCCCTAGTCCAGGCCATGTTACGGAGCGAGAGGGCATGGGAAGCTGTCTCCTTCTTCTGCGAAGCAGTAATGCTCGCGAAGGAGGAGTTGGAACGCGTGAGGGAGACGCAACGGAGACCCTAGCCACGGCAGAAGCCCGCTACGGGCAATGCCTGTCTGGGTCGCGGATAAATTTGAAAGAGATGCCGTGGCCCTGGCTCAAGCAACTGAAGGAACACGGATGGGTTTTAGTCAGTAAAAGTCTGACACGCCCTCCCGCCTCACCCAGAGCGGAAGAAGTCATTGGATGGTTACACAAGCCCAAAAAAATTACCTACTAGAAAACATACAGTCTACTATTCTCTACCATATATGTTATGCTCCTTTGAAGTTTAAAGAAAATTAAAAAAAAAAAAAAAAATATGAAAAAATAGCAAAATTTGCAAAATGCAAAATTTTCAAAATTTTTGTCAAACAAAGAAAATTTAAATAGAAATTTAAAGTTAAAGACTACACAGAGCCCGTTACCTTTTATCTTTCTAGGTCCGGTCCATCATGCGACTGCGCGATAGGCAACGAGAACGAGTCAGCCGAACTCATGGCGCAGTGCCGCGAGCCCAATGCGACGCGAAATATAGCGTGCTCAGGCGCTGGGGATTGTCTGTGCGGCGAGTGCGAGTGTGACCGCGGCTTTACGGGCCGGTACTGCCAGTGTGAGACCTGTGATGTTAGTTTGTAAGTATTTTAAAATATCCTCTTTGACGCTCAGATCAAATAATAAAGCTAAGGCGTAGTTTTGTTGTACGTGTGTGCGTGTAATTGTGTATGTATACGGCAAGTCGTAGTTTTAACCGGCGTCACCTTCTTGTTTGCAACGTTCGATCTTGATTTTTTATTTGATATGAGCTTTGGCGATTAAATATTGTTAGAAAAAATATCTTCATCGTATTGCCCATATTATCTCAATTAATTAGTATAGCATAGAGCTTACGAAAGGCACACTTATCTATCTATACATATAATAAATCTGTAGAAAAGTCGTTTTTGTACATCGAAAATATTTCCAAAAAATAGCCAGGGTGTTATAGGAGAACCAACAGAACCCATTTCCAGCATTTTTGGCATTTTTGTCTGTTTATCTGTTTATTTGTGCACGCATCACGTGAAATGTCCGAAACCAATGTAGATAACTTTAATACCTAAAAATTGTGCGTAACTTGAAGAATTACTTACTTTTTGTTTCATCACAATCGGTTCACTCTATCAAAAGTTAGATGAATTTAAAGTGTTCAAGAAGTAAAATTATCACAACACACGCAATTCAGATACTCGGGCTGTTGAACTCGATATTCGATAGATGGCGTTGTGCATTTGAAGTCATTTTCTGAATGGCGGTGTTAAAATTCTTCGCGAAAGAATGATGACTATAGAAAAAATTGGTAGGTTGGTAAGTAGGGTGGGCAGGAGGGTTGGCAGTCAGTTAACGGGAGCGAAGCCGCGGGCACAGCTAGTGTTAGAATAATCACATTTATCGCATCGGGGAAGCCAGAATCCTGTAATGATTTATATGATGTATTTTCCGATCCTAAAAAGTGTCCACATTCTTTTTCTTCCCAATAGGTGCAGTAAGTCCATGAAATCTTTTCACAATTCTTCGAAGGCGACTCCTTTATCGTGGAATAGGCCTATCAGGGAAACCCGTTAAAAAAACGCGCCAAGTACACTACCTCCCATGTGGCGTGGAAACGTGTGCATATTAAGAAGAATACAACTTTTTAAACCATTATAACTCAGAAACGGTGACGTTTAGGAGAAAAACTGTTGACACAATTTTTATAGATACTTGCATAATCTACAATTTTGTCTCATATATTTTTATCATAAAACTTACCATTCGGCTAAAAAACGCAAATACCCCATATTTGCGAACTTTGACCTTGAATAGAAATACTTGCAAGTGTGGGAACGATGGTGGCTTTTTACATTTCATTTAAAATGGTGTTCCGAACATTCGTACCAATTTTCAGCTCTACCCCTATTTTTTGGTCTAATTTGACCGAACTTTTTATTCAAAAGTGATTTTATTTTCTTCATGTGGGAAAAGTTTCCTAGAATCATGTATCAGATATTGGTAGATACGATATTCTCTAGGTGTAGGGTCATAATTGTTCTCTTATCCTATCCTACCCTCTCTAACAAAAAACGTAAAAAACATTTGCAGGATACAAACCGTATAGACTCTTTGTTATTCAAGTGGTCGCAAATGCGACTATTGATCGGAAACTTTTTCCATTCGGAAATTCTCAGTATCCAGTATGTAACTCCGGATGTGTGCCCGGTTTAATTATTGCATATAATGATGACAAAAAGTCACTAAACGGTTTCAATCTGTGTTTTTGTCCCTGCAAAAGACAGTTTCTATTTCTTCCAAAGACTGCAATATTTATTACATCGTTCGACATTAACCAGACATCACGCAATATGTCGGCAGTTATAGAAAGCATTAGTAAATACACTTCATGTTACCCACTATCGACACTTTGGAGTATTTCTGGATAGTCGCGGAATGTGTTTACTTGTCTCATTTGAAATAGGCACGGTAGTTCTTACTGATGGCTGTTTAATGGCCTGGTTAATGTGCATTTACAAAATAACTGCTAGTAAAGTTATGCAAATGAATGAGGTTAACATAGTTTTAATTTTGGATGGAAGTTCTGGTTCTGGCCAGTCTCCTAAATACAAAATCTTCATTAGATAACTATTTGGATAACTACATACTTAGTTAGACGGATAGGTAGAATTTCGATAACGCCTGTCCTGTTTAGTCCCATCTCGGCACCCTGTCACAAATCATGTTAGGTTCTCATAATAAAATAGAAACACAGTATTCTAGTAACTAAATCAGCTTGATTATTTATGAAGAGAAGTTTTTTATGTTTTTTTTTCTGTGATACGGTGTCGAGATGGGAAGGTGCCGAGGTGGGACGACTACACCAGCCGTGTGGGTTATCCGCTTCTTTAGTAGTTACCTTTGAACGAAATCCGACGAATTTTACGGCACCTAATCAAGTTTGGCATAAATCAGTGTTGAGTAAAAATGGGATTTAGAGTTACATTTAGGTGTAGTCCTGTCTAGCAACCGTATCACATATAAATTGAAAGAAATCTAATCAAATAAAAAATTGATAAATATCAAATCAACAAAATGAAATTTAAAATTGGTTAAATTAATTTGATTGAATAAATAATCAAGCTGATTTAGTCACTATAATAATGTGTTTCTAATTTTTTTGTAAACCTTACATGATTTTTGACATGGAGGAGCTCGTGGCTAAATAATAACAGCCGCACGGGTCGATCATCAAGGTTAAGCAACGCTTGACGAGGTCGGTCAGTGGATGGGTGACCATTTCAACATACCGAGTTTCCTCCGTGCCTCGGAAAGAACGTTAAGCCGTTGGTCCCGGCTGTCATTTGAAGATTTTTGACAGTTGTTACGGGTAGTCAGAAGCTTGAGATCTGACACCAGTCTTGGCAAGGGGTACCGTGTTACCCAGTTACTGGGTTGTGGAGGTCACATAGGCAGTCGCTCCATTTAAAACACTGGTACTTAGCTGAATCCTTAGCTGAAGACTGGAAGCCGACCCCAATATAGTTGGGAAAAAGGCTAGGCAGATGATGACATGATTTTTGACAGGGTGCCGAGATGGGACTAAACCATTCTAAGACTGTTAGGACATTTACATTATTTACAAGACTCGATTAGGCATCAATCAGTGGTCATTGTGACTTCAATCTTTCAATATGCCATATTTGTCATGGTCAGGAGTATCAGTTTATTGCAAAACATCAAGATAGCAGTCGTCATCATCTGTCACAAAAAAGGCTTCCATTCATTTTAGTATTTAATTTTCCATTAATTTTCCATTAATTCAACATGTAGTCCATTGCTCAGTCTCCTCATAGCTTTCCATTGCGAAATTATTTAGTAATGGAAAAACTATTTTCAGAGAGAACAGCCTCGAATGCGGTGGAGTTGGTCGTGGAGTATGCGTGTGTGGACAATGCGCTTGCTCTGAAGGCTGGACCGGGTCTGCTTGCGACTGTACCGACAGGAACGACACGTGTATCGCACCTACTGGCACAGACGTGTGCTCGGGACACGGGGACTGTGAGTGTGGTAAGAGGAACTGGAGTCAGATATTAAAAAACCGGCCAAGTGCGTGTCGGGCTTCGCACATTTAGGGTTTCGTATCAAACCGCAAAATTAAGTTGGTTGTAATACGAAAAATTTGCGCATCTCTTGAATTTTTTTTTTCTGAATGTATTGATATTTTTTTGTAAAATGTACGTAATAATAAACATTATCACCAAATTTCAAGTTTATAGGTCAATGGGCAGGTAAAAAATTCTTCGGAACAAAATTTTGTAAAAAAAAGCTGACTTTGGTGGCTTCTCATTCCTTTGTTTTCAATATATTTTTTTAAACAAACAAAGCAGTATTTATCTACTCAACGAGCTCTAAACAGCGATAAAAAAACCCTGCTCCCTTTAGATATATGGGAGCCCCCCTTAAGAGGAAACGGGGGCAGAGAGCGCCGACCGAATTTCCTTAGTCAAAAGTCATAATTCGAGGTTTGGCTCTCGTCTCTTTCTTCCTCCAATATTGAACCAATTTAAAAGATATTCCGTAAACTAAAAATTAAACATATATACTATGTCCCTATGTTTTCCTTTTTGATGATACATTATCTTTAGAAGCACTAGAGCCATCCGAAAATTCTCAAAATTGCGCTGTCAACAGAGGCTTAGTGTACAAATTAGAAAAATATAAATGAAAAAAAGAAAAGATAGAGACATAGTATATATCTTATTTTACCAGTTTATGGAATATCTTTTAAATTGGTTCAATATTGGAGGAGGAAAGAGACGAGAGCCAAACCTCGAATTATGACTTTTTACTAAGGATATTCAGTCGGCGCTCTCTGCCCATATTTCCTCTTAAAATATTTAAAGATATTTTTTGATAATTTGTATGGCTTTGGGTCAGCAAGATGCTTACACTGTGAAAATTTAAGGACTGTTGCTCCAACCGGAATCAAAAGTCAAGCTTTGTGTGTCAAAAGCTTCAGAGACTCCTAAACGTCCGCTTCGTTACTGTATAATGTAATTAGAACTTTTAGGAGAAGAAATGGAGGAACAAACTTCTTAGCAGTTCGCGTCGCGTTCGTCAAAATAGCGCACAGACTTTGAAAACGATAATATAGAGGGTCCTCACTATCTGTAAATATTAGAAATTGCCGCGTCAAACTCGCATTACTCGAAAATGGCTCGACTGATTTTGATGATTTTTTTCGTCTCCCCGGTTGAATTAGATTCACAATTGGACCCGGTAGGTGGCACTGCAGGCTTTTGGGTCCACTAGTCACATTTAATTTCCGACAGCCATGTAATAAAAATACAAAAAATGTGCTATTTGTTTTCTTTCCTATACATCTCTTCTAACTTTTATTTCTAGGACGTTGCCAATGCCACGTGGCAGACGAAAGCGGTGCCAAGTATTCCGGAATGTTCTGCGAATCGTGCGCAACGTGCGACAATCCTATGTGCAAGCATGCTGAGCCGTGCGTGACGTGCCATCTCAACACCACCTGCACGGATACTTGCACCATCGGAAATGTTAACTACACTGTCACCGAAAGAATCGATCAAACAGGTATGAGATACACTTCCAACCATTGCCAGCTAGATCAGGTGTCAAGAATAGTCTTTGAACTACCTCATCATCATCATCATCATTGCAGCCAAAAGACGTCCACTGCTGGACATAGGCCTCCCCTAAGCGTTGCCACACTGATCGGTCCTGTACGTTTCGCATCCACCGGACTCCCGCAGCCTTGACCAGGTCGTCGCTCCACCTAGTGGGAGGCCTTCCAATGGCCATAGCCATCCGTCCTGCGAGCAATGTGCCCTGCCCTCTGCCACTGAAGTTTGGCAATTCTTCAGACTGTGTCGGTAACCCTGGTTCTCTTGCGATTGTCTTTATTTCTGATTCGATAACGCAAGGAAACGCCGAGCATAGCTCTAGCCTTTTGGGTGACTTTAAGCTTTCTGATGAGGCCCTTTGTGAGCGACCACGTTTCGGTTCCATATATCATCACTGGCATTATAATTTTAATTACCTAGTCCACCAACCACCATCACCACCGCTGAAAAGACCACTGGTCATCTTGGGCCCAATTGATCAACTGTTCCGCAATGCTGTTTAGAGGCTAAATTTATGATTTCGAAGATAGTATATTCCTAAATCAGGTCTTTCACAATAAGTCATATTATTAGACAGTACTAGCTACCATTAACGGTAGTCTTGCCCTTCTGTCTTCAACTAACGGAAAAATTTAAATCGACAAAGTTGTTCTTTCTAAAAAATAATTTTCATATATAAACTTTGCATAATTTTACTTGTCGTTATAATGCACTGGGCTCACAGAGAAAGCATACCGTTAGACTTGGTTTGAGGTTAATGTTAAAAACTTACAACTTCTAAACTTGTGGGTACCTTCACACTTAAAAGCGTTTAAAAGTAATGACAGTCGTCATCTTTACCATTGCGGGTGATTGCGGCTTGCGGTTTAGAAGAAGTATAAGAGCACTAATTTAGTCATTATTGAGATGCGCTTCGTCTTTTTTTAAACTCTACCCTACTTTACCTTAATAGCTGAAGCGGAATAGGCCCTAATTAAGACTTTCATTATCTTTATGTTAAGCGTCTTTAACCGTTTTCTTTAAATTGGGTTCTTTGAATATAAGAAAATGCACCAATATTTTTGGACTTTTCAGCACAGCGAAACGTGTTCCTTTTCAAACTTGCCGACTTCTTTGATGTTGTCCGGCTCTAGATATGTACTTAATTTATATATATGTATGTAAAGGTATTTGTTATAGTAAATATATATGTATGTTTATTTTACCTACAATATATATATATATTGTTATTCAATTTTACTTCAATATTTATTTCAATATTTATGCACCTGCCATGTTATCTCTCCACCACCCTTGGTTGACTGATAGAGAATGCCTCAGGCATTACGTACTTGCCTACGTACTTGTATGTTGCATGAAGTTTTAAATAAATAAATAATTTATGATCTACCAGAAAAAGCAATTAAGTCACATAACATTTACACCTACATACCTATATTTCTTTTACAGTAGACGACAACGGGTCATCATGCTTCCTCCGTGTCGAAGAAAACGGTTTAGAATGCGAGTACAAGTACACATACTCCCCCGAATCCTCTGGGGTCGAGATATCCATCAGTTCGAAGGAGTGTTACACACCAACCAGCGCTAAGATCATGACGAACAGTTTGATAATCATGGGTTGTGTGATAGCCATCGGTTTAATTATTATTTTGTTCATCAAGTGCGCTCAGGTATTCTCCGATAGACGCGCCTATGCGAAATTCGTCAAAGAAGCCCAAGAGAGCAGAAAGAATATGCAAGAATTGAATCCTCTTTATATTTCGCCTATTTCAGAGTTTAGACTGCCTGATTCGTTTCCTAGGGATAAGATTGAATGAAACGAATTGTTAGGTAACGTTATTTGAGCTTGTTATGATGTTCTGTTTCTAGTTAAATTGTACTTATTTCCTTAATTGGTCAAGTTAGGGTAAGATAAATGGATCCCACTAGTGGCAAAAACTGTCACTTTAATTTGATTTGTACTGTACTTATTACCATTGCTTTACTTTAGTTTTGTATATTAGTTGATTTGTTTGTAAAAGTACTTAATTTTAAGGGTTTTATGAGCATATATATTTTTGTATAAAGTTTTTCAAATCTTATGAGATGCGAAACATGAATTGTCATAATATGCTATGTGGAATAGAATGTATACTGATCTTCTGTTGCATATTGTATAGTTATAATGCCTGGACTATGCGTCTAGGTTGCGTAGGCATTGCGGCCGTGCTCCTCTCGTAGCAAATACGTAGACCCCGCGTAGCAGCAGCGTAGACCCCGCGTAGCAAGTGTAGCATCTGCTTAGATTTCTCGTAGCAGCTGCGTAGACCCCGCGTAGCAGGTGTAGCAACTGCTTGGACTTCTCGTAGCAGCTGCGTAGATTCCGCGTAGCAGGTGTAGCAGCTGCATAAGCTCGGCGTAGACAACGCACAAACTCTTCGTAGCAACGAGTCAAAAATAAAGATGCCGTAGCCTGACATGCTTTAAAATATGAATGCTAAACTATGTTGATTAATAAATAATTATTTTACAAACTTGAAATATTCACGTTTTTAAATATTCGTCATAATATTCGCCTGTGCCTGTAATATTTTGAATAGTACAAAACATATTTTATATACTGTTTTTAGATTTGTAGTTAAGTTTTCAAGTTGTTGCCATTTGTGCCTTCGTCATCACGTATTTTTAAATGTTCAGATTTAATGGCTTTTACTCTTATACAGGATATCTTTTAATTAATTGGCAACACTTCATAATAATATGGTGAAAGTACTCGTGATTGTCACATATGGGTCTTAAATCTTTTCAAAGATTGCCGAACGAAACGAATTTAAAGTTAACCTGTATATGCCTTTTTTTTAAATTGCATAATAAAAGTAGTGTTACTGAAAAATGGGTCTTTTACTGAACAAGACAGAGTCTTAAAGAAAATAATTATTAAAGAGTATTTTTAGGCTGAGAATATTATAGTATTTTTGCTAGTCTTGCAGCATTGCATTTTACGTCTTTGAAGTAACAGTTTTTATGAACAAAAAAACAGTTACACAAACAGTTCATTAATTTATTAAACTACAATTAGTTTATTAAAACCTACACATCTCACTTTTAAGAATCACAGCGAGTTCGGTAAAATTGTAAAAGTATTAAAATAAAAAAAGAATAAAAAGTTATTTCTCTTTCAATCGACAATGATACTACCTACATTTGAACAAAATATGTAACGAATTTTATGAATAAAACTCGTTTCTACATTAGTAGTTCCTACGTATAAGTTGTTTTGTCTAAAAAAACTGTTTTTAATAAAATGTTTGTAAATAACTAAACCAAAAATAAAACACTTGTTAACATTTTCATGGTTTTATTATTTTGACGCGTTCATAAAAATCTCATTTTGATTCTGAATAATTTGTAACAATCATAATGAGTACAACTGAATGCATCAATCACTTCCACCGCAACATATTGGTAAAAAAATAATAAGTACAGGGAGGTAACACTATGTCCCGTTTTTAGTAACGCTAACCACAACAGCCTTAGTGAATTCCTAATTATTTTTGCATAGTTGGATTTTCAACTCTCGGCGTTGTACCGAACGTCGAATCCAAAAGATCCGTTTCATTTAGGCTTTCTCTTAGGTGTCATCTAGAGTTTGTTAAAACGGGCATCACTGATGTTGCATCAGTATGTTAGGTTAGTGTAAACTGCACCTTATCTACGTATAAATTGAAAAGTTCCATGTAGCTATTTTTCTTTTCAGCGAGTACTTATGAAAGCAGAGTTATCATTGTTCTCAAAGCTCAAAGACAAGGAATACAAATAATTTATTATGTTTTTCATTTAAAAGTTGTCATTGTATAGTTCTCGCCAAACTTCTTGGCCGCCCTGAAGTTGGCTACAATGGCTGCGCAGTACTAAATCTCATACAACAAAATTAGCACCGATCCATGCCTTGCGCATCGGAAAGCCAACTTCAGGGCCGCCAAGAAGTTTGGCGAGAACTATACCATGTAACTTATTTTGACTTTTAATTCATTTTCAATCTTTCGATCAGTTGATTTTTTCTTGATATTAGAATTGGTCCCATACCATAGAGTTGTTCATAGGAGGCCTATGTCCACTGCTGGACATAGGCCTCCCCCAGGCGTCAGCACATTGACCGATACCGAGCGTCTCGCATCTAGCGCCTTCCCGCAACTTTAACCAGGTCATCGGTCCACCTAGTGGGAGGCCTTCCAACGTATCGTCTTCCGGTTCGGGGTCGCCATTTCGGATGTTTTCGGCCCCATCGGCCCGGATGGCCGATGGGGCCATCCGGGCCGATGGGGCAATGGTCCCTGCCCATCTGCCCTGTTCATATTCATGAGCAGAATATAATTTCTCCCCTAAAAGATTGTCAACGAATTAAAAGACACATGTAGTTTAAAAGAAAAGCGCTGCCTAGATAATTTGTCCAGTTTACTCTAACACGGTAACAATATTGTTATCAGCAGCCGAATTGCGTAAGTATATTATCCAAAGCAAAAGAATCGATTCCTTCCCAAAAACGACTTTTCGTATCAGTATGCACTAGGTACGTAAAGTCGGTTTTGGGAAATAAACGATTCTTTTGCTTTGGATAATATACTTACGCAATTCGGCTGCTGGAATACTATTAAATAACTAACTAAACATATTTACATATCCTAAGCAGTTACAGTGTCGTCCCATTCCGATATATTAAACTTAAACATACTTAAACAAAAATAAATCTTATTTTATAAGAGGTATACTTGTAAGTACAGGATGCTCTTTTTTCATAATGTTTTTAATTATTATTATTTATCTCTTCAAATAATATCATAAAAATTAAAATTTATAGCAAAAAAGTACAAATTTAATTACTAATATTAGCGGTAGAAAAATCTTATTATAAAATCACATCCGGTATAACTTAATTAAATCTTAGTTTGACTAAGTACCACAGGTGTCCATACTCAACTAATTCGTACAGAATTAAAAAAAAAACAATATGTACATAAGTTAGTACCTTATTTTTATACATATCTATAAAGTATGTGAAAGATAAAATTGTGGTTTTGTTCTGGCATTAGTGCCTAAAACACGACAGATTTTAAATAAAAAATGGTTAAAAAAATGCAGGGGTGATTCAATTGGATTCAAATATACTTCAATGAAATAGTTTGAACGACGAATCATTTATGAATGTTTCAGCAAAATTTGCTGTATGATGCCATGCAGTTGTTAAAAAATGCATATTAGTCTTGAAAAGGTATTGTCCCTTCAACAATACGAAAAATAATAAATGCGTACATGATGTCGTTATAAATACATAAGTATATAGGTGTCCTAAGACATTGTTAGAGTTGTGATTCTGTACACCTATCTCAAATCCCTATATTTTTCTGTACTTTACCATAGCTTTTTATTGCATTTGGAAACACACAACTACAGAAAAGATGCAAGCGTTATCTACTTACAAGTTGGTTCCTAAATGCCCAATGGCAAACGAATATACATATTTTCTAGTTTTTTATAAGGCCCCATCAATTTAAGTTTAAAAGGCAACACAGCAGTCATAGTTTTAGTACGATAACATGCGATAATGAGCACAGTGAGTGTCAAGATACAATATTATTGTAGTATGTTGTTCATATAATTTCATATCAAACTAGCCGTAACTGTTAACCTGTTCTAACAAAGAGGTACGAGAGATTCGACCTTACTGTTTAATTTCAACGATTCAAAAATTGTTTTTTTTATTTTTTTTTATAATTAAAATGCATTGTAAATAACTTGATGTTCTATCTAACACTATAATCAATGATTATAGCAGGGTTGTAACATTTTGTGAAAATAGTTACGCCAAAATTTTTCTTTGTTTTTATTTGGATAATTTTACAACCTGCTGTATACAGAAGTTATCCAAAAAGTTTTTATGAAAGGACATAGTCATCAAATGGTTACTCCTTTTTCTAAGGTATCTTATTGCATTACCCAATTAATTTTGCTGTCTATCTTTCTTCCATTTGACTAATTTCTCGTATCCAGGTTAGCATGAGCCTCGCCTCTCGCCTCACATAACTAGTGCTATTTCAAAACCCGTCTTATAATGTTACACTTGTCGGTCGTGTCGTGCAGGTGGCAGCACTGTCATTGGTCCAGCAGTAGCTCCGTGCTTGACGTCCAGAGACTCTGGCTTGCTGGCAACTTTAGTGGCCACAGGCGTCGAACGAGCGGCGGTCATTGGCACGGGCACTGCGTCAGGAACTAATCCTCGGATCAGCTCTGATATGCATGGCCATGGCACCAACCTGGAATGTGGAAGTTTTTGATGAATTTGGATGTTCAAACAAGACATGGTAAGCAAGATATAGTGACAGGGCAAATGGAGACTTCGATCTAACAAGAGGTTGATTTTGGACTTCGCAGCTATCAAGAAAATCCAAAATGTCGATGTCAAACTCTCGTAGAAAGTAACCTTCAAGGTAACAGTGTACATTGTTCAGATGGTATGCCAGTGTTAAAATTATAGTTTAGTCAATTACACAATTCTCAAAGCAAACGCCAGGAAACACTTGTACTTGTATCTGCATTCTGCATTGACTCAAATCAATGCCTGATTGCACCAGTTCTTACGTAGGTCGTGTCAGATGTCATACAGAAGTGTTGTGTCATGTCATGCTAGTTGACTTACCACTTGAACGGCAGCAAGACGCGGAAATAGCCAGGAATGAGGGCGAAAGGTTCGTCCGTGCGGATAGCAAGCACCACGCGGTCGGCAACGTCGTTGGAGTTCAGTTGAGGCACGAATCTGGAAGCACGGATTTTACAGTTCATATTTTTCTTCCTTTTGTCATCTTATGGCATTAGTTGACAAACAATACGATGGAAAGTAAGTAGTCTATGTCGCCTATGGTTGCCACCAGTATATGTTGCCATCCATGGAGACATACCGACAGGTGGCAATGTTTTATTTGCTTGTACCTAATTCTGTTGTGTATGGATCCTTTGTTTTAATTCATGTTCATGATTATCCGTCCATATGTAAAATAGGAGCTCAGACAACATGGGCTAGCTCTCAGGGTTGGTCGCATCAACCCGGATTTCCAGCTAAAGACGTGGTTCAAAATGATTAATGTATTACTAACAAGTTTTAAACAAAATAATTGCCGGCTCTGACGCAATAACAAAAATGCAAAAGGTTTTCAATAAGTAATTAAATGTTTTTTTATACTTGAAACTTTTGAAGGTCGATGTAAAATATGGGATAAACTTACAAAGAATGCATAAGTTTTTGCTTAAATTGTGGTGTGGATTGACGTCAATAATTATATTGATCAAGGTATGTATAAAAACGCGAAGACAAAGAAAATCAACCCAAATCATCACCTTGTGTTCTCACATAAAAAAATATAAAAAAGCAAATGCTGAGTTGGTAACCCTTTCGGTATGGGCACGCACCGCGTAATACTTAATAAACCTTCTTTGTACTTTTTTTTTACTATTCTCCTCTGTTACTTTGTGATTGTTTTTTTATCATTTATACGCTCGCGCTTGACCACCATCTCACCTGATGGTAAGCGATGATGTGGTCGACGGTGTACCCCGCTTGCCTAGAAGTAACCTATTCAATCTTGACTTAAAGACCCCCAGATTGTAGCTATAGGGCAACAGACTCCGGCAGGGAATTCCACTCCAGGGGATTGTCTGACTGCTATTCTACCAGTATTCAATTCGTTTACTCTTCGAAACAAATTAGTACTTATTCCATAGCCTCACCTAGAATTGACTTCTTCAAACATGCCAGTAGAGCGAATGAAGTATGGACATATGAGTGAAGTCCGAACTCCTGTGATGCCTTGGGTCTCCAGCTCCAGTCGCAAAGCCTCATCGAAGCCACAGGCAGCCGCCTTGGAAGAGCAGTAGTCCACCAGCTTGGCCACTCCGACGTGGCCGGCCATTGACGCAATGGTCACAATGTGCCCATCGTTGTTTTCGATCATGGATGGCAAGAACGCCTTTACCGTCTGCGAAAAAGAAAAAAAGTTACTAGGAGGGTTCATAGAGGTTTATTAGGGTCACCGAACCAAGTTCATAGCCCCTTTAATACTTTTTTGCAATTAACCGTCTGAAGCCAATAAATATTCGGTTTTTTATCAGCAAAAATTTTCCTCGCTGTTGAACATGCGTCAAGCATGAGTTAACAATGAAAAGGTGCGATGCCCTACCACAGTAAGATTTATTAGTTTAGGACGTAGTTTATTAAAAATTATGATAAAATCCGTTTTCGCGCTTGCTGTAACTGTGATTTAATTTTCCTATATAAAATTAATGTTACCCGCGTAAAATATGAATTATCGGTTCAATTGAAGCGTTAGTTGTTCCTACGTACTTTGGTTAATTTGTATTTTTCATTAATAATTTTAGTTTTAAATATGTTATTACTTCGAGAAATTAACGCAAATTGGTCATTGGCAATTTTATAAATTTATTTTGAGTTATATATTATTCATCATCTGCCTAGCCTTTTCCTAACTATATTGGGGTCGTCTTCCAGTCTTACCGGATTCAGCTAAGTACCAGTGTTTTACATGAAGCGACTGCCTATCTGACCTCCACAACCCAGTAACTAGGTAACACGGTACCCCTTGGCATAACTGGTGTACATAAGCTTCTGACTACTCGTAATGACTGTCAAAGATCTTTAAATGACAGCCGGGACCAACGGCTTAACGTGCTTTCCGAGGCACGGAGGAAACTCGGTATTTTGAAATGGTCACCCATCCACGGACCGACCTTGTCAAGCGTTGCTTAACATTGATGATCGACTCGTGCGGCTGTTATTATTTAGCCACGAGCTCCTCCCTATAATTATATATTATTATAATTTATATTTTGTTTATAATTTATTTATTTTTAATTACTACACATATCATAAATATGACGTAATTAACTGTCTTACTTAGCTTAAGTAGAGATAATCTAACATTAATCGTTACTTTTTCGGTACAAATTACTGCAGAACATATTTTTCTCCGTCGAGAAATATATGTTATAGTAGTAATTAACTAAGAAGATTGTGCAAGGGGAATGTTATGAAAATTAATGTAAAATTAATTCGGTTGATCTCCTTTGTTTAGAGCCACAGGATCGCACGCTGAGCAGACCCGCCTGCGACCAGACCAATAAAGCAGAATACCATTTAACTTTTAATATTTTGACTTACCCAGAAATGTGCTAAAATGTTAACATCGAAGGTTCTCTGGATGAGATGGTCGGGTGTGTCGAGGAGGTAGCTCCCGGAGACCACACCAGCGTTGTTAATCAGCAGGTTCACCTGAAAATGTTGACATTTTCTTTAATACCACTTTCATACAAAAATACATAATATTTTGCTCAATTATGACATGAATTTGGCAGTGCTGTAGTGATTATTATAAACATTAAATTATGATTAACTTGCTGTCAATGTTTCTGTGAAAAATTCGTTGGAGTGACATAGTCATAAATAAATAAATGATTTTCAAAGTTATGTCGGTCGTGTTCACAGTGTCAGTTTCAAGAGTGATAAATTCCCAAAAATATATCATAATATGTATACCCATGCCAAATCATAGCCGTCTAGTACTAAGAGTCTCTGAGCTAAGCTGCGGACGACACAGACATAGCGAAACTGTAAGGGTTCCTTGTTAACTTCGGCACCCTAAAAAAACATATTGAGTAAAAAAGGGATTCCGATGAGAATCGCAGATATAATTTTTAAAATATCATTTCTCATCATTGCGTTATTAATTATACAGAGTTGAATTAAATTATCAACGAATCCTTGCAGACGTCATGGGCAATATATGACGATAAAAAATCAAACTTTTATTGACAAGTAACTACAGAGTCAATGGCCGCCGCTGGTAGTTTTTAAAACTTATGAATTTGTTATTTTTTTCGTCATAAAAAAAATAACAAATATTTTATTTCAAATAAACCTTATAGGTACTTTTGACTTGTCAAAAAAAAAAGAATCGAAGAACGCGATAAGGCCGCCTGTTGTATGTTTGTTTTAATTTTAAGGTTTCCGTATGTAATTTTGTTTTTATCTTGGTCTACAATAAAGTGTATATAATAGTAGATTATTGCATCGAGCACAAAGTAATTTATTATTGCACCGAGTGCCTGATTTAGAGCCCGAGCGTTAGCGAGGGCTCTAATCTAACAGGCACGAGGGCAATATAAATTACTTAAGGCGAGGTGCATAATCTGCTTTTCTTTCAACTATTACCTATAGGAATAGTAGATAAAAGAAACTCATATCAAACAGTTAAAATAGAAGTTTAATTATTGAAATTAAAAGTTATACTTGAGCAATTATTAAACGTAAGGTTAAGTTTTGTTGGGCAAATTTATATTTGTTTGTTTAACTTGGGACTGAATAATATTATCAGACGAGTTAGATGGGCCTGGCTGATTTGTTACAATGAAGTCGTTATCACGGGAAGTAGATGGGCGCGGCCACGGGCGCGGCGAATGTCGAAAATCACTTTTTTAAATTTCTTTCATTTTTAAATCAGAGTTAGCAGCAATCATTTTTTAAATTTGGAACAAGTAGGATAGAAACGAATAATAAGTACGTAAAAAAAAAAGTATTGATATCGGCTGGCTGAATAGAGCTAATCCATTGAGATTGGCACCTTTTGGTGCGATTAAAAAAAAACTGTGCAATAATGAAATTTCATACATTTTTATTGCTCTAGAGCAATAAAGACTCGTTTTGTACTGAGTTTTTAGTGTGATTGTGATGAAATTAAAGCATAGTTGGCAGAAAATAAATAAATAAATCTAGTTGCACATTCGCAAGCGTCTATGGAGAAGAATGTGCAAGAAACTGCATGGACACTCTATTCAATTAGTTTTAATAACAATTATTTGGATACATCATTCTTGTTGGAAAAATACATATGTGAGAACGATGTAAAAAAACGTGCACTTAATAGCGTCTAGAGTAAAACGAACAATTAAAAAATAAAATAAGTACGTAATCAAAGTCATCGATATCCAGCGACAGTTTGTTAGTTAATTTATTAGATTACTAGCTAGCTTCTGCCAGTGGCTTCGCCCGCATGAAAAGTGTTTTCTTATCCCAAGAGAAGAGAGAGCAGTGGTGGCCCAGTGGTATCGGCCGCGACTTACAAGTTGCAGGTCGTGGGTTCGAGCCCAGGCAGGCGCTTTACTTTGTGTAAATTATTTCATCACCACTGCTCTCAAAACGGTGAAGGAAAACATCGTGAGGAAAGCGGCATGTCCTAGAACCAAAAATCATCCACCAACCCGCACTGGGCCCGCGTGGTGGATTACGGCCCATTCCCTCTCACAGAGAGGAAGCCTGTGTCCCAGCAGTGGGAACATTAATAGGCTGATGATGATCCCAAGAGAAGTTTATACCGCGATGAAAAAAGACTATAATCTATCGCTGTACCAAATTTCATCTAAATCCGTTCAGCCGTTCCGGCGTGATTGAGTTACAAACATACATCCTTCCAAACTTTCGCCTGGTTGTACCAAACCAATTATTTTTCTAGAGTCATTCTTATTCAGAAAATGACGCTAAAAGCACAACGCCATCTATCGAATATGGAGTTCAACAGTCCGAGTATCTGAATTGCGTGTTATGATATTTTACTTCTTGAAAACTTCATCTAACTTTTGATAGAGTGAACCGATTGCGATGAGACAAAAACTAAGTAATACTTCAAGTTACGGACTATTTTTATGTATAAAAGTTATCTACGTTGGTTTCGTACATTTTATGTGATGCGTGCACAAATAAACAGACAAACAGACAAAAAATGATAGAAATGGATTCTGTTGGTTATCCTTTGACAGCCTGGCTATTTTTTTTGGAACTATTTTCGATGTACAAAAACGACTTTTCTACAGATTTATTACATGTATTGATGATTAAGATGATGATAAAGAAATAAAAACATGGCAATGTTTTACTTTAGTGGGACCTATGGAACTTGGAACTTTATTTCTATCAACATATAATATAAATAGGACCCCGTTGTCAGAAAGAGACAAATATACTGTTCAAAAGTACGTTAGGGTAGCGGCCAGTCGCAAGACGGACTGAGTTCATTCAAGCTGGTCAGCTTGAGTTTGTATTGCCACGTAGACCTCTGTAAAACGTATCTACCTGAATATATAATTGCTACTGACGAATGTTATATTCAAGATCCTAAAACAACCAATGCAAACATGATTAATTGAATTGATGGTGAAATTATGAATCAAAACTACTCAAATTTTTCTGCACTAACAAGCTTAGCTAAGATTAGCAGCAACAATTTCGTTACACCAATTTGTATAGTTAATCAGTCCTAATTATAGTGCAAACTAGCTTTCCTTCGCAACTTCACTTGCGTTAGGCATGTTGACATGTTTCACCATGCCCCAACTTCCTGACCCAGTGCTGTATCAGATAAGACATATCCGTCATCTTAGGACCTTATCTGCATATTATAATAGCTTTTCTAGTCTATTGAGCGTTAGCTAGGAATATTAAGAACCTGAATATGGAGATTAAGGGTACACTAGTCGACGGCACAAACTATTTTGTGGGCGGAGTTGAAATGCATTTTATATCAACCGACAACACGTGCGGAAGAGATAGATGCTGTGATGAACAGTATGAAGCTAGTTCGCGTAAGAATACACACTTTTGCAAATTTGTAGTGAAATGGATAATGATTTAGGACGAAACCAAGTGCGCGAAATTTTATAAACAGACCTTTGGCAGTCTGGATATCATGAGAAAACGACTAAACGTATCTGTTCAAAATAAAATTATTTGCATTGTTGAACTAATAATCTATCCCTATATGGTGGCCGTTTTGCAATTTTCCGTCTTCTTATAGTATTTATTTGCGCCCAAAAATGCATTAAAATTAGTGTCGAAATGTGGAACTTTCGACGGTCATAACTTTCAAATATATATATTTTTTAATTTTTTGGCTCCATACAGGGCTAGATAATGATGAGACATATTGATATATTTTTTTTATTTTGAACGTACATTGTCAAACAGTGGAGTAATCCCTAGACTACGTTTGTATGGAAAAATTATCGACTAGTGTAACCCTAATATTGGAAACTAGGCTAATTTCAAAGATTTCTATTGTAACTTGATGATGTTACTGTTTTTTCACACTAATATTATAAAGGCGAAAGTTTGTGAGTGTGTTTGTATGTTTGTTACTCTTTCACGCAAAAACTACTACACGGACCTAGATGAAACTTAGCATAGAGATAGAGTATAGTCTGGAATAGCACATAGGATAATTTTTATTTCGGGAATATGTTCCCTTGGGATAATTTTCGACATTCACGCGGGCGAAGCCGCTGGCAGAGTGTATATAGAATACATAAACCAGAGATCGCACATTGCTTAGCTTACGTTCATTCATAAATTTTTAGGGTTCCGTACCCAAAGGGAAAAATCGGACCCTATTACTAAGTCTGTCTGTCCGTCTGTCACCAGGCTGTATCTCATGATCCGTGATAGCTAGACAATTGAAATTTTCACAGATGATGTATTTCTGTTGCCGCTATAACAACAAATACTAAAAACAGAATAAAATAAATATTGAAGTGGCGCTCCCGTTATTTAACTAAAGTCATGCCTTTTATTGAATGTTTAAAACTTATTTTCGTTTTAGGTAATTAATTACCTTGGGAACTGAAAATTTTGAAAAATATTTTTATAATGCTACATTGTTTTATATATATCTCTGTCTCTTAGTTCAATTCATTTTGGCTCTATATCTTAACCGACAATCATGCTATTGTAAAACATGTAATGAGCATGAGAGCAAATGAATAATTTATTAATATTAAAATTAGTACCTAATTTTTAATTGCCATCCACATTAATGTTTTTTGTTTATCCTTTTGTTGGAACAGCTTGATGACGTGTGATTGACAAATGTTATTATACTGTAAAAGATTTTATAAATGATAGTTTTTAATATTTCGTGTGCAATTAACATTTGCTGTTCTTAATCATCGACCGAGCTAGGACTAATCGCACGCACGGGCGAACTTGTGGATCTGGTGTTCGTGAGTGAATTTGTGTGCCTGGGCTCCATGATCACTGATCAGGGAGGCTGCGAGGGGAGATCCGGAGGCGCACGCAGATGGCCAAGGCTGCTATGAGCAAGTTGTCGAGGATTTGGCAGAACAGAAATGTCTCCAATAACACTAAGAAGAGACTCGTGAGAACTCTGGTATTCTCGATATTTCTTTACGGCTCCGAGTCTTGGGCAATTCGCTCGCTGGATCGGAAAAAGATAGAGGCGTTTGAAATGTGGTGCTGGAGGAGGATGTTGCGCATACCATGGTCGAATAAGTCCATTCTCGACCAGTTGAACATCAAAACCACTCTCCACGATCTGCTACCAACGAGTCCTAAGTTACTTTGGTCACATCGCCCGGAGACAACCTGGAAAAACTGGTTGTAGTGGGAAAGGTGGACGGAAAAAGACCACGCGGACGTTCACCTACTCGCTGGTCTGACCAGATCAGGGCCATTACGGGACTCACGGTGACCACTGCTATGAGAAGAGCCGAAGACAGGGTGGCTTGGAAGCAGCTCGTCGTTGACTCCGTCAAAGCTTTTCAAGACGGGCACGACCTTCAGAAATGAAGAAAACGAATAAGAAGAAATATTGGTTTGTCGTTTTTGGTTAGATTGAATTGCAGATTTTATTAAGATATTTAAATATGTTTTTTTTTTCTTTCTTGTACGTCTTTAATTTTATTTGATTCTGTTAGATTTTTTATTTTCTTTGCTTTTATTTTCAACAATATTTGTACGCCTTCCCGGCAGAATATAGCGCACTTTATAATATAACTTAAGATCTTTATGTAAATGCCTATTTTTCACAAATAAATATTCTGATTCTGAATCTGATTCTGAAACTTATATGGAATTAAGATTTTAAGTGACTTGTTTTATTTGTTCAAGTATTTAGTAGATAGGTACCTACATAGAATAGAATAGAATTTCTCTTTATTCGAGTATCCATGACTCAAAAGATGGTTAGTAAAACTTACAACTATGTTAGTAACACAGATATTAACAAACTGACACTTTAAAAACAAAACAACAAATAACAGTGGATCACCGTTGCGACAACCCATGTGAGATGGCACAACAGCGACCCACGAAATCACAGTCTAGGCGACACGAAATCATACTTAGGATACTGTTGGAGCTGCCCCACACCCTGCGCACCATAGATGCGCACCTTTTGCGCATGGTTGTGTAGAAACAATCTACATGTGCATCCGGAAACATCCCCGACGCACTTCAGAAGCGAGGCAGCCCCACCAGCATCCTAAACGCATTATTGTGTGAACGCGGAGGGCGTTGTACGATATTTTGGGTATAGCTAGCCCACAGGCTGCTCGTGTAAAAGGACATACAGTAGGCTCGAAAGAGCGTTATTTTGACCGAAAGTGAGCATCGCGCAAACCTGCGAGCCAGCATGTTCGCTCTAACCAGGCTCTGCAGGTACCTTTTAATTACCCAAAAGAACTATATTAATTACTTAAAAGTCTTCATGAGTTTGCTTTGTCAATGTTAGCAGTTTAACACATTGGTCTTCAAATCTTTAACTAACACCTTTTACCAATTTATATTTATTGACCATCAATAAGGAATATTTGAAAAGGACATTACATCAACAACCCAATTACCGAATGTAATTTTAAAGAAGAAAAAAAGGCATCAATATAGATTTTGGTTGGTATACCCTACAAATTATTTATTTATGTACCTATAAATTTAACACCTATAGGGTTTTTTTAAATGTAAACTAACTTTCAAAGGTTTTAGGAGGATAAAAAATATAGTTTATATTTTTAAATAATCCTGCCCAATCTGTACGTACCTTGCCGACTTCTTCATCAACCTTCTTTGCGACCCTGTAGACATCTTCTCTTTGGGTCAGGTCCACCACATACCCGTAGCATTTCCCGCCGATACCCTTCACTAGCTTTACCGTGTCTTCCAAGCCTGAAACAATACAATTTAGGTCATCAAAACCTTGACTTGCTACCTCGAAGAATACAATTTCTTTTAAATAAGCAGTTTTTTAAATATCTTCAGAATGTCAATGACAAGATTGCATATTTATAATTCAGATTTCAGGGTTACAATTTAGAATGTTCGGTCTAAGACATTGAAATAAAAATAAAATTGAATGTTGTTTTAAACATCACTGACATTTCGCAATACATAAAAAACGATCTTGATGAGGGGCTAAAATAAAACAACTTTGCAAAATGTCAATTATGTTAAACAAAAAGAAAAGTTTAAAATCTTAAAGTGCAACTTGTTTTATTTCAACAAAGAACTTTGCTAATGACCGTACCGGTTCAATGACCTATAACGAACTTGAACTTTTTGACATTCAAAAGTATTGTTGAGCACAAAAGTAATAAAAATGCCATTTCGCAGACAAGGAAATGTATGTGACGGTATTTCTCCGTAAGAGACGAGGCGTGCCTTTTGACGTGCTTGAGTTTATACTTTCATCTTTCATTATCTTCTTACTTGTGTACTTGAGTGTATGCTTAAGTATATTTTCTATAATGAAGTTGATGGCGAAGTCCATTAACGAGCCGGCGAGTCCGTTATAAGTAGGTATTATATTATAAGTTGGTATTTTTTTGTAAATTTCGACGAATGAGTGTAGAAAGTAACGGGTCGATGCAATACGAAAAATGATATGCGTATGTGAGTTTTATTGTCTGAACTTGAATAGGTACACGTTTTCGGGTGTGGCCAATAAGAAAATCATACTAAAAGTAATTGGAAACACGATATAAGAAATCTATGTATAGGAGCTCATATAAACTGTAGTGTGCTACAAATCAGTACTTTTTTTTTTTTCCTTTTCTAGTGTTCATCAATAGGATGGACCCTAATTTTATTACAATCTAGCCTTATAAATAGACTAATAAGTAATTTAATTATAACCTAAACTATTACATTGTTTTTACTAAGAATGTGTCCAATAGCACTTTTCTTATTGTCTCTATTAAGGCGAATACTACTTCTTACTTACTACTTCTTGTGTTTATTTGGTAGCAATTTCGTACGTTACTACACTATTCACATTCACTAACACTAAACACTAACTCTAACGGTTTTGTTATTTTTAGTCTTCTCACTATGTTTGTATGGTCGAGAAGCTGGGTTGCCTCGACGTTCAGATGCTGATGAAGTCTCTTTTTGTGAACTTCTGCAAATTTCTGGATCACTTTTTCGATGAACTCAACTTTTAGGTCCCGATGGAGGTCATCATTTCGTATGTACCAAGGTGCATTTACAATTTCCCTTAGCACTTTGTTCTGGAATCGTTGTATAATTAATATATTGCTCTGTTTGGTGCAGCCCCATAGCTGAATACCATAAGTCCAAACTGGCATCAGGACTTGTTTGTATAACAATAATTTGTTTTGCACGGACAGCATGGAGTTTCTTCCAAGCAGCCAATACATTATTTTATATCGGAAGTCGAGTTCTTCTTTTTTCTTCTTGACGTGGGATTTCCAGCGTAACTTTGCATCAAGGGTCATACCGAGATATTTGGCTGTATTCTCGTATGGGACTTGTTTATCATTAATATAAACTGGAGAATACTGGTGTTTTTTGTTGGTAAAATCTATGTGAACAGATTTGGATTCATTTAGTTTCATCCTCCATTTTTTGGTCCAGTCATAAACTTGATTAACAGCCTTTCTACCTTACCTTTGAACCTTTTCTACTGCTTCTACGTGGCTGTTTCCTACAGCCATTATGGCTGTATCATCAGCAAAAGTCCCAATCGTGTTATGCTCTAATTCAGGAATATCACAAGTGTATAGTATGTACAGGACCGGACCTAACACACTTCCTTGCGGTACGCCAGCTTTCATTTGTTTCAGTTCTGAGTAAGCATCTTCTTGTCTTGCAGATATATTAGAGTCCTATATTCTAAACAGAGTATTTAGAATAAGACAAGAAGAAAATCATTACTTAAAAAAAATATCACTCAAATGATCACTCAAAGGTTTGCTGGAAGAAAACGCCATTTGGAGTTAAGCTCGCTTTTGTACGTGAATTTTGTTATCAATTTGTTTAAATGTAATGTCTTGGTGTACAATAAAGAATAAAGAAAATTAGCATTTAGAAAAAGTGCCAAAAATGCGGTTTTTTGCATGTATTATTATTATTATTCTCCTTTATTCAATTTCTTTTCTTATTGTTTACATTTTTAAATTAAATTACGAAACAAAAACATTTAAAAATATAAAAAATAGAGGCCCACCGGTATCGGGAACAGGGTCCAAGCTACCGGCGGTCAGGGCTCCCGAGAGAGGAACCTCCTAACGATATTATTATTATTATTAAACCTTTTTATTGCCTTAACATACATAGAGTTTTTAACATTAGGTACACAAATTTACACAATTTTTAAGTTAAGGCCCCTGGCGGGTATAGGCCTCCTCCAACAATTTCCAGGTTTTTCTTGTCTTCGCTAGTTTTATTCAGTCTTCTTCAGCATTTCTTTTTATTTCATCTATCTATTTGCATGTATAGGGTAACTTAAATATTGCAGAATTCGTATAAAAATCAAATCTATCTTTAATCAAGACTCTAATTTAATGACAAATTCATTAAAATCTTATAATCTTACCCCAAATGCATAACTTTCCATTTCACACACATAACAGTAAACAGTTCGACCTACTTAATCACTGCTAATCAGATTAAAGTACTGTAATATACCAAAGCTTGTTAGTCTGTCCGTGTGTTTTCCCGTTGTCCGTGAAGCACGGAAGCAACAGCGCACACGCGCAGTGGCCATTGTCTAGCGTGCGCGGGAGATTTTTCTTTCAGCCGTGCTATCATACCGTACGGTTGCAGTTTGATACAACTTAGATATTACATTGATGTGTATGTAGGTCAAGTTCTAAAATAATCTTTTAAAATTTACGATTTTAAGTGGTTCTTTCCAAAGAATCGAGTTATTAAATTCCACTGTTACTCTGTTTCAAACTCTGTGTTGCAACGAACAAAACTAGCACTAGGTTATTTATATACCAGAAAAACGTTTTTATTCCTGCCTTTAGTCTAGTCTAGTCGAACGAACTTTGTTAAGCGAACCTGTTTGACGAATTTTGTTCATGTTATGTTACTTCTATGCTACGTCGTGCTCATAATGTCGTGGATGCGGATTCGGGAGCATAATGCTTGAGGACTTATTCAAGTTCTTGGTTAATAAGTGGCAGAAATCAATGGACATTTTTGTTTTCTCGGCTTTTGAACTTTTGCTTGTTAGCGTTTTCAAGTAACCATAAGTAATCAGTTTTGTAAAAAAATTGGTAAGGTTGATTTTATATCTAGACTTCAAGCCACAATAAGTTTACTCTCTCTCCTGGAAGTCTGGTCCGAAGAAACGCGTTCCATCAGGTTTTGGTAAACGCTGACCAGCTTCAATTACGCAGCTATACAGTCTTCGTGCAATATTAAAGGGCAAACAGTTTGGTATGCGTGCGGATTGTAAACGAGTGCTCTTGGCCGAATACTCTTGAAATATGCGCCGGATTCAATTGGTCGAACACGAGGCTTGTTTTGCAACGGAATCCGGTTCACCTTGACAGATTCAACTAATTTGGTCTATAATTTGGTTGCGTCTACGGTCTAATGCTGTAGGTACTAATTTAGTCGTGGGGTTTATGTTTATTGTCCATTTAATTATATACAATATTTTATATCTACACAATTTTTTTTTTTTTTTTTTTCCACGGGTTTTAATTATGCGGTTGGAGATTGGTTTCTGATAACAATTTATGTATTTTGGCAGCGGCAAATAAGTTGGTTTGCCAAGCGGGTGAACCGGGTCGTTATTGATAGAGCGGTTCCGCACTGGAATTCCGTTTCGAGTTCGAGTTCCAAATTCTATATCATATAAACTATAATATGTCTGAGTTCGGACGGAAAGAGTTCGGATATAGTTTATTTCAGTTCGGGTAAATCTTTTTTTTATCGTCGCAAATGGTGGTAAAATATTTACCATTCGCGATCTCTTAGCGACTGATTTGTTTCAAAGCATTCTTTTTCTGATGGCCGTTGGGGCAAACGATTCTGGAGTGGCGACCGCGAACCGGAAGACGTTGCGTTGGAAGGCCTTTCACCAGGAGGACCGATGACCTGGTGAAGGTTGCGGGGATCCGCTGGTAGCGGGACGCACGGGACCGGTCAATGAGGCGACGCTTCGGGGAGGCCTATGTCCAGCAGTGGACGTCTTTCGGCTGATGTGATGATGATTATTATTTTTCTTCTACTTTTAGAATAGATAGATTCACGATTTTATCAATGAAAGCGTGTCGAATTTTCGATAGCGTTTGTAAATATTTATGGGATTCCATGGGCCATGGGCCAAGTGCTATCCAAATGTCACGTGATAAATCCCTTGCATTTTACATTTCGATAATACATTTTTATTAATTTCAAAATTGGTGGATATGATGTCTCATCGTGAATAGGATGACACTCTGTCTAGAGATTTTTAGGCTCTAGACGAGTATTGTTCGTGAAGTTGGCTAAAGTGGCTGCGCAGTAGTAAATCTCATACAAAATAAAAAAGCAAAAAAATACTACTGACTTCCAAATAAGAAAACTACAAAGTGAAAAATAACTTTATTTTTGGAAGTCGGTGTCTTTCGTAGGTACAATTTTTTTTCGTTATGGACATCGACTTCCAAAAATAAAAGTTATTTTTCACTTTGTAGTTTTCTTATTTGGAAGTCGGTAGTATTTTTTTGTAAAAAAGTTTTTTTTTATTTTTCACTTTTTAGTTGTACCTACCTAATAGGCAAGTTGTTTAGTAAGTTTCCTATAACGCCAGAATAGATTACCCGAATATCATGAAACTTGAACAAAACCGATCAAGTGAGAGATGTATGTTATGAAATGGTATAAACAATAAACAGACATGCGATTGCAGCAGTCCCGAGAGATGTGCCGTTATTTATTGAAGAGTTCTGTTGTATATCTTCGAAGTTCTTCATCAGATCTTCACCAAATTAAAATGGGACCAATTTCGGACCATACTCTTTGAAACAAAAAAAGAATTTTCAAAATCGGTCCACAATTGACGGAGATATCAGTACACATAAATAAAAAAAATAAAAATAAAAAAACATATAAGAAGTCGAACATAGAACCTCCTCCTTTTTCGAAAGTCGGTTAAATAGCACCGTTTTGTGCCTTGCTCATCGAAAAGCCAACTTCAGGGTGGCCCAGAAGTTTGGCGAGCACTTATGTCATTCGATGTTAGTGGTGGCGATGGTTATTTGGGTTAAAATTACAAAATATGAGGCATTTATCACGTGACAATGAAATAGCGTTTGACATTCTCACACAATTTAGTCATTATTAATCCCTGACGGAAAATAAGGAATGTTATAAGTTTGTCGTGTGTACTTGTGTGTTTGTGTATCTGTCTGTGGCATCATAGCTCCTAAACGGATAAACCAATTTTGACTTGTTTTTTTTTGTTTGAAAGGTGACTTTATCGAGAGCGTTCTTAGCTATGTTTTATGAAAATCGGTTAAGCCGTCCAAAATTTTTGGGCGTTTTACTGTTTGCACTGGGTGTTTTCGCAAGATATCGTGTCATATTTACGTGTTCAATAGATTGTCGACCGAATCGTGTCTACTACTAGATAAATAATGTAGCATGAAATAAAACAGTGTCGGGGGTTTTTATTTTTTTAAATTTTACTTGATTCAATCGCTATCGTTACGGTTTCGATGATAAAATGTCACTTGTTTTAGGGCTCCTGGACGCATTTATTATAAAGAGATTTTTTTGCAAATGTATTTCACATCACATCATCAGCCTATTAATGTTCCCACTGCTGGGACACAGGCCTCCTCTCTGTGAGAAGGAATGGGCCGTAATCCACCACGCGGGCTCAGTGCGGACCAATAATTCGAAGCTATGTGACATCCACCAAGAATGCTTAGATTTTTTGGTTCTAACCCATGCCGGTTTCCTCACGATGTTTTCCATCACCGTTTTGAGAGCAGTGGTGATGAAATAATTTACTCAAAGTAAAGCGCCTGCCTGGGCTCGAACCCACGACCTACAACTTGTAAGTCGCGGCCGATACCACTGGGCCACAACTGCTAAAAAAACAAATAAAATATTTAATTTAACAAATATAATTTGTATGATTTTCTAACAAACAGATTAATTTATATTGTTTGGGTTTCCGTAACGTTGGTAATCGAATAATAAATCGATGTCAAAGTGATAAAACAGTGAATTTATAGCGTCCGCAGTTATTATTTTGATTGATATGATAGTTACCAAGTTTATAGCCCTGTTTGAATATAGTGCTAAATAATACCTATTTGGTTTTAACACAGTTGCAACAACAACTATTAAAAAAAACAACCGTTTATGCAAGGTTTTCTCAACGACAAAAAGCAAAAAATAATTGCGACTAGTACAAAAATAAAATGAAATATCTCGACCTGAGACGCATAAGGTCGGATGTCGAGATAGAACAACAAATAAAGGATTGCATAATGTTAATTAAATTTATCAACATACTTAATAAAGCATAGCACTCACTTAGCCGTTTGGGGTCGAAACGCTTGGGTCATGGGGCCCAAGTGCACGTCTCCTTTTTAAGGAGATCTCTCGCAGACTGATCGACACCGTGCGTGACCGGAGGGCTGGCTCTTTCTTTGCGCAAATAATCAGCATTGCCATTCAACGTGGCAATGCTGCCAGTCTTCTGGGCACGTTCCCGGATGACAGCGATGTGGATGAGTACTTCGACGCCTAAGTAACTACCTTTCTTTTGTATATAGTGTAAGTAGTAAGTTTAATTTTAAGTTTGTAAAGTTTACTTTTGTTTAGTGTTTAAGTATGTACAATTACATTAAATAAGCAATTTTACTTAATAAATATATGTGGCATACGTACATATGTATGGGTACCTAAACGTTGCACAATCTAAACATTTGGAAACTATTATTCTAATTGGTTTGGATCGATCGGTTAGTGACCTTAACAGTTTATTGCAATTAATTTGCATTTTATTTGCATACGCTTACAGCGATGTGATATCGTTCTGTAGGTTCTGTCTATTTAATGAAAACTGTACAAGACTGTTGAAAATGTGTGTTCCGAAAAAACAAAAATAGTACAAAGTCTTACATGCTTTTCACTAAAGATTAAACTCTAGAGGAAATCTACTTCTAATAAATATAAATATATACTGTATATCATTTTAGGGTTCCGTAGCCAAATGGCAAATAACGGAACCCTTATGGATTCGTATTCTTATATGTTATACATGTTATGTGAAAATAAAGTTACACAAAATTAATGTATATATTACCTACTGATTATTATGAATAAAAAGAAATCTAAACAAAAAAGATATGACTTTGAATAATAGTGTAAAAGATGGTTATGTTGAGAAAATATAGGAAAACAAATATAAGTATAATAAATGTTTATTGCTACTGACATTATGAAGTTGAATGCTTCGGAATTATGAACATTAGAGACGGAGTAGTTAGGAATTGTGATTGTTAGGATTAAAAATGTTAGGAAGAACATTTTCGGATTTCCAATTATCGGAGTTGAAAATTTAGGTGAACTTTGGCGCACCCATGGATAGGTCTTCAAAAATAATATTGAGGTTTCTATTTTTTTTTTCTAAACTGAATAGTTTGCGCAAGAGACATCCAAAGTGGTAACCCCCCCTGTAACTTCTAAAATAAGAGAATGATAAAACTAAAAAAAATATATGATGTACATTACAATGTAAGCTTCCACCGAAAATTGGTTTGAACGAGATCTAGTAAGTAGGTTTTTTTAATACGTCATAAATCGTAAACCGCAATTTACCAATTACGGAACCAAGCACGGAACCCTTCGTGCGCGAGTCCGACTCGCACTTGGCCGGTTTCTTATTAAATGATGGTTAAATGGAAAATGGAAATGAAATGGTTAAATAAATAAATAAATGAATACGTTCCTACATAATATGACAAAGACAAAGACAAAGACAAAGACAAAGATATTTTATTTCAAGTAGGCCACCAAGCGGCACTTTTGAACGTTAAAATAATAATAATTGATTCTACCGTGCATTCGGAAAGTAGCTTGTAATGGAGAAGAATGCACAAGAAACTCCATACTTACTCTTTTAAAAAAAAAAAATACAATATTTAGGTACATAAGTACATACCTTGATGAATGAAATTGAGTTTATACAATTACAAATATACTTATACAGTCTTCAGAAGGTCCAACAATAATTCAAAACAATAATGTTCCGCATATCACTTGTTTTTGCGGCCTAGTGGCTGTGGAGCTGGACTAGCATTTAGCCAAGCATTTTTATCAGTGATGTAATCCCCCAACTTATAATATGCCAGCCTGCATAGTGTGCGTTTTATGCAAGTTTTAAATTTCGTCTCATTCAGTTCAAGAATGTGAGGAGGAATTTTATTGTAACATTTTGTACAGTACCCCATGAAAGATGAGGCTACTTTAGCCAGTCTGAAACCTGGTTGAACTAATTGGTCCCTATTTCTAGTAACATAATCATGTCTGTCGCCGTTTTTACTAAAAAGATGTAAATTCTTTCTCACGTACATGATGTTTTCATAAATATATTGACAAGGAACCGTCATGATGTTAATGTCCTTAAACAGTTCCCTTAGAGAATCGCGCCGGCGAAGATTGTATATCGCTCTGATGGCTCGTTTTTGCAGAATAAAAATTGACTCAATGTCTGCAGCCCTTCCCCATAGTAAGATACCGTAAGACATTATACTATGAAAATAACTAAAATAGACTAGTCTGGCGGTATCCACATCCGTTAACCGACGAATCTTTCCAACAGCATAAGCCGCCGAACTCAGCCGCCCCGCAAGGGATACCAAATGAGGACCCCATTGCAACCCCGAGTCTAGCGTGATCCCTAGGAAAACCGTTTTATCGACGAATTCTAGCTTCTCCTTGTTTAATATAATGTCACAATCAGTACTTTTGACATTCGGCAAGGAAAATTTTACGCACTTGGTTTTTTTACCATTTAAAACTAAATTATTGGCAGTGAACCAATCCTGAACCTGCCGTAGCGCGTTATTTACGTCGTCAACCTGACAAGTACGTCTATTTATTTTAAAAATTAAAGATGTGTCATCAGCAAATAACACCATGTTAAGTTTGTTTTCCAATAAACGGGGTAAATCGTTAATGTACACTAAAAATAAGAAAGGACCTAAAATTGAGCCCTGGGGTACACCCATTTTAACGTTTAACCCGGACGAATTCACACCGTTTATTTGAACTAATTGCTGTCTATCATTCAAATAAGATTTAACCAAACTTAACGCTGATTGACCTAGCCCGTAATGCTCAAGTTTCCGAAGTAATGTTTCATGATTAACGCAATCAAACGCCTTCGACAGGTCGCAGAAGATACCTATGGCATCCTGCGAATCTTCCCACGCATCAAAGATGTGTTTTAATAGAGCGACACCAGCGTCAGTTGTACAACGTCCTCTGGTGAAACCATACTGTCTATCATGCAAGATGTTATTCGTATTAAAATGAATGAGCATTTGATTTAGCATTATCCTCTCAAAAACCTTGCTGAAAACCGGCAACACGGATACTGGTCTATAATTATTTGTGTCTTTACTGTCCCCGGATTTAAAAAGTGGTATAACCTTACTATATTTCATTAGATCCGGAAAAACGCCTTGATCCACACACAAATTGAAAATCAACGCTAAGTACGGCGCTATAGTCTGAATTATGGAGGTACAAGCTTTGATGGACATTCCCCACAGATCTTCAGTCGGTTTGATCTTGATTTGCTTAAAAGCTTTTATTACTGTCATGGGGTTTATATGTGAAAAGTTAAATACAATCGGGCAGGCTGAAACGTTCGCGTTTAATAATCCAAAAGCAAGCGAGGGCGAAGAATTTAAAGTTTCAGTAGTTTTAATTGGGATGTTGGTAAAGAAATTAACAAATTCTTGCGCAACTTTTTTGTTATCTCTAATAAGTCCGTGTGTGGTCTCAAGCGTGTAATCACTACTATTTCTTTTATTCCTATTCGTTTCATTGTTTATAATCTTCCAAACCGTCTTGATTTTATTTTCTGCTAATTTAACCTTATTGCTAATGTACAAGACCTTAGCTGCCTTGCAAGTATTTTTAAAAATTCTTGAGTAAGTAGCAACATACTTATTAAACGTTTCAGTGTTAATACAGGGCTTAAGGCCATATAGCTCGTAAAGTCTTTCCCTACTTTTTCTAAGTCCTGTAGTCGCCCAGTCACTGAATAAAAACTTAGGGCATATAGTTTTAGTTTTCTTCTTAAAAGTGTTATTGAACTCTTTTTGAACCACTGAGAAAACTTCATCATACAAAATATTACCATCATTCACTGTGAGGTCCTGGTTGCTTAACTTACTGATTAAAGTGCTGTTAAATTTATTTAATTTACCGGATGTTATTGGTCTTGATTGAATCTGCACTTGTTTTATTAGCATAATGGACTCAAAGGCTACCAGTAGCCCACTATGATCCGAAGGCAGATAATTTATAATGGCCTTGTCCAAGTAGTTGCAGCTACAAAAAACATTATCAATACATGTAGCAGAAGTCAGTGTAGTTCGGGTTGGTTCCATAAACACATGTGACAAATTAAATGATTTAAAGAGATTTACTAACCTACTGCTGTCTGAATTATCTTCTAGAATATTAATATTAAAGTCACCACAGACAATTATTAGTTTATTACCCATTGCAAGTTTTGCCAAAACATCTTCCATCACTGACTCGAATATAGAGTAGTTCTTATAATTAGGGGGTCTGTAAACGCACACTATGACATGCTTATCCAGCTCAACACAGGACAGTTCAACACTATGTTCAACTGATAGGTCTACTATATCTTTACGAGGTTTTGATTTAATACCATTTTTAATTAATATAAGTGAACCCCCACGCAACATAATATTTCTGTTAAAACAACTGCCCACAGTATAATTTTCATAATTGATTAACATTGCATAATCTTTCAGCCAATGCTCAGTGAAACAAACAATTTCATACTTAGATTTTTCTAAAAACAGTTCGATTTCCAATTCCTTCGAAGAAAAACCCTGAATATTCTGATGGAATAATTTCAGAGAATTCTGCTCAGACCTTTTTTTCAAATTAAATTTTTGCGAGCAAGAAGGTACCTTTTTGATGGTGGATATACTCGTAACTACTCCGTTATTGGTACCCTCCCTTGTCCTATCAACTAGTTTAAAGAATAAATATTAATAGCATTTTTGCTAACGTTATTCAAGGTATTGACCATATTTAAATTAGTACTATTACTAATATCAATAATAACTGGATACTTCGACATACTACTTATGTCTGAGTTTAATGTATAAGATAATAGCCGAGCTATTTGATGTCTTACCCTAAGAGGCAGATACAAAGTATCGCCTGTCGACTTTAATTTACCAACAAAAATGTTGATGTCAAAAAAAACTAGTTTATCACTATAGTGACTCACAAGAAAGTGCAGATGCTTATTAAGCATGTGAATGTGATTATTTTGTCTATTTGACAATTTATCCAAGTAAGGGAAGGCACACAAAATAATTTTATTGTAATTTAACTTTAACATCTCTTTTACACACTCAGTGATGTCATCTTTTTTTACTTTTATACTGTTACCTACAAAAACAGTTATTT
This sequence comes from Orthosia incerta, assembly GCA_948252205.1. Classification (NCBI taxonomy): domain Eukaryota; kingdom Metazoa; phylum Arthropoda; class Insecta; order Lepidoptera; family Noctuidae; genus Orthosia; species Orthosia incerta. Next base: position 11,072,681 of record OX411759.1, read on the forward strand.
TGGTATCTGGTTTGTATATATTCTTTGTCACAGATTCCATTATTTGCTTGTATGATGACCCGGGCATGCAATAATTAAAAGTGGAATGACTCTGATTGCCATTCATTAATTTACCTAAACCTTTTCCAACACCATCCGAAAACATAACCGAATGAAAACCTTCTTTTCTATGACTAGATGAAAAGCCAGCACTTTCAGGCCGGTCTAATTGAGGCAAATCTTGTGCTACATTAGAACTGTCTTGTGCGAAGACAGTGTCTTGAGACACCCTCTCAGCTTGGACCGGGTCCTCCGCAGCATCAGGCTGGACTGCAATTTGATTTGAAACTGTCTGGCAGTTACATTGACACATCACTAACTCATTTGCGGCCAAAATGTGTTCTTTAATTTGTAATTTTAAATTTACATATTTATTGTAAAGAGAACTAAGTCTGTTCTCAAGTACCTGGATTTCTGTCTGTAAGCGGTGTGTGTCTATCTCATAGATATTTTTGCTGTCTTCTAATTTAATTTGGTAATTATTTAATTTATTAACTAGGTCAACACGTTCTTTCCTGAGTGGAATATTTTTAATAAAGAATTTGTGTTGTTTCCTAAACTTGTTACAATTTCTAATTATTTTATTTAGTTTTGCATATTTTTTGAGTTTGTTATGACTAACTTTGGAACAATTTCTCTGTTTTATTAAAGAATCTTCAGTTAGGTCAATTGTTGGTATTGAATCAGGTTTAAAATTTGATTTAATAAGTTCATCATACAAATGGCAAGTTTCATCAACCCGAGTTGATTCCTGTTCCTTTTGTAATTTAAAAATATGAGAGTTTGCGTGAATCAATTCTTCTTCTAGATCCCTAACTTTACTTAAAGCCTCCTCATAAAGATAACTGCAGTTATTGAAACCATCCGTGACTACCCTCAGTTGGTCGCGTTCATCTACAACATTCTGGTATTTCTGATTAAGTTCAACTAGCTCCCGTTTAAGGATTGTGTTTTTATAAACAATGTTCTCAACTTCTACTTCACAATCCTCTCTCTCTTGCAACATCATATGTAGTTATTATTTCAGTAAAATTAGATGCAGAATTATTTGTAGTCTAGGTATACAGATCAGCAGCCTTATTGCGTAATGAATTCGCAAAAGGCAAAGGGCAAAGAGTATGAACAGTCGACCAATCACAATAGACGGAAATCTACATCGCGTCTTTCATCTCGCCATGTGATTGGTCGATTGTTCATACTCTTTGCCCATTGCCTTGCCGAATTCATTAGGCAATAAGGCTGCAGGTTTCTAAAGCTAGGAGCAAATTATCGGACGCGGCTGACGGACGCGACTGACATGAACAACAAATTGTGCAAACTATCGGACGTAACTTTGGGCGTTCTGATGTCCGATAGACATCTGGCCCGCTGGATCTTTTTGTCTGGGCACACATAATATATAAGTCGCGGCTGTCAGTCGCGTCCGTCAGCCGCGTCTGATAGTTTGTGCCGACTTTAACTCGCTAGATAGAAACATTACAGACCGACCGCAGTGTACCCACTTGCATGAAGACAAGCAATTTGAAGAGTTTATTTTCTCGAAAATAATGACGATAACAACTATAGGGTTGTGGAGAAGTCAACATAAAAACTATGATGGCCGTTTAAATGCGCCAATAAATTCGAATTTGTCTGAAATCTTTTTAGAATCGAAAGATTTCGGACAAATTAGCCGGTTCGGGCAAATGGGATCAGACTATTACGTTCTTTAACCCAAAGCAACCTTTTTAAGGTCCAAACATACAGTCACCAAGCGACAACACATTTTCACAGAAGCTTTGTAAAAAAACAAATGATTATAATAAACAAAAAACGCGACTGCGTTAAAATAAGTAACTGAAAAGAGAAAAACAAGTACAGGTATAATTTATATTTTAAATATTATGAAGTGCTGCCAGCGGTTACAAACGAAGTTTTGGTAGGTTTTTCTATAATTTTTGTTTGTTCGCCTGCAGCACCTTATAAAAAATTGTATCACCCCCTTTTTTGGAAAGGGGACGCCATATTAAAAAAATATATAGCCTATATCACTCCCACAATTGAGACGAATCCAACGACACGTCATCTATATATATAAAAGAGTTATGTCATAATCCGTCAAGCCGTTTGGGCTGTAGAGCGTGCCACAGAAATGGACATACGTACGCTCGAAAAACATTACCCTCCCGCCATCGGGTAAAAAGGCTTGACGCTTCGTTCTCACATTGTCATGTCGGCATCGTGTCTATGTGCGGGTAATTTCCGTAGGTCTTGCGTTCACAGCTCTCGCACGCTGGCAGTTATTTTCCCAGCCAATTTTGTACCATCACCATAACTTCATGACACTATCCCTGAGACGTCAAAGCACTTATTAACAAAGCCTATTTGCATTTTAATATGGAACGTTGAATTGTGGAAAGCCTTTTACTATAGCTGTTGCGTTTTGGCATGGTAATAATGGTCATTGACCGTTCCCTAATATCTCCTTGTAGAAAGGGGAACACTCTGTACCCATCATTTTCTGTAAGTAAAAACACAGGTAAAAACGTTGACGACCACAATAGATATAATAACGGCTTATGTGAAGACATTGCCGTTAAAGGCATTAATATAGATTTAAATAAATAAGTCAAAGACAAAGACAAAGACAAAGACAAAGATATTTTATTTCAAGTAGGCCACCAAGCGGCACTTTTGAACGTTAAAATAATAATAATTGATTCTACCGTGCATTCGGAAAGTAGCTTGTAATGGAGAAGAATGCACAAGAAACTCCATACTTACTCTTTTAAAAAAAAAAAATACAATATTTAGGTACATATGTACATACCTTGATGAATGAAATTGAGTTTATACAATTACAAATATACTTATACAGTCTTCAGAAGGTCCAACAATAATTCAAAACAATAATGTTCCGCATATCACTTGTTTTTGCGGCCTAGTGGCTGTGGAGCTGGACTAGCATTTAGCCAAGCATTTTTATCAGTGATGTAATCCCCCAACTTATAATATGCCAGCCTGCATAGTGTGCGTTTTATGCAAGTTTTAAATTTCGTCTCATTCAGTTCAAGAATGTGAGGAGGAATTTTATTGTAACATTTTGTACAGTACCCCATGAAAGATGAGGCTACTTTAGCCAGTCTGAAACCTGGTTGAACTAATTGGTCCCTATTTCTAGTAACATAATCATGTCTGTCGCCGTTTTTACTAAAAAGATGTAAATTCTTTCTCACGTACATGATGTTTTCATAAATATATTGACAAGGAACCGTCATGATGTTAATGTCCTTAAACAGTTCCCTTAGAGAATCGCGCCGGCGAAGATTGTATATCGCTCTGATGGCTCGTTTTTGCAGAATAAAAATTGACTCAATGTCTGCAGCCCTTCCCCATAGTAAGATACCGTAAGACATTATACTATGAAAATAACTAAAATAGACTAGTCTGGCGGTATCCACATCCGTCAACCGACGAATCTTTCCAACAGCATAAGCCGCCGAACTCAGCCGCCCCGCAAGGGATACCAAATGAGGACCCCATTGCAACCCCGAGTCTAGCGTGATCCCCAGGAAAACCGTTTTATCGACGAATTCTAGCTTCTCCTTGTTTAATATAATGTCACAATCAGTACTTTTGACATTCGGCAAGGAAAATTTTACGCACTTGGTTTTTTTACCATTTAAAACTAAATTATTGGCAGTGAACCAATCCTGAACCTGCCGTAGCGCGTTATTTACGTCGTCAACCTGACAAGTACGTCTATTTATTTTAAAAATTAAAGATGTGTCATCAGCAAATAACACCATGTTAAGTTTGTTTTCCAATAAACGGGGTAAATCGTTAATGTACACTAAAAATAAGAAAGGACCTAAAATTGAGCCCTGGGGTACACCCATTTTAACGTTTAACCCGGACGAATTCACACCGTTTATTTGAACTAATTGCTGTCTATCATTCAAATAAGATTTAACCAAACCTAACGCTGATTGACCTAGCCCGTAATGCTCAAGTTTCAGAAGTAATGTTTCATGATTAACGCAATCAAACGCTTTCGACAGGTCGCAGAAGATACCTATGGCATCCTGCGAATCTTCCCACGCATCAAAGATGTGTTTTAATAGAGCGACACCAGCGTCAGTTGTACAACGTCCTCTGGTGAAACCATACTGTCTATCATGCAAGATGTTATTCGTATTAAAATGAATGAGCATTTGATTTAGCATTATCCTCTCAAAAACCTTGCTGAAAACCGGCAACACGGATACTGGTCTATAATTATTTGTGTCTTTACTGTCCCCGGATTTAAAAAGTGGTATAACCTTACTATATTTCATTAGATCCGGAAAAACGCCTTGATCCACACACAAATTGAAAATCAACGCTAAGTACGGCGCTATAGTCTGAATTATGGAGGTACAAGCTTTGATGGACATTCCCCACAGATCTTCAGTCGGTTTGATCTTGATTTGCTTAAAAGCTTTTATTACTGTCATGGGGTTTATATGTGAAAAGTTAAATACAATCGGGCAGGCTGAAACGTTCGCGTTTAATAATCCAAAAGCAAGCGAGGGCGAAGAATTTAAAGTTTCAGTAGTTTTAATTGGGATGTTGGTAAAGAAATTAACAAATTCTTGCGCAACTTTTTTGTTATCTCTAATAAGTCCGTGTGTGGTCTCAAGCGTGTAATCACTACTATTTCTTTTATTCCTATTCGTTTCATTGTTTATAAGTGTAATAATAAAGTGGGTCAATGACCGCTGCTGTTGACTTGCCAGTTGCCATATTAAATACCTAACAGCTCAAGACGAAATTAATATTCCTATGACAGTGACAGCCCTACATAAATAATAATGGCAATTATGAAGCGTTATCTGCGATAGACTCATTCGCATAGCGGTAATATTACAAATGGAGATCGATGGTGGCTTTGAACTACGATCACTTTATGAACTATATTAGAAACCTAGGCCTTTGAGTGTCTTTGACATTGAGAGAGCGACTGTCGCAACTCAGCACTGGGCACGCCACAATTGCGGCGATAAGGCCCCTCTTTGAGGAGTGGCTTGAGAGGCGCCACGGCGCCCTCACCTTCCGCCTTACGCAGGTCCTCACTGGCTGTTTCGGGAGGTTCCTGTTCAGGATTAGGCGTCACCATTGTGTGGATCGCCCGGAGGACACGGTGGAGCATACGTTGGAGATCTGCCCCGTTTGGGCTGGGCACCGCCGTGTCCCCGTGGAAGCGATCGGCGGTGGCAACCTCTCGCGTCCGGGAAGTAATGGGTAGAGAGAGGGAGATGCAACGGAGACGCCCTCACGCCACTAGCCATCGCAGGAGACGCGCTGGGCGTCGGGTGTCGCAAGCCGATTCCCGGCCACCGTAAACGCGGGCTTGCGGACAGCGAGTAATGGGTAGCTCGCCGTCCGATAAGGACCAGGCCCGAGTCGACGGCGCGTTGTGTTACACGCGCGCCTCAAAGAGATGTCAGCAAATCTGACGGGGTCCGCAAGGGCCGATGCCTGTCTGCGTCGCGGATAAATTTGAAAAAGAGTTACCGCGGCCCTGGCTCAAGCAACTGAAGGAACACGGGTGGGTTTTAGTCAGTAAAAGTCTGACACGCCCTCCCGCCTCACCCAGAGTGGGAGAAGTCATTGGATGATTATTTCACACCCAAAAAAAAAATGCCGTTGAAAAAAGGCCGTTGAGTGCATTTGATGTTTATTATAAAAGCCTTCCTTTGTTTTACATGTCTTTGTTAATCTTTGATTAATTGTAACCCCTAAGAGATTGATGAATATAATCGTGTTCTCTCATACAGGTATAAATTCTTATTTTCAATTTGTGGTCAACTTCCCCACTTAACCTTGTACCCTTTTTTCGGCTAAATATTACAAAAACATTTCCTTAACGAAATACAAAAAATATGGGCCATAAACTGATCCCAAAAAGCTTGATTCAGGTAGGGTACCCACCTGTATTGACCTTTTTGGGAACAGATATTAAGTAAGTATTTTCATTATCATTATTTTATAACTTAGCAAGGGCTGGCTGCAACACCTATCTGTTTTGTTAACCCTCAAATGACTCAATTGATTTATGTAAACATGCTTTTATTGATCTGATTAAATTTATTATTTATTTATCTTAAATGAATAAAAATAACTTAATATTTTTTGTATTTCATCTATACTATAACAATATTATTAAGAGGAAAGATTTTTTTGTTTGTTTGTTTGTACCGAATAGGCTCCAAAACTACTGGACCGATTTAAAAATTCTTTCACCAATAGAAAGCTACATTATTCCTGAGTGACATAGGCTATTTTTTTATCCCGAAAACGGGTCCTGTGGGGTGGTCCACGGGAACGAAGCCGCGGGCAACAGCTAGTTTATTATATTGGTATGCGATGCGTGCCACGATCACGCGATTCAAATTAAAAGAGGTGCTACAAGCACATACATTGTCTTTCAAACATGTTGCCTCCAATTTTTTGTATAACAATCTAAACTTTTCGTCCGTTTTGAAAATGTATATGCAAATAAAGGCTATAGACTAAACACTTTGACAGCACTTTCATAATACACTCCACACATTCATCTTATAGTTTGTAGGATTGGCCATGAAATGTTGCCACATTTTCTTAGTTTCACGTTTCTATTGTGTTTTTATGACGTTTTAGAAATATTTTGTTGGCTTGGACTTAAAACAATGATTATTAACCTAATCATGGTAGGCATTGTGACCACGTCATCACAATTCTCCCATGATAAATGTAAAATTATAAGTATCTACTTAATTAAAAAACTGGCCAAGTGCGAGTCGGACTTGCTCACGAAGGTTTCGTACCATTATCGCAAAAACGGCAAACAAATCACGTTTTTTGTATGCCCCACTTAAATATTTATTTTATTCTGTTTTTATATTTTTTATTAGTGTTTGTTGTTATAGCGGCAACAGAAATACATTCTCTGTGAAAATGTCAACTGTCTAGCTATCACGGTTACCGAGATACAGCAAGGTGACAGACAGACAGACAGACGGACCGCGGAGTCTTAGTAATAGGGTCCAGTTTTTACCCTTTGGGTACGGAACCCTAAAAACAAACATGGGCGCCATATTGTGCGGTGCCCAATTTTTTTCTTCTTCCAGTCTCATCTTGTGGGATATCAAAATAAAGGGTTTTAAGAGATGATTACAAAAATATCAGGTGGTCAGCCAGCTCGCGAATATGTATCCTCCGACTGCACAGCATGATTTTTCTTTTTTACAGCTTTAGTTCGCTTCTTGAGCAGTCGGATTTTTGTTTTTAAATTAACTTTTTTTTATTTTCATTAGGATCTTGGTCTTCGTATATAGAGCTATTTACTAGTCTGAAAGTGGGACAATATATTGAAGAGTGCAAAAAGTTTAAATTAGGCCCAGTTTTTTATCCGTAGTTAACTCTACCAATGGTTAAATATGCTAACCAATGGTTTGAAATTGCGGTAAACCACGTTAATTCATCAATTGTAGGTCAAACGATTAACTCTTCAACTACATTTGTGAGGCCAAAAATTGATGAAAAACGCATTTTATCGAAATTTGAATCCATATATATTTAACCATTGGTTGAGTTAACTAAGATTTAAAACTGGGCCTAAGGCTTTTTCAACTGGATTTGCTAGTCTTTGGAGATTTCACAAAGTAAATCTGATTTTTCATTTACGAACAGATTATGGAGTAGTATCACATTACGACCATCGATCATAACATAACAAAGCTGAGATACTATTTGAAAATGTGATTAGTATACTTTATAATATCTTAGAATTTGGGCTCAAAGTTAGTTCTTAAGAGGAAATATGGGCAGAGAGCGCCGACTGAATTTCCTTAGTTAAAAGTCAGAATTCGAGGTTTGGCTCTCGTCTCTTTCCTCCTCCAATATTGGACCAATTTAAAAGATGACTGCCCCCGTTTCCTCTTAAGACTCGTGGGTGAGTGCTAATGTAATAAATTCAATTTACATAATTTATAATAATCCAATAACAATGCATAATCTCAGTGCTGCCACGCATAATGAGTTCACTTTATTAAAGAGTTGCAACACTTGTGATGTCCCTGACACAATGCTTTGTTTTGAGGTAAACAAGTATTATATTTGGTCACAGCAACTTAATTAAGCTAAGTGGCATGAGAAGAAGATATGTTTTACTTCAATTTAAAAATACTTATGAAACAGGTACGCAAGTCATTTATCATTGTTTTAACGACATCTTTACACAGTGATTTCTCAACTCGTTAAAGGGCGCTTGATACGTTATTTAAGACTGTATAGGTATTCATCATTTATTAATTAACTACCCGTGCCGCGGCTTCGCCACCGTCAACTTCCTATCTAGTACAATATATTATATTAAACTAAAAATTTTCATCATCAAATCACAACGAACAAAATGTCAATCAAAAATAATAAATGTAGTTACCATGGATACACTCTTAATCCAACCTTAATCCGACCTTAAACTAGCTAGCACCATGGAATAACTTTTAGTCCAAGACTAGAGTCAGATTAGTATAATCTCTCCTTATTCCGTGTTTATTAATACGGAAATTTGTTAGTACCAACCTAATGCTTGGAATAAAGTTAATCTTACCTTAGTACACGTTTATTAATAAGACGGACAAAGGCTACCGTAGGTACTTTCATGTCTCCTGGAAATTATTGCATACATTCGATTTAATAGTTCTTTAGATTTTACGAGCACTAACTGTTATATAGGCACGCTTTCAATTGTAGATATACCTACCTAAGTCATAGCCAATGCACAGAACTCAGTGTAAAGCTTGACTTGACAAAACGACTATATTTGGAGAGAAAGGTTCGCATATGTTTGTGACACTAACAAAGGAATGTGAAAATGTATTTTCTTAGGCATATAGGCAGTACGGAAATTGCTATGTAGGTACTTAAACATAATAGTATTGTTTGGCGCACTGACGTTAAATTAAATGAAAACGAAAATATGTAGTTAGCTTCGTTAAGAGGATATAAGGTCGCAGACATCCGACTGGATTTCCTAAGTCAAAAGTCATAATTCGAGGATTGTACCAATTTAAAAGATATTGCATAAACTGAAAAAGAAAGATATATACTGTGCCACTGTGACAAGTTGTAGGTTGTGGGTTCGAGCCCAGGTAGGCGCTTTACTTTGTGTAAATTATTTCATCACCACTGCTCTCAAAACGGTGAAGGAAAACATCGTGAGGAAACCGGCATGTCCTAGAACCAAAAATTCGAAATCATATATGACATCCACCACCCGCACTGGGCTCGCGTGGTGGATTACGGCCCATTCTCTCTCACAGAGAGGTGGCCTGTGTCCCAGCAATGGGTACATAAAATAGGCTGATGATGTGATACTGTGCCCCTGTTTTCCTTTTTGATGGTACATTATCTTTAGAAACACTAGAACCTTCAAAAGATGCTCAAAATTGCGCTGTCAACAGAGGACGCTGTCAACAGAGGTACAAATTAAACAACTATAAATGAAAAAAGAAAAATTCATTCTGTAGGTTTTGCGTGAAAGAGTAACAAACATCCATCCATCACATTCTTTTTTTTTTTTTTAAAACGTTGCTCCACACTAGGAATGTCTTCCTGTATCGTGGGTGCGTTTACAAACATATAAACTCACATACACAACACCCAGAGCCGGAACAACTATCTGTAGGTCATACAAATATTTGTTCCGTGCGGGTATCAAACCCGCGACACGCAGCGCAGCAGTCAATCGCTCAACCACTGCGCCAACCGTGCGCCAAATATCATGTTTATAAAGTAGCATGATTTAATTTTCTTGAATAAAACTAAGAACGACAAGGAATACGTCAAGGACCGCTATTGCCATAATAAAACGACGCAACTGCTATATCTACTGATTTTTAACCAATTTCTTTTGAGTCATTATTTTGTTGAAATAGCTATATTCCACGGTGTATAAGTATACACCGTGGAATATTATATTTATTATATTCTTTATTGTACACCACAAAAATATATATACAGGGCAAATAATCATAAAGTGTACAATGGGCGGTCTTATCGCACAGGGCAATCACTTACAGACAACCTTTAGATGGACTGAACGAGAGGAGCGAAATTTAGGGTTGTTAGTGTACAACTTATCTTAAATAATAATACTTAGACATAATAACATAAAACACATACATAAAATAATACATAATACAACAAAAATATCACAAAGAAAGGAGAAGACTAATTATAGTGAAAGTAAATGCTCCTTCACCACTTTTTTGAATGTTGGTATGGATTGAGCAAGCCTCACTTCAATAGTTAACGAATTCCACAAACGAGCTGCTTGAACTGTAAAAGATTTGTCGAAGAAGGATGTGGATTGCATACGTATAATTAATTTTAGATTCTCTCCGATGATCTCAAGGACCTAGAATGTGTGTCACAAAGAAACTGCAAGCGTTCTTTAAAATAAAAAGGACTATACTTAATAAAAGATAGCTTGAACTCTGCGATATATTATATCAAACTGACGTATACGTCATTGTTAGCCTGTCAAGCACTATTTTTACTGTATTGATACTGACAGCTGTCGCAGAGATCAAGCTATCTTTTATGAAGTATAGATGGATTAAAGAGCACGTTATATAGCAAAGAAAGTATGTGGGCATTCCGGCGAAGGCTAATAGGAAGCCATTTGAGCTTGGTTCGGAATTCGGGTGTATAAGTCGGGCTCGAGAAATAAGTACATAATGTGAGTATGAGTTTCAAAAGTGAAATTTGTATCCGTTACTGTACCCAATATATATACTGCCGTGTAGCTAAGGCCCAGTTTTTTATCGCTAGTTAACTCAACCAATGGTCAAATATACTGACCAATGGTTTCAAATGTAAAACGCGTTGTGTTTTAATTGTTACGGTAATTGCGGCATTCACCGGTTAATACCATCAAGAGCGCAATTATTATCAAACATTGTCTTCAAGCTACCGATCAAAGGTGGTAATAACATCGTTTAAGGAGTGTAAACGGTTCATAGTCATCAAAACAATGTCGGTATATGCTAATTGCGGACTTAGTTAATTGCAGTAGGTGTTACCTATTACGTAAGTGTTCACATAATTGAGGTCATTATTGTTGTTATGTAGTTCGTTTATCTACATACAACAAAGCGTTTTAATTCTTAGATCTTATTTATTTATTTATGCACACACAAAACACTTAACAGAGAAAAGAAAAAAAAAACCCGATTGAAGAAAACCACAAAGGTACTGCTTATTTCAATAGTTCTTCCAGCAGACCTGTGACAGGAAAGTTGCATGATAGACGAAGACAATATAATCTAGTTATATGCTGTTTTTTTTTATTCGTGTCGATGTCATATTGTAGATATATAAGCTTCAACCATAAATCGCAAGGGTTGCCTATTAAAATTCTCATACATCAATGTAAAATTGTGATACTACAATAAGTTGTACAGCTACAGGTAAATTGCAAAGTTACAGGTAATTAGTGAAACTACAGGTAAATAGTAAAGTGGCGTAAATTGTAACGCAACAAGTAATTAATTGCCATGCTACAGTTAAATTGTAAAGCTAAAGGAAAATTGTAAAGATACCGGTAAATTATAAAGCCACTAATAAATTGTAAAGCTGCCAGGTAAATTGTAAAGCTACAGATAAATAGTTAAGCTACAGTTAAATTGTAATCCACAGGTAAATTGTAAAGCTACAGGTAAATTGCCACCATAGCCTCTAGACAAAGTGACATCTTATCAGCGATAACGATTGTCGATAAATCTAAAAATATAGGATTGATAAGTGTTACCAAAATTTCAGGTGGTGATTTGATCTCTAACATCGTTTATTGTATCAGTACGCTGTCGTTTAACTTAAATCACTTAAGATTTTTTTTATCTGAAAGTTAACCGAATATTCAAAAAAGTGGCATGACTTGTTCTACGTATGGTTAAAACTAACCCAGTTAACAATCTTACTTAGGTCGGTATATTTGGCTTACTTAGTTAAATAAATTATAATCGGCATAAACATTTTATTACACTGTAATATTTTTTAAAGTAAACCTATTTCTCTCAACCTTGCATCGTTCCTCAAATAATTAAAAATTTCTTTGATGACCACTTTGTTCTTACTTTCAGCACCACGCACGGCTTTGGTGTTTAACGGTAGGTTCGGCAGTAACCTTAATTAATTAAATACCCAAGTAACACAGGAAGTATTTTAACAAACGAATAGTAAACTTATGAAGAACTTAAGGTCCGTATAAACTCTTATATAAGCTCACCGAGCATCTAGACGCTTTATATTGGCATTTTTAAACCATTATGATGCTTTACACTGTATAACGTTTGGATAATGGCATATCAAAATGCTTTTGTAAAGCCTTTAGTTTTAGTGCAGCAAACCACAACGCAGCTGTAAAGCTTTCAGCTGTTTTTAGTGCATTTGGAATTACAATAGCATTATAAAGTAGTAAATAAATGCTTAATGCTGTTTAATAACATATACATGAACCATTATAATGCCACGTAAATCCGCTATACAGCTTTTAGCTGTTTTTAGTGCCTTTGGGTCTACAATAGCATTTTTAAGTAGTAAGATAATGCCTAATGCTGTTTAATAGCATAAACTTGTGCCATTATAATGCACCGTAAATCCGTTATACAGCTTTAAGATATTTTTGGTGCCCTTTGTTGTTTAATAGCACTTTTAAGTGGTTAGTAAAAGCCTAGACCTGCTGAGCAGCATAAACGTGAATCAATATAATGCTTGCATTTTTAAAGATCAACTTGGTTCTTTTGTATAGCTAGCAGCTCTTTATTCAAATACACGTGAGTTATTGTAATGCGTAAAGCTGTATATAGGTTCATTTGATTAAATTTGTAAAACCATTTGTCAGCCATATTGAGGAAAAGCACAATATAGCCTATAAACATGCTTTTTTTTGTTGAAAGCACCATAATTAATTTTATAAGCCACGCACAGGCATATGGAGATCATGCGTTCAGAAAGCTATTTTATCAACAGACTGTTGGCAAACGGATACAAGTTGTACAATAATACTGAAACGGGTTTTATTGTTTTGCTCAAGGATCCCCAAAATTTCGTTCAAGTAATAGCACTATTTCAGTCTACATCAAGTCTTCTGGTATACTGGTGAACCCATATAGAACTACTTTATAGACAATGGCACTACAGTGGTTCATAAAAAGTCTTCTCTCAGGTCTCTGGCTTAACAATTATTCACGTGTGAGTATTTATACTGCTGGCGGCATTAATTAGCCATTATCTCTCACCGGGCTGCTACAGACCGACACCATTTTGTAAATATTTTATATCCAAAATGTATTATCATTCGGACCTATTTATAAAAGCAATAGGCCTTTATAGTAATAAAAAACTTAATTTAATACTGTCCAACCAATACTATTATGTTAATTGTGCAAAATTCGTTCTATACTAGGAATACACAATTGTTTTGGTTATTTCACACACATATTAATATAACATTTTTAAACAAAACCACAAAATATCGAAGGCGCGTGAAAATGTTCAATGAAATATATATAGACATTTACAGTAAACTACTTTGCGCAGTAATATTTGAACGCATGAAATAACAAAAGAGTCAAAAACATAAACAGTATTATACATTTTGTTTTGATGCAAAACAAATATAGTGTCACTCCCACAGTTTTGACCCTGTTCGTCCATATTATATTGCGACACAAAGTAGTTAAATTACAACGATAATTTATTATAACATTTGTACCGTGGTATTAGAGATGTTTTTGCAATAATGTAGGGTTTAATAAAGTTCTAAATGTGAACACTTAAATAGCTCCAATAATTCTTTTACTCCATTCTAATGCTAGTCTAATGCTTTTGTAATGCAATTAACATCTCCATTATCAATAATATTGCTAGTATAATGTTTCTGTAATGCGATTGGTAACTTCATTGACCGTAATATAGCTTCTTTAATGCGATGGGCTACTTCATTGACCACAATAATGCTAATATAATTTGTGCAGGACGTAGCGTGTTCATTGGCCCCGAGAAAAGAAGGGCGTAAACCTTCTGGCCATTGCCGCTGAACGCCCCATCCACATCAACGAAAACAAAGGTTCTTGGATGCCTAGCTGCAGCAGTGACGTAGGGTTGCAAATCGACTCTAACGATTCAACGATGTGTTGGCTGTACTTGAGTTATTTCCAGATTCCGGGTTGCCTACTTCTGGATCAGCACTCCTGGTGTCCAGGTTCCGAGGTTCAGCTCGACAGGATCGAAAAGGGATGTCTTCATAAGGGTTGAAGTCGATGAATTAAATGAAACACTAAGTTATTCAGTACACGGCACGATTCTAGGGCTCTCAACAATTTCTGAGACTTGATTCTATATAAGAATTACTTCTTATTTACTAAGACAAGTACAAGCGACTAGCTTTGGATGACTACAAATTCTATTTTGGGCCCGGGGGTTCTTTATACCCTCGCATCGTGCCATTATTGAGAGCCCCGCAAATTCTCGCCGAAAATAATTTTTATTTATGTAAAAAAACCCTTATACATATTTGGTAAATAGGGTTACCGCACCCCTTCCATGGTGCTATCAATAGCTGGATTCCTTCGTACTGTAACACAGTAACGCCCCCTATCTATGTATCTAATCAATATACCTAATTTCCAGGTATTGATAGCTTCCCTAGACTATTTCCATGAAATGAAAGGACAATTCCCTTTATTTCCCAGTTAAAACCTTAATAGCTTTTAACCTAGTCTAAGGATATCTATAGGTTGGGTTGACCTGCTGGTGCCAATAGCAGGCTGTCTGTTGACGTCTAGAAAAAGCTTATTTTCGGGAATCTTCTATGGGATATCATCCCTTATGTAACGAATCTATAAATTCCTAAGTCATTTCACCGACTTTAGGACTTCCTACTTAGGCTAACCAGACAATCACCGCCTATTATGGGGATTCTGGTAGCCAATAGACCACACTTTACATTTCTAGTGTTTATGTAAGTCTATCTAGGTCATATGCACATAAGGTGCCTTGATATGTACAAATTTGATAGCTGGTCACTTTCTTTGCGCCCAGCTATCAGAGAAATTAGATATAAAAACACTAATAAGATTGGGACAACACGATGGTGCGTTTAACGGGCCATCGGGAGGTCCCCAAAAATTCCTTATTTTCGGAATTCCCAGGGGTGTATAGTCCCGGGGAGTGCCAAAAACTGACTAAAAATTACATTTCCAGAAACCTATTTTCTGGAATTGTACTTAAACTACTTGAGCGATTTTCGCTCCAAAGTGATGGCTTGGTAGCTAGTCCAGCAAGCCATCCGAAAGTACTTACACCATGAGTACATCTATTCCCTTCATGGAGTTATTCCACCTGAAGGGTCTACAAATTTCAACGTTTTACGTTGTTTACATTTTTCACGACTGCTTATCTCGTTGACTATCCAAGCGATTCTTCCCATCTAGAAACCGCCTGGAAGCCCTTTTAGCAAGCTTTCCAATGGTAGTACTTTTACCAGTACACCTATATGTTTCTAGGTACTTAGGGCACCTAAAACCGTAAGCGATTGCCAAAAACCAGATAAACAGCAGTTTTTCTATTATATACTGACTTGATATCTCAAGTAAATGGGCTTTATATAAAAGACTACGCTAACTATGAGGTGTATATAGGCTTCCTGTCCCGGTCTAGGTCCCCCATATACCCTAAAATGACCTAAAACCATATATTTGGTGTTTGAGATATCAAGTCAATATTCCTATTTACATAGCAGAAACTATGTGGTCTTCACATAGTTTCATCATTATGTACTGATTTCATGTCCAGTACATAGGATAAGCCCTTAAAAACATGATTTTAATTACTATAATATTTTCAAAAACCACCAAAACTATAAATAACGTGTGGTTCCCTCTCACGGTTCATTCGGAACTAATCCGTCGCCGAGCACAGACGTATCGTATGACAGAAATTTATGTTTTTTACTATGATAACTCTTATCAGTATGCTTTCTAATGATTTTACTCTGTTAAGGGTGAACTATTGAACCCTATAACATACTGACAAACACTAAAAACATTATACTACTATCTCAAAAAATGTAGGTAAAATTTTAGTATAAATATAAACGTGCCTCTAAAATTCATTTTAGTATCAGGTGGCGCGCCGTGGTAAGCAGACATGTCTACACATACAAACTTCAATTTCTATGAACCATTTAGTATGGTTGATGACGCTTCGTCGCGAACATATCTCCCGCCGTGCAGTGCTGTGTCGACTCGAAGTGTTGTCGGCGCGGCGCTGCATTCCTTCGGTGAGCGACGGACGGCATTTCTCGGCTGCCGGCCAGGCCCACCGAGAGGACGGTCGCC
Source organism: Orthosia incerta (assembly GCA_948252205.1). Classification (NCBI taxonomy): domain Eukaryota; kingdom Metazoa; phylum Arthropoda; class Insecta; order Lepidoptera; family Noctuidae; genus Orthosia; species Orthosia incerta. The sequence goes on from OX411759.1 coordinate 11,089,129, forward strand.
GCTCCGGCATCTCTGGTTACTGGGGCAGTGGGACGAGTTTCTTCACCGGACGCTTCAAGGTACCGCCAAGCGTGCGTACCTCAGCGGTCCGGATTTCTCCGTCGATTCCTGGATACACGGCCACAATGCGGCCTCGCGGCCACGTATTGCGGGGCAGCTGGCCGTCGGCTATCAGGACAGGGTCACCCACTTTAAATCTGGGCCCACTACTATGTGGCTCCCGCCGGTTTTGGAGCTCCGGCAGGTACTCTCTGACCCAGCGACTCCAGAACATATCAGCGAGGATCTGTGATCGTCGCCATATTTTCCTGCTGTCTATATCTTGCTCGGTGAACGTGCCAGGTGTAGGTAGTCTGGCTGACCCACCGAGTAAAAGGTGATTCGGTGTGATGGATTCATCATCATCACCATCTACCGACACGTGTGTCAATGGTCGGCTATTTACAATGTACTCTGCCTCACAAATCAGTGTGGACAACACCTCTTCGGTGGGGTGTTTTTCTGTAAGTACATTGTATAGTGTGTTTTTTACACAACGAACTAGGCGCTCCCAGGCGCCTCCCATGAATGGCGCTGATGGCGTTATGAAGCGCCATACGATGCCTCTACGACTTGCCTCTGTTTTGAAGGCGTCTCGCAGCTCTCTGTCGGCGCCGTGCATGTTGGTGCCATTGTCTGAGTGTATCTCAGCTGGGCATCCTCTGCGTGCGGCGAATCGGCGCAGCGCCAATATGGCGGAGTCTGCGCTAAGGCTGGCGGCGATTTCAAGGTGCACCGCCCTTGATGTGAGACACGTAAATAGTGCTACGTATCTCTTCTGATACTGCCGACCGACGGTGACGGATAGCGGGCCGAAATAGTCGAGCCCGGTATATGTAAACGGCCTCTTATGGTGAGCGAGGCGCGTTTTCGGGTGGTCGCCGGTCGCAGGTACTGGTGGCTGTGCCTTGCGTATACGGCAATGCAGGCATCTTGCTATCACCTTCTTCGCTGTTGGTCGCATCTTCACGACCCAGTAGTGCTGCCGTACCTCATTAATTGTGAGTTCGGTGCCACTATGTTGTAGACTGCGATGTGTCCAGTCTATGTACAACTGCGTTATGTGATGGTCGCCATGTAATATAGGCGGGCGCATCACTTCTTCAGCTACCTCTTGCGTAGCTGCTATGCGACTTCTTAGTCGCAGCACGCTGTCGATATTTTTCTTTTTCAACATTCGCTAACTCTTTAAATTGGCGTAAATGTTGTACCCGGGTTGTAATGCCAGGTCAACACTTAGCCTCTGCTTCAGCTACGTCTTGCGTAGCTGCTATGCGACTTCTTAGTCGCAGCACGCTGTCGACGACCTGAATTTGTAAAGGTCGCAGCGAGCTATTCTTATCTATTTCTTCAATAGCGTATCTATCTTCAGGATAGCATCTTGGTACGCTATCGTCTTTAAGTAGGCGTAAATGTTGTACCCGGGTTGTAATGCCAGGTCAACATCTAGCCTCTGATCCCAGTCGACGCCTCGCCTCCATGCTTCTTGCAATATTTGCTTCGCCTTGATGGTTACTGGTGAGGCGAGTCCGAGTGGGTCGTATAGCGACGCGACTATTTTGAGCGCCTCTCGCTTGGTGGGTGCCTCTCTTGGTGAGCACCTCTCTTGGTGGGCGCCTCTCTGTCCAAGATACCCTCAGGCGGACGCGCGAGTGTGAGGTTGAAACCCAGCGTGTCTTCGCCTGGCCTCCATATGAGGCCGAGTATCTTTTCCGACGTATCTATATCTCCAATGGATACCATCTCAGTTTGTATGTGCGATGGGTCCATTTTTTCTAGGAGCTGCGAGCTATTTGAAACCCATTTCTTGAGTTCAAACCTCGCCTGTAGGTGTATTTTTCGCACCATACTAGCGACTTCTGCCGCCTTCTCGATAGTTCTATAACTATCTAGGTAGTCATCCATATAATGACTACGTAGTATAGCATCCACAGCTTCAGGGTGCTTCTCTATATATTTGTTTGCGTTCCAGTTCTTTGCAAAAATTGCTGTGCAAGGCGAACTGGCTGCGCCGAAAATGATGGACGTCATTCTATATTCTTCTGGCGCTCCTTCTCTGCGGTTTCCCCTCCACAGGTAGCGAAGCGCGTCTCGGTCTTGGCTCCGCACCTTCACTTGCATGAACATCTCCGCTATGTCACCGGTTATTGCGACGCAGTGGCGGCGAAACCGCATCATTACGCCTGGCAGCGACTGTAATAGGTCGGGCCCAGTTAACAGGAAGTCATTCAGTGACATTCCTCTCGATTTGGCGGCAGCGTCATGTACGATGCGAAGTTTGTCTGGCTTCATTGGGTTGAAGACATCGAAGTGTGGGAGGTACCAAGTTTTGCCCGGCGTGCTAATTGCGGGTGCCCTTTCAGCGTACCCTTTCGCTATTAGCGAGTCCATCTGGTCTGAGTATCTTCTTAGAAGTTCCTGGTTCTTGTCCAGCTTCTTTTCTGTTGAGACGAGCCTCTTCAGAGCTGTCTCAAAGCTATCTGGCATCTCAGCATGCTCATTACGCCAAAGCATGGCGGTTTCGATGTGTCCATTCTCTAATTGGACAGTTGATCGATTCAAAATGTCCTCTGCCCTTCTTGCTGGGTCAGAGGCAGGTCGCTGTGGGTTTACGCACAACGATTCTATGGCGAAATGTTCGCGCAACTGATGATCCAAATTGTCATCAGTTGTTATTCTATTGACATGATGTACTTGTTGTCGTAGTAAACTACTGTGCGCGCCATGTAGTGTCCAACCCATCGCTGTAAGTGACGCAATTGGTTGGTGTCTTGGACCTCTGCGAATCTCGCTGGCCAATAACAAATGCCAGTTGTCTTGGCCGACGAGTATTTTTGGCACGCCATTGTTGTACATCAACTCTTTTCTCAAGTCGGTTAAATGCTTGCAGCGTGCGACAACCCTATCGCTCACTGTTTGTTTTGCCAAGCTGAGTTTAGGTATAGTACGTGCTTTAAATTGTACCCTTCTCTCTTGCGGGCTAACCAGCGTCACCTTGACTCTTCTTGAGCATGGGGTGGTGAGCATGGTGTTGCCTATCGCACCGATCTTGAGCGGGTCCACAGGGCCCTCTGCCCCGACTTGCCTCGCGATGTCTTCATCCATCAGCGAAACGGTGGACCCATCGTCTAGGAGAGCGTATGTTGCTACCTCTCCCGCCGGTCCGATTACCCGGACCGGCACTATCTTGAGGTACGCCTGGCTCGATGGTGACCCGAAACTGGCCACCGTTTCCTGAGGATCCTTGCGGGATTCAGGAACATCGGGCTTCTTGTTGGCTTCCCTCTGCTGTTGCTTCTTCCTATGAAGAAGCCGATGGTGCGTATCTCTGCACCCGTCTTGGCCACACTGTTTTCTCTTACAAGTGTGGTTGCCTCGTCGATGTTGAAGGCAGCGATAACATAGATTGTGTTTTTTCGCTAGCTCCCATCTTTTCTCGACAGCTACGCCCCTGAATTGTGCACATCCAGTGGCGTAGTGATGTCCCACGTCGCAAACACGGCATTTTCCTACCGGTTGGTCCGTAGCTATATGCGTCCTTTGTGTGACGCGTCTGTTGGTGTTCGCCTCGGCCGAAGCGATGCCTTCGGGTGGGGCGAATGGACTACAGAAGTGTGCCTGTTCAGATATAAAATTACTGAACAATGAAATATCTGGCACCGATTGGTACTTCTCCGAATATGATCGGTACCATTGTGCTCGTAGCGAATTGGGTAACTTCTCTGTTAACAATCGCATAAGCTCCGCGTTCATAAGGTAATGACCCTTTTTTAACGCGCGGAGCGTGACTACAGCACCTCTTACGCGACTTGCAAACGCGCAGATGTCTCTTGGTGACTCACTGCAGCGCGGCAGTCCGCGTAATCTATCTGTTTCAGCTTGCGCTATGGAGTCTGGACGGCCGAACTGCAGCTCGAGTTCCTTCATGATGTCATCGGGCCTGGCATGTCCGATGAGTTCTGAGCTGACGGTTTCCATTGCACGTCCATGTAAGCTTCTCCTCAGCCTCGCTGTATTCTCGATGTCCGTAAAGTACGCTCGAGTTGTCTCATATATGGCCCGAAATGATAGCCATTCAGTATGAGAACCATTGAAATTCGGCAATGTCATGACGAATTTCGACGCAGAGGGGTTCGTTTGGTCCCGCTGTTCTATTTTCCTGTCGGCTAGCGACGCTATAGCGGACGTCAACTCCGTCAAGAATGGACGGAGACTATCCCTCTGACCTCCTGTACACTCAGCTGACGCTGCAACTGGAGGCTTTCGCACTTCTCTCTCCTTAGGATGCTGACCTTCTATTTGCGATTTGGTGGCGGCCGCAGTCAGGGGTCTATGCATAGAATTTCTGGTTCCCCCTTCAACGACGTTATCCTCCTTCTCAGGCTGAGGTTCTGGTGCCTCTTCTAGCCATGAACGCACGTACTCGTCATTCGAGTTTCTGTCATCCAGGTATTCAGCTTCGGAACCCTCTTCCTCCGCTCTCTGAAGTGCCAGTTGTGCAAGCTCCAACTTAATTTTGAGTAAGTCTTCGCGAGCTTTGTCTATGTTTTTTCGTGACCGAGTCACTCTAGTTGACGGCGGACGGCTATGTTCGATACGGGCGTCACCCCGGGTAGTCATCGGCATCGCTGTACGTCTGTCTTCTTCGAAAATCTTCTCTTTCTGAGAAGGTTTCAATGTTGTGTCTGAAGCTCCTTCTAATCTGGTTACTCTGGTAGAAACCGCTTGATCAGTTTCTATTGGTTGATGCGTCGGAGTGCTTTCAGTTTGAGGCGCTAGATGGCGCTGCTCGTCCGACGGCTCGGTCCCTTCGGTTGTGGAAGGTGAACACGGCGGCAGCTCATGTCTGATGCCAGCTGGCTGATCCAACTCCACGGTCCATGCCTCCGGCGTCTTGCCTTTGGATCTGGTTATCGGCATTGTTGTTGAAATATTTTCTTTTGAAAACTCGAAGTTAGTTTTCAAAGATAAGTCCCAGTTCCGGGCTTCAGCGTTCAAACCGACGATCTCCAGAAGTTAACCTCCACTTCGATTGACTATAATTCAATCTTCAAATAAAAAATCACTAAAAACTTACGGTCAGTGATAAGTCTTCAGGAAACTTCAGGCATTTGCTATACAAGTTTATTTTTCCCATAAACGTGTATGTTCTATTTGATTGACTATAATTCAATCAAATTCTAAATCACCGAAAAGTCAAGGTTACTTTTCGGTGGTGATGCTTCATGAACTGCTTGTCCAAAGCATCAGAGCCGTGCATCAATCTTCCGAGCACGTATCTTGCTTGATTGAAGAAAATTCAATCTTCAAATAAATCACCGAAACGTCAAAGTTATTTTCAGTGATAGTGCTTCAGGAACCGCTTAGTCAGTACATCCGAAACGTATCTAAGTCTTCAGAGTACGTTTCTTCCATTCACTGACGAAAATTCAGTCTTCAAAATTTTCCTGAAAACATAGGGGTTGTTTTCAGTCATAAGGCTTCAGGAATTATTCTTCAATCATCAAGGATGCACATCAGCCTTCTAAACGCACGTCTTGTATTTTTCTGACGGGCGCTCGTTTTTTAAACAAATCGCTAAAAACATAAGGGTAGTTTTCAGCGATAAGTCTTCAGGAACTATTCTTCCGCGTCAAAGACGTAATCCAATCTTCTGAACGAGTATTCTTGGTTGAATAAACAAGCGTTCAGTTCTAGAACAAATCACTGATAACATAGGGTAGTTTTCAGCGATAAGTCTTCAGGAACTATTCTTGGGGCTTCAAGGATGCGCATCTGTCTTCATACAGCATTTTGCGGCTCACAGAAAATTTCTTCTATTTTCTTACAATTATTGAAAAAATAGGGTATTTTCAATAACTGTCTCCAGAATTTTACCTCTTGGATCCAGCGGTAAATAGGGCACGTAGGACTTGTTCCCTGCAGTGCACGTCGATTTTTGGTTTATTTGTGAAATTAATTTCTCCAAAATTCGAAAAATTAATTCCACCACTGTTTCTTCCTGACGTCCTGGGGCGCTCCAGACTTCGAATTTCTGCTCGAACGGGTCAACGTTGTGTTGCACGTAGCCGACTTAATATGCAGGCACCCAGTTGTTTTTTCTGGATCTGCTGTTCCCGACGTCCTGGGGCTCTCCAGGCTCCAAAATTCGGCTCGAACGGACCATTAAATGTCATGGTCGTCGAATTTTGCCGGGACGCCAGGCTCCAAAATCTGGCTCGCAAGGACCATTAAATGTGTGTCCGTCGTCGAATTTTGCCGGGACGCCAGGCTCCAAAATCTGGCTCGCAAGGACCATTAAATGTGCAGGACGTAGCGTGTTCATTGGCCCCGAGAAAAGAAGGGCGTAAACCTTCTGGCCATTGCCGCTGAACGCCCCATCCACATCAACGAAAACAAAGGTTCTTGGATGCCTAGCTGCAGCAGTGACGTAGGGTTGCAAATCGACTCTAACGATTCAACGATGTGTTGGCTGTACTTGAGTTATTTCCAGATTCCGGGTTGCCTACTTCTGGATCAGCACTCCTGGTGTCCAGGTTCCGAGGTTCAGCTCGACAGGATCGAAAAGGGATGTCTTCATAAGGGTTGAAGTCGATGAATTAAATGAAACACTAAGTTATTCAGTACACGGCACGATTCTAGGGCTCTCAACAATTTCTGAGACTTGATTCTATATAAGAATTACTTCTTATTTACTAAGACAAGTACAAGCGACTAGCTTTGGATGACTACAAATTCTATTTTGGGCCCGGGGGTTCTTTATACCCTCGCATCGTGCCATTATTGAGAGCCCCGCAAATTCTCGCCGAAAATAATTTTTATTTATGTAAAAAAACCCTTATACATATTTGGTAAATAGGGTTACCGCACCCCTTCCATGGTGCTATCAATAGCTGGATTCCTTCGTACTGTAACACAGTAACGCCCCCTATCTATGTATCTAATCAATATACCTAATTTCCAGGTATTGATAGCTTCCCTAGACTATTTCCATGAAATGAAAGGACAATTCCCTTTATTTCCCAGTTAAAACCTTAATAGCTTTTAACCTAGTCTAAGGATATCTATAGGTTGGGTTGACCTGCTGGTGCCAATAGCAGGCTGTCTGTTGACGTCTAGAAAAAGCTTATTTTCGGGAATCTTCTATGGGATATCATCCCTTATGTAACGAATCTATAAATTCCTAAGTCATTTCACCGACTTTAGGACTTCCTACTTAGGCTAACCAGACAATCACCGCCTATTATGGGGATTCTGGTAGCCAATAGACCACACTTTACATTTCTAGTGTTTATGTAAGTCTATCTAGGTCATATGCACATAAGGTGCCTTGATATGTACAAATTTGATAGCTGGTCACTTTCTTTGCGCCCAGCTATCAGAGAAATTAGATATAAAAACACTAATAAGATTGGGACAACACGATGGTGCGTTTAACGGGCCATCGGGAGGTCCCCAAAAATTCCTTATTTTCGGAATTCCCAGGGGTGTATAGTCCCGGGGAGTGCCAAAAACTGACTAAAAATTACATTTCCAGAAACCTATTTTCTGGAATTGTACTTAAACTACTTGAGCGATTTTCGCTCCAAAGTGATGGCTTGGTAGCTAGTCCAGCAAGCCATCCGAAAGTACTTACACCATGAGTACATCTATTCCCTTCATGGAGTTATTCCACCTGAAGGGTCTACAAATTTCAACGTTTTACGTTGTTTACATTTTTCACGACTGCTTATCTCGTTGACTATCCAAGCGATTCTTCCCATCTAGAAACCGCCTGGAAGCCCTTTTAGCAAGCTTTCCAATGGTAGTACTTTTACCAGTACACCTATATGTTTCTAGGTACTTAGGGCACCTAAAACCGTAAGCGATTGCCAAAAACCAGATAAACAGCAGTTTTTCTATTATATACTGACTTGATATCTCAAGTAAATGGGCTTTATATAAAAGACTACGCTAACTATGAGGTGTATATAGGCTTCCTGTCCCGGTCTAGGTCCCCCATATACCCTAAAATGACCTAAAACCATATATTTGGTGTTTGAGATATCAAGTCAATATTCCTATTTACATAGCAGAAACTATGTGGTCTTCACATAGTTTCATCATTATGTACTGATTTCATGTCCAGTACATAGGATAAGCCCTTAAAAACATGATTTTAATTACTATAATATTTTCAAAAACCACCAAAACTATAAATAACGTGTGGTTCCCTCTCACGGTTCATTCGGAACTAATCCGTCGCCGAGCACAGACGTATCGTATGACAGAAATTTATGTTTTTTACTATGATAACTCTTATCAGTATGCTTTCTAATGATTTTACTCTGTTAAGGGTGAACTATTGAACCCTATAACATACTGACAAACACTAAAAACATTATACTACTATCTCAAAAAATGTAGGTAAAATTTTAGTATAAATATAAACGTGCCTCTAAAATTCATTTTAGTATCAGGTGGCGCGCCGTGGTAAGCAGACATGTCTACACATACAAACTTCAATTTCTATGAACCATTTAGTATGGTTGATGACGCTTCGTCGCGAACATAATTCGACTGTAATGCAATTAAACAACTCTTGTGAACGTATTTAGGATCTAAAGCCGTATAATTTGTGCCCAAATAAGAATTACAGTAGCCGTATAATCGTTTGTAATGCTACTATAGAACTAACTCAAAATGCGAAAACGATACAAAAATGCTATAAATCAGCCGTTAAACTGCTTTGATGTGTTACTTGGGTAAGAAGTAATTTAAAACCGCATTAATTTAACACGCTCTAATAATTCCGTAGATCCACAAAAACTTACGTTTTAAAAAGCATGAACAAACAATATGTTAGTTAATTCATTGTAGTGGTGTAATGGGAAGTAGATACGTGTAGACTGCAGTAGGTATACCATTATGATTGGTATGAATTGGTTCACTCGTGCAGGTAGCCGTCAGTGACGTAACTGATCGAACTTTCTTTATGAGGCTGAGAAACGGTTGTTTTAATAACGAAGAGGAACCAAGAAAAAAGTTCGAAAACCATGGTTGGCCATTTTGTCGGTCGAAAAATCAGTATTGCCATTCGACGTGGTAATGCTGACTGCCTTTTGGCACTTTTCGCGTTGACAGATTTTTGGGTGCCCTTGAAGTTATAGGGAATACCCTCCTTTATTCCTGTTTGTATACCTATGAGTTTGAATGATGTTGTCTTAAGATTAATAAAAACCTGCCAAGTGGGAGTCGGACTCACGTACGAAGGGTTCCATACCATTATAGCAAAAAACGGAAAAAATTACGCTTGTTGTATGGGAGCACCACTTAAATATTTATTTTATTCTGTTTTTGGTATTTGTTGTTATAGCGGCAACAGAAATACATCAACTGTCTAGCTATCACGGTTCAGGAGATACAGCCTGGTGACAGACAGACAGACGGACAGTGGAGCCTTAGTAATAGGGTCCCGTTTATACCCTTTGGGTACGGAACCCTAAAAAAGGACCTCTACAATAAAAAAAAAACTAATATTCATACAAATTCGCGTTGAAGTCTTTAATTGGCCGCGATAAAAACTACGCAAATTGCGATTCTGCACATTTAACTAAAAACATATTATAAAATGGGTAATTTTTTTGTTATTTTAAAAAAGGAAATCTCAGGAAGCACTGTTGCAGATGTAGCCAAGTTGACAATCTAGAATCGATAACACTATTAGAAAACGAATCAATATCCAGGGAATGACGCATCTGAACGTTAAGTCACGTGGTCAGACCAAACGAATTTAACGGCTTTAACGATTGTGGAAAGAGATTCGATACGAAACGTTTGTAACTTGGCTAGACCCGGTCCCAACACGAAAATAATTACACTGATAGAATGCTATCGCTGAGTGCTAGTGGGTACTTTATGTCCTGATTTTGCTATGTCATGATTTTTGTTACGGTAGTACAGTAAACTGAGGAGCTCGTGGCTAAATAATAACAGCCGCACTGGTCGATCATCAAGGTTAAGCAACGCTTGACGAGGTCAGTCCGTGGATGATGATGATGATGTGATACCGTGTTTCCTCCGTGTCTTGGCAAGTACGTTAAGCCTTTGGTCCCGGCTGTCATTTGAAGATCTTTGACAGTCGTTACAGGTAGTGAGAAGCTTGAGATCTGACACCAGTCTTGCCAAGGGATACCCGTGTTTTTTTTTTCTTTTCTTAACACTTATCCCCGCCACATTAATTGGCGCCTATTATCTGCTCAACCTCTGTCATTCAGTTCCTTCTTTTGTGCCTCTCGTAGTTTCATTCGTTATACTGTATCTTTCTTGCATTCTTCTCCATACATACTGTGGGTGGGAACCCCACTTTATTTAACTAATTTATGGGCATTTTATTTATTTAATACAGGTTAAAATACAAAAATAAAATATACAAAGGTGCTAATCATCTTACCAATATACAGAGGTGCTGGGTTATCACAGTATTTATAAGCGGTTTTGTTTATTACAGATAATTATTTTTTCAACACACTTGCTCATAAAGTGGCTCTAATTTCACCGCAATTAGGCACATAATGATACCTGTTATCAAACTGTGACTTTTTCATTGCTATTATTCACAAGTGAGTTATAGTTTTTTTTTTAATTTATTGGTTGAGTTGCTTTGTTCTTAAAAAAGTTTCGATACAAAAAAGATCGTGCTCAATAGTAAAAATTAACGTAATGTAACTAAAAGTAATGTAACTATTGCTTGCTCATTTCATGCAACTTCGTATTTAAATAGATAATTCCAACTTGTGCGTGCTTAATAAATAAAACATTCACTCAAATATAAATTTTATTTGCTCTGTAATTAAGAAAATTTTAAATTCCCTATTTTTTACGTGGCTAAAACACTATCCACGACAAGCCAAAAAAAAAGAAACCTCATTCTTTTAGTCTATGGCCGATCGCCATTGTTAAATGCGCGCGCATAGGAAAACTGATGCATTTTGCCCGCCATTGTGAAAAAAAATTCACAACCCGTTTTTACTGTTGAAAATGATTTTATAGTATTATTTTCTTCACAAGTGTGTTAAAAAACTTCGTATGATACACGTGTGTATTGATGATTACCGTCCTCGGCTCTTTTAAGACCCTCACCTACGGCTCGGGTCTCAATGGCGCCTCAGCGGTAATCACCAACATTGCACACTCGTACCATAATGTACTATAACATTAGAGATAATAAAAAACATAAAAAAGTGCAGTTATCACAGTCAAAAACAATTCAATTCAATTCAATTTATTCACAAACAATTTACATTGTATTTGAAATCATAAAAATAATAACAAGTAATAAATAATGGCATAAGTATAAAAAACACATTCATAAAATCATAAGTCATAATTAAACATTAACAAAAACAAAAAAAAAATATATATTATCACACATAAAATACAAATTAAAATCATGATTGAAAAAGAATTATAAAAGAAAATGAAATATACAATTAAATTATTAAATTGGTGTAAAAATTCATGTCAGCTTTCTACGAAGGTCATTTAAAAATTAAAAACTGACAAACAAAACGGACAAAAAATATCAGTCGGCGCATCATCACAATTATATAGGTATATTACATGTCGTCAACGGAGTAGAGACATTTATCCAGTAGGAATGCTTGAAGCTTCGTTTTAAATGAAGACGTATAGATTAAGCTTTTTAATTCTAATGGTAACCTATTGAATAATTGCACTGCTTGATATTGTGAACTATGTTTCACAATGTTAAAATGAGGACTTATCTTATTTTTCAAATCTTTCCTACGTGTACTCTCCCTAACTCGTCTTTCCTCATCCGTCTCATACTCATGTATGTACTTTTTTAAATTAGTCAGAAGTACTAGAACGTAGAGACTGGGAACTGTAAGGATCTTTAAATTTAAGAAATGTGGACGACAACTCTCAATTTGTGAAATACGGACAATGGTACGTATAGCTCTTTTCTGAAGGACAAAAGCTCGTTGACTGTTATAATTATAGCTGTTTCCCCAGAATTGTATACTGTATCTTAATTTCGATTCAATCAGTGCGTGGTATACAATTTTTAAATATTTATTGTCAATTTCACCTCTAAGGGTTCTTAAAGGTGAAATTGACAATAAATATTTAAAAATTGTATACCACGCACTGATTGAATCAACAAGTTCATCTTACACAACTAATCAAGTGCTGACTTAAGATACTACTATACATTTCTGTGCTGCATTCAGTGCTTGCATTTAAATATAGTGACATATTAGTTTTATTTCTGTGTATAACCACAGTGGCTACATTATGGCAGTATGCTAGGAACCTTTCCCTATTTTGCTTTGTCATGAACCCATAGATACTCTCGCTCGTCAGTCTCATGTCCATCTCACATTCAAGTTGGTAGCGTTCCCTGGTAAATAACGGACAATCTACAATTATGTGTTGGACACTTTCTGACAGGGATACCCGTGTTACCCAGTTACTGGGTTGTGGAGGTCAGGTAGGCAGTCGCTCCATGTAAAACACTTTAGCTGAATCCGGTTAGACTGGAAGCCGACCCCAATATAGTTGGGAAAAGGCTAGGCAGATTGATTGATTGGTTACGGTAGTAAAACCGCGGGGAAAAGCTAATAATTTATGTAACAGTGAATACATAGGGATATATTCGTAACGCACTTGTAACATGTTACACTTGCATGACAATGTAAACACGTCAAGCATGTCACGGACAGGACAATGGCGCGACAACCTGCAAGCTAACACCCGTGTCACGTCACTCACTAGCGTGTCTATGTAACACCTTGGCTTTGCTTACACAACACTATTTTAAAACAATGAAACGAGGCTTCTTATTTGTGTGTAAATCTTTCGAGCCAATACTCAAACGCCACTTGATTTTAAAGGTTATCAATACAAACATTTAACCAAATAATTAATCCGTATTTCCCTATTTGTAGTTAACGACGTGTCACACCTTACCTTAGGTTAAAAGGTTTAAACGGGCTGGTTTCGGCAACTCCACGACCAAGCGCGTATTTTACGTATTTTTCGCACCCTACCATTGTTAGTACCAAAGCTGACAAATAGTCAACTTCAAATTCTTGATTCAGAAACCAGAGCTAAACTAAAATAACAATAGCAAACAAAATCTCTTGACATAAGTCCGACAGCTCGTAGGCTAAACTTTGTGTTGAATAGAAAACGGATGTAGGTCTTGCTGTATATAGATTTAACGACAGAAAGACTTTTAAGATGGTAAACCTAAGTTTCGCTTGTGTATTTTGCTGATTGTTACCCCATCCACTGCATTAACAGTTGAGAATACGTACAATTTGATGTAAACGTAAATTACTAACGACTGAAGTAAAAGCAAGGCTAGCAACGTGTCTTCTCACGGGGAAGGTTCACGATTTGGCATAAGAAGACTGGAAGGTTATTGCAGTTCGTTAGATTATGATAATTAACTAGTTATTTAAAACCGTGAAGTAAAAAACGGCTATAAATAAAAATAATTGGAATGTTAGATATAAATACCTAAATGCCAAAAATACACAGGTCGACATCGAAGAACCAATTTCTTTTCATTTCCTGATCCTTTTATCGTCGGTTAAAATAATTTTGCAAAATTTTTTGTGTAGATATAACTTATTAATTGTCTTTTTAGCATCTGGCAGTTAAATATAAATCATGGCAAGCATCAATTCCGAATAAATAGTGACAGTGCCAAAACTTATCTAATATATAAAATTCTCGTGTCACAGTTTTCGTTGCCATACTCCTCCGAAACGGCTTGACCGATTTTGATGATTTTTTTTGTGCTTATCCGGTATCTATGAGAATCGGTCAACATCTATTTTTCATCCCAAAAAAAAAAAAAAAAAAATATATGGTAGGGTAGGTGTAGGGTAGGTGTAGGGTAGGTGTAGGGTAGGTGTAGGGTAGGTGTAGGGTAGGTGTAGGGTAGGTGTAGGGTAGGTGTAGGGTAGGTGTAGGGTAGGTGTAGGGTAGGTGTAGGGTAGGTGTAGGGTAGGTGTAGGGTAGGTGTAGGGTAGGTGTAGGGTAGGTGTAGGGTAGGTGTAGGGTAGGTGTAGGGTAGGTGTAGGGTAGGTGTAGGGTAGGTGTAGGGTAGGTGTAGGGTAGGTGTAGGGTAGGTGTAGGGTAGGTGTAGGGTAGGTGTAGGGTAGGTGTAGGGTAGGTGTAGGGTAGGTGTAGGGTAGGTGTAGGGTAGGTGTAGGGTAGGTGTAGGGTAGGTGTAGGGTAGGTGTAGGGTAGGTGTAGGGTAGGTGTAGGGTAGGTGTAGGGTAGGTGTAGGGTAGGTGTAGGGTAGGTGTAGGGTAGGTGTAGGGTAGGTGTAGGGTAGGTGTAGGGTAGGTGTAGGGTAGGTGTAGGGTAGGTGTAGGGTAGGTGTAGGGTAGGTGTAGGGTAGGTGTAGGGTAGGTGTAGGGTAGGTGTAGGGTAGGTGTAGGGTAGGTGTAGGGTAGGTGTAGGGTAGGTGTAGGGTAGGTGTAGGGTAGGTGTAGGGTAGGTGTAGGGTAGGTGTAGGGTAGGTGTAGGGTAGGTGTAGGGTAGGTGTAGGGTAGGTGTAGGGTAGGTGTAGGGTAGGTGTAGGGTAGGTGTAGGGTAGGTGTAGGGTAGGTGTAGGGTAGGTGTAGGGTAGGTGTAGGGTAGGTGTAGGGTAGGTGTAGGGTAGGTGTAGGGTAGGTGTAGGGTAGGTGTAGGGTAGGTGTAGGGTAGGTGTAGGGTAGGTGTAGGGTAGGTGTAGGGTAGGTGTAGGGTAGGTGTAGGGTAGGTGTAGGGTAGGTGTAGGGTAGGTGTAGGGTAGGTGTAGGGTAGGTGTAGGGTAGGTGTAGGGTAGGTGTAGGGTAGGTGTAGGGTAGGTGTAGGGTAGGTGTAGGGTAGGTGTAGGGTAGGTGTAGGGTAGGTGTAGGGTAGGTGTAGGGTAGGTGTAGGGTAGGTGTAGGGTAGGTGTAGGGTAGGTGTAGGGTAGGTGTAGGGTAGGTGTAGGGTAGGTGAATGTTTGGAGTTTTTATGGCAAAACAAAGTTTGCCGGGTCAGCTAGTTAACTATATTATTTGTGAACAAAAGTTGTAAAAAGATTCTTGACATTTTCATTGCAGAGGTAACAATTTATTTTGTTTCTCGACATCAACAGTGACCTAAATGTACATGTAAACTAAAAATCCTTGTTATACTTAGTAATAAATAGGGACCGATGTCTTTAGGAAACACACTACAGTGCACGCCACAACTATGTTGTTAATTAAAATTCGTATTTGCAAACCTAATTAGTCTCACTTTGTTGATTACATACACTTTCACGAACATCGAGCAGCTATACATACTCTTTTTATTATTACACTAGCTGTGCCCGCGGCTTCGCTCCCGTCATCTTTCTGCCAACCCTACCCTACTTACCTACCTACCATTTTTGTTTCTATAGTCATCATTCTTTCGCGGAGAATCTTAACACCGCCATTCAGAAAATGACTTCAAATGCACAACGCCATCTATCGAATATCGAGTTCGACTGTCCGAGTATCTGAATTGCGTGTGTTGTGATGATTTTACTTCTTGAACACTTTAAATTCATCTAACTTTTGATAGAGTGAACCGATTCCGATAAAACAAAAACTAAGTAATTTTTCAAGTTACGTACAATTTTTGTGTATAAAAGTTATTTACATTGGTTTTGTACATTTCATGTGATGCGTGCACAAATAAACAGACAAAAATACAAAAAATGCCGGAAATAGGTTGTGTTGGTTATCCTTTAACACCCTGGCTATTTGCCATTGTGTTGCCATTTACAAAAATTACTTTTCTACAGATTTATTATATGTATTGATCAACATTCATACTAATCTACTTATCGAAGATACAATCTTGATTTGTTGGCTCGTATAGATGGTAAAAAATGTCATCTATGTTAACGCTATCTGTCTATGAATATTAACCGCACCAGTGCGAACGACCTTGTCATAGAATGATCATGTACTACAAGCACAGAGAGAATGGTATACTTAGACTCAATTAAGCTCTATTATTACCGTTATTAAACCTTTAACCTTAATGGACTCTAGATGAATCCATAATAGATGTCTTTAACCTAGATTACAGCCCAGTTTTAAAACGCCTTCTAATATTACTTAGCAATCATATTTATATTCAACATTAGGTTTATAAAATCAAGCACAAGCCAAAATAACTGTTTTATGTTTAATTGTGCTTGTAATCAATTAAGTCCGAAGGCAATTATTTATTATTTCAAGAAATCAAAGGATTTTCCTCAACATTTTCCGACTCTAGTAAATGTATTATCTCTCGCTGCGTAGTAGGTAATTCTTTGTTACAATGGTAGAACTATTAAATTATAATTATTTCATCATTATATATCATCAAGGCCACCATCATAAATATCTTCGAGATTATACATGTACTTCTAATGCATCATGATTAAACATGAAAAATCTAATAACAACGGTATGCTTTAAAGTGGTTACTTATTGAAAATAAACAATAATATGAATTCATATTTACATCGTCATATGTGGCAAAAGAATGCCCATGCTAGAAATCATTAGTTATCTAAACTAATAATAAGAAGAGGTAAATTTTTTTGTTTGATTGTTTGTTCATATCACAGACATAGGTAAATCTAACAAGATAACGCAAGTCTCTCCATCTGTATGAAAACCAAGCGAGCCACTTATTCACACACAATTTAAAGACAAATTTACTTACCAATGAAAGAAAACATTACCAATGCCTCGGCCAACTTTTTCTATACAGTCTTTACAGCTCAATATGGCATAAATGATATTTGATATAATGGCTTTTTTCTAGATTTCGGTGGATTGCCGGTGCCTTTTTTGACACGCGAAATACATACAATCGCGTCATCTAGTTAGATTTATATCTGTGGCTCATATGTTGTGTAAAAGTTTAGCTGTGGCAGTTCAGATTCGACCACGACAATTATCTTTATAAGATTTTATCTTAAAAAAAAATGAACGGTTCCCGTTGGGTAGACCACGGCAGCGACACCGACGGCACATACAAATTGGATTTAATTTTAGTAGATAAGCAAGTGCTGTTAAATTACAAACAAATTAAATTACAAACGTGTTACCTTGCTAAGCTTCGGTCAAGGTTAATAATATTATCATCTAGGTATCGACTACGCTTGTATATTTCGTTGTCCCACTGTAGTTGGCAAGAGCAATGAACAAATAAAACGCAAGGTCTAACCGCTCCATTGCACTCTTGCGCCTGCTTCTAAGAGCCATATTCGCACAATAGCTTACGCTTTTTTTAACGGACCATGAAGAGATAAACTTTACAGTTTTATTGGTAAAGCAGTCAAAGAAGTGTTTACAACTACGTGTTAATCGAAACAAGTTATTGGTTTAGAAAGGATAACTTTCGTACTAACGGTTCCTAAATGTATTTCCAAGTTTAGCGTTTGGCAAGGTTATACATCAACCAAAGGTCAATGAATTTGTAGGTCTTCTATATTGTGAACCTGTTTTCGGCTATTTTTATATTTTCTAGGTCGCTTATTTCTTGAGAGCAATACAACCTGAAGATTATTGGAGTAGGTGAAAATAACATGGGAAAAAAATATGTGTACTCCAAGGTATGATTTTGGGACCAAGTTAGTTTTCGTGGTAATGTGTTTTTATTTTGATGCGACAACCTTTTTAAACCAAAAACAAAACCTCGGAACAAAATTAAAATAAACATAATTATAATATAGATATGTACTTGAATTTATTTCTAGATCTTGGGTGAATAATATTTTATTTATACTTTATTATTTTTATTTAAAACTTACATTAAAAAAGATATATCAATGCGTCAATTAAAGTCACCGATATTTTTAAACAAAGCTATAAAACTTTTACAGCCATTATAAAATATTATTATATTGTGGTACTATAAAAAAGTTGTTAAATTGAATGTCTTTATAGCATCTAACACTGTTTTATTAAATTTTAATTGTTGTTATAAGGGCAATCAAATTAAAAATAACGAAGGTTAAAACGTTACAACGCGTCACTTCTTTAGGTACTCATAGAAAATTTATTTCCAATCATTTATTTTTCCAAATTTTTCCAAATTTATTTCCAAAAAAATTAATACTACTTTACAATGGCAAAGTGGCAAAAAATTTCAATTTGGGCAAAGAGATTAGCGTCTGTAGCCGAACTAGGCATAGCTTGTATTTCGGCTATCAGCACCATTCCCCTCGAGTTTTACACTACAAAAATAAGTAATAATTTGTCACTCTCCCCAATTTGTCGCTAACATACTAATCTTTTTTCATATAGATACTTGTCGGTCTCTGTGTTAGTAGTTTGTTGTATTTGTAGTAATCATATCCGATAAAATATAACCGAATCCCTTCATAAACAAGAAAATTAAAACAATATTCAGCATTTTTTTGCATTCTTAACATCTATTTTTATGATACCATTTGAAACATCATCATTTTTATTTATAATTTTTTATTTCAACGATGGGTATTATTTCATTTTCGTAATCTTGTTGATTGAGAACCGCAGAAATTGCCTTCCGGCAGTTTTTCATTGTTTATGAAACATACAAAATCAAGGTTTCGCTAAAGTTAAAAGTTCACTTTGTTCCGTATTACAGTAAACCATAAATTGAGTTAAAGTTATTGCTGGCATTACCCAGAATGAGATTATATTTTACTACGGGCTCAGAACAGTATCCAGTTAAGGGTTCATGATTTTATTTTTCGTATACTGAGAAACAACGGTTTGGTCATGCGAAAATACTTTTGAGCTGCTGTTAATTTTTAACTATCTGTTATAGTTTCTATATATGTTTATATGTAGTAGCTGTGCCCGCGGCTCCGCTCCCGTCAACTGCCTACACTACCCAGCCTACCTGCCAACATACCTTAGGGTCATTCGAAAATAACTTCAAATACACAACGCCATCTATCGAATATGGCGTTCAACTGCCCAAGTATCTGAATTGCGTGTGTTGTGATATTTTACATCATAAACACTTTAAATTCATATATCTTTTGATAGAGTGAACCGATTACATTGAAACATAAACTAAGTAATACTTCAAGTTACGCACAATTTGTATCTATAAAAGTTATCTACATTGGTTTCGTAAATTTTACGTGATGCGTGCACAACTAAACGGACAAACAGCCAAAAGTGCCAGAATGCTGGAAATGGGTTGTGTTGGTTATCCTTTAACACCCTGGCAATTTTTTTTGTATATTTTTCGATTGACAAAAACGACTTATCCACAGATTTATTATTTGTAATGATTGAAAATGATATGATATGATTAAGGCCATGTACTTATAATCTGTCGTCATCGTAAGTTAAAAAAAAAACTGATGAATTGATAATTTGATCTACAACGTGTAACAGAATAAACGCTAAACCCGAAAAGGGGTTATTATACCTGCATGCCTGTGCATCATTATGAATAACTTTTACTACAGGACCAACCCTTAAATTATGAAATAAAGCAATAGGGTAGATGACTAAAAAAATATATTTATTCCGTCAGTTATAGATAACTTATATATATTGGACACTTATTTTTTCATTTGCCACGTATACTAAAAATTACGACGATACAGTGCGTTGAAATATCGTGTGACGTCACGGTGTCACTTTATGCTGACAAAGTGACGTCACAAGCCTCCACTCCTGAACTTTGATTCGCTTTGTATTTGTAATTTTTTATACCCAGGGCAAATGATTGCAATCTATTTTATCATGTCGGTTTGTTTTCACCGCGGGAATACACAGTTATTTATAGGTTTGCAATTAAAGTTTTATTCAAAAGATTGTCCTATGTTGATTTTGTACAATTATTATAATATCACGCAAATAATAGCCGAGGGTAAGGTAGAAGTTAACCTAAAGACCGTATATTTAGCTATGTACTTTATACACACTACATCAGATTTGTCCGGCTCTGTAATATACTGTAGATACTCTCTATCAAAGTCACATATAATGAAGAATATCCAAATATTGTTTTGAAATTACCCAGAGGCATACGAAGATTCTCTAAGTGTACTAAAAACTATAAATATTGAAGTAGATAGGTATATAGTTCCACAGATCATTAAACGTTGTAATGATCGTTATTATAATCGACAAGCAAAGTGAGGATCGTTAAGTTGTAAAGTAATGTTGTGATACAATGATAATGACCAATCAAGACTTTATATTCTTTAATAGTTACCTTTCTGATATCGTGGTAAGCTAATATATATATAGCCTATTTTACTCGGTAAATGATTTAGTTGTTAGCTTTATGTATTACCCATTTAAATAAAACCTGGAAAAACATGGAGTTATAGTCAAAAATAGCTTCTCTGTATGAGAAGAGGGACCCGCAGCCGAATTGCGAAAAGAATCGATTCCTTCCCAAAAACGACTTTTCGTATCAAAATGCACTACGTAAAGTCGGTTTTGGGAAAGAATCGATTATTTTGCTTTGGATAATATACTTACGCAATTCGGCTGCAGGCCATTGCCCTACAGCGGGACACTTATAGGCAGGTATTATTATCTATTTAATAACTTTAAACGAGCAATTCTTGTATATATATTCTGAATCTCGGAAACGGCTCCAACGATTTTCATGAAATTTAGTATGCAGGTGGTTCGGGGGCGATAAATCGATCTAGCTAGGTTTCATTTTTAGAAAACGTCGTTTTCTCTTTTTTCACTCGAGCAGAGCTCGGTCGCCCAGGTACTAATTACTAATTTCTCGTCCACATATGGTTTGATCACTGTCACATTTTCGTGTAGAATCATTGTCATTGGCAACAGTATCTAGAAACTAACCTTAACGTTTTTTTCGTCATTTTCACTTTTATCATAGACACAAGGACAATTAACAGTTAATACGTTCAGATCACGTTTACGGCAGTATTTAATAGATGCTTCATGCTCAACGGAAACAAGACATGGTAACAATTAATACATCAATTTTATAAAATGGCCACAGTACCTACTTATCCTTTCCATCTGTGTCACACAAAATATTTATTATTGTTGCCATTCGTGTCCCCGGTCCGGAGGTGCTGTTATGTGATAATATTTTTTCTTATTAACCTACCTTAAACTTCTTTATATTCATACCTTCCTTTGCTTGAATATAATATTCACTATACTCACTACTATACTACCTACACTAAACAAAAAGTATAACCCTTTGTTCTATATCTGAACTTTTAAACGCTCATTTGCCTATTTATGTTTACTCATTTATTTTATTTTTTATTCATAAATAAAACTGTTCGCTCCGTCACTTGCTACTAAGGTTATTGGTTCAGAGTCACCCAGTCGACACCGGCTATCGCTGAAAACCAGCGCTGTGGCTCTGTCTCGCACACGAGTCCCAGCATTATGCTGAGCGATGACCGTTTTGCGTAGTTGTGACGCATACTTTGTAATGATTGTATTTATGCTATTATTTTTGTTTTTTATGGTATGCGTCGTGCCTGGCGCAAATAAACAATTTTTCTTTCTTTCTTTCAATGAAGAATATATATAGTACACAATTAAGTATACAGTATTTCTTTACGTACCTACAGTAAGTCTGCAGGCACAACCTAGTTAGATGGGGGTACTCCAATGACCCACAGTGCGATTGCGGAGCCGCGTCCCAAACAATGCCTCACCTTTAGTCTTGCTCTCTGTGCAAAAACACCTGCACCTTAAAAGACCTTTGTGAGGCAAATGACAACGCTGTTGGCGTGGCTGAATTCTGGTCAAAATATATTTAATTTTTAACCGACTTACCAAAAAGGAGGAGGTTCTATGTTCGACTTTATGTGTTTTTTTTTCTGTTCACCGATATCTCCGTCAATTGTGGACCGATTTTGAAAATTCTTTTTTTGTTTGAAAGGACATATTCCGAAATTGGTCCCATTTTAATTTGGTGAAGATCTGATGAAGAACTTCGGAGAAATACAACAGAACTCTTCAATGAATAACGGAAAATCTCTCGGGGTTGCTGGAATCGCATGTCTGTTTATTGTTGAAACCATTTCATAACATAACATCACGCCAGTACGCTCAAAAGTGGTACGCAGAACTCTCATTTCACCGATTATGTTTTGAGTTTCATGTTATTCGGGTAATCTATTCTGGCGTTATAGGTACTTACTAAACAACTTGCCTATAGGTACAACTAAAAAGGGTAAAATAAAAAAAACTTTTTTGCAAAAAAATACTACCGACTTCCAAATCAAAAACTAAAAGTGAAATATAACTTTATTTTTGGAAGTCGGTGTCTATATCGCAAAGAATTGGTGCCTACGAAAGACACCGACTTCCAAAAATAAAGTTATTTTTCACTTTGTAGTTTTCTTATTTGGAAGTCGGTAGTATTTTTTTGTAAAAAAGTTTTTTTGGAATCATCGATACGACGAAGTAGAAGAAGTAAGTCAATAAAATTGTTGAAATGATAATTTGATCTACAACGTGTAACAGAATATACGCAAAACCCGAAAAGAGGTTATTATACCTACATGCCTGTGTATCATTATGAACAACTTTTACTACTACTAACTATTTCTTAATGTCCCTCGGCGATCATCGCCACAATCTGTTCTTCTATTTAAGCATGCGCCTTTTGCAAGATATGGCACACATGCTGGAGTGTCCCAAGTGCCCATACTCCTGCACTTTGACAGACCTTATGCTCGCCACTGACGCCGCAATCGGGGTGGCCACCTACTGGGCCCAAAAATTATGAAGAGTTTCCCATCGACTCGAAAAGAAGAAGAAGATTTAAGCACTAAAGTATTGTTTATAAACACAGAGTTAATTAAAGCAGTATATAGTTATTGTAAACTCTTTCCTCTCGATAAGACATGGATGTACTTGTACATATTGTTAACTAACAAAATTGGACAAGATTTAAAGTATATATTTGTAAAGGCAAGATTTAAAGTATATATTAGGGTAATTATACCATAAGCTCTTAGAGCAAGATTTTTTGCCAATGTACGTAAGGGACAGATGTATACAATATACAAGTCAGATACATCTGTCCCTGATTACAATATATCAAGAATTTATAATTTCACAAGATTAATTAACAAACTTACGGTGATTGCAATAGTTCGGTGACATACACACGGTATTTTCCATCGTCGACATAGCCATAGCAAATTCTGCAAACACATATTGCGATACTCGGCCTTAGGACAGTGAGCGCCATTAGGTCAGTTTCGACAACTCTCTACGCGAGATAAACAAATATTTACAAGCCTTCGTACAATGAACTACCCACAATACGTACACGTGACTAATATGCCAATACATTGCGCATTTACAACGGATGTGTTGACAACGCTATTAGAGAAATTGCGCAATGTACTACACAATTTAGTAAAGCGTCATTTACTGCAGTTGCGACTGCGAGCCTAGTATAATAACTTGTCTGTTTAAGATTGATGATGATTATGTATTACACATCGATTGATTTATTTATGTAATTTACTTTATGATGTAATTCGGTAGTTTCTTAAAATTCTATATCATGAAGGTTGTAGCATATAGAGATTTCTAGCGTATGATTGAGGTCAACGTCGACTCAATTTTAGTCTTCAATCAGACTGGACAGACCACTTTATCTTTGTTCATAAAAAAACCTTGCTGAAATTAAAAAAACCGGCCAATTGCGAGTCGTACTCGCGCGCATGAAGGGTTCCGTACCATAATCGAAAAAAAACGGCAAAAAAATCACGTTTTGTTGTATGAGAGCCCCACTTAATTATTTATTTTATTCTGTTTTTATTATTTGTTGTTATAGCGACAACGGAAATACATCATCTGTGAAAATTTCAACTGTCTAGCTATCACGGTTCATGAGATACAGCCTGGTGACAGACAGACAGACAGACGGACCGCGGAGTCTTAGTAATAGGGTCCAGTTTTTACCCTTTGGGTACGGAACCCGAAAAAGGGTATGTTATAGAGAAAAGTCGTGAACATATTCATTGCAAAAAGTTTTTCAGGCAGCCCTTAAAAGTCTAGACACAAATTGAATTAATCTTACTTCTTTCTAATATTATAAATGTGAAAGTTTGGATGGATGTATGTTTGTTAATCTATCACGCCGGAACGGCTGAACGGATCTGGATGAAATTTGGCACAGAGACTTTTCATCCCGGCATAATGTTCCCTTGGGATGATAAAACACTTTTCACGCGGACGAAGCCGCTGGCAGAAACTAGTTTGTAAATAACTTTACCTAATAGTATTTAAAGATATTTGTTTGCAAAAGCAAAAAGAGCGAATAAAATAGTTAGGAAAACCAACCATAATATCCAACAAAATTAAAAGCAATAAAATCAATCACCTACACAAAGTCGTAGTCAGTTTTTATATAGGTATTACATAATGGAAAAAAACTTGTAAATAGATATATAATATGCTGGGATTTTCCGTTTCTGCGAATTGTTGATCTGTAACCCAGAATGGGTTATCACTCGAAAGATGGGACTTTAGACCTTGAACTGACTTTACGAAGAAAACTTGAATTTTAAATTATATTTGTTTACGTGTACAAGCATGTACTTCGTGTAGCTTGCAAAAATCCACAAAAACTTCAAGTATACTTGAGTTTAAATATCCGCTACTGGTATTTATTGAACTTTGCCTACTGACATTCTTCATTTCTTCTTCATTTGGATTCGGAATTCGAGATATTTTTTTAATTTTGAAACGACAAACTCTTTGTCATGCATGGAAAATTGGAAATGTTCAATATCCGTTGCAACACCTGCAACCCATAGATTTTTAGAGCCCTTATAATACAATGTAAAAAACAGAGATTGGTAAAAAAATATATCGCTGAAATCCGATACTTGAGTTGGTGTCGAAAGCGATGGAATGATTGAAATTATCTCAAATTATGAATTCATTAGTATACCTACGTACTACCTGTACGTAGGTATACTAATGAATTCATCATTTCAAGTGACGTTAAATGGAATCAGCATTTTTTTAAATTATAAAATAACGCCTTGCTTTGAATATAGAAGTGAAAAATATAACACTTTTTCAAAGTAAGTTTAGTTTTTTTGTTAAAAGGTTTTTATTTTTATCTTTTTAGTTAGGTTACCTACCTTGTATTACCACTAGCTGTTGCCCGCGGCTTACCTCCCGTGGTCCACCCCAAAGGACCCCTTTTCGGGATTAAAAAATAGCCTATGTTACTCAGGAATAATGTAGCTTTCTATTGGTGAAATCATTTTTCAAATCGGTTCAGTAGTTTCGGTGCCTATTCGGTATAAACAAACAAACAAAAAAATCTTTCCTCTTTACAATATTTTTTTATTAGTATAGATGAAAATCATTTATAGCCAGAGGGTTTCTCATAACAGAGTTCCAGTGGCCATTTGTGGTCTTCTTTATAAGTTCCACTTCACCAAATAATACTTTCTGAATGCAAGTGCTCGCCATGTTGATGGAAATTACTTCGATTTCCATGGGATAACCTCATCAGATCCTGATTTAGTGACTATGGGAATGCCTCGAGAGTAACTATATACCTTTTTTAACAAAAACATAATTTTCTAAATCGGTGAAAAAACACAAAAAAAAAACATGAATTCGAACGTAGAACCTCTTCCATTTTGGAAAGTCGGTTAAAAATATGTAACTTTCTGATATAACTGTAAAATAGAAATGAGTACAAAATAAATAATGTATCATTGGAAATGGAACAGTATAAATGAGACTGCATCGTTTGAAAATGTGGAAGTGTATACAAAATAAACTGCAATTGTATAGTCAACACAGCTGCATGACAGTTAACCGGCCAGGAACGTGTGACGTACTCAATTAGTACGAGTACTAACAATGTTAAACATGCCACTAATTGCCTGACTTGGCTCAACTCTCACTTTGTGTGTAATGAGATCTGGGGGGTAACCATAAGCTCTTAGAGCGGTATCAATTTGAGATCAAATAAGGGACAGATGTATCTGACTTGTATACATCTGTCACTTACTCGATATCAAATTGATACCGCTCTAAGAGCTTATGGTCACCCCCCTGAAGTCAGAATAGAAAAATAAAACTGTGACACTGTAATATATTCATAATATATATTCCCAATTTTAAATTATTAATTTAGAATTAGGTTAGGCTAAAACGGGCTGTTTTCCGAATTAATTTCTTAATTTAGTAACTTTAAATTCCTAATATAAAAAAATATAAAAAATATATATAAAAAGAAATATACATTATATTATATTAATATATATTACTTTTTTTCTTTATAATTCCTTTTTTCCTATCGGAAAATAGGTCATTAATAAAGGTCAACATTAGCAGATGTCTGTACTACACAGGCAAAGTTCTTAAGGTTACACTAGTCGATCATTCTTCCATACAAACGTAGTCTGTCGATTACTCCAATGTTTGACGATGTACGTTCAAAATAAAAAGTGATATCAATTTGTCTCATCATTATCTATCCCTGTATGGAAACAAAAAAGTTAAAAAAAAATATTTAAAAGTTATGAGCGTCGAAAGTTCCATATTTCAACACTAATTTTTACGCATCTTTTTGCGGAAATAAGTACCATAGAAGAAGGAAAATTGTAAAACGGCCACCATACAGGGATAGATTAGTAGTTCAACAATGCAAATAATTTTCAATAAAAGAAATCATGATAAAACGTAACTGTTCAAAGTTAAATTATCTGTATTGTTGAACTACTACTAATCTATCCCCGTATGGTGGCCGTTTTGCAATTTTCCGTCTTATTATAGTATTTATTTGGGCCCAAAAATGCGTTAAAATTAGTGTCGAAATGTGGAACTTTCGACACTCATAACTTTCAAATATATATATATTTTTTTACTTTTTTGTTTCCATACAGGGCTAGATAATGACGAGACAAATTGATATATTTTTTTTATTTTGAACGTACATCGTCAAACAGTGGCGTAATCGCCAGACAACGTTTGTATGGAAGAATGATCGACTAGTGTAATCTTGATCATTTGAATTTTCGCGAAAACCCTAGTGATATTGCGAAAGCACGGATAATTAGACAGTGGTGAAAATATTTCTCAATGTTACTGAAAAAAGAAAGGGTTTTTGCAAAAACACGAGTCGCTCTAGTAGCATTGAATATCCTTAACTCTGATTGGCTAGATTTTTGCTTACTGACCAAATCTTATTCTGATTGGTGTGAGCTTTGAGTATTTTAAAATGGAGTTATGAAGAGTTATAAATAACAGTATCGATTTAGAGTAATTTAGCTTTTTATTGAGCATTTTAGTTACCTAATCTACAAACATGACCCTTTCGTAGGTAAATATCAATGTTATAGTAGGATCACAAACACAGACTTTTAGTAGACTAGTGTCTTAAGGCAAATCACATAATTGTCAGACTTCTTTTATAGGTAGATACATTAGAAAAAAAGAGGTAACACAACACATAATTATCACATTGGTTCTCAACTTATCGTTAGCAAAACTACTGCTAGGTACTTATTAAATTTGCAAGTAAGTAGGAACTCAAGTAATTAGCTTAATCAAAGAGCTAAATACAATTTTTCTAAATCACCATGGTCACTTTTTAAATATTATTGTTAAATAGTAAGTGAAACATAAAAAAGGTTGAAATGCTGTTTATTGTCCATGAAAACAAACAACTTGGAAATGTGAAAAATGTTGACCTTTCTATTCAAACTGGTTACCAGCTGAACGGGTTATTTGTACTTATTTCGTTTTAAAACAAAACGAAGTGCACGAATTCATTTAAAATGTCAACCAATCCTACCGGTCAATCAGCGATTTTATTTCATAATAGCTAACGTTTCGTTTCGCAATAATTATTAAATTGTGTTTTTACAAAAACTCTCTTTTTCCAGTAAGATTGAGAAATGTTTTCATTAATGTCTAATTATCCGTTTTTTTTAATCTATTATAGGCTCGCGCTTGACCACTATCTCTCACCTGATGGTAAGCGATGATGTGGTCAACGATGGAGCACGCTTGCCTAGAAGTAACCTATTCACTCTTGACTTAAACACCCCTAGATTGTAGCTAACGGGAAACACAGACTCCGGCAGGGATCATGCAATTCCATCGCACACTCCCCGAAATGTAATCGATAAAAGACCCCCTAGAGTTCGAAAATTCGAATTATCAAATCGTGCTAAAACGGCTATAATGATTTCAATAAAATTTACAATATAGGGGTTTTGGGGGGCAAACAATCGATTTAGCTAGGTTTCATATATATCTGGGAAAATTCGTTTCCTCGAAAATCTGCAGCATGACAAGCTGTACTACACAACAATTTGATTATTAGAGGTGGAGTCGAGTTGCAGAATATAACCAATGCGAGTCAAAGAGTGTACCCGTCTACTTATAAAAATTGACGGTCGATGGCAATTGTGACTATAGCTAACAATGCCATCTCTAGAAGTGGCTGCGTCTGTGTTCTGTACTTATAGGAAACTACATGGTTAATAATGCAAATAATTATGTGTGTACGTCCTTATACCAAGCTCCTGTACACCTCTGAGCACATGATTATATTTACCTTTATTTATCTTCAAGATGTTATTCATGACTGTTTACTGATACTTAGTACCTTCCGTGCTATGTATTTTAATGACACGGCGCTAAATAATTAAATGTCAAGTTGGTTTTATTTTCGCACAACGTCGTACATAATAATTGCTGCTGTATTATAGTGTGGTGTAGTTTAAAGATTAAAGGCCATACCATGCAAGGTTACAAAGTATAACATAATATTCTAATGATAAAATAATGTGTTTTTATTACGTTATTATTCAAATATGTTAAATATTTAAGAGGCAATGTGATGCCCTAAAGATTTAAGAGAGTTTCATTGGTTTATTTAAAAAATATATGAAGCAAAACTCTTATTTTTTTAAAACCACTTTTTTACCCTATTACTAAGACTCCGCGATCCGTCTGTCTGTCTGTCCGTCTGTCGCCAGGCTGTATCTCATGAACCGTGATAGCTAGACAGTTGAAATTTTCACAGATGATGTATTTCGGTTGCCGCTATAACGACACATACTAAAAAACAGAATAATATAAATATTTAAGTGGGGCTCCCATACAACCAACGTGATTTTTTTACCGTTTTTTGCGGTAATGGTACCATTTACCGCTACCCTTTGTCCGACTCGCACTTGGCCGGCTTTTCTTTTTCGATAGTCAAGCGTTTGACCACTATCGCGCCTGATGGTAAGCGATGATGTGTTCACTTTGTCTAATCTATGTTTTTTTGCTCGCGTAATATACGTTCATGAATGGTAAGATGACGTAAAAAGTACAACTGTCATTTGTTTCAAATTACCAAATTATACCTACTGTTACAAATTGAGTGACGTAATGTATGACATACAAGGTAATTTAATTTGGTGTACAATAATGGCCTATTGGTACAATTTTACTTCAGTATATGTTATTGTTTAATCTCCGTTGCGACACGAATGCGGAAAGCGCTCAGGAGTTGGGAAACAGTCTTCAACACGTCTCCTCGACTGCGCAGGCGCATTACAAGATTAATCTCGTGGGGATGTTAGTCAATAGTGTATTAAACCCTAGACACATGCACGACTGTTTTACAAGCAGTCTTAAGACAAAAATTACATTCATAAAAACGATAACGAGCAAATTTATTGGGTTGACATTCGCTACCGTCATGTAACATAGCCAATCTCTTGCAATTTGGCATTTCGACAATCTTTATCGCCTAAATAATGTTAGGATTACTTAACAAGTCATCAGTCAGTACCAGACTACATGAGGATAAAAAAAAAAACTCGTCAAAAATATTGACTCGAACACGGAGACATCGTCATCTGCCTAGCCTTTTCCCAACTATATTGAGGTCTTCCAGTCTTACCGGATTCAGCTAAGTACCAGTGTTTTACATGGAGCGACTGCTATCTGACCTCCACAACCCAGTAACTGGGTAACACGGTAAGTCGTTGGCTAGACTGGTGTCCGATCTCAAGCTTCTGACTACCCGTAACGACTGCCAAAGATCTTCAAATGACAGCCGGGACCAACGGCTTAACGTGCTTTCCGAGGCACGGAGGAAACTCGGTATGTTGAAATGGTCACCCATCCACGGGCCGACCTCGTCAAGCGTTGCTTAACCTTGATGATCGACCCGTGCGGCTGTTATTATTTAGCCACGAGCTCCTCGAACACGGAGACGAATCGGTAAAAATTTTGCAGCAGAAAGATTCAGGAAGTGTTAAAACTTCATGTAAATCTTTCTGCTGCAAAAATATGTGTGAAAAAATTTGCCATATAATTGCGGAAGACAGCGCAGCTTACAAAATCCAAGGACATACATAATCTACGTTTTTATAAGCCAACAAAAACCGACTAATGCAAACCTAATGATTACCACTACAATATATCGCACGGTAACTTGAAGCGTTTACTTAAAAATACCCCAAAATGACTCGATTGTGTACACCACACTTAAACCAGAGAACGTTCTTTACATGAAAAAAGACCAAAGATATAAATCTAACTAAATAACGTGAATGTGTGTATTTCGCGAGTCAGAAAATGGAGTAGGTATTTATGTGAGAGCAATGCTCTTACTTTGAGATGTTTCATTTAATGTTATCGGTACCGGACATGAACTGAAATCTAGAATTAAAAAGTTAATAAAATCAAACAATCCGACTGCCTAAGAAGCAAACTAAAAAGATGTAAACAAGAAGAAAATCATGCTGTACAGTCGGAGGATACATACTCACTAGGCAGTCGGGTTTTTTGATTGTACTTAGTATTAACATTTTTTTTTTTTTTCTCCTTTTTGTTTCTTTTTCCTTTAAACATATTAGTCATATATATTTTTGTAATCACCACTAAAAACCCTTCATTTTGATACCCACTCGAAGGGTTTGGAAAAAAAATGGCGAATTTTGGGCGCCATATTGTGGGGGGCACAATATGGCGCCCGAAATTCGACATTTTGTTTTTTTTTCAGGCAACTTACTAAGGACACTTGGGTTCCATCCATCTGTCGAAATCCATACAGCCGTTTGGAAGATACGAGGTAATAAAGAAATTTACATACAAGATACGCACGAAAAACATTACCCTTCCTTGGCAGTCGGGTACAAATGCCAAATTATGCATTATTGAGCTATAAAAACTCTATAAAAGTTTTCCGAGAAAATAGAAACATTTTATTTCATCTGTAAGTAAATTTGTTTCTAAATTTTGTGTGGAAAAAGTGGCACGCTTGGTTTTCATACAGAGGGACTTGTGATATCTAGTTTGATTTATGTCTGTGAAAAAGAACTTCACGAAAATGACGTGTGGACAAGAAGGTTCTTACGATAATCTGCATTCTGTGGTTCTACATAAGTGAACCACAATGCGGTTTGGTGATGACTACGTATGGTCTATGTATGACGGAATACTAAACGTTACGTGCTACCAACTGGCTTCAAAGTTTCTGTTGACCTTTCAGAATGGCATTTAGATGGGTTATGGCAGGCGTTAAAGTTATAAAACAAATGCGAGGAGGGATAGTACGATCACACCATTTCGTAACGTTGTTTTTTGACGTTTCAATTGCTAGGCCGATTTCAACGGGCTTAGAAAAAAAACTAAAAAAATACGACTACAAAAAGATAACTGAAAACTGGCTCTAGAAGTCAAGTCAATCGTCAATGTGATGTACTTTCAAATGTCCATAATGTTTAGATTCGAAACATTTTGAAATTTTAACAACCGTTTGACAGATTCCTCAAAGTTATGCTAGTGCCTCTGATAGAGCTTAAGGCTTAGAAGGCGACCTAAATAAAAAAGCAAGTTAAATTAAAAAGGTAAAAGATAGCTTGATCTCTGCGACAGCTGTCAGTATCAATACAGTAACAATGACGTATACGTCAGTTTGACATATGTCACAGAGAGCTATCTTTTATGAAGTATAGCTTCTGCCAGCGGCTTCGCCCGTGTGAATGTCGAAAATTATCCTATGTGGATAAAAATAATCCTATATGCTATTCTTGGCTATAATCTATCCCTGTGCCCAATTTCATTCAAATCCGTTCAGCCGTTTGAGTTTGAAACACACACAAACACACTCACAAACTTTTGCCTGTATAATATTAGTGTGATGCAGTAAAAACTTGCTAGGGGATTGGTCTAACATCCATGTTGTTTGACTAGTTGTAATTATTTAGCGTCTGGCTGTGATCAAGTGAATGATTATTTAAGCAAATCTATATGTAAATATAGACACAAAAAATAATGGGATTATTGCATTAAATTTTTTGCATTAATCTTTGTATTGGTTGCTATGTGCCCAATCATCAAATGTTATCGTCTCTTATAGCGCTACGAACTGTTTAATTGCTTTAGCATTTTTCGCTTTGATAGACTAGAATATCTATGGCTATGAACATTTTCTAATCAGTCTAAGTTAAATGTTGGTTAATTATTGTCAATTCTAAATACTTTCTTAACCCCAGTTTCTGTATTGATAATCCAAACTTGAGAACTTTCGTATTAAAATAGAAGTCAGCAAGTTCTTACTTACTTGAATTCAGAAACCAGGGATCAGTTAATAAGAATGACATGCTTGTTTGCAACTGATACAAATATATCTACTTTGTATCATTATTTACTATAAAAAATTATATTGCATTAAATTGCATACAACTTTACGATCTGTTTAAGAAGTTACTACCTACGCGACGTGTAGAAATATCAAATAGTGTGTTGACGGATTCTGCAATTGTGTTACATTTCACACAATTTGTATTAAACGTGTCGCAGATACGAGCCAACTACGTATATTCCAATGTGAAAAGTTATAACAATCAACTCCTTGGCGATTGTCATTTGTTTTTTTTTATAGATTTCACTAGATTGTTTTAAGGCGCGACGGAAAAAGACGGGTGTTATAAGTTTGACGTGTTTATCTGTGTGTTTGTGTATCTGTCTGTGGCATCATACCTCCTAAACAGATGAACCGATTTTGATTTGTATTTTTTTAATTTGTTTGAGAGGTGACTCTATCGAGAGTGTTCTTAGCTATGTTTGATGAAAATCAGTTCAGTCGTTCAAAAGTTGTGGGCGTTTTACTGTTTGAATCGGAGTTTTTTTCGCAAGATATTATATCTTTGCATAATTATTACGTGTTCAATAGATTGTCGATCGAAGCGTGTCTACTACTAAGTAGATAAATTATGTAGCATGAAATAAAAATGTGTCGGAGGTTTTAACTTTTTTTTTCATTTTACATGTGTCGTACAAAATTATCCTCGTGTCAAATGTTTCGCTAAACTTTTTATATCTGCACACATGTTTTCTGCATGGCCAGTAAGAATAGTAGGTAATAAACCATGAGAGAATACGTTATTTATATTTCGCAATTTAAATATGCAGACGTGTCATCGGGCAAGTCATGATTATCACCTGTACGTGCGTTGTAATAATGCGGTAATTAGTCAACTGACCTTGTTTGTTGATATCCCATAACACGACGGTGCAGCCGAGCCTCGCTAGCCTCAGGGCTATAAGGCTGCCCAAGCCGCCACCGCCTCCTGTCACCACAGCAATAGCACCCTTAAGGTCCTTTTTATGTCGACCAACAATACTCTTGTATGTAGCTTTGATCACATATCCGATGCCGACGATGACAAACATTATAACGTCTATAATCGCTTGCACGACGGTGTATTTGTCTCTCATACATTCTGGGATCTCCCTCGTGAGGGGTCCTGGTTTCATGCCGTTCATATATTCCTGAGTTTCCACGGACATCTTTGTTTTAGATTTTTATTTTGTTAATTAAATGTCCAACCACTTAGCATCACTTTTCACTTATTGTTTTAACACTTCACTGTCTTTGGTACCTGTGACAAAAAATAACATAAATTAGTAAAAATTCACCTTCATTAAGTTTAACACTCTACGCACAATATATTTTATAACTAACATTTTATGTTGTCATGAAACTGAGATAGCCTCAACTATAATATCAATAAATTTTAAAATATTTTTATCAAAATTTATAAACTTATTACCAACTGTGATGACCATTAAGACTGTGTGTGTTATTACACCTATCAATATACCTTGGAACACATTGTTATCATTGTAATTACAAATCCAATTAACAGTTATATTACAAGCCTTTTTTAATGTAATTTGTTTGGCATCGTCATTAACAGGTGTATTATGTAACCCTGCTCTAGATTATTCTTTCTGTTCTATTGTCAAAACAAATTGTTCTATGCTTGTTTATTTTTAGCATTATGATATGGGATTTGGCTTATTGCTCCACAGATAAAATATTCTTATGTATTCATCTGATAGTGCCTTTGATTTTTGATTGAATCTTCGAAATGTTAAATGAATCTTTAAAAGCAAGAACACAACCGTATACGTATGTTATGTTTTTTTTTTGTTTGTTGCAATCTATTAGAAGAACACAAACTAAATAACCAAACTTATAATTTATTTAAATTTTGAAAATCAATGATTATTAAGTCTGTCAATATATTTAGCATTGAAAATCACATTATTAATATAGTCAATATACCCTTAACTAACTCAATATATATTAGGAAATCGTTTTGAGAACATATTTTAACAATGATTAGCTAACAAATGTGCACTGGTATGCAGTAAAAATATTGACTTAGTAGAAATCCCCGAAAACTGAGCATAAAATATAATAATCAGAATATTTGCAAATACTACAAGAAATTACCTTGAACATTGAAAAAGACTTTGAAAAACTGCCTGCTACGTGACTGCCTAGTAGAACGCGCCCCATTTGGTGACTAAAATATTTACTCACATACATGACCAAATAAAGTTTAATTAATAAAATATGTCGTAAATGATTGATGGATATCCGATATATCCCTACGTTGTTCCATCATTCTACAAACAAATATCGAATACCTATGTTTAAATTGACCGAAAAACACGTTCAAATAGATAATATTGATCCCATAAAAAACATCATCATCATCTGCCTAGCCTTTTCCCAACTGTATTGGGGTCGGCTTCCAGTCTTATCGGATTCAGCTAAGTACCAGTCTTTTACATGGAGCGACTGCCTATCTGACCTCCACAACGCAGTAACTGGGTAAACACGGTACCCTTTGGCAAGACTGGTGTCAGATCTCAAGCTTCTGACTACCCGTAACGACTGTCAAAGATCTTCAAATAACAGCCGGGACCAACGGCTTAACGTGCTTTCCGAGGCACGGAGGAAACTCGGTTTGTTGAAATGGTCACCCATCCACGGACCGACCTCGTCAAGCGTTGCTTAACCTTGATGATCGACCCGTGCGGCTGTTACTATTTAGCCACGAGCTCCCATAAAAAACACAACATGTAAAAAATACAAGTCTCGCGGCGCAGTTCTTCTACCGCAAAAAGTAGTGAGATCGAATGTAAAACCAAGTCGGATAATTTATTCAATCGGTACCTTATTAATTAGGTTACAAATAAACACATTAACAAACTTGGTTTTACTTTTACATAAGGCTCAACATGTCATTATTGTGTTAGTCTTATGTAAGTCAAAGTCAAAGTCAAAACGTTAAAACCAAGTCGGTTAATTTAATGTAGGTGACAAAAATTGTATGAACTGTAAAAGTAACTTTGTAATCCCATATATTGGATGACTATTTATATAGGATTACAAAGTTACGTATGCAGTTTGTATATCTAGGAAACGGGACAGAAATTGCGGGATGTTTTTTCTTGCTTTATAGGCTAAACGCTAATTGTGTTCAAAATTTGGAGCTTGTGAGTCTACTACTCGTAGAAGTACCTTAGAATTTTGATGATCGGTGAGTCAGTGAGTGTGTCAGTGACGAAATTAAGGAATTTTCACTTGCAATAATTCCTAAACTACAAGTTCAAATTGAATGCATCATCGCTTACCATCAGGTGAGATAGTGGTCAAGCGCAAGCCTATAGATAATAAAAAAAAAAGAATGTAATTCGAGATTATGCCTAGTTATATTATGTTCGAAAATGTTTATATTTAAAGGTTTAGGCTTGTAGCTTTATCCACAACGAAGTTATAGGAGGGTCGAAAATGTCCTGAATGGCTTCGAGAAAAGGATGGCATGTATCTATGCCTTTGTTTGCTCGACTTGTTAAGAGTACTGCCGTGCCCCAAGATTGCTAATAATATGTTCAATCATCGAGTAACATAAGCTATATTATAATTAATGATTTATTTGTTTTATTTTCTACAGTTTAAGCTTCGCGATTAGGTAGTACTATATTTTTTTGTTTTTGTAATAGGTAATCGTATTTTTAATACCAAACACAAAAATCATAAAATTGATGTCAAAATTACCATTCAATTTATGTATCTCCAGTTGTATCTATAGTCTCTTCCTAAATCCATCAATTATATTTTTTCATATATTTATAATGATATAAGTATAGTTACCTACCTTCATAGTTAATAGTTAGCAATAAATTATAATCATGATTAATCTCATGCTTGTTCAAGAATACATACAAGGTGGGCCAAAAGAAGTCATCCGATATTGTTTGGCTCTCTTTTTTTTCTAAATGAAAAACTTCGATTCAGTTTTTTGATTATGTTTATTTGAACCTTTAGAATTTTATTGGTCAAGTCGAGATGATTATATCGGCCAAATGGGCGCCGTCACAATTGATTGCCATACGGGCTCGTTTTATGGCATTTTTCATCACTTCGGTGAGAACTTAAGGGCGACAGATTCTCGCACTCGTGTCGAATGTTGTCCTTGAGGGCTTCCAGAGTCTCGGGCTTGTTCACGTTAACACGGGACTTCAAAAAACCCCACAAAAAAGTCTGGAACGCTTAAATCGGGCGATCTTACGGGCCAGTGCAAATCGCCAAAACGAGAGATGAGATGAGATGATATATATGATCAATATTCATGAAAATCATAACATTACATACTGGAATATAATGCCTAATCTTTAGGAATTACTGTGTTTGGGCTAAACATATTATATAGCTTTATCTCGTATGTTGAGTAGCATAGTTTAAGTCTCATATTTATAATATTTACTATTGCAACGTTAATAATTATCGATGCTTTCTGAACTAAATTTTTGAAAAAGATTAAACAACAAATCATGTCTTTAGAAAATCCACACCTTTTTAAGATTTGGATCTTGATCCAAATGAAATGATGGAGAGAGATGAGTCGATTTGTTGAATCAAAACTTGATGGATGGCATTTCTTACAGATTCAGGTTTTTCGGAATTCACCTTCTGTTGCAACAATTTCCAGCAATGGGTAAAATGCCGAAAGATACTTTTAAACTTTAACTACTTAAATTAGATAACAAACAGTAACAAAAATAAACTCAGAGTATAAGTTACATATAAATATAAATATTATCATTATCATCATTATCATCTAAATATTAACCATGCATTTTTTGAGGTTTAAGCTTGACTTAACTTTACTACGAGTTTATTAATAAGGGAATAAGAATTTTCGGATTAGGCGTTATGTCTACAATATATCACATTTGCGTATAAAATCAAATTTAGCCATGTGTCTAAATTATTATGGGAGTAGATCTATGCAGGTGTTCTCCCTCACACATCGGTGTTGCAAGCGCAGCCAGCAGCCAGGGGCCGGTGAATGCAACCATTGCACAAACTATACTCCGAAGACCGGTACGGACTGCGCTGTGAAGGTCGTATTTAATATTATCAATGAGTTCTGCTCAATCTTGGGCAGTTTTGATACCATTATTGTCAAGGTTACCTTGCTTTTAGACGAAGCTACTTTTGCAAAAGACGGAATATCTTAAAGCAGCGCTAATTTATTTTTTGTTAACAAAAGCATTTTGTGTTTCTTCTTCAATTTGGTCACTTTAAAATTCTTTACTAAGTGTCAGTCTTTAAACGATTAAGGAACTACAAAGAAAAAAAATATATTGAAGATACTAGTCACAAAGTTTGAAGGTACTATAAAAGCGATCTCTCACGAGTCGATAATCAATTTCATCTTAAATAATGTCTTGAAGACTACCAAAATAGGAAGTAAGTGATCAAGAAATGAAATACCATCTTGTTATTTTAGAAACCGTGTAAGCAATAAATTTTTCTCAGCTTGTGTGATTTTTATTGCAGAGAAAGTATCCGTGATTGTGCTGTTTCTATGCCAATATATATCGTATTTTGTAAAATGTACATTCGCTTCTAATGGCATTAGGTAGTATTTCTCAAAAATGTTTTATAAAATATACTGTATTATACGCGCCATTTTATCTGAGGATATATATATATTAAATGTCGCGATGAAAAATTTTTTTTGTTTTAAAATAATCGCCTATAATTTACATATCAGTCAGTCTACAATACACTGGATGCATCAAGATGATTAATGGTTGAGATTAAAATACAAATACACAATGTGAGGATAATCATTATTTACCTATTTATAAGGAAAATATCTACGACTACAAAAAATAATATCAACTTACTGACGTCAAAGTGCGGCTTGATCATAGTGTGGAAAAACAAGATTTACAAAAATATAAGCACATATTAAATAACCTATCTTAAATCCTGTTGTTGATATAAAGAACCAAACAAAAAATAACATTAAAAACTAATCGCTCAACGTAGAATGACGCACCAACTTCGCTGGGAACAAGTAGTAGAAAAATTTTAATATGTATATTTTTCTGATGACAACATCTATTTTTATTCGAACAATCTTTAATCTTACTGAGGCAGCAATCATTATAATTTTAAGTGACAAATACCAAGGTTACTAATTCAGCAATAATCCAGTTTATTTTTAAACATGATATTGTTATATATACTGACATAATAATATACAAATTGTAGAGTACTTATAGTGAAGCGACGGATCGAGTTGACCCTAAGAGCACGTCTTTGTCCAGGAAAAGTCAAAATTCTACCAATTCCAAATGCAAAAATTAAAGAATGAAATCAACATTTTGTTTCTTTGTTTGCACAACAACTGCATGTTGCTATCGAAAAATCCTGTTTAAGCCCGAATTTGTACCCCTTTTTATGAAACCTGTTCAAAGCCTGTTCCTTGCCCCATTTGGGCAAGGTAGTTGTATTGTGTCTGCTGTACGAGCAGTGAACCTGTTACACTTACAACTTCTAATAATTATTATAATGACTCGATGTCGATCACGAAAAATCTTAAACCAGATAAAGTTATCCAGTGTTGAAACACTGGATAACTCCAACTGGTTTCAGATTTTAAAATATTGAAATTTATTGATACTAAATATAACCAAAACTGCCATCCAAAATTTCGACCATGTGTGCATGTTCGCGAATTTACAGTTACAAAAAAGTATTATTTTACACTGATCCTCTCGCGCTTAATTATGAACAAAGCCAATTAAAACAAAGTGTCGTTGCATTCTTAAAAAGACAGGAAAGCTACCATAATGGCTAACGTTCGAAGGCCGCTTGTAAACAGGGGCAATGTAATTGCGTTATATAGAAGTGGTTAATTACTTAAACCATGAGTACATTCGTTAGATACCTATCTACTGTGTTGATTACATGTGTGTCTATCTTGATATGTATGCACGTTTTGTAGATAAAGAAAGAAAGCAACTTTTGCGTGCCAGTTTGTTGCAATTACAAATTAGTAAATTGTTTCATAAATAGTTCGTTATTTTCTAGACTAGTGACAAAATTGTGAAATCTTTGTCATCCATATTTAGAGGTTACTGAGTTTCCATCCTATTTATTGATTTTTCTTTCTTCATCTTCTTTTTTTTGTTTGTTTGGGTTCATCCTCTTCACTATCCTTCCGCCTCATTCCAATTTACGAAAGTCTTATTATTCCATTAATTTCTGTCAACTGTTCTGTCATTCAGTATTCGCAATCGTCCTGCCATTTGCAATCACAATTCCACCTCCAGATTTGTCAACCAAGTAAAAATATATCTACATCCACATATTAACACCAGGCATCATGAATAAAAGATCCTCTGATCCTGTATGATCTCTATTGATTCTTATCGTACATATGTCTTACTGCCTTGCGACTATATAAATAACTGCCATTCACGCCAATGCTAATTCTGGAGAGTTAATCACTATCATTGTCATTCTGCATCCCATTCATGACGCGTCAGCCGCCTAGTAACTTATCGATGACGCACGCACTGTCGTTTATCGTCCACGCACTCGTGATCTGAATGTAAGGATCACTGTTAGTCTTTGGGCGATGCATTCAATGTCACATACTCACATTCAACGCTCCATTGAACGATTCAAGGATCAATGAGGCATCTGACCACAAATATTGACCGCAATTTACAGAACTATTGTTTGTGTCGTTTACGATCGATTCGTCTTGTAATATTTTGAATGCTTCATTGTCCCAAGAATTAACAGTATTCTGAAAGATTGAATGAATGAAAAAAAAGTATTTGTGACCCGCGCAGGAGACACGAGAGATAAGCAAAAACAATTGAAAAAAAAACCCATGCGAGACCAAAAAGGCTTCTATCTCAGCATGGTATACTATGATGCTATGTTATTACGGATCATAAGTTCATAATTTCAATGTTACGAAATCAAAGGTCAGTACTGTTACGTATTTGCGCACCTGCTTTCAATGGACGATGCAATGTTGTCTATTTTGATTACCACAGCTTTAATGATGGTAAGTGATGGTAATCCTGATGCATAATTCCATGAAATTTTATATGAAGCTGGCGATCACGCGAACTTCATTTAGCTTAATATCAACCGCATGACTAGGCATAAATATAGGATAGGAGAGAAACAAAATGACGTCTACGTAGAATTAGAAAATGAGAGGTTTTGTAAGCATATGAGAAAAGGAAATGTTGGATGGTCAGTGCGTAAAGTAACATCTTAATTTGCAGAGCTTGATGCTTTATTGTGACCGATAATCAAAAATTCTAGGTTTATTTGAGTTACTAATAAAGATATAGATTTAGATAATTTATTTGTCCAAACATGAGTTCACATACAGTAGGCATGCAGGATGTTCTATTTTTTTTTTTTTTAATAAGGCTGGTGTATACATACCGTCGACCTATCTTCATAATTATTAACCGCATGTATGTACATTGTGGATGCAATTAATTCAATTTGAATTTAGATTAGCACAAAGCTCGTCGACACTTCACGTGACCAGAGGGCTGGCCTTTTCTTCGGCCAGAGAATCAGCATTGCCATCCATCATGGCAATGCTGCCAGCGTTCTGGGCACTTTTCCCGTTGACATCGATGTGGACGAATTTTTTGATGCACAATGAGCTC
Organism: Orthosia incerta; assembly: GCA_948252205.1. Classification (NCBI taxonomy): domain Eukaryota; kingdom Metazoa; phylum Arthropoda; class Insecta; order Lepidoptera; family Noctuidae; genus Orthosia; species Orthosia incerta. Next base: position 11,130,513 of record OX411759.1, read on the forward strand.
TTTTCCATCTCGCTTTTCTATTTGTAAATTGAAGAGCGAGAATATTAAAATTAAATTGGTTTGTTTTTTTTAGAATAATCAATTGTATGTATGTTAATAAAGATTTGAATTTTATTAATAGTTAGAATAATATATTATGAATAATCAAAAATTGGAAAATATAGCACTCGAATTTATACGAAATAAATCTAATAGCCCCCCCTTAGAAAGTAAAGAAACCGAGTTGAGAAATAAGCTGGGACCGTTTCATGGCTATGGTGCAGTGTGGCGGCTAATTGGCGGCTGGGAGTTAAACACCGTGACAAGAAAATATTGTCCATTGAATGGCCGTCACCTAAACATAAAATTTTATTATTGGGTGGCAAAAAGGCATTGTGGCATTCATCATATCTTGCATTCACATACAAGCCTACAGCCAATGATGGTAATAGTTACTGTCTTTTATTCTACTTATTCATATTCGCCATTGTCGAAGGTCGTGCCCGTCCTGGAAAGCTTTAACGAAGGCCGTATCGAAATGCTTTCAGACCATTTTGTCTAAACACTTTTTAGGGTTCCGTACCCAAAGGGTAAAAACGGGACCCTATTACTAAGACTCCGCGATCCGTCTGTCTGTCTGTCTGTCTGTCCGTCTGTCACCAGGCTGTATCCCATGAACCGTGATAGCTAGACAGCTGATATTTTCATAGATGATGTATTTCTGTTGCCGTTATAACAACAAATACTAAAAACAGAATAAAATAAATATTAAAGTCGGGTTCCCATACAACAAACGTGATTTTTTTGCCGTTTTTTACGATAATGGTACGGAACCCTTCGTGCGCGAGTCCGACTCGCACTTGGCCGATTTTCATTTTCCTTTCTTACCTCTTTCAGAAAATCCTCAATAACTGATACTTAAGAATTTATATATTTTAGTCTATTTCGTTGGTGTTGTTCTGTTGCAACATCTCTTACGTCTCATCGGCTAGCCATAAAATCATTACGTTTTATCAGAAAATTGAATTGCCATGTTTTTTCATCATGTAAATATTGATGGAACTTGTTAGATAATTTTTGCCTCTGTTCACATATATATTTTGACGGCCTACAACGATTAGGTAATAATTAAATTATTCAGACTGTTTCTTTCTGGAATCAATAAACTGTCTTTTAATTTCCGCATCCTTGAGAGATACCTCTCAGTCATCGAAACAATCTTTTAATATGTTGCCTGTTATAACCATATTAGCCTTTCACATATTTATTTTTAATGTTTTTCGCATTACAATTAGTACCTGGGCGACCGGTATTTTTATGTTTTTTACAGAAAATACAGCTATATGGATAAACTTAAAATGCAAAACCTGATCTAAATACAAATTGTCATCCAAATTCTTAGAGCCGTAAGCGAGACATGCGAATAAATTTATAAAAATGTCTTTATGTAACTATTAAATTATTCAGACTGTTTCTTTCTGGAAACAATAAATTGTCTCTTAATTTCCGCATCCTTGAGAGATACCTCTCACTCATCGAAACACTCTTTTAATATGTTGCCTGTTATAACCATATTAGCCTTTCACATATATATTTTAAATGTTTTTCCGCATTACAATTAGTTCCTGGGCGACCGGTATTTTTAATGTTTTTTACAGAAAATACAGCTATACGGATAAACTTAAAATGCAAAACCTGATCTAAATACAAAATGTCATCCAAATTCTTACCGTTAGCGAGACATGCGAATAAATTTATAAAAATCTAGATACAAGAACTGCTCATTTAAATAGATATATCTATATTTTATTATAGACAGTTTTAGAAGAATGTATCCTGATTTTAACAATTATATTGTCAAGACAATAAATATTAATAAGAAATAAATTTCCTAAAAATTATGTCAAGTAAAATTTTATTGCTTTAATAGTTATAGGTACCTTATTAAACCAGCAATCATCATCATCATAATTATCTTATCAGCCGAAAGATGTCCACTGCTGGACATAGGCCTCCCCCAAGCGTCGCCACATTGAAACCAGCAATGCCACACCCAAATTTCCATTAATAAAAAACGCAACAAGCTTGCAAAATTAAAGCCGACAGCAACACCTTTTTTGGGTGCGTCCATCCATTCATGAAAATAATAAATAATACTAAGGCTCATTTGTACGATTATCTGTATGGTCAATACCCACTATAGTAAAATTTTCTCTGACTACTGTGCAGTAGAGAAATTTCGAAGACATTTACTAGAAAGTATTCAAAAACAGTCTAAATCCTTAACTAATCTAATCTTATGCTAAAGCTTACACCACAGCCTAAAAATTGTTGTGACTTTCGAATAACTATCTCAAACAAGTCTAAAATTTACATCTTCAATATCTAGAAGATGTGATGCGGATTCAAATTTCAAAGTGAACGGGTGATCTCTATACAAAGAATATTTATATCAATATACTTACCGTAATTATTGTATTGAACTTCACAACACTTTTTAAAGTTTATTATCATCGGCTATAAATAGGTTTTGTCATATTTTAAAAGTCACAACATGTAAACCAAACATTATTTTTATATATTCCGTCCTAAGCATATATTAATATGATCATGTGTTACTTGTTAAAATGCTTCATTAATACTAACGGAATCCTGGTTTCAGTCTTAGAATCCTTGATATTCATTTTTGTGTTTTGTTAAATGTTTAGAACAACGGAAAGTCATGCAAACACCACTTTTAAGATAAAATGCACACGAATACATCCATTCAATGTATAAAGTAAACAATGTGCTTGATAATAAATGCTATACGTGAGCTAAGAATAGATGGAATTCTAATATATTTCACGGCTATTTGACGCTGCTAATTCTGCATCAAATATGTTAGAAGTAGGATGAAGTAATATAATTTTTTTTTGGTTTCATCAGCGTAATTTAACAAAAAGTATTACGGTGGCAGTCATCATTAGTAATAGTTAATAGTATGTTTGAATGTTAATATTGCACACCACCCTCCATCGTACATAGAAGTGTCTCTAGTTATTTGAATTTTCTTCACTATCAGATTCTGGCTTATCTTCCATTTTTTTTATAGGTTCGCGCTTGACCTCTTTCTCATAGTTTGATCTCTCTACTCCGTTACCGCATGAACGTGTAGTATTATTTCCTACAATTTTAATTCTTCTGCGTTTCCTTTGTATTAAACAATCAAACAAACAGTCATATGTCATTATCATAACGATACAATCCGGCATTTATCTCTGTAGTGTCATGTTAAAGGTGAAGCCACATTTCCAGTTTGCCAGAACCGTTGTCCGAGTATTTCGGTGCGGCCATGTATTTTTTGCGACCGCTTTCTCTCATGCTTTCACCATGACGACCGATGCCCCGTCATTTTGGACATAATTCGATGTAAGAATGTTCGCCGGGAGCTTTTGGATTCCCGACGTATCAAATCAAATAATTTATTGTGAGTGTTTCGATAACGGGTTTCCTTAAAACAATGATGCTAATAAATATTTATGCGGCACGGGCAATGAACATGACAAATAAGAATACTCTAGCATCAATTACTATTAAGAAATTACGAGACTTTATAGAAGAAGAATAAACAGTTTTATGGTCGCCAATGACAGACAGCTACAATGGTTATCGTTAAATAAATTCTAACGGTTAATACTGATTCTCAAATGTTATGAGTTCGTAAAGAAGTAAACTTTATTATAACAAATAGAAGTGTTGGTCTAGCTGTCCTTTTCCAATGCGCATGCTAATTATTACTTCTCCAATGCGCATGCACAGCCACACATTAATAAATGTACAATTAATAAAGTGTAAATTGAATTTAGATATATATTAATGACACCTATTAAATACAAAAGTTTATTACTCCTCATACTTTACAATCGAAAGACATTAAAACAACAAACTGCGAAACACAGGTAAAAAGCAAGTTTCGTTCCACCTGGGAAATGAATAACATTTCTCAAGCTAAACTGAGTTATAAACTATTTCGATACTAGAAGTCGGTATCGCAATTCCTTGCAAGATCATCGCAGGCGCAGATCGATCGCGGGGTATCGAACCGGGCGGCCTTCTCGGGACGTTTCCCAACCTGCGCACGCGTTGACGTACCCAGCGGAAGGACGTACTGCCTTACACCATAAACATAGTTATACGTTAAGTGTTAGAGTGCTCCATTACAGAAAATTGCACTTACAAAAGTCTTGTTACTTCGTGATGGGTTTGATTAACCTTTTCTTAGTCTTTGATTTAGATGTTTGTTTTTACAAATTTTGTCATTTAAAATCATAACTATCATCATCTATGCGTTTATCTTCTTTATGTTTAAAAGCATCGTCTTTACACTAGACACGACTTTTTATTACAAAAACATCAATAAATTCGTGTACTGTCAGCCTCACTATGTTCGTTGTATCAACATAACAGATTCCATCATCTTCTTTAAGTTTAAAAGCATCGTCTTTACACTAGACACGACTTTTTTTTACAAAAACATCAATCACTTCGTGTACTGTCAGCTTCACTGTGTTCGCTGTATCAACATAACAGTTTCCATCATTAATTTTAATGTTCACATGAGTGTAACCATATTATGCAACTCTTGTATCTTCGCTGCCGACAGGTAGTATCAAATCTGTTAGAAATTAGGTTATAAGTTCAAACCAAATATGCATTCGTTGCTTGAAATTTGATATAATCTTACGAAGCGTATTTTTGAAATGTGCATTGTAATCATTTATTTATGTCTGAGGGAGTTCTTTAATTCGATGACTTCCTCAGTTATCATTTCCTAATTATCTTGAAGAATGGATTTTAATATAGTCAGCTAATTCTTGACTTGATCGGACTGACGATACGACGCGACGGTGCGGTGCGGCCGTCGCGTTTAAATAGGTCGCCATGGTATTAGTAAACAATGGGCCAGAATTACATGAATTACACTCTTACGTGGTATTGGCATTAAACATTGTTGTCATAACACAAACACAGTTACTAAATTATACCATCAAAGAAACCTGATTTATCTTCAAATCAAGGACCTTTTACTCTGTGTATTTTAAATCAGTCAGTATATTTTATACTAGCTTCAGCCAGCGGCTTTGCCCGCGTGAATGTCGAAAATTATCCCAAGGGAACATATTCCCTGGATAAAAATTATCCGAAGTTCTATTCCAGACTATTTTATATCTCTGTGCCAAAATTCATCCATTATCCGTACAGCCGTTTGAGCGTGAAGAAGTAACAAACATACAAACACATAGACACTCACAAACTTTCGCCTTTATAATATTAGTGTGATCTATCTCTGTGCCAAATTTCATCCGGATCCGTCCAGCCGTTTTAGCGTGAAGAAGTAACAAACATACGAACACACACAAATTTTCGCCTTTATAATATTAGTGTGATGGATATCTTGAACTTTATTAAGAAAGCTGGATTTGTTCTCTCTTGGGCGTTACAGTAGTCCGCTAATTGCGACCTTGAACGAAATTACTTAATGCTCGGAACCGAGAAGGTTTCTTATCGAAACTGCGCCTATTTCATTTCACATACCAACTGCTTGGCCAATAGATTAATATTGAGAAATAACGTATAATCTTGTAGTGGCATTATATTATTATGAGCAATGCGATGCGGATCACGTAATTGATTGAGTTGTAGACTTTTTCTTGTCTATCGTCACTTTTATTCGACATGCCATTAATCTCCGATAAATGACGATCGTTGTTAAAATGATGATTGTCTTTATACATCGCATCAAAGAGAATTTTATTTTTATTGTATTTGGTGCTGACCGCAATCCAAATAAACAGGCACTAAAACTGGCATTCATATTATTTTTAATTTATCTTGATTTTAATCCGTTAACTCTGAGTCACAGAGGATGTTGCATTATTATTATATACCTACAGTTCAATGCACCAGGTAAATGATTTACCTATTGTGGTTGTCCTTAAGTTCAGTCTTAATGAAGTGCTGTTGGCAATTAGCCCAACCTTTATTACTTATATCATGAATGAAACAAGATCTAGAGATAGGTTTGATGCAATGATGTTGTCCATACGACAGCTCATAGAGGCAGGATTGCCTTGAAATACTTTCGAACCACGTGAACTATGCGAAAACGTTTTCCTAACCGAATCAACATTTAATTAACCCTTCGATCACAACAAACTTACCTATGAGCAGGTGTCAGGCAGCCGGTGATCAGCTGATCACGTACACTGGCACTTTGAGAACTTTTTTTTATTTTTGTTGTTTTAGGAAGAAGTGGTTGGTTGAGTATGGGTAAATGAAGTCCGCGACGGATTTTTGGTTGATGTAGCGTCGGCCGGTGGCGGCGCGCGACGCTGCAGATCGACTGAGTGAGACTGGCGCGGAGCGGCGGCAGGCTGCGCGCGCACCGCGACCCTCAGACCCTTAGCAGGCGGCCTTCACGCATGGCTCGGGGTGACTTCCCATCAGTACAATAAACAAACAGTTTTAACTACTAATTGTCGTGTCGTTGCCCCAAGATTTGTGATGTGAGGATATTTTTTTGTAGACATGTAAATTAATTTTAATCCGGATACTGGAGATTTTCCATTTGAATGTTATTTATATTATATAAATTTCTTACAAGTATTAAAATATTGTTTTGGTAGGTGTGAGCAGAGCAGTGGTAGCCCGTTTGTAACGTCCGCGACTTAGAATTTTTAGGTCGTGGGTTCGAACCCAGGCAACCACCTCAAAAAGGTGAAGGAAAACATCGTGTGGAAACTGGCATGTCTTAGAACCTAAAATTCGAAGACATGTGACATCCACCAACCCGCACTGCATGGGCCCGCGTGGTGTTACAATACTCATGGGGGTCTAATTGCGGATAAGGGGCTCCATCTTGGATCCATCTATCCTATCCTATCCTACTTATATCTTAAAATAGGTAGCTCATACATAAATTATACGATTGTCAATTTATGGTTGAATGTACTAGAAGATTGCTATCTTTGAAGCCTCCTGAAAGTGGTTTGAGAGATAAACTGTGTGTGTATCTCAGAAATAAATAATTATTAACAGCATTTGTTTCTCGCAGTGGAAAAGTTTAGGTGTTATAGATAGTTTTTTATCAAGTTAACCAATTAACGGATTCGACTAGCTATTCAAATAAAATAAATTGCTTTATCAAAATGTTCTCAGAAACATACACACTAATGCTTATATGTTAATTGGCAGCTAGACGAAATATTAATTAACTAGTATGTTTAAGCTAAACAAATAGAGACGACGTAGGTGTGCCATAGATTCTCAAGTTAACTGTAAATGATTTCAATGTCGGAATATTTTTGATGGCTTCTGAGTTCTGCCTTTTGGACTCCTTTCTCTTTTGTTGGGTTTTCTATTTGTGCAGAGTACTAAATAAATAGATATATATTTTTGGAGAAGTAAGTATATCTGTATCTAATACCTTTAAATAAAAATATTTTATTGCAGACTCACAGGTCCATAGTTTTGTTAGTAATACAAATTACTTAAAATCTATGTTAGTAAGACACTTAGACACGACATTTTATTTATATTGTTAGTATACACAATACTTACAAACTATATTAGTTAAAAATTTGTTTATGTTGTTAGTACATCCTACTTATAAGCTATGTTACACTATGTTAGTAATAAACCAAAACAATCAATTCATGTATCTGTTGCGCTTACCTGACGCACCGGGCACATGCACGTGTACATGCACCCAGTGCGCCATGATGGCGCAACACGGCTTATCACGGATGACCTTCAGAATGCTGTTGTTAAACGAGCAATTCTTGTATATAAGTATGTATATCTAAGTCAGCACTTCTAAAAATTTAATTCTGAAGAGAGCTATGGTTTCGAATGACTCTGACAGATGTCATCTTGACGTACGTAACACTAAGCACTAGTTTTTGGCGCGAACAAGTGAGGAGATCGAGTAAGAATATGGCGGGTTGGATTGAGTTGTGAATTCGTGACAAAAACCTAAGGAGAAATACAGTGAGAGTTACTGATTGTTCGTGTAGATCAAGCTACATGCTTGATGGAATGTCGTTTACGTTACTCTCCAATACATAACGTGATTAGTTACATTGTGACCTTAGATACAAGCAAAGAAGTTCGTTAACTCCTACCCCGAAAAGAACCCATGCAATTGCCTGACAATAGGGAACATTACTGCCAATTGCTCCCGCCAGATGGCGCTTGACGGCTCGGAGTAAACAAAAACATAACAACATGGCGTCTACTACTGTTTGTGGTTACCGAATTATTTTTTACTGTTTTTAACATAACTTGTGTTCAAAAACCAAATAATAATATTGGGGAAGTTATTTAGCTTCATTTTTCTTTCAATATTAGTTTTATATTTTGTATGCATATACTGTGAAATTTTGTCGCTCGACTTTGACAGTTTGGTTTTTTTTAGGGATGTGTCCGATATATCAAAACGTAACTTATATCGGATATGTGTTAGATATCATATCACATCGATATCGATATCAAAATAGCCGATGTTACAAAAGCTGCATCTAATAAAAACCTTACTAGCGTGCGAGAACGATTAAATCAAAACTTAAAACCGTAACAATGCGAAAACGTACGAACTACGAACAAAACGCAAACTTCACAAACGTTAGGAACCATATGCGCCACCTCTTTCTAAGTATTATTTCGCGTTCGTTGTTAGTTTGCTCATGTAAATAACATTTTAACTTTTGCAAACTGTTCTACTGATATCGATATCTGAAAACCGTTTTCGATATCGATATGAAAACACATACACAACCGTTTGCGCAAAAAACCGAAAACGCCCTTCTCTAGTTTGTTTACTCCGATTCCTGTGGCGCCATCTGAGCGCAGCTTTGCGGATAGTTCCCTATTACACAGTCTTCGCTACATATATATGCTCGTATACCTAATCTGAATCTCGGAAACGGCTCCAACAATTTTCATGAAATTTAGTATGCCGGGGGTTTCGGGGTGATAAATCGATCTAGCTGGGTTTCATTCTTAAATGTTGAGTGTTTTTCGCTATTCCTCATAGTTTCGGATTTGGCCATCCGTGCCCACTTGAAAATTCAACCTGTATACAGTTTCGGTTTTCATAAAAATTGGGCTCACAACTCCTTTGAGTGGTTTTCGTTATTCCGCATAGTTTCTTCGGATTTGGCTATCCGCACCCACTTAAAAAACCCACTCTGTATAGAAATGGCGACATTTTTTTATTGATGGTCAAAGACGTAAACTCTGCCACATAATCTGGATTGTGTGTTCGTCGATGATCAGCTCGTTACCAGGATTTGCTTCTATGTTCCGTGTAGGCCTAGTTTTCTGCGGTTATTTTGTTAGAAATGGTGATGTTAACCCAGTAAAGTAATATATTTATGTTCAGATGATCACGATAATAGAATATTACCTCCGACTTCTGAATTAAGTATTTGAGGTTGAGTACCTATTTTGTCACATTCTACTTTAGACTGAAAAACAAAAAAAAAATGGTATTATAGAATAGTTTGAGACGTTCTTAACTCCAAATACTCTTACTACTACGTTACTTTACCAATATGTATTGCCGATCGTTTTAATACTTTGAAGTACTTGAATATCTTACCGGCTTCCATTTACTATACAACCGTTTTCGTACAAACCGGTCTGATACCAAATGCTGTCGAAATTAAAACTTGACTTAACGGTTAAAACAGATCTGGATCAAAAATTGCTTTAGAATGTACAAAAACTTTAAAGGGAACTTTAATAGGTACGTGACGTAATATCTTAGTAGTGGAAGATTTTTGTTGCTAAAGGAATGATAACCTTGACGACCTTGCGATTAATCTACAAATTGTATATGTTTGTTGTCTTACTTAATTAAGTATTTTATACACTGTATATACTTTTATCTATGTAACTAATAATTATCTACAAGTAACAAAGTAACATACTGGTTTATTTTAACCTCAGTTTTTTTGTGTTATCTTTAAAATTCATAATAAAAAACTGGCCAATACGTGCAACAAAAATTATCACCAACTCTCAAGTTCATAGTTCAATGGGAAGTTAATAAATTCTTCGGAATAAATTTTTGTGACGACGGACAGACAGAGAAACGGACACGTGAGTAAGCAACAGGGTGTACAGCAATAGGGTTCCGTTTGGACCCTGCGGGTACGGAACAGTAAAAAGGGGTACTCAGTTATAATTGTTTGTATGTTAGTTTGTTGGAGGTGCTCTCTCAAATATGTTTCCATAGGCTACCTACCCACTTTATACCGAAAAATAAACCTCTCTCTCGGTTCTTCTATGATAAGCCACGGGAGCGAAGCCGTGCGGAAGAGCTACCTCTAACCAATATAATAAAAAAACCGGCAAAAAAATCACGTTTGTTGTATGGGAGTCCTTCTTAAATATTTATTTTATTATGTTTTTAGTATTTGTTGTTATAGCGGCAACAGAAATACATCATCTGTGAAAATTTCAACTGTCTAGCTATCACGGTTCATGAGATACAGCCTGGTGACAGACGGACAGACAGACAGACGGATCGCGGAGTCTTAGTAATAGGGTCCCGTTTTTAACCTTTGGGTACGGAACCCTAAAAAGGTAAAATGATATGTTTACAAATAGTAATCGCTTTATTTACTGATCTGATACCGAAAAACACGGTTCACTGTTGGTGAGTGTCATAGGCTATATTTAATACCGTAAAGCTTTTCCCGCGACTTCGCTCCTGAAAAATATTCTAAACCAGTCGGACAAATGAGAACCCGAAATTTCAATGTCACTCTGACCTAAAACTCTCGCCATTGGCTCACGCTCACGAGGCGCGCGGGGCGCCGCGCTGTTATGCGGCAGTGGGTTCATTTGACATTTCGTGTGCTCAGTTATCATGACCGAGTAGTATTGGATATTCTTCAGGAGCGAAGTCGCGGGAAAAGCTAGTAATAAATATCAACTAAAGCCATACTATCAACAGGGAATATGCATGAAAAAAATGATTTGTTATTTGACCACTTTATCGATAAATATCATCAATACATATAATAAATCTGTAGAAAAATATTTTTTGTACATCGAAAAAAATTCCAAAAAAAATAGCCAGGGTGTTAAAGGATAACCAACAGAACCCATTTCTAGCATTTTTGGAATTTTTGTCTGTTTGTCTGTTTGTCTGTTTGTCTGTTTATCTGTTTGTCTGTTTGTCTGTTTATTTGTGCACGCATCACGTGAAATGTACGAAACCAATGTAGATAACTTTTGTACAAAAAAATTGTGCGTATCTTGAAGAATTACTTAGTTTTTGTTTCATCGCAATCGGTTCACTCTATCAAAAGTTAGATGAATTTAAAGTGTTCAAGAAGTAAAATTATCACAGCTCACGCAATTCAAATACTCGGACAGTTGAACTCGCTATTCGATAGATGGCGTTGTGCATTTAAAGTCACTTTCTGAATCGCGGTGTTAAGATTTTACGCGAAAGAAGGACCTTAGAAAAAAAAAATTGGTATGTAGTATGTATATTTTTTAACCGACTTCCGAAAAAGGAGGAGGTTCTATGTTCGACATTGTTTGGTTTTTTTTTTTTTTGTATTTTCTTTTCACCGATATCTTCGTCAATTGTGGACCGATTTCAAAAAATCTTTTTTTGTTTGAAAGAGTATGTTCCGAAATTGGTCCCATTTTAATTTGGTGTAGGACTGACGAAGCAATTCGAAGATATACAACACAAATCTTCCGTAACGTAAAAATATAAAAAACAATAAATAACGGCAAATCTCTCGGGATTGCTGCAATCGCATGTCTGTTTGTTGTTTATACCATTTCATAACATAACATCACGCCAGTACGCTCTTAAGGGGTACGCAGATCTCTCATTTCACCGGTTATGTTCAAGTTACATGATATTTGGGTAATATATTCTGGCGTTATACGAGTAGGTAACTTACTAAACAACTTGCCTATTAGGTAGGTACAACTAAAAAGTGAAAAATAAAAAAACTTTTCGTCCATAACGCAATAAATTGGTACCTACGAAAGACACCGACTTCCAAAAATAAAGTAATTTTTACTTTGTAGTTTTATTTGGAAGTCGGTAGTATTTTTTTGTAAAAAGTTTTTTTGAGTATGTGGAGTAGGCAGGCAGGCTGGTAAGTATGGTAGGGTTGGCAGGCAGATGACGGGAGCGAAGCCGCGGGCACAGCTAGTACTAAAATATAATATTAATAGCGAAAAGAATTAAAACTGATCGAAAAACGAACGAGATATAACAATTTATAGAAATATATTTGTCCCTCTCTACGAAAACGCCGTTTCCTATGGCAATTGTATGGGTATCGTGCTATCTGAACGTCAAGACGGCACGGCGGACTTCTTTTTCTAATTCTCAACTTTGACGCTATAGAACTTCGTCTCTGATCAAGATATTTAAATAAATCTTTCATATTTGTTGTAGTCTACCTCACGTTAGGCAGGTGAAAACTGATGTGTTGATAAAGGGCGAAGAATTGAATCCTGAAAACAGCACAGTAACAGTATACACATAGATAAATTGTCAAAAAAGCTAAGCACCGCAGCATATGCTATTAGAAAAAATCATAATTTAACTGACATAGAGACAGCCCGTTTAGTTTACTTTAGCTATTTCCATAGTGTAATGTCGTACGGTATTCTGTTGTGGGGAAATGCCGCCGACATCCAGACTATCTTTGATTTGCAGAAAAGAGCTGTTCGATCAATTTATAAATCAGGACCGAGACACTCTCTCAGAGAGAAATTAATGATTAATGACTGTGCCTTCTGTAGCATTAGCTAAAGCTGCAATACCAGGAGGTATTCCAAGAAAAAAAATGTAATATGGAAACAATTCTTATCTGTAAGAATTAAATTTGCTTAACCTGAATCTAAAAGATAACTAATACGAGTAGAAAGTAAACCTAAATAAGCGACATCGTAGTACAACTGAACTGACCCGACGCGTCGACTAAAACTAGAAATAACATGAAAACTAAAGACTAATAAATCAAAATTAAAACAGCTCAAACTTTTTAAAAAAAACAGGGAATTCCCTAAAATAATCAAGAAGTAAAATAAAAGGAGAAATGACGACTTATAAAAATAGTAATTAACAAACAACAAAATAATAGAGTAATCGGAAAGGACTGTATCAACACTAGTCCTGCTATTATCGATATGAAGGTAATTTCGACATCACCAGTATATGAAAGTCGTTTAAAATAAATACTAGGAATAAACACAAATTTGTAGTACCTACAACAAGGCTTAAGAAAATAGGTGGCTCGTTTAGATGTCAATGTGTACGCTTTTATAATAAGCTTCCAAGCCACGTACAAGATCTAAGTCTTAATAAATTCAAATCATTCATTAAACGTAAGTTGTGCCAGAAAGCGTTTTATACCATTATAGATTACGTTGAGGACAAAAAGGCTTGGGATTGAGCTGCTCCAATTAATTTAGTTTATTTTTTTGGTTTTCTTGCAATAACAAGAAGATATACTTTTTAAAGTATTATTTTATTTTAATTATTGTGAATGTGAAGACTATGTGGATCATTCTTTTTTTATTTGATTTAAATTTATCTAAGTTATTTTTTAATCATGGTCTGGCAGTTTGAGTAGTTTATGCGGCCTGCCCGAATATCATTTCTTTGGTATTGTTCGTCGAATCGTTGAGCTCCTTAAATTCTGAGTTGACCTGCACGGTAGTTGACAAATGCGTGCACTGACTGGACAGGTCTACTCAATCTGGCTGGTCTTCACATGATCTAACCAAGATTTTGTCTGGACTTTAAAAGGGACTGTGACCTCTGAGTTTGTTTCGGCCTTTCTTCTCAGAGTAGTCAGATAGGAAACGACGACCTCACCTAGTTTTAAAAAATATGATCGACATGTAAAAGTGTTTGTACAAACCAACTTACAGAAAATAATTTTTTTTTACAAAAAAATACTACCGACTTCCAAATAAGAAAACTACAAAGTGAAAAATAACTTTATTTTTGGAAGTCGGTGTCTTTCGTAGATACCATTTTTTTGCGTTATGGACACCGACTTCCAAAAATAAAGTTATTTTTCACTTTGTAGTTTTCTTATTTGGAAGTCGGTAGTATTTTTTTGTAAAAAAGATTTTTTTATTTTTCACTTTTTAGTAGTACCTACCTAACCAAATAGGCGAGTTGTTTAGTAAGTTTCTTATAACGCCAAAATAGGCTCCCCGAATATCATGAAACTTGAACAAAACCGATCAAATGAGAGATCTGCTTACCCCTTAAGAGCGTACTGGCGTGATGTTATGTTATGAAATGGTATAAACAACAAACAGACATGCAATTGCAGCAGTCCCTAAAGATTTGCCGTTATTTATTGAAGAGTTCTGTATTATATATTCGAAGTTTTTCATCAGATCTTCACCAAATTAAAATGGGACTAATTTCGGAACATACTATTACAAACAAAAAAAGAATTTTCAAAATCGGTCCACAATTGACGGAGATATCGGTAAACATACACAAAAAAAAAAACATACAAGAAGTCGAACATAGAACCTCCTCCTTTTTCGAAAGTCGGTTGATAAAATAATTTATCATTTACAGTTAATAAATATTTGATTTAACATTTATATGCATATTTCCTATTATATTAACACCATTGACCCTGACAACAGCATCCGTTCAAAACGTATTTCGGCAAGTTACGAAATATGCTTACATGTGCCATTTCATTATTCATAAATTTAGATACTAATCGTTAAATGCAAAGGTTAATTGAGCAATGTTATGTTAAAATCGTGCATATACATTACACTTAATATTCGTACTTAAAATAATTATTTTAGCTAGGTACAAGTTGTAAACTGCGAGTTGGTAGCTCAAGACATCAGTGTTTTACGATGAAGGAAATCATCGTGTGAAAAATTCACGAAAATTCGAAATCGTAAAAACTTCCCACAAACGCAAAGTAAATTGACAACACCCAAGTCCCACTGCTGAGACACAGGCTTCCTTTCTGTGAGAGAGGATGGACCGTAATCCACCTTTAGGGCCCAGTGCGGGTTGGACAACCAGTATAATCTCTAGATTAATTGTATTTTTTTAAAGATATTTTTTACGTGTTTATTCAGCGTAACAAAAACATTATTCGTGAGCAGTTCTGAGACTTTCAGCGATATTTCAGGTTCATTTTTATACCTTTAGCTCCTGGTAATAGGAGTTACAGGTGGGGAAAAATAGCAGACCTGACAGTTTCCGAACGGTCTTGAAGGAGCATTTGAGGGAAAAGTCTAGATTTTATCCGTTTAGTAAAGGCTTTCCAGTAATTAGTATAATCATCAGTTTTTCAGCTATGCATGAATAACCTTTAGCTCTACGGGCAGGTACCTGTAGTGTAGGGCAGTCAAATGATGCAAGCTCGACCTCTACAGCGTATGCAAGCGATCGCGGAATCCTATATATGCGCTTAAGCATGTTTATACGTAGCTCGTACCTGTACTACCTTATCCACTGATGCGATACAGCGATACTCTTCCGGTTTTCCTCAAATTTATTTCCTAAATTGTGTATTCTAGTAAAGTTTTGTTAGTTGTAAAATATTTGTAATTTTGTAGGTACGTTTATCTTACGTAAATAGATACATAGACGGCAAACCGGAAGTAGTTCATCTGCTTGTACAAATTTCGCCTTTATAGTTTTATGTTTACGTTTGTATATGTCGTCTTTGTATTTCTTATTTTAGCTAGGTATCGTAAATAATATTTTTTGTCGAAATAGTTAACTCGGCAAAAATAGCTACCTAATTAAGCATGTTATTTTTTGCCCAAAGTTGCAAACTTGTGTCTAATGCATGCACAATAAATGACTTTGGCCAAAAAAAAAATTACTTAAGGTTTGCTTACTATAGTTGTCTAGACACGTTATTCATTAATAAAAAGTTCAACTTTAATCTTAACTGATAATATACGCGGATACAACCAAAAGTTCAAAAAAACATTAATTTACATGAGGAACAAATGAGTAGATGACTAGTTTTTGTGAGGTAACTTAGAAACTAGAAACATGCCTACGTTTGACAGGTTTTAAGGCTAAAGTAGAGTTGGACAAATACTCAAATTCAAATTCGTAATTCATAAATCGGGATATAGTCTGTAAAACCAATCAAATGTAGCACCTTTTACATTGTATATAGCAGCGCCACCTACCCTTTACAATAGGAACTTCGCAACATTCTACTTGAGCGAGTAACTTGCCTTTACTAAGTTACTATGCTGTCAGACAAGTTACGAGTGGTAGTGAAGCAACTCCTTACAAGCTTTGGTACTTTGCCGCTAGGGAGCGCCACCTCGCGGCTAAATAAGTACCGGCTAACAGCGGTCCGCTCCGGGCCTCTGCTCTTGGGTGCCTCCAAATATCGATAAGTAAACAAATGAGTACTGAGAGGTGGTTTGGAGTTGGAGGCCCCATAGATACAAATAAAAAAAAAACAAAAAAAAATAGCAGGCTTCGCGCGCTTTAATATTTTTTGCATAAGTCGTCAAATTAATTGTTATTGCTGTATGAATGGCAAACTTATCCGAGGTGGGGTGTCAAAATGTTCGAGCTCACCTCGCTCAACGCTCACCAATTCTTTTGATTCTCACTGATTTCTGCATAAATCGACAAAGTGGAGGTTGAAAAATTCCATAAAAGACTGGGGTGCAAAGATTTTTGTAATTTATGATCGCTTCGATTGGAGCGAAAGGTTAAAAGAAAAGCTAATTCCACCCAAAACATAAATGTGAAAGAAAGTCAAGTTCTTGATAAGGGCTTCGCTGATAAAAGAAGTGAGCTTGTGACTGTAAACCAAGTTTTCTCAGGGATATGGGGGTCTTACTAGACAAAATGAATTAATGATGATCAATTATTAAGATACTGTTATTTACAGTTTAATTATATATTCTCTCATTTTAATCGATTCTTTTTTATGGTTTTGTTCTATTTTGCTTATTTTTTCTACACAATTTATGTTGTTAAGAATAAATTACTTATGACTTATGACACATAACTGCAAGTGTGTACTTAGGTCTAAAAGATTTGTGGTTGGGTCGTTTGAAGTTATGGTTGGGTCGAAATTGGGCCGAAATGTTTTATGTAATATAACCCACGGCCGGTGACTTGGCTGACACACTGCCGTATGTCTACATTTGTGAGGCGAAGAGTGAAAATCTGTTTCATCTTACATTTTGCGGTCTCTCAAAAATTTTACGTAACGGAGCGGGAGCCTCCGTCGCGTGTTTTGCCGCCCGGGGCCCCCGACAGGCTTAGTCCGCCAGTGCTAACAGCCAGATTTAGCTACATTAGCAGTGGTCAGTCTGTGGATAAAGACTCCTCCGTGAATCTTTGACAGTCGTTACGAATAGTTAATAGGTAACCCAAAAGTCTTACAATGAGTCACACGCTCCATGTACAAAAATACGGCTAATAATCAGCTGCAGATGATCTGAATCCGTTTAGACAAGAAGGTGGCCTCAAAATCACTGGGAAAAGGCGAGGCAGATGAGGAGCTGGTACACGATGCAAGGTTTTATCGATGATTTTGATGGAGCTACAGCAGAACTGCGGACTTCGACAAGGTATAGGTATCGGCCTAGTGAGTTTGCTGAAATAACACGACTGTTCAGTAGTTAGCAACTTGTCCAGACGATTTCCAATCTCTAAATAAACAATTGCTACACGTATGCGGCATGTATTTATAAGTAGGTACACATTATGTTAAAGTTATTGCATGCCAGTGGTTTTCCATAGCATACTCGTATCATCGATGTGGATCCTAATGTTGATAAAAGTGGATGGTATCTACTATCTAAATCACTGACTTCCTAGAGGTCTGCCTACCTATCTATCTAAACGTACTATCGTTTTCGATAATTTGGATGTTTCTAACATGAAATAAACTGTAACATCCTATAAAATAAAATTCACTTCGAACCTTACTTTTAATTCTATAGTAAATTGTCATTGTTTTCAAAATAAATGATGATGATGATTTGTTATTCAAGAAATCTCTGCAAGTTCCTTTGACGCAGTTGCAATTAGGGTTTTCTGGTAAAACGCTACAAACTGGGGCCACTTTGGCCAGAGGTCCTACACTTGAAAAATGTAATTTATGACATCAACATGACGTTGGCGTCAATTAACAATGTCGAAAAACGAAAGAGCTTTGACAGGTGCCTGGACGTGGCGCACCGCAATACTCCTCTGCCACCGCGGCCTCCAACCCTCAACCACGATACTGTATGGGAAGCCCCATACGACATCGCGGCCCGCCTCAGTTGCGTTGTCGCCTCTGTTACCAAGTGGCACCGCAACCTGCTTGTTGGCCGCTACGTCGTCGGCTCAAGGTCCGTTTATATCTACAGACACTGAGCGTGCCAGACACGTGCCGTGGCAGACAATATAATATTCTTTTATACAGTGAGTCTGTTGGTGTCTGCGCGGCCGTGTAACGATAGATATAAATACGTTAATAGATACTGTAAAAAAGAATATTATATTGTCTGCCACCACAGCACGTGTCTGGCACGCTCAGTGTCTGTAGATATAAACGGACCTTTAATCGGCAAAAGGCCTGACGAGCGGCCCTTCCCCGGGTTCCTCTTCGCTTAGCCATGGATGACCAAGCTATGGCTACTGAGCCCCCCACGCCTCGACAATGCAGGAACCCACCGGAGGGGTAATGCTGCCACCAATGATATTTTGATATTGTGGGCGTCGTCGAAATTACGCCATAGCATAATATTCTGTCGTCTACATCAGCATACGATGAAGACATTACCACAATTACAACTGTTTTCTCGTAATCCCTTTCTCTCTATGACTCATACTTGTACATTTGAATGTGATTTCAAGAGCTACTCCATTTATAAGGCATTAAAAAGAGTTTATAAGCTTGCTGGCGCCATCTAAAAGTGAAAGGTCTGGGTTTTAATAACCTTAATTTACATTTATGATCGAGGTGGACATTATAAAATTATGCACACACACATCATGAGAAATTCTTGGTCATACTAGTTTGATGCTGCTTATGAATCAACTAATGACAGGATTTATTTGGGGTCGGGTTAACCAATAATATTTTTGAGAAAATCGGGTGTTTAAAGTTGTCAAAAAATAAAAGGCCCGTTTTGACAGCTATAAAAATACTATAGTACATTATGGTACAAGTGTGCAATGTTGGTGATTAATGCTGAGGCGCCATTGAGACCCGAACCGTGAGGGTCTTAAGAGAGCCGAGGACGGTAATCATCAATACACACGTGTATAATACGACATTTTTCAACACACTTGTGAAGAAAATAATACTAAAAAATCATTTTCAACAGTAAAAACGAGTTGTAAAAATTTTTTCACGATGGCGGGCTAAATTAATCAGATTTCCTATGCGCGCGCATTTAACAATTGCGATCGGCCATAGACTAAAAGAATGAGGTTTCTTTTTTTTTTGGCTTTTCGTGGATAGTGTTTTAGCCACGTACAAAATAGGGAATTTCAATTTTTCTTAATCACAGAGCAAATAAAATTTATATTTGAGTGAAAGTTTTACTTATTAAGCACGTACAAGTTGGAATTATCTATTTAAATACGAAGTTGCATGAAATGAGCAAGCAATAGGTACATTAATTTATTTGTACTATTGAACACGATCTCTTTTGTATCGAAACTTTTTTAAGAACAAGGCAACTCAACCAATAAATTAAAAAAAAAACTCTATAACTCACTTGTGAATAATTGCAATGAAAAAGTCACAGTTCGATAATATCATTATGTGCCTAATTGCGGTGAAATTAGAGCCACTTTATGAGCAAGTGTGTTGAAAAGTATTTAATAATTAAACTTGATGCTTGCGAATGATACTCGCTGTCATAGTGTATCGGTAACATAGTATATTAGGATTACGAATTTGATTTTTCAATGTCTTACGTAGAAAGTTATCGCGAATCGCGGCGTCGTTATACGTAGAAAATGATCCGAGAAACGTCAACGGACTTCTCAGATTGTGACGACTATAATAATTTTTTAATGATTGTTTTTTATAACAAACGATTTTCTTTATATGAACGAATTTAAATGAAAGACTGTTTCGTTAGTCTAGTGGTTGCATGCCGTACATAGTAAGCAGGTCGCGGGTTGGATGTGCCTGCAGGTCGGGCAAAATGTTCTTGCGTTTTCTAATCTGGCATTTCTAAGTAGCAGCCTGGGGTCTGGATTATGGAAATGCCCGGTTGACCGGCAATAGGCTTGTCCTATTACATGGGACTTAAACATAACTATACTCCATTTGAAATAACACCTTTTTACAGTCCGTTCAACCGATTTTGAGTTCTATCCCGTAAGTATAAGGATGACATAAAAAGCATAAACCTGTTACCATAACTAACTGTTTAATACAGCTGCCATTTGTCATGTCACCAACGCAATAGAAGTCAAAATTGGGTGAACGGGCTGTAAAATGGGATTATTTAATCGTCTAATGTTATCTCAAATGTAGTATAGCGTTATGTGGGTGTATATATAGGTGCGTTATATTATAGGCCCAAACTTTTTCAACTTCTTTTTGGCCACTGGCCAACCCTTGTATTTTTTTCCTACTCCTCCGTTATTCTTTTCTGATTAATTTCGTTGCGGGATCCAAGACAGTTAAATTCATTCTCCGGGAATTCGTCGAGCTTCATTGCCTCGGCGCTTTTCTGGTGGTCACCACTGTTGATTCTGACTTTCAGGAGTTGCAGTGGTTTGGGAATAGTGCGGAGAATAGACGCGTGATGTTATGTTATTGAACTGAATTATATAGATAAGCCCTATCTTTAGTTAAGTAGTAGGGTGCTTATGATTATCATAGGCGGGACTCCGGGGTCGCAGGCGCTCAGATCTGTCCACCCATCAAGTGACACCAGACAGGCGAGTACGGCCTACTGTGACAGGCTTGAGTGGCACATTTTTATGACAGTTTGGGAGCAAAAACGCGATAAAATTCGTGACTCAAGCCTAGCTATCACAGAGGCCGTGCTCGACCGGCAGAAAAGACAGTGGCACAGTGATCAGTGCTGCCGTGCACAGTGGGGCTCAGGGGAGGCGCTTTTTCAGTCTATCCAGAGATGTGCCCATAGATTACATCCCTCCCTCCCCTTGGGAGGTAATCTATGGATGTGCCCTAACAGGCGTGGCACAGAGGGAGTTTCGGGATTGTATGTTGAGAGGTCACGGCACGGGGGGCTCCTACTTGCTGATGGTGATCACCGGAGTAATTTAGTGAGGTTTAAATCCCACACTCCCTGGCCTTTTCCCCAAATGTCCAGGCGCCATTTGAAGGTATCGTAAACTTTTTACCATTGAACACAAAAACAATGCTTGTGCAAACCCTAATATTCCCTATCATCGATTATGGTGACGTGTGCTACTATGACCTGAATGCAGATCTCCTCAACAAACTTGACCGTCTTCTAAATTACTGCATTCGATTTGTTTTCAATTTACGTAAATATGATCATGTCTCTGCGCATCGGTCGCTTCTAAAGTGGTTTCCCATACGCCAGCGCAGAGAGCAAAAGGCACTAACTACATTGTACTCATTTCTTGACTCTCCGATTTCCCTAGTTATCTGGCCCCTCACTTTCAATACATCTGCGAAAACCACAATAAAAATCTACGATCATCAAATAACCGCCTTCTTCAATGTCCCACTCACCGCACTGACTTCTTTCACTGTTCTTTCTTCATTCAGTCTATTTATTTGTGGAATACTCTCCCCCCGGAAATCAGGATGGCAACCAACCGATTAACCTTCAAAGTCAAAGTTCGCGAACACATTCGTAAGAAGTTGGCAGCAGTATCGGCACAGCGATAATTTTTCCCTATTGTCTATCTCAACTAATAGTTAAGTAATGCCTGTATTTAGTTTATTTGTTTTAGTATTTATTGTATAATTAAATTGAATTTATTTAAAGCTTATATTTAGGTCTTGTATTCAAATCCATTTTACTATCGTAACTGCACCTACCACTATTTGTTTCTCCATCACCCAAAGGTTGACTGGTAGAAAATGCCTAGGGCATTAAGTCCGCCTCTGTACGTTTATGTGCTTAAAGTATTAAATAAATAAATAAATAAGGTATCCCACCGTTAACAAAAAATCATCAATACATATAATAAATCTGTAGAAAAATAATTTTTGTACATCGCAAAAATTTCCAAAAAAAATAGCCAGGGTGTTAAAGGATAACCAACAGAACCCATTTCCAGCATTTTAGGAATTTTTGTCTGTTTGTCTGTTTATTTGTGCACGCATCACGTGAAATCTACGAAACCAATGTAGATAACTTTTATACAGAAAAATTGTGCGTAACTTGAAGAATTACTTAGTTTTTGTTTCATCGCAATCGGTTCACTCTATCAAAAGTTAGATAAATTTAAAGTGTTCAAGAAGTAAAATTATCACAGCACACGCAATCCAGTTACTCGGACAGTTGACCTCGCTATTCGATAGATGGCGTTGTGCATTTAAAGTCATTTTCTGAATCGCGGTGTTAAGATTCTACGCGAAAAAATGCCACTAGAAAAAAAAAATGGTATGTGGGTAGGCAGGAAGGTAAGTAGTAAGTAGGGTGGGCAGATGACGGGAGCGAAGCCGCGGGCACAGCTAGTATATAATATATTTCCTCCCTGGGAACATTGCCGATATCGTAGGTACGCCGTTAGACGTGAGTGTCCCCATCCCCACTGTCCCAAGTCCATCATTTATTTTAATTTTCAGGTCACAAGTAAGAACAACGTATAATGGAACTACAGGTATTAAGAAACAGACTTATTTTTTAACCGACTTCGCAATAAGGAGGAGGCTATCAATTCGATTGTATTTTTTTATTTTTTATGTGTGTTACCTCAGAACTTTTTATCGGGTGAACCGATTTTGATGACTCTTTTTTATTCGAAAGCTGGTGTTTGTCATGTGGTCCCATTTAATTTTCATTAAGATTTGATGAAGAACTTCGGAGATATACATCAGAACTCTTCAATAAATGACGGCAAATCACTCGGGATAGCTGCAATCGCATATCTGTTTATTGTTACACCATTTCATAACATATCATCACACTGGTACGCTATAAAGGGGTACGCAGGTGTGAACAGTTCACCCTGGTATACTCTCATTCCACCGGTTTTGTTTATTTTAGTTTCATGTTATTGGGTTAATCTATTCTGGCTTCACTTTGAGCGTTATAGGTACCTAGCCTATAAAACTGGTCCATTATGTACCACAACTAAAAAGTGAAAAATAAAAAAACTTTTTTACAAAAATTACAACCGACTTCCAATCAAAAACACTACAAAGTGAATAATAACTTCAATTTCGGAAGTCGGTGTCAAACAAAGAAACGAAAACAGGAACACCGGCTTTCGAAATTGAAGTTACTTTTCACTTTGTAGTGTTTTTGTTTGGAAGTCGGTTGTAATTTTTGTAAAAAAGATTTTTATTTTTTTGCATAAACCCTTGATTTCAATTATCGTCCAACAATCACTTGACCAAGTTTACATGCAAAAACTGTGGCTACATAACATTACAGCGAATTCGGTGAACAGGAAAACAATTACTTCCTTGCATAAAATTTTATATTATTTTAGAGGTTATAGGATATGAAATTGTTGACACAGATCTTTTTAATTCCGGAAAAAAAATAAGTAGTTAGGCACTTGTCTCACCGCCGCGCCGGCGACGAAGCGATTAGTTGTCGACTATTTTATCGTTGAAGAAACGAACAAAAGATACAGATCCCGTATCAATAAAAGAGACACATATATTAATAGTTGATCGCTGACTGTTCACACTGCCGGCGAGTACTCTCTCACCACAAGCTTATTGCAGTGACAAGAGCTATCAAAGATAATACTCGCTCAGCGATACTCGCTTGGCGTTGCTCGCTTGGCGGATCAACCAATCGACGCGTGCAGGACTGACCGCCCGAGCGAGTAGTGCGTGTAATCGCCTGTCGCACAAAACACTCGCTCGCGTTAAACTATCGGAAGTACACACTCGCTTCTCGCTGCTCGCCAACTCGTATCTAGGTTCTAGCTCTACTCGCTGCTCGCTGATCGTCGACGATGGGACAAGTGCCTTAGATCGTTTCTTTATCAAAAAGCTTAGCCTACGTCACATCAATATAGTTTCAATCTTATTTATCGAAGTATACTCGTCTAGGTCTAGCTAGACCGAATTTCAGTCACAGTGGCCAATCTCAACGGAGCCTAGCTATCGTTGCAAGAGATAAAGGGTGTCTCAAAAATATTCACATGTTTTAAAAACAATGAAAAATTAGCCAATGTAGTTGGAGTATCGTCATTATCATCATTTCAGCCGAAAGACGTCCACAGCTGAACAAAGGGCTCTGCCTCCCCCAAGCTTCGCCACATTGGAATATAAGTCTTTATTATAAGTGAAAGAAAATAAAAGGCTTTTTTTACTCGCATCTCTGTTAATGTCTTCCACTGATGTGCACTCGTCGTAAACGATTCGAACTAGTCAATTTTAATCTTGATATTCCCCTTCAACTGAGTCACAAAATAGAAAGTCGCACCGCGGCGCCGCTTACATACTTTGTGACTGAGGGATGGTTGTCGGAGACTCGGACATAAAAAATATAGATCTAGGCTTCTTGGTCACATGCAATTACCCTTTGAGAGATCAGAAGAATAATTCTTGTAACGCAACCAGCCGTCTGAGACGTGGCTCCGTGTTTTTGAAACCAACTCTGTAACTGTAACCTCGACACTGTCTAAGTTGTGGCTCTAAATAATTTCGAATCATGGAGATATAGCGACTTGAATTTACTATTACAGCACGACCGTTTCGGTCTTCCAAAAAATAAGGCACAATCTCTGATTGTGCACCTACTACTACCCAAATAGTCACTTTCGAGCACTGTAACGGACGTTCGTGTTAAAATTGAAGATTAATGACGCCCGAGAATGACAATTCTGTTTATTTACGTGTCCGTTTAAAGAGAAATGAGCTTCATCTCTTAACATTTCGCGTTTCCGTAAAATGCTTAGACACAAAACGCGGGAGGGAGTCCCTTGTCTAAGTTCACTGTGTAGTCGAATATGCAATCGCGCGACCAAAGGAGTAGTTTGCCGAGTATTTATTAACCTAGTGTCCATCAAATTGATGTGTTTACAATTTAGATAGTGGTTTACAAAACCTAAGGACCTTGAGAGCTGGTCTAATCTGCACTACTTACTTTCAAAACTGCATTCTGTTACGACATGGATGCATTTTAATTAAGTTCAGCAATATAATTTTATAAGTATGGATTTAATATTTGACTTCTAAAAAGTATTTTAGGGTGTGTCTAAGAATCCTACATGTTCTTAATGAACTCAGTCGTCTGCGGATCTCACCATCTCTACAATAGGCCTGGTCCGCTTTCATGGTTGCCCACCCTTTACCACTTCAGCATGCTGACTCTCCAAAATACACCCTATCTCGAGCTCATAGATACTAATATGGGAAGGCAATATTGCAAACCACAATAATATACTTCCACTCTCAGGATCAGGACAGACAGAGAAGCAAGAAAACCAATTGTCGGAGGTTAACTTTTTTAAAGCATCAAGCAAGATCACAGAAGCATACATTTTCATGAGTTAACAATATTTCAGCAAGGTTTTCCTAAACGTTTGCTCTGTTCATAATACAGTGTTGTGCAAGTGTTTATTTGCATAACACAGTGCTTTGTGACAAAATTAGTGTGTCCAACGTGTTTCGCCTATATATTATTTAGTGGTAACACTTAGAGTGACCCCATTGTTTAGCAATACTTGCAGAAAATTGTGCAGCATTCATTAAAAATCATTTCGCAGAGTTCCTTTTTAGGGTTCCGTTCCTCAAAAGGAAAAACGAATCCTTAAAGGATCACTTCCTTGTCTTTCTGTCGTCCATGTGTCAAGACCTTTTTCTCTGGTGCGCCTGGAGGTATCAAGTTAAAATTAATATCTTATCCTACTCAAAGCAACTATCCCTTGAGTCTGTGAATAAATTAAACTTCTAGATTAACGGAATCGCCCATTATGTCGCAAAGACGAATCGCATGGGAATCAAAACCTATAGGAACTGCCCGTTGACCCAGAATCATGAAATTTGGCAAGATGCAATGTCTTATAGTACAAATAAAGGAATAAACCCGAAAACCTTAAAGTAAATACATAAAAATAAACAATATTCCGTCTGTCAAGACCTTTTTCTCAGGAATGCGTGAATGTAACAAGTTAAAATTAATATTTTATACTCAGGGCTGCTGTCCCTTGGAGCTATAAAAAAAAACAAACTTCTAGATCAACGGAATCCAAAGATGTCGTCGTTTATGTCGCAAATTTGATGAATCGCAAAGGAACCAAAACCGGGTACTTCCTGTTGATGCAGAATCTTGAAATTTGGCAAGAAGCGATGTCATTTAGCACAAGTAAAAAAAAACTTCTTTACAGTTGGTAAACTGACCGGGACTTATGTCAATGTATGGGGACAACAGTTTTCCAACGGCAAAGTTAATCTAGTCAACGACACGAACTCTTTTGTGCGCGGCGTTAAAATGCATTTTATATCAACCGACAACACGTGCGGAAGAGATTGATGCTGTGATGAGCAGTAGGAAGCTAGTTCGCGTACGAATACACACTTTTGCAAATTTGTAGCGAAATGGATAATGATTTAGGACGAAACCGAGCGCGCGAAATTTTATAAACAGACCTTTGGGAGTCTGGATATTATGTAAAAACGACAAAACGTATCTGTTCAAAATAAAATTATTTGCATTGTTGAACTACTAATCTATCCCTGTATGGAGGCGATTTGCAATTTTCCGTCTTCTTATGGTATTTATTCGCGCCCAAAAATGCGTTAAAATTAGTGTCGAAATGTGGAACTTTCGACGCTCATAACTTTCAAACATTTGCTTTTTTCACTTTTTTGCTTCCATACAGGGCTAGATAATGATGAGACAAATTGATATCACTTTTTATTTTGAACGTACATTGTCAAACAGTGGAATAATCCCTAGACTACGTTTGTATGGAAGAATTTTCGCCTAGTGTAACCTTAATCCACTTTAAATTTTCGTTAGAGCAATATTCGGAGCTTTAATTTTTTATGAACTTCAATAATGTTACATAACTATTTTGGTGAATGTAGCTATTTGTACGAAACCCTCGGTGCGCGAGTCAAGAATCGCACTTGGCTGTTTTTTTTTTCATAATTTTTGTTCCAAGGAGATAATAAAATTATGAATGGCCTCTGGAAAAGAAAAATATATTGTTCTCCTATTTTAAAGTACAAATATTATAATGCTTAGGGTTAGCCATGGACAAGGTAGGTATCGTTATTTTACTAAAACTATTATTATTGCCTTTTTAACTGACGAAAAATCGAGGAATTACTACACTTTTTTTTTGTAAAGTGCTTTCTAGAGAAATACTAGAAATAAAAATATAAAACAATGTAACACTAAAAATAATTTCAAGTTTTACATAAATAATATACAAACTGCAATCACAACGCAAAACTTTACCATCTTCCCGAAGTATATTGCGCTATAACCAGCGATCAACTTGCCATCAAGCAAGCTACAGAGTACAGCCGACAGCTTGAAGACATTATGCAGACGCGTGCGGCCTCAGGTAATGAGCATTCTACTGCTCTAGAATACAAATTACGCTGGTATAAGGTGATATGACTCTCTGCTGCTCCATACAAAATACAAATAAAATTAATTGGATGCGTCAAAATAAAATGTATCGGCATTGCATGTGATTTGAAACCGAAATTATTTTTTTATGTTACGACCTACGGGATTTATGTTTCACTTTTATCTATTGGATTTATATGGTGAAACATAGCAATACAAGACAAGCGTTATTTTCAGTATAAAGTAAAGACGGCAGAGGCTGTAGATCGGGTTCAGTGGCGAGTAAGGAGAGGCTTTTTCCAGCAGTAGTAAATGAAGAAGCACAACATTTAACTGATGATTTCACGAATTTATCTGCCCTTGTCACTGAAGAAGAAAACATTTTCTTCTTTCATATCTTTCAACCGTCACACTGTCACTGAGTCCCTTTACATTCATTTATCCATTTTAGAAGATTTTACTTAACTTGCAATATGTTGCAGTATGTATGTGTGTTCGGGTCAAATCTTGAAACTGAATTTTAAAGCACT
Source organism: Orthosia incerta (assembly GCA_948252205.1). NCBI lineage: Eukaryota > Metazoa > Arthropoda > Insecta > Lepidoptera > Noctuidae > Orthosia > Orthosia incerta. Next base: position 11,158,766 of record OX411759.1, read on the forward strand.
TATCCTCTACCGATTAAGATGAAATTTGGTATACACGTTTAGTTTGGATGACAATGCATGGTTAACTAAGTGAAGTCATTCTAAATCCAATATGGCGGACGGCCCAAGATGGTGGACTAGTTATTTTTTATGCACTGCCATGATATGGGTATCAGGTTTGCTGAGAAGAAAAAGAAAAAAGGTTGTTTTTAACAAGATTTTTTAATGAATAATTTTATTTCCTTTAACTTTCCCTCTCCCTCAATATTCATCCGATGATTTCACAAATAATGAACCTTATTTTGTATGGAAACATCACGAAGATAAACCTCTTAATCTATTGTCTCTTTGTACGTTTGTGATTGTAGAGTCGGGGACAATCGCTATTAGTATTATAGACACAGGACACAATCTAGTGAGCACTTTGTAACACCAGTCCTGTATTCTAATGGACTTACGAGTTAGCAGTGTTTATTGGAGTATCGAGAGTGAAACTTGACACAGATTCCTTTCACGTGTGTCTGTGGTTTATTTGACACAAATGGAGAAGAAACGGGTAAGTGTTTCCTTATTGTGTTTTGTTTTTTATTTGTTAGGTTTAGGTTAGGTTTTGTGTTATTTCTCTGTGACGATCTTGAAATTCATAAATAAAAACCGGCCAAGTGCGAGTCGGACTCGCGGACGAAGGGTTCCGTAATATTATCACAATAGACGGCAAAAAAAACACGTTTGTTGTTATAATGGCAACAGAAATACTTTATGGCAACATAAATTTCAACTGTCTAGCTATCACGGTACATGAGATACAGCCTGGTGACAGACAGACAGACGGATGGACAGTGGAGTCTTAGTAATAGGGTCCCGTTTTTACCCTTTGGGTACGAACCCCTACAAAACTACAAATAAATGCCTCGTTATTTAAACGAAAAATCTTGTTTGTTTTCTTTTTCTAAGGTCAATTTATGTCGGAATCAAAGGCAACTCGTGGGACTATAAAACGTAGATTTTATCACGTTTTCAAAACATTTAATCATTAACGAAATGATGAACTATAAAACTTTTAATTACCATAGTTTCTCAAGATCTCCAAATATTTTCAATTTAAATCTAACGTAAACAAGATAAATATAAACTTCATTTGTCAAAAGGTTAATAGAAGGAACGGCAAGGTTATTCGTTTCTTCAGCAATTGCTAAACATCTAAAAATTAATCAAATTAAACACTAACCTTTCGCTACTAGTAGGTATTGTACATGTTACTGTTATTCTTGGGAGTAGCTAGAAGAATAGTCACAACTCACAGCACTGATAACAGTATTTGTGCCACATGTTAAATTTAGTGTTGTTATTTTTATTTTTTCATTATTTTGTTTTTTTTTTACCTTTGTATAGATTCTTTTACCGATTGTTTTGTGAATATGTGAACATTGTAGGCTTTCTAGATTTCTAGATGATTGTTAACATTTGTTAACTTTTATTTCGTTATACATTTTTTTTTTTGTTTGTTTTTTTTATTTTCGTACGACTTATTGTCGGGCCTACGTTGTCCCCCCATATCCAAGTACTAATGCTGTAACATGGAAATATTGTAAACACAAACAAATTTTTAAAAGAGTAACCATGGAGTTTCTTGCCGGTTCTTCTCCATAGGAAACGACTAACCCGAACCGTGCACCTTTTGTCGATGTTTTATAAGTGCCCATGTAGGCCTATGTAAAATAAAATAAAAAAGATTTTGCTTTTGAGCTTTAATTTACCGTAACCGACACCTGATTTACCGTAAATATCGCAGCACCCACAAATATGGGAGGCAGTGGCCTGATGATTTTGTTGATCGTGCTCAACAACCTGCAAACACCGGTAACCTGAAGGAATTGTATAAAGCTGGAGCAATTGATAAGAAGGAGGGGTGGGAGAGATGAGTAAAGAGAAAAGCGTGGTCAAAGCAAGTAAATTTCGCCTTTGCCGAATGGGCATCCATTTGAGCTGAGATCTACAGCTCGACACATGGTCATACTTCCTCAGGTTGAATATGAACCGGATGCAGTTGTTTAGGAGCCTATCAAGCTTATCCAGGAATACCGCGTTCACGCCAAAGTAGCACACGTCACCATAGTCGATTATAGGGAAGATTAAAGTCTGCACAAGCATAGCCTTCGTTTTTGCAGGCAGAAAGTTCCTCAGACGATACAGGCAACGCAAAGTCCCGTTGACTCTTTGACTGACACTTGAAACCTGACTTTGTCAGCCAAGCGTCGAGTCAAGTTGTAGACCGAGATATTTTACACTAGGGCTGATGGGGATAACGTTACCATTAAAAATAATAGGAGGAAGAAGCTAATCCCCACCCGACCCATCATACGCGAGCTCCCGATCACAATGGCCTGACATTTTGAGGAGTTTACAGATACCCCAAATCTATCAGACCAGTTCTTGATAGCGACTAAGTCCCGGTTCACATCGCCAATAGCGTCCGACAAATCCTCCACCCGCGCAGATGCATACAACTGAAGGTCATCGGCATGAAGATGATACGAACACCGAAGACAGTGAGTTATAAAATTACTTTGAATAATCACTTTGAGGAGGTCATCCGTTTGTCAGCAACATCAACACCTGACGCACTGCAAGTCAGTTCTACACCATCCCGCAGGCTTATTACGTATCTATTGCAAGAGCAAAACGTTAGCGATCAAACGCTTTATGTCATAAAAGTCGGAATTACCTATAGTGTAGGCAGGTATGGTAGGTCCTACACAATCGTTTGCTAATCGCTCGCTGTTTATTTATTTATTTAATACTTTAAGCACATAAACGTACAGAGGCGGACTTAATGCCCTAGGCATTTTCTACCAGTCAACCTTTGGGTGATGGAGAAACAAATCAAATGCACTTATTTAAAACAAAATCGCTATCGTTTTGCTCTTGCAAAAGATACGTAATAAGCCTGCCGGTCTCTCAACTGACACGGAACCACCGTCAGCTTCGGAAGTTGCAAGAGCAGTCCTCTCTTTGAAGACAGGGAAAGCACCAGGTCTCGACCTGATAATGGCGGCAAAGCTACAAGCTGACTTATCTTCCGCCGTCGACGTTCTGACGCCTCTAATTGAGAGGTTATGGTCCACCGAGAAGCTTCCAGACGAATGGAACAAGGGTCTTCTGATAACTGTACCCAAGAAGGGAGATCTTAGTCAATGCAATAACATTTTTTTTTACTTTTTCCCATACTAGGCATTTCTTCCTGTATCTTGGTTGCGTTTACAAACATATAAACTCACATACACAAACACCCAGAGCCGGAACAACTATTTGTTGGTCACACAAATATTTTGGGGAAATTGAACCAACGACACGCCGCGCATCAGTCAATCGCTCAACCACTGCGCCAACCGTGCAACCAAAACCATAACTGGAGAGGTATTACGTGCTCTCAATTCCTTTTATGATTACCCTGGATAGGTTATCGAAGGCCGTGGATCCTCTCCTACGCAAAAAACAGGCTGGTTTCCGCGCGAACCGCTTGTGCACGGATTAGATCAACACTATTCGTATAATTTTAGAACAGGCTTAAGAATGGCAGAGGGAGATCTATCTCACCTTTGTCGATTTCGAAAAGGCATTTGATACGCTGAAGTGGTCCAGCATCTGGTCCCGCCTACTGGACATCGGAGTGCCACCAAATATTGTCCGTCTCTTGGAGAGTATATACAAGAATTATTCCTGTAATACTACTCACGACGGCCTCATCTCGGATGATATAGCAGTACGCGCAGGCTGTCTCCTTTCACCGCTCATCTTTCTAGTCGTTCTTGACGGGATTTTGCTTCGCATTTTCGACAACAAGCGCCGCGGGATAGAGTGGGGATTATCCAACTTCTTAGAGGACTTGGATTACGCCGATGACCTATGCCTGCTGAGTCATATAACCCACGCTGACATGCGTGCAAAATTGAAAGATTTAAGTCAAGTGCGGCAGAAACGGGACTAAAAATAAACATCCGGCAGACCCAAGATATGAGATCAGGTGTAAATAATACTTCACCGTTGCTTATTGGCACAGAGGCAGTGGAACGCGTCCACAAGTTTACTTACTTCGGGAGCGTCGTGTCAGAAACTGGAGGTACTGAAGAGGACCTCGCTTCAAGGTTTGCCAAAGCACGAGCTATCTTCGCGCAGCTGAGACCTGCTTAGCAATCGCGGAAACTGACTCAAAATCTTCTGTTCAAATGTCAAATCCGTGCTGCTTTACGGGTGTGAAACGTGGAAGGTCACAAAAGACATCTCTCGCCAGATCCAAGACGTCGTCAACCGCCGTCTTTGTCGAATACTCGGCATGTATTGGCCCAAGACCAACACCAACGTAGCTGTTGGTGAAATGCCACGAGAGCCCGATTGACCGCCAGATCAAGCGTCGCAAATGGAGTTGGATTGGCCACACGCTGCGCAGGGATTCTGATCATATACCGAATAAGCGAGCGCTGTATTGGAATCCCCAAGGCAAAAGTAAGCGTGGCCGTCCCCGTCAAACCTGGCGTCGCATCGTGTTGGCAGAAACGACGAGCATCGGTATGACGTGGAGCGAGGTGAAGCGTGAAGCTTAAGACCGATCGCGATGGAGAACTACTGTGGACCCCCTATTGGCCCATCCAGGGGACATAGGACATTAAGTCAAGTAAGTTATCACCAGTTTATGCAGTAAAATTTCAATCAAAGGCCACTTACATTTCAGACAGCATCACTAAACTTTATCCTCGCCCACTCTACTTCATCCAGGCTGCATGTAAACTGCTAATCCACTGCAATTTTACTGCTGCATCCACACTACAATGCAAATCGTATCCAAAGGCCCATATCAGACACCCTAAGATCTTCATGTCTCCATTTAGCCTGAAACGTCCTACACAGTACACTGATCCAGAGTTCACGAACAACAACAAATAAGTTCTGCGTATTGAAGAGAGATCCTTCCTCTTTCTAAGCGGATTTAAATTATCAGTCTTTAGTGAAAATCTTGAAGGGCAAAGGATGAATATAATTACATAAATGATGTATCAATCGTTCAATACTAATTAAACTACCTGAATAATATCCTGTACATATCTACTGGATCCGATTCATGATTTCTCACTTCCACATTTTATCTAGCGTGAAATCTTATTTCGAGTCAAAATATCGTAAATTAGCTGCATCGGACGTTTGGGCGTGGGGTCGTGGGTTAGATCTCCAGAGTGAATTTATTCCTAGCCCTGAGTCTTGGTTGCACCCTTATGGTTTTTTCAGGCTACTTTATTTTCTGTACCTAAATAAGAGTACTTAAACACGTTGTTGAGAACATCTCCAACAAAGACTTGACCTTGAAACCCCGCGCGTCTATCGGTCATCGCTTTCTTGTTAGATTCAACTAACTTTCACATTAATTAATACTTAACATGGGTATACCTACGTTACGGTACACATATGTCTTGTCTGGTACTCTAGATCACCAGGCAATACCTATTGGGTTATTAGAGTTTATTTTTTTCAAGTTAACCAATCAACCAATCTGTACCTGTTCCCTCAATGATGACCATTCAATTTAACCTAGAAATACGGGTATGCACTTATTCCGACGTCACACGCGAGTCGCTTGGTACGGGTCTACGGAAAAAGCGGTGGGTTTACCGTTATCGGAGAAAGCCGGAGAGTAGAACAGCAGTCAGTGGCCGAGCGGCGCATGCGCAAACACACGCACTCAGCGCGGGAATATTGTGTTCGTTTGTTTTTGGAGTTCGACATTCAAAATTTTTGTGGATTCGCTCTGTTATAAATTGGTATGTTATTTTTTTTACTTCGTTATTTATTTCTTTGCAGGTCATAGTCTATGTTTATTTTTTTTCGGTGCTTATTAATCACATTGTGGTTTTTCGTGACGATCATCCAAATATTATACATAATGAATAAAAAGTATTTGAAACTAAAGTCCCATATTTTGGTATAATATGTTTATCTGACCAAACAATTTCAAAAATTATAAATTAAAATAGCCAATATGAGAAAAAGTGGAAATCAATGATAGTCACTTCGTTGGAGTCAATATCATGGAATATCAAAGGGGACAGAGGACTAAAGCAATTAATTGTATGCTTATGCTGCTTAGGTCTGCTCTTACACAGTCATCAATATTCCGAAACGGTTACAGCACAAGTAAACACCATAATAGTAACGTAGATTTAAACCAGTATTGAAATGGGAGTAACTTAGTTCTACAAGTGGGGAAATAAATGCGGAAGATTAAAAGCAGCTGATAGGGAGTAACTTAAGGCTAAGTAATCCATCACTGGTCTACCTTGTCACTATATTACGAAAATAACAGAAATTTATCCAAAATTGTGATTCAAGGTCAACAGCATTTAGATTTCGAGAGTTTTCCTACCAAATGTAGAAAAATATGGAAAATACATGTTGGTACTATTTATCCGGCAAAAGGGATTCATCTCGAATTCTTTCGTTGTTTACAAGATGGTTCCCATGAAACCCAAAAGCCACAACCCAAAATTTGTTGGTGAAGCACAATTTGATATAGGTACTGTGAGGACTCACCAATTAAGACGGCAACCTACTTGCCTATATTAAGACTGGCAACAGATAACGTCTTGAAAGGTAATTGAATTTCGAACATAAAAATAAGTGAAGAATTGAAGATGTTTTTTGCTAAGCTTGGCTGTCACTTCTAGATTAGTCGCCTGAAAGCAGGCACGTTATTACCTAAATATACCAGATAAAAGTAATTTGCGTTTGATTCCCGTAGCCCACTGGCTACCTCCTTACAGTACCACATGCTAACCACCACCTAATGTAAATATTACGGGCCTTTCAGTATGATCTTCAGTAACTAATTGTTGTAATTGCTACAAAAGTTGCGTACCAACTTGCAAATACTGTCCCCGTATAAAGATTTAAGCATGCACGAACATACAGAAAGTCTAGCATGTCGATTACCAACGATAAATAATAAACTTCACAAATATAACACTAAGCAATGTGTTAGCAAAACAACTTTCATAAATCTACTTTCTCAACCGGATTTGTTTATTTTGTAAAAATACAAACGAGAAGACATTAGAAACTGTTTCTGTTGTGGTTACAACTCTTCGAGTGCTTCATCATCATCATCTTCCTGCCCTTATTTTCCCATGTTACTTGGGGTCGGCGCAACACGTTTGCTTCTTCCATACCGTCCTGTCCTCTGTCAGGTTATTACTGACTCCCTTTTCTTTCATATCACTCCACACACAGTCCATCCATCTTTTCTTTGGCCTTTCTCTCCCTCTCCATCCATCCATATTTATATTCATAACTCTTTTAGTAGCATGCGCTTCATCCCTCCTCATCACATGACCATGCTTCACCATGGGCTGAAATTGAAAGACGCTAAATGTTAGGCATCTAGTCCTGTGTTTGGAATTTTGGATCGGCATTATTAACATTATTAACCATTGGGTTAGTATAGTTCCTTGATACAAGGAAACATTAATTTGATTATTTTAAGAAATCCTTCAAAAAATCAATCGGCTCTTCTAAACCAGCAACTTACAAATTCAATTATAATTATTTGTATTCAATGCTTAGGTAATTATAATAAATCTGTGGAAAAGTCGTTTTTGTACATCGAAAATATTTCCAAAAAAAATAGCCATGGTTTTAAAGGACCACAGAACCCATTTCTACCATTTTTGTCTGTTTAGTTGAGCACGCATCACGTAAAATGTACGAAACCAATGTAGATAACTTTTATACATAAAAATTGTGTATAACTTGGTAGGTGCGGTAGGGTAAGTAGATAAGTAGGGTAGGGTAGGCAGTTGACGGGAGCGAAGCTGCAGTCACAGCGAGTTCAATCATAAATTACTAACTGAACTATGCCTTCTTTGCCTCGATACGAAATCTTAAGGAACCCTTGTTACAGTAGGTACCTATATATTTACCAACTATTATTATTGTCCCTTTCTATATCAGATTACCTTCGAATAACTAACACCTAACCTAGATTTTAACATCAACAAAACATGGTTTCAAGCAAATCAAGTTGTTATTCTATCCGCGCAACAAACCACATCTCATTTGCAAAGATCCTTCACGGACTATTTAACTTTATGTTACTGCAACACACCGCTAAAAAAATATAAAACAGTAGGTATACGAAAGAGTAGGAATAAAAGTTAACACATTCGAGTTCCGGATTCTTAATCCCAAAACTTGTTTCGGTCTTATGGTCAGGAAATTAACGACCATTTAAAACTTTTTACTTTTGGTTAGGAGAGGACAGACATGTTGCATTCTTAATTCAAATAAACCCAATATGAAAAATTATATTGGTTTATAAAGTTTAGGTATTCTATGGAATTGGGAGTAAAGAACTAGGTATTCTGATCATACTCCATATTGACCATCTGAGCATATTGCATATTATATGGGTAAATAAATTCTTTTCTGAAATCGAAGGCTGAAATTTTTGTGGTTGTTTTCCCGGGGCAGAAAGATTTGCCAAATCGAAGCATAGATTTAAACATAACAAAAAAAAAAAATAGTTTTAAAAAAAATATACAACTCGGAATCGTGAGAACCAATAGTAATTCCTTCGACGTAAATGACTGCGCGGCCCTCGGCCCGCTCGGCTCGCGCTTCTATTGGTTCGCCGGTTAACTTCTATTGGCTCGCGTCGCTTTCGAGTTTTGTTTAAAAAAAAAAACTGCCATTTCTTAACTCTAATGTTTATATATTTTATAAATCGATTGTATAACCAAGACGAAATAATTTTGCTGCGGGACCGACCACTAAAATATCATCGTGTATGTCACGACTTTTGCCATGGTATCCAAGATCTTCGACTAAGTTTCTCCTATCGGCTTCCCTACGGTAGACATTTGCTACTTTTAGTCCCATCTTATATATCTATCCTTGAGGACCCATAGCAGTATCTTTGCAGGCAAAGTTTAATGAATTCAGTCTTATTCTTGGCAATAGACGCGTGGAAACTTTTGACAACATAATTGTTGCTTTCTTTTCCTTGACCTCTCATAAGAACTCACAGCAGTACATTGCCACCATCTATTAATAAAGTTGTATGATGAAATATAGATAGCCTTGACGAATCTACAATGATTCGTGCAATTAAGAGATCATCAACACTAAAACATACGTAAAATATTACATAATCGGAAGTAATAAAGGTGCATTTAGTGTTAATTTCGGAATTTCTTAGAAACAAGTTAAAAATAAAATTATTCAGCGAAACGCCGCAGATATGTGTATTTTGATACCAAACTGACAATTTGGTTTCTGCAAGCGGCTTCGCCCGCGTGAATGTCAACAATTATCCCAAGGGAACATATTTTCGGGGTAAAAAGCATCGTATATGCTATTCTAGACTTTAATCTATCTCTGTGTCAAATTTCATCGAGATCCGTCCAGTCGTTTGAGCGTGAAGAAATAATAAACATACAAACACACACACTCACAAATTTACGCCTTTATAAAATTTGTGTTATGTTTAATCCGGTACCTCTGTAACAGAAAAACTTTGAACAGTTTCATCCACATGCTACTATACTTATATAACATCCAATTCAGCTAATGCAAGATAAGTTGCACAAACACTAACATCCAACAGAGCATGTTACACAGAACATGGAATCTCCGCACTTGCGCCAGCAGCGACAGAGACATTACTAATACCGCCCTCGTAATTGCTAACACAGTAACTTCAGTTCCTGAAGTACTGAATTACGAGGATAGAATAACAGTCGAGACCACACACCCCAAATTTCACAGACAGTCATGATTGTCAAGGACTGTCAGCTTCTTTGGGTAATCGATGACAGCGTTTAGTGAAACGCTTGGTGTGTATGAAAAGTATTGACAATACGGAGAGACTATTGTCAATTCTTTTCATACACACTGCACGCAACAGCGTCCACCGAGACATCTCCGTGCTCTGTGACAGGTTATAATGAACATCAAGACCCCTGTGGATGCAATAGAAACCGTCTGTCATTACCCCGAGGCACAGTAAAAATATACAAACAGTATGGAAACTACAAACGCTCGAAACGGCACACTCACACAACCATACGCACTGACGAGACCAATATGGCACTTCTGCAGTGCTGTCAGTAGTTCGAGCCGCTTAAACTTCATAAAAGATAGCTTGATCTCTGCGACAGCTGTCAGTATCAATACAGTAACAATAGCGCTTGACAGGCTAACAATAACGTATACGTCAGTTTGACATCTGTCGCAGAGATCAAGCTATCTTTTTATGAAGTATAGGGGTCTCATCGATGCGCATGTTTGTGTAGGTGTGCGGTTTCGAGCGTTTGTAGGCAGTTTCCATACTGTTTGTTTATTTATTCTGTGCCCGAGGTGCCACAGACCGCAACAGTACCTGCCTACCTGCAGTGGTATCCGTTCACCATAATCACTGTGAATTAGTTTTGCGAAACGCTGAAGAAATTACCTCTGTGGCGTGCGTTCTTGAGTTATAATATAATAGAAGGGAATGGAAGATGTAGTAAGTTGGGCTTATTTTTTTTTCCGCGAATATTTAATTTTATGGTTAAGGCAGTGGTGTCTCATCCCATACATGGCACGGTTTCTGTGTATGGGATGAGGCATTCTTATTCTTTATTGCACACAAAACATAAAATGAAGATACAAATACATTGGACAGCTTATGTACAAAGGCGAGCTGAACCCATAATTGAGTTCTCTAACAGCAAACCTCATTAATATGCTAGTTATATTATTCTCAGGAGACTCTAATTTCAAGATGATTTGAGTATCTTTGATAACAAAAAAACATGTTTACTTCAATTTCGGAAGCCGGTGTCAAAAAAACGAAGGAACGATCGAACACCGACAGCCGCAATTGAAGTTATTTTTCACTTTGCGGTGTTTTTATTTGGAAGTCGGTTGTATTTTTTTTGTACTTTATAATGCCAGAATAGATGACCCGAATAACATGAAACTTGAACAAAACCGGTGGAATGTAAGTGTAACAGGGTGAGCTGTACACATCTGCGTACACCTTAAAACGTATCGGCGTGATGTTACGTTATGAAATGATGTAAACAATAAACAGACATGCGATTGCAGCTATCCCGAGAGATTTGCCGTCATTTTTTGAAGAATTCTGTTGTAAATCTCCGAAGTTCTTCATCAGATCTTAACTGGTGCTTCTTATGTGATTATATTTAAATGGGACCACATGAGTAGCAGCAGCTTTCAAATAATAAAAAAATAATCAAACTCGGTTCACCTAGTAAAAAGTTCGGAGGTTAAAAAAAATAAAAAAATATAGTCGATCGAGAATCTCCTCTTTTTTGAAGTCGGTTAAAAATACATCTGCCTACCCTTGACCCATTTTACGTAGGGTCAAGAAAAAATACCTAAGTAGGTGCATGAAATTCTACTAATTTTCTACTAAGTATCTACTACGTAGGTAGCGACTATACATTTATACTCTACAAAGAGAGCAAAAAATTGCTACCAACTCTATAGATTCTATGAGATAACTTAGTTTCTAGAAGGTATAGGAGTAGGTCGTAGACCCGAGTATCTTTAGTGACTTAGAAGGTTTCAACCAGACCAGAATAGTTGCCTGCTTAAATAATATTGCTAAACGCGAACAGTCCACTATATTAGAACTATAGGTACTTAGAATACTAATTTAATATTAGTACCTACCTAACAGGAAATATTAAAATTAAATTAATATTCAAGCATATTGTGGCACAATAGAAATCTTCAGGGACCTTACTGGCCTTACCGAGATATTCTTGCAGTGAATATAAATGTCTTTAAATTGGGCCCATAGACAATGACCGCTATTGCACATACCAACCACCTACCTCGACAATACTGTCAAACGTGCTGTTGTTCGTTGGTCGATGAATAAAAGGAACAATATATCTATGAATAGGTTTTGCCAGAGTTTATCTTTAACCAAAAAAACAAATACAATAATTACCGTACAAAGATTATTATTATACGGATATTAGGCATGATTATCCCTCAAATCTTTCAAGTTAAACCATAAATAGGAATCTCGCTATTAAATTATTCGACCGTAGACAGGTGCCAAATTTCCGGCCCTAGATTTGAACCAAGGTTTGGTGAATGGTACTCAATTGAGTTTATCTGTTGCAAAGGTTCTCTATTCTAGGACAGGGTTATCCCCAGCAAGTAAGAGGCAATTGGCATAGATTAGCCTTAGAAATAAATACCGTATCGCAAAGATGAGAATTTGGGCAGTTGCACTGGCTAGGCTACCCCTTAAAAGTAGTGGACACTTTATTATTTCAGGTTAGGTTAGGTTAGTTTAGGGTAGAAATTATTCTTATGACATTATCATTCATTTGTTTATAATATTGTTACAGAAACAAATAATGTTGGAGGGAACGAAGATCAACTCTCCGTCACAAATGGCGAGCGTTTTCGACATCGCCAAGGACACAGTCCTCTTCTTGGTCTTATCCTGTTACTATATCCTGGAATCGATGTTCTGGACCTTAGTGCCTAATGCCATAAGGCCCATGAAGAGTCTCAAAGAAGATGTGGTGTTGGTGACAGGAGGGGGAGGCGGTGTTGGCCGCCAACTTGCAGTGAAGTTGGCAAGACTTGGAGCCAAGGTCGTAGTATGGGATATAAGCAAAGAAGGTTAGTTGTGTGACCAATTTAGTTTCCTTTTAAGGCTAGCTGGTTTGGTAGGTCGTCAGACAACCTTAGACTCATTTCGTGTTAGGTGTAATGTGGTGATTGGTTTTACCTTTTAGTGCCGCGGTAAATTCATTTATAGGTAGACTTAAATTCATAAGGTTGCTATTAACTTTAAGTGGAAAACCTATTATCTGAGTAATTCGTTTATCGTCAATGTTGATCGTAAGTCAAAGGTTTTTGGTCACTTATAATAATTACCTGTGCCATGTGCCAACATAATAATGTGCCAACATAATAACTTGATGGTTTTCGTGTCCCATGTCGCCAAAATGTAATTATTCGATTGTTAGCTAGATAATTATTCAAACTGTGCTTTATTAAATTATAATTATATGAATTTTCAGACGTGCTAGTGACGCTCATAAGATGTTAACCCATATGATTTCAATTAATTAAAATAAATGACGTGTTCGAATAGCTAAAGCAAACAGCTATTATAGTTAAGAACTTACTAGGGTTCGGGTTATACAAACCCACCTGTGTACATTTTAAAATTCATAAATAAAGGGTGTCTCAGAATGTTTTTCTTTTTTGATACTTAAAAAAAGACACTAGAATTAGTTAAAACTCGGTTTATTTACTGTTGAATTAATGAGCAGTTTTTCAATTTTATTTGTAAAGAACTAAATTTAGTAAATTTGCACCCTCCACTTCCTGTCACTCATGTAGCCTACTGGAATTAAAATTTTCATTATTTATTTCGTCTGTGAGTCTTTGCTTGCTTTTAAACATTCAGGTTGGGTGGCAACGGTTTGTAAACTTTACTTTTTAAGTAGCCCCATAGGAGAACATCAGCAAGCGTTTAATCTGGGCTATTTGGGCTGCCATATCACGTCAAGGGATTGTCGGTCTCTCACTTTTTTGAGTGTGATTGAAGATATTGTTACAGGATAACTGAGTGTCAGGAGGTGGAGGGTGCACATTTACTTAACATTGTTTTTAATAAACAAAATTGAAAAACTGCTCTTTAATTTAACAGTAAATAAACCGAGTTTTAACTAATTCTAGTGTCTTTTTTTTAAGTATCAAAATAGAAAATCATTCTGAGACACCCTTTATAATACATCCTTAATAATTATTAAGTAGCAGATATGCCTTTAGTTCCTAAACATGGCACGGGAAAATATTTAACATAAAATTAAATCAGGCCTCTATGCCATGCAGGGTTAGGTTAAAATGCACCTAAGTATAATAGTACACCAAAAAATATTTATTTCGCCTTGTGTATCACAGGTTTGCAAAAGACGTGCGCGGCGGTTGTGGACGAGGGCTACGAGATCGCGAGCTACGTCGTAGACCTCGCAGATCGTAGCGCTGTCTACGCGGCCGCTGAAAAAGTTAAGAAAGAGGTAATTAACGTATTTTTTGTGGTTCTAGATTTTTTTTTACGTATTTTGGTTGAACAGTATGTCTAATTCTAAAGACAAATTTTTCATTAGTTACATATTTTTTTGTTTGGTAAATATAATATCATACAATAACACATATTTACTAATTTTAGTAATACCCTAGTTAATCTATCTGTCTGTTACCGTTTCACGCCTTAGCGGCTGAACAAAATCGTATTAAAGCAGGGTGGACTGGATTAGGACTTAGGATACTATTTACCCCAATAGTTACTTTTAGGCATATTAAATCGCTTCCCACACAGGCAAAGCCGTGAGAAAAGTTATTCGAAACATTTTCTGAATAATAATGACACTAACGCACAATGTATACCTACAATAGGGATGTTTCCTGGGTAGAAAAATGATTACTTTTAGTCTAGAGACTTATTAGTCCGTCAGTGAAATTATCAAATAATATTTGGCACGTATTTTTGCTTTACCAAATCAATAAAATTTACAAAGTTAAAGCGCATCAAAGTTCAGGAGTGGAGTCGTGGGTAGTGTGACGTCACTAAGGCAGTATAAAGTGAACTAGCGGCGTGACGTTTTACGATATCACTTTATGTTTACGTGTCAAAAGAAAAAATACGTATGCAATGTTTTTATTAATCTACCTGAGGGACAAAAAAAAATCAGTAAACAACCCTATTAACGCCATATTATTTGCAGATCGGCAAAGTGGACGTGTTAATCAACAACGCAGGCACAGTGTTTGGAGAGACACTGCTGGATCTGTCAGACTCTGCCATTGAAACCACTTACAAAGTCAACATCCTCTCACATTACTGGGTAAGTGCCTCTATGATTACAAATTATAATCTAGGCAACTATGAGCTTGCAGTAAGTCAATCACCACGAGCGTGGTATGCAGTTTTTGCACAGTAGCTGAATGGATTGGCTGCTACGTTTTGTGAAGCGGATTCGAATCTACTACGAATCAGTCATTTGCATAGCCTACAGACTTATGCCTACAGACTTTTTGAGCATTCACGATGCAAAATAAATTCGTAGTCTCGCATTTAAATTTGACTAACTGGTGTTTGTTAATCAATAACAGGAGAACCTGTTTTCAGAAGACTAACAAATAGTCTTGCAAATCACTTACAAAGTAATCATATGTTGGGTAACTTTTTCGTGAGTGCACTATGATTGAGCAATGAGGCACTTACAGCTCTAGTAGAGTGACACTTGAAGGTCATTTACCTACTTAAGATACTTATATTTACTTAAGGCCGTACCCTGACCAAAAAATCAGCATGCGATAAGAGCATTCCTATTGGCCTAGCGGCACTGGTGGCGAATGAATTACGGTAGTGAATACGCCCAGATTTTAGAATAAAATCTTTATAAAATCGAATATTGGGTCTTTTGAAAAAAACAAAACTTACAAAATGTTCGTCAAATTGTCTATCCATGAGTGTTAGCATAAAAAATAATTAATGAACACTTTACGAGGAGATGCATACTATCTAATGATTTCATTTGTTTATGGTTTTGTTGGAAGGAGATTAGTGAAACATATACCTCTTTAATAAAAAAGTGTACTACCATTTTAGAATCAACATTATGTAGAAATTTAATGTATTTTTATTAATTGATATTTCTTTTTAAATAAAGAGTAGATAGCTCTTAAAAACTGATCAAAAACGACTATGCGCGGCGTTTTGCTCGGGAAGGCGCCTTAAGTAGGTACTTTAATAGTGAAAGTATTTTGCTAGGTATTTGCTGTCCCTTTCATAAACCAATTACTATCTACAACTTTTTGGTAAAGAATAATTTCGTCTCACCTTAGAAATTACTCAGACAAGACGCTTATGAGGCTACGTCACTGATACCTAGGTAGGTACCACAAAAGATCCCAATGGGTCGAAGTGTCCGAGTTATTTCTCGGCCCCTCCATAAGATAAGATATAGGTAGGTACAGGTGTAGCCGTGATATAGGAACCCACTGGAGCCAAGCCCAATACATTTGACGCATTAAACCGATTTTTAACACGCTTTTATTAGTTTGGTATGTATCAATGTAACGGAATCTTTGAACGTGATTTTCACTACCTTCAAAACGTGGGATTGATTTGAAACTTTGCACACTTATCAAGGACCGATGACAATGCAATAATTTAGTCAAAGTCAAAGCCAAAGTCAAAGTCAAATATGTTTAATAAACTAGGCCATAAGCGGCACTTTTGAACGTCAAACAAAAATTAAAATTTACAAATAATAAAAGTTGATTCTACCGGGCGCGTTTAAATAGTTTGTTTGTGTGTTTGTTTTGCCTTACCAAGATCTTCAGGATTAGCGACTTTTTTGTTCAATTTACCATTAAAGCGTGTTTTTTAGTTTTTAGAACTACAATTTATTGCACTTTCTTCATGACATGCCTCTGATTGTCAAGTCTTTCACAGAATTGCAAGTATGACAGCTTCGGCAGTCAGCAATGTTTATTTCCGTTCTCATAAAATGTTTGTTCTTCCAGACCGTCAAAGCGTTCCTGCCCGACATGATAACCTCGAGCAAGGGGCACATCGTGACGGTGGGTTCGGTAGCCGGCCTGCTCGGCACCTACCGCTGCACAGACTACAGCGCCACCAAATTCGCCACCGTCGGTTTCCATGAGAGTCTGTTTACCGAGTTGAGGGTATGTTGACAATAGCACAGATAATAGAATACTAGTATACAGATGCCTCATCCCATACAAAGGAACCGTGCCGACGTAACTAGCGTTTTTCGTCTGTTTAAACTGATTATTTTTCTAAGAACATCGATCGCGTCGCGGCCGTTGCACGGATATAGATGGTGTTAGCAGCAACTTGCAAGTAAAAGGGTTTACTCGGTTCGTGAATACTTACTTTTTTAAATACAGCGACGATTTGTTTTATAGTATTTTTTGCACGTTTTTACAGTTTCATTGTACCAAAATGTGTTACAAAACAAATTAAAAAAAACGAGTTGATACCTCAGAAATTTAAAACCGCGCCATCTATTGGAATCAATTTTAAATGATCCATTCAAATAATCTTTGAATTATGATCCCAATATTCCTTAATTTTGTTTGCTCTTTGCACTTTGTGTAAATTATTTCATAACCACTTCTAAAAAAACGGTGAAGTTAAACATCGTGAGGAAACCGACGTGTCCTAGAACCAAAAATTCAATGACATGTGACATCCACCAAACCGCACTGGGCCCGAGTGGTGGGTTACGGCCCATTCCCTCTCACAGAGAGGAGACCTGTGTCCTAGCAGTGGGAACATTAATAGGCTGATGATGATAATGATACATTTTTTATGATCGTCTCTAGAAAATCTTAATATTTCACAAAACTCGGTAACAAATCGAAGCTTATCACGCAATCTAGTGCAATTTATTTGAACCAAATTTCCTTTCTTCACGTTGGGTGCCCGTGACAATATCTAGTAATATCTGTCTTTTACGAACTGGTAGATAGAGAAAGGGGCAGTTCAATTCAATTCAATTTTTATTCATAAACAATTTACATTGTGTTTGAACTCTTAATCTAATTAACTAAATAAAATCACATTCATTAAAATTATAAAACTAACACATTCATAATACAAATAATTTTCATAATATAATTCAAACATTCAATAGAGTTAAAAATTCGATAATACTACTAGCTAATACCATGGGGTCTCAATTCAAACAAATTATAATTAGTATTAAAAAAAGATCATAGATGGCAGCATAGGTAACAAATATGAAAGTAACAATCACTTATAAATGTTAAACAGCAGATTTAGGCTGTAATAAGTTTAGTAAAAATCAAAACTTGCTTCTTTAATGTTAATTTATCCATTTACACTCATAATCAGGGTTTTTGAACAAAAAAGATAAGTTGAAGACTTTTTAAGTTAAATTAGTTGAAAGTAGACTACTTTCAACTAATTGCTGCTGTCGACTTTTCGTTTTGTTTTGAGTTCTTTGCAATAGATGGCGTTTTCCACAATTTGTCCTAAACTATATATCCATCGTCAGAATCATTTTGTAAGACAGTTATTATTTATTATAGGCGTAACTTAAAATATATTATTTATTATAGGCGTAATTTTAAATATTAAAGTCTTGGTCTATTACTTAAAATCACTTTTTTGTGAAGCTTGTTTACACGTCGAATTAACTAGATAACTCGCTGGAACAGGACTCGTATTGCACTAGGGCCTACTCAAATCGCACGGGTTATAAAATAAGAGATAACGCGACGTGAGTCCCGCTTGCCGTCCGAGTTTACGCGTCGCCTAGTAGTTACAGTTAGATTCAAACTTAATGGCGGCTTGGAACACTCGTATGAGTCGCTGCGCACCCCTAACCACCGCTGGCACAATTAATTTTACCCGACTGCCGAAGGAGGGTAATGTGTTTATCAGTCTATGTATGTATGTATATTTGTTCCTATGTGGTGTTTCAGAGACCAAACGCGTTGGCCGATTTTGATGATTCGTACGTCAATCGATTCGTCTTAACCCTGCAAGTGTCACTAGCTACATTAAAATTGAAAAATAGAGAAATGGCGGCTTTTGGGCGCCATATTGTGGGGTTTTTCTTCTAATCCCATCTTCATCATCCAAAAATATATAACACTTATATGTTTAAATGTACAAAATTCGAAAAAAATGTTAAATAAAAAGTGTTAAGGCGCCTCCTCGAGCAAAACGCCGTGCTAGTCGTTTTTGTGCAGTTTTTAAGAGCTATCTACCTACTCATTATTTAAAAAGAAATATTAATAAATAAAAATACATTAAAATTCTACATAATGTTGATTCTAAAATTGTAGTACACAAAAACCCGACTGGTTTTTGTTTTTTTTTTAATTTTCATTGTCTGTTGCGAGTCGCCATTAACTTTGATTCTAGTCTACATCAAATTTGTTCAAGTAGCCCATGCTACGTACCTAACTAAAGTATTACTTAATAGTAATATTTTTTGTAAAAACATCCTGTTCTTTCTAAGTACCTACCGAAAATAAAAAAGGGTAACCCTTATAGTGAATAATAAAATGACATGAAGTAGGTACCTATATCATGTCATTCCGTTGCCGCGGAAGCAAGCTACCTACCTACATTTAATTTTACAAGGAATTCTATAGTTTTGATTGATTTGGAATATTCGTGAATATTGTGAAATTCGCTACACAATGCGACCACTATTAAGAAGTTACCGCGGTCTGAGCGGACTGAGGAGTCTGTCCCGATCATACCTAATGTTATTATTACGAATACGAAATAAGCGTTCAAGGACAACTGGCAAATAACGTCTCTGAGTACCTACATGATGCGATTCCTCGCTCAAATTGCCATATGATTTAGTATCTACGCAAAATTCTAGATGGCGTTAAAAAACCACAGCCTCGGGCTATTAATGAGTCACTGGTGCTGCCGCCTGTTAAAAATATGGAGAAAGAATAAATAGCCCGACGAATAGCCCGACTTAAGGAGGTGACATTTCTTTGTATGGGATTGGGTATCTGTACTGTAGTATTATATTATCTGTGCTAATACATAATTATTAATTTATTATTACTCAGTCTCACATTAACCAATATCAAATTTAAAACGTGGATGTCATCGTCTAGCGAATACAGATATTTCTCCAATAGGAAAGCCTTGAGTGTCGACTTATATGAGCTCTTGTAAATTATTTGTTTTATGTCCAATGGCAACCTGTTAAAAATCCGAACAGCTTGATATTGAGGACTATGTTGAACAATATTAAGCTGGGGTACTATTTTGTTTTTAAAATCTTTCCTGCGCGTACTTTCCCTCAACTGTCAACAGTGAAGGTTTATTTAGTTAAAGTAGATTCCAATTTCAGTAGGTACCAATAGGTATCTTAGGTTCGGGGAGTTGTCTCACATACCTACCTAGTAGAGTGAGCCGAAATCCCGTCAGTTTTGCCCGAATCCAGAAATTCCTGTTAGTTGAACTGGGGATCAATTACACGGATTGGAATAAAATTAACTTAAATAATACCTAGGTACATAAGCAAGTTGTAAGGACATAGAATCTTATTCTTCGGACAGAATTAATGACAGCGTGACGAATGATGGATTCTTTATTTCTTACTTTACATTTTCTCCTACCTAGGCCCACGGTCACACCACAATCCACGCCACACTGGTCTGCCCCTACTACATCAACACGGGCATGTTCGACGGTGTCACGCCTCGCCTGATGCCTATGCTGGAGCCCGACTACGTGGCTGAGGCCATGATCGACTCCATCAGGAA
The DNA here is from genome assembly GCA_948252205.1 of Orthosia incerta. NCBI lineage: Eukaryota > Metazoa > Arthropoda > Insecta > Lepidoptera > Noctuidae > Orthosia > Orthosia incerta. The sequence goes on from OX411759.1 coordinate 11,179,133, forward strand.
GAACGAGGTCAACTGCATCATGCCCGGATCTGTTAGATACCTTCTGCCTCTTAAGTGGTAAGTGGGAAAACGGTCCTTATGTACTTTGTACAATTTTAGCGATTCCATCAGTAAATATGCACTTCTAACTCTAAACACGTTCGCTATTGCTTACAAATGGTTTACCGAAGAGTGCGATTTCTTTTCCTCTTTGCGTCAGAGAATGTATCTAGTACCTACACTTATGTACATATTGAAATATTAATGGGTATCAGCTCCTAGGCTTCCTATTAGTAGGCACCTATACAGTACACAATTATGGTTTTTCACATTCTAACATCTTTTTACTGTATTTCCAGCCTGCTCCCCGCGAAAATGTGCTGGGACCTGATGCACCGAGTGATGAAGGGACCTCAGTCAATGATGGAGTTCAAAGGAAAGCGTCAAGCTGTAGCCAGTTAGAATATTAGTTGTAGATGCTCAATTTACTTTGTAAATAATGTTTACTATAATTTTTTGAATTCGATTCCTAGTGATCAAATACCGGCTACCATACATGATAAGTACGAGTATTTAAACCATTCGCCATGCTTCTTAAGGCCGTTGATTCGTGTATTTTGTACTCGCATCAGGCCAAAGGTTCGCATTTCGAGGATAAGCTTTCCATGTATGGTTTTTGAGATTAAATAGAAGACTGAACATGTTTTCAGTAGTTTTTTAAGATAAGGTTTTAGTAATAAAAAAAGGAAAATTTTTAATCTTTAATTTATTTTGTTTCTTAAAAAAATCCCGGATATTACGAATATCACAAACATAAATATCTTGGTTGACTTAAAGTTACTATCACACACAATCAAAATAAATCGTAGAAGTAGTCGAGGCCCTGCCCCAACTCCCATATGGCTACTCCTGTGCCGTACTCCTTCGCTAGCTCGAGGCGTTTTTGTATTGAATATAAGGTGGGGTAGAAAATCTTCTTAGTACCCTGTGATGTTCTGGAAAGAGGGAAAGTTATCAAAGTTAAATACAAACAAATAATGCCTAAAGGATATACGAAGAAATCAGAGAATACGATGGCGGAGTGGACTTTTAATGGGCCCGATTAATTCTGCTCATAATTGAAATAATATGAAATATGCAAGAAATTTAAATTTTTTATGGACTTTTAAAAGCTATAAAATAATTTGTTTTAATTTAATTAAAAAAAAATATTTTATATTTACTTTTTAATATCTCCACTATAATATCTAGGTTACGAGTTCAAATTTTATATCTGGCTAATACAAAACCGCAAGGTACGGCAAATATGCTACATGCTTCATTCTAAATCGCTATAGGGAAACAAAAATAATGCTGCATCGAAAAACCTTGCAGTCATGAAAAACTCCTGATAATAGTTCATTATTATTAAATAACAAAGCATTCTTTGTATGGAATCCATAAAACGTCGCTTACTTATCCCAGAAGAACAATCCAAACACGAAGGAAACCGGTGGCAGAAGTAAGTATCAAATAGTTACCTGATTTCCACATAATTCTCTGCTGTATTATTATTATAAGACAAAGCTTGGTTGTTCTTCGCATTCTTCAGTAGCTCTATATACTCTGTCCCTACAATGGGACCTCCTCCATTGGCAGTGTAGGAGTTACCATAGAAGTTCAGTCCTAATAAGATCTTGGACCTCTTTGAAGGGTTCTCATCACTGTCGATGAGTTTTTCTAAACACAACCTGACCCAATAGAGGGGTGCATTGGGTCCTGTAACGAAAATGTTGAGGAGATTAGTTAATGATACTTATATCAAGATATGCTTCATCTTAAAAAACAAGAAGATGGCATGCGGAAGATCATGTTCATTCGCCCAATATTTATTTTCATTTAATTGTCAGTCTAAAAATGTGTCTTGACTTTACTTGATAATTTTAACAATTGGAGAACCATCTTTCACCGGAAATATATCACAAAACATATTATAAAACAAAGTCCTCCGCTACATCAGTGTCTGTTTGCAATAAACTCCAAAACTACTGAACAGATTTTCATGCGGTTTTCACCACTAGACACTACTTGACTTACTTTGAGATATTACAAAACAATGTATGGTGGGATTGTTCCTCTTTTCTAGGTCTACAGAATAAGGTGTTGTTTCCCAATTATAACTTGCCTGGCTTCTGAGGATTAGAGAAGTCGTAAGTCATAACTGACACTGCTTCTACATAAGGATAGATATCATTAAATGCTTGGATGAAGAACTCATCAGTAGGGTACCCTCGGAAGGGTGGGTAGACTAGAATTAGACTTAGATCATCATCACTCATCTCCAAACCTGAAAAAAATAAAGATAATATAAATTAATTAATGCTGTTTCAGTAGGTTAGATAAAATGTAGAAAATAGATGTTAAAAGAAATATAGTGTTTTATCTCAAAACGTGAAATTAAAAAAACACTGATTAAATCACTGATTTTATAAAACTCTGAGTATATGATTGCTCATTTTTTGAAATCTTATAGGTACAAGAATTAAGTACAAAAACTGGAGACAGTCAGAGCAATGACAAAAATTAAAAAAAAATATTATGGTTTGGAAAATAAATCTTCTTACCAAATGTCTGTATAAACTTGACAGACTTGTCAACATATTTCCCAATCTGTGAGAGTACCTCTAGTACCACTCCATCAAATTTCCACTGCTTGCAGGCTTTCTTTATCTCGTCAATGAGAGCTTTCTGTTCTGTATGAGATGTTGGTTCCATAAAGAAAGCTTTCAGGTCAGACGGCTGCCAGTTCTCGAAGAGGATTCTTGGCAATACTGCACATAAATGGAGTAATATAAGGGTGACTTTCAGTTAGTTTGCAATCTCTCATGGACTAAATGAACTCATGAATATGATATGACAGTAGAGTTCTTGAGTAGTTTTTCTTAGATCTTAGGTCTATATTTTACAAAACTCTGGGATAAGGATAAAATCTTGTTAACTAATGCTTACAGAAAATTATACTATCAATGAAGTGTTTTTAAGAACTTTTAAAAGGAATATTAAAAAATATGGAGTTAGACCTCTCCTCAGTGGTACCTTTGCTAATTAGCCTGATGAAGAAAGTGTTATCAGTGGGTTTAAGATAATATTACCTAGTATAATACTACACAAAATAATCTACATAAAGCTACATACATTTTAGATTGGTAGCAGAGCCTTTTGCCTTGGTCAACTTCATCCAGGCATGATCAACATCATGTAGCCCTGATATTATGTAGATGTTGGGCGACTGACGCTTGATTTGAAGCCAAACCGGAGACACGTAGTTGAACTTAGGCGCCCAAGTCTTTGCCACTTCATAGCCTTTGTTGTTCCACTATAAAATTAGTAACACGACACGGGTTTTTATATTGTTTTAATGGCAAGAATGACTGACATTCTTTATCAATACAATAAAATCAGAGAATTTATGTCAAACACTTACAGGCGTAACGTAACCCAAAACAGCGTTCTTAAAGTTGCGCGTTATCACATCCTGGTGATAGGTAGCATGGTATTTTATAATATCTTTAACTAAGGGCGTTTCATTCACTAGTTTACGATCCAACACATTGTTTTTCCTTGGACCCTCTTGTGGTTTCACCCCTTTCTGTCCCTTTTTATCGGAGGGAGGCGATAATGTCGCCAAACACACATTTAGAAGGAAAATTATTTGCAGCACTGTTTTAATACATTTCATTTTTCCGTTCTATCTCACAATGCTAGAAATTTTCTCTTAGAGATCACAGAAAATTGTTATTAAAAAACTGAATAGCCGCTTCGTCAACACAACATTCGCCGGGTGAAGGTGGTGAAGTATAGAGATGTCAAAAATATCAATACTGTTGATATCGATTTTTTTACATTTGTCGTTACTGACAGCACACTTCAATAGCGCCTAATTTAACATAATAATTACTCACTAAAAGCTTTCAATTAAATATTAGATTGGTACTGGTAACCAATCTTATAAATGCAGAATTACTAACGCTTTGTGAACTTTAAAAGTTACTAGTATGTTGACTTTCGATAAAATAATAGAGCACTTCAAAGTGGACATCCCTAATAATTCTATAAGCCACAGATAATGAAGAAAGTACGTGGTTTTAAAACACAGATGTCAAAAAGAAATTGTTTGGCATCCCATTCTACTGTATAATATATTACAAAAATAATTACAACAATTACTAGCAATATTTTTTTTTTGTATGAATAAATTGTTTATTAGCTTCAAAATTTACATTAATCGTAAAGCTGAGCTAGGTAACAGCACCTGAGTTTCAGGGCCAGTGATCTCCTCCGTTATGTTACATACAAAATTAGAATTAATTAAACACCAATGCAATTCAAATAAGTATTCACTAAATATTCCAGACTATAATCAAAAATTTATAAAAATTTATCATTAAAGTCATAAATTTAAGCAAACTCAAAATTAAAATCGATACATTAATAAAATTAAAATCAAAAATTAAATTAAAATCAGAATTAAATTCACAATGAGAATTAAAATTATAATCAAACTCAAGTTCAAATTAAAATCAAGATCAAAATCTAGACATAGGTAGGTACAATCTAAAACTCAAAATTAAAATCGATACAATAATAAAATTAAAATCAAAAATTAAATTACAATCAGAATTAAATTCACAATGAGAATTAAAATTATAATCAAACTCAAGTTCAAATTAAAATCAAGATCAAAATCTAGACATAGGTAGGTACAATCTAAAACTCAAAATTAAAATCGATACAATAATAAAATTAAAATCAAAAATTAAATTACAATCAGAATTAAATTCACAATGAGAATTAAAATTATAATCAAACTCAAGTTCAAATTAAAATCAAGATCAAAAAACATACAATCTAAGCCAGAATAAAATTAAAATTAACAATAAAATTTCATTCACAATCCAAATTAAAGGTTAAAATCATATCAAAAAACATCAAAACAATGACTAAAATCATAATCAAAACCAAACTCAAAATTAAAATCGAATCAATAATGAAATAAAAATTAAAATCACAATGAGAAATCTAAATAGGTACTCAAACTCAAATTTAAAATCGAAACATAAAAAATTGACAGAATTAACATTAAAATTACAATCAAAATCCACATCAAAATTAAAGATAAAATAAAAGCGTGTTAATGAAAAATAAGATAAAATTAGATCATAGATAAAATGAAAATAAAATCGTCGAAACAAAAACCAATTAAATTAATATTAAACAAAACTAAAAGAATAATGGGTGCTGGTATATACGTGTTAGTGTATGGGAAATAACCAACCAGTAGTTAAAGTAGTTTTCTCTGTTGTACTTCGAAACCGAAAACGCCCACACCACAGTAGCCAATTCTTTACCCTAATCTTTGTTGCCCGAGTCGTGAGGGGATTAATACTGAGGACCCTGTTTAATTTGTCGTAAAGAAAGGTAGCAAGATATACCTGGTTGTCTCCTAGCAGACGCCGTGTGACAGCGCACTGGTAAACAAACGTTCGAATTGGAACGGTTCCTTTTCTTATATAGCTGAACAAGTATTTTTATAAGATAGGTAAGCAAGGCTAAGTTTGGATTTAAAGGATCCCGTAGATCATCATCATTTTCCTGCCTTTGTCCCATGTTACTTGGGGTCGGCTCAACACATTTTCTTCTTCCGTTTCGTCCTGTCCCCGTCACGCCATCACTGTCTCCCTTTTCTCTCATATCACTTCTCACACAGTCCAAATGCCCCCATAGATAGAAATAAAAAAAAGATGTATAATACAAAGGTACAAAATTAATATGACTTCTACTGGTAGTCTATCTTTTAGCCGATCTTCAACCCCTATCGGAGTGGTCCGCGCTGGTAGATCGGCGCAGGCTTCCTGCTTTCTATGTACCTATATGTCGCAGCCATCTGGTTAAATTAGCCAGCTAATTGGATGCCTAGGCTGCTCATTAAATGCCGGCATCCAATTACATGGCTGAAGGACAACTAGTCAAGTCATTGAGCGCAACGTTTAACCAGATGGCTGAATGTCGTGTAGTCATTTAGTTAAATTGGATATTGATGAATTTGTAATGTTTGGTTAGGGTGACTATAGATAGTTTAAACTCAAATATTTTGCATAAACTTGTAGAAGACGTAGTATTATTTGGCACCTCCATGTTTTCATACTATTTTGACAATTAAAATTGCACACAAGAACGGAAAATAACATTCACGGTTTGCGCTGTTGACGCGTTTCAAAATTTAAATCGTACCACTCTATAAAAAGTTATGCGTGTACCACTCTATAAAAAAATGTATATACCTATAGGTACATACTGAATTGAGAACCGCCTCCTTTTTTCTTCGGTTAAAAATAATTCTAGACCACCACGACACAAAAGTCGACAAAAGTGGGACACAATAATAATTGTGTCCATAAATAGGTACCTACACAGCACGACAATATAGGTCATAAGTGCAGCGCCAAATTGCTGACTGATTGTCAAGTCCACGCTTACCTACCTACAATCTCAAGAGATCGCTGACCCTTGCTGTGACTGCAACACCAAGTTTCTCATACATATTTATAGGAAGATGGATTCCAAGAAACTGCTACCATAACTTCCCGAAAGAGCCGTGCCAACTACGAAGCAAGACTTGCACGATATTGGAATGACGAGCAGCTAAATTTGAGTCATATTGGCAGCATCTTAGCCAGTGGTCCCATGGTGTAATGGTTAGCACTTTGGACTCTGAATCCAACGATCCGAGTTTAAATCTCGGTGGGATCTGTACATACTTTTTTGATGTTCATGTTCTATGTTAGGTTAGGTTTGGTTTCCGCACTTAGTCCTTCGGGTACGAGGGCGTGCGTGGGCCATGGCGGCCGATTTGGTTATCATTCCGACCAGCCCACCACCTTCCAGAAGTTAATCAGAGCTCCTGGTTTTCTCAGAACATCAGTGTAAGATCTGGGTGACCCGAGGGTTTGTGTTCTTATCTTGGTGACACCTGTGCATTCAAAGAGGACGTGCGCGACGGTTTCCTCAGCCTCCATGCAAGCCCTGCACAGGGACTGTCCGTTATGCCTATTGTGTGGAAGTGTTTGTTAAGTGCGAGCAGTGTCCCTGCACACTTCACAAACACGATGTTCATGTTTTCTTCATTACGTAAGTACCAATTAATTTATTTTATTGGTCAGTGGGTCGTCTTAGGAGCGTCTTGAGTGCATCGAAAGAGTGGGCCGAATGACAAGATGAACAGCCTCATGCATGTACCTACCCCTACCTACTCTATGACTAAGAATTAATGGGGAAGGCGTAAGCTTTGCTATCAGAGATCTTGAATTACGTCAATTTCTCTGGTCATGCAAGAAACTGGCACTGTCATATCGACTCCAAAATTCGATTTTCGAACGCATATACGCATCTTCCTACCTATAATAACAATAGTAAGTATGTACTTAATTCCCGAGCGGTACAGAGACCTATTTCTAAAACGCATCGGCAAAAACAAAAGCTCATCAAAATTAAATATGCAAAACACACGACGGATATAAAAAAGTTGTTTTATTTTCCTTTCTTTTTGTGCAGCACCCGGCGCTGCGTCCACAAAGTAAAAGAAAGTAATGGTCGCGTCTGACGATGTATGAGTTGTTGATAACTCAGTGTTTCTGCAGACACCGGGCTCGCAACATGGCTCGTCAAATACAGCTTTCACGATTACTCATAACTTTCGTAATAACTTACTTATTCTTAGGTAAAGTGTGACTTTCCTTAATGTTCTGTGTTCTCTGTGCGTTTGTTTGCTCTCTACAATTTTTGTGGAAACCAGTTTTTACGTTTGTAATAATTTTTCAGGGGTGCATGGAAACTTTAGGAACAAAAGAAGCTTATCGGATGTGAAGTGTCTCGAAAAGGGACGGTTTTACAGGTACGTGCTAGGCTTTTTTCTATTGGATAAAAAAAACTTTTTTACAAAAACATACTACCGACTTCCAAATAAGAAAACTACAAAGTGAAAAATTACTTTATTTTTGGAAAAAATGGTACCTACGAAAGACACCGGAAGTCGGTAGTATTTTTTTGTAAAAAAGTTTTTTATTTTTCATTTTTTTGTTATACCTACATAATAGGCAAGTTGTTTAGTAAGTTTCTTATAACGCCAGAATAGATTATTTCTTTTCTCTCATTTGATCGGTTTTGTTAAAGTTTCATAATATTCGGGATATTATCTAAGAAACTTGAACAAAACCGATCAAATGAGAGATCTGCTTACCCTTAAGAGCGTACTGGCGTGATGTTATGTTATGAAATGGTATAAACAATAAACAGACCTGCAATTGCAGCAGTCCCTAAAGATTTGTCGTTATTGATTGAAGAGTTCTGTTGTGTATCTTCGAAGTCCTTCATCAGATCTTCACCAAATTAAAATGGGTCCAATTTCGGAACATACTCTTTCAAACAAAAAATATCAAAATCGGTCCACAATTGACGGAGATATCGGTGAACATACACAAAAAAAAATACATACGAGAAGTCGAACATAGAACCTCCTCCTTTTTCGAAAGTCGGTTAAAAATCCGGATATTCTCAGGGATATCTACACTCCGTCTAAGTATCTGGAGAAAACGGTGGGTTATGTCGGACTCCTATCAACTAAAACCCCACGGTTCCAAACATTCTACCATGTGTCCCCCTGGATTCCCCCTGTAGACTGGAGCTACTCTTATAGACTGGAATTCGAATGCACCCCATTACCGAGCAGCCAGTCCGTACCACACATTCTTCAAAGTAGCTTAAATGCGCACATGGTACCTAATAAATACACTGCGCACCTCCTCTTTGTCCTGGCTCTGGTCGAGCAACGACTAATCTAGTTTCCCGCAAGCAGGCACCGTCTGGGCGTCGTTTTCTCGTAAATACGCTTTATTTTAACAACATGTATTGTGGGACAGGTGGGCAAAGGTCTCATACAGTCTTCTAGATTCTTCTCGGTGTTTTGCCTGCTCCAGCCAATTGCCCGTAAACACCACCAAGCACGTCAGCGGTTCCAATGCCTGGCTTGGGGACGAATCCAATGTGAGCAACAAGTCTGCTAGGCTTAAGGCTTTAGGCGGGCTTTATTATTCTGCATATACTTACCCCGCCCAAACCCTCCTTCGACGAATAGGCCAGCGTCAACACGCAGTGGGAGCCAAAAAGTCGCTTTACTAAAAACGTTTCAGCTGAGCGTATTAGATTGTTTTTCACACAGATTTAGTATTCTAATCCGAGGGCCATTATTTTTACGTGGGAACAAATAGATAATGTTATCGGTAGCTGGATAGCTCTGAAAGGCCATTCTCATAATTCACGCAGATATCAATGCTAACAAAGACACTGACTACCCAAAATAGCATGTTTATTATGATAATTAATTTAAGAGTTCGTAGGTGCTTGCCAAATAACCAATAGTAGTATTTATTAAAGTAGATAGATTTTGTGAATTTAAAACTTCACTACATCAACGATTGCACAATCTCGCCAATCTCAAACAAAACCTCATCTAAGTAGGAACCTACCTATGCAGAAACAATACACAAATTATCTGATACAAACCTATCTAAAGTTAACTTTTACTGTTCAAACATCTTCACTACTTTCTGCAAATCGCATTAGTAATTAAAAAGACAAAAGTATTCCCACGAAAGTCTACAAACGAAGATTTTACTAACTTGATGTTCTAACAATAGCAGACTCACCCATCACAGACAAGTGACATAACTAGTCTTATAATTACGGAATAAAGAAAAACTGGCTATGTGCGAGAGCGAGGCTTATAAACATGCATAGATATATATGTGGCAGACAGCCAGACGAATCCTAAGGAACCCTAAAAATGGCTCTATTCCGACGAACAAAGGCCTATCATCATAGGGGTTAGTAGATCGATGCCGATTATAGCCGACTAGCTGTTGCCCGCGTAATCATCTGTTTAGCATTAGTACTTTGAATATCCATGTTTTTATCTCCATAATATTATGGTGTGGCCGCCTTACTTGAGAAATTATTAGTTCACCATACACACTTCTACCCCCCTGTCCATCCTCTAAAGAATGATTTCTGGGATAAAATCTATCCTATGTCTTCCTTTCTAGGGTCTCAAACTATCTCCATACCATCAAAACCAGTGCAGCGGTTTAGTGTGAAAAAGTAACAGACAGACAGGCAGAGTTACTTTCGCATTTATAATATTAGTAAGGATGCCGGACCTATATTGCTCCATCGAGGATAACGGTCGGTTTTACCGCTCTGCAGCCTTATTGCGTTATAAATTCGGCAAGGCAAAGGGCAAAGAGTATGCCATAAACAACTTAGCTGACTGATCTCTGGTCGTATCGACTAATCACTTTAGGTTCGTTTTCTCTACTCACTTCAGTTTTGCTGCCCCCATTGGCTGGCTAACAATAATAACTTATGTCCTACTGCCCTCTTGATTCTCGTTGCCACCGTAATTTGGTCTTAATAGATACCATTGAGAGAGCAGTGGTAGCGGCCGTGACTTACAAGTTGGTGGTCGTGAGTTCGAACCCAGGCAGGCGCTTTACTTACTGTGTAAATTATTTCATCACCACTGCTCTCAAAACGGTGAAGGAAAACATCGTGAGGAAACCGGCATGTCCTAGAACCAAAAATTCGAAGACATGTGACATCAACATACCCTCTCACAGAGAGGCCTGTGTCCCAGCAGTGGGAACATTAAAAAAAAGGCTGATGATGATGAGGTACCTACCTACACCATTGCTCCAAAGCTGGGCCTTCCAATAGATTTTGTTGGCTTCTGCAATGAATCATAAGCCACCTAAACTTTTAAACCGGTAAAGACAGAATTCAGTCAAAACGATAAAAGATTTATTGTCATGTTATGTAACATTATTGTAATTACATCAGACTATACAATTTTCATAGTGTTTTTTCCGTAACTCAACACTTTGTGCCAATTAATTCCATCTTTCATCAATAACTTATTAAATAGTAATACACTATTATGTGCTATTATGATGACCAGATGTCTGTTAAGTGTGTCAAGATTTGTTACATAAACCAACAAAATCGCATAAGGTAGTATAATTATTTAAATGTCTACAACGAAACATATTTATTACGATGCCTTTAACACATAATTTAAATCTTAGTTGATTTTAATTTGCACATGAATATTCGGCTATGTAGGTAATTACTTTTTGCGAGTAGGTACCTAAGTGCTACGACTTTAGACACTAATTAATCTAATAAAAATTGTTCTTTAGAGATTTTCAAAATGGTCGCAATACGTTACACTCACCTATTTTCTTGATTGATAATCACGTAATCCGTGTCTAACTATATCGGAGCAACGGGAACATGCTGCTTTTTATCAGTTCCTTATTAAAATTGCACGAAGTGCACTGCTTCCTCTGCTTCCGCAATGAGACGTGCAATATAAAACCGCGCGAAAAAAAACGGTGCGTGAGTGCTGCGTGCGGACATTACAGAAGGATGATTTTCCGCCATTTTCGTAGCGCGGACAACGACCCCGGGCGACTTTCGCTGCAACCTTGACTGAGCCACCCGTCCGCTTGTATCAGCATTACCATTTCCTACTACACGTCTTGAGAAATTCACTTTCGCTATGCATTTAATCTGTGGGACACGTGCGTGGATGCTTAAAAAAATATTAGCCAACATAGGTCGGAACCGTGTTTTATTGGTTTTATCTGAGCTGTTTTCATTAATGCAGGCAGGTTTATAAATATAATACCAGACTGTGACTGTTCAACTTCTGAGCAAAAAGGCCTCTTCTCATACAGAGAAGACACGAACATTGATCACCACGCTTGCTCAAGATAGGTTGGCGATTTCAAACGTATTAACTATAAGTATAGGTTTCCTTCGTGATGTTTTCCTTCACCGTTATCAGCGATGTCCAAGATAAACTTAGAAAGTAGGTACATATGAATTTGAAAAATCACATTGGGACTTGCCCAGATTTGAACCAATGACCTCTAGCACGAGAGGCGAGGTCTAAGCCCCTGGGCCACCACGACAGATCAGGCAGATATTAAAGAACATTTACTCGACATGTTACTTGAGTAGTAGAAGGCCAAAGACGATCGGCTGAGTCAAAATCTTCACAAGTAATAATCACCTCTAAAAACTCTTCATTTTGATGTCCCATCGAGTGAGGTATCAAAATTAAGGGTTTTCCGGTTTCGAAGAAAAACATATTGCAACCCCCACAATATGGCGCCCAAAATCCGCCATGTTTCTTTTTTTTAATGACACTTAACTAAGAACACTTGGGCGGCCAAGACCTATATAACGATGTCTTAATTATAAAAATCCGTCAAGTGGTTTGAAAGATACGAGGTAATAAAGAATATAACAAACATACATACATGCAAGAAACGCGTGAAAAACATAACCCTTTCCTTGCAGCTGGGTAAAAAACAATTAAAAACCTCTAAAGTCTACATGATACTTGTATTCCTTGACAAACAGAAACGCCTACACGGACTCTCTACAATTCTATGCTTTAGGAAGTGGGCCTTTTACGACAGTTCGCTAATAATCTACAGAGTTTACCGCATAAGCATACAACTGAGATTAATATTCTTATGCAATTCATTCAGGAATCCCGACAGAGCTGAAGATAAGATGTGGACAATTGACGAGTGCGCTAAATACTACCTGTGTTTGGACGGCGACGTGTTCGAGTTCCATTGCTCGCCCGGCTTGATGTTCGATGTGAATAGACAGCTGTGTGACATGCAGCAGAATGTGCACAACTGCGATCTCACTATAGGTAAGTTTCAAAGACTTTTTAGATAGATCATTTACAATCGTTAGCTGCAAATAGCGGTAGAAGCAGCAGATTTATCCCATAGTAGATCACTGCTTTAAAACATTGTCTTAGTAAAGGCCCCCCAAAAACACAAGACTGTACGTAAGAAGACTTAATAGACCTCTAATAGATTTATGGACAGTGGACTGTTGTCAGAGGTTCTCGATTTCCCAGCCAGGTATCGAACGCCGGTTATTATTGTCTCCTCCATACAATAAAAAATCTTTTATTTCAGAAACCCGGATCCCGAAACCTCTTCTAGATATGGCCGATTGTGCTAACGACACACACATTGGTTGTTCAGACGGCAACTGCATTCCCGCAGAATACTTCTGTGATGGCTCCATCGACTGTACGGACGGGTCTGACGAAGTAAATTCCCACCATCTTCATCTAAACTGAAACATTCCTAATTTCACACGTTCTCGCTTCATTATGACTTGCAAATCATTAACACCGTAAGCTGAATCGTTTTCTAATCGTCACCCTAATTTTTATACTTTCACAATAATATTAATGCCGTGTCATTCATCATAATTTGTAGTTTTCTCTCAATGTTTTAATGCTCTTTAGGGCTGGTGCGATGTGAACTATGATCCCAACGCTGCAGAAACTTGTGACCCTAATCTCTGCGTGCTACCGGACTGCTTTTGCTCGAAGGAGGGTAATGCAATACCTGGAAATCTTGTTCATAGTCAGGTAAAGGTTTATTGTGACACTCAAGTTGACCACTGGACTGAAGAAGCTAAGAAAACTATTTACTTTTTCTGTTTTATTTACAGACTCCTCAAATGATCACGCTAACCTTTGATGGTTCTGTAAACCATGAAAACTGGGATGCCTACAGCAAGCAACTGTTTACTCCAGAACGTAAGAACCCTAATGGTTGCCCAATCAAAGCGACATTCTTCATTTCGCACCCGTATACGAATTACAGACACGTACAAAAGCTGTGGAATGACGGGCATGAGATAGCAGTAAACTCAATCACGTAAGCCACATGTCAATAGAAATCGTTAGCAAATTGATGAAATAAGTAACAGAATAATGACAAATGTTCCAAATCTTACAGTCGTCGAGGCCCCGAAGATTGGTGGTCGAAAAATGCCACTGTTGAAGACTGGTTCGACGAAATGGTTGGTGAAGCGAATATGATAAACAGATTCAGTAGAGTTCATATGGAGGACTTCAGGTATTCATTTTTGTAGGACTTTTATTCCTAACTAGCTGTGCCCGCGGCTTCGCTCCCGTCATTTACCTGCCTGCCTGCCTACTCCACATACTCAAATATATACATACTACATACCAATTTTTTTTTCTAGTGTCATTCTTTCGCGTAAAAAAAAACCCGCAACCGCGATTCAGAAAATGACTTTAAATGCACAGCGCCATCTATCGAATAGCGAGTTCAGCTGTCCGAGTAACTGAATTGCGTGAGCTGTGATAAATTTACTTCTTGAACACTTTAATTTAAATTCATCTAACTTTAGATAGAGTGAACCGATTGCGATGAAACAAAAACTAAGTAATTCTTCAAGATACGCACAATTTTTAAGTATAAAAGTTATCTACATTGGTTTCGTACATTTCACGTGATGCGTGCACAAATAAACAGACAAACAGACAAAAATTCCAAAAATGCTAGAAATGGGTTCTGTTGGTTATCCTTTAACACCCTGGCTATTTTTTTTGGATTTTTTTTCGATGTACAAAAAATATTTTTCTACAGATTTATTATATGTATTGATATTGATATTGATTTGTATAACGCCTCTTGATCGATTACGGATTGGATAGTTTGTTCGTTCGCGCAACTTGATCGATCGCTTGACGTTGCAAATCACCAACAAATCGTTCACCGCTGTATCATTATTATGTACTTTCACATTTATTTCGCAGAGGAATAAGAGTACCGTTCCTGTCAGTGGGCTGGAACCGACAGTTCCTGATGATGCAGGAATTCGGCTTCGTGTATGATGCTACGATAGTTGCACCGCTAGCTGACCCTCCGTTCTGGCCTTACACCTTGGACTATAAGATGCCACATCAGTGTACTGGTAGGATGATAGCCGAGTTTTTACAATGTTTTCAAAGACTGAGCCAAGATATGAAATATCGGACGAGAATTTGGGACTTGTAGACAATAATCGATGAACATAAGACATAACAATAAATAAGAGGAATACTATAAATGGGCTAACGCGAGGGCAGTTACTAATTTTGGCAATTTTGAACATAACGACATTTTCTCCGGTAACGGTATTTGAGGTAACGGTATTTCTTGCCGTTTCTTAGATTTAAAGGATAATAAGGATGCCTAGGTAGATATTGGTATTATTTTAAAACACACTATTAAAAGTATTGATTCATGTCAACGCCTCGTAACGTAACTAGAGCGTGTGAGTGGTTAAGTAAGATGTTATGAGCCACAGACTACGAGATAATACGTATTTATGAGCTGTGTTTGTCGATAACGACGCGGCACGCGCATCCGACCAGTTAGGAGAGATTGTGTTCTGCGCGCCTATTGTTTGTGATATTACGCATAACTACCTGGAATGCGGAATTACACAGCTTTTGAATCACGTTTCATTATTACGATATTTACAACTCTCATTTACAAGAACTTAGGCATTTGTTTAACGAGTTAAGTCTGTGTACTTTATTATATGCCAAGAATGTCTGCATTTCCGTAACGTATCTAGATACGCAATGCAATTTTCTGAACTGCATTGTTTTCAAGCATTTTAAAAGTACGTACCTTCCTAAAGCTACTGAATAGTTACAAAATATGGAAAAAAGAAACAACTCCATCTTCTTGCAGAAATAAAATTAGATATATTTCATTGCAAGAACTTAGGGGTATTGCTATCTATAAAATATATGGTCGACCTTTAGGCAAGGGCCACTAAAGGTTAACCACTTAAGATTTATGCTAGGCTAGGTTCACGCGGCAATCGCACCTAGTAGGCACCTAGCAATCTAAATTAGAAACTCGCCAAGCCGCCATAATCCGCTTGGGTGGGGACTGTTCGTGCTCTCGTGCATCAGCTAATGAACGTACCACTCCTCATTTTAAACAAAACGACAATGACCACGATAATAGTCCAGGAAAATACTAGAAACCATTACAATGTGAAAGATCCATATCTTCACGCACGTTTTCCGCTGCAGGGTGAATACGTTCAAAAGAATGAAGAGAAAGACTTAGGAGTAGCCCGGTGTTGTACACGAGGCGAGAGTATTTAGCGACGAAAACTACTTTATATAAGTAAAACTAATTCCAAACATTATAACATAGCACAAAGCAATAAATAAGGTGTTGAAAATAACAAACTAAGCCGATAATAATTTAAGAAAAAGGAAAGGGCTCCTCCAATGATAGCAATAATGACCAATAGCGCCTATATGCGGCAAGCTCATTCTACCATCTAAAACTTTTTTGTTTCTAGGCAACAATCAATACTGCCCAACACGGAGCTACGCAGGAATTTGGGAGATGGTGATCAACCCACTTTCAAACGGCGACCATACATGTGCTACCTTGGAGTACTGTCCCTCAAACCTTACTGGAGAAGATGTCTACAACATTCTGGTGAACAACTTCAAGAGGCACTATCTGACGAACAGAGCACCGTACGGCATTCACTTGAGCTCGACGTGGTTCAAGAATAACGAATATTTAATGGCTTTCAAGGTAAATAGATTATTCATGAAATCTATCCTGTCAATTCTTTAATGTTGTCATCTACAATTCCACATTCAACCGAATCTAAAAACCCACATACATACATAAATTCATGAACCCTGAAAGCCGCTATTTTTACCCGACTGCCGAAGGAGGGTAATGTGTTTATCAGTTTATGTATGTATGTTTGTTCCTATGTGGCGTTCTAGAGACCAAGCGCGTTGGCAGATTCGGATGATTCTTACGTCAATCGATTCGTCTTAACCCTACGGGTGTCACTGGCTACAGTGGCTACATTAAAATTGGAAAATAAAAAAATGGCGGCTTTTGGGCGCCAAATTGTGCGGCACCAATTTTTTTCCATCCAAACCCATCCTGTGTGGTATCAAAATAAAGGGTTATAAGAGGTGATTTCAAAAATATATAACACTTATATGTTTCAATGAACCTAATTCTAAAAAAAAAATAACTAAAAAGTTATAAAAAAAAAAAACCCGACTGCTTAAAAAGCGAACTAAAAAGACGTAAACAAGAAGAAAATCATGCTGTGCAGTCGGAGGATACATCTGGTTTTGGTCAATAAGCTCGCGAACATGTATCCTCCGACTGCTTTTTAGTTCGCTTTTTAAGCAGTCGGGATTTTTGTTTTTTTAATTATTTCGGCAGTGATAACAAATCTGAGATGGTTGGAAACTGGAGTGCTTACATTCATTACTGGAGCTCCAATGAATTCAGAATTAATGATACCATAATCCTTCCTTCTTAGAATAAATCGTATTATTTATTTGTTGAAATCTTTTTCAATTTTTTTCCAGAAATTCATCAGTGAACTAACAAAAGTGCCAGATGTCTACTTTGTAACGTACAAAGAACTGATTGATTGGATAAAGAGACCGACTCCAGTTTTCCAACTGAAGAAATTCCAGCCTTGGCAGTGTAAGGAGCGTCATTTTGAAGAGGCAGAACTTGCGTGTGTCAAGCCTAACACTTGTAAACTTTCTTCAAAAGTTTTGGAGCATGACAAGTATATGATCACATGTAGTGAGTGCCCCAAGAGTTATCCTTGGATAAGAAACGAATTTGGATTTGATTGATAATTTTTGTGTTATAATTTATTCACAATTTACCAGTTACCAGATGAACTAGAATAATTTGAGTGGGGACCTGAGTTTTTTTTTTTTATGTAAGGGTTCATTCACACAGAAGATCCGTATATCCAGGATAATTTTTAACGGGTTTGTCGCTACTGGAGGTGATGTTCACACCACATTTACAGATGTTTTAACGGATCCGTCGCTACTGGGGGTGTTAATGTTCACACAAACCAACTCTCTACAAGGATGTACATCCGATAAAATGGTACTTTTGTGTGTGAACTTGCTCATACAACTACCTACGCCATTGCCGAATAAAAACGTATACAATAAAGCGGACCTTTAAAACGGACCTCTGTGTGAATGAGCACTGACTTATTATGTTTTTTTAAGTTTACATAGTTTTAAAGGTGATATTACACTAGTGTTTCTCCAATTGATCAAGCTACAGCAACAATCAACACTAATGTAAATGTAATGCTATCCTTAAATTATGTAAGTTTTACTCTTTGTAACAGTATTTTAATAATAATTTTGGACATATTTATGAGTATGTGTGCAATAATTTATTAAGTAGAATAATTAATGAGCCTTTGTGTCTGATATTTGGGAATAAATAGAAAGTTTATTTACTTATACTTAATTTATATTTACTTAAACCTTAAATATATACCGACAATTAGTTTAAAGTTATTATCCTTCTTGTGAAATAAAGGGGTTAGGAATGGCTTCCATCCCGTCCATGGGACATATTAGAACAACTGATGTACCTCGGCAAACTACAAGCCCTAATGCTCTTGTATCCTCTAATAGTTTGTATGGGTCATCGGGATCTATAAAGAAAGAGAATATTTTCATGAAACAGTGCTGTTGTATGGACTAAAAAGACTGTCTGTAAACTTGACAACTATGGTGTGATCTACCCATATCTAGCAATGGAAGGTAGAATTAGTCAACAATATAACTACTAGCCAAATTGAAAATACTGAACACAAAAATACTATCTGTATGATTTTGTGTTACCGGATAATTTATTTTGTAGTTCTATAACCAGCGATTAACAATTGAATACAAAAAAGAAAATTTACCTCTTAAAAACTCTGTAGTATTGTCCAATACGAGGTTCAGAAGAGGATCGTATCCTTTTAGAATGCCCGCCGCTTCTCGCCCGCCAGCGAATTTCACACGAATGCTTTTTTCCAGATATTTACTAAGATCGAGGATAGACTCTTTCCTCCTCTTTTCTTTATTGTCTCCAGCACCCTGGGAAGACTGAAAAATCCATAGAAACGGAAAAATTAGATGATAACAATGCTGTAGGCTATAAAATTCTAATTAGAGTTGAATGAAGTAGTTAACACTAACTTCTTACCTTTCCTTTATCACCACCACCACCTTCTTTTGAAGCCATTTTATACCAACTGCTAGATTACTGTAATTTGAAGTGAAATTTTATTTTCGGCGTCTCACACAAACAGACTCAGTGCGACATCAAATCAAAACTTTGAGGTTAGTTGATTTACGTTCAGAAGTTGTTAAAATGGTAACGTCAAAGCCAAAAAGTCTTCAAGAAGAACACTTTCCATTTTCGGTTTTTGAACGAAGAAAATTATGTCAATGGGGATAACTGCCAAGTGCCAATCACAGCTGTCAAATGTCAAACAATTGTCAAATACGCCCCGTATTGGGAAAAGTCGCGACGTAAACAAATGTAAAAAAAATTGAGAATAATAAATATTTCCTGTTAACAGACACAAAATAATCGTTCAGTATTTTATTTATCGGCGATGGATTGCGTATTTGAAGCGAAACCACTTAAATATCGCGTTTGATAATCAAATGAGATATCAATGCGCTCTTCGGTGAGCTACATTCTGTCTCACGCGCCAGGAGAGTCGGTGATGTCGCACCCTGACTACTCGCAGCATGCCCAGCACCATGCGTGCCTGCTGGTGCTCGTCAAGGGCATCGGCGGTATGCTCAAGAACTTTAACAAGCTCTGGGAGAGGATACAAAGGGTCAACAACATTAAAGTTACTGGTAAGCAGTTAAGAGTTTGAAGAAATTAACCTATTTAGTCACCTCATATTAAAGTGTTGGAAATCTTAATTCTAAAAGAAAAATTGTGTCACTCAACACACACATTCCTTTCAAAATATTACAGACATGCAATTTAGCAATTTGTCACACACCTTTACCTGCCTTTATTGGTCATATTATTTACTGACTATGATGTATAACTCAGAAGTATGCTGTCATTCTTCTAGATTCTACTGGCCAAGTAAGAGATATATGGGTTAGATATGTCAGAGACTACCCGGTGGAGAACAATGACTGGGGAGACTTTCAAACTCACAGGTAATGGTTTTAAACATTAAGTCTAAATCTGAATAATATACTTAAACTGCAATGACAAAGAAATCTAGAATAATGGTCTTCCATAAAATACAGAAACAATTAGCCTAAATAGAAAGCATGAAAATCTACTTATAAAGCCAAAACTTTTACTTTCCTCAACTGGCGGCCTACTCCCTAGCTCAGTCAATGAACTTATGGGCTCGCCGAAAGTACTCTGGCATTTCAGAGTGAAACCTACTCCATAATGATTAAATTTTTCGGACAGGTTAAAACACATCAGGAGTACGTACAACTGTCAAATAGTGCTGTCATTTATTAGTAGATCGGGCCCCGAATGAATCTTGCGTCCATATGTCATGTGGAGTAGGAAACGCCTGTAATGAAGGCAGAAACGACGAACTTCGTGCTTAGGGAGTAGACCCCTGTTAGTTAAAATAAGCATTAATTTGCACACAATAAATACACAAATTAGCTATTAATTAATAGGTCTGCCTACAACAATGAATTAGTTAACAGTTTTATTGAACATTAAGCAAATAAGTGGTAACAGCACGCATCAATATCATTGATTTTATTTGTTAATATGCTTGCACCGTTTTATAGTTAAAGGAAAATTGGGATGTCTGGAAAGATGTGGATTTGCTCAGCAGTGGGACATAAATAATATATTAATACCAGCCCGTTACTGTCCTTGAGGAGCTTGTGGCTAAATGATAACAGCCACACTGGTTGATCATCAAGGTTAAGCAATGCTTGACAAGGTTGGCCCGTGGATGGGTGACCATTTCAACATACCGAGTTAAAGTACGTAAAGCCGTTGGCCCCGGCTGTCATTTGAAGATCTTTGACAATCGTCAGAAGCTTGAGATCTGACAGCAGTCTTGCCAAGGGGCACCGTGTTACCCAGTTACTGGGTTGTGGAGGTCAGATAGGCAGTCGCTCCATCTAAAACACTAGTACTCAGCTAAATCCGGTAAGACTGGAAGCCGACCCCAATATAGTTGGGAAAAGGCTAGGCAGATTGATTGACCAGCCAGTTACTGTCCTACGGCAGGACAAAGGCCTCATCTCATACGCAATATGGGTTGGCAATATCAAAATTATATTAACTTTAAGTCCAGGTTTCCTCATGATGTTTTCCTTCAGTGTTGTCAGCGATTTCTAAGATAAACTTGGCAAGTACATATGAATTTTAGGCGCACGGTTGGCGCGGTGGTTGAGCGATTGACTGCTGCGCTGCGTGTCGCGGGTCCGATTCCCGCACGGAACAAATATTTGTATGACATACAGATAGTTGTTCCGGCTCTGAGTTTATGATTTTGTGAGCTTATATGTTTGTAGCAGTGGTGGCCCAGTGGTATCGGAAGCGACTTACAAGTTGTAGGTCGTGGGTTCGAGCCCAGGCAGGCGCTTTACTTTGTGTAAATTCTATCATCACCACTGCTCTCAAAACGGTGAAGGAAAACATCGTGAGGAAACCGGCATGTCCTAGAACCAAAAATTCGAAGACATGTGACATCCACCAACCCGCACCGGGCCCGCGTGGTGGATAACGGCCCATTCCCTCTCACAAAGAGGAGGCCTGTGTCCCAGCAGTGGGAACAATAATAGGCTGATGATGTGATATGTTTGTAAACGCATCCATGATACAGGAAGAAATTCCTAGCAATGTTTTTTGAAAAAAAGAAAAAAAAGTCATATTGGTAGTTTACCCGTATTTGAACTCACAACCTCAAACACGAGAGGCGTGGCCCTAGCCACGGAGCCACCACGATCTTAATAAAAAAACCGGCCAAGTTCGAGACGGACTCGCGCACGAAAGGTTCCGTACCATTATCGCAAAAAACGGCAAAAAAGTCACGTTTGTTGTATGGAAGCCCCACTTAAATATTTATTTTATTCTGTTTTTAGTATTTTTTGTTATAGCGGCAACAGAAATACATAATCTGTGAAAATTTCACTTGTCTAGCTATCACGGTTCATGAGATACAGCCTGGTGACAGACGGACAGACAGACGGATCGCGGAGTCTTAGTAATAGGGTCCTGTTTTTACCCTTTGGGTACGGAACCCTAAAAACAAATAAAATATTATGTTTTCTAAATACATAACGAAATCTAATAACCCATTGGTAATAACGAGCCGAAAATAGATACCTTACTATACATTCAGACACCTTTAGAAAATGTGCTGTTTTCATTGCTTCATTCAGTTCTACTGTGTTTACTGAATTTATTGTGTAAATATGCAGTGTTATAGTTTATTTTTCTTTGTGCAAATAACGCGTGTAGTGTTTTAACTGTTATTTTTTTTTGTTTGTTTAATTTTAATTAACATCATTAACAAGTTAATTATAAACAATTTGAACGAAGCAAAAAACATAATTGTCTTTTTTCTGTTTAACAGTAATTGCCTGTTGGTTTAATGATCGCAAAATCAATTGCTGATGTAGGCTTTGATCAAAAATAAATAAAATAATAGTGGCAAAGGGATTGCCATCTAATAAAAAGGCCACTTCATCCTTTCTAGGAATACAAGTTTGATGATTTAATTCCTAAGTAAGTTTCACTTTGTGTTTCGTTTCGTTTCACAGGCGACTACTAGGCCTTATAACATTGAGTAAGTTCACAAACCAAGTGGAGCTGAACGAAGTATGTCGGGTACACGAGTCTCTGAAAGTGAAATACTCGAACACCCTGTACGACTCCCGCGCCTTTATGTTTGGTCCCGTCAGTAATATGAAGAAACCAGAACAGGAGCCGGAGACTTACAGCTACTTTGAAGAGGAACGGCCTTTAAGGGAAGGGATGGATGATAGGTCAGTATACATTGATTGTGTTTTATCAGAATAAACTCAAATTTTTTTATTTTTTTTTTGCATTTAACTTTGAAATTTTATTTACATGTGTACATTATTATTTACAAACTAATATTAGAACTAAAATAAGAATAAAAATATGTACAATTACGGAGCGTCAAAAAATTCGTCCACATCGCTGTCAACAGGAAAAGTGCCTAGAAGGCTGGCAGCATTGCCAAACTTTTTTGAATTTTATTTTAAAACATGTGGCAGACGTTCGTCAGTCACTTCCCTGGATATTGTCAAGAAAACAACTGTTCTTCTTTTTTTTTCTTCTTCTTTCTTTCAATTATTCACATAATACAAACATGGGGATTATTTTACTTTCATTTATTCACTGACAAATGAAACAAATTATAGAGATCTAGACAATTGCCAATGCATTTATTAGTGACTCTTCTGCTGTCATGGATTGCTTCTGCTGTGATGACTTAGTATGGGGCGATGATTGCTTACTAGACGGCGACATGCACACTCCTTTGTCCACCTTAATTCAAAGGACACAGATAATAAATCAATTGCCCTGTATAAAGTTGTGATAATAGGGTCTTTGCAACACAACCTTAATATTCAATATTCTCTATCCTAGATATAGATTAGGTTAAAACGGGCTGGTATCCGCAACTCCACGACCAAGCGCGTATTTTGCGTATCCTAGATATATGTTCTCCCTGTACTTCCTCAAAACATTTATTTTCTTTGCAGAGCACCAAGTGAACAAGCAGACAGCCTATCCTCCATAGACAGCTTCCCTCAATCCACATCTTCAAACGCTTCATACCCACTCCATGAGGAACTCTTCACCACTCCATCAAACTTCAAGACCCATGCTATGTTCTATGGAGAGAACGACCTAGTTCCTGACTTAGAACAGAATGTGGCTGATCTTATCAATTCACTGTTCTGGGTTGTAGAGTCCAAGCGTTTGGAGAGGTCCAAGGAAAAATTAGAGAAGGTTTCCTTACTGTTGGCACCTTTTGAAAAGAAGGATTTTGTTGGTGAGTGCAATCTTGGCATAATTTGAACAAATGCAAATTTGGTCATTTTATGTTTTACACCTAACCCATCCACAGACAATCCTGCTTTGAAATTCTTAACTATTTTCTTGGGTCCTTGATGGATGCAAACACTGCATTGACTATGCGACGTTAACACAGCGTATATATTTAAGCAGCCTCTACGCGACGCTTTCGCTAAATTTACGCTCTTCTTTTTAATTTCCTTTAGGACTCGACATGGAATCCCGCAACAATAAGAAACGTTGCATGGGCCGCGTGACGAAGAACTTAGCAGATTTGACGCTGCAGGCCGGCTTGGTTGCAGACAGTCTAAGCCTGTATAACTCATCCACTGAACTACTCAAGACTGACTGGTTATGGCTGGCTGCAGCTAAAGAAGGTAAGAAAATAAATCTTAACTTGTTTATTGAGTTTTATTAAGGGTATTCTTATCAGGCCCGCCTCTATCTTTGGGTCAAAGCAAATTGACACAGAGTCGAATCGAATTGCTGAAAATTTTCATAGCATATTGATCTTCACAACGTTTACCCTTTGCGTTTACATGAGGACCAATCTAGTCGCCAAGGTGGTTCAGCGACTTAAGTATAGTCACGAGGTCCTGACGCTAAGAAAGAAAATTTGGTTCAGATAAATTTAACTAGATGGCGCGATATGCATCGATCTGTTATTAAATTTTTTGTAATTAAGATATTCTAGAATTGATCATAAAAATGTATATTCTTGTTGATTAACTCTCCTGAGTCCTCTCCTCAATTTTGGAATATTAGGTTCTAAATTCACATTTCAAAGATTACTTGAATGGATCATTCAAAATGTATTCCAATAGATGGCGCGGTTTTAAATTTCTGAGGCATTTCCGCATTTCACTCGACTTTTGAAATTTGTATTGTAACACCTTGATACAAAAAAACTGTAACAACGTGCATAAGAATACTATAAAACAAATCGTCTCTGTATTTATATAAAAAATATTCACGAACCGAATAAACCCTTTTACTTGCTAGTCACTGCTAACACCATCTATAGTTTGTGAATGAACCGACCGCGTTCGTGTACTTTTTAGTAAAATAATCGGTTTAGTCCGACGAAAAACGCTACTTACGTCGGTACGGTTTCTGTGTATGCGATGAGGCATCTGTATGCTAGTATTATTTTATCTGTGGTATAGTTGACCCTTTGCGACAACTTAATTTTCTGAGATTCAAGATTTTACTCACATCAATTCCTTTGTTCCAGGTCTTTGCACCGCTTCAGCGATACTCCTCTACCCGAACCTGCGCAACCCCACCCCACTGCACAGGAACGCGAGTCTCCAAGAGAACTCGCCGAACAAAGCGAAGCAGCTGTCCTTATTCCAGCCTAACTCAGATTCCTTAAGGAGGTTGAAGCTCACTTCATCTCCTCTCCGCAATTCAAAAACTTCTAGTCCCGTAAACCCACCCAGTGAACTGACACCAACTTCTTCTGACAGTGTGGAAACGTCCTCCAGACAATCGGAAACCGATAACGGTGATTCCGAATCTCTTGCATCCTCAAGCGATATTGAGTACCAAAGCAACAAGTCATTCTTAGCTCCCGACCTCCCATCCATTCCGCGCCAACCACCTTCACAGATCACTAATCAGTTCTTGCTGAATGGAGAAGAAATTGGTGAAAAATACCGGGAGGCTATATTAGACTATAGTAAATACAAGAATGCTGGTGTGATTGAGACTGAAGCCTGCTTCAAAGCTGCGAGGATCGCCGTGGAACAAACCAACAGTTTGCATGCTTCTAGTTTTCTGCAGAACGTCATGTTCGTTAACTTGACTTTGAGTGAGCAAGAGAAGATTCAGCGATTTGAAACGCTAGCGGAACTTTATAAAGAAATTGGTAAGTCTTGTTTGAGGAAGATTTTTTTTATTGGAAAATGTGAAGCTGTTTTAGTTTACAACCAAATAACTTTAAAAAATAAAGTAGAAACATAAACAAAAACTTTATTTCTTATCAGATAGATTCCTTTACGTTCACTTTTTAAAGCCGTCTAGGAAAATTCTTCTAAATATTGTCATAATTTTCCCAAGGTTTCCACCGCAAGGCTGGGTTCTGCCAGCGCCTAGCAGCATCTCGACAAGTGAGCCCCAACAACCCCAGTCCTGATTGGCAGAAGTGTTATTACTTGATGCTGCACAGCTTCCCAGGATACAAGCTCAGTCTGGACCCTAACTACGTCATTCAGCATCAAGTTGGTAAGTTTTTTTGTGGTCAAAGCCGATATCCATTAACTACTGTTACTAGTTACTCAAGTGTATGCAACTGGATAATGTGTAATCTATGAAACAGGCGCGATCTCGGGGAAGTGGAGCTGAGAATTTTATTGTAGTATTGACTACCTCAGCGATATATTTACTGCCAAACACTAAAAAAACGTAAGGTTACATCCACATTTCTCTTGTAATGGACCAACAGTAATCCCGTACCAAAAACCAATACTATCGTTAAGGGTTTAATTTAAGGAAAAATCTAAAATGTTTATGTGGGGAATAAACACTTTTCTTTCTTTCTTAACGATGTATTAATCACAAATTGCTTGTTTCGATATTGAAAATTTACTAAAAGCTCACTGCTCTGTCACTGTCACTCTGAATTTGGAATTATTTGTTGATGATTGAATTGTCGCTACGTAACTTAGTACAAGTTCATTATTTACAAAATTTATAGCTTCTCGTGACGGGGACTTTAGCTTCTAAATTTCTAATTAAATTAGAAACAAGCTATTTATTGTTCATGGAATAAATGAACATCAAACTACAGCTAGAGTACGCGCAAGATAAGTCTGCGCGCGACGGGTGGCGTGCTTAATGTTGCCAGCATAACTGATCTTTTTTCCTTCATTTAATCAATAGTCGAAACTTAAAGTAATTTAAATTAATCATAATTAATTACTAGCTTCTTCTATTTGCATAGAATATGATGAAAAAGCTGCATGAAATTATTGTAAATCTTTTATTGAATACTTAGTAGTTTCTTAAATTTGGTCTAACAATGGTCCTTCAGTGGCTATTACCGTCCATTTCAATTCTTTTTTAATTTATTCTTCAACAATTTTTGAATAAGCTGCAGCCACATAACCCTCTTGAAATTTGCGTGACGGTGCGTTCAGAAACGCCTTAAACAAAATAGCAATGATGCATTATATTGCATGATGCCGGTCCTGTCCCGCTGGTATATGTATGTACCACCAAAAAACCAATACTATCAGGCACCGGTAGTACGAAAATTTAGGGTAATTTTAGTATAATGGTATCCCTAAAAGTTATCTGTCAAATCAGCAAAACGAGCTCTATCTTTGTAAAACGGTACCATAGGCCCGTTATTGTCTTGTTCACTTCAAGAAAACATCCCTGCCCGCACTTTATATTACTTTTGGCATAATGATGGCGATTATTTACTTCGGAAACACGGAATACAACACACTCTCTTGACACCTGACATAAATGACAAACGATTAATTCCAATTTTGGCCGCGCGCAGACTTATCTTACTCTACCGCGTAGGGAACTTGGAAAAAGAGGCTGACTGTATAAAAAAAACGTGTGCGTCTCGGGACGCCCAACAGAAGTGATAACTTAGGTTAGATATTGTTTCACTTGTTAGAGTGAGAGAGGAAGAACCTGCCTACCGCTGCCGTATGCGTGAGAGAAAGGGAAGCCAGACATCCTGGCGCCGAAACGCGTTACGTTACGAAGCGTGTTACCCTTCCATAAAAGTTATCACTTCAAAAAAAATATCTTCTTGCACTTTTAGGTTTAAGAAAGGTAGTTTAACATATTTATAAACATTTCTTGCGAGGTATATAAAAAATGTTATTATACTTCTTAAAAGATAGCTTGATCTCTGCGACATATATCAAACTGACGTATACGTTATTGTTAGCCTGTCAAGCGTTATTGTTACTGTATTGATACTGACAGCTGTCGCAGAGTTCAAGCTATCTTTTATGAAGTATAGTATTATAAACTTTCTCAGGTTGGCCAATACTTCAAATCCATCTGCTACAAGAGCTGGTGGTTGCTGCTCGACGCATGGGTCACCCAGCGTTGGCAACCAGACACATGACTTTCTTACTGCAGACCATGTGGCCGCATCTATCGAGACAGGAGCACAGGGAGCTGGCCATTCAGCTACAGGTATGGCAGTGTCAATCATATTTGCATTTTATTAATGCAATAACAAAAAAAAAAACTACCTACTACAAGTAAAATTTAAAAAAAAAGATACCCCCGACACATTTTTGTTTCATGCTACATAATTAGGGTTCCGTACCCAAAGGTTAAAGCCGTGACCCTATTACTTAGACTCCGCGATCCGTCTGTCTGTCTGTCCGTCTGTCACCAGGCTGTATCTCATGAATCATGATAGCTAGACAGTTGAAATTTACAACAAATACTAAAAACAGAATAAAATAAATATTTAAATGGGGCTCCCATACAACTAACGTGATTTTTTTTGCCGTTTTTTGCGATAATGGTACGGAACAATTCGTGCGCGAGTCCGACTCGCACTTGGCAGGGTTTTTAACTAGTAGTAGACATGCTTCAATCGACAATCTATTGAACACGTAATTATGATACGAAAACACCCCGATTCAAACAGTAACTTTGAACGGCTGAACCGATTTTTATCAAACAGCGCATTCATCAATTAGCTATGTTTGATGAACACTCGATAAAGTCATCTTTCAAACAAAAAACAGGTACACACGTCAAATTTATAACACCACTCTTTTTAGGGAGATAAAAATAGTAAACTGTGATGTTTAGATGGTGACCAATGTCTCATTATGAAGTGTGTATAATACGGTGACTTACATGCAATATTCGTAAAGTTATAGTGTGAGAGCTCCACATGAATGACATTCATTCATCCTTTGTGCTGGTCACAAAAAAATCTCTTAACTCAATCAAGTCTTTCTATGGTTCAATAGAATGGAACGGGAGCGTCAATACGCAAAAACTACGCGCATCCTCGAGAATGCGCGGGGATTCCCCGAAAGACGCGCGATCTCTTTTTTGACTCGTATTTAGTTTGTACGTTACACAAATTGACATAAATTTCATTATTCTATGTACAAATTTCGTTGCAAAAATTCGCTTACATCCATTCCGCGGCAATGAAAATAGTGGTTAAGGAAGCTTGGGATATTTTATTGACTACTAGCCATCCGCTCCGGCTTCGCCCGGTTCTCACTCTTAATACCAACCAACCTCTCTTACCTCTTTTTACCAATGCGAAAACCACATGAAAATCAGTTCAGTAGTTTTTGAGTTTATCGCGTACAGACGCGGCGTGAGACTATTTTATAATATGTAGTGATGATTATTTTTACTTCTTTTAAAGGCTCTATCGGCGCAATGCGAGGGTGGGCCCGTTCCTCTAGTCCTAGAAACAGGCGAGGTGATTCCTCCAGCGAACCTCACCCATGTGCCGCACTGCTCCTGGTTCAATGCGCGACCGTTGCCGCCCGCGCGCGCACCTCACCTAAGGCAGGCCAAACCAGCGCACGGCCCGTTCATATTCACACCTATACACTTTGGCAGTTTGGAAAGGAATGCTAAGAAAGACGAGGGGAAATTGGGTAAGGATTTTGCTTTATTACAACGTCGACTTATGTTAGCGTTTTCTCAAAATACGCGATTTTCTAACTTAGATAATACTAGCATACAGATGCTGCATCCCATACAAAGATACCGTGCCGACGTAACTTGCGTTTTTCGGCTGATTATATAACCATGCCACCTATTGGAATCAATTTTAAATGATCCGTTCAAATATCTTTGAAATATGAATTAAGAGCCCAATATTCCAAAGTTTGTGCTTAGGAGAGTTGATTAAAAAGGAACATACATTTTTTATGATCAATTCTAGAAAACGTTAATTTTACACTCAGTACAATGACGAATCGATGTATATCGCGCCATCTAGTGACATTTATTTGAACCAAATTTTATTTGATAGCTCTGTGACCCCGTGCTACAAGTAATGAATTTGCAAACAAAACTAAATAACACGCGAAAATAATATGGCTATAAAGATTCATAAAATATTTATTTATTTACTAAAAATTTCCGTTCCAGAATACCTATGGGTAGAAGACGACATATGCGAAGTCCAAATGAAGCTAACAAATCCTTTGCCATTTGAGCTCAAAGTTTCCAACATGAGGCTCCTAACTTCAGGCGTCGTTTTCGAGTCTATCCCCGAGACTATAATTCTTCCGCCGGACTCCCCGACCACAGTCAACCTACATGGAACGCCTAAAGAAGTTGGAGAGTTGCAAATACAAGGATACTCAACGCATACTTTAGGTGTCAAGTCGAATTGTCGCTTGAAAAACATGCCAACGCCTCACAAATTCCCCGCTTCGTACACCATTGAAGTGATACCAAGTCTGCCCACCATAACTATTGAGACGATCGTCGCGCCCTCTGGTAATGCAAGTGTGGCCAGCATGGAAAATGTGGGCAGTACCACAAATATCTCATTGTTTAATGGAGAGAGTACTGACTGTTCTATAAAGATAACAAATACCAGTAATGTGCCTATTGAACATCTTGAGTTGGCTATTCAGGTGAGGTTTAATATTTATTTTTAGGGTTCCGTTTCCGTTTTTTGAGATGGTGGTACGGAACTCTGCGTGCGCGAGTCCGACACGCACTTGGCCGGTTTTTTAAATTTTCCTCTATGTGTATTCTTCACATAAAAAACCGCCAGTATTTCCTGAAGCGGCAATCAATGATACACTGTAGTTTACACACACATATTGCTAGTTATAAGACCTAGTAAATTGTTATTTACTTGTATATTTAGCCTGCCTCGGTAATCACACTTGTAATTTCTTGTAAGTACTACCAGCAAAACAGACAAATTAATTTTCATTATGGTATTTTACTAATTAATTACTACTCTCTTCCAGTCAAACATGGACAGCCAACTCCAATCAAAAGTATTCCAGTACTCCAATGAGGACATACAGTCCCTCCTACCAATCCCGCCCAACGAGACAGCCACAATAGCCATCAAGTTATATGGAGAAGCTGATTTCTTAGACCTGGGTGGGGTAGGGGGGGAAAACCTGTTCCCTCTTAGCCTGAACTCAAATTACCCGTCGAGGGTCGGTTCGCCGGTACCGAATGCTCAGACCTCACTACCCACACAGAGTTCGAACCCGCATACATCTTTGAGTAGCGGATTTATACCTAATAGGACTTCTGGAAGCTTTAGGTAACTATATTATATTACGGCTAGCTTGCAACACTATTAATTTGCCTTTTTTGACATTTGTTTTTTTTTTGGCATATCTTAAATTCATTTCGTCATTTTAGTCAAATTATTTGAATTATTTTTTGGTATTTATTTTTTATTTGTATTAATTTTTATTTAATTTCTTGTTTTACTTACTCTATTTATTTTTGATTGTTTGATAATTGTATTTTATTTTGCATTAATTAATATCGTTATTTATACATATTGTGTTTGCAAAGCGTTGCAATAGTGTAATTGAATCCGGCCGTTTTATTTCAATTACAATAAATAAACACTAAATACATTTAGCTAAATATTGTACCTACTTAAAACGTCATTGTTGTCGACATTAAAATGGATTAAATAAAGATATTCATTTAAATTCGTCCTTTGTTAAAAGTGTGTAGTGTGTTGTTGTTATATTATAAAAAATAAGTTGTCCAAATAAAGCAGCAAAGTATTATTTATTATTTCACATTTTTAGGTCTACAAACTCTCATACAACAAGTTGGTCGGCGCCAATTTCAGTAATGTGTCCATCTAGAGGACGCCAAATAGAAACACAGGTAAAAACTAAAACTATTGCATAAAATTATCGTGAACTGAAAAGTTTTTTTCTAGCCAAAATGTCTTTATAGACAAAGGTCTACCTCATATCCTTTTGCATCTCTTTTTTGTTTTTGGCTTGAAATATTAGGGTTTTTATAAATAAATAGACATTATTTGATGCTTATGTTTCAGCTCATAATAAGATATTCAGGTGGAGAAGGTAAAGAGATGCACTGCCGTCAATCCACGCTTCAGATCAATTTAGAACTGCTGCCGAGCGTGTCTATAACGCACTGGGACGTTTTACCTGCTGAAATGTAAGTACTTATTTATTACTTTATATTAACCTAGCTTCGCCCGCGTTTAAAGTTAAAAAAATAATGTTTCGATCGCCACCAAATTTTACAGGATTATCCGCAGGGTCAATCTAAAGTTTGTCTGAAAATTTCATTAAAATCGGTCCAGCCGTTTCGGCGTCTATAACGAACATACATACATTCTTTCTCTTTTATATACAACCACATTACACAACATGTAGGGAACAATTTTTATTTTTTATAAGTGGTGTCTCTCAGTTCAATCAAAGTGATTGGCTACTGCTTAAACCGGGCTATCCTGTGGAAACTACACTAGAGTATAAAATACACAATAACTTAATCTAAGCGACCACGCTGAAGGCTACCCCCCTATGGGGTCGAACCTCGGCTCAGGGCTTCACTGGGGCAGTGGTGTCTCATCCCATACAAAGAAACCGTGTCGACGTACTGTACTGATTATACTGCTTATTTCTTGTACATCGATCGCGTTCGGTTCCGTTCCACGGATATAGATGGTGATCTATCTATCGCCGTGGAACGGAACCGAACGCGAACGATTTACAAAAAATAATCGGTATAATCAGATGAAAAACGCTAGTTACGTCGATACGGTTTCATTGTATGGGATGAGGCATCTGTATGCTATTATTATATTATCTGTGATCCTGATTAAGTGATTTAATAACTATAGGACTAAATACCATGACAATTAAGGCGTGCATAGTGCTCACTACAATAATATAGCTTCTTTGAAATACCAGTGGTGTCTCATCCCATACAAAAAAACCGTGCCGACGTTCTATACTGATTATTCTGATTATTTTTTGTACATCGATCGCATTCCGTTCCGTTCCTTTCCACGGTGATCTATCTATCACCGTGGAACGGAACCGAACGCGATCGATTTACAAAAAATAATCGGTATAATCAGATGAAAAACGCTAGTTACGTCGGCACGGTTTCTTTGTATGGGATGAGGCATCTGTATGCTAGTATTATATTATCTGTGGAAATACTAAGTCTTATACTAAACATAAACGTATTCGTATCTTAGTATGGTTATATTATCTGTGGTATGGTGACTTCAATACTGATCAAAGTCAAAGTCAAATATATTTATTTCAATTGGGCCAATAAGCGGCACTTTTGAATGTCATACATATAACAAGTAATAAAAATTGATTCTACCGTGCATTCGGAAAAGTAGCTTGTTATGGAGAAGAACGCACTAGAAACTCCATACTTACTCTTATTAAAAAATAGGTGTTTTACAATATTTAGTACATAAATTAATAAATTTATATATGTGAGGACGATGCTCCCAAAAATAATACTACGTACAGGTATAAAGTAATAAAAGCATTAACAGGTTAATTAATTAAATAGGATCATGGTTCTCACATACTTACAAATATTGCAAACTTAGATCGGGGCTGTCTCTTTGAACAGCAGCTTGCAGATTTAACGTCATCATCATATCTGCCAAAATGCCACTGTTTGGCATACGATTCTTCCAAGCATAAGTTTAGAGACAAAGAAAAACGAAAAAGACCATCGGTCAATGGTCTTTTTAGAAGTCTAAAATGATGTTCTTTCTTACGTTTTTAGTGCACAAAATCAACAATAACCATAATAAATATCTCGTGTTATGAAATCGAGCGAGAGCAGTGGTGGCTCAGTGTTAATGGGCCCGACTTACGTGTCGTAAGTTGTGGATTCGAACCCAGGCAGGCACTTTACTTGGTGTAAATTATTTTATCACCTCTGCTCTAAAAACGGTGAAGGAAAACATCGTGAGAAAACCAACATGTCCTAGAATAAAAAAATCGAAGACATGTGACATACGCCAACCTGCACTGGGCCCGCATGGTGGATTACGGCCCATTCTCTCTCACAGAGAGGAGGCCTGTGTCCCAGCAGTGGGAACATAAAAAGACTGATGATGATTATGGGAGCGAATGCTAAACTAAGCGTATCATACGCCCAAATTATTTTTGGCTAATACCGCTATTTGTCACAAGTAGCGAAAGTTTAGCTACTTACATTCGCCAAGACTCACATCACACATCATCAGCCTATTATTGTTCCCACTGCTGGGACACAGGCCTCCTCTCTGAGAGAGGGAATGGACCGTTATCCATCACGCGGGCCCAGTGCGGGTTGGTGGATGTCACATGTCTTCGAATTTTTGGTTCTAGAACATGCCGGTTTTCTCACGATGTTTTCCTTCACCGTTTTGAGAGCAGTGGTGATGAAATAATTTACACAAAGTAAAGCGCCTGCCTGGACACGAACCCACGACCAACAACTTGTAAGTCGCGGCCGATACCACTGGGCCACCACTGCTCTAAAAGGCAAGACTCAATTTATTTTAATTTTCTTCCAGTCCGTCTCAACTGTACCTGGTGCTTGACGTAACGAACCTGACATCTGAAGAGATGGACTTCCACTATGCACCAAGCAAGCACATCCTGATAGAAAGCAAAGAGTCGTGCCGTGTGCCCGTTCCTTTAGACCGCTGTCCCTTCAACACTACGCCGAGCAAGCCGCTTGATGAAGGTAACCAGTAGTAGAATTCGTGAATTATGTAAAAATAGAATTCAGTGTTTAACCGACTTACCAAAAAGGAGTAGGTTCTATGTTCGACATTATGTATGTTTTTTTTAATGTATGTTCACCGATATCACCGTCAATTGTGGACCGATTTTGAAAATTCTTTTTTTTGTTTGATAAAGTATGTTTCGAAATTGGTCCTATTTTAATTTGGTGAAGATCTGATGAAGGACTTTGAAGATAGACAACAGAACTCTTCAATAAATAACGGCAAATCTCTCGGGGTTGCTGCAATTGCATGTCTGTTTATACTAACATAACATCACGCCAGTACAATAAGCTCAGCTCTTAAGAAGATCCCAATGGGTCGAAGTGTCCGAGTTATTTCTCGGCCCCTCCATAAGATAAGATAAGGGGTACGCAGATCTCTCATTTCACCGGTTATGTTCAAGTTTCATAATATTCGGATAATCTACTCTGACGTTATAGGTACCTTACTAAACAACTTGCCTATTAGGTAGGTACTACTAACAAGTGAAAAATAAAAAAAACTTTTTTTCAAAAAAAGTTCTACCGACTCCAAATAAAAAAACTACAAAGTGAAAAATAAGTTTATTTTTGGAAGTCGGTGTCCATAACGCAACAAAATGGTACCTACGAAAGAAGCCGACTTCCAAAAATAAAGTTATTTTTCACTTTGTAGTTTTTTTTATTTGGAAGTCGGTAGTATTTTTTTGTAAAAAAGTTTTTTATTTTTCACCTTTTTAGATTTTTTTAATCCTACCCTTTGTCTCTGAAAAATGCAGAATAGGCATATAAGATCCGTTCCAAACCTATCACCGTTCTATCTTTCGTAAAACATCTTTTGTTTGATCAAAACACAAATAGAAAAACCTTGCAGTTCGCGTGCCATGAAGTATTGTAATCATGGTGAGCTAAAGTGCTATCCGTTTTGGTAACGGTTTTGCATGGTATAGTGCAGTTATATTCCGACGCGGCGCCGGCACTTTTAGCAGTAATTTCTACTACAACATTCATTATAATATGCCCTTCTATACTGACATCTCAAAATCTCTTCCACAGATCTAATAGAATCCAAGTCAACGAACACAGGCACTTCCACCAACAGCCTAGAGTTGATGTGTTCAGAACACATCACTAACAACATTTCCCTGCGTTGGCATCTGATGCAGTCCGACATCACGGGCGGCGCGTCTGTGAAGGGCATTACCTTGTCGCAAGCTATGATGGACATCGTGAGGATGTCGCCTTTGAATTGGGGTAAGTGGTCTATTGAGATGGTGAGCAGTGGTGGTCCTGTGGTAACAGCTTCGACTTGTGTCCTAGAACGAAAAGTTCGAACATATGACATCCATCAAACCGCACTGGATCCGCGTGGTGGATTAAGCCTCATCGCCTGTCTCACAGTGGTGGCCTGTGTCCCAGCAGTGGGCACGTTAAAAGGCTGGTGATTATGATGAAGTGGTCCGTTTGTTTTTATTTAGCTATTTGAGAAAATACTTGCAACATTTACTAGGTAGTTGATCCACCTTCTGAGTTGGTTCCTGATGGGGCAACAAGCAGTTGTATTTCGATTGACGAAATGTTGATGGTGACTACCTGGGGACCTGACTATGTCTGTAAAAGTAGAAGAAATTTATTATTTTATCTCAGTATTAGTTCGAAAAGGAGTCCCTCACGTATTTACTATAATAAAATAAAATAACTGTGCCAGATATTATTATTTTCCTCTTTGGTCACCACACCATCGATAGAGCATGTTCTACCCGGATCCAGGTGAACCAATTCTTGTGTCTGAATAATATAATCAATTTTCTTGCAAATGAAATGCCCCAAATAATTCATCAATGGGATGTTTTCGAAACTAAAACACTCTATTACAAGCTTATGACCTTGATTCCGTAAGTGTGTCCGACAATTAGTTATCAATTTTTCAAGCCCCTCTTGGCATCTGATGAAGCTGTAACTTGGCTATAACTTTGGAAACATTTAAATAATATGGTACTAGAGAGCTGGTCTCATGATGGAGCCGGAAGGTGGCCATAGTAACTCCTCAACCAAACAAGACAGCACCATCGTGTTTGAGCTTATTGGAAATTTCTTGACAAGTGATATTTCATTGTATCAAATTGTATTGTTCGTAAAAAGCTTGTGTAAAAATATATTGTACTAGCTGACCAAGCAAACTTTGTTTTGCCATAAAAGCACCAAACATTCATCGACCCTACTCTACCTACCCTACCTATCTACCCTACCCTACCTACCCAACCCTACCCTACCATACCTACCCTACCCTACCTACGCTACCCTACCTTACATACACTACCTAAAAATTAAAAAAAACTTCACATAATCTACTAAATAGTCCAAACAAAGCCTAAACATTTAGTTTGGATAGGTGAGCCCGTTCTTGAGTTATAAAATTACAACGAAAAGTGACATTTATTTTTATATATATAGACTATTAATTATCTTCTCCTCAACAGAAGTAAGCGTGAACAGCCAATGCATAAAGCCGCAAGAGGAATACAACTGCTCGGCGGGTGAGTGCCTGTCCCTCGGCGTGGCCGTGTGGAACCACCTCAGCCGACCGCTGCACAAGCTGTGCTTGTCTGTGCAGTTCTACCAGGACTACAACAACGGAGTGCTGAGCTACAAGCTTGATAATAGGGTGGCCACTGCTGGGAATAATAAGTAAGTAATATACAGGAATTAAGTTTTTTGTTTTGCTTGCATAAATACACATGTATGCGCCGTCCGTGGTGGGGACAGCAGAATATGGCATATTCTGCTGTCCCCACCACGCAAGTGGTTAGAAAAAGCGCGCCAATGCGTAGTTGTTCTTGATTTGCCGCCAGGGGCGTGCTTGTGATTTGATTTGACGTCCGTACTATTGACTAAACCCGACAAGTATATAGATTGTCTTTTTTAACTTTAAGACTGTTTATGGGGCTACTTACTTGGGTTGTATGTGCTATGGCGCACCTGTTTGGGCTGATAGGGCCACCATAGGTGCGGTACGACGTAAATTACTTCAAAGTCAGCATTTAGCTTTGACATTCTTATGCAATGCATACTGGACGGTCTGTCTGTACTGAGGCCTTACCGGTACTTGCTGGCGTACTTACGGTCGACCTTGGAGTGCAGCGACGTGCTGAAAAGTACTATTCTCAGCATTAACTTCTCATATTGTGGAACAAGTGGATACAGGGAAAAAGTGTCTAACTGTTTTCCTGGATCTAAAAAAAGCTTTCGACACCGTCTCTGTTCCCATCCTTGTGCGTAGTCTAGATAACATAGGTATAAGAGGAGTCCCCTTAGCTTTGCTAAAAGATTATCTCCAGGATAGAAAGCAATGTGTAAAAATAGGAAATTACGTCAGTGAAGAGTTAGGGGTGAGTTTCGGTGTCCCGCAAGGTAGTGTTTTGGGTCCGACACTTTTCCTTATTTACATAAATAATCTTTGCGAAATGAAGCTTGAGAATGGACGTGTTTTCTCCTATGCAGATGACACAGCCCTTACTTTTACTGGAGATACATGGTTATCAGTATATGGAAATGCTGAAAGGGGGCTCACGAGGATTGCTAAATGGTTAAATTCTTATTTGCTAACATTAAACACCTCAAAAACTAAGTATATCGCGTTTACAAAGCACAACATCACTCAACCTGGACCTAACTATAACCTTAGAATCCATAGTTGTGATAATTTTCTACCAAGCACAAATTGTTTTTGTAATGGAATCACAAAAGTGACTGATATCAAGTATCTTGGTATTATGGTTGACCAACGCTTATCTTGGCATCTGCACACAGAAATGGTCATGGCTCGAACTAGAAAGCTCATTTGGATATTCAAGACTTTAAGACATGTTACCTCCAAGACTCTCTTAAACCAAATTTATGTTTCACTAGCCCAGTCAGTTTTAGTGTACTGTATACCTGTTTGGGGTGGGGCTACAAAGGTTAAATTTTTGGAGTTGGAGCGAGCACAAAGATCTCTTTTGAAGGTCATGTATTTCAAATCGTATAGATTCCCTACTGAAAGCCTATATTCGCTAACCGGTCTTCTCACAGTCAGGAAATTATATATCCTCCAAGCTGTTTTAAAACTCCATAAAACTCTCCCTTATGATATCAACCTCGACAAAAAAAGAAGGAAATATCTCGTTGCGCCGGAAGTCTCCGTTAGAACTACATACGCAAGGAGACAGTATACCAGGCAATCCGCTTCTATCTACAACCAACTAAATAAACTTTTAAATATTTTCCCCATGACTTATCGAGATTGTAAAAAATCTCTGACAAAATGGCTAAAAATCAAAAATTATAACGACATTGAAACTCTTTTACAAACTGCCGTTTGATGATCCGATGATATTAAGTGACGCATATACAACCATACCTCCAAATACTCTGACACACTCTTTACATACACACACACACACAAACACACTTACACAACACACACCCTCTCACACCCATACACGTACATGTTTTAAGTTAATCGTTTTTGTTTGTATACCTACATTATTTTATTTTTCTCTTCATTAGTTAATAAGTTACCAAATTGTAAAATTCCATGTAAGCCCACTCCTACATACTATTGTACTAGTTTTAGAAGAGCGGGGCCTCCTAGCACAGGTATTTCTCATACTTAAAAGGAGACCCCTATGTAAGATATTTTGTAGAAGTTGTAAAGTTACTGAAATAAAAATTTATTATTATTATGTCGTTTATTTATCTTTTTTCTTATTTTATTACATTTTTAAATATTTAAAAAAAGAAAACTTAAAAAACATTTAAAAATATAAAAAATAGTAGCCCACCGGTATCGGGAACAGGGTCCAAGCTACCGGTGGTCAGGGCTCCTGAGAGAGGAACCTCCTAACGATACGCGCCGTGTCCAGGAGTACCGCTTTCTGGATCAAGCCCTTGATCCAGCTGCCCAACGAGAGCCTCCTCAGATGATCGTCGAGGCTCTTGGCTATTATGCCATTGGCCGTAACGACTATCGGCACAATGATTGCTGTATTCACATCCCACATGTCGACAACCTCGCGAGCCAGATCAAGATACTTGCTTTTCTTATCTCTCTCAGCCTTCACGAGGTTCTCGTCATGGGGGACCGCTATATCAACAATCATTGCGCGATGCTCTAGTCGGTCTATCACCACTATGTCAGGCTTATTGGCAACAATAGTCCTGTCAGTGATGATAGACCGATCCCAATACAACGTGACATTGCCATTCTCGAGAACTGGGTCGGGCTCATACCTATAGTAAGGCACTTCCGATTCCACAAGATTGTATTTAAGAGCAAGTTGCTGATGGATAATCCTGGCTACAAGGTTGTGTCTATGCAAATAGTCTCCGTTAGCTAGACTAGAACAACCGGAGATAATGTGACGGATGGATTCCCCAGGCCGGTGACATGCCCGACAGATGTCAACCGTGCCATCTTTCACAATGTATTTCCGGTAGTTGTTCGTCATCATAACTTCGTCCATAATCGCAAAGACAAAACCTTCGGTTTCCCCAAAAAGGTCACCAAATCGCAACCAGGCCACGGACGCCAAAAAATCTACATCGGGCCCATGTAGGACCCGGTAGAAGCGTCCGTGAAGCTCCTTGCTCTGCCATACCTCCATGCGGTCATTAGTATCTAATACTATAGGTTTGCGCCAGTTCTCGTTAGCCAAGGAGAGCGGGGTAAGGCCCTTGTCCACTGCTACCACATCTCGATGCATACCCACGTCAGCGGCCTGGAAGTATTCCCTAAGACTGCATACCTCGCGGTTGTGCAGGGTCTTAGCATTTAAAAAGCCACGACCCCCGCTCTTCCGAGGGATATACAGTCTCATAACCGATGACCGTGGGTGATGCATACGATTTGCGGTAAGCAATGTGCGGACTCTCCTATCCAGGGCGTCAAGTTCTGTCTGAGTCCATTTGAGTATGCCGAAAGAGTACATCAAGACCGGCATGACCCAGCCGTTGAAGGCGCGCACCTTGTTCCCGCCTGATAAAAGACTATTTAGTACTTTTTTCAGGCGGCCAAAGAAGCGTTCCTTCAACGACTGTTTCACGTCAGTAACATTGATGCCTAGTGCTTCCGACATACCCAAATACTTATAAGTCTCAGTTGAGGAAAGGGATCTAAGGTGTATGGAGTCCGAGAGTTGTATTCCCACGGATTCCATAATCTCCCCTCGCTTTACATGCATGACTGCACATTTGTCCACACCAAATTCCATCCTGATGGCGTCACTGAAGGTTTCTGTTACCTTCAGTAGCTTCATCAGTTGCAAGTTGTTGGGGGCAAAGAGCTTCAGGTCATCCATGTAAAGGAGGTGTGATATGACCTGACCACCTCTCCTCAACCGATAGCCCAGGCCTGAACCCTCCAGCAGTGTACTGAGAGGGTTCAGGGCTAAACAAAACCACAGAGGACTCAAACTGTCGCCCTGAAATATTCCGCGCTCGATCCTTATAGGTTCGCTGTTTTCCTGAATCTGTCGACATCCTGGATAGTGAAGGACCGTCCTCCACTGCCCCATACATGACGTCAGGAAGGCGCGCAGAGTTGTATCAATTTTATACAACTCCAGCACCCTCATGAGCCATGTATGTGGCACTGAGTCATAGGCCTTCTTGTAATCTATCCAACATGTCGCCAGATCCTTGCGGGAACGGCGAACCTGTTGGCTAATGGCAATGTCTATGAGGAGCAGCTCCTTAGTACCGCGGGACCCGTTCCTACATCCATTCTGAGAAGCAGACATGATGGCGTTATTGTCAATATGTTGATTAATTTTCGCTCTCAGAATGGATGTAAGAACTTTATAGACCGTCGGTAAACACGTTATCGGTCTATAATTTTTAGGTTCCGCAGTACTACCCGATTTATAGAGCAGGTGGGTTATTCCTGTCGTTAGGAACTGGGGCAACGACCCGGACTCTAAGGCAGACTGGAACTGAGTTGCCAAACGAGCGTGCGACCTTTGGAACCATTTAATCCAAAAGTTTTGCAGTCCGTCTGGCCCTGGAGATTTCCAGTTGGGCAACGGACGGACTGCACGAGCCACATCTTGGGGGCTGATGGTAATTGCCCCCATTTGTGGTATCGGATCGCACGCTTGCTCGACCTCCCGAGTCCAGTCACCCTCAGTATGACTGACAGGCACCGACCAGATATCGCGCCAAAACGAACACATGGCGTCATTATCCGGTAGGCGCATATCAGTCACACCTTGGTCGGGTCGCTCCCAAGCCCTATAAACCCACCTTTCGTTGCTCCGGAATGTGCGATTCTGAGTGTATCGCTCCACTCGCCGCTTGTACCGACGAATACGGCTTGCCCATGCATAGATCTTCTGCCTCAGGAAGTCGATACGCTCTGTGACGCGGGACAGATAATCTCGAGAACTGATATCAGTCCCCGAGAATGCCCGCCTCACAAAGCGCATCACTCTAGGGCGAGTGTTGCCCTCCCTGAAGCAGATAAGCTTGCCGATGAGTGCTCTAGCCTCACCGATACGACGCTCAATCCTGCACTGCCAAGCTGGTATAGCTGGTCGTGTAGCTCTATCAGTTTTGGGAAATTTGACGTTAGCTACACGACATGCCGCTGCAGCCGCACAGTACAAGATTGAGTGGGTATCGGCAAGGTCTTTGCTGCTATCAAAAACATTTGATAGCTGCGAATCTAGAGCACACACCAGCGCCCTATTTTTCTTATGCATGGGCAGACGAGGTAATCGAGGTCTAAGCTCAGGCGGTGTGGAACGATACTCTCGGAATGCAGACTCCAAAGCGCTCCTCAATCGATCATTGCATTGGGTACTCACGGATATAGCCCCGTCGTCGTCATCCTCTCCAACATGGTCAGGTCGCGGTGAAACACTGGGTTGCATTTGCACCGCGGCCGGTGGCAAGGCAGGCGAGACACGGCTACTCCGTGATTCCTCACGCAGTCTATCAAGTACGATGTCATCCAGCATACGGTTACGTTGGATGACCCGCACTTGATCCGATAGACGTTGGGCCGATACGTTGACTGCTGGCTCAAGCACCTGAAACAGAGAGAGCATCCGACCACGGTACGCAGTCAGGTTATTTCCCCCTCTGTAGCCCCAAAGTATGCGCGCATGACGTTTTCATTAATCGATTGCGTCCATCGCATGCGCTGCACACTTCCACCGGGAGCGGGGACCCTGTCAGAGGCCGATGGGCCTCGAGGTCCCAGGCTATCCGGCGGCCGGCGTCCTCCCCGTCGACGCGTAGGTGGTGGTGTCGTCGGCGGAGAGAAGTATTCGTCGCTCGAGCTCGACGCAACTGCAGCGTCCGGGATCGCTTGACTCACGGTTGTAGGTGGTCCCGGCGACTGCGAGGCGGAGCTGAGCGACGAACCCGAAGATGTTGAGCGTGTGTTCTTGGCTCGGGCCTGGCTTCGTGTCAACATTTTCTTCTTAGTTTAATCTTCTTAGTTGTCATTTTTTGTTTGATTTTGAATTGTTGGTCATTTTAACTATTTTATTTGTTTTCTTCTTCTTATTGGTTTATTATATATATATATATATTTAGACATTGTTTAAATTTAGTTTAATGCTGATTTATGGATGATATTGCACGCTTTTATAAATATATTATAGGAAATTCGAAGAGCTAAGAAAATTTTAGTGTCACTTTTGACAAGTCAGGCCACTTTATTATTATTATTATTACTATTCCGCACGAGAGACAAAGTTCGCGGAGTGTATTCTTTGGCAGAATGAACATATTATTATGTTGTATAATGTACAGGCTGCATCCAAAGTAGTTTACTATACGTACCTTGTAGAAACTAGCACAAATTTAGTTGAGGAACCGTGCGTTCAAGCGTTTTTGCCATACCTATTATTGCAATCAAATATACTGCTCACAATGTTACCATCCATTAATATTAATGATAATTTTTATCCGTGGTGCTACAAAGGGTCTTTTACAACTGAGCTTATCCCAGTTGTAAACGACCCTTTGTG
The DNA here is from genome assembly GCA_948252205.1 of Orthosia incerta. Lineage (NCBI taxonomy): Eukaryota > Metazoa > Arthropoda > Insecta > Lepidoptera > Noctuidae > Orthosia > Orthosia incerta. The sequence goes on from OX411759.1 coordinate 11,222,739, forward strand.
ACTATTGGCCTTGTTTGTTGTCTCCTGCTTGGTATGAAGGGAAGTGGAAATTTGTATTTTTTATGACTCCTCCGTTATTCTTTTCTGATTAATTTCGTTGTGGGATCCAAGACAGTTAAATTCATTCGCCAGAACTTCGTCGAGCTTCATTGCCTCGGCGCTTTTCTGGTGGTCGCCACTGTTGATTCTGACTTTCAGGAGTTGCAGTGGTTTGGGAATAGTGTGGTGGGATTGTCAATATTAGTTTATAGATAGTAGGTAGGTACTTTAAAACTCAGGCAAGCAGCATTCATTGATAAAAAAATCTGATTTTAATTTTACCTTTTTCCTATTTCAGAGTGGTACTCTCAACTCTACCAGAATCAGCCAAAGCCTACCACGAATGCACCGTCGTCTTCTTAACCCCTGGCGAATACAAAATTGACATCCAGTGTTCAACCACTGAACCAGTACTGGACGAAGTTCCTCTCATCAAGGAAACTGAACACCCATCCATAATACAACCTTGTGCTGGAGAAGTCAGCCACATCTGGCGGTTTATACCACCTGTAGCTATAAGCGTTACTGATTAAGTTTAAACTTGTAATATTTAATTGGATACATATACTTATGGTTCTGCGTAACCCTACAAGGAGAACAGACGAGATGTTATTTATAATAGAGATGTTTCCCGGGTAGAAAAATTATAATACTATTTAGTCCGTCAGTCAGATTATCAAAAAATACTGGACACGTATTTTTTGCTTTACCAAATCAATAAAAATTTACCAAAGTTAAACCGCATCAAGTTCCGGAGTGGGGGGCTTGTGACGTCACTAAGGCAGTATAAAGTGTACTAGCGGCGTGACGTTTCACCATATTTCAACGCATTATATCGTCGTCACTTTATGTTTTCGTGTACAATATTTTTTATTAATCTACCTAAAGGACAAAAAACTAATTTTCAGTAAACTACCCTATTGGACGTAGGCGCAAACCTTGCAACCCAAATCGTATTTATTATAATATGAATATCAACAGCTGACATTTATTACCATTATTTATACCAGTGAACGTTATTTTCTTCATTTCTTATCATATCTTTATGCGAAAACATAACCACAACAAAATAGAAGTTGAGAATGTTTGCGCTTAGCTACGTCCAATATTAATATAAATTGTTTACTTGTGTGTTGTATTATTTTGTATCGAAAAACCTCATATATTGTGAAAACAAAATATAAAGTTTCTATTATTTCGAACAACTGTTTTATTATTTGAATGTTGTATTGTTATAATCGATGATGATGCCTGTCGCGATTGCACATTATAACGCACAACCGGCACAACGCCGCGCCGATGTGTTCACGATGTGTTCTATGAACATACTATTACCAGCACTGACCTCTAATATACAAGTACGCTGGACTTCATATTATCGATGACAAAATTAAGACATTCGATTTTCGCCATTTTGGCGCTGATAGCAACGTGACTTAACGTGAGATTCCATGGAACTAATATTAGAGATGGGACATAGCCTTCGGTATAAAAATACGTGAGAATAATTTAATACGTAAGAGTAAAAGAAAATCCCAATTATTTTAATTGAGATTCATTTCTAAGTAATAGAAAACTTGCTGTAAAGGTTAACTGAAAAATACTTTCAATCAGATTGCAAGCTATAAACTAGTGGATAGCGTGCCACTAAAGTTATAGCGCATTACTGTCAGATCAGTGAGATTTAAATATGGGGATAGGCTAACAACTTATCCTTAAAACTAGTATATTTGAGCAAGTATCTGCTTGCTCAAGTATACTAGTTAGTTAATACTTACATTTACAATAGTTTGGATTCACTCGGTTGGAACATCATTCATACAAATATTTGCGTACGAATGAGATGGATAATAATTTACATGTCCGTTGTAAATTATTATCCATCTCATTATTTCTCGCTCTCATCGCTGAGATCCTGTCTCTGTAGTGTTAAGGTGCAAATAAGAGTGACATCGCATTCCAGCGACGTGAACGGACGTGAAGACTTATATCAGTTTTCAACTCTGTTTCAGATGCAGATATAAATTGTTTGACTTAAAAACATTTGTTAATACAATTAAAATTATCATGATATTATTCCAGAATTAATTCCAGACAGGAACGAGGTGATTGATACAAGAAGAGAGAGGCCTGTGCTCAGCAGTGGGCGAAGTCGGACTGTGGATGATCATGATGATGATTCCAGAATTTAGTATTACACATTGCTTTTTAACATATTATTACTGATTATTAGGCATTCATATAACATTCATCACTAATACTAATATGAGATATTTAGTTGCAACATATTATGAGAAGTCAATACAGTAGATGAGTGATACGCCTTGCCAAGTCTACTATTTTGATATTAGTGTAATTTAAAAATATTACTAATACTCATATACTCGTATTAGTTTAAATAATATAATATTTCCAGGCGAATATATTAGTATTACCTAATCTAGAGAAATATCGGTATTAACCTATCTCTAAATGTGTCAATTTTAGTTCCTGAGAACCTCGAGTGGGGCGCTTTGATTCGGCACAAAAATCAACTGTCATTTCATCTAATATATTTAGTCCAGCGTACACTGACTTATAAACCTATGGACTTGCCATACCTACGAAATTAGCGTGCTTACCTACATAAATCGGGCAATTAAGATGGCTGCCTATTTGCCAATGAGGTAGGCCATTTGCAACTGTTTGACAGCACAACTACACAGATAAACGTACATATACGGCACACAACTACCAATTTTACTCGGCAATTAACATGGCGACCGGTCACGCATAGACATGATTTTGACGTCACTCAAAAGTGTTACCAAGTTTAGTCCTTGACAAACATTTAGATGTCTCTCTTTTCATATGCAGCTCTTGGTTAGTTAAAAAGAGACAAAACGCTTTTTGACATGCGTGTGTTGATATTATAGATATTTGTATAACTATTCTTCATATAGTAGAATATGCCGTCTCCATAGTTATCCTACCTCATTGCCAGCGTACTTGTATGATAGAGGTCAGTGATTACCACAGATACTATTACCACAGATAATATAAGCTATTACGAAGGGTTTGTTTTTGTACTTTACACTGAGACGGAGTCGAACCTAAACACTTCGGAATAACCATACCCCCGGATTATCTGTGCCCCCGGCCATACCCCTGGGCGTAGGCCGGGACTGAACCATACCACTATAGAGATGTGCCACCCTAGTTGCATCATTATCTACCAGAATGCGCACGTCTGCGTATTATTTATAAAAAATATAAAATATATTAATATATTTTTTTTATAAAATTATTTAATTTTCTTTCTTTAGGAGGACTTCCTCCATTTATTGGGTTTTTCTCGAATAGTTTGTACATACAAATTTCAGTTTTTTTTTTCTTGTTTCATACTTTATAGAGCGTGATTTTTCAGTAGTTGGGTTTTAGTTTTTAAATTTATTTTTACCAACTGAAACCAGCATTAAGGTTGAATCCAGTGTAAACTCGGTATGTATAGGTAGGTAACGCTGCCCTGCGCATTGTTTAGGCTAACTTCATCTCCTCAATTCAAAAACATTTAGTCCTGTAAACCCAACCAGTGAACCGACACCAACATCTAACGACAGTGTGGAAACAGTGCCGGATTAACTATAGTAACAAGAGTAGTAGATAATTGCTAAGGGCAGCAACGGGCAGCACGTATCCAAACGCGCCCATACATGCGAGATAGTAGTTTGTAATTTGTATTTTAATTAAAGCAAAGCAGCAATTGGTCTAGGAGATGCTAACTTCGAAATTAAATTGCAACCGCTGCCTTGTGGAGAGATGTTGGATCATCAAAGGCTAGGGCGTTACCCCGAAATTGTAACCAGCTCAGAAGATGCTAACTTCGACACCAAAAACGGCACCTACTGCCTTGTAGAGAGATGTTGGGTCATCAAAGGCTAGGGCGTCAACCCGAAATTGTGATGTGTAGTGCCTTGGGAAAGCGCTTCACTATCTTCCCACACATCGTAATGAAATGAGTGAAAATAATGAGAAAGTTCTGCCATGCAATCCGGCTAGGCCCCGGCGCTCACAGGTATCCGGGCCTGTGAGTAGGAAATTTTCTACCGAAGACTGTAAGAGGGTGGGTACCCAGGCCCCCTTACCAGTAAATACTACTGGTCTTAAAGAGAGAAGCAGCAATAAGAAGCTGGTCCAGCAAGCTTTCCATCCAAGTCTATTTGAGACTAGACCAAGAAGTCTATCACTTAGCGCGATAAGGGGTTGCTAGCATCGAAACACAGATTGAAAACACACATCACATTGAGATGAAGAATATTACGGACAACAAAGAAGTCAATCCTCCTACTTGGCAAAGAGCACCAGTCCTAAGAAATGCCAAAAGGAAGAAAGTATCATCACCATCTCCTGAGAGAATAATTGTCACCAATACATTCAGTGGACTCCCAGTTGATCAGGAAGAGGACATAACAATAGCACATACTGATACTGTTAAAAAAGTTGTAAGACCACCACCCATAATACTGTATGGCATTGAAGATCTAACCAAGCTAACTGAGATGCTAGAGAGTGTAGTAGACAAAGCAGACTTCACGTACAAAATCATCAACCAAAATCAACTGAGGATAAACTGTGCCAATGTAGAGGTCTACAAAACAACAATAGATACTGTTAGAAAAAAGGCCTAATTGGACACACATTTAACAGGAAGGATAAGCGCCCATATAGAATTGTTATAAGGAACCTACACCACACCACACCAGTCAGTGTGATAAAAGAAGTAGTAGAAGAGACAGGCAATACTGTGATTGGGGAGATAATAAATGTAAAGTATCGCCCAGAGAAGAAACCAACAACTACATTCTTTGCTAACCTCCAACCCAGCCCCAACAATAAGGCCATAAAAAGCATTAAATATATTCACCATCAGTCAGTAACAATAGAAGACCCACGAAAACGAACCACAGTTGTGCAATGTCAAAGATGCCAACAGTACGGACACTCTAAAAACTACTGCATGAGGCCCTTCCGATGCGTGAAGTGCGCTAAATCACACAAAACCTCAGAATGCCCAAAGAAGGATCGCAACACCCCAGCTAAATGTGCCCTATGTCAAGGTGCGCATCCAGCAAACTTCAAAGGGTGTGAAGCATACAGAGAAATTCTAGCAAGGAACACAAACATACATATTACGGGCCGAGAAAGCATGAACCCAGGTGTTGATGACAAGGCCCAGTCACAAAAGAAAAACTATCCATCCCATCCAAATAAATTGACCAGACCCACGCCTGTGACCTACGCAACTGAACCACGGCCGAAACCTGACAACACGCAAAGGACATACGCTGAAGCAACAAAAGCCGACAAAACATCCAAAAATGAAAACTTTTCCACAACAATCAAAGCACCAAGCATAAAAGAGATCCTTTCAAAACAAGCTGAAAACTTTTATTTAATCCTACAACAAATGAGTATGTTAATCTATCTCATAACAACCCTAGTCACTAAGATGTCACAATGACTTACCTCAAGATAGCAACGTGGAACCCAGCAGGGCTATCTCCAAATAAAATAGAGGTAGAAGTCTTGCTACACACCCACAATATAGACATACTACTAGTACCAGAATCTCATACAACTGCAAACAGCAGCGTTAAAATTCAGAACTATAACATCTACTGCACTGATCACCCAGATGGCACTGCACACGCCGGAGCGGCTGTAATAGTGAAGTCTAGTATTAAACACTATGAACAACCACAATACAAGACTGAGCATATACAAGCAGCAACAGTCGCTATAGAAGACCGAAATGGCACATTTAATGTATCTGCTATTTACTGCCCTCCCAAACACAAGCTAAAAGAGGACCAATATAATGAATATTTTAACACCCTAGGCGCCCGCTTTAGAGCTGGTGGAGACTGGAACGCCAAAAATGTCCACTGGGCCTCCAGACTTACCAACACAAGAGGCAGAGAGCTCAAAAAGAGCATAGATAATAACCATCTCAGGACAATCTCTACAGCTGACCCAACCAACTGGCCCACAGACCCAAACAAACTCCCGGATGTCATAGACTTTTTTATTGTAAAGGGACTATCCGGTCTCTTTCACCACATAGAGACAAGACTGGACGCAAACTCTAATCATGTTCCGGTAATTCTAACTATTGGCACCACAGTCTTAAAAACTGAAAGAAACCCCAAATTATACAACAAGCGCACAGATTGGTGTTCATTTCGCGAATGTGTTGAAGATGGAATTAACCTAAAAATATCATTGAAAACCGAGTTGGACATCGCTGTTGCTGCGAGAAATTTCACTGCGGTAATCCAAGAAAGTTGTTGGAAGTCAACTCCAGAAATCAGGGAACGATCGCATCAATTTAAAGTCTACTCAGAAACCATACGGGTAAAAATTATGGAAAAAAGGAACTACGGCGTGTATGGCATACAAGTAGGCATCCAAATGACAAAACGGCGCTAAACAAAGCTATTAAAGAACTTAAAACCCTTATAACTGAAGCATATGGTGTCGCTTTGGATACCTACTTGGAAGGTCTAACAGCTACAAAAGCAACTGACTATTCATTATGGAGAGCCTGTAAAAACTTGAATCGACCCTTGCACCACAAACTACCGCTACGGAACCCAAATGGAAGCTGGATTAGAACTGAACAAGGCAAGGCTGACGCATTTGCGAACCATCTCATCAACGTATTCAAGCCTCATAACCCCAGACCAAATGCGGATGAGAGTGATATTGACAATGTCCTCAACCAAGATCTTCAACTTGACCTACCTTTGAAGCCAATAACACCCAAAGAGATATGTAGGAATATAAAACTAATGGACAACAACAAGGCCCCTGGTTATGATCTTATTGACAAAAAAGTCCTTCAAGAATTACCTCGCAAAGGAATTGTGTACCTAACCATACTCTTTAATGCCATTCAACGAGTAGGCTACTTCCCAGATATATGGAAGGTATCACAAGTAGTAATGATCCATAAACCCGGTAAACCAATGCATGATGTCACCTCATACAGACCAATCAGTCTACTACCTATTGTGTCTAAGCTTTACGAAAAGTCTCTACTACATAGAATGTTACTAGTTCTCTATGAGAAAAATATAGTCCCAGATCACCAATTCGGCTTTCGAAAAGAACATGCCACCATAGAACAAGTCCATAGAGTGTGCAGAACAGTTAGAAAAACATTTGAGAAAAAGGAGTACTGCTCGGCTGCCTTTCTTGATATACAACAGGCCTTCGACAGAGTCTGGCACAAAGGTCTGCTCTTCAAAATAAAATCTTTATTACCACATTCATTATATGGAGTACTTAAATCCTACATCACTAACAGAAGATTTCAAGTAAGAGAAAACCAATCCACCTCGGGACTCCACGATATTTGCGCAGGAGTACCACAAGGCTCGGTCCTCAGATCTGTACTGTACACTCTGTTTACTTCCGACCTACCACAAAGCTCTGAGATCACAATTGCTACCTTCGCAGATGACAATGCTTTACTTGCTTCGCACAAATGTCCAACACAAGCATCTCGCATCTTGCAAACCAGTCTATTTGAGACTGAGGAATGGCTAGCCAAATGGAGAATTGCCGCCAGCGTATCCAAATCAGTGCATATCACGTTTATACTATGCAAACATGATTGTGACCCGGTCACCCTAAACGGTACCCAACTCCCACACCACGAGTCTGTGAAATATCTGGGCATTCATCTTGACCGAAGGCTCACATGGAGGAAACATGTCGAAAAAAAAAGAGAAGAAATGAATCTGAAATACAGAAGTCTTTTCTGGCTACTTGGAAGAAACTCAAAACTGGCAATAGATAACAAACTTCTAATATACAAGACCATTCTGAAGCCAATCTGGACATATGGCATCCAACTTTGGGGATCAGCCAGCGCCTCCAACATAATGAAAGTGCAACGGGCACAAAATTATATAATAAAACAAATATCCAACGCACCATGGTTTATAAAGACAACAGAAATTCATGCAATCCTCAATACTCCTATGGTCAATGAGGAGATAAATGCACATGGCGACCATTACAAATCCCGACTGCTAAAGCATCCGAACAAGCTCGCAGGACAGCTTACAATCCCAGAAAGCATCCGCCGACTAAAAAAGCGGCGGGATATCTTCGACCAGGACAGTCAGCCCGAAGAATGACTTTGTAAAGATGGGCCAGGCTCCATTGGGAGTAGCGCCTAACATGCCATCCGAATCAACTCATCTGCTCATCGTCTGAAAGACTGATCGCAGGATTAAACAGAAAAAAAAAAAAAACAAGCAAAGCATGTATTTTGCCCAGCCCTGCCAACTGGTACGTGTCTCACTGGCTCGACCTCACCTATGATACCTACTCTCATAGACTACTATTATATACTTGTCGGAGACAAAAGCGGCACCGCCCGCTGCTGCGACTAATGGAGGGCGACGGCGGCGAGAGGGGAGCGCGGGACGAGACACCAACTGCCGCGGCGCCGCGCGCCGCAGACCTGCACCGCCACTTACTCAAATAGCACGGACCAGATAACGCGCGTTCTTACGTCCAATATACGGAACCATTCCTTTTATAATTACAGTCCGCTATTTTATTTCTACCACCTCGAAGAATCCCCAACAAATGGTCCTCTCACCGTGAAAAAGGACACTAAGGACGTCTTGAAGCTTATTTGGAGACCGTGTCAAGAAACTTAGACAAGTCGTACGCGCCGGCCATTCCGCGACGACTTTCGAAGAGGTCAAGGAAAGGGCACTTGAAGGACGAACAAACCGTTTTGTCACTGGATAAAGGATAAGACATCTTGTGAGTTCGTTCCTGTTTATTCCTCTTATTCCCTCTTCTCTTAGCTAATCAAATTCATATTTCCATATTCTTTATTCTAAATAATTTTTCCCTTCTAAATAGATACGTATCATATACATTTTGCTAAAACTTGAGTCGGTGCTTTGTGCATTCTTCATACGTTACAACTCATAGAATAATACATATATTGCTAACTATAACATTTAACTCGAGCGTTGAACGCCTATCGCATGAATCATCTTGTTTACTTCAAATCGAAACGCACAGTCATTGAGCTCGGCTACCTGGTTTTAATTTATTATTGCTAAAATTTATTTATTATATACGCTTACCGTGCCTCAAGCTTATTATTTTAGGTAAGCAGTTGCCTTTATTGCGATTTGTGGTTCTATTTGTGATCATGTCAGAACTAAAAACTTTAATTAAAAAACGCTCAGCAATAAAATCAAAGCTAACTATTTTTGGCAATCATATTAAATTAATAGAAACTTCTAAATCATTAACGGAATTACAAAACATAGATTTAGAGTGTCGCTTACGAAAATTTGAGCCCTTATGCGAAGAATTTGACGCGTTACAGACTGAAATCGAGATCCTATCTGATGAACCACCAACCGATGAAGTTTCAGTGGAGCGTGTGCAGTTTGACAACGACTATTACCCGCTGGTAGCCAAAGCCAAGCACCTGCTTGCTGCCGGAGGAAAGGGCAGCGGGTCTGTGATGGATTTCAGCGATGCAGAATCAGGTGGGCGAGTGAGAAATTTGGTTAGGCTACCGAAAATTGACTTACCACATTTCAGTGGTGGCTATCAAGACTGGCTTGAATTTAAAGACACATTCCTTTCTCTTATACATAACAGTGATTGCATAGATAACATCAATAAATTCCACTATTTACGGGCTTCTCTTAAAGGAAGTGCCGCTCTGATTATTAAAAACATCGATTTTAAAAGTGACAACTATAAAATTGCGTGGGAATTATTGTGCGAGCGATTTGATAACAGTCGCTTACTGATTAATAACCACTTACAAGCTTTGTTTAGCATAGATCCTATTCGATCAGAATCATGTAAGTCGATTCAATATCTTATTGATGTAACTAACAAAAACATCAGGGCTCTCGCATCATTGAAAGAACCCACCCAGTACTGGGACACGCTTGTAATTTATATGATGTCAACTAAACTTGACAGTGTGACGGGTCGAGAGTGGGAAGAACATCGGAATACGTTGACTTCATCCCCAACCCTATCACAGTTCATAACATTTTTAAATAACAGAGCGGACTTATTAGAAACCTTAGAGGAAAACAGTAAAAATATTAAAACAAAATCAGAATCCATAAAAGCGAAAAGTTTAGTAATAAATAATAGCACAAATAGCAAAAATAAAAATTTCATACGTAAATCATGTCCATTATGCGACGATGAGTCACATCAGCTGTTCAATTGCGAATCTTTTAGAAGTCTACCACAAGAAACTCGGCTTTCTAAAGTAAAGGAGTTCAAGGTGTGTTTCAACTGTTTACGTTTCGGTCATGGAGCAAAGAAATGTTTTTTGTCACACTGCAAATATTGCAAAGAAAAGCATAACACACTTTTGCACGTAGAAAAACCTGAGCAATCAGTTTCTCGTGATTCGCCTAATTCGTCTTCAAAGGATATTGTACTGACAACTGATGTTCTACCGGTAACTACTCCGATGCGTGTTTTCCTTTCCACAGCGTTGGTGAGAGTGGTTGACGACAGGGGTAACAAACACACCGCCAGAGCGATCTTGGACAACGGTAGCGGAATAAATATCGTTTCCGAAGCTTTCTGCAGTAAGCTGGGTTTGCCGAGGCGGAACGTGAGCTCCATGGTATCAGGTTTTAATAATCATGTATCCAATAGTACACAGTCTTGCAATCTCACAATTGAGTCATTGAATTCTAGCTATAGGACCAACATTGATTGTCACGTGTTTACCAACGTCACCACAGCAGTACCAATTACATATATTAACACACAACACATTCAATTCCCAGCAGGCTTATGTCTATCTGACCCCTCTTATAACATTCCTTCTAAGGTCGATCTTCTTATCGGGGCAGACGTATTCTGGGATATTTTAGGTTGCAAAAAGATTAGCCTAGGCAAGAATCTACCTATGTTACGTAGTTCAGAGTTCGGATGGATAGTCACTGGTCACATCACGAGTCCGAAAAGTACATTCAGTCAATGTTTTTTTACTGAAGGTCAACTTGATATTGATCTCACTCGTTTTTGGGAAGTAGATAGTGTTTCTCTTGAGCATTCTCAATCCGCAGAGGAACGTGCATGTGAAAATAGTTTTACCGTCAACACAACTCGTAATGACGATGGTCGCTTTGTGATCACCATACCTCTCAAGCAAGATCCCCAGCTCTTGGGTGATTCTTTTGAGATGGCCAAGCGCCGTTTTTTATCGCTTGAGAGAAAATTCGAACGTGAACCAAAATTCAAGGAAAAATATTTAAACTTTATGAAAGAATATGAACAGTTGGGTCACATGACTGAAAATAAAATCCTTTTTCCATACAGTGACACTGCTAACTACTACCTTCCTCATCATGGCGTACTTCGGGAGTCCAGTACAACGACTAAGTTGCGTACAGTCTTCGACGCTTCTGCCGTTACCACTTCAGGAATTTCTTACAATGAAATTCAGATGGTCGGTCCTACTGTCCAAGACGATCTCTTATCGATTCTCCTCAGATTCCGCCAGCATAAATTTGTGGTATCGGCAGACATTGAAAAAATGTTTAGATCAATTGACATAGTACCCCATCAACGACCGTTACAACAAATTGTATTTAGGTATGATTCCTCTCATCGCTTAAGAACTTACACACTTAACACAGTTTGTCAGGGGACTGCATCAGCGCCATATCTCGCTACAAAATGTTTAAGTAGTCTGGCATCCTCAGTTAACGATAATAGCGTCAAATACAGTATATCGCACGACTTTTACTGTGATGATTTATTAAGTGGATCCTGTACTGAAAGCGAAGCTATAAAGTTATGTAAGGGAATTACTGCCGCCTTAAATGCAGCAAAATTCAATATTCGCAAATGGAAATCAAATAACTCGTTAATTCTGAACGAGCTAATCACAGGTAAAATTATAGATTCAAACACATTTTTAGATCTATCAGATAATAACATAACTTCAAAAACATTAGGTTTATATTGGCTTTGTCAGCAGGATACCTTATCTTTCTCAATTAACATTGAACTTCATGAGAAGGTTACAAAACGCCACATACTTTCTGTTATAAGCCAAATATTCGACCCATTAGGGCTTGTAGGTCCATGCGTCGTCGAAGCTAAATTGATTATGCAGAAATTATGGGTCAATAAAAGCTCTTGGGACGAAGAAGTTTCGTCAGACATTTTACATCTCTGGTCTTCATTTGCTAACACATTACCCTGTCTTAATAAGTTACAAATTCCTCGATGGGTTCTTAGTGATCTTTGCGTAAAGATTGAAATCCATGTATTCACAGATGCTTCTCAAAGTGCGTATGGCGCATGCGTCTACATTCGGTCTGTGCGTAACTCGGGGATTGTGCGTGTTCAGCTCTTAGTCTCGAAAAACAAGGTTGCACCGATCAAACCCACAACTATCCCACGTCTTGAGTTGTGTGGGGCCTTATTAGGTGCAAGACTGTGTACTAAGGTACAAAATTCATTAACGTTAAACATTGACATGTGTCGGTTTTGGTGCGATTCCACGATCGTATTAGGGTGGTTGTCCACCCCTTCAAATCAACTTAATCAATTTGTACGTAACCGTGTTAATGAGATCAAGGAAAGCACCAGCAGTCACACGTGGAGCTACGTGCCGTCCAAGGAGAACCCGGCAGATCTAGTTTCTCGCGGGGTGAAGGCTGATATTATCAGCGACGCCTCGCTGTGGTGGTCAGGCCCATCGTATTTGCTCGAGTCAGAGCAATGTTGGCCAAAAATGCCTAATGAATCCCAGAAACAGGACCTACCGGATCTCCAACCTTGTCTTGTTATAAATAATAACGTTAGCAAGAACGATGACGATAAACTATTTACAAAACTTATACCTAAATATTCACAATTTACACGTTTACAAAGAGTTATAGCCTATATACACAGATTTATTTATAACTGTAAAAACAAAACAAAGAGATTCTGTGATCATCTTTCTTGTGAGGAATTGCAAAAATCCTTTAATTTTATCATGCATACTGCACAGTTAGAAATGTTCCCAAATGAATATCTTATCTTAAAATCAGGTCACGCGTTACCAAAGAAAAATAGATTAATATCATTGACCCCATTTCTAGATTCAAATGATATCTTGAGAGTAGGCGGCAGACTTGATAATTCACCTTATAGCTATGACACAAAGCATCCTATATTATTATGTGGCAAACATCATTTAACAAAAATCATATTTCATATGCATCACTTAAAGCTTTTACATGCTGGACCTCAGCTATTGTTGTCCAATATTCGTCAAACTTTTTGGCCTTTAGGAGGAAGGAATCTGTCTAAATCCATAACGAAAAGTTGCATTAAATGTTTCAGATTTAAAGCCAGCAATGTTCAGCCCATAATGGGACAGTTACCTGAATCCAGGACTGCACTGGAATTCCCTTTTTTACACTGTTCAGTGGATTATGCAGGCCCAGTTAAGATAGCCAACCGTAAGGGTCGAGGTTGCCAACTGATTAAATCTTACTTGTCCATTTTTGTCTGCTTAGCTACAAAAGCCGTGCATTTAGAGCTCGTTACAGATCTGACCAAAGAGGGATTTATGGCCGCTCTAAATCGGTTTGTGGCTCGTCGAGGGAAGCCTCAAAGTATAACCTCCGACAATGGGACTAATTTTGTAGGTACATGTAACGAGTTACATCGTTTCTTACAGGACTCAAGTTCCGAAATAAGTTCCGAAGTCGCCCAAGAGGGTATAGACTTCCTCTTCATTCCGAGCTACACCCCCCATTTCAATGGTATGGCTGAATCTGCTGTCCGTTCCACTAAATATCATCTTCGTAGGCTTCTCCAACTTACGCATTTCACATATGAAGAAATGCACACTTGTCTGACTCAAGTGGAAGCCATCCTTAATTCACGTCCTATCACCGCCTTAAATTCTGATCCTACAGACTTCACACCTTTAACACCCGCTCACTTCCTAATAGGACGATCACTTGTGTCAGTTCCACATCCACAGCTGACGGAAAGAATAACAAGCCTTGAGCGATATAAACGAATCGAGTTTGTCAAACAACATTTCTGGAAACGATTCTCCAACGAGTACGTCACTACTCTGCAGCAAAAGACGAAGTGGCCTACTGCGTCGAGCGAACTCAAATTGGGTTCCTTAGTCCTTATAAAGGACAAGGCGCTGCCTCCGTTACGTTGGGCCCTGGGTCGTTGTGTGGCCGTTTTCCCAGGAGCTCAGGATCAAGTCGCTCGAGTCGCCGATATAAGGACCAAGGGAGGAACCATTATTCGAAGGGCGTTTAATAACATTTGTCCCCTTCCAGAACCTGCTTGTTGAATCAGCTGCCTACGTACCTACTTCAACCCGGGGAGTATGTCGGAGACAAAAGCGGCACCGCCCGCTGCTGCGACTAATGGAGGGCGACGGCGGCGAGAGGGGAGCGCGGGACGAGACACCAACTGCCGCGGCGCCGCGCGCCGCAGACCTGCACCGCCACTTACTCAAATAGCACGGACCAGATAACGCGCGTTCTTACGTCCAATATACGGAACCATTCCTTTTATAATTACAGTCCGCTATTTTATTTCTACCACCTCGAAGAATCCCCAACAAACTAGAGACCTATTCTGTTGGAAATATAGACGCCTACACATAATGTCAGAGCAAACACTTGTACCTACATTTTATCATATAGAGAATATTAGGCTCTCTCTTTGCCTAATATTCTCTTCAGAAACATGAACGATGTGTCTTATTTAATTAATTTCATCAGGTTACGGGCCCATGAAATTGAACGATGGTGCTGCACTTTGTGCTCGCCTCTGTACTTCGTACGGGGTGATAATTTAGTAACAATTTGAACTTTAAGAAGAGACTGTATCTTTCTGGCGATTCCTAAAAAAAAAAACTGGTTTCGGAACAAAACACATAACATGCTTACTTATTACGTCTAAGAAAAGGATCACCTACCAGAGCAGTTATAGCTGCTGTTAATGTTAGTGGGATCAATGCTCAATTCGACAAAGTTTTTAGGTTTACATTTAGGGCATACTGTGTATTTATCACACACTTCCCGAGTGAACCTTAGAGATACTAATCCATACTTCCATAGATAAATATACTCTGTCTGTACTGATCTTCGTCATGGCCATGGGTCCATGGCCATTGAATGATTGAAAGCTGTCAATTACATAAATTTATTTTGTAACCTATAATTCATTATAAATATTCTTGAAATATGTTGTAGGGCAAAAATCCTCACTGACTGTACTGAGTGAAACGGAACGGATTAGAAACTTGACAGCAGACAGCAGCTGTCATACATTTGCACGTTCCACTCCACGTTGTAAATTCTAAGCATACATTTTTGTTCAAACTTTTTTTTACCGTAGACAGTTATTTACTCTATAAATGTTCTGAAAATCTGATATCATATGCTAAACAAATACGCTACTTCATTGACATGATCAGGAACGGCATTTCAAATCAAGCATTGTTTTTTTTGATTGTCAATGGTTTTGATTTTGAGCTCATTAAATTTTTTAAATAAACGCCGAACCATTCAGGCATTAACATAATCCATTGCCCTTATAACCCTCATTACTCCGTTTTATTAGGTAGACAAACTCAACAATAATGTCTGGTACTAGTGTAGTTGCAGCTACTCATTGTGTTATTGAAAATTGCCGTACAACCATACTTAACAAACCGGCTGGAGTTTCTTTTCATCCGTAAGTGTTTTTTCTTAAATGTTTGATTGATGAAATGCATTATCTACTTCCAAACTTTGCCAGCCATATACAGGGCAGGCACACTGCCTACGCTACGCTGCAAACATCGTATTGTTCCTCGCGATCGTCGTAGGTCTAGGCTACCAGCAGTCTGTCGTGATTTGTGATTTTAATATTTGTAAGTTGAACCTTATAATGACAACTACCATTTCTTAAAATTTCAGTTGCCCAACAAACAATGAAATGCGAAAAAAGTGGCTGAGATTCTTAAAAAACAAGTGTTCTATGCTAGACTGGTATAAAAGCCAAATTTGCTCCAAACATTTTGAGTCGAAATATTTTGACTCTCAAAGAAAACTGACTAGTAATGCCGTGCCAACAATATTTGGAAGTAGTTTGCCAAGACTGGCACCAAAGCCTCCTGCGAAAGTAAGTTTAAAAAAAGATATATTATTATGAATTTCAGACCTAATAGTACTCTAATATGCGTATTAGTAGAATACTGTACAGTTATTATGTCTCGTCATGCTCAGATCGGAGGTTATTGATATTATTTCTTTATATCCCATATATGAAGAAATATTGCTTGCCTTGTTGATGAGTTAATTAAAATAAAACTTAATGATATGTTCAGTCACAGAATAAATACTCGAACCTAGACTTGGCACAATTGCCACCAACCCAACCAAGCCTCTCAAACATGCAAGGCAGTAAAAAGGAGCTGGTCAACAAAAAAATTGGGTTTGTCTCCCGTGTCCCTTGGACCCATGAGACAGAACCACGCTATGTAAGTTGTCATCATGCACTATAAGTATAGGTTGATTCAAACCTAATAGCCACTCAGAATACAAAGAAATTTCATGTGCCAGCAGGGATGAGAGGTGGGGAATTGCACAGCTGCCTTTAAGTTTGAATTAATCTGTATTTAAGTGCAGTTTTATGCAAGTGTAGTGGTTGCTATTTTTGTACTGTTCTTATAAAACCTAAATGTGCCATTACCTTAGCCATTTTAGTTAGTTTGGCAAACGAAAGTAGAGACTGAAAAAGTGCAGAAAATTAAAAAAATATCAGCATACCAACCCCAAAACTAGTATGACAAATAACCTAATTTGATACTTTAGAATTATTTATTTTATTTCTTCTGAACAAAAATACTATAGGTAATTGAGGTAGGTAATATTTTAGATATTATGTATCAATCTCAATAAAAAAACAACAGTATTCTATAATTATTTTGGTTTATTCAACTTATTAACATCATTCTAACTTATGAAATCTAACACCACACATAAACAATCTTGTTTTTGTTTGCATTCAACGTCTTTCGCCTGATGTTTTTTTTGATATTTAGACATCATGCGAAACAACATCGCCCGTAATCCACTTTTAATTGTTATATTCATTATTACTTAACAAATGCTATTACCAAAACCACAACAAATTACCAAAAATTTATGTTGACATTACAACAGCATTGCCATATAAAAAAATTTCAAATAATTTGAGTGTCTACTTTCGTTTGCCAGACTCTTGTCTTTCCTGCTGTTATTTTGATGTGGATTTCAATTTTGTTTGTTCACTGGTATTCTTTTATGTGCATTGCATGGAACATACTTTTATGTTATCTGTGTGCTGCACTTGTGTGAAAGCTGCCCACATGCTTAACCTGCCACAGGTGTACTGTATTGATAAAGACTTTCAGGCATACAGCTTCGTGTATTTATTCTGGGTTAAGTTTTTTTATTGTGATTATTATCATTTCACTCCTTAATTTTTGTGTCTACTACAGCTGCGTTGGCTGATAGAGATTATTCTCAAGCATTAAACTGATTTATTTTGTTCTCAGGGCTTGGAACCTCCAAGATCTAAAGTGGACAGATTATTGAACAAGCTGACACAGGCTGAACTTACTGCTAATATAAAAGCCAGCATGAGTAAATTGAAGGAACCTGCTGACTTGGACGTATTTGTCACTGATGACCTCAGGTGCCGCCCAGATGCACCGAAAGAAGCTGTTTTATGGCTCATGGTCAAGAAGCAGGATCACCTGAACAGTAGACTAATGGAACTGGTTGTCCAGACCAAGAAGCATGTGGAAATCCTCCACAATAAATCAGAAGAATCCAATAACTCTAAGAAAGATAATGAACAAACTATTGAGTCCCTCAAGTATATAGTGAAATGTTTGCAAGAGAAACATGCCACACTTGAAGAACAGATCGAAATTCTGACTTCTGTAGAATCTAGATAGTGCACTAAATAAAGATTCTCAACTTATCCTAGAGGACAAATTCAAGCAATAATTTTGTAAGGATGTTTCAACCTACCAACCAATGATGTGAATTTTGAAAGACAGTTTCTGTTTTACTTTTCATTTTATGTTAGCATAAGATTTTAAATTTTAGATGTAAATAAAATGGGTGTATAAATATATTCCTTTTATTTCGCCTTAATAAGTATCGATGAAATATAAATTCAATTGTGATTGAACACATAGTCTAAAAAGTTAAGAGGATCATGATTATTAAAGTTAGGAATCTAATCTAATTTAACAATAAATAAATATTTTGCTACTTATTTAAATTACTATTTACGTCTTAGTTGTTTTTCTAATATTTCCCTTAATTTTAATTTCTTATTAGTCTTATCAGTCAATGCTCTGCCCAGAGGAAAAAGTTCCATTTGCTGCAAGCGCCGTCTAAATCTCTGGTAAAATTCTAAAACGCTAGGATCAGCCCACACATGGCGTGAGTCAAAGTCTAAGACCCTGAGTGTGTCTAGACTCTGTGCTCTACTCAAGGCAACATATGCTTGGCCAGCCTCAAATATTTTGGATAAAGACATTTCAACACAGTCCAATGTCAAACCTTGAGATTTATGTATAGAAAATGCCCAAGCTAAATTTAAAGGGACTTGTCTACGGCACAATAGAGATCCATTCGAATTTTTGACATACCAACGTTCAGATCTTGCTGTGTACTCCTTCTTGTTCTTAAACCTAACAACAGGAAAGCCTTCCTCAAATCTTACAACTACTCCCCTTGCTCCATTTACTAAGCCAGCATTAACATTAATGTTTTTCAACAGCATAACTTGAGCTCCTACTTTCAGTAAAAGCTTTGAAGGAGCAATGGTCTGCATATCAAGTTGTTTTGTGGCATTATCACTGTCTTGTGAGGAGAATATTTTCTCTTCACCTTCCAAGTCACTAAGCTTTGATTCATTGATCATTTTTGAGTCATTTGTGTGAGAGCACAATCTTGTTGCTAGGATACCATCACTTTCAATCTTCTGCCTGGAGGTTCCAGTAAGGCGCTCACTGATTTCTTTGGTGACTCTACCAATTCTTATGCTGTTAAGAATAGAGATGAATTCTGAATCATTTTGCCTGTGAACTTGCTTGAGTTCAAAGCAGAGTTCGATGCACTTGTCCCAGCAAGGTGACTGGAAGCAGAACCTCTTCCCTGTCTTGCCTTTGTCCAAAACTGGGGGCAATTGCAGGAAATCTCCACACAATATCAGTTGAATTCCACCAAAGGGTTTGTCGTTTTTCCTTACAAATCTTGCAACTGCTTCTAATTTCTGTAATAGAAAAGGTGCAAATATTAATTCAGAAGCAATGTAAAATATTGGTATTAGTTATTGAATGTTGGGATTCATGTTAAATACCTAGTCTGAATACACCATGTGCTTGTATTCAGTTTAATGGATATTAAAAGATGTTGAAAGCTACAATTACATAGTAAAAATGGGATCAACAACTTAAAACATACTTCAAAGAAGACTCCATCCACCATAGATATTTCATCTATAATGAGATGTTTACATTTCCTCCACTTCTGTGCCACTAATGGTAATTTTGTGGCCCTTTCACAAAGATGTTCCAAGGTTCCACTGCCATCTCCAATGCCAGCAAATGCATGGAGTGTTGTACCACCTGTTAAGAAATATAATACATAGTTAGCAAGACAAGTAAAGTTTATAAAACTCCCAACACATTTTAATTTCATGCTTTTTAAACTAGGTACATAATTTATCTAGTATTAGACAGACACACTTCGATAAACAATCTATCGAACAAGTAACTATGAATAGATATTTTGCAATAATACCATGATTCAAACAGTAAAACGCCCATAACTTTTGAACGGACAAACTGATTTTCATCAAACATAGCTAAGAACACCTGACTCTCGATAAAGTCAACTTTTAAACAAAAAACTAAATCAAAATCGGTTTGTCCGTTTAGGAGCTATGATGCCACAGACAGATACACAAATACACACATCAAACTTATAACACCACTCTTTTTCCATCAGGGGTTAAAAAGTAGGTCAACCCACTAGCACAATAAGTACAATTTTGATACTACAGAAAACTTAAGCAGTTTTCCAGTACATTGTGAAAATACTAAATTAAATTAACTTGAATACTTACCAACATGGCAAGCTGCAACTCCAGTTGAGGCAGTAGCAACAGTGACTTCAGGTGGCAAGGCAGCTACAATCCTCTTCAATAAGAAACTCTTGCCAGTTCCAGCTGACCCAGTGAAGAATATGTTCTTCCCTCCAAGACAAGCCTCCAGTACTCTCTGCTGCTCTGGGTTCAACAAACTAGTGTTTGTCAATGGTGAAGGAGAATATAACTTCTTAGGTGCTGGACCATGCACACCATCGTCCATTTTACGCTTCTTTGATGGAGGTGAAGGAGTCGTCAAAGTAGATTTAGGGATATTTTTCTTAGCTTTATTAAGATCAGCTACTGTGACTGGACTAATTTCTTCAAAAGCCTGAGCTTTGCCACTCAATAATTTAGACCTCATAGTTTGCTTTGATGGTGTTGTGTTACTACTGCCTTGATCTTTATCTCCTGTCATTTTGACGAAGATCGTTCTCAAAAACCCTACGAGATTGGTTGGTGGCGCGTTCGATATGAACAAAGTGCAACCAGCATCTTGAAACTTTACGCTTGCTTTACCTTCTGCCATAAACTTTTTAAAAACATTTATTCCTTTCAATGCAAACCTAATAGCAGCGTGTTTCTCACTTGTAATCTCCATAAACATTTCACGAAATTCGTTTCTTATCAAGCGAAGTGAAGCTGTCTTGTAATTAACTTTTCTTGAGATAGATCCTTGTGTCATCCATTCTAGAGTCACCGCACAAGATAAAAACGAATCTCCACCTTCCATTTTAACTTTGGCTTTACTTTTTAATTCATGAAAATAATATTGATACAAAAGGCGCGTACGGCGTAACGTAAAAAGTTCATGGAAAACTGACAGTGACAGTGACACAAAAACCAGAGACTTCAACTTCTACAAAGTCTGTGACTGATTTTACATTTTTAAAGATTTTCCTTGATTAGGAATCTAGTCTTTTGGTTTAGGCCCACATAAAAACCGGATTTTATGTGAGTCCGCGCGGGTACCGCGTACCGTAGTGGCTCTCGTGTAGGGTTACCATTTCGAAAAATTTTTGAAAGTTAATTCATAAAATCAGGTATGTATTTTTGTTTGTTCCTATGTGGCGTTGTAGAGACCAAACGCGTTGGTCTCTTAAAAAATGGTAACTAAGAAGTTATAAATAAAAAATATCAATTCAAAAAACCAAAAAACCCGCCCGCCTATGAAGCTAACTAAAAAGACGTAAACAAGAAGAAAATCATGCTGTGCAGTCGGAGGATACATCTGGCTTTGGTCAGCCAGCTCGTGAATATGTATGCTCCGATACATATTACCTACGTCTTTTAGTCGCTTCTTATGCAGTCGGGTTATTTGATTTTTTTAATTGAATATGCGCTAGGGCTGTTTTAACAGTTGCCTAGTATTTACACTGGTCTTTGGATGTTTAATCATGTTCTTCAATTTGTTGTCTGGCTTCTAGCGGTGCACATTGTATACAGCTGCCGTGGGTGACGGGTGCGGACCCTCCGCATGTAAACCCTAGGCAACCTGGCCGGGGGAGCGTGATTACTGCTTAAGTTTTCCTGCGTTCCGGTAGAATATAATTGAAAAAACCGCAATGGTTTTCGAAAAAGAGTTACACGTAATCCCATCGCCCCAGGATGTAGGACATCCATCCGGTTATTATTTGTATTTAAAAACACGGGTTTACCTTTATCAATGGACTCTCCTATTTTGCCGTCATTTATTATCTACTTCCCAGAATTAGATCCTCCCTTACTAGCGACACTATCGGATGTACATATATAGCGTCTGTATCTCTTTTTCAAAATCAACGGGTTTGATTTCTTGCTAGGAATATTCATTTTTCAAATACCCAATGATGCAGTTTTAGTTTTCATCAAAATCGGCCCCGCATCTTTGATTATTTTGAGTTTCCGCTATTCCACATAGTTTCGGATTTGGCCATCCACGCCCACTTGAAAAACTCACCCTGTATGCGCTTTAAGTACCTACACTACTGCCTACTTAATCCATTCCTATAAAACAAGCATTACATAATGATAATAATGATGACAAAAAATAAAACGAATGTGATCGTTAGGTTGATTTACTTACTGGAATAATTAATTTTACATTTAGCTCAACAAGACAAGCTATGTTTAAATTTGACGTTGTTTATTTTGCTTTCGATCGTTAACGTAAACAAATTGTTCATAAACATAATATCAGACTGTCAGAATAGTTAGAATTGCATAATCAATTTACATTAGGTATGTATAGGTACCTAACAGGGTTGTTAGACTGATGCACATTTTTTTTTATTTGATGACCAAATAAAAAAAAATGTGCATCAGCGGATGCTGATTTTAATTATTTTAGAAAGAAAATATATTATTACAATTTTCTTTAAAAAACAGGGATAAAATTTGTTGGTTTTCGTTTTCACTGGTTAAAAACATTTCAAACGTAACGATGTAGTTATAATTTTGATGTGAAATATTGCTAAGTAAGTACGCCCATTGCATGAATACCTAATCCTTTTTACATATGTTACAGCTTGCGGTTTCTTGATTCACTAATTTTAAAGTATTTTCCTCCTTATTTCAGTTTTCAACATGATTACTCAAATATCACAACAGTTTACGAAAAATAACATTATAAGTGCAGTACTTTCATCCGCAATTACGTATAATAACATAATGAGTACCTAGTAATGATCAGACAAGTTTGTGTTTGTTTACAATCGCAATCGGCGCGGTCGACCTCGCGATTAGTCAAAACTCGCAACCGAAAAGAACACAATCATGGCATAAGCCCCGCTCCCTCCTCTGCAGTCACGGCTAAAATTTCCTTTATGGACCGTTGATTTGGAAGTTCATTTTTTTTTGTAGATAGTACCTACTCATAAATAGGAAGCCTTTTACAAAGTTTCAATATTCGGAAATTTTCTGTTTTTTTGTATGTTTTTCGTGAGAAAAAAAATTAAAATTAGTCCAAGAGCGAGCGAAGCAAGCTCGGGAGCTTAGGGCACCCCGACACGGACAGGTTAGGTTCAGCTCCCGTCATCTTCTTCGTGTTAGGTTACTTTAGACCCTTAGGACAGAAATAGGAGCCCCGCGCAGCGGGGCTCCGTCGACATTGTTGTATTGTAATAGTAATTGTAAAATCTTTAATCATGGATATCTCCTTAACCATGGGGTTCCGCGGGGTGGGGATGGTACAGTGGGGTGGCCCCACTTCCCTACCCACTTTCCCGCCACTAAAACCGATGGACATTGATGGAAATTTTTATTGTAACCTAAAAACTTTAACCATGGATATCTTCATAACCATGGGGCTCCGCTTGGTGGGGATGGTACAGGGGGGTAGCCCCTCCTCCCCCACCCTCCCCCCACCACTCCCCGCACCATTAATCAGCGGTCCATAATGTAAATTTTAACCAAAGTGCCGCTGATGCTGATGTCCGCAACAACCCTGTTACCTAATAACATTCGGTATTAGTCTGTGTGAGTGTGTGGTCGATGGTATTAGTTAATGTTTTCGAACTGTGTTGCTCAGACATTAGTCAATAGAGCTAGTACCAAAGCAGTATCTGAATTTGGTGATACTTATCTTTTTAGTAAAGGTGATGGTGTGGCATTTGGAAAAATTAAGGTGAAGTTTATTAGTAATGCAATAATTTAAAAAGCGGTCAAGGTCATTCTAGAAATCAATGCAATCAGAAATACTGAAAATATTTTTGTAAATCTTTAAATCGTCGGCGTAAAGAAGAAATTTAGAAGTGTGGAAACAGTTTTTAATGTTATTAATGAAAAGGATGAATAGTAGTGGACCTAAAATTGAGCCTTGAGGGACTCCTGAGGTAACATTAATGGAGCTGGATTCATAGCCGTTGATCACCACCTTCTGTGTCCTTCCAGTAACATAGGATATAAACCACCGTAGGAGGTCTCCCCTTATACCATTGTAAGCTATTTTTTGAAGTAAGAGCTCGTGATCAACCTTATCGAATGCCTTTTGAAAATCCGTGTATACGACATCAATTTGTTGTTTATTGTCCATACCTTCAAATAGCTGAGTTGTAAAAATAAGGAGGTTACTAACACAAGACCTATCCTTCACAAACCCATGATGTTCTCCAATTATCACACGGCGCAGGACGGGGTAGATCTCATTATGTACTAATTTTTCAAAAAGTTTAGCGAGGGTTGACAGTAAAGAAATTGGACGGTATGTTGACACATCACTTTTCGATCCGCTTTTGTGAATCGGGACAATGTTCGCGCGTTTCCAAACCTCAGGGAATACACCCATAGATATACACTTATTAAACAAGATAAACAAAGGAAGGCAGAGTGTATCACAGGTATTCTTCAAAAATACTGAAGGGATGCCGTCCGGCCCTGGTCCCTTGGACGCATCTAATGATTTCAACTCTTTACGTATCTTGTCCAACGAAAAATGTAGGTTACAGAGATTAATGTCATTGTCTACAGTAGAGAGTGGTGGTGTCCATACAGTTGGGTCAAATGAAGAGGGTTCATAAACTGAGTGAAAGAATTTGGAAAATAAATTGCAAGTGGAAATAGGGGCGTTGGAATGTTGTTGTTGATAATAAACTGTAGAGGGAATGGTATTGGTGGACTTACGACTGGAAATTTACGATTTTGATTTATAATAGAAGATAGATTAGACATTTTGATGAAGCGTGTGTAGGCTATACGTAGGTATAGCGTACAAATGTAATGTGAACCATAGGCTACTACTATATGCTAGAGATGTGAACTGTAGAGTTCGGCCGCTCGGCTCTTCCAAAAAAATATCCGAAGAAATACGAAGTTTGCCGAAGTAGATAATATCTACTTGTATTAAAACTATTTTTTTTTATATTAAACTATATTATAGTACTCGCCGAACTTCTTGGCCGCCCTGGAGTTGACTACAATGGCTGCACGGTACTAAATCTCATAAAAAACAGCAGCCTAATTGCGCAAGTGAATTCGGCAAGGCATATAGTTTGACCGCCATCAATCGACCAATCGCATGCGAGGTGAAAGACGTGATGTGGATTTCCGTCTATGTAATTGGTCGATTGATGGCGGTCAAACCCTTTGCCTTGCCGAATTCACTTGCTCATTTAGGCTGCAGCACCAATCCGTGCCTTGCGCATCGGAAAGCCAACTTCAGCAGCCTTATTGCGTATGTGAATTCGGCAAGGCGAAGTGCAGAGTACCTATGAACAATCGACCATATCACATGCGAGATGAAATACGAGATGTGATTGGACGATTGTTCATACTCTTTGCCTTGCCGAATTCACTTACGCAATAAGGTTGTTGGGC
The DNA here is from genome assembly GCA_948252205.1 of Orthosia incerta. Taxonomy (NCBI): domain Eukaryota; kingdom Metazoa; phylum Arthropoda; class Insecta; order Lepidoptera; family Noctuidae; genus Orthosia; species Orthosia incerta. The sequence goes on from OX411759.1 coordinate 11,248,311, forward strand.
GGCCAATAAGTTTGGCAAGAAACTATATGCAAACAGCGCCGGCCCTAGGGTAGACCGAGAGGAGCGGTCGCTGTAGGCGTCGGATGGCAAAGGGCGCCAAAAAGCCAAATGCGAAAAACAATGTACAGGGCAAAAAATGATGAGCAAGAAACAGTAGGGCAAGAAACGCCTTTTGAGAGGCGTGGGTAATACCAGAACAGATTTATTTAAATCTATAGGGTAACATAGAAAAATCTGTAGATTGCCGCAAGATAAATCCGTATCTACTGACTTTTTAGGGTTCCGTACCCAAAGGGTAAAAACGGGACCCTATTACTAAGACTTCACGATCCGTCTGTCTGTCTGTCTGTCTGTCCGTCTGTCACCAGGCTGTATCTCATGAACCGTGATAGCTAGACAGTTGAAATTTTCACAGATGATGTATTTCTATTGCCGCTATAACAAAAAATACTAAAAACAGAATAAAATTAATATTTAAGGGGGACTCCCATACAACAAACGTGATTTTTTTGCCGTTTTTGCTCGATATTAATAACGGCAACAGGTAGACGCTTGAAATATTCACATAATATTTAGTTGTGTATTCACTTCAAAAAATAATAATTATTAAATTAAAATAAAATAAATTAAGGGGGGCTCCCATGCAACAAACGTGTTTTTTTGCCGTTTTTTGCGATAATGGTACGGAACCCTTCGTGCGCGAGTCCGACTCGCACTTGGCCAGTTTTTTAAACGCAAACTCTGATGTTAAGAGCTTTGTTAATGTTTAAAAAAACCGGCCAAATGCGATTCGAGTCGTAGTCGGTTCCGTAGCATTATCGCAAAAATCGGCAAAAAAATCACGTTTGTTGTATAGGAGAACAACTTAAATATTTATTTTATTCTGTTTTTAGTATTGTAACAACAATAGCGGCAACAGAAATACATCATCTGTCAAAATTTAAACTATCAAGCTATCACGGTTCATGAGATACAGCCTGGTGACAGACGGACAGACAGACGGATTGCGGAGTCTTATTAATAGGGTCCCATTTTTACCCTTTGGGTACGGCACCCTAAAAAGCGCGGGTACGGTTAGTTTGACGGGGTCTTATTGCTAGGAAAGAAAATTTGGTTCATAAATCTCACTAGATGGCGCGACATGTACACACAATTCAATAGATTTGTGTGTAAAATTAACATTTTCTGGAATTGAACATAAAATTGTATGTTCTTGTTTAATCAACTCTCCTAAGTACAAAATTATGGAATATTGGGCTTTAATAATTCACATTTCAAAGATTATTTGAACGGATCATTTAAAATTGATGTCAATAGATGGCGCATTTTTTCATTTCTGAGCCATTCCACTCGATTGTTAAAATTTGCATTGTAACACATTTTGGTGCAAACGAAACTGTAAAAACGTGCAAAAAAATACTACAAAACGAACCTTCACTGTATTTAAAGAAAAAAATATTCACGAACCTAGTAAACCATTTTACCTGCAAGTCGCTGCTAACACCATCTATTGCCGTGAAACGGGATCGATCGCGCTTGATGTATGTACTTAAGTAAAAAATCTTTTTTACAAAAAAAAACTACCGACTTCCAGAAAACTACAAAGTGAAAAATAACTTTATTTTTGGAAGTCGGTGTCCATAACGCAAAAAAGTGGAACCTACGAAAGACACCGACTTCCAAAAATAAAGTTATTTTTCACTTTGTAGTTTTCTGGAAGTCGGTAGTTTTTTTTTGTAAAAAAGATTTTTTATTTTTCACTTTTTAGTTGTACCTACCTAATAGGCAAGTTGTTTAGTAAGTTTCCTATATCGCCAGAATAGATTAGCCGAATATCATGAAACTTGAACAAAACCGATCAAATGAGAGATCTGCTTACCCCTTAAGAGCGTACTGGCGTGATGTTATGTTATGAAATGGTATAAACAATAAACAGTCATGCGATTGCAGCAGTCCCGAGAGATTTGCCGTTATTTATTAAAGAGTTCTGTTGTATATCTTCGAAGTTCTTCATCAGATCTTCACCAAATTAAAATGGGACCAATATCGAAACATACTCTTTCAAACAAAAAAAAGAATTTTCAAAATCGGTCTACAATTGATGGAGATATCGGTGAACATACAAAAAAAAAAAAACATACAAGAAGTCGAACATAGAACCTCCTCCTTTTTCGAAAGTCGGTTAAAAAATCAGATGAAAAACGCTAGTTACGTCGGCACGGTTTCTTTGTATGGGTTGAGGCATCTGTATGCTAGTATTATACACCGTGAAATTTAAGTGGTTGTTTTCCCGCGGCAGAACGACTTGCCTTAAGGGGTACTTTCGAAGCATAGAGTTAAAGTAAAAAAATAACGATGTTTTTGTTTTAAAATAATTAAAAAAAAAACATAAACTCGAAAAAGTGAGTAACAATAGTAACTTGTAGGTACTAGGTACTACGGTGAATAATACGGTGGTGACGCGAGTAGTACCTAGTACCTACAAGTTACTATTGTTACTCACTTTTTAGAGTTGATGAATATTTTTCAAATTATTTTAAAATAAAAACATCGTTATTTTTTTACTTTAACTCTATGCTTCGAAAGTACTCCTAAAGGCATGTCGTTCTGCCGCGGGAAAACAACCACTTAAATTTCACGGTGTATTATCTGTGGTTTGGATATATTGCATAGAAACCCAAAATTATGGCTTATTATCTGAATAATTTATCTGTGGAATAATAAAAATTACGGTTTGACTGACAGCTTTTATCCTATCCTAGATACTACCCTCCGTAATTAGCAAAATAGGTATCTGACTATCTGTGATAGGTATGTAAATATGTGAAAATAGCAAATCACCAGCAGTTCGCCAGATTTAATTTGAATTCTTAAATTTTTTGTATTATTGTTATCGGAGTATTGAAAAATCAACCCTTATTTAAATATTTGTATTTGCTTACTAATTAAATCGAAACAATTATAAAGAGAAAGTCTGACTAGTCTCTGTACTGATTTGTGTTGTTTTAACGGCTTAGTCGGCTTACATTGGTGATAGGCAAGGTATACAGCGAACCGTTGATGTCTGCGGCTGTAAAGATTCTTCATTAATAAATAAAATAAACACTAAAGCCCTGCCGTTAAGGACCTGCGTAACCAACACGAGAATTGTTAAGTATTTCATTGACTTGATATTTTTATTCACATACATTTTAATTATTTAGAATTTACTGACGGAAACTTTGAATTTCAGGGTAAAACACATTGGCTTTAATTGTCGCGAAGAATATATCGAAAAGGCAATATATTATGCAAAAATATGTTCAAAAATTAACTCGAGACATACACACTTACAAATCGCTGCCTTCAAAAAATAACTGTTATCCAGCTGCAGAAAATTAAAGAATTACAGAAAGATCTGCTAAAATTAACCTGTCCAGTCTCTGGAATGATTTGTTCCACAACGGCTTACTATGGAGGTATACAGCAAACCATTGATTTCTGCAGCTCAGATTTATCAATAAATTAATAAATCAATATAATAATTAATAAAGTCCTTCCTTAAGTAATCAAAATGGAATTGTTGAGTACTTCATTGACTTGAAATTTTTGATACAGAATCTAGGTAATGACGGCAATTTTCAATTTCAGATAACAAGGGTATTGGCTATTGTTGTCGCAACGGGTATAACAAAAAGTCAATATGTTACTATGCGTCAAATTAATCATGGATCATCTGAAGACATACCCCCCTATGAGTCGCTGGCTCAAGAAAAACTGAACTGCTATCCAGCTGCTGAAGATTTAACAATTACAGAACATTCTGCTAAAATCAAACTGCAAGCCCTGATGGACTTGACCTCGAGAAGGCTAATTAGTTCATTAGCAACCTCTTCCGTTGATGCCAATCAACAGCTCGTCTTGACCAGCCAATGGGGCTTTGATAGATCTTCAAGCCATAGTATTTACCATGGAGAAACTCCTAACTTTATGATAAGTGTTGTGCCCCGAAGGCTCGTATCAAATGGTGTAACAATCTGGGAAAATAAACTACCTTCCTCATTATCATTTTGCCGTCCTATATTATTTAAATTTATGAATGACACAAAAGAAAATGTGCAGGCAGAATTGGCTACAGTTGAAGCTGAGATTGAGGCCTTAGTTCCGACTACCCTCGTTGATGGAATAACTGTCTCTCACCAGATGATGTTGACATTGATTGATGATGAATATCATTCCATTACTTCGGATACAGTAGCTTTAGTATGCCAAATATGCAAGGCTAATGCAATAAAATCGAATCCTCATTTAGAGTCAGTAAAATGGAAACATGCAAATAAAGATGTGTACAAATATGGGCTAAGCTCTCTTCATGCTTGGACTCGTTCAATGTAAAGCTTGTTAGAAATCTCTTACAAATTGGACATAAAGTCATGGCAAGGATATAGCTCTGAGGCTAAAAAACAAGTTAATATGAGGAGGGAATTAATTTTAGAAGCGTTAAAGAATAGGAATTTTGTTCTCAATCCATCTGACCAACATGACGCATCCATATATATAGACCGATAGCGCTGGCCTATTTTGATGTCATAAGTTTAAAAAATTCTAAAGTTTCTTATTTTTTGCCTATGGATACAGTCGTACCTATGTAGCTTATTATTGCGTTTTGTGTCACATCTGTTACTTGCATTTTCAGTAATTCGATGATTTGTGGTTGATTATTTTTATTCAAATCAAAACTGGCAAAAGAAAATTAAAGTTTAAAATAATTATGGTATCATATCTAGGATAGCCTGTGGAGTGTGCAAACCCAATTTGTGTCATATTTACCCAGTGCAAACTGAAATAGGGTCAGTATGTAAAAACAGTGCAACAAAAATATTAAAGTTTATGAAATAACTATTTCCCTTCTCAGATCACTTATATATGCCTATTATTTAAATTTGTGCCAAATTAGGACACGCAATTTTAAGATTTTTAATTGTTTTGATTTTCCAAGCTATAAATGCTCCAAAAAAATATTATAATTATTAGAGTTCACATAATCAATATCATAAATGCATGAAAAATCGACAGTGTAAATTTGTGTCATTTTCATGCACGATAAGTATTTAAATGAATAAAACACAAAAACAATGGTTGCGGTCGAAGCGGGCGGACGCGGCCAGGCGGCATTACGCACGCACACAACCATGTTCGTTCGGTACGATTTCTTTTTAGATGCGAAGCCTTCCTATATAAATAACATAACTATCTTGAGTATTGATTGACTCTTATCTCCGCCACGTAATGAACAAATGTGTAGGTAACCTATAGAGATAAAAATAATGACGTGCGAATTATGTACAAAGCGCCCGTGTCTGCATTCTCATTGCCTACGGATGTCAATTTTCAATGCTTAGAAGACGGTCAATATGGTCAATATTATATTAGATTGACGCTTCAATTCGCTTCGAATTTGAACCTGAAAGCGATAGGTAGGTAGGTATCGGCATACCTACCTATAGCTTTCAGATTCAAATTAGCCGTATAACAAAAAAGTGGTAGGTAGATAGGTATCGGCGTACCTACCTACCGCTTTTTTGTTATACGGCTTCTCGATATCCCACGCCCGCTTCGAGTAGGCAGTGTACAGTCAGCAATACAAAATATACACAAAGCAAAAAATTCTAGATATTTTTGTTGTGTGGTGATAGTGATTATGTTTAGTTTTATTTCAGCACGCTCCTTAAAACAGTCTGCTTTTCCGTCATCCCTTACAATGCTCGATTCTATGAACTTCAATAGTCCTCTTTCTTTAACAATCACTGTATTAACGTCTAGTATGAGACCACATATCGACACCCAATATGAATAACATTGTATCTTTAGTTACACATTGGGGTACAACTTTTTGTCATACTAGCTGTTGCTCGCGGCTTCGCTTCCCCACCCCACAGGACCCGTTTTCGGGATAAAAAAAATAGCCTACGTCACTCAGGAATAATGTAGCTTTCTATTGGTGAAAGAATTTTGTAAATTGGTCCTGTAGTTTCGGAGCCTATTCGGTACAAACAAACAAACAATCAAAAAATCTTTCCTCTTTATAATATTAGTATAGATAGTATGGATGAAATCAGCAAGAACAGAACTTTATTTCTGCCTTTTAACCGTATTTCTGTGACAATAAGAACTACTTTTGTAAAATAAAATAATTTCATTGTAATTAAAAATGAACAATGTTTCTACTAAAGTATATTTGTAGATCAAGTTCCAATACACAAAAGTTTGGGTAACATCGGTTTCTTTATTTATTTATTTAAACTTTATGTACAATGGTGATACATAGGCGGACTTAATGCAGCAAGGCATTCTCTACCTGTTTCTTTGTGTTAAATTCATTTTAAAATGACATACAATGTAATACATTTTAAATTTTGGATTATTTATATTTTAACCATAATTGTAATTTTAAGTCACAATGTTTTTATTCTCAAATATAATCACTTACTTTAAATGTTATCATTGTTAAGAAAGATGGTGTTGACATCGAGAATAGGTTTTTAGTTCATCATTTGAATATAATCATATCAGCATAAATGGCCTTGGAGAAAAACTAAGAGTAGGTATGTAATAAAAATGTTTTTAGACTCATTCAATATTACAGATATGTGAGGAAGGAGAATGATTAGAAAAAAATGTGAAGAAGTAATTGCAAACGATAGGCGTGGTAAGCATTAGGATAGGATACATGGTCCCCCTTTTCCGAACTTAGACTACCATTTGGTCCATTGTGCGTTTAGGCCTCCGATCTGGGGGAGGGAATTGGCCGTAATCCACTACGCGGGCCCAGTGTCGGTTGATGGATGTTACATATCTTCGCTTTTTTTTTTACTTCTGTGTTTTGAGAGCAGTGGTATTGAAATAATTTACACAAAGTAAAGCGCTTGATAAAACTTGAGCAACTGTTCTGGCGTGAATAAACGTCTCACTTTTGCGATGATCCCCAACTTTTTGGCAGCCAACTGAGCGTTTGCCTCAATGTATGGTTCAAAATTGAGGAACGTGTTAAAAGTAATGCCAATAAGTTCAAAATGGTTCATTATCGGCACGTTTACACTTCCGAGGGAAGGAACCGAGTGGAATTGGCTCATTTTAGCGGCAAAAAGACATGCCTGAGTTTTAGCGGGATAAACCTGAACAAATTGGCATCGCCCCATTTGGCGACTGCCTTCAAGGATAAACTGAAACGCACCACCATACCATCACAAAGGACAAGGATGGACAAGTACCTCTCAGCAACAGTGCTGTCGTCTGCATACCCAAGTTTTTAGCAGATCGTTTATGTGCAGCTAAAATTAAGTTGCTGAGAGTACCAACCCTTGAGGGACCCATTCATATCCAATCGGTCCAACGAGCAGCCATCGATAACCATTCGAACGGATCGATCCCTCAAGAAATGTGCAATCTAATCAAACATACTATTACCAGGCAGACCCGATGAAGGAAGCTTACTAATAATAAGGCTTCCGTGCCAGACCCTATCGAAAGCTTTCGAGTTGTCGAGAGAGACGGCAAGCGCCTCCCCCTTGCCTCTCGATGGCCTTACTCCAGATGTAAATGTAGAAGAACCCCTGTAGAACGATATCGGCGGCAGCCGTATCGGCAATCACTTAGGATGTCATTAGCTACTAGGTATGCCAGCACACGTAGAGATGGGTCTGTAACTGGTCGGGTTAAATCGACTGTCCTTCTTGGACACGGGCTGTACGTTTGCTTATTTCCAAGCATTCGGCACTTTTCCAGTTTCATACGAAAGGCGAAATAGACGTGTCAAGATCGAAGACAGTTCGGGCGCACAAGTTTTAAGGACAAGTGCTAGTATACCGTCCGGGTCACTAGCTTTGTTTAATTCGAGGTTGCTGAGTACGAACCCTACGAACGTCAAATAGAGAGGTAAATAAGTTTGCCTTCTCCTCAGCGAAGTGGGCTAGCGACTCGTCGATAGTTTTAGCAGTAGTCGTAGTGAGGGATGGCAGAAGTTCGACTCAACCGACTTACCCAGGAACCAAAACGCTTTACTACCTGCTGGGTAAGAAGCAAGCTATGTCCCTATTCGGCCAATGCGGCCGAACCAAGCCCCTCGCAACTCTTTCTTGCAGGACTTGGCAGCGCTGTTGAAGGCCTTCTTTTCTAACTTACGTGACTCGCACTAACCGTTCGAGCGTCGATCCATGCCAGATACGCCTCATGTTTAAGTGCGTCTGCGTGGCCGGCCTTTGCTAGACATTGGTAAGTCAGAGAACGGAATGTAGTACTTGATTTTCCAACGCAACACATCAGTCACGGCGTCCGCGCAAGATGAGGGATCAGCATGCGAAGAAAGATCGTATCCCATCCCAATCTGCCGACTTATACCTACAAACCCGCCGTGTGCCTCTTGGGCGAAGAGTAGACGGACACAGACTTTACCAGACAGCGGTCGGAACTACCCAAGGTGAAGTTATCGACATAGAGTACCTATCGGTCTGGATCGGTTTTCAGCAGAAGTTCCAAGCAATTGGCCGTGGGCGAATCAACATCCCCCGTTGCCGTTGCCCCCTGAACCAGATAGCTGATTAGCGCTAACGAAAGCTTACACATCTCCCCTCCAGCATGATCACTGCACTGGTATGGGAAGAGCCACTCCTGGTGGTGAGCATTAAAGTCCCCCCGTGTCACTAATGAGCCGTAAGGGTACCGCTGCTGTGCTGCATCAGCCGCTTCAATGAGGTAATTTGTGAGTCTGCTTGTCGCCTGATCTTCGCTGTGCGAACGGTAGACACAGGCATAGATAATTTTATCCAGACCACCAAAGCACAAAGCGTTGTGAATATTAATTGAATTACAATAATTATTAAAACCTGTCTTTTTTATCCGAATGTAACATTGACACACATTGTAATTGTTGCTTACAATAATATTTATCAAAGATGTTGTCGGTATAAATTTTAATCGTACAATAAGATACAATAATATTCACAGAAAAAATCTTTCAATTGCTATATTAAAAATGCTTAAACTCTGTACATCGTAACCATGCAAAAATCATACTTGGAGTGATTTTTACAAAACTGAAAGAGCAATTAAAATTAGTAACATAAAACCTACAATTGTACAAAACTACTTATGCCTGCAGCTGAAAATAAATAATAAACAATGCAAAAAAAATGCTTGCTGCTTAATGAGTTACAATGTTATTCATATTGGGTGTCGATATAACGCATTAATTATATTCAACCTGCATTTTAGTCTTTCACAGCTACATAACTAACTTGCGCAAAATTCTTAAATCAGAGTTAGTTGCTGACACTAGGTTAAATTGACATTATGATATACGATATTGTGAATTTAACCTCGTGTTAGCAATTCTGAAAGTTTTTCGTGCAAGTGGGCCTTAATCAATCAAATACATCATAAATAACGCACGCACATTTTGTTGCAACTTACAAATACCGAATGTAAACAAATAAACGCGCCGCGCGTCTGGCCGGCCGGCACCCGCCCGCCACCCGCTCCCGCGCTTTTTACACGCGTTCGCCCTTCTTTCGAAGAAGTCTAGTTTTTTTTTAAATAATATGATTCCGTGGATAAAAATGACACAAATTATGAATAGTGTTTTGTTACACCATAATAATCAAAAGTACGTAAACTCTAATAACTTGCATTTTCTTTTGTGGATTTTACAGCTTGTTGTAATAAAAAAAATTAATATCTATAAAAGTCGTGGATGAATTCGACACAAAATATTTTAAAGAACAGATATCAGTACTCTAAAACACGTAACACCTATTTAACCAATTATAATATTCTTTTAGAGCTAGTTGGGCTACGTGTTAGGTACTGGTTAAGTATTAAGATTCCCGTGGACAGAGATGACACAAAATGCTTATGTACACCAGTTACTACTTCGTTATTATCATGAAAGTAAAATTTTCATCTCTAATTTTCTTTTCGTCCAATACTGGTCGAAAAGACAAATACCTAAATTTCTACCTATGCAAATACCTAGGATGACACAAACTAAGGTATTAGGTTGGGCAAATAGTCCGGAAACTATATGCAAAACACAAACAACTTTAATATTTTTGAAACCTCAAAACCTAGCGCTATCGGTCTAATAGGGGTAGATCAGCAAAAGGATTTTTCCAACTCAGCGAAACTTATAGTGAACTGACAAAATTAGATTGTGAGCTATTAAGACAAATCTATGTAGTTTTGGAGTGTATTTCATCAGGGCGGAATATAAATGTTCCTAAATTCCGAGAGTTCTGCTTAAATATTGCTAAACGTTACATGAGAATGTACCCATGGTATTATATGCCTTCTCCTCTTCATAAACTCCTAATACACGGGCCAGACTTTGTTGAGAACATGTCAATAATTCCAATTGGTATGCTTTGTGAAAGGATAACTGAGAATACAGATAAAAGGTTCTGGAAGTGCAGAGTAAATTCTGAAATATTCTACAGTTCCTCATGGAATGAACAATCTTTTCTCAGACTTCTATTGGTGTCTGATCCAGTTCTTGCAAATATTTGCTCTAAAGTTAAATACTCTGCACATTTTGAATTTTATATTCTCACAGAAATAATTGAGGAAAATGAATTTTCGAATGTTTATGGATCTGATGATGAATATATATTGACTAGTAGTGAAGATGAGGATGATAATATTTAAAATGGTATATTATTATTGATCGATAGGTACCAACTCATTGACAGATATCGATATTGTTAGATATAATTGTGCCAGTAAATATTAGTGTGAACTGATTTTATTAAACTTAATATTATGTAGGTACCTACAAAGCTGGATCGGGCCGCTAGTAAAATATAAGAGGAAATACTTATTTTTGTTTTATTAAAATGAACCTGGTAGGCTGATGATGTGATATGCAAATGAACCTATAGTCGTCGACCCTGCAGAGGTCCCGCCAAAAAAAGTGCTCTGTGGGTCCCGCCTCAAGTAAGAACGAGTCGTCACGCGATTACATAGATATCTAATGTAATGCAATTTTCAATGAGAATTAAACTAGGAGTAAATCGGGTTTATTCAACGTAGTTTTATTCTATAAATGCATTAAATCTGAACAAAAATATTAGTGTACTAGCTGTGCCCGCGGCTTCGCTCCTGTCATCTGCCTGCCAACCCTACCATACTTACCAGCCTGCCTGCCTACTCCACATACTCAAAAAAACTTTTTACAAAAAAATACTACTACTTTTTTATTTTTCACTTTTTAGTTGTACCTACCTAATAGGCAAGTTGTTTAGTAAGTTACCTACTCGTATATCGCAAGAATATATTACCCTAATATCATGAAACTTGAACATAACCGGTGAAATGAGAGATCTGCGTATTGCTGAGTATTACTGATCGAAGTTTTGTTATTTATATATAAAAACGAAAGGTCATTTACTCACTAATCACGAAATATCGAATACCGCTTGCCATGACGTATAAAGATAAAATTGGCAGGGAACCTCCCTGCCTCAAGTGTGCGCACTAAGAAAGGATTTTTGGAAATTCCACCCGTAAGGGGGTTGAAAGTTTGTATGAAATTTCTACATTTGTAAGTTGGACACGTGAAATTTTAGATTGACACTGTTGGTTAATAAAAATAATTTATGTATTTATTGTTTTTTTTTTTTTTTTTTTATTTGTGATGGGTTTGCTCTTGACTCTAGTCTAGGTCCATCCCTAAAGGGGTAAAAAAGGGTTGAAAGTTTTATGAAATTTTTACAGTTTCTAAATTGGACACATGAAATTCTAGATTTACGCTCTTGGTTGATAAAAAGAATTCATGTATTTTGTTCGCGACGAAGCGTCATCAACCATACTAAATGGTTCATAGAAATTGAAGTTTGTATGTGTAGACATGTCTGCTTACCACGGCGCGCCACCTGATACTAAAATGAATTTTAGAGGCACGTTTATATTTATACTAAAATTTTACCTACATTTTTTGAGATAGTAGTATAATGTTTTTAGTGTTTGTCAGTATGTTATAGGGTTCAATAGTTCACCCTTAACAGAGTAAAATCATTAGAAAGCATACTGATAAGAGTTATCATAGTAAAAAACATAAATTTCTGTCATACGATACGTCTGTGCTCGACGACGGATTAGTTCCGAATGACCCGTGAGAGGGAACCACACGATATATATAGTTTTGGTGGTTTTTGAAAATATTATAGTAATTAAAATCATGTTTTTAAGGGCTTATCCTATGTACTGGACATGAAATCAGTACATAATGATGAAACTATGTGAAGACCACATAGTTTCTGCTATGTAAATAGGAATATTGACTTGATATCTCAAACACCAAATATATGGTTTTAGGTCATTTTAGGGTATATGGGGGACCTAGACCGAGACAGGAAGCCTATATACACCTCATAGTTAGCGTAGTCTTTTATATAAAGCCCATTTACTTGAGATATCAAGTCAGTATATAATAGAAAAACTGCTGTTTATCTGGTTTTTGGCAATCGCTTACGGTTTTAGGTGCCCTAAGTACCTAGAAACATATAGGTGTACTGGTAAAAGTACTACCATTGGAAAGCTTGCTAAAAGGGCTTCCAGGCGGTTTCTAGATGGGAAGAATCGCTTGGATAGTCAACGAGATAAGCAGTCGTGAAAAATGTAAACAACGTAAAACGTTGAAATTTGTAGACCCTTCAGGTGGAATAACTCCATGAAGGGAATAGATGTACTCATGGTGTAAGTACTTTCGGATGGCTTGCTGGACTAGCTACCAAGCCATCACTTTGGAGCGAAAATCGCTCAAGTAGTTTAAGTACAATTCCAGAAAATAGGTTTCTGGAAATGTAATTTTTAGTCAGTTTTTGGCATTCCCCGGGACTATACACCCCTGGGAATTCCGAAAATAAGGAATTTTTGGGGACCTCCCGATGGCCCGTTAAACGCACCATCGTGTCGTCCCAATCTTATTAGTGTTTTTATATCTAATTTCTCTGATAGCTGGGCGCAAAGAAAGTGACCAGCTATCAAATTTGTACATATCAAGGCACCTTATGTGCATATGACCTAGATAGACTTACATAAACACTAGAAATGTAAAATGTGGTCTATTGGCTACCAGAATCCCCATAATAGGCGGTGATTGTCTGGTTAGCCTAAGTAGGAAGTCCTAAAGTCGGTGAAATGACTTAGGAATTTATAGATTCGTTACATAAGGGATGATATCCCATAGAAGATTCCCGAAAATAAGCTTTTTCTAGACGTCAACAGACAGCCTGCTATTGGCACCAGCAGGTCAACCCAATCTATAGATATCCTTAGGCTAGGTTAAAAGCTATTAAGGTTTTAACTGGGAAATAAAGGGAATTGTCCTTTTATTTCATGGAAATAGTCTAGGGAAGCTATCAATACCTGGAAATTAGGTATATTGATTAGATACATAGATAGGGGGCGTTACTGTGTTACAGTACGAAGGAATCCAGCTATTGATAGCACCATGGAAGGGGTGCGGTAACCCTATTTACCAAATATGTATAAGGGTTTTTTACATAAATAAAAATTATTTTCGGCGAGAATTTGCGGGGCTCTCAATAATGGCACGATGCGAGGGTATAAAGAACCCCCGGGCCCAAAATAGAATTTGTAGTCATCCAAAGCTAGTCGCTTGTACTTGTCTTAGTAAATAAGAAGTAATTCTTGTATAGAATCACGTCTCAGAAATTGTTGAGAGCCCTAGAATCGTGCCGTGTACTGAATAACTTAGTGTTTCATTTAATTCATCAACTTCAACCCTTATGAAGACATCCCTTTTCGATCCTGTCGAGCTGAACCTCGGAACCTGGACACCAGGAGTGCTGATCCAGAAGTAGGCAACCCGGAATCTGGAAATAACTCAAGTACAGCCAACACATCGTTGAATCGTTAGAGTCGATTTGCAACTCTACGTCACTGCTGCAGCTAGGCATCCAAGAACCTTTGTTTTCGTGGTGTGGATGGGGCGTTCAGCGGCAATGGCCAGAAGGTTTACGCCCTTCTTTTCTCGGGGCCAGTGAACACGCTACGTCCTGCACATATTTATTGGTTTTAGGTATTTCTACCCCTAAGGGGATACCATAGGGGTTGAAACTTTATGGGAAATTTCTTCGGTTTAGAAGGTAAAACATCTGAAATTGTTGGTTTATGCTCTCGGTTAATAAAAAAACAACGAGTTTTTTTTTTCGGAAATTCTACCCTTAAGGGAGTAAAAAGGGGGTTGAAAGTTTGTATAAAATTTCTAGTTTGTAAGTTGGATACCTGAACTTTTAGATTAATAAAAAGAATTCATGTATTTTTTTGGTTTTTGGAAATTCCACCCATAAGGCGAGGAAAAAAGGGGTTGAAAGTTTGTGTGAAAATTCTACGCTTCTAAGTGAAATTAAAGATTTGCGCTTTTGGTTGATAAAAAGAATGTATGTATTTATTGGTTTTTGGAAATTCTGCCCCTAAGGAGGTGAAAAGGTGGAAAGTTGTTGGGCTTATAAATTTGAAACTTGGCATAAATACTAACCTGAGTAAATAGTAAAGGCTTCAAACTACTCCTAAAAGACGATTTAGGGGGTGTTAAAGATTTTAGAAGAATTTTACTGTACAAGGCTTCTTTTTATCATGTAGGGGAGCACTAAGAAGGGATTTTTGGAAATTCAACCTTTAAGGGGCTGAAACTTAATTTTTTTCTGTAGGATAAAAAAAGTGCTAGTAATTATATAAACACGTTAAATTGCAAGATCAGAAACTGAAGATATGGGAAAATTATGTTTTTATATTTTTGAAATCACCTCTTAAAACTCCCCTTTATTTTGATACACCACACAATATGGCGCCCAAAATCCGCCATTTTTCTATTTTCCAATTTTAATATAGCCAGTGACACTCACAAGGTTATGAAAAACCGATTGACGTAAGAATCTTCAAAATCGGCCAACTCGTTTGCTCTCTAGAACGCCGCATAGGAACAAACATACATACATAGAGTGATAAACACATTACCCTCCTTCGGCAGTCGCGTAAAGAAGCAGAAATATCAATACTAATTCGAGTTATTTAATTTAATTTCATTATATGTTGATAAGCACCCTCATTGGTAGAGTACCTAGCCAAACTCTTCAATCTCGTATTAGAAACAGAAGAAGTACCAACACAATGGTGCCAATCCAACATAATTTTAATGTATAAAAAAGGAAACCCTCTGGAAATTTGCAATTACAGGCCCATAAGCTTACTGTCATCAATTTACAAACTTTTCTCGTCAATAATACTGAGTAGATTGGCACCAGGCATAGACAAAAACCAGCCTACCGAACAAGCAGGCTTCAGGCCACATTACTCAACAATAGACCACATACAAGTCATTGAACAAGCCATGCAAAAGTTCAGAGAATTCCGCAAACCTCTCTACATAGCATTCGTAGATTACTCCAAAGCGTTTGACAGCCTAACACACTCAGCCATATGGAATGCCCTAAGAAACAACAAGATTAACAAAAAGTATATTAACATCATAAAGAACATCTACACGAAGAGCGTGAGTAGGGTGAAATTAGAGAGGCAGGGTAAACACTTTGAAATTGGGAGAGGAGTGAGACAAGGGGACCCCCTCTCTCCAAAGCTATTTATCGCCGTGCTGAACGAAATTTTCAAAAACGTGCAATGGAAAAACAAAGGCGTATGGATATCAAATAGAAAATTGACTCATTTAAGATTTGCCGACGACATCGCGCTATTCAGTGAAACAGCCCAAGACCTGGGAACAATGCTACGAAACCTAAACATAGAAAGTCAAAGAGTTGGTCTATACATGAACGGATCTAAAACAAAACTTATGATAAACAGTCACAAAAAAGACATAACAATAGAAGGGAAGAAGATAGAGTATGTGGACAACTACGTGTATCTGGGCAAAATGGTCTCTTTCGACAGTAATAACAACGAAAATAAAGTGGACAGAAGAATTAAAATTACTTGGCAAAAATACTGGTCGAATAAAGAAATCTTAAAGGGAAACTACGACCCAAAAACTAAAACGATAATAATGGATTCCTGCATTCTCCCTTGTTTAACATACGGCAGCCAAACATGGGTATATACAGAAAAGGTTAAAAACAAAATCTTGTCCTGCCAACACGCAATGGAAAGAAGCCTCTTAAAACTGAGAAGGATACACAAAACAAGAAATACTGACATCCGGAAGAAAACAAAACTAACCGATGCACTACAGTTTTGCCTGAGGCAGAAATGGCGATGGGCCGGACATGTAGCAAGATACAAGGACCAGAGGTGGACTCTTCTAACAACTAAATGGATAGGTCCGCTAGGCAAAAGGAGCGTGGGAAGACAAAGGAAAAGATGGACCGACGATATCATAGAGATTGCGGGAAAAAACTGGATCAATATTGCTAAAGATAAATGCAAATGGAAACAGATGGAGGAGGCTTTTACCCACAAGGAATCACACATAGTAAAATAGTAACTTAATTTTAAATGTCAATTTATATGTAGTTGTGTGAGAAATAAAGCTGTAATAAATAAATAAATAAATAAAATATGTTGATAATTGCAATAAAAGTAATCTTTTAAAATTTGAGAAGTAGTAGGTATTTACGTGAAGTGAAAGCGACTAAAGGGCGTTGAAAGTCAATCTCGCTCTATTGTGATCAAGGGCTAGGGCCGGTGCTGTGTTCAAAGTTTGTCATTGCGGCCGAGGTCGGATAGACGCTCGAGCCGAACGCGAGGTCGCTGCAATAACAAATACCCACGTCACAGATAATATAATACTAGCCCCACGTGTAACAGACGACGTTTTTCAGCACACTCGAGACAAGTTTGACATCATGACAGAGTTTTCCCACTTGTATCAAAAAGTACGTACTATTTTCTTATGAGATAGGCACCATTCTGCTAAGAATATACTAATAAGAAGGTAGCCCACGGTATGGCAAGCATGACAAGGCTTGAAATTTTCTACATAAAGGTACCTACCATAGATTTAGAATTTTTTTTTGCGTATCCTATATCTATGGTACCTACAGATTTCTGAAATTTTCAGACAAAAATAAAGGGACAAGTTCTAAAACGTTACCAACAACAAATTAGTATTGCAAAAACTTTCATAAATTCTAAAATGATACAAAATTTTAAGAGTACTTTTCGCTATTACGTGAATTTCTGAAAAGTAACTTACCTATCGATTCAGTTTCTACTTTAATCAAGAATCAATTAGAATTATTAGATGAATAAATTATGTAATACGTAAAAGGTTTTGTTGCTGACTGCACCCATTTTATTCAGCCTAGCGGTTGGTTCCTTTCCTGCTAAACCCTTTTGTAGATATACCTACTAACCTACCTAGTGAGATATACCAGCGCAATGGTAACATGATCTTGACAAGACTATATCGATTCAGTGGCCCGCTGTGCAGAAATCGGCTCATCCTGACATGACGCAACCATGCAAGCAGACGCCCGGCCCGTCGGCATCGCTCGACAAGAGAATTTCATTACACATGCTATATTTCAAAATCCTACTGTGACATTAACCATTGCTCGATGCCAAGCGATATGAGGTCATCAGTCAATCTCTTTGTAGTTTCGCTGAATTACACTGCACTTCAACTTCCACCAGCTTCTCGCAAATCGATCTTATAGCGTTCGCAATAAAATCCAATATTCTGAAACAACGCTTTGGCACATGAACCAGGTTTCCGTTTTACTGAAAATATTGAGATGTTCTTGATCTTATGGCGTAGTTAACTAAATTATATGCAGTTATTATTACTGCAAGTTACTGGTTTAAAAGTGGCTAGTCATTAAGGATGTGTCGTGTGATTGTAGGTAAGTAGGGATGTATTAAAATAAAATGATGCGTCGATATTGCGGGTACTGAACAGAGACAGTGAGGATACTTTAATGTGAACGGAAGCCGCCACTAAACGTATCAACGCCATTTGCTTTCAAAGTAAATACGATTATTTTCGCGATCATTTGAATATATTTAATGCTGATAGAAATAAAGCCAATAAGTACCTTCGTATCGTTCCTGAAGACGACAAAATTTAAAATGGGAATTCTGTTTATTTCTCCGAAGCAATAGTCTGCTGATCTGCTCCCGACACTCGTAAAATTTGCTTCGATTTTATGAGTCATAAGGTGACGGGTTTCTTTAATAAGTCATAAAATGCCAATAAAAAATAGCTTAGGTCCATTTCTCATACACAATAATTAAAATGTTTCGGTCTAAATCTACTCGTGAGTCCTGACGTCTGATTTGTCTCCAAGCTCTGGGTGGGATGTAAAATTATAAAGAGCCATTTTTCATTGAAAATCTCTAAGTAGTCCATACTTTATTCTTCACTTCATACGAGTCTAGAATACATAGGAGTAGGTTAGTTGACTACATAATTATATATATAGATACCACACTGAGTCTCACGCCATCATTCCACATCGACTATAAAACAGACATTAAATTTCATACACAGCTTTTAGTCCGTTCGTAGATGACAGCATGACATGACATGCACAAGGAATCGATACAGGAAACATGCGCGCGCGCATATAACCCAGAATTAGCAATGTCCCTGTCGCATCTGCCACCGCCGACAAACGGGCACGTCGTAAACGGAACTGTATTGCGAAAATTGTTTTAGCTAATGCATGTATTATTGTAACACCTTTCTACTAAGGGAGAGCTATAGCTCTCTCTCTCTCTCACACATACATAATTTTATGGAGAATTTCTAGCACAGATTTACGAGAGAGCGTTCTAGGATTTAGAGTGGGACGAGAATCGAGATGGTGCTTTTGAATGTTTGATTAAACAATAAAAACCGTCATTATTGTTTCAACGTTGACAATGAAATAATTTACACAAAGTAATGGTGGGCACATTACTTTGTGTAAATTATTTCATCACTACTGTTCTAAAAACGGTGAAGGAAAACAACGTGAGGAAACCGGCATGTCCTAGAAGCAAAAATTCAAAGACATGTGACATCCACCAACACGCACTGGCCTGGCATGTCGTGGTGGATTAATGCCCATTCCCTCTCACAGAGCGGAGGCCTGTGTCCCAGCAGTGGGAACCTTAAAAGGCTGATAATGATGAACGTTGGCATTGGAATTTATTCTAATAAGTAGATGAATAAGCCATGAAGGTAGGTACCTACCTAAATAATGATTCCTATAAGTAAGTTCCAAGACATGAATCCGCACTGGCCCGCGTGTTGGATTACGGCCCATTCCTTATCAAAGAGAGGAGGCCTGGGTCCCAGCAGCCTATTAATGTTGGGAACATTAATAGGCTGCTGGGACCCAAAAATACCAAAAATACGCGCCCAAAAATACGTTAAAATTAGTGTCGAAATGTGGAACTTTCGACGCTCGTAACTTTCAAATATTTTCTTTTTTTACTTTTTTGCTTCCATACAGGGCTAGATAATGATGTAACAAATTGATATCACTTTTCATCCTGAACGTACATCGTCAAACAGTGGAATAATCCCTAGACTACGTTTGTATGGAAGAATTTTCAACTAGTGTAACCTTAAGAATAGAATTCAGATTATTGAGTGAGATCCAGATTCCCCAAAATTGCCACGTGACCTCTTATCGCAAGGTTTTCAAGCTTGCAACCAGCGAAATACTTACATGACTATACAGGTTGCCTTTTAACCATTTGCTCTGTGCTTCGTGCT
Source organism: Orthosia incerta (assembly GCA_948252205.1). Lineage (NCBI taxonomy): Eukaryota > Metazoa > Arthropoda > Insecta > Lepidoptera > Noctuidae > Orthosia > Orthosia incerta. The sequence goes on from OX411759.1 coordinate 11,268,025, forward strand.
TTTAGCTCAATCTTGGCTCTCGGCAATCTTTCAGTTATAAGTAGGTATTCATTGAGTTTTATCATCACATCGTCCTGCCCTCGTCCCATGTTATAGCCCTCGCCAAACTTCTTGGCCGCCCTGAAGTTGGTTAACCGGATGCGCGAGGCACGAAACGGTGCTGTTTTTGTATGAGATTTACTACTGCGCAGCCATTGTAGCCAACTTCAGGGCGGCCAAGAAGTTTGGCGAGAACTATACTTGGGGTCGGCGGTTTTTCTTTCATTCCGTCATTTCATCCGTCACGCTATCTCAACCACTTACCATAGAGTCAATTATCTGAATGACCCTGCTCAAGGCTGCGGGATTCCAGTGGATGCGAAACGCACAGGACCTATCAGTGTGGCGACGCTTGGGGAGGCCTATGTCCAGTAGTGGACGTCTTTCGGCTGAAATGATGATGAAGTTAGTATGTCCCTGCTGTTGATGGGTTGGTAGATTTTCCTGGGCAACAAACACAAGGTGCAGCCCGAAGAAGACCCCGATGATGATGCCTTTGTAATAAGCTGTCCATTGTATTTGTATTTATATTTTTGTGGACCATAAAGAATAACATAATGATATATACGGTGCAGAGCAGTGGTGAACCAGTGGTATCGGCCGCGACTTACGAGTTGTAGGTCGTGGGTTCGAGTCCAGGCAGACGCTTTACTTTGTCTAAATTATTTCATCACCACTGCTCTCAAAACGGTGAAGGAAAACATCATGAGGAAACCGGCATGTCCGAGAACCAATAATTCGAAGACATGTGACATCCACCAACCCGCACTGGGCCCGCGTGGTGGATAACGGCCCATTCCCTCTCACAGAGAGTGTCTGTGTGCCTGTGTCCCAGCAGTGGGAACATTAATGGGCTGATGATGTGTGTGATGTCTGTATACGGTGTATACCTAACTCAAGATTATGTAAACTGTGCCCTACCCATATTTCAGCATTTTGTACCTAACAAACTTACGTCAAAATTTCAACGTGGTACTCAGTGTTTCAGTTCGATATTTCAGACGATGTTTAGGATGGACGTTGGTATTCTGTGCATGCAAACCAACATACCGGCATGACAGATGTGCCAGCCAAATACATTAGACCTAATATTTTAAAACAAAAACATTGAGTTACAACCAAAACATGAATGCATACGCTAGACATATCTATTTACACGGCAATAAATCATTTATTTTTTACTGAAAAAATAAATGCTGGCTTCATAAGACACTCAGAATGTAAAACACAAATGAAATGTTTATTTATGATAGTAAAACAAAAACGCGATGTTTAGATTTGTTCATGTGTAATTAGTTGGCAGGGTTCCGAGTAGGTAGGAATGTGCGGGGTTGCGTTACAGTCATATACTGAAACAAAACAATTCGTGTGAATGCTGGACAACCGGGGTGAGACGCTACGGTGGCCACATGTCTTCTTGTTTTTGTGGATACTGTGCTTTCAAACGTCTATTACGGTATTTACATTCTCAGAACAAAAACGACGCGTTCACAGACTCACCATTTTATCAAATATACCTGAGATGCAGTTTACTATTTTACATTTAAAACATACGATAAAAAATACTTCACAGCTTTAGAATTGCATCCATGAACCTCATTACTTCAACAAGTTGCAGCAAGTTCCTGAAAAACAGTAAAGCAACGCGTGGTCTTTCTCAAACACTCTCAAATTCCCAATTGCATTTTGCTTCGCTAGGTCTGCCATTTCCGCTTAGTTGACAAAAGATTTTAAAACAAAATATTCCTTTATTATTAGTTGGAATTGTCCTGAATGCGCATGAGTTTGGAGTCGTTACCGAGGACGGCGGCGGCGGCGGCGCGAGAAGATCGCCACACATGGGACGCATCTGTGCGCCGGAGGTGTACCCTAACAGCCGAAGCTATAGTGCGGCCCGTTTTCAATATATTGTTCTCGAATATTTCGAAGCATAAAATTGAAATGGGCTAGTTTTACAACTTTTACAAAATCCATGTTTAGTTATAGCTTAGAATGATTCGCAGATAGGTACCTAAATCATCAAATGTTTTTCTTTTGGTATTAGGTGGCTGGTCTACTGGAGTTACCCGTAATCTTATTTATAATAATAGAATAACTAAACATTGGTGCTTGAAAGGATTAGCCGAGCCAAGCCGAGCTAAATTATGAACTTTCTCGAATTCGGCACTAGGAGTACTTTACATAAAATAACAAAAGCTTCATTGTGACAAGGAAACAATATCATTAGTAAGTAAATTTCCAACAATTTCATTGTACTGGGTAGGTATAATCCGATGCAGGTGTGCAATGTCGATTAAAAGAAACAATGAAGTTGGTTTACTTCACCAAAACAAACAATGATTCGTTATCAGTGAACCCAGGTAGTTGGGGAACTAGACTATAGATTCGGCACACGTGTGACGTATTTTCTTCTAAGCGCAGCTGCGAAGGCCTCCGCAGATGTTTTATGGCGCTGAACATTTCCAAGACGCTTTATTATTTATTACAATATTGCCGTTTAGAGCCTAATCTTCGTTTTTATTATCCAGAGAAACAATGGTCATCGCTGGGCAGTACTATTTTTGGCATACGGTCTGCAGATGGGGTAACTTGGCGTGGGAAAGAATTATTTTCACCGTCTTAATTATGCTTCTAAATTGGTCGGTAACGAAATAAAATATTTAGTTAAAGAAAAGAAAGGTTAGTTAGAAATAGTTCTGAAATCTGCAGTGATTAGGGATACATTGAAAAGGCAGAAATTCAATAATATTGCTTCGGATGACCATAAATCGAGCTTCGAGGGATGTCAATATGTTGCGTATACATTATTCACAATTCAGGGTTTTCAAGAATATTAGTAGATGGTGTTGAGTTTCAGAGTTTGAATTTGAAACAGTTGCGGTGACCGACTAGTCTAGGTTTGGCGGGATTTAATTTAATAAAGTTGTTTCTTTTATCGTATGATAAATATCACGAATTAATTGATTTTTGGTGCTACTTTTGGTTATTATTGAGATACTTTTTTGTTTAATTCAGTATCTATACGAACAAATTCTTTCAGGACGAACAAACTCATTCAGTAGGTAAGCACCTATTATTTCAACACCTATACGAACAAATTGTTTCAGTAGGTACCTATACAAATAAATTCTTTTTGAACCTATACGAACAAATTGTTTCAATATAACCAATACGAAGAAGTTATTCCAGTAGGTTCTTCTATTACTATCTTTTAGGTTAAATTTATCTCATATTAGCTGCAAATCGAGCATCACAGAGTCATACAATTTTTTTTTCAGGCGACCTGCGTATGCGCACGCGGTGACAACTGACACATAAAAAGTTTTGCCGCAAATGTTTTCCACTCAAGTACCTACTTCTCATAATCTAAAGCAGGTGTTACTTATGACCAAAAAACTTACAAAATAAAAATAAAAAACCACAGAGCAGTGCTTTAGTTAGAACATCTTTAAATAGGTAAAGGTATTGTCTATGTCAGATTGGCAAGCTAGTACCTAGGTACCGATTTTATGATAGTTTCAGGTTTATAGACACATATTTACAGGCTCAATCTATATATATAAAAGAGAAAGTATGTATATATGTTCCTTATATACTCCGAAACGGCTGGACCGTATTTTAATGAAATTTTCAGAGAATCGTTAGATTTACCCAGAGGATAATCCTGTTTGGTGGCGATCGGAGCATTTTTTTTTTTAACTTTGAACGACGAGAAGTTAGTCTATATATATAAAAGAGAAAGTATGTATGTATGTAGGATATAGACACCGAAAAGACCTGACTGGTTTTAATGAAATTTTCTGACAATCTTAAGATTGACCCAGCGGATAATCCTGTAAAGTTTGGTGGCGATCAGAGTATTTTTTTTTGAACTTTGAAGGCGGGCGAAGCCGCGTGCAGAAGCTAGTACGCTATAAACTAACATAACATTATGTCTTACTAACCTACCTTAACAAAATATTTAATTTTCAGGAATTATTTTCTTCTTTTACTAATATTAGGTTTAGGTATGTTCAGAAGTGCACGGACGTATTTCGGCTGAAATGGTTTACCTCATATTAGTTGAAAACCGAGCACCACAGAGTCATACCTCATTTTTCAGGCAACCTGCGCATGCGCACAAATGAAACATCAGATTTTTTTTTTATTGTAGATTGACACACATTTGACCACTATCTCACCTGATGGTAAGTGATGATGTGGTCGACAGTGAAACACGCTTGCCTAGAAGTAACCTATTCACTGTTGACTACAATTTTTCCCACAACTGTTTACCACTCAAGTGTGTACTCCTAGTTATCTAAAGCAGGTGTCACTTACGACCAAAAAACTTTTCAAAATAAACCGCAGGGCTGTAAAACTCTTAACTAAATAAACTTGCGAACGCGTTAATCTGCTGCAGTTAGAAGTTAAGAACATCTGTAGCGATGAAGCTAGGGGAAGACAGTAAGTATCTAACGCTTTGAGGATTAAGTCAGTAGGTACTTATAGCCTATAAGTATATAGTTAGTAGTATAAGTTATAGGTAAATTTCTACAAAAACTTTGAGATTGTTTATAAAATCGTCAGTCCTTTTAATTGGACTATGAAACACATTAGATTACCTATCTACCTAGAACTTTTCTTTGACAATAATAATAATTCTTCATTGACATAATGAATACAATTTATATTATAGGATTCCCTAGCACCTGCGCTAGTAAAACTGTGTTGCAGGTGCTAGTGTCTTCCCCGTAATAAAGTGACAGTAATCTTACATCAGACAGAATAAATGAAAATAATAGAAGAGTTAACAAACGTGCTGAAGTGTGCGTTTAAGTGTGTGTTTGTGTATGTTAGGGTGTGTATATGTGTGTATTTGAGTATATGTGTGTATTTGTGTATGTGTGTGTGCATGTGCTATGCAGGGTTGGTTATGTTTTTATGAGGTTTTCTACATCAGTATAGTCCATTGACTTTAGCCAGGTATACAGAATTACTTTAAATTTATTGTTATTCAATTTGCTTACCTTCAACAATATTTTGTTTGCATTACTGCAGCCGAATTGCGTCAGTGAATTCGGCAAGGCAAAGGATTTAACCCCATGAAAGAGTATGATAAACTATCTTTAAATAATTTAGGTATTGCCAAAAAATATTGGACGCTTTCATTTGTGAATACTGGAGATATCTCTTTTCGACACACTACACACACTAGTCACACTAGTCGAAAATTCTTCCATACAAACGTAGTCTAGGGATTATTCCACTGTTTGACGATGTACGTTCAAAATAAAAAGTGATATCAATTTGTCTTATATTAGTGTCGAAAGTTCCACATTTCGACACTAATTTTAACGCATTTTTGGGCGCGAATAAATACCATAAGACGACGGAAAATTGCAATACAGGGATAGATTAGTAGTTCAACAAAGCAAATAATTTTATTTTGAACAGATACGTTTAGTCGTTTTTTCATGATATCCAGACTCCCAAAGGTCTGTTTATAAAATTTCGCGCGCTTGGTTTCGTCCTAAATCATTATCCATTTCGCTACAAATTTGCAAAAGTGTGTATTCGTATGCAAACTAGCTTCCTACTGCTGATCACAGCATCTATCTCTTCCGCACGTGTTGTCGGTTGATATAAAATGCATTTTAACCCCGCGCACCAAATAGTTCGTGCCGTCGACTAGTGTACCCTTAATTGCCATTTTCATTCATGTTCCGCCCTAAAACTATGTTCCCTTATCGCTTACTATTTCGTGAGAAACTACGCATAACGGTAAGAGGTGTCGGTGTAAGTAGGTTTATGAATGAAGCTAAATTGCTTTAGTATCCCAAGGGCCACCGCCAGATGCTGACGATTTAGCTTGGGAAAGAAAAGACCGGTGTTTTTGAAAATATCTTTAACAATATTCGGCACACAAAACAAACGGCTTAGGGCCTGGATGCAATTACAAACACATGTTTCATTGTTTGGCTGTAAAATCATTACTCTAAATGGGTAGGTAGGCGCTTTGCTTGGGAACGAAAAAGCAACCGAGTTGGCAGTCAATAAAGAATTTAACGAAGTTCTAAATAATTTTTCAATAGGTAGATGCATTTACATCGGGCGGTCGCCCACTGCGACTTTTTGCAGCGATGCAGGCGCGGTAGTACAATCGCTATGTTGTCGCAGGTCATTATAGGTATCATCGCCCACGTATGTATGATTCGGCATCGCGACTAACGCAATACAGCATCGATACAGACGAGATGCAGCATCACTGCTGATTCGATATTATAGTCGCACGTTTGCATCGATGCAGACGCTTTAACATCGCGTACTGGTTGTCTGGTAGATATTGCTGTCAGCGATAAGACCGCCTTTGTAGTACCCATGATTTTGTAAAAGAGGTATGTAGGAAACTAATTTGGTGTACAATAAAGTATATTCTAATCTGAATCGATAAGCACGACTGCATCGCTGCAAAAAGTCACCGTGGGCGACCACTATAATCTAGACCCTAATGTAAGTCTAGATTAGTTTCCTTGTCTAATTATGTTTGATTCCATCCTTAATTACCTAGATGTAAGTGATCTATCACAATATTAGATAGATTCTTAGGTTCTTAAGATATTTCACACGGTATAGTTAACACAGATATAAATCTAACTAGATAACGCAAGTCCCTCCATCTGTATGAAAACCAAGCGAGCCACTTTTTCACAAACAATTTAAAAACAAATTTACTTATCAATGAAAGAAAACATTTCCAATGCCTCGGCCAACTTTTTCTATACATTCTTTACAGCTCAATATGGCATAAAAAGGCATTTTTCTAGATTTCGGTGGATTTCCGGTGCCGAATGCTAAATGATAAGCTCAGATTACGACCATTTATCGTAACTTAAGGGTACACTAGTCGACGGCACGAACTATTTTGTGCGCGGGGTTAAAATGCATTTTATATCAACCGACAACACGTGCGGAAGAGATAGATGATGTGATGAGCAGTAGGAAGCTAGTTCGCGTACGAATACACACTTTTGCAAATTTGTAGCGAAATGGATAATGATTTGGGACGAAACCGAGCGAGCGAAATTTTATAAACAGACCTTTGGCAGTCTAGATATCATGAAAAAACGACTAAACCAAAATAAAATTATATGCAACTACTAATCTATCCCAGTATGGAGGCCGTTTTGCAATTTTCCGTTTTCTTATGGTATTTATTCGCGCCTAAAAATGCGTTAAAATTAGTGTCGAAATGTGGAACTTTCGACGCTCATAACTTTCAAATTTTTTTTTTTTTACTTTTTTGCTTCCATACAGGACTCGATAATGATGAGACAAATTGATATCACTTTTTATTTTGAACGTACTTACATCGTCAAACAGTGGAATAATCCCTAGACTACGTTCGTATGGATGAAATTACGACTAGTGTAACCACGCAATGCGATTTGAAAAATCGCAATGCCTGCTAAGCCTTAGTCCGTTTTTTGGCACGCGAAGTAGAACATACAATCGCGTCATCTAGTTAGATTTATGTCTGTGGTAGTTAATATCTTTATCGTAAATGTCTACTTAGTTATGAAAATAGACAAAGTTTTGCTGTTGAATTTCATATTTGTAATAGAAACTATTTAAAAAATGTTCCGTGAAACGTTTGCATGACAAGTTTCATAAAGCTTTACAGCCTATATTAATCATCTGGGTAAAATGCATTTATCTTTGTTATATTTAGAGTTTGGATAATGAAGCTATTAATATTTTGTCGGGTAGGTACGTCACCGGTGTGGTAACTATTCCCGAAATAATTATATTAAAACTCAGTCAGCGTCTCGCGTCTATTCCCGCCCTTTCGTCCTTTTAACGGTTGAAATTCAAAATGAGTCATCGATTACAGTTTTCAAGATGGCGATTGATTGATTGTCGATGGTGTAATCGTTTTTTCAGTTTAAAATTGTCTCTCATAATCTCATTAGTTCATTACTTACAATCTGGACATGCAAAACTACAGATTGAGGTATATAAATAATAAATATGTAAAAATAACCTATTCTCCTTTAGATACTACCAGGAATAAAGGAATAAAAACCGGAAGCGTTTATAATGAAAAGGAATACAAACAATCTTAAAGCTTTACCAAGAAATAATGACGGTAGAAAATTCCACACTGGTGATTGGTATTTCATTAAAGTAAGTAAGCCTACAATCTCAAGATATCTACCTAATATTATAAACTGATGATTCACAAAACATCCGCTTACAGATACGTAATTTTTTAGCACCTAATAAAGTTTTCAGTGTAGAACGAAATAATAATTTCATGCTTTAGTTTGCTAAGCCCTTTGTTTAGCAGCAAATTTCTTACTGAATGTGGTCTTATTTTAACCCTCTACCTACATATTTATATGTACTTACTCATATACGGATTGAGGAGGGATTATATTCATTGTAAAAGTTCAATAGTTCATTTAATTTACTTGAACTTATCTGACAAATTGTGGGTGTATTACGGATTCACCTCTGCTTAATCTATCGGGGGATACAGTCGTGATGTTATGAGTCTTACCATCATCATCATTTCAGCCGAAAGGCGTCCACTGCTGGACATCTCGCATCCAGCGCCTTCCCAGCAGCCTAATTGCGTAGGTAAGTGAATTCTGCAAAGCAAACAAGTCGCAAAAAAAAAACAAAGCAAAGCATAAAGTCGTTTTTGGGAAGGAATCGACTTGTTTGCTTTGCAGAATTCACTTACGCAATTAGGCTGCAGGTCATCGGTCCACCTAGTGGGAGGCCTTCCAACGTATCGTCTTCCGGTTCGCGGTCGCCATTCCAGAAATTCGACATGCCACTTAAGTTTAGCAATTCTTCGGGCTATGTCGGTAAGGTTCTCCTGCGGATATCCTCATTTCTGACATGATCACGCAAGGAAACGCTGAGCATAGCCCTCTCCATTGCTCTTTGGGTGACTTTAAGCTTTCTGGTAAGGCCCATTGTGAGCGACCACATCTCGGTCTCATAGGTGATCACTGGCAACACACACTGGTCATAGACTTTTGTCTTGAGACACTGCGGTAAATTGGACGAGAAGATACCACGCAACTTCCCGAACGCCGCCAAGCCGAGTCGGATTCGACGGTTGATCTCTTTCTCGAAGTTAGACCTACCCAACTGGACCTTTATATGAGTTATGAGTCTTATGAGATAAAAATTGTTTGTAGTCGTATAGAAGAACATGTGCCTAATTTTTTAAATCTCATTTTAAACTAAGACCTTCTTTTATGATTCCTTAGTTTACTCAACCATTGGTTAAATATGCTAACCAATGCTTTCAAAATTCGGTAAAACGCGTTAATTCATTATGTTTTTTGTCTAAAAAATATTCGAATAATTAACTCTTCAATTTACTTCACCATATGAGATGCCAAAAATGTATGAATAAACGCGTTTTACCGAATTTTGAAAGCATTGGTTAGCATATTTAATCATTGGTTGAGTTAACTACCGATCAAAAAACTGGGCTTAAGTATACCTTTTTTTTGTTAGGTAAAAGGTTAATTTAAAAGAGCTAATCGATAGATTAACCTAAAACTAAAACGTCCGTTAATTCAAAACTAAAGCTGCCAGCAATTAACCCAACCGTTTATTTCAAATTCGGAAGACAATAATTTTAGATCATTGCTCAGGTTTAAATAGATCTCTAATACTTGCGTCTCGATCACTATAATTAGAAATGACGGTTATTTACGATGAATTGGCATTTCAGTACGGCTTGTGATGGAATCTGGCGATATAAATTAATAGGTAATTTGAAATTGCCTCGATCAGAGATTATTTTTGAAGATCATTGGCAAGAAGCTCGATTTGCGTGTTGATTCGCTGCACCATCATCATCTGCTTGTAGCAGCCACAGCTGGACATACCAATTTTCAATTTCACACCATTGCCATAGATTATACTTATACTGCAGAAACAAAATAGAAGGATGCATAAACAACCAATCATTGAACTCAGCTTATCACAGTCCACTGATGGACATAAGCCTCTCCCAAGTTGCGCCAGAAGGTTGGATAAAAAATATTTGATAATCTATCCCGCGTTTGATAAAGACCAACACAAAATATCTGTCACACCTAACACTGTGCAGGCTCCCTCACCATACCTATCTTAGTTAGTTAGTGAGATAAATAAATTAAATATTTATGATATACCGACGGCATCGCCTGCCATGGCCGTGGGACCGATCCTGGGAGGATTGCGTCACGGATATTTTTAGTAGCGGCGGGACGACGCGTCACAAAAAATCTTACAAGGAAGGGTGGCGCCTTAAATCAAGTTATAGGTGGGATTAGCGCTATATTTGTGAAGCTACGGATTCATGTCGAAGAGCTGTTAAGTTTGGTATACGCGTGAAGGTTGCAGATCTCAAGCGGTTTGCAAAATATGCACGGTCCTCCTATATGAAATAAGCATAAAATATTCAGATTATTTTAAAGACGTCACGGTGCATTGACTTGCCATTAGTTTGACACTGTGGCCGACTGAAGCAGCCCTCACAGTATGCGCGATCACCGATGCGATCGGTTATGGCGACCGAACACCATACCTACATATACCGATCTATGTATGCAGTAAATACAGTTCGGAGATGATGGACAAGATAAACAGAAAGCGATCAACACATCTCGCTATGGCCGTCCCTGTCTGGCACACGGCGGGCGCGGGGGGCCGGCTCGCTGGGAGGCGCGTTAGAGTCGCACCGCGGTGGAGATGGTTATTTTTTTGTATCTTGTCAATGAAGGGACGGGCAGGGGCGGGTCGGCGCGGGCGCAGGACTCGCTCGGCGGCTGCAGTCTTGCTGCGCTTGTCACACGCAAATGTTGCTCGGAGACTTGCGTTCCGTTTCTATAACTTACGCATTATGAATTACGAAATTTGTGACAATATAACAGTGCCGATAAAGCGCGAGGAGGATCTCGAGTATCCCGAAGATGACGACCACTACTACGGGTACGTGCCGGTAGAGGTCGAGAGACACTCTGAAGCGCCCGGGTTCGCGCCCTCCTCACCGACACACCTCATGGACCTCAGCAATGGCTCCGAGCGGCCTTCGCACCAGCACCCTTGGCCTTCAAACGTCGCGTTCGACGGAGATGACCGAGACTACCAACAAGCACCCTACGCGCCCTTCGATCAACAATTCATTGATCAGCGACAAAGACAAATTCCCAGAAGCTACTACTTTGATGACTCCAATTCTCAAGATCGAGTCCGTAGCTTTTATGAATCATCAGAAATGCCAAAGATGGGAGATGTCGTTTACAGAGGTACGGACGACCGGAGAGATGAGACCGAAGAACAAAGAAGATCGAGATCGAAGAGGTCGTCGAAGGCGACGCGAAAGAAATCGCAATCGTTTGAGGAGATGCAGATTCAGCGAGTGATGGCTAACGTGAGGGAGCGTCAGAGAACGCAGAGCTTGAACGAGGCCTTCGCGAGTTTGCGGCAGATTATCCCCTCGTTGCCGAGCGACAAGTTATCAAAGATACAAACTCTACAGCTGGCGACGCAGTACATAGAATTTTTATACCAAATACTGTCGAACAGTGATTCGGCGGGTAGCAGCGAGACTAACAGTGACGCGGGTAGTGAGCACGGCAAATATCTAGCGCAAGACAAGTTAAGTTATGCCTTCTCCGTGTGGAGAATGGAAGGCGAGTGGACAAATAATGGACAAACGTGATAAGTGATAACATATTGTGTTTAGTGACATTTTCGCCTAGTGAAACTGAAAAGACGCTTATTTTATTCCATATAATTACGATTGATTATTGTGTAAGTGAAGTGTTAATGACGAACAAATTAGATAATAAACAAAAGAAATTGATTATGTGATAGTTAATTAAGTAGTTAGGTATAAGAGACAAAATATGAATTGTAGATAACATAGGCATGCGATGGTTCTCCCCTCTACGATTTGATGACTGATTTTAATAAGTTTTGGGACGCTGATTACGAGAAAACATATCAATAAAATTTCAGCACGTCCAGATATTTTGTATATGAATGATGATATTACTAATCTACCAGGTAGATTTTATTGTTGGTTCCTGAAGCAAGATGATCTAATCTCACAATTGAAGCATTGGTGATAAAAAAAAAAATATCATTGGTACTTTTTATTTTTATTGTACATATTTAAATATAGTTTTGAAGCTTTTATGTAATTGAATATATTTTTGTTTTTATTTTTAATATAAATAAATATGTTAGCAAAATTTCTTTTTACGAGTTTTCCTTAAACGGCGTACAAAATAAACAGGGCGGCGGCGAAACCTAAGTACCAACATATTCATGATCAGCTCACTAAGATATTTTAATAATTATATATTTAGTTCGCGACTTCGCCCGCGAAAAAAGTATATTATCATCCCAAGGGAATAAAAACTATCTCCATGCCAAATTTCATCTAAATCAGTTCAGTAGATCCAGGGATTACCCCCTACAACTTCACAAACTTTACCTCTCTAAAATATTTGTATAGATAACCTGAGATCAGTCATCAAATCGAATGTGGAAGGAAAAACCTAAAATTCGCAGGTCTGCGATGAATTTATACGTCTAAAAACAAAGACAATATGTAGTATTAATGATTTATTGTGAATACAAATGTAGTGGCAACAAAACATACAGCTGTATACCAAAAATTTGAATAACAATTTGCCATTTCTAGTAATAAGAGATCTTTACTGTTGATTATAATTCCAATAAAAGTGATTATATTAATTATTTTGTTTATTTTACGGCATACTAAGACTAGGACCTTAATAGTTCATAAACATATTATTATATATTTACTGTTATCCATGATACATTCATTTTGTTCCACAAAATTAAATAAAAAAAAATACATATATATTTTTTCAGCTTAACTTCATATTTATAAAATATAATACAGACCAAAAAACCTTAAAAGTTTTGCAATGTGCGCATCTTTAAGACTTCATATCTCACCCAGTATTACCACAATTCTTTATTTACAAACACACACAAACATACATTTTTATTTACATTAGTTATTATTATTTAGAAGACATCGAAAAAGTGAAGTATTTTCCCTATAGATTATTTTAATATTTTATTTCGATTTGAATTGAATACATACAATTTCATAAGAATATTTATGTAGAAGTAATTTAAATGTCAATTTAGGTCAAATTTCATTACATATATATATGTTTTAAAAACTGTCGGATCTAAAGTTTAAAACCTTATCAAATAGTACTTGCTACGATCATTAACTCTTGGGAAAGGATAAAATAGTCTATATTAGTTGTCCTTAGTTCAGAAAGGAGTGTAAAAAACACGGGAATTTTTATATTTCCTTGTATTTTCACTAGTGAAACTCTAAATCGGTTAGAAACGCGTGGATTACTTTTAATATTGCTATGAATAGCACCGAATGCCTTTATTTTACTTCGTAGTAAAACGTTAGTATAAGCCGTCCGACTTAACTGTGCACCTGGCACTGTGACCGGGCGCATCCATGATTTGCAAGAGGGGGGAGGGTATCACCGGGGAGTTTATCTAAAAGGGAGGAGGTTTGGTGTAAAATTGCGTTTTTAGCCTATTTTGATACTTAAAAATATATGTAAGACAATCTTTCAATATGGGCAATGAGATTTATCTTAATGCTTTAATTCTATAATATAGAATATTTTATAACATTTTTGCTCAAGCAAGCCAGTGATAAAATGTATTATTTTTTGGACTCTGGGGGGGGGGGGGAGGGCTTCAGTCCCCTCAGCCAACCCCCGTGGGTCCGCCACTGACTAGACTATGACGTCACTCTGAAGTTTGGTTCGACTCTTGCAACTGAAAGTACGATAGGAACGCGGGGCGTCGCGCGGATAGGCGGGAGTGGGTTCGCATTCCAGAGAGGTGCACAGTTAAGACAGACGGAATTTAATACACGTACGACCTCTAACCAGAATCTTGCTTTTATTTAGCTACCTTGGAATAGTTAAATTAGTTGAAAATACTTGAGATTGAATGGACTAACGCTAAAATTCCACTATCGAATACTTTTGTAATGATATGCGGTGACAAATAGCTTTATCAGATACGTTTTGCTATATACATACTTTGTTGACTATAGACTCCTTAGGGCTCGGTCCCATTGAGAGCTATTGACTAGTAGATTTGTAGTTCCAGAAGAGCTATAGATCTTCAGAAATAAATATAATACATAGTTTACTAATAGTCCATTAGTTTGGAAGAAAAATAGCTTATGGCTCTCGATGGGACCTTGCCCTTAGTAAAGTAGAGTCTGCATTCCGCCTGCGAACTACAAACTTGAATCGAAGGTATATCTAATATCAAATTGAACCTTACTGGATTCTAATAAACACCCTATTATTATAAGTACTCCCAAAGTACACTACACTCACTAGTTTGATATTTTGTTAGATTCTACCAACATCTTGAGCTGTCATTGTGATTCAAATAACTTTACTGTCCCTAAGGTTATTTGAGACTTAAAAATGCTGGAGCATTTTGCAGAATTACTGTGGTTTTACTTCCGATTGTAAAGCTATATGGACAAAAAAATCGAATAAAAATTCTCCGATTTTTAGAAATAGAATTACAATCTAGTTTAACTACTGATTTTATATTTCGTTGACTAATCTGACATTTGCGGGGTTGCCACTTTATTGTTAAATTAAAACAGTGTCGTATCGTGAGTGATCGGAATTTGATCGAAAGTGGAACTATTGCACGGCAAAAAAAAACATTTCAACTCTTTTATGTCAGACTGAATTCTATCGATCACGTTTATATTGTTAATTTCTTATTAATTACAATAAAAACTTATGCACTGTGTGTATTAACACTGTTATATTTTAATATATATTACGTTTATATTCATAAAACATTTATTTATACCAATTAGTAAAATTAAATTGATGAGTCATGTCACTAAACAAATCAATTCGATGTATCAAATAATTATATGATTGAGCCTTACCTACAACAGTATGCTCCGCGCTTGCAACATTAAAAAAAAGTCTATTGGCAGCTGTCAGTTCAGTTTAGTCTACGAAATTAAAAACACAATATAGTTTAACAAGTTTTCATTATCAGTCTTATTGACTACCGACCAGTCCCAAATTTTCGATTGTCACCTCATTGCAAAAACAACAGATTCATTATACACCAATTTTTTTTTTAATTCATCATGTCATTTAAAAAAAAACTGTTTTAATATCAAAATTGGCCGAATCACAATAGCACCTCAAATATACAACATTAGTAACAACAAGTCTCCATATTTACATCTTACTTATCTATTGGTTTAAGGAACTATTAGTTCGTTGGCACTCATTCCCAGGTCCATCTGAAAAGAACAATGGTTTCGTAAAATATTATACCAATACAAAAAATATTCGAAGAATTATTCAAACTATTCAAAAATATAGTTTCGGGAAAATCTGATTTGTGCTTTTTAGGGTTCCGTACCCAGAGGGTAAAAACGGCACCCTATTACTAAGACTCCGCGGTCCGTCTGTCTGTCTGTCTGTCACCAGGCTGTATCTTATGAACCGTGATAGCTAGATAGTTGAAATTTTCACAGATGGTGTATTTCTGTTGCCACTATAACAACAAATACTAAAAACAGAATAAAATAAATATTTAAGTAGGGCTCCCATACAACAAACGTGATTTTTTTGCCGTTTTTGCGATAATGGTACGGAACCCTTCGTCCGCGAGTCTGACTCGCACTTGGCCGGCTTTTTTATGTTACAGTACGACCGATGAGATGATTAATGAAAAGTGTTTGCGCAGACATACTTTACGAACCAAATATATTTCTTCACGAGTGTACAGTACATGCGCGAAAGTTCGCAAAGCCTATGATCAGACGGGCCTCTCGTAGGTCGTACTGTAGAAGTTAATCATAGTGTTTCAAATTAGAAGAGCAGAAGTTATTTAAAATGTATATCAACTAAAATATAACTTAACTATTCTTAATATTATATTATGCAAAAAATCTCACTGTTGCTTTTAAACTTGACGTAAGCCTTTTAAGCTTCCTGGGTTGAGCAGCGAAACACCGTAGTTGCCGAAGTGGAGACTGATCTCTCACTTCCGGCTACAATAAAATCTATGGTCGAAAGTGAAAGCTTATGGCATGCAGTGGCTGCCTTTGCCGAACAGGTGATAGCAACGAAAAAGGCAGCAGAGCAGAGCGAGATGTCGTCCACTCTGCCAATACATGTCCGACGGACCGAGCGACCCTTGTAAAGTGACGTACGGGTGGCGGACTTGGGGAAGGAAGTCTGTCATCCGAGCACATAGGCCCGAGTCGGTGTCGCGTAGTGTTTCCACGCGCGTCTACCAAATGAAGAAAAGGTGAGGAGCAGCTCACTCCTCCCTTTGACCAGAGAAGGGTTTTGCTAGTACAAAACGTCACTACTGTGGTGATTGTGGAGTATGCGTATGCGCACCCCAGCTAGAAGTGACCAGGAAAAACACCGTGTGGTTTTAGTTAGTAGGAGTCTGACAGACTCCTCCGTCTGCCCCAAGATGGAGGATAAACATGAGGATTTCCACACGTAATTAAAAGGCCTTTAAGCGGCTTAAAAAAGGCCTTTTGCCTACCACTGTTGATTGTTACGTGCAGCTGCAATATATCATTATGTAAGTTTGGTTGTAGGCACTTATATCGAGAATCATTCGGTAAAATTAGAGTAAATCCTTACCTCGTGCGTCAAATCTTTGTCGAGAGCTTGAATCCCATCGGTGTCCTCGTTTGCTTTTATCATCCAGTCATCATTGCCATCAATCTGTAAATATTATTTTGACATCTATATTTTCTTCGCTTTTGTGCACGAATTTACCAATACAGCGGTTTTAAGAAATAGTGGTCCAAGGGATAATTGATACGAGTTTTGCATCCATGAATTCTGAAATCTTAGTCTACAGTTCTACACTAATATTATAAGTAGGAAAGATTTGTTTGTAATGAATAAACTCAAAAACTACTTAACCGATTTTAAATAGCAGAACAGCTAGTGTAAACTATTATAACTAAAATATTTTATTATCTACAACTGCAAAATAACCTGCCAGCCTGATTTAGGCTCTTTCTAAACTGTGATTCAAATGAGAAGCTAAATATCGTATAGATTGTCTATAATCATACTTGCATATTTTGTAATGATTGTATATTTTTGTTCTTTTTATGGTATGCATCGTGCCTGGCATGGTGCATTTCGTACGTTAAGCAAATATTACGCAAAACTGGAATCATCTGCCTGACAAATTTGGCGTGTCCGAATAATTTTGTTGCATAGGGGATGTCTTTGCCCAGCCGTGGAACAGCATAGGGAAAATAATAAAAACCGGCCAAGTGTGAGACGGACTCGCGCACGATGGGTTCCGTATCATTATCGCAAAAAAATCACGTTTGTTGCATACATATACGCTTCACTTAAATATTTATTTTATTCTGTTTTTATTTGTTGTTATAGTAGCAAAAGTAATACATCATCTGTGAAAATTTTAACTGTCTAGTTATTGCGGTTCATGAGATACATCCTGGTGATGGACAGACAGATAGACAGCGGAGTCTTAGTTATAGGGTCCCGTTTTTACCCTTTGGGTACGGAACCCTAAAAAATAATAAATTAACTACTCCAGTGATCACCATCAGCACGTACACATAGAGCCTCGCGAACTCTTAAAAGACCATCCCCTGTTAGCACATCTCTGGAGATGCATATTGTTCTTGATAATGAAGATGATAAACTCACCGGCTGTGATGGAGACTGCGCCGACTGATCTTTTACGTCACTGTGCGCTTGCTTGATGTGGTCCTTTAGTGCGAAAGCACGAGCGTAGCTGGCGCCGCACAGTTCGCACGAGAACTTTAGATTGTTCTGACGCGCGTGCGTTTCTGTGTGGACCCGCACCGCGTATAAGGATGCGAATGGCCTGGCAAGAGAGAATAGAAAAATATTATAGAATATACTAGGTGAAGATAACCAGTTATTGGCACTTTAAAGAGAGAACCTCCTCTAGCTCCGTAATCAAATACCTAGGAAATCATATTGAAATGCACTAGCATACAAAAATTATAATTACATCTAAAGAAATATTCTAATCTTTATTTTAAGAGTTATTTCATTCAGTAAAATAGTAATTATACATATATTTTCACTACAGCGATAAGGTTTACCTTATATTGTACACCGTGGCCGTCTTATTGCTGACAGCGATATCAACAAATATTTTTAAATGAAATTGTTGACCTTCATCAACAACTCAAGTAACATGGGACAAGAGCAGGAAGGTGATGATGTTGATCTTCATCATTGGATTATTGCGGCAAAACCAAATTTATTTTTCATTATGTAGTTGGACTCCGCCACTTAAACTAACAAAGCAACCATATGCCATCTATACAGGAGACAGACAGAATAGTATCTTTTTTTGCAAATTGTTTCTTTTCTAGCAAACCTCGACTTTTTTTGACATATCTTACCGAGATAGAAAACATGAAGTGGGAACAAGTTTTTCAATCGTTTTTGACATCCTGTGAATGAATAACCAAAGTGGTTTCGCGACAATCTATCAAGTTATACCGGGTGTAACTTTTTCAGAAATAGATCAGAGAGCTTTTTGTTTAATTTTTTTTCAGAATCAAAACCAAGGTGATGTGGAATGCTCATGTTACACCCACTCCTATCAAGGTCGGAGACTCTACACTTGACGTTGTGGATGACTATGTATACCTGGGACAAACGATCTAATTGGTTAGGGCCAACTTCGAGAAAGAGGTCAACCGTCAAATCCGACTCTGCTGGTCAGCGTTCGGGAAGTTGCGCGGTATCTTCTCGTCCAACTTACCACAGTGTCTCAAGACGAAAGTCCACCAGTGTGTATTGCCAGTGATGACCCATGGCTCTGAGACGTGGTCGCTCAAAATGGACCTCATCAGAAAGCTTACATTCACCCAAAGGGCAATGCTCGTGGTTTCCTTGCGTGATCGAATCAGAAATATAGATATCCGCAAGAGACGTGGCGACCGCAAACCAGAAGACTTTGCGTTGGAAGGCCTCCCACTAGGTGGACCGATGACCTGGTGAAGGTTGCGGGGATCCGCTGGATGAGGGACGCACGGAACCGGTTAATGTGGCGACGCATAGGGGAGGCCTATGTGCAACAGTTGATGTCTTTCGTCTGTTATGATGATGATGATTAATTTTTCAGCAACATGTTATAATGATTTCTTATTTCTCTGAAAGACATGTAGATGTAACAAAATAAATGTAAATAGTTCTTTAACTTACCTATTACAATGCTGGCAAGCAAACGGCTTGGTATGTGAATTCTTGTGTCCCGCTAGTTGCACTGACGTCTTGAACGCTTTGGGGCAGAACGGACACTTGTAGGCGCGCACCTCCGAGTGTGTCAGCAGATGGTGGTTGTATACGCTGTGTGCTTTGAACCTAGGACAGAAGTTTATAATAAAATAATCTTCATAGCTCTTCAAAGTACTGTTAATGTGAGGGCTGGCTGTGTATGGCGATAATATATTACGGATAGATATCACGAGATACACAAATCTGTGTGGCGCTTTCCTTAAAAGATCACCACTGAGAGTAATCAGTTAGGAAATACCGGCCTCATCTAGTTTAAATTGTCAAAAAAGATTGATTTGTAAAAGTGTTATTTTAACCTATTTGCAAAATAAATATAATTTATTATTTATCAAATATGCGTCTATACCTTAGCAACCGGTAACGTCGACGTCGTCGTAGTTGCTATGAGCAGTAGTTACTAATGCACACAATCAATGATAGGGAAATGCATAGCATTTTATTATTTGCTTCTTAAAATACTTCTTTAGCGATGAAGTTTTAGAGCTTTAAAATGGACAATTATGAAGAGTAATTTCAGTGTATCATAGCAGCTAACAAAGAAAATGGGCTTTTCGCGAGAGGGACAGATATATTTGTTTAAAATTGTTCTAAGTATAACTCGTTTGTTTTTCGATCAATTTTGATTCTGTGTTCTCTGTTAGTATTATTTTTATGTATATCTACTGATAACAATTATTTTTTCTCATGCATTTTCCCCATTACAAATCATGCATGTGTTTCATAGTTTTTCTGGTCAGGAGTTCAAATGACATCAAAGTACTGGCCTAATAAGCCAATCAACAGATCAAGTCGAAGGATCGGCTCGCAGTAGGATTCTCTCAAATGAGCTACAAGTTAATCTAAGCTAATATTACAAAGAAGTTATATTGTTGGTAGCTCAAAGTCGTAACCTCCGTTTTACCTCAAAAAAATACAGTTTCTCAGGGGTAGACCGCGGGCGTGAAACCGCGGGAAAACGCTAGTATCCGATAAACAGGTGTGCTACTGGAGAGTTTCTTGCGCCGCTTTTTATCATCAGCGATAACACTTACAAACTGATGAACGACGAGAGTTTCTGACAGAAATTACAGTAATACCTACATCTTTGTATAGTTGTTCTATCACACGATGACATGTTACGTGACTTTTATGACGCCGAAATAAGATCCATTTTGCTACGATTCACACCTCATCGTGAGATAGAACAACTATATTGGCATGTCAAAGTTATTATTTTTCCGCTATAAAAGAGATATGGAGCTATTACTGTAAATATAGCGCCAAGCAAGGCCAAATGGCCATTTAGGGCCAGCGCTCACTGACGGCATGGCACGGCAAAGCATTTTTACGTGGACAAATGATTTTCTACCTTGCCGCGGCACCGCACGGCACTTTTCAGCATACCAAATCATTCTGCCGCTGCATGCTGCGGCATTCATGTAGAAATAAAGGAATTTCAACGCTTAATTCATTGAAATAAGGTCGAAAATCATATGTCCACGAAAAATCCTTTGCCGTGCCATGCCGTCAGTGGGCGCCGGCCCTTATAGTTTATTTTATTCTCTTTTCCTCTATATTCTTTAGACTATTATTTGTGCACTAATAAATGAAATGGTCTATCTTAACTCAATTGCAAATGAAATGTACACTCAATTGGTAGCCAATAAATAAATAGAGTTGTAATAGAGATTTTAAAGAGATGGAGCCGTACTAGACCTATATTAGTACTAATCGCTAAAACATGCAGCTAAGGGATCTCTGCGCTGCCATTGGAAACGCCGCAGAAGTTTCGGGCCAACAAAATTTCATATACCTACTGTCGTGCTAGCGACACGCAAGAAGATGAAAAAAAGAGCGAGAGAAAAAAGCTAAGTAGCTAAGTGCTAAGACCAAACGATAATTTTTACTAGATAAATAATCTTGTCAAATTACTAACCTCTTGCCGCAGTGTGGACAGGCGTAGGGTCGTGCGCCGGTGTGCGTGCGCATGTGCAGTGTGAGACAGTAGGACACGCGGAACGACTTGCCGCATATCTCGCACGAGTGGGGTTTCTCACCTACATTGTGATCAAACATTGCTTAATGAAATGACGACAAAATTGATTTTAAAATAATACCCTATGTCCTGATCAAATCGAAGCGCTACGAAATTTACGTAGCCCGTAGAATACGACGAAAGGGGTCGTCCATTAATCAAGCCTACCCGAAATGACGTGTATTTTTTGGTACATACAAAGAAACTTTTTTTTTTTAATATCTTTGAATACCGATATAATTTAATTTAATTCTGGAAAATTAAGCACCATGATAAAAATGTCCAGACAGCCGCTTTTCAAATTAGAAATAGCGAGTTCGACGAAATAATAAATTCACGTGATAAGAATCTCACTACACCCCCCTCTCCCCTTGTGATATAACGTGATTTTAAGAACCCTTTCCTCCCTTTCGAACCTCGCCTGAATAATGGACGATCTCAAATACACTTGTATTTTTTTTTATAGATTTTACTTCTAGGAGTTGTTGTATTTCAGTGATAATAAGTCTTTCTCAATTCCATACCTGTATGTATCCTCTCATGTTTGACCTTTTCGTGTGGCCTCGCAAATCTTCTGTTGCAATACAAACAACTGTATGGCAGATTCTTATCTTGATTATTCAGTGGCGCCTGCAAAAGAGTGTTTTATTAGACATACCTGATTTACCACAAAATGGACAGAAGAATTTAAAAAAACCGGCAAAGTGCGAGTAGGACTCGCGCACTAAGGGTTCCGTACAATTATCGCAAACAACGTTAAAAAATCACGTTTGTTGTATGAGAGCCCCACTTAAATATTTATTTTATTCTGTTTTTAGTATTTGATGTTATAGCGGCAACAGAAATACATAATCTGTGAAAATTTCAACTGTCTAACTATCATGGTTTATGAGATACAGCCTGGTGACAGACAGACGGACATTGGAGTCTTAGTAATAGGGTTCCATTTTTACTTTTTGGGTACGGAACCCTAAAAAGGCGTCAAACACCGCATTTACATAAAAAATAATTCTGGGGACTACATGCTAACATTGTCAAACGTTGTTTTTTTGTGGTAGGGTCGCGTTTTACCATATCTCGACTGATGGCACAGATAATATAATACTAGCATACAGATGCCTCATTCCATACAAAGAAACCGTGCCGACGTAACTAGCATTTTTCGTCTGATGTTTTTGTACAACGAACGCGTTCGGTTCTGTTTCACGGTGATAGATGGTGTTAGCAGCGACTTGCAAGTAAAAGGGTTTACTAGGTCCGTGAATATTTTTTTCTTTAAATACAGAAGGTTCGTTTTATATTATTTATTTTGCACGTTTTTACAGTTTTTTGCACCAAAAAGTGTTACAATGCAAATTTAAACAATCCAGTGGAATGCCTCAGAAATAAAAACAATGCGCCATCTATTGGCATCAATTTTAAATGATGCGTTCAAATAATCTTTGAAATGTGAATTAAGAGCCCAATATTCAATGATTTTGTACTTAGGAATGCTGATTAAACAAGTACATAGAATTTTTATGTTCAATTCCAGAAAATGTTAATTTTACACACATTCAATAATTATACAATAATAAATTTAAATAAATTTTACACACTAAATACAGTGCAAATCGCGCCATCTAGTGAGATTTATTAGAACCAAATTTTCTTAGCGCTGACACCCCGTGCTGATGGTAAGCGATGAAGTGGTCGACGGTGAAGCACGCTTGCCTGAAATTTTCTAAAATCTTTTTATTACTTCTTTATTGGTCGTCCTCTCATATCATAATATATTTAACTCAGGCCATCCAAACGCACAAAGCGTTTTGCGTTTATGTACTTTCACTGTGCGTACAGGTAAGGAATGCCATACCCTGCCAGAGTTTGTATTGCCTGATAGCTACCAGTGGCGGCTGGTGGATCATAGTAGCAGTAGTGAACTTTACCGTTTCACTGGGTAATTGAATTAGATTTTCTAAAATTCACAGGAGCCTATGTAAATCGGCAAACTATCTCGCTAGCGACTTCTAATTCGACGCCAACGCCATCTAGTTACGTCGTTGTACAACTTGTAATGTTGGTACTCGACCCGAAGATAAATTTCGTTCGACAAACTTCGCCCGCTCTCGGTAATCTTCGGTTCGCTGGGACGGCGCACGAGAATGGTCATATTTTGCCGTACATTTTCTATTGAACTATCTCTGTCTCACGCGCCAGGCGTTTTCGCTTGTTTCTCGTAGAATAGTATGAACTCTCGCGGTGCGCTTTAGCCTAGCGCACGGGGAGTATTTTTTACAGCAATATACGTCTTATTACTTTAGCAAAGATCTTAAATTTGTTCGTCATAATTTCGTAAATATTGAATAGATCGTTAATCAGACATTTTTATTTTATTTCTATACCTATTCAAATCTGGCAGTTCAGTGCACGAGTGAACTTAAAGTACAGCCGCCTCTGATAGCTACAATCTGGGCGTCTTTTAATCAAGAGTGAATAGGTTACTTCTGCCTCATCGTCGACCACATCATCGTTTACCATCAGGTGAGATGGTGGTCAAGCGCTAGCCTTACTTAAAAAAAAAACTGGCCAAGTGCATGTCGAGCTTCGCACATTTAGGGTTCTGTACCAAACCGCAAAAATAAGTTGGTTGTAATGTGAAAAAAAACCGGCCAAGTACGAGTCGGACTCGCTCATCGAGGGTTCCGTACAAACCTCATCTTAAAGGTATATAGACCTGAGTATTTGATATGAATTTCAATTTAATACCTCTACGCGTTCATGAGGAAAGGGGTAGTAAGTTTAAAATTATTAAAAATATTTTTATTATATGATGTAACTAAAAAATTACGATTTTCGCAATTTTTCCTTTATCTGTGCTATAAGACGTTGCTTTGTACCAAATTTCAAGATTCTGAGTTTACGGGAAGTACCCTGTAGGTTATTATTCCCTTGCGAGTGTCGATAATTTGCTGAAATTTGTGGCATGAACGGCTGTATCTTTTGATTGCGTTGGCTTAGAAGTTTGATTTTTTCACAACTTTAAGGGACAGTAGAAAGTAAATTTGAACTTGATACCTCCACGCGTTCCTGAGAAAAAGGGTCTTGACAGACAGACGGACGGACAACAAAGTGATCCTATAAGCGTTCCGTTTTTCCTTTCGAGGTACGGAACCCTAAAAATGAAGGAATTTCAAAGAAAATGTCTGATTTATCAATATATATAATCTAGTAAAATATACAAGCTAGTAAAATATAAGCTAGTAAAATATACGCGATAATAAACATTATCACCAAATTTCAAGTTCATAGGTCAATGAGAAGTTAAAAAAAAAACGAAACAAAATTTTGAAAAAAAAATACCAAAAATACAGTATTTATCAACTCAACGAGCTCCAAACAATGATACCCCATGAGACAATTTTTTTTTCACGTCCTACTTTATCGAGTCCACCTTAAAAACATTAAAAAATATTTTAATATTTTGTATGGCATTGGTTCAACAAGATGCTTATATTGTGAAAATTTGAAGACTGTAGCTCCAACCGGTTTGGCTGTAAAACCTGTCTAACAAACGACGGACAGACAGACAGACACGTGAGTGACAGCAATAGGATTCCGTTTGTACTCTTGGGTTCCGGAACCCTAAAAAAGACTCCACAAATATTAAACTCACCTTATCCACATTGTGTACATTGGTATGCATTTCCAAATATTCTAATGAAGTAAACTTCTTATTACAAATCGCGCAGTTCATTTTCTCCGAAGTCTTGTGCGAGTTCTGGTGGATAGTCTTGTAGTCATTGGGGATCATTTTGTTGCAGACCGTACAGCGGTACCTGCCTTCACTCACTTCGGAGCCGTCTGTGTTTTCCACTGGAGGCTCTATGGGACGTGATCTGTTGAATTTAAAAATAATTATAAAGGGTCAAATTGAATAAGAAAAAGAAAACTCCGTAGAATAACGATGTTAATGAAGATAATTAAAAAAAAAACTCTATGAAGTTAAATTTCTTAGGCACCGATTCGATAATTGCACGACAATTGAGAGTGAAATTTCAAGAATGTCTCACGTTTAAATACATTTCGTTACATGAGTGAGAAGAAAGATATAGTCTTTCCTGCTCTCACACTAAATCACTCTTATTATTATTTTTTGGGTAGTTTCACATTACGTGAACGGTGCTGCACGCGCAATTTTTTTATTTCAATCGAGTAACTGCAGGTAATTTCTACCTTATTACTAATAAATAAAGGTTCATATTCGTATGAAGTGTTAACTTTACTCGGGTTTAAGCCAAAGCAAGCAAGGTGTATAAATCTTACCCAAAAATATCTTGAACTAAATAGCGCAAATGTAGCAACGCAGTGCGCTATAATAGCGTACATGCACAAAAATCATCAGAATATGTCTTGTATAAAAAAGGTGTAATATAATAAAAAATATCCTTTGTTTC
Organism: Orthosia incerta; assembly: GCA_948252205.1. Classification (NCBI taxonomy): domain Eukaryota; kingdom Metazoa; phylum Arthropoda; class Insecta; order Lepidoptera; family Noctuidae; genus Orthosia; species Orthosia incerta. The sequence goes on from OX411759.1 coordinate 11,293,935, forward strand.
CAAAAAGTGCTTTGTATTACTTACTTGACAGGATCGTGCATCCGTTTGTGCAGTTTCAAAGACTTGTTAGTAGGGAAGACTGTGCAGCATACTGAACATTCGTATGTTATGGGCCCAGTGATAGGATCTTTAACAAAAAATAAAACAATGAGTCTTATTTAGCAAATTATTAATTCAATTTTTATATAGATAATTCGAATTTAGAAACTTCTAAACAGTACCGAGATTTTTATAAATAAGTGTACTAGATTCTAGTGACCTAGTAAAATCTGTCTAGTAAAGGATGTGCGTACAGCAAAGGAGTGGAATACCCTGCCGGAGTCTATGCTTTCCAATAGCTACAGCCATTACTCCATTTGAATAAAAATTTGAAATTGTTACAACCCCTTTTTACAGTCCGTTTATCCGATTTTGAGTTCTATTCCGTAAATATAAGGATGGCATAAAAAGCATAAACCTGTTACCAAAACTGTTTAATACAGCTGTCATTTGTCATATCACCTACGCAATAGAAGTCAAAATCGGTTGAACGGGCTGTAAAATGGGATTATGTAAATGTCTAATGTTATCTCAAATGGATTATAGGGGTATTTAACCCAAGTAACACAGGAAGCATTTTAACAAACGAATAGCTAACTTATGTAGAACTTAAGGTCCGTGTAAACTCTTATATAAGCTCTCCGAGCATCCTGACGCTTTATATTGGCATTTTTAAACCATTATCATGCTTTACACTGTTTAACGTTTGGATAATGGCATATCAAAATGCTTTTGTAAAGCCTTTAGTTTTATTTCAGCAAACCACAACGCAGCTGTAAAGCTTTCAGCTGTTTTTAGTGCATTTGGAATTACAATAGCATTTTTCAGTAATAAATACATGCTTAATGCTGTTTAATAGCATATACATAAACCATTATAATGCCGCGTAAATCCGCTATACAGCTTTCAGCTGTTTTTAGTTCCTTTGGGTCTACAATAGCATTTTTAAGGCGTAAGATAATGCCTTATGCTGCTTAATAGCATAAACTTGTGCCGTTATACAGCTTTGAGCTATTTTTGGTGCCCTTTGTTGTTTAATAGCACTTTTAAGTCGTTAGTAAAAGCCTAGACCTGCTGAGCAGCATAAACGTGAATCAATATAATGCTTAAATTTTTAAAGATCAACTGAGTTCTGTTGTATAGCTAGCAGCTCTTTAATCAAATACACGTGAGTTATTGTAATGCGTAAAGCTATATATAGGTTCATTTTACTAAATTCGTAAAACCATTTTTCGGCCATATTGAGGAAAATCACAACATGACCTATAAACATGCTTTCTTTTTTTGAAGGCACCATAATTATTTTTATAAGCCACGCACAGGCATATGGAGATCATGCGTTTAGAAAGCTATTTTATCAACAGACTGTACAAGGAAAATGGATACAAATTGTACAAAAAATACTGAAACGGGTTTTTTGTTTTGCTCAAGGATCCCCAAAATTGCGATCAAGTAATAGCACTATTTCAGTCTACATCAAGTCTACTGGTATACTGGTGAACCCATATATAACTACTTTATAGACAATGGCACTACAGTGGTTCATAAAAAGTCTTCTCTCTGGTCTCTGGCTTAACAATTGTTCACGTGTGAGTATTTATACTGCTGGCGGCATTAATTAGCCATAATAAAGGCTCACCGGGCTGCTACAGACCGACACCATTTTGTAATTATTTTATATCCAAAATGTATTATCATTCAGACCTATTTATGAACGCAATAGGCCTTTATAATAATAAAATAACTTAATTTAATACTGTCCAATCAATACTATTATGTTAATTGTGCAAAATTCATTCTATACTAGGAATACACAATTGTTTTGGTTATTTCACACATCTATTTCAATAACATTTTTTAACAAAACCACAAAATATCGAAGGCGCGTGAAAATTTTAAATGAAACTGATATAGACATTCACAGTAAACTACTTTGCGCAGTAATATTTGAAGGCATGAAATAACAAAAGAGTCAAAAACTTAAACAGTATTATACATTTTGTTTTGATGCAAAACAAATATGGTGTCTCTCCCACAGTTTTGTTCGTCCATATTATATTGTGAGACAAAGTAGTTAAATTACAACGATAATTTATTATAACATTTTTTTTATTTTTTTTATTCGAGATGGGTTTTGGGTGATGGGTTGGGTTTTGTTTTCTATTTGTACCGTGGTATTAGAGATGTTTTTGCAATAATGTAGGGTTTAGTTAAGTTCTAACTGTGAACACTTAAATAGCTCCAATAATTCTTTTACTTCATACTAATGCTAGTCTAATGCTTTTGTAATGCAATTAACATCTCCATAATCAATAATATTGCTAGTATAATGCTTCTGTAATGCGATTGGTAAATTCATTGACCGTAATATAGCTTCTTTAATGCGATGGGCAACTTCATTGACCACAATAGTGCTAATATAATGCGCCTGTAATGCAATTAAACAACTCTTGTGAACGTATTTAGGATCTAAAGCCGTATAATTTGTGCCCAAATAAGAATTACAGTAGCCGTATACCTAATCGTTTGTAATGCTAGTATAGAACTAACTCAAAATGCGAAAACGATACAGAAATGCTGTAAGTCAGCCGTTATACTGCTTTGATGTGTTACTTGGGAAGTTGCACCGCAGAAGACACCCTGGGCGTCGGGAGTCGCAAGTCGATTCCCGGCCACCGTAGGCGCGAGTTTGCGGACGGCGAGTAGTGGGTAGCTCGCCGTCCGATAATGACCAGGCCCGAGTCGACGGCGCGTAGTGTTCCACGCACGCCTCAAAGAGATATCAGCAAAAACTGACGGGCTCCGCTAGAGCTAATGCTTGTCTGGGTCACGGATAAATTTAAAAGAGAATTACCGCAGAGCTGGCAGAAGCAACTGAAGAAACAGGCACACCTGTTCCTTCAGTTGCTGTACCTGTGGGTTTTAGTCAGTAAAAGTCTGTCATTGGACGATTAACTAACCACAAAAAGGGATCTTTAAGTCAAGACTGAATAGGTTACTTCTAGGCAAGCGTGCTTCACCATCGCGTCGACCACATCATAGCTTAACATCAGGCGAGATAGTAGTGTGTGGATAAGCGTCTCTGTTTCAACTTGGCCAAAAATGACTTCGTATGTTTGTCCAGCAGGCTTATTACGTATCTTTTGCAAGAGCAAAACGATAGCGATCAAACGCTTTATGTCATAAAAGTCGGAATTACCTACAGTGGTAGGTAATGCCGACTTTTATGGTAGGTTCTATACAATCGTTTGCTAATCGCTCGCTGTTTGTCAAAGGAACTTATTTAAAAAAAAAACCGACAACAACTCTAAAACTTTTGTATTGAAGAGCAATTATTGCGCAAAAATCGCTATCGTTTTGCTCTTGCAAAAGATACGTAATAAGCCTGCGGATGTCCGGCTGTTCTCCTCTACAGGTCGCATTTCTCAACCGATTCTCGTGAAATTTTGTGAGCAGATTCGATAATTATATGGCAATTTTTTGTTCATTCAGTTTTTGTAAATTTGTTGTTCCCAAAAACTGAATCGGAAAAAAAATATAATAATACTATGCCACTAGTAATAGGGATGTTTCCTGAGTAGAAAAATGAATGATAATTCTATTTACTCCGTCAGTGTATCAGATAATATTGGACACGTTTTTTTGCTTTACCAAATCAATAAAAATTTACTATGGTAAAGCGCATCAAAATTCAGGAGTGAAAGCTTGTGACGTCACTTGTCAGTATAAATTATACTAGCGGCGTGACATCACACGATATTTCAACGCATTATGTCGTCGTCACTTTATGCTTGTGTCAAAAGAAAAAATACTTGTCCAATATATTTTATGAGCACTGGTGGCCCAGTGGTATCGGCCGCGACTTAACAAGTTGTAGGTCGTGGGTTCGAACCTAGGCAGGCGCTTTACTTTGTGTAAATTATTTCATCACCACTGCTCTCAAAACATAGTGAGGAAACCGGCATGTCCTAGAACCAAAAATTCAAAGACATGTAACATCCACCAACCCGCACTAGGCCCGCGTGGTGGATTACGGCCCATTCCCTCTCACAGAGAGGAGGCCTGTGTCCCAGCAGTGAGAACATTAATAGGCTGATGATGTGATATGATGTGATATTTTATTAATCTACCTAACGGACGAAATCAAATTTTCAGTCAAAGGGTAGTTACCCTATTATATTGTTGTACATACCTGTTCGAACCTTGTGCGCCTTCATGTGTGCACACAGAGACTTTGAGTTGTCATACGCCACAGGACAGTACAGGCACGGGTATTTTACTAGAAGAAAACATCTGTGATTAAATACAATACAACATTCATATATGGAACAACAAGTACATACTATTAGCACAGTAAAAATATACAAACAGTATGGAAACTACCTACAAACGCTCGACACAGCACACTCACGTACCGACGAGACCATAAAGGCCACTGACTTATAAACCTATGGACTTCATACCTACGAAATTAGCGTGCATACTTACAAAAATCGGGCAATTAAGATGGCTGCCCATTTGCACCCGTTTGACAGCACAACTACACAGATAAACGTAAGTACATATACGGCACACAACTACCAATTTTACTCGGCAATCAACATGGCGACCGGTCACGCATAGACATGATTTTGACGTCACTCAAAAGTGTTACCAAGTTTAGTCCTTGACAAACATTCAGATGTCTCTCTTTTCATATGCAGCTCTTGGTTAGTTAAAAAGAGACAAAACGCTTTTTGACATGCGTGTGTCGATATTATAGATATTTGTATAACTATTCTTCATATAGTAGAATATGCCGTCTTCATAGTTTTCCTACCTCATTGATAAAGGCACTTCTGCAGTGCTGTCAGTAGTGCGAGCTGCTTATTAGAGGTCTCGTCGATGTGCATGTTTGTGGGAGTGTGCCGGTTTGAGCGTTTGTAGGTAGTTGCCATACTGTTTGTATATTTATTCTGTGCTATTAGGGTGCTTTTCAGCCAAAGATGCCATTAAGGATTATAAATAATAATAGACTTCGTGATTCGTTTATCTAGCTTTTATATTATAAAACTACCGACCCGCTCCGGCTTCGCACGGGTAGTAGAGCATATTATGACTACATGTTTTTCAAATAAGTACCTATCTACCACAAACATAACAAAAAAAAAAAAACATTGAAATTGTCATCGGTGAGAGACCCGCGTCTGAATTTATTTTCGCACGCGTTCATTTCTATTTTGCGTTATCGCCTAAGGGCCAGCGCTCACTGACGGCATGGCACGGCAAAGCATTTTTACGTAGACAAATGATTTTCTACCTTGCCGCGGCACCGCACGGCACTTTTCAGCATACCAAATCATTCTGCCGCTGCATGCGGCATTCGTGTAGAAATAAAGGAATTTCAACGCTAATTTCATTGAAATAAGGTCGAAAATCATATGTCCACGAAAAATCCTTTGCCGTGCCATGCCGTCAGTGAGCGCCGGCCCTAAGATATTCATTTAAATCATATGGTGTAAAGGATGACCATACTCGTAATTTGCATAAAATGCTTAAGGTAACTAACGTATTTAAGTTGATAAGGATTAATACTGTATCCGTCTAAATAGCTTTCACATTACTGCATTGTCCGTGACCATTTATTTTTCTTAAAAAATAGATATATACCATCGCACTTTTCTGTAGACCTATAAAAGAGGAATATCCTACCATACATGATTTTGTTATATCTCATCTCAAAGAGATTAGGCAGCGTTTTCGATGAAAGCTCTCAGGCGGGTTGACCTTTGCTGACATATTCAACAATTATTGTCATATTTCAATCAATTTACACAAAACCTTAATTATACACCTAAACCTTCCCCATGGATCACTCTGCCTATTGGTGAAAACCGCATGCAAGACAGTTTAATATTTTTTGAGTTTATCGCGAACAGACAGACAGACAGACGCGGCGGGGTACTTTGTTTTATAATATGTAGTGATTGCATTGTAACGAGGACCATACATGTGTGCCACATTTCAGCTCAATCGGATTCTCGGAAGTGGAACAAATTTAACTTGCAAGATTTCATTACAGACACGGGGACAGGTGAAACTAAATAGAAGCTTGTAATAAAAGCGCGCTGATGTATTTTAAACCTTCGGTGTTAAACCGAGCGTTTATAAAAGAAAACTGGCCAAGTGCGAGTCGCGCACGAAGGGTTCCGTACCACTATCGCAAAAACGGCAAAAAAATTAATGTTTGTTGTATGGGAGCCCTACTTAAATATTTATTTTATTCTGTTTTTAGTATTTGTTGTTATAGCGGCAACAGAAATACAAAAAAAGAAGGAAAACCTGCAGCCGAATTGCGTAAGTATATTATCCAAAGCAAAAGAATCGATTCCTTCCCAAAAACGACTTTTCGTATCAATATGCACTACGTAAATTCGGTTTTGGGTAAGAATCAATTCTTTTGCTTTGGATAATATACTTACGCAATTCGGCTGCTGGACTTATAGTTGGTATTTGTGAGTCTGTGCTCCATTGGTGTAATTGCTGCAAGGCGTTCCAGTGCGAGGGTAAACAAATAAAATAAATAAATCATCTGTGAAAATTTTAACTGTCTAGCTATCACGGTTCATGAGATACAGCCTGGTGACAGACGGATCGTGGAGTCTTAGTAATATGGTCCCGTTTTTACCCTTTGGGTACGGAACCCTAAAAAAGAGCTCCATTTGGTCCAACTTATCTACAGATAAGTCAAAGAGTGTGTATTAACATTAGTACTATTTTTACCCGACTACGCGACGCAAAGTAGGGTAATGTGTTTATCAGACTATGTATGTATGTTTGTTCCTATGTTGCGTTCTAGCAACCAAACGCGTAGGCCGATTTTTACGTCAATCGATTCGTCGTAACCTTGCGAGGGCTACATTAAAAGTGAAAAGGTGAACGCGCTGGCCCTTGCGTATGACGATGAAGCCCCCACTCCTGAACTTTAATGCGCTTTATCTTTGTAAATTTTAATTGATTTGGTAAAGCAAAAAATACGTGTCCAATATTGTTTGATAATCTCACGGACGGACTAAATAGAATTATAATTTATGTACTCAGGAAACATCCCTATTATGTTTCCTTCTGTCTCGTGCGACTGCTGACTTCTGAGCATGAGGTCCCGAGTTCGATGCTCGGGTCGGACATTGTGATTGGGTATTTCCCTCTGGAATTTCAGTGTTTTTGGAATCGTTCGTGGCAATAAGCTCGCTCCAGATTACATGTGACTTAAACAATAAAAATATTAATTAGAAATCTTTTTTTTAAAACAAGCTTTTTTCGTATTACTCTCAGCAAACCCTTTCATTTGATACACAAAAAATAACTAGTCCGCCATCATGGACCATCCACCATATTGGATTTAGAATGACGTCACTTAGCTAACCATGCATTGTCATCCAAACTTAAACGTGTATGCAAAATTTCAACTTTAAAATATAACTTTAAAATTCAGTTGCAAGATTTGACCCGAATACACTAACATACATACATTGCAAGTTAATTAAAAGCTTGGTAAAACTGGCGACCTGTGAGTTTACTATACGTGCACCACCGCCTAACTCTTGGAGGAATACAGGGTGTCTATTCCCTATCCCCGTCAAAAAAGTTACGGGCTCGTCCGAAAGTACTCCGAAACTTCGAGGGTTTCACCCCTACTCCGTAATGATTCAATTTTTCGGGCGGGTAAAAATTCGTCGGGAGTAGGTACAACTGCCAAATTGTGTTGTCATTCATTAGTAATTCGGGCCCCGAACGAATCATGCGTCCGTATGTGATACGTAGAAGGAAACGCCCGTAAAGAAGACCGAAACTATATGGACTTCGTGCTTACAGAATATGCCCCCTGGTTTGATGGTATTATGCTAAGTTTAATTCTTCTTCCTGCCCTTATCCCATGTTACTTGTGGTTAGCACAACACGCTTCTTCTTTCATACCGTCCTGTCCCCAGCCACGCTATCACTGACTCCTTTTTTTTCATGTCACTCCTCACACAGTCCAACCTTCTTTTCTTTGACCTTCCCCTCCCTCTTCATCCATCCACATTTATTTTTATAACTCTTTTAGTAACATGCGTTTCATACCTCCTCATCACATGACCATACCAGGACAAACGGTTTCCTTTCAACATTTTTGCCACTGGCGCCACTTTCAAACTTCGTGTAATAAACTTATTTCTCACTTTATCCATCCTCGTCACTTCGCACATCCATCTCAAAATACTCATCTCCGCTACATGCAATCTCTTTTTAACCGACTTTTTATCCATCTTTTTCACAGCCCAACATTCTGATTCATACAGTACGACAGGTCTAATCACGCTATTAAAGTACAGTTCAACTATTTTCGGGTTCCCTCTATCTAGCAGAATCTTGCTGCTCCGAAATTTATATTGGTCCAATATTGGAGGAGGAAAGAGACGAGAGCCAAACCTCGAATTATGACTTTTTACTAAGGAAATTTAGTCGGCACTCTCTGCCCATATTTCCTCTTAAGATAGCAGAATTAAATTTGGCATAATTTCACTTGGCATTTTATGAAGATGGCAGAAATTAATTTGGAATAATTTTATTAGGCATTTCTATAAAATATTGTCTTAAAAAGTCATTAGGTTGTGTTACAAAAGTTAGAGATAGAAACGAATCGCTGCAAAACCGACTCCACGTAGTCTTGTCTGCCCTACCCTTAGAGTGTAATTTAAGCCCGCGTGGGACCGCCGGAGCCCCGCAGCCCCGGAACCGTGAAAGAAACCATGCCTGCTGCTTGTTTGCATGCTGCATGCATGGTGTATACTTGTTTGCATGTTTGCATGCTTCATACAGCGAAATAAAATCATAAAAAACATTGTGTTCAATCAATTTTATTATTATGGTAAAAAATACAAAATTATTCTAACTATGAATTTTCTGTAATGTGTTAGATGAGTATTTCAATTAATATGGATATGAAATGTATGCCAAAAGACGATTCTGACTGTGAACTTTCTGCGATATGATGGTTCTGCCTTTTAATGATTATCGATATGACATTTATGCCTAAAGATGAATCTGACTTACAAAATAATTTGAGTTTTGAATGTATGATAAATGAGTGTTTCCCAAACGATTTTCTGCGTAATGGAGTTTATGCTATCCGTTGTTATGCATATTATGACATAAAATGTTCTGCTATAAAAGGTATCTTAGAGGTGGTGGATGTTATAAACAAGCAGTGTTACCTGAATTTATGGTGATGAAGGTGTTAGAATGAGAAAGTCACAGAATTACGAAAAACACACACTCAGTCACTTGTATTGTAGTTTTAGGCATGCATGCATCAGATATTTAAAGTTCACAGTATATTATTATTAAATTAACACACGCGACAATATTGGTTACGATATTTTCTTCGAGATATAAATGACAACTTCACTTTTATGAAACAATAGAAAAAGAACTTCTTTTCGCAAAAGGAATGTTTAAAGGCTGGCAGCAAAGAGTTTTTATTGATGCTCCAACCTTAACACTTTCCCTCATCAGGAAAGACTCTGCAGTCCCAATTGAGCTCTCAAACTATTGAGCGTCGGCCTCGGAACCGCCTTGGTCAAAAGGTCAGCCAGTTGATCAGTGGAGCTGGTCTTCTGAACATCCACTAGACCCTCTTGTACTGTCTCACGAACAAAGAAATGTCTCACTCTAATATGCTTTGTTCGTTTGTGAAATTCTGGATTGTGTGCAAGGCGTATGGCGGCTTCGTTGTCTACCTTAAGTGTGGGTATACCTTCCAGCTTCGTGAGTTGGCCGAATAGCCTTTGAAGCCATACCAGTTCACGGGCGCCTTCGCTCGCTGCAACAATTTCAGCCTCTGTTGTTGAGATTGCAACCGATGCTTGTCTTGGCTTAACCAAGAAACAACTCCTCCAGCAAACAGGCATGCTACTCCTGAAGTGGAACGTCCAGTTCCTTCGTCTCCGGCGTGGTCTGCATCACTGTAGCCTTCAATAACTGCTCTTGTAGCATTATTTGTATACTTGATGCCATAATCAGTTGTCCCTTTCAAATAGCGGAATATTCGCTTGACTCTGAGCCAATCAGCGTAGGTTGGATTCTCCAACTTTCTTGATACCACCCCAACAGCATATGCTATATCTGGGCGTGTACCAGTCATGAGGTACGCCAATGCACCTACAGCTTCTCTATATGGATATTTTTCACCAGGATGCTTTTCTGCAACTTTCCCTGTTTCAGAAGTCTTCTCAATCGGTGTTGAAACGGGATTGCAGGTTGCCATTCCAAATCGTTCCAGGATTTTTCTGGTGTAAGATTGCTGCGATATGGTTATAGAGCCATCTGTCGCCTGAGCAATCTCTAATCCTAGGTAGTATGATGCTGACTTGACGGTAATTTTGAGCGTAGCACCTAACTCCTTAAGGAATTGGTCCGCCAAAACTCTATCTGTAGTGGCTACGAGTCCGTCATCTACATATAAAGCTATAATTATTTTCTTGTCTCCTACAGTCTTCATATAGAGACAACAGTCAGCTGCATTTTGTGTGAAGCCTTTCTCAATAAGGATTTCATCGAAACAAGAGTTCCAGCACCGAGGTGCTTGTTTCAAGCCATACAGACTCTTCTGTAATCTGCAGACTCTAGAACTCCCATCGCTAAATCCTTCAGGCTGCTGTATAAAGATTTCTTCTTTTAGCTTGCCGTTTAAGAAAGCTGTTGCAACGTCAAACTGAATTAAATGCAACTTCTCTTTGGCGCTAACACTAAGCAAAGCTCGAATTGTAGACATGCGGGCAACCGGGCTAAATGTCTGTTCGTAATCAATGCCTTTGCGTTGTCTGAACCCTTTAACTACTAGTCTCGCCTTGTACTTGTCGATAGAACCATCTGGGTTTCTCTTTATTCTATAGATCCACATACTAGGTAGCGCCTTTCTATTTGATGGTAGTTCGCACAGTGTCCAAACCTTATTCTCAGCTAGGGACTTCATTTCGCTCGCCATGGCCTTTTGCCATTCGGCATGATCCTCTCTGTGAGTCGCTTCTTTATACGTTTCGGGAAAATTATCGGTCCCTATGAAACATACATAGTCTTCTAGCCTTTTTGGACGCTGGAGTGTTGCTCTGTCCCTCAGATTATATCGAGGCAAGGGTTCACTAACTTCGAAGTTTTCCTGAGCGTCAGTAAAAACGTCATCTTCGATTGATAGAGGTACTCTCTCTTGTACTTGATCATAAGTTGACAAAGGAGCTTTCTCTGAGTCGTGCTCTTCTTCTAGCACATGGATATGCTCTTGAACTTGGTCTTCATTGGTTTCTGTTAAGGTTGGAGCATCAATAAAAACTCTTTGCTGCCAGCCTTTAAACATTCCTTTTGCGAAAAGGAGTTCTTTTTCTATTGTTTCATAAAAGTGAAGTTGTCATTCATATCTCGAAGAAAATATCGTAACCAATATTGTCGCGTGTGTTAATTTAATAATAATATACTGTGAACTTTAAATATCTGATGCATGCATGCCTAAAACTACAATACAAGTGACTGAGTGTGTGTTTTTCGTAATTCTGTGACTTTCTCATTCTAACACCTTCATCACCATAAATTCAGGTAACACTGCTTGTTTATAACATCCACCACCTCTAAGAAGGTAGACCTACTATTTTCATAATGTCCCTCGGCAATCATCGCATTTCCGAATACAAACGAATGCTAATTGCCATGTCCATCAATTATTAGATTTATCGTGTATAATAATTTGAATTCAGAATTAAGTGCTTTGTTGTTGTTTCGTTTTGATGTCCGTGTGAAATATATAGAGCTGTAAAAATAGCAGCTTTAGTAGCTATCTGCCCATTTTTATAATAAACTAGCTGACCCGGCAAACTTTGATTTGCCATTAAAACACCAAACATTCATCTACCCTACTTACCCTACCCTACCCCACCTACCCTACCTTACCTATGTAGGTAAGGTACAATTTATTTATTTTTCTTATTTTTTTTATTTCATTAGAACCTTCTCCTAACAATAACAAACACAACAAAAAAGAATTAGCGAAATCGGTTCAGCTGTTCTCGAGATTTCTATAGTATACTTCCAGGTTGATTGAGAGCGTCCAGTCTGCATCAAGTGCAAAGGGCAACTGAAAAAATCCGACGACTGGCGAAACACGAAGTTTGCCGAGGGACAATGACAACGAGGGAAAATGTTTGTATACCTAATATATACTGTTGATACACCTAACAATTTTTTTTTTACTTTTCCCCACACTAGAAATTTCTTCCTGTATCGTGGGTGCGTTTACAAACATTTAAAACTCACATTCGAAACCCAGATCCGAAACAAGTATCAGTACGCCTTGTATGGCGTACTGATACTTGTTTCGGATCTGGCGTACTGATATTTGTTCCGTGCGAGAATCCAACCCTCGACACGCAGCGCAGCAGTCGATCGCTCAACCATTGCGCCAACCGTGTCGTAAAAATAATAGATACTTACATTTTTTACATGGATGTATTTTGAACTCATCTAAGTTGGTGACGGATATGTCACAAGCTAAGCACTGGTACATCTTGATGGCGAAACCGCCTTCCGTTACCACTTCTTTGACGACCACCTTGTGATATGGCCCGCTTTTATCTGTATAAAAAGAAAAAAAACATTGAAATTCTTATATATTTTCTTATATAAGTGTTCGTCTATTGCATTCTATTTTATTTTATTTTTTAAAGAGAAGAATAATTTAAGACTGCTTTTTAGGTTGTAGCGGAAAGGTGAGATCATATTTAAAAAAAACCAGCCAACTGCGAGTCTGATTGGCTCACAGAGGGTTCCGTATAAACAGCTATATTCACCAAAATAAATAGGTAACATTACTAACGTTCATAAACAATGAAAGCACTAACATTGCTCTAACAAAGGGACAAAATAATAAAAGATGTGTGTATTTTCTGTCTTTAGGGTCTAAAGCTGAGTTTGCTCGCATTGCTCGCTCACTTCAGCTCCCGTCATCTCCTTCGAACCTAACTTATCCGTGTCGGTGTGCCATTCATAATAGAACATAGAACATAATTATCGAATTGCCCATCCGTTACTTAGCAATATTCATAATGACCAGACAATGTGATAAATATAGAAGTTTAAATCAGTATTCATTTCATTGCCCGATTTGCCTTGACTAGATTCATAATGCCCGGGCATTATACATAGTGCTCTGATTAATCAATTGGTCCATGACATTTATCAACCGCCGTGTTTTTTTTTCAAATATCCAAATGCAACCATTTAGCTGGCACTCACAAAAACTAGCAATTTAAAGCTTAATATTACGCAAACGGATCCCTGAATGGTTTTCGCAGACCCGTAATATTTTTGAATGTCCTATCTAACGATACGCCACACCATAGGATAAAAGAGAAAAATAAAATAGCCCCAGTTTACGAGGAATAATAAAAGTTTTTTTTTCTCTTGTTTTATTTGGCTTATGTTTAACTTACCACCAGATATAGTAACATATAACAGACAAAAATAGTAAATGATCACCAAAATTAAACCCGCATCTTATTGTAAAATTATAACCAAAGTTTTAACATCTCGCTATCCTGTTTAGGCAAAATGACTCCAAATAAATCATTGTTAACCCAAAAGTAGTAAATGATCACCAAAAGTAGTAAATGATCACCAAAATTAAACCAATGACCAAAAAGATTATAAAATTTCTGGGAGCAACTTGGAAGTAGCGCTCGCCGGCCGCTGCCGCGGCACCGCTCGCTTTGCTCGCTCGGCTCGCGCGCGGTTGGTCACAGTTCTAACCTAACCTAACCTATTTTACAACATTAAATAGCGCAATAATTTGCTATTAAAATTTGGTGATCAATTTACTAAATTTGGTGATCAATTTACTAAATTTGGGTTTCATAGTACAATTTTAGGTAATAGAGGTTATGGTCACAAAGTAATTTTAGGTGGTCATTATATTTATCCCCGTTTTATTTTACCACTTTGTCGGCGTGATTAATTTGTATATCCAGGCCAAATTATAGCTTTCTAGTACTAAGAGTCTCTGAGCTAAGCTGCGGACGAACGGAGGGCCAGACGGACATGGCGGAACTTTAAGGGTTCCTTGTTGACTACGCAACTCTAAAAACTGCTTCTTGGGCAGAAGTAAGTGAAGCGTATTTTTAACACGCTTTTATTAGCTTGGTATGTATGTATCTATGTATCTATGTATCAATGTATCAATGTAACAATGTATCAATGTAACGGAATCTTTGAACGTGATTTTCACCCACTTCAAAACGTTGGATTGATTTGAAACTTTGCACACTTATCAAGGACCGATGACAATGCAATAATTTAAACAGTTTGTCCCATTATCCTTACCATTAAAGCGTGTTTTTTTAGTTTTTATAACTACAATTTATTTTATTAATCTACAGGCTCGCGTTTGACCATTATCTCGCCTGATGTTAAGCGATGATGTGGTCTACGGTGAAGCAAAACCGCCCAAGTGAGAGTCTGACTCGCGGACGAAGGGTTCCGTACCGTTATTCCAAAAAACGGCAACAAAATCACGTTTGTTGTATGGGAGCCCCACTTAAATATTTATTTTATTCTGTTTTTAGTAAAATACGTCATGTGTGAAAATTTCATCTGTCTAGCTATAACGGTTCATGAGATACAGCCTGGTGACAGACAGATAGACGAACCGCGGAGTCTTAGTAATAGGGTCTCGTTTTTACCCTTTGGGTACGGATACCTAAAAATGAAATGAATGAACCACTTTCTCAATTCCCGAAATAAAAAAATGGATCTTTGATAACCAAAATTTGTAAGGGAAATACATTTTTTTTTAGAATTGTCTATGACTTCCTTACAAAAAGTTGTTCATAGACATGGACAGATGTAGTTTTTAAAATATGATCAAACTTTTCCGTTACCAACTAAAGGTGCAGTGAATTATGTGATTTTCGCTGACCGTGCCACAGACTACTAGTTTTTCTAGACGTTAATTCAAATTGTAGGTTCCAAAAATACTTATATTCTATACTGATGACTACCAAAAAACATCATTACTAATTTGCGTGTGATGTAAATAATATGCTCACCCAAGAAAAGCCCTTCCTGGTCTGCATAAAAGATACAAAAACATATTAACAATAACACAATCAATTGAAAAATTTACGACTACAACATTTTACATGGTTGATACATTATTTTGAATCGCTTTTATAAAAGATTCCTACTAACCTAACTGTATGTAACGTACTCACCTTCTGTGGGTCCATTGTCTGCTTTAACATAAAAAAATATATAGGTATCTATCATCATAATTACAAAAGATTATATCTAATAATAATTTTTCGATTAAATAAATAATGTCCACAGGGTTTATGCCGACTAAATTGTCGGCCACAACCGTACGGGATCGCGGCAGACCGAGGAAAAGATCTTAGGATACCTTGGACACGGGGTCTCAGTGCTAACAAAGAAAATTTGGTTCAAATAAATGTCACTAGATGGCGCTATATACTTCGTTGATGGCGCGATATGTTATTTAATCGTGTGTAAAATTAACATTTTCTAGAATTGATCATAGAAATTGTATGTTTTTGTTTAATCAACTCACCTAAGCACAAAATTATGGAATAATGGACTCTTAATTCACATTTCAAAGATTATTTAAACGGATTATTTAAAATTAATTGCAACAGATAGCGCGTTTTTAAAGTTCTGAGGCAGAACCACTTGATTTTAGAAAATTGTATTTTACTACAATTAAACTGTAAAAACGTGCAAAAAAAACTATAAAACAAATCGTCACTGTATTTAAAGAAAAATTGTCACGAACCGAGATAACCCTTTTACTTGCAAGTCGCTGATAACACCATCTATAGCTGTCGAACGGAACCGAACGCGATCAAAGTACTTACAAAAATAATCAGCATAATCAGACGAAAAACGCTAATTACGTCGGCACGGTTTCTTTGTATGGTATGAGGCATCTGTATGCTAGTGTTAATTATAATTATCTGTGCCTTGGATGACTTCCTTGAGAATTATTTTTCGACCAACAGACAGTGATTCATGAGGAAGGATTAGGTGTATAATTATAATAAATTGGTTGAAATATGACGATAATTGTTGAACATATCGGCAAAAGTCAAACCGCCTAGGATCTTTCATCTAAAAAGCTGCCTTTAAGATATTATAACAATAGTATATTATGCAACTAGTGAATAAAGGACGGTTTTAAAGCGAGGGCCATAGATGAATTACGAACAAGTGAAGGATTACATCAACTGAATCACGACCGTAGGGAGTGATTCATGATGATTGAATCACGAGCATAGCGAGTGATTCAAGTGTTAGAATCCTGAGCGACGCGAGTGATTCATGGCCCTCGATATAAATCCGTTTTATTCAAGAGTTGCATACTATATTTTATACCATGACTACGAGAAAAATAAAGATTTAAGCGAAAAGCACAAGGAATAATAATAAATAAATGTTTTATACCTTCAAAATTTAGAAAAAAAATTAAAACTCAGGGTTTCACATTTTTTGTAAATTGAAGCTGAGCTAGGTAACAGCATCTGTGTTTCAGGGGCCAGTGACCACCTCCGTTACGTTACATACTTATAATTAATTAAACACCAATGTAATTAGTATTAAAATTACAATACAAATAAGTATTCACTAAACATCCCAGACTAAAATCAAAATCATGAAAATCATCATTGAAATCCTAAATATTAACAAACTGAAAATTAAATCGATGAAGAAGTTTGAAAATCGAATATTCTTTGCACAAGGAGTTTGTATCGAGTATTATAAGCGCAAGGAGGTTGTATCGCATTGAGATGGACGTCGAATATATATTGGTGTGTTCTAAATTCAAACACCAAAACAGTGAGAAAAAGTGCTTTTTATTCACTGTTTTCAGTGAATAAAATAAGCTTTTTAGAGGGGGAATGGTATAAAATAATGTATGGTGGAATTGTTCCTCTTTTAGAGGTCTACAGAAAAGTCCACGATGGCATATGTCTATATTTTAATTATAGCTTACTATATATACTCTCTGCTAACCGTGCGAAGCCGGGGCGAGTCGCTATTTAACATACAACAGTTTTACCAGTATTTGTAACTATTTTCTTTACATTAAATTCTCAGTTTTAAAATGCAAGATTTAAAAGCCACCTTGAACTGATTCAGTGTCTGCATAAACAAAGAAAATACATATTACATTTATTTCATAATAAACGTAACTTCTAAATAATTTGACATTAAGGACGCTGTTACATTTTCGACGAACTCAAATTTAGGTATCAAGTCACACACACAGCAACATTACGCGTACGCACTCATTGAAACTACTGAGCGCTCGAATTTATACATCACTGAAATAATATTGATCCTTGATTTTATTTTTTTATTTTAAGTTGATTCAGGAAGGTTAATTGACACTGAAAATGCATTCATTTGGTAACTGTTACTACTGTTACAGAACCGTCTTCGTGATAAGTAGGTTAGTATTTTCAACCGACTTCAAAAAAGGAGGTGCTCTATCTATTCGACCCGTATGTATCCGAGATTTTCTCAAAAACTACTGATCCGATATCGATCGGGTTTTCGTCGATAAATGTATGTGTTTTCAGGGAAGGTTTTATTGTATAATATATAAGGATTTCATAAAGATCTTCGGAGATAGATAATAGAACTCTTCAATAACAAACAGCAAATGACCTGCGATTACTGTGATCGTATGTTTATGTATTGTTTTCACCATACCATAATATCACGCTTGCACGATTTAAGGGGTAAACAGATGTATTTAGTACACCCAATATGGGGTACCAACCAAAACTAAAAAGAGAAAAATAATAACTTTCCTGTGTCGAAAAACGAAAAACAATAGCTACCCCGACTAAAAAACTTAAAAAAAAATACTACCGACTTCCAAGTTAGAAAACTACAAAGTGAAAAATAACTTTATTTTTGGAAGTCGGTGTCTTTGGTAGTTACCAATTTTTTGCATCATGGACACCGACTGGATAGTATTTTTTACTGAGTCGGTAGTATTTTTTTTTTATTTTTCACTTTTTAGTTGAGCCTACATAATAGGCCAGTCGTTTAGTAAGGTACCTATAATGCCAGAAAAAATTACCCGAATATCATGAAACTGTACATAACCGGTGAAATGAGAGTGTACCAAGGTGAACCGTACATATCTGCGTACCCCTTTTAGAGCGTCTTGGCGTGATGTTATGGTATAGACAATAAACAGGCATGCGATTGCAGCAATCCCGAGAGATTTGCCGTTATTTATTGAAGAGTCCCGTTGTATATCTCCGAAGTTCTTCATCAAATTTTCACCTAATTAAAATTTCAAAATATACTCTTGCAAACAAAAAAACAATTTTCAAAATCGGTCCGCAATTGACGGAGATATCGGTGGACATAAACAAATTTATAAAAAAAAATCCGTACCATTATCGCAAAAAACGGTAACAGAAATACATCATCTGTAAAAATTTCAACTGTCTAGCTATCACGGTTCATGAGATACAGCCTGGTGACAGACGGACAGACAGACGGATCGCGAGTCTTAGTAATAGGGTCCCGTTTTTACCCTTTGGGTGCGGAACCCTAAAAACTAACAAAGTCGAACATAACCACAACAGAACCCCCTCCTTTTTGGAAAGTCGGTTAAAAATTAGGTTTCACTTTGTTGTAGTAAGAAGGTATTTAAAAAAAAACGCTACGTAAGATAAGTAGATACCTAAAACAGAATAATTTCCGGTCACAAGGATTAAAAAATGACTTGAACATTTTGCATTGAACACATAAAATATTATTAACTAAAATTTCTAGAGCATTACATAATGAGCATACGTAAAATATCAACTCCTTTTGATCACGAAAAACGACGGCGCGACGCGCGGCGGTACTCACACGCATGCACACTACAATCTCTTCTATTACTTTTATCGTATTTATTTTTTGCGAGAGAGCGATACGCCCATCCTTCCACGAGCGCTTCTGAGCGCGGAATGAATGATGAACCGCGAGTCGCGAGTGCGAAATGTATGAAGAAGTCGGCAAGTGTTTTTATTTTAGCTAATAATTAAAAAATATATTGATTTAGGTAAAAAATAATTAGCTGACCCGCTAAAGGACTATATATACCGCAATTTCTTATAATTTTGAAGATAAAATAGGCTGTAAATTTACCTAAACTGGTCCCTATTCGGACCCTATTTTTTTAACATTTTTGCGATTATTGTGATGGGAAAAATGTATTTGTGCGAAAATTTTGTATGGTGTCATACAATTTTTCTAATGCCAATCTGGAGCTGAATATATTATCTTTAAATTAAGACCATGATATCTTCACATCTGTGATTGCTTATACATTAAAATTGTACCTGAATAGCACTGTTATTTGTAGAAAAATGTAATAGCGTCCTTAATGACTCAGTAAAACTGAGTGTGGAGAAAATTTTTATCAAAATTTTTTTAGCAATTCATTTATGAAGACAACCCCTGCTACTACCCTACTTTTTAATATTATAAATGCGGCAGTTTGGATGGATGGGTGTTTGTTACTCAATCACGCAAGAACGACTGAACGGACCAGAGCTTATACATCGGAATGACACATACGTTAAAATTTATAAAGATGTGTGTACAAATTTACACGCGAGCGGTGCCGCGGGTGGCAACTAGTGATTAATATTATTATTCAAATCTTACCATATGGAGGGTCTGTGTGCATGAAGAAAATAAGGTTAATTAGTGTCTAGCATAATTTTGTAAAAATGTAATAATTATTATTACTTTCCACCTTATTCTTACTAGTTTCTTGATGATTACCAGTAAAATAGACGTTATAGATAAGTGTTCTAAAATATTTATCTCCTTAAAATAAACTGTAAATTAATAGATTTTTGTTTTGCTGTTAGCAATTCAAATGTCGGGCGCAAGTTTAGCTGTAGCAGATACTGAACTTTCAGTGTAAGTAATACAGATGTTTTTCCGAAAACGAATAAATCAGAATCTATATTTTACCTTTTGCGTCAGCCTGGATGGCCTCTTTAATGACGCTGTCGCAAAGTTTATCCATTTGCAGTAAACGTTGCGTGACGACCCGCAATTTAGGTCCACCCGGCTTACTTGGTTCTTGCGTTTGATCTGAAAATTACGGAATTTAAATTTAAATATTGGGTATAAGTAAACGGCATATTGACAATTTTTTTGCTGGTTTAGAATGTAATCAAGAAAATATAATGTGTGTAATGATTCTCAGTCTTTGGTAAAAATACATAATGATATTTTTCGAATATATGTGACCATTTAACGAATATACATAGCTACGCGCAAAATCTAAGAAGTAAATAAATAGACACATTAATCTTTTTTTTTGTTACTGCTGGATAAGAACCTTTTTTTGTAGTGGCAATCCTCATGGATGTCTTCCGCCCTGGGGTAGGCAGAGCGATCTGTCAGACTCTTACTGACTAAAACCACCCCGGTGTTCTCTCACAAACTTGCGTCGGAGGCTGCGGGTGCGTGTGTGAGTTCCGCTGCCCTGCCTACCACGACGTGTCAAAACTATAATGTTTCGAATGTGAAAAAGGGACAGATGTATACAAGTCATATACATCAGTCCCTTACGCACACTGGAAATAACCTTGCTCCAAGAGGTAATGGTCATCCCCCCCCGGACTAGTGCTGGCCCGCCTTTCATCTTCGTCCCGCATTGGAGAGTGAGGTGTTCTTCCCATTTTAGTATTAGAGAAGCGCGCGTGGAAGACTACGTGCCGTCATCTCGGGCCCTGATTGATATGGGGGGCGACGGATGTTCTGGCTGGAAGAGGGCTTGGTGTGCCTTCCACCGACGCGGCGACGCCCGGTCCCTTTGTGCGGGATGGAAGAGCACTGGTCCTCTCCCTTTCTCTTGCCGCAGCCTGCTTCTGTGAGAACCACACTTCGCAGAAGAAGGTTGTGCAAGAGATAACCGCGTCCCAGAACTTTGCACTACCGACCAAACGAACCACGGTCTGCAGCGACAGGTCGTTTCCCACCTTCGAAACGAGAGTACGGCACGCTCCCATGCGGCACATTCATCTAGCGTATGCCGCGCCTTTTCTTCTGGAACTGGATAAGAACCTCCCCCAACCTCAAATCCTACCTAGTCTCAATCCTAATATTTAATCAAAACTCTTTACTCATGCTCAGCGGATCCGGCGCCAACAATTGATCTTCAGACTTGTACATGAGCGGTTCCTCCACAATATCGCCGTTGTCAGTGATGACACGACGAGGTGCCTGCTTGTCTGACGTCGCCAATGTGTCTTCAGAATCCATTGCTTCATATTCTATGGGTAGCACTGTCTGTGTCTGGCCCTCTCCTGCTGGCTCCTGGAATTTAAATAGAGTTTTATGAATATGTAAAACTTAAAGCTTGTTCTCATCCGTCCTGACTTCGCCCACGCTTGGGCATAGTCGTCTCTTTTTTAAGCCAATCCTCATGATCCTGTGCCACCATTATCCAGTTTCAACCCGTGATGTCAACAATGTTATCTGCTCATCCCGCTTCTGGACATCCAACATTCCTTCTGCCTATCCTTGGAAGCTTGTCTTTAATAGCATTTATTAACCCAGCGACTGATTTAAACTATAAGGAGGTATTTACATTGCAGTGGAAGAGAAATAAAAACTTGCTTTGCGTGATTGACAACTGTAAACCTTTGCATGCCGTCATTAGACGACGATTTATTTATGTCAAAATTAAAATCGCACGTAAGTGGAGTGTATTTTGTTATTATGAGAATTAAAGATTATTTAAAACCTACTTAATGCGTTTTATTTTGCATTATTACACGGGACTAAAACGGACGACGGGTCTACAAAAGATTTTGATGTGTTCTCACAACACAACTACTACGACGTCAAGGTCGACGGAATCAAAAACGTGGCGCGAATAGCGTATTAAAAAACCAAAATGATTTAGCCTGCCTTCTCGCGCATTGAGGACGAATTGACACCCCCTACTCTGGTGCTGCAATCTAAATTGTACCATAAGGATATTCAGTTAAGAACAAAGTTACCTCAACAACAACTTCCTGATCACTGTGATAGATCTGTATGTGCTCTATAACTGAAGAGAAGGACACCTTGCAGGTGTTGCAGCTATATATCTCCTCCTGACTTTCAGCTTGAGTTTCTTCCTGAGTTTCTTGTATATTATCAGGTGTAATTAAATTTTCAGATTCCATGTTCATGTCTGGAAATTAAAAAATAGAGAAGTTTATTTCATTATCTTGTTATTTTTTTTCTGGGCTCTAATCTTGCATAATAGAAAGTGAAAAGAATATAAATCTTTCTTTAGATCACTACATATTAAAAAATAAAGTCCCCCATTGTGTTTGTACGTGATAAACACAAAAAGTAGTGAACAGATTTTCGTGCGGTTTTCACCAATAGAAAGAGTGAGAAGCGAGGTATAAATTGTCACGGGCGAAGCTGGCGCGGATCGCTAGTAATAAATAAAGACAAAACAAAAAAAAATAAGACCTCTTCTTAAAGAGTAGGATATATTAAAAGGCTATACTGTTATAATACCAGACTTTTTTTTGCCTGGAGAAATGGTCATGCATATTGTGATGCCACGGGCAGTTATGTTATGTGGGACTCCAACCCACTAAAACTCCATGGTGTCCTCCGGAGCCGACTATGGCGGAAACACGGGCATGAGTAAGCACTTATTCGCGAATCCACCACAGCTGTCCATCACCGTCCAACTGTTCTCTGGACGAGGGAGTACAACCCATCACCGGCGCACCAGAACATATTGCACGCCGTGACCACCGCAGGGACCAAACCAGACATGGGCACCAGACAACTGCATGTATGGCAATCTTGGTTTACCTGTGACGGGTCCTGGTCAGTGGCCCGGCCACCTACCACTTTTCGGCCACAGAGGATAGGGAGAGCAGCCAATGCTATACCAACAATCCTCCGTCCCTGCGTCCCTATAATACCAGACTGTCACTATACCACTACAGTGCAAAGACCTCTCTTCATAAAGAGTAGGTAAGGTACCGTAATGTGCTGTAAATTGTATTTCATTCGTGAATATAAAAAATGCTTTTTTACCTTTGACTGTAGTCAGAGATATAGTACCATCAATATTTTGTTTCGTCACAATAGTGTTACCAGCGGTCAAGTCAGCATTGTCTTGCGTGACAATCATGTAACGGCTCTCTCCATTTTCCTTCACGAGTTTAAACTCCCGTGTTTGAAGGCATGGTTTCAACTCTTTGCTGAATAATTCCACATACATTTTATTGGCATCATTTGAGTCCGCCTGAGCTTCATAAGATTGTTCTGCTGTAAATTGATTTCCATCAGTGGTTTGTATTTCTGTAAACATAGTAATAAATTTATAAAGAATATTTCATATTTTTATTTTCAGTTTTTAGCAAGCAAGCAATAAATAAAATAATAATGAAAAGGCCTTTTATTGCATCCAAAATTTAAATAAGGATAATGGGCAATTTTGGGCTGTCAATGGCCATTAATAAAAGTAGTGTCAAATGAGAGTAGTGATAACTAGGAACAACTTTTACTATGAATGTTTCACTGCAATCCATTTAAGAAAAAGAATATTTAGATGTAAACATGATGGAATTGCATAGGACATAATAACAATATTTTCGTGTGTATAATGCGTTTTTCTAAAACTTTACACAATGTTCTGAAAATGATATAAAATTTTGCGGCAATGAAACTTCTACACAGCAATTGTGGAACTATACTACATAAAAAATAACTAACTCAAATTTTGCCCATTTTTCTTTCATAGCAAATTTTATAACATACTAGCTGACCCGGCAAACTTTGTTTTGCCATAAAAACACCAAACATTCACCTACCCTAAACCTACCCTACAGCTACCCTACACCCACCCTACTCCTACCCTACACCTACCCTACACCTACCCTACAGCTACCCTACACCTACCCTACACCCACCCTACTCCTACCCTACACCTACCCTACACCTACCCTACCCTTTTTTCCCCATTTTTTTTTGTTTTTAAACCTTCCCTGTATTCTGTCGTCAAAACAAAAAAAGAATTATCCAAATCGGTTCAGCCGTTCTCGAGTTTTAGCGAGACTAACAAACAGCAATTCATTTTTATATATATAGATTTTTATTGATTCAATAACAGGTGTTCTAATACTTAAACTACTCCTTTTTTAGTAAAAAAATTCAGTTGCAATGTAAATTGAACTATGTACAACATGTGATAAGGTTCTTAATCTAAATTGTGTAAAATTTTTGTTATGATCACCGTTATCAAATGAATTTGAGATGGCAGTATGCTGTTAGTGAGAGATAGGAAGCCGCACCTGCATGTTCTACTGGTAAATCTATTGTCGCCTTTGTGATACCCAAGTGCCAGTAAAGAATGGTTTATTGTTTACAAGCAAGCAACCCAAAAGTTATGGTGACTTTATTTCAAATGGACTTGTTTAGAATTTAATTAGGTACAGTATGTTATTTTACATACAAAGCAAAAATATTGAAATGGTCTTACCATTCTGATAAACTTTAATTTCAGAATTTCCAATAACCGATGTGTTTTCAATGTTATTTTGATCTGATTGACGCTCATATATAATAGTATGTACATTGTTAGCTGGCTGGCAATTATCCCGAGACAAGTGCTCTACAAGGTGTGATAATGAGCTGCATTTGTAGTTACAAACAGGACAATATACATTCTCTGAAGCATTCGTCAAGTGATCAAGTAGAGATTGTTTAGAATTAAAAGTATTACTGCAACAAAGGGGACAATTCAACGGCAGGCCTCCCATTATACTCGAATTAAATCAGTTTACGCCCTTATTGTGTTAAGACGCCAATCATTCCTGATAAGAAAGAGTGCATTCTTTTGTAAACATATCACTTTCAAACAACCTCTTAAAAGTGCTACGTTCAGTTTGTATCTAATTTCTCAACACAACACAAAACCATATTAAATCAGAAGAACTTCACACTAATTTGTTAAACGTGAAGAAAGCACCGAACGAACGAACAACGCACCATTTTTGTCAAAACTGACACTACTAGAGCATTTTCGAAGAAACTAATTAAAAATACTATTAAAAATTTACGCTGTATACATTAGTGTATAGTTAACGTAAAATACTTAAAGAAAATAAAAATATCGAAAGTTTTATTTTTAAAAATCAATTAAAATAAAATAATTTTAAAACCTACGATTTTTTTAAATATAATCGAATAAATCAGATAAATACCTTACTTCGCAAATGCTTGAAAGAGTATTGCTAAATGTAAAAAAGCAATAAAAAAATCAATATTTTTTCAAGAAGAAAACTGTCTTTAAACAGGAAATGGGTAAAAAATACAAGATTTACTTAATTCATTCCTCTTTCCTCGGATTTTGTCGGTTGATACATAGTGATTTGTTATTGAAATGTTTAATTTGCCTTTTTGGGTTTCAATTTTATTGATGTTTATGTTTTGATTAAGTGGCAACATTGCTAAGAAGTTCGCCTATTCGCCCAGCCCCGTCGCCCACAGAGTCAGTCAAGTCAAGTCAGCACGAACTATTATAATTCGGGTTCGCCATTTTGTCGTGGTGTTTTTAGCGTAGTGATTTTATTTATTCGTGCTAATTATTTCTTTATAGTGCAAATAAACCGATGCAACTTTAATCTAAATGTAAACACCAGATAGTGCCTGCATATAATACGTATTAGTTTGAACACTACGATCTACTACAACGACGAATAGAACATTGACGCTTGATATGTTTGTGTGTGAGTGTTTTCGCGGGTAAATTTGATTAAAACAATATGTTGGGAAAGAGAATGAACCATAACAGCAAGGGGAGGCTAGCTAGTAAAGGCCACGATAATGGAAAACCTTCAAGTCCAGGAATTTCACCATATAACAAACCTGCTAAAATACCAGGTGCCATATCTGCTGGTAAAACTAAGGTTGAACTCTGTCCCATACCATACATAAAGATACAAGATAATGCTGTACATCTACCACGCTTCACTGCTATCGCAGCCCGCTCTGCTGATGAACCTATTGGGATGGATGAATTGGACTCTTTACAGCTAGAACTAGAGTCACTCTTGGGGAATACAGCTCTTCGTTTAAGATACTTCCAAGCTGAAATTGAGAGTATTGACACTAATGAATCCAAAAGAGAAAAGAAAGGAAAAGCTGCTGGTAAACAATTACAGTACCCTGTTAAAAGAAAATTTCCCGATGACAAATTAGTGAAAACCAATAGTACTAAATTGTCCAACCAGCCTAAAGTGCCTAAGTTCAAGAACTTGTCCAATGCTTCGGGTGGATCCCACAACTACTCGAATGACATTGCAAATTCAGATAACTCTGTTAAGCTGGAACTGTCACAGTTCGCACTACCAAAGAATAATATTCCATACAAATTCTGGAGTTCTGTAGATCCCTATTGTGCTCCTGTTACTTTGGATGACATCAAATTTCTGGAATCTTTGCTGGCTCAGAGCAGCAACACAACTTTGCCTCCTATACCACCGCTTGGACGTCACTACTCTGAAGTGTGGGCAGACGAACATTTGGCTGAAGATCAGAATGCTTCTAATCCTAATAAACAAAAATCATCAATGTCTCCTGAAGCTTCCAGCATTCGCAAGAAACTTGAAAAAACCAATGAAAACATGATAACGGGTCCCTTGACGCAAAGATTGGTATCAGCACTTATGGAGGAGAATCTGATGAATTATGAAGTGCCTGACATTAAAGTGAAACAGACAACAAACACCAAAAGTAGCTATAAGAATTCCCTTACATTAGAAAAATGCCTTAGAAAGGAGTTGGTGGAGCAAGGTATACTCGATCCGGAAGATTTGCCACCGCTGACCAATCCAGCTGATGATGAAATACTGGCAGAAATTAAAAAATGTCAGACAGAACTGACTGCAGTAAAGAAAGACAATTGTCGTAATCTGAAGCATCTCATTGGGCTATGTAAACAAGAAATGATTAGACTGAATTTAAAGAAACAGCTGGATCAAGTTGATATGGAATGTATTGATATTTACAAGAAAATGGTGGCTGCAAAGCAGAAAAAGAGACCCATAACTAAGAAAGAAAAAGAAGATGCTTGGAGAGCTATTAATGAACAGATCCGGCTAAATAAAGAAATTAATGCTTTGCCCATAACAGGTCCAAATTCTAGCTAAATTATGCTTTTAGTTAAAGTATTCTATGGGGTAGTTTTAAGATTTTGTTTTAGGTACACCTATTATTTAGAAATAAATAACAGTAATCATTAAATGTTTTTTTTATTAATCCTTATTACAAATTTTCTGCTGTCAAGTTAGTTCATTATCATCAGAAGAACAAGACAAGTAATCTAGTTATGAGCTAGAATTCTAGATCTATTAGTTGTTAAAGTTTGAA
This sequence comes from Orthosia incerta, assembly GCA_948252205.1. Taxonomy (NCBI): domain Eukaryota; kingdom Metazoa; phylum Arthropoda; class Insecta; order Lepidoptera; family Noctuidae; genus Orthosia; species Orthosia incerta. The sequence continues at coordinate 11,321,475 of OX411759.1, forward strand.
TTCACAATCATAAATAATATGGTTGGTAAAATAAATTTAATATTCTACAATCTGTGACCTTTTTCAGGTTCTAGGTCTTATACCTCGAAAGGACGAGATCTAATACCTAATTTGCTTTGTACTGTCATAGTGGTACACCTGTCTAATGAGAGGTAACTAACATAGAATACCTATCCTATCTAATGGCTATGCCCATTGATCTCGTGGTCGCAAGCGCGACTGCCGAGCATGGAGTTCTGGGTTTTGATTCCCAGGTCTAGCAAAACGTGGTGTGACTGACACTGGCATGGCCACCATCAGGGATTTTGATAACACAAAAAATTAGTCGAGGAGCTCGTGGCTAAATAATAACAGCCGCACTGGTCGATCAGCAAGGTTAAGTAACGCTTGACGAGGTCGGTCCGTGGATGGGTGACCATTTCAACATACCGAGTTTCCGCCGTGCCTCGGAAAGCACGTTAAGCCGTTGGTCCCGGCTGTCATTTGAAGATCTTTGACAGTCGTTACGGGTAGTCAGAAGCTTGAGATCTGACACCAGTCTTGCCAAGGGGTACCGTGTCACCCAGTTACTGGGTTGTGGAGGTCAGATAGGCAGTCGCTCCATGTCAAACACTGGTACTCAGCTGAATCCGGTAAGACAGGAAGCCGACCCCAATATAGTTGGGAAAAGGCTAGGCAGATTGATTGAACACAAAAAAATTGTCGAAATTTGTCGCCAAATATCAGAATTTTTCGGGAGCGACTAAATTTAGAAGAAAACAGAGCTTCGCTAGGTGCCCTAGTTTTTGAGATATAAATGTGATCAAGTTGGGAAGATGCTCCCCAGATGGACCACCCTTCTAACTTTTGAACCAGTGTCCGACAAATTCTGATAATTAGCGCCTTTTTTGTTAGTAAAATTAAAATCCCTGATGGTGGCCATGACAGTGTCAGTCAAACGTGTTATTGGCTTGTGTTGTGTTTTCTAAGAATTTCTCAGCTAAAATAACTCCAGCATATTTGGCTACACAATTTCCGTTGAGATCGGTCTCCGAGACCGAAATTCGGTCGAGAGAATTATATTTATACACTAGCTGTGCCCGCGGCTACGCTTCCGTCACTTACCTTCCTGCTTACCCTACTTACCTTGCTGCCTACCTACCCTACTTACCTATACCTACCTACCTACCAATTATTTTTATAGTGATCATTCTTTCGCGGAGAATTTTAACATCGCCATTTAGAAAATGACTTCAAATGCACAACGCCATCTATCGAATAGCAAGTTCAACTGTCCGAGTATCTGAAATGCGTGTGTTGTGATAATTTTACTTCTTGAACACTTTAAATTCTTCTAACTTTTGATAGAGTGAACCGATTGCGATGAAACAAAAACTAAGTAACAAGTTCTTCAAGTTACGCACAATTTTTTATGTATAACAATTATTTACATTGGTTTCGTACATTTCACGTGATGCGTGCACAAATAAACAGATAAACAGACAAAAATGCTGGAAATGGGTTCTGTTGGTTATCCTTTAACATCCTGGCAATTTTTTTTGGAAATATTTTCGATGTACAAAAATTACTTTTCTACAGATTTATTATGTGTATTGATAGTTAAATAGCTGACCCAGCAAGCTTTTTTTGCCATAAAACACCAAATATTCATCTAACCCTACCTATCCTACCCTTAGTACCCTACCCTACCCTATTGTGAATGTAAACCATCCAGGGCGCTAGCCAAACGCATACAAAAAATTTCACTCAAATCGGTCCAGCCGTTTAGGAGGAGTTCAGTGACATACACACGTACAGTAGAATTATATATATAAAGATTATAATGGGCATGGCCACTATTTTCTTTATAATAGACCAGTACAAAGAGTTTGTAACACTTGGTCCATTAGTCCTAGTAATAGGTAATAATAATCTATTAGACTAAAGCCACCATGCATGACATCCATATGGAACTGTAGCACTCTCCTGTAATCCAAGAAAGTGGCTTTATATGAAATGACTACTAGCTATATTGGAAGCCCGTTATTTTGACAGTGGTAATGTGAATAACAAAGTCCTTTTTTACTATTAGAGAAAAGGAGATCATCTTAATAACGTATGCAGTACAATCTCGATATGCTGAACCAACAATAAAATAGAAAGAGTTAAAAAACCGTAACATTTAATTGTGACCAAAAGACCAGTATTCAAAAAGTCGTTGTTTTATAAATGAGTGACGCTGACGTTTCAAAATATTTGAAAAATAACGAAAGTACTTTGTGAACTGAAATCGGCAATTATTTTTGTGTGTGAAGTAAAAGTTGTGTTCGAAAAGATGGATAATCATAATCCACTGACTCCAAATAAAATACAGAGACTTATACATTATGCAGAGGACAAATCGTTTAATATACCGAGACGCATGTTGCTAAACGACGATGACATGAAACGGTAAGGGCATGAACTGGGAACTTTTTCAGATTTTTATTTACTTTTATCAGCTGTTAATCATTATATCGTTTTTGTTGTAGTTTGGCATCAGCTCAAGCATCTATAAACAAATCTAACGTCAATAATTGTGAGTCCTCTTCTGGCATTTTGGATTTAGATGTAGTTGAAGGTAAACAGCTACATAGAGTTAGAAATTAGTTTATAAATAACTTATTGTTGTTACTTGTAACCAACAATGTTTTACTTATCAATACAATGGTTTTAGGCTTTGGAGAGTCAGGAGTTGGAGATTTTTCTCTCAGCAAATCTGTAAGTTAAAGTTTTTTACTGTTTGTTACTAGTGGATACAAAGAACTTAACATAACTTATGACTGCAAGTAGATCTACATTACCAGTAGACTTTTACAGCCTATCATTACTACAGTATAAACCATTTCAATTATATATGAGTTACAAAAAAAAAAAAAACTTATTTCAGACTGCATTTAATCCTGGTGAGATGACAGGTCGTTCAACTGGTGCTGATGACTTCAAATCACTTCCAACAGGCCGTCACTCCTTGCATTTAGATAAGTTTATGAATGAGATGGATGTACAGTCATCTGAGGTTCAAAATGTAATGAGACATTCCATTGCCTCTAATTACTCTTTCCATTCTAAGGTAAATATTATGTTATTTTGAATTACCTAGAAGTTTATAGAGCCAGCCTTATATCTTACAAACATGGGTCTCTAGCAGACCTGAAATACACTTGATCTTTTCTTTTATATTAATTCTAAGCTAAGTAAGCTTACTTATGTATTTATTGTTTGGCCAGCTTGGTATAATAATCATGAACATTTTGTTGCTCATTTGTTGTTCTTGGTTTATCCTCAAACATAAGAAGGTTTAAAAGCTTGGTTAATTGTTCTGCTTCAAATATTATTTGTCTATGACTATGTAAGACCTCAAGCCTTACATATGATAAGCATAGGTATGAGCCATAAGCTCATGCAAGCCATAGGGATATGGCTTTACACATGGAACCAAAGGGCATCCGGCATGTATGATTATTAGACAATGTCCTAGTTAGGTCTTTGATCTGATAAAGTTGTTTTTATTAATTTCAGAGAGACCTTACAGCTGATGAAGCATCACTGATTTCACGGGAAGCTCCACTACCAGTATCAAACAATGTCAATGCTAATTTTCTCGAAAGCATGTCGTAAGTTATACTTTTATAAAGTTCTGTACCCAAGGCGAAGAACAGGACCGTATTACTAAGACCTCACAATCCGTCTGTCTGTCTGTCACTAGACAGATGATGTATTTGTGTTGCTGCTATAACAACAAATACAAAAAATAATATTTAGGTTCATCTCGAGTTTGATCAATCTCGATTGATAGTAAGCAATGAAATGCCTAGGTTTTTTATCATATTTTCAGTCTGTTATAAGCCGATTCAAAATTAATGACGTCTTTGTATAAGTCATCGGCACGTAACTTGGCAAGGTTTTGGCGTAGTGGCGGTAAGTTCGCGCATCACAAGTACACTTATTGCCACAAAAAAATGGTCACTTTTATTTCTTGTCATTTTTCAATGGTTATGGCCATCATTTATTTTTAATCATGTATGTTTAGAAGAAAGTTAAATAAAGGAGAGGAATTCGTAAAGTTTAGTAGGTGTTATAAATAAAATGCATACAGTTAAAAGTTTAAAAAAATATTCGAAAAAGATATTAAGATAAAAAATGATGTGTCCTCGTCGTCACTATCATTTAATAAAACTGCTACATCTGACATCAAATTAAAAGTAGCACCTAAACTTAACAAAAACTCAACAAAAACAAAGGGTACAACTTTCGTGCACGCAAGTGTAATCGGGAGCGAACGGAAAGTGGACACGGTGCGGGAGGCAAGGGTTGACAGAGGCACCAATCGCGCGCTCGGATCGGCGCTACCTTGTTCCCCGCGCCCCGCGTCCCGCTTCACTACCAAGGATACCTAAAAAACGTCTTCTGCGCATCTAACGACTCTTGCCAAGTTACGTGCCGATGACTATATTTCGCTTTTCGCTGCGCAGTACGCCAATCCGTCAACCCCGCTATCATATGAATTTACTACCGTGAAGCGATTCAAGTATAGTTCCGAGTCGCCACTAGATTTGACTGTACATAAACCACGATCAGTAGTCGATTGATGATATTGGACGTCGGTGGTTGATGCGTTGTGTAGTAGGAATTTTCGATCGACGATCCATCTTTTGGTTAGGACCTACCTAACTCACCACAAACTGAACATACATATGAACATACATATTTAAAAACAAGCTCATAAATTATTTGGAATATTTTTTCCCCATCATATTATTTCTCAACTAGCTGTTCCCCGCGGCTTCGTTACCGTGGACCACCACACAGGACCCGTTTTCACGATTAAGACACTCAGGAATAATGTAGCTTTCTAATGGTGAAAGAATTTTTTAAATTGGTCCAGTAGTTTCGGAGCCTATTCTGTATAAACAAACATACAAACAAAAAAATCTTTCCTCTTTATAAGATAAATATAATTCAGTTTTTGTTTATCATAGCGAACCAAAATTTTACTTATTTACAGAATGAACAACTCAAACCTATCAGTTGGTGCATATTTTAAGAACAGATGTCCAGAGTTTGGTAATGTATTAGGCAAAACTGATAGTCCGGAGCGGTCTTATAATATTATGCCTAGCATCACTGAAGGTAAGCAACCAGTGCAACCACCTATTGCAACTATTAAGAACCTATGGGCTATATTTGTGTATATAGTTTTCGCCAAACTTCTGGACCGACCTAAAGTTGGTTTTCCAGATGCGCGAGGCAACTGTGCTGTTTTTGTATGAGATTTACTACTGCGCAGCTATTGTGGCCAACTTCAGGCCAGCCAAGAAGTTTGGCGAGAACTGTATCACTGGGAGTTGTGCACAGACTTTTAAATAAAAACTCCCATTAAGGGTACACTAGTCGACGGCACGAACTATTTTGTGCGCGGGGTTAAAATGCATTTTATATCAACCGACAACACGTGCGGAAGAGATAGATGCTGTGATGAGCAGTAGGAAGCTAGTTCGCGTACGAATACACACTTTTGCAAATTTGTAGCGAAATTTGTAGCGAAATGGATAATGATTTAGGACGAAACCGAGCGCGCGAAATTTTATAAACAGGCCTTTGGCAGTCTAGATATCATGAAAAAACGACTAAATCAATCTGTTCAAAATAAAATTATTTGCATTGTTGAACTACTAATTTATACCTGTATGGAGGCCGTTTTGCAATTTTCCGTCTTCTTATGGTATTTATTCGCGACCAAAAATGCGTTAAAATTAGTGTCGAAATGTGGAACTTTCGACGCTCATAACTTTCAATTATTTTCTCTTTTTACTTTTTTGCTTCCATACAGGGCTAGATAATGATGAGACAAATTGATATCACTTTTTATTTTGAACGTACATCGTCAAACAGTGGAATAATCCCTAGACTACGTTTGTATGGAAGAATTTTCGACTAGTGTAACCTTAATTACCATGTACTTCAACACCATCTTTTGTTTTAGTTTCAGACCATACCGATTCATTACGATCAGACAAGAATCCACTACATAAGATGGATAATTCACTAGACTGTGTACCTGTAAGACAGCCACGAAACATTATGGACAACTTCCCAGAGATACAAAGCAGTGTGCAAGCACAGTCAGAAAGAAACACTTTCACAATGCCTAAAGTAGACAAAACAAGTGAACCGTCAACCAGCAAAGTTGCAGAAAAACAGATTCCGTTTTTCATGAGCCAGGTGCCAGATAAGCCGAAGTATGTTCAAATGACATTGAACTCTGTGTCGCCACAAAAGAATATTCCAGTTGCACCTCTAACATCGAGGGAACCTGCCCCAATAAGGGAAACTGCTCCTATTAGGGAACCTGTCTCAGCAAGGGAGCCTGTATCAGCTAGAGAAACCAATTTGTTGATAAAGAATTTGCATGCCTCTCTCAGGTTGATGAATGAGGACACAGAAGGCTCGGTCGAGAATTCTATCAGTATTTCTAGAATTGCTGATTATCTAGGTAAGATTTATTTGCTGCACGAATTTGTTATAGTAATACATTTTTTTGATGAAGATTGAGTATTCAGCATTCCGTTTTTATGTAGTCAATACATATACCAGGCCCCTCAGAAAGTATTGCGAAAAAAAGTTTTTATATATGGGAGACTGGCCAGTTATAATGTTTTTCGAAAATATGATTATTTATAAGTAAAAATAAGTAAGTTCCAATTTCAAAATTTCCCTCCACATTTTTTGAGAGTTAATTCAAAGTATTGTGTCTCACTGAAATATGGATCTGCGCCGGGAACATTTTAGAGCTATGATTTTATACGATTTCAAGTGTCGCCTGAAACCGGATGAATCGTACGATAGACTTCAAATGGCATTCATGGATGAAGGCCCTTCCAAGGCAACCGTGTATCGTTGGTATAACGAATTCAAGCGCGGTCGACCAACTTTGGGGGATGACGAAAGAAGCGGTCGCCCTTTGACGGCTGTTACCGAAGAAAACGTGCTAGCAGTGAAAAATTTAATCCAAGACAATAGGCGAATTACATATCAGGAGATTCAACACATATTGAAGATTGGATCGGGAAGCGTTCACGAGATTCTACACAGCCATCTTCGCGTGAGGAGGATAGTATCACGCTGGGTGCCGCACAACCTCACCGATGCTCAGAAGCAGGCCCGGGTGGAATGGTGCCGTGATATGCTTAACAAATTTGAAGCAGGCTCGTCTCGGCGTGTTTACGACATCGTTACAGGTGATGAGTCCTGGATTTATCAATACGACCCAGAAACCAAGCGCCAGTCGACTGTTTGGGTGTTTCAAAATGAGCCAACGCCTACCAAAGTGAAGCGATCTAGAAGCGGGGGTAAGATTTTGATCGCTAGCTTTTTTAATTTGACTGGCCACTTGGTATCAATTCCCTTACGGGATCAAAGAAGCATTAATGCCGAATGGTATACTACCAAATGTTTGCCAGAAGTTTTCTCTGTTATAAGCAACAAGCGACCAAACACAGGGCTCCGCGGGCTACTGCTCCACCACGACAATGCACCTGCGCACACCGCACTCAAAACGAGGGACTTCCTGGACAGCACGCCAGTCAAACTCCTGGGTCACCCTCCTTACAGCCCTGATCTAGCACCGTGTGACTTCTTTTTATTCCCAAAAATAAAAAATCAGCTCAAAGGGATACAATTTTCGTCGCCGGAAGATGCGCTGGCTGCGTTCGAGCAGGCTGTAAACGAGGTGTCTGCGGCGGACTGGAAAAAGTGTTTTGAAAACTGGTTTAGGCGCATGAATCTTTGTATAGAGGCTGGTGGAAAGTACTTTGAAAAGATTTAATAAAAATATATGTACGTATAGAACAATTTTTTTTAGTTTCGCAAAACTTTCTGAGTGTCCCACGTAATAAATCTGTAGAAAAGTAATTTCTGTACAACGAAAATATTTCCAAAAAAAATTGCCAGGGTTTTAAAGGATATCCAACAGAACCAATTTCCAGCATTTCTGGAATTTTTGTCTGTTTATTTGTGCACGTATCACGTGAAATGTACGAAACCAATGTAGATAACTTTTATAAATAAAAATTGTGCGTAGCTTGAAGAATTACTTAGTTTTTGTTTCATCGCAATCGGTTTACTCTATCAAAAGTTAGATGAATTTAAAGTGTTCAAGAAGTAAAATTATCACAACACACGCAATTCAGATACTCGATATACGATAGATGGCGTTGAATATTTGAAGTCATTTTCTGAATGGCGGTGTTAGATTCTCCGCGAAAGTAGGATGACTATAGAAAAAAAAATGGTAGGTAGGTAAGTACGGTAGGGTTGGCAGGAAGGTAAGTAGGGTAGGGTTGGCAGGCAGATGACGGGAGCGAAGCCGTGAACAGCTAGTATGAAATAAAATTGCATTTAACACTTCGAGAAATTGCCGAAGATGCGAAGAATAGTAGTTAATGTTTTTTCATACATAAACTCACACCTTTTTCTATCAGGGTAAGCAGAAGCTACAAAATGCCACCTGCTACGGTCCTTATGTTTTTTCACTTCGTGTATAATTCGTCGGCCTTTAAGCGTGTCGATGTCAAACGTCTTAGCTAAAACACTTGCCTTGCCCAGTGTTCCGCCACGGTAACGCCATCCGCTGATGCATAATTAATCGCTTTGAACTTATACTAATACTATTTCTCCAAGGATGTCATCATCTGCCTGCCCTTGTCCCATGTTACTTGTGGTTGGCGCAACACGTTTTCTTCCTCCATACCGTCCTGCCGACACGCTATCACTGTTTCCCTTTTCTTTAATATTACTCCTCACACAGTCCATCCATCTTTTGTTTGGCCTTCCCCGCTCTCTGCATCCATCCACATTTATACACATAACTCTTTTAGTAACATGCGTTTCATATCTCCTCATCTCATGACCATACCAGGACAAACGGTTTCCTTTCAATTTTTCTGACACTGGCGCCACTTTCAAACTTCTCACTTTATCCTTTATCGTCACTATTTCTATAATGCAATTTTTTTTTTTTTTGTATTTCACAGGTAAACAATCCAATGTCAGTGTATCAGACATATTGCAACTAAACAACAAAAAGAAGCAACTGAACACGAAGCAACCCCTCACAGAAGTACACATGAACATTCCAGAAACTAAAAAACAAAACAACCAAGAACTGCAAGTTACTAATTTGAAAGACACCCGAAAGACTGAGACTGCTTCATCTTCCGGGACGATAAACACAGTGATATCTATGAAAAAATACAAACAAAATACTGAACCGGAAGTCCCAGCTGTAGTAGTAACTCGGGACTCTTTGAATAATGATCAACTCATAGAACTAGATGATACGAAGTCGAAGAAAAGTGCCCGGTCTAAGTCTCCGTCGAGCAAAAGTCATACGACTTTGAGCACCGTACATGAGAACTTTACGAGTTTCAAATCTGGTGACAGTCCTTTACACACTAGCAAAGGTATTTGTTTGATTTGTTTTGGGATGTGTGAACTTGGGCAACTTGTAATGGGAGGATGTTCTTAATTTGAAATGTTCTTTGTGTAGTCGTAGCAAATCATGAGCGCGCAATAAGTGACTGCGCTAGCGATTTTAATTGAATCTTATATATACTATGTTGCATGATGCTCAAGTCTACACCTCTCAAAAACTTTTTCGTATAATATTTTAATCATAAAAATATTTACTCTTATCCTATGTATATTTATAATCGGGTATAATTGGTTGTAGTAACTATCTAGTTGAAAATTTTCAGGCGAGGCCAATACATCACATGTTTCTTCCCCAAATACAGTATATAAAGAGTTAGATAAGTCTGTAGATTGGCACGAAGTAATGCAACAGAAGCATTTGAAACAGGAGGGCATAGCTAAAGCTACAGGTTTGTGGGCCTCGCTTCCTTAACCATTCTGTGGGCATTCTAACAAGAATAACACGTCATCAACTGAGGGCCGACGCCGATATAGTTTGGTTTGCTCAGTTTTTTACCTGTAGGCTAGCTAATATTATTAACATAATAATTCACATTTCATCTTTTTTCTAATTCATAGAATTTCATCATCAACATCTTTTAATTCTAATATAACAACAGTCTGTTTTGCAAGGTGCAAAAAGGCAAAGTAACTGTGGTATTTTGCAAGCCTTGCAAAATTCCATTTTTTATAAATAACTGGAAAAATGCATCTCCACACATTTTAATTGCTTTCGTCTCTATATTTCATATCAATATTTAGTTATGCTATGTCATAATGGCCTGTGTATATGCATTTACTAATTACAAATGATTTTATTTATTTTAGAGCAATGGGTAGAAATTGTAGCTTCTGTTGCTGATGGATATGTGGGTAAGTTAAACAAAATATCGATAAACCACTAACATACATAATTTACTCAAAAGTTAATTAAAACTATCTCATATTTCAGGCGTCAGCTGCCCCATAACCATAACAGTCACAACTTTATCAGACAGCTGGCTAACTGCTAAACTTCAATTCGAAGATCTGCCAAACGAAGGCAGAGACCTCACTATCGAACTGCCACGAATGCCTTTGCTACTATCTCCAGGAAAATCTGAGAAAATCGTACTGAACATAACATCTAATGAGGAATTGAATACGGCGTTGAAGTTTACTATGCACTTAAAAGACGCGTCAATTGACGGAGATATAGAACAGATAGGAGAAATTGAAACTGATATCAAAATGCCCATGATACAAGCTATGTCTTGCGATGGCGTTAATAAGATCACCTTTCCACCGATACAAGAAAACAGCTCCCTTATCAAATCTTTCGTACTTATAAGTGACTGTCCCGCAGATCTTTTGCTAGAATTGTCAGTAGTCGAAGGTGAAAGCATGTTTGTGATCAAAAACGTTCAAGAAATAAAGAAAGGTGATGTGAACAAGATCCTGATGGACCGTCAAGGGTCGGTAGAGGATGGGCAGCAGCCAGGGAAGGCAAAGAGCAAAGGGAGTAACAAGCAGCTTTGCAGGCTGACTAGTGGTAACGCTATTAGGGTTACTGTCAAATTTAATGCGCCCAAGTTGGCGGATATTGAAATAGGTTAGTCCTATAATTTTATGAACATACGTAACAGTTTCAAAACTCGTGCTTGTTTCGGTATAAATTTACTACCATGTAAAAACCACATATATGAATTCCTTTTAGGTTTGAAAAGAGTTGCATTGCCCCTAAACTTGAATTGCATTCCTAGAATCCTGAGTGAAAACATAAAGCCCGAATTTGTCTATATCTCCCGTATCGTGGGTGCGTTTACAAACATTTAAACTCACATACACAACACCTAGATCCGGAACAACTATCTGTAGGGACAGTACAAATATATACAAATATTTGTTCCGCGCGGGAATCAAACCTACTACACGCAGCGCAGCAGCCACCACTGCGGCGAAAGTGTCCATCATAGCCATTATAGACCAAAACCAACACCATTATTGACCAACAGCAACACCATTATAGACTAAAACCAACACCATTATAGACCAAAACCAACAGTATTATAGACCAAAACCATTATTGACCAACAGCAAAACCATTATAGACTAGAACCACCACCATTATAGACCACCACCAACACCATTATAGACCAGCACCAACACCATTATAGACCAGCACCAACACCATTATAGATCACCTAATACAGTTTTCTGATGTTTTCAGCTGACTCAATAGTGACTTTCAATGGGTTGATGAACGTGAACTTGATTGGGGTCAACAGCGTATTGAGGAAAGTTGATCTGATCGGCGTGGTCGGGACTGTAAAGCTTGTTATGAATCCATCCGTCGATAAATTGCTGTTATCCAATGGTAAGTTCGATCATTTTTCTTGCTATATATTCATACGTGGAGGATTATCCCATCTTTTTAATTTGGAAACCAATACTATTGGAAAAAAGGATGGTAGGAATGTGTTATTATGTATTCGAAAACATTGATAAATCAGCAATAAACCAAGGAAGATTTTGATTTGCCTAGTGAAAATACGTAAGTACAATTCAAGCCTTCGTATGGACGTAAACTTAGACATTGAAACCAGAAATAAAACTAAAATCCCACAGATTTATATCCTCATACACAGGTGCTTTTACATACTTAAATTGTTATTCTAATATCTTTCTCTTTTTGCCTTTACAGAACCAACAACTATAGAGCTGTGTAACAATGGCTCAATATCGGGCATCTGGATCGTGAAGTTCAGTACGAACTCTCCAACAGACAGTTTTCCATTTAAAATATCGCCATCTAAATTTGAAATACGGCCTGGCGCATCGAAAACTGTCAGCTTGGTTTATACTGGTCCGGGAGACGGGATTTGTGAAGCGTAAGTAGTAACTGTACTTTACCTACTTATATCAGTTCAATGTTCTACAGTTTTATCTAGATTTAAGTCGCCAGCACAGTTCGCAAAACGAGGAAATTTTAGTTTGATAATCTCTGTTTGAGTGCTGATGTCGTTTTACCGTTTTGCCTTTACCCATTTCCATATTAATATTATAAATGCGAAAGTAACTGTCTGTCTGTGTACCTTTTCGACGCTTAAAACGCAGAACCAATATAGATGAAATTTGGTATGGCGATAGTTTGAGACCCTTGGAAGGACAGCTTCAGTTGCTTAACTTGTAACAAGCGCAAGTTAGATTATGCATGGAGTACTGCTCTCATCTCTGGGTCGGAGCTGCCAAATACCAGCTGGATGCACTTGAATCGATCAAAAAACGGGCCAAGAGGTTTAATCGCAATGAGATACTGGTCGAGTCTAGGCTCCAGAGCCTTGAACATCGGCGCCGAGTTGCCAGCCTATCGGTTTTTTATCGGTTACATTGCGGGGGTTGGAATTACATGAACTGATTCCTCCTAGCCCGTTCCATCATCGGACTGCAAGACGTACGGCGATGCGTCATCGGTGCATGGTGGACATCCCACCCATAAGTACCAAACGTTTTGGGAATCCTTTTATTATGCGCACAGCAAAAGAGTCGCATTGCCTGCCGGAGTCTGTATTTTCTGATAGCTACAACCTGGGAGTCTTTAAGTCAAGAGTGAATAGGTTTCAAGCGTGCTTTATCGTCGACCACATCATCGCGTACCATCAGGTGAGATAGTGGTCAAGCGCAAGCCAATTATTAATAAAAAATAAATAAAAAACATCAGGAAATCATCCTTAAGGGGGTAGAAGTTTGTATGGTTAACCAATAATAGGTTATTCGAAGTACTAATACTACGCAGACGAACTAGAGGGCAAAATCTAATGTGCTCTAAGGGTCGGGCTTCGTCCTCACAATCGTGTCTACAGAGGGCGCGTTCGAGTTTGCCGAACAAATGAGTACGCTCTATTATTCTCAAATGAAGTGGAAACCGAAGGCTTGCCTACCATGGAGGAACGTCGCGTTAGCGGCATTTCTCGAAGGCGTGTGTACTCGTGGTGCCGCACTTGGTGTTCTACCGCTACATGTCCTTTTTCGAAGTATGCCTTGACGCCAATGGATTAAGTATTATATTTGAGTAAACATATCATTGTCTTTTTTTCAGAACTCTTAAATTCGAAGACATAACATCTGGCAACAAAACTATATTAGAAATATGTGGAGGCTCAGACAAACCAAAATCATTCCCCATAAAGACCAACTACAATACCATGTCATGGGTCCGTGCTGGCAGAAAGGAACTGAGCTTGAAGAATGCTACAAATAAAAAGTTCTACATAAGATGTCAAATCGTCGGCGAAGGATTTGCAATTGACTTGCCACGGGAGTCGCGGGGAAGTTATTTAGTGCCTTTCGGGCCGTGTGAATGTAGACCCTTGCCTATAGTGTTTTCGCCAACAACAAGTGCACCACATAAGGCCATGCTTCACTTAGTTTATGATAAGAATACCAGTGATTGTAATAGAAAAGTAAGATTTGTGTCATTTATTTTTTACTATGATTGTAGCATTAAGCTCTGGCCGTAATCAGTTGAATCTTGCACGTGTTGCGAATGCGCGTGAATATTTTTAATTATCAGGAAGTTAAACGACTATTCATGGTAGTTAAAGCACTTTCATAAAGTTATTTGACACGATCAGCACAAGCTAATAAGGATGTTTCCTGGGTAAAAAAAACTGGCCAAGTGCGAGTCGGACTCGCGCACGAAGGGTTCCGTACCATTATCGCAAAAGACGGCAAAAATATCACGTTTATTGTATGGGAGACCCCACTTAAATATTTATTTTATTCTGTTTTTAGTATTTGTTGTTATAGTGGCTACAGAAATACATCATCTGTGAAAATTTCAACTGTCTAGATCTCACCGTTCATGAGATACAGCCTGGTGACAGACAGACAGACGCATCGCGGACTAGTAATAGGGTCCCATTTTTACCCTTTGGGTACGGAACCCTTAAAAACACTTGCATATAGTAAAACGGAACCCTAAAAATATAATTATATTAGTCCCGTCAGTGAGATTATCAAATAATATTGGACACGTATATTTTGTAATCTATAAAAATTTGCGAAGATAAGGAGCATCAAGGTTCAGGAGTCGGGGCTTGTGACGTCACTATGTCAGTATAAAATGTACTAACGGCGTGACGTGACACGATATTTCAACAAATTATATCGTCGGTGACTTTGTTTACGTGTCAAAAGAAAAAAATACGTGTTCAATATTTTTTATTAATTTATCTGACGGTCAAAAACCTAATTTTCATTTAACATCTCTATTTCTTCCCGCCTTCCGTTCTCTTTTCTTTATTCAAAATAAGAACAAACCATTCGTAAGCGCTACTGCTCAGCATGAGGTCCTGGGTTCGATGCCTGGGTTGGGCAAGAGTTATTGGGTTTTTCCATATGGAATTTCACAGTAGCTGATTTATTCTGTGGTAGCAATCCAGAGTTTGGATTTGTGCCGGGTTCATGGCAATAGGATCGCCCCTAATTACATAGGACTTGCCTTGACTAGATGCAACTCTACCAAACCCTTCGTGCAATATAAAAGTGTGATGTTATGTTATTATCTATACTAATCAAGCTTCTGACTACCCGTAACGACTGCCAAAGATCTTCAAATGACAGCCGAGACCAATGGCTTAACGTGCTTTCCGAGGCATAGAGGAAACTAGGTATGTTGAAATGGTCACCCATCCACGGACCGACCTCGTCAAGCGTTGCTTGACCTTGATGATCGACCCGTGCGGCTGTTATTATTTAGCCACGAGCTCCTCCATAGGCTATAATATATTATCAAAAAAATTAGAGATCCTTGTGAAAATTGCAATAATGTAACCCAAAGTAGCAAAATATTGCCTGTAAAATCATTCTTTGGCGTGCGCTGAGAAAACTAATTGATGATACATAAAAATTATTAGGTAGGTAGGTAGGTAAGGTAGGTTGGGTAGGCAGGGTAGCTAGTAGACGGGAGCGAAGCCCCGGGGGTCAGCTTACAAATAAAATTATTCATGAATATTTTTTTAAAACAAGGTTTTTTCGTATTCTTCTCAGCAAACCCTTTCATTTGATACTGATATCATGCCAGTGCACAAAAAATAACTAGTCCGCCATCTTGGGCCGTCAGCCATATTGGATTGAGAATGACGTCACTTAGCTAACCATGCATTGTCATCTACCATAGATATATTAAACAAGGAGATATGGCGTGTAGACGAAAATATATCGGAAACCTGTGTCTCCAGTTTGCCCCTACCACACGGCAACTACTACACATGCAGTTCAGTAAAGGCAATAGATACGCAGTCGCGCTCACACCCGCATTTCTTAAATCAGAACGTACTACACAGTCAATTATAAACTTTATCTCATCAACACAGCGTGTATTTACCATGCACCGTACAACTTACGCACACAAAAACATCGGTCGCTATCGTTGTGCTGTGCAAAAGCAATTTATTTTACATTTACGCTAGTGATTGACTAAATTGGAAAGTTATCGATTCTCCCATTTACTATATTTTTTTTTTTTTGTAGTTCTGTAAATAAATTACATTAAAAACAGCATGCCCAGAAAATATTATAATAAAAATAAACAATATGTACCTAAAAATATAAATTATTTAGTAAATTCAAAAAATTCAAACAATCAAAAATCTGGTTACGTTGGTTTAGGCTGTCATAGCGTATTGAAACAGGAGGTATTGTTGAACCCTGCTATGGTGTTTAGTCAATGACCTGTAAAGTGGAGGTATTTGTGCAGCACTTGACACTTCGGTATTACTGGGTGGCATTTTTTGTCAAAATGTTAGTTACGTATTTCTCTACCACGCTATAAAATAATCAAAATAATTATTAAACATTATTTCACATCGATCTTCCAACCGGGTTAAAACGGTTGACAAATTGAAAAATAAACTATAAAAGCAATATTTCATTCATCAATCTACGTTGTTGTCGATAGCCTACGTTAGTGGATCTGCATAAGCACAGCACTAACTCGTTGCAAGAAGCAGCGGCCGTACTACGCGATGCATCCGCTTAGTAAAGTATCGTTTTGTGATTTTTACATTGCTTGTTCAGTCACTCAGCGACAAACTTAGATAGTGGTTAAGAAGCAATGTATTTAATGCAAAAATAGTACAGTCGCTGTGCTATTTGAAAACAAAAATAACATAGTAGAGGCAAGAAATATTTTACGATTTGTTGTTTTTCATGATTTTAAAGACAAATATAATAAAATACTTGTAATTACATATGGTAACTGATTCCATGATTTACAAAGTTTTGATTTAGGCTTCGGTTTTTACAAGAAACCACTGGCCAACACGGCATTCTTATAACTTTTCACGATCACGGTCGAAAGCGCACTAGTTCGCGGTGACGGCCATTTGTCTATGACATGCTCAGTCAGTCCATGTCGCGCGGACACCGACACGCCCCCTTGCCACTTCTCCTGTATTTTATATTTCTATGTCATCTACACTAAACGTATATGCAAAAATTCATCTTAATCGGTGGAGGATAACTGCTAAATACATAAATTGCAAATTAAATAAATGCTTGTAAAAAGCACGATTTATCCATTAATTGCCGCGTTCTTTTACCGTATAGATCGTGCTATACGGCTGCGCGAGCGGCGAGCTGGCGGCGCTGCGCTGGTCGGGGCTGGTGACGTACGGCGACACGGCGCTGGTGCGCGCTGTGTCCCGCGCGCCCATCCACCTGGAGCTCTACAACAAGTCCACCACGCCCGCCTTTGTATGCGCGAGGGTGCATTTTAATTGTGAGTTATTTTATTTGTTTATTGTTTCAATTCCGAGGCGGCAATAAAATAACTGATGATTCAGAATAAATAATTTTCTGTAATCAGTTGTGTCCTGGGGGGTGACCATAAGCTCTTAGAGCGGTATCAATTTGATATCGAGTAAGTGACAGATGTATACAAGTCAGATACATCTGTCCCTTATTTGATCTCAAATTGATCTGGTCACAGCTCCATGCCCATTACAAGATTATTTATATTGTTTTGGGTATAATATAAAGCTCGTAGCTTACAAACAAGCACACTTATCGAATTTGAGCGGCAAAGCTGTTTTCCACGCACACTAATTGCTATGGGCTGTCTTTTTCCTAATGTGATTTTTATCAAGACTTCCTAGTGTGACACAAAATTTGCTTTGTTGAAGAAAAAGAACATTATCTCTCTACCATATTGTAATTTTGTATATTATATGTATGTATTTTATTCTGTATACTTAAATTTAGTTAAGGTATATGTGTAATTTATATATATATATAATTAGTTAAGTTATTGTAGTCTATTTTAGGTTTCCTTATTTCTTTCTACACACTTTGTCTTCGTCTATCATCCAACTATCCTGTTGCAGGTCTGCTCGAAGAATTTTCTATTGAAATAAGCAGTAGGTACCTTTGTGCTCTTCTATCTGTATTCTTTCTTTTATATGTAAAATGTTTTGTGTGTACATAAATAAATAAATAAAAGGCGCAAACGCAACGGGAGCTGGGTTCGATTCTTGGATTGGGCAGTGTTTTTTAAGTTTTTCTATTAGAAATTTCTCAGTAGCAGCTCGGAATCTGAATTCGTCCCTAGTTGATTGAGTTGATCAATAAGCTCGCTGTCTCTTGTATAGGAGTAACAAATAAGAAATGTATAATTATTATGTAAAAATTATGTTAATTTATTTTCCAGTACAATACATGTGCGTAACTGCGGACGCGGAGCTGGTGGGCGGGCGAGACATAGTGCGTCCACGTTCACGCCACACGCTGACGCTGCGCGTGGACTGGCCGCGCGTGGAGAGACGCGCACGCCACGCGCCCGCTGCGTCCCTCGCCACGGTCACTGTGCTTACCGGGGCTGAGTACACGCGGCGTAGGATACTCAAGTAACTATCGATAAACTACGCCATATAGGATTTAGGATAGAAGTTTGCAAGCAGTGTACTTCAAATTTGCAAGCAGTGTACTTGATGATTTAGTCAAGTAAATTGCTTGCAAATTTGGGCAACATAGAGAAGATTTGGAGGTTCAAGGCACATTGATAAGCCTGTGACGATGACCTGACGAAGGCTACAGGAATAGGAACGGCCGGTGTGGCGAGGCTTGGGGGAGGTGTATGTCCAGCAGTGGACCTCTTACGGGTGAAATGATGATGATTACAATTAGAGGCCATTTGCAGACTTCATATTTCATAACGACAATCATATGTCATAGCATTTGATTAGAAAACAAATTTCGTTTACTTTTTCAGGGTCATCCGGAATGAATCAAATGGGGAGCTGGATACTTCCCTACTTCCGGAACACTTGAAAGTATTAGCAGAGAAGTTTATAGGAGAAGATTTATCTATGGATGATCAAATAGCAGACTTCAAGGAAACTAAGGTATGTAGCATCATGGTTTGTTGATTATGGTCGCGGGGAGTTGCGTGCAATGTGCCGTCTCCCTCATACAACGCCATATATTTGAATTTAATTCGGTCCGCACCGCCCAACTCGACTTGTGACACCTCGCGTCTCCAGAACGGTTTATATTTTCTACTAGTTGTTGCCCGCGGCTTAATTCACGTTGACCACCCCACAGGACCCGTTTTCGGGATTCAAAAATAGCCTATGTCACTCAGGAATAATGTAGCTTTCTATTGGTGAAAGATTTTTTTAAATCGGTCCAGTAGGTTCGGAGCCTATTCGGTACAAACAAACAAAAAAATCTTTCCTCTATATCTATATAAAACTCAATGCCACTTTTCGTGGTAATTTTATAACTCAAGAACGGACTCACCTATCCAAACCAAATGTTTAGGCTTTGTTCGGACTATTTAGTAGAAGGTTCGTGTTTTTTGTTTTTTTAGGTAGGGTAGGGTAGGTAGAGTAGAGTAGAATCAGTGCCGTAAATAGGGCGGTGCCCAGGCACAGGGCGTAGACTCTAGGGGGCGCAAGAATTGCCAGACCAGGCAGGACTATTATTTTTTCGGTTTGCTCCTGATAAGTTCCCACTGCGCCCCTACTGCTCGATTCCAACACATACGTACCTACAAATAATACATAATCTTGCAAGCATTTTCGAATATACGTTTTTCACCATTTCATACTTAACGCAATTTATACTTATTATGCTACCTTCCGTAATCAAAACTCGGTATGGCCAAGTACTTAAAATTAATATAATTTACAGTTTACTGAAACTTTGCAGGGTGTTATTTTATTTTATGAAGACCATAGTGGCCTAAAAATTAAATCTTAAGCGTCAGTCTGGGCAACGCATTTGCTGAGTGCAAATTCGTTGCCCAAACAAGTTGTTTTTCTTCCTAAATATTAGATAATTGGTCCACCAACACCAAGTTTCTTGTGGTTTATTTTATCACCCTGAATGAAATAAAGTATTAAAGTATTATATACATAGTATACATAGATAGCATTATAGCATTGCCCTAGGGTACCTATAATATCTAAAAAAAAAAACAAGGGCGCAGTTATAGAAGCTCGCACAGGGCGCAGAAAAGGCTATTTACGGCACTGGGTAGAATAGATGAATGATTGGTGTTTTTATGGCAAAACAAAGTTTGCCGGGTCAGCTAGTATTACACAATTTATTTTCGGTACAGTTTCTATAAAGCCCGAAGGCCAAGTTGATAGACTTCTTGCTACCGTTCCATGCTTCTGTGCTACTGATATACATTACATCATAATATATTCTATAACTCATCCTTTATTCACAGGGCTCGCTAAACGAACTCATAGGGGGTTTGCAAGAACTAACAGCACAAATAGATCTGCCCCAAGACTTTGCAGAAGAGAACACCATCATTATAAGTGACGATACTGTCGTTGAGCACCACACGCTTTGTGATTGAACTAAGGTACCTACTGAAATAAAATTTCATTATTCTTTGTTGAGGACTTTGAAGATGTTTCGGTTCTTCGAACGTAAAGGTATAAGTTTACGTCAAATGTATAGCTGCATATATGTACAACTGTGTCTACTCCTTCAGGCAACAGTCACGTGTCTTCAGCAAATCTGTTGAATTATGTTTTAAGTTTTAATTTATGTATGTAGTTGTTATATTACATTACTCAGTATTTTAGTATTATGTAATCTCGTACTTAATATATTGAATATCTGTAGTTTTAGTTATGTTCGTCCTGGAATAAAAAATTGGATCTGCTAGCAGACATCTCAATAAACATGACCAAATTCTGAATAATTGTTTAGTCCGTCCTTCAAGGCCTTCATGAATTCTGTTTCTATATTGTGATATATTCGGAGAGTATGTATAAAGAATTATCAATAAAAACAATTTATAATTTATATCATTTATTATTTTCTTAACCATATTTATTATTCCAATCGTTTTTCCTATTTTTTTTAATCATTGTATCTAAGAGATTCGACTGTCAATTGCAGTTATCCGTTAGAAATGACCTTTTAAAAATATTGTCTACAACTTATAAAACTAAAATGCATTTCACTTACAATAAAGTCATTAAACACCGCAAAAATGATAAAATTTAATATATACAGGACTAAATTTGACGATTCATAGAGTTCACATGGTTATTTGTTGCTAATAATTATACTAATCTTTTGTAGTAAACCCCTTTTGTAGAGGATGTAGATAGAAGTGCGGGAGACAGAGTTAAACATTATCCACATAAAACAATTTAAATCGGGTGTTCAAATAGGAAAGTGTTGGTCCTTTAGAGAGGTTTACCATAAAAGACTTGTCAACAATACATCGAGCTTGGTGTATTTTATATTATGATTATATCTCTTACACAACGAAAAATATGTGTGTAACGAGCCTGAGCTCGCTACACAGACACGCGTGGACCTGCGTATTTACCTTTCAGACTTCAATTCGAGACACACCGGGTGCGTGAAATTACTACGCTTTTGTATCTCATCGATTAAACATTGTTAAGTAATCGATATCCTTGTTTTATTATTACAAAATAGTATCATTTCAGTAAGGTAAAGGTCAATTAAATATCATCCATTTTGTAGACGAGAATGGTTTGGTGAATGTGCTGAGCTACAAAATACTTCAGATAGCAAGTAACCAGTGTCTCGAATTGAACACGGAAAGGTGAATACTTGCGCATCGTCGCTCTATCACTCTCCTACTCACATACAACACCGCTGCACATTCACACACGTCGCATTTGGCAGTTTATCATAATCATTCTCACAGTCTGTCAATATTCACATAAAACTCTTGCAACTAATTTAGGGTGTATACAACTTTGTATTGCCACCGTAGTTGTCAAACCACCATTTAGTAGTATTTTGGTATCTATTTTTAAGTTAGAGCCGCAATTTTGACGACAATGACTTCTGTATTACTTTCAGTTATTGTGTTCTTAAGTTTCAAGCGGATTTAAAAAACTTCGAAAAAATTTTCAAAAATGTTTTTCTTTAAATTAACATTTTACATCATTAATCCGTTGCCGATTCACGCTTGATCCCTAAATATATTTCGACTGTATAATTAGGTGGAGTCAATGCACTATTTTTATTCAAGGAGGCCACATGGCAGATTCTGCCGTGGACTGGTGATCGCTAGTGTTTAGTTTCTTTTTTTTTGTCTTCTCGAATTAATCTATTGATAATCTTATAAAACACGTGGTTCAGTTTCAATCCCGATACAGAAGCATTAGTTTTCGCACAAATGGTGCATTTTGCGCTTGATGGAACGACGCATATATTTTCTGTTTGTATTTGTTTTTCTTTTGGTGTTTTTTTTATGGTAGCATATTTGCGTAATTACTGGCGCAAATCAACTGTTTTAATTTCTTTTTTTTTTGCTTTTTAAATAAAAATAAATAATCTTTATTTAAAGTTGTATACATCCGAACTACCCAACCTGTTACAAAGAAAAGCGTCGCGCCGCGCGCGAAAACAGAATGCCTTGAAATGTACAATATTCATTTAAAATGGAGATAAAATGTGAATATTAACTTCATATAAAAGTGAGCTCCACTTGGGATGTCTACCTTGCCGTACAATCTACATTATGAAAAAATCTTATTAAAATGGAAGTACTTACACATTTTTATAAAGGTTACGATACAACTAATTGGATCAAAATGGCTGACAAATTGTTTATAGTGCTTTGAAAAATACTATTTTCATGAATTCATGGAATTACACCTATAAGTCTAATAGTCGCAAAAGAAGACATTGTGGAGACACGATTTGCAAAATACGCAGTCTAAATAACCTAGAAATGAAATAAAAATTGCTCCAAAATATTACAGCTAAATATTCCTGGTGACACATTAGTTGTGGTTGCGATGCGTCGTATAATATATACAATACACACTCACACATTTTTACAATAGGAATTAAAACATTAAACTAAAAGTAAACCAGTCGCTTAATGAGCTATAAAATAGATTGCCAACGATACACTGGCCTATCGCGGGCCGCGGACGATACGGCCCGCCGTAACGCTGTTGTCATAACAACAATGATATCTCTAACATATTTATTAGTAATTGCCGAGGCTCGTGAGTTATTATAATTTGCAGTTGTTCATTCTAAATTATTTAATAACAAGTCAAATACGTTTCTCTGCTAAGAACACTTGCTAAGCTGTTCGCAGCAGAGAATGTACTATTAAGAGATCAATATGGCTTTATTCATGTGGCTTGCATTAAGAGTTGAACAATGTTAATTAACACAAGTTTTGGCATTGTTTAATGCCACGTCATCTTATAAATATTATCGTTTATAATTATCCACTTTCTTCGGTAACAGAACAGTACCATGGTCGCCCACCATAATTATAATCTTCACAGAACAGTATGGGTTCAGCTCACAAACCCGTCGCCAATACTAATTGAGGTTCCAAGATCGACATCCAACGAATGAGTTAATGTGAAAAGTATAATGCATTGAATTCAGAGAAATGTATGCTGATTTCAATTTGTCATTAAAGTAAATTATCACAGATAACGTTAAAATAAAAGTAGGGGTATTCGCGTTGGAATCATTGCGGGGTGCCAAAACAATTTAAACTAAATCTAACGATTACAGATTTCTGGTGTTCTTATAATAAATTACATTTTGTATGTATTCAGTGCCGCTATCGCGATCGGCATCGAGTTGCGATGGACTCAATAGTTCTGTTAGAATCGGTTACTTGTTTCAACGCAAACCGCACAGACGCATAAAATGTTTGTACACTCGACGCTCACCGCGACACTTCGCCACTAGAAGCTAACATTTCGGAATTAATCAGTTCGTCTATAAAGTTTATCGCCTTCCAGTCTGAAATCGGATGAAACCGTGCGTATATTTATAACTACAGACTCGACCTGTTAAGTTTTCTCTATATATTTTTGTACCCCTTGTATTCTAAGTTCAGTTACCACTACCCGTAAAGGTGTCGAGACACTGTACTGCGGCGTCACTCGGGCGGTCAAGGACTAGCGATGGTGAGGAGCGGAGACCCCGCTGGCAGTGTTCGGTACAGCAGCACAAAAGATGTCGGCCGACGTCCGCTCGGTTAATGATGTCGTCCTGTTTCTGAATTTGTAAACTCGCGGCACCTTTGCGGTCCGCCTTGGTTAAGTACATTCAAGCGATGGAAATGAGGGATCTATTCGGCTTGGGTGAGTGGCGGCGGCGCGGGGGGCGCAGTGGGCGCAGTGGGCGCGGGGGGCGCAGTGGGCGCGCGCTAGGGGGCGCGGTACAGCAGGTAGGCGGTGAGCGCGGGCGGCAGCGCCAGGCGCGAGGCCGCAGCGCGCAGGCGCGGCCGCCCCACGCGCTGCCGGATCACGCGCCGGCACAGCTCCATCAGCGGCAGCGGCTCGGCTGCAACACAACAGGAAAATTACTGATAGCCCGACAAGCAGGAGATACACAATGGTCCTCCCTACGGATTAAGCGTGGAAACCAAGTACCTAAAGATGCATCTTATCTTCTTTAGTGAGCCATTGTGGACTAGCCCGACAAACATCGTCAACGTAGTACCAGTGCTGCAAGCAGGTCGTGGATACAAGAGAGTTACCGCGGCCCTGGCTCAAGCAACTGAAGGGGGTTTTACTGACTAAAACTGTGGGTTTTAGTCAGTAAAAGTCTGTCACGCCCTCCTGCTTCACCCGGAGCGGAAGAAGTCATTGGATGATTACCAAATCAAAAAAAGAAAAATGTGCTGCAAGCAAACGGAACTGCTCAAGAATCTATTCAATCCAGTATGTTTCAAGTTTTCTATTCCAGTATGATCCGTGGCGCATTGTACGTTGAGAAACTAGACGATTTATAATCAATTTTACAGTCGAAACTGGACTCCGGATCTCCTATGATGTAGTAAGCCTATTACTGAACAATGAGGTTCAGATGGCTAACAAAAAGATAAACGTCTTGTCAAAAGTGCTCGTCAGTATAATACAACTCTTAATTTACAAAGTCCATTTCTTGAATTATTGTTTATTGTTTAAAAAAAACGTTGCCCCACACTAGGAATTTCTCCTGTATCGTGGGTGCGTTTACAAACATATAAACTCACATACACAAACACCCAGAGCCGGAACAACTATTTGTAGATCATACAAATATTTGTTCCGTGCGGTAATCGAACCCGCGACACGCAGCGCAACAGTCAATCGCTCAACCACTGCGCCAACCGTGCGCCCAGAAGTTAGTTTTAAGGGATGTTTGCTACATGAGACAAGCCAAGCATTCCCTGTCTAGGGAACGTGAGTAAACGTCAGCGTAATTAATGTTTCGATTGCGATATTACAAAGACTTTGTGACAAGCTAACTAAGCCCAATGCCAACGAAACAGGTAGAAGTGTTGTTGAATGTGTCCTCCTCCTTCCAGCCACAAAGAAAGATGACAAATAAAAAAGGATTGTACTCACGATCGAGCCCCCCGATGTACTTCATAGTGATCTCCGCGTGGCCCCACACGGCGGACACGATGGGGTACAGCGTCTTGCCGCGCAGGCCGCGCGCCGCCACGCCCAGGTAGCGTCCGTCGGCGCAGAAGGCCAGCGTGCCCTCGTCCATGTCCAGCACCACCAGCAGCCGGTCGGGCACCAGGAACTGCTCGTCGGGCCGCAGCAGCGCCGGGTACGTCGTCCCGCTGCCAACTGTGCCTTTGACGTTGTGGTAGATCTGAAACGTGACGAATATGAAGTAAGTTTTTGTTAGTTAAATTTGCCAATGTGTTTGCTGGAGCTGTAAGACTGTGTGGCTTGGTGGCTATAAAGTTTGTTTTGTTTCCAAAATAGCTGACAGCCATAGAAGATTTTTGGCGTGACAAGTCCACCCATTGTAAGTTTACCCAAAGGCAAGACATATATCTTGTTTGCCTATGGAATAGGGTAACGAATTGCTTGTACGAAGAGCAATGAACAGAAGTCCTTCACATTTCGTATCTCTGTACTTAGGACCAGAGCCCAACACATTACTCCAACTACTAACAACATACCATATGGCAGCCTGTTACTGTACTATTGTGCAGGGCAAAGGCCTCTTCTGAGAATGCACGAGCAATAATTGCTCAAGGCTGGAAGGCGATTTCAGACTTATGTTAACTATAAGCCCAGGTTTCCTCACGATGTTTTCCTTCACCGATGTGTGCAATGTCCAAGAAAAATTTAGAAAGTACCCAACATACCTTATTTCTGCCCAAATCCCAGCCCCAACTCTGGTCAGTGGCGCCTACTAGGCTCTGGTAGCCGACAGAATGTAGAGGGGCATGCGCCGTGGCCACGCCGACGACCGCGTGCGTCCCCCGCTGGCGCGCCGGCCATACAACTTCCCAGCAGTGCAGGCCCCGCGAATAGCCCACCCGGCCCCTGATACAGTCTGTGCTCTGGGCTACCGGGTGTCGGTGGAACGTTAATGCGTCCTCCTCTTTCACGAATATGTTTAGTGATCTGGAATGTTAACAGTGGAGATATTAGAGATTGATTGCATAATTAAATGAAGCTAAGAGTATGTAAGGATCCTAGTTAGTCGTTTTATGTAGTTTCTGCCTATCCACATGGGAAAAAGACGCGAGTCTATTGAACATTTTTTAAAACTGATTAGTTATCCAAGTCACAGTATAAATATGGACGAACAGTACGGAAACTACCTACAAACGCTCGAAGAGTGGCCCGCACTACTGACAGCATCGCCAAAACTGCTTAGAGGTCTCGTCGCATGTCGTCATGCGCATGTTTGTGTGAGTGTGCCGTTTCGAGCGTTTATAGATAGTTTCCGTACTGTTTGTCCATATTTATACTGTGTCCAAGTACTATCGTTGAAATCAGCAGATTTATAAACATGTGGAACAACAGGGCATAAATATTGTGACGGTTTCTGCCATTCAGTGAAAAAACCAATGACATAAACGGTGAGTTGCCAAGAGGTGTTCTTTTCATTCGAACAATCGTATCATGGGTGTCATGTCGGATCGTAGTTACATAACATCACGCCTGTATTGCAAGAAAGATTAGACAGAGATTCACCGAGAGTACACCCAGTTTTCGCCCGATTAATTCTGATTAGTTATACGTTGTGTCCGAGGTCGCAAACGCTCAGATTAGGGATTATGTCTGCCCAGGAAGCGAGAAAGTTAACGTCTCCAGGAAAAACGGTGGCACTGTGGCGCGTGCTGTCTCGCACAGCGAGGCTCAGGGGAAGCGCTTCTTCAGTCTCCCCAGGGATTTGCCGGAACAGGCGTTGCACAAAGGGGGTTTCAGAGTGGTCTTTTAAAAGGTAAAGGGCCTCCTTCGATGTGCTGATGACCACCAGGGTGGTTATATTGAGGTAAAATCCTACATCGCTGACCTTTTCCCCAAAAAGTGCAGGCGCCTTATGAAGGTTTCGCCCCGAAAAAAAAAAGGTCTGAGTTGTGTGTCGTACCTGTCATCTGGATTCCACGCGTGCTTCAGCTGCAGCTCGGGGTGCGCGGGCGGCGCGTCTAGCAACGCGTCGAGGCGCGCGGGTCGTGGCGGCTCGGGCGCCAGCTCGCGCGCGACTACCGCCTGCGAAACAAACAACTACATTAGTACAAAAATACGGTGCATTCTACTTGGTCTTGGATAATCTGTTGTCAAAGTCAAATTATTCATTTCGATTAGGCCATTAACGGCACTTCTGAATGACATAATTATGTTAATTTTATGATTTTCGCAGCAAATATAAAAATAATTGGCAAATAAACACCATTAAAAACAAATGATCAAGTCATAAATAAAGAGAACAAGAAAAACATTTAGTAGGTAAAATTAATTATATTTATTCATTAATCTTAGATAGTCTACTTCTTTTTATGTGAGGATGCGGCCACCTCTGGTTAATTAATCTAAGATAGTAAATTAACGTGGCTTATATATATTAAAAAAATAAAGTCAAAATAACAACCACTCATTGATACCCTACGAGGCAACGGACGCTGCTTACCACGACGAGTTCTACTTCTCACTTGTTAAGTTATATACATAGACTACCTAATTAAAACATGGGGCGCCAAATGATCAAAAACGGACCTCCTTCCTTCCAATAGTTTTGAGCCACACCAACATCGTGTTGTATGGTAAGTCTTGTGATGTTTTAGCCAGTATCGAAAAAAAATAACTTAATTTATTATTATCATGAGAGTGAATTACTGTATTCTTATGGGAATAAAGATATCTCAAACCTCAGAACAAAAAAGTAAAATAAACGCTTCTACTCGGGACGAACAAGATACTCTTAAAAAAGCTTTGAAATATTTGGTATACATTAATTCATTCATTATACACGAGGACGATGCACCTATAATAACACTACTACACTATGTACAGATACAAAGTATTACAAGCAATAACAGGTAAATTTATTCATTTGATAGATGGAACATGGAACAACAACGACATGAAATTTACATTCATACAAATATTATCATTTTTCCAGGTACAGATTTATAATACCAGCCTGTTACTGTTCCACTGCAGGTCGAAGTCCTCTTCACGTACAGAGTAGGCACGAGAATTTATCGCCACGCTTGCTCAAAGCGGATTGGCTACTTCAGACATATTTTATCTTATTTAAATGGATGGAGACGGAAGCCAAAGAATAGATTCATGAATTGTGTGAGGAGTGATATGAAAGAAAAGGGAGTCAGTGAAAGCATAACAGTTACCAGTAGGGAATGGAAGAAGAAACCTTGTGGCGTCGACCACAAGTAACATGGGACGAGGGCAGGAAGATGATGATTATCTTATATGGGTAAGGCAGTTTTATTACAACCAGACCCCATGCTCTTACAGACTGAAAAAAACGATCGGAAAATGTTTTTTCTTTTCTTTGAGTGACAACAGTTCCAGAAGAAGGACCCAAACAGTCTTGTAATGTTGCTTGTGACTAGAAGGCCTCCTGTTAGGAGATTGAGGCAGGACATAGTAACGGATGGTTGACAGTGTTGACACCGAAAAGGGTTGCATCACTGGATGCATGCCCACCATGCCAGAACGAGGCATAGATTGGAATCTTCTTAGCGTGTCGATGGCAAATAAATACAGTTTTTAATTATTTTTTGACCCAGTTTACAGCTACTAGCCGTAGCTGAATACTGGGTGAAATGGTGTCATTTGCTGGCGCGGTCATAAGTTCCTCACATGTAGAGATTACAGGGCATGCGGTACATGCTGAAAGGTGGATCACGGTCTGCGGAGATTGCAGTATATAGAGGGGAAAATAGTACCTTGAAGGGCGCCGTGCACTCGCGCGACACCGACTTTACTCCGCCGGACAGCTTTTGCCCCATGTTCATGCCCCTACAGCGAGTGCGGGCGCGCTTGGGCAGCGCCTTGAGGCCGCCGCGCCGCGCCTCCTCCGCGCCGCCGCCGCCGCCGCCCCCGCCCCCGCCCCTCACTGAGCGCACCCCGCTCTTGTACCTGAAGAAGAGGAAATAACTGTTAAAGCACATTTCAAGAAACGAAATATAAAGAAACATGCAAGAAAAGGGACATCGATAGAAAACCGGCATGTCCTAGAAGCAAGACGTACGACATTTACCAATGCACTGGGACCACGTGGTAGATTACAGCCCACTCCCTCTTACAGAGAGGAGGCCTGTATCCTAGGAATGGGAACGTAATAGGCTGATTTTGCTTATTCAGTTTATGCTACAAGAAAAGTCATTACAGTCTTCAGAGCATGTTACGAATTGAATAAAAGCACTTGAACGATCTCAAACATGTTTGGAGAAGGGAATCTGAGATATTGCTAACATAAAGGTCTTTTATGACTGCCAACCTAAATTGGTTAAAAAGCATGAAAAGGTGAAAATCATTGTTAAAGACTGGTGTTTTTCACGTCATCCATGTAAACCTGATGATGGCGATACCACATTTAGGTAGGTACCTAGTTGTTTTTTCTTTTGAATGACTCTTATAACTCATTATTACATCAAATATGCTGAAGGAATCACTTCCTGGCGGATGGATGCAGCATGCGGCAATAGATCGTCATACAATGTATTGTCAAAGTTCGAGGAAACCGGTTTCCAAGTGACCGGTGAGTGGTGGTGTCGTCA
Source organism: Orthosia incerta (assembly GCA_948252205.1). Taxonomy (NCBI): domain Eukaryota; kingdom Metazoa; phylum Arthropoda; class Insecta; order Lepidoptera; family Noctuidae; genus Orthosia; species Orthosia incerta. Next base: position 11,351,485 of record OX411759.1, read on the forward strand.
CAGCAGATGCCGGGCGTCGGCGGAGTACCCGCGCATCTTATGTAACGCCGGCCGTCTAACCGTGAAAGTCACCGCTCAAAAGCCAAGGTTAACACGGCCATGGAGCCTCGTTCTAACACATGCGAATGTTCTATGATCGTTTCTTGTTAATACATTTATTTTAATTGCTGTTTATTTTTCCTCAGTCGTGATGTCATGTAATTGCTAGCTTATTCCTTAATTATAAACATGGTAGTGTTTGTTAGTTTGCAAATAACTATCAAATACTGGCCACATCGTCGTCGTCACAATCACAATATTGCAAATGGTCACGCGCGCCTGATTCGTACATAGAGCTGTGACAATTGAGGGTGATGTCATCGAAGGACGCTATTAGAGTTATAAACCAAACTGTTGAGTATTAACAACAATAAAAATGAATACAAGGTATAAGTGTTGCCATGGGGTTCATTAGCGTCCTGTGTAGCTGTTTCTCAATCAGTTTCAACGGATACGTGAGTCAACTGTTAATATTGTCGGTGGTTTAGTCTGATCATGAGTTACAGTGTTACAGAGCTAGTGGCTCGCATGCGGTTTTGTGAACGATCTATGTAGGATGGGAAGGGACGCCTAGAAGGTACTCAAGCTACAAGGCCGTCTGCCTTTCCGTCGCCTAGAGCGGCTGCATGACAAAAGCGGGAAGTGAAAGGCAGTGAATGCGTCCCCTCACGTCGCGCCGCCTCTTGACTAGGCACCTACCAAAACCGTTGTTTAGCAGAACACTATAAAATATTGCGAGATGGTGGGAATATAAAATATGAGCATGATTCATTTTGTAGCTATTCAACTACAAAATTAATTTTAAACAAGCTCTTTTATTTTCATTGATATCCGTAATCATAAGCAAACCATTTTTTTCGGGAAGATGAATAATAGGCCTAATATTATTATCTTATCCTAAAGCAATCGAAAAAAAAAATTTTTTTAACCAAATGGACGGCTTCATCATTGTATTTAGAAGAGCTGTTATATTTGACCGATAGCAGGAGATAATCAGGCGAGTTCACGTGGCGGACAGTAAACAAACAGAGGGGACACGTGACCGGCCGATCTCTGACGTCTTACACCACGTGCGTGCTAACACCAGAACGAACAACTTTGCAACCCTAAAATAGACCCACGCATTGCATTGTCGTGATGTGAGAATGCTAAGGACGAATTACCCTTTAAATTTTGTTTTGCTTTCCAAAGTCTTTGTTGTAAAAGGGTGTTTTTACAATTGACCACGTGACTACACAGGAAATCTACCAACTACCAAGTATTTACCAGGAATTATAGCAACTTTATACCGGGTACTCAGCGCATGACATTCTCACGGACAATTTGTTAATAAAATCATGTGCTACTAAAATAGCTGTGATATCACTTTGCAATTGGAACGTCACTCGGCATCGTGGGAAAACGTCCACACGCCGCATCGGGGGGTATGACAAGAGTTGCAGATATCTTTAAGACTTTTCAAAACTCGTGAATAAACGTAGCCGGGTGTGGTGGTCTCATGCAACATAACCGTTCACGCTCGGTGAGAGGTGAATGGAACATTGGAAGAGAACGTTGCTAGGCCGACAGCATTAGCGTGTGCCAACGCGCGCGAACAATGAACTAGCTGAATGACGTGCGCTCTGTGTCACTGTTGTAAATTTTAAACCCTGTGCTTGCTGAAACAGAACCTTCAGATTGCCTTTACGTCTACGATATATGCCTCCTACCAACAAAAATTGATGTTCATTGAGCCGCATGTATAGATTACAGATAGGTAACGTAAATAACCTAAATCCTATATCGGCTATGGAATGTACTAATTTAATTTTAGAACATTCAACTTAAACCACGTACATATGTATTTAACACAAGTTGTCAGACTTTGCTAGGATAGTGCACAGTACTTTAGCTTAGAAGGATTATCTGCACACGAATCATTGCAGCAAAACGTAATTAAATGGTATTATGTAGTTAATTTAAACAACCTTCAAGTACATATCTGAATAAATAATATAATTGGACGTGTATTCTTTATTAAAGGTTATATAGGTACTGCAAAGGTACATAGTTGCACCGGGGGTGTGTCTTCATTCATAGAAGGGATGACTAAAACTAAGTTGTGGAGCAAAGGACATTTCGCAGCAAATCTGGCTCCTAAAACTTAGGTACTGTTACTTAGCTTAGGAGTCGGCATTTCACTTTTTTATAAATAATAAATACTAATTTTCTATAAAATAAACCGGCCAAGTGAGTGTCGGACTTCGCACATTTAGGGACCCGTACCAAACCGCAAAATTAAGTTGTTTGTAATAGGAAAAATGAATTGCATTGCAATTTTGCAATGAAGGACATTTTAAAGAAAAAGTTTGATTTATCAATATTTGTTAGTAAAATATAGATACGTAATAATAGATATTATCACCAAATTTCAAGTTCATAGGTCAATGGGAAGTTAAAAATTATTTCTTTGTTTTCTATATTTTTTTAAACAAAAAATACAGTTATCTACTCAACGAGCTCTAAACAACAAAATCCCACTCGATGGGGTAGGTAATTTTTTTTTCGCATTTCCCTTCGTTAGTAGCTGAGTAGCAAGCAGTCAGTACAGTTGTTCTATCTCACGGCGGGTTGGTCTTAGTCATGTGTGTGATGCACATGCACATTGTTTCTGTGTGCGTAAGCCTGGGTGCGCTCAGTATTGCCACAGAATAATTAAACAATTAATGTACCAGTTACAGTGACAAAAATAAGTTCTAGGCGAACACAGCTAGTGAAAAATCATAAGTTTTCAATATTTCACTTTTAAATGGATTTGGACTAGCACAAAACGAAGGTATAGTACATGTGACAAAAATCAATCGATAGTAAATTATTGAATAAAACCCTGATTGCCGACATTTTAATTTGTAACGCAAACAAAAGTGTCATCTACATGCGAAATTGAAACGTTGGTCCAAAACTGAATTGAATACTGAACCAACGGGGATGGGAGGATTAATTGTTAATTGAATCACAGCATGTACATTTATTATTTAACCGAATTTAAAACGATACGATGTCAGACAGTGCTTAATTGGAGAAGTGAAGAGGATATCGTAAATAAGAGATACTTTATCCTCGCTTAGTGCAGATATTTCTGAAGTTTCGTCGCAAAAATCATTCAAATTGCCTACGTATTACGTGGATGTAGGTTGTGTGTTAAAAATCAAGGCTCGACTGCCTGAACACACTTTAACATTTCTCGTGACAGTTGTAGAAAGCGACGACTTCGATTCTGGGGTCATCTTACGAAAGAGTCACCGAACGATGTCGTGCCATCTGGAGGTATGCACTTAATTTTCAACGTGGCCTTTACTTACTGAATACTGTCTTATTTTTAACAGTAATAATTTGAGTAGACCTACTTTCCAAATTTTTCAGAAACGACTTCTTCTTTTTAAATCATGTAATACCACTACAAAATCTTAATTCTATCAAATTTGCTTACCCAAAATATATGGGGTATTGTGTCGTATTGGAGATAAAGTTTGTCTGGTATATAGGACATATCGCTAGTAAACCCTTAGTTAGATATTTGTACGGCAAATATTAATGTAGGCTAACTAAACTGATTATGTTGCAAGTAACAGTTGTAAGTGCTAACGAGCTTTATCATCTTGATTTGGCATTTCTTTTCTACTGTTTACTTGTCTATAGGCTTCGAATCGATGAACTGTCTCTGGTTTAAATAACAATTAAATAATCGCTAGGGCGTGTCGGTGCAACCTTGTATCGGTTGCCGCGTTGCAACAGGGCCTTGTTGTGTCAAGGAAAAACCTACTTAGCGGTTTCCCTGGCCCCGAAAAGTGACAATTTTTTTGTGATAATTTCTATAGACTTAAGTATCTGGCGTTAGGAAACTTGAAAGCGTCACTGGTAAAGTAAAAGTGATATGGAAGTCTGTGTTTACTGGTGATGAAGTTTTTGTGACACAATGATGTGTTGTTATGTGTGATCGGGTGTGTGTGCCGTCGCCGTGCACAAGTTGAATGATATAAGAGGTGTTGAATAACGATAGTGGTGGGTGATGATTACATAACGAGGCGATGTGACGCGGCGTGTGCATGCTGCGGTGCACTGCGCTCCTCGTGTCAAGGATGCCTTGACTCCGCCATGTTATAATGAAGCTATTGTGCCATGGTCACACATATCACAGAAGATTATCATCTTAGAATTTGTTTCTAACACTCATGTTTCTGTTCCGAAAATATGAACTGGACTAGATGCCAGTTCCCAACCAAGGCCTTTGAAGTTTGAACCTAATGAAACAACCATTGACTTGCACACGGCGTGATTAGTCATATAAATAACAAACAGGTAAAGTTCATTTATATACTACTTATAGACAAATGGAAAATCCAGTTCCCGAGACGTCACTGCACGAGTTGTTTTTGATTCCACGAATACTGATATTATTATCACCCAGGATTCACAACATGACACTGTATTTTAAGAGACAAGAGGGCATTTTTTTTCCATTCCTGTGTGGTAGCCGTGCCTAGTTTCGCATTACAACTTCACCGCTAATGATGGTCAATCGTATAATTTAGAAATCTGGGTGTACGAGTTGTGATTGACGCTGATATTGTTAGTTCATTAAGTGGGAGTGCGTTTTGTCGGGTCGAGCGCATGCGCAGCAGTCGAGGGCCTTGACTGCAATGCGCGCGCGCCGTAGCGTGTCAAGGGAGCGCTGCTTTCGCTGCCACACCTGCACCCGGCCTATACAGACATGACGGAGAAAAAACCTAATAAGGCAATTAAAATAAATGTTCAACAACACGTTTCGTCAGCGCGGCTGAACAATAATTAGGTCAGAGGTCACTCTACTAAAACACACGCAGGAATTACCGTTTGTAAAAGGACAAAACTCAGCAAATAAGGAAATTTGTAAGGATAACTGAAGGAGAATCCAGGTCATTGAATATTAGCTCAGCATTAGTACACAATGGCTTATAACAATATGGTGAAGGCAAAAACGATTTGAACAAGGCCTTCGTGGAGCAGCAGTGTGTAGGCCTTAACGTGTCGTATGATTTACCATGCTGTGCATCGCGATTACTTGATTACTACAATTAAAATACAATGATAGACCTAAAACTAAGCTACATACATTAGTTTACCTTGTTTAGTATCTAAATAAAGTAAAATGAATGGCAACACTCAATTACGTTAAATCACAACGCGAGAAGATTCCGATTTTCAGTCCAATCGTGCAAACTAAACAGGGGCTGGTGTAAATAAATCTAAAACCCAAATTGGAGGCGAGACCCGGAGTATAAAGAAGTATCGTGCGAAGACAAAGCCGAGCAATCTTCTAAGTGGTCTGGAAGGCCGGCGCGGGAACAAAGCCACCCTACACCCCGCCAGCGCCGCGGCGCCGCCCTCCACAGATAAGAACACCCTCCGCTTTTAAATGCCTTTAGCACCACTGAATGAATCCTCGTCTAAGGAATCCAATGAGAAACTTGGCAATATCGTCTTCGGGAAACATCTCTAATGTATATCTAATGAGGAATGAATAAGTTAATATTCAGTTTTGAGTAACATCCAGATCACACTTTTAATATGTACGGAAAACCGAATGAAATGAGTGGTATACTTTTCCAATTTAATAAGATAAAATTACAATTTCGAAATTGTAGCTACAAAGGTTCTTAAAGGCCACAATTCTTTCAGTCTTCTGTACACTCCTAGCCAAAAGTTTGAAAATGTTTTGGGTTCGCACATAAAACTGGTAGGAAAGCTTTTCAAGTGGTGTGCGCAAATAAGCGAGTCTTTGAGTTAGAGGCACATTATACTCGTGTCTAAGGAATGTTACAAGCCTCGTTTGTGTCTGAGCCGGTGGCGACCGCAATTTTCGGTTGAGGGAATATTTAAAAAGGGAATGCCTTTTTGCAGCATTTATCATTTCGACCCAATTTTAAATTACTAGGACCCTACAGTTTTGCCGTTTTATTGATTAATTTTACTATTGAAAATAATACAAATAAAAACATGATGTAGACTTGATTATTCCATCGGCTTGTACATAGAATCGTTTTTTTTTCGAATGCGTGATAAACAGGAGTTCAATAAGAAGGAATTAAGTTAGTACTGTAAAATCTATGAAATTCTAGTAACTTGGTCCGGGACAGTCTGGGCGAGAGGGTGCGGCGACGTGAATTATTCATACACTCGTACCACAGCCGTCAACTCGTCGTCAGACCGAGATACCACCCTTCAGGTACAGCAGCCTTCCAGATTCAAAAGTATTTTAACGTGTCTCCAATTCAAGGGTTGCCAAATAAAGGGAGGCTTTTTTTTCTTTTCTTGAACTGAAGTCTAGTCGGCTTTTCCAATTGTTGTTTTCAAGGTTTTTGCTTCAAGTGAATTCACGAACAAAGTGTTTTATTCGTTTGATATTAACAAAAACGAGCTAGAACGAGAAGGAACACGTGAACTTCGTACTTACTAAAATATAGTGTAGGCAGGAAGCAACGTTATTTGCTAAGCAAATCGCGTCAACGAAGCGTGACCCAAGTTGATGACGAGGATTCAGTCGCTTCCGTGAACACTAATGCCAACCAACTTTGTTTTTCAAAATAAATTCAATCATTTTAAGTAAAATTGTCGACTTGCCACAAGTTTCAAACGAAATGGTAACACAAGTGAAGATAGCAAGCCAACAGCTCGAAGCGTGGAACAAAAAACAGATTGTTTCATTTTGTTTTTCTGTGGAAGGATCAACAATGCCGTCTCGGCTTGCTGGAAACCGGTATGAGGCTATGAGGCGCGGTGGTGGCCGGATCAAACGCCTCGCGGGTATCGACCATAACTTCAATGTCACTCCCGATACATTTCTACTTCAATAATACTGATAAAGTACACCTTGTGATACTGCCAGTAGTAATGACTTTGTTTGAAATCAATAAAAAAAAAGCAATAATCACATGGTTAACATTGAAATCACAAACTTGAAAAAACAACACTACGATGTATCTCATTTCAACCTGTAAATTAAGAATATCTTTGTGTGAATCGATAGATCGATGATTTGTGTTGATTCTATTAGACTATTTTTCGCCCGCGGCTTCGCTTGCTTAAGTCATTTTCCTGGATAGAGATAGTGTAAAATCGGTAAAATTATTTTTATATTAGTAGGTACTGCCACAGATATAAAACAACAATTTTTACCTGTTTAAAATAATTTTAGTTAAGAGGTATTTAAAAAAAAATATGATGGCTGAGTTTTTCTAAACGAATAACGGATTGATTCAGTCTACAAAAAGAATTCCTGGTGTAGTGAACAGAATGTGTGTAGTGAATCGAATGACAATCACTTGTCCATGCAAAATGGATAAACCGGGAGCGTGCAAACGAAAAAAGCATAGGGATATATGTACAGTATGAGCTAAAACGTTATAAATAATAAAGAGCACAAAAGGCAATGGATAAATTGTGTGGCGTGCGTATGTGTGTTGCATGGGGCTGCGAGTGGGGTCAACGACACGCACCCCGGCTCGCAGTGGGGCACACAGGACGTGAGTCACTGCTGGGGTTACCAGCTGCTGTCGGCAAAAACTACCCTCCTGCTTTGCCAGCCACGCGGCCGTACGCTAAGCTTTATTATTGTACTAATTAAACTTCGTCATTTTGATGGCACGCTTACTGTACTATCATTTAGATAATAATACAGAATTGTTTATCATTTTCACTGGACTGTAAAAATAATGAGCGTAATTTAGTTTTTGAACTTAACCCAAAGCTCTCAATTAGACTGATATGGGGTACAATGCTGCTTGCAGTTAAGGAACAATTGAAGGTGTCCACTTCTTAGTAAACTAAATCCTGAAAGACACGCGAATTGCTATTTTGAGGTGTTATTTAGTGTTATTTCAATAACATTAACGATGTGCGGAATTCGATTTTGTCACCGGTTTGTTTCGCGACTACGGACGAAGCTATACTGCTATACGTAATATCGATTGTGATGTTGTGAGTGAAAGCGGCAACATATGTGCCGGCCTCATTCGCTTTATGAAGTGTGGATCTCGGCGCCATATGGTACAGGCAGCTGACTGAATTCATTGGACTATAGAGATTTAAACTATATAGGTGAAATGATTTCAAGTTACGGGGTCAATATTACAAATCGATTTTTGTAAAATACAGAAGTTGCTACCTTTATGCCAAATATTACACCATAAAATAATGTTCTTTGTCAACGAACTGAAGTGTTTTCAAAGGGTAAAGGACTAAACAACCGTCCTTCACCCAGGGCTCGCTGGGCATCGATCCTGTGACTGCTCAAACCAGTATTTATAAATATTACTCGCGACAATGAAAGTCACTTCGCCCTGCGCATTCAGAGTACCAGTCTACTGGACAACTCTGACGTAAATCTTTGACCAACAGAAGGACAACGCACCTAAACCTTATAGGTATTTGTTTGCTCGCACAATACATTGTGTGCTGCAGATTTATTATGAAGCGTGTCAGTTGCGTGACTCACGTCGTTAACTACCAAACATTAAAGGCGGAAACTCGCTTAGCAAATGACGTAATAACTATTGTAGTTATTCATTATAACAAGATCGACGTGAGAACAATCGCTACAAGGAGAAGGCAAGCATTAGGCGGACTCGGCATTGCGAGTGTTCTCATGATAAAGAATAATAGTTAGGTGAAGGCATCAAGCCGCGAGGCGTCAATAACCTCGTCGGTACGGATCGTGGAGGTTGCAATAAATACGACATCGCCAGCGCTGGCCTGGTCAAGAGCCTTTCAAGGCCGGGAGGCGAGGCGGGGAGTGCGCCCGCGCCCCACATCTGCGCCTGGGCCAGTCTTGCCCTACCGCTTGCATTCCACCAGAAATGAGGTGCTCTCGCAACCGACACTAATGGAATGGTGGAACTGTTTAAGCGACGTTGGTGCAATCTATCAAAATAGGACGTAATAAGTTTCTTAACAGCTTTTCCTTAATAAGCTCATGCAATGAACATAGAACCATATAAATAAGAACCAAAGGGTTTGATTAATGGTAGCTGATAAGAAAATTGTCAAGGCTTGAACCCTAAGGTTACGGAAGAAAATCGTGACCGTCAATTTCTAACCCATTACGTGTGCTCGGGTCGCTGGTTTCGTAACTTAGTTGTCAAGGTCACTACACAGCACTAATGACTTTGTACTTGAAATTTCAACGTTACCAAGTTATATTGCAAAAATTGTAATCGCAGAAAAAATCCTCAATGGCACTAATTTCATACTTTTCAACGCCGATTTCGCTTGAACATTGCAACACTGTACTACGGATTTGTGAATGTAAACTATTCTTGTAGGAACAGAAACACCTGAGATAAAAACACAACACTTAAACCATCCGACTCAAACAGGTAGAACGCGTTGAAAAGAGACGGACACACGTCACTCGGAGGATTCAACTTCAACAAAGGATTGGTGAATCGGTCGTGACGGGAAGCGTGGTACGGCGATGCGAACTCACCGCAGCTCGAGGAAACGCGCGGCCCTTGTTCTCCTGTCACAGGACATGTCGTATATGAACGGGTACACTGCTTAAACCACTTCACCAACGAGATGTAGAATCCATAGTTGCGAACAGCGCTCCGGCGCACGCGCACCACAAACACTACCAGCGGCCGCGAGAGAACGCGCGCACTGAACTGAACCACGTTCGGCTTGCGCGAGCTACCTGCCGTTTCCGCGGCGCGGTGAAGCGGAGGTGCGCATCGCGGCGCACGCGCAGGTATACCTACGTACGACCGCGGCCGGGGGGCAGCCACTCTCCTAAGCCGCGGGCCCTGCCGCCCGCCAGGGCTCGTTCCCCGTCAAAACAATCCCGTCGCCGCCCCCGCCATGCTGTGCCATAAAAGAATCCGATAGCTATAATGAAATTGGAGCCACGTTATAGTAATGAGGCAACGAAAGACTAACAAAAGGGAATAAGTGACCTACAGTGCCTAAACAAAATAAGGGTTAATTAAAATCAAAAGTTACTAAATTATTTAGTCGGATAATGATATAAACAAATAACATTACTTAAGTTAGACGTAACATCGTAAAAGATCAATTTTCAAGTTAGCAATACCAACACGTGGTTCCTGCAATTCTTTCATTTATTCTTCTCATTATCTAAGAGAAACTTTAAGAGCAAAGTTATGGGTTCGTCCTAATTTACACGTGCATATTGTTTGTTCAAATATGAGTCATTTCAGAAGACTTGGCCAACTTTCACCAGAACTCGTGCAACAGCAATTAACCGGATGAAATTTACATAATGTAGGTCCCAATGACCCTTTGTTGGACTTTCCTGGCGTTCCTTAAAAACTTTAAAATTTGTAGTAGTAGTAAGTCAATTTTATTTTAATTTCAGTAACTTGATTGCACCGTTAAGCGTGTGTAAGGCTAGAGTTTTAAACAGTCGAGAATATGCAAATAGCTTTTCCCTTTGTCTGGACAAAAGAACTGTTCACAACTCGCATTAGTGCCAGCAAAAAAGTGCTGGATCCCATTAGGGACATTTTAATAATGGTCTTTTAAATAGGAGCCAAAATGCGATCATGAATAATGAAAGTTGAAAAATGTTTCGTAGAGAGTAACACGACTCGGTGACGGGAGTTACCTGCCCGTATTTTGAAACAGAAAAGGCACACCTGCGATTGTACCGTGACGTCACAAAGTTCCTTCACCTGTCTGTCGGCCGGCTATTCATCTTGTCCCTGCCACTCTAATAGCTGCTTAGGCTAAATAAGGAACGATACCAACGATCGTTGCAGGGATGATCGCACGTTAGGTATAATATTTGTCATCGCTGCTAGTTTTATATAATGCATTCGATATTGCGTGTTATATGCAAGAAACAGATAAAAAATGACTTGTAAGCCCACGCTTTAATATTTTGAATTGCTTTGTAAAGTTCTCAACTCCAATCACCATTAATAAACTCGTTCAGTGATGATTTTCCTTGTATGAACTATTTTATTCTCAACTAGCTGTGCCCGCGGCTTCGCTCCCGCCATCTGTCTGTTAACCCTACCCTACGTACCTACCGACCATATTATTTTGTTTCTATAGTCATCAATCTTTCGCGCAGAATCTTAACACCGTGATTCAGAAAATTACTTCATCTGCACAACGCCATCTATCGAATATCGAGTCCAACTGTCCGAGCATCTGAATTACGTGTGTTGTGATAATTTTACTTCTTGAAAACTTTAAATTCATCTAACTTTTGATAGAATGAACCGATTGCAATGAAACAAAAACTAAGTAATTCTTCAAGTTACGCACAATGTTTCTGTATAAAAGTTATTTACATTGGTTTCGTAAATGTCACGTGATGCGTGCACAAATAAACAGACAAACAGACAAAAATTCCAAAAATGCCGACCTTTAACACACTGGCTATTTTTTTTGTAAATATTTTCGATGTACAAAAATTACTTTTCTACAGATTTATTATATGTATAGATAATGACATACCTACATAGGAATGATCCGCTTACAATTAAGCTTCATTGTGTTCTTTTACAAAATACTGTTAATTTGTCTTTTCTTGCGGATAGTTTATTCCTATAGTTCCATTCTATTTTGAAATAAATCGAATAATGCCTAGGCATGAAGGCCGCCTCTGTACAGTTATTTCTACTTTTCATACAGTTTTAATAAATTAAATAAGTCTGATATTAGTAGTCATCCTCTTATTAACCGCTACATGGCTTCCTCAAATCACCACACCTCCCGGGCGAGCACGGCCTCTGTGATAGGCTTGAGTGAGACACGCATTTTATCACGGTTTTTGCTCCCAAACTGTGATAAAAATGTGTGACTCAAGCCTGTCACAGTAGGCCGTGCTCGCCCGGCTGGCATGCTTGAATTGTGACAGCAATGTGGCTATATTTTACCAGCGTTTAGCGTTTTATTATACGGCGTCCCTGTCCAAAGTTTTAAATCTAAATACAAGAACGCAATCTACTAATGTCGTTAAAGGAAAATTCCTAAATTATTCGAAAAAGTAAAAACTTGGACCTAGATAACCAGAAACGTTCAGTTTAATCTTTGTATATATTATTTTAAATGGTCCATCATACTCGGTTCACTCACGGCTATAAATTGATCTCTAAACTAATCCGGATGCGATGAAATAACCCTTTAATAACTAGTCAAATTTAGATTTCATCGTGTTTCAATCAGCGTTTGTGATACACGGATTTATGAACTAGGAGTGAGATATATAGATAGAATTGTTTTTCTTTTTTTGTTTTGTTTTTCTTTTTTTAAAACGTTGCCCCACACTAGGAATTTCTTCCTGTATCGTGGGTGCGTTTACAAACATATAAACTCACATACACAACACCCAGAGCCGGAACAACTATCTGCAGGTCATACAAATATTTGTTCCGTGCGGGAATCGAACCCGCGACACGCAGCGCAGCAGTCAATCGCTCAACCACTGCGCCAACCGTGCGCTCGATTTGCGAGAATTTGCTCGATTGTTCACTAACATAATAAATAAATTAATTTATTAGCAGTGTATTGACCATAAATATATTATTGACACTGTTTTAATGTATACTTATTTTAAAAGTCAATAAATACACCTGTAGGTAAGTTGAAAATCTACAATCGATAACGCCAGTAGAAAACGAATCAATGTATGGGAGTGACACATCTGAACGTTAAGTCACGTGGTCAGACCATACAAATAGAAGGCGTTAACGATTGTAGAGATTCGATACGAAACGTTTGAAACTTGGCTAGGGGAGGAGCAGGTTATGATGTTGAGTTTAGGGTAGGTTATGGGTATGGAGTAATGGACACTCCTACTCAAAATTTATATAACTACTAGCTGTGCCCGCAGCTTCGCTCCCGTCATCTGTCTGCCAACCTCTCAAAACTACTTACCTTCCTGCCTACCCTACTTACCTACCTACCATTATTGTTTCTAAAAGTCATCATGCTTTCGCGGAGAATCTTAACACCGCCATTCAGAAAATGACTTCAAATGCACAACGCCATCTATCGCCTATACGCTTACGCCGTCAGAAAGGTTAGACAATACACTGACGTTGATACAGCAAGGTTGGTCTACTTTAGTTATTTTCACAGTATCATGTCCTACGGTATTCTACTGTGGGGCAGAGCCGCTGATATTCAAAATATATTTGTGCTTCAAAAACGAGCTGTTCGTGCCATTTACCAATTAGGTGCGCGTGTTTCTCTAAGAGATTTTTTTAAAGAGATTGGTATTCTCACAGCGGCTTCACAGTACATATTCGCCAACATTTTATATATTAGGCAGAACATTCATTTGTACAGTAACAATAACTTTAACATCAGAAATAAGGACAAATTACGAGCTCCCTTTCATCGACTTCATAAGGTGCATAGTTCATTCGTTGGGGTTGGTATAACTTTTTACAACAAGTTACCGTCTTCTTTTCTAGATTTGCCATTTAACGCATTTAAAGCAAAAGTAAAAGCTAATCTCTGTTCTAAGGCATACTATTCTATTAATGATTATTTAGATGATAAGCATAGTTGGTCGCTGTGTTGAACTCAAGACAATGTTCGTGTTCTTTTACCAAAATTAGCTTGCTGTCAGGTTAAATATTATTATTTTTTAATTTCGTTTTCATGTGTAATTTTTAAATTTTGTTTTTTGTTAAGACTGTCGTAGGTATCGTTTACTGTTATTGTCGGAGCTGATGAAGATTGCTACTATCTTTTTGCATTAAATAGAGTCAATCTTTCTAGTATTATATAGCAGCATAGCCAGCATTGTGTGAGTACCATGTACTTCAGAGCTATCATTGTCTAGATACCTACGTCTTCTATTGACTTGAATGACTCCGGTGGTTGAGAGTATGTCATGCTCACTCAAATGTCTCGCCGATGGTGGCGCGTGTGTCGGATCATTTAGCTCCCTTCAAAATGGTTGAGCTGAATGGTACTGATACATGTGTCATGTTCGTGAACGGGCGCTGTCGGTTGGGACTGGTCATCTCTTAGCTGCCATGGTTTATTTTAATTGATTCTAATTTTATTTCTGAATTGTCTTTTTATATTTACTATGGACACTTTTAACTTTCTACATCGTTCTCACATAATGTGTAATCTCAACATGAATGATGTAACAAATGATTTGTAATAATTACCTAATTGAAAAAGAGTGTCCATGGAGTTTCTTGCCCGTTCTTCTCCATAGAGATCTACGCCTTGGAATGGGCATCTACGGTACTTTCACAGTTATTATGTCTTGTGACTGGGACTGTAGCACCATAATTTTGTAATATTTTATTTTGTCTTTTGACAATTCAAAAGTGCCTGTAACTGGCCTACTTGAAATAAAGTGCTTTGACTTTTGACTTTATCGAATATCGAGTTCAACTGTCCGAGTATCTGAATTGCGTGTGATGTGATAATTTTCCTTCTTGAACACTTTAAATTCATCTAACATTTGATAGAGTGAACCGCTTGCGATGTAACAAAAACTAAGTCATTCTTCAAGTTACGCACAAATTTTATGTATAAAAGTTATTTACATTGGTTTCGTACATTTCACGTGATGCATGCACAAATAAACAGACAAACAAACAGTTCAGACAAAAGTTCCTAAAATGCCGGAAGTAGGTTCTCTTGGTTATCCTTTAACACCCTGGCTATTTTTTTTGTAAATAATTTCGATGTACAAAAATAACTTTTCAACAGATTTATTATATGTATTGATTGATTATGATGAGAGCACCAGTCTCGATGTATTAACGCAAATGAAGCAAAAGGTGTAGGTACGGATCGTATCAGATGGCTTTCTATAGTTTCTGCCTCCAATGGAAAAAGGCGTGAGTTTATGTATGTGTATATGCGCACGAGAGCGCCAGTTCACTCCTTCACTTGATGCAAATAGCTATACCCTCGAACCGTCGCCAGCAAGAATGACAATATCTTGAAACATCATCGCTGCTACCAATCCTTTTGATAAACATCACAACAGTTCTGAACTCTGATGACACTGCATTGTCGGATATAACGAAATGGTTCATTCATAGAACTACAAGAGATACAATATTCATTTGTATTTATGCAGAGATGAATAGAATATCTCAAGACTATTGTCGCCTTAGTTCGGAATATTCGACTAGAAATGGTTTTAAGGGCCTGCATCCGCTTTAGTGCGGCGTAAAACGGTAACTTTCCAAAGCATACTCCTTAGTAACGGCTGGATTAAAAGGTTTGAAAAACCTATATATTTATTATTGTTTCATTTATATTATTTTTAACACATGGTTTTTTTGCATAACTAATAGATTTGCTTTAAAAAAATAATTAACAACACGATGTTTTTTCGTAACTTTTTGAAACTCCTCCAAAACGATTTGGAAGTAAATATTTTTACACAGAAAAATTTATGGCTGGAATTTCTTCATAACTATCATAGCATATGTAAATCAAATAACATTTTGCAAACAAAACTGTTTAAAAAGAGGTTCAATATTGATATTTTGGCATCGAGCGGGCGCACGGCCAGTACTGCGTTAACATTGGGGCGTATGTATATATCGCCTTAAACAAAAATATGCACTACAGTGTAGTGATGTGGAACCTATGTAGTGGTAATATTTTAAGCAGAACTATATAAATTTTAGTCTTTGTCTTTTCCTTTCTCTAAAATAGCCTGAAAACCTGTCAAAATTTGGCATTCAAGTTGGGTTTGAAACGTTATTAACGACGTTGTTAACTCCGAATGGTCAACTCAGAAGCCCGCCCTATGACTACTGGTTGTAGGTTTGTCAGAATGTCAGTAAAAAAACTTATCTTGCACCACCAATCACGTGTAGCATGAATTTAGAACATTATTCTGTCACTGTCAACTTCAAGCTTTTGAAAGAAATGTAATGATGTTTAAACAATATCTACCGCTAAATTCATGTGTTGTAGTGCAAACAAGCTAATGTTTAATACTACACAGAGCATATAAATAGCATATACCTAATGTAAAGCGTCCTGAATTTCCGAGCGTTTCTCTGGTGCTTGGGTTGTTTCCGCGGCTCGGCTACAAAACGGGACGTGAATTCCCACTGGAATCCTGAAACGACCCTCTTGTTTTTTCATCACTACCGAAATATCATTGTTGCCTCGCTCCCCGTTGTTCTCGGCGTAATTTAGTTTATTGTACACGAGTCAGAAACTGAGAGGCGGCCGCGTAGACAACGAATTCACATTTAAAAAGATGAGAAAATTCTCACAGAGTCCAAGTTATCTTGATGTGAATGTCATTAGTGACCTACTTTATTAAATCAGGATTATCTTGTGCAATATGATCCAGATGGTTTAGACTTTTAGACGCTGAAACCAGATGGTAAAGCAACGACGCAATATGATATTCTAGTTTTAAATAGGTAATATTGAAAACATACATACAGCCATGCAGATTGTTTAGAAGGCAATTTCCGATTTAACGCGTTACAAGCAGAATCGGAAGCGATGACGTATTCGAAAACGACAGCAAGATAATATGCGATGCTGTCCTAGCTATTCAACCAGTGCGAAAACGTCGGCCGCCCAACATTACCCACAACGAATATCATAAAGTCCGAATCGATAGCCTATCGTGGCTTCGATATTTATGGATATCGAAAATACAATCAATGCGGCCAACACAATAATGTGATCGTTATGGATATAAATTACGACGCCACTACTACAAGCACTACATTTAAACACGTCTTAGTTTCTCGTCGAGTTTTCTGATGCTTGCTTTTCATGTGAAAAGTCATGATCATTTCGATCTACTGGCAATTTATCTAAGAGATAGCCTGTCTGATGGAAACAATGCAAAAAACCGGACTAAATAGTTTTGCTGGCAGACAATTCCTAGGCAATCCTAGGTCCGTACGTTTGCAACATAAAGGTTCATGCTCTCGAAGTATGCACAACATACATAGCAGGTTAGGTACATAATAAAAAAGCTAAATGCACGCGAAGCCGCCATTAGGAAATGGGCGCCGCCGCAACGAACATACGATAACGATTTCACTAGGCGGCCATAGTGAATGGAGAAAATTGCGCTTTTCAGCGAAATGAAAGCCCGCTACCGTTGAATTCCTGCTAGATAAAAAAGATATTATACATTTTCGGTTCCGCCTCTCTTTTGATATTTATATGCATCCGCGCTCGCAATAAATCCCAGAACTGCAACTAAAATTGTATTTTATTTGTTTAAATAAATCTCTCATAAGGATTTTATTATTTGTTCGCTCGGATGAACGAATCGCTAATGTTTGATAGTCACAAAGAATTGTAAAATAAAAGTCGCAGTTGCATGTAGTTTTTATTCAGGCACTAGCTGTCCCACGCGGCTTCGCTCCCGTCTACTGGCTACCTACCTATCCATCTACCCTACCTACTCTAAAAACATGATTGTTGCGTAACTTAAACCGTTTACGCAGCGCACGCAACGGAACCTCTCAAAAAAGAAATATTTTTTTCAAGTTTTTGCAACATTTTTCATTTATGCTCCGCTCCTATTGGCCGTAGCGTGATGTTATATAGCCTACTAGCTTCTGCCCGCGGCTTCGCCCGCGTTCAAAGTTATAATAAAATATGCTTCGATCGCCACCAAACTTTACAGGATTATCCCCTGGGTCAATCTTAAGATTGTCTGAAAATTTAATTAAAAGCGGTCCAGCCGTTTCGGCGTCTATAAGGAACATACATAAATACTTTCTCTTATATATATATAGATAACCTTCCTCGATAAATGGACTATCCAACACAAAAAGATTTTTCCAATTCCAACCCGTAAGTTCCTGAGATTAGCGCGTTCAAACAAACAAACTCTTCAGCTTTATAATATTAGTATAGATAAGATTTTTTTAAATAATATATTTTATTATACATAATTTAGTTATTTTGCTAGAATGAGAAATTATTTTATTTAATTGTTTTAATTTAATTCTATAACAATTATTATCTACATGATGAGATTGAATATCTTTATTATAGGATGATAAACAAAACTAAACTACTACTAACACTTGATGTTCAATGAATTTCGTGGCTGAGTTCAGTAAGTAGATAGGCATCAAACGAAAATGATGTTAAACTTTCTCAAAACGAGTGCAACTTTTCACATAAACTACATACATGTACAAATTGAACCTAGCTGCTGGGGTTGCCATGCATGATACAGCTGATACCGTTGTGGCTGCCAAACTGCGGTTACGGCTGTTACGGAATTACGGGTTACAACTACAAGCAGGTGTAACTGACTAAATTATTTCTACATCTTAATGTATATCTCTCTGAGAAGTCTCTCTTAGATGTAATAAAAAGTAAAATTATATAAACCAGATTTTATTAAATTTAAAAACAATTATCTATATTTTTGGGCCACCTTTTAAGGTTTAAGAAATCTGCTAAGCACCTTGATGAATTTAAGGTGCTACTAAATATAAAACTATCATGAGACTGTGACTATGCTTTTATAAGTTTTATAAATAAGCAGCAATATTATTGCTTGAAAAAAATAAACAATCTTTTAGATATCGAACGACAGACTTTTTTCCAAGAGGATTCATTAATTGTTACTTGAATTTAATTTTTTTGGCCGGGAAATTTACGCAAAGGTAGGGGTTTGATGTGCTGGACACAAGGTGGTCCACAATAAATTATTTTTCTTCCAACTATGTTTTAATTGCATCACAATCACACTAAAAACTCAGTACAAAGCGAGTCTTTAATGCTCTAGAGCAATAAAAATGTATGAAATTTCATTATTGCACTGTTTTTTTTTAATCGCACCAAAAGTTGCCAATCTCAATGGATTAGCTCTATTCAGCCAGCCGATATCAATACTTTTTTTTTACGTACGTATTATTCATTTCTATCCTACTTGTCCAAATTTAAAAAATGATTGCTGCTAACTCTGATTTCAAAATGAAAGAAATTTAAAAAAGTGATTTTCGACATCGCCGCGCCCATCTACTTCCCGTGATAACGACTTCATTGTAACAAATCAGCCAGGCCCATCTACCGCGTCTAATAATATTATTCAGTCCCAAGTTAAACAAACAAATATAAATTTGCCCAACAAAACTCTTAACCTTACGTTTAATAATTTCTCAAGTATAACTTTTAATTTCAATAATTAAACTTCTATTTAAACTGTTTGATATGATTTTCTTTTATCTACTATTCCTATAGGTAATAGTTGAAAGAAAAGCAGATTATGCACCTCGCCTTAAGTAATTTATATTGCCCTCGTGCCTGTTAGATTAGAGCCCTCGCTAGCGCTCGGGCTCTAAATCAGGCACTCGGTGCAATAATAAATTACTTTGTGCTCGATGCAATAATCTACTATGAATTTGAATTTGGAATTCTATAAGATATGGTGACACTGAAATTTTTGGGGTTGTTATGACTGTTATTTATGCTAGCATTTACGTTACAGCTCAGGGCCTGTAAATGAAAACAGACAAGGGGCCTGTTACTTTAAACAGTAGATAAAATCAAAGTATTTTTATAGTCAACACTAGCTTCTGCCAGCGGCTTCGCCCGCGTGTATGTCGATAATTATCCCGAGGGAACATATTCGCGGGTTAAAAATTATCCTATGTGCTATTCCTGCCTATAATCTATCTCTGTACCAAATTTCACCCAGATCCGTTCTGGCGTGAAGAAGTAGCAAACACACTCACAAACTTTCGCCTTCACAATATTAGTGTGACATTAAACTCATACTCGAAAAAAAGCGTTATTTATATAAATAAATTTCATTTACAGCTCAAAGGCTTTCCTCTCGTTTACCTTGTCCGCCTTTCTTTTCCTCTTCCGTTCCTCCTTCTTTCCGGCCCTGAGATCCAACTTCCTGGGATCTGATTGTATTATACCAATAAAATCACAGTTACATTCAGGTACTCGGGGATTTAACACCATCTATAGATCCTGGATTGCTTTCTCCGTCGGGGATTTCAGACGAGACGGTATAAATACGATTGTAAGCGTTAAAAAGTTTGTGTTGGTTTAACTATTTTACGTTTTTCACGAATAAAGTAGTTTACATTGAGCACATTAAAAATGTTTCTAGAAAAAGTGCTTTATCACAATTTGGAATTGAGGATAGAACTACTACTAATGAACCTCGTCATCATCATCGTCATCTTCCTACCCTTGTCCCATGTTACTTGCTTGGGGTAGGCGCAACACGTTTCTTATTCCATACCGTCTTGTCCCCCGTCACGCAACACTGACTCCCTTTTCCTTCACATCACTCCTCACACAGTCCATCCATATTTTCTAAGGCCGTCCCCTCCCTCTCCATCCATCCACATTTATATTCATAACTCTTCTAGTAACATGCGTTTCATCCCTCCTCATCACATGACCATACCAGAACAAACGGTTTCCTTTCAACTTTTCTGCCACTGGCGCCACGTTCAAACTGCCTCTAATATACTCATTTCTCACTTTATCCATTCTCGCCACTCCGCACATCCATCTCAACATTCTTATCTCTGCTACATGCAATCTCTTTTCATCCACCTTTTTCACAGCCCAACATTCTGATCCATACAATACGACAGGTCTAATCACGGGCTTGTAAATTTTCCCCTTTAACTTGAAGGACATCCGTGGGTCGCAAGTTGTTCCAGTGACCTGTCGCCATTTCATCCATTCCGAGTGGATCCGGTGAACCATTAACCTCGTATTTATTAGTAGTAGTGGCCATGAATGCATTGATGAAATATTTCACTTTGTGGTTGATAAGTTAATGTAGTCCCATTAAGTTTTGTGGTTTCCCAAGCTAAAATATAAATGCTCACTGTTTACTTCAGCAGCGAAGTTTTTGTTAGACGGAGACGAACAAATGGCCGATCGGCGGAAGTTAGGCGACGACATTGTGCCTCGAACACCACAACTAGGAAGAGGAAGAGATGCGTCTTACGCAATAAAGGTCGCCGCAAACTCACAAAAAACTTACTTTGTTGACAAAATTCGCACGACCGCGTCCTCAACTCAACATTGGCTGTAAATGTTTGAATAAATATTTTAATCGCGGCTATCTCACGCACAGTAAACGTTGATTTTATCAGCATCCATTGTTTATGTTAAGTTGGACAAATAATCTTTTTTTTTACCCGACTTCGCGACGCAAAGGAGGGTAATGTGTTTATCAGTCTATGTATGCATGTTCATATGTTGCGTTCTAGAGACCAAACGCGTTGGTCGATTTTGATAATTATTACGTCAATCGATTCGTGTTAACCTTGCGAGTGTCACTGGCAACATAAAAATTGAAAAAAGAAAAATGGCGGGTTTTGGACGCCGTATATTTTTTTCTTACTAACCCTTCGTGTGTGGTATCAAAATAAAGAGTTTTAAGAGGCGATTCCAAAAATATTATTTTATTTGTGATTGGTTTGCTCTTGACTCTAGTCTAGGTCAAAGTTGACAGAGACAGAGTCGACGATGGAGTGAGCTTACCCAGAAGAAGCCTGTTCACTCTAACTTTGAAGAGATTCGGGTTGAATGCGTTCGGAAACACTGACGCAGATAGCGAGTTCCATTCATTCGCTGTGCGCATTATGCAGGATGTTTGGAAGCGCTTGGTGCGAATTGGTGAAATGGCAACAAGGTAAGGATGATAACTTGCAATGCGTCTAGATGTCCGATGGTAGAAGGGGGCTGGTGGGATGAGGTCGTGGGGCACGACCACTTCAGCATACTCACCGAAGTACAGTCTGTAGAAGACCGACAAGCAGGCAACCTTGCGGCGATGAGCCAAGCTGTGAAGCTTGGCATCCGCCAGTTCAACGTCGCCAATGAGCCTCCTGGCTCTGCGTTCCACCGAGTCAAGCGCGGCAAGCTGATATTTAGCTGAGCCATCCCAAAGGTGGCTGCAATACTCCATGCAGGATCGGACTTGCGCTTTGTATAGGGTTAAAAGCTGTCCAGGCGTGAAGTATCGCTTCACTCTATTTAGGATTCCTAGTTTTTTGGCCGCAATTTGGGCTTTGTACTCAATGGAGGCGCCAAAGTTGGGACTGGATGTCAACTTCACGCCTAGGAGCTCGAGCCGATCTGTCACAGGAACAGACGCACCCCGAAAAGTAGGAGTTTGATCGAAAATACTCCTTTTAGCGGTAAAAAGACACGCCTGTGTTTTGGTGGCGTTAAAGAAGACCAGATTGTCATCACTCCACTGGGAGACAAGGCTTAAGGTCAAATCTGTCCGCTCCGCCTCTCTCAAGGAACGAACTTCATCCACGCTGGTTTTTGCGCTGGACAAGTATCTCTCTGAAACAGTACTGTCATCTGCGTACCCAACAATACCAGGCTGAAGAAGGTCATTGATGTGCAGCAGGAAAAGAGTTGCAGAGAGAACAGACCCCTGAGGAACTCCGGCATCAATAGCCATAAGATCAGAGGTGCAGCCGTCAATGATTACTCGGATCGACCGTTCACTGAGGAAGTCTGATATCCAGCTACAAAAACCAGCGTGGATGCCATAAGCAGGAAGCTTACTGAGTAGACTCGCGTGCCAGACCCTGTCAAAGGCCTTCGAGATATCAAGCAATACAGCAAGTGCTTCGCCGTGTCTCGATAGCTTCGCCCCAGCAGTGCGTGACATACACAAGAAGATCGCCAGTTGACCGTCCCCGGCGAAAGCCATATTGACGGTCACTGAGGAGATAATCTAAAAAGTAATCAGAAAAAAAAGTTATAAATAAAAAAAAAGTTAAGGCCCGACCCGACTGCATAAGAAACGAACTAAGAAGACGTAAACAAGAGAAAATCATGCTGTGAACTTGTGCAGTCGGAGGATACATATTCGCGAGTTGGCTGACCAAAACCAGATGTATCCTCCGACTGCACAGCATCATTTTCATCTTAAGTCTATTTTTTATTTTGTTCCTATTCAATTTGTTTCTTTAATGATAAATGGTAGAATTAATAATATCAATAAACTAACCTTATAAGAAGTAAATTACTGTACAGGTACACCGAAATAGTATATCCACAAAAATAGCAGTCAACTGAAACGCTAGAGATCGTTAAAATGCAACACAACTGTAGGTACAGCACGTCGCGTCGTACCTTTATTCGAAGCTTGTTTGTTTCTGTCAAGTTGGGTAACAATAGGCACAGTGTTACCACTGAGGTTACAAACGAATTTCACATCTGTCGATAGAGGATTTGCCAAAGCCGGGCTCTCGAACGAAGCCACGCTTGTTTGGGCATCGAACATGTATCCCGATTCGATTCTAGATTTTTATCAACATTCAAAGCTTTTTAAATCCCCTTTTAAGTAACAGATGTCTGGCTGTCCGATTTTTAAATTTATTGCTTTCGTTATAACCGAGAGGAATTAATTAAAGTTTTGATGGTTCTAGTATGGATCCGCAGGCTTATTACGTATCTTTTGCAAGAGCAAAACGATAGCGATCAAACGCTTTATGTCATAAAAGTCGGCATTACCTGCAGTGTAGGTATGGGTAGGTCCTACACAATCGTTTGCTAATCGCTCGCTGATTGTCAAATGCACTTATTTAAAAAAAAAAAACCGCCAACAACTCTAAAACTTCTATAGGATGAGCAATTATTGCGCAAAAATCGCTATCGTTTTGCTCTTGCAAAAGATACGTAAGAAGCCTGCGGTTCACTTTAGCTTAACATAAACTGCGCACATGTTTTTGATATAATTGTATTTACCATACAATCACTTACGTATTGTAATCATAAACAAAACAAATACTTCCTTCATGTAATCATATTTCGCTTACTTATCGATTAAAGTTATTGAAGCAAAGCGGTTTGCTAGAAGTTGGAGTTGGAACGGTAACGTTGGTGCAGAGAGGTCGATGAGGGATAGTTTCAAGTTCCGAACATGGATCGCTTATAAACATTAAAACTTGCTGTTAACGACGTGGAAACCGCGCAAAATTAACAGTGCATAAAGGCGGCCGGACAAGATAGACGTTAATCCAAGGCATGGTAAACTTAGGATTCTATACACACTCTTTGTGCGCCATGCATAATTTATTATCTGCAGTTACGTAGTCATGTTGCCTTGATACCGGGATCGAATATCTGCTAAGCATTGCCTTGAAATCGCATAGATACTTACAATAATGAGAGATAATCTTATAAATCAGCGCCAAGTTTACTTAACATAGTAATATTAACTCTGAATGGAAATCACATAAAATGTATGTTAATAAGGACTATAATACCTTAATAAGATAAATGAGGTTTGCTTGTAAAATCGTGGTAAGAATAAACTTGTTTCGTTTAACTTCATTAACGTGAATTTTTCAACATCAAAGGAAAATAACAGCAAACAAGGCAGATAAGGTTAGAAACGGTTAGGTAAAAGTAGGAACAGAACGTGTGCGACATTACAATAGGTAATATTTGACAAAACATCGGCTATTCTTACACAAATGGTGATTTGTACACGCGAATAAAATACCAGCAAACATTTCTCTTTGTTTACTGGGAGAACGTCGCTTTGGGAAAACGGAGCAGTCGAATAATACACGTAGGACGTAGGTGGTACAAAATCTCTCTGGTGCCGTGAGCACACCCCTTATATTTGTTCCTTGTCACGGCGTACGTGGCCTCATTACTCGATACATTGTATGCTTTCCTCGTTGATATCCACCCAGTGTATAGTTTTAGGTGATGTTTAATATGCATAAAACCTTGTTCGTTCGACACCGCAAGGTGAGGCAGAAGGTAGCTTCTTTAAATGATAAAAATCGTGTCTTATTTAAGAGAAAAATAACATCACATTGAAAACCACTTGACGTTTCAATGTCACGCTAATAATAGTGAACATAACCGCTAAGTAACCATAAAATCCTATAAAACCTAATCCTATCCTATTTAAATTGGAAATATGTATGTATCTTTATTTTTTGTTGGGAAACCATCAAAAGGCGTCTGGACTTTAGGGGAAAACCCGGGAGTGTGGGAAATTTTCCTCACTTAAGCCACCCCGGTGATCCTGATCACCATCAGCACATGGAAAGGGGTCCCTTTAAATTTAGAATTCTAGATACATCATACTAATATGATAAATGCACGGAGCACGAAACCAGTGGAGAGAGCGTGCCGGGATTACCGCGGGCGCCAAGCGTATGCAGTATCAATCACATGCGGCGAAATTTTAGTCAGTCTCAACATTCGTAGGTAGGACGTACGAACGTCACGCGCTTCCGTCTTTAAAACAAATAAACTGAAAAGTAATGCCTAGTTGTGCAATTAAATGGTGTAGAAAGTGTTCTAATACTTCAAGTTACACAAAAGATGGGATAACATTTCACAGGTAAGTGTTTTTCTACTCCATTTAATCAATTTCATTAAGTAAAATCAAATATTTTTATTTCTGGATGGTTCCGCTGCTGTCTCTTTCTGGTACACTGATTCGCGCGTTAGTCGTTGTCTCTTTTCTTCTCGATAGTGCTGCATCGCAGCATCACGACGATTATATCGATATGTTAGGCTCCAAGACGGAAAAAGCTCGTCGAGCGAAAAAAATACTCAGAATGCATTGTTTATTATTAAGTATTACACAATACTTTGTTGCCGAAATTAATAAGAACTGCAGCTGTGTACGTTCTTTTGTTTTTTATTGTCATGAATTGTCATGCCCGTATTTACCATATCATAAATCTAACCTTTAATCGAGCAATTCATGTATATATGTATCTTTATATATATAATTCTACTGTACGTGTTATGTCACTGCACTCCTCCTAAACGACTGGAACGATTTGAATGAAGTTTTATGTATGCGTTTGGGTGGCGCCCCGGATGTTTTAGATTCACAATAGGGTAGGGTAAGTAGGGTAGGTAGGGTATTTGGTGTTTTTATGACAAAACAAAGTTTGTCGGGTCATTACGAAAAATAATACAAGTCCAAAAGATTACATAAGAAAAACATATTCAAAGCTAATTCATTTTAAAAACCAGTAAATTCATAATTATTTTTTAATTATACCTTTAATTTATTAAACACCTTTTTTATTTCAAAATCGAACCCGTAATCTCTGTATCCTAAAGAAATCCTTAAAATACACTATTAATAAGTTAAACAACCATCGATATCGATATTTTTTTAATTTCTTGTTTGGAATCCCTAAAGAATCAGCTGTCTTTTGGTTGTCAATCTGTCGCCCAATCACAGCGGAGGAAGCTTACCTCTGCCCCCGCCGTTATTTGGTGACTTTGGTTTAGAACAAAAACGTGCCTATGCTCTCTCCACTGGTTTCGTGCTCCGTGGATAAATGCGAAAGTTTGGATGGATGTATGGATTTATGTTTGTAAATCAATCACGCCGTAACGGCAGAACGGATCTAGATGAAATTTGGAACAGGGATAGATTATAGTCTGGAATAGCACATATGCTACTTTTTATCAATTGGGATGATAAAACACTTGTCACGCGGGCGAATCGGCTGGCAGAAGCTAGTAATTTTTTTTCAAAATCTAGACGCTATCCTGATTATTTTTATTAACTAAACATAGCAGTTGAGAAATGAATGCCGACACAAATATTTGGTTAATTCGCAGAGAACGAGTGGTTAGTGCAGTGCCGCTCAACCGCTCAATAAGCATGTACTCTTACCTCCATACTCGATAATACCAAGGCTTTCCACTTTCAGTTACCGACTGCGTTTAGGTCGCGACACGGCATTCAGTATTGAAACGCAAATTTTGACTCACGACAATCATTGTACCTACGTTATTTACTCGTAGATTCTATTGAGTGTACTTGAAAATATTATATCTACAAATACACCGTCGAATTTCGAAACGGATAAGTGATATTTAAGCGAATCAAAGCTAGATGACAACTTTCAAAACGTGTGCCAAACAAGAATTTCATTGCCGACCGAAGTGTTCATAAAAAATATGCAAAATTGATATATGAAACGGTTGGACTAAGAACAAGTCTTCAAAGTATGTTGGACAGATCGATAAAATTTGAAATAAATACGTCACGACGGCCAAGCGAACGGCTGGGGTCATAGCCGAACGTATAACATCCGCGCTGATAAGAGATTAGAGAAGCGGTCAGCCCGTACGACGTGCGTATGTCTTGGCTATGCCGTCTGTTATTATTAGTACTAGGTATTTACGACATCAGACCATTGATAACATACTAGTAAATACATGTGTACCACCAAAATACTATGGTAGGACGTTTACTTTTAAAATGCTGTCCAATTGACGTAATGTACATACGTCTCCTGGTAAATAGTTGCGTTACGCATTAGAATAAAATCAATAGAATGAGGTATTCATTGTTGTCAGAGCAGATATTGGGTAAAGTAATTTTAAGCAGTCATTAAAACTCGTTCTATTTAACGACCAGTAAATACCGCAGGTAAGATATGAACATAATTAACCATGTTCTCACTGCTAAGACAGGTCTCCTTTCTGTGAGCTATGGTCAATTGGACATGTAGTCATAAAATGCACTTTTATTCACTTTTTCTAAATTTGCATTTGGTTTATTTTCCAATGATGTTACTGAGCGTTCTCATCCTTGATAACTCTCAGATCTTTTCTAGCACAAGAGTCCACGCCCCACCTATACTAAAATGAACCACTCAACAGGACGTCAATCTCAATCACCACTGTGAACATGGGTAATATAGCTGTCGAGCGATATCTACTGCCCAATCCCAAAATATAATCCCCAATTCGTATTTTACGATACCTATAGGGACCAAGCTGACATAACCTTCCTTTGAAATGTCACAAAAACGAATCGTAAGCGCGCAAAGCCGTTTAATAAACAACGTTAAAATGAACGTAGAACTTTTTAAATCACGTGAATTCGTTCAAGGCTCACAACTAGATTTATAACGTTTGAATAAATCTTACAAGGAATAATTTAATACGTAATAAGTTTTAATGAAGCCTCTAAACTCGACCCGGGAAAGTAAGATATGCCAAGTGGACGTAAAACTTAGAAGGGTCCAGCAATTGATACGGGATACATACAGAGAGATTGTTGAACCTACAGCGCGTCTCTTTTAAGACGTAAGTAGTGGGTTCTATCTTCGGACCAGCTATTTATATTCATTTCTTTACTAAAATACCCAGCTATTCATACAATATCCCATAGGAAACTTCGTTAATACTAATTAAGACCTAATTATTAGTTGTTATACAAGTACACATAGGTTCTACTTACGTACAAACACTGCCACGAAGCAATACAATACATATAAGGTGTAATTGTTTTTTAAACTGTTCACAACGATAAACAAACTCCAGAAGAAACAAGGCAACACTGCGTTGTGTGTATCGATTCCATTATCAGCAACACCAGAGATATCACAACAGAAAGCGATTTATAACGGTACTAAACGATATGCACATAACTATAAATAATGTCTGTGTGTGTTTATAAAGTGCAACACTAAATATTGTAAATACACGTGCTCAGTGCAACGCGCCGAAACCAACTGGGACGGGTGACGATCTATTATACCGGTGCGCGTGCACAGGCTCTCGGTCCATTTCCCCCACGCAACTCACTCCGTTAGATGTTTGCCGTATCGATAATGTAGAATGCTATTACTTCACGTACCAACACCATACACATACACATCTTCTGTACGGATAATGTTATAAGATTGCTTTTGGCAGAACAAAGCGGCCTTCAAAATAACCATTTAAAAACTTCTGGGTCTTTAAATTCTAGGGTCAAGTTTATGTCGATTCGAGTAACATTTCAGTCAGTGCAGTGGTGGCCTAGTGGTATCGGCCGCGACTTATAAGTTGAACGTCGTGGGTTCAAACCCAGGCAGGCGCTTTACTTTGTGTAAATTATTTCACCACCACTGCTTTCAAAACGGTGAAGGAAAACATCGTGGGAAAACCGGCATGTCTTAGAAACAAAGATTCGAATACATGTGACATCCACCAACCCTTTGGTGGATTACGGCCAAGTCCCTCTCACAGAGAGGAAGCCTGTATCCTAGCAATGGGGACATTAAAAAGGCTGATGATGATGATCAGTTGTCTCACCAATTATTCTAATACAATAAAGGAATTTCAGACATTCGAAAGTTCCTTAGTTGGAAAATAAAGAAAATTGGCCACTTGTTACATTTTATCAGTAATAGGTATCACAAAAGCAATTACGACAACACGAACGTGAAGGTAATGGTACTTGAATTATGAACTAGATAGATAACAATTATGGTTCGAAGTTCGAAGGAATTGATATAGTGGCTATTATTTTCCGGCCAAATATTTAACGATAACGATGAATTCAGATATCTAGGTGATATTTTATTGAGAAAACGAGAAAGTAGGAACAAATCGTGGAGTAACTGGCGCGCAAATGATTGCAGTTTACGTGATGTATGTCAAAGTATAGGAAAGTGCAGATGCAGTGTAGTTTTCCCGTTATGCGTTCAAGTTTTTCCATGCATTCGTGATGCGTAGCCAGCAAGGCCGTTATTCACCGGTCTTGAGACAGGCGTCGCACTTATTGTCACGTTTTCTGATATGGCACTACGGGTACAATTCCAAGTTTCAGATGTCTTTCACCTTGCCTCTGTATAAGACTAAATCTTACAGTGTTACGGAAAGGTCGAGTCATATTTCAAAAACTGCTTCTTTCCATGGAAATTAATAACTTTCTTTAAGGAAACCATAGTGAATTCACAAAAAAAATACACGCATATAACTTAATTTTTCCGTAACGCTGTATATGACTCAAAGTAGGATGTAGTGCCCCATGAAACAAAGCATGTGAAGATGTTAATTTATATGTATATTTTACTGCATTCATTAGATATGCGTAAACCATATAGACACAGATGAGGTTTATAAAAGTTAATGTGGAAGGAAACCTTGGCCCGTCTTCGGTGTTTGAATAATAGAATCTGTAAGTTAGTGAGTTTCGTAATCACTTGAGACGAACTTGGAGCATACAAAATACTGTGTTGTAATTTTTGACATTTTAGAAAATTTTGTAGATACAATGTCGACGTACAAGTGACACATCTTGTTCGTTAACATTGCAGGCAACATATTACTAAGTCTTATTGGAATAAGTTCATAAGTTAAAGAGATAAAGGAAAAAGCTTTCACAGCTTTTGTCCCGACTATAAATTCCTCTTATATTATTCCTATTTGGCTCTGTCTCATTGTCTTCAATCTCATTAACATCATCCATCCATCATTAACTCCTTTTTTCATATATTGATCATGTCATCAACTCTCCAACTTATTTGACCATTTATTAGACTAACAATCGATGAACAAACGCGTTTTACCGAAATTTTAAACCATTAGTTAGCATAAATTTAACCATTGATTAAGTACGGATAAAAAACTAGGCCTTAACCGTTCTGCAAAGATTTACATCTCTTTTTAAGAGGGTGCTATAGTTTGACTAATATTTCTCCATTTGTTTGTAAACCTACCAGAGTGCTCACTGATTGCCGTATATATACTCTTTCTCTAACTAATACTTACAACTTCACATCACTCATTGTAAGCTAGTAAAAGTAGTCTCCAATTATTACCTGAAACAAAAATAAAAAGATAAAATTAATTAATTAATATATCACTTTAATACGTGAATATCGTTGACAATTAGTTTAAACATATAAGATCTGTTGACTTTATATATTAAAACTATTCGTATAAATAAAACAGACCAGCATTCAAGAAATGAGAATATTGTTTACACGTGTTATTTAAATTATAAATAACAACATTATACAACAACAGGTATAAATTATTGTACAATGGCGGTGTCTAAAGACGGAAACACACTTACGTGTCGTGGCGTGGCGCCTTCTAACGCAGTTACAAAACTCGTGGTGTTATGACGTACGCTGGAAGTTGGAACAGAGTCATTTGATTGGTGGCTCCCGCGCCACGCCACGACACGTAAGTGTGTTTCCGTCTTGACTCTATATATCAGCTTTAAAGTATACAAGGTAAGCTCATGTACATAATTAATACAGCCAAGCAAAGTTGTGGTTTCTTACCTACCAATGTCGTACCACACAGAACAACAATAGGTAGCTAAGAATATACGAGTAGGATTGATTGATCTTTCTTTGTATGTTTTCGTATCGTAAATAGAATCAGTTAAGGTTTCTGTTTTCGTGGCAGACGAGCTTTATGTTGAACATACGATCGTAGGGCGCGAGACGAAGGCAATAACGTCGCTATGAATAGTGAAGATGACATCCTTCGCCTCTCACCCATCATAAGTTTACAACGACATATTTCTTATTAACGTCTCTTTGAAATAAAAAAGCTTAGCTCCGAATATTATGACAGCAGTTACACGATAAGACGTAATGTTTGATAACCACCAGAATGTGTAACGTGCCATTGTCATTAACCCTGGCTAGACCATGAAGGACTCCATAACCTTCATGCATAAAAACAGAAATAACATCGCAATCATTGCATAATGCTAAAACCCAAACGTGTTTCACTAAGGAGGTCAAGTTCTAGAACTGCTTTGCCTCGTAATTAACGACACAGTCGCTTATTTCTCGTAAATTCATAATTTTATGATAATATACGCTGGGCTTAAACGCCACAACCATTTTTATTTATCAAGATCGCTGTACAGTACAAACGTTAGCCACATTAGATATTATGATAATGTTTAGGCTTACGTCAATGTTGCGAAATGTCCACTAAAAGTCGAATGTGAATTACGAATGGAGAGCCAAACCTGAGGATTCGACCTCGCGAGTGACTAACGAGTAGAAGAGGCGGTAAGGTAATAGTCGGTAACGTTTGCCGCCAGCGAATGGAGCAAGGTTAGCAGTCAAGTGTGCGTTTGAGGGTCACTGGAAATATTACGTATGATATCGAACGTCCACCTCGGTGCTCAGCACTTCATTGTGGCCATTAACATCAGGCTTATATAAGGGTACCTATCTCTCGCATTAGATGTGATACGCATCTACATACATAGTTGAATATGTTTGGTTGCGGTTAGCGCAGCCTGCCTCCCCTGCACATAATACGTCCTCTTCATTACGAATGATAGCCTAATAACACGGTCATTGTCGTGACATCAATTAACTGCGATGAATTGACCGTTCGCTTGCGTTATTGCCCTCTTTATGGTAAAACGTGTGAAAATTATTAGTCTTTTGATAAATATGGCCAGAAGATGAAAAATAAAAAAGTTCAAATACTTATGTAAAATTCTAAGGTTATTGTTCTTGTTCAGTCTTTACCATTAGCTTGTAGTGACGTATATGCGATCGCGATCAGATTCCTCATAAATGTACAGATAAATCATAAATCGGGAAGAAACAAGTTCTTCGTTTCTAAGGGAATATTAATCACAAAAGGGATCCTTGTAGCGTATCTCGTTTCTCTCAAAAACCTTAGTAGCAGTTTATCCAACCTCAGAGGGTGCCGTCGCGACGACAAAGATATTTTGGCAATTCGATATCTTGAGTCCCAGCGGGTTAAGCAGGGTTTTGATCTTTGGTCTTGGGTTAAAGATTGTTTAATCGTTGGCTTTAATCAACGCAGCTTCGCCATTAATGAAATTAAAATTTGAAAGCCTTCTCAAATAAACGGCAAAGTAATTTCTTTAAATATCTTGTCAAATTCCTTGGATATTAACGCCATTAACTTTGCTAATGTTTTAACTAATTGATTGTATTAATAAGGGTGCGAATTTCGTGCACGTAGCAGCGTCTTCCCAGTCGATAGAGTTCTGTCCTTGCGGTGAGGGTGAAGATACAACGGGACTATTTATCACACAGGAGGATGTCAGATAAGCGGCGGGGCCTGAGCGCGGGGGCGACTGCCAACGATCCACACAGCTGATCGCCTCCATTACACGCCGCAAACTATGTTTAGTCGTGCGTATTACACAGGACAAGATTCATGTTTATTTCATTGGAATGCTTCAGGTGTCGATTAGAGATAATTATATTGAAAGTGCTTGAACCTGAGAAGATTGAGGGCGAAAATTGAGGCGATCTTGTTTCATCAAAGGTTGGTTATGAATAGAGAAGGGCTGAATGGCCGATGACGTTCTGGTGGGCCTAAGTGTCGAGTGGAGTTGTCGTGGCACGCCGTCGAAACGCTTCACCGACCGTCTGTGTACACTTGGGCAGACGCTGCGCGCGCACACCGATCAATACGCCTCGGCTGCGACGAGTTCGCACCACGCGGCCTCTTCTCTAAATTCGTGTGCTTATTTTTTGCGATGCAGCCGAATGGTTTTAATGGAAATTCAACTCGAAATTTAACAGTAGCTACGAAAACAATTATATGCTGACTGGCCAGTACCGCAGAAAGTTAACATTATTAGTCGGTTAACTTATTTACACGAAAAGTTTGAACATCATGTAGTTTGTTGACGTGTAGGTCTCCATCCGAGGCATGCGTCACTGTTTATAATAAAACTATTGGTGTAGTTGATAGCTTAATGGTAACAAGGTTATAGTGTGAGCCAAATCGATGGTCTTGCTTACCTACATCGTATATCAACACCTTGTACGTAACTTATGGCCAATTCGCCTTAGTTTTAACTACTTTGCACGATCGGACTTTACAACTTAGCAAAGCAAACTTTTTGCGCTTATGGCCATAAATTGAACTAAAAATGTGATCTCTAGAGACCGGATTATATGAAATTGCATATTTACCCCATTCTCAACGGAAATTGCATATTATATCTAATATCTAGTGATGATGCATATTTTTGCTATATTTATTATATTTTTCGGTAGGTTTGGTTTGTTTTTTCGGTCTATTTATAAGTGTAATAATAAACACAAAAAACAAAATGTATCCAAATACACTAACAATTTTCTTCACTTATAAAAAATATTTTGATTTTTTGAAGAACAGATTTACACTTACAAGAACCTTTTTTCATTTAGAACACCTAACTGATTGTTTACGTATACAAAAATATTAAAAAATCTTTTTAGTGCATTACTATCGTCTACAAAGTTGTTACATTTTGGTATTGAAGAACCTTTTTTCATTTAGAACACCTAACTGATTGTTTACGTATACAAAAATATTAAAAAATCTTTTTAGTGCATTACTATCGTCTACAAAGTTGTTACATTTTGGTATTGATAATTTTTTATTTAAAAATTGAGTTTCATGTATGCTGCTTTTGAAATAAAAATATTACAACCTACCACATTTTTCCTTTTTTTCGTTTTCCAACATGTTTATGTTGTATATAATCCAGTCCATTTCATATTATTTTATTTTTGTATTTACATAGATCGTAGAGGATGAAATGATCATAAAAGGCAGACAATTTGACATTAAGTATCTGAATTCCAATGATCTACATAATATGCATTTAAAAAACAAAATTAAAATGAGATTTTTATGATAACATAGGGCATTAAAGGTGAGCTATCTACACCTACGCAAACGTTTTAACATAAAACTATTACTTATATATATATATACTTTTCAAGATCTGGTGCACCTATATCGAGGCAATAGAAGAACTTAAGGTTACACTAGTCGATCATTCTTCCATACAAACGTAGTCTGGCGATTACTCCACTGTTTGAAGATGTAAGTTCAAACTAAAAAATGATATCAATTTGTCTCATTATTATCTAGTCCTGTATGGAAACAAAAAAGTAAAAAAAATATATATTTGAAAGTTTTGAGCGTTGAAAGTTCCATATTTCAACACTAATTTTAACGCATCCTTGGGCGGAAATAAATACTATAAGAAAAAGGATAATTGCAAAACGGCCACCATACAGGGATAGATTAGTAGTTCAAGAATGCAAATAATTTTATTTTGAACAGATAGATTTAGTCGTTTTTTCATGATATCTAGACTGCCAAAGGTCTGTTTATAAAATTTCGCGCGCTCGGTTTCGTCCTAAATCATTATCCATTTCGCTACAAACTTGCAAAAGTGCTAATTCGTACGCGAACTAGCTTCTTACTGCTCATCACAGCATCTATCTCTTTGGCATGTGCGCGGGGTTAAAATGCCTGCTATCTCATAGCAGGCATTTTAACCCCGCGCACAAAATAGTTCGTGCCATCGACTAGTGTAACCTTTAAGCTAGAGAAAGATACAATTCACTATAAGTGATATCTACTATGGCAAGTTCTAAAAATATGTCTGTATAGAAAGGACCTTAGATCATTGTACAAGCGCACCATGACTTAGGAAGTGACAATAGTCAATAGTGCAGTACACATCATAATGACGGATTGGGTGGGCGTGCACGGGTTGATTGAACTCCATTGTCAATCCCCTGGCACCTTCACAAACAGCTCCTCAATGAAAGGCAAACTTTTATGGAGGACCGACAATGCACTTTCGGCGACTGAATAGAGGCTAAAACCTACCGTAGAATGCAAATTTTAAAGCATCGTTTCCTGTACGATAATTTAAGAGGGTTCTTTGAAGTACTTTACAGTTTTGAAAGTGCGAGAGTTGGTGAATGGTTTCTTGAAGCTGAACCATGCACATCTATTGATATACGGTGCGTAAGTATTTTTTGACGGTTTGAAGATTGGTGCGAGTTGGCGGTTGACAGAAGGTTGATATTGGATTAAAAAAGTTATTTAGAACATTTTAGTGTTGTCCTTTTGTAGTCGGTTTATTTTTTTTGTGAAAATGTTATTATTTCTCTCTTTTTAGTTTCGTACCGAAACTAAAAAGAGAGAAATAATAAACATTTCACCATCACTAAAAAGTGTGCATTATAGGTATTGACAAAATACCTATAATGACTTAATTTACACATTCATGCTGTTTGTCGCTAAGAAGTTCGGTTCTATGATCCATATCTTGAAAACTCCTGAACCGATTTTGATGAAACTTGCACTATTCTCTAAGTTGAGAGATACTTAATCCAATAAAGAATGATCAGGATCCGATCACTAGTTTCGGCGAAATGCGTGGATAAACATACATACATACACTTATGAAATTTGGCACACATGTTTAGAACTATTACATGTTTACTATATTCACATAATTATAGTATGTGAATATAGTGCAGTTTTTTTTTCCAACAACTTTCCTGCAATATTACATACACACATACGTATCGAATGGCTAATCTCCTTTTTTGAAGTCGGTTGTCGGTAAAAAGATGTTGTTATTTGGTTCAATCAATCAGAAAGTCAAAAGCTAACCAATATTTTTTCCAAAAATGGATTCTAATGTTAGTTATTGTCATTTCTTAGTTATTTTGCTATACTGTAAAGAAGCAATTCTTGCCTTACGCAATGTTAGAACTTCACTGATGGTATGCAAGCTTAGGATAAGCAAGACTTGAATGTAAGCCGCGCAAAATATGAACATTTTAGTGAGTTAAAACTGTATCCTTGTTGGAGAGCACCGTGTGTCGTATTGCCGGTGCACACGTGTTGTCGCAGTTAAATATAACCGGCAGTTCAACGCACGAGGGGGCGAGACGCGTCCGGTTAACCTACAACTACTGCATTCACGGGTGTTATGGGGAAACAACTGAATTAGACAGCAGCACGAGCCATTTCTGCGCTGTTGTAACTTAAATTTTGAATTCATTAGAGTTATATGAAATTACCGTAACAAAGGGAATAAAACTACATATGTATTTATTTTTAGTGACGATATCATGCAATATTACCAGCTAGTTAAAAGTATATTATTCCATAATATGAGTTAACATCAACTTCCTTGAGATAAACATAACGATTGAATCAATCATAAACACATTACAAATTCGATTCGATCATTTACTAAACATATTAGTGAGCGATCCAAAGCAACAAACGTTAGTGAAATATTTTAAACATTCAGTAATTCTTGTCAGTAGACGGTGTAGGTGGAACTGCTAAATTGAAAAAGTTACAGAGGTAGTTTAGTCCCGCATGGACGTAGGCAAGGTAACACAATGAAACAATGATCTCAATTACGTAACTTTTCTGCAACTACCTACATTAGCAACTCTTGTCATGTCATTGCAACGATGTCTAATTGATAACATTAGCAACTCCTGTCATGTCATTGCAACGTTGTCTAATTGATAACTGAACCTTTTCAAATAAATTATCCTTTTGTTTGTCACAGAGATGGATATTGAAACAAATGTAGGACCGTGGGTTAGTGCAACACCATTGAACTGGGCTAAGCGAGAACAAATGCATCGTCAGTGGACGTTGCACAATGTCTGTCTAGAACGCGTTGTCCAACTGAATGCTTACTTGTACACAGTTGAGAAAACCGATGTAGCAACAACAAAGACAGACAGTTTACGGAAGAGTGAGCACTGACGATGGCAATAAATATAAAACCAGATACTGCATTACAAAAGTTAATCTGAACCGAGATTAACTTTTCAACCGAGATCAACTTTTTCATCGGAATGGACGTTAAAATCAAATGGATACCGATTACTATTGACTTTCGGTAATCAAATTCCGCTAATTAAATACGTTCGTGAGCTGGGACTGTTAACATTTTATAACCTTGTATAGTCCGCTGACTAACTACAGTGCAAAAATACATCAACTGAACAGCAGTAAAAAACATTGTAGGCACTTTATGTACACAATATTAGAATGGTTTTACTTTTGTTTCTCAATAACTAAGATGCAAAATAATGGATTTATTTTGGAACCACGTCATCATATTCCTGCCCTTATCCCATGTTACTCGTGGTCGACGCAACACGTTTTTTCTTCTATACCGTGCTGCCGTTTCGCTATCACTGACTCCCTTTTCTTTCATATCACTCCTCATACAGTTCATTTATCTTTTCCTTGGTCTTCCTCTCCGTCACCATCCATCCGTATTCACAATTCTTTTAGTAACATGCGTTTCATCATTAGTCCTCATCACATGACCATACCAGGACAAACAGTTTCCTTTCAACTTTTGCTGTCACTGGCGCCACTTTGAAACTACTCTAATATACTCATTTTGGGACCACGTCAAAGTATTTAAAACCGTTCCAAAACCAATTCACTTTATTAAGAAACAAGTTAACTCTTTATTAAAAAAGTTTGAAACACACTAAAATATGAAGGATAGTATTAAATTGGAACAATGGAACTAAGCCCGCCTAACAAAATCTTGCCTCCTTCAAGGATAGATCACCTTCGTAGGCGAACAGCAGGTACTATAGTATACAATGCTTAACCTTTCAGAGAATATATCAGAAGGCTTACTTACTATGTCTAACAATCGCTTGACTATGCTTTGTTCACTACGTTTACTAATCGGAAAATTCTCAGAATCAATCGTGCGCACTATCGACTGATTTTCCATGGGAATGTCTTCTGTGAGCTTTAGAGATATAAGATTTATTTAAATTCTGCTTAACAAATTTAAAGCATGATTTTTCTACAATTTTAAATTAGAGTGAGTTTATTTGGGTAAGTCGCAGAGTAGGTTGCGTGCAAGACGTGCCATGTGAATAACCGCAAATTACTTTTGAGCCTCGCTTCAAAAAATAGACAAAGAGGTTCACACGGCCTTGCCGGCGTGTGCCGCACTGCCAGAAGGCTGACGAACGCGGAAATACCTAACGAACTGCCGCCTACCAACTTTACGAATTAAGTGGTTCCATGATGACGCTTACGCTTCGCTTCGAGCCTTCAACACTCGACGACCCTAAGTACCTTGAATTCAACCAGTTTTTTCGTATTTCATTTAGCTACTTATACATCTAGGACCTAATACCAAATGCACAAAGATTTACAATTTATTCGTAACTTGCGTGCATGGAAAATTAATGTACACGATAAGAGCTTGATTGGAACGTACATAATGACGTCAATTTTCTGAACGATAAGTTTGAAACTTGAGGCAAGTTATCGGCATAACCTCCTAACACTGATGACTTAATTTGTAGTTTTACGATAACAGTCGTATTTATACTGTTTATGCTATTTTAAAATATGGTAGGCATACTTTTAGGGAGTCAAAAGTGGGTGGTAGCGTTTTTATCATGATTCTGATTTACAAACTGTTGCTTTTTAGCTATCTGTGAGCGCGTGGTATCGATAAAACAATCGAGAAGTAGCCACATCCTTATTAACTTATTACGTGTGGTAATGTTGATTCCGTGACAGTATTCAATATAATATTTTGCTACTCACATTTCATCACGTTTGGATGATTCGTTCGTACTTGGTCAGCTATATCATATCATCGTATTATAATCGTAGAAATAGTATAATTTTGTTTACCGGATTTGAAAAACAATGTTTATCAAAATATCTACTAATGAATGTTAATTGTAGTATCAAAGAATTTGTGTCTAGTAAGGTGGTTGTGTCGATTACTATCGGTCAGATTAACCACAATGAATGACCCATCTTATAATTTTTTATTAGTTTCGAAAATGATATATTATCGATATCGTGTCGATAATCTCTTATCGTGACATTCTAGTTAAATTGCCAGTCAGCAACTAAATAAAGTACGATGACCTGTTGTGTAGACGTAGCATTTGCGGCAACAATTTTTATAATACAGCACTTAGTAGTCTATTAAACGTAATATAATAATATATAGCAGATGCTTAACTCGATGACTTGAAATTGTTGGGCATGCTTTGTGTCACAATCAGGTTATAAATGTTATAATATAGCATACTAGATACTAGTAGAATATTTTCTACTAAAACTAAGATTTTTTGGATATGATCAAAGAACCACAACTCGAAAGGTCAGCATTCAATTTGTAAACAAATAACATCGCTTTGACCACCAATCTGCTCACCGAATGTGGTGATTACAACATCCCACAGGGCCGTTCATTTTGACGGTCAACGGGGGAGGTCCATGTTCACCAGTGGAGATTTACGATTTACGATCTGTTATATGGGGATGTTAAGATCGGTGGTTAGCCCGAGAGTTACCTACATTTGGTAAAACGAGGTTAGAAAGGACATTAAAAACAAAGAGTTTAATTTAAGTAACACGCGACATGGAAGTTAATGGCAACATAATAGGTATATTATTGAAACAGTTGGACCGTATGTTCTACAATCGAGTACATATTTTTCACAAATTTGTCAATAAGGCAACGTCGCCACCTAAAAACGAGTGATAGTTAGTGGGCGTTCATACGGAGGAGGCCATTCGAGTGGTTCTCTGGCACTCGCCACACATGTTTACATGTTCACACCGGTACACTGAACTCGGATAAATTGTCGGCGGTTCGTGGAAACGGGACAAGTGCGGACGCCCGATCCTTTCTCCCGCGTCTGCTGTTTGTGACACTCAGCCCGCGCATACCGACACCGAAACCAGTTCATTGACATACAGCTAATGCTAATTGCACACAAATGACAAAAAAGAACCGTTTATCCGAATGCCAAAATTAATAAACATTTTTAAATGTAAATAATTAATCCGGTTTCGGGCACGCACTTTTCTTTTTCAAAGCTAGCTCGGTATAAATATAAAGGCATCAAGATTACTTACGTAATATTAAATTTTCCGAGCGATTACCCAGTTAAAAAGTAGATTATTTCACTACAGCGGGTTTGTTGGTGGAGCAAGGCCCAGGTTGCGTGATACTCAGTCTTTACGAACAGTTCCATGGCAAATTACTAAAGATCTGCTAAACTTGATAGACCTATATACATTTATCGATTGTAAACCTGTACATTAAAACTGTTTAACATAATTTATTTTTGTTTTCTCCAATGAAATACGACAAGGCCTTCCACGTCGTATTTCAGAAATTACACTGAAAAAAGCTTTTTGCAAAAAGCTTTATTTCTTTATTCCATTTCCTATTTATGTAAATGTCATGTCATTTAAAACATAAAATCATTTTGTTGAGAAATTCTTTAGTGAAATGCATTTACGAAGGAAGTAACTAGGTATGTATAATTAACCACGAAGTGTATTGCCTTTCACATACATCATGATTGTGTACTTATACAAAACAGTGCCCACGTACTACATGACAAAGATAAGACAGGATACAACAATAATATGTTTGAGATTGTAAGGGTGAGCAATAAAATCACTCTGGCAGCTAGATCTATCAATGGTAGAGACTCGGCGTCAAGTAAATGCCATATTTTCGCGAGATTGCGAGCGCCGAGTGCGCTCGAGACGCCACAACTCCTGGGGGAGAGGAGATAGATTGCCATTGTACAGCGAACTACGGAGAGGTTAAAGCCACATGTATTCTATAAAGAGTAAGTATACTTATGATATTTCATTTTTATCTCAGAGCATGATACTTTATCGGAGCTTGGTCGTGTATAAAATGCCACGTGAACTACGCTCCGCTGTCCGCAGTATCATAACATTTTGCCACCAACATGGGTGTCTCCGATTTCGTCGTGAGGCCGTGAGCGTCAAACGACGCGGGTGGTATGCTCGGCTGAATATAAACGTTCCATAAACGTTACGTGGCTACTAGAATTCAATGTAAGTCTGTGAACATATGAATAACCGAGCAACCACATTATATTCAAAGGGATAGTTTGTTGGCCGTGAATATTTGTTGCTTGCTGTGTGGCTTTCGTAAGAGAATTGCCTACAAGATTTTCTAACAGATTCCTTTAGTGTATCTCAAACAATGCGTTTGTCTGTTGTCAAATACTGTTTATGATTCTTTGTATTGGATAAAACTCTTGGCTAAATAATAACAGCCGCACGGGTCGATCATCAAGGTTAAGCAACGCTTGACGAGGTCGGTCCGTGGATGGGTGACCATTTCAACATACCGAGTCTCCTCCGTGCCTCGGAAAGCACGTTAAGCCGTTGGTCCCGGCTGTCATTTGAAGATCTTTGACAGTCGTTACGGGTAGTCAGAAGCTTGAAATCTGACACCAGTCTTGCCAAGGGGTACCGTGTTACCCAGTTACTGGGTTGTGGAGGTCAGATAGGCAGTCGCTCCATGTAAAACACTGGTACTTAGCTGAATCCGGTAAGACTGGAAGCCGACCCCAATATAGTTGGGAAAAAGGCTAGGCAGATGATGATGTATTGGATAAAACTCATGTTGGGCAGTACTTATTCACTGGTATTACGATACGAATACGACAGCCAGTTTTGTTGTCAGTGAATACTACGTTTCTACAACAAGCGAAAATATTTGGAATGTTTGTGTTACACAAAACGTTTTATGAGTGATATGGCAGTTGCGTGATCTGGCCTCACTAGTCATATCGTCCATGTTGAATTTAATCGCAAAACAGATAGCCTTTAATAGCTGTTCCATAGTTGGCCCTGTTTTATTGTTGATCTAGCTTGACTGTTGATGACATCAGACATGTTATTGTTATTATATTGATCGTTCAACATAAATGTTTGTTAATGATATAACGATGCAATTATCAACAGTCGTTTCGTTCGAATGCCTTTTCAACGCTGTGGCATCCAGACCAAGATAATTACTAACAGTAAGAATTGCCAGAGCGTAATGTATGTATTAGATGCGTATGTATCAGTGCAGAATCATCATCATCTTATTTATAAAATAAAGAAAATAATCAACAAATAAATCATTTTATATTGGATAATATCGTGATTTGAACTGAACAATGAATAGAGTATATAGCTGTGCATAATTATTTTTATGTGCTCGTAGTCAATGGGTCCCCATGCTCATTCTTCCTATACTGAGGGGACACCCCAGTTCAGCTGTCGTCATTTAGGGACTGTTCCCAATGATTGTGATGTTAATCAATATCCACAAGTTTATAACATGCATTATACACAGTCCAGCGTTATTCCTAAAATAGGATTTGAACTATTTGACCGAAGTCAAATATGACGTCATAAAAACTAAGGATATTCTATTGCATTATGCATAAGTACCCAATGTTTATATATTATCATGAAGAACTTTATAAGGAAATCCTAGATAATGTTTGATTTAGAATTTTAATTAAGGCACCTCGTTTAGCATTTGACGTAAACACACGGAACTAATTATTGAGGATGGTTTAACTAATTTGCGTACGTACCTACCTCGTTTTTGTATCATGCTAATCGCTGAATAATATAATTAGGTAAATTAACTTTACATAATTATGGGTGAGTTGTTGAATAGTAAGTGGTTGTGATAAGATATTACCTAGTAAGGTCAAGAGCAGCTGGCATTCCAGCCGGCGCGAACCACCAGGGCTGCAGCGGCGTGCACATCCGCTGCGGGCGGCGGACCCTCACGCGACCATGCACCGCTCCACGCCGCTCACAGTCCACCACCAATGCACCAGTTTCACATTCACCACACAGTAAAAACTAAACGCGCCAATGTCAACGCAGTGTCATGGTTCAGCGCGCCTTAATTGACCTGAATACAGATAACGGTGACGCAAAACAGTTTGCCAACTTAGGATTACGACCGACAGCCTCGATGATCTTAGA
This sequence comes from Orthosia incerta, assembly GCA_948252205.1. Lineage (NCBI taxonomy): Eukaryota > Metazoa > Arthropoda > Insecta > Lepidoptera > Noctuidae > Orthosia > Orthosia incerta. The sequence goes on from OX411759.1 coordinate 11,394,910, forward strand.
GTTTTCCGGATAGAGAAATAGAGGAAAAAATTAATTATACACTGTATAGTTCAATTAATCAATCGAGGAAATGCGCTGAGAAGGAAATGAGACGACTATATTGCAACTACTACTACGAGAAATTGTATGCTATGAGTTGTGGCAGCACCAGGAATAGACACGCCATCCAAAGAGTGAAGTAATAAAAATATTAAAGCAATATAAAAGGGCGAATCGAGAGCGACCGGATTTTTCAACTAACTTTAGGGGAGTCAATAATTAGAGGGAGCGATTGGCTGAATGATGGGAATAAGGGTTGTTATGGCTGCAACGGAAGGGTCGATAAACTTTTTGTTTAGGATGATTTTTTTGACAAAAAAAATTGTAATATTTGTTACCTATGAATTAAATTCTTGGCTTAAGGCGGCTTTCATAGCAGCTTGGCTAATGTTAGTTTTGGGTTTGAGGAAAGCGAACATGAAATAGTTTATATCGCGGAAGACGTCGATGTGCGGTCGCGGGGTAGCGCGAGGCGATCGGTCTGTGTGTCGCTCGGTGTGGCACTGACGTCTGCCGGCGGCCGCCTCTGGCTCTGCGAACACTCTACAGACTACAGAGTGCCGCGGCGTCGCTCGTCCGCCCCCGTGCCACTCAAACTGTTCTGTTCTCGAGCCGCCCTATGATAACGCAGTTTGCCCTGCTGGCGCGTCGCTCCCTCAACTTAGGAGACGATGCTAAATTCAATATTACTTTATGCAGAACTTTTTAGAAGCCATCTGGATTTTTTTGGGTAACTACCGAATTGTTAGCGGATTTTAGTTTGGGGTTGCTGTCTCGAGCGATAATGATAACAGAGAAGTTTGGTTAGAGTTAGACAATAATTGTATGGTTACCTACATACGAATAATAATGCGTTAGTAAAGATATTAGTATTATACTTAAACTAGAGGACCGGCTTTTCTTTTTCGTTTAGTTATTAAAATGCCAACAAATGTTTCCCTTTCAAAAAGCTTCCGGGAGTAAAACACAGTGTTATAGTGCTTGCCAAACTTCTGCGCAAAGCACGAAACAGTGCTGTTTTTGTATGAGATTTACTACTGCACAGACATTGTAGCCAACATCAGGGCGGCCAACCAAGAAGTTTGGCGAAAACTATGCATGCGACCTCTCATAGACATACAAAACTGATTACAGAATACGAGAGAATTGGAGCTCTTCCATTTATTTTAAGTAACAAAAGAAAATAAAAATAATTTGATGTCAATTTAATTAGTTCCACGTTTAGAGAATTGACAGTGACATCAATAACTCATTAGTATTTAATGAATATTGCAATGAAACAAGCATTAATGGAAATAATACTTCGATTAAAATAAACATTATTCTAGAAGTGACATACAGTAGCAATAAATAAAAATGTATAGGAATGTCAAGCGTTATGAAAGACAATTTCATTTAAGTGAATAAATGAATTATGAATTTATGTAAGTGAATTAATCACTTAAATTTTGGCATTTTGACATTCGCCATCTTTGATGGAATGATACTTTTTCTTGAGTGTCCGGTCCAATGTAAAAAGGTTATTCGTAAACAAAGAGTGAAAATCTGTGAGACAACGCACGATCTACGCTTGGAGTAGTGCAAAGAAAATTCAACATCACCTGAAAGATGATCAGGGGTTCGAAACAGGAGATTTGCTAAACGGATCCCAATTTACAACCCCCGGCACGTACTGACGACATTGGCTATAAACCATTCCGATATCGGACGTCGAAGAACAGAGCCGTTCACAGAAATAATAGTGGCTCTTGAGCGTCAAAGAAAACCCTATAAAGGCTTTATGGGTATATGCGTTTGTAGAATTTTACGGATTGAATATAGGCTGTCTGGTATTCGAGTGGCGTTCAAATGGTACAGGAATCGTAAGATATGGGCTTTTTAGTATCAAAGGACCAAATAGCCCGGTTGATGGCAAACCTCCTATTACAGACTCTTAAACATAACTCTGCCTAACCTTTCTGTATGTACAGGCGTGATGTTTTATGATAAGGACAAAATCTTATGAAATTTGGATGGTCCTCCAATGAGCAAAAATGTGATTGTGGAGCACATCTCAACCAATGACTCTCCTTTTGTCGTGATCTCTGTATAACAACATCAGCAATTTAAAATACCTTTGCAAGGCCAAAACTAACGCTGTTGACGTGGCTGTATTCTGATCGAAACTCGAATTTGGAATCATCGATGAAGAAGATTTATCCATCCATTGGTTACAAGAACAGATTGAAATCACAGACGATTTTATTGGCTTGCTTTCGATTCAGATTTTATAATTTTTCAAGTTGATAACCCTGTCAAATGCCATGTTTATTTTACGTGTTGTCTAGCTGAGTAGACAATAACATGATAACAATAATACATACCGTATGGTAACGACACGCACGTTACATATACAAATCGATAGAGACGTCATTTGTCATATCGTTTCGGTAGTTTAGTTAGACGCTTCAAGGGAAAATTCACGCATAATGTTTATTAATTTATTAATATATCAAGTTCACCGGAATCATTAAAATAATCCTCCCCTACGGTTAAAAACTATTAGTTTTGTGAATGAAGAGTATTACTGTAATGTAATTACTGTAGGAAATATTTATTCCCATGGCCCTGTAATAAACAGCACACTATCAATGTTAATGTAGAAAAATACATTTTGAACCTAAAATTATGGTAATGATTTAGCCACACGCGCCCGCCCGATCATGATTTAATGTTAAGGTTACACTAGTCGATAATTCTTCCATACAAACGTAGTCTAGGGATTACTCCACTGTTTGAAGATGTACGTTCAAATTAAAAAAATATATCAATTTGTCTCATCATTATCTAGCCCTGTATGGAATCAAAAAAGTAAAAAAGAAATATATTTGAAAGTTATGAGCGTCGAAAGTTCCACATTTCAACACTAATTTTAACGCATCTTTGGGTGGAAATAAATACCATAAGAAGAAGGAAAATTGCAAAACGGCCTACATACAGGGATATATTAGTAATTCAACAATGCAAATAATTTTATTTTGAAAATATACATTAAGTCGGTTTTTCATGATATGACTCCCAAGGGTCTGTTTATAAAATTTCGCGCGCTCGTTTTCGTCCTAAATCATCATCCATTTCGCTACAAACTTGCAAAAGTGCTAATTCGTACGCGAACTAGCATCTTACTGCTCATCACAGCATCTATCTCTTTCACACGAGTTGTCTGATAAGATAGTTTGAGGGCCGCGGCAAACTCAATCAATACATATATTTATCACACTTCGATTGAATGAGACAAAATCATTTAATTTGATAGTTTTGAAGAGATAAAAGGTCCACTTGAAGGTCTATTATTAATTTATTATGTAAATTTAAAATTTGTAATTGTTGACGCCCATTGCAATGTAATCAGTGCTAATTAAATATTATTTATTAGATACTGGAACCGCCCTGAGTAAGTCAAGGATAGCGATGATAAGATGCTAAACTTATCGTGCATCACGTTCATCATTGTCGAGCTGATAATAATAGCGAACTATCCTGGGAACAAATTAATGGATTGCGATCGAGATATTTCTAGAGTTCTAGTTTTTTATCGGTATAATTTATGCTGTCACTTAAGATGATGACAGTAGCCAACGACCTTGACGTAGTCAATGACTTCAAAAAAAGCCTCAGATCAAAATTTTGATAATTAAATTCTCTTTGAGTTGGTGACAATTTCATTAAAATACGCCCGACGGTTTTGGTGCGATTGTCGTTTTTTTGTCCGTGCTAGACATAACTTTACAAATTAATTACACTACGTTATACGAATAACATACAAAATTTTCTCAGATAAGATTATTAAGAAAATGGTGTAATGTAACATATTTTTTTTTCAAAAAAATACTACTAGTCGTTTAGAAGGGATTCTCATTTTAAAATCAGCTACTGAGGGGTATCTGCGCCTTAAGTAACAATCTAAGTACAAACGCGGTTTCAATCAACCGACGTCAGTAAATTAGTAATAATCGTTACATTTAGCGACTTTCCTGATGGCTCGATTCGATTTATATATCACACCGTAGAGCGATTTTTACTAAACGAAATTGTAAGTACGTTTACATGGTATGCAATTGCACATGTGATGCAATTAGACTTGCACTTGTAATTTTTAAGAAAATACGTGTCCGATGCCCCCTATATAATTTAAACTAGCTGACCCCCGAGACTTTGCTTCCGTCAACTGGCTACCTACCTACCTACCCTACCAATTTTTTAAACTATTTATTTAAATAAGAATTAATACAACAATATGAATAACTTTTGTTTCAACCGGCGCCGGCGCGGCGATCTATTTAAATTAAATTTTGAACATAAAAGCTGCTATTGTGACTTAAGGGTACACTAGTCGACGGCACGAACTGTTCTGTGCGCGGGGTTAAAATGCATTTTATATCAACCGACAACACGTGCGGAAGAGATAGATGCTGTGATGAGCAGAAGGAAGCTAGTTCGCGTACGAATACACACTTTTGCAAATTTGTAGCCAAATGGATAATGATTTAGGACGAAACCGAGCGCGCGAAATTTTATAAACAGATCTTTGGCAGTCTAGATATCATGAAAAAACGACTAAATCTATCTGTTCAAAATAAAATTAAATGCATTGTTGAACTACTAATCTATCCCTGTATGGAGGCCGTTTTGCAATTTTCCGTCTTCTTATGGTATTTATTTGCGCCCAAAAATGCGTTAAATTTAGTGTCGAAATGTGGAACTTTCGACGCTCATAACTTTCAAATATTTTCTTTTTTGACTTTTTCGCTTCCATACAGGGCTAGATAATGATGAGACAAATTATTATCACTTTTTATTTTGAACGTACATCGTCAAACAGTGGAATAATCCCTAGACTACGTTTGTATGGAAACATTTTCGACTAGTGTAACCTTAACTAGGATAGTTAGATACGAGTACATTCTCTAGCAGACGTTTATGTAGGTAATAATGAGTACTTTAATCATGTAGTACATATTTTTTATGTATCATCAATAGTTTTCTAAGCGCACGCCAAAGAATGATTTTTATAGGCAAAATTTTGCTACTTTGGGTTATATTATTGCAATTTTTATAAGGATCTCTGTTCGCGACGAAGCGTCATCAACCATACTAAATGGTTCATAGAAATTGAAGTTTGTATGTGTAGACATGTCTGCTTACCACGGCGCGCCACCTGATACTAAAATGAATTTTAGAGGCACGTTTATATTTATACTAAAATTTTACCTACATTTTTTGAGATAGTAGTATAATGTTTTTAGTGTTTGTCAGTATGTTATAGGGTTCAATAGTTCACCCTTAACAGAGTAAAATCATTAGAAAGCATACTGATAAGAGTTATCATAGTAAAAAACATAAATTTCTGTCATACGATACGTCTGTGCTCGACGACGGATTAGTTCCGAATGAACCGTGAGAGGGAACCACACGATATATATAGTTTTGGTGGTTTTCGAAAATATTATAGTAATTAAAATCATGTTTTTAAGGGCTTATCCTATGTACTGGACATGAAATCAGTACATAATGATGAAACTATGTGAAGACCACATAGTTTCTGCTATGTAAATAGGAATATTGACTTGATATCTCAAACACCAAATATATGGTTTTAGGTCATTTTAGGGTATATGGGGGACCTAGACCGAGACAGGAAGCATATATACACCTCATAGTTAGCGTAGTCTTTTATATAAAGCCCATTTACTTGAGATATCAAGTCAGTATATAATAGAAAAACTGCTGTTTAACTGGTTTTGGCAATCGCTTACGGTTTTAGGTGCCCTAAGTACCTAGAAAAATATAGGTGTACTGGTAAAAGTACTACCATTGGAAAGCTTGCTAAAAGGGCTTCCAGGCGGTTTCTAGATGGGAAGAATCGCTTGGATAGTCAACGAGATAAGCAGTCGTGAAAAATGTAAACAACGTAAAACGTTGAAATTTGTAGACCCTTCAGGTGGAATAACTCCATGAAGGGAATAGATGTACTCATGGTATAAGTACTTTCGGATGGCTTGCTGGACTAGCTACCAAGCCATCACTTTGGAGCGAAAATCGCTCAAGTAGTTTAAGTACAATTCCGGAAAATAGGTTTCTGGAAATGTAATTTTAGTCAGTTTTTGGCATTCCCCGAGACTATACACCCCTGGGAATTCCGAAAATAAGGAATTTTTGGGGACCTCCCGATGGCCCGTTGAACGCACCATCGTGTCGTCCCAATCTTATTAGTGTTTTTATATCTAATTTCTCTGATAGCTGGGCGCAAAGAAAGTGACCGGCTATCAAATTTGTACATATCAAGGCACCTTATGTGCATATGACCTAGATAGACTTACATAAACACTAGAAATGTAAAGTGTGGTCTATTGGCTACCAGAATCCCCATAATAGGCGGTGATTGTCTGGTTAGCCTAAGTAGGAAGTCCTAAAGTCGGTGAAATGACTTAGGAATTTATAGATTCATTACATAAGGGATGATATCCCATAGAAGATTCCCGAAAATAAGCTTTTTCTAGACGTCAACAGACAGCCTGCTATTGGCACCAGCAGGTCAACCCAACCTATAGATATCCTTAGGCTAGGTTGAAAACTATTAAGGTTTTAACTGGGAAATAAAGGGAATTGTCCTTTTATTTCATGGAAATAGTCTAGGGAAGCTATCAATACCTGGAAATTAGGTATATTGATTAGATACATAGATAGGGGGCGTTGCTGTGTTACAGTACGAAGGAATCCAGCTATTGATAGCACCATGGAAGGGGTGCGGTAACCCTATTTACCAAATATGTATAAGGGTTTTTTACATAAATAAAAATTATTTTCGGCGAGAATTTGCGGGGCTCTCAATAATGGCACGATGCGAGGGTATAAAGAACCCCCGGGCCCAAAATAGAATTTGTAGTCATCCAAAGCTAGTCGCTTGTACTTGTCTTAGTAAATAAGAAGTAATTCTTATATAGAATCAAGTCTCAGAAATTGTTGAGAGCCCTAGAATCGTGCCGTGTACTGAATAACTTAGTGTTTCATTTAATTCATCGACTTCAACCCTTATGAAGACATCCCTTTTCGATCCTGTCGAGCTGAACCTCGGAACCTGGACACCAGGAGTGCTGATCCAGAAGTAGGCAACCCGGAATCTGGAAATAACTCAAGTACAGCCAACACATCGTTGAATCGTTAGAGTCGATTTGCAACCCTACGTCACTGCTGCAGCTAGGCATCCAAGAACCTTTGTTTTCGTTGATGTGGATGGGGCGTTCAGCGGCAATGGCCAGAAGGTTTACGCCCTTCTTTTCTCGGGGCCAATGAACACGCTACGTCCTGCACAATCTCTAATTTACATTGAGTGTCATAGGCCATAATTATAAAATAAATCATGGCCTATGACACTCAAGACAAGTAAAATGTAGCTTTCTAATGGTGAAAGAATTTTCAAAATCGGTTCTATAGATACAGAGGTTGCCCCCTACAACCATACAACATCACAAACATTATAGTTGTTCTGTCTCACGATGACGGATGAATCGTAGCAAAATTCATCTTATTTCGGCGTCATAAAAGTCACGTAACCCTTTTTCGTGATATAGAACAACTATACCTCTTTATAATATTTTTATAGATTGCGTCGATAGGCAATATCGCGCACGTATTTTCTAAGAAAAAATCAAGTGCGTATCGGTCGAATTGCATCGCATTGCGTCCATGTGAACATAAACATATTTAATAATAATTTAATATTTCTTTTTTAATAATTTTTATTCATTCATCAAGCCATACAAAAATTGTTTACAAATAATAAATAGACGATAAGGCAAAATACTAATGATGAAACCCTGACTTCCAAAGTAGGCCCCTCCAGGAAAGACAATTACAAATATAATTACATACAACACTTTTTCTTTCTTTCTATATATTTAGTAAAAATCGGTTATAAATGTGATATACATGGAATTGTCGCACCATCAGGAAAAGGCCTTAAAATCATTATGACTTTTGAATCCAATAATTATAGTCTCAACAAAAAACCCGTTTACAGGTTTCAGTCGGATTTCCATTAGGCTCAGATTTCGGAGCAAAAGATGATGTGCCACAAATGTGTCAATATCGTGAACGAAAGAAATGGATTGTTCTGGTACTTATAGGCGATGAGCAAGCAATCTGTCATTTATAGACATTAGCTTGCAGACATCTTTCAAATTATCCATTCTAAATTACGTCTATTTTAATGGGGTTATTTTATTACATAAAGGATATATAATATAGTTCTTCAAGCATACAAAAAAAAAAAAACACTGAAAGACGTAAACAAGAAGAAAATCATGCTGTGCAGTCGGAGGATACATATTTGGACGGACCAAAAACAGATGTATCTTAAAACCCTTTATTTTGATACCCCACACGATGGGTTTGGAAGAAATAAAAAATTGGGTCTCCCACAATCATCATCTGCCTAGCCTTTTCCCAACTGTATTGGGGTCTGCTTCCAGTCTTACCGGATTCAGCTGTGTGCCAATGTTTTTCATGGAGCAACTGCCTACCTGACCTCCACAAACCAGTAACTGGGTAACACGGTACCCCTTGGCAAGACTGGTGTCAGGTCCAACAATATGGCGCCCAAAAGCCGCCATTTCTCTTTTTTTCAATTTAAATGTGGCTAGTGACACTCGCAAGGTTAAGACAAATCGATCGACGTAAGTATCATCAAAATCGGCCTACGCGTTTGGTCTCTAGAACGCCACATAGGAACAAACATACATACATAGTCTGATAAACACATTAATTAAGCTCCTTTGCGTCGCGCAGTAGGGTAACAATAAAAAGTGGTAGGTGATTAATTTGAGACTGCCTTTGGTTTCATCCTCTCGACTCGTGGCTAGATTATAACGGCCACATGAGTCGATCTACGAGGTAAAGAAATCCTTTACAAGGTCGGTCTGTTGATAGGTGATCATTTAACATGCCGGTCCGGGACCTCTCCGTGCCTCGGAAATAGCGTTAAGCCGTTGGTCCCGAGTTCCCGACTGGTTAATTCTTTGATGGTCGTCGTTCGTTTCATCAAGCAGGGGAGTATCGTGTTAACCAGTAACTGGTCAGATATGCAGCCGCTCCATGAAAAAATACTAGTATTCAGCTGAATTCAGTTACATTGGAATCGACATAAAAAAATTGGAAATACGACGATGTCGTTTTTCTGTAATAACAATAAAGTTGCTGTAACTTGCCATAAAATTCATATTTAACTGACAAGAGACTCAAACATGTTTTAAATAATACCTAAAAGCGAAGCTCTTAAAGAAGTAGGTACTTTGCTGCATCAGCTATGTCGTCAGAAGAATACTATTTGAGGAGTCAATACTAAAACGAGGTATTTATTTTTATTGCGTTTCAAATGGGATTGAGGACTTTACAAAGATTGGTGCTGTTTTCCTCAAATGTTTTAGGTGATGCAAGCAAATAGAGGAAAAAGTTGCCTCAGAACAATTCGTTGTACTTAACGCATACGGTAAATTTGTAAAGCTGATTATGAATCACATGTATTTCGTAAACAGAAATTGCCCAACTACCAAAAACACTGATATGATGGTAAGATGAAATCTTCATTTAATCTTAGGTGTTATCAGGATAGCTATTGCAGTCTATTTTGGTAGTTTCTTTCTATACTCAAAGCTATTCAATTAAATGCTGGCAAAAATTAGTACGACATTATTCTGCAATCTCTTTTAGATGTCTGCTAAACAAGTCCTTTAGTTTGTCCCCATGATTTTTTATGTTGTATATCTTCATGTTAAAAATTTTGGGATAATTTTATATCCAGTATTCTTAGAACTGTGAAGTTAAATCTACCTATTTTGACTACACTAATATCTAAGTTGTACTTTTTATCTGCAAGTGAAGTGAGTATTTAATTTGTGTTGATGTTATTTCCCACGACGGCGACGCACCCAACATTATCTGTCACTCAACTGTAATGAGGTCGTGATAAAGAAACACTTAATACTTGAAGATTTTGGAGCATGTGACGTCATATCGTCTACCGAAACATCGCTCAGAAATAAACGCAGCGTTGGTCTTTTGGGTGCACAGATAGTGTGTTTAGGGAAAACGAATATCAGTGATTTAAAGTAATTGTGGTTGAATTCCGCAAGGATAAGTGGAACCCCACTTATCCTTGCGGAATTCAACTTCACAACTTGTGGCTGAACACTAAGCAGCACTAATTAGGTTTAAGTTTTAATATGGTTTCGTCATTTAAAAACCTACATGAAAGTTTTAAAGCTGCACTACAATTTGCGTAAGACAGAGACTAGAGTATAATTTGTCATCGTGGTAAAATTGAAGTAATTTCATTTACAAAAAGATGCCAAACTTCCAGTTAAAAGCAACCATTTTGATAAAAATAAGTCTACTCCTCAGAGTAGGACAGAAAAAAAGAAAAACATTCGAAAAAAAATAGCAAAGTTATTTTTGCAATACAAGTTGAGAATAGCTTTGAAAGGCAAACTTCCTCTTACTTTCATGGGATAGAAACGCACATCGTACATACACGACAGGAACTACACAATGTACAAAACTTGTTTACTACCTTGTACTTGTTTTGAGCAAGTTTCGTCTGACTTCGCGAAATATTAAATGAAAAATGTAGATTCTGAGTTTTGACTACACAAGATAGAAAAAAAGGCCTCGTGGCACACTTTCGCATACAAATAAAGACGGCATTATGAAATTCAGAACACCAGTTCTCGATCTGGTTTTATAAACCGAAGACACCAACAAAATGTCGTAGAAAGCGTAGCTTTCACGTAAATGCGAGGAGGCAGCGCCGGATACGATATGACATATGGTATAACCGCGTTGTTGACCTTTCGCACGATGTGAACGTTGATGAAATACACAATGCAGTTGACACAAGGTGAAATTTTGTACGAAGTGAACGGCTCGGCTAAAGGATGCTTGCTGAGGACACGTTGACCTGCGAAACCTTGAATGCGTTCCCTCTGCACTGTTGCCCAATCCAACTGCTAATGGCTGCTTAATCACAACTATAACCTTAGATAAAAAATTAACATGGCAATGGTAACCAAATTATTTATCTGAAACGGTTATTTCTTTGCGAATTGTTAGATTCTGGCTCTCGTTAAAGTCATGCCAGCCAGAGGCGGTCGCCGACTTTCAACTAAATTAATTTAATTGTGTTTTTACGACATCCATTTGCGATTTTAGTTTGAAATAATATGCTTTATAGGTAATAACGGTATAGAAATTGTGTAAAGGAAAGAGCACGTGAAAATATATGATGATACATCACGTAGGCACCTTCACAACCTCGACTGCTATTTAGCCTTCAAGTCTCCTTACCGTTTGAGTGTCGCGAGGTAGCATTGCGAAAGTTGACAGCACCGTACGTGAGCAGATTGTAGAGGATTCACATTCTTGTTCTGTCGCCTTCGCTTTGCATTTCAGTTTCCATTCTAATACGAATTTGCTGCTACGTTGAACGTTGAATTGGGGATTTAATTAAATAACGTTATAAAAGTTTTTATTAAGGCACTCAATCGAAGCCCGAGTGTCTTATTACCCATTATAGTAGCAGCCACTTGGACTCCTTTAACGATAGTTGGATGGCGCATTAAAGTATATTGAATACAGTAAGCTGTCCAAGAGATGGCCAGTGGCAGTTAATGTCGCTGACGATATCATAAGAAACAGTCGTGCACAGATCATAATTAAGTACACAGAGTCCAGACTCTTGGCGTTGTTAATGGGTTCGGTAGTAACAATGCGATATTACGACCCACTCAGGATTCCCACACAAATAGCAAATTATATCCATACACGTCAAACAAATGGGTGCTAGAACAACAAGGTTGCGGTAAGTAGATGGCGTAACTGCGAACGAGAATACGTACACATTGAAGCTAGATACCTACCAGGCGCTGTAAACTCTGAGAATCGTCTAGATAAATGTGTACTTTACAAATCTCTGAAACGTGGTCTTGATTCCGACGATACGATCATCTCGTCTAGCCTTGCGACGAAGCCAACTTAATCACTGATAGTAACTTTCAAACTGCCACAGCCGTGTAATTAATTTACGAATGGAAATGGAAAGTGATATTGTTGTTTTTATTGCAGGAAATAAGTTTGTTACAAAACGCGACCTTAGTATCGAACGAATCAAGCCCAGGCCGAGCTATGACGTTGGGTAACAATTAATCTTCGTCCAAACGGCAACGTGAGAGGCCCAATGCTTGTAGAATCGTGTTGCGGAATCTTATTAAATATCTACACCTCACTAGAGTTATTGTTCACCACTCATTGTTATAATTAGTCATTAATAATCTGTCTTGTCAGCGTTGGTTGTATGATTAATAAACCGACATATTAAACACCAGCTGGCCGCACTCAAACAATAGATTTTTCTCGTGTAACTAACACAGATACAGATGTTGGATTACGTACACATTTCCATAACAGAACTATTCATAATATTCATATTGAAAACATAAAACATAAATATGGTAATACCAATGTTATAAAATTAATCGCCAAGTTGCAATTATGATACTCAGTAGAAACTTAAGGGCCTACATACGCTTTAGTGCCGTAAAACGGCAACTTTCTAAAGCATACTCCTTAGTAACGGCTAGGTTAAAAAGTTTGAAAAAAAAAAAACTGATTCATGTACATAATTTTGAACACAAGGTTTTTACGTGTAACTAATAGTTTTGCTTAAAAAAATAATTAACAACACGATAATTTTCGCAACTTTTGGAAACTCCTCCAAAACGACTTGGATGTTCTAAAATATTTTTACACAGAAAAATTGATGGCTGGTATTTCTTCATAACTAACATAGCATATGTAAATCAAATAATATTTTGCAAACAAAACTGTTCAAAAGGAGGTTCAATTTTGATATTTTGGCATCGAGGGGGCGCACGGCCAGTACTGCGTTAGCATTGGGGACGGGTGTATATATCGCCTTAACAAGTTGTAAATCTAACTGACAAAACTGCTCATTAACAAATGTGGAATTATGTGGATGCTGAATTACACGCATTAATGAACATAATACTTGATCAATTTGTAGTTAATTTATTTTTATATTGCCTACTTAAATGCCAAGTTGTAATATAGTTATTTATAGTAGATGTTTAATATCTAAGTCGCCAATCTTCCGTGTTTAAACAGGCTGAAAGTTATGATCAGTAACATCTTTACCGTAAAACATGGCGAGTACCAGCTCGAGTGGGATAGTAAAGTTAATGATCGTAATGTAGGTACCTAGACAATAAAAATAGAACGGGGTCATCGTCACTTGGTGTCACTATCTGTTGGGTACGCAATTATTTTAGTGGACAATAATTGTTCAAGTGGTTATTTCAGGACCTGGGTGAACGGCCTAGACAAACTCAAGGCTTAGAACAGCTTAGACCAGCTGAGTGGTGAACCGCCGAGCAGTTCAAGGGCGCCGGGTGAATGCCACCAGGCAGGTTTTTTACCATCGAAACCCGCTTACGTGACGACTGGTCTTATCGAAGCCGGATGAACATTGAGCGTTGCTAACCAACGACTTAGCAATGTTCCCAGCAGCTTCATAGCGACTACGTAGATTTGGATGAATTCACTTCGCATGTTATCGTACATGCAAGCATAGCGAAACACGAAAATTACTACCGATAAATGCATCAGATAAATGAACCAACGACACTCAGCGCCACTCATAAAAGTGTAATTCAAAAAATTCACGCAACCATATGGGCAATTTGAAATCTCGTTTGGCCTCTTCCGTTGTTTGGGGAGGCGAACCTTCACTTAATTTGAATAACGTATGAGATTCCGGTGCGAGCGGTGTTGCAATGATAACGAGTAACAGCCGTCTAAACACGAAAAAGTTTACGATGATACTTTACACCATAGACATTTTCTCTCGTGATCCTCGAGAAATATAAAATAAAGGAATTCTCGGTATAAGATAACAAGTTACACCTGCGGGGAGCCCGTATAACTAACTATAACTAGCTAAGAAGTAAAACCTTTGTTCTTTCTCGTCCGTGGCCCGACTCGACTCTACGAAAAATTATCTTTTTACTTTTTTGCTGAGTCGCTCCCGGAGCGGTGCGGACCGACCGAGCAGGTAGACTGCTGAATATAATAAGTTTATTCTATACGTACACATTTAGGTAACATTTGGAGAATGTCGTTATGCTGTACGATACTACCCACATCCTTCTTTCAACGAGAGGTCTCCGACCACTGGAGCCTTTGTGAGTCAAAGCACTTAGTCTTAAAACGGAATCTAATTAAAATAAGAATATTAATGGATTTTTCAAGTATCTAGAGTAGCAATAATTTGCCGTAGTTATCTTAATACCACGCAATTAAAAAACCTCTCAGGGCGTGATTGGATTGCATTAGCATTTTATTGGAAACTATCGTCGTCAAGGGTCTCTTAGAAAATAGACAAAGAAAAAGATCGTATAAAATGATTTGACGAAGTTAGTATCTTATCTAATTAAAAATCTTTATATTTGATACCTAGTACCAACTACCTACCTGCTTTATGCCTGGGTGGGAAGCGAGTTATGCCTAGGTGCAAAATATTGGTCAAGACAAAAAATTTAAATTGCTATTAATGATCACTATGGAGTTATGATCTACGAATTAATAGTATGATATTATACGATGGTCGATAGGTTATAAAAAGGCATAAAACAGCGCTTGCAATGTTTATAAATCAAATTTTGGGATGCTTCGGATATTTTACAGAATTTCATGTCACAGGTGCAATTTGCTTTTATTTTTTAGTGGGACTACGGATCAATCAGTATAATACCTTTTGAATTAAACTAAGCCAGAGTCAAACAAGATGTCAAAATACTCATGGTTGGAGCAAATCTTGTTGTAAGTTTCATCAACCTAGGAGTACTGAGTAGCGCCTAAGATTGGTGCAAGAACTTCTGCCCACGAATGATCTGCATGCTGTCGCTGACCTTACAATGTCCCGGTGAGTGAGAGTACGTCAAGGCTGATCTGTTGAAGCAGTTCGGGAGTGCATGTCAAGTTTTTTCTGATTTTGTACAAAAAATATCTTTTCATCTGAACTTCGACTATATTTTAGGGAGTGGCGCCTACGATGCGTATACTCGGCACTAAAAGGACAATTGTGATCCTTGAATCACAGGTACCGCCTAAAATACGTGGTACCTGCGCAGACGCTTTAGATAAGGTTAGTATGGACATGTCAGTTGCATTCCTTTCTTTATTTTCTTTTATTCCACACCTGGGATGCGTATTACAGTGTGCTACGCAAAAGATAGTTGTAGAGAATTGTCGAGTACCGTAAAATGGGGTGAATAGGACTGCAGGGGTGAATGGGCACAAAACTCTGAAGGGAATTTTCACGTTATTTAAAAATTATTTGCAGCATTTTAGTAGGCACTCCAATATATTAATTAATTATTTAAAAGACACGATGCTTTGTTTGAAACCACAAAGTGGTATTAAAGTTAAAATCCTAATCAGTTTTGTTCCCATTCACCCCATTTTACCGTTAATTCATCAACTCGTCCTACATGCCTACGGCCCATTTAGGACGACTTGCAGAAAATCAAAATAAATGATATTTTCATTCTCTCTTAATAGTAAAACTCTTTTAATAGGATATGTTGCCAGGACGTGAACACTAGAGAGATCTAATTGCTGCTGGACTGACACGCAGTCTATGCTAAGTCAGATAAAGATTATGAAGATGGAAGAGTTAAGGTCGCGGTTGTCCTGAAGTACTGTCCTAAAGCTCGGCTTCTGTCCTCTCATGTACATGAGAAGGAAGCCGAGCTTTCGGCTATAAGCGAGCTGAAATAGAGAACCGTATGTATTTCCCAAAGGACCACACAGGTTGCAGGAGCCGACGGAATTTTTTGGGTAAAGATCGTGAACAAACTTAGTCAGCAGAAGCTCCTTTGACGAGGGAATCGTGGTTTAGTTATAACATGCGCACGGGTCAATCTTCAATGATAGCGAGTAGTGGACGTCTTTCGACGAAATATATATATGACATCACAGTCAGACAAGTGAAGTGTTTAAATCATTATATTTTTCTAATTCGTAAATCTATACTAATATTATAAAGCTGAAGAGTTTGTTTGTTTGTTTGTTTGAACGCGCTAATCTCAGGAACTACTGGTTGGAATTGAAAAAATCTTTTTGTGTTGGATAGTCCATTTATCGAGGAAGGTTATAGGCTATATAACATCACGCTACAACCAATAGGAGCCGAGCATGAATGAAAAATGTTGCAAAAACGGGCAAAAATATTCCTTTTTGGGAGCTTTTGTTGCGTGCGCTGCGTAAACGGTTTAAGTTACGCAAATATAATGTATGATGGTATTGTTCTTCTTTAAAAGTTCTAAAAAAAAGTCCGCGACAGCATATGTCTATCTTTTAAGATTGACTCACAATAGCAGCTTTTATGTTCTAAATTTTAATTAGATCGCCGCCGCCGGTAGAAACAAATATTTACAGGTTACATTCGTATCTTACTAAGGGTAGGTAGGGTAGGGTAGGGTAGGTGTAGGGTTGGTGTAGGGTAGGTGTAGGGTAGGTGTAGGGTAGGGTAGGTGTAGGGTAGGGTAGGGTATGTGTAGGGTAGGGTAGGTGTAGGGTAGGGTAGGGTATGTGTAGGGTAGGGTAGGTGTAGGGTAGGTGTAGAGTAGGGTAGGTGTAGAGTAGGGTAGGTAGGATAGGGTAGGTACTACGTAGCCAGTTGACGGGAGCGAAGCCGCGTGGGACAGCTAGTAAGTCAATATACAGAGAAATACTAACAAAATGATCTAGTAATTAAATTTCACTTCTACTGCTTTTGTGAAGTAATTTCTTATTGAAACTAGCGCTAAAAAAAATATCACGTGGTAATGACATTGATTATTGAGGACTTCATTTTACCAACTACCTATTTTATTCTGTGATTTTACACAGGATCTGTGTAATGATAAAACTCAGCCTGAATTTGAAATTTAATCTCAAGTACCTCTTCATAAATATTTAATAGGCACTACTTGACTTACAATATTCCAATGAATTTTTGAGAGATCTGTAACTTTATAAGCACCTAGGCTAAAACTCCGCGGTCCGTCTGTCACCAGACTGTATCTCATGAACCGTGATAGCTAGACAGTTGAAATTTTCACAGATTATGTATTTCTGTTGCCGCTATAACAACAAATACTAAAAACAGAACAAAATAAATATTTAAGTGGGGCTCCCATACAATAAACGTGACATTTTACCGTTTTTTGCGGTAATGGTACGGAACCCTTCGTGCGCGAGTCCGACTCGCATATGGCCGATTTTTTATTTTGTAATTTTACCTGAATTTTGTTTTTTTTCTTTTCGGTATGACTGGATGGCTATGAGGGACTTTTACCCAGAAGTGAGACAATATAGATAAAAAAAATACCTGAAAAGAAGAAAACCAGAATTAGTATGACAATTTATGAAAAAAAAAATGTAGAATGGAGTACAAAGAAGGATGCCAACAGTTATTTAGTGGGTTCACTAAAGCTGTAGTACATGTGATGATTAATAATTAAATTATTATTAATATAATATCAGGAATCATGCAGAGTGTAATTCATTCTTAGTACTTAACTAATATGAATAATACCATTTACCATAATCCATAGAATGATCTTATTCTTTGATACAAAGTTCATATGAGTCAGTTAGGTGTGGTAGAGATTCAAATTTAAGATTTTAATCTATGTCTATTTGCTCAGAGGGAATACCCAATACAGCAACTAAATTTGATTTCTGATCTAGTTTCCCGTTTTAAAAAATATTTAAGAACTTTGATGATTGATTTGTTTAACATCTTGTGTTTGAATAAGCATATTTGTTATTGTTTGTAAATAGGTGAATATTTTTTAGGAAAAGATTGCAAATATGGTTTAAAACAGTCTTTACTTTTCTTTTGCAAGCTGCAGATGTACCTAATATTAAATATGCATCACATTGGAAAACATTTGTTGGGTTGATTTGTTGCTCTTCATATTGCAATGTATTATGTACTAGGATTTGTTTTATTACATTATTTTCATGTAACAATTGACTGATAGGTAATAATTATTAATAATTTTG
Organism: Orthosia incerta; assembly: GCA_948252205.1. Taxonomy (NCBI): domain Eukaryota; kingdom Metazoa; phylum Arthropoda; class Insecta; order Lepidoptera; family Noctuidae; genus Orthosia; species Orthosia incerta. The sequence continues at coordinate 11,413,111 of OX411759.1, forward strand.
GTAATTACGGGCGCACGAAAGCACACTATCACCAACAGCATAGGTATAGTGCTCGCCAAACTTCTGGGCCGTCCTGCAAATAGTTTTCCAATATGCAAGGCACGAAATGGTGCTCTTTTTGTATGAGATTTACTACTGTGCAGCCATTGTAGCCAACTTCAGGGCAGCCAAGAAGTTTGGCTAGAACTATATCAATCAATCTTCCTAAGTCTTTCACAAGTAGTTTGGGTCGGCTTCCAGTAGTAACTGGATGCAACTGGGTACCAGTATTTTACCAGGAGCAATTGCCTATCTGATTTCCACAACAGCATAACAGAGAAGTAACTAAGGCAGGGATACCTAGGAGCCATGATAAAGCAGTTGGTGGTTTTTGTTCAGTATAATCGTAAAAGCTAGATTCAGAATTAATAAAAACAAGCCTGCCTGTTTTCAATTTGAGGAAGTTGACTAAACAATTGTTATTTCTACAATTTTTGTGTTTATTTATAAAGTGATGTTTGGATATCAAATCATATTTAATTATTAGCATTGGTGCACCATGTGTAGACAATGTAGACATAGTAGATGCTTGTAAAATATTGGTAAAAATTACATTATTACCCTGTGTATGGCTATATCATGTTTGGACTAGATAATATTTGATACAAATTTAGAATTAGCAGATGATATAGATTCAATTTAGGGTAAGAAAGTACATGGCAATTCTGCATTTTTAATAATGTACCAAAGTAGATTGTATAAAATTTATACAACTACATTTATGCGGAAAACATTCCAAGAACATAAAAAATACAATGGAAACACAAGATGCACATTCAAATTAAAACACTGAGTCAGACCTTGGTGTTTAGGAAACACGAATGGCACGATGACGCCTGTTTACTTTATCTAAATAACTATCCAGCTGTTCACCAACTAAAATGTATCTAAGTACTAGGTACTAAGCGCATTGAAATAACTCCCGTTATGTACAAACCAACGCAAATATTACTTCATAAACTTCTCCAGTACTTTCAAACTACAAAATTGAAGCCGACAGGTTACGTTTAATGATTATCGACCCATGTGGCCAACGCTGGAACTGCTAATAACTTTATCGTAAACTAAAAGTAACCGAGACATACGGTCCATTTTATAATCATTTGAGCAAATAAACTGCAAGTTTGAAGCTCGCATGCAGCCATGGCATCGATTTCCAATTTTTCTTTGGAAACCAAGTGTCGCTAGAAACAATGAAAACATTTTTTCCCTACCTTCGTTTTCGTGACTCCACGGTGCCGCTTTAGATTCCCAGCGCTGAATACTATATTTATTCACAGCACTTATCATCACAATACTATAACTACTTTATTTACTAATTCTACCATCAAACTTTAGAAAAAATCGTAATGAATCTAAATAACATAAAAAATACACAAGCTATGGATAATACAAGCAAGGGTTCGGGACATGACACAAATCACAAAACAAACCAATAGAAAAGGAGGAAAAAAACAAAACGCACGACGCGCATGCGTTTCTTCTTCTCTGTCGGTAAAGCAGGGCAATTTGTATTTTTAACATCAATATTAGGGTTGTGCACGGTTTGTGCTGTCATTTTATTGTCAGTTTGGCCAAAAACATCAATATTTTACTTAATTTTAATATAATAAACTAAAATTTACATAGTATAAAATACTTAATTAACAATAACTACCTATAAATACACTTAAATAAAAATAAAATAAAACTACGAACGCGTAAAAAAAAATATAATAAAACGAGTCCATAAAATAATGTTTCGTATTTTATTATTAAAATTTAAATCTTAGAAACTATCCCTCAGTGGTTAATTACATCTACTTATAAATATAAAAATTACTGTACCGTTTAACAACTGATTGGCAGATTTAAACAAATTCTCTATAGAAAATAGGAATCAAATATCCACTAATAATTTTTAAAACCTTGACAATTAGGCCCTAGGGGCCTTCTTAATGTTTATATGAAAACACTGCATCCGATCAAACGTGAGTTCTGCCATTTCGCCAAATTGATAAATCTGAGACACCTGCATTGGTGATTCAAGTGATCAAAACCGATGAAACCAATTTGGTTTGTTTAATGTTACTTTTAATAATTTTGAATCAAAATAGTTTTTAGTTGATGATAAGTTTAGTCTTACTAAAATCTAAACTTCATGGGGTCAACACTTGTCGATAAATCAGAGTATTGAGCGCCAGCGCCATCGCTCGTGCAGAATAAAAACAAACCTGACTTTGTTTCCTGCGATCAAGTATTTTCAGTGAATAACAGTAGATGTCGCACAAACGCACCCGTTTAGATTATTGTATTCTTTGCGATGGTAGTAACAGGAGTTGTACATAGATGGCGTCGTACCAAAATAATGTTTACATTTTCTGATTGCGATTTTTATTCACGTGTCTTGAGTCGTCTTGACCCACTTCGATTTGCACACACTTTAGCAATGTTTTTTTAGGCTTCCGTATCCAAAGGGTAAAAACGGGACCCTATTACTAAGACTCCGCGATCCGTCTGTCTGTCCGTCTGTCACCAGGCTGTATCTCATGAACCGTGCTAGAGAGCTGAAATTTTCACAGATGATGTTTTTCTGTTGCCGCTATAACAACAAATACTAAAACCAGAATAAAATAAATATTTAAGTGGGTCTCCCATACAACAAACGTGATTTTTTTTACCTTTTTTTGCGATAATGGTACGGAACCCTTCGTGCGCGAGTCCGACTCGCACTTGGCCGGTTTTATTTAATATGAAAGTTAGCTAATATAAATAAGTAAACAAGATTGTTTATTATAATATTATTCTATGTATACTGCTACTCCTGTACCTATTACAATCTATCAAACCTTTTCCCAACAATTTAGGAGACTGCTTCCAGTCAAGCCGCTAAGTTGCGGCTGCAGCTAAGTTTTGTTTTACTTGGAATGACTGTCGCGATACCTCTTGACCAGATTGCTGTCTTGCCAAGCTGCTCGTGATAGTCATATTCAAAACAATTAAATCAATTATTCAATTATTTCGTGCACGTGCCCAACTTAGTGTACTTAATAGTAATACCTACCTCATTGATATTAACAATAACCTAGCCACCCACTCTGCTATATTAAGAAGACATCAAAATAGTTACTTTTTAACCGACTTCAAAAAAGGAGGAGGTTCTCAATTCGAGTGTATATTTTTTATGTGTGTTACCTTAAGCTTGTTTTATTATTTGAAAGCTGGTGCTTCTCATATGGTCCAAAATAAACTCGATCAAAATTTGACGAGTAGTTTTTCGAGTTATCCATAATATTTATACACATTTAATTGACTTCTAATACATTGATGATGTTCTCATTTTACGTACAGTTCGACCAACTTAACTGTGAATTATGAGTGGCGCTGTTCGTCACCATTTCACCAAAAACAAACAAAAACCGATCTTATGTCCCATTCAAAATGTAAGTTCCAAAAACGTCCGTTTCACAGATAAGTTGGTAGGAGTGTACTCAACTGTTTATTGTACATTACCACAGATAATATAATACTAGCATAACATTTATATACAACTGGGTTACTATACTGGAGTACAACAGCTAAACAGTGAAAAATAAAAACGTTTTTACAAAAACATTGCCCTCCCACAGTCAGGTAAAAATACAACTGACTTCTAAAATAAAATACTACAAAGTGAAAAATAACTTCAATTTCGGATGTCGGTGTCAAAAAATTAAGAATCTAAACAGGCACACCGACTTCCGAAATTTAAGTTACTTTTCACTTTGTAGTATTTTTATTTGGAAGTCGGTTGTATTTTATGTAAAATAGTAAAAAAACCGGCCAAGTGCGAGTCGGACTCGCGCACGAAGGGTTCCGTACCATTATTGAGAAAAACGGCAATAAAATCACGTTTGTTTTATGGGATTACCATAAAACAAACGTGCTTAAATATTTTTTTAATTCTGTTTTTAGTATTTTTTGTTATAGCGGCAACAGAAATACATCATCTGTGAAAATTTCAACTGTCTAGCTATCACGGTTCATGAGATACAGCCTGGTGACAGACGGACAGACAGACAGACAAACAGACGGACAGACAGACAGAAGGATCGCGCAGTCTTAGTAATAGGGTCCGTTTTTACCCTTTGGGTACGGAACCCTAAAAATTAATATCTAATAAATATAATCTACTGAGAAAGCACCAACAGCATCTCAACATGAACATCGATGATCAACTGTATTTCCACGATGTATTTACGACTTCCTGGGATAAAACGCAGCCAATAATAAAACAATAAGGTGAACTCCATTTCACGGCGAATTATCTTGGACAGAGAATCTTTGGAGACAGGCCGTAAAGTAGACGCGTTCGTTCTTCACACTAGTTACAGACAGTTTTAGAAATCGGATACATGCATCCTTTGCGGCTGTGGGAACGATTAGCTGAGGTGGGTCACTATATATACCTACATAATGTATCCTACTATCTTCTAGGTTCCATCCTTCTACTAATATTATAAAATGTGGAAGGTTGTGGATGTTAGTTTCTTTTGCACGTAAAAACTACTGTAAGGATTTATTAGTACATCATTGGTACAAGTGAGCAATGTTGGTGATTACCGCTGAGGCGCCATTGAGACTCGAGCCGTAGGTGAGGGTCTTAAGAGAGCCGAGGACGGTAATCATCAATACACACGTGTATCATACGACGTTTTTCAACACACTTGTGAAGAAAATAATACAAAAAAATCATTTTCAACAGTAAAAACGAGTTGTGAATATTTTTTCACAATGGCGGGCAAAATTAATCAGTTTTCCTATGCGCGCGCATTTAACAATGGCGATCGGCCATAGACTAAAATAAAGAGGTTTCTTTTTTTTTTGGCTTTTCGTGGATAGTGTTTTAGCCTCGTACAAAATAGGGAATTTATTTATTTATTTAGAATTCATGCACAAAAGGTACAAAGGCGGACTTAATGCCTGAGGCATTCTCTACCAGTCAACCAAGGTGGTGAAGAGATAACATGGCAGGTGCATTGAAAATTAATTTTTTTATTAATTATAGAGCAAATAAAATTTATATTTGAGTGAAAGTTTTATTTATTAAGCACGTACAAGTTAAAATTATCTATTTAAATACGAAGTTGCTTGAAATGAGCAAGCAATAGGTACATTAATTTATTTGTACTATTGAGCACTATCTTTTTTGTATCGAAACCTTTTTAAGAACAAAGCAACTCAACCAATAAATTAAAAAAAACTCTATAATTTATTTCTTTCTTCTTCTTCCTTAAAATATTTTTTCAGTACCTATTTTTAGCACATGCTAACAATTTTTTGATATCTTCGAAAGTTTCTAGCTAGATTTACAATCGAAATTGAGATTTAAATAAATAACTTCTGTTTGTTGTCCGTCCGTCCGTCTGTGTGTTAAGACCCATTTTCTCAGGAACGCGTGGAGGTATCAAGCTGAAATTTATATCAAATACTCTTGAGTATTTGATATAAATTTCAGCTTGAGCTTCAAATTTTAAGGGACAGTAGTACTTGTACTACTGTCTCTTAAAGCTGTGAAAAAAAAAACGTCTAAGCTAACCCAATCAAAAGATACAGCCGTTTATGCCGCAAATTTCCGCAAATTTTCGACACTCGCAAGGGAATCAAAACCTACAGGGTACTTCCCGTGAACTCAGAATCTTGAAATTTGGTACGAAGCCAACGTCTTATAGCACAGATAAAGGAATAATTGCGAAAACCGAAAATTTTTAGTTATATCATATAATAAAAATATTTTTAATAATTTTAAACTTACTACCCCTTTCCTCATGAACGCGTAGAGGTATTAAATTGAAATTCATATCAAATACTCAGGTCTATAGTACATTACCCTCGGTGTGCGAGTCCGACTCACACTTGCCCGGTTTTTATTAAATTTATCTATTTAAGATCACTATTAGAAACTACTCGTTTTTTCTTTAAGACGACGACTAACGCCAACGACCTTGAGGGAACAAAACGCGCACTCGTTTCACACCTGCGCGACCCAAAATTTCGTAGTTTTTTGTACTTTCCTTATTATTCTCTGACTTTCAAAAAAAACCTCCGCTCAAAATGTAGATAATTAAATTATCTTTGTGTTGATTTCATTAAAATACGCCCAGCGGTATTGGTGTGACTGTCGTGTTTTTGTCCGTTTTAGACATAACTTTACAAATTAATTACACTATGTTATACAAATAAAACTCAAAATTTGCTTAGATCAAATTATTAAGAAAATAGTCTAATATAACATATATTTTTTTCAAAGAATTACGACTAGCCATTTAGACGTGATTCTCATTTTAAAATCAGCTGCTCAAGGGAATCAGCGCCTTAATGATAGGCTCGCGTTTGATCACGATGTGGTCGACGGTGATGTACGCTTGCCTAGAAGTAACCTATAAAAGGATAAAATACATTTAACGAAAATAAAGTAGGATATCTATACTTATATATATGTAGGAGGAAGGTATTTCTAATAATCTAGAACAAAGAAGTATGACGCATTTAAACTTATTAATTCAGTTTTGTTTAATTGGCAACATTTAGCCTACGATTCAATCTCAGTTCGATTTTATTCGATTGACAACACTTTATTTGGCTTATGTCAAAATACTCGATTTTGATTGGATGTTAAAAGCTGTGAACTTTGCCCGAGGTGTTCTTGAACCAATGAAAGCAGGGTAGCCAAGGATAATGGCGACCTGAGCGAAGTCGCCCGCCATATTTGGTCGGAAAAGAGTTAGAAAAAGGAACGCGCGGGAGCGCGTTTGCAAAAAGTTGGAAAACAGAGTTGTGAGAGAAATAATTGAGAAGTAGCCTAAAGTGTGGCGTTATAAACTTGAAAGTGTGTTTTGTTGAGAGAAAGCGAAACGAATAGGTGGCCGAATTCGCTGCTTTGATAAGATTGGAACAAGGACTATCTCCAAATCGGCATAAGTTACCTGCTTTGTAGCATGCATATACCCACGAAAGCCCACAAGATCGAGTGTTTATCCAAGATAGCCCTCCTATTTGCGATATCAGAAGTCCGGGATCAGTGCAAATACAAAGCGATGATGGAGAATGGACCAAATGAGACGAGTAATGGCTGGCGCGCTCTCTTTGGTGCGCAAGAAAATGGCATGGAAGTAGCTCGAGCTACCTACTTATAGAGACGTTTCGCAACTCGTTGGCTACTGGCGACAGGAATTCATGTTGCCCGAATTCAACCGTATAGTGTGGCCTATACTAGACAATGTGCGAAGTCGGGCTGCAGATAATGTTGATGATGACATCGATGCCCAATCCTGACTAGATACTGAGGAAACGCAACTGTGGTGGTGATGTTCAGGGAAGTATTTTTTTTTTTATTTTTTTTTTTTTTTTATTATTGATAGGCTCGCGCTTGACCACTATCTCACCTGATGGTAAGTGATGATGTGGTCGACGATGTAGCGCGCTTACCTAGAAGAAACCTATTCACTCTTGACTTAAAGACTCCCAGGTTGTAGCTCTCAGGAAATACAGACCCCGGCAGGGAATTCCACTCCCTAGCTGTACGCATAATGAAAGTATTCCCAAAACGTTTGGTGCGTATGGGTGGAATGTCCACCATGTACCGATGACACATCGCCGTACGTCTTGTATTCCGATAATGGAAAGGGCTAGGAGGAATTAATTCATGCAATTCCAACGCACACTCCCCGAAATGTAACCGATAAAAAACCGACAGACTGGCAACTTGGCGCCGATGTTCAAGGCTCTGGAGCCTAGACCTGACCAATATCTCATTGCCGATGAGCCTCTTGGCCCGCTTTTCGATCGACTCCAGTGCATCCAGCTGGTACTTGGCAGATCCGTCCCAGAGGTGAGAGCAGTACTCCATGCATGACCGAACTTGCGCCTGATACAAGTTGAGCAGCTGTTCTGGCGTGAAGTATCGTCTCACCTTTGTAAGGATCCCCAACTTTTTGGCAGCCAGTTGAGCTTTTGCCTCAATGAATGGACCAAAATTGAGGGTCGATGTCAACGTAACGCCAAGAAGCTCGAGATGGTCCGTTATCGGCACGGTTACACCGCGGAAAGTAGGAGCCGGGTGAAATTGGCTCCTTTTAGCGGAAAAAAGACACGCCTGGGTTTTAGCAGCATTAAACCTGACCAGATTGGCATCGCCCCATTCGGAGACTGCCTGCAAGGACAAGTTCAAGCGCTCCACCATGGCCTCCCGGAGAGACTGGATCTGAGGCCCGGTAGCACGCGCGTTGGACAAGTATCTCTCAGCAACAGTGCTGTCGTCTGCATACCCAAAAGTGCCGGGTTTTAGCAGATCATTTATGTGCAACAAGAACAATGTTGCCGAGAGTACCGACCCCTGAGGGACCCCGGCGTTGATATCCCGTTGGTCAGACGAGCGGCCATCAATAACCACTCGTATAGACCGGTCCCTCAGGAAGTCTGCGATCCAATCGCACAGACCACCGGGCAGACCGAATGACGGAAGCTTACCAATAAGGCTCTCATGCCAGACCCTGTCAAAAGCCTTCGAGATGTCAAGGGAGACGGCAAGCGCTTCCCCGTGCCTCTCGATGGCTTCACTCCATATGTGAATGGCATACGCTAGAAGATCCCCAGTTGACCGATTTCGCCGGAAGCCATATTGGCGGTCACTGAGGATGTCGTTAGCTTCTAGGTATGCCAGGAGCTTGGAGTTGAGCACCCGTTCCATACTCTTACAGAGGATGGACGTAACTGAGATGGGTCTATAGTTGGCCGGGTCAGCCCGACTGCCCTTCTTGGGCACAGGCTGAACGTTAGCTTGCTTCCAAGCATTCGGTACTTTTCCAGTCTCATATGAAAGGCGAAACAGGCGAGTCAGGATCGGAGACAGTTCAGGCGCACAAGTTCTTAGAACAATTGCCGGTACCCCATCGGGGCCACTAGCCTTGTTCACGTCAAGATTCCGCAGCACCCTACGGACGTCTTTTTGATGGATGCGAATGTCCGACATACTCGTCTCGCATCCATCAGGAGAAGGAGGGGGCCGCGCGTCACCAGAATCCAGGCGTGAGGATTCCGCAAAAAGAGAGGCAAACAAGTTTGCTTTCTCCTCAGCGGAGTGGGCCAGCGTTCCGTCGGGTTTCAGCAGTGGTGGTAGTGAGGGCCGGCAGAAGTTCGATTCGACCGACTTAGCCAGGGACCAGAACGCTTTACTACCGGCTGGATAGGAAGCAAGTTTGGACCCAATGCGGCTTATGTGGTCAAACCGAGCCCTTCGCAATACCCTCTTGCAGGACTTGGCAGCCCTATTGAAGGCTCTCTTCCGCTGGCTGACGTCGCTAGCTTTGCGCGACCGAGCGTCGACCCAAGCCAGGTACGCCTCATGTTTCAGCGTGTTGGCACGATTGCACTCGGCGCCAAACCATGGCTGGTCAACGCTAGACATTGCTACGTCAGAGAACGGAATGAAGTACTCCATTCCCCGACGCAACACGTCCGTCACGGCGTCCGCGCACGACGAAGGATCAGCCGAAGAAAAGCAAATGGGCTGCCAAGGATAAGATGCGAAGAAAGAACGCATCCCATCCCAATCTGCTGACCTGTACCGCCAAACCCGCCGAGTGCCTCTTGGGCTGGGATCGGGCGGGGAGTAGACGGATACAGACTTCACCAGACAATGGTCGGAGCTACCCAAAGGTGAAGATACCAACACAGAGTAGCGGTCAGGATCTGTTGTCAGCAGAAGGTCCAAGCAATTGGCAGTGTGCGAATGAACATCCGGCACCCTTGTTGCTCCCTGGACCAGCTGGGCGAGATTTAACGCAAGCGCAAGCTTTCGCGTCTCTCGCCCAGCATGATCAGTGCACTGGTATGGGAAGAGCCACTCCTGGTGGTGGGCATTGAAATCCCCCAGTATCACTAATTGGGCAGAAGGGTACCGCTGCTGTGCCATATCAGCCGCCTCACACAGATGTTCCGTGAGCCTGGTTGTCTCCTGATCACCACTGTGCGATCTGTAGACACAGGCGTAGATAATTTTATCCAGGCCTGTGTCCACCAGTGCCCAGAGCACAGAAAACCTGGAGTCCTCAAGGTTTCGGAGACGCCGATAACAGATGTCGTCTCGGGCGTACATGCATACACCCGCGCGTGGTTTAAAATTGTGCTCCAGGGTAAACCCTGGGTATGATAAGTACGACACGTCTGACGGACATCCGATCTGCGTCTCCGAAAGGAAAAGAAGAGCTGGTCTATCAGTCTCCAGGTGGTGATGGACTGCTTCGAGATTAGAGTGCAGCCCTCTTATGTTGCTGAGGTGCACTTTGAGTGACAGGGAGTGCTGCCGCTGTACAGCTTTTCTTTTATTTTTTCCTTGCATTTGTTTGAGTGAAAAAAGGTGAGGAGAAGGCAGTGAGATGAGGTTCCACGCTGGCAACCTACAGACACGCACTGACAGGAAGCTATCAATAGGGGACTGATCTGGAGACCGCGGGGACGCCCGAGCCCCCCCGGGAATGTCCATCGGGCCCTGTCTTCTGGTCGCCAACCAGCACGATGGTGCATTCCGGGATTTTTCGACAGTTGGCGGGGCAGCCTTTCGTGTGTGGCTGGCACACTACTTGGGCCCCCAACTACCTGCGGTCGGCCAGCGGCGCACCGTGCCTCGGATCCCGCTACCCTCCGCGACCAGTCTCCCGATAGGCCCATAACAGCGCGCGTCAGGCTGGAACGCCTGCAGTGGAACAGCTATCTCGACCCAACTCCTCTAGTTGGCTACACCGGGCATCGTACCGGAACACGGCTAGGCCGCTTGGCGGCACGTCTTTGCCCGGTGGGTGGTCGCAAGCCTTCGGCCGTAACCTACCACCAGTTAATTGATGTCACCTGATTTGCACCACCCGGGGGCCACGTGTAGGGATTCGTATGGGGTTCTCTCCTACGGACGAGGGTGACTCAGCCCCCAAAAAAGTATAAACTTAAGTATAAACTTAAGTATTCTGATAATAATAAGTACCTACCTAATGTCTTGTGAAGTTTAGCCGCAATACTGTTAGTTTAGCTTGGTGTAAAGTGGCTAAAATTTAAAATAAAATTCTATTTTCGTTATGATGCTAAATGAAACTCAGTCAGTTTCATACCGTCAGCGGAGTTCGCAAGAGATTAAGACGACTTTTGCAAATACAATGCAAGATAGCAAACATCCTAAGCTACAGCTTGATTTAGCAAAACATCATTATGATTATGCTTGTGGAACACTTATTCATAGACATGAATTTTTCAGCCATTCGCACAACATGCAACAGATAACAGGGACGTCTGAGCCCTTAAACATGGCTGTGGATACCACAAGACCTGTTGTGACCAGCTGCGTGTGGTGAAACAAGTGCGGAGCTCGGGTTCCAATTCAAGAGGCAACACACAAACTGCAACCTACAGCGCTATGAATAAGGAAATTTTGTGGTGTTATACATGCCGCTGCGGTGATCAATCAATTTGATATTTTCTGAAAGCAGCTAGGAGTCTGGACAAGTGCATGGTCAGTGACAAAATTTTGCTTTTGTGCCTGGTGTACTAAGCGCTGCTGCCTGACCTTCCCGTGAGTACAGGCTTAAAGGTATGTGACTTTGATCTGCATTCAACTATCTGTGCATCGGCATACATTTGTGGCAGCCGAAGTATGTATTGGGTTTGGAAGTACCTATCTTATCTTATGGAGGGGCCGAGAAATAACTCGGGACACTTCGACCCATTGGGATCTATTGTGGTTTGGAAGTACCTAAGTTTTATAACTAATTGCTGTTTTCATTGCAATTTATAACTATTGCATTATTTTATTTCATGGAAATGTGTAAGGTAAGTTACATGAAAAGAGTAGAAAATTCAAACAGCGCCATCTATGTAATGGTATTGATACTGTGTTTCTTTCAATAATCATCGAAATTAGCTTCGGGACCCCATTTTGCCGTAATATGCTGCTTGGAGGAACTTATTGAATAGGTGCATGTATTTTTTATGATCAATTTAAAAACGAACATATCATTTTTACATAAACAGAATGAGAAGTTGGTGCATGTCACGCCATCTATTTAAATCTATGTTGTGTTCGAGCTTTGAAATATTTTGCTACAAATATTTTAATCGTTATGTTCACCAACAAAACAAACAACGAAACGATTTTCGCAATATTATCTTTAAAATGTACCCGGAGCATTGAAACGTGAGTACAAAACGCAAAGAAATCAAATTTCATTATGTTATGTTGCATGATGTTAGAACAATATACGGTTTTGTGACCACTAGTGCTGTCACAAGCGTACATACAGATTATTAAATAGGTTGTTAGTTTGCTGAAAATCGAGAAGTGAAGATATTAGCAATCCGTTTTTCTTTTACATGTTTGAACACTAGCAATTTCAGCCATGCATTATTTTTTTGTTATCAATAGGTGTCACTTCAGATTTCCCGTAAATATTACTACCACTGAGGTTGTTGTTGATTTGATCACCAAGGGAATTTGTGAATATGCTTTTCTTTGAAATTAACTTACTTTCTAACTATTCGCGTTGGTATTTTTTTAATGCAAGTGTGAATACAGTTACGGAACGCAAAAAGAAAAATCGTAATAATAGCCGATCTTTAAACATCTTTGGCGGATCAGGGTTGTTTTCACAACTAAATTAAAGTATCAGGTATAAGGGAAAGATATTTGTTTACGTTGAATTCACTTAAGTTTGTGTAATACATTAAATTATTCTTAAATAATATTTTGGTTCATATCATAACAGCAAAATCTAATCTCGATTTTGTAGGGTGAAATATCGATTCGCTGAATCGATTCAGTACTAAATATCGGTTGGAAAATTGTTTATATATCTTTTTGTGCTTTAAATCGATTCGTCGATTAATCGATAACAGATCGCCATCCCTTGCCCATCTCTATCAGAGAGTGACATTAAGTGTCAACATTGAAAAAAGTTTGACAAAACAAAACAAATAACTTGTGATATGATTTTTAACGTAGAAGTTACTAGTTATAGACTAGATTATTAATAAATCGATACAAGGTGTGAGTCAATGTGAGGATTAAACTTTTGCTTTGTTCCAAAGACTTGCGATAACTTTCAGTTAAGAATTATATTGTGATCAAGATTATTTTCAAACCGGTGTTTAAGTTTAGTGAAATAGTTTGTTGTTAGACTCGATTTGCAACCTTACAACCCGAAAATATCACGAGGATTAACGTGACTATAGCCTAGAGAGTTGGCGTTTAGTTTTGTTGCTACCAACGGTTGAATAAAGGTAAAGTTAATGTCTGTAGTTGTTATATACCGCATTGTAGAGAACTAACCAAATAATAACATGTCATTCTAACGATACCTACAAAAAAATAATGATTTAAATTGACTACGGCGAATGAAAGTGCAACTAGACATTTAGATGGTGTCTAGCAGATGTATTTAGGTATTATGAGATGCCCGAGGGCCAATAACTGTTGAAGTTGTGGCTGAAGATGAGATAAATGTTCAATTGGCAACATTTTAATTTACATAGAACAGTTTCTTAGTTTCATGGGTCAGAGAGCTGACGGTGTCAAGAGTTGATTCGGCAATTAAGTTGAAAGTGCATTCTGTGTAGTGAGTTAATTCTGCGAATGTATTTACTAAGTTATTCTGGATTGTGGACACTTGGGTTTTATTTTATTTACTTGGTACAGGAGTCATTTTTTGGAGGAAACTTGGAATGGTTTTCTTGTTCTGCGTTGTTCAACGATGCTTGGCCTCGGTAATTTTGAACATTGTTCAAAAGTTTTAATAATTGTAACATCTCTTTAAAATAAAGGTGTGAATTTGTGAATTGTGTGGTGTCATGTAGGAAGTCTAGTACCTACCTAACTTGAATAATAAATGTGGAATTTAAAGTGTCAGTAATGGTTGTGGTGTTCTAACTTTTTGAATGTTCTGTGCTGGTCATTGTGAACATACCTAACTTAATTTTGTGTTATTTGCTATCTGACCAAGCTGGATAAGATAATGTTAACACAGATGTAAAGTCGGTGACATGAGGTGCATGATTTCATTTTCTTTTTATTTTGCAAAATTGGTAATGTTTGATGATGGTAGTTAGTTGGTAGATTATACCTATTGCTCTGAGGGTTTGGTATGAAATCATGAACATAAAATGGAGTTCTTGAAAATGCTTTTGGCTGGGTAAGAAATCCTGAATGTGAGGTTGCTGTTGTATTTTGTATTGAGAATATATCTTGGAATGAAGGTTGATGTAAATTTTTCTTGGTCTTCACATGTTGATTACATTTGTGGTAAGCTTAGAATATTGTTAAGTAAATTCTATCACTTAAGCTTTAAAGTTCCCTCCAGCACCTTAAAATGTTTATATGTGTCTTTAGTTGAATCAATACTGAGTTACTGTCTTGATTGCTATGGGTTGACTTTTAAAAGTAATATGCAGAAACTAGAATCAATACAAACTAGATTTTTGAAATTATTAGTAAACAAGAAAACTAAAAATAGCTGTAAAGGAGACTATAGTAGGCTATTCAAAATATGTAAAATTCTACCAGTTAGCCTTAAACATAAATACGTATTATTAGTCAATAACCATGGCGTTCGGGATAGTGACGCACTAGTTTCTAATAGGTATACTACAAGGTCGATGACAGCGGGCAAATATGATGTACCCAGAGTTATTAATTACTATGGCGACAGAACTTTAAAAAAACGCGTTCCCTATTTATTGAACACTTTGCCTGCTGACATCAGACAAGAAGATAATAAATTAAAATTCGCACGGAAACTTAAAAAATATTTGTTAGATTCTATTTAGTGCATTTAGGTTAAGTAGTTAGTATATGTTGGGTTCTAGATGTAACTTATAATAAGAGAGACTCAATGATCTCACAGTTAAACTGCGTAAGCAGTTTTGTGGGGCAATGTATTAGTTTTAAGGAATTTTTAATTTTTAATAAATAAATAAAAAAAAAAAAAAAAAAATAAAGTATGAAATAACAAATTTTGTTATGGTTTAAAGGTGCTGTTTATGGTTATTGGAGTTCTGAATGGTGGCAACTATGTGTTGAATTAAAGGCTTTGTTTGGTTTATGATGAGTTAGAGAAAAGCTGAAAGAAAAAGTACCCATTGGCGTAACTGAATGTACTATGTTGAAGACTGATTCAAATCAATCTGGCAATGGTGAGGTCGGTGTGTACGGTCAAAGGACTGACTGTACGGTGAGGTGTGTACGGTCAAAGGACTGACTGTACAGTGATGAGTAGTCACTGCGGTGACTGCTGTAACCAAGGAGGGTTACGAGGTGTGAGTGGTCAAAGATGACTGCTGTAACCGAGGAGGGTTACGAGGTGAGTGGTCAAAGATAACTGCTGTAACCGAGATGGGTTACGTGGTGAGTGGTCAAAGATGACTGCTGTAACCGAGGTGGGTTACGAGGCCTGGTCAGGATGACTATGGTTGCAGGATAGTCACAGGGTTGACCATCGGGAGCCACAGCGATTGCTGTGGGACCAAGAAACATTGCTGGATATGTGAGGGGGGGAGCCTGGTCCCTCTGGGGCTTCGGTGACCTGTTGTATGTCTGGGGAAGCCTGGTCCCTCTGGGGCTTCGGTGACCTGTTGTTTAGTGTATGTGGTATGGGTATCTGGCAGTCTTGTTGCTTTGAGAGGACCGGTTGTCTGGGGGAGCCTGGTCCCTCTGGGGCTTCGGTGACCTGTTGTCTGGGGGGAGCCTAGTCCCTCTGGGGCCTCGGTGACCTGTTGTTTGGTGTATGTGGCATGGTATGTTGTGTTGGGCGTTTGGGTGGTTTCTGGCACACTTAGTGCTTCGAGACCGAATGGACGTCTGTTGGGAACCTGGTACCTCTGGTGCTTCGGTAACCGTTTAGAATGTGGTAATATGGTTGTCTAAACGGTGAGGTGGCTGTTTCGATAGTACGAAGATGGTTGTGTACGGTGTACGGTGTGGAGACCTAGATTTACATGGAGAAAACAAATGAACAGTATGAAAGCTATGAGAATTCCGTTTTCATGAGTAAAGAAGTACTTGATTTTTGTTATAGGCTGGTAATATAGGGTGTTGATTGAAGGTTTCACGTAGAAGGAAGATGTCACGACCACGTTATTTTTTTTATTTGGTCAGGAGCGGCCGAACTTAACCTATTACTTATTTTTTTATTGTTGTTCTGTCTCTGTCTGTTTTTTTTATTAAAATTGAGTAACGATTTCTCTCGTCGCTCAAACGTGGGACCGTTTGTCTGTCAGGTTGGCCGTGTAGGAGGAAGGTATTTCTAATAATCTAGAACAAAGAAGTATGACGCATAAACTTATTAATTCAGTTTTGTTTAATTGGCAACATTTAGCCTACGATTCAATCTCAGTTCGATTTTATTCGATTGACAACACTTTATTTGGCTTATGTCAAAATACTCGATTTTGATTGGATGTTAAAAGCTGTGAACTTTGCCCGAGGTGTTCTTGAACCAATGAAAGCAGGGTAGCCAAGGATAATGGCGACCTGAGCGAAGTCGCCCGCCATATTTGGTCGGAAAAGAGTTAGAAAAAGGAACGCGCGGGAGCGCGTTTGCAAAAAGTTGGAAAACAGAGTTGTGAGAGAAATAATTGAGAAGTAGCCTAAAGTGTGGCGTTATAAACTTGAAAGTGTGTTTTGTTGAGAGAAAGCGAAACGAATAGGTGGCCGAATTCGCTGCTTTGATAAGATTGGAACAAGGACAATCTCCAAATCGGCATAAGTTACCTGCTTTGTAGCATGCATATACCCACGAAAGCCCACAAGATCGAGTGTTTATCCAAGATAGCCCTCCTATTTGCGATATATATATATATATATATTTATATATATTATATTTTATTTTATATTACATTATTATTATTAATATTATAAAGCTGAAGAGTTTGTTTGTTTGAACGCGCTAATCTCAGGAACTACTGGTTGGAATTGAAAAATTCTTTTTGTGTTGGATAGTCATTTATCGAGGAAGGTTACAGGCTATATAACATCACGCTTCGACCAACAGGAGCGGAGCATAAATGAAAAATGTTGCAAAAATGGGAAAATTATTCCTTTTTGTGAGTTTCTGTTGCGTGCGCTGCGTAAGCGGTTAAAGTTACGCAACATTCATGTATGTAGGGTAGGTAGGTAGCCAGTTGACGGGAGCGAAGCCGCGTGGGACAGCTAGTGTTATTATAATGTGCGGTTGGCAACCCTACTTATACGCCAGAATAACACATCATACCTACTTACTATTATACACGTGAAAGTTTGTGAGGACGGATAGATGTTTGTTACTCTTTCACACAAAAACTACTGAACGGATTTTGATGAAACTTTACAGAAATATAGCTTATTATACATCAGAAAAACACATAGGCCAATATATTTATAATAGGGATGTTAATAATTTGTTTTTTGTCCGTCAGGTAAATTAATAAAACATATTGGACACGTACTTTTTCTTTTGACACGTAAACATAAAATGACGACGATATAATGCGTTGAAATATCGTGTGACGTCAGGCCGTTAGTTCACTATATACTGACATAGTGGCGTCACAAGCCCCCACTCCTGAACTTTGATGCGCTTTATCTTTGTAAGTTTTTACTGATTTGGTAAAGCAAAAACACGTGTCCAGTATTATTTGATGATCTCACTGACGGACTAATAAGAATTATCATTTTTCAACTCAGGAAACATACCTCTTCATAAATATAGGTATTGGCAGAAGAACTAATAACAAGCGACGCGGGCGGAGTAGCGGGCAGTAGCTAGTAGGCTATAATTTATAAAGATATCGCGGTAAGTAGTTAAGGGCCTACATACGCTTTAGTGCCGTGAAACGGTAACTTTTTAAAGCATACTCCTTAGTAACGGCTAGGTTAAATGGTTTGAAAAAAATATATATTTATTATTGTTTCATGTACATAATTTTGAAGACAAGGTTTTTACGTGTAACTTATAGTTTTGTTTAAAAAAAAATTATTAACATGATATTTTTTCGCAACTTTTGGAAACTCAACGAACACCAAAACGACTTGGATGTTTCAAAATATTTTTACACAGAAAAATTGATGGCTGGTATTTCTTCATAACTAACATAGCATATGTAAATCAAATAATATTTTGCAAACACAACTGGTCAAAAGGAGGTTCAATTTTGATATTTTGGCATCGAGTGGGCGCACGGCCAGTACTGCGTTAGCATTGGGGTGTATATATCAGCTTAAGTACTAATTCCACACGGGCGGATCCGCGTTTGGTAGCTTCTTCTTGTTTGTGTGTAGCTGGCAAGACAAGTCATTCTAAGTTTGGCTCAAAACTTAGCCACAGACGGTAGCTTTAGCTTAGCTAGTAAGTAAATTTAAAGCCTACCAAAATAACTTGGTAAGCTTTATTACAAAAACTTCATATTCATTTTAGTGTTCAACATTAGCATAGAAACATAAGTTATCAATAAGAATACACCGACTTTGTTATTATATACCAGGCTCGGTAACGAAACAATAGCGACTTTTAAAACGCGCTTAACGCCATCTATCGAGCTTTGGGTTAAATTTCTGCCGAAGTAAAACTACCCACGTCAGGTCCATTTGAAACTTTGCAAATGTAGGTATGCGCTTTTAGTGTTTATACAATATTACCTCTACCTTCCATAAATTATAGATATCTACCCACAAGCTAAAAAATAATGTACAGGCACTTTTCAAAAATGTTCGAAATGTTGATGCTATTTGCACGTTTCTAAATCGCCGTGGAGATGAATGTGCAAGAAACTCATGGTAACAATAAGGCACTACTAACACCCATTACTTCCATTTACCCAGATTTACCCTCCTTACAGTAACAGGGGGGTGACCATAAGCTCTTAGAGCGGTATCAATTTGAGATCGAATAAGGGACAGATGTATCTAACGTGTATACATCTGTCACTTACTCGATCTTAAATTGATACCGCTCTAAGAGCTTATGGTCACCCCCAGTTCGTTTTTGGTACGGAGCTTAAAAAGCTTACGATAGCATGTGAGTACTGACAAGAAAACCGATCAGTAACCGACCAGTATCATCAGGAAGGGTCCGAAGGTTCCAAATGGAGCCCTATATATTGCTGTCAATCAGTAGTCTGTCTGCCCTTCTGTCTGTCTGTCGTCTATCACACAGGTTTTACAGCCAAACGGTTGCAGCTACAGTCTTCAAATTCTTCACAGTATAATTATCTTGTGGACCCAAAGCCATACAAATTGTCAAATAATATTTTTTTTAACATACTTTCTCGTAAAGTGTGCCTTATTACATCGCTTTTAGGACCATAAATCGAGCTATAACACACACGTGCGTAATAATATTACACGCTAGTGCGTAATACAAAGTACAAAGCCCAAATTGCGGCACAGAAACTGGGCGACCTAAACAGAGTGAAGCAATACTTTATGCCTGGAGAGCTATTAACTCTTTACAAAGCGCAAGTTCGATCCTGCATGGAGTATTGCAGCCACCTCTGGGATGGCTCAGCTAAATATCAGCTTGCCGCGCTTGACTCGGTGAAACGCAGAGCCAAGAGACTAATTGGCGACGTCAAACTGGTGGATGCCAAGCTTCACAGCTTAGCTCATCGCCGTAAGGTTGCCTGCTTGTCGGTCTTCTACAGACTGTATTTGCGAGTGTGCTCATGAACTCCACGACCTCATACCACCGGCCCCCTTCTACCATCGGACATCTAGACGCACTGCAAGTTACCATCCTCACCTAGTTGCTATTCCACCAATTCGCACCAAGTGCTTCCAAACATCCTTCATAATGCGCACAGCAAAAGAGTGGAACTCACTGCCTGCGTCTGTGTTTCCGAACGCATACAACCCGAATCTCTTCAAAGTTAGAGTGAACTGGGGGGTGACCATAAGCTCTTAGAGCGGTATCAATTTGATATCGAGTAAGTGACAGATGTATACAAGTCAGATACATCTGTCCCTTATTCGATGTCAGATTGATACCGCTCTAAGAGCTTATGGTTACCCCCCAGGCTTCTTCTGGGTAAGCTCACTCCATCGTTGACTTCCCAAGTAACACATCAAAGCAGTATAACGGCTGATTTACAGCATTTCTGTATCGTTTTCGCATTTTGAGTTAGTTCTATAGTAGCATTACAAACGATTATACGGCTACTGTAATTCTTATTTGGGCACAAATTATACGGCTTAAGATCCTAAATACGTTCACAAGAGTTATTTAATTGCATTACAGGCGCATTATATTAGTATTATTGTGGTCAATGAAGTTGCCCATCGCATTAAAGAAGCTATATTACGGTCGATGAAGTTACCAATCGCATTACAGAAGCATTACACTAGAAATATTATTGATAATGGAGATGTTAATTGCATTACAAAAGCATTATACTAGCATTAGAATGGAGTAAAAGAATTATTGGAGCTATTTAAGTGTTCACAGTTAGAACTTAATTAAACCCTACATCATTGCAAAAACATCTCTAATACCACGGTACAAATGTTATAATAAATTATCGTTGTAATTTAACTACTTTTTCTCGCAATATAACATGGACGAAAAGGGTCAAAACTGTGAGCGTGACACCATATTTGTTTTGCATCGAAACAAAATGTATAATACTGTTTAAGTTTTTGACTCTTTTGTTATTTCAAGCCTTCAAATATTACTGCGCAAAGTAGTTTACTGTAAATGTCTATATAACTTTCATTTAAAATTTTCACGCGCCTTCGATATTTTGTGGTTTTGTTAAAAAATGTTATATAAATATATCTGTGACATAACCAAAACAATTGTGTATTCCTAGTATAGAAAAAAAATTACACAATTAACATAATAGTATTGGTTGGACAGTATTAAATTAAGTTATTTTATTACTATAAAGGCCTATTGCTTTTATAAAAAGGTCCGAATGAAAATACATTTTGGATATAAAATATTTACAAAATGGTGTCGGTCTGTAGCAGCCCGGTAAGCCTTTATAATGGCTAATTAATGCCGCCAGCAGTATAAATACTCACACGTGAACAATTGTTAAGCCAGAGACCAGAGAGAAGACTTTTCATGAACCACTGTAATGCCATTGTCTATAAAGTAGTTCTATATGGGTTCACCAGTATACCAGTAGACATGATGTAGACTGAAATAGTGCTATTACTTGAACGCAATTTTGGGGATCCTTGAGCAAAACCAAAAACCCCATTTCAGTATTTTTGTACTACTTGTATCCGTTTGCCAACAGTCTTTTGATAAAATAGCTTTCTGAACGCATGATCTCCATATGCCTGTGCGTGGCTTACAAAAATAATTATGTTGCCTTCAACAAAAAAAAGCATGTTTATGGGCCATGTTGTGCTTTTCCTCAATATGGCCGACCAATGGTTTTATAATTTAGTAAAAATGAACCTATATACAGCTTTACGCATTACAATAACTCACGTGTATTTAATTAAAGAGCTGCTAGCTATACAACAGAACTCAGTTGATCTTTAAAAATGCAAGCATTATATTGATTCACGTTTGTGCTGCTCAGCAGGTCTAGGCTTTTACTAACCAATTAAAAGTGCTATTAAACAACAAAGGGCACCAAAAATAGCTCAAAGCTGTTTAACGGATTTACGGTGCATTATTATGGCACAAGTTTATGCTATTAAGCAGCATTAGGCATTATCTTACTTCTTAAAAATGCTATTGTAGACCCAAAGGCACTAAAAACAGCTGAAAGCTGTATAGCGGATTTACGTGGCATTATAATGGTTCATGTATATGCTATTAAACAGCATTAAGCATTTATTTACTACTTTAAAATGCTATTGTAATTCCAAATGCACTAAAAACAGCTGAAAGCTTTACAGCTGTGTTGTCGTTTGCTGCACTAAAACTAAAGGCTTTACAAAAGCATTTTGATATGTCATTATCCAAACGTTATACATTGTAAAGCATCATAATAGTTTAAAAATGCCAATATAAAGCGTCTAGATACTCGGTGAGCTTATATAAGATTTTATACGGACCTTAAGTTCCACATAAGTGTACCAATCGTTTGTTAAAATGCTTCCTGTGTTAGTTGGGTTTGTCTCTGTCACCTCTGACCTAGACTAGAGTCAAGAGCAAACCCATCACGAATAAAAAAATATAGAATTATCCCTAAAAAGTTGTATTAGTACCTTTCTGCGAGTTAAATGCGAGTAAACAGAGCATTTGTAATTTAACCGGGTAATACAGTTTTTTTCTAGTAACAACAAAGAGGTTTTATGCCGCTGAAAATCTATATACATTTTTTAAATAAATAAATGTGTACATCCTTAATTAAGTCGAACAAACATTTATTATTATCAAATTATTCATAATTCACAATAATTTGTTATAAAATATTAAAAATTTGCATTTTATCACTTATATTATAATTTTGAAGTAGGCTGTATGTTCACTCACCTTGTATTTGGAGCGTGAAAAAAAAAACTTGCGCGCCATTTCCCATTATTTTCACATTTTGTTTTCATCGTATTTGTCGCGTGGTAAATTATTTTAGAAATGTTAAGTTTTCGTGCAGAAGATGAACATTATTGATAGAGATAACCCCGCCAGAAATACTAAATGAGCTGCCTATGATAGTTTCCTATGATAGTAATGGAAGAGCAAGGTGAAAATTTTCTTTTTGGCGTATTTCTCTGAACTCGCCAATACATAAAAGCCCAGCTCCCTGTGGTGCAACTATTCCTGGTGCTGCTCAAACATGGTGTTCATATCAAAACGTACTGTAATCAGGGGGGTGACCATAAGCTCTTAGAGTAAGGTTATTTTTAAGATCGCGTAAGTGACAGATGTATACAAGTCTAATACATCTGTCCCTTACACACACTCAAAATAACCTTAATCTAAGAGCTTATGCTCACCCACCTGATGGCATTTATGAAGAGACTGCTCGGATGGATATATTGGTCGGAAATTTTATGTTTTGTCGTGCCAGCGGACGTTGAGAAGTTTATGAAAGAGGCTCCGGATAGTCAGAGCCTAGTAACAAAGTTACGTTGAATATTATTAATCCAAACGTATCTTCTATCCTTACTTATTGTAACCTTCTTAAAAACTAATTAATTGATTTCGTTGCAGGTTGCCTTAATATTCAGTTTCCGAAATGCCTTTATCGTCGACATTTACATAAGAAGAAAACGGAAGTATCTACTAAAGATGTGGGCAAACTGTGAAATTGCCATCCAAATCAATCCAATATCGCTTTGAAAATTAAACGTTGTCCAATTGTTTTAATAATTAAACGATAAAAGCAATGTGTTTGTTTTTTCCTCGCAAATGTGTTGAATCTTGTGAGCTCTGCTCATTACACGCTCGGCTGAATTACGCCCTCGCCTACTGCTCGGGCTGCAACCCACAGCCTCGTGTGTAATGAGCAACTTAGCTCACTTGTATCATAATATACTATAAATATTTTTAGGTGGGTTCAAATTCAGATAAAGGGCGAAAACAATTATCGTTCGTTTAAGTATCGTTGTTTAGAGCTTGGTGAAAAAAAAAACATAACAAAGGAATGAGAAGCCACCAAAGTCAGCTTTTTTTTACAAAATTTTGTCCCGAAGACTTTTTTAACTTACCAATGTACTGCAAATTTGGTGATAATGTTTATTATTCCGTATATTTTACTAACAAATACCAATAAATTGATAAATCAGATTTTTCTTTAAAATTCCCTCATTTTTCCTGTTACAACCAACTAGATTTTGCGGTTTGGTACGGATCCCTAAATGTGCAAAGCAGACTGTACACAAAAGTTGAGTTACTGGGCTCGGTGGCGTTCGGGAAGTTGCGTGGTATCTTCTCGTCCAAATTACCGCAGTGTCTCAAGACAAAAGTCTATGACCAGTGTGTGTTGCCAGTGATCACCTATGGGACCGAGACATGGTCGCTCATAATGGGCCTTATCAGAAAGCTTAAAGTCGTAAATTGGACGAGAAGATACCACGCAACTTCCCGAACGCCACCCAGCCGAGTCGGATTCGATGGTTGACCTCTTTCTCGAAGTTGGACCTACCCAACTGGACCGTTTGTCCCAGGTAGACATAATCGTCTACAACTTCGAGTGTAGCGTCTCCGATCTTGATAGGAGTGGGTGTTATATGGGCATTCACCATGACCTTGGTTTTGTCCATGTTCATTTTGATGACCCACTCTTTCGGAAGCTCTATTGAGGTCATCGAGCATTTTACTGAGGCTCTCCATGGTCTCAGCCATGACCACTATGTCGTCGGCAAACCGAAGGTGAGTGATGTACTCGCCATTAACGTTGATGCCGAGCCCCCTCCAGTCCAGAACCTTGAAGACATCCTCCAGCGCAGCAGTGAACAGTTTCAGAGAAATTACGTCTCCCTGTCTCACGCCGCGCTGGAGAAGGATTGGTTTCGAGGTCTGATCCTGAGTGCGGACTGACATCGTGGCGTTTTTGTACAAACACTTCAACACCTCAATGTACCGGTAGTCGATCTGGCAGCGTTGGAGAGACTGCAGTACAGCCCAAGTCTCGATGGAATCGAAGGCTTTCTCGTAGTCCACAAACGCTAAACAGAGAGGCAGGTCTCTTCGGTCTTCTGTATAACCTGCCGCAGCGTATGTATTTGGTCTACGATGCTAAAGCCTTTTCGGAATCCGGCTTTTTCGGGAGGCTGGAAATCGTGAAACCTGCGCGCGAGGCGATTCGTGATGACTCTTGAAAACAACTTGTAGACATGGTTAAGAAGTGAGATGGGGATGGGGAGATGTGGTGGCGTTGTCGCCCTTCTTGAAGAAGAGTACCTCCACACCCCTGCACCATGCCTGTGGCGTTTTGCCCTCGAGTATGACGGAATCAAACAACTTCTGAAGGGCCTTAAGGACCGGTTTTCCACCCGCCTTCAGGAGTCCAGCCGTGATTCCGTCATCACCCGGCGCCTTGTTGCTTTTAAGCTGTTTCAGAGCCATACTAATCTCGTACAGTCTGACGTCCGGGATATCTTCGGTATATATATAACCGGTTGTATGACGTATAATAACCGAAACAATTAAAAACCCATTGCCATTGGCATTAGGCATTTGTTGTGTCTCGCGTATGTCCACGTTTTAAGCATTCAAGGGATTAAGCAAACAGACAGACTTACTTTCTCATTAATAATATTAGTATAGATATGAAAGTGTGTAAGGATGTTTGTTACTCTTCCACGCAAAAACTACAGTACAGATTGTGATGAAACTTTACAGCTATATAGATTACCTACATCGGAGTAACACTTAGGCTACAATTTATAAAGATAATAGCTGTCTGTAGCTGTGACCGCGGCTTTGAACCCGTCAACGGCCTACCCTACCCTACATCGAACCCATCAACGGCCTACCCTACCCTACTTCGTACCCGTCAACGGCCTACCCTACCCTACTTCGAACCCGTCAAAGACTTACCCTACCCTACTTGGTACTTACCTTACTTCCTACGCTACTTGCCTTCTTACCTACCTACCATTTTTTTTTGTTTCATTATTTTTGCGGAGAATCTTAACACCGCCATTCAGAAAATGACGTCAAATGCGTAACAACAATAGAACAGGTTCACCGAGTATACCAAACAGGAAGACAGGCTTTCGAACGTAAAAAGTACTGCTCAGCGGCATTCTTTGATGTTCAGCAAGCATTTGACCGTGTCTGGCACAAAGGATTGCTGGCTAAAGTGAAGGAAAAACTTCCACACTCAATGTTCCTGCTCATCCAGTCGTATTTATCCGACCTTTGCTTCCGAATGAAACAGGGCGAAGCAAGATCAAGATTAATTGAAGGAAAAGCTGGTGTACCACAGGGATCTGTTCCTGGCCCAGTGTTGTACGACATCTTTACAACAGATCTACCCACATTGGATGGCATAACAATAGCAACATATGCCGACGACATAGCCTATCTATCAGTTGATGACAACTCAGTAATGGCCAGCAAAAGACTCCAAAAACAGCTAGATGAAACTCATAAATGTCTCTGTAAGTGGCGAATATGTGCAAGTGCATCCAAGTCTAATCATATCACCTTCATGCTCAGGCACGGAAACACCCCACCTGTTAGACTTGGTCCTGACACCCTACCACACACAGATTGTGTAAAGTATCTTGGCTTCCACTTGGACCGGCGCCTATCATGGAAGTATCACATTAAATACAAGAGGGATGAGATAAACCATAAATGCCGCAATCTGTATTGGCTCGTGGGAAGAAACTCTGTGCTCTCTGTAGACAACAGACTCCTCATTTACAACTCGGTTCTCAAGCCCATATGGACCTACGGGATCAAATTGTGGGGCGTTGCCAGCAAAACCGACATATTCTGTCTGCAAAGAGTGCAAAATGGTATCCTAAGATCAATAGCAAATGTATTTTGGTTTGCTAGGAATGACGAAATCCATGACTGCTATCATCTACAAATGCCATCAGTAAACTCTGAAATCGAGCGATACAAGAGACATCACAAGGCACGCCTATCCTCGCATCCAAACCCACTAGTTACTGAACTGTTAAACCCGACAGCGGTGGTAAAAAGGCTGAAGAGGAACCACCTGCTATAAGTGGGAGGCGCAGCACCGGCTGCTCCACCACAACGCCATTTGTCATGGAACGAATTCGCTTATGGTCCGACGACCGATTGCAAATAGAAATAGATGGAAAAAAAAAACAACCCCAATTCACCAATCTACCGAATATTGATATAAACAATATAAATATATACCGAATATGGAGACAAACGGACAATATTAAATTCAAACTTCGTTAAGCGATTATATGTTTTCTTTGTCTTCGTGATAGAATAAGCTGCCTTCATGATGTAATAAGTAGTCGTTACAGCGATACATAGACTATCATGAAGACAAGTTCAAAAATCCCTCACGTACCAAGTATCCACAAAATTAAGTACCTTAACATATCCAACATTATTTACCTACGGCTTACATTGTCTGCGAATTTCAACAAAGTAGGTTACCGCCAAAATCTCTGTGAAGTTTCACCTTTTTAAATTGCCTTCATTCCGTCGGCACGTCAAAGGAGGTAAGGGACCGGGGAGGCAGCCTCGTGCCTCGAGTGGCCCTATTAGGTCCAGCCTCTTACCTTTGACGAGGCACCGAGGCTTGACATGTCTTCGAGATAAGAATTGGGTCGACTTTTCTTAGGAACATCAAAGAATAAGGTAAATATATAATGTTGTAAAAGAATTATGTACTTGTTGGAGTACCTAATCATGGTTATGTGATTGGCATCGTTTCTGTTATTTACTTGATGTTTGTTGTGAATTAGCTTTGCTATATTTATCCATTTACTTATTGCTTCATTTAGGAATTACGATCCTTGTAGCCAAGGAGGGATCACTTTTGTCTAATTTGTTGCTCTTGTAAGCCATTAAGAAAATCTTTTGAAACATTTATTCAAGAAGAGTTACAGGCTCAGCTCATTATATTCGAAAATTAAAAAGTTTTTTTTTTAAGATTATATTAATATAGTTTTTTTTTTTAGAAAGGCACCTCTTCATGTATGGTGGGAGCGTTTACAAACATTTAAACTCACATACACAAGATATCTAGATCCAGAACAACTTTCCGAAACAACATGCTGCAATACTGCTGCTAAATGTCATTTAAAGAAGCACAGCATCCTTTTCAACCCTGTTTCTGTTGTTCCTGTGTGCGTGAGTTGCTGAAAAAAAAAAGAGTGTGAAAACATTTTATTAATCTAGGTTTAAAAAATGTTTTCGCTTTAACGTTCATATCTCTATTCTATGTAACATGCAATGGTGGTACTTGATTAGATATTAATTTGACTCTTTTTGGTTAGCGCTTGTGGTCTCAGCTTTCATAAGATAATTAGAGTGCGCGCAAGATAAGTCTGCGCGCGGCCAAAATAGGAACTAATCGTTTGTCATTTATTTCAGATGTCAAGAGAGTGTGTTGTATTCCGTGTTTTTATTCGTTTCCGAAGTAAATAATCGCCATCATTATGCCAAAAGTAATTTAAAGTGCTGGCAGGGATGTTTTCTTGAAATGAACAAGAAAATAATGGGCCTACGGTACTGTTTTACAAAGATAGAACCCGCGTTGCTTATTTGACAGGTAACTTTTAGGGATACCATTATACTAAAAATTCACTAAATTTTCGTACTACCGGTGCCTGACAGTATTGGTTTTTGGGTGGTGCATAAATATACCAGCGGGACATGACCGGCATAATGTAATATAATGCATAGTTATTTTGTTTTATACGTTTCTGAATGCACCGTAACCCAAATAACTCAAGAGGGTTATGTATAGCTTCTTCAAAAATTCTTGAAGCAGTAATTAAAAAAAAAATGAAATTGAAATGAACGGTATTAGTCATTGCAGGGCCATTGTTAGACCAAATAAATTACTTTAAGTTTCGAGTAATAAAAAATTACTATTGATTAAATGAAGGAAAAAAGATCAGTTATGCTGGCAACATTAAGCACGCCACCCGTCGCGCGCAGACTTATCTTGCGCGCACTTTAAACACGATTAAAGGGTGAATTCTTGCAATATAGTCAAAACAATAGCCGAAAATAGTTAGTACCCCTGAGCCTTTCGAGATTTCAAGATTTCAAACAAAGGGCGGTTACGCACTACATCAGATGAAATTTCGGTTTCGAAGTAGCCGTAGTACTTCTTGTAGGGAAGCTTACGCAATACATCCGAACTCTAATCCTTCATAATCTGTCATAATTCATAACATTTTGAACTCGGAACTCAAATCACAGACACGAATCATGGACATAGTACGAGTATATATCTTTCTTATTCAGTTTATGGAATATCTTTTAAATTGGAGCAATATTAAAGGAGGAAATAGGCGAGAGCCAAACCTTGAATTACGATTTTTACTTATGAAAATATTCTTATCTTAGGATATTTTTATAGAGAGCAGTGGTGGCCCAGTGGTAGCGGCCGCGCCTTACATGTTGTAGGTCGTGAGTTCAAACCCAGGCAGGCGCTTTACTTTGTGTAAATTATTCCATCACCACTGCTTTCAACACGGTGAAGGAAAATTCGAAGACATGTGACATTCACCAAACCGCACTGGGCCCGCGTGGTGGATTACGGCCCATTCCCTCTCACAGAGAGGAGGCCTGTGTCCCAGCAGTGAGAACATTAAAAAGGCTGATGATGATGACTTAGGATATTCAGTCGGATGTCTGCGACCGCATTTCCTCTTCAGAGCTCTAGGCAAGCTACATTCTATCAACGCAAGCGTCGCGATGGCGATTGGACAAACGACAACAATTTTAAGTGATCATATTTTTTTTTTTGCATTTTTTAATTCTTAAAGCTAGTTCAGACATGGCGGAATCCGTGCGGATGCAAATCGCGCAGTTAGAGCGCGCGGGTCTTATTTACATTAGCGCCTATTAATTGGTTCATACCTGTCCGCGCGGATTGCTAATCCGCGCGGCTACCGCCACTCAACGCCTGGAAAATGAATACACGCGGTCGCCGCTCGGATCTATTAACTTGACGTACCTAGAGCACGTTCAGTTTAGTTGCTCCGCGGAAGCCGCGCGTATCGGACGGTGACAATGGATCGCTTCGACACCGAGCTTTTCATCGAAGAGGTGGAAAAGAGACCTGCTTTGTGGGACATCCAATGTGTAGAGTATTCCAATATTATTAGAAACGGAGCTTGGCAGGAGCTGGTGGAGATTTTTGGAGAAAATGAGGATTCTTTGGAAAAGAATAAATAAAGTAGGTATTTAATTTTATATTTATCAGGGTAGTTTACATATTTTGTAATAAGACAGTCCACCCCAAATAACTAAACTATATAAAAAGGTTGTCGACTTCCATTATTGGAATGACTTCCACCCTAGCACTCCGCACATCCGTGCCTGTCTGAACACCTGCGGTTAGAACCGCGCGGTATCATTCCGCGGAATGATACCGCGCGGATTCCGCCATGTCAGAACTAGCTATGTTCTATGTTCTATGTTAGGGGGGGTTTGGTTTCCGCACTTAGTCCTGGATGGACCTTTGTGCGTGAGCCATGGCGGCCGTTGGGTGGTCATTCCATCCAGCCCACCTCCCTCCAGAAGTCAATTAGAGCTCCTGGTTTTCTCAAAACATCCGTGTATGATCTGGGTGACCCGAGGGTTCGTGTTCTTATCTGTGTGATACCTGTGCACTCAAAGAGAACGTGTGTGACGGTTTCCTCAGCCTCCATGCATGCCCTGCACAGAGGACTGTCCGTTATGCCTATTGTGTGGAAGTGTTTGTTGAGTGAGCAGTGTCCCGTAATGGTTCCCGTCACCAGGCGCAGGCCATTCCTGTCCAGGCGTAAAAGACGCCTGGTAAGCTTGCTGTCCAAGAATGGCAGAGCTTCTTTGGATTGCCTACAGCCCGGTGCCGAGGCCCACCAGTTCTCCGCCTGTGTCTGGGTGAGTTCCTGTAACCATCTGCGTATTTGGTTGAAGGGGATGGGTACAACAGGCTCGGGTCCGTAGACCGCCGAGCTAGATCCGCTAGATGCGCTGTCGGAGAGTATTCGTATGTGTGTATCCATAACCCTCCTGGCTTCAAGGGCATGGACCGCTTGTATGATGCCCACACACTCCGCCTGATAGACGGTGTTGAAGCCTCCTAGCGGTCTGGATATATTTATATTGAAATCGTGTGAGAAGACTCCGACTCCGGTACCGGAGTCAGTTTTCGATCCGTCGGTGTATATTCTCATCTCTTCCGGACCAGAGTAGTCACTTCTTTCCTCTGTGAGTATTATGTTGTAGTGCCTATGAAAGTGGTGTGTTTTTGGGGCTTTGTCGCATGGTGATGCTAACATCGGTTTACGCTTGATCACATCTTCCCTTATGCGTATGTGCTTAATTCTGGAGTCTTTATTTAGGGAACCTGATAGGTGGAGTCTAAAGCTGGCCAGGGCTGCCTCCTCTCGCACAATTAGGTGTAGAGGTGGCAGTCCCAGCATCGCCTGTAGGGCGGCAGTGGGTGTGGTTCTCATACTACTGGTGATTGCAACGCAGGCGAACCGCTGCAGTTTCTCGAGATCTCTTTGGGCTGTGCTGAGGTCTGTTCTGGGCCACCAGACCAGCGAGCCATATGTGATGATTGGTCGGATAACTGTGGTGTATAGCCAGTAGGTGACCATGGGGCTAATCCCCCAATTCCTGCCTAGCAGTCGTTTGCACTGCCACAGGGATATGCTGGCTTTTGTGATGATATAGTTCATGTGTCTTGCCCAATTCAATTGTTTGTCCAGGTAAATGCCCAGGTACTTGGTTTCGGTTGAAAGGCTTAGGGTTGTGCCGAAGAAACGCGGCAGCTGCAGTGCCATAGGTTTTCTCTTTTTTGTGAAGAGAATTAGTTCAGTCTTTGTTGGGTTCACTGAGAGTTGGTGCTCGTTACACCATTCCTCTACTATTTTCAGGGCTTGACGCATGAGGTTGCATAGAGTGTTTTCGTGGGTCCCGTTTATTATTATGGTTATGTCATCCGCGTAGCCAACGGTGAAATAACCTTTGTCGTTGAGTGTTTTGATGAGGCTGTCAGCTACCAGGTTCCACAGGAGCGGCGAAAGGACGCCCCCCTGCGGACAGCCCTTCGCGACGATGGCCCTTGTAGTGTCGTTAACCGTGACTTGAACCGCTCTCAGTTTGAGCATATTGGTGATCCAGCCCCCTAGGGTCGGGTCTATGCCATGTCTGTCGATGGCCGTGTTTATGCTGTTGAACATAGTCTTATCGAAGGCTCCCTCGATGTCAATGAAGGCAGCCAGTGCTGAGCATTTGTGGTCCACTGCGCATTCAATTTTAGAAACCACGTTATGCAACGCGGATTCTGTTGATCTGCCTGTGGAGTACGCATGCTGTTGTTTGTGTAGTGGTTTTTCCCGGAGAGGCCCATCACGGATGTGCCTATCACAGAGTCTTTCGAGGGTTTTTAGTAAAAAGGATGTGAGGCTTATAGGTCTATATGCCTTGGGGTGTGTGTAGTCAGTTTTACCAGGCTTGGGTATGAAGATGACTTTCACCTCGCGCCATCCGAGAGGTATGTATCTAAGTGCTATGCAGGCCCGATAGATCTCCAACAGCCGTGGCGTTAGACACTCTACCCTCCACTGTAGAAGGGCCGGGAAGATGCCGTCCAGCCCCGACGACTTGTATGGCTGAAAGGTGTTGATAGCCCATTTTATTCGGTCTACTGTTACTATACTGTGGGCTCTTGACCAGTCTTGTTCCGTTGGGGTCCATTCGGGTTCAGCCTCCCACGTCCTGTCCTCCAGGACTTGACAGTCCGGGAAGTGAGTTTCGAGAAGGACCTTGCTGGTTTCGTAGTCAGTTTGTGTGTAAGAGTTGTCGGGTTTTTTCAGCGCGCCAAGGGATCGGTCCTGATCAGTTGATAGGATCTTCCGTACCCTTGCGGACTCATTATTTGTTTCAATGGATTCACAGAATCTCCGCCATGCTTTCCTCCTGGCGGTTCTAGTCTGTTTTTTGAATGCATATTGGGTCTCTTTGTATATCTCCCAGTCTTCCGGGAGTCTCGTGTTTTTTGCTCTGTTAAATTGCTTACGCAGCTTATCTCTGAGTTTATCAAGTTCAGCGTTCCACCAGGGGTTCCTCTCGTTCCTGCTTTGTGGCGCTCTTGATTTACAGCATGCGTGGTAAGCTTCTGTTAGGTATTTGGATAATTATGTTACGGTGTGTTCTAATTGTGCTTGGTCCCTTACGGTTGCCAGTGCTAGATGTTCAGCTAGTAGTGAGGCCAGAAGGCTTTTGAACCCGGGAACGTTTGTACGCCTCGGGTTTCGCCTTGGTGCGGGTTTTTTAGTGTTTGTAGTAAGTGTAAAGCGGATCCTTCTGTGGTCTGAGCAAGAAGGCTCGTCCGATACGTGCCAGTTTGTAATAAGATTTGTCGCGTTTTCTGTGGCGAGTGTTAAATCTATGATCGTTTGTCCACGGGCCGTGACCCAAGTGGGCTCTGTGCCGCGGTTAACAATGTTAAGATTAGTAGTGAATAAAAAGGTGGATAGTACCTCTCCTCTGGAGTTCGGTGTGACACTGCCCCAGAGCGGGTGGTGGGCGTTCGAGTCGGTGCAGATGATCAGGTCCAGACCGGCGTGCTCACAGTGCTGCACCAGGTCAGCCAGCTCCTTTGGCGGGCAATCTGTATCCTCGCCTGGCATGTATGCCGAGGCCAGTACAACGTCTGGAGCGCTACCTTCGGTATGGAGCCTGACAGATGTCAGGTCTCTGGAACAGAATTGAGTCAGTGTCGTAAAGGGAATTTCTTGGGGTATGTAGATGCAGGTTCTTGGCTTATCTGAGCCGTGTGTGTCGAGAATTATCTTACCTCCGATGTTACCGAGGCCACATACTCTGTTGTTCCTGATCCACGGCTCTTGGATCAGTGCGATGGTTCGGTGTTTAACCACCAGTGCCCTGCGCAAGCTAGCCGTGGCAGTCTGACTATGCTGGAGGTTATTTTGGATAATGTTAAGGGGGACTGGTGGAGGTGGAGTGGGGTTAATCGGAGACGGATCCATCGGATAGTCCCTCCGTCTCCACCTCCCGGTAATGCTCGTCGTCGTGCGTATCCCCCGGCGACGAGGCAAGAAGTTGCACGTTCCAGCCGTTGATGCGGGCAGTATGGGTTCGGCGTCATCAGCCATTGCCGCTCGAGCCATCTCCTCCTCGAGTTGGACAATGTCCGTGTCGCTCGTCTGTGCCGTCGTCGGTTCTGTCGTCTTTGTGTCGGTGCTGTCGGTCTGGGTGTCGGAGGGGCGGGTCGTGGGCCAGAAGCGCACGTATATCGACCCTAGCAGGTACGATATCCGTCGCTCCCGCCCCAGGACCCTTTCGGCTTCCTCCGGTGGCAGCCCCAGGGTGAGATATGTCCCGTAGCGGTCGCCACCGATGGTAGTCGCCCTGTACAGTGACCACCTCGCGATGTTGTACCAGGTATTCTGACGGATCAGAATACCGTGGAGCCTGCCCACATCACCTCTATAGCGAGGGACGAAGAGCGAGGCTCGGACACGGGTGGGCACGTCGGTCTGTCTCAGTACCGTCAGCGTCTGGTCATTGTCGGGTAGTTTTATTTGGGGCACGTTTTGGGTCAGCCAGGTCAGGGCATTCTCGTCTTCACACCATATCTGCACCGTGCCTTCTGCTATCCGTGGGTATCCGCGGAAGGCCGGGAGTGGTGTCGACGGGTCTGAGTCAATGAGTCTGTCTTCTAGGGTGGTCTTAATGTATTCGGCCTCTTCCCTAGTTAGCTCCCTACTGGGGTGGGGAAGACAGATTGCTACCGCTAGCCGCGCAGGGATATCCTTTGTGGCCCGCGCGTAGGTTCTCTGCCCCCCCTGCGCGGAGTGGATTCTCACGCGCTTGGCGTCCCCCTGGAGCGTGCTAGGTGAGGCCGTGTCGTCAGGACGCGTCCTCTTCCCCGGCCCCGTTCCACTTGGTACAGGCTTCGGGTTTGAGGTGCCTTGCGGGGCGTCAGATGTCTTTAACGCCTGGCGCATGGCATGAGAGCGCTTGCCCCTGTCAGAACTAGCTCTAACATTTTGATTTTTAACAACCGCCAAAACGCTGATAGGATGACAATTTGTCTATAAGCTCTAAAGTATTTCCTACCTACACACGAAATAAGACCGTAGACAAGTGAAATTAAAAAAAAAACTAAATACCCCGACACATTTTTAATTCATACTACATAATTTATCTACATAGTACTCACTTCGATCGTCAATCTATTGAACACGTAATTAGGACACGATGTCTTGCTAAAACACCCCGATTGAAACTGTAAGGCTTAACACGAACTGCGATTTTTATTCGCGCGAATAAAATTTTGCGCGAATTTTTTAGTGCTATTTGAGCGCGATTTTTTTTCCTCAGTGCGTGCAGCTTCATACATTTCCATAAGTCACAGAATGGGCGGAAAAAATTCGCGCGGATAAAAATCGCAGTGCGTGCTGAGCCTAAAACACCCATAACTTTTGAACGGCTGTACCGATTTTCATCAAACATTCACTCTCGATAAAGTCACCTTTCCAACAAAAAGCAAATTAAAATCGGTTCATTCGTTTAGGAGCTTTGATGCCACAGACAGAAACAAAAATACACAAACGTACAGGTATACACAGTGAACTTATAACACCCTTCTTTTTGTGACGGGAGTTAATAATAGGTACGTAACCTTTGTAGTTAATACGTGGGTGCCATACGTTTCATTGGTTATCATATTTTGTCTGTAGAGACACATTTAAAAGCTACCTGTAATTTCATCAGTGCCCATGTTTTTGGAAATATAGCCCACCATCGAATCGTTTCTTAGTCTGTACCGAAATATCTAAGGCATGGATTGATAGGTGGCTAAAAGAAGGAAGGTGGGCACAGGGAGCATAGCAAGGCTTGGTAAGACATGGCAAGGCATGGTAAAATAGTTCAAAAATATTACTTGAGGAAGATCTGAGGCCTTAGTGCGAGTTTTTACTGAGGTCAATCACGTTAACGTAAATGTCATATTGTATTCAATTTTTATTTTTTTAAACTTTGCCCCACACTAGGAATTTCTTCCTGTATCGTGGGTGCGTTTACAAAAATATACATTCACATACACAAACACCCAGAACCGGAACAACTATCTGTAGGTCATACATATATTTGTTCCGTGCGGGAATCGAACCCGCGACACGCAGCGCAGCAGTCAATCGCTCAACCACTGCGCCAACCGTGCGCCCAAAAAGGGTAAGCGCCGTCTGGGGACGGTAAGGAGAAGCCTCTTTTTTTGTATACACTTTGACATAAGATCGTTTACGTTATCACGAGTGAAAATTAAATTAAAACTCGGAATAAGCACACTGTGTGCTTATGCCGAGTTTTTAAACGTACTCACTCGTCACCAGACGGCGCTTCCAGTTTCAATACAAATTGACGTTTACGTTAACGTGATTGAGCGTGAGTGAAAACTCGCACTAAGGCCTCTGGACAAGACTGAAGAAAATACGTAAAAATGGCGAAGATAGTAATACAATGTTGTTATCTACTTGAAAATTTCAGTATGGTACCTATTCTTTTTAGTTATTAATCGCAAACGTGCGTATAAACTTTACTGTTTGCAAACTTACGAGTACGTCAGTCCTACTTTTCTACACCCCATTGCTCTCAGAAGTGACTTATTCGTTTCTCAAAGCGCATACATGTAGCTTACGTCACAACAGCTAATTAAATGTTAACAAACATCGGCTCTGATGGTCTTGGATGACCTGGATACGAGAGGAGGCTGGCGGGCGCAGTGGGAGGGGTGAGGTGCAAATCGATGTGTTGCCATGGCAACCGCGACGTCTGCCGAGGAGCCTGCGCTCTACTGTCCCTTTCTGTCTCGCCTTGATATCATATCACATGCTGCGTAAAAGAGAATGACCTAAGAACCTTCATGCTGCGGGGGTTTATGACTTAAAGGGTTAGAGATAAGGTGGAAAATTTAGTGTGTTAAAAAGTTAGATATGACTTTGTGGTTTCCAAAAGCAAATCTTCGTGCGATATAATATAAGGAACAAACCCTCTCGAGTCGATAAAGTCAAACATACAGGTTGTGTTCCTGGAAATGCAGTCTTCTGAGTTCGCCATTAGGTGGCGTCTCGAGCCCTCGTGGTACCGACGTGTTTAGCTACCTATGTCTGCAGTGACACTCGGTGGGTGGCTTAACAAGATATTTGGGGTTTGTTCGAGTCTGTTAACATCTGGCCCCCTTAATTTATGGGAAGGGTAAATTCCTCTCAAGGTGTAGTAATTAATAATTTATTTTTGTTCTCGAGGGCTGAATGCGGGATTGGATTTGTGCTTATCAAATCTTGAAGCCTTACAGCATTTTGTTTGATGCTATTATTTTGTATGAAAACAGGAAAGATTTTATAGAATGTTTTGTTGAGTTACACGTGTAGGTATGATTGTTTTTATTGACATATAAGAATTCACGATTGCTACAGAAGAAAATCGTATTTTGTGTCGTTGAAATTCAATCGATTTGAAGTTAAACTCTTTAGAAGGACTTCATAGGCATGTTTATGGTTTCTGAGAAGATTGCGCAAGTTGAGGAAATTAACATTGAAAGTAAAAGCAGGAAATAAAAATTAATTTAATTACTTTGAAACTTATTTGTTTTGTGAACTGTAAGTACAGTAGTCTTACTGGAAATATATCCCTCGTGTACGTGACTTCAGTAACCTTCACTGGATGGTGAATTCATAACGACTTTCTCGATAAAATTAAACATTTTTAGCGTTCCGTACCCAAAGGGTAAAAACGGGACCCTAAGACGCCGCGATCCGTCTGTCTGTCTGTCTGTTTGTCCGTCTGTCTGTCTGTCCGTCTATCATCTGGCTGTATCTCATGAATCGTGATAGCTAGACAGTTGAAATTTTCACAGATGATGTATTTCTGTTGCCGCTATAACTAAAAACAGAATAAAATAAATATTTAAGTGGGTCATTTTGTATGGGAATACAACAAACGTGATTTTTTTTTGCCGTTTTTTGCGGTAATGGTACGGAACCCTTCGTGCTCGAGTCCGACTCGCACTTGGCGGGTTTTTTGATATGAGCAGAAGACCTTGCTTTATTCAACTAACTCACTTGCAATTTTCTTTTGCCACTGTAGGTGAGGTACGTTAGATAAATCTAGAGTTTAATGTACCGACAATATAGGGTTGATGTTATTGTTTGTGTATTTATGTGTACTAATTAGGTCTGAAATAAAGTTTTTTTTTATAATTTATTTAGTTAATAGGTTTGTAGGGTTCCGTACTTGAACGGTCCAAACGGAGTCCTATTGCTGTCACTCACGTGTTCGTCTATCTGTCACAAAAAAACCGAAGTTTTTTTTAACTTCCCATTAATCTATAAACTTGAAATTCGGTGATAATTTTTACTATTACGTATATTTTAGTTACAAATACCAAATGTCACTCAGGATTAATGTTGCTTTCTATTGGTGAAAGATTTTTTCAAATAGGTCCAGTAGTTTCGGAGCCTATTCGGTACAAACAAACAAACAAAAAAATCTTTCCTCTTTATAATATTAGTATAGATTGGTATGGCGCCCTAAATGTGCGAAATACGACACGCACTTGGCCGGTCTTCCAATATCTTTGCGCCTTTCCGTCTGCTATATAGCTACTATCTTTAGCAAAAGAAAATTCACTCCTTCTGACACAGTTCCTTGTTGCTATTGTTACGTTTATCAAACAGATCCCAAACCGTTACTCTTTTGAATATGCATGGGCAAACATGGCGGCCGCTGGCGTTCGCTGGCGTAAACATTAATAAACATTAATCATTCATAAAAAAGACAAAGCGACTTCTGAGTTACGTATCTAACTAACATCGACCTTACGGTATCATTAATAGGTACGTGGGCGAAGCTCCTAATGACCGGTCAGGGTTGTCCGTTGTTTGTTGACTGTCAGTAGTTTTCAAGTGTTTTGTTTCTTCATAAAACAAATGACGATAAAAAGCCTTTTCGATTTCGTATTTTTTAACAACCATTTATTGAAGTGAACAATTCTTTAGCCGCGTTGAGCGATTTTTGGTAAGGGCAAAACTTATGGGTTCACGTCAGCGACTTGCTAATTTGAAAGCGACATCGACATGCTAATAAACAAAAACACAGTTATTCCAACGTTTTCAGGTTTTCACTTCTGTCGGCAGCCCCCATGAATGTCCCGGTGTCGGTGTCTGTGTGTCATCAATGCTTGCAAGTTAAAGACTCACTTTCCGGTTTCGATTGAGCTGACATTTTGCACAGACGTCTGTTATTTATTTTTTATTTTTTATTGTCTATAGGCTTGCGCTTGACCACTATCTCACCTGATGGTAAGCGATGATGTGGTCGACGATGGAGCACGCTTGCCTAGTAAAAACCTATTCACTCTTGACTTAAAGATCCCTAGATTGTAGCTATCGGGAAACACAGATTCCGGCAGGGAATTCCACTCTTTAGCTGTACGCATAATAAAAGTGTCCCCAAAACATTTTGTGCGTATGGGTGGGATATCCACCATGTACCGATGACGCATCGCCGTACGTCTGGTAGTCCGATGATGAAACGGGCTGGGCGGAATTAAATCATGTAATTCCATCGCATACTCCCCGAAATGTAACCGATAAAATACCGACAAACTGGCTAACCAACATCATCATCATTGTGATAATGTAGATAATTTTTAATATAAAAGATTGTTAAGAAAAAGCTTTAGTTTATAATTAGGTACAGTTTTTTTTAAATTATATATTACCAAAGGTCCCAAAGCACCAAACTTTAAATTTTGGGATCCACCAGAAATTTGATGAAAGTTTGTTTAATTTTTTACACCCTTAGTAGGAAAATCAATATCTTCTGTTTTTTGGAAACTTGTCAAAAGTTGCTTAGCTTTTCTTGAAATTTTAAGATGTGATAAATACCAATCGGGATACAGCTAATGATGCTGTCGTCAAAGCAACTTGGTATTTTTTTGTTGGGTCCGTAGTCCGTACGTCCGAACGTAAAAACGGGAACCTTATAGGATCACATCTATGTTTATTCCTCATCCAGATCTTGTCCAGTTTTTTTAAATATTTGTTTTAAGTTTAATTCTACTGTCCAAAGTCTTTTATTAGCTCATATCCTTGAGCCGACCGCCACAGCCCTGGCGGCCAGTCGTGTGACACGGAACACGGTAATATTTATGTAAATTGCAGAGAATATGATTAGTCCGCGTCGCCTCCCCCGCTGATAATCATATTTACGGCTTCAACCCCCTTTTCTCCCCCCATATCTACCCACTCCTACCCGTGGGGGAGGGGGAGGGAAGCCTGCGTCCTCGCTGTTCTTCAGACTCGTGCCTATCAGACCTCGAGTTATGGTTTGTGTGCAGGTGGAATTATAGATGTCTGGTAAGATATCTCGTTGACACGCAGCCTTTATAGAAATGTTTAGTAAGTTTTTGGGGTTTTATGACGCTTTAACTAAGACGTGCTTATGGTAAAATGTTGTAGAGACTTTAAGCAACCCAACTGTAGCAATCCTGTAGGAACTTTCACCCTTATTTATAAAAGTCTCGGTAGTAATTATAATACTAATACCGTTGTGCCTCTATCTATACTTATAATATTATAAAGAGGAAAGATTTTTTTGTTTGTTTGTTTGTTTGTACCGAATAGGCTCCGAAACTACTGGACCGATTTAAAAAATTCTTTCACCAATAGAAAGCTACATTATTCTTGAGTGACAGGCTATTTTTTTATCCCGAAAACGGGTCCTGTGGGGTGGTCCACGGGAGCGAAGCCACGGGCAACAGATAGGTTTTTATTTTTTGTATGTTTTGTAAAAATATTTAAAAATGTAACAATAAGAAAAAAAAAAGGACATAATAATAATAAATCTTTGTTCAAACTTCAAATTGGTAAACTATAATAATAGGTCTTATTAATAAAGTAGGTACAACAATGTTAGGTACAACAATGTTAGGTGTTAGGTACTAGGTAATCCTGTATCACAGGCGGCAGGGGCTCAAACAATGTAATTGGAAGGACAAGGAATTTTTACAATATATGCTTAACATTAGAATAGTGACATAGATATATTGATTTATTGATAATCTTAATTACTAAAACAGATGAA
Source organism: Orthosia incerta (assembly GCA_948252205.1). Lineage (NCBI taxonomy): Eukaryota > Metazoa > Arthropoda > Insecta > Lepidoptera > Noctuidae > Orthosia > Orthosia incerta. Next base: position 11,453,868 of record OX411759.1, read on the forward strand.
AATTAAAATTAAATTCTATTAATAATGATAAACAGATGATTCCTAACTTTGCTTAGTATATAGCAGTTGATTAAATATTATCTTAACAACACCACACGTGTACTTCCCGAAGTTTTAAGTAGAGGTACACTTTTAATACACACATACTTCGCCTTTTAATTTGAATTTAGAATCTGCTTAGCAATTGCTTAACAGTGTCGAGATCTGAAAAGAGACTTCATGTATAAAATTTATAGGTTTTATAAAAATTAAAAAAAAAAAAAAAAGTCATTATTGGCCAATTACTGATAAATATAATCATCACATTAGATATACTTCCGATATTATTTTCCTCAAACAAGTCAAAGAAATTGTAATCTTCAATTATGTATATTTCTGCGAACAATCAATACATCAGTAATACTTAAAGATTAACAAGATATCATCAAATTAAAAATGGCGCTCGTGAGATACTAGTATAGAAAAGTAGGCGACGAATTTTGCCGTATCCTAATATGGCTTCCACTAAAACTAACTACACTCGGGTGGATGGCTTTGCGGCCAACTTTATTTCACAAGGCGGAGGCCTAAGTTCTAGTATTAGAAGATACATTTTAGTTTTATATAACAGGAGAGGGCAGTGCTTTCACCCGTAGAATTCAAAGCCAGTTCTTATTACCCATGAACAGATTGAAAAGGCACGGTACTTAGTAGGTTTCGCATATCTTGTGGAGAATTAGAACCAATCCCCTCAAAAAATAGAAAAGACGGATAAGTTTTGAGGTTTGGTACGGGTTGTGTTGTATGCTGGTTCACTTTGTCAGGGGTGCCTGATATTTGTCTTACTTAGGGTTTACCGGCATCATGTGTCGAAACACAATAAGACAGGAAGTAAATCTGTACCTAGATCAGGATTTAGGTACAGATTTACTGCCGTGTCTTTTTTTTATAGCTTGGAGAAATTCTCATGCATACTGCGCTATCACGGGGAGATAGCGTGCATGTGGGACTCTAACCCACTAAAACTCCACGGTGTCCTCCTGTGCCGCTTATGGCGGGAACACGGGCATGCGTTAGCTCACCGCGAACCCGCCGCACAGATTTACTGCCTGTCTTATCTACGACTCGATAAGAAGGGAAGTATTACAGTTCTAATAAACATGAATAAGATTATAATTTATGATTAGTTTTCTTTATGTGTTTGATAATCGAGATCGGTTAAAAAATCTTATTAATAATAATGATTGATTCCCGCAGGAGTCTGATGCGAGAAGAACAGGACCGTTCGATGTGGCAAAACTTGACGGAGCCTGCAGTGGTGATTTTCAATTTTTTTAGGAAAAGCGTCACCCAAGGCCGTCCTGGGGGGTGACCATAAGCTCTTATAGCGGTATCAATTTGAGATCGAATAAGGGACAGATGTATCTGACGTGTATACATATGTCACTTACTCGATCTCAAATTGATACCGCTCTAAGAGCTTATGGTCACCCCCCAGATATTTATCGACGGCACCGCGTTTTTTATCTATAGTCTCGCGCTTGACCACTATCTCACCTGATGGTAAGCGATGATGTGGTCGATGGTGAAGCACGCTTGCCTAGAAGTAACCTATTCACTCTTGACTTAAAGACCCCGAGATTATAGCTGTCGGGAAACACAGACTCCGGCAAGGATTCCACTCCTTAGCTGTACGCATAATAAAAGTGTTCCCAAAACCGTTTAGTGCGTATGGGTGGGATGTCCACCATGTACTGATAGCGCATCGCCGTACGACTGGTAGTCCGATGATATAACAGGCTAGACGGAATTAGATCATGTAACCGACACGACGCTTCGAATCAGCCCTCATGGTACGCGTCCATCATCTCGCTACCTTTTTCTGGACCGGCTTCGACGGCGCCTTTTATCTTCAGGAATCGACTGCGTGGAGACTTGCCCAGCGGAGTTTGTGCATGCGGCTGACGTGACCGTGACCCGCCCAATTCCATTTGCGCTTGGGAACCATTAGGCGACGGACCCTGGACGTCTTATGATTTTTAAATTGATACTAAGTATTCATAATAATCGTACATAAGTATTCAAGTATTAATGATTATTTTCCAGCATTTAATTTAATCAATTACTTTCTTCAATAGGTAATCTTATCGCTAAACACTTGAATTTATCCACGAGGCAACCGATATGAAACAGTGAAACAATGATAGGTAGAGATTATTCTCCGCAGGAGGCTTAAAGGTATGATTCCGAACTCCGCTGCACGCAACAGTGCTGCTGCAGCAGTGTTGCCGCAGCACTACTAGTATCGCTGTCACCCCACAGCGCCAACACGACACACCAGGAAAGACGCTAAGACGTGTTCGCCGCAGCGATAGTACCTACCTAAATAAAATTAAACCTATTTTTATTTAAACGACAGTACTCTGAATTTTTGCTCATCACTTATCAAATGGTTTTTAATCAGCGTCTTATAACATCCTTCCCGTTGTCTGATTTTATATTTTTCTTTTACTATATTGGCATAAACAACAACAAATCATCGCCATCTTCTTCCTCTTCTCTTGTCTTTATATAAATATAAAAGTTGGTGCTCAACCGACATCTTGTCAACTCAAAGCAACTGAATGAATACACAACGAGCAACACTGCCGCCTTGATCGGAATCAGCGCGGCTGGCAGCACTGCTGTGCAGCACCACAATGGCTGCACTGCTGCGTGCAGCCGAAATCGGAATCATACCTTAAAACTACTTTTCATAATAATAAAAAAAAATCGTTTCAATTGTCCCGGTGTCTGTGTGTAATCAACGCTTGTAAGTTACATTGTGTCATTTCCCTTTTTCAATTATGAGCTAAAATAATGCACACACTTCTGTCTTGTGGCAATACAATGTTTACTAAGAAAGATTGTTTTAAAAAAAAACCGGCCAAGTGCGAGACAGACTCGCGCACGTAGGGTTCCGTACCATTATCGCAAAACACGGCGAAAAGCACGTTTGTTGTATGGGAGCCCCAATTAAATGTTTATTTTATTCTGTTTTTAGTATGTGTTGTTATAGCGGCAACAGAAATACATCATTTGTGAAAATTTAAACTATCTAGCTATCACGGTTCATGAGATACAGCCTGGTGACAGACGGACAGACAGACGGATGGACAGACAGACGGACAGACAGACGGACAGACAGACGGATCGCGGAGTCTTAGTAATAGGGCCCCGTTTTTACCCGTTTGGTACGGAACCCTAAAAATTAACTGTTTGATAATAATTTGTGTCTAATTATTCTGAATTCGTCAAAGCTTAATTATCTTTTAATACGATTGACTTTCTTCTTTCAGAGTTCCGTAGTCAACAAGGAACCCGTATAGTTTCGCCAACTCCGTCTGTCAGTCTGTCGGCAGCTTGGCTCCGAGACTCTTTGTACTAGAAAGCTATAATTTGGCTTGGATATACATATTAATCACGCCGACAAAGTGGTAATATAAAAGAAAGAAAAATAAAACTTTAGTGTACTGTGAGGACTCTGCCTAAGAAGGCAACCTATTTGCCTTAGTAAGACTGGCAGTAGATAACTAGTTTTGCAAGGTAGTTAAAATAAGAACGCTTGTCATGTTTATATAAAATTATGATAGAAGAGATCTAGATGAAAAAAAAGCGCGGGAAACGTTCGAATTGATAGGCGCGAATTTTTTCCTCATTGCAAAAAAATTGATTTATATTGTAAATAGTGGTCAGGAGAGTGTAGTTTGTATTTATCTATTTTATTTTTAGTATTTAATTCATTATTTCATCTTTTTCTTTGGTAAGTCCTTGAATTTTCTGTTTTTGTATGGAGGAGCCCCCTGACCCAGGGGGCTCAGTTCCCCAAGCAACATGCTTTATAACTTTACCTTCAAACGAATCAGACATGGAAACAGATACATCGATCTGTTCTAATAACACAGTTTCTGCTAATCATACACGCAAATTAAAACGTTCCCGCACTCACAAAACCTGTCGCCATTGCAACAAACGCCGGCGAAAACGCAACTCTACTGCGGAATGTAAAGAAACGGACTGTACATGTGACGTTATTGATACTATTAATGAAAAGAACCAGATTCCTAATGCTCAAATCTCTCATCCACCGCAAAATGTTTTATCAGACCACCAACAAATTGCTTTTTCAAAACCAACCCGCCCGCAACCTACTCCAGTAGGACGGCTAACCTACGAGCATACTGATCTAGCTCCTTACATCGTCCATATTCAAAGAGAATACAATAACCCTAATGACTCAGTATCCTTGCACCCAGTGGCCTTTGGCAAATTCCTCAGGAAAGAAAATTTCCAAGGTATAGTTAATGGCAGCTTAAAAAAAATAGGAAGGAATCGAATGTCCCTTACTTTTACAGACTTCGACAAAGCTAACATATTTTTGAACCATGAGAGCCATAAAAATAATGGGTTTAGAACCTTTATACCCTCATTTAATATCACTCGCATGGGCCTCGTTAGGGGCGTTCCGTCAGAATGGTCTCCAGAAGAAGTATGTGACAACATTTCAGTGCCTATTGGTTGTGGAAAAATCCTGAAGATCCGGCGTTTAAATTACAGGACTGTTGTAGATGGCTCTCCTGTATGGAAGCCATCACAAACAGTAGTCCTGACATTTGATGGCCAGGTGTTGCCTAAGAGAATATATATGTGCTACAATGCTCTCCAGGTTGAACTTTATACATACCCTACAATACAATGTTACAATTGTGCCAGGTTTGGGCACACTAAAGTACAATGCAGATCTTTGCCCCGCTGCTATAAATGTGGTCAAGCACACACAGGCGAAACATGTAAGATTAGTGAAGACAAGGCTACCTGCTGTCACTGCTCAGGGTCTCATTTTGCGACAAGCAAAAGTTGTCCAGAGCTTGACAGACAAAAACGCATAAAACGTTCCATGGCTGAGTCCTGCATTTCATATGCTGAAGCTAACAAAATACATCCACCTGTTGTAAGATCTTATGCTGACATTGTATCAAATCATGATTCTAGTGTAGGCCGATCTTCTAACAACTTTCCTACCTCATCCCCCACACTGTTATCTCCAGTAAAGACAACATCATACAAAAAGACAATTACTAGACAACCCAGTCTACGTCAACATCATCCATCCAATCACCTGTCCTCACAAAAAGAACTGACCAAAGACTATCAAATCCCCTGTCCAGCCAATGGCTGTGCATATAAAGACCAATCAAGCAAAGAAAATCCTCCATCTATAATTGATGTCATTTTGACCCTAATTAGCTCCCTTTCACACTCAACAATTATTAAACCTGACCACGTTGCATCCATAGTTGAAACCTTGAACAAACTCATACACACTCATAATGACTGCCACAACCAATGTGCCGAATAACTTTAACAATGCTAGCGCTGTATTGTCTTCATTGCATTACCCCCATGTGGTGCTGCAATGGAACTGCCGCAGTGTAAATGACAAAAAAGCAGAACTTTCATACCTTTTGAATAAACACTGTCCCACAATAATAGCCTTATCAGAAACCTGGCTTAGACCAGGTTCTGTCTTCAAAATAAAAAGTTATTCCTGTCTTAGAGAAGACAGGAGTGACTGTTATGCTGGAGTAGCTTTACTTGTTAAAAACAATATCCTATATAAACCTATTCCTCTTCCCTCTCATGATGATTTTACAGCAGTTGCTGCACTTATTACTAATATATGTTTCGTTTCTATATATATTACAAAGCCTTCTGCTTCTAGTTTCCAACAGCTCAGCAACATTCTTCAGACTCTTCCTAGGCCTCTCATTCTATTAGGCGATTTTAACTCCCATCACACATCTTTTGGCAGTACAAAATCAGATAACAATGGACAGGAACTTCTCAACTTACTTCATGAACACAATCTCTGCCTCCTTAATACAGGTTCTCCAACTCGCCGTACAAATCCTTCCCAACATCGCAGCTCCGTTGATCTTTCAATCTCATCACCTTCCTTGGCTTCTTCTCTTACTTGGCACACACTCTCTTCTACCTATTACAGTGATCACTTTCCTATAATTG